>CM069131.1:20849859-23662359 GCA_035221665.1 Okamejei kenojei
CATAGAGAGATAGTGTGGCAATATAGGCTTATGGAGCAGGAGCTTTCCAATTAGACGCTTTTTTAAAGTACTTTGAGGTGTTCACGATCACCTCTGTAATTTGTGTTCACCTAGGTTTCAGCAGAGTTTGATGGCGAAATTACCACAGGTAATCAAGAAAACAATCAGGGAACTAAACTGCTCTTAGTACAAGCGTGACTAGAGTATGGGGACATGCTAAAGCAAGACTAAACTTATTGGTGTAGGAAGGAACTGCGATGCTAGTTTAAACCAAAGATAGACATAAAAAGCTGCAGTAACTCAGCGGGACAGGCAGCATCTTGGGAGAGAAGGAATGGATGATGTTTCGGGTTGAGAGCCTTTTTAGACTGAATCTTTTGTTAATAAGTCCTCAAAGTGGAGAGCAGTAACAGGAATTTGAGAAAAAGGATGGATGCTGCCTTTATCCACTGAGTTACTCAGCATTTTTTTGTCTACCTCGGAAATCTAAAGATCAGTTTCAAGCTTTGAAGCAGAATATGTCAGATTGAGAGGTCATTGGAGGTGACGAAAGGGACGATGCTTAAAAAATTTACTGTACTAAGAACCCGCAAGGGACTTTTCCCAAGTTAAACAAAGGTTTAATTTAGAGAGTGGAATTCCTGCCTGTGATCAAATTCAAAAGTACCCAAATTCCAGAGGTTTATTTTCCTGTTTCTTAGAATTATTAAGAGATACTGTATAGAGAGAGGCCCTGCGGCCCATAGAGTCCACAATGACCATCAACAAACCATTAACCTTCATTAATCTCATTTTTGTTTTTATACCCTCACATTCGCTTTGTACTCCTTCCAAAATTCTGGCCACTCCCCTGCTGCAAAGGGGCAACCTACAATGGACCAATACCTCACTGATTCAAACAACATCTTTGTGTCCCCCCCCCCCCCTTGGGATGAGGATAGGAAACTGCACTCGGAGAAAATCCTCACTGTACACGGGTGAAGATATGTAACTCTACACCGACCTCTATTGGAACACAATGCTACAGGCAAGCTGTGAGTTACAAATGAACAAGTTAGCATGGAAGTCTGGGAATTTAGTTGGGTTGTGGGGGTTTTTGGGTTCAGGCCCAGCAGAAAAGATGAACATTTTGCCCCCCTTACCCACCCCCCCTACCCCCCCCACCCCCCCCACCCCCCCCCCCCCCACCCCCCCCCCCCCCCCCCGTCCCAGCCCTTTAGCCATATTTCTGGCTTAACATTCAAGCATTCGCAAACAGCTTAGAATGCTTAAGGCAAGGCTGTTGTTTCCAATGGGCGATGGGGATGGCTGTGTTCTTTGTTTCATTGAACATGACTTACCCTGTCTCACCTGACCTGCTGTACAAAACATAAGGTGTTTCTAGATTTATCAAATGGACCAAAAATAGAATTCCCACCCCAGCCCACCATTTTCTTGGTGGCTCATCCCATAAATCTCGGTCGCAGAAGTCAGGTCCAACTTTTACAATAGTACATTTCTTGGGAGATCGGCCAGCCCAGGATGGGAAATCCCATTTGGTTTTTCTGTTATTATACTTTGGTATTTTGTGCAATACAGACTCAAATTTTACCCTTGCAATCTTGCACATTCTGTGTTTGGCACTGTTGTTGTATTTTCATTGCTATCGGTAAATTGTTAGACTTTGTGAGCTTCAGGTGAACAAGGATTTTATTTGCACACTGTGTATGATGACAATAAACTTCCAACTAAATTAGACCGAGGTCAGATTGAACCCTTGTTCTTGTACAGTGTGGCGGGGACTACTCGCTGCGACACCTCATTAATATCTGCACGAACTGCGTAGATGTTTCCAAATTCTTGTTTACATTCTAGCTCAGTTACAGGAACAGGTCAGTCAAAAGCACATATGTAAAAATCTGAGGACTGCCATACACGGCAGAAGCCAGTCCAACGACAAAAGATTTAATTCCTCACTGTCAATCATGGGAATTCTGTATCATGTTCTCGGGGGAGCTGTCATATGTATACAAACAGCAATAATCAAATATTCTGGACCTTTTATGTTCCAGAATCTGCTTAAGGCTCAGGATTTATTAGAATCATGTGAAATGCCTCGGCAGAAGAACTTGGAAGGGGCATGTAGCGATGAGAGTATTTTACACAGACTAGGATGCACAAAGTGAGGTTTATCCAGAATAATGGCTGTGCTCTATATCCTGCTTATCATTGCACAGCAGACAGATTTAGAGGTGTGTAAGAATATGACAAAAAAAAAGCACACAACACTGAGTATGGCACAGTGGTGCAATGGTAGAGTCGCTGCCATGCCAGCGCCAGGAGATTCGGGTTCAATCTGACTATGGGTGCTGTCTGTACAGAGTTAGGCACGTTTCTCCCCATGACACATGGTTTTCCAGGTTGCTCCAGGTAGTTACCTCACGCTCCAAAGACATAAGGTTTGTTAAGTTAATCGCTTTGTAAATTGTAATTGTCCCTAGAGTGTAGGATAGTGCCGGTATACGGGGTGATTCTTCTTGCGTTTTGTGGCGTGCGCACCTAAAAGTAGTAAGACAACTTGTTTGTTTGATCTTCTGTTTGTACAGTTCAGGTTGATTGAATTAGTCGAAACTGGGTAGGACATGAAGGTTGGCAATCTCCCACCCCAGGGTGATTGCTGATCGGCATGACTCGGTAGGCTGAAGTGCTGTTTCCGTGCTGCAATCTCCACACTAACTACAATCCTGGTGGAAAAAGGCAACCTTTGCACACTCCACACAGGATCCAGACACTGCACCGTGTAAAAGGATGTGGTCATACTATGTTATAGATTTTTTACTGGAGCAACACCAGGTCTCTAAGTGTTAACCTATTGAGGAGGTGGACACCCAATGACAAATAACCAAGGCAACTTCAGAAGAAAGCTTTCTGCACAGAGTTTTTTGATCTGGAAATCATCTGCCTAAAAGAGGAAATGGTTGCAGGTTCAATCATAGATTTCAAAACAGGTAATTAGGAAAGCACTTGCAGGAAATTAAAATATGGCAGATTCTAAGGGGAAAGTGTCGTTGATGAATGAGAGCAACCGGATTGTTATTCCAAAAAGCCCGCATGAGCACCTTCTGTGATTCTAGTCATGTATTTCCAGGAATATAAGGGGATTGAGGGGTGCTTTAAAAAGGCTCTTAAGATTTTGCAAGTAATTGATGAGACAGAGCAAAAATAAATGTCGATACTGGCGGTCGTTATCATGAAAAGCAACAAAACCAAAGCTGACTGAGCCATTCAAAGAGAGGAGAAGATAGGGATAGTCGTCTTCATGCGAGAAGAGTGAGCACTCTCCAGGGGAAGCAATAGATGCATCGGCTCAAATATAATAATTAAAATCAGAGATCGATAGAATAGATTTTCATGAGACAAGGTTTGAATAGAGTTGAGCCATGGCAGGTGGATGGAGCAGAGTTACATTCAAGTCATTATTTTATTAAATGCCAGAAAAGGCTTCTTTGAGTCTGAAGCATTAGTTCTTAGTTTTAGTTTGGTTTTGTTAGTTTAGTTTGATTTTGTTTGTTGATACAACTGGAAAATTGGCCCTCTGTCCCACCATGTCCACGCTGACCATTGAAACCTATTCACACTAGTCATGTTTTCCCACTTTGCCGCCGTTTCTTGCAACTCGGGACATTTACAGCGGGGGGGCATTAGATCTGCAGCCCGCTGTCTTTGGGATGAGGGAGGAAACCGGAGAGCACCGGAAGAAAACCACACGGTCACAGGGAGAACGTGAAAACTCCACTCGGTCACCATCAAGGTCAGATGAACCTGGTGTCTGGCATTGTGAAGCAGAAGCTTTACCTGCTGGCCAGTTTACATTTCTATCTTGATAGATGTAACATTTACATAGGGCATGATCTGAAATTGTATGTTGTCTCCAAATTGATGGGAGCTCACAGCAACATTACATCTGTGTGCATACAATTTACAATAACTTCAAATTACACTCCTATTCATGCAACCCTTGTGGCTATAACAGATGCAGAGTGCATGCTGATAAAATTCCTGCCAGCAGACTTTTATCTGACGTTGTCATATTTGAAGTGCCCCAACAAAAGCTACATTCACCTCGCAACCATGCATGTGTGCTTCTGATTGTCATAGCTATTTGATAGGCAATCTGAAATTCATTTCAAATGGATCCACTGTGTTACTGTCAACGTAATGTCGTTGTTATGTTCATGGTCTCCTGGAGAATTTGTATTTTTTATGTTGTCCTGGGCAACTCTCATGCATCACATGGCTGACTGGCGCGCCTGTTAGCGTGGAATGAGCTCAGCTCTCAAAGGATTAATATTAAAGAACTATGACTCACTTGTATTTTAATTGTTCAGTTAGGTCTGTGTGGATGTGCCATAACATGCTGCCTTTGCCAGGAGGGAAAAACACCTTTATGTATTCAATTTCCTAATCTAGGCCCTTCTCTAAGTAGTAATCGTAGCTCGATTGAACAAAAATTATTTTGCTACTGCCTTGTCATAGCTATTTTACAAAGGAAAAAAAATTTTGATTTTAATTTTATGAATGGTTAATTTAGTAGTTTAGTTTAGGAGTTACAGAGTGAAAGCAGGCTATGTACGGCTCACCGAGTCCACACTGACCAGCGATCACCTCATAGGCGATTTTTTGATAACGACCCACTCGGGGTGCCAATTTACAGAAGCCAATTCACCTAAAATCTGTCGTCTTTTTTCCTCTTTCCCCCCTCTTTGGAATATGAGGAAACTGGAGCACTGGGAGAGATGGAAAACCACGAGGTCACAGGGAGACCGTACAAACTCTGTACTCGCAACACTCAAACGAACCAGTCCTCTGAACCAGTGTCTCGTCACTGAGAGGCAGCAGGTCTGTACTGCATTTGTGTACTGCCTCGGAGGTAAATCTACTATTTGTGTATCTACCAATTGATGCACTCTTATACTCACATGTGTAGTATAAGCTGATCAGGTTCATTAGTGATACGTGCCAAAATTAGACCAAAGTCCTACTCCACCATTTTAATCATGGCCTGATCTACCTTCCTAACCCTTCTCATCCCTTCTCCCCATAACCCTGACACCCTAACTAAACAAGAATCTATCTAGCTCTGCCTTCAAAATATCCATTGACTTGGCCGCCACAGCCTTCTGTTGTGTGATTTATGGAAAGTATGATTTTATTGGGTTGGTATGTTTAAAACAAAGAGTTTTGTTGTATATTATGGTTCCAGTTGAAATTCCAGTTAAAAGTTAATCATTAAGAATGGAAATTAATCATCAGTGCTGCCACAAATATTGTTACGCAGCGCACTGACTGACATAAGGGACCTGGCTATAAACATTGCAAACTTCCTAATTATGAAAACAGCTTTTAAAACTGTGTGCAAATCCTCGATTAATGTAATGCAAAAGCTTAATTGCAATGTTTTCAGACCCACTGACTGAGACACCTAAATACGACAGCTTTGGCCAATCAGTTCAGTAGCTATGATTTTATATGCACACACTGTCTTTGATGCACAAAAGTACTTGTCTGCTGGGCACAAGAGTAGAAGAATTCCAGGTCATGATGTCTGGCTGATTATATCACAGGGCCTATCGTCCGGCGTATAATTAAAGTTGTTTGTAATATGACCGCTATGTAGTGAAAGGAGAAGCTCGGTAGGATTCAGCGGGCTTTTGATGTTGACCCAGTGATCGACCATGTGCTGTCAGCACAGGTTTAAGAATATGGGTCCACGATTGACGCACCATGTCTGCAGTGCGTGCTATTTATAAACCCTATAGTAGTAATTTTATATCAAAGTCACGTGAGTGACTACGTGAAGAGCCGACAGTTCAGCATACGCGGTAATTTTTAAAAACCTTCTTCAGGTAAGCAAAACCTGTTCTGGGTGTGTTTGGTGTACTTTATTTTTCAAACGTCTCTGGTTTTTTTTGCAATGGAAAAGCCTACAACCTCTAAACCAGATGGGTCGGTGTTGGTGAACGGCAGTCAGAAGGACCGCGGCGTTGCGGGAAGCCGGTTGGCCGTCCAATTTTCGTACTAGAGTCGCTGGCAGCTCCGGTCTGCTCAGCTACCTCTGAATTGGCTCGCCTATCGGGAGCAGCATCGGCAGGATCAAAGGGAGTTAATGCCAACACTAAAACAATGAGGCAAGTTCCTGTCGGAACGATTCAGGCCAGAAGGAACTGCTCTCCACATCAATGTCTGATGTGTTAGGCCGTTGCCGTTTGTTCAATGGCGCATCTTTGGGATGATGCTGGCACACAAATGTATGCTCGTGCTTACGGAGGCATAC
This sequence comes from Okamejei kenojei, assembly GCA_035221665.1. Taxonomy (NCBI): domain Eukaryota; kingdom Metazoa; phylum Chordata; class Chondrichthyes; order Rajiformes; family Rajidae; genus Okamejei; species Okamejei kenojei. Next base: position 20,856,173 of record CM069131.1, read on the forward strand.
TCAGGCAGTTCAATTCAACGCCTGCTGCAGCTCCTGGTCGCCGGTGGTCCGGGGTTGCTATTTTCCTCCACTGCGGACAAGGTGGGGATTCAGAGGATCACTTGCAGCTGGACTTCTCCGCATATGAAATGTGTGCGGAGGCCCCCATGTGTGATGCATGATGTGCGTCTATCGAATAAAGAAGAGAGTTGCCCGCTCTTGCCTCAAATTTGCTGTTCCTTCGGGGACATGGGCAAAGCCACTTCTAAGGGGAGTTGGCCAGCAGCATCAGCTTACCTCACTTCCAACTCAGCTGAAGAAGTGACTTATGGTGGAAACGGTGCTGCCGAGATATCCCAGTCCGGAAAAAAATTTTTCAACCTTAAACTGTGCCCATAGTTAAAACGGACCACTATTTAATAGGATTATATTGGGTCTCCAGTGCGAGAGTTCCAGAGAACTGAAGCTTCAATGGATCCTGGGTATTGTCCGCAGGTATCGAGGCCTTTGCTAGAGTCAATTCGATGCCGTTCAATTTGTCGGGAGGTTCTCATGGATTGCTTATGGACACTGCTGATGCAACACACCGCATTTTGAAATCAACTGCTTCCGTCTGTAAAGACGCCATCAAAGAGATTGAATCCAAAGTTCACTTATGCAAGGCCAGAAAATATTCAGCCTACTATAATTTCCTTTTCGGAGGGGAGACTTGAGGCAAGCAGGTCAGACTTGCATGAGGAGTCAAAGCTTCTGGCTATGATCAAAGTATCCTTTTATGAGCAAGGGACTACCCTCCTCTGGCCGGTTCTCACCCCTTACGCCTCTCCAACAAAAGGGTTCTCTGACGAAGTGGGAATTCCAGATTTGCACGTTGTGTTCCCTACCCAGTCACAGGTCTTTTTTGGCCTAATGCCCATCTCGCCCATCTTGGAAGATGCGGGAGGCTCACGTCCAACAGCTCAACCTTTCAGAGCGAGGGGGAAAGACAGAAACCAAAAATTGAAATGTGTTACCGCTAGCCCTGGTGGTCAAAAACCACCGTAACTTTTGAGGTGTAGGTGGGTCTGTGGTTCCATTCAGTCACATTGGGGGTGTTGGTGTGCGGAGGAATTTCAAGTTGGTGGAAGGTTAAGTTTGTTCTTGCATGAATGGCGCAGAGAACCTTCAAACCCGTTTATATATATGTGCAACAGTTATTAAAGGGTTTCAAAATTGAGTTTTTGGCTAACTCATTTCCACCTACACAAAATATGCCAAGTCGGAGTTATTACTTGCTCCAAACAAGAGACTTTGGATATGCAAGCGGAAATAAATTTACATGCATTGCACAGAAAAAGGGTAAAATGAGAGATTCAATTCATGAATAAATAGATCAATACATCTCTAATTATTCTACAGGGAGTAAGGAAGATAAGATGGGGGGATACCGTATCATTCCTTGTTTTGGCAAAATTTCAACTTCGGCATGTGCAGTAAAAACATTTTGAAAGAATGGAGAAGAAATTTTTTCTTACTACTGAGCAGACTAATTTACAAGGGCCCTGCGGTATGGCATGCATCGATAGCAAGGATGCATTATATCGATTTTTGAGTTCACAAGGAATCAACTGGAGATATTGATCGTTTAACTGGGATGGGGCAGTGTGGCAGTTTTAGTGTTACCTACTGGTTTAGCTCAGCCCCTCGGTTGTTTACCAAAAACTGCTTAGGACCGTGCTCGGCTTGCTTAGAGCTAAAGGGCATATTATTATGGGCTATATAGATGATATTCTCCTCCTTGGGATGAACACTGCATTTGGCAAACTAGCTGTTTCAAGCTGACAATCTCATTTTTTTTTTAAGGAATTGGGTTATCATCCATCCAGCAAGTTATTTGGATGATAAACCACCAAAGTCTATTGACTATTTAGGGTGTACTATCAACTCAGTGGAAAATGTCTGTGACCCTGCCATAGGGGGATAAACTAGTTAATGCAAGCTTGTGTATATCTTCTGATTACAGAAAAAAACCATTGATTTCACCAGTGGCTAGAGTAATGGCACAATAGTGTGGCTGCTCCTTTTCCAGCCACTCGGTTTGGGCCTTTGCACATTATCGGAATCTGGAGGTTGCAAAGGATCAGGCAGTTAGATTCAAAGGTCATTTCAACAGACCTTGCAGTTGTTGCAAAATCTAATGCGGAGTTACAATGGTGGATGCCAAATTCAAACATTGTCTCCGGACCGGGTTTTGGTCTAGTAAACGCTATAAAACACTGGCAGAGTGATGCCAAGTGCACTGGGATTGGGGGAGCTACTATTTACGAATTATAGCTCGTTATGGAACTCATGATTTGATTTGTTCGCCTCCAGGCTTAATCACTCACTAATTAACAGATTGAAGCATGGGTGGCAGACCAGGGGCGGAGGGGAAAGCTTAGATGATCCTCTAGAACTGGGGGGGGAATGTTCTTCTATGCTTTCCCTTCCATTCTGCCTCGTTTGACGATGCTTGCATAAAATATGCAAGACTTCGCATGCGATTTAGTAGTGCCTAACTGGCCGACACAGCCATGGTTCCCTTTATGTATTGGGGTATTAATGGAACCGCCGCCGTGGTTGTTCAATATAATGAACATGTAGTTGCTTATTCGCCGTTTTTTCAGGAACCTCATCCTCTTACATAGACAAGATCGACCTGTTAATTTATGCAGAATTCTCTGAGAAGACTTTTTCGTTGGGGGCTCGGATTCTCGATTTTTTTTAGGTTTCCGATGGACGGTGGAACGTAATCACTACAGCTTGGCGTGATGGCACTAGAAGCCATTCGTTATATATTAAACAATGGAAAGACTTTTGTGTCAATAGCATATAAGTTACTTTGTAGGCAGATCAAAAATTATATAAACCGATGTGTTGGAATTTCTTTCAACCTTATATTTTGAGGAAAAAATGGAATTAACGCTGCTATAAAAAGACTGCTCGTAGTGCTTTGTCGTTATAATTGCATGCTGGGCTCGGACCACCATTCTGTCGGGTTCTCACCCATTGGTATCCCCCTTGCTTTCACCGCAAATATTATATTCATGAAGGGTATTTTTTAATGCATAACTCCTCCTCGTCCCCAGATATCGTGAGAGTATGGAAGGTTAATATAAGTATTAACGCCTGCTGTCGTAGTTGGGCACCACAGTGCATTTTATCTATGGCCCAGCTCACTATAAACTTGGTCATGCTCATGAGCGCGTCGTTTTTGGCTGGAAGAGAAATGAATCAACAAACCAGTAGGAACTTGGTAAGAGGATGGAAGGATGAGAAGAGGAGGATTGTCTACCTTTTTGAAATCGGTTGCGATTTATTTTCACCAACAAAATTGATAAAAAACTATAGGGGAAACCCATAATATATAGTGTACACGTGGAATCTGGAAACAACTGTTAAAAAGGATTTTTAAATGGATAATAATACTACTGTGCTGTCTCCCTATTTGTGAATCAGATCCCTTTTTCAAACCCTTCCATGCTGGATAAAGGGGATGTACAATGGAAAAAACTATGGGATCAAAAGATTGAACACTTTATAAGAAGGCATTATCTTTCATTTCAGGAACGCAACAGTTTTGGATTACACTCAAATCATTTTTTTCGTATCTACAACTAAGAGCTTATGTTAAGTCAATACACAGATTATAGGATAAGTGGAAACCAGAAATCCTTGATGAATGTCTGATAAGCATCCTAACACAAGACACAGAAACATATTAACAACTTTTTTTTCATGAAATACCCTTTTGATAGCGAGATACCATCGTCGGATATCATATAGACATACATGGGAAAGTGAAATAAATCAGTCACAATGTGAAAGATCTATGGGACAAAGTTTACAAATAATATACATCCAATGCTCGCTAAACCCAGACCTGCTTTAGTACAAGTTTAAAGTGAGTAATCAGGTTAATTACGCAATAAGTTTAAATTGGATAGAATTCTTTCCACAGACATCCTCTATCTGCGAGAAATGTCCAGCAACCAGAGGCTATATATGTAACACATACTTGTTTGAAATTGTATAAAAATTAGGTATTTCTGGGACTGAGATTTTTAGATGAATAAACTTCTGATGTATTGAATACGTAAAAAACTGGGGGAATCCGGACTGGCATCAATTAATGTAATACTCCGATGGAATATCAGAAACAAAGTTTAACTTTACAACAAGTCAAAGAAGATATTCCTAGTTAACAGTATAATAATTGGGAAGAGATTATATTAAAATTTGGAAAGGGCCTATATATCTATACACATACGATTTGAAAGATGTGGATTCGGAAAATGCTCTGGAGACCCTGTCAACCTGGAACAGAATATGGAATCAGAATTTTTTTCTTTTTCCTAATGCACAAACAAGAGTTTTTGTTAGAATATGGCTCTTCTTTCAATTAGAATCAAAAGGTAGAATCGGTCGGCTGGGAATCCTCTAACTGAAAACTTGGACTCAGGATAGGATTAGAGAAAAGTGTTATTTTCTATATTCCTTGATAGCTATATCTCCTATGATGTAGTTAATAGTAAGTATTCATTCTTATGAGTTTTCTTTTTTTGATGTTGTGTTTTTATTTTATTTTGTTTCTTCTCTGTTATTAAAAAAAATCTAAAATGATTGTACTTGACAATATTGATAATGAATGACAGTATGTACACAAATTATTGCTATCATAAAATGTGTTGATAAGTCACCTGCCTACATTAATAAAATATATATTAAAAAAAGAACTGGGGGGGATGTTCTTCTATGCTTTCCCTCCATCTGCCTCGTTGACATGCTTGCATAAAATCATGCAAGACTGTTGCATTGCGTAGCTTATAGTAGTGCCTAAACTGCCGACACAGCATGGTTCCCTTTACTGTGTCAGTATAGGTTGTTTGAGTCATGAAACATTTGCATATTCAGGGGGGGGGGTCGCCCATTTTTTCAGGAACCTCATCTCTACATGACGATGAATCGACCTGTTATTTGCAGAAAGTCGAGAAGGACCTTTTCGTGGGCTCGGATTATCCGACCGCGGACAACGGTGGACTGTAACCACTACGCTTGGCGTGAGGGCACCTAAGAAGCAGTACGTCGTTCTGATCTCATATATTAAACCAATGGAAAAACTAAGGATTGAACTTTTGTGTTAAATGATCTCAAATATAAAGTTACTTTAGGCGATATAGAGCCGATGTGTTGATTTCTTTCACCTTATATTTTCAGAGAAAATGGAGTAAAGCGCTATATTTAAAACTGCTCGTAAGTGCTTGTCGTTATATTGCCTGTCTTGGAGCTAGAGAGCTGGACACCATTCTCGCGGCTCTCACCCATTGGGTGTATCCAAATTCAATGAAGGTAATTTTTTAACAGATACCCTCCTCGGGACATGCCCAATATCGTGAAGTATGGAAAGGTTGAATATATATTTAACGCTGATAGTATTGCTGCCGACCAGTTGCATCTTTAACTTTGCCCAGCTCACCTACTTAGATTTGTCATGCTCCATGGTGCCGTTGTTTTCAGTGCTCATTTCAGAGTTCCTAAGTCGTTACAGCAAATTAAGGCTGGATAAGGCTAGTTATATCCCAATAATATTAAGTACTTTTACATAGATTAGCTAATATAAGCAAGTAGATCAGTGCGCTAAGATTTAAGGTGGTAGCTCTATGACTGTATTCCACCAGTCGCAGATTTTATGTGGTATATAATTAAAGAATACATAAAGATTTACAAAGACCTTTTGAGGCAGCGAACCCAGGTCAGTCTTCGTCAGTCATAAAAAACCACATAGACGAAAGGGTAACAGGTGCAGGATCATTTCTAGATAGTTAGATCGTATGCATTGCCCCAGGAGTTGGATATACTGATGTACTTAAATCTCTACTCTACCAGGGCTGCAGGCCATGACGGCAGCGAGAAACTATGGAAGTTCAGCTGGATCTACATCCTTGCGGACAGGCAGGGATGGTGCGAATGAAGTAACTTGTCATACATTTATAATAAAACAATTTAAGTCATGGTTTAATCTAACAAATTTTAAGTTACTGTTAATTAATCCATTGTGTTATTCCCTGATCGTGAAGATTACTATTTTTTCCATTAAAGACCATGTTTGAAAGTTAACATCATGTTTTCAATGATAGTAAGTTTCTTCAGCCATGTTTGGCAACTGGTACAGTGTGTCTGCATGGAGACTGGTTCACTGCATGAAACGACAGAGCTTGTGAAAGTCTTCACATAGTGTCACTCACAGTTGACTTCGATATTAACATAGAAAGATTCAACGAGAACTTAACGTTTGAAAGTTTTGATCTTTATTTAGAGGAGTTGAAGTGAGGGAATACGTACTGAAGGGAGGGGGGAATTTACTCCCAACCCTACTTCTCTCATAAAGATCATTCACGTAGTATTTCCTCATTTCAACTCCACATAAAAATAAAGATCAAAACGTTCTAAACGGTAAGAATACATAAAGATCTCGTTTAAATCTTTCTATTAATGTTGCACAAATTCTTTAAGCATCTCCCAACCCCTGAGAGACACAAAATGCTGTTGTAACTCAGCTAGGAACAGGGCAGCATTCTCTAGAGAGAAGGAATGGGTGATGTTTCGGGTCGAGACCTTTTGTTTAGAGACTAAGTCTAAAGCCTTCTATCCGGAGAGATGCTGCCTGCCTCCGCTGAGTTACTCCAGCATTTTTGTGTCTTATCTTTCGGTTTAGACCAGCATCTTGCAGTTGCTTTCCATACCCATCCCAAACCCCTGACAAACTACTCAAGGATTAAAAGACCCAGCAAGTGCGATAGGGACACATCGGCCTCTGTAACTTCCCGTTCAAGTCATATTCACCTTCTGGCTTGGAAATATAATGCTGTACCTCATCATTGTCCAAGGCCTCAAATCCAACAGCACAGAGTGGAAGTGTCACCCAGAAGACTCTCCACTATCCTTCAAGCGCATTAAGATGAACAATAAATGCTTCACTTGGCAGTGTTGCCTGCACCACATAAATGAACACAACAACATGCTACAAAATTGTTACCTGCCTCATAGGACGATATCTATTCAATTGGGTATTTACTTTTTCAACCTAAAGTTGTACCGCTTTAAAGGTGAAAGGGGAAAGATTGAATAGGAACCTGAGAGGTGACTTTGCACACAGAGGCAGTGGGTATATGGAATGAGTTGCCATGGGAGGTAGTTGAGGCATGTACTATAACAACATTTAAAAAACATTTTGATAGTACATGCATGGGAAAAGTTTAGAGGGATATGGGTCAAACGCAGGCAGGTGGGACAAGTTTGGTTTAGGTTTGTTGGTGTTTGTGGTGGGATTTTGGGGTGCGTATGATGAAAGTTATGAAGTTTGGTTGGCATGATGCAAGTTTGGGCAGAAGGGGCCTGTTCCATGGCTGTATGACTCCAACTGAGTAGACAAGAAGCATGCCTGGTCCACACCTGAGATTGAACACAAATACCCATTTTGAACAAGTTGCTTTAAATGCTACATAGGCAGTTCCCACATATGATTTGCTGCCTCTTTTTACTAACATATCAGGTTTGTAATTTAAAATATCTAATTTTCACTCTGCTTGGAACTGGAGATAGAGCAGTGCTGTGTGTAAATACAAATAGTAGTAATTAATCCTTTACCATCTACTAATTTGGTCCAAGTTTATAATTTGCACCTCTAAAAAGATTCACTGCATGAAGAATTAAGCTGGACAAATGTCCAGGACTCCTGAGTGTGGCAATGCACATAGTTCCCCTCAGAATGATGTTTCATTCATTCAATCAACAGAGAGATTATGGACATTTCAAACAACGCATGAACATAGAACAGTACAACATCAGGAACAGGCCCTTCAGCCCACAATGTTTGTGCCAATACCATGATCCCAAAGAATAAACTAAATCTCTCTGCTTGCATACATGATGTCACATCTCTCATGAAGCAGTTTAAAGGTTTGATAAATAAACATTGATAATATTTGATCTTCCACTATCTGTTTCCACAGCTTGAGGACATATTTTAGAAATCCAACCAGCAGTATCAATATGCATTAAATGCTTTTCAGTCATAATGTAAGAAGCGGCGTGTGAGAGAGAGACAACTTAGAGAAAGCAGAAGAGGGTCAGGCACACTTGTCAAACCTCACTTAATGAGAAAAGACAACCCGTTCTGGTTTAAAATATAAATATTTTTGATGCTTGTTTCCATAAGCAAAAATAAATGTTGTTCTATTTATTTAAATGACCTTAACTATTGCTCTCTGTTTGCAATGGCAGCATCTAACAGGGTGGAACAATTGAATTGAAGGCGCTGCTGGAAGGTCAAACAGCACAACAGCAAAATCTGAGCTACTACATTGCGAGCAATGTACTGAACTGACAATGCTGGTCAGAGTGTATTAGCTTTTATTTTATGCTGCGTTTTTTCTATACATCTTCTTTGAATATATTTTCTTTAAATTGTTAATTATAATGAAAATTCAATACAAAATGAGAATTGTTGCTTTATGCTTACCACTAGGTCTAGAGAGTGATTAATGGCTGAAGGAAAGGATATCTCCTGGGCTCATTCTCTGTTCTTTCATTTTCTGACTCTCTCCAGAGTTACCCAGTGCCTGAACCAGCAAATTTTCTGGCTTAGTAGCTCAGCCACATGGCACTGTTTCTTATAGGACTGTCCATTGATAGTTTTTGTTTTGAGTGGTGCACAATTACAATCATTTCCACACTGAATCATACGACTTCTGAAAGTAGACATGGCACCTCGGCACCGATTAACCCCATGCTCTGCTTATTCCTAGTTAAGTCCCATCACTTAAAATGTAAATCCTTTGGCTGTTGAAACAATGTTTAGGATGTAGTTCCCGATATCTATCTCCCTTCACCTCTACTTCTCCAACCTGCGCCACCAACTAGATCTTCCACCTTTATTGTCCCTGGTGTTGCTAGCTTCTTGCTGACAGACAACCCACCTCTCCCCCACTGTTCCTTCCTTAGTTCCCACAGCCCAAACTGAACCTTCCATCACCTTCCTTGCCACCATGGCCCCTGATGCTGATCCCCCTAGTCCATACCTGCTGGATCTCTCTGCATCCCAACCAAGATCCAGCCTTGGTATCTGGTGCTATATTTGCAATAAAGATTAAGTGTAATTTCATCCAAAGGTGCCTGAGGGTCATTACTGTGCCGCAACCAACTCTGTCTAATCTATACAATTAAAAGGCTCATCTTGACCACTTCCTGTCTGTGCTGTATTTTGATTTTAGAAAAAATGCTGTCATATATCGCTATGATTTTTGGCCATCTTACTCACAGTCCTCCTCCGCTGTGCAGGTCCCGAGGATTTTTCCCATCCATGCAAAATAAAAAAAAGTTATGAGTGTTTAAAAAACCTTGAGATCCTCTTGCCTGTCAATCACCATGATGAAGGTAATGCCACTTCCGTGGAGGGTGGGGGGTGGGGGCAGGACTATAAAACCCCGGATGTGTGAACATAACGCTGTCACTCTGCAAGATCATGAGGGAGAGAGCACGACCCTCATTCTCGGCTGTGAATCTACTGAATGTGAGTCTGCAATGTACTTGCAATAAAAGATTTGTTACCCCTGTGCCTAAAAACTGCAATGGCAATGGAAATAAAGTGAATATGCAATGAGCTATTTGGCTTTGTCTGCCCTGAGCATGAAACTGCAATAGCAATGGAAATGGAGTGAAAATGCAATGAGCTGTTTGGCTTGGCCTGCCCCGTGCGTGAAGCTGCAATGGCAATGGAAGTGAAGTGAAAATGCAATCAGCTGTTTGGCTTGGCGTGCCCTGTGCTTGAAACTGCAATGACAATGGAAGTGAAATGAAAATACTATGAGCTGTTTGGCTTGGCCTGCCCTGTGCATGAAACGGCAATAGCAATGGAAATACAGTGAAAATGCAATGAGCTGTTTGGTTTGGCCTGTGCTTGAAACTGCAATGGCAATGGAAGTTAAATTAAAATGCAATGAGCGGTTTGGCCTGCCCTGTGCTTGAAACTGCAATGGCATTAGAAGTGAAATGAAAATGCAATCAGTTGTTTGGCTTGGCCTGCCCTGTACTTGAAACTGCAATGACAATGGAAGTGAAATGAAAATGCAACGAGCTGTTCGGCCTGCCCTGTGCTTGAAACTGCAATGGCAATGGAAGTTAAATTAAAATGCAATGAGCTGTTCGGCCTGCTCTGTGTTTGAAACTGCAATGGCAATGGAAGTGAAATAAAAATGCAACTAGTTGTTCGGCCTGCCCTGCGCTTGAAACTGCAATGGCAATGGAAGCGAAATGAAAATGCAATGAGCTGTTTGGCCTGTTCTGTGCTTGAAATGAAATGGAAATTGAATGAAATGAGTTGTTTGGCCTGCCTGAAACTATTAATTTTGGCCCACAAGGCCCCTATTAGCCGAGAAACATGTCCCTTTTGCCCAGGACGAGCATTTTGGCCTAAAAGGCTCGTGCAAGGCATGGAAAAGTGCAGAAAAAGTGCCTTTCACTGAGATTTCACTCTGATTTTTTTAAAGAGCCCCTTCAGCCCATCAGGCCTGTACTAGCCCAGAAGGAGTCCCTTTGGCCCATCAGTAAGTATCCCCCCTGCAAGTATTAAACTTCATCCCAGTATTCTCCCTCCCTTCATTGGCTCCCTGTGAGATCCAGACCAGGATTGACTTTCCTCCTTCATTACTGTGATCTGCAGAAAAAGATGAAAAATGTCTAAAATTGATTCTCCACCCTCTCCCTCTTCTCTCTCAGTCTCTCACCTGTTTTGGGCAAAATATCTAGCAGTTTCTGAGCTGCCAGCCCACCAAGCTTGAGTGACTGAGCTGCCAGCCCACCAGGCCTGAGTGACTGAGCTGCCAGCCCATCAGGCCTGAGTGACTGAGCTGCCAGCCCACCAGGCCTGAGTGACTGAACTGCCAGCCCACCAGGCCGGAGTGACTGAGCTGCCAGCCAACCAGGCCTGAGTGACTGAGCTGCCAGCCCACCAGGCCTGACTGAGCTGCCAGCCCACCATGCATGAGTGACTGAGCTGCCAGCCCACCAGGCCTGAGTGACTGAGCTGCCAGCCCACCAGGCCTGAGTGACTGAGCTTTCAGCCCACCAGGCCTGAGTGACTGAGCTGCCAGCCCAAGAACCCACTCGGCCCACAATGTCCATACTAGCCCTCAGGAAATCAGTCCCTTCAGCCCACAACACCCATACTAGCTCTCCAGAACCCCTCCCCCGCCACTGGCCACCAATATTGGAATTGGTGGAGAGATGGAATATTTCATTGGGGGACCAGCCCTCCCGTGTGAACATGGGACCCAACGGATCCCACTTAGTCTAGTAGACTTATAAAGGTGCTCTGGAATTGCTAAGCCTTTACCTTCTTAATAATTTATCACATCTCGCTAGATTGATTTGTCTTCTTTCAAAGGCCTTTCAGTTCTTGATGTCCGCTCTCGAAGTCCAGCAAAATAAAGGATTAGTGAAAACACCAGAACTGCACAGCAAGCAGTCTGGATCAGAAAGAGTGAAAGAGGTTACAAAGAAGATATTATTGGCAGCCTGAGGTGAATTGTCCTTGAATATTCTTCTTCCCAGTGGAAGATTACAGGTGTTGGGAGCCCTTTATAAGTCAATGGCATCCTAGAATTTATATTGATGCAAGCTCTACATTCACTGGACCTTTGGGTTCTCAACCTGTTTTCATCATACGAATACCATTCTCTTTCTCTCATTCTATACTATCTTTTCCCCCATAGGGAGTGAATGGTACCTTACATAGGAACAAGGATTAAAACCTGTTATATTTTAAAACTTGGTGATTTTCAAATGCCTTTTGCAATTCCCAGAAAATAAATTTAATCAAATTACAAAATCCCAAATGTTTTTTCCATATACAGCTCCAAAGACATGGCTAATGACGACCTCACCAGTTTGAAACCCTGTTATTTCTGAACAATCTAAATGGAAATTTATCAGCAATGAACCAGACAATCTAAGTGTCTTTATCTTGCTATTTGTTATGTATCCTGAGGTTGAGGCACCGGTCAAAAACTTCATCATGTTTTTAACTAGCCTTCTTTAGCAACAAATAAGAGATTCTGATTTCCATGAGAGACTTGTCCATGTCCTCCTAATTCCCCATCTACCACCTTGTTTGTTCAACATTTTTCAAATTTGGAAAATTACAGCAACTCTTATAAAAGCAATTTAGCCTCAGTCAAAGGTCAATTACAGATGAAGGCTAAATGTGAGATAATTACAAAACTCATTGGAAACTCAGGCTCATGGTATCACTAGCACGAGTTGAAAAGTGAACCAGTTGTTTGTATGGAGAAGGGACTGACCAACTTGTGGCATGCAATGTACAGAGAGCTTCCTTTACCCACATTAACACTAACGCTTCAGCATAAAACCGATGGCACATCACAAATTCATGAAGTATAATTTTCTCTTGACATTCCTGTTTCTGTTGTCAAGGCTAGTATCCACCAATGGAATGTGAGGGTTGTTTGTTGTTGATGATCAAAGTTCAAACTCTATTCAACTCCTTTGCTAACTGACCTACTTTTGGGCCACAAACATCTAAAAGATTAAAAATGAGCCCATGCCAGATCAATGGTTTCAGGTGACTTGTGGTTTAATGTTAGCAAATTAAGCGCTTACACCTTCCCCAATAACCCATCTAAGTAATTAGGAAATTCAGCCTGACATCGTCATTAGGAATCTCTCATTTCCATGGCCATTTCGTAGCCCAGTATTTTCCTCTCATTGTAAAATATAGCAACAAAGTAAATGTGAATTCAATTAGTGCTTTTTTGTGTTTTATCCTGATCCGAGGATCTCAGCCACTGTATAGGGTGGTACAGTGCCTCAGCTGGTAGAGCTGGTGACCCACAGCACCAGAGACATGGGTTCAATCCTGACTTCAGGCACTGTCCATAGGTCTTTGCACATTCCCCATGTGATCACACAGGTTTCCTTAGGGTGTTCTGGTTTGGCAAAGATGGGCGGAATTGTAGGTTAATTGGGCTCGTAAATTATCCCTAACGCATTGGAGCAAGGAGCATTCACTTCATTGTAAAGGGAGCGCTTACTCGATAGGGTGTTGGGATAACTGGAAACAATTAGACTTTGGAGATGCAGGGTGGAAACAGGCTCTTTGGCTCACCAAGTCTGCAGCGACCAGTGATCACCCTGTAAACCAGCACTCTCCTACATACTAAAGACCATTTACAATTTACAAAAGCAAATTAACCTACAAACATGCATGCCTTTGGAGTGTGGGAAGAAACCAGAGCACCCAGAGATAACCCACGCGGTCACAGGGAGAACGTATAAACTCCACAGAGACAGCTCCTGTAGTCAGGATGGAACCTTCTGGTCCTGTACAGCAGCAACTTATTGATGCCCACTGTGCCGCCCTCAATTCTGTTCATTTTGGCTAAATGGGATTTCTATAAGGATACCTCCCTTACTGATACCACCTCAAGGGCTGTCCCACTTGGGCGACCTAATCTGTGAGTTCTGGCGAGTTTGCCCTCGACTCATACTCGCAGCATGGTCGACATGAGATCTTAGGTGGTCTTTGTAACTCTCCTTCATGCTCGAGAGTAGCCCCCGTGTACTCGAGGCCTCAGGTAGGTCGTGGCGCATTTTTCAACATGTTGAAAAATGCCCGCGAGTAATAAAAGGTTGTCATGGAAAAAAATCGATACTTTTTTTCCTCATAGGTTTAGTCGTAGTAGGTCAGCATGTTAGTCGTAGGTAATCGAGGGTAGTCGTAGATAGTCTTCATCATAGTCGAAGCGAGGTCGCAGGAGATCAAAGGAGGTCGTCTTCACTCTCCACTATTCGGTGTCCAATTTTCCCGAAGTTAGTCGTAGCTAGTCAAAGCTAGTCTTCAACATGCTATTTTTTCAAACTCTCCTAAACTCTTCTAAACTCGCCAATTAGGTTGCCCAAGTGGGACAGCCCCTTCACATGTTGCCCCCTTTCAGCTGTCAGCTTTCCTTACACCTTGGAAACGTGGGCACTGGTGATTGAAAGCATGTAGCCTTGTTAAAACATGTAAATGACCAACCTGTAATCCAACATTTTGGGTCACCCATCTCTCCAGAGATGCTGTCTTTCCCGCTGAGTTACTCCAGCATTTTGTGTTTATCCTCGGTGTAAACCAGCATCTGCAGTTCCTTCCTACACAAACCTGTTGCTTCCTATACAAACCTGTTGCCTGGCAATCACTTACTGCTTCTCTATCTGAAGATGAAGTTAAAGTGTTCATGTTGGTTGGCTTCCTATTTGTTTAACATGCTTTGCCTTCAACAAATTCATATTTGTTGTTGTTTATTAATCCACAATTTCCCCTGATTGCTATCTCTAAAATCTTCTCACTGCTCGCATTAAGTTGACTTTTCTTAGAGTTGTTGGGCTTTATTCAATGGTTGCAAAGAGCTTGTGACAAATGCAGTCCACTATTTCTCTGCTGCAACTCCCAGAATATTACACGTTCAGATAACTTACTGCCCTGCGCCCATATGAATACTTGCCCACAGTGCTGGGATAATGAGAAATTTCAGTATTTTTAAAATGACAACGGAGTTGCCGAAGTCTTAGAGCAGCTATATGCTATTTATCAGAGGCATCTTTGTTGTTTACTGCTACGCTTTCATTGCATTAACAAAATCAGAAATCATTCATTTCAGAATCATGCTTGTCAAGCTTTTTCAGTGACTCATGCACTAAAATAAAATCAGACATTTCTTGTTGCTGTGAGGCAATAATAAGCATGGACTAGACAGGAGGCCTATTTTAATTCTTTCAGAATTGCTGCTTCCCCTTCTCTGAGACCCGGCAATGTATAAATGATTCCACAAAGCCATAACTTACATAACTTACAAGTTTAATCTCAGTTAATTCTTGCAGAAACTTAGAGGCAACATCATTACATTTTAAAACAACAAATCATGTCCATAGCTCCTAAATACTAGTTGGTTGATGTGGATACAGCAATAAATCATGCAAGAATTTATTAAGATGTTCGGCTGCGTTCAAATGAGTTATTACAGCATCAACAAGGAAAACCTTGTAAGTCTTTTACTGAATAAGCTAGGTTGATTTAAAATATATCAAATAGAACTTAAGTGAACTGGCAGCATTTTGCTAATCGAACAAATACCATAATCAAATCCTGTTCAATAATTAACTGCACACATTTTGCCATTTGCTGATATGGAAGCCCCTTCTGGTCAAAGTAGAATTCTGCAATCCTGTTTGCACAAGATTGCTGAAAAACCATTTTTACTCAGATGAACTGAATCCAGTTAATAAAATGAAAAGAAAAGCAGTCTTCACCTTTCCATAAATTTTATTTTCCAGCCTTTGTCAGTAGAACAGCAAACATTGTATTTTAGAGTGATTAATTGTATGTTGGACACTTCTGATTGATGTGTTAATATACTAGCAATATATATAAGTACCAGATCGGGTTGTCCAATTCTGAGATGATTCTCTGAAACTCAATCCATCTAATACATGTGGAGCTGGCAAATACTTGCCAAAACAGAATCTGCTGATTTTGCATGGTTTTAAAGCATAATTATAACATCGGTTACTTTGAAGGACGTTGATTGATGATCTTAATAAACTTTCCTATAATATCACACTAAGTTGATGGAATAACTAATTATTGCTCAATGCGAGTTACTTCATATTCCAAGGAACAAAGGTTTTTAAAATAGTAGTCAATCGTAACATTTGTACCAGACAATATATTTATATATATGTATGAATCGTAAATGAATGAGTCTCCTGCCTTCACAAATTTGATCCCTGTATATTAACATATCTTATAAATCCCCAAATTAAATGAAGATGAATAGTGTTTTTTTCACAATCCAAGGCATAATGCCTTGTGTGAAAAGTGCACATTTTCAGGAAAATATTCCTGCAAAACCAACATCAAACGCACAAATCACAACAACATGATGGCTGTTCCACCTGATCTATGTGGAAAATGTTTCCCTACCATTTTTTCCCTGGCTCTGTGTCATTAATGTCCCTTTAATGCAGCTCTTTCAATAATGCAGGATGAGTAGAATCTATGGAGATCTTGACTTGACTCTTTAAGTCTGCGGTATATAAAATACATTTTTTCCCCTATCTACTTGTGTTGAGAGTGCTGGGGAGAAAAACGCAAGAGAAAACAAGCAGCTTTGCTACCTGTGCACATACCTCCAACACTGCACTCCCACCTGACAGCACGTTGCTGCATTCACTTTCAGCCTTCATCCAGCCCCAGGTCTCACAGCCACATTGTGTTTTTTCCACCTCTTAGCCTAATATCCTCCAGCAGCCATAGCTTCTCCCTCACAGCTGCTTTTCAGGGAAGTTAAGGAAAAGAACAGGTCACTGGGAATAATGTGCGGTGGTGAGGGCAGGGCATGCAAAAGAGAGGCTGGATTACTTTGGCCTGATCAGGCAGACAGCCAGTGTGCATAATTCATGGTCCAGAGGGAAGTCCTCTTGCCGTCCCCTGTCAGAGCACCAGTTACTTACAGCTTTAAAGCAGGCAATCAAAGAGTGCTTGATTATTGAGGGGGAATAAAAGCCTTAATCGGAAGCGACCTGCCTTCTATGGAAATGTAGTTGGCAGCTCGGCTTTCAAAGACAGAATGTCAGGTCTTTGTGCAAGTAGGTTGAAATAATCCAGCAGTTTTCAATTACTTTTGTCTGGTTGCCTATCTTTGTGTCACAGAACAAAGTATTGCCAAATGAGCAGTAAAACAATAACACTTGGAGTTATTCAATCCGGAGCTAACAAACAGAACCTTTCACCGTTAAATTAAAAATGGGCGCCCTGGGATTTGTATGATAAAGCTTCACACTTATTTTCCAGTTATATCGATACAGTTCAAGAATGCAATTATATTTTCATTGTCAACATTGTTGCTGCATGGTATGCTGTTACTCTAAAACAACATTGAAACCATCTCTATCTATACATCTGTCTGTCTGTACATACATAACTACATAACTAAAACTCTGATCTTGTTATCTTCCGGTTTGGCGGTCCTATTTGCGCAAAAAAGATCATGATAGCGCTACAATTTTTCGCCAGTTAACTCATCGTTCTCCTGTGCTGCTATTCCAGCAAGTTTCGTTCCGATCGGTTGAATGTCGTAAAAGTTAGCGAGGTTGAAAAATCTTAAAAACCACGCGTGCGCAGATCGATCTCTTCTAATGCCAGTCGGTGCCGCGCGGATTTGTCTCTTCCCCTGTCACTCCCTGGGATGGTCCGCCACTTCCTGTGCCATCGGAGGGACGCCAAGCAGCAGCCCAGCGTCAGAGACCCGACCCAGCCCAGCTTGGGACACCCAGCCCAGCCCAGAGTCGGAGATGTCGCCAAACGGAAAGCGGAGTCTCTGATCCCGGCGGATGAGAACGACCAGCGACCAGCTGTGAGTTCCCATCGCACCGCCAATTTCAGCCACTATCCCTCTGGTCCCCCTCGCTGGCTCCTCTCCCCCCTCCCCCCTTGATGCCCCCCTCTCCTCCATGGCTTTCTCTGAGCTCACACCCCTCCCACCCACATACACACAACCCTCCCTCCCACAAGCCCCCCGCCCACACACCCCCCGCCCACAGACACCCACACACACACACACCCCCCCACAAACACGTGCACACCCCAACGCACACACCAGACACACACACACCCCACCCTCACACACACACCCCACACCTCCCACACATACCCCCCCCCCCACACACACACCCCCCACACACACACACCACACACACACACACAAATACACACCCCCCCACACACACACACCCCACACACACACACACACCCCACACACACACACACACACCCACCCCCCACACACACACACACACACCCCCACACACCCCGCCACCCACACAGCCCCTGCTCTCAAACACCCGCCCCACAATCCCCCCCCCCTCCCACACACCATCCCCCACATAAAAACCGTCCCCACACCCCCCCCCGCCCCCCGCCCCCACAACCCCCCTCCTGCACAACCGCCCCCACAACCCCCTCCTACCCACAACCCCCCTCCCCAGAACCCCCTCCCCCACGACACTCCCTCCCCCACAACCCACCTCCCGCACAATCCCCCTCCCTCACAACCCCGCACCCGACTCCCACAACAACCCCCCCACAACCCCCCCCCCCCCCCGGTCCCATAAACCCCCCCGATCCCACTAACCCGTCTGCCCCCACAAGCCCCCCCGCCCCCACAAAGCCCCCCCACCTCCCCAACCCCACATCCTACCCCCATACCCCCCCCCCGCCCACACACACCACCCTCCCACTAACACACCCTCCCCTACACATCCCCTTTCTCCCACACCCCTCCCTGCCCACATACATCTCCCCGCACTCCACGCCACCTCCCGCCACACACCCCCCTCCCCCACACCCCCTGCCCCCACAACACCTTCCCCCCCTCTCCTACACCCCCCCCGTCCACACACACCCTCCTCCCCTCCACTCCACACCACCCCCCCCCCCACACACACCCCACTTCTCTCCCCTCCCACACATACTGCGTTGGGGTTGGGTTGCATTAGGGGACCAGGCCTCCCATGTGATTGGGACCCAGTGGGGCCCACTTAGTCTAGTTACATTTAAAACTTTGAATGGCTTGAAATGAAGTGGGTACCACTAAAAATTAATCCATGCATAATGGGAGGTATTAGTTGGAATGGCGATTGGCACTGAGGACTATTAGTATTTTTAAGAGGCAGTTTGAGAGATTCTGGATTAGTACGGGTGTCAGGGGTTATGGGGAGAAGGCAGGAGAATGGAGTTGAGATAGATTGGTTGAATGGCGGAGTAGACTTGATGGGCCGAGTAGCCTAAATCTGCTCCTATAATGCATGAACATGAATTGAAATACACAAAGGGTTATTTTTTAGCTACCACACTGGAAGCAGACAGAGCAAGAAAACAGTTAATTTGCCACAATTAAACTACCGCTCTCTTCTCACAATTTCCGATTTCAGAGCAGCACACTTGGCGACAGACAAAGCATCCATTAAATCTTTCATATATATCTGTCTGGGATGAGTGCCCAGAGCAGTCAAATTATCTGAAATCAGTAGACCCAAGTCAGGTGGGGCCAGGTCAGCAGAGCAGACTACCTGACAACTGGACGACCTGAAATTGGAGAAGTCAATGTTCATACCGCTGGGGTGTAAACTGCCCAAGCGAAATATGAGGTGCTGCTCCTCCAATTTGCAGTGGGACTCACTCTGGCCATGGAGGAGGTCCAGGACAGAAAGGTCGGATTCGGAATGGGAAGGTGAGTCAAAGCCATCGCCAAGCCTGCGCTTGGTCTCACCGATGTAGAGCAGTTGACACCTAGAACAGCGGATGCAATAGATGAGGTTGGAGGTAGACATATTTCCAGGTGAGGTAGAGGTTCGCCTGCACCAAGCAGTCTTGCCAGGTGAGGCAAAGGTTCACCCACACTCCTCCCAACCTCATCTATTGCATCCGCTAGGTGCTCTAGGTGCTCAAGATCGCTTCGCACACCACCTCCACTCAGTGCGCAATAACCAACCTGATCTCCCGGTGGCTCAGCACTTCAACTCCTCTTCCCATTCCGAATCTGACCTTTCTGCCCTGGGCCTCCTCCGTGGCCAGAGTGAGTCCCACAGCATATTGGAGGAGCAGCACCTCATATTTTGCTTGGACAGTTTACACCCCAGCGGTATGAACATTGACTTCTCCAATTTCAGGTAGTCCTTGCTTTCTCCCTCCTTCCCCGCCCCTTCCCAGCTCTTCCACAGCCCACTGTCTCTGTCTCTTCCTTTCTACTTCCCTGCCCTCCCACCCCCACATCAGTCTGAAGAAGGGTCTCGACCCGAAACGTCACCTATTCCTTCGCTCCATAGATGCTGCCTCACCCGCTGAGTTTCTCCAGCATTTTTGTCTACCTTCGATTTTTCGAGCATCTGTGGTTCTTTCTTAAACACAGAAAACTGGAGTAACTCATCCATAGATGCTGCCTCACCCACTGAGTTTCTCCAGCATTTTTGTCTACCTTCGATTTTTACAGCATCTGCGGTTCTTTCTTAAACTGGAGTAACTCAGCGGGACAGGCAGCATCTCTGGAGAGAAGTAATGGGTGACGTTTCTGGTCTGAAGAAGGATCTCAACCCGAAACGTCACCCACTCCTCTCCAGAAATGTTGCCTGTCCCACCGTGTTACTCCAGCTTTTTGTGTCTATCTCCTCTATTGCCTGCTGGACAGTGAGATCTCACCTGCTTCTTTCAGGTACCTGACCATTGCCATGTATATGGGAATGGGAGCCCAAGTATTCCAATCTTGGAATGTGGTGAGTCCCAGAACTTCTATCACCAGCTTCAACCTGCCCAAAGCTTAAACAGGCTTAACATTCAGGCCTAGAAACCTGCAGAGTCCAAGTTCGGAGCTAATACGGCCCACTTGAAATTTCTTTTACTATGGCACCTTCAAAGGTTTCAAAGGTCTTTTATTGTCACGTGCACCAATTAAGGTACAGTGATATTTGTATTACCATACAGCCATACTGAAAAAAGCAACAAGACACACAACTAATAAAAGTTAACATAGTCATCCACCACAGCAGATTCCCCACATTCCTCACTGTGATGGAAGGCAATAAAGTCTAATTTTCTTCCCTCATTTTTGTCCCGCGGTCAGGGCAGTCAAGTCACCCATCAGCTCGAAGCTCCTGCAGCTGGCGGTCGAAGCCCCCGCGTCATGGCAATCGAAGCTCCCGCATTGGGGCAGTCGTAGTTCCTGCGGCTTGAAGCTCCAGAAGTCGGTCGCTAACCAGAGACCACGAGTTCCACAATGTTAAAGTCCTTGCTGGGAGGAACATGAGCTTTGTACTCCTGAGGGACTAAGGTGGAGTCTGGTGCTATCATAAGGTGATAGGTTCACGAGTGATAGGAGCATAATTAGGCCATTAGGCCCATCAAGTCTACTCCACCATTTAATCATAGCTGATCTATCTTTCCTTCTTAACCCCATTCTCCTGCCTTCTCCCATGACCCCTGACACTTGTATTAATCAAAAATCTATCTACCTCTGCCTAAACATATCCATTGCAATGGCTTCCACAGCCTTCTGTGGCAATGAATTCCACGCCATTCTGAGTGTGAGGAATGGACAACCTCCAGAGTTTTGTCCACAACCTTTGCAGTCTGCTATGTTAAACTTGTGTCTCGTGTCAAAACTCCAAATTCCTCAGCTTCGAGCTAGAGAGTAGCAGCAGATAAACATCAGGGAAAGTAGTCAAGCTGTGCGTATCAAAATAAATGAAGGAATAAGGATCGCATTAAATCACATACAAGGGCATATAATGTTGCCATAAATAGCAGTAAGCCTGAAGATTGGGTATATTTCAGAATTCATCGAAGTAGAATTGAGGCTTAGTTTAGTTTAGTTTAGAGATACAGCATGAAAACAGTCCCTCCGGCCCATTGAGTCCACAATAACCAGTGATCACCGCGTACACTAGCACTATCCTACACACAAGGAACAATTTACATTTATACCAAGCCAATTAACCTACAAACCTGTACGTCTTTGGAGTGTGGGAGGAAACCGGAGAACACCTACGCAGGTCACGGGGTGAACGTACAAACTCCGTACAGACAAGCACCCGTAGTCAGGATCGAACCCGGGTCTCTGGCACTATAAGTAGCGATGTTACAAAACTTACCTTCAGCGGCGTTGCAGTTCTGCCACTGGCCGTGTGCGTGACTTTAGCGCCTTTGATGGGGGGGGGGACAGGATTAAAATGCCATTTTCTCCTGCCTCTCGGAGGCGAACTTCCTCGGGTTGCCAGCTGCTGCAGAACAATCGACCGGACTTCCGTTCTCGGAAGTTTAAAAAAAAAAATCGCGGGACAATTTAATCGCTGGAGTAAAATAAAAAGCTACTTCCAACGCCCTCAACACCTACAACGGGACGGATCTCAAGTAGGGGACAAAACATTATGTAAGTCATTTATTTTACATATAAACTTGCTTCTTAGGATGACTTTAATCCAAATTTAATTGGCGAAAATGTGATTTTGGCCCCATACGAACCAGCAGTGTTTTTCCAACCGATATGGGGTTCAAATTCACCGCAACCGCAACGTTCCAATCGATCGCGTTCCACAAAAACCCACTCGCAAGATGACTTAAATGCCCATTAATTTACGGGAATTAAACATTTCCTTCCATTTGGCCTATAAATTCATGACAATGAGATTTAAAAATCATGTTATATTGTGAATTCTTGTGTGAATGTTATTTGGACACTTAGGCTATTTAAAAATGTTAACCTTTTCTTAAGAAATGGATAGATGTTTAGATCTAGTAATTGAATTTTGTAATTAGCTACAATTAGGTAACTAACTAATTATATGCTTTAATTTCAGGTCATCCAAGTAAGATTGTTTCATATTTGTTTCAGAATGCTTCAATCTATAATAACTGAAAATGTCATTCCGTTATGGGCTTTTGACTGTCTTCGATCACAGCTTTTGAGTTAAGTCAATGGAAAAGCAATAGGGAACAAGATGCTAATTTCCGAGTATGAAAATGGCCATAACTTTTTAAATACTGAAGATATGAAAGTGAACTAGGTGTCAAATTAAACTTATTTTTATGTTTTATCTGATGGGATAAATTGCAGACTTGATTTTTAAAATCTCAAAATATTGTACCATTGCTACTGCAAGGCAGCAACTTCAGCACTGTGCCACCGTGCTGCCCAAATCAATAAAGGAAGGTGAAAGATGATCTGGTGGATTTGGATACTGATATAGTACCACACAATAAATCATTAAAAAAACTGCACACCATACTCTGGTAATATATTTTTTGAAAATTTGTAGTGGATGGTGAATTAATAGTAGGAAAAAAGAGTATGACATGACTGGTTAGGTAACTGTAACTCAGGGATCGGTGTTATGGCCCGAATTGTCCACAGCCTATATTAATGACTTGGAAGAGGGTTAATGCAGAGTTCTGACCCAAAACATCAACTTTTGCCTCTGCAGATGCTGCTTGACCGACTGGGTTCTTCCAGCATTCTGCTTTTTGATGCTTTGTTGTACCAAAAGATGAAGTTAGCTATTCAGGACATAGAAAAAATGTCTTCATCCAGTGAATCACTGGAGTTCTCAATCCACGAGTGAGTAGAGGCTCAGACACTCAGCGCATTCAAGATCCAAATCAATAAGGGGGAGGATACAGGAAAGTGAAGCTGAGGTAAAAAAAAAACAAAATCTATACTCTTATGGAGAGACATTCAGTGGTCTATTTCTGAGATGTAGATATACAATAGATTTCTTTCAGCAGGATAGGACCTACAATACTGCTTCACAGAAATACAAGAGACTGTAGATGCTGTAATCTTGAGCAAAACACAAAGTGCTGAAGGAGCTCAGTGGGCCAGGCAGCACCTGAGTGGACAGATGGCATTGTTTCAGATCTGGACCCTTCTCCAGTCTCCTTGGTGTTTCATGGACTTGGTGCACTTTGTGTTTCATGGTCTGGAACCCTTGGAGACTACATTTTAAGGGAACTTAAAATATTTGCAGTTGTTTGCAGCTGGACTGCATATGGTCAAAGAACACACAATTTGCAATTCTTTGTATGAAACATAGGCAGATGTTTACTTTTAAATAAAATTATGTGACCATGACCTCACTGTGCACTGTCGGAATATCCCATGCAACGGCAGAACAAGGTGCAAGGTTTAACAAATGAGCATCGAGGCAGTTGTAGCTTAGTAAACATTTGTTTTCCATTCTTGCTGAAATATTCCACAGAAAGCACACAGTGGAAAAGTGTCGCAAAAATCACTTAAATAGGTCCTAAAAATCATGGAGACATGACAAAGTACGTTGTTGTTGCTGGCAGGAAATTACAGTATTTCTGGATGGTGGGAATTGAATAAAATAAACACATAAAAACCTCCTTGCACTGTCATTATTTACAATATTATGATTTGCCGCCCATATAATGAGAAGAAAAATTAATTAAATGTCTGTTCCGATTGTCATTGAGTTTGCCGGAGTTACGAAATATAAAATAAATAGAAATCACTGCCAAGGTATAAGTTTGTTAATGTTGTTTTATTTAGAGCACATGGCGGCACTGGGAAGGCCAGCACTTATTGCCTGCACACTCATTGTCCTTCACAGATGGTGGGTTTTGGTCTTCATAAACCAGTGCAGCGCTGCTGGTGTAAAGTTCCCTCTCAGCGCTGATAGGGAGTTAGCTCCAGAATTGAGATCCAGTAAAGATGAAGACATTTAGTTAAATTTTCAAGTCATATGGTGTAAAACTTGAAGGGATAACCTGCAGGCTGTATGTTTCTATTTAGAACTTTAAGATATTTAAAGACACTGTGCAGAATATAACGCCCTTTAGTCCCACTGAGTACGCACCGGCCTGCGATCACTACCCCATACACCAGCACAATCCTACACATTAGGGACGATTTACCGAAGCCAATAAACTACAAAACTGGTACGTCTCTTCGAGATGGAGGTAAAACACAGAGAACTCTGGAGAACAGCCCTGCGGTTCACTAGGGAGAAGCGTACAAAACTTCCGTACAGTACAATCAACCGTAGTCAGATTCGCACACCAGGTCTCTGGAGCTGTTAAGGCAGCAACTCTCCCTCTTGTCAGCTGCCTGCCCACTGTTACTGCGCTGAGAAGCGAACAACTTTTTCCAAGAAGTAACACTGCAAACAATAATGCCATTCGTCATTGAGGGGAGGAGAATGGGTGTCAATCAAGCTAACGCTCTGCCCTGCCTAGATGTTGGGGTAGCTTCTCAGCACTCATACCCAGAGAAAGGAAGAGTATTCCATCACATCCTGACTTGCACAGTACCAAGTATGAAACATTTCTTTTGTGGTGCCAGACTCTGTTGTCACATGTCACACGGATATATCAGAGTGCCACCACGACCGCGAAACAACCGATCCGCCCCCATATCACACATAAATCCTATGTACAAAATGAAAACTGCAGATGCTGGTTTATGAACAATACGACACAGAGCTCAGAGTAGCTCAGCAGCAGGCAGCATCTCAGAGAACATGATAAGTGATGTTTCGGGTCCGGACCTTCTCGTGACTTTTTCAGATCAAGAAGGGACCTGACCCAAAATGTCATATATCCAAGTTCTCCTGATGTGCTCCTGACCCGCTGAACCACTCTAGCACTCTGAGTCCCACACTAATTCCTATGTTATAACCCACTTTGACAAAAATCACTCTCCTGTAACACTCGGGGCAATTCACAGGGGCCAATTTAGCCTGCAAGCAAACTTCAACCTGAATTTGGGATACGAGAGGAAATTCAGAGGCATGAAACTACATTCCGGGTCACAGGAGAACAGGCAAATTTCACACAAGCTAAAACCCATGGTCAGGATCGAACCCAAAGTCTCTGGTGTTATGACGGTCAGTAGCCCTACCAACCACAGAAAGACAAGACATTTGGTGTGTGGTAAAAGGTGTGGAGATTTGGATTTTTCGGATTTTCCATGCTTCTGTGTAATTCCACTGTATACACACACAAGGGCAAAAATTTGGGCCAAACACACACAGTTTCTATCTCACACAGTTTCCAATTGCCACAATGTGTTTAAATTCCTATGGATGTAATGGGTAGTCCTCCAGCTTTACAACTTCCCTTTCTGCAGTGGGTCTTATGCGGTTCTTGGGTAAGGAATCAACAACAGTATAGGCTGCAAACGGGGAGGGAGAAATCCAAAGTTTAATTTAGTTTAGATTTAGTTTAGAGATACAGCCCAGAAACCGCCTTTCGGCCAACTGAGTCTGCACCAGTGAATTTGACCCGACAGTTAGAGATACTACCAACTCACGTTAGGGACAATCTTACATACACTTAATACCAATTTTACACTTTTAACACTTATATCCGACGTCAATTAACCTACAAACCTGCACATCTTTTGGATCTTGGAGAAAACCCACGCAGTGTCACGGTAATAACATAAAATTCCATACAGACATACAGCACCCATAGTTGTGGATCGAACCCGTGTTCTTTGACGCTGCAATCGCTGTAAGGCAGCTACTCTACCGCTCGCTCGCCACCCATCCGTGTCCACAACCGCAGCATTCGGATCTTAAACGTAGCCTCAAAATGAAGGGATTAGCTAGATACTGGCCATCTTTACTGGGGATGGCATGATGTGTGTGGATATCATGGCTGGAGGGGGGACGGTCACAGGTAAAATTGGAGAGTGGGAGGAGGGTGAAATCCAAGGTCATTGACATCCTCAAATTGCTGCAGTAATGCTATTCACTGCTACAACAATGCCCAGATACAGTATGTCCTTACAATTGTGGTTGCCTGTCCAATGATGCATGAAATCTCCCCTTGACACAGTTACTCAATGTAGGTATAATTATCGATTATGACTGTCAAGTCAAAGTCAAGACAAAAGAGTTTATTGTCCATGAGTCCCAGACAGGACAATGACATTCTTTCTTTGGGCATAGCACAACAGAACATAGTATGGCATTGACTACCAATTATATACTTAAAATACACACATTAATTAATAAATTAATAAAGTAGCAAATAACAGATGGAGGGTAAATGTTGGGGACTATAAGGACTAGACTATCGGTCCATTGGATTCATTGCTTGTGATTTTTATTAGGTTCATTCTCAATCTAGGTTTTTGTTGAGGGGATAGATAATTTAAATAATCATATTTAGAGATTTCTTTCACACACCATTTAGCATTATTAGTTTGAGATTTTGCTCCCAAATCTACAAAGTCCCAGAACATTTTGGTGTTTTAATTGCCAAATAGTGATCAGTCAAATATATCAGTGCCCAATCCACCACCCCCCGCCCCCCCTCCCTCCCCCCGTTCCGTTCCCCCCCCCCAGATGAGAATGAGCAGCCATCTGTGGCAGGTGATGAAGAACTGAAGGAGACAGGCAGTGATTGCCCAACATCTCTCACTCACTCCTAAGCACGACGGCCCGAGTCCTTAATATGAGTGAGGAATCATCCAAACATAGACCAGAAAAAAATGTATATTATCGTAGCTAATTGAATCAGATTATTTTATGCATTAATCATGTCCAACACGTCAGGCACAGAACGGATGACCATCTCTGGAACAGAACTGGTGGCGACGAGTTTGGCTTATGTCATGGAGGGACCGCGATAGGATTAACACAACACTTACTGCATATTTAATAAGGTGATGGACTTAAGGTATCTCTCAAATGTTCTCTTCCTCTGTTATCACTGGTAAGCATTAACCCGTTGTTCAACAAAGAAGCACAGAACATAGAGAACACAGAACAGCACAGAAACCAGCCTGCAATGGTCTGTGTGCTGTATATGATGCCAAGATTTTAAACTGAATCTCAGCTGCCTATACATGAGCCCATATCCTTCTCTATTCCTTCCACTTCCATGTGCCTATCTAAAAGCCTCTTAAACGCCCACTATCGTTCTGCCTTCACCAACCGCCCCTCGCAATGCATTCCAGGACCCCACCACTTCTCTGTGTAAGGAACAACTATGCCGGTCACATCCCCATTAAACTTCCCACCCCCTCTCACCTTATAGCTAATGCTCCTCTAGTGTAGTTTGTACATTCCTCCGCCCAGATAAAAGGTTATTATCTACTCTGGCTAATTCCTCACACAGTTTTAATATTTTAATGATGCTATAAATTAAATTTGGTCTCTAACTTCCAACCTCCCGATATCCAGAGATCTTCCAGCATGTATCCCAAATATGCTTGTATCCTAAAAATGTCCGCTAGCTGGATTGTTTACCCGAAAACCACGACCCACAAACCACCACACCCCCCGAAAATACAAGACCATTACAGTTCTGTTCTTTTTCTCTGTCTGTTTCCTTCTTTCTCAGGTTCTCGATCATTTAAAATTCAGCAAGGATCACAAATGGAAAGCAAGCGTGAATCTGAGGCCATTTTAAAACTTTCCACCTAATGACTTGCTACCATTTATAAAAACTTTTTCCCTCCTACCGATAACTTCATTTTTTTCCCCACTACCATTTTCCACTATTCGCCATCGATATCCCACTTAAACTTCAAGGAAGCTCAAAGTTCGGCTTGCGGGGAAAAAGCACTGACTTATTTTTCGATTGCTTTGACTTTGTCAACTGGCAAAAAACAAATCCATTTCACAAATTGATTTTTTGGGGGGATATTACAGAGACAATGCCAATGGTACACCCTTATGTAACCGCCCCACCACCGCTCAACACCACTAGTCCGTGCAGCTAATAAAGTCCAAGAGAGCAAAAAAAAGTTTAATATCACACCAATTTATTCGTCACAGCAAAACAATCACAGAAGCAAGTCATGTTAACATGAGCCATTTGCCATGCAGCGATACACTTAAAAACAACCCAACTCAACATGCACCCGAAGGTTGCAAAATAAGAATTTGCCAAGCATACACTTAACATTCACTCATCACATGCATACAATAAATCTTAACACTGTGATTGAAGCAATCAAAGCATTCACTGTGATGGAAGGCAATAACGTCTCATCCTCCTTTGTTTCATACTTTGTGGTCGGTGGCCATAACCCTCCATAGTCACCGTCTCTACCAGTCCACAGCTACAGATGTACAGGGCTCTCCTCTCGGACGATGATCAAACCTCCGACGTTCGGGACGGTCAAACACCCACTCCCGCGGCTTGGACTGGGGGCCCAAAATCGCACTTTCTTACCGGAGACCGCGGCTTCAGGATGTATATAGGCCGCCGGAAAAACGGCAGTCGGAAGCTCATCTCCGCCGATCCCCCTGCATGGGATTTTCCTTCAGACTCTGGATGGTAAGTCCCACGCCGACGCCCAGCGCTAGACAGCTCCGCAGCACCACAGCCCCACTATTATCAAAGTCACACAGGTAGAGGCCAACGATCGGAGCACTTCTTTCTGGCGAACCCCTGCAAGTGTTTTCGCCCACTCCACACATGGGAAAGTCCACGCTAGCGCCCGCTGCTGAAGCTCTTGCGCCCGACTCACGGTAAAGGCCGCTTCAATCCAAGCTGTTTAGGCCACGAGAGGGGAGGTGGAGAAGCAACATGGAAAAAGTTTGCCTCTCCGTCGAGGAGTGACTGAAGAAAGGTTTTCCCCTCATTATTCCACCCCCCCCCCACTTCCCCCCCCCCCGTCCCCCCCCCCCTCATATCCTCCCACCCCACACAACGACACATACCCACGAGAAATACCCAACCAACTAAACACTAGAAAACCAAAATAAACAAAAAAGTATGAAATAACGAACACGCTGCAGGCAGGTCAGCTGACTTGCAGTGCCCCCCAAAAGCTGCTGCCTCATCATTCAGGTGAACCAGGTTCTCAAAATCCTGATCTTGACATGCCGGTCTGTGTGGAATTTGTATATTCCCACCGTGTCTGAATGGATTTCCTCTAGATTGCCCCCCATTTCCTTATAGCATTTCAAAGACTCTTGAAAATTAGTAAGATTAACTAGTCGCATTGTAATGAGCTCCTAGGTTTGAATGTTAAGTGGGATGGGAGATGATAAAAGAGCAGCATTGGTTAGGATATGTGGTTTAATGGAGTATTCCTATGGTCAGCTTGTACTGAGTGGCTTAAAATAGTTTGTGTTGACTATTGATTCATCATTCTGAATCTTACCATTTGAGACCTTCCTATTGGGTGTTCAAGTATTCTTTATTTGTTCTATTGAGTTACTTCGTGGAAGCAAACAAGAAAAAATGCAGCACTGGAACAGGCCCTTTTGCCCACAATGTCCGTGTCAAACAATGATGCGAGTGAACGATAAAGGGCGGCACAGTGGTGCAGTCATTAGTTGCTTGCCTAATAGCGCTCACAGTGCTGGAGGGACCCAGTGTTGATTTTTGACTTACGGAGTGCAGTCTGTACGGAGGTTTGTTACGTTCTCTCACCGCCGTTACCTTGTGGGTTTTTTTTTCCAAGATCTTTCAGTATCCCCCACACTCCAAAGTTATGTACAAGTTTTGATATGATTGAATGAGCTAGTATAAATTGTAAATCGACCCTGAGTAAAATGTTAGGAATGTGTGAATTTGCAGGGATCGCAGATCCGTGCAGGGACTCAGTGGCCGAAGGTCAGTTTCCACTGTGTAATCTCCAAAACAAACTAAACTCATATCCATTACTCCTTGCAGGCGACCTGCGCACCCACCCATTCCCGCTGCATATACCATCAGACCATCGAAAAGCCACTAAGTTGCTAATATCTTACCTGCCCTCCAGCCCGCTCACGGCACCAACCCTTGGCAGTGCATTGGAGGCAAAACCCATTTCTCCTTTAAATGTTGGCCATTTTGTCAACTTAAATCTAAGCCCATTAATTTAATTTAAGGTTTAGTTTAACAGGGGTGGAAAACTGCCCTTCTGCCCACTGTGGTCCAGTGCCGACCAGCGATCTCCCGCCACATTAACACGTGTACCAGGGAACATTTTTGTGCTACAACCAGATGTAGCTCCTGTATTTGGCTTTACTTAGATAGGCAAACAGACACAAAATAAAACCAGCTCGTTAGATCCGAGATTAGCGTGTGACTAACAAGTATGGTTATTGAAGGTCTTAAAAACAGTGTTCAACCCACAACAACACCTCTGAGAGAACCCCAAAAGTGTTTCAAAGATTCAAAGTACCTGCAGCCTATTTTTTTATTCTCATACACAAGGGTTACTCGTGATCTAAAATGTCAGCATTAATCCATGTCTCTGTTTCTTCCATCTTTGCCTTTCCATCTTTGTCTTTCCAAAGAATTATCTTGAACCCCACGCTTCCTGTTAAGATGAAATCTCTCTCCCATATAAACCACTGCAATCTCATGGTTGCCACGGATAATCACCTAAACAGAAGTGCGAACAACTATTCCTCTCAACAGATAAGGAAGTCTGCTATTCCAGCAGAGTATATTCGTTTTTATTACTTTAAACTATTTACAACTCACAATGTTCACCCTATCTAAGTGATCTGTGCCAAGAACGCTCAATACATTAACACATCATTTTATATTACCCTCCTAACATCCTATGTGGCCACTTTCCCATCCTGCTTCCCCAGCATGGGAGCTCTAGGGTTAAACAGACTATAACCTACTCATCTTCCTTATTATTTCAAAATCTTGAAAACACACCACACAGTGGGGACAATTTACAATTTTAACCATGTCAATTAACCTACAAACCTGTACGTCTTTGGAGTGTGGGAGAAAACCGGCACCCCAGGGAAAACCCATGCAAATCCCAGGAAGAACGTCCAAACTCCATACAGTAAGCCCTAAGTCTTTATCATTTCCACCATAGAAAAGGATCTGCACACCCTGTTTATGTCTCTCATAATTTTAAATAACATCGACCACGTCTCCTTCAAACTGCAGAACTCCAGTGAAAAACAAATCAATCAAGTTTGTTCCAACGATCCCCTCTCTTTACAATTAATAAAATTCTTTCTAACATTTCGCAAAGCCTTTAGGTTATGTTCAAGAGACAAACCTCCTAAAAAACCCCTGCCCCAGCGTTAATCCCACTCAGCGCTCGTTGACTGTGACAAGGCTTGCAGAACTATAATGGGCTACCAAAGTGAAGTCAGGTTAGCATCTATATGGTGATAGTGCCCTAATGAACTTCATGCAATTCTATACTCCCTCTTGAAGCAGAAGGCCAACCAGTGCAATGACATCCATCCTGTCAGCCTCGACTTGTGGCCAAGTTCTCTATCAGACAGACATCATCCACCTCCCTATCTCAGACCTTCCACCACTTTTCGACCTGGCTTCTCCTACTCTGCTTCACCTGCTTCATCTGCATCAATGCCACCCTGCATTCCCACTTGTACAGAGATAAAACAGAAAAATTCCACTCCTAGTATCCTGGGACCTTCATCACCATCCATTCCTACAATTCCTAGCTCCTATGAAATTATGCTGCCTATTTAAATCTCCAAGCTGTGTGTGTTTGAAGAGGGTTGCATAGAGTGTGATACATGCATAATCAATTGCCATTTCAGATGAAAGAAACCTGATCCGAGTCAGTTTCTCTCTCCAAAAATGCTAACCTGACCTCCTCGGCTATTTCCAGTTATGTTCTTGATTTCTCTAAACCTGTTGATTTGTATCATGAAATGTGGTCGGGAATGGAAACACATTTGCCTCTTGTCACCTGGATCATAAGCTTCCGATCCTCAACCACAACCTCCGATGGTGTCTGTGACTTAAGAAACATCTGCTCTGCTCTAAGCCAATGGATAATGACCAGATTTTAAGCTCATTACACCCCGAAAGCATGGTCTTCCAATGGCAGGAAACTGGGAAATCCAGCATTTTAAATGACCACTGAATTACCATATATCAAATTTCTTCCACGCAGTTAGGAAGAAGAGTATTAAAACGAAACACTAACTCAGAAGAAATACGATGAATTCTGGAGTTGCCAGAATGCTGTGTCAATGTCCAAGCCTTTCCTAATGATGTGGTTTGTGTGTACAGGGCACCGTTCTCTTCTGGCAGGGAGAAAGCGACTGCCTAAGATGGTTTGCCCCTGAGGTGAGGGACAACTGGTTTCCTTCTCTAGAGGACTTCAACAGAAGTGAAATCTCTATCTGCGATCTGAACCTTATACCCGAGGAATAGTGTCCAGGCAACAGGACTGCTTATTGGGTACTGATTGAGTGCCAAGCTCAGGAATTAGGTGTCAAAGGCAGTTTAGTACCCTACATTAGGGTGGGAAAGTACCTTCCCATTATTTTTGTATCAATCCAACTGTGGTAAATCATCGTAGACACAAAAAGCTGGAGTAACTCAGTGGGACAGGGCAGCATCTCTGGAGAGAAAATGGGTGACCTTTTGGGTTGAGACCCTTCTTCAGACTGGTTAGACTTGATCCATAACCAGTCTGGAGAAGGATCTCGACCCGAACATCACCCATTCCTTCTCGCCAAGATGCTGCCTGTCCCGCTGAGTTACTCCAGCTTTTTTGTGTCTATCTTCGGTTTAAACCAGCATCTGCAGTATTTCCTACACATGAAGCAAAGCATCCTTGCACAAACTTACTTGGCTGGTTTCCTCCCTTTGTATCTACCTGCACACATTAGCACCATGCCACCGGCCACTGATACTCAATCCTGGTCTTCGTTCGGTGTTAGTTTCAGCATGCAGTGCTTGCTGCCTGGAAGCAGAGGGCATCGTAGTTCATACAGCAACCAATGATGCAAGCCTTCAAACTGATTCTATACTCGCTTTATAAAAGCAATTATGATGTAATGCAGCAGATGCAAGTGGCCTGGAAATGGATCACAGTGGTTATACACACAATGACTGGTCCCTCAACGTGTAGAGGTATAGGGGTCATAGTCATACATCATGGATACACACCTATCAGCTTCAACTTGCCCATGCCAACCAAGATGCCCATCCACACTAGTCTCCCTGCCTGTTTGTTCCTGTCCAAATGTATTTTAAAATGTTTTTTATGGTACCTGCCTCAACTACCTCCTCTGGCAGCTTGTTCTATATACCTAGCACCTTTAGGTGAAAAAAATTGTCCCGCAGGTTCCTATTAAATCTCTTCCCCCCTGACCTTCAATTTATGTCCCCTCGGTAAATGACTCTCTGTATTTACTCTATCTATTCCCATCATGATCTTATATGCCTCGATAAGATCACCACTCACTTCCTGCTCTCAAAGGATAAATTCCAAGCCTGACCAACCTCTCCCTGTGGCTCAAGCCCTAGCAAAATCCTTGGAAACCTTCTCTGAATTCTTTCCAGCTAAATAACATCTTTCCTATCACCGGGTGACCAAAATTAAACACAATTCTCCAAATCTATCTTTCACCACCCATAATACAGGGGAAAAAACATCTGCTTTAAAGTTTGCTATTCTCCCCTCAAAAATATGCCCTCTCTCGTCTTTGACATTTTCACCCTGGGTAAAAGATTATGACTGCCTCCCATAACTACGTCTCTCATAATTTTATACACTTCCCCTCAACCTTGAATGTTCCATAGAAAACAGTCCAACTTTATCCAACCTCACCTCATAGCTAATAACCTCTAATCTAGGCAGCATTCTGGTAACCCCCTTCTGCACCCTCTCTAAAGCCTCCACATTCTTCATTAAAAGGGAATTAGTGTGCATTTTGCTCATTGATTTATGTCTCAAAAAATGTTAACTATTAATTACAACTGTCCTTGTCTAATACTAGTTAGTGTTATGATCCATTGACTGTTCCTTTGTTAGTGAGATTGCTGTGCTGCGTAGCTAAATCAGTAACATTGTAGTCCTGTAGAATGGTCCCAGTCCAAAATGTCACCTATCCATGTTCTCCAGGGATTCTGCCTGGCCCACTGTTACTCAGCAGTTTATGTCAGTTTAGAAAACCAATTCCTACAATAAAGATGTGGTCCCTTGAAATTCCTATTATATTTTTATATATCTTTTCTCTCATAGAGATGCTTACAATTTCTAAGAGTAAGCACATCTTTAATTTACATGCCTCAAGTATTCCATCTCAAGCTGATGTCCTGCGTCAAGCTTGGTACCTTAAACAAAAACATCTCGGCCTGTTGATATATGAGGGAAAGGCCCAACTGCTGAGAGCAGCAGAGAGTGTGTGGGAGAGAGAAAGGCAGTGAGAGGCAGAGAAAGGGCAACTGAAAGATTTTAATCTCAGAGGAAGGCTACTGGATTTGCCACTCTCCCAGTTGGTTTCCCTGTGCTATTGAAATAAAATCCAACCATGAGTCAGACTGAGCAAATTCCACATGCGCGCTTCACAGGATAGTCAACTTTCCACCGTTGCTGTTTTACTTTATTTTTATTGCAATATTAATGTACTTTTACAATATTGTCAACTCTAATGCAGGACAAATGAAGTAGCTAAAGGCAAAGTGGTGCAGCACTTACAAGTCGCGGGCCGTAATTAGAAATATATAACTACACATCAGACTGTCTTCTTTTTGGTTGATATAGAAATCAAGAAGCTGTGTTGTGGTCATCTTTTTGAGGCAGTTGCCCAAAAGTTAATTGGAAAGCAGAATTAATTCTCCCGCCTAATTTTCTTGACCAATATTCCAGTTTACTCTGAACACTTCGCAAAATAATACAGAAAGCAAAATAGAAAATATTGGAAACGAGTAGCTTTGGGGACGGCGAGGATACTTTTTCCAAGCATCGATTAGAAATGTACAAATTTTTTAAGGGGTTGGACAGGCTCGATGCAGGAAGATTGTTCCCGATGTTCGGGATGCCCAGAACAAGGGGTCACAGTTTAAGGATAAGGGGGAAGTCTTTTAGGACCGAGATGAGAAAAACATTTTTCACACAGAGAGTGGTGAATCTGTGGAATTGTCTGCTGCAGAAGGTAGTTGAGGCCAGTTCATTGGCTATATTTAAGAGGGAGTTAGATGTGGCCCTTGTGGCTAAAGGGATCAGGGGGTATGGAGAGAAGGCAGGTACAGAATACGGAGTTAGGATGATCAGCCATGATCATATTGAATGGCGGTGCAGGCTCAAAGGGCCGAATGGCCTACTCGTGCACCTATTTTCTATGTTTCTATGTTTCTATGATTATTTAGTAGAGCATTTGCAGAATCCTATGCTTTAAAATAATTAATTTCCTTCTTTTCAACAGATGGCCCTTATTTGATTTGTTATAATGACTTGCCGATGACCAACCAATGTCTCATTTTTAATATGAAATTCCACACCTCGTTGTATTCCATTGCACTGGAAACTTTATAAACATGAACTTGATCCTACTATTGAATTTCATTGGAAACATGCCAGTTAGTACAAATAAACAGGGCTCCTGCGCTTAGCTCCTTGGGTGTGTAGTGATGCACTATGAAAAGGAAGCCAATACTGTAGATTATGAAACTTGTAATTGTGAAGAGAGCACCCTTGGCTGTTCAGCATATTGTCCTTCAGACACACATACTGTATGATAGCACTGTGGTGCAGCTAGTTGAGCCTCTTCCTTACAATGCAAGGACCTGGGTTCAATATTCCTGTGCCTGTACAGTTTGCACATTCTCCCCGTGACTGTGCACATTTCCCTCAGGATAGAGTCAGAGAGTCAGAGTGATAAAGTGTGGAAACAGGCCCTTCAGCCCAACTTGCCCACACAGGCCAACATAACCCAGCTATACTAGTCCCACCTGCTTGTATTTGGCCCATATCTCTCCAAACCTGTCCTATCCATGTACCAGTCTAACTGTTTCTTAAACATTGGGATATAGTCCCAGCCTCAACTACCTCCTCTGGCAGTTTGTTCCATACACCCACCGCTCTTCATGTGTAAAAGTTACCCCTCAGATTCCTATTAAATTGTATCCCCTTCACCTTAAACTTATGTCCTCTGGTCCTTAATTTCACCTCCTCTGGGCAAGAGACTCTGTGCATCTACCAGATCGATTCCTCTCATGATTTTTATACACCTCCATAAGGTCACCCCCTCATCCCCCTGCGCTCCAAGGAATAGAATCCTAACATGCTCAACCTCTCCCTATAGCTCAGGACCTCGAGTTCGGGCAATGTTGGTGAAGGTCGTGTCCAAAGTGCCACTAGACAGGTGGTGTCCATTCTGCATTTTGCAAAACAACTCTTCAGCCACTGGGAGGAGGTGGAGCCTGGCTGGGAGAGCTCTCTGCGGTGATCACAATGGCTCCTCGTCTCCCTTCCGAAAGATGGCCATGTGGTATAATCACAATGTTCAAGAAACATTTAGACGGGTACATGGTAGGACAGGTTTAGAGGGATATGGATCAAAAGCAGGCAGGTGGGACTAGTGTAGCTTGGGGTATATTGGTCAGCAGAGACAAGTTGGGCCGAAGGGCCTATTTCCACACTGCATGCCCCTATGACACGTTATCTCCTTGTGCTGTCACCTTTAAGCGTCTTTAAACTTGCATTCCCAGGTCCCTCTGCTCATCAATATTCACAAGAAATGTTATTTTTCATAGTGAACTTAATATTCATATTATTCTTCATAGCCTTATTAGTATTCCCGAAGTGCATGGTCACACATTTATCAAGATGAAACCCCAACTGCCATGTTGCAACCCACTTCATCAACACTTCAATACTTTTTTTACAGAGAGGGTGGTGAGCATATGGAAGTTGTTGCTACATGTAATAGTTAAGGCAAGTACAATAGCAATATTTAAAAAGAGATTTGGACAGGTACTTGGGATAGGAAATGTTCAGAGGGATATATGCCAGGATATATACGGCAAATGTGACTAGCTTGGATGGGGCATCTTTGTCAGTACGGGCAAGTGAGGACGAAGGGCCTGTTTCTGTGATGTAGGACAGTATCACTTTATAATTCTTTGCCATCGGTATCAAACTGTATCCTTCGGCTATCTTCCACACTTTTAATAATTCAACCAATCTTATAGTTATCTATGAATTTACTAACATGTCACCAATATACACATCCACCCATTCCTTCTTTCCAGAGATGCTGTCCTTCCAAAGGACAAAGGACATTTATTGTTGAGCTACTCCAGCATTTAGTGTCTCTCCAAATTATTCACATTTATTATTATTTTTTTAGAATATATATTTTTATTAGAGTATTTAGACAGTGATTTAGCAAACATATGTTATGATAGCAATATTTCATGTTCAACAAGCATACATTATTAATATTATCAAGTGTATCATTTTGACTCTAATAGCTTTTTTTATAAAGAGAGGAGAACAGTAAGAAAAATAAAATAAAAATCAACATCGAAAAAGAAAATCATAAAGAAAGGAATAATTTACTATTAATACATCGTAGGAGATAAGATCAAGGAATATAAGATATAACTTTTCATCTATTCCTAAATCCAAGTTGCAGTTAGGGTTCCCTGCCGAACCATTCTACCCTTTTAAGTAATCAATGAAAGAAGACCATGTTCTAACAAAACTTCTTGTTTGTCCAATAAGGCAAATCTGATTCTTTCCAGGTGTAGGATCTCCGACATTTACATAATCCACATTTTAATTGTTGTGGATATAGGGCCTTTCCAAAATTTTAATATTAATTTCTTCCCAATTATTATACCGTAATCTAGGAAATTTCTTTGACTTGTTGTAAGAGTTAAACTTTGTTCTGATGTTCCAAGTATTATTAATTTTGGGTCCGGATCCAGTTTAGTATTAATAACTTCAGAAGTTATTCTAAAAATCTCAGTCCAGAAATTCTTAATTTTTATACAATTTGCAAAGGTATGTGTTAAATTAAGCCTCTGGATGTTGACATTTATCGCAGGTAGACAATATTTGTGGAAGATTCTATTTAATTTAACTTTGGAATAATGTAATCTGTCAAACTTTAAATTGTATTAGAGCGTGTCTGGAGTTTAGCGAGCATTGATGTATGTATTTTAAACTTTTGTCCCATATATCTTTCGTTATGGATTGATATATTTCATTTTCCCATGTGCGTCTAATGATTCCGTTGATGGTATCTCACTATCTAAAAGGGTGTTGTAAAATATAATTATTAATTTTTCTGTTAGGATGCTTATTCAGACATTCATCTAGGATTTCTGGTTCCCTATTCCTATATCTTGTGTATTTGACCTAACATAATCTCTGAGTTGTAGGTATCGAAAAAAAATTATTTGAGTGTAATCCATAAATCTGTTGCAGTTTCTGAAATGAGAGATAAGTGCCTTTCTTGTAAAGGTGTTCCACACCTTTTGATTCCATAGTTTTTCCATTGTATAAAGCCTTTATCTAGCATTGAAGGTTTGAATAAGGGATTGTTTACAATAGGGAGATAGAGTGGTATGTTATCCAGTTTTAGAGCCTTTTTAAGTTGTTTCCAGATTCGTGTACCACTATATATTATAGGGTTTTCCCCATAAGTTTTTTTGTGCAATTTTGTCGGTGCAAATATAATCGAACCGATTTCAAAATGTAGACAATCCTCCTTTTCCATCCTTAACCAGTCTGGTTGTTGATCCATTTCTTCCAGCCAAAAATTCATGTTTTTAATATAAACTGCTCAGAAATAAAACAAAAATTATTCACATTTATAACAAATAAAAATGATTATTCCAAGCTCTGTGGAACACCACTATTACAAGAATCTAATCATAAAAACAACCCTCCATCATTGGTAGAAAAAAAGGAACTGCAGATGCTGGTTTACACAAAAGGACACAAAGATCTGGAGTAACAGTGGATCAGGCAGGCATCTCTGGAGAACATGAAAAGGTGATGTTTCGGGTTGGGAACCTTCTTCAGACTGAGAGGAGACGCAGGACAAAGCGCGGGAGGTTATAGATGGACACAGTTGAGAGGTGTTTTTTAATAGCAAGATGGCTGGAACAAAGGGCAGAGATTAAAGCAGAAGATGTGAGACAGAAGGACTGAAGTGTTGCAAACATTGATGCAAGAGGAAAGAATGTAGAAGAAGGTGAGGGGGGGGAATAGGTGTGAGTCCAGATGGGGCACAGGAAAAGGAGGAGAAGGGTCAGTTGTTAGAGGTTACCTAAAAGAAGATAAATTTAATGGTCATACCATTGGGTTGTAAGATACCCAAGCAGCATATGAGGTGTTTGTTTCTCTAGTTTGTGTGTGGCCTCACTCTGGCAACGGAGGAAGTCTAGGACAGAAATGTCAGTTCAGTAATGGAAAGGGAGTTAAAATGATTATAGACTACCACCCTCATTCCAAGCACTTACCTTCCTCACCTACTTGGTAACAGGTCACAATTATCAGCCTGAAGTTCTGTACCCCTCTTCCCCTCCAACCTTCTTCCTTCCTCCCTCCATCCCAGACCAGGACTCAGTCCCATATTGCACATTTTGAAAAGTTGCAATGCCGATCAGTTCAGGTTTGCAGCACCTGACCTTTGACGTCTACTTCCTGAGAAGATTACGGCGATTTCGGTATGCCAAAGAGATTCTCTTGAACTTCTACAGGTGTACAGTAGAGAGCATACTGACTGGTTGCATCGTGGCCTGGTTCATCAGCTTGAACGTCCAGGAGCAAGAAGACTGCAAATTGTAGTGACCACTGCCCAGTCCATCACCAGCTCTGACCTCCCCCACCATCGAAGAGATCAATCACAGTCGCTGCCTCAAACAGCCAACATCATCAAAGACCCACACCATCCTGGCCACACACTCATTTCACCATCGCATCGGGAAGAAGGTACAAGAGCCTGAAAACTGTAACTGTCCAGGTTCAGGAACAGCTCTGTCTGTCTATCTGTCTGTCTGTCTGTCTTTCTATCTTAGAAAAGTTATTGGTCTGTTATTGATGGTGACGCCCCTTCCGGCACCCGCTATAATCACCGGCCGCGAGAATAAAGCTGAAGGAGCGTAGTGAGCAAAGTGCGAGCAGGGTCTGTGTTTTGTGAGCGGGTGCCCACACCACCCCCTCCCCTACCCCTAACCGCACCTGGGTAATGACATTTCTCTTGAATTGGGATGATTTGTGGCTCTCTTTTATGGTCTCATGCCCTAGACTCTTCAGTAGACCAGTACATCCTGTGTTTACCTGCAAAATTCTTTCATACTCTTAAATATTGTGTTCCCATCAGCTTCAGTTTAACTGGAAAGACAAAGAGACCAAACCTGATATTTCCCGATGTCAAATCTCATTGCAATCTACTGGAGGATCTCAGCAGGTCAGGCCTGATGTGGATTTTTAATCGAAAACATTGGCAATTCCTTTCCCTTCACTGGTGGTGCTGGACTTGTTGAGTTCCTCCAGCATATCATTTCTTGCTCCATATTCCAGCATCTGTATGTCTCTCCTTTCAGTTTCTCTAACTATGTTCTACAGAAGTCTAACATATTCTGTGCTCTTTTCAATTTTTTTCTCCTCCGAATTGAACTACAGCAATATATATATATATATATATATATATATATAATATATATATATATATATATATATATATATATATATATATATATTTTAATGTGTTCAAAATCTTTACAACCACTTTTGGCCATGTTTGCAACTGTGCCCTAGATCTCATCATGCCAAAAAAATAGCCTCATAATTCAAGTGCAGCACAGTGGCGCAGCGGCAGAGTTGCTGCCTCACAGCACCAGAGACTGAGGTCGATTCTGACTACAGATGCTGTCTTGTACGGATTTTGCACATTCTCCCTGTGACTGCGAGGGCTTTTCCTCCTGTTCTCTGGTTTCCTCCCACCTCCAAAGATGCGCAGGTTTCTAGTTTAATTGCCCTTTGTAAAATTGCTCCTAGTGTGTGGTATACAGGTGAGCGTTCGTTGGCGTTAACTTGGTGGGAGGAAGGGCCTGATTCCATACTGTATTTCTAATCTAAATTCCTTTCAAAATGTACAACTCACATTTCCCTATATTGAAGTTCCTTTTCCAATGATATGCCCACCCTCTAAGTTTATCAATGTCTTCTTGTAATCTGTTATGGTCTTCCTTTGTGGTAACTACAGCATTGTTGTGTTGTCTGCAATTGGTTTTGCTTTCTGAATTTATATTATTCATGATTATCATTAGCCTTCTGTGATTATTAGTCATCTCAACACCAATTATTCTGGAAAACCATTCCCTGCTCTTTGATTGTTTTACAACTAGTTTTCTGATCGCTGTGTTCCTTGATCCCTGAGTTCATGTGTTTTTCACCATGGCGATGAGCCCACCATGTGGAATCTCATCAAAAACCTTATGAAAGTGTTGATAACCTAATTCATCCTTAATGTTATGTCCGCAAAAATGCCATATTTGTTCATCTTTCTCCTTTTCCTTTTCTCTGTCTGACATTAAGCTGTTATGTTTCCCTGGAATTGCTCCATCTCCATCTGCATAAATGAAGATATCACATGAACTCCTCACTACTCTTATAACATCATTCACTTCCTTAATTAATTTACATAAAATAGTATTAGTGCCATCTCTACAGCAATATTCTTTAAGATGTGTGCTCGCCATCCATATGATAATTTAACAATTTTCTTACCCTTTCAATTTCTTCATATTTTTTGCTCTCTTTTCCTTGTGGCATAACCAGCATGCCATTCCCCCCCAGTAAATTCCAGTAGGATCAAAGAAGTTAATGTTTCTTTGAGGTTCATTATTAACAGGGAGATTTAATTCAAATATCATTTTCACCACATAGTTAAGGCACATTAACGATATAATGAGCCTCTTCTGGCATGAACAACAAGAAAGAGGCATTGCAGACAATTCAATTATTTTAATTCAAAATGAAATATTATTCGGCCATGCTATCAGGGTAATTTATTATCCTTAGTTTTTTGTCAGCTAAAGCTGATAATGACAAATAAAATTTCAGCAAGAAAATTGAAGCCTTTGAAGATTGACCTAATGCTATATTAAGGAACAGAAAGAGAAGTCACTGGTGATTTATACGTTGCATTGGATGACGTGAGTGACTATATAAAATGCACTAGAGAGGTCAAGCATGCTAAGTCTGAACTACAAGCCAAAGGCTGTTGCCAGAAACTATGACTTTTTTGATAATGGCTAATGCTCTCACATTTCTGAGCAAAAAAAGGTTCAATGTGTATTTAAACACATATTGAACTTTATTTTTCTCTCTCTGTTATTTTCTTGTTTACTTTACAGTGTATTATGTTTACGTATTCTGTTGCAAGTAAGGATGTAATTGTTCTAGCTGGGACATCTATCGATATTATTACTAAAACTCATCTTGTCCTCCTCCGGTTTGCGTTGTTTTTACATTTTCGCAAAAACAATCCCCCATAATCACTACGATTTTTCGCCACTTTACTCACCATTCTCCGATGCTGCAAGTACATCTAGTTTTATTAAGATTGGTGAAAGTTATTGGTCTGTTATTCGCCGGGTGGGCGACGCCCCTTCTGGCACCCACTGTCAATCACCAGCGGGGAGAATATGTTGTGTTTGCGGGTGGGGGCTTCTGTGTTCCCCCTCCCCCACACACCCCCTCCACCCCCACACACCCCTGCAAACCCCCCTCCCCCACACCCCCCTCCCCACACACCCCCTCTCCCCTACACTCCCCCACATCCTCCCACAAACCCCCCTCCCTTACACAAACCCCTCCCCCACAAACCCCGACCCCACACCCCCCTCCCGCCACATACCTCCCCCCCCACATCCCTCCCCCTCACCTCCCCTCCCCCACACACCCCCCTCCCCCACACACCCCCCCCTCCCTCACATACCCCCCTCCCCCATAGACCCCCCCACCCCCCCTAATCAAAACGTACCAACCCACACATCTTTGGGATGTGAGAGGAAATCCGAGCACCCGGAGGAAACCCACGTGGTTCCAGGGAAAGTGTACAAACTTCACACAGTCAGCACCTGAGGTCACGATCGAACCCGAGTCTCTGTGAGGCAGCAGCTCTACCAGCTGCGCTACTGTGCTGCCCCATGGGTCAGAACCAAGAGACAAGGTAAAAGGAATAATGAGGATTAAGATGCTGAAAAAATGGCAGAAAGCGTAAATGTGACTGAAATTGAAGGAGACCTTAAATCAAATGGCAAGGAGGAATCTAAACATGGGGATTAGCATGAAGCAACATACTGCAGATTAAAAAAAAAATACCTTGCACATCAGATTGCATATAAAACTGAGATTAGCT
Organism: Okamejei kenojei; assembly: GCA_035221665.1. Classification (NCBI taxonomy): domain Eukaryota; kingdom Metazoa; phylum Chordata; class Chondrichthyes; order Rajiformes; family Rajidae; genus Okamejei; species Okamejei kenojei. The sequence goes on from CM069131.1 coordinate 20,899,877, forward strand.
TCAGGTTGCAATCTTCCAACATGCTGAAGATGGATGGATTTTGTGAAGCTGATGATTGTAATAAGAGAGGTACACATTACAATCTGGTAGACACATTCCATCAATACTGAAACCGACTGCATCCCTGACAATCACAAAAAAGTAATCGTAATGAACACTGATAGGTATAATGTATTGTAATCCCCGTCACAATCCACCTTAGTTTTGAATGAGAGGTTTGAATAATTAGAAATAAACCAGCTGAGATCGGCCGCAAACAATGTGATGCACCACGTCAGGTGGCGGAATAAAGATTTGCAAAGGTTCAAACAACAAATTAAAATATGCTGCTTATTGCTGAAGCTACACTAATTTCTGGGCACTCTGGGTGCACAGTAAGTTGCCAGATAAGTAAATTTGAAGACTGGATTACCAATCCAGAGACGTTAGTTCAAATCCCACCAGGTAAAGGCAGTCTCTCCACCAATCCCAGATATTCAATGGCGTCACCATCACCAAGCCCCCACTGTCGACATCCTACAGGTCACCATTGCTCGGTTTATAATCTTGATCAATAATCTGGAATTTACAACAAAAAAAAGGTCTTAATATTAATACTAATATTAAGGTCGAGACACAGAAGGCTAGCCATAAGCATGAGGATGGTGAAATCTAAATGGATACGCAAGGATTGATTATTCAATGGCTGTATTGTTTTGCTAATGATCAGCTGAGTTAAAGTGTTTGTTTCTGGCTCATAAGGGAGGAGTGCCAGCATATAAGGGCGCATGGGGTGGCACAGTGGCGCGGCGGTAGAGTTGCTGCCTCACAGCACCAGACCCGGTTTGATCCTGACCACGGATGTTGTCTGTACGTTTTCCCCGGAGAACATACAAATTCCTCCGGGTGCTCCAGTATCCTCCCACACTCCAAAGACAGGTTTGTAGATTAATTGGCTTCTGCAACTTGTAAAATTGTCCCCAGCGTGTAGTATAGTGTTAGTGTTCACCGGTCAGCCGAAGGGCCTGCTTCCATGCTGTATCTTTAAACTAAACTAAACTAAACTAAACATCAGGACAAATGCAACAGGTGATAACGTGGTGAAGTGCCTGAAGAAAAACACGATAGTCAGTTAGGTTAAGGATAAAGCCATCTGCAAAGCATGTATCAGAATTATACTTAAAACTTACAGAAAATACAAATGAGGGCTCTCATTAAAACTGCGGTGTTTTATTTAAAACAGATAGATATAGCCAGAGGCAGTGCAAAGCGGGTAAATGGGATTAGTGTGAATGGGCAAAAAGGTCAGCATGGATGTGGTGGACTGAAGGCCCCTTTTCCATGTTCTCTGACTCTATAACTATGCACGCTCGATGTATCAGGAGTATGCTAACAAAATATGATACCCGAGATAAGGTACCTGGGTTGGTGCGGACTCGATGGGTCGATGGGGTTGTTTCCGTGTTGTATCTCTAAACTAAACTAAGCTGCCAGGGCATAGGCTGATAAGAATTCCCCACATGCATCAAGGGGGTCACCAATAAACAGAAACTCAACTGGACATGCAACATAAATATTTAGAACAAGTCAGAAACTGGATATCTTGCTGTCGATGAATCAGACATCCATAAAAGATGCAATACTCTCTGCTTATGCACGTGAGTGGTTCTCCAGCAACGTTCAAGATGCTCAACATCTTCTAGGCAGATATCAGTCAACCAACCGAAATATTTATTCCCTGCATCCTTGGTGTGTTGTGACTGTTGTGTACACTGTTGTTGTCTTCAAAATGCATTGCAGTTACTCACTTAGACTACTCCAACGGCACCTCCGAAACCCAGGGTCTTTACTACCAAGAATGCCAAAGGGCAGAAGACACTTGCAGGAGTCCCTCCAAGGCAGTGCCCAGTCCATCACAGGATCTCTGTTCATTCATAGTCACCAGGTCTAAATACAAAATGCCTTTCCCAAGAGAAATGTGGAAGCACCTTCTGCAGAAGGACTGCAATGTTTAAAGAAGGTGGCTCACCATCATCTTCTGAAGCACATGTGGGATGAACAGTGATTACTGACCCCGAACACACCCAAAAAAATGGTTAAGAAAGAAAAAAATGAAATACAGTTTTCAACCATTTAGAATTACATTAATTTGAATGGAGCCAGATATATCAAGCAGACACATAAACTGGGACAGGTTTCAAAAGAGCCGTCTGTACAAATTGCAGCACAAATCATTGCAGAAAAATCATTCCAGGCATAGCACACAATCAGTCTGAGGAAGGGTCCCGACTTGAAAGGTCACCAATCCATGTTCTCCAGAGATGATGCCTGCTGAGTTATTCCAGCACTTTGTGTAAACCAGCATCAGCAGTTCCTTGTTTCTACACAAGTTCTGTACACTCCTAAGATATACTAATGGGCCTGTCCCACTTAGGCAATTTTTCGGGGGAATGCCGGCGACTATTAAGTCGCCAGCAGTTGCCTGAAAAACCGGCAACTGGAATGGCGACTGTCAGAGCTGAACACACACATACACACCGCTTCCTTCACCAGCCACTTATGCAGGCGGGGGACAGGGCAAGCGGGGGGACCGCTGTCTGAGTGAAATTCACATGGTGCAAAGCCAATGTGATACAGACACACACCGTGATGAACAGGAAGGTTGGCAATGTAATTAAGATGGTGAAAGCACAGTGTACATACGGGAAGGGTCACAGAAGTCCTTTAAAAGAGGGGGGTGGGGAGGGGGGGGGGGGGGAAGAATGTGAGGATTCTTAAAAGGAGACAACTTTTAAGAAGCCAGAGATACACGGCTGTGAAGCTCGGCGGACATTAACATTAGCGGTCGGTTATCCTTGGTTCTGAAAACTACTGCTTACCTTTTGGTTTTCCCAATGACAACCTATGAGAAACCTATGACAACCTTTGACCTCCTGGCATGCCACTACCACTGCACCTACGGCACGAGGATTCTCGCTACTCTCCATGGCGGCTTCATTCTAGTCACCGCTAATTTTTCCACATGTTGAAAAATTTGCAGCAACCATAATGAGGCCGCGACTAGTTCCAGAATACGGGAACTCCTCACGACCACGAAGGCAACTCCCCGACAACCACCTGCGAACATGTGGCGACCACGTGGCGACCGCATAGTCTCCTGCAGTCGCCTAAAAAGTTGCCTAAGTGGGACAGGCCCATAACTGCTATCTTTCAAAGTACCAATGGTAGTTTCTCTTCCAATAGACTTGTAGTATATAACAATTAAAAAAACATTAACATGAATGCCAGAACATGTTGGAATAATCTCATCTGGTATTTTGTTATCAACATTGCACTTTACTTGATGAGTTTACATTTGGATTTGGATTGAACTATTCTAATGATAAAACATATGCTATGGGTTTTGCAGTTCTCACCACTTGACTTAACATTTCAGCCTGATCAAATAGACAGAACCACATTGGCCAGGTTAACGTGGCTTTACATTTGAAAACTGCAGTATTTGCTCTTCGCTGTAATTACTAAGATATTCATGGAGCAGCTTAGGATCCTTAAACTAAATGAATATGTTTGAGGTCCCTTGTGCGTCCTCAGGTGCGATTTCAGGCCGTAAGCTCTGATTTGCAAATTACATTCTGGCCACAGGCAAAAGAAAAATCAAAGCAAGCACTGAGGTTCGGAATGCTTCCTTAGAACTTCCACAACTGGCATTTTAAGTGTTTCTCTTTCCACAGATGTTGATAGATCTACAGTGTGTTTCTAGCAATTCCTGTTTTAATTTCAAATATCCAGCATTTACATATTTTTTGATTTTCAACACTCCAGGTTTCACTCATACAATTGAAACAGCGCCACTAAGGTGACTGATTTTAAGTCAACCCTTTGTAGAACAATCCAGCTGTATTGTGGAGGAAGGAACTGAAGATGCTGGGTGAAACAGAGAATAGGCACAAAAAGCTGGAGTAGCTCAGTGGGTCAGGCAGCATCTCCGGAGAAAAGGAATAGGTGACCTTCTTCAGACTGAGTGTCGGGGCAAAGGGAAATGAGAGATATAGATGGTGATGTAGAGAGATATAGAACAAATCAATGAAAGATATGTAAAATAACAAGGCCATTGTTAGCTGCTTCAAGTGATCTATATTGCTCACTTATCTGTCTCTCCATCCCTGCAAAAAATGTATCCACATTCATTCTCTTTTGAAAACCCTGACTGATCGCTGTTGCTGTCAGCCTTAGGGGCAATGACTTCCACAACATGACCGCACATAGAAACCACATTAATAATAACAACATCAGAAAAACTACGTTTTAGAAGGCCTGAAGTATGAGGAAGAAGGTTTGAAGAGGATCTGAGGGGTAATATTTTTCAGGCAAATAACAGCTGGAATGTGCTGCCGGAGGAGGTTGTGGAGGCAGGAACAGAAACACCATTTCAGAGGCAACTGGATAGATATTTAAATGTGTAAGGCATGAAGTTAGTGTAAGCAATTAAATTACAGAGAAGCATGAATAAGTCAACATAGTTATTATGCTGCACAATGCCGCCTGACCAGCAGATCATTTCCAACATTCTCCGTTTATATTTTAGATTTCCATCATCTGCAGTTTTATGATTGATTTGCAAAAGCTAAAAATCCGAAATAAAAAAGAAAATGCAGGATGACTTAGCAAGTCAGGTGGTCCCTTTGGAAATACAAAAGAATGAACAATTCAGGACGTAGACCTTTTGTCAGAGTTGGAAAAGAGGGGAAGCACATTAGTTTTGATTTACATCAAGGGTGATGGAGGAGGGATGAATAGGCGATTTCTCTGTGATGATAAAACTAGGGTTGTCAAGATGATGTTGTTGTTAGTGCAATTTTATTGACAAGTTAAAGAAATAAGTTTCAGAGAGAAAGCCTGAACGTACAATAGCGTTGAAATACAGCGGTATAGAAAATGCCCAAAAGATCAGGCTATGTTAATATCGACAATATTACAGATGGATGACCTGATGCCAACGGCTTTCTTCAGACACAAACAGAGAATGTAAGTTACCTGAATTTATTGAATTTGATATTGAATCTTGAAGACTGTCGTGTTCTCAGTGGGAAGATGAGATGTTGTTTCTCAAGCTGACATCAGGTCTCATTATAACAGTATAGGTGGCCACAGACAAGTAGATCAGAGTGTGAGTGGAACAGTACATGCAGTTGACAAGCAACTGGAAGCTCAGGGTCCCTCTTGCAAACTGAGCACTGGTCCCAGGTTTGTTTCTTGAAATATGGCGAAGGCCATATTTTGAGCACTAAATGCAGTACACTAGATTGGAGGAAGTGCAAGTGGATCGCTAATTCACCTTCAGACTTTAGAGCCCACCAAGTCCATGTCGACCAGCGATCACCAGTACATTAGCACTACCCTACGCACTAGGGACAATCTACCAAATCCAATTAACCCACAAACCTGCACGCCTTTGGAATGTGGGAGGAAACCGAACTACCGGGGGAAAACCCACGCACTCGGTCACAGAGAGGACATGCAAGCCGTACAGACAGCACCCGGAGTCAGAATCGAACCCGGGTCTCTGGCACAGTAAGGCAGCAACTCTACAGCTGCGCCACTGTGCTGCTCCAAAGGAAGGACTGTTGGCTCTTTGGATGGTGGGGAGGAAGGAGGCAAAAGGGCAGATGTTGCATTACCTGCGTGCATGGAAAGTTAAACAGATTTCGATGCCTACCATGACTATGATCATTTTAAGTGAACCACTTTTAAATCTCTGGATTAGAATATGGAAACACATAAAGTACTCAATATCAAAATAAAGCATTACCACTTCATGATTTTTTTTTTTTTGAAGTGATAGCAGAGAGAATAAATAAGAGAAATGCAATGACCTAGAAATGAATTTACTTCCAAACGGAAGTATTAAAAAACAGCTCTCTGCTTCACACTTGCAAGTTCACAGTTGCAGGCCCTAACTCTTGCCTCAGTCGGTCTCTGATGAATAGTGAGATTCCCACCACAGACTGCTGCACATCGCTTGCACATTGTGTTGAAGCAGACCTTTGCTAAAGTAGCAAGACTCAGTTAAAGATTGATGTAAACCACTTGGACAAATGCTGCTGGACAGGGGCGACATTTTACATGCTTCCCCTAAATTCAAGCTACATGCTCTATGATTGTTTTCCTTGTTTATCTATCCATTCCAGTGCCAAGAATGTTCACTTCAATTTACTTTATTGTCAATGGCCCAGAGTGAAATTAAATTCCTTGCTGTAATTTAGCAACGATAGACAGGAGACTGTCAAACCGGTGTCCAGTTTCCCCCCCAATCCAAAGGCGTAGATATTCATAGGTTAATTGCCTTCTATAATTGTAAATTGTCCGTGCATAGGCTAGCGCTAGTGCTAGTGTACTGGGTGAGCACTGGTGGGAGATTGCAACCTTCATGTGGTCCGCCCTGTTTCGACGAATGCAATCAACCTGGTGTGCACAATCAAATAAGATCAAATAGAACAAGTTGTCCTACAACTTTAGGATGTGCAAGCCATATGCAAGAAGAAGAAGATTGGTTGGCGAGGAATCAGTGGCTGAAGGGCCTGTTACCGTGCTGTGTCTCTAAAGTTTAAAGTCTAAAGGATGGCAAATCGCTTGGGGTCTGTGATAGGAGCATGATGGGCTCTTTCCTCGCTGTTCATTCATCCTCATTTTCACCTATGAATATGGCCTCTTCTTTCTGTCTTCTTTCCAAATCTTTAAGAGGTACTACACAGGTATTCGCTGTAATGGAGTTCCAAATTCTGATACACCAGAACTTGGTGCTACTTGAGATTATTTGATGCCTTGTTTTTTTAAACCTTCTTAACCTGACTTGCTCTCTTTATGGATCTGTGGACAAACAGTCCAAATTCCCTCATTCTTTGACTCAATTTCCTCCCAACTACTTTGATACAGCCCATCTCTCTCACTTCTCGATATAGAACAGCAATTTGTAATATATCTGCCCAACTGACTGGACCCCCTCACTCTTCCTGAAGTCTGAACTTTTCTGCCTCATTTGCAAACCCATGGCCATTTGTATTCTCAACAAAAGTTCATTATAATTCCCTCCAAGCTGAAATGAATATAAAAAGCAATCAGACCAAGTACTAGTCTCAGTGTCAGTCTTCCATTCACAAAACACCACCAACCATTAGCCTGAGCCAATTTCAATGTCACTACATTGGATCCTATGGGGTTTTGACAAACTAGTTATGTGGATCTTATTAAAAGCCTTACGAAAATTCATGTAGATGGCATCAAAAGTACAATGCCCGAAGCACCGCCTTGTAATTTTCTCAAAAACCATTCTCACCATTCATGACCTTCCGCCTTGTAATTTTCTCAAAAACCATTCTCACCATTCATGACTTTCCTGAACAAATCCACACTGATTGTCCCTGAGTAACCTGTACATTAAAAAAAATGTTTACATTATCGTTTTATATGGAATCCAAAAACTTGCCCAACACTTGGTACTAGCACAACGTTTAAGTAACATTTAGACAGGTACATGGATAGGACAGGTTTGGAGGGATACGGGCCAAATGCAGGCAGGTGGGACTAGTGTAGCTGGCAACAGGATTCTGCAGCACAGGATTCTGTTGCCTGGGAGGAAACTGTCCCTGAATGTGAGGATTTCAGGCACAGCATCTGGGACGATGGGTCAGGGATGATGTTAAGTTGGTAGAGAGAGCTAAATAAGGGGACTTATTGGTGCTCTCAATGCAGAATGACAGGTTGGTGACTGAATTAGAGTGCTTAAGGGGAATGGAAATTAGACGTTAGAGGCAAGGGGATGTTGATGACATCCCGTGGAAGTCAAGGCAGAGATTAAAGCTAATTAAGACACTTGCCCAGCAGTATTCCAGTTCTGCCCGGTACTGTGGAGATGACAAGGCCTTTGCCATGTCTAATAATGGCTATTGGTTGTAAAATTGGGTTCAAGCTCTTCTGCAATGCTCAATAGAAAATGCTGCAGAGTGCAGAATGCTATCATTCTGAGAACACCAGACATAGAATTGGTTAATTTATTTTGTTCTGGATAAACTTACTTTCAATTTTATTTTGTTGACATTATAACTTCATAAATTCCTAGGTTATAGGAGCAGAATTAGACCATTTGGCCCATCACGTCTACTCCACCATTCAATCATGGCTGATCTATCTTTCCATCACAACCCCACTCTCCTGTGTTTTTCCCAAAACCCCTGACACACTAATCAACTATCATTAGGCAAGTGAATTTCTGGGCAGTAACGCTGCTGTTAACCAGCCATCTGAGGACTTCTGAGGTCCTGGATGCTGGGTGTCAGAATCAGCTCTTACTGCTCCCATTTCACATTTGTATGACAATCACAATAAGTAACAATTGTTACTCCATCAATAAAACCTCTTTATATGCATTCAATACCAAACAGACAGGAAATGTTATGATACATGACGGTCATTGTTAAGTCAAAATAACAGATGTTGCAATGTGATCGTGACTGAGAGCTACAAAATCTCCAAGCCCAAGGCTTTATAGAAAGAATCATAGAAACATAGACAATAGGTGAAGGAGGAGGCCATTCAGCTCTTTGAGCCAGCACCGCCATTCATTGTGATCATGGCTGACCGTCCCCAATCAATAACCCATGCCTGCCTTCTCCCCATATCCCTTGATTCCACTAGCCCCTAGAGTAGGAATGTGTAGGAAGGAACTGGTTCACACCCAAAAAAGACACAAAATGCTGGAGTAAATCAGCAGGTCAGGCAGCATCTCTGGAGAAAAGGTGACGTTTTGGGTCATGACCCTTTTTCAGACTTAGGAAGGGGAGAGGGAAACTAGAGGCATGAAATGGTACCGAACAATTCAGAGCCGCCACCGCTGGCTAATGAGGCCACAATGGTCCATTGTTGACTGGGGAGGAGGTGACAATGAAGGGATATAGACAGTGAAACTAGCAGGTCGACTAGGGTGGGGCAGGGGTGGAGAGAGCGGTAATGCAAGGGCTACTTGAAATTAGAGAAAGCAATATTCATACCATTGGGTTGTAAGCTGCCTGAGCGAAATATAAGAAAAATGAGAAGAAATCATATGCACCAGGTGGATATACTCCAAGTAAAAAGGAGAAATCATGGAAAGGTTGGGGCAGGATGTTATTTTACACAGAGAGTGATGGATGTGTGGAATGCCCTGCCAGGGGTGGTGGTGGAGTCAAATAAGATGTGATGTTTAAGAGGCCATTAGATAGTCATATGAGTATGCAGGGAATGGAGGGATTAGGGCCACATGCAGCAGGAGGAGATGCCGTTAAGGCATTATTTTATGCACAGACACTCTCGGACGAAGGGCCTGTTCCTGTTTCATACAGTGCATTCAGAAAGTATTCAGACCCCTTCACTTTTTCCACATTTTGCAACGTTACAGCCTTATTTAAAATGGATTAAATCCTTTTTGTTTTATCATCAATCTACACACAATACCCCAGAATGAAGAAGCAAAATCAGGAGTTCAGAATTTTTGCAAAGTAATTAAAAAGAAACAACTGAAATATCACATTTACGTAAGTATTCAGACCCTTTGCTATGACACTCAAAATTCAGCTTAGGCTCATCCTGTTTCTATTGATTATCCTTGAGATGTTTCTACAACTTGATTGGAGTCCTCCAGTGGTAAATTAAATTGATTGGACCTGATTTGGAAAGGCACACACCTTTGGAAAGGGACACCATATAAGGTCCCACAGTTGACAGTGCATGTCAGAGCAAAATCCAAGTCATGAGACTTAAGGGCCTGTCCCACTTGCGTGTCCTTGGCACGCACATTACACGACCTCGTGGTTGTGTTGATCCGCAACGGTCCCGTAAGGTCGCGCGTGATTTCATGCGTACGCACAGCCGTCTGGAGCGCGTGACGTCATTTGAAGATGGACACAAAGCTGGAGAAACTCAGCAGGACCGGCAGCGTCTCTGGAGAGAAGGAATGGATGATGTTTCGGGTCGAGACTCTTCTTCAGTCTGAAAAGAAGGGTCTCGACCCGAAACGTCACCCATTGCTTCTCTCCAGAGATGCTGCCGGTCCCGCTGAGTTACTCCAACATTTTGTGTGCATCTTCAATTTTCTGGGCCCCGCTCTGGGAGTAGAAGTGGGGGCAGATCCGGTCCGCAATGGCCGTGAGCCCCAGGCCGAGCTCGGCGATCGTTTGCCTGCTTCTGCTGCTGTTGAAGGTGAGACATTGCGTCGCGCCAGGGTCTTGGACCTGTCCCACTTCGGCCGCCAGTTCCGCGACAAGCCGGTGGCTACAAAAATTTCAGAGCCCCACGCGATGTGGTGCACAACTACATACCCCTCCGCGTTTCTCAGTGGGACCGGCCCATGTGCCTCAACGCCTCCACAGACCTACGAGACAGGAATGTGTCAAGACACAGATCTGGGGAAGGGTATAAAACAATTTCTGCAGCATTGCAGGTCCCAAAGAGCACAGTGTCCTCCATCATTCTTAAATGGAAGAACTTCGGAACTCTTCATAGAGCTGGCCGCCCGGCCAAACTGAGCAATCAGAAGAGAAGGGCATTGGTCAGGGAGGTGACCAAGAACCCAATGGTCACTCTGACAGAGCACCAGAGTTCCTCTGTGGAGATGGGAGAACCTTCCAGAAGGACAACTGTATCTGCAGCACTCCACCAATGGGGCCTTTATGGTAGAGTTGCCAGACGGAAGCCACTCCTCAGTAACAGGCACATGACAGCCCGCTTGGTGTTTGCCAAAAGGCATGAGAAACAAGATTCTCTGGTCTTATGAAACCAAGATTGAACTCTTTGGCCTGAATGCCAAGCGTCACGTCTGGAGGAAACCAGGCACCACTCATCACCTGGCCAATACCATAACTATGGTGAAGCATGGTGGTGGCAGCATCATGCTGTGGGGATGTTTTTCTGTAGCACGAACTGGGAGACTAGTTCGAGGGAAAGATGAACGGAGCAAAGTACAGAGTTTGATCAAAACCTGCTCCAGAGCATTCTGGACCACAGATTGGGGCAGAGGTTCAACTTCCAACAGGACAATGACCCTAAGCACACAGCCAAGATAATGCAGGAGTGGCTTCGTGACGAGTCTGTGAATGTTCTTGAGTGGCCCAGCCAGAGTCCGGACTTGAGCCCGATCGAACATCTCTGGAGGACTTGAAAATAGCTGTGACGCTCCCCATCCAACCTGACAGAGCTTGAGAGGATCTGCAGAGATGAACGGGAGAAATTACCCAAATACAGGTGTGCCAAGCTTGTAGCGTCGTACCCAAGAAGACTTGAGACTGTAATCACTGCCAAAGGTGCCTCAACAAAGTACTGAGTAAAAGGGTCTGAATACTTATGTAAATGTGATATTTTCAGTTATTTCTTTTTAATTACTTTGCAAAAATTTCCAAACACCTGTTTTCGCTTTTTTATTATGGGATATTGTGTGTAGACAGATGATAAAAATAAGAAAGAATTTAATCCATTTAGAATGAGGCTGTAAAGTAACAAAATGTGGAAAAAGTGAAGGGGTCTGAATACTTTCTGAATGCACTATGTATGCAAATCCACAATTATGCACAACGTTCTATCCTATGATGAGCGATTGTCTGCACTGGGCCTGTACTCGCTGGAGTTCACAAGAACGAGGGGAGACCTCATTGAAACATACAGAATAGTGAAAGGCTTTGATAGAGTGGATGTGGAGAGGGGGGGGGGGGGGGGCTATGTATAAACACTGCTGTGATTTTTACATGGTGAAACCAAAATGTATAAAAATTGCCTTTATTAAAATCTGACAATGTGCACTTTAACCGCATGTGATTTTTTTTTTTCTATTACAATCTCAAATTATGGAGTATAGAGACAAATGAATAAATGATGGGTCTTTGTCCCAAACATAATGCAGGGCACTGTATATGTGCCTATATAAAAAGCTCTGAAATGCCATTATCATGCCTGTCTCCACCACCACCCCAGACAGCGCTTTCCAGGAACCCAGCACTCTCTGTATAAAACGCTTGCCCCACACATCTCCCTTAAACTTTGCCACTTAACAAGCAAGGCAAAAGTTGTCTGACACACCACAAGTCAGAATCCAAACAGCCATGACAAGAGTAGCTTTGAAACGCTCCTCTAGTGAACACAGCATGACCAAATACATCAAGTACTGGAGGAATTCACCGGGTCAGGCAACATTTATGACGGGAACATTTCAGCCAGTTTTCAAACTGAACGAGCAGATGCTGCACGTACATTCCCTCCACAGATGCTGCTTGACCCACTGAGATCTTCCAGCACATTGTGCTTTTCTAAAGATTCCAGCACCTGAAATCTCATTCCTCGTGTCTCCATGGCCCATTATAAGGCCAGTTGACGCTGTACTAAATAAAACAAAATCCTCCCAATATCATTAAAACACCCATATTTCACATGGAAGAAAACCTAGTCTAATTGTCTGAAAGCGAGGAAGACACAAGAAAATAGGAGCAGAAGTAGGCCACTAGATCTAAATCAAGCCTGCTGCTCCATTTAATATGATCATGGCTGGTTTACCCCGGGCCTCAACTCCACTCTGTGCCAGAGCACAAAGTCCTCAATCGCACCATTTTTCGAAAAAGATATCCACCTCTACTTTAAATACTCATATTGAGCTAGCCTCTGTAACTCCCTGCGGCAGAGATATCAAGAGACCCACTGCCCTCTGCAAGAAGAAGCTTCTATGTACCTGGCTTTTAAAGAGCCAGCCATTTATCTTGAAACGTTGTCAATACAATCACATTCAAGCTGATTTATGGTGCGAGAGTTGATCTGTATTCAGCAGGGATGATTCACATCAGGAAGTGTCTGGTTAAGTTTTATTGAGTGAGGTAAATGAGTTATCACATTTCACTTTGGAAAAATAAAATGATTGTCAATTGTTAAACACTAAACAAACGCATAATGTATTTCAATTTCTAGGCCGGGATATTTTACCAGACTTCCTACACGAGGGTAATGAGGGGAGGACAGAAGAAACTGGGCTCTTTTATGAAAGAGCAACATCAAACGAGCTCATGCCCTTGCAAAAGAATGGATGTTACTAGCGTCTTTGTTCATCTGTTTATCTGTCAATTGAGGCTGGGTGCACTGGAGACGGCTGGTGGAGGGTGGAGCTCCACCCTCCCTCCAGGAAAGAGAGTGAGATTCCCGTGAGAAAAAAAATGAGGGGATCCACAAAAGGCTGGAAATCACTTAAAAAATAAATGTCATTAGCTGGCTTTCACAGTGAACATAGAACATAGAACAGTACAGCACAAGAACAGGCCCTTCGGCCCACAATGTCAACGCCGAACATGATGCTAAGACCAACTCTTATCTGCTTGCATATGATCCATATCCCTCCATTCCTTGCATATGCATGTACCTATCCAAGAGTCTCTTAAATGCCACTTTCATATCTGACTCAACCACCACCCCTGGCGCAGTGTTCCAGGCACTCACTGCCATTTGTATAAACCGCATTAACCAGCCTGATTTCCCGGTGGCTCAGCACTTCAACTCCCCCTCCCATTCCGAATCCGACCTTTCTGTCCTGGGCCTCCTCCATGGCCAGAGTGAACACCACTGGAAATTGGAGGAGCAACACCTCATATTCCGCTTGGGCAGTCTGCACCCTAGTGGCATGCACATTGTATTCACCAATTTCCGGTAGCCTTTACTGTCTCCTCCCCTTCGCAGCTCTCCCTCAGCCCTCGAGCTCCCCTCTTCCTTTTTCCTTTCTTCTCCCATCCCCCCCCTCCCCCACCCTCATCAGTCTGAAGAAGGGTTTCGGCCCGAAACATTGCCTATTTCCTTCGCTCCATAGATGCTGCTGCACCTGCTGAGTTTCTCCAGCACTTTTGTCTACCTTTGTATAATAAACCTGCCCTGCTCATCTCCTTTATACTTGGCTCCTCTTACCTTAAAGCTCTGCCCTCTAGTATTTGACTTTTTCATCCTGGGAAAAACGATTCTGACTCTATGCTATCTCCGCCTCTCATAATCTTCCACCGCCAGCACTCGAGAGAAAACAATGCAAGTGTGTCCAACCTCTCGCTGTAGCTCATGCCCCCTAATCCAGGCTTCATTCTCGTATTGTATTTTAAGGATCACATACCTCATGCAGAACATTTGTTGAATTCTTCATGTTACTGGCTGGCCATTGATCGGCCCCAGGTAAATGAAAATCGCTGCCACTGATTCCCAAACTCTAACAGCGGAGGGTTCGACCCCAACTTCCCCACTGGGATTATAACCCAGCGAGATTCAGGGCCTCTGGGTTAAGGCGCTGTTTCATACTTCAACCTTGCAGCTCCGCAGATAAACTGCTCACTACTTCTCTTCTTCGTGCACTCTTCATCAAACTGTCAGAATGTATTCTATTTTTATATCCAAATATATTGCTTTACCAGTGGGCGCTGTGCTGTGGGAGGGGGCGTAAGCCACTGCTGCCACCCATTGATTTACCACAGTGGTGCACTGCTTCATCCAAACTCCCCAGGGTGACCTTCTGCATGGGTGGGGGCTTCCCATGGATAATGAATTTGGGTCATGTTTGAAAGATATTATATCACACTGTTTACAGTGCGACTATGTTTCCAGGGTACACAAAAGGCTGGAGAAACTCATCTAAGGAGTGAAGGAGATAGGCGACGTTTGGGGTCGAGACCCTTCTTCAGACCATCTCCTTCGCTCCTTAGATGCTGCTGCACCCGCTGAGTTTCTCCAGCCTTTTGTGTACCCTGGATTCTCCAGCATCTGCAGTTCCTTCTTTAAGACCATGTTTCCATATTGTGTTGTGCTGCTGCACAACACAATATTTCATTGTTCTATCTGGGACATATGACAATAAAACACTCTGGACTCTCTTGACTCTTGAAAGATCCATGCATCAGGTTTTCATCAAGGACCAAATTCCACCCTCTAGACCTTTAAATTTGAATCTACTGCCTGGCTTAGAGAAAGTCTATCGCCTGGAAACTCAAATCCAGAGAGACACAAATGTTTAATTGTCATCGGTACCGACAAGGGAACAATGAAATTGTTACATACTAACTTATTTGCCCCATAAACATAATACATGCTGATGATATTTAGTAATTTAAAAAAAATCAGTAAATAAATAACCATAATACTTGGTGAGAAAATAGTGCAAGAGCCAAAGTACGTAGTGCAACCAAAGAGACGGTCTATAGAAGTTCATAATTGTTGACATCGTGGCGTCAGCCTAAACACGGGCCACTTATGCTCGAACCCTCGATATCACCCACGCTGAGCGTCACTGCGCCCGTGGAGCCCTCCGTCCCGACCCACGGCGCCGCACCATCCTGAAACAAGCGGCCGCCCGACTTCAAAAATGGCCGCCGCGGCCGGCCGGAAGAGAAGTACGAACTTACCTGACCGCCGTCCACAGCGCCACCTTCCAGCCGGATGCAGTCCCTGCAGCCTGACCTCCGGCAACAGCGCCTCATTCAGACCGGAGGCTGTCACTGCAACACTATCCTGCACTCTGAACACTGGACAATTTGAACTTTGGACTCTGATTGCACAGTAATTTGTCTTTTTTACTGTTCATTTCCACGCCCGGTTCAGAAATAGGTTTGTTTATTTTATTTAGGTTTTTTTCCCCCCATCGTTGCTGGGGGCCGTATTTCACAGGACACTCTCCCGTAGCTGGTCGAGAAGATGCGACCGTGTCTCTTCCGTCCGGCGGCTTATGCATCGGTCTCCTCGCACCCCTCGGTACCTCGATATCACCCATGCTGAGCGCCACTGCGCCCGTGGAGCCCTCCGTCCCGACCCACGCCCGGGGTGTCCCAGACCCACATGCAGGAGCCGCCCTCGAACATGTTATTCCTTCCTCCGACTCTGGGTGGGGGGTCCTGTGGCGTCAGCCTAAACACGGGCCACTTGTGCTCGAACCCTCGTCAGGAGATACGAGGGCGGGCACATGACGTCATGGGCTAGAGGGAATGTGCTGGTACTTAAGTTCTCTCACCTCGAGACCTTAGAGAGTGAACAGGTAGCTGAGCCCGAGAGTACAACCTCGCTCAGCTACAGCAACATCGTAATATGGTTAGCACACCCACCTAACGTGTCACTGAATAAACAACCGTTTGAACCGACCTGACGTCTCACCTTTATTCACCATGTATGGTGCCGCTACAACATGAAGTACTGTGGATTGTTCCTAAGCCTGATGGTTAGAACTGCTGGTCACTGTTTTCAAGCTCCTCTACCTCAAATGAGTGGAATATGATTACAGTTGTTTGTTAAAACAATGGCCAAGGTTTTGACTGAGACGAAGATAGACACAAAAAGCTGGAGTAACTCAACGGGACAGGCAGCATGTCTGGAGTGAAGGAATGTGTGACATTTAGGGTCAAGACTCTCTATCTCTCTCTCTCTCACCCCCCCCCCCCTCTATCTCTCAGACTGAAGAACGGTCTCAACCCAAAACGTCACCTATTCCTTCTCTCCAGAGATGCTGCAGCTTTTTATGTCTATCTTCGGTTTAAACCAGCATCTGTAGTTCCTACACGTTTTGACTGAGATGTCAAGCCAAAAATCAACCTTTCGCTGGAACTACAACTTCCACATCAATGACACAAGCAATTATATAATTGCCTGAGTTGCCTCTATCTAAGGGAATCTCCTGCATCAGGTCCCATTCCAGTTCGGAAAGCCCTCTCCAGATAGGACTAATTTATTTGCTCTCTGCTGCTCTCCCTAAAGTAGCACCGACACAAACTTCAGGATTCCCAATTTGGAATTACTGATCCCAGATCGGCCCAGATTTCTGCTGTTGCACAAATCAGTAGGAACTCAGGCGAGTGCCCAGCTGAATAACCAGAGGTCACTGACAGGGCAAACATCTCACAAGGCGGCTTGAGAGATATGCCTTGAAATACTGCTTGCAAGAGATGGTAAAGCAGCATAATAGACAATAGACAATAGGTGCAGGAGTAGACCATTTGGCCCTTCGAGCCAGCGCCACCATTCAATGTGATCATGGCTGACCATCCCCAATCAGTACCCCGTTCCTGGCTCCTCCCCATATCCCCTGACTCCACTATCTTTAAGAGCCCTTTTTAGCTCTCTCTTGAAAGTATCCAGAGAACTGCTCCACCGCCCTCTAAGCAGAGAATTCCACAGACGTGGGTATAATGTGGGTATTTATATTTTATCCTCCATATTTCTTCATGGCACAGAAGGATGCTATGTTGCCATCGAGACAGTGCATATCTCAGAGCATTCCCATGTCACCAACCTGTAGCCTATTGTCCTTTGCATGCTTACTAACATGTCCTTGATTCACTTCACCCACACCAGTTTACTTTACAGTTGCCAATTCACCTACCAAGTTGCGGGTTTGGAACTTGAGAGCAGCCACAGGAAATGCTTATCATCACGGGGAGATCGTGCAAATTCCACACAAGCGGCACTGCAGGCTGACCCTGGGTCGCTGGAGCTCCGATATAGTAGCACTACCTGCAGCGCCATTGTGCTGCTCTTTAGTTGCAGACACTGTGCCTTTGCTACACAGATTGGTAAAATTGGTCAATACTATGGCAATGAATCAGTATAGGCTATAATATTGTCAATAATATTGGCAGGATACGGTGATGTTTGACATCGGAACTATGGTTACTTTTGATACCTGTGAGCAGCACAGCGGTAGAGTTGCTGCCTTACAGCGCTTCCAGCGCCAGAGACATGGGTTCGATCCCGACTATGGGTGCTGTTTGTAAGGAGTTTGTACATTCTCCCCGTGACCTGCGTGGGTTTTCTCCGAGATCTTCGGTTTCCTCCCACACTCCCAAAAACGTGCAGGTTTGTAGGTTGATTGGCTCAGTATAAATGTAAATTGTCCCAAGTGTGTGTAGGATAGTGTTAATGTATGGGGACCGCTGGTCAGTGTGGACTATGTGGGGCCGGAGAGCCTGTTTCAACGCTGTATCTCTAAACTGAAGAACCCTATGTTGTACACAACAATCATATATCGCAAATAGACACAAAGTGCTGATCTCAGCGGGTCAGGCCACACCTCTAGAGAAAATGAATGGGTAACAATTCGGGTCGGCAACCATTTTCAGACATGCCTCAGAGTCTGAAGAAGGGTCCAGACCCAAAACGTCTCCCATCCTTTTTCTCCAGAGATGCGGCCTGACCCACTGAGTTACTCCTGAACTTTGCTTCTATCTTCGGTATAAACCAGCGTCTGCAGATCCCTCCTACACGATCATATACTGCACCTGGCATGCGAGTATTACTTCCTTAAAAAGGAATATGGCATTTGAGGGAATAAAAGAATCAAGTGGTGTCGGAGAACCACAGTCTGCACCTGGCAACTGCATCCACAGTGATAAATGAGTGTGATACGTGCATACGCATAATAACTGAGCAGCTGGCACAATGGAAATCAGGAGCTGAAATATGGATATTCGCCTTTGCTATCACGTACTCAGTTACCTACAGCTTGGAGTACAGCAGCCTGCCCGGTCATAAAGCATACATGGCTGTATTCATGCTGTGATACATGCTGTTGATTTCTAAAAGTGTAGCTTCAAAAATAACAACAAAAAAATCATTTCTAACCCACTGGCAGTGCTATTACTGGCAGCCAAGTATAGACACCGCCTCATGAGTCACGGCAAATCAACATGACTGTTTGACTTCCTGATCTGACATGCAGCTTAACTACCCCAGACTCAATTAATTACAGTGTTTCCCCCTGTTTCGCATTTCACGTGTGGGAATCTTGGTGTGTGCATCAACTGAGTGGAAAGGAAATGGACGATGCTGGTTGAAGCTGAAGATAGACACAAAGAGCTGGAATAACTCAACGAGACAGGCATCCCTTCCCTCCAGAGATGCTGCCTGCATGCCCCGCTGAGCTACTTCAGCATGTTGTGTCTACCTTCGATTTAAATCAGCATTTGCAGTACTTTCTTACACAAACGAGAGGTAGGAGTGGGAAGTGATAGGTGGATGAAGGTGAGGGGAGGTGATTGCAAGGTATGTGGAATAATGACAAGGGGCAAAAGAATGTCAGATGAAGAGTGAAGAGTAGTATTTCTACAGAGTGATACAGTGTAGAAACAGGCCCTTCGGCCCAACTTGCCAACATGTCCCAGCTACACTAGTTCCTCCTGCCTGCGTTTGGTCCATATCTCTCCAAACCTATCCTATCCAAGTACCTGTCTAACTGTTTCTTAAATGTTGGGATAGTCCCAGCCTCAACTACCTCCTCTGGCAGCTTGTTCCATACACTCACCACCCTTTGCATGAAAACGTTACCCCTCGGATTCCCATTAAATCTTTTCCCCTTTTCCTTGAACCTATGTCCTCTGGCCCTCGATTCCCCTTCTCTGGGCAAGAGACTCTGGGCATTTACCCGATCTATTCCTCTCATGATTTTATACACCTCAATAAGATCAGTAGAATAAGATCAAGTAAAATGAAATCTGGCTACTAAACTCTAAAACCAACTCTCCAGGCCACTCCAAATATAAATTAAAGCTAAGTGTTCTTTCCATGGTTCTCGTACTTGGTCTGGTCCCTGTTCCCTAAATTGGTCCCCGATATAGAGAGCAGGTTGGGTGCCTGGGCTCAACACTATGTGACCCTAAAAGTGTAAGAATGTCACCAGTTCCTCTATTTAGCCACAGCCTCTGTTGGTTTAATAATAACATTTGTGTCCTGAATCGATATGTTTTGACAAATGTCACATTACCTCCAGTTACAGGAAGTTATGTGAATCACAGACCAAAACCATTACAGGCCATTATAGTTGTCCTAGCTTAGCCACAGCCTCTGTTGGTTTAAACAATAAAATGTATGTCCTGAATCAATACGTATGAGGCAGGTCACATTACTTTCAGTTACAGGAAGTTCTGTGAATTACAGACCATTGGAAATAGATAATAGACAATTGGCAATAGGTGCAAGAGTAGGCCATTTGGCCCTTCGAGCCAACACCGCCATTCAATGTGATCATGGCTGATCATCCCCAATCAATACCCCATTCCTGCCTTCTCCCCGTATCCCCTGTCTCCGCTATCTTTAAGAGCTGTATCTAGTTCTCTCATGAAAGTATCCAGAGAACCGGTCTCCACCGCCCTCTGAGGCAGAGAATTCCACAGACTCCAACTCTCTGTGAGAAAAGGTGTTTTCTCATCTCCGTTCGAAATGGTTTACCCCTTATCCTTAAACTGCGGCCCCTGGTTCTGGACTCCCCCAACATCGGGAACATGTTTCCTGCCTCTAACGTGTCCAAACCCTTAACAATCTTATATGTTTCAATAAGATACCCTCTCATCCTTCTGAACTCCGGAGTGTACAAGCCCAGCCACTCCATTCTCTCAGCATATGACAGTCCCGCCATCCCGGGAATTAACCTTGTAAACCTACGCTGCACTCCCTCAATAGCATGAATGTCCTTCCTCAAATTAGGGGAACAAAACTGCACACAATGCTCCAGGTGTGGTCTCACTAGGGCCCTATACAACTGCGGAAGGACCTCTTTGCTCCTATACTCGACTCCTCTTGTTATAAAGGCCAACATGCCATTCGCTTTCTTCACTGCCTGCTGTACCTGCATGCTTACTTTCATTGACTGATGAACAAGGACCGCCAGATCCCGTTGTACTTTCCCTTTTCCCAACTTGACACCATTTAGATAGTAATCTGCCTTCCTGTTTTTGATACCAAAGTGGATAACATCACATTTATCCACATTAAACTGCATCTGCCCACTCACCCAACCTGTCCAAGTCACCCTGCATTCTCATAGCATCCTCCTCACAGTTCACACTGCCACCCAGCTTTGTGTCATCTGCAAATTTGCTAATGTTACTTTGAATCCCTTCATCTAAATCATTGATATATATTGTAAATAGCTGCGGTCCCAGCACCGAGCCTTGGGGTACACCACGAGTCACTGCCTGCCATTCTGAAAGGGACCCGTTAATTCCTACTCTTTGTTTCCTGTCTGCCAACCAATTTTCTATCAATGTCAGCACTCTACCCCCAATACCATGTGCCCTAATTTTGCCCAGAAATCTCCTATGTGGGAGCTTATTAAATGCTTTCTGAAAGTCCAGGTACACTACACCCACTGGCTCTCCCTTGTCAATTTTCCTAGTTACATCCTCAAAACATTCCAGAAGATTAGCCAAGCATGATTTCCCCTTTGTAAATCCATGCTGACTCGGACCGATCCAGTTACTGCTATCCAAATGTGCGGCTAATTCATCTTTTATAATTGACTCCAGCATCGTCCCCACCGCCGAAATCCAACTTATCCAACCGTAACAAGGTATGAAACACCTATGCGGGGTGTTCTCTGCACATGGATTTCACTCACAGCTATTTCTTTGTGCTTAAAAGGGTTTCAATCCCCCTTTAGAACACTGAAAAGCTCAGGTGCACTGAATTGAACAACCACTCTCCCAGTTTTTGATTTTTTAAATGTCTTGGAACTAAGTCATAGCACGATCAACCCTTCTCTTCATGTACAATGCACTATTGCATGAGTTGCTCACCACAGGAAATAGGCCTCATTGAGAAAACATCAAAATATGTTTTTTGCTCTCAGGAGAAAATCAAAGAAACAAAGCAGAAGGTTTAAAGTCATCGACAAAATTAAATTCAAAGCTCGATTCTTCTTTCCTTTCTTTTAACATCATGCTTTATTCAGAGGTTGAACTCGTGCCTTTGATAGCAGTCATTGCAGAGGTTTGAACGTAATCTTGACAGTCCAGTTCAAAGTAAAGAGTTGCTGCACTGAGATAGCATCTTTCAACATGTTATCAAATGCCATCCGCCCACTCAGATCGGCAGACATAATACCAAAGGAGGTTTGGTATTGAAACGTTCCATGGAGTCCTGCCACTACTTAATCAGCCAGCGGTAACACTGAATCAATTCATCTTCTCGAGATCTGAAGGAAGATTTCGGCCTGAAACATCACCTACTCTTTTCCTTCAGAAATGATGTATGACCCACTGAGTTACTCCAGCATTTCCTCTCCCTCTTCCTCTACTCTGTTATATCAGTGCTGATTTGTGGGACTGCATCCTTTAGCGGGTCAGGCAGCATCTCTGGAGAAAAAGGATGGGTGATGTTTCGAGTCAGGGCCCTTCTTCAGACTGGGCAAGCGCACAATTCTCCTTCCTTATCACTCCGCCCTTTTTGAAATTACTTCACTGTCCGAAAGATTCTGCATACGTGCTGGACATGATCTATCTATACGTTACTAAAACTCTGATCTTATGTTCTTCCGGTTTGCGCAGTTTTTCTATTTGTGCAAAAATGGTACGCGATAGCACAATGGTTTTTCGTCAACTCACTCACCGTTCTCCGGTGCAACAAGTTTCGGTCTGATAGGTAATATATTGTAAATTAGCAAGGTATAAAAATCTTAAAAAATGCACGTGCGCAGATCGATCTCCTCTCCTGCCAGGCAGCGCAACGCGGATTGGTCTCTTCGCCTGTCACTGCCCGAGATGGTCCACCCCTTCCTGCACCATCGTGTCTTTACTGGAGCTGAGGGACAATGTGGGCGTCCAGCGGAGATCTTGAACCGGACACAATTTTCGGAAGGACCGGAAGTGGTCCGGCGCGGAGTCGGAGATGTCGCCAAATGGAAATTGGAGAGTCTGATCCCAGCGGAGGAGAGCATCCAGCACCCGCTGTGAGTCCCAATACCACCACCATCGCAATGTTCCGCAGCTCCAGCCCTTCCTCTCTGGTCCCCCTCACTGGCTCCTGTCCTCCTCCCCCGTGATACCACCATCTCCCCCCTGGCTCTTCCCCGTCGTTTCTCCGAACTCTCCCCCCCTTCCCCCACCCGCCCGCATGCCGGCACGGCCATAGCTGCTGGTGCTTCCGGGCCGAGCCGAGGATCCGAGGCCTGGCTCTAAGGGGGCAAACGGCTGATGCTCCTCCGGGGCACGCAAGAAGGGAGATGAGCGGCAACCTGGAGATCCTGGGGAGGGAGTGTTGGGGGGAGAGGGGATAGAGGTAGAGGAGGGGAATAGGGAAGGGAGAGAAGGGAGGGAGTGTGAGGATAGAGGAAAGGAGAGGTGAAGAAGGGATTGGGGTGGGTAGGAGGAGAGGGAAAAGAAGAGGGAGGGTGTGACGAGGGAGAGTGGGGAGGAGAGGGAACAGAGGGAGAGAAGGGGGGAGTAGAGGAGTGGGGAATAGAGGGAGAGGGAGGGAGTGGGAAATAGAGGGAGAGATGGGCAGTGGGGGAGGTGAGGAGCGATAGTGAGGGGGATATGGGGGAGGTGAATAGGGGGGAGGTGGGGGGATAGATTGATGGGGGGGTAGGAAGGGGAGAGGAGTTATGGAGGGAGGGAGTTGAGGGAGTGAGGGACTGCGGGTAGGGGAAATGGGGAGAGAGAGGTGAGGGAGGGATTGGGGGGAGGGGAGGAGGGGAGGGGAAAGAAGAGAGAGGGTGAAGAGGAGGGGGAGAGTGCTAGGGGTGAGGGGAAATGAGCTGTGCCTGTGCAGTTGGGGGCTATGGGTGAGTAGTGGAATATTGCTTAGGGGGACCAAGCCTCCTGTGTGACGGGGACCCAACGGGTCCCACTTTGTCTAGTAAAGAATAAAAATCACTCGCACAAGTAACTGACCCACAGGAGGAATTACAGGAATTTGAATACAATAACGATACAATTCGATACGATACGATAGAACTTTATTTAGCCCAGGAGGGAAATTGATCTGCCAACAGTCATAACACACAAAATATATAACATGAAAGTGACGAGTGGAAAGGATCGGGAATGTGCAACGATTGGGGGGGGGGGGGGGTTGGGGGGAGTCAGTCTACCCCATGACAGAAGGGGAAGGAGTTTGATAGCCACAGGGAAGAAAGATCAACTGTGGCGTTTCTGAACTGCATCTTGGTGGAACTCCTCGGGTTGACCAGTGTGTCAATAAGTTCAAGAAGGAACTGCAGATGCTGGAAAATCGAAGGTAGACAAAATTGCTGGAAATCTCAGCGGGTGCGGCAGCATCTATGAGCGAAGGAAATAGATAACGTTTCGGGTCAAAACCCTTCTTTAGACTGATGCAGGGTGGGGGGGCGGGAAGGAGGGGGACGGCTTCTTCCCACCCCACCCTGCATCAGTTTGAAGAAGGGTTTCAACCCGAAACGTTGCCTATTTCCTTCGCTCTATTGATGCTGCCGCACCCGCTGAGATTCTCCAGCAGTTTTGTCTGCCAGTGTGTCAATAATGTGGATGAAGTGGCAGCAACAAACATCCTGCTCAGCATCAACTCTGACACAGGCATTGTGAAGGCAGAGTATAATTTGATAAAGTGTGTTTCACAAGGAGAGGCAGGTACTGGTGGGCTGAAGGTGGGAGGGAAGTTGACTATAGCAATCTGTTGTAGAGTGCCACCAAAGGGACAGAGCATTGCAGAGGATTTAGATGAGGATGACAGGTGGAAATCATTCAGGGGAAGGTGGTTGGGGATACACAGTCAAATGTGATTGACACAAAATGCTGAAGTAACTCAGCTGGTCAGGCAGCATCCTCTGAGAACACGGTTAGATGCCAAGGTGACTAATATTAATGTACCTAAGAAAACTTATAGCGAAAATCTAATAATAGAAAGTGGAATACGTATTTGGAAACAAATAAAGAAAACACTAAAACTAAAATTTATACCGCTAGCTCTTACAATTGCCAATAATTTTACGTTTTAAAACCGTCAATGATGGATAAAGCTTTTATACAATGGAAAAATAAAGGAATTCTAAACATAGGGGATCTCTATAAGGATAACTCATTTCTTTCATTTCAAGATTTACAACAAACCTACGGGCTTCATAATAATGAATATTTCAGATATTTACAAATCAGAAACTATATTTCCGCAAATACACAAGAACTTAGAAATAGAAAGAGTGAAATTTTAGATGAATGCTTGAATAAACACCCAAATACAGAAAAAAATGATATCATACATTTATAACATTTTGTTGGAAAGTGATATCCCATCATCGGAAATACATAGACAGCGCTGGGAAAATGAATTAAGTCAAATAATAAGTCCAGAAATATGGGAAGAAAGCCTACAACATATACATTATTGCTCTTTAAACGCTAAAACATGCACTTATACAGTTTAAAAAATCTTACATAGATTACATTATTCTAAATCTAAACTACATAATATATTTCCAAAACTATCACCTATATGTGATAAATGTCAAAATCATGGAAGCAACTCTGTCACACTCATTTACTAATTGTACGAAGATTTTACAATATTGGAATGAAATATTCAAAACAATCTCGAAAGTTATTAATATTTACTATGATTTATGACCCAAAGTTAATCATACTTGGAATACCGGAAATGGAACAAATAATTACAAGGAATCATAGAACTTTTATCGACTATTCTTTAATAATTGGGAAAAAATTAATATTAAAATTTTGGAAAGGCCCTGTATCCCCAACAATTAAAATGTGGAATACAGAAAATGACGGAGACACTTCACTTGGAGAGATTGAGACTTGTCCTCATGGACAGGTTAGATCTCTTCAAGGAGATATGGTCTCCCTATATTAAATATCTACAGGGTCACAACGGTTCGGCGCAGGGACTTGACTGAGGCCTGAATATCTGAGTGGATGAAGAAATACACATAACAAATCATGAATGTATCTCCAAGATTGGATTTACTTAGTAATACTTTAATCTCCATCAAACTTTTCATACCTTCTTTTCTATTTTCTATTCCTTTTTTCTATCTCTCTATCTTTAATTAAGGAAAAAAAATTATAGAAACATACTATATAAACTTTTAATATGTACACACTTATCTCTGTTTGTATGAAAAAGATTATAGATGTCTTAAACTTGTAATTATATAAAAACTATGTACTTTCAATTATACAATAAACTATCAAATATAAAATTAACAATAATACAAACTTTATTAATATTTTGATAACATTATGAATATTAAAAAAATGTTGTTTAAGATTGGGTACTACGTAGTTAAATTAGCGGGGATTTCTATTTGGTAATTAGAAGAATATCTATGATTTGAGAAATCTAAGTGTATTACTTATATTAGGAATATTTACTACATATACTCCCAATTATATAAAATAAATAATAATGGAATGTATAATGGATAATACTACAATTATCATAAATAGTACTAATTAATAATCAATACGTTATAATTTTACACACTGTATAAATTTCAATGTCGTATAAGAGTGTACTTGGTATATACTGTTTCTACAATAAAAAAATATTTAAAAAAAAAAAAAAAAAAAAAAAAGATGACAATTTGGGTCACAACCCTTCTTTTTCAAGAAGGACCTGAAGAAGGGTTCCGACCCGAATTGTCATCAATCTGTGTTCTCCAGGGATGCTGCCTGACCTGCTGAGTTAATCCAGCATTTTATACCTAATTTTTATTATAAAACCGGCATTTACAGTTCCTTGATATTACAGAATGATTGGCGTATTCTATGGACGGTCAATCTAAACATGCATGTGTTCTTGAGCAGGAAGGGCCCACATCACGCACTTCACAGGAGAGTCTGAGGAGCGTGAAGGACGTCACCCTGACTCTTGGAAGTGACGTACACTCCTGTGTCAGACACCTTTGATACCATGTGGGGCAGACAGATAATGGCTCTGTTTTGATTGGGGCATGTCATGGTTATCTAGCTAATAAAGAAGATAGACAAAAAATGCCGGAGTAACTCAGCGGGACAGGCAGCATCACTGGAGAGAAGGAATGGGTGACGTTTCGAGACCCTTCTTCATCTAGCTAATAGTCAGGCAGCTGCAGATCCATTTCAAGTATGAAGATCATTCCAAGCAGCTCTTGCTGGATGATGTGCTTCAGGAATCAAAGGATGCCTCACTACAACTGCCTGATTTTGACAGTGATTTAGCAGGGGCTGGTGGCTGCCCAGGACCCAGACACAATCAGTAAAGTCATAAAATCATATTCATACAGCACAGAAACAGGGACTTCATCCTGTCATGTCCATGCTAATCATAGGATACCCACATATATTAATTATATTTAACTGGTCCATAAACCTCCTATGCCTTGGCAATTTGTGATCACCTTGATCCATCCTCCAACCACCCTCTAAGGTTATGCATTTCAAATGCTGTCTGTGAAATAAATTCTTCTATCGATCTATCTATCTATCTATCTATCTATCTCTAAAACTCTCATCTTGGCTGTGAGTGAGTTTGCGTTGTTTGCGTGTTTGTTTGTGAGTGTGCTTTTGATGAGCCCCTTACAATTGTCCTGTGGTGTCGTGTATCAAGTTTCGTTCAGATTGATGTTATAGTTCAAAAGTCATTCACATTTTTTAATTTATAAAACCTCAATTTGAGAAACATTTCTTCCCTCTGCACTGGCACTTACAGCTATGACATCACAATGGGATTGTAGCCCTGCTCGCTACAATGTTGCTATCCCAGGACACTGAGCCCAGTCAG
Organism: Okamejei kenojei; assembly: GCA_035221665.1. Lineage (NCBI taxonomy): Eukaryota > Metazoa > Chordata > Chondrichthyes > Rajiformes > Rajidae > Okamejei > Okamejei kenojei. The sequence goes on from CM069131.1 coordinate 20,927,399, forward strand.
CCCAGGCAAGTGCAATTGTATTTTTTTTAAGTTTAACATACAGGGGGGGGGGGGGGGGGGGGGGGGGGGAATAATGGGAAATAAGCAGTTGAGGGCTATGGGTGAGTGGTGGAATATTGCGTTGGGGGAACGGGTTGTGTTGGGGCACCAGGCCTCCCGTGGGGTCTATGGGTATGTGGTGGAATATTGTGTTGGGGGAATGGGTTGCGTTGGGGGACCAAGCCTCCTGGGGGGTGGTATGGGTGAGTGGTGGAATATTGTGTTGGGGGAACGGGTTGCATTGGGGGACCAGGACTAACGTGTGACGGTGACCTAGCGGGTCCCACTTGGTCTAGTATATACCACCAAAACTCCTGTTTGTATATTTGTTTGTATATTTGTTTGTTTGTTCCTGAAACTCTGAAAAAACAGTACACCATAGCGCTACTATTTTAGGCCCACCATCCCCCCCAATGTAAATGAAATGTTTCAATCAGATTTATGTTATATTTTACAAGTTATTGACATTTAAAACTTAAATTAACTTGAAACAGTGACCCACTTACCAGCCATGCCTGTGCCCTTGGGGGTGGCCCGTCAGCCCCGCACGTGCGCAGTAGGCCTGGTATCCACACTGCGGTGGGTCCGGGGGTGGGGATAGGCCGAGCCTGGGACCCGGGGCCTGGGCACTGGGGCTGGGTCTGGGGGCGGCGGTGCTGCCGCTCCGGGCCCGTGGGAATGGAGAGGATTGGGACCTGGAGCAAAGGCTAGGCAGGCCGCAGCCTCGGCCTCTCCCTCCCCGCCTCCAGGCCACTCGGCCATATCCCCCACGGCCCCCACATCAAGTACAACTGACGTGATGGGCAAAACGGGGCCAGCGGTGGTTTACATCGAGATCCTGGGGAGGTGCGGAGGGAGAGAGGGGGGATTGAGTGATAGGGGGTAGAGAGGGAGGGAGGTGAAAGTGGGTGAGGAGGGCGAGTGGGGTTGGAGGGAGGATAGAGACAGATCGTCGGAGTGGTGGGAGGTAGGGAGTGAGGGATAGAATGAGAGGGGGGGAGGCAGTGGGGGAGGTGAGGAGAGAGAGTGGGGGGTGGGATAGGGGGGAGGTGTGGAGTGGGGGAGAAGGGGGAATAGAGGAAGAGGGGGGGGAAGGAGGAGAGTGAAATCAAAGCTCTTTTGCTTGGCTTTGCATTAGGGTTTACAAAGACGAGTTGGATGCCTACCAGAATGCCTCTCCTCTATCAGGTCGGTCCTCACTTCTAGGTATCTAACATGACCCTTCTAACTTCAATCCCCCCACACTCTCCCCATGGGCTCCAACATGTCATCTTCTTCTCCACTGCATTCTTAAGGCAATTAGGAGAGCAAATTGATATTCTTGACACCTTGTCAGTCAAGCATGTTCTTGCAAAGAGATTGACCAAGAAGTTCAACAGCAGCTAACACTTTCCAAAATATTTTTTTCTGGGTGGCATCTGTGAGTGAGCAAGGGATTAGCCTTTATCATTTTCATAAAATCTACTCCATCCTGCCTGAAGCCTCCAGGGCAATTTTACATGCAGAGTAAACAAGTCATGCTTATTTAATCCTGGAGAGATTCATTTGATTAAAATTCACATAAATGTCATTAACAGACCTTAATGAAAAACAAGCGGTACTGCATGATTTACATTGAAAGCATCTAACATTTAAAACAAAATCTGGTTTTTCTGTTCCTTTAAATTTGGAAGTGTTATAACCAGGGGAAACGAGTCTAGAATGTACAGCATGGGAAACAGGCCCTCTTGGAGAAATGGGAAGGTGATGTTTGGTCAGCCCAACTTGGTCTCCAACAAGTTGCCGAACTGAGCTTGTCCCATTTTGACTTGGGCCTGGCCTATTTCCATCTAAACCTTCTAACCTATCTCACCTGCAGTTGTCCAAAGTTCTTTCCTAATATATTTTTTTCGGTGGCATTGTTGCCGACCTCAACAACCTCTTCTGGCAGTTCATTTCATGTAGTTACAACCCCATGTGTGAAAAAGCTACCCCTCAAGTCCCTTTTAACTCTTTTCCTTCTTACCTTAAACCTGGACCCTCCAGTTTACACTTCTCTGCCTTGCGGGAGGTGAGGGGAGGGGGGAATACTGTGGATATTCACCTTATCTATGTCCCTCTTAATTGTATGTACTTTTATAAGGTTATCACTCAGCAACCCATGCTCCAGGGGAAAAGAAAGACCCAACCTCTATAAGGATATCCAGCTCTCCTTATAACTCAAACCCTCCAGATCTGGTAGTGTTTTGGTAAATCTTTTTTGCACTCTTGCCCATTCAAAGATATCCTTCCTATAAAGGGCAATTAGAACTAAGCTCAATACTCCAAATATGGCTTTAGCAATGTCTTCCACAAAGTCAAGCCCATCCAACCACTGATGTCGCAATGATCTTCTTTGTCGACAGCAGTGTGAATAGTTTATTATTAGTCTTGTAGATTAGTCCCAATCCAGCTGGAAGCCTGTTGAAGGTGACATGCAGCCAGCAGTACAAAGAATCGATAAAGAGGTTTGCATAATAATGCAGCCACCTTACTGGTCAATGGCCTGCGCGGAGGTTGATTTGTGGACCATTGGATAGGCATGCCACCAAATTTAAGGTTTAGGTTTATTATTGTAACGTGCACCAAGGTACAGTGAAAAGCGTTGTTCTGCATGCTATCCAATCAGATAGTACTATACATAAATACAATCAGGTCAAACGCAAGTACAATAGATAGAACAAAGAGGAAGATACAGTTCCATAGACAAAGTCAAATGTCCTCAGTGGGGTAGAGGTGAATCAGACTGTACCCTAGTTTATGGAAGGACCGTTCAGAAGCCAGATAACTGGTGGGAAGAAGCTATTTCTCAATGTGGTGGTCTGCACTTTGAAGCTTCTGTACCTTCTGCCAGATGGGAGCAAAGAGAAGAAAGAATGACTCGAGAGTTACGAGTTTTTGATTATGTTGGCTGCTTTTCCAAGGCAGCGTGATTTGTCAATAAGTCAATAGTGTGAAGTCTGGTCTATGCAATGGTTTAGGCTACATCCACAACGCTCTACAAATTTCTTGCAGTCTTGGTTAGAGCTGTTCTCATTTGATTATGATTTCTGAGACAACGTGAAGTACAAATGGAGTCAATGGTGTGATGGACGGGGCTATACCTACAACTCTCTGCAATTTCTAGCAGGCTTGGGAAGAGCTGCTTCCAAATGATGCTGTAATGCAACCCAACAGTATGCTTTCTATCATGTATCTGTAGAGGTTTGTGACAGTCATTGGAGACTTGCCAAATTTCCTCAGTCTGCTGAAGAAGTAGAGGCATCGATGTGTCTTCCTGGATGTCACATCAATGAGGCTGATCCACAACAAATCGTTGCTAATATTAATGCCAAGGACCGCATTTAAAGACCGCATGGATGAACTACAACAATTGTTCATCCCAGTTTGGCAAAATAATAAATCAGGGAAGGTAGTGCATCCGTGGGTAACAAAGGAAATCAGGGATAGTGTCAAAACAAAAGATGAAGCATACAAATTAGCCAGAAAAAGCAGTCTACCAGAGGACTGGGAGAAATTCAGAGACCAGCAGAGGAGGACAAAGGGCTTAATTAGGAAAGAGAAAATAGATTATGAAAGAAAACTGACAGCGAACATAAAAACTGACTGCAAAAGCTTTTATAGATATGTGAAGAGAAAATTATTAGTTAAAACAAATGTAGGTGCCTTGCAGTCATAAACAGGTGAATTGATCATGGGGAACAAGGGCATGGCAGACCAATTGTATAACTACTTTGGTTCTGTCTTCAATAAGGAAGACATAAATAATCTGCTGGAAATAGCAGGGGACAGGGGGTCAAATGAGATGGAGGAACTGAGTGAAATCCAGGTTAGTTTGGAAGTGGTGTTAGGTAAATTGAATGGATTAAAGGCCGATAAATCCCCAGGGCCAGATAGGCTGCATCCCAGAGTGGCTAAGGAAGTTGCCCCAGAAATAGTGGATTCGTTAGTGATAAGTTTTCAAATCTCTTTAGATTCTAGAGTAGTTCCTGAGGATTGGAGGGTAGCCAATGTAACCCCACTTTTTAAAAAGGGAGGGAGAGAGAAAACGGGGAATTACAGACCAGTTAGTCTAACATCAGTAGTGGGGAAAATGCGAGTCAGTTATTAATGATGGGATAGCAGCACATTTGGAAAGTGGTGAAATCACTCGACAAAGTCAGCAGGGATTTATGAAAGGTAAATCATGTCTGACGAATCTTATAGAATTTTTTGAGGATGTAACTAGTAGAGTGGATAAGGGAGAACCAGTGGATGTGTTATATCTAGACTTTCAGAAGGCTTTCGACAAGGTCCCACATAAGAGATTAGTATGCAAACTTAAAGCACACGGTATTGGGGGTTCAGTATTGATGTGGATAGAGAACTGGCTGGCAAACAGGAAGCAAGGAGTAGGAGTAAACGGGTCCTTTTCAGTATGACAGGCAGTGACTAGTGGGGTACCGCAAGGCTCAGTGCTGGGACCCCAGCTATTTACAATATATATTAATGATTTGGACGAGGGAATTGAATGCAACATCTCCACGTTTGCGGATGACATGAGGCTGGGGGGCAGTGTTAGCTGTGAGGAGGATGCTAGGAGGCTGCAAGGTGACTTGGATAGGTTGGGTGAGTGGGCAAATGCATGGCAGATGCAGTATAATGTGGATAAATGTGAGGTTATCCACTTTGGTGGCAAGAACAGGAAAGTAGACGAATGGTGGCCGATTAGAAAAAGGGGAGATGCAACAAGACCTGGGTGTCATGGTACACCAGTCATTGAAAGTAGGTATGCAGGTTCAGCAGGCAGTGAAGAAAGCGAATGGATGTTAGCATTCATAGCAAAAGGATTTGAGTATAGGAGCAGGGAGGTTCTACTGCAGTTGTACAGGGCCTTGGTGAGACCACACCTGGAGTATTGCATGCAGTTTTGGTCTCCTAATCTGAAGAAAGACATTCTTGCCATAGAGGGAGTACAGAGAAGGTTCACCATACTGATTCCTGGGTTGGCAGGACTTTCATATGAAGAAAGACTGGATAGACTCGGCTTGTACTCGCTAGAATTTAGAATATTGAGAGGGGATCTTATAGAAATTTAGAAAATTCTTAAGGGGTTGGACAGGCTAGATGCAGGAAAATTGTTCCTGATGTTGGGGAAGTCCAGAACAAGGGATCACAGTTTAAGGATAAGGGGAAGTATTTTAGGATTGTGATGAGAATTTTGTTTTCTGTGAAATTCTCTGCCATAGATAAGGCCAGTTCATTGGATATATTTAAGAGGGAGTTAGATGTGGCCCTTGTGGCTAAAGGGATCAGGGGGTATGGAGAGAAGGCAGGTACAGGATACTGAGTTGGATGATCAGCCATGATCATATTGAATGGCGGTGCAGGCTCGAAGGTCTGAATGGCCTACTCCTGCACCTAATTTCTATGTTTCTATAACAATGAATTTTACGTTCAGGTAGCTAGACTCATCGACTTATTTTGGAACGGGCCAGCTCGGCTGAAGTATTCATTACTTCTCTCACCACACATGCTGCCTGACCTGCTGAGCATCACTCATTCTCTAGCTTTATGATTTCTGGCTTCCGTGTTTTTGTGTTATGCTGTTCGTATTTCCATAGTTTGAGCATTTTTCACCCCTATTCCTGCTTTTCTTTCTTGTGTTCCTCATTTTCATTTCCTTCCATTTGAGGGAGATCAGCAATGATGAAGACGTCTTCACCTCCCTCTCCCAATCAGCACCATCAGCACTGGTGTCATTCAGACTCTCTGAGCCTCCATCACTTGTCAGCAACTTAGAACAAGTTTGATTTCTAACTTTCCTCTGGCTTTAACCTGAAATATTTTCTTTGTTCCTCTTTCTCAATGGTGTTTTGTGGTCAATGGTCAATGATCCCTTTATTGTCACATGTGTAATGTACAGTGAAATTATTTTTTGCCTACAGTTCAGTAAAGTTTTGCCATACCCAAGTTTTGGCGCCATTTTCAAAGTCCAGTTCACGCTCTAGGTCTCATGAGCGGTGCTCGGTCCAGGTGAGCCCCAGGCTGCTGCAGGGCCTCCAGCCGTCTCCTTAGCTGGATGTCTGAATCATCCAGCAAACGGACATCTCTCTCCTTACTTATCCACCTTTGTGCCTCGGGGGTGCCTCCCGCATCCGACCTTGAGGGCGCGGAAGGACAGTCTCCTGATCACTCTCCTACCAGGCTTGCTCCTCACACCCATCATTGCCGGCGCCCTCCACTCCAGAATCTGGTCATGGGGGGACGAGCAGGGGTTGGCTTGGTGGCTCCCTCTACAGGCCATGGTCCGTCAGGTCTGGTGCCTCGGGATGCCTTATAGATGCTGTTTGACCTGTTGAGTGAGTAATTCTGTTTCTTGCCAATATGCATTGCTGAATTAATGGTATTTGTCCTACAACATCCGAGATTTAAAAAGCCTGAACAAGAATCTATGTGCTAGAGTCCTTGAGTCAAACTGCACGGGGACAGGCTCTTCAGCCTACTGTGTCCATGCCAACCAATTTGTACTAATCTCTTGTAAAGAAAAACAACTGTGTGTTATGTTCGGAGCCCAGAATAGATTTCTCTGAGCACATAATGAAGTACAATGTAAGAAAACTACTAGTATTTAATAAATAAAAAGCTGGAGTAACTCCGCAGGTCAGACTGCATCTTGGAGGGCAAAGGCAGGTGATGTTTTGTATCGGGACTTTGTTCAGACTCAGAAGAAGGGTTCTGACCTGAAATGTACCCTATCCATGTCCCCCAAAATGTAACCTGTCCATGTCCCCCAAAATGTAGCCTGTCCATGTCCCCCAAAATGTAGCCTGTCCATGTCCCCAAAAATGTAGCCTGTCCATGTCCTCCAAGATGTAGCCTGTCCATGTCCTCCAAGGATGTTGCCTGACCCGTTGAGTTATTTCTGCACTTCGTTTTTTTTTACTTGTAAATCAGCATCCGTAGTTCCTTGCATCTCCGTTGCTATTCGTTTCCTACATTAACTAGAGTTTCACCTGTAGCGACATGCATTACAATGCCATTACCATCTTTTCAGATTAAGTAGCTGCCCCTGATGTCCTGACATTATAATTAACCTGACAGTCATTTTATTCAGCTCTTACTCCACCGCTCACAGGTAGATTGCAGGACGACTAAATCAAAGATGAAATGAAAATTTTGGAATGCTGGTAATTCAGCTGAAAGGAAAGCAGCAGTCATGGATCGATTATTAACCTAATAAGCTGCAGTTTCTGTAACCTGCTAATATCCCACTGTGTGTGGCATAGATCTCAAGATATTTCTAAAGTTCATGTGGATCTTACGTACTAATTAGGCCCTGGTGTATTTGATTATCAGGATAAACAAGACATGGCTGCAGTTTTAACTGCCTATCCCTGCAGAATAACAAGTGCATGTACAGAATATGCTTGGAACACACGACTCCCATTGTATGAATTTTTCTAACCAATTTATTCTTTTACATTTATATTAAAAAAACTCACAAGTGTTATGAATGTCATTGAACTTTTGGGACAATGTGCCTCTGGTGTACATATATATATTTCTGCACTTCGATTTTTATTGACTTGTAAATCAGCATCCGCAGTTCCTTGCATCTCCATTGCTATTCATTTCCTACATTAACTAGAGTTTCTCCTGTAGCGACATACACCAGAGGCACATTGTCTCAAAAGTTCAATGAAATTCATAACATTATGTGCTTGTACACAAACACAATATATACATATAGACACACACAATATATATATCTGCACACACACACACGATATATATATATATATATACACACACATGGCACACACATGATATATACACACATGATATATATACACTCGTTAAATATTGTGTGAGTGTGAGTGTGTGAGTGTGTGAGTGTTCCCATTTTGAGTCCATTTTGTTGGCTAGTTTTAGCCAGGGCAGTGTGTGCAGTGCACAATGCATCCCATTCTTTAAACTGCCATTTCACAGTCTAATTGAGTATGTCCATCCGACAGGAGCTATCACACCCTGGACTGCATGTATTCTTACCTGAACTTTACACATTATACATATTATTGAACTGTTTTATTGTACATTCTCCAGCTTTGTTTACTGGTATCTACATTTGATGATGATTGAAAATTCAACTAATTACTAGGTCAGTATTTACATCTTTAGCTGAAAATCAGCATTGTTTCCAAGGAACAGCAGATGGTGGTTTACCAAAAACATACAAAGTAACTCGAAGAGTCAGGTAGCATCTCTGGTGAACATGGATAGGCAACCTTTTGGACTGAAATTTGAAGAAGTGTCCCGACACAAAGTCACCTTTCCATGTCCTCCAGAGATGTTATCTGACCTGCTGGGTTACTCCAGCACTGTGTGTTTTTATTTTTTCCTATTGCGTGTTGAACATTCCTTCTGGCCTGCCCAACCATTATATCTCTATGTATACTATGAACAATTGAAAAATGTATTTAATGTGCAAGGAACAGCACTCAAATGGTAAAAATGCTCATGCCATCAGATTTTTGTGGTCAAAACCTACAGTGAAATAATCTTTGGGCAGCAACTTCAGAAGGCATGTACCAGAAGCAGCACCAAGGAATGAAAGGGAAAGAGAATGGGAAGATGCTCTGAGGAGCCACAGTCTAAAAATAAAGGGGAGGCCATTTAAAACTGCGATGAGAAAAAACTTTTTCACCCAGAGAGTTGTGAATTTGTGGAATTCTCTGCCACTGAAGGCAGAGGAGGCCAATTCACTGAATGGATTAAAAAGAGAGTTAGATAGAGCTCTAGGGGCTAGCGGAATCAAGGGATATGGCGCGAAGGCAGGCACAGGTTACTCTTTGTGGATGATCAGCCATGATCACAATGAATGGCGGTGCTGGCTCGAAGGGCCAAGTGGCCTCCTCCTGCACCTATTTTCTATGTTTCTATGAGAGTCAGACCATGAAAGGAGATTACAAAAAGTGGTGGACACTGCCCAGTCCATCATGGGTACTGACCTGCCCACCATAGAAGGGATCTATAGAAAGCAATGCCTTAATAAGGCAGCCAGCAAATCTAAGTCCCAGACCTCCCTGGTCACATTCTCATTTCAATCAATCCTGCCTTCGGGGAGAAGGTACAGGAGTAAGAAAATCATAACCACCAAGTTCAAAAAGAATAGCATCTTCAAAACAAAACATCAGACTCTTAAACACTACACAACGCTAACACAATTGATTGTCTTGGGTTGCACTGAGACTTTTGGCTCTTGTTTGCACTAGTATTGGGGTTATTAATTTATTATTTTATTTGTTTACAATATATTATCTATTAGTATTGTGTTAAAAGCCTGTTACGCAGTTAAAAGTCTGAAGAAGGGTCTCGACCTGAAACGTCACCCATACCTTCTCTCCAGAGATGCTGCCTGTCCCGCAGCATGACTCCAGGTTTTGCGTCTATACTGCTACAAGTATTCTGTTCTTGGCACATGCGACACATTCTTGACTCTTGACAGAGAGGCAGCTGGATTACGGGATAATTGAGGCTTAATGGCTATAAATCCTTAACTTCCAACACCCATGATATAAAGAAAAGGTTAATCTGGTTTGTCAGCAAGAATTATCCTAATCTTTTAACGTAACTTCAGCAGGGGATCAATGGAAATTCAGGCTATTTATTCTATCCTGCTAGGTTTATGTCAATCTTCTGCATGTCTTAGGGTTCTGATCATGGTTTAGAGTTGCCAGCTCCTTCAGAGCAGTTAGACCCAAAATGCTTTGAGTTTTGAGTCGAGACCCTTCTTTAGACTGAAGAAGTCTGAAGAAGAAACTTGACATGAAATGTCACCCTTTTCTTCTCTCCAGAGATGCTGCTAGTCCCGGTGAGTTACTCCAGCATTTTGTGTCTACCTTCGATTTAAATCAGCATCTGCAGTTCTTTGCTACACCTTTAGACCAGTTGGTTAGTTTAGTTTATTATTGTCATGTGTACTGAGATACTGTGAAAAGCTTCTGTTTGTTGTGTGCTATCCAGTCAACAGAAATACTATATATGATTACAATCAAGCTGTCCACAGTGTAGATACAAGATAAAGGGAATAATATATAATGCAAGATAAAGTCCAGTAAAGTCCTATTAAAGATAGTCCAAGGGTCTCCAGTGAGGTAGATGTCATGTCAGGACCACTCTCTAGTTGTTAATAGGATGGTTCAGTTGCCTGATAACAGCTGGAAAGCAAATGGCGCTGAATCTGGAAGTGTACATTTTCGCACAGATGGGAGAGGGGTGAAGGAGCCATCCAGAATGAGGCTCATCCTTGGTCATGCTGATAGCCTTGCCGAGGCAGCATGAAGTGTAGATGGAGTCAATGGAAGAGAGGTTGGCTTGTGTGATGACCTGAGCTTTGTCCACAACTCTCTGCAATTTCATGCGGTCATGGATGGAGCTGTGATGCATTCCAGTAAAATGCTTTCTACGACTCATCAGGAGAAGTTGGTGAAAGTTGTTGAGGACGTGCCGAACCTCCTAAGCCTTTTAAGGAAGTAGAAGCATTGGTGTACTTTATTGGCCATTGCTTCGATATGGTTGGTCATGAACAAATTGCTGGTGACAATTGTTCTCAGGAACCTCTTGCTCATTTTCCAAGGTGAATATCTGAATCTCACAGGTCATTTCAATGGGTTGCGCTTTCAGCTTTGTCCTTGAAAAGCAGCCAGGCAAACACTCCAGAAACTCCGCTTTGTGAGATATTAAATGAATTAAGAGAATTGGCACTATCTGCTCAGAAACAACATTCATGTTCAAAGCTGTTCTAAATAGCAGCTCATTCAAATCAAACAATAGCTTGACAATATATCACAGCTGAAGCCAGAGAGCTGCCTAAAAATGCCAGTCTTAGATTTATACAGCGGTGCAGTCAATATTCTTCCTCTAACAGCGACATTTTATTTTAAGAAATGAACTGCAGGTGATATTAGTAAAATCACATTCATCATTGCCTTAAGGTGGGACGAGGCTTCTTGTTGACTTTGAGTTTATTTAGCCGTGGTGCTCTCACGGAGCCACTATCTAAGGAATTCTAGAATACAGGCACTCCCCGACGTACGTAATAGGCAATTTACGTAATCTCGCAATTACGTAAGCAATTCTTTAAGCCCACTGTTTTGTTTCCGAGTTGCACATCTCAGTAGTCTTGGTAGCCGTTCGCTACTGTGCATGCAGCCGTTTCTGCAAACCAGTCTGCTGATCTCATGAGTGCTCTCCCGTGGTCTCCGCACCAGGACTCCCCCCCGCCCCCCAACCCCATGGAAACAGGCCCTTCAGCCCACCATGCTGACCAACAATCACCTTGCACGCTAGCACTATCCCAGACACCAAGGACAATTTACAATTTCTACTGAAGCCAATTAACCTACAAACCTGTACATTTTTGGGGCGCGAGAGGAAACCAAAGCACCCGTGCAGTCACTGGGAGAATGTACAAACTCCATACAGACAGCACACGTAGTCAGTAACAAACCCGAGTCTCTGGCACTGCAAGTCATCATCTCTATCACAACAGCACATGAACTTCATAGACTACAGCTCTGCTTTAACACCATTATCTCAACCAGGCTCATCACCAAAGGTTTTTTTGTTTTTTTCAATTTTTTTATTTTTTATTGGAAGCAATTGTACAAAAAAGAATGACTTAACAATTCTACAACTCTAACACAGCTTCAATTTTAACATTTTACAAACTGAATATTAAATTGAAATAAGAAAGAGAGAAGAAAGGAAAGAGAAAGACGAAAAGAAGGAGAAAGAAGAGGAGCTATGTCCGTCGACCCACCCATGCGCCCGCTCACCCAGCCTTGCACTCAGTTCTGAATTTGTGTTTAACCATTGTATTGTTCAAGAAATTCAATAAAAGGAGACCATATTTTTAACAATTGTTCTGGTTTGTTAGTCAAGACAAACCTATTTTTTTCTAGATGTAGTGTCTCTGTAATTTCCGTAATCCACATCTTCACTGAGGGGACTGTTGCTCATCACCAAGGTTGCGGGACTTGGAATCAGCATTCATCGCTGAAACTGAATCCTTGACTTCCTGACCAAAATACCCCAATCAGTGAGGATGGGGGACAAATCGTCCTCTACAATAATCCTCAACACTGGTGCTCTGCAGGGATGTGTTCTCAGCCCCCTTCTTGCACACACGCAACTATTCAGCCATGTACAAATCCAATTCTACTTACAAATTCGTAGATGCCACCACCATTGTGGGTCGGATACCAAGTAATGATGAGACGAAGTACAGGAAGGAGATTGAGAACCTCGTGACCTGGTGTCGAGATGACAACCTCTCAATGTGAGCGAGACAAAGGAGATAGTTTGCATTGATGACGCCAAGGTAGAGACGGTTGAAAGCTTCAAATTCTTAGGAGTAAATATCACCAACTTGTCCTGGACTACCCACAAAGCACACCTATGCCTCAAATTCCTTAGAAGGCTTAGGGAGCTCAGCATGTCCCCAACAACTCTGACCAATTTCTACCGATGTGCCATATAAAGCTTTTTATCAGGATGCATCACAGCATGGTTTGGGAACAGCTCCAGCCAAGACCGCAGGAAAATTGTAGCGAATTGTGGACGCAGCCCAGACCATCACAGAAACCAACCTCCCTTCCATTGACTCCATTTACATCTCGCACTACCCTGGCAAGGCCACCAGCATAATCAAGTATGAGTCTCACCCCGGTCACCCCGTCTTCTCCCCTCTCCCAAAGGGCAAAGAGGTATAGAGGTGTGAAAATTAGTGAATTAATCTTTGGACTTTCCCCAACCCCATGACACTCATATCCCTACTTCTGTCAAAACATTTTTGTCTTTTTCACGTAATAATAACTATTTTTGCAAAATGTATCAGTATAGTATAGTATCAGTATAGTCTGTGGAATTCGGTGGAGGGCGGTGGAGGCCAGTTCTCTGCATACTTTCAAGAGAGAGCTAGATCGGGGTATTAAAGATAGCGGAGTCAGGGGATATGGGGAGAATGCAGGGACGGGGTACTGATTGGGGATGATCAGCCATGATCAAATTGATTGGCAGTGCTGGCTCGAAGGGCCAAATGGCCTACTCCTGCACCTATTGTCTAATAAAAGCTACATTCTTGCATACATTTTCATTAATGCAGTCTTTGAGCTTCTTTTATGCGTTTTAAGTATTGACTAGATAGAAAACCCACCCCCAGATGTCTCATCATGAAAGTGAACGCTGACAGATTTCCAGGCGTACAAGATATTTCAGATCCCTCACACTTAATAACTACCAAGATCATACAAAACTGCTACTAATAGCAGGATTTCATGCCTGTTGTTCCAGTTAGTGCAAGGGAAATTCAGTAAGAAAACATATCTCAACCGTGCAACAAGAAATGATTCATAAACCCGACAGAATTATCTCCGAAATTTGTTATGAATTGTATATTACATGTTATTTGGCAAATTTGTTTTTAATCTTTCTACACAAGTGCCCATTGGAAATATCTTCACCGTAATGCTGCGTTTTCCAAATCCTTTGAAAGTAGTATCACAATGAAATATCTTTGAAAGTAAATATGTCGTTGAATTTTTGTATAATGCTTGTTTTGCAATGAAAATTCCCATATCTCTTAACTATTGATCTGGCAGGTTGCATCACCACAAACATGTTATGATTAAAATATTGTAATATATTGTAATAACAATGCAACTAGAAAAGGGCAATACAGAATAGACCTGTCCCGCACCATGACATTGAATTTAAATTACATTATGTTCTGATCTCTGGAAGTGATATCTCAAACTACGTTTTGCCTAATGAATTACTATTATAGTAGCGTTAATAAAGTGGGAAAACATGGATGTCAATTTGTAAAGAGCGGAATGCCACATACATCAATAAAACTAATCTATAGATAATCTGTTTTAGTGATTTAGGTTGACAAACATATTAATCAGGCCACTGAGACAACTTGCCTAATACTGTCTCACTGATGTTTTATGTCCACTTGAATGAGAAAATGATCCCTAGTTTTCCTGTCTGGTGCAACTGATAAACTCAACAAGGGCTCATAGGATTTCATTATCTTCTCGCATCTTTAGAGTGGAGCGTAAACTCGTAATCTTGCAACTCTTATGCAAGAGCACTATTGCAGGGTGCACCTATTTGTACTGTTGAACCGCACACTGAAGGAATTTTTTTACCTAGCTTCACTTTGTCTTCATGAATCTGTCCTCACCATGATTCCCTGATGTTCACTAGCATATATGGAAGCAGGATACAGATGTCCGAACATGCTGCCAGTATTAAAAGTACCATCTCTGATCAATAGCAAAAAAAAGTTAACGAAAATGAGGCACTCCATAGACAGTACGGAGACACGAGAGACTGCAAATGCTGGAATCTTGTGCAAAAATCAAACTTCAGGCGGAACCTGACTCATTGAGGTCCTCCTGTGAAGCTGTGAAGAAAGCGAATGGTATGATAGCATTCATAGCAAAAGGATTTGAGTACAAGAGCAGGGAGGTTCTACTGCAGTTGTACAGGGTCTTGGTGAGTATTGCGTACAGTTTTGGTCTCCTAATCTGAGGAAAGACATTCTTGCCATAGAGGGAGTACAGAGAAGGTTCACCAGACTGATCCCTGGGATGGCATGACTTCCATATGAAGAAAGACTGGATAGACTCGGCTTGTACTCGCTGGAATTTAGGAGATTGAGGGGGGATCTTATAGAGGCTTGCAAAATTCTTAAGGGGTTGGACAGGCTAGATGCAGGAAGATTGTTTCCGATGTTGGGGAACTCCAGAACAAGGGGTCAGTTTAAGGATAAGGGGGAAGTCTTTTATGACCGAGATGAGAAGGTCTTTTTTCACACAGTGAGTCTGTGGAATTCTCTGCCACAGTAGGTAGTTGAGGCTAGTTCATCGGCTATATTTAAGAGGGAGTTAGATGTGGCCCTTGTGGCTAAAGGGATCAGGGGGTATGGAGAGAAGGCAGGTACAGGATACTGAGTTGGATGATCAGCCGTGATCATATTGAATGGCGGTGCAGGCTCGAAGGGCCGAATGGCCTACTCCTGCACCTAATTTCTATGATTCTATGATTCCAGCAGTTTATGTTTTGCACAAGAATTAAACAATGTTCATCCATGGGGCACAGTGGCGTAGCAGTAAAGTTGCTGCCTCACAGCGCCAGAGACCCGGGTTCGATCTTGACTACGGATGCTGTCTGTGCAGAGTTTGTACATTCTCCCTGTGACCACGTGGGTTTTCTCTGGGTGCTCTAGTTCCCTACCACACTCCAAAGACAAGTGAGTATTTGCCTTCTGTAAATGCCCTCGTGTGTAACATGTGTAAGTGGATAACAAAGATCCAGTGTTCAGGTGATGGGTGGTTGGTGTGGACTCAGTGGGCTGATGGGCCTGTTTCTGTGCAGCATCTCTAAATTAAACTGAACAAGAGAGTGCAAAGCTGGAATCTTGAGCAAAAAACAAACTGCTGGAGGAACCCAACCCATTGTGAACCTCCAGAAGTTTGTATTTTTGCTCAAGAACTAGACAATGTTGAACCATGGGCTTCTTAGTGGAAAATAATGTCCTCGTCTGAAGAAGGGTCTCGACCCGAAACGTTGCCCATTTCCTTCGCTCCATAGATTGTATTGTACATTGTATATCTTTATTATCATTTTTCTGAGTACTTACATACCCAGAGGAAAACAAAAAAGCGTTTCTCAACCAGTGTCCATTCAGTGCGTGGTAAAAAATAAATAGAAATAAAGAACAAAAGTACATATATCACGAGTTCCGATCGGCAGTGGCACGACAATGGCTCTGCTTCAGTGTGTCCAGGTTGGTGTTTGGTGCGCGATACTTTGGCAGGGGGCAAAGTCCGTTTATCAGTCTTATAGCCTGCGGGAAGAAGCTGAGGAGCATCCTGCTGGTTTTGCAGCTGATGCTCCTGTACCTCTTCCCAGATGGCAGGATGGAGAATATGTGATGCGATGGCTGGTATGGGTCTTTGATGATGGAGATGGCTCTGCTAATACATTTCTTCCCGTATATGTCCAGCAATAAAGGGAGGGGAGCACCAATAATCCTGCTGGCGGTCTTCACAATCCTGTCCAGTTGGTGCCGTTCGTACGCCTTGCAGCTCCCGAACCAGGAGGTGATGCCGAAGGTTAATGTGCTCTCGATTGTCCCCCTATAAAAAGTTTGTAGGTGTGCTGGGCTCTCTTGACCAGTGCTGTGGTGTTGGTCGTGGACGTCAGGTCATCTGACAGGTGGAGTCCTAGGAACTTCACACTGCTGACCCTTTCCACATCAGCTCCATCGATGTGCAGAGGTGTATGGCGTTGTTTTCCCGCCCTCCTGAAGTCAACCACCATCTCCTTCATTTTTCCCACGTTGAGAATGAGGTTGTGGGATTTGCACCATCCTGTGAGCAGCTCCACCTCCATCCTGTACACCGACTCATTATTGTCACTGATGAGACCCACCACTGTTGTGTCATCAGCGAACTTGTTGATGAAGCTGTTGTTGAGTCTAGCAGTACAGTCGTGTTTAAGCAGACTAAACAGCAGGGGGCTTAGGACACAGCCTTGGGGCGAGCCAGTGCTCACGGCTATGGCTTTTGATGTCCTACTGCCCACCCTGACTGTCTGCTGCCGTTGTGATAGAAAGTTCAGGACCCAGATGCTGCCTCACCCACTGAGTTTCTCCAGCATTTTTGTCTATCCACATTACTTATGCTAAGTAATGGTCATGTCCAACAAGAGGCATCCTAAACCATGACCTTTAACACTAAATGGCAATGTTGTGCTTTTGTAGCCCTGTCATGATGAGCCAACTGGTCTCCACTGACCAAATACGTAAAAAACCCAGTCACATTAATACTGTGGTAACAAGAGCAGGACTGCGGCTGGATATTCTGCAGTGAATGACAACACCAACTCTTTTCACCATCCATAGGAGTAGAGTGAGATAGAATATTCCCCCCGGGCTTGGAAAAGTGAAATGAAATGAAATGCTACCTTTATTGTCATTCAGACCTTTTGGTCTGAACGAAATTTCATGCCTGCAGTCATACATATAATAAAAATAACAAAAACACACAAAAAACACAAATTTAACATCCACCACAGTGAGTTCACCAGGCACCTCCTCACTGTGATGGAAGGCAAAAGTCTTAGTTTTTGTCTCTTCCCTCCTTGTTCTCCCTCTGGACTGAGGCGATCCAGGCCTCCGATGTTGTGACCCCGCCGGGTGTTGGTAAGTAAGTCAGTCCCGCGGCTGAATCCAGCTCCACAAACGGGCCGGTTCAAACTCCGCGGCCCGGGGTGGTGGAAGCTGCGGCCCAACCTGTGACCTGCGAGCTCCCGATGATGTTGTCCACTGGGCCCGCTGCCGGGCCTCGGAAGCCGCTCTGCCATCGCTGCTGGATTGCCGCCACAGCTCCAAGTCGGGCCGCAGCTGCTGCCGGGTCGGGCAAGTCGGGCCACTGCCGCTGCCGGAACACCACCACAGCCCTGAGGCCGTCAGCTCTGCCATTAGGGCCTCAGCGGAGACAAAGACAGGGGACATGACAAGAAAAGGTTGCATTTCACCCCCCCCCCCCCACACCCCCCCCCCCAAAGGAAGAGACTAAAACCATGACTCTCCCACGCCCCCCCACACTTACACAACCTAATATACTAAACCTAATAAACTACACTAAACCAGACAAAAGAAAACAACAAAAAAAAAAAAAAACAGACGGACTGCAGGCGAGCCGCAGCTGCCAGGCAGCACCGCCACTGAAAAGTGCAGCGTAGTCAACAAGCATGTTGCCAGGGCAACACTCAACGGTCCAGCAGCTTAAGTTAGCAGAAGTCTGGACTAACAACTCAGAGAACCGAGTTCAAATCAAACCATGGTAGTGCTGAAATTTGAATCCTAATGATAAGCTGGTATAACAACGCCACCAATATTAGAAGTGACAGCTGTGATAAATGATCACTTTGTCAGAAAAATCTGTTCAGTTCACTAAAGCCCTTTAGGGGAGGAAATCTGACATCCTTACCCAGTTTAGTCTAAATGCCATCCCTGACCACCTCCCTCCCCCCCACCACCCCATGTGCTTGATTCACAAATGCCCCTGGTGTGGCTCAGGAAGCCACCCAGACGTGTGATTATAGCTTTGTTCAAACAAAGAAGGAATAAAATTGGCTTCAGCATTTGTCGTCAACTGAGATAGTGTGTTCACACCCAGGCTCGCAATCCTGCAAACTCTTCCTCGCAAAATCAGAGAGCTTGTGTCTAAAGTGGAGGACCCAGAGTTAGGACTGCAGATGCTGGTTGGGCAGCTTCTTGGGAACATGGATGGGTGACTGCAGAAGGCTCCCGACCTGAATCGTCATCTATCCATCTTCTCCAGAGATGCTGCCTGACCTGTTGAGTTACTCCAGTACTTTTGTCTCTTTTCTCGGATCAAGTAATTCCTTTGGTCAGAAATACCGGCGGTTCAATGTGAAGAATCTTCTTGCAGGTTTTGTCCAAAATATCAGAAAAAAAATAATACATTTACCCGTTACTGTTGGTAGCAGAATGTAGGCAACAAAAGATCATTGAATCAGCTCTTTGCACTGAAAGCTGTGGAGTTTGGGTTGAATCTGATTCACACGGAGATTCACATAGGGTTGGTCATCCTCAGTCAGTAGTAATTTGCTTTAGATCAGCTTGGTTCAGTTGATCTGTATTACAATCTGTTTGATTTGAAACATATTAATTCAAATGCAAGGTCACAGTAGGGTTCTTTAGGAGGCATCTGCTTTCACCAGCTCATCTCTCTGATATTTACAGCCACCGGGTAATTGTGTGAGCTTGGATGTTCGTTCTAGAGAATTCTTCCTTTCAATCTGAACTTGTCAAACTGCCTTACTTGTCCAGGCATTTGTCCCGCGGACCCCTAATACTAATGTGGCACTGATACATCACATTGCACCAACGGTCAATCAATAGGAACCATATATCTATGCACGGACAATATAACACACAGTTTAGTGGAGGTTAGCACATCAGGTATGCTGCGAAGGATATAACCGTCTCTGCTTTATGCATGCCTGGTTCTACGGAATGAGATGTTTTCACAATAGTTTTTGACATTAGTTGTGTAATACACTTTAGACAATGATTCCACAGACTGCAGGGAAAGGGATGAAGCTACACTTATCGTCACTGCTTTATTGCAATGTGCAAAACTCTTCCTCCGAGATACTCCATTGAAATTCAGGCACACACTACAGTCACACTTCATCTAGATATGATTATGGTGATTTATTCAGCACTGCAAAGTGGCACTGCATTATACAGGATACTGTATAGCCCACCAGGCATGGTACATGTCAAAGCAGTGCCTCTCTGAGGACAGTAAAGTTTGGATAATCCCAAATAATTTCTTCAGTGATAAATAGTTACATTTACCAGGAAGTTGCAGATTGCGAAATATGACAAATCTCTCAACATACAAGACTGAACAATTTGGACTGGATGTGCCAATTGTTTGGCTGTAACCACTGGAGTTTGGATTAGCAGCATGGAAACATGGAACGTAGGAGCAGGAGTCATTAGCTTTGGCAGGACTCTATTGTCACAACAGGTTAATAGGAGATTAGTCCGCTATTTTAGTACGGTGAAAATCTTTATTTGTTGCGTGCTATCCAGTCAGCGGAAAGACTAGACAAGATTACAATCAAGCTGTCAACAATGTACAGATACAAGATAAGGGGAATAACATTTAGTGCAAGATAAAGTCCAGTAAAGTACGATTAAAGATAGTCCAAGGGTCTCCAATGAGGTAGATGACAGGTCAGGACTGCTCTCCAGTTGGTGATAGTGTGGTTCAGTTGCCTGATGACAGCAAGGAAGAAACTGTCCCTGAATCAGGAGGTATGTTTTTCACACTTCTTGCCTGATGGTAGAGGGGAGAAGAGGGAGTGGCTGGGGTGAGACACCTTCTTGATTATGCTGGTGGCGTTGCTGAGGCAGCGCGAAGTGTAGAGCGAGTCAGTGTAAAGGAGGTTGTATTGCACGATTGTCTGGCTTGCGTGCACAACACTGCAATCTTTCTCTCACTGGCTCTCTACTCTGCTCAGCACCATGTGGATAACAGGAACTATTGTTCACTGCTGAACAGTGGCATAGCTGCTGCATCACAGTACAAGGAATCCGAGTTTGATCTTAACCTCGTTTGATCCTAAAGTCGTTGGTGTTTGCATCTCCCAGTGACCACATGGATTTCCTCCAGGTGCTCAGGTTTCCTGCCAATCACAAAGATATAGACAATAGACAATAGGTGCAGGAATAGGCCATTCGGCCCTTCGAGCCAGCACCACCATTCAATATGATCATGGCTGATTATCCCCAATCAGTACCCCGTTCGTGCCTTCTCCCCATATCCCCGACTCCGCTATCTTTAAGAGCCCTATCTAGCTCTCTCTTGAAAGTATCCAGAGAACCAGCCTCCACCGCCCTCTAAGGCAGAGAATTCCACAGACTCACAACTCTCTGTGAGAAAAAGCGTTTCCTCGTCTCCGTTCTAAATGGCTTACCCCTTATTCTTAAACTGTGGCCCCTGGTTCTGGACTCCCCCAACATCGGGAACATGTTTCCTGCCTCTAGCGTGTCCAAGCCCATAATAAGATCTCCTCTCATCCTTCTAAATTCCAGAGTATACAAGCCCAGCCGCTCCATTCCCTCAGCATATGACAGTCCCGCCATCCCGGGATTTAACCTTGTAAACCTACACTGCACTCCTTCAATAGCAAGAATGTCCTTCCTCAAATTAGGGGACCAAAACTGCACACAATACTCCAGGTGTGGTCTCACTAGGGCCCTTTACAGCTGCAGAAGGACCTCTTTACTCCTATACTCAACTCTCCTTCTAATAAAGGCCAACATGCCATTAGCTTTCTTCACTGCCTGCTTGTACCTGCATGCTTACTTTCATTGACTGATGAATAAGGACCCCCAAATCCCGTTGCTCTTTCCCTTTTCCCAACTTGACACCATTTATGGGTTCATATGTGGGTTCTCCCTGTGATGGCGTGGGTTCTCTCCGGGTTGCTCTAGTTTTCTCCCACATTCTAAAGACGTGCAGGTTGGGAGGCTAATTGGGTTTGGTAAAATTGTAAATTGTCCCTAGTGCGTCGGATAATGCTGGTGTATGGAGTGATCGCTGGTAGGCGCGGACTCGGTGGGCCGAAGGGCCTGTTTCCATGCTGTATTTCTAAACTAAATTCTCTAAATTAAATGTGGTAGGTCAGATTAACAATGGTCACGGGTCAGCGTGCAGGAGAGAGAGATAGAAGACCTGATTGAGTGGTGCCACAACACAACCTCTCGCTCAGCATCAACATAACCAAGGGACTAATTGTGTAGGGAGGAACTGGTAATTCACATATGACTGTACCTTAATTGGTACACGTGACAATAAAAGACCTTTGAAACCTTTGAACTGGTTTACACCAGAGATAGATGTAAAGTGCTAGAGTAACTTAATGGGTCAGGCAGTATCTTTGGAGAATAGGAACGGGCGACGTTTCGGGTCGAGACCCTTCCACAGACCGAGAGTCAGTTTAGCGGGAAGCTCAAGGCAGTGGCTCGAGAATGGGTGGGTACAAAGAGTGAAACGAATCACGATGGCAGTGAAACCAGTGGGAAGACTGCAGTGGGGAGGGACAGAGCGTGAGGGAATACACGGGTTAAGGGCCTGTCCCACTTTGCAATTTTTTTCGGTGACAGCCAGCATCATTAACTGACGTATCAGGTCACCAAAAAATTTGCTGTATGATGCAGCGGTGATGCAACGTGATAACGTATGGCGCGCGGTGTTTTTTTCAAGTGCCGCTACAGTTTTTTTAGTCACCGCTGGATTTTGAAATGTTCAAAATCTTTTGGCGACACTGATATGACGTCGGCAGTCACCGGACAGGCCCTTTACTTGAAATTGGAGAAATCAATATTCATACCGCTCGGTTGTAAGCTGCCCAAGCGAAATATGAGATGCTCATTCCTCCAATTTGCGTATGGCCTCACTCTGACAATGGAGGAGACCTGGGACAGAACTGTTGGCTTCAGAATGGGAAAGTCCGCACACCAATCGGCGGGTCAGGGGTGGAGAGAGTTAACAGCATCAAATGTGTCGTCGTACCCTGCAGGCCCACAACCGCATGGATAGTTCAGCTTTTTAGGTGCGATTCATTCACAGCAAATGGAATCAGCTCAGGAAGGCAACTTGATTTGCATGAATGAGTTGGGCTGAAGAATCTGTTTCCATGTTGTATAATTCTATAACCCATATCTTGAGCCTCTATGCACTGGTACTGATCTTCCTCTGCCATCTGGAATATCCTGTCTAAATCTAATCTGTTAATCCTGTCAGAATTTCAGAGATTGAGGAGTTCACCTTCTATTTTTAATCTATACTCCTACAAATAATGGTCTAACTTATTCAATTTCTCTCTATTCCTCAATCGTTATGCCCCAGGAATGAATCTAGTCAATCTTTGTTGCCCTCCCTCCATGGCAAGATATCTTTCCTCAAGCTAAGAGACCAAACTTCAACTGCAGAAGATGTCTTGGTAAGGACCTGTACAGCTAGAGCAAGACAGCCTGAAGAAGGGTCTTGACCCAAAACGTCACCCATTCCTTCTCTCCAGATATGCTGCCTGTCCCGCTGATTTACTCCAGCATTCTGTGTCTATCTTCAGTTTAAACCAGCACCTGCAGTTCCTTCCTACCCAGGACATATTTACTTGTCTATTCAAACTCTCTTTCAACAAAGTCCAACATGCCATCTGCCTTCCTAATTACTTACTGCATCAGAACATCTGCTTTAGGCAACTGATGGACAAGGACACCCAGGTTTTCTTGGATATTTCCTTTTCCCGATTAATCACTGTTCAGATAATAATCTGCTTTTCTGTTTTTAGAACCAAAGTGGATAACCTCATACTTGCTCAAATCAAACTGCATCTGCCATGCGTTTGACCGCGGACACAGTTAGAGTATACTATACCGGCATCTCTTTGCATCACAGCATGCACTCGCCTTCCCCATCCCCAGCTCACACTCACCTTCCTCTCCCTTCCCCCAAGCTCTGTGTCTGCAAACCCGGAGTTGTTGGATTTCATGAGGTCATGTGGTAGTAGTAGAATTAGGCCATTTGGCCCATCGTGTACTCCGCCATTCAATCATGGCCGATCTATCTCTCCCTCCTAACCCCATTCTCCTGCCTTCTCCCCATAACCTCTGACACCCATACTAATAAGTAATCTATCTATCTCTGCCTTAATTATATCCACTGACTTGGTTACAAGTGTTTTGGTTTATGACCAGCAATGCATCCACTATTTACAGGCCACTTTCTGCAGTCACCAGGGGCACCCGCACGATTGGCAACCCCGCCAACAGTCTGTCCGTTTTATCGTCTTTTTAAAAACATTTCTAGTGCGTTTTAAAAGTTTGTGTAAATGTTCTCTGGTTTGTTTTATGTAGGGGGAGGGGGAGGGGAAAACCTTTTTTTCAGTTTCTTACCTTGCCAGAGATGCGATTTTCTACCATCGATGGAGCTGGAGGCCTGCTCAGACTGACTTTGAGCCCCACTGCGAGCTCACAGTCTCAGGAGAGGCTAGTTGGGAGCTCCAATGACGCAGAGGCTCGACCAGTGAGGTTCGATCGCTGGCGCGGGGGAGCTGGCATCCCCGACTGATCGCCCCAATGCCTAGGGCCCAAACGCCGCTGGCTACAGGAGTCAAGATCGTCCCGTCAATGGAGGGCTCGAGGCCCCCGACCACGGGAGAACAAAGGGAAGAGATTTGAAGTTTTTTTTTGCCTTCCATCACAGTGAGGAATGTGGAGGAGTCACTGTGGTGGATGTTTATGTTAAAATGAGTTTTGTGTGTTCCGTTGCTTTGTATTTGTATGACTGACTCGGTAAATGAAATTCCTCGTACATTGCAAAATATAGTTGGTTAATAAAGTATTACTGTGATTGATTGCACTAGGAGATGTAGATTATCATGTCCTGGTGATTTGTCAGCCTTCAACTCCCTTTGTTTTCTCTTGCACTAGTTATTTACTGACTGATTTCCACCCTCTCACTAGATCCTAGGTTCCCTCACATATCTGAGAGGTTATTTGCATTCTTCTTTGTGGAGATTGAACCAGTTATGTGTATAAATGTTCTGCCATTTCTTTGTTCCAAATTTAATTTTACTGCATTCTGACTGCTGTCTGGGTGACCGCCATTTGGCTTCATTAAGGGCCTGTCCCACTTTCACGACCTAATTCACGACTTCTGCCGAGTTTGCCCTTGACTCGTACTCGCAGCATGGTCGTCACAAGGTCGTAGGAGGTCGTAGGTAGGTTGTAGCAGGCCATGATGCTAGCCGTAGGTACTCGTGGCAGCAAGTAGGTCGGGGCATATTTTCTAGCCATATGAAAAATGTGCCCGAGTAAAAAAAGGTCGTGAATTAGGTCGTGAAAGTGGGACAGGCCCTTTAGTCTTTCACTCTTCACATACTTATAAATGCTTTCAAAATGTGTTTGTCTCCCTGCAAGCTAACTCTCAGATTCCAACTTCTCTTTCTTTATCAATCTTCTTTTGTCCAGAATTATAAAACTGCTCCCAATCCAGAGGCCTTCTGCATATTCTGGCAATCTTTTAGGATCAAATCTTACCCCCAAACCTGACAAAAAAACCAATTTCCTGACTTATTTTTGTGCCAGAAAAGAATAAATAATCGAAGTAATTTATGTATACTTTCTTTAAATATCATCAATTTACTCTCAATTTCCATTTCTTGCCCGTCAAACAATTCTCAATCCTCGTCAGTAGATAACCCTCAATCTCTTGTGCTTCAGTTTCATGCATAAATCAAAATTGTCCATCTACTGCCAACACATATTGTAAAGTTTCCCTATCCATCAATGCTAACTCATGCCTTATAACCTTTAGAACAGCCTTTGTTCAGATTCAGGAACCTAGTTTCTGATGTCACCACATTGCCAAATAATCTATAAAACATTTGGAGTAAGTGCTGTTCATCAATCATAGAATTGAGTTTCAAAATGAGATTACACAAAGATGCTGCCAAATTACGTGTTTTGTATAAAGGATTGAAGATGAAAATAGTGTGATAATACTGTTATTTTACATTTTAACCCCATTTGAATACCATATCTTCACTTTTTTTTAAAGTTTAGAGATACAGTGCAGCAACAGGCCCTTTTGGCCCACCGGGTCCTCACCGATCAGCGATCCCTGCACATTCACACTATCCTATACCCACTAGGGACAATTTTTACATTTACCAAGCCAATTAACCTACATACCTGTACATCTTACACATCAAGTTGAAAATGTAGGTGAACCAAATACGTACACTTATGAATGTTAACTTTCGTAAAGGTTATTTTGAAAGAAGGAACCAAATTATTTCAAAATGTTGATTGCTTGACTTTTCAGTTTTTCTTTTACTTATCTATAGCCAATTTCTATTTTTTACCAACTTAGTCTCAGAGAATCATACATTGTGGTAACATTCCCATTGGCCCTCTGAGGCCATGCTGGCCATTAACCTTCTTAACCTTAATGTAATACACAAAGTGCTGGAGTACCTGGGCAGATCAGGTAGCATCTCTGGAGGACACGGATAAGTGACGGTTCGGGTCAGGATCTTCTTCAAACTGATTGTAATGGGAGGGGCAGGGGTGAGGGAGAAGGGGGAGAAAGCTGGAAAAGAGGTTGGGACAGAACAAAGCCTGGCAAACTATATGGATATAGGTGACGGGGGGGGGGGGGGAGAAAGAGTTTGATGGACATCATAGAGCCACAAAGTAATACAGTGAGGAAACTGCCGCTTCGGCCCAACTTGCCCACAGCGGCCAACATGTCCCAGCTACACTAGTGGACAAAGGAGACCCGGCTCTCTCTGCCAACATTTTACATCTCACGTGAATTCTAAAGTTCTCTTCTTTCATGGAGGTGGGGAAGAAATTATCCCCATCTCAACTCTATTGCAAGAGGAAATACTATCCAATGTGAATTGACTGCAAATATTGACTGCGATGCAGGGCATTGGCTATTCAGGCGACATCTCAATCACTGTATCAAAAGCAAACTAACTCAGACAAAACACTTCCAAAATAGTTGCAGAAAAATAGACTGGCCATCATCCAATTTGTCATTTTAACATATTTAATGAGACTAGTAACTCATGAACTGTCAATCATGTTGATTTTGTTATCCTATAAAGTTACGATTTTTTTTTTCTTCTCATGAAATTTTGAAACTATATCTTGTTCATGTTTGGATTAGTTTAGAGATATAGCATGGAAACAGGCCCTTCGGCCCACCGAGTCTCTGCCGACAATTTTTCACCCGTTCACCCTAGTTCTACGTCATCCCACTTTCCCATCCACTCCCTACACACGAGGAACTATTTTACAGTGGCAAATTATCCTACAAACTCACACATCTTTGTGTTTTGTGGAGGAAGCCAGAGCACCTGGGAAAACCAGAGCACCTGGATGAAAAGCACCTGTTACGGGGACAACGTGCAAACTCCACACAGGCAGTATCCGAGGTCACCAATCACAGTGATCCAGACCTGAATCAAACCTAGGTCTCTGGCATTGTGAGGCAGCAGCTCGACCATGAACAAACTTTGTAGATCAGTTTGATTGCACTCATTATAAAGGAAAAAGTGGTGGCAGAATATGTAATTTTACAGATATATAAAGTTTAAAAATTAAATGCAACTGAAACCCATTTAAAATCATGCAGAATTGACCGCAGGTAAATATGTGGTTAGTTCAACATGTCAGGGGAATTAATGCTCGACGTGAGATTCATTTCACCTTAGTTCACCACATCCATGCATCAATAAATAAAATCCGTGGCCTAACACCCAAAAGCAGATTGTACAGGGGGGGTGGGGGGGGGGGGGGGTTGGAACAATTGACTGATATTCATGCAAAATAATAAGTCAGAGTGACATCCTTACACTGCCAATGTTGCATCATCCTCATGAGCCTCATAAACACTGGAATGCAAGGATCATCAACTACAGTACTTAGAGGTACTGAATAGGAAACTCTGGATAGAAAATTGGAAATATTGCTTAACTGCAATTCTTCAGATGTTAACCCCAGGATGTAATTCAAAATTTTGTTCTTTATCGTTTCTTGCTTAAGGGTCTGTCGGCCTGCTGGATAAGAATATCTGTGGCACAAAGCCTTAACTCAAGTTAATCGAAACAGCAGATTGCAAGGGGAAGCTCTGAGAAGGTGGCACACTGGCGCAGCTGTCGGGTTGCTGTCTTACAGTGACAGAGACTTGGATTTGATCCTGACTGCAGGTGCTGCCTGTACAGTGTTTATACGTTCTCCCTGTGATGGCATGGGCTTTCTCCGGGTGCTCCAGTTTCCTCCCGCACTACAAAGTCGCTCGGGTTTGTAAGTTAATTGTCTGTAAAACTGTGAATTGTCCCCCTCGTGTGTCGGATAGTGTTTGTGCATCTGATGATTGCTGGTCTGCACGCACTCGGTGGGCCAAATGGCCTGTTTTTGCGATGTATAGACTCTAAAAGTCTAATAGAAAGTAAGTCTAAGAAAGAGAGGGAGCCCAGGGTAGGCTGGGAATGAGAAGCTGGAAGCAGGACAGCTTGTAGGCCTGGATGGGAAACAATTTTGCTTTGCCAGGTTCACAAGATGTGTGTACAGACAGTAACCTCACTTATCTTGCCCTTCAGCTCATATTATTGACCAACATGGATTTACATAAACATGATACAAAAATAAAGGTAACTGGTTTGCTTTAAAGTTTCTCATGATGGACTTGCCTCATTATGTTAGACTGGATGCCTTCACCAACGCCACAACCCCATCCTTTTGTATCATATCATGTGCCTTCTTTACCATGTTGCCACTTTCAGGGAGTTAGGAACTTGGACCCAAGATCCACCTGAACATCAATGATGGGTCTTGCCATTAAATGGATATTTTTCCCTTGCATTCGACAGCCCAAAATTCAAAGCTCACACGTGCTCACATTAAACTCAGTCCATAACTTCTCTTCACTTTTCCACAGCTGATTACACCCTGCTGTGATCTTTGAAAACCTTCCTCTCAGTCCACAACCACAGCAATCTTGGTGTCATCTGCAAACTTATTAACTAACCCATCTGTGTTTATGCCCAAGTCATTTACACGCGTGTGTGCGTATATATATATATATGTGGAACTCCACTGATCTCAGACCTGAATGTTGCCCTTGCATCACACCCCTCAACCTTCTACTCATTTTAAGTTCTAGAGATAATCTTATAGAATCTATATGACCGTCAGCGTTATTCCCATGCATCTTAATCTTCTGGATCAGCCTACCATGGGGGGGGGGGGGGGGGGGGGGGGGGGAGAATTTATCAAATGCCTTACCAAAATCCATGTAGACAACATCCGCCGGCTTACCTTCATCAATCACTTACGTCACCTTCTCCAAAAATTCGGTCGTTAGTAGGACACGACCTGCTGCATACAAAGTCATGCTGACTGTCCCCAATTAATCAATTCTCTTCCAAATGGGAGCAACTCCTATCCTGAAGAATCCTCGCCAATAGTTTCCTGACCACTGACGTGAAGCTCACCCATCTAGAATCCCCCAGATTTTCTTTACTTTCCTTCTTAAATAAAAGAACAACGTCAGCTACTCTTCAGTCCTCTGGGATCTCGCTTGTGGCTGGAGAAGACTCATTTAGATCTTCGTCAAATCTCCCACAATCTCCTCTCTTGCCTCTCTCAGTAACCTGGGATAGATCCTATCAACCCTGGGGATTTATCCACCTTGATGCTCTCAAGAACGACAACACCTCTTCCTTTTTAATCTCAAACTGACCTTGTATGCTAATATTCTCCACCCTGAACAAATGGAATGCTATATATCCTTGTTATTCAAAAAGCATGTATCCAAAGTATAATTGGAACACCGATGAAGATTTAAATCACTCAAAAGATAAAAATCCATCGGTTACGTGGAGAACTTTCATTAGCAGTAAGAGTTCATTTTAAATCTCAACATCACAAACTCATAAAACAGCACAAGCAAAATTAAAATCAAATTGAAGAATCCAGTACAATCAGTTCAATCCTTAACCTCACCTCCATATCCTTGTTCTTCTCTTTGTTCTTGCCTGTTGAGCTTCTTCCATTACTGGAGGTTTCCTTTGCCGGCACGACTGAGATCTGCTGTAGCGGCATGTTCCTGCAGTGGCTACTGAGAGAGAGCTACCAGCTTTGATGGATGCTTTATAACCACAGCTCAATCATCTGCACGATTGTACACGTCTTATTTCTGTCAGACTTCGCTCTGAAGTGAAGAAATCAAATAATCCAGATATAACATACTTTTATTTACACGTTGAAGGTTGTGCATTTGTGTCACACAATTACTTCACTTCCAACATTTAACATACCAGACATGATGCTCAGGACAAAAAATCCTCATCCCCCGAATTCTAACCAAATGGAGTCGAACTTGGCTCAAGTCATAAATCAGCCATTCGAGTCCCACGGTGCATTTTATAAGTCAACTTGATTTCTATGGCTTCTACTAACTGCCATGGAAACACAGGCAGACTAGGTTTCTCAGGCACCTATTAGAAAAATGTTTCCGTTAATGGAAAACAACTCCCACATTTTCAGTGGCTGCTGCTCAACTGATTCCCCCGGAGTTCCCCCAAGTGATTGGAGGTGTAGCAACACGCTGACTGGGTAAATAGGCAGAAGGCAGAAAGGCTTAGCGTCCCATTTTAGAAAAATCCCATCCTTCTGCAGAAGCGCCGGCCGCCTGCTGTGTAGTCCATGCAGTTAATCTGCTTTCGGTCATTGTGATGGGAATGGCCTGGCCGTATTCCGAAGTAGCACTGAATGAGCGTGAAATAAAAAGGAATCAGAGATAAGCCGTTAAGTACTTATTACCTATGCATGGCCTACTGAACAAATGTTCACTTAATAAAAATTTAAGCTCCCCTTGATCATTCCTGCATTGCAGTGCCAACTGATGACTGATGTTTAAACTTCAAAAATATGTTCCGCCGTTATTAACTTCAAACCATTCCACAAACCGTGACATAATCTCCCTTCTTTGTCATTTTATAACTAGTTCTTCATCCTGTCAGTTTTTCCCAGTCCATCGGCAAGCAAGCACCCTGGTAGAAATAGCTAGGGTAACTTACAACAGCACATTGGCACACATAGCTGGCACTGTGGGAGCAGCTGCCTCACAGCGCCACAGATCTTGGTTCGATCCTGACCCTGTGTGTGGAGTTTTCACATTCCCCCTGTATCTGTGTGGGTTTCCTGGGTGTGCTCAGGTTTTCTCCCACAGCCAAAATAATTCCAGGAATAAGTGGGTTCGCAAATGATGAGCGTTTGACAGCACTGGGCCTCTACTCGCTGGAGTTTAGAAGGTTGAAGGGGGGACCTCATTGAAACTTACAGAATAATGAAAGGGATAGATAGAGTGGATGTGGAAAGGATGTTTC
The DNA here is from genome assembly GCA_035221665.1 of Okamejei kenojei. Lineage (NCBI taxonomy): Eukaryota > Metazoa > Chordata > Chondrichthyes > Rajiformes > Rajidae > Okamejei > Okamejei kenojei. The sequence continues at coordinate 20,958,029 of CM069131.1, forward strand.
CACAGGTGGGAGAGTATAGGGCCGGACGTCATAGTCTCAGAATTAAAGGGTGCTCTTTTAGAAAGGAGGCGAGGGCAGTTAATCAGAGGACAGTTAATCTGCGGAACCCATTGCCACAAAGGGCTGTGGAGGTCAAGTCAGTGCATATTTTTTAAGGCAGAGATAGACAAATTCTTGATTAGAATGGGTGTTTTGGGGAGAAGGCAGGAAAATGGAATTAAGAGGCAGAGATCAGCCATGATTGAATGGTGGAGTAGACTCGATGGGCCGAATGGCCTAATTCTACTTCTATAACTTGTGAACTTGTATGAACTTGTGCGTCAGTGGGTTAAATGACATCTGTATGTTAGGGAGCAGATGAGAAATCAGAATAAAATGGAACTAGTGTGAACAGGTGATCGATGGCCTGCGTGAACTTAGTGGGCCGAAGTTCCTATGTGTATTGCATTTAAACATCGTTGAAGTATACAACATTTGTACAAGGTATGACAGGGTGGATGCCTCCTGGGCTATGGAGTCTAGAACTAGTTGGCACAGTCACAAAATAAGAGATAGACTATTTAGGATTGAAACATGGCAAAATGTCTTGGTTCAAATGGCTGTGTTATTTTTGGAATCGACCACTGCGGAAGGTTGTGGAAGCTCAGTCATTGACTGGATTAGAAACAGCAATGGTGAAGCTCGGGACGTGGAAGAAATGGAAAACATTGGGAACTACAGGTCAGTAAGTCTAATATTTGTGGTCGGAAAATATTCGGAGGGAAAATATATACATGCATTTAGATGGCCGATTCGGAAAAGTCAGAACAGTTTTGTATGTGGGAGATCGTATCTCACAAATCTGATGGCGTTGTTTGTAGATGTGACCAACAAGGTCGATCAGGGCAGAGCTGTCGATGTTGTGTATGTGGATTTCAGCAACGCATTCGACAAGGTCCCGAATGGTAGGGTGCTCTGCAAGGTTAGAACACATGGGATCCACGGAGAGAGAGCTGACTGGATAGAAAATTGGCTCCATGGAAGGAAGCAGAGGGCGATAGTGAAAGGTTGCATTTTAGACTGGAGGCTTGTGACTAGTGGTGTGCCTCAGTTTGGCGCTGGTGTAATGGGTGTGTACCCTGTTGGGGCATGAGAAAGAGAAGAGGGGGAAAAGGAAGGAGGGAATTCACTGCTTGCACCATTGGGTTAGAGCATGTCGAATGGGCCGGCTTCCCAGCCTGAGAATTGTGAAATCTGCAGATGCCACCTCTATTAGACGCAGCTCCTCCTCCTCCTCCTCTTGCCTATGGCGTGCACAGCCTAAAGTTGTAGGACAACTTGTTCTATTTGATCTTATTTGATTGTGCACACCAGGTTGATTGCATTTGTCGAAACAGGGCGGACCATGTGAAGGTTGCAATCTCCCACCCCAACTCCTTCACTGTAGCCCATCGAATATCCGTTCACACTATTTCTATGTTATTCCACTTACAGATCCATTCCCTACGCACGAGGGACAATTTCACAGAGGCCAATTATAACTTCTTCTTGCGTGCACACTCTAAAGTTGTAGGTCAACTTGTTCTATTGGATCAATTCGTTTGTGCACATCAGATTGATTGCATTAGTCAAAACCGGGTGGACCACGTGAAGGTTGCAATCTCTCACCCCGCCAATTAACTGACAGAGCCACACGTCTTTGGGATGTGGGAGGAAACTGGAGCACTGCAGAGAAAACAGAACACGGTCACAGGGAGAAAGTGCAGACAGCAACCGAGGGCAAGATTGAAGCCCATTCTCTGGTGCTGTGAGGCAGCTGCTCCATCAGCAGCAATATTGCAATATCCCTTCAGCCTGGAAACAACCACATTACCTGGGACTGATTGAAATCAAAAATAGAAGAGGATTGACTGAAATTTTAAAAAGTAATCAAAAGTAAAATACAGCGGAACAGAGCATCCAAACCTCCTGCTAAATTTAAAATAGCATAGCAAGCAGAGAAAAAAAATTAATAAGAAAAATAAATGAACAGACAAAAGATGCTTATCTTCTCAGCACACGAGGTATAACCGGATTAACTGCACTTCCTGATAAAAATCGATGTCATTTATACCTATCATTGAAATTCGTTTTGCAATTACATTGGCGAGCAGTGGCTAGACAGTAAAAATATTTAGATCCATTCCACAGTCAAACCCAGGTATCATGCAGAGCACTGAAATGGAGGCTGCAAATATTTCACATACCACCATGTTTTAAAGATATGATACATGTGAGGGATAAAGTGATTAAACCCCACTATTGTAAGGGTTCAGGAGAGGATTCTAACTTGTAAAGAGGATTCTAACCGTTAGAGGCCAGGGAGAGGATTCTGACACAGCTGTGGATGATGTTACCAGAACGGTCCTTGAGTAAGGATTGATGGCATTGTATAGCGGTAGAAGGGGAGTGATGGATGCGACCCTTATCAGTAGAGACTAGTGATGGATGCGACCCTTGTCAGTAGAGGCTGGCTTTTAATTCAGATACAAGAAAACTGAGACAAGTCAGTTGGAGGTGAGCAAACTGGGGAAGGTCATTTACAACTGAGCATGCTTAATGAAATAAATGAATATTACTAACACACCCCTGGTCAAGAAACTGCTCATTACCATGAACATGCGATGTATGATGTGGGAGGTACTGGGGGGGACGTACCTATAGACTGTGCACCTCAGTGCTCTGATTGGGGAGGGCCAGAAGGGGAGGTTAAATGTAGAATTGTGTGTATAAAGGGGCTTTACTTTCCTGACTGCAGAGTCGGATGCCTCTCCAAGTTGAGACACACCGAAGTAAATAAAGCATTTCTTGTTTCTATGATCTAGTCTCTGAGTATAGATTGTGAGCACAATCTATATCTCACAATACAGTTCTCCATCAACAGCAAAATTAATGCTGGCTCCCACCTGAAGAGTCCATCCATAGGGAAACCGGATATTTACCTTCTCCTGTTTCTAAAAATATACACCATCATGACTATGGGATTTAAACCGTTAAGCTTCAGTGAACATTGCTAATTTAAAAGCTGCCTGATGCACAGTTAAAATGAGGCTTATTATATCTCAGTAGCCATGGTTTTAAACTGTGACAGGCAGAGTGCTTGGAACTAGTGAAGGGTGTGGGCTGCATTAGGATAAGTGAAAAGCTTACACAGTGAGGATTGTCATCTTTATGTTTCACAATCATGCTCTTAGCGAAACTCAGTAAGAATCATTTGCGACTGGCAGGCAGTAGTAGTCATTCTGGCTGGAGTGGGTAGGCCAGGATTCAGGAGCAGCACAAATAGTCTCCTGTACAAGGAAAGCCCACCAAAGAGCTCCAGGAGAGGGGAGGAGTGGTGCTGTGAACGTGAGCAAAGGGTGTCCAAGACAGGGTGAATACTCCATATTTCTGCTATGGAGTTGAAAGGGAATCCTTGCTATTCCACCCTACAGAAAGTTCACAATTGGTTCACAGGGTGTCCGATTGCTGGCCTGTGGACTACGACATCCTGAAGCTGCAGTCTGCGGAGCTTCTAGCCGCGGGCGTGGCATGGACTTTCCATTGTGCAGCGGGCGAGCCCTTGCCGGGGGTCGTCAGCAGAAGTGCGCCGACCGCCGGCCTCTAACATACTGAAGCCGCGGTCTGCGGAGCTTCCAGCCGCGGGCGCGGTGTGGACTTTAAGAGCACCAACCGCCGGCCTGCGGCCTATAACATCGTGAAGCCCCGGGCTCCGGTAGGAAGCGGCTGATTCGGAACGGAGGACTGCCAAAGTTATTGCCTTCCACCACAGTGAAGAAGTTGATTCCACTGTGGTGGATGTTGTGTATTGTGCTCTTTTGTTTGTGTGGCTGCATGGTATGTCAAATTCCACTGCACCTTAATTGGTGCATGTGGCAATAAATGTGAACTTAAAACTTGCACTCCAATGGATTCTACACAATTTTAGCCTCCCTTTTTCTGGACTACATCACCTCACCCACTGACATTAGGCTACCTCAATCTTCTCCTAGTACCTACCTAATTATTACTGAAAGTGATGACCATTAAACGTGAAGGGGAGGGGGAGATTTAACTTTTGTTTATACAAAGGGTGGGGGGTATATGGAGCAGCTGGAGGAGGTAATAGAGGCGGTAATTTGAGAAATATCTGGACAGTTACATGGATAGGATAGGTTTAGAGGGATATGGGCCAAATGAAGGCAGGTGGGACGTGTAGATGGGACAAGTTGGTCGGTGTGAGCAAGTTGGGCTGATGGGCCCGTTTACAGGTCTGTATGACTCTAAAATGGTCTGAAGAAGGGTATCGACCCGAAACGTTGCCTATTTCCTTCGCTCCAAGATGCTGCCTCACCCGCTGAGTTTCTCCAGCATTTGTCTACCTAAAAATGGTCGAGTTTGTTTCATTTCAGCAACAAAAAAAGGCAGAGTGGCACTCTGGGAACATAAGACAATTTCTGAAATGGAATGAAAATCTGTCATTCATTTTTCAACAAAGCAATATTTAAATGCCACAAAACAGGAGTTTCAAACATGGAAAGTCAATAACTTCCAAAGTTCATTTTCTACATTCTTCATGGTGTAATACAGAAACTACACCAGTCGTCATTTTAGTTGCTGAATTAATAAATGGAATCAAGCGGATTACCGCTGTGGAATCCATTAATACCATATGACTGAGGAAGTTGCTGCACAGATATTATAAAAGGTACAGAAGTTGGCATGTTCCAGCCTTCAGAAAGTTGGTCATACAGTTGACAATCGTTCTAACTAATAAAATGAAGATGAAATAAAATGAATTTATTTTCGACATCGAACATGGAAACACACAGCACACAGCAACACACTGTTATCCCACTATCTCATACATTCCTGAACATTAGAAGGGTTTTTTTTCCAATATACGGAGGCCAATTAACCTACAAACCCACAGGTTTTTTGGGATGTGTGAGAAAACTGGAGCACCCAGAGAAAACACACACGATCATGGAAAGAACATGCAAACTCCACACAGAAAACACCTGATATCAGGATTAAACCTGGGTCTCCGGTGCTGAGACAGCAGCTCTACCAGTTGCGCCACTGTGCTACTGGGTGGTAAGGGAAGCATACAAGTTCGCATTGTAATTTTTTTTAGACATATAGCAGGAGTTACAGACCAATGGCAAGAGTTAGCCACTGTCAACATAGAGTCCTAGAACCAGGCCCTTCAGCCCAACTCATACATGCAGATTAGGAAACCCCATCTAAGCTAGTCCCACTTGCCCGCATTTAGCCTTTATCCTCGCTGAACCTTTCCTATCCACGTAGCTGTTAAGTGTCTTGAAAATGCTATTATTGTACCTGCCTCAACTACCCCCTCTGGCAGCTCAGTCCATATACCCACCACCTACCGAGTGAAAAAGTTGCCCCTCAGGTTCCTATTGAATCTCACCCCTCTCACTTTAAACGTCTGTCCTCCAGCTTTTTATTTCCCCTTCCCTGGATGAACGACTGTGTACATTCACCCTATCATTTCCACGTTTATCCTTAGAAACATAGAAAATAGGTGCAGGAGGAGGCCATTTGGCCCTTCAAGCCAGGACCACCATTCAATATGTTCATGACTGATCATCCAGAATCGGTAACCTGTTCCAACTTTCTCCCCATATCCCTTGATTCCATTAGCCCTAAGAGCTCTATCTAACTCTCTTGAAAACGTCCAGCAAATTGCCTCCACTGTCTTCTGTGGCAGAGATTTCTACAGATTCACAACTCTCTGGGTGAGAAGGTCTATCCTCATCTCAGTCCTAAATGGCCTACCCTTTATTCTTAAACTGTGACCCCTGGTCCTTGACTCCCCCAACATCAGGGAAATTTCTCTTGCATCAAGCCTATCCGATCCCTTTTATATGTTTCTATAAGATATCCTCTCATCCTAAATTCCAGTGGATATAAGCCCAGTCGATCCATTCTTTTTTTTACCTTGATCCAGCATCTGCTAAAGGACCATATTTTAAAAATTCACCTAAGCACCAGACAGTGTTTAAAGAAAAAATAAAATCAATCCCACTCATGATTCTCTGGCACCACAAAAAAAACTGAGAAATATAATGAAATTCTAAAAGAATTCCTTCCTGGGTACCAAGACGGAACTGCGCTTTTCCAAGATCAATGGTCAGTCACAGCTCAGGCCTTTCCCATTAGTTTCCTGTCACCATTGTTCATCACCACTACTACTCCCACCAAGCCGTGACCTCCACACTTTTAGCCTCCCACACTCTGGCCACGCCGCCCTTTCCCCTGGCATTTGCCACCTTTCAGTACTCACCTGATTATCACTGAATGCCACGACCTGTAAAATTATCAATGCTCTTGAAAATAGCTTTTTTTTTCTCTTCACTGCTTGTAAACATGGTTAACTATGGAGCACAATAGACTGGAGCCTGTTCGCTAAGCAGATTGTGCAGTGGAGCACTGGTAATTCACAGCAGCTGCACATTGCCTGTGCTTTGCAGCAGTTACAAGCCAATTTAGCTGAGAGGATTGGCTCCGTGATTAGGCAACCTGTTGCCTACACCTCATTTGTGCAAATTGAGTGATGCCCACGTCAAAGTGTCACTAAAATCATGTGAGGTCAGTGGATGGAATTGAAGGGTGGTCTTCCGGGTAAAAATGCCACTTTCAAAATGAAGGCGGCATTTGGTTATCAGCATGTCATTCAAGGCAACTGCAACCTCTTATTTTTATTGTTCTCCCTTCAAGTCAATGTCGCCCATGCAAAAATAGTACAAGCATATGCCGTAGAGGGAAAGAACTCGGCTTCCTAAACTAGTCATAGTCATACAGCACGGAAACAGGCCTTTCGGCCCGACTCAACCATGCTGTCCAAGATGCTGGTTTTGTTGAAAAGGTGCTGGAAATTTAAAATAAATCAGAAAATGCAGGGATCAAATAGCAGGTGGAAAGTGGAAAATGGATATTGTTTCAAATGGAATACTATTCATACTGGGGTGGCATGGTCGTGCAGTGGTAAAGTTGCTGCCTTACAGCACCGGAGACCCGGGTATTAATTCCAATCTCTTGTCCCAAGAGCTACAGACATGTGAATAGAGTTAATGGAAAATTACAAATAATCAATAACTCTAGATGGTGTCAACTTCGATTTACCTGGATGGATGAGAAACCCCAATCTCTCAAACAAGTTTGGCGGCTGAAATAGCTAATTTAGCTAATTTCAGAGTTTTTCCTATGATTAGGACATCATCCAAGTATGCCATCACTATGTGATTTTGAGGTCGTAATAGCCCAAGTACTGGTTTCAACAATTTTGTGAATAATCTGGGGGCGGAAGTCAACCCATTAGGCAACGCTTTAAACTGCCATAGTTGCCCCATCCAGCTAAATTGCAAATATTTCCGATGATCCCTATGAATGGGTACCGAATAGTATGCATCTTTAAGATAGATGCATGCCATATAACATCCCTTGGAAACCAGTTGTTTGGCAGTAACAAAGTTTTCCATTTTGAAATGTCTATACTGCACAAAGGAGTTAAGCTGAGTCAAGTCAAGGATGATTTGGCATCCGCCATTCTTCTTTTGTCTTGTAAATATATTGGACATAAATTGGTGAGATTCATGATTCGACTTCTCAATTACCCCTTTTGTATATGATGACTGAATTTCAGCTTGTACATCCAAACCCTCCTGTTGTGAATGAACAAAGGTTCAGTTTGGTGTATGCTGGGTGGGTGGAAGTGAATCAGAAAGGAATTTGATTTGGGTCCCGCCTATACTCTGCAGTATAAACAAATCTGATATTATCCAACATCATTCATTCAAAAACAAGCGTAAGCTCCCACCAACTTGTGACTGACCCACACACCTCATGTTGCGGAAAGAACCAGACCCACCTACCTCCATGGTTACCGGTGGATTTGAGGTGTCTATTTCCGCCCCCGATGTTTGGGGGGTAAAGCTGCTGGAGTGCGCGAACTGCGCATCTTCGATGAGGGCCGGCCTGGGCCTTGCCCTAAAAAAGACCTCTGCCCAGAGCGTTTGGTCTTCGTGCTGCTACCAGTTTCTGTGAATCGTTTGTTGCTGGTGGAAACGTAGGGGTGCTGCCGCTGGAATGACGAAGCTCTGTCCATTGGTGGAGCTCTGATTAGCCCCACAGCTTACGCCTCATCGTCCAGGTCTTTGACCTGCTTTGGCAGATCTTCCCCAAACAAATAGTTTGGCGGCTGTATGTTTGCTGGCATAATCCCGCAAACTTGGGATTCAGGGCAGGGCGGATGGCATTCTTGCGGAAGCAATTGATCTCAAAATGTGCGTTGCATATTAATGCCAGCGCATCTTGTTGCACATCCGACAGGGAACTTCCATCCAGCGACCTGGCAAAGGCCGTGATGCCTGAAGCTAGCAAGTTCAGGATCCTCTGGAGTTTCACCTCCTGGGTTTTGATGCCCCCACCAATGTAACTCCGATCGAGCAGTTTACAGCCGGCAGTCTGAGTGAAGCACAGTTGACTGGCGTGTGGTATCGCATGGACGTTTCCACCATTACCTGCTCCTGGAGCTGATGTGAAGCGAGGTAATTAATGCTGGCCGCCAATTCTTCATCCAGCAGCTCCCCAATTTGCGACGGTATCGCAAATTTAGATACCATAGCAGGCAATTCTGCTTCACGCAGCTCGCGCATCATGTTATGCTCCCCGGACATACCACCGAACTCCGAGTCAGCCAAAAACTGACTCTGTATGCTCCCCTCCTCAGAGAGGGAGACATTATTCAGCCCTGCACCAGGTGTTGCCGCAGACCCCCGAGACCCACGCTGACTGCGTTCCTTGGAGTATATCGTGATGGAGCATCCCTTCCATCAGATGCTCCATCCGGGATAGACATCCGAAGATGCTACCCAATGTAGGAGGCGACCTCTCCTGGCCTGACTCGTCCGAGTCGACAGGCCTATTGGCCTTTTGTTTGGCTTTTCCACCTCTCGGGGTAGTAGCCAAGGTGCTCTCCATAAGCACCGAGTCTGAAGTTGCTGGCTGCGCCGCCAGCGACTCGGATGGTGAAATCGACGGCCGCCTGCTAACCGTCTTCCGTAGCTGGTCTCCCCATGGCGTGTCTGGACTTCACCCTTGATTTGTCCATCACTGTTCGTACTTGAAGTGCTGCAATCAAGAATTAGCGAACAAACGACCTCAGAATAAGTTTGAGAACTTACCTGTGGGTCTTTTAAACTTACCGCTGGTGGAGCGACGCGCCTACCAGCCAGTCGTGGCACCATGCGTTAGACGTATTGACGTGCATGCGGGATGGCGGGCTTCACGTAGTCACTCACATGACTTCGAAGTAAAATGCGTATTTATACTGACTGCATAAAAATCTCAAAGTAAATAATGAAAGAGATTGAAACACTGATCACAGCACATAACTATTGCATGTTAAAAAAAAATAGCAACTCCGCACGCCATGAATCACCTCTCTTACTAATTCTGAATTTATTACAGCTGTAAGGGTATTCTCCTGCTTCTAACCTAATGGGCGCAAATATCCTCTCTGCCTGTGACAGGAAATGGGCTTGCAATAATACAAAATTATGTGGGTCAACGATAGGGTATAGCGGAAAACTTTTCCCCAAGGCAGAGATGTTTCAAAATATGCGACAGGTTCACAGTATGGGGTAAGAAGTTCAGGCAACAGCTAAGGAAGATTTTTGTTTAAGCCAAGGGTTAGTTGAAGTTTGGAACACACTCCTTGAGTGGGTGGCAGAAGTGAGGTACTCTCACAGCAGTTAAGCACAGTATCTGGACAAGATCTTGAATCACCAATCCATGGACCTGTGTGGAGCAAGAGCTGGCAATTGGGGTCAAAATTGCTAGGTACTGAAGGATGGCATGGACACGGTGAGTTGAAGGGCCATTTTCCATGAATATGACTGTGACTAACACAATCAGTGAAACATTTTGCACTGTGTCCTTTTTCTCTTCCAGTGGGAATGGAAGTTGTGGCAGCGACCAAGCTGGTAACTAGAAGCCAATGTGTAACTGGCTAGCCAGCTTTTCTCCCGAATTACTTGGAAAATGATATACTGCTTCCAAAGTACAATCTCGGCGTCAGTGCTCTCTTAATGTAGTGCAATTAAAATCCTAATTTTAATGTTAAATATATTTAAAATACACAATGTACAGTTATAATGACGAATGAGCTGAATGTTTTATGACTCATGACACATTCATATTCATACCAAGAAAATAATTATACATTTTTGAGTAGTTGGCAGTGAAAGACATTTCAAGCTATTACATTTTACTCTCAGTTTAACTATTTTTTTAATTCAGCCAAAAATGGATTACATTGGGCATGTTTATTCTGTGCTGAATTAACATAATTTTCCATTAACTCAAAAGTTCCCCGGGGATCTGTCATCTCTCCTTCTGCACCTCTTCATTTGAACTGTTGGGCCAGGCTTGGATCTCCGAAGGTGTCAACTATTTGACTCCTGTTTGGTTGTTATAAAGTAGCCCATGAAACTCTGGCAAAAGTCAGGGGTACCTGCCATTGTCGGTAATTTATTTGCCCGTACCTTATTCCTTATACCAATTAATCAGCAGAGGAGACGGCAGTTCCTTACAACGCAGTTTTATTGAGGGAGAGTCATACAGCAAGCTGGCCAGTGACTGTAAAAGTCTCTCTGGATTTTTTGTCTACGCATTGGCTTTTTATACAATGTAGTAAACAGGTCATTGTGTGATAAGATATTGCAACCCTCACACACATACAGCTTAATCTTGCAAGCGACAACTGTCTGTCAGGAGGGTGCGTTTGCTGTTACTACGAGCTACGTGTTTTCTGTTTTTTAGTACAGATGGTTCCTGCTTTTTCCTAATCGGATCGTTTGCAGTTTGTTATGTGCTCTTTGGCACATATTGAATCTTGCAAGGTTCAGCATGTCTTGGTTACATTTTAAGGCTACATATGGCAATTAGCAGGTACAGTGTTTTACTTTACAATCAATTTCACAGCCATCTCCAAGCAGATTAAATGCCACCACTTCAGAGTTTACGGTCTAGTCAAGCAAGCAGGAGCCTTAGATGCATTACAAAAGATTATCTTTCTGTGTGTTCTCTGTAGCCTGCATGGTCCAACCTGAAACTTCGCCCATTGATGTCCTCCAGAGATGGTGCTTGATCCACTGACCAGCACTTTGTGTTTTGCTCAAGTTTTACTCAAGGTTAGTGTTCTAGGTCACAATGCTGTTAGGGACATTGGAGTCAACAAACCAGGCATTTTACGATTATGGTGTATTATCCTTGCTGATGCTCATCTCTCTGAATCAGAGAGCTGCTGGTGTGAGGCCTCTCCAAAAACCAGAGCATTGTGCAGTATTATAGGTGTTCAACTCTTTCTGTCTTTTCAAACAAATGTAAAGTTTTGTTTAGTTTATGCTTAAAGATAGACATGGAAACAGGCCCTTTGGCCCACACCGACCATTGAAAGCCCGTGCACCCTAATTCGATGCTATCCTATTTTCTCATCCTCCCCCTACACTTTAGGAGCAATTTACAGAGGCAAATGCGGCTACAAATCCGCACGTCTTTGGGAAGTGGGAGGAAACTGGAGTGGCCAGAAAAAACCCCACATGTTCACAGGGAGAGTTTTAGCTTGGTTTCATTCAGAGATACAGTATGGAAACAGGCCATTTGGTGCATCGAGTCCGCACTGACCAATGATCACCCATTCACTGGTCTATTCTACACACTGGGGACATTTTAAAGAAGCCAATTAGCCTACAAACCTGCACGTCTTTGGAATGTGGGAGGAAACCTCAGCGCCCGGGGACAACCCATGCGGTAACAGGGAGAAAGTACAAACTCCATGCAGAGAGCAGCTGCAGTCAGGATGAAAGCTGGGTCTCTGCTGCTGTACGGCAGCAGCTATACCACTGCGGAACTGTGTCGCCCAACGCGCCAAATGTGCAAACTACTCACTGACAGCAGCCAAGGTCAAGATCGAACCTGGGTCGCTGGAGCTGTGAAGCAGCAGCTCTACCAGCTGTGCCATTGTGCTGCTACTTTTCATTGGATAACTTGATGAAGAATAGTAAAGTTATGGTACTTTATTTGTGGCGTGTGCCGAGGTAGAGTGAAATTCATTTTTGTATACAGTTCAGTAAAAATATCACTTTACATAAGCACATCCATTATAGATGAGGCCCTCACCACGGTCTACTCGATATCCGCAGCTCTGGTCTTGCTCCCCCTCCCTCCAGTTGCAACAAGGACAGATCCCCCTTGTCCTCACCTTCTACCCCATCAGCCATCGCATACAGCATATAATCCTCCAACACTTTCGCCACCTCCAATGGGATCCCACTACATCTTCCCATCTCCACCCCTTTCTGCTTTCGGTTCCCTCTGCAACTCCCTGGTTAACTCATCCCTTCCCATCCAAACCACCCCCTCCCCAGGTACTTTCCCCTGCAACTGCAGGAGATGCAACACCTGTCCCTTTACCTCCCCCCTCGACTCCATCCAAAGACCCCAACAGTCTTTCCAGGTGAGACAGGTTCACTTGCGCCTCCTCCAACCTCATCTGCTGTATCCACTGTTCCAGTTGTCAACTCCTGTACATCGGTGAGACCAAGCAGAGGCTCAGCGATTGTTTCGCTGAACACCTCCACTCAGTCCACTTCAACCTGCCTGATCTCCTGGTTGCTCAGCACTTTAACTCCCCCTCCCATTCCCAATCTGACATTTCTGTCCTGGGCCTCCTCCATTGTCGGAGTGAGGCCCAGCGCAAATTTGAGGTACAGCACCTCATATTTCACTTGGGTAGTTTACACCCCAGTGGTATGAGCATTGACTTCTCTAACTTGAAATAGCCCTTGCTTTCCCTCTCTCTCCATCACCTCTCCCCCTTCCCAGTTACTGTCTCCAACTACATTCTATCTCTGTCCCGCCCACTCCCCTGACATCAGTCTGAAGAAGGGTCTCGACCCAAAACGTCACCCATTCCTTCTTTCCAGAGATACTGCCTGTCCTGCTGAGTTACTCCAGCATTTTGTGTCTACCAGCCCTCAGATACATATTCACTGAGATTCAATTTTGTTTCTCTAATGCTCAATAAGATAAAATTGTAGTATGTAAAATGGACCATGATCTGTAATTCAACCAGTCTATACGGTATGATTCAGTGGCACACACTGTTGCACATTTACCCACTGAACTAACTGAGATCCTTTCCCTTTCTCTGAGTTTTGCCCTTCTTGGCATTCAACCATTGTGACAATTATGTGCCTATATGTATGACTAAACTTCTTAGCAAAGTGTCTGGATTGTACAACATAAATCATTGGCAGAAGGTGTCTTTAAATAGCCCTGAAACTGACAGAAATAGACCCACTGAGATGCATCTGTCTTAGCATATGTTATGGCATTTGTCAGGCATTGAAGTATTAGTGTGTAGTACTGACAATGCAGAGGGAATTTATCCCAGCCAGCAGACTTAAGAAAATCATAGCTGATAAAGTGACACATTTAAGGTACTTGTGTGTGTGGAATCTCAGAATTGGGTAGATTGGATGATGCAAAAATGCACACCAACCCTTAGTTTCTGTAATAAATTGCAACCAACTTGTTAATGACAATGAAGAAAGACTGCATACTCAAAGTTTTCTATTTTTGCTTCACTTTTTACTCATTCTCATAATCTTTCCCTCTAGTATATCGTGTTCTACTGCATGTCCCCCAAGATAACGTGTTAAGCTACTTCTTAGCAAATCAAAGCATCAATAGTGGGTTTTGGGGGAACTTTGCATTTCGGACAATTCTCCCAAATAAACATCCATTGTGCCTTGGATGCCCTCCACCAGAAGATATAGGTCATAAGGTCATGTGATAGGAGTAGAATTAGGCCATTCTGTCCATCAAGTCTACTCCACCATTCAATCATGGCTGATCTATCTCTCCCTCCTAACTCCATTCTCCTGTTTTCTCCCTGTAAACTCCGACACCCGTACTAATCAAGAATCTATCAATCGCTGCCTTAAAAATATCAATTGACTTGGCCCCCACAGCCTTATGTGGCAAAAATTCCACAGATTCACCACCCACTGACTAAATAAATTTCTCCTCATCTCCTTCCAAAAAGAACGTCCTTTAATTCTGAGGCTATGACCTCTAGTCAGACTCTCCCACTAGTGGAAACATCCTCTCCACATCCACTCTATCCAAGCCTTTCACTATTCTGTATGTTTTAATAAAGGTCCCCCTCTATCTTCTAAACTCCAGCGAGTACAGGCCCAGTGCCGACAAACGCTCATCATAGGTTAACCTACTCATTCCTGGGATCATTCTTGTAAATCTCCTCTGGATCCTTTCCAGAGCCAACACATCCCTCCTCAGATATGATGCCCAAAATTGCTCACAATATTCCAAATGCGGCCTTACCAATGCCTTATAGAGCCTCAGCATTACATCCCTGTTTTTGTATACAAGCCCTCTTGAAATAAATGCTAGCATTGAGTTAGCTTTTTTTTTTATACCCAGAGAACATCTTTTTATTACTCCAGTGGGGCCACCAGAAGAGATTTCCAAAGGTCTCACTTTGAAACAGTGAGTTCAAGTTGACTTTAGCACCTTATCCAGCTCAGATAACTGTCTGATAGGACTGCAAGTTGGATTTTAAAAGGTAAAAACTGCCCCACAGAACACTACAAAAAAATCCTCTGGAGTTAGTACTTTCTCCCCGTGACTGCGTGGGTTTTCCCTGGGTGCTCCGGTTTCCTCCCACGCTCCAAAGACGTACAGGTTTGTCGGTTAATTGGCTGGTATAAGTCTAAATTGTCACCAGTGTGTCGAATAAGGTTAATGTGCGGGGATCGCTGGTCAGCACGGATATGGTGGGCCGAAGGACCTGTTTCGGCACTGTATTTCTAAACTAAACTAAAGTAGTTTTGACAGCTCACTTTACTACACAGGAGAGCATTGACAAGAAATGAGTACAAGTGTAGGAGCCATTCTTGCTTGGGCTAGTTACTGTTGGCATATTTTATTATGTTGTCTAGATATTTCTTGCAGAATTATTTTGTATGCTTGGCGTGGTCTTTTGATGCATAGATGCTGCATATCTGGAGAGAAGGAAAGGGTGACGTTTTGGGGCGAGACCCTTCTTCAAAGCTGGTTCTCTGTGAATAAACATCTCTTGTGATTCAAAGCAGAAATGTTGAAACTCTCAGGCCTACAGTCATACAGTGTGGAAACAGGCCTTTCAGCCCAACCTGCCCACACCGAGGCTGGTAATCCTCCTGGCGCAAATATTGGCTGTGCACTACTATTGACTTTATTTGGTCATACTGGTTTACGGAAGGTGGCACGGTGCTGCAGCGTAGAGTTGCTGCCTTACAGCACCAGAGACCCGGGTTTGATCCTGACTGCGGGTGCTGTCTGTATGGAGTTTGTACGTTATACCTGGTAACTCCGTTTATACCTGGTAACTCCGGTTTCATTTCACACATTCTAAAGACCTGCAGGTTTGTAGGTCGATTCGGTTTTGGTAAAAATTGTAAATTGGCCTTAGTGTGTAGGATGGTGCTAGTGTACGGGGATCGCTGGTCGACGCGGACTCGGCAGGTGGAAGGGCCTGTTTTCACGCTGTATCGCTAAAACTAAAAACTAAGAAACTGTATGTTTTGGGTGAGCAAACTAGTAGAGGTGCAACCTCACAGCTCCAATGGTCCAGATGAACCCATCATCTCCAATGTTATACATGTAGAGTTTGCACCTGCAACTGTGTGGGATTCCTATGGGTCCTCCAGTGTCCCCACCCCCCCCACATCCCAAAGAGAAGTGGGTTGGTAGGTAAATTGGTCACTGTAAATTGCCTCTCATATGTAGCGGGGCGTTTTGATGTGAATATAGGAAGACTAGCCATGGACAATCAGCTGAAGAATCTAGCTCTGTGCTGTGTAGCTCAATCGCCACAATCTCACACAGGCACAGCATGAGTGGCTGGTGTCATCACTCTCTGAAATATTTAAAACATAGTTAATGCCGCATTAGCTCGATTCCAATTTGCACAATACCCATTTCTTTGGATTCACGCAGTGAATAGATTACATCCGGCAGTTCCCAAGTGGGAAGGGACAATCAGTGAGTGTTCAGCAAAAGATACAGCTTAAGGTTACTGCTCAAACAACAGATGATGTGGGGTTTATTTTCTAATATAGGATAGAAGGTTTAAATCTCTATCCATATGTTCCGCTCTCATTTGTTTCCCAATATTATTTGGGGTTTTTTTTTAATGGAGCTACTCTTCAATGGTGTGCTTATGTTATTACTGTCTGAATCAGGGAAATAACAAGAGTACACATAGGTTTAAAACTCGCACTGGTTGTAAACCTGCTGCTTACAGCTTCATCACTACTGGACCTTAGGTGGAGTATGAAGAGTCAGGACCTTGTGAACTGTGGTCAAATTGAGCTAAGAAAGAGCCGGGACCTGCAATCATTGTCCATGGTGGGCAGTGAACGGGATAACTGCGGACATAAGATCACCAGTGAAGATATGGGCATGGGATGCAGGGATGTTGAGCGTCTGATGGCTCTGGGCCTGTACTCACTAGAGATTAGTACAGGCCCAGAGCCCAGATGAGGGGCAATGTCATTGAAACCTACCGAATAATGAAAGGCCTGGATAGGGTGGATGTGGAGAGGATGATTCCAGTAGGGGGAGAATCCAGGTCTAGAGGCCACAGCCTCAGAATAAAAGGATGCACCTTTAGAATGGAGATGATGAGGAATGTATTTACCCCGAGAGTGTTGAATTTGTGGAATTCATTGCGGACATAGGCCAAGTCAAGTGGAGATTGATAGGTCCTTGGATCAGTAAGGGTCTCAAAGGTTACGGGGAGAAAGCAGGAGAAGCAGGTTGAGAGGCAAAAATAGGTCAGCCATGATTGAGTTTCGGAGCAGACTCGATGGGCCGAATGGCCTAGTTCTGCTCGTATGTCTTATGATCTTACGATCAATCAAGAGCCTCCATCAGCTGACTGGGCAGCCTGGTGGTGCTGATGAGTAAGAGGCCTCCCAGGCTGAGGTTGCTGTGGAATACCCAGCCTGCGTATAGCATCCCAGTGCTGCGCTAAGGAACCGTGCATTAATCCCACCACCTCTCCCACCCCATAGGACTGGCCGGGAGAAAGCGTGCTGTTGAGTTGAATCACGGATTGATCTGGGAACTGCTCTGCCCAAGTTTGCAAGAACCCGCAGAGAGTTATAGATGTGGCCCAGTTCATCTCACAGACCACACTCCCCACCATTGGCTCCATCTACACCATGCTGCCTCACAAATGCAACCCATATAGTCAAAGACTTGTCCTACCCCGGTCATTCCTCTTCTTGTTGCTCCCACCCGGCAGAAGGTGCAGAAGCTTGAAAGCGAGCACCACCAGACTCAGGAACAGCTGTTTCTCCCCTGTTATCAGGCTGTTGATTGGTTCTTTCATAAGCTAGGGCATTTCTGATTCACCGCTACCTCATTATGGACATTGGACATTGTCTATGGAACTGATATACTACAATGCTGAGAACTATATTCTGCACTCAGTATCATCCTCTTTGTTCTACCTGTCATGCTTGAGATTGAATTGATTGTATTCATGCATAGCATTATCTGATCTGATTGAATGCAAAACAACGTTTTTTTACTGTAACTCAGTTCACATGACCATAATAAACCTACCCTAACCTAAAAGAGCGATACACAGGACACTGGCCCATTATATTTAGGGAGAAATGTTAATCTGCTTTGGAAAATCTCCAGTCAAAGTTCTGACTCAATCTGGAAGCTAGTCGTATATGTTACTACATTGAAAAATGCCGCACAATATGTCCTATTTTCCAGGCCATAAAACCGATGCCTTAAATAGAGTGGAAAATAGGTTCCAAATTAATATATGAGTTCTCAAATAATTACACAGATATCAGCCAAGATATGCTGGAGTAACTCAGTGATTCAGGCTCACCTCTGGAGAAAAGAAATTGGTGACATTGAAATTAGGTGAGGAGTAGGTATGAGTCTCTTGTTCAATATGATCATGGCTCATCCAACTCAGTAACCTATTCCTGCCTTCTCTCCATACCCTCTGCCTTAGACAAGGGCACTGAGTCCAACTCACTCCAGCTGCATTTTGTTTTTAGTCTCTTGTTCAGCTTCGGTGTATTCTCAACCCGAGTAACCGTGTCCAGTTCCTTCCCACACAACAGACAAGGTATTTACAGCCAAAGGAAATGTGAACATCCTGGCCACACAGGTTTGCAACACACGTGCTGCTGCAAGGAAGCATTTCATCGTTCAGTTTCAGGAAATACCTGTATGACAATAAAGCACTCTTGACTCTTGAGGTTTGATTTTAATCTCTAAACTCAGAAAAATAATTTACGGACAAATGGGTACATATTAGCACACATTCTCTTATGCAGCAAGGTAAGTTATAACAGAGCATTTTGTGGATGACACATATTACAACCCAATATTTATTCCTCCAACTTCAAGTAACCCCTACACTCCTTCTCTCTCCATCCCTCCCCCACCCAAGTTGCACCAGGTTCCCGTTCTCACCTAGCAAACAACCAACAATGGCCTGTTTCCTTTATCATCGTTACACTAGCTACACTAGTCCCACTTGCCTGCGTTTGGTCCATATCCCTCCAAACGTGTCCTATCCATGTACCCGTCTAACTGCTTCATAAACGTTGGGCTAGTCCCAGCCTTAAGGACCTCCTCTGGTAGCTTGTTCCATACACCCACCACCCTTTGTGTGAACATTTACCCCTCAGATTCCTATTAAATATTTTCTCCTTCACCTTAAACCTATGTCCTCAGGTCCTTGATTCACCTACTCAGGGTAAGAGACTCTGTACATCTACCTGATCTATTCCTCTCATGATTTTGTACACAAAGTGTGTACCAGTGTGAAGTTTAGATGGTTCCATTAGCATGTGCTCATGACAAGTAATGTGCATGTATTTGCTGAACAGCACAGCCAACAAGACATGACCTCTTCTTGACAATAATGACAGGATCTAAAGGACAAGTAATAAATTGTTCCGCAGATATTTCAGAAAGATCACATTAGCATTTTCTGCCTGATTGGGATTTATTCCCAACTGGAGATGTGCCTGAACATTTAAACAAACTGAAAACTAAATAAAAGAAAGTTGATGCCAAATCACACCAAAAAAAGCCTGATAAATAAATATAATTGCACATGAATTAAAGACTTCCATTAGTTGAGCGATTGTTAAAGTAAGTATACCAATGGAAACAAACCTCTTGCACGTTTTAAACTGCAATGTGACACTGGCATCACTTTAATGATGAGGTGCAGTATGATCTAAAAAATATAGGTTTTGAGGTGATTTATAGAACAATATTCTGTACCACTGAATCTATCTTTTCTTCAAACATTGAAAGGTATGAAGTAGACACAAGGAAGTGCAGATGCTGGCTTGCGAAAAGGAACCTGAAACATCACGTACTCATGTCCTTCGAAGATGCTGCCTGACTTGCTCAGTTACTCCAGCACTTAGTGTTTCTTTAAAGATAGGATGCCTGTCGCTCGTGAGATGTTTGGAAGAAATTCATTGTGGAAAACTCCTCCACAGGATTCATTTCAGTGCATGGATGCTATTTAAATGTCATGCATCATCCGGCAGTAAGTTCCTCAATATGACCTTTCTCTTTCTTTATAAAAGTTTGAATAGCAACATTCAAGAACAAATGAGAGAATATTAGTGTCACGAGTGTGGGTAAGTTACTGTTTTATTTACTTATTCATTGTTGCCCAAATCTGACGAGAGCAGCATTTATTGTCCATTTATAACTAATCTTGACAAATGCTTTCTTGAATCTTTCCTGTGTGCCCTCTTACTGTCAGTACCTCATCCCAGCCCCCTTTCCCTTCCTAGTACAAACCCATATCTCCCAATTACCAGCCCCTCTTTTCTCCCATCTGCCATTCTGTCCCCTTCCATCTTAATCCTTCCCTCTGGCTCTACATTCCATTCATCTTCTATCCCTATCTGACACCCTTTTGTCTCATGTTCATCTCTAGCCTTTGTCACTTACCCCACTCATCCATCAAACAGATCGCTTTCAACCCTTGACTAGGAAGGAACTGCAGACAGACACTCCAGTTTAAACCAAAGATAGACACAAAAAGCTGGAGTAACTCAACGGGTCAGACAGCATCTCTGGAGAAAAGGAATAGGTGACATTTCAGGTCGAGACTCTGATCCATTGTTCTGATCCAATGCTCTCTGATCCATTGTTATTCCAGCTTTTTGTGTCTCTTTCCTTTCATCCCTTGCCAGGCTTTGTCCTGCTCCCAACTCTCATCCCATTTTCCTATCACAATCCGTGAGAAGGGTCCCGACCTGAAGCTTTGCCTGTCCTTGCTCTTCAGTGATGCTGCCTGCCCGCTCCACTGAGTTACTCCAGCCCTTTCTGTTTTATTCCTGCAGTGATGTTAAGTAGGTCTTTTGGGAATTTTGCTTAGCAATGAAGGAAAGGTGTTATGGGTGTTATAAGAAGCTGTGTGACTTTGGGATGGGAACTTTACAGGTGGAAGAACTTGCATGCTCTTTATGGATTTGCCCTCAGAGGTAATAGTGATGGATTTAGGATGTGACCCAGAGAAGTCTTAGTGAGGTACAGTAGCAAGTTTTTACTTAATGCACCTCGTCCACAGTGCATTTGTGATGTAGGAAATGAAGATTTAATGTGTGAATGGGGTATTAATCAAGCAAGCTGCTTTGTCCTGAATATAGCTGGAGCCTCTTTAGCGATTAGTGTTTAGAGACACAGCGCGGAAACAGGACCTTTGGCCCAACGAGTCTGCACCGACCAGCGATCCCCATACTATCTATCCTACATGCTATCCTACACACTATCCTACACACTATTCTACACACTATTCTGCACACTATCCTGCACACTATCCTACACACTATCCTACTTGTACTATCCTACACACTAGGGACAATTTACAATCTTTACCTAAGTGAATTAAACTACAAATCTGTATGTCTTTGGAGTATGGGGGATAACCGGGGCACCCGGGGAAACCCATGCGGTCCCGGGGAGAACGTACAAACTCGTAGTCAGGATCTGTAATCAGGATCAAACACTGGTGTCTGGAAATGGAAGGCTACAACTCTACTGCTGTGCCACCATTCCAATCCTTGACTATATCAGAAAACACTGTGAATTCTGTCTTATTAATCCTGGAAGGTCTTTGAGGAGTCACTCACTAGAGGTCACCTGGTTCCCATACTGTTTCAGTTACTGCCACACTATTTAAATATCTGGTCTACATAGGACTCACATTAATGTGACTCCCTCCCCCAGGTCAAATTATTCAAAATTCTGTTCACCAGGTTATGATTGCCTGGCTTAACCCGCTAACGTGAATGAATGTGCGGGAGACCAGCGGATGGATGGTGATGGTTTGATGGAGACTGTGGGGCTGCAGGCATCTTTTGTTGGGTAGGAATGGGGAGTTTCAGTGTGCCTTGCCTCCCTTCATTATCCCTTCAGTATCTAGAGCCACAACAGTGAGGAGCTGGGTCAGCCGTGCATAGCTGGGAGTGTGCAGCAGACTCACTCACTCACTGAGTCCGTCAGGCCGGCTGGCGGCTGCTCTTCCCACACGTGCATCAACAACTGTGATCCTCTCCCACACACCGCTTATGCCCATTTCAGGTTAAAGGCAGTTGTCGAGAATGGAATGGGAATACCTGTTCAATGTGGGGCAACACTGCCTTACAGCCCCAGGGACCCGGTTTTGATCCCGACTACGGGTGCTGTCTGTACGGAGTTTGCACGTTCTCCCTGTGACCGCGTGGGTTTTATCCAGGTGCTCCCGGTTTCCTCCCACATTCCAAAGATGTGCAGGTTTGTAGGTTAATTCCCTTCGGTACAAATTGTAGGTTGCCCCCAGTGTGCAGGATAGTGCTAGTGTACGGGGTGACCGCTGGTCAGCATGGACTTGGTGGGCCAAACGGCCTATTTCCATTCTGTATCTCTGAAGTGAAGTCTAAAGTCTGATGTTCATAATGCCTTTGACAGTCCAGCAACGATGTTGAGCCTCTCGTGATGAAGGTGATTATGGGACATTGCTTGTGTGGAATGGAGGTCACTTGCTTCCTATCAGACCACACCTGAATGAAGTCTACAACTTGGTGCATGTGGACATGGATTGCTTTACTATCTGCGAAATTGTGCAAAACGAATATTGTAAACCATCTGGGCAAAGCTGACTAAATCCAAACTGAGCACCATTGAGCAAATGTAGGTGAATGAATATCACTGGATGCCCTAACTACAGGAACAGCTTGCTTTTGAGATAAGCTGTCAGGTCATTTTTACCATGAGCGAAAAACTCAAAGTGAAAATCCTCATCCACTGCCTACACACTGATACATGAACTGTAATTTTGTACGTGTTTAATGAAATTCTTCGTGAGAGGGAATTGACATGGGAGTCTTCAATGGATTATAAAATGGAAAATCTCAACTTACCATGTATTGAATACATATGGTATATACCAATAAAATAGGAATAATTATTGTCGCAAGAAACCACATTTCATATTAAAACATCCATATATTTATTCTGTATAGAAAGGAACTGCAAATGCTGTTATACCGAAGATAGACACAAAACCCTGATGTAACTTAGTGGGTCAGGCGGCTTCTTTGGAGAAAAGGAATAGATGACATTTCGGGACGAAACGGGTGTGAAGAAGGGTTTCGGCCCGAAACGTCACTTTTTCCTTTTCTCCAGAGGTGCTGCCTGCCCCATGGAGTTACTCCATATATTTATTCTGAATGGGAACACGGTGCTGATTTATGCAAAGGTTACGACAAAATTTGTAATTAAATGGAATGATTAGTGAAAAAATGGGCATGTAAAGGTCTCTTAAAGGCTGCTAAAGGTCTCTCTCTAAATTTACATCTAATTATTCTGTGTATACCCCTACATCAACAGCATCTACAGGCTGCCCTGGGAAAGCAGACAAAATTATCAAGGACTCCTCATCACCTGGTTATTTTCTCTCTCCTGTTGGGCAGAAGATCCAAATGGTTGAAGGCATACACCACCAGATTCAGGAATAGCTTCTCCCGTCTGTTATCAGACTCGTGAGTGTACTGCTCATATGCTAAGCATGTATTCCTGATCTCACAATATACCTCATTGCAGATTTTTTAATCTGCGCTTTCTCTTTCCCTGCACCATGATATTCTGCATGCAGTTTATTTTCTCTTTGGAACTACTTGTTATTCTCATGTATGGTATGAGCTAGAAACAAGGAACTACAGATAATTGTTAATACACAAAAGGACACAAAGTTCAGGACCTATTCAGTGGATCAGGCAGCAACTGTAGAGAACATGAATAGGTGATGTTTCAAGTCAAGATCCTTCTTCCGACAGTCGAAAGAAGGTTCACGGCTCAAAACATCACCTATACATGTTTTCCGGGGATGTTGCGTGACTCGTTGAGTTACTCAAGAACTTTGTGTCCTTTTATAATACGATCTACCTGGATTGCATGCAAAACAATTTTTTTTTGTATCTTATACATGATAATAATTAATCAATATCAAGCACTTTTTTCCCCATCTAGCATGGATGTTTTTGAAAATGTAATGTGATTTCCTGTAACAATAATTGTGTCTATTCTATTTAATAAATGAAAAGTTAAACATTTCCATTTTATAATCCATTGAAGACTCCCATGTCAATTCCCTCTCACAGGGAATTTCATTAAACACGTACGAAATGATGGTTCATGTATCAGTGTGCTGGCAGTGTACCAGGATTTTCACCTCGAGGTTTTTGTGCATGGTAAAAACAACCTGACACCTTATCTCAAAAACAGTCTGTTCCTGTAATTGGTGTATCCAGTGACTTGCACTCACCTACACTTTGCTCAATGGTGCTCAGTTTTGATTTAACCATCTTTTTGCTGGTGGTTCTCAAGGTATGACCCGTTAAGAAATAAATATCCTTCATGTGACGGACAATAGCCATCTTCATGCCTACACAGCATAAGAGAAGCGCATTTTTGAAATGGTCAAAGTCATGGGAAAAGTTACAGCAGCACAGCAGAAGAGGTGATACATTATAGCACCAGAGACCCGGGTTCGATCCTGACTACAGGTGCTGTCTGTATGGAGTTTTACGTTCTCCCTGTGACCTGCGTAGGTTTTCTCTGGGAGCTCCATTTTCCTCCCACACTGCAAAGACATACAGGTTTGTAGGCTAATTAGCTTCGGTCAAAAATGTAAATTGTCCCTAGTGTGTGTAGGATAGTGCTGGTATACAGGAATCGCTGTCCGGCATGGACGTGGTGGGCCAAACGGCCTATTTCCACTCTGTATCTCTGAAGTGAAGTCTAAAGTCTGGTGTTCATAATGCCTTTGACAGTCCAGCAATGAAGATGAAGATGATTATGGGACATCGCTTGTGTTGCTTCCTATCAGACCACACCTGAATGAAGTCTACAACTTGGTGCATGTGAACATGGATTGATTTACTATCTGAGAAACCGTGCAAAACAAATATTTTGTGCAGGTTTGCACGTTCTCCCTGTGACCGCGTGGGTTTTCTCCGGGTGCTCCGGTTTCCTCACACATTCCAAAGATGTGCAGGTTTGTAGGTTAATTCCCTTTGGTACAAATTGTAGGTTGTCCCCAGTGTGCAGGATAGTGCTAGTGTACGGGTGACCGCTGGTCAGCACGGACGTGGTGGGCCAAACGGCCTATTTCCATTCTGTATCTCTGAAGTGAAGTCTAAAGTCTGATGTTCATAATGCCTTTGACAGTCCAGCAACGATATTGAGCCTCTCGTGATGAAGGTGATTATGGGACATCGCTTGTGTGGAATGGAGGTCACTTGCTTCCTATCAGACCACACCTGAATGAAGTCTACAACTTGGTGCATGTGAACATGGATTGCTTTACTATCTGCGAAACTGTGCAAAACAAATATTGTAAACCATCTGGGCAAAGCTGACTAAATCCAAACTGAGCACCATTGAGCAAATGGAGGTGAATGAATATCACTGGATGCCCTAACTACAGGAACAGCTTGCTTTTGAGATAAGCTGTCAGGTCATTTTTACCATGAGCGAAAACCTCGAAGTGAAAATCCTCATCCACTGCCTACACACTGATACATGAACTGTAATTTTGTACGTGTTTAATGAAATTCTTCGTGAGAGGGAATTGACATGGGAGTCTTCAATGGATTATAAAATGGAAAATCTCAACTTACCATGTATTGAATACATATGGTATATGCCAATAAAATAGGAATAATTATTGTCGCAAGAAACCACATTTCATATTAAAACATCCATATATTTATTCTGTATAGAAAGGAACTGCAAATGCTGTTACACCGAAGATAGACACAAAACCCTGATGTAACTTAGTGGGTCAGGCGGTATCTCTGGAGAAAATAGATGAGATTTCGGGACGAAACATGTCTGAAGAAGGGTTTCGGCCCGAAACGTCACCTCTTCCATTTCTCCAGAGGTGCTGCCTGTCCCATTGAGTTACTCCATATATTTATTCTGAATGGTAACATGGTGCTGATTTATGCAAAAGTTATGACAAAGCTTGTAATTAAATGGCATGATAAGTGACCAAAAGGGCATGTAAAGATATTTTTTAATGCTGTTAAAGGTCTGTTTTTAAATTTACTTCTGATTATTCTCTACGTACCCCTACATCAACGGCATCTACAGGCTGCCTTGGGAAAGCAGACAAAATTGTCAATGAACTCCTCATCACCTGCTTATTTTCTCTTTTCCTCTGGTCTCTGGTTTCTCTTTTCCACTGTTCAGCATAGACTCGGTGGGCTGAAGGACCTGTTTCCACACTGTATCTCTAAACTCAGTATGGGATTGGTGAAAAGGGGATTAGTGAGATGTAACGTGAGTGATAGAAGAACACAAGAGAAGATCTTGATCCTGAGATTTCTGTGTGTCTGGGCCCTTAATGTTATGGTCGGCAGCAGCACTACACTCCACAGGTATAATGTTCCACCACCTTGCTTCTCTTCCTCCTCTGCATCAGTGTTATATTTTGCCCCACGAATACCATGCACCCAAACCCATGCACAATCGTGTGAGAAATCTGCAGAGATAGTGGGATAGATGTTGCCAAGCCACAGTGATCAAGGATCAGAGAGGAATAGGGAATGTCTGCATTAGTGTGTCGTTGGCCATTTCAGTTTACACCGACCTACCAAAGACTTCAATTCTTATGCCCTGAGATAGTATTTCCCCAAAGGTTTTTTACTTTGATTTTAATACCACAGAAGGCTGTGGAGGCCAAGTCAATGGATATTTTCAAGCTGGAGATTGATAGATTCTTGATTAGTATGGCTGTCAGAGATTATGGGGAGAGGGCAGGAGAATGGGGTTGAGAGGGAATGATAGATCTGCCATGATTGAATGGCGAAGTAAACCTGATGGGCCAAATGGCCTAATTCTGCTCCTATTACCTATGAACTTGTGCCGGCTGTCTGCAATAATCAGTCCAGTGCTCCACCTCTCGCAGAGGAGAAGAATAAATTAGGAGAAGGTTCGATGTTGAGCCCTCACCCCTGGTAGCATCAAGCTGGAGCTGAAAGAGAACATTGGGGGTGAGGTTGAGAACCTTTGGTTGTAAATAATCATTTCAGTTACTAATTCAAAAGAACCAACAACACATTGCTGTCTCGTGACCCGAAGTGAAAAAAATCAGACACACTCCACTTTTCTCCTGCCTTGGATCTAACTATTCATTTTGTTAACAGATCATTAATGACCAGAGTCCACAGATTGGAATTCCTACCCAAACACTTTGGCAGCTTTCTTCATGTTGTTTTATTTGCATCCCACAATCTCATTCTTTAAAATTGAAAAATGCTTATCTTAGTTGAAAATTGGATCTGCCTGAAGTTCTGGGATGCTTAAATTCCAGGACAATAATGACAAATTAACAAATTTTCAAATGTATTGTGCATTAAAGTTTGTGAGATATGGCTGTTTGTTGTCCTTACTTACATCAATCCTCATTTGTGTTGCCTGTGAGGCTGCTAATAAGAGCCACATAGGGTCAACAGCATTGGTAGGTCTGGAGTCCCATAATGGCCAGAAGATTTCTTCCCCAAAAGAAAATGAATGAACCAGATTCTGATTTGTGACATTCCAACAGTTTCATGATTATCTTACTGATACTAACTTTTTCTCCCAACCTTTTATAAATTTTTAACCCATTGAATTTAAATTGCCCTTGTTAAGGTCCCTTTCAATCACTTTCTCCAGATTAATAGTGCAGATTAATGGATACAGATTCATTAACTGGAAACAAAGAATATAGGATCAAATATAAGACTGAACATAACACACAACTATGTAATTAAAAATGACCTCTCCAAAAGATCAACTATCCCCCTCCAAGATTAATCAGTCCATTTGAAAATTTGAACATTTACTGCAGTATATCTCCAGTTCTTCTATTTCTCAAAAGTTTTCATCATTTTTTTAGAAAAACTAGAAGTAATCAATATTGATCCAATGACAACTCTCAAATATTTGTCAATGATTTATAAAATCATGAGAGGCATACATGGGGTAGATAATCAGAACCTTTTTCCCAGGGTAGAAATGTCAAGGACCAGAGGGCATAGCTTTAAGGTGAGAGGGGAAAGTTTAGAGGAGACACACGGAGCCAAGCTGAATGAGAACATCACTGCCTTGACTGACTTCATCAGCAATTGGGTAGGGGAGTGCATGACGAAGAAGACAATCCAAATGTTCCTCAACCAGAAATCATGGATGAAACGTGAAATTTATTCCCAGATGAGGGCCAAGGCCGCTACATACAAGTCAAATGATCCTGAGCTGTACAAGAAGCCTCACAACAATCTTCGCAAATCCATCAGGAATGCCATGGGACAATACTGGGTTAAGCTTGAGTTCCAGGATAATCGCTCAGACAGACACCTGCCGACTGTGGCAAGGCCTGAATACAAAGCAAAGTCAGACAGCACCATGGGCAATAGTGCGGCTCTCCCTGATGAACTTAATTCATTCTATGCTCGCTTTAAGCAGGAGGCCAACAGGACGATGACATCCGTCCCATTAGACTTGTGCGCACCTTTTCCCGAGATCACTGTTGTAGAAGTTACAATGGCCTTCCTGAGAGTGAACCTGTGGAGAGCAACTGGCCCAGATGGAGTCCCTGGCCACGTCCTTAGGAAGTGCACGGGCCAACTTCCTGACAAACAGACCACAATTATTGAGGATAAGTGACAAATCATCCTTTACGATAACGTTCAACATTGGTGCCGCACAAAGATGCATTCTCAATCCTCTACTCAACTCCTAAAAGCCCTGTCCCACTGTACAAGTTCATTCAAGAGTTCTCCCGAGTTTGCCCTGATTCGAACTCTGAGATTTACGGTTAATGGCCGCTCTCAGGTACTCGGGGCACTCGTGGACACTTTTCAACATGTTGAAAAATCTTCACGAGTCTTCCCGAGCTTACCGCGTTTCCCGAGTACCTGCCGTTAGCGTTACGAGCCGCTAAGAGACGTCCCCGAGCTCCGACGTACCCGCTACGTACATTCTACGTGCTTACCACGAGTTTGAATTTTTTTTTAAACTGGGGAGAGCTCTTGAATGAACTCATACAATGGGACAGGGCTTTTATACACTCATGTACCAATCCATCTCAATTTACTATTGTGGGCCAGATATGAAATAATGATGAGGTGGAGTACAGGAAGGAGATTGAGAACCTCGTAACCCGGTGCCAAGCCAACAACCTCTCCCTCAATATCAGCAAGCCAAAGGAGATTGTGGTTGACTTCAGGAAGCAAAGCCATACACATACCCTGGTACACATTGATGGTGGCGAAGTAGAGATGGTTGAAGCTTTGAGTTCTTAGGAATAAATATCACTAGCAGTATGTCCTGAACAGGCCACATCAAAGCAATGACCACAAAAAGCACACCAGTGTCTCCACTTCCTGAGAAGGTTTAGGAAGTTGGGCATGTTCCCAACAACCCTCGCCAACTTCTGCAGATGTGCTGTAGAAAGCAGTTTCAGAATGCATCACAGCATGGTTTGGGAACAGCTCCATCCAAGACCACAAGAAATTGCAGAGAGTTGGGGACGTAACCCAGACCATCACACAAACCAACCTCCCTTCCATTGACTCCGTCTACACTTCACGCTGCCACGGCAAGGTCACTAGTATAATCAAAGACCAGGCTCACTCCGGCCACTCCCTCTTCTCCCCTCTACCATCAGGCAAGAGGTATTGAAGTGTGAAAATTTACCCCCAGATTCAGGGACAGTTTTTTCCCAGGTAACTGAACCATTCTCTCACCAGTTAGAGAGCAGCCCTGACCTCCCATCCACTTCATTGAGGACTTTTGAAGTATTTTTAACTGAATTTATCAGACTTCATCTTGCACTAAATGTTATACCATTTATCATATATCTGTACATTGTGGACGGCTGGATTGTAATCATCAAGGCCAGTCATGAATAGTCTTTTCATTGACCGGATAGCTCGCAACAAAAAGCTTTTCACTGTACGTCAGTACATGTGACAATAATAAACTAAAGTAAATGAAACGGAACTAAAAGCTTGTTTACACAGTGGTTGGGTGCCCGCAATGCACTGCCATGGGTGATGGTGGATGGACAAATGATACTGGTATTTAAGAGGTTTCAGATAGGCACATGGATATTAAACAAATAGAGGGCTATGGACCATGTGCAGGCAGAGGAGGTTAGTATACCTTGACATCATGTTGACAATGCACATTGTGGGCCAAAGGACCTTTTACTGTGCTGTACTGTTCTATGTTTTATGTACTATGTTCTAATATTTGCCCAACATTAGGAATTAAACAACAAATGTTCAAAGGATGTGGGCTTCATTGACTAGGTCAGCATTCAATCCTTGGCTGGCCTTGAACTGAGTGGCCTATTTAACCATGTCAAAGGGAAGAGTCAACTTTGTGAACCTGGTATCAAAGGGAGACACTGACTGCAAATTTATATCCCCAAAGAACATTATGGAAAGAGCTGGGCTCTTCAACAATCAACATCACTGCTATCTGCTTATTATTCAAAAAATCATTTATCAATTTGAATTTAAGTGCTCAGGCATATGGTGGAATTAGACACTATACCTCTACGATCACTCGATGCAAGATTTATGCAGCAGCATGGTAGTTATATAGAATACTGAACATCTATGCTTTGAGGAAGGGAGGCATTATAGTTATAACGACTGTTCACCTTGAGGAAGATCCAATATTTGTCAGTATCCTTGTGGGATCCTTTCGACACATATTGCAGGCACAGTGGGAAATTAGTCGCCCTATGGAATTGGAAGCTGTCTTAACAAGCCGTGCTTATTACTTCTCGATCAGCAGATTTCAGCCTAAATGTCCAAAGGGGTTGCTTTTGATATCATGACACCCTAGAGATGGAATTTCTGCTTATGGATATATTACAGTATTCATCCTGCAGTAATCTGGTGTGAAGCTCCCTGATAATTTTTCCTGACCAATGATTCCGATTGATTTTTCCTGGTGATGTTGTGCAGAGCCCACAATATTGCCATCATTAGGCTGATGAATGCTTGGCTGAGAAGTTAGTGCAGGAGTTCAGGATTTTGGACTAATGGGGTGCCCTCTAGAACAGAGGTGACCTGTACAAGAGGGATCAGTTGCACCTGAACTGGAGTAAAATCAATGTTTTCGTGGGGAGATTTGCAAGTTCTATTAGTGAGGATTAAAACTGGTCTGGCTGGGGTTTAGGACCCAAAACAGCAGTAAGGCAGATGAGAAAGCTGAGATAAATACAGAAGTTAAAGAGAAGAAGTTCAGTCTACAGGATAGGCAGGACCATGGCAAGGGGTGAGGGCAGATGGGTGGATTAAGCTGCATTTATTCCAACGTAAGAGGCCTGCCAGCTCAGGCAGATGAACTCTGGCATGGATAGATACAAGAGATGGGCACATTATAGCAATTACAGAAACATGGTTGAGGGAAGGATGGGACTGACAATTCAATATCCCACTTTGTACATGCAAAAGGAGAGATAAAGAGAAGATAGATAGAGATGGAGATAAGAAAAGAGGGGGTTATGTTTTTCATTTGGGAGAACATCACAGTGGTACTTAGGGTATTTGGTGGGGTTCATCCAGTGAGACTACATGAATAGGACTGAGAAATAAGAAGGGATGGAATTTTGATGGAATTGGACTAAAGGCTCCCGAATAGTCAGTAGGAGTTGGAAGAACATTGGGCACACAGTTGTTCACTATTTATATTAGCAATTTGGATGAGAATGTCGATGACAGAGTAGGTTTGCAGACAACACGAAAAGTGGTGGAAGATTCAACAGGGGAAAAGTTATCAACATGGTCATGATGTGTTGAGAAATAGCAGATGAATACATTCTGACAGCTACTGGCCAAGTATGGCCACCAATTCCAGCAGGCAGCAAACCTTGTAGCAAAAGGCAGCAAATACAGAATCACCTCAGTCTGTGGTATTTGGATGTGTCAAGCATTTAAATGCATTGAGAGTCACAACCTGTCATAAATGCTCCATTGAACACAACCACATAGGAGAGATGGGATGCCATTTTCAAAATGGCAATCACAAATTAAAAAGGACATTTACAGAAGTTTGGCTCACCAAGTTTACTTTTACCCTTAAAGCTGTTTTGTTCATGTGCAAGTAGCAAAATAATTTAAAAGTGTCTGTTCTCGGAGCGCTATTATGATGTGCAACAACTACAAAAGGACTGAAGCAAGTTGCCTTTGACATGTTCCCCGTGACTATGCGCTATGCCCAGCATTAAGTATTTCTGTACTTTGCATTTCTAGTTCCCACATTAGGTCTGTCATTCATTTGCCTTCACTTGTACCAACAATTCATCACCTTGCTCTGCTTGACAAAACAACTCACAATTAGATTTTAATCTGATTAAATCAAGTTAGTTAGTTGGGATTGTTGCAACTCACTGCCGATATCGGTAGAGCAGACTGGATACCTACTGCTCAAATACCTTCCGACCTCCACGGGGTTACTTATTGAGATTGTCTGATAGCACCTTGAGCTGAGGCAGCATTATGATATTAGCTGGACATCCAGGGCAGGATGGAACTTCAGACATCTTTGCCTTCGGTCCCTCTCAGTGAAGAGGCTACCTCGACAGTCCCCAGAGGCACCATATCCTCCCTTAACCCCTTCGCCCTATGCTTTCCAAGGCTGTCATCACTTAAATGTGTGGAATAATGGAGGAGGATCTCCATCCTTGCTCTTTGAGCTTGACTGTACTGTCTCTGTAGCTCGAGCTTACCTTGACTCTCAACTTCCCAGCCACAGCATCTTTCCAATTAACTGCAGTGAATCTCTACAATATCTCTCAATTTGCTGCTTCCAAAGTATCAGGTGGGTCAGTCAAGCACAGCATTCATGAAGAAATAATATAACGTACTTTGCTCTCTGTGATCACTAGGTTACGTCTCGGAAACTGGGATTCGCCAACATTGCTGGCTTCCCACAAGAGCAGGCAGCCTGCATTAATTTCCCAGTAAGGGTCCCATTAATAACCCAGAACTTTTCATGAACAGGATCTCTGAATGAGTCGCTGGGTATGGACCATGTGAAAATTGATTAGTACGGTTGTCTGAGGTTATGGGGAGAAGGCAAGAGACTGGGATGAGGAGGGAGAGATAGATCAGCTATGATTGAATGGCGGAGTGGACCTGAAGGGACGAATTGCCCAATTCTGCTCCTGTAACTTATCATCTTATGACTACCAAGGGACAACCTCAGCACCCACAGTCTCACAGCTAAGCAGGGGAGACAAACTTTGGGTGTAAGTGATTAAAAAAAGGGCCTCCAAATTGAGGGAGAGAGAGAGAGATTACTTCAAAAAGTCAGGGAAATAAAAAAACCTCAAAATATGTGGTTCCCCAGGTAACCTTCTCCAAGTTACAATCCATTAATGCAGGCCAATGAACAGTTGGGAACATCTAGTAGCATAGAAACCATGCCCCCTTACTGATTATAACATTTGAATGGCAGTGGCGCCAGCAATGGCTGCCTCACCAACAATCTGTCTGTCCCTTCCTTCTTTGTTGTTTTAATAGTATATGTTAAATGTATGTTTTTAATGTTCTTTAGCTACGTATGTTACAAAACTCATCTTGAGCGGCGCTGCAGTTCTGCCACTGCCCTTGTGCGCGACTTTGGCGTCTTTGAGAGGGGGGCGGGTTTAAAATGTGTTTTTTCTTCAGACTATTCAAATCGATTTTGAACAGTTGCTGAAGAAAAATCGCTTAGACTGCCGTTTTATTAAGTTTATTAAAATTAGCGCTGGATAATTTATTAGCAGGAGTAAATTAAAAATCATCTTGTAAAGCCGTGAATGCTGACAACGGGACGGATCTCACTTAGGGGACAAGGCAAAGTACACCGTTTTATTGTTTCATATAAACTTGCTTCTTAGGATGATAAGGTGACTTAGTACCCATACGAACCGGCAGTATTTTTCCTGCCGATATGGGGTTTAAATTCACCGCAGCAACAACGTTCCAAATGATCGCGTTCCACAAAATCCCACTCGCAAGATGATTTAAATGGCCATTAATTTACGGGAATCAAACACTAAATTCCTTCCATTTGGCCTATAAATTAATGACAATGAGATTTAAAAATCATGTTATACTGTGAATTCTTGTGTGAATGTTATTTGGACACTTAGGCTTTTAAAAAATGTTAACCTTTTCTTAGGAAATGGATAGATGTTTAGATCTAGTAATTGAATTTTGTAATTCGCTACAATTAGGTAACTAACTAATTATATGCTTTAATTTCAGGTCATCCAAGTAAGATTGTTTCATATTTGTTTCAGAATGGTTCAATCTATAATAACTAAACATTTCATTCAGTTCTCTTAATTTTTAAGAAAGTTATGGGCTTTTGACTGTCCTTGATCACAGTTTTTGATCAAGGACAGTCAAGGTCATGGAAAAGCAATAGGGAACAAGATGCTAATTTCCGAGTATGAAAATGGCCATAACCTCTTTAATACTGAAGATATGAAAGTGAATTAGGTGTCAAATTAAAATTCTTTTTATGCTTTATCCGATGGGATAAATTGCAGACTTGATTTTTTAAATCTCAAAATTTTGTAACATTGCTATTTTAGCTTGTTTTATGTGTGTGTGTGTGTGTGTGTGTGTGTGGAGGGGGGGGGGAGAGGATTGGGGGAAACTTTTTTTAAACCTCTTACCTCGAAGGAGATGCAATTTTTTCCGTATTGCATCTCCGTCCGCACTGCGGCCTAACATCGAGGAGTTACCGGCCTTTGCTGGAGACCAAATTCAGGAGCTCCAACCGCGAAAGCCTGCGGGCGTACCATCGCAGAGTTCGTGATCCCTTTGCCAGGGATCAACCTCTGAGCTCCAACTGCGGACTTCAACATCGTGGAGCTCGCGGTCTCTGGTTAAAAACTGACTTAGAGAGCTCCAAGCTGCTGGAGCTTCAATCACCCCGACATGGGAGCTTTGATCGCCCTGAAGTGGGGGGCTTCGCCCGCCGGCTGCACGAGCTTTGATCGCCCTGACGGGCGGATGGTTCGACTGCCCTGACTGCGGGAGAATAAAGAGGAAGAAGTTTGGACTCTATTGCCTTCCATCACAGTGGGGTATGTGGGGAATCCGCTGTGGTGGATGTTTATGTTAACATTTATGTAGTTGTGTCCTTTGTTGCTTTTTTTTTAGCATGGCTGTGTGATATTTCGCATATCACTGTACCTTAATTGGTACACGTGACAATATAAAACCTTTGAAACCTTTGAATAAACCTACTGTTTTGGATAACTATAATTTTTCAGCATTTCTGAAGGAGTTGCACTACACAGAAATTTCAGACTCTGCACAAAATCTATTTTCTGTTAGGGCATCTCCTGCCAGTGTACGAAGGTGTGAAAAAAAAAAGACAAAATGCTGGAGGTAACTCACTGGGTCAGACAACATTCCTGGAGAACATGGACAGGTGACAATTTGGATCAGGATCCTTTTTCTGACTGATTGTGAGGGGTGTGGGGTGGTGTGGGATGGGGGGACATGGGGTGGGGGGGGGGGGAGGGGAAGGAAATAAGAAGAGAGGTGGGACAGGACAAATGATGCCGGGTAATGGGTAAACATTGTCAAGAGAAGATTTTGATAGGCAGATAATTGGACAAACGGGGCCAGAGATGAAAAAAAGATGTGAGACCAAAGAATTGAAGAGTTATGAAATTTGGAGCCTGAGGGAGGAAGGAGGTGGGGGAAATACGTGTAAGACTAACAAGGGCAGAGGGAGAGAGGGGGTTGGAAAAGGGGAGAAAGGAGGCTGAAGGGGGCAAGGTTGTTAGAGGTTATTATCAAAGGAAGGTGTGCAGTTCACCCTGATGTATCTTGCGTGGCCATGAAACTTGTTGCAT
This sequence comes from Okamejei kenojei, assembly GCA_035221665.1. Taxonomy (NCBI): domain Eukaryota; kingdom Metazoa; phylum Chordata; class Chondrichthyes; order Rajiformes; family Rajidae; genus Okamejei; species Okamejei kenojei. The sequence continues at coordinate 20,993,601 of CM069131.1, forward strand.
TTACCAGGACTTTCTTTCTCTGCCGTGGCAGCTACTGAGTGGCTAGTTTAGGTTAGTTTTTTTAGTTTGGTTTATTGTCACATGTACCGAGGAATAGTGAAAAGCTTTTGTCGCGTGTTATCCAGCCATTAGAAAGACAATACATGATTACAATCCACGGTGGCTGACGTGGGGAATGTGTCATTAGGGCTCATGCCCTTTCATGAATATTGCATGGTAACGCTGGCCAGTACACAAAATTGAGTGACGTTCCATACGAATCATATGTTCTATTTTAGCTCCAATTTTGGACGGCAAACAAGCCTCGAGCAGTTTAAAATTGGATCTCCATCCTGAGAAAGCAATGGGTGGTAGTGCAAAATGCAGCACAGTGCTAACACGTGGCCAGCATACCAAAAATGCGTTCAATCAAATAGGAGATGAAAAGATAAAACAGCACAATAGCATTCCTTGGTTTAAAAAAAAAGAAAAGAAAGCTGCATATCAAATGAACAGAAATTCTGTGTTCTCCGTTGTCCTGTCAGAGATTAAAGTTAATGTTGTTGACCCTTTCAAGTACTATACCTATGTAGCAATATGATGGTTTCAAGGTTCTTCCTTCATATCACTGATTATGCAGTGAAACTGACTGGTTGAGAAATAACATTTGAAAACTGTGATTCAGAATTTCAATTCTGGTTACCTGATCGTCTGATGAGCTGAATGGTATCATCAGATTCAGAGCGGCACCATAATCATCACACTGCTGAGCAGTTCAGCCTGACTGCAATCAAAATAACAGTTTGCAACTCAGCTACAACTGCTCATTGTCAGACAACCACAGGCTAACAACTATCTTTGCAACCCTCAGCACATAGATATATCTACTGTAAGAGATGCTACAATGGACAAACTACAACTGTTAAACCCCACACTTGACAGTTAAATTGCCACAGGAGCAAAATATGCTGGTGGGCAGAAGCATAAAGACCATCATCAGTTATCTCTCAAGTATTGTTACAAACTTCAGTCTGAAGAAGGGTATCGTCACGAAACGTCAACTATTCCTTTTCTTAAGTTCATAAGTGATAGGAACAGAATGAGATCATTTGGCCCATCAAGTCTACTCTGCCATTAAATTGTGGCTGATCTATCTGTTCCTCTCAGCCCCACTCTCCTGACTTCTCCCAATAACCCCAGGCACCCGGGCCAATCAAATTCTCCAAAGATGCTGCCAGTTACTCCAACATTTTGTGACTATCCTGAAAGAGAATATGTTTTTGAGGTAGCCTGGCAAATATTTTCATGGAGAATTACTACCATGCTCAAATGAAGCTCATCTAAAGGACATTGTTTAGGTGCTGAAAATCACACTAACTAGACATGGCCTTCTGGGCAGAACATTGCTCAAATTCTCAAATATAATAAGTAGATGATTTTATTTCCTTGCACTCTTTATGAATCTGTTTCTTTGCTATTTTTTAAAAACTTTCTCTCCCTCAAACCTTTTATATTTGCAGATATTTTCCTGCACACATTTCTTTACCAAATCCCTAAAAATTCACATAGAAAATATCCATGGACACTCCTCTATCCATCGTGTAAAATAATCTAAAAAATACTCCATTTGATGAGGCGGATGTGAACTTAAATCTACATTGGCCATTTTTCATCAGTTTGCAGTTGTTCAAAAGCAGTCGATTAATTCCTGATGATAGACTTCAGTATCTGCCATTGAACAGATTAATTAGTCCATGATTACTCATTTGCTCTGTCTTTTTTTTTCATTAGTAATTGAGTGACATTTCTAAATTTCTAAATAGAAGTAGAATTCTCGTATCGAGAGAGCTTCTGAAGACCATGATGAAGGTGTCTGCAAACTCCCAGCCTTGGCCTTTCAATATCCATGGGAGAAAGATCAAACTTTGTGGATATGTCAGCCATTTGTCACAGAACTTGCCCCACTGATTTTTTCAGTTGTACTAAATCCAATATGTTTCTTTGTTTAGAAACAACTTGTTAATAAAGACGGTATTGGCTGTCATTTATTATGGTCACATGCACTGAGATATAGCGAGAGATTTTTATTTTGCCTGCTATCTAGTCAGATCATACCATACAGGAGTATATTCAAGCCATATACAAATTCAACAGAAGACACAAAGTGTTGGAGTAACTCAACGGGTCAGGCAGCATTTCTGGAAAACATGGATAGGTGATGTTTCGGGTCTCTTTAGACTAATTGTAGGAGGGGAAGTGGGAAAAAAAGCTGGAAGAGATGAGGGGCAGGGCAAAGCCTGGCAGGTAATAGGTTGACCCATGTGAGGAGCGTTTTTTAATAGGTAGGGTTGGACTAATGCCCGACACGAAAAGGCAGAAGGTGTCAGACAAAACGATTGAAAAGTTGTGTATTCTGAAGCTAGTGGAAGGGAGGGGAAGGGGAGGAATAGATGTGAGTTCAGGTGGAGCACAGGGTAGGGGGGAGGGAGAAGGGGCAGGGTAAAGGGCCTGTCCCACTAACACGACTTTTTAGCGACAGTCTTCGACCTTCAAGCTCGAGGGCACTCGCCTGAAAACCTCGAGCCAGATCGACCATCTGCAAACACACACACACACACACACACACACACACACACACACAAACACATCGCAAAGGCGGAGGCCAGGGATCTGAAATTCACACCCGCGATGTACAGGAAGTTAAAAGGTAAAAGACGGCTGGCACAGTTACGGTAAGTCATTTAGAGAGCGCGGAAAGAGGGGGGGGGGAGAGAAGGGGAGAGAGAGAGAGAGGGGGGGGAAAGAAGGGGAGAGAAGGGGAGAGAAGGGGAGAGAGGGGAGAGAAGGGGAGTGAAGGGAAGAGGAGAGATGGGGGAGAAGGGGGGGAGAAGGAGTGGAGACACTTTTAAGAAGCCAGACAACTTTTAATAAAGTTTAGCGGGCATTTAACATTATCGGTCAGTTTACTTACCTGTTTTATCTCAACGAGTTTTACCTTCGACTACCTTCGATTGTCTTCGACTACCTACGATAGCATTACTACCTACTACGACCTACCTCGACTAAACCTACGTAAAAATATATCGATTTTTTTCCATGGCAACTTTTTTTTACTCGCGGGCATTTTTCAGCATGTTGAAAAAAACGCTGCGACCTAGCTGAGGCCTCGAAGTACGCGGCGACTACTCTCTTGCATGAAGGAGCGTTACAAAGACCTCCTAGGACCTCGTGTCGACCATGCTGCAAGTATGAGTCGAGGGCAAACTCTTCGAAATTCGCGAATTAGGTCCCCGCAGTGGGACAGGCCCTTTATGTAGGGGGAGCAGCGAAAGGGGAGGGATAACTAGTTACCTGTAATTGGAATATTCAATGTTCACTCTGTTGGGTTGTAAACTGCCCAAGCGGAATATGAGGTGTTGTTTCTCCAGTTTGCGTGTGGTCTCACACTGGCAATGGCAGAGGCATAGAACATGAAAAGTCAGTATCAGAATGGGAAGATGGGTTAAAATGGATAGCAACTGAGAGAAACTTTCCAAACATACACTGGCACCATTCCCCAACTTTTTCTCCACGATATCGATGACTGCATCGGGGCTGACTCCCGCACCCGTGACTTCATTAACTTTACTACTAACCTCCACAGTGCACTCAAATTCACTTGGACTAATATTTGCCAATGTGCATTCACAATGATTTTCCTAAATAAAGTGTTTTTGTTTTTTGTGATTTCAAAAATAATGTTTTTTTTTGCATTAAAAAAATATTAACCTTCAGTTGCAACAGTCTTGGAATGCTTGTGAATGTTTCTATATATCAAAAACATTATTCACATTGAAGGGGTGTTCAATGGTTCTTTATTGTCACGTATGCACAGCACTGAAATTCTTTTGTACAACCACAAATGCACAGTTGCCACAATTATGGCGCAGTTTATGATTTTTTTTAAACATTATTTTAAATAAAACTGAAAACACTAATAAAATGCTAGTCCACGTTGGAAGTCTTTGAGCCCCTCCGATCCAGGAAGGCTCCAGACCCATGACCTGATGTCCATCTGCTCTGCCAGTCATGACAATGAGTCTGGTATGAGACTATGAGTCATGATAATGATATGCAAATATGTTGACCTGTGTATCGGCTGACTTGGAGGTCAGATCGCATGTGCGCTGTGTAAGCCAAGGCGGGAGGACATGATCGGTGGAGACAATAATCACACGGACAAAGGAATGTAACCCGTAAATCTTGTGGCCGTATTATTATTCCACATCTTAGGCGAAGATGTGACATTGGCGACGAGGATTCTTTGGAATCTGAATCCGTGGCTACGAGCTGGAAAAAGGTTTCATAATGGCAGTCGCTGGAGCTGGTTTCTTAGCACTTTGTGGGGGTCAGTGTGAAGTGGAACACTTGGCTGGAGGAATTCGAGGCCTACGCCAACAGTCGCGGGCTCTTTCTTGATGAGAGTACGCCGGGGCAGAAGGCGCAGCGGAGAGCGTTGCTTCTCTTCAGCGCGGGGCCAGCGGTTCGAGAAACGTTTAAAACACTCCCTGACACCGGAATGAAGGAAGACTATAAGAGCAGTCATTATGTGGTGGCACCAAATGCTAGATTTCAACGCCATCTATTCCGCAAAACAAAGCAGGAAAAGGGCGAGACTGTTGCTCAATTGGTGACGAGACTCAAACAGGTGTCTGTGGGATGCAAATATGTGGCTGTTGATGTGGATAACCAGATATTGGATCCGGTTGGCCAGCATTGCAGGTCAGACAAGCTCAGGAGAAGGCTGCTAGAAAAAGGGGGTGAGTTAAACCTGAATGATGATTTGTCGATTGCAGCAGCACGGGGAGCTGTTGAGGGACAATTTCACAGCATGAAATTGAAAGATTCCAAGACTGGGCAAGTTAATCGGCTGTCCTACGGTAGACCAAGAAGAAAGCCTGGACGTGAGATCGAGTGTTACAGGTGTGACAACAAGGGTCACATAGGGAAAGATGCATGTTGTCCAGCAAAAGGTAGAACCTGTACGAAATGTGGAGACAAATAATATTTTGCAAAGAAATGTAAAAGTAAGGCCAGGGACAAGGCAAGTGATTACAACAAGAGTGAATCTTCCAAGGAGGGGAGAAAGGGTTTGAAAAAAAAGGCAGTTGTAATGCATTTGTTTGGTGAGTTATTGGAACACAAATGAAAACACAAAGAAGCCCAAACATGCCTGTAAGAGTCTAATTGGAAAGTATATTAGAAAGAAATCTAATTAATTTAAAGTTTAATTCTGGTAAAGGAGAGATGTCATGACGACGAGTCTGGTATGAGACTATAAGTCATGATAATGATATGCAAATATCTTGACCTTTGTATCAGCTGACGGAGGTCAGATCGCATGTGCGCTGTGTAAGCCAAGGCGAGAGGACATGTTCGGTGGAGACAATAATCACACGGACAAAGGAATGTAACCCGTAAATCTTGTGACCGTATTATTATTCCACATCGTAGACGAAGATGTGACACTGCCGACCACCACTGTGTAGCGGGGGACACCTCCTGCAACCGACCTTGCAGGCGTTGGACCCTCTGCTACTGGTCCACTCCTCACATCCGTCACCGCCAGCGGATCCTGCCTCGACTCTCCGATCTTTGGGGCTTCCAGGCATCCGCTGCACGTGGCTGTCAGGTCATTGTTCTCAGCAGCCGAAGGGTATTAGTTCTTGTCGGCAGCCGAGCCCTGCCTTGTTTCTCTTTCTCGGGGGTCAGTTCGGCTGCCGGGTTCGTTCACGGCTCTGTGCTGTCAGATGGGCCTGCTCTGGCATGGCTGCACAGCGGGAGGCTTAATGGCCTCCAAAAACATTTTCTCAGCTGTTGCGTGAGTGAAATCTGTTCACCATCCTGCCCCCCTCTCCACTCCAATGCCCACCCGATGGAGCTTTTCTTTTCTGTGATCACACGCACAATTTTAGGATGATACATAGCCACCCTAGTGACAGGGTCAAACATGACATTGAATGCCTGCAAGGTATCGTGAGGTGGGAGGGTACACACACATGGCTACACGCTCCATTGCAATATAAATTACTTGACTTACATGGAGTGTAGTAGATGCGTAGAATGCATCGACAGGGGTGGTGGTGGAGGCAGATATCATAGGGCCACTAAAGAGGCTTTTAGGTACACACGGGATATGCATGGAATGGAAGGGAATGGATCGTGTGCAAGCAGAGATTTGTTTATTTTGGCAATAATGTTTGGCACGTACATTGTGGGCCAAAGGGCTGTTCCTATGCTGTACTTCTACAATGCCCTCCATAATGTTTGGGACAAAGACCCATCATTTATTTATTTGCCTCCGTATTCCACAATTTAATATTTGCAATAGAAAATAAATCACACATGGTTGAAGTGCACATTGTCAGATTTTATTAAAGGGTAGTTTTATACATTTTGGATTCACCATGTAAAAATTACAGCTGTGTTTATACATCATCTCCCCATTTCAGGGCACCATGGTGTTTGGGACACATGGCTTCACAGGTGTTTGTAATTGCTCAGGTGTGTTTAATTGCCTCCTTAATGCAGGTATAACAGAGCTCTCAGCACCTAGTCTTTCCTCCAGTCTTTCCAACACTCTTGGAAACTTTTTTGCTGTTTATCAACACGAGGACGAAAGTTGTCAATGAAAGCCAAATAAGCCATTATGAGACTGAGAAACAAAAATAAAACTGTTATCAGCCAAACCTTAGGCTTCCCAAAATCAACTGTTTGGAACCTAATTTAGAAGAGAGAACTGTTAACTTACTAATTGCAAAGGGACTAGCAGGCCATGGGAGACCTCCACAGCTGATGACAAGAATTCTCTCTATAATAAAGAAAAATCCCCAAACACCTGTCCGACAGATCAGAAACATTGTGGATTTGTCAATGACCACTGTCCGCAGAAGACTTCATGAACAGAAATACAGAGGCTACACTGCAAGATGCAAACCACTGGTTAGCTGCAAACATAGGATGGTCAGGTTACAGTTTGCTAAGAAGTACTTAAAAGAGCAACCACAGTTCTGGAAAAAGGTCTTGTGGACAGATGAGATGAAGATTAACTTATAACAGAGTGATGGCAAGAGCAAAGTTTGGAGGAGAGAAGGAACTGCCCAAGATCCAAAGCATACCACCTCATCTGTGAAACACGGTGGTGGGGGTGTTATGGCCTGGGCATGTATGGCTGCTGAAGGTACTGGCTCACTTACCTTCATTGATGATACAACTGCTGATGGTAGTGGCATAATGGAATTCTGAAGTGTATAGACACATCCCATCTGTTCAAGTTCAAACATATGCCTCAAAACTGATTGACTGGTGGTTAATTCTACAGCAAGCCAATGATCCCATAGTGCTAAAGCAACAAAGGAGTTTTTCAAAGCTGAAAAATGGTCAATTCTTGACTGGCCAAGGCAATCACCCGATCTGAACCCAATTGAGCATGCCTTTTATATGCTGAAGAGAAAACTGAAGGGGACTAGCCCCCAAAACAACCATAAGATAAAGATGGCTGCAATACAGGCCTGGCAGAACATCACCAGAGAAGACACCCAGCTACTGGTGATGTCCATGAATCACAGACTTCAAGCAGTCATTGCATGCAAAGGATATGCAACAAAATACAAAACATGACTGCTTTCATTTACATGAAATTGCTGTGTCCCACACATTAAGTGTGCTGAAATGGGCGGACTATGTAAAAAACAAATGCTGTTATTTCTATATGGTGAAACCAAAATGTATTAAAATGGCCTTTATTAAAATCTGACAATGTGCACTTTAACCATATGTAATTTTTTTTCTATTACAAATCTCAAATTGTGGAGTATAGAAACAAATAAATAAATGATGGGTCTTTGTCCCAAACATTATGTAGGGCACTATATATGTTCTATGTTCTAAAAAGAATGACACACAGAGAGATAAGGGTGAGATTTAAAAGCAGGATTTCATTGCCGGTGGCTACAAAAGTAGAAGATGATAAATAAATGTATGGTTTAAAAAATTGCTGCTGGAGGAAGAGCTTTAGATGTCTGCAGCTTTTTGACCAATGCTGGTGTACAAGTTGGATGGGTGACATCTCAAGACCCAGGGGTAAAAATCTTACGGGAAAGATTGAAAAGGCTGCTGTAATTTGTCCACTCGAGCTTGGCAGGAGGACCGGAACCTGACAGCCAGTTTCAGAAGGGATTTGAGGCAAATTAGTCAACAAAGTCAGGAATTTAGTAAGTGTATTTAGTAAGTCTGAATGGCAGAGATAACAAAGTTTGGGTAAAGGGAGACAAGAGAGATTGGCAGTCCTTAATTATTTATATTTCAGTGCAATGCATCTTCTAAGAAATGTACTTCGAGCACAGATGGACATGTGGGAGTGTGATATTGTAAGTAGACGTCAAGCGTGGCTTAAAGACTGGTGGGAATGTCAGAAAATATCTCTAATTACAGAGCTCTTCAGAGAAAGTGGTAAATCAAATAGATAAAAGCAGATATCCAGGCCAGTTCAAAGAAAGGCAAGAGTAGCAATGGCACCAGCTCAAACTATCATTTCCTAATCCTCCATAGCTACAGAAGTGTCATGAACAGAAAAGCCACAAAAGTGACACGACTGTTTTTAAAAAGGACATATATAAGAATGGTAGTCAGAGGCCAGTCAACATCTCATCTTAAACCCATGTCCTCTAATTATTGATTCCTCTATCCAGGGGGAAAATAATATTCTGCATTTCACAGTGAACGGCAGGGGCGTGTTGTAGAGCAGAGGGGTCTAGGAATACAGGTGCATAGTTATCTGAAAGTGGCATCACAGTAGGATAGGGTGGTTGAGAAGGCTTTTGGTACATTGGCCTTCATCAATCAGGGTATTGAGTATAGAAGTTATGGTGTTGTGTTACATTTGTACAAGATATTGGTGAGGCTGCATTTGGAGTATTGTGATCAGTTTTGGTCACCCTATAATGGAAGGATGTTGGTAAACTGGTAAGAATGCAGAGAAAGTTTACAGAGATGTTGCCAGGACTAGAGGGCTTGAGTTATCAGGAGAGGTTGGGCTGGCTACGAGGTTGGGCTAGCAAAGGAGTGGTGTTCTTGAGGTCTATAAAATCATGAGGGGGATAGATAGGGTGAATGCACAGAATCGTTTACCCAGAGTAGGGGAATCAAGAACCAGAGGGCATAAGTTTAAAGTGAGAGAGGGATGATGTAACACGAACCTGATGGGCAACATATTTACACAGAGGGTGGTGGATATATGGAACAAGCTGCCAGAGGAGGTAGTTCAGGCAGAGGTACCATTATAACATTTAAAATACATTTGGACAGGTACATAGATTGGAAAGATTTGGAGAGATATGGGTCAAATGCAGGCAGATGGGACTAGATGGGGCGTCATGGTCTGCATGGACATGTTGGGCCAGTTGTTCATGCTATATGAATCTGTGAAATCCTATCTATGCCCTTCAAAATAGGGTCACCAAAACTGGACAAAATACTCCAAGTGCAGCCATACCAACATCTTGTAAAACTGTAACCTAACATCCTAACTTCTATACTCAATGGCCTGACTGTTGAATATGAGGACATACGTAGATACATCGAAAAGAGATGCAGGAGTCGGCCATTCGGCCCCTTGAGCCAGAACCGCCATCCAGTGTGATCATGGCTGATCATCTACAATCAGTACCCCGTTCCTGCCTTCTCCCCATATCCCTTGATTCCGCTAGCCCTACGAGCCCTATCAAGCTCTCTCTTGAAAGCATCCAGTGAGTCGGCCTCTATTGCCTTCTGTGGCAGAGATTTCCACAAATTCACAACTCTCTGGGTGAAAAAGTTTTTTCTCATCTCAGTTCTACATAAATGGCCTACCCCTTATTCTTAAACTGTGGCCCCTGGTTTTGGACTCCCCCAACAACGGGAACATGTTTCCTGCATCTAGCGTGGCCAATACCTTAATAATTTTATATGTTTCTATAAGATCCCCTCTCATCCATCTAAATTCCAGTGAATAAAAGCCTAATCATTCCATTCTTTCATCATATGACAGCCCCCGCCATCCCGGGAATTAACCTCGTGAACCTACACAGCACTCCCTCAATAGTAAGAATGTTCTTCCTCAAATTAGGAGACCAAAACTGCACACAATACTCCAGGTGCGGTCTCACTAGGACCTCTTTGTTCAAATGTAATACTGACTCTTCTGATTTTACCATCTCCCTTACAAATTGCAGATTAACGCTTATCATATTATGGTCACCACCTCCTAATGGTTTGTTTACCTTGAGTTCCTTTATCAAATCCAGTTCATTGCACAACACTAAATCCAGAATTGCCTTCTCCCTGATAGGCTCCAGTACAAGCTGCTGTAAGAATCCATCTTGGAGGCACTCCACCAACTCCATTTCTTGGGGTCCAGTACCAACCTGATTTTCCCAGTCTACCTGCATATTGAAATCTCCCATAACCATAACAGTCACCGCAGGAGACGGAGAGACCGCAAACGGAAGCGAGGGCGTAGAGCCGGCGTGCTAACTCGGCTAAAGAGGAATCCGCACAGACCACCACTCCCCAGCCTCTTTGTCTCCAACGCCAGGTCTCTTAACAACAAGATGGATGAACTAAGACTCTGTTTATCATCACAATCAGCTATCCAGGAGAGTTGTGTTCTGATAATCAGTGAGACCTGGCTTCATCCTGGAATACCTGATGCTGCTATTGAGCTAGCGGGCCGGACTACTCACCGCAGCGACAGAACAGACGCCTCAGGTAAACAATGCGGGGGGGGGGGGGGGGGGGGGGGGGGGGGGGGGGGCTGGTTGTTTTTACGAACTATAACTGGGACCACTATGATGCTACTGTTACTGAGAGACATTGCTCACCAGACCTAGAAATGATGGTAGTTAAATGCAGACCCTACCAGGATCATTAAAACCCAAGAGGATGCAACCTTACAACTGAAGGTTTTTATTACAGCACAGTGTACTGGCTATTTTCTAACCAGGCTAGAAGAGTGCGCTGCAGCAGTACTCTTCTACATCAGATGTTGTGTGGAAATGTGTCACAAACAACAAACTGCATCCTGATGTCAGGGGATCGTGGCTGGTGACTTAAGGTCACAGCGTCAACTTAAAGAAAGTACTTGGCCACGGCAACAAAGAGCTGTACAGCGCTGCCAGACACAACCTTAAGCGGGGCATTAAATCAGCTAAAATGTCCTACAAGGAGAAGATCGAGGACCATTTCAACACCAGGGATGCAGCACGCATGTGGCAGGGAATTCATCACCTAACAAACCTCAGGGGCAGCAGGGACCCACTGACAGCTGCAAATACATCGCTGGCAGAGGAGCTCAACCACTTTTTTGCCCGTTTCGAGAGAGGTCCGAATGAAAGAACCTCTCTACAACTGGACCCTGCTGACCAGCCACTTACCCTCCAGTTAGAGGAGGTAAAGCGGGCCCTGAGAACTGTTAGTAAGGCTGCTGGCCCGGATGAGATCCCAGGCAGGGTGCTCCGGGACTGTGCTCACCAGCTCGCTGGGGTATTCACAGACATTTTTAACCTTTCCCTAGCACACTCCTCCGTGCCAACGTGCCTGAAAACCACCACGATCGTCCCGGTGTCCAAGCAGGCAAACATCAACTCCCTCAATGACTACAGGCCCGTTGCTCTTACATCTGTAGTCTCCAAGTGCTTTGAAAGGCTGGTCCTAGGTGACATTAAATTATCTCTCCCCCCCTCACTTGACCCACACCAGTATGCATATAGGGCTAATAGATCTACAGAGGATGCCATAAACACTGTCCTCCATGCTGCACTACAACACCTAGAGGAGAAGGGGTCATATGTCAGGATGCTTTTTGTTGATTACAGCTCAGCTTTTAATACAATCATACCCAGCAAGCTGATCACAAAAATGCTAGACCTTGGCCTCAGCAGTCAACTGTGTCGCTGGATATTGGACTGTCTCAGTGAACGCCCACAGACAGTGAGACTTGGACCCTACACCTCGACATCCCTGACCCTCAGCACAGGAGCACCGCAGGCTGTGTGCTCAGTCCGCTCCTCTACGCCCTATACACACATGACTGCTTGCCTCATCACCCTGCAAATAGGATCATAAAATTTGCGGACGATACAACTGTGGTGGGGCTCATCTCAAATGGGTACGAGGTCGCCTATGGAGGTGCACAGACTTTCTGAGTGGTGTGCTCACACCAATCTCTCTCTGAACACTAAAAAGATAAAGGAGATCATCACTGATTTCAGGCGACATAGAGCAGAGCTCAGGCCACTGGAGATAGGGGGCGAGGAGGTGGAGAGGGTGCCTAGTTTTACATTTCTGGGGATCAAAATCAATGAGGATCTTAAATGGTCTGTGAACTCTGCTGTAGTTGTAAAAAAAGGTGCAACAGAGACTTTACTTCTCAGAACATGAGGAAGGCCATCTGTCTGCTAAACTGAGAAAGCATACTTAAACCCCTGTCTCACTCGAGTTGCTGTTGCTAGCGGGACGTCTCGCACGAGCAACTCGACTAGGTACTCGGGAACTTGAACTCAAACAAACATGTGGGAACTTTAATAATCTAGTAAAGACTGAGATTGCTGGAGTAACTCAGACCAGGCAGCATGGAGAATAGACGAGACCCTGCCACCCATCCTTCGCTCCAGAGATGCAGCCTGTCCCGCCGAGCTCAGCATTTTTGTGTCTAATCTTCGGCCTTTCTGCCACTTGTCCTTTAATTACTGAGACTCTGTCTCAGAGGCTTAAAGACCTGAAGGGCAAGTTGGGGGTGGTGGGTGGGATGCCTCCATCCACCCCCCCCGTGTGATGCTAGGGCCGAGAGCAGCTGGTTCACACCGCACACACAATGAGTAACTTGCATAGCGAACATAAGTCCTCGGTATCTGTTTGTATCAGATGTCGGGTAATCACTGCTTCCAGGCCTCTCTCTCCCTCTCTGTCTATCTGTGTGTATCTGTGTGTGTGTCAGCATCTCCAGCTGCTGTCTGTGTGTATCTCTCTCTCTACACCACTCAGCGGGTGGGCGACGTTCGGAGTTCGAACCAGTTGATGAAAAGGGTCCCGAACCCGAAACGTCCCCTATCAGATGCTGCTGCACCCGCTGAGTTAGGTCTCCACTGTTGTGTGTGTCATACATTGCTTGGTTACGGAGGATGCGTAGGTCATCAATAGATGCCGCCGCGCTGAAATAACTCAAAACCACAGGATGGAGAATGTAGTTGTAACCTTTATTAAAAAATTACCTTCATTCACGGTTGGCTCAAGGAGTAAAGTAACGAGAGAGGAACTTGCTAACCGGGAGGAGGTGGGGAACTCGGTTACACACTTGATCATAAACTTGCAGTCTCGTGCAACGAGCCACGAGTCTGTCACTCGGGGGTAACTCGTGGGGTCAACTCGCACAGTGAGACAGGGCCATGACTTACTGGCCTACAGCCAGCTGACAGAGCAGCTCTCCAGAGGGTGATAAAGTTTCATTGGACTCCCCCTGCAGGACATTTACCACTCCAGATGCCGCAGCAGACCTGTAACATTGCAGTCACCACCTCACACTGCTGCCTCTGGAAAGGGTACAGGTCGTTAAAGTCACGCACTGCCAGACTCAAGAAAGAACAGCTTTTACCCATCAGCAATCTTGGAACTGAACTCTGTCTCGGGAGTGGGTTATGGGGAAGGGGGGGGGGGGGGGGGGGGGGGGGGGGAGACAGTGTTAATTTATGTAAATGTGAATCCATGGGTGGGTTTGGGGAGGGGGGAGTGTAAAAAGTATGAGTATGTGAATGTTTGAAGTTCTTTTGAAATGGAGAGACACAGTAATCTCGTTGCATGTGACACATGCAATGACAATAAAGCATTCTAATTCATAAAACTAGAAACATAAAATTAGGTGCAGGAGTAGCATTCAGCCCTTCGAGCCTGTCACCGCCATTCAATATGATCATGGCTGATGCAATTTGCACCCGATGCTTCTCAGGCTACCCTCTTTGGCCACAAGGGCCACATAACTCACTCTTAAATATAGCCAATGAACTGGCCTCAATACCCTTGTGGCAGAGAGTTCCAGAGACTCACCACAATGACTTTTCTACATCTCGCTTAGGCATTTCCCCCTTATCCTTTGTGACCCCCTTGTCCTGGACTCAATCGGGAACAATCTTTTCTAGCCTTCCAACCCCTTAAGAATTTTTAAGTTTTTTTTCCTCCAAGAGTATAAACCGAGTCTATAGTCTTATTCAAAGACAGTCCTGACATCCCAAATATATACAATCATGGTGAACCTTCTCTGCACTCCTCTATGGAAAAATGTCCATCCGAATTTTCGGAGGCCAAAAAACTGTACAATAGATCAATACAGGACATTGGTCTACCCAAATTTCCACAACTCAGTAGAACCCCCTGCTCCTGTGCCACTCAAATGTGAAAGCAATGGCGTGGGATACCATTCCTTATGGTTTAGGGGCGTTCTCTAAACCACTTTTAGCATACCGTGCCCCCCCTGATGCAATTTGCACCCGATCCAGCTACTCTTTGGGGGCCTGTAGATAAACTTCCATTAGGGTGTACAATTTCGCGAAGTTGCTTTTCCACAATCTCTACCTCCTTCTCAAACCTCTCGCATTAACCAACCTGATCTCCCCGTGGCTCAGCACTTCAACTCCCCCTCCCATTCCGAATCTGACCTTTCTGTCCTGGGCCTCCTCCATGGCCAGAGTGAGGCCCATTGCAAATTGGAGGAGCAGCACCTCATATTTTGCTTGGGTAGTTTACACACCAGCGGTATGAACATTGACCTCCAATTTCAGGTAGTCCTTGGTTTCTCCCTCCTTCCCCTCCCCTTCCCAGCTCCCCCACAGCCTACTGTCTCCGCCTCTTGCTTTCTTTTTCCCGCCCCCCCCCCCATCAGTCTGAAGAAGGATCTCGACCCAAAACGTCACATATTCCTTCGCTCCATTGATGCTGCCTCACCCGCTGAGTTTCTCCAGCACCTTCTACATCTCTCTACATCTTCTATGTCACCCCTCTCAAAGGACTGAATTTAATTCCTTACCAACAGAGCTACCCACTCCCTCTGCCCACCTGTCTATCTTTTCAATAGGGCATATACCCCTGAATATTCAGTTCCCAGCTCTGGTCCTCTTGCAGCCATGTCTCTGTAATTCCCACAACATCATACCTACCAATCTCTAACTGAGACCAAAGCTCATCCACTTAATTTATTATACTTTGCGCATTCATATATACCACTTTTAATCTGGTATTCATCTCCCCTCTCCCACCGGTTCCTATTTCACCTGACTTTACTCTCTTATCCCTTCTTGAACTTTCCGTCCCATTAATTCGAGTGTCTTTCGTAACTTCACCTGTACTCTCTTTCCCTTTAACGCCATCCTTTTGCTTCCAATTTGTCAACCCCCGTTATTTAGTTTAAACCCACCCAATGTAGCACTAGCAAACCTGCCTGCCAGAACGTTGGTCCCCCTTCAGTTAAGGTCCAACCCGTTCCTTTTGTACAGGTCATCCCTACCACAGAAGAGATCCCAGTGGTCTATAAATCTAAATCCCTGCCCCCTGCACCAGTTCCTCAGCCACACATTCAGATCCCCTATCTCCCTGTTCCTGCCCACAGCAGCACGAGCTACTGGAAGCAACCCAGAGATAACCACCATAGAGGTCCTGCTTTTCAGCCTTCTTCCTAAATCTCTCAACTCACGTTGCAGAACCTCCTTCCTCTTCTTCCCGACGTCGTTTTTGCCGACATGCACAGCCGCTTCCGGCTGCTCCTCTTCCCCCTTGAGGATGCTCAGCAATCGGTCCGAGACGTCTTGGACCCTGGCACCAGGGAGGTAACACCGCATCCTCGAGTCTCGCCTGTTGCCACAGAATCTCCTGTCCGTACCTCTCACTATTGAGTCGCCTGCCACTACGGCGTACCTGACATGGGTCTCTCTGGTTGAACCACAGCTCCAGGACATGACATGACCTTCACAGTGAACGGTAGGATCTGGGAAGTGTTGTAGTGCAGAGGGATCTAAGACAACAAGTGCTTACTTCCTTGAAAGTGCCATCACAGGTACATACGGTGGTGATGAAGATACGCTGACATGTCCTGCAACATCTCACATTTATCTGAATTAAACTCCATTTGCTGCTCCTCGGCCCACTTGCCAACTGATTCGCACAAGTTCGCACTGTAATTCTTGATAACCTCCTTCACACTCCACAATACTACCTATTTTAATGTAATCTGCAAAAGTATTTAATTACGCCTTTTATATACTTATCCAAATCATTGATATAGATGACGAATAGCAATGGGCCCAGCACCGAACCCTGAGGTACATCACTAATCACAGGCCTCTAGTTTAAAATATATACTTCCATCACCACCATCTGTTTTCTACTATTAGGCCAATTCTGTATTCAGTTAGCTTGCTCTCGTTGAATACCATACCATCTAACCTTCCGGAACAGCCTACCGTGTGGAACCTAAGCAAAGGCTTTGCTGAAGTCCATATAAACATTGTTTATGGCCCTGCCCTCATCAACATATTTTGGTTACCTTCAAAAAACTAAATCAAATTTGTGAGATATGCTGCACAAAACCATGCTAACTATCCCTAATCAGCCCCTATTTTAAACAAATGATGTATATCTTATCCATCTGAATCTCCTGCAGTAACTTTTCTACCACAGAGGTTAGTTTTGTTTTGCAGCCATTCTTGTGTAGAGGCACATTAACTCCCCTCCAATCTTCCAGCATCTCGCCCATGTCTAACAATGATTGATATATCTCAGCCAGAGTTCCTGTAATTACTTCCCCAGCTTCCCACCATGTCCTTGGATATATATGATCAGGTTAGGTGATGTATGTATCTTCATGTGTTTTAAGACATCCAGCAACTTTTAAAATATACATCATAAACTACAAATGTCCCAGCACAGATCCTAATGGGCCTGTCCCACTTAGGCGATTGTTTTGGTGACTGCTGGCGACTGTCATAGATGGCCTGTCCCACCGGGGATTTTTTTGGCAACTGCCGGTGAATATGACATTGAAATTTACCGAAGTCAGTACCGGCGACAACCTACGTCACCTGTCGACAACCGACGACACCCTACGACATCCTGGCGACTGCCTACATTAACTTGGCGACAGCACCTATGACAGCACCTACAACAAGCTACTCTCATTTGGCGTCAAACCCAAGGTTGCCACTGTCGCCAAATAGTTTTGAACATGTTGAAAAATTTTCGGCGACCAGAAAGACGCTATGACTCTTTGGGTGACTGAGGAGATTACTCATGACCATACAGGCGACACCCCGGCAACCATGTGGGACAGGCCCATTACGGAACAACACTGGCTGCAGACCTCCAGCCTGAATCACAGCTTCCCACTGCCGCCCTTTGTCTTACTTGACGAAGCCAGTTCTGAATCTAAACCACCAAGTCATTGAGGATCCCATAAATCGTAATCTTGGGGATCAGCTTGCAATGAAGGATTTATCAAATGCCTTAATAATATCCATGTCAACATTATCCATTGCCCCACCTCATCTTTGTAATCTATGTAACCTCTTTAAAAACTCAATCAAGTTAGTAAGGCTCAACCCACCACAAACAAAGTCACACTGACTTTCCCTGATTCTCCCACTTTAAACCAATTGCAAGTAAATCCTATCCAGAATAATCCTCTCTCATAGGTTCCCTGCCTGACGTGGGATTTACTGCTATATCATCTCCTGCATTACGACTACTTCCTTATTTATACAAAGAACCAACATTGGCTACTGTCCTGTCCTCCGGAACCGTGCCTGGTGGTGGAGAGGATTCAACCTGATTACAGATGATCTGCCCCAGGCTTCCTCTTCTCCTATGGGATCCCCGTACTCCCTAATTACATCTGATTGTATAAATAATGATCTATTTCCTTTTTAAATACTCGCAATGATCTAGTCTCCACACCCTCTGGTTTAGAGTATTCACCAGCCTCTGCGACAAGTTGTTCCTAGACACCTCAATTTAATTAACCATGCACCCCTAACTCTGTACCAATGGTCACTTGGGAAAGACACAAAGTACTGGAGAAACTCAGTAGGTCAGGCAGCATCTCTGACAAACATGGGTAAGTGCCGTTCCGGGCTGGGACCCTTCTTCAGACTGGCAGCATCTGCAGTTCTTTGTTTCTGTAAACAATGTTCACAGGTGCCAAAACCTGGCGACACTGTACACTGTCTCAGTATCCTATTCTTATACACTTGCACTGAAACTAAGATGTGCTTATGTACAGTAACATTATGGAGAGCCAGTGGATGT
Source organism: Okamejei kenojei (assembly GCA_035221665.1). NCBI lineage: Eukaryota > Metazoa > Chordata > Chondrichthyes > Rajiformes > Rajidae > Okamejei > Okamejei kenojei. The sequence continues at coordinate 21,011,940 of CM069131.1, forward strand.
GGTGTATCTGGACTTTCAAAAAGCCTTTGACAAGGTCTCATACAAGAGATTAGTGTGCAAAATTAGAGCACATGGTATTGGGGGTAGGGTATGGATAGCGAACTGGTTGGCAGACAAGAAGCAAAGAGTAGGAATTAACGGGTCATTTTCAGAATAATAGGCAGTGACTACTGGGGTGCCGCAAGGTTCGGTGCTGGGACCCCAGTTGTTTTCAATATATATATATTACTGATTTAGACAAGGGAATTAAATGTTACATCTCTAAATTTGCGGATGACACAAAGCTGGGTGGCAGTATGAGGTGCAAGCAGGATGCTATGAGGCTGCAGGGTGACTTGAATAGATTGGGTGAGTGGGCAGATGCATGGCAGATGCAGTATAATGTGGACAAATGTGAGGTTATCCACTTTGGTGGCAAGAACAGGCAGATTATTATCTGAATGGTGTCAGATTAGTAGAAGGGGAGGTGCAATGAGACCTGGGTGTGCCTGTACATCAGTCACTGAAAGTAAGCATACAGGCACAACAGGCAGTGAAGAAAGCTAATGGCATGTTGGCCTTTATTGCGAGAGGATTTGAATTTAGGAGCAAGGAGGTCCTACTTCAGTTGTACCCTTGTGAGACCGCACCTGGAGTATTGTGTGCAATTTTGGTCTCCTAATTTGAAGAAGGACATTTTTGCTATTGAGGGAGTGCAGCGTAGGTTCACCAGATTAATTCCAGGGATGGCAGGGTATGACATATGATGTAAGAATGGACTTGTATTCGCTGGAATTTAGAAGGTTAAGAGGGGATCTTATAGAAACATATAAAATTCTTAGAGGATTGGACAGGGTAGATGCAGGAAAAATGTTCCCGATGTTGGGGGAGTCCAGAACCAAGGGTCACAGATTAAGAATAAGGGCTAGGCCATTTAAGACTGAGATGAGGAACAAGTTTTTCACCCAGAGAGTTGTGAATCTGTGGAATTCTCTGCCACTGAAGGCAGTGGCGGCAAATTCACTGGATGTTTTCAAGAAAGAGTTAGATTTAGCTCTTAGGGCTAAAGGAATCGAGGGATATGGGGAAAAAGCCAGAACGGGATACTGATTTTGGATGATCAGCCATGATCATATTGAATGGCGGTGCTGGCTCGAAGGGCTGAATGCCCTACTCCTGCACTTACTTTCTATGTTTCTATGTTTCCATGTTACTGAACTGTATGCAAAAAAAGAATTTCACTGCACCTCAGTACATGTAACAATAAGAAGTACCATTGAACCATTGTTGGAGATTCTTCTCGAGTAGAAACATCTTGACATCGAGCCTGTCATGGTTCCTCATGACCTTGTACGTTTCAATAAGATTATCCCTCATTCTTCTGAACTCTAATGAATATGGATCTTAATTATTTTGCCGCCCATAACAGCACAACCCCCTTATTCCAGGAATAACACAACATTCCTAGCTCTGAGGCTCTGTCCACATAGAATTGTCTTGCACGGCTTCACACCCAAAGGGAGTTGTACTGAATAAACGATTCCTTTCCACAGGCAGACGGGTTAACTTTCTGCCTCTTGTAAATCAAATGTTTGCCATTTGTTTGCTGTATAGCCGACAGCTAGTAGACTGATTGGGGACATACGACTCTGGAAGACTTTGGTACCTAATGGCATGTCAGGTCACCATTGAGATCGGAAGCCAACCTGTTGTCCATATAATATTCCACCAATGCTTTGCTGATTCCAGCAAGTTCTGTGCATCATCAGAGAAGCGTGAGAAAACAGCGAGAGTAATCAGCGTCAAAGTTGTCGGAGGTCAAAATACTATAGAATCCTTCTTCATGGTTTCAAATAGGATCCTTGCGTAGAATCACGCACTCTCCATGTGAACCAGAAAAGGTTCAACTTCATCCCTGTTCAAACGAATTGTGACAAGCAAATTATACAAATTAATGCTTGCTTTTCTAGAAATGATCATGATGCCACAGAGTGCAGGATTAGCTCAGCGGGTCAGGCAGCATCTCAGGAGAACATGGATAGGCAACGTTTCGTGTTGGAACCATTCTGAATGCATGGTAATAGAGTCATACAGCACATAAACTGGAGTAGTTCAGGACTCACTGAAGTACTCCTGCACTCTGTCCAATTTTGTAAACCAGCATCCACAGAGCCGTGTTTCTAAAGGATCATGATGCCATCACCTTGCACCAAATGACCGTATTATAACATTTGAGCTGGAGAATGGGAGGTAATTCTGGAGTAATCAAGATAGCAATCTGGACCTTCTCGTCAGGATCCTCAGGGAGAATGTGATTTCTGAAACACTGACCCAGCAGTTGCATCACACAATGCTGTGTTTACAACCTGCATGTAGCAGAAGGTTATCAGAAATCCAAACACTGTCAACTATTTGCTGTATGGTTCCCAAACTAAAGCCAGCTTCCTACATGATTCCACATTCTTGAGTGCATTTTGCAGAAGCACAGAGAAGCCTGGACACATGTAACTGTTTTCAAACTACTTCCATAAAATTCATTTCCACAAATGATGCAGCCCACTGATGCAGAATCGGGCCTTCAGAACTGATAGGGCTTAATGCGGCAAGAGTTATCCTGCCTGAGTCTATGGAATACCCAGGGACGAAGGAGATTACCGAAAGTGGTACACACTGTCCCCCCCCACCTTCGAAGGGGTCTATAGGAGCCACATCCATAAAAAGGCATCCAATATGATCAAAGATCCAGGGTACACAAAATGCTGGAGAAACTCAGCGGGTGCAGCGGCATCTATGGAGCGAAGGAGATAGGTAACGTTTCGGGCCGAAACCCTTCTTCAGGGTGGTGTGTAAAAGATCCACATCACCCTGGCTACGCTCTCATTTTGCTCCTTCCATTGGAAAGAAAGTGCAGGAGCCTGAAAACTGTGACCACATGGCTCCAAGAATAGCTTGTTTGCAACAACCATCAGGCTCTTGAACACCACACAATGCTAACTCAGCAATTATGAATTTTTATGGACTGTGGCTGCGTGAAGGACAATTTTTTTTGAACCAGTATCACGGTTATTATTTTAGTGAATGTTGAAAAATGATTATATATTATCTGTTTGCATTGCGTTCATGAACCTGTTTAGCTGCTGCAAGCAAGAATTTCTGTGTTCTGTTTAGCTATATATGATAATTAAACACTCTTGAGTCTTAATACCATCTCTGCTCTAGATATTAATCATAGGTTGGTTTTGTTGAGTGGAATATTCAGTTTTATAAGAATAAAACTGAAGATATAGCCGTTATATTGCAGTCATGCAATTTCAAATTATTGAATGATTCTTATTTAATTAGTGATGTTGATTTAGCTGATTTCTATCCAACATTTTCAGAGAGAGGCTATGGCTAGATGTCCATTCCTACACAATCCCACATTGTGCCTCCCAGCACCTGCAACCTGCTGAGCTGGGAGTCCAGTAACTGTATAATCACATTTGAATGTGGTCATTCATTTGAATGGGTTCATTGACCTTAATTGAGAAGTTGTTTAACTAAAGTATTGATGTTTTAAAATTAATTAGCAGTAGTTTGATTAGTTTTAAAATTGAATGCTGCTTTTGATAATTAGTTTCAAAAATTAACATCCAGATATCAATCAAGTTGTCCCTTGTGATCCACTCGCAAAGAGAATCAAAGCAGAAGCCTTGAGGTCTCGGTAGGTGTGCGATGGGTCGGATGAAACACAGCCTGTCAAATTTATTTTGGTTCCTCAAATCCTTTTTCCAAACCAAGTTATGAGACGTCTCTCTCTTTCCTATCATGCCTCTGGAATCTATACAATGATTCTTAGTTTATGAGAAATCAGTTGGGGATGATTGGTGTTTTGAGTTATGGGCTTAACCTTGACGTAGATTCTCCTGCTGACATGAGCATAGATGCTATAATTATCCTTGCACATTTAGTAGATTTGTTTTTGCTCCAAGAATTAACTTGACAAGTCTTTAACAGGTTATTCCTCTAGACATCTCATCATTAACATGTAACCACTATCATGTACTTTGGAACTATTAATTATCAGTTTAATTACAATTATTTGGAATTAAATCTTGTACGTCTCACCTTTAATGCTGCTGCTCTCAGTGAGGCAATCATCCAATAGCTTCAAGGAGGGGATTACAGATATCAAGATTCGATCTCAAATTTTTCTTTTTAACAATTTGGTGTTGCCGGAGTAGGTTTTGCCATTTAAAAAAAAACTTTAATGAGTTCAATTTGATTGTTCCACCAGGAGGGTGATGGATTGATATTTGCAGCAGAACATGCAATGATTATGTTATCTATATCTTTTTTTGTAGAATGTAATTGTATTTTGTTACTGCCTGGCAATCGTGGATTTTTTATGTCTGGTCATTCAAACATTAGTACATTTGGTGGTGCTCAGCATTACTGCAGCAACAGCTTTCTTCGTGGCATCCTATTCACAATATATGATTTGTATTAGCATTTGTATTAAAGCTGTCATCAGGCAATTGAACCTTCCCATCACCAACTAGAGAGCGGTATTGAGCTACTATCTACCTAATTGAAGACTCCAGGACCATCTTTAACTGGACTTTATCTTGCACTAAACGTTATTCCCTTTATCGTGCACCTGTACACTGTGGATGGCTTGATTGTAATCATGTATTGTTTTTCCACTGACTGGTTTGCACGCAACGTAAAGCTTTACAGTGTATCTTGATGCACGTGACAATAAACTAAACTAAACTAAACAAATCACTTTTAAGCTGTTAATAGCATTTACCACAATTCTATTTTGTATAATTATCATTTAACCTATAAGCCCTGATATAATTCCAGTCAATTTAAATTGCATTTCTTCTATGGTCAATATATCCTGACAAATATGTGGTGCCAAAGCAGTTGACAATGCTCCAGGTATAGCCGCACAATATTCAACTTCAATCCATCTTGTATTGCGTTCTGCAGATATAAATCCAATATCTTGGATTTGGACTTGGATCCAATATTCCATTTTTGAATATTTTCCAAACTAGCCCATAACATTTTAATGAATCAAAGCATGAGCAAAGCATATCAGGCAGCATCTCCGGAGAACACGGATAGGTGACTTTTCAAGTCAGGACTCTTCTTAAGACCCTTGCAGTTCCTTGTGTCAATGTTTTAATGACGTGTACACTTAGAGCCCAAATCTCTGCACATTTCCAGCCCTTACTTTGGTCAAAACTTGATTTCCTTACATTTGCTCACAGATCCATCTCTGACCATTTGTTTTATCTATTAGTAATTCTCAGGCTTCCATCCGCAATGCTTACAATGCCATCCATTATTGTGCTTCAGGCAATCCTGGATATGTATAGTTATTTTTCCTTAACAAAGTAGCTCTTAATGTACACAGTAAAAAGGAGTGGCCCCATCACGCATGGGACAAGCTAATTATTTTCAATGGCTTTAGCCAGGGCAGCCACAGTCTTGTAATCCTCAGTAATTCACAGGACCACTTTGTCACTGCCTGCCAATTATATTATGCACCCTTTTACTTGACTTCCTTTATCCTGCAGTTCAGTCAATTTCCTAAACAGGTCAATAATTTACCTTTGATTCATGTGCTTCGTAGCTTGTGGCCTCATTATAAGGAGATCATATGCCCGGTAGAGATTCATTGTAATAACCCCCACAGGTATTCCCATGTCCAGTGATTTAGTGAACACCTCAAAATATTCAATCAACTTCAAGAAACATGACTTACAAATCCATACTGGCTTTCTCTGATCAGCTGAATATTTATGATGCGCGGAAACTTCAATTATAATACTAGACTCTTGTAATGTTCCGGCAGCATATGTTAGACTAGCTGACCTATAATTCCCCAGCTTCTCTCTCTTGCTAATCCAACACAGTAGAGTGGCTCACATCATTTTCCTTTTGCAATGAACAGTTGTCAAAAACAAGATTATTTTCAAAGTTGTGCAATGCTCTCAGCTCTTTCCTTTAAACCTGGAATGGAGCAAGTGTCCCACAGGATTCCTTATTCCTCAGTACCAATACACTCTTCATTAAAAGTTTTTTTTCTCCTTTTTTAACTTTGGTACATCAACTCAGTTTCAGTTTAGTTTATTGTCATGTCTACCGAGGCACAGTGAAAAGCTATTTTGTTGCATGCTAACCAGCCAGCAGAAAGAGAATACATGATTACAATCAATCCATTTACAGTGTATAGGTACATGATAAGGGAATAGCATTTAGTGCAAGGTAAAGCCAGAAAAGTCCGATCAAGGGTAGTCCGAGGGTCGCCAAAGAGGTAGATAGTAGCTCAGCACTGCTCTTTGGTTGTGGTAGGATGATTCAGTTGCCTGATAACAGCTGGGAAGAAACTGTCCCCAAATCTGGTGGTGTGCGTTTTCACACTTCTATACCTTTTGCCTGATGGGAGAGGGGAGAAGAGGGAGCAATTGATGCAATATTTCCTTGAAATGCAACAGTGCTACCTGTTCCCTCTATTCTACCCATGTCATTAAAATGGAAAGAGTGCAAAAGACATTCACCTGGATGTTAACTGGACTCGCGGGCCTGTGTTTTAGGGATAAATTTGGTACTTATTTCTTCGGAGTAGGAGGATGAGCAGTGAGCTTATTGAAATGTACAAGATCAGGAGGGGGCTTGGATGAATTGAACGCTCACCATCTTTTCCCTAGGGTTGCAGATTCTAAAGCTAGAGGGCAAAGGCCTAAGGTGAGAGGAGGAATATTTAAGAGGGACATCAGGGGCCAACTTTTCACTCTGAGGGTAGGTCTGGAATGATCTCCCAGAGGGACCTATGGAAGTGGAAACTATTACAACTTGTAAAAGATATTTGGACAAATATACAGATAGGAAGGGTTTAGATGACTTTGCATCAAATGCAGGCAAATAGGATTAAATCATTTGCCAATTTAATCTGCATGGACAAGGGCCGGTTTCTATGCAAAACAGAACTGTCTCTTCTCTAGATATTGACACAAAGTCATTCAACATACATCAGTTCCATCGTAACAATCTGTTTTCAAAGTGCATGCATTGCTTCTAAAACAATTCCTCAAAAATATATATTTTTATATTCCTTGCATGTGCCTTTTCATAATTATTTTTGTATGCATTTGTTATTTTGTCCTTTGTCATTCTATGCCATTTTGCTTTGAGTTGTCAAGGTTTATGGCATCTAGATGTTGCTTTTAAATGTTGTAATTATTGTTTAGTTACCCAGATCTGTTTTTGACAAGTAGCATTTATGCCTTTAAATGTATGAGGAATAAAATGGTTTTGCATCATATTTGGTTATGTTATATACAGTTCAATTATCATTTTACTTAATGTATTTCCTCAGCTTGCAGTGGACATTTTGTGCTACATTACTTTAAAGATACTTTTACATAAATTTGAAACGTCACTTTTTTTTAACTCTCCCACTGAACCCTTCGAACATTACTTTGAATACCAGTAGATTATGATGTTGAAAAATGTTTTTACAAACTTTTAATAATTTCAATATTTTGTATAAGCTGGTACTCACTGAAACACAGGTAACATTAGGGCAGCACAGTGGCGCAGCAGGTAGAGCTGCTGCCTCGCAACACCAGACGCCCAGGTTCGATCCTGACCTCGAGTGCTGTCTGTGTGGAGTTTGTACATTCTCCCTGTGACCAAGTGGATTTCCTCTTGGTGCTCCGATTTCCTCCCATATTCCAAAGACGTGCAGGTTTGTTGGTTAATTGACCTCTGTAAATTGTCCCTAATGTGTAGGGTGTGGATGAGAAAGTGAGATAATATCGCACTAGTTTCAACAATGGCGATCGGTGGACGTAGTTGTTTTTGGTGGGACAAAGCACCTGTTTTCATGCTGTATTTCCAAACTAAACTCAAATGAATATTTAAATGAAATTCCCAGACAGATACTTTTTACTACATTGAAACTAAGAAATTCAAAATGACCAACTATTCTCTTCCGAATTATGTCATTACAAATCACTTTTTCTGGAGTGATGTGCTGTAACAACCATTTCGTAGTAGTTCATGTTTATTATGGGTGAACATTTTCCATGCGCACTAACATATTTCTTCATCATTTTCCACATAATACTCCTTTCAGTGTTTGTAGGGAAACTTGTCGCAGGTTGTCATGTAAATGACCATTGTTCGTTGATCCTGATCAACCAATTCTTCCTGGTGCAGGACTGGGATCCCATCATCTAAACCCCTTACTTATTCAATAACCCCTAGCCACCCTCTACACTAGATTACTCCACACTAGACTATATTACTCCACAATCTCCTGCTGATCCCCTGAGTTCTATAACCCATGTCACAATTTTGCTTCATCCAACATTCTGAGACCACTTTGGGCACCATATCTGAGGAAGGAGTGCTGGCTCTGGAGAGGGTCTAGAGGAGGTTTACAAGAATGATCCCAGGAATGAGTAGATTAATCTATGATGAGCGTTTGTCGACACTGGGCCTGTACTCGCTGGAGTTTAGAAGAATGAGGGGGAAACTCGTTGAAACATACAGAATAGTGAAAGACTTGGATAGAGTAGGAGAGGGTGTTTCCACTAGTGAGATAGTCTAGGACTAGAGGTCATAGCCTCTAGTCCTCATAGAATGAAAGGACATTATTTTAGGAAGGAGATGTGGAGACATTTCTTTAGTCAGACGGTGGTGAGTCTGCGGAATTATTTGCCACAGAACACTGTGGAGGCCAAGTCAGTGGATATTATAAGGCAGAGATAGATAGATTCCTGATTAGTACAGGTGTCAGAGGTTATGGGGAGAAGGCAGGAGAATAGGGTTGGGCGAGAGATAGGTCAGCTATGATTGAATGACGGAGTAGACATGATGGGCCGAATGGCCTAACTCTACTCCTATTCCGTACTACCTTATGAGGTATCCATCTCCAAGTGCACACACTCATCTCGGCAACACATCTTCAACCTCAATGTTATCTTTCTCCCTCCTACTCACCTAATGTCTACCCTGTCCTTCATGAGCAGCACAGTCAGGCTCCTGTGACTTTCCTTCCCCATATACGGTGCCATTACCCACTCAACCTCCACGGACCACAGTAACATCCACTCGGACCTATGAGCATAACCCTCAAACCTGCCTTGGAGCAGACCATTAAGTGGCACTTGATTCAGAAGTTTTGAATTTTTCATTTCCGAGCCATAACTGAAATGTCACTCTGAAATAGCAACACCCATCTGATGGGCCTGTAGGTATCATCAAAATGCAAGCTGTTGTTGAAATCCAAGAACAAAAACGTAATGGACAAACAAAGTGAGTCCTCTCACAGCTCTTATTTGATAGATGTGAGATCGTGGCACTGGCACGTAATTTTGTTATCTGGTTATCCTTTAGTTTGCTCATATACCAGTAGTGGCTCATGGTGGTGAATCTGTGGAATTCAATGCCACAGATGGCAGTGGATACCATCTTGGGGTATCTTTAAAGCGGAGATTGACCTAGCAAGTTCTTGCTAAGTAACGGTGTCAAAGGTTACAGGGAGAAGGCAGGAGAATGGGGTTGAGAGAGAAAGATAGAACAGCCATGAATGAGTGGGGGATTAGACTCAATGGGCTGAATGGCCTAATTCTGCTGCTATGAGTTATGAGTTTATTATTAAAAGTGATTAAACTTAATTTGGTTCATTATTATCTGTATACGGAAGATTTGCAAGGATAGATACAGAATGATGCATTTCTATTTTTTTTTTAAACTATCGACAGTAGACACTTGAATTGATTGCGAAAATAAAACCACAAGGATTCTTACACTAAAATCCCCACCACAGATTTAAAAAGAACTTTGTACAGTGCTCTGTCATTCACGATGCACAATTAATTTAAATAGAGCCCAAATCATTGTCTCAATTATTCCACATTTAGTTGATTGTCTTTCATTTATTGTGTTGAAACTGGAGAATTAACGTCGTTCAAGGCCATTAATGCCTTTCAGGATGTGGAAAATTAATGATGCCCCATACCGCACATTGTGGCTGGTTGTAAATCCTCCAGCATTAGCATAAGTAATTGAAATGGTTCTCGTATGGTTACAAATCAAAGGTAATACATTATAAATGCTATGTGAAATATTTGTCATTTGCACTCGATCCTTTCAAGAATACTTCAAAATTAAGAAAACATCAAATGCATACTTCTATTGATCTTTAAATGAAACATCTGCGACTGCAGATTAAATATCACTGAAGATTCGTCACATTTCTATTCATACATCTATGATTTTAAAAAACTTGCGGCTAAAATTGATATTTCACTAAGCATTAGACAAGGTCCTGGGAGAGTTCCACAACATCTACATCAGAGAATCCTCTTGAATACTAAAAGAACATTATTATTATTATCATGCAGCATCTAGATATTCAAATTGCCACGCTATGGGAAGAAAGTCGAGGCTTTGAAATGGGTGCAGAAGACGTTCGGCAGGATGGTGCCTGCATTGGAATGCATTCGCCATATGGACAATATTGGATTGTTTTCTCTGATTTGATAAAGGCTGAGGGGTGAAATGCAAAAACATTGCATAGATAGGGCAGATAGTCTGAGTATCTTAGGGTAGAAATGTCAAGTACTAGAGGTCATAGTTTTCAGGTGAGAGGGGAAGGTTTAAAGGAGATCTGTGTGTGGCAACTATTTTACATGGTGAGTGGTAGGTTGCTGGAACACTGCCTGTAGATTTGGTGGAAGCAGATACAATGGCAATGTTCAAGAGGTATTTAGCAAGACTCATGAACAAGCAGGGAGCAGAAGGATATCATAGACCACATGCAGACAAATGTGATTAGTGTAGATTGGCATCATGTTCAGTTCAGACATGACGGGCCAAAGGATTTGTTCCGGTGCTTTAGAATTTAGCGACGTAGCGCGGAAACAGGCATTTCGGCCCACCGAGTTCGCACCGACCGCCGGTCACCCGATACACCAACAATATCCTACACACGGGGTATGATTTACAATTTTTACTGAAGCCAATTAACCTACAAACCTGTACGCCTTTGGAGTGTAAGTGTAAACTGGAGCACCCGGAGAAAACCCACGCGGTCACAGGGAGAACGTACAAACTCTGTACAGACAGCACCCGTAGTCAGGATCAAACCTGGGTCTCTGGTGCTGTAAGGCAGCAACTCTACCCCTGTGCCACCTACACTGTACTGTTTTAAGATCCAACATAAGGTCTACACTTGAAGAGAAATTTAGCCTTTTATTTATTTGAAGGGATTCAGAATTTATTTAAATATTTGTGAATTGCTGAAAATACTGGCTCTTTCAGATTACTTCTTGCTGAGAAGGTGGCAGGAAGTCTTTAAAAGAATCATTATAATTCGTGTGGTCCAACAATTCTTGCGGGAAGGGAATTCCAGCAACACTGAAAGGAGGTGGATGTGTGGCTTCAGGGAGACGTGGCAACACCAATTGCTGCAACTAACCTTCAGTGTGATAAAGATAAATCCTATCAAATAACCAGGGACAAACTGACACTGGTTATCCATCTGCATCCACAATTTAAAACTGTCAGTCAATAGACAATAGTCATCACTCAATGCGTTTCAGTCCCTGCGTTAACTCATGTTAGCCTTTGCAAGTCATGGATGTGCATCCTACTATTCAGATGACCAGATTTGTCAATGTTGGTGTTGTAGTATAGTATAATGGTGCAGTGACACAGCCGGTAGAGTGGCTGCCTCGCAGGTCCAGTGATCCAGTTTCAATCAAGGCCTCCAGTACAGTCTGCATGGAGATTGAATGCACTTGCGATGACGATCTGTGTTTCCTGCAGGCACTCTGGTTTCCTCCCACGTATCTAAGAGGTTAATTGACTGCTGTAAATAATTCTCTACCTATCAATACCAGCCACCCCCTGCATCCCCCTCCTCTATGTCCCACTACCAAAACCTCCTGTGCCGATAAGTGATCATAAGGTCATAAGTGATAGGAGCAGAATTAGACAATTCGACCCATCAAACCCACTCCGCCATTCAACCATGGCTGATCTATCTCTCCCTCCTAACCCCACTCTCCTGCCTTTTCCCCATAACCCCTGACAACCGTGATAACATCAGGGGGAGATTGATGGGAATGTGAGGAGAAGAACAAAAAATTGATGAGCATATCTAAAATTCCCAGCTCTCAGGGTGAAATTCAAAATCACATCCCTGGATTAATAGTCCAGAATTCTGGTTTACACTGAGTAACATTAATCCCAATGTCACCATATCCTTAAAGCAGACACTTCTAAATACATACGCCTGATAACATAGGCCCCAGCTCCTGATAGTACAGATGGCTGGGACCTAATCTCACAGTTTTTGTCTTCTTTTCAACTCACCCATCTATCTTCCCCTTTACCCCATTCTCCTGCCTTCTCCCCATAACCCCTGACACCCATGCTAATCAAGAATCTATTTATCTATCTCTGTCGAACAAATATCCATTGAATATTGAGGAACAAATAACAGGTACTATGGGGAATGCACAAGGATTAATTGATTTTGGGGATAATGTTATAAAATGTCACTTGTACATTTGGTTTGGATTGCTTCGTGTTAATGTTATTTTTTTGCACGATGGCTAAGTGAACATGTCATACTTAGTAGTTGAGATAAGATGTGTAATTAATCGTGAATGGCGACATTGAGATTGTAGTGACTGGGATCCATCCTCCACTCTTTCTCCTCATAATTCAGATCCTCATTGTGAAGCTGATAGAGGCCAGTCTCCTCCTAGTGGTGATGTTGCGCAGGTCAGGCAGCATCTCTGGAGAATATGGATTAGTTTCCATAGAAGTTACTCCACCTTGACAAGCCCTTTGGCCCATAAAGTTACTGAAGCCAATTCTACAAGCAGGCTGAAGATGGGTCTGACCCAAAATATCATCAATCCATTTTCTCAAGAGATGCTGAATTACTCAAGCATAGTGTCCTTTTGTGTTTCAATCAGCATCTGCAATTCTTTTGGCAGCAGCTTCCTATATTCTACAGAACCTCCTCAGGACAGTCCAGACAGTGGAAGAAATCTTTGATCATCCCAAGGATTGTTATGTTGTTTACCAGGGACATTTAGCATGTTGTTAGTGAACAACTAATGGTGCAGAGTAGCCACTCTTATAATTTACTGTAAAACATAAAGTGCTGGAGGAACACGATGGGTCAGGCAGCATCTGTGGTGGGAATGGACAGGCAACATTTTGGGTTGAGACCCTTCTTCAGAGTGAAGAAGGATCCCGACCCAAAACAACATCATCTGCCCTTTCCTTCCATTGATATTTCCTGACCCACTGAGTTCCGCCAGCACTTTGTGTTTTGCTCAAGATTCCAGCATCTGCAGTTTCTTGTGTCTCCATTCGTTTGCTATGGCGGGCCAATGTGCTTGATGTAGAATGAAGATATCTTAGGCTGAAAACTGTTCACCTCTTTTTGGTATATTAAATATGTGCCCCATAACACAAATGCCCACTCCATCTCCTGAAGGACTTTGTGAAATTGTGAAAAAGGACGTTCGAAGCGACAGGAGAAGAGAACCAAATCTTGTGTTAAAATGAGAACTCAGTGTCATGGGGCTTCCAGCAGATGTGAGAGGTCAATCAGCACTAGCCTGTCCTCCATCTAGCCAGAGTTCAGCAGTAGTCAGGGGTGGGAGATTGCAACCTTCACGTAGTCCGCCCTGTTTCGACTAATGCAATCAACTCGACGTGCACAAACGGAAGATTAAATAGAACAAGTTGTCCAACAACTTTAGGCTGTGCACGCCACACGAACGAAGAAGAAGCAGCAGTAGTCAAGCTTGCCACGGGGGTGAGGGCAAACACGGTGAAACAGCTGTGGAGTGATCTCTTATGTGTCCATGCAGCAACCTAGAAACCTTTGACATACAGCGTGGAAACAAGCCCTTCGGCCCATAAAGTCCGTGTCAACCAGTGATCACCCCGTACACTTACACTATCCTACCCATTAGGGACCATTCTAACAATTTTTACTGAAGCCAATTAACCTACAAATCTGTACATCTTTGAATCAGGGGATATGGGGAGAAGACAGGCACAGGTTATTGATTGGGGACGATTGGCCATGATCACAATGAATGGCGGTGCTGGCTCAAAGGGCCGAATGGCCTCCTCCTGCACCTATTTTCTATGTTTCTATGTTTCTAAATGTGGGAGGAAACCAGAGCACCCGGAAAAAACCTACGCAGTCATAGGGAGAACGTACATCACCCATAGTCAGGATTGAACCCGGGTCTCTGGCGCTGATAGGCAGCGGCTCTGCCGCTGTGCCACTGTGCTGCCCTTCTAACCATTCAATGAACTGGCTCAATTGTTTCCTGTGCCACAAGAGGTCCCGAGTCACTGAGTATCAGGCTAATCACGGGGTGAATTTTTAAAGCCTGTAACTCAGAACAATGTAAACATACCTAATGATGAGTTCCCCAACGTGTTGGTCAAAGAACATCTGAGAAGACTGCAAGACATCAACGCATCAGTGCACACCCTCTAATTGCTATCATATCCAACTCCTGGTTTCCTACTGAATTAACAATGAAGGTCGTAGGTTCTCCTAGATGCTTCAATTTCTGTCGCCAATGGAGGAAATGGTGGCTGTGTGACCTATGACATTATTAGCTGCGTGACTGACCAAGTATAAAACAATGTCCATGATAAAGAGATATCATACATGGAAGTGGCTCGACCCCTTTCGAAATCTTGGCTAGTTTGACCTAATGTGTATAGGTCAGCGAGTATATATCCAGACCAATTTCCTGATGATGGCTGATCTGACCTAATGAGCAGAGGAAGTTTTTTTAATACAATTTATGCTCACAAAAATTGTGAATGGTTCCAATTTATATGCATATGATTGCTGTCAGAATGACAGCTACTGAACCTATGTGATGATCTGTTTATTTGTTCAGTGAATTAGCTACAAAATGCCAAACAAATCTGCGTTCAGTCAATGGCATTCGACATTTTGAGCTTACTACAATAGTTTGGTTTGGTTTGGTTTGTTGTCACATGTACCGAGGTACTGACCAAGAGCTCTCTCTTCCTACTGATGGGAATGAATATAATCTATCTTTGAGTTAAACGCATCAGTGATCTTGCTCACAATGGATGGTGAACTGTAAGGTATGGCGACTAACTATAACTGCGACCCACATGCGCACAGATATACAAATGTTCATATAGAATTTTGTGATTCCAGCAGTGATTCGTTAAAACTCACTAAAATTTATACCCTATAATATTTGACATTGAACCATTTCAATAACAAGAAAATGTCACTGAATCATAGAATCATAGAAAATAGGTGCAGGAGTAGGCCATTTGGCCCTTCGAGCCTGCACCGCCATTCAATATGATCATGGCTGATCATCCAACTCAGTATCCTGTACCTGCCTTCTCTCCATACCCCCTGATCCCTTTAGCCACAAGGGCCACATCTAACTCCCTCTTAAATATAGCCAATGAACTGGCCTCAACTACCTTCTGTGGCAGAGAATTCCACAGACTCGCCACTCTCTGTGTGAAAAAAGATCTTCTCATCTCGGTCCTAAAAGACATCCCCCTTATCCTTAAACTGTGACCCCTTGTTCTGGAGTTCCCCAACATCGGGAACAATCTTTCTGCATCTAGCCTGTCCAAACCCTTAAGAATTTTGTAAGTCTCTATAAGATCCCCCCTCAATCTCCTAGATTCCAGCGAGTACAAGCCGAGTCTATCCAGTCTTTCTTCATATGGAAGTCCTGCCAACCCAGGAATCATTCTGGTGAGGGTACACAAAAAGCTGGAGAAACTCAGCGGGTGCAGCAGCATCTAAGGAGCGAAGGAGATAGGCGACGTTTCGGGTCGAGACCCTTCTTCAGAATCATTCTGGTGAACCTTCTCTGTACTCCCTCTATGGCAAGAATGTCTTTCCTCAGATTAGGAGACCAAAACTGTACGCAATACTCCAGGTGTGGCCTCACCAAGACCATGTACAACTGCAGTAGAACCTCCCTGTACTCAAATCCTTTTGTTGTACTCAAATCCTGCTCTTGCACTCAAATCCAAGAGGTGTTTCACTTTATTCAGCTCGGATGCAGGGATCCAGTAATACGACTGCACTGATCTCTGACCACAGTAGCCAAGCCACAATAACAATTTTAATTTGAGATGAAGCTGCAGACAACAAATTTTGTGTCTGAAAATATAATTGTAAGATTCCTACATGATTGCGTGGCCAGTAAGATTTAAAAAAAAAAAATCATGTTGGTATAACTGCATGCCCTTCACCATCTTATGGCAAACAAACAAGATGAGTGTGGAATAATAATAAAATGAAAAAGGCAGTGCATATATCATTACCAGTAATAAATATCCGAAGAGCAAAGTGAAGGACTGTGACAGGCAGTTTAATACCCATGAAAAGGTGAATTCCTGCCAATGGCAAGAAATTATAATGAGTTTCAACATGATTATATGCAGCCTACCAGTTTAATTTAAATTTTAAATGCTGCTGTCTATTACAACACTTTACAACAAACTAATTGTGCTGCTGGCTGGCTGACTGATTGCTTCTTCATTACAAATGCGACCAGGAACACATCAATTTTTAACTAACGGACTTGCTGATATAAATTA
Source organism: Okamejei kenojei (assembly GCA_035221665.1). Taxonomy (NCBI): domain Eukaryota; kingdom Metazoa; phylum Chordata; class Chondrichthyes; order Rajiformes; family Rajidae; genus Okamejei; species Okamejei kenojei. The sequence continues at coordinate 21,028,590 of CM069131.1, forward strand.
CTTTTTAACTCGCGTTAGAAAATGTAAGGAATGATCAATTAAATGCAAAATGGTTTTTGAATAAAGCATGGATGATGCTCTATTTTTGAAAACCACAGTTAATGAAAATAACACCGGGAAATGGGAGATGCTGGCAATTTGCAAGCATCTTCAGGGCAGCAGTCGGGGTGAACTACACATTCCCCAAGGCTGACATTGCTGTCTGAATGTGACTGATCACACTACATAACCATTACTCTGTGAGTGATGAATTACACATCGTCAATTTTCATAGACCAAGCATTGGTCAATTAACGATTAATATCATTAAATTTCAAATGCTCACAGCCTTAACAAATTGCTCTGCTCTTTACCATAGCCCATATCAAATATTTTTTTATTGACAGCATTGGAGAAAAGTGCCATTAGGCATGCAGTTTTTAAATTAGCACCATACCAACTGTAAAAGAAAACATACCTGAATTTTGTGAATGAATATTATTAGAAAATAGATTCAGTGTTGATAGTTATAATTATGGTTTCTACAGCTGTAATTGAAGCAGAATGTTAGGACCCTATCTTGTTAAAGCTGGACAGTGTCGGAGTTAAAAGCAAGCCAGTCAATTTACTGCTTCAGTGCCAGTGCCAGTCCCCTTGACAGTGTACCGCCTGCTCTTGGATCAGGTGGCTGAGTACCCAGCTATGTCATACATTCACGTTAGATTTACCGACCCTCTGGGGTTGTCCTGTATCTCCCTATGTTAAAAGTTCATCTCCACAGCACTGAAGGTAAACAAATAATAACATTGAAGCTACATTAAATAGCTTCTTTGAATATTTTCATGAATATATTAACTAATTGAATTTTGGTTTATTCTATTTTACCTGTGTGCATTGTGTTTACAGGCCTGTTGTGCTGCTGCAAGCAATAATTTAATTGCTCCGTTGTTGGCAGATATGACAATAAAACACTCTTGACACGGGACACAGCCTTCTGCTCAAGAGCTATTCTTGCTGACAGGGGAATGCTATACTCCGCAGAGATCTGTGCTAGGCCTTCTGCTGTTCTCAATATAAATGACTTGGATGTAAACATGGTGCAAAGTGCAACACCTTGTCACCTTCCGTGCAACACTTTATCTTCCTGTATTGTGCCTTGGGCATAAATGATGCTTACATCTTGGGGCTCCAGTCAAAATTGTCATAGGTTCCCAGAACAATACCAATCCAGTGCATATGTTGGGGTGCATGAAATTCCAAGGCAAGTGCATCTCAATCAGTCAAATAATTTGACTGTTGCCATGAATTTGAAATTATTTGGAGAGTGGGGAGAAGGAGACAACTAGCAAAGTTTTGAACTTCAAAAAATGGAATGATTTCCCATTAAAGTTCTAATCGAAGATGATATTATATACACTGCACATTTACTGGGTATGTTACAAAACTTACCGTTAGCAGCACTGCAGTTCTGCCACTGCCCGTGTGCGCGACTTTGGTGCCTTTGAGAGGGGGCGGGTTTAAAATGCGATTTTTCTTCAGACTATTCAAATCGATTGCTGAAGAAAAATCGCTTCAACTGCCGTTTTATTAAAATTAGCGCTGGAAAAATTAAAAGCAGGAGTAAATTAAAAATAATCTTTTATTGCCTTCAACGCCGACAACGGGACGGATCTCACGTAGGGGACAAAAAAAGGTTGTTTATTTTAACATAAAAACGTGCTTCTTAGGAAGCCTTTAATCAAAATTTCATGTTGCGAAACGGTGACTAAAAAAATATACGAACCGGCAGTATTTTTCCTGCTGACTGGGGGTTAAATTCATCGCAAACCGCAACGTTCCAATCCATTGCGTTCCACAAAAACCCTCTCGCAAGTTGATTTAAATGGCCATTAATTTACGGGAATTAAACACTAAATTCCTTCAATTTGGCCTATAAATTCATGACAATGAGATTACAAAATCATGTTATATTGTGAATTCTTGTGTGAATGTTATTTGGACACTTAGGCTTTTAAAAAATGTTAACCTTTTCTTAAGAAATGGATAGATGTTTAGATCTAGTAATTGAATTTTATAATTAGCTACAATTAGGTAACTAACTAATTATATGCTTTTATTTCAGGTCATCCAAGTAAGATTGTTTCATATTTGTTTCAGAATGCTTCAATCTATAATAATTGAAAATTTCATTCAGTTCTCTTAATTTTTAAGAAAGGTATGGGCTTTTGACTGTCCTTGATCACAGCTTTTGATCAAGGACAGCCAAGGTCATGGAAAAGCAATAGGGAACAAGATGCTAATTTCTGAGTATGAAAATGGCCATAACTTTTTTAATACCGAAGATATGAAAGTGAATTAGGTGTCAAATTAAACTTCTATTTATGCTTTATCTGATTTTAAATCTCAAAATTTTGTAACATTGCTACATTTACCATTCCACCAGCAAAATGGAAGCAGAATATACGTATGGTGACTTAAGAGGCCTGGAGTAAGAAACAAATAACTCGTCTTCAGGGTTTTCAATGGGGAAATCTGATGCCTCATCTGGAATATATACATCTGCTGGTAAATGGAGACATCTAGAGCTTACAGTCATGGTTTCTGCTCTTCCACATGGAACACTGATTTTTAGCAATCTCCGCTGTCATTTGCAGACACTGATGATAAATTCAGATGTTTATCAACCAAAAGCTCCTGAAAATGTTTAGTTTAGTTTAGAAACACCGTATGGGAACAGGCTTTTTGGCCCACTGAGTCCATGCCGACCGCTGTTCTATTTTGTTCAAGGTATATCTCCCTGGGTGGAATTATCAAAGACTGGAGGGAATAGGTTTAAGGTGAAAGTGGCAACGTTTAAAGGAGATGTGCGGGGCAGGTTTTTTTTAATGCAGTGGGTGGTGCTTGAAATGCACTGCCAGTGGTGAAGATGGTGGCAGATGCAATAGTGGCATTAAGGAGGCTTTTAGATAGGCACAAAGTAGTGCAGGGAATAGAGGGATAGGGATCACGTGCACAGAGAGGAGATTAGTTTGTCTTGGCATCATGTTCCACACAGACTTTCATTAACAAGCACTCAGCTCTGGAAACTAACTTCTGTAAATAGATTATAATACATTTTTTTATTCCACACTGGCTTGATATAATATTTAACATGTAATGATAATTTACCCTTTATCTTAATTATGTGTATACTCTAATCTTTATTTCATGCACTGTTAAATATTTAATATTTTTGTTCTTGATGCGCTTGCTCTGAGAATTGTTATTTGTGATCGACTACCAACCCTACCTGATGCAACTGTTGTTGAACACCAAGGATCGCAGGGAGTTGATGACAGAGAGGTGTATAAAATCATGAGAGGAATAGATCAGAGTCTCTTGCCCAGAGTAGGTGAATCGAGGACCAGAGGATATAGGTTTAGGGTGAAGGGGAAAAGATTTAATAGGAATCTGAGGGGTAACGTTTTCACGCAATGGGTGGTGGGTGTATGTAACAAGCTGCCAGAGGAGGTAGTTGAGGCAGGTACTATCCCAATGTTTAAGAAACAGTTAGACAGTTAGGTACAAGGATAGCACAGGTTTGGAGGGATATGGACCAAATGCAGGCAGATGGGACTAATGTAGCTGGGACACGTTGGCCGGTGTGGGTAAGTTGGCCCATAGAGCCTGTTACCACACTGTATCACTATATGACTCTATGATAGTAAATAATGTCAGCGAATGTCAAACTCACTGCATGTACATCACTATTTGTATTCCATGTTGGTTGCGATCGGTATTTCTCCATGCTTATTACTAGTTCCGTAGGTGTACATCAACCCATGCTTTATCAATGATTAATGAGAAGACCACAGTGCAACATCTCAGAGGCAATAAATCCCACAAAAGGTAAGAAAACCAATTAAGCATAAAATCATTGCCATGATTACAGTTGGGGATGATGGATGGGGAAGTTGCCCAAACATCTCCAGGCACAAATGTTAACAAGAGGAGTTGGAGAAGTTCAAATGCAATTTTGACAATAAATTACCGAGTTTGTGACAAGGGAAATGGGAGCCAAGCACCTTGCCTTGCCTTGGTCAATGCAAGGAAAGTTGATCAACCAAAACCATAACAGCTGCACTCATACATCTATCAATGAAAGGTTTCCAACCTCCGTAAAATATTAACGTTGCTCCGCTGTCCACATATGCTGCCTGACCTGCTGAGTGTTTACTGTGTCCACTGTTATTTCAGATTTCCAGCATCTGCAGTCATTTTGATTTTGGTACATTTACCTCACTCAGTGTGCTCGTCAGAGGATGGTGGTTCTCATCATATAGATTGTCATATTCAACTCGAAAAGCTGCCACCTCAACTAAAAACTAAAATTTAATACTGCAAGAATTTATTTTATATATATTTCATTGTTGCAATTAAGCAGACTGCTAATGAGTATATACATTTTCTCGACGTGTAGCATCACAGACGAGGAGAATATTATTACTTTACAGGCCGTATCATGAAATTGCAAACAACATCTAAAACATTACTTGTGACTATTACTATAGAAACTCCGGCAATGCTGTTCAGAATTAGGCCAGTTTGTAACAGTCTGAATTCCTCTCCAGAGTCTGCAAGAGCATGAATTTCACTTTCTGATTTTAAAAATCAAACTGATGAAGATATTGGTTTGGCAGTAGTTCCAGCCGTACCACTGAAATTGTGCTTCAAAATCCTGAATATATTATTATTTTAATACATTCTGAAAACAAACCAGCTGGTGCTTCGCGTAATTATGCCAGTGCTATCAGTAAAATTAATCTGATCTATCCCTAATGGCAGAGCAACCAGGGAAGGACCAGCGTCTGTTGCACAAAAATATAGTTATTAACTTAGCTGGAGGTCTTGTAATTGCATGAGGCTGCATTCCTGATAGCATTGCGAACATATGAATGTGGATAATGAAGAAGGGTCTCGACACGAAATGTCACCCATTCCTTCTCTCCAGAGATTCTGCCTGTCCCGCTGAGCTACTCCAGCATTTTGTGTCTACCTTTGAGTGTGGATAATGCTAGGTGCAAGGTAACGCTGCCTTCTAACACTTCTGCTAATTCATTCAAAATTCAAATTAAGATTGAGAACAGGATTTGAGTTATAACTCTTTACATTCAAGTAGTTGATTTATTTTTGCAATAAGCCGAGTGGTGGTAGAACATAGAACATAAAATGGCACAGCGCAGGAACAGGCCCTTTGGCCCACAAAGTCCCTGAGGAATATGATGCCAAGTTGAATTAATCTTCTCTCTCTGTACATGATCCATATCCCTCCATTCCCTACACATCTTTGTGCTGTTATAAGGAACCGAATCATCCTACTGCAGCCAGGGAGCATTCCTGAATTACTATCAACCTCTTAGGTGACCCTGGGCTACCCTTGATCGGACTCTGTTGGCTTTACCTTGTACTAAACATTATTCCCTCTATCATGTACCTATATACTGTAAATGGCTCAATTGTACTCATGTACTGCCTTTCCCCTGACTGGATAGCACGCCACAAGAGCTTTTCACTACACCTCGGTACACGTGACAATAAACTAAACTAACTAACTGCATACCTAAAAACCTCTTAAATGCCACTATTGCAGCTACCACCATCCCCAGCAGTGCACTTCAATCATCAAACATTCTCTGCATAAAACACTTGCCCCGCAGTTTCCTTTAAACTTTGTCCCTCCCACCTTAAACCTATTCCTTCCAGTCTTTGACCTTTCCCTAATGAGGTGATCAGAATTGCATACAATACTCAACTGCAGCCAAACCACAGTCCTTTAAAGCAGCATAATGGCTTTCTAAGCCTTGGAATCCTTACCCCATTACTCAAACCTCACGTCAAAAACCTTGGCATGATATTTGACTCAGCGTTGAAATTTGACAAACAAGTCAATGCCGTGGTAAAAGCTAGCTTCTTCCAGCTTCAGATGATGGCTAAAATAACACAATTCCTCCAGTTTGATGACCTCGAAAAGATCATCCATACATTTATCTCCTCCTGCCTGGATTACTGCAACTCCCTTTACACTGGCATCAGCCAATCTTCCCCGTCCCGCCTGCAACTGGTCCAAAACGCCGCAGCGACACTCCTGGCAGGAACCCGAAAAAGGGACCACATCACCCCGATTCTGGCCTCTCTCCACTGGCTCCCTGTGCAGTTACGAATACATTTCAAGATCCTTCTTTATGTTTACAAAGCCCTTAATGGGCTTGCCCCCACCTACATCAAAAGTGTGCTTACCCACCACACCACCTCCAGTTCCCTCAGATCGACTGACTTGGGGTTACTGAACATCCCGCGGTCAAGACATAAGCTCAGGGTGACCGCGCCTTTGCGATTGCTGCTCCTAGACTGTGGAACAGCATCCCTCTTCCCATCAGAACTGCCCCCTCCATCAACTCTTTTAAGTCGAGACTTAAAACTCTTTACTCTCAAGCCTTTCTTAACGTCCTCTGAGGGAGGCCTATATGTATGTATTTATGTATGTACTTAATCTATCAACCAATGTTGTATAATGTTAGTAGCTCCACCAATGTAAAGCACTTTGGTCAACGAGAGTTGTTTTTTAAATGTGCTATAGAAATAAAAGTGACTTGACTTGACTTGACTCTATCTAATTATGCTGGCACATTCAGGGAGCTATGGACTTGAACCTCTAGATCCCTCTGAACATCAATTCTGTTAAGTGCCCTGCTTTGCTCTTGCCTTTTCTTACCTCCAGTTTTCTCCCCTCTACTTTCAGTCTGAAGACGGGGCCCAACGTGAAACGCCACCCATCCTTTTTCTCCTGACCTATTGATATACTTCAGCACTTTGTGTCTATCTCTGCCATTAACGCTATACCTTCCCCTAACATTCAGTCATGGTCTTAATGAATAATTACAAAAATGAATAATATATGGCCTAAACTTTTAAGTGTTGAAAAAAAGTCAGAGCCAATATCAACATTGAAAGTGTTGATTCCGGTTCTTTTACCCCCCCTCCAGTCTGGGTCAGTAAAACACTGAGTCGAACACTGGAGCCCAAACCCTTTATTTACCTATTCACCGCGGGGCCGATTTTGGATCCACTCACTCAAGCCCACCGCAGCCTCGGGCAAACAGAACAGAAGAAAGACACACACCCCAACAAACCAATCATCTTTATACCCCCAAACAGGGGGAAGCAACCCCTCTAGACCAATCACAGATACCGGTGGGAAGATACAGTGGGAGGCAACCCCTCTGCCCAATCACAGATCCAGTGCATAGGAACAAAGTAGAAACATCTTCAGGAGTCCACACTTGGTGGCTGGTCATATGGCAGCAGTTTCCTGAAACTTCTTCAGGGGTCCAGACCTGGTGGTGACAGCTGGGTCACATGGGTCTCCAGCATCCTGCAATGTCACCATCAGTGAAGTCAAGTCTCACATTCCCAAAGCACCCACATTCCTGCATATTCACAAAAGGTTTTCACTCCAAACATCAGAGAACACATGGGAAACCTCAAAGCCTCTAGGTGATTTTTAGTAAGATAGACACACGTCAGAGCTGAAGTAAATGCTGCTTTTCGTGCCAGGACAGAACTAACTGTAACTATGGAAAAAGTAATTTATTGAAAGCATACTGCAAAGACCAATGTAGACAATGAGAGTGAATGGGTTGGCAGTTATTCAGGTAAATTCTAAATTAGCTGTAACAATAATGCCAAGATTATTTAAGTGACTGAATTATAATCACTAGTGAAATGAATTGTACGTCTCAGAGAAGAAAACTAAAAATAGTTGGGAATATCTCTGTTTAAGTCACAGTGCTGATGAGGAACATGAGTGCCAATACTCAGTTACAGGAGAATATCTCACAAGGTTATATTTCTGATATACATTAACTGAAGGATGCTGCCTCAAATACACAAAATTTGTAATGTTTGTGTTTGATTATCAGTGATCCATTTGTGTGAGTTGCTGGTAGATCAACAAAGGTCATAAGTGATAGGAGCAGAATTAGGCCATTTGGTCCATCATTCAATCATGGCTGATCTATCTCTCCCTCCTAACCCCATTCTCCCACCTTTCCCCCATAACCTCTGACGCCTGTACTAATCAAGAATCTATCAATCTCTGCCTTAAATATATCCACTGATAGCCTCCACAGCCTTCTGCGGCAAATAATTCCACAGATTCACCACCCTCTGAATAAAGAAATTCCTCCTCATCTCCTTCCTAAAAGAACATCCTTTTATTCTGAAGCTGTAACCTCTAGTCCTAGATTCCCCCACTAGTGGAAACATCCTCTCCACATCTACTATCCAAGCCTTTCACTATTCTGTACGTTTCAATGAGGTCCCCTCTCATTCTTCTAAACTCCAGCGAGTACAGGCCCAGTGCCATCAAATGCTCGTCATATGTTAACCCACTCTTTCCTGAGATCATTCCTGGGTTCACAAACATTTAAAACATGTAATATTACAAATTTCTATAAAACTGAAGCAGCCATAAATGAGCTGAGAATCACAATAATCAACTGGTGGATGAACAGCGTATATTGAGATAAGTAGAGAGAAAAACAATCTGTGTCTTGAAGCAACATTTCAAGAAACGAGTTGATCTTTATTTTTAAAAAGTGATCAAAAGCTGGAATTCAAGTAAAACATCTGAATTTCCCCTGAAAAAGGGATTAATAAAGTATTCATCTATCTATCTATCTATCTATCTATGAACTTGGCTGATGGAAGGAAAATGATCAGGAAAAACAAGCTATTTGCTCACAATGTATGAAAATAAATAGATTGACCAAAATCATAATCGTTTACACCTCATCCACTCTTGATTCGATTTTTTTGTGCCTTTTCTCATTACTTTTATAACTGCAGATTCAGCTATATTCAACTCCAATGTGAAAGATGCTGACTCTACTACAGCAAGTAAAACTTCTGTTTGCTTCAAGATGTCGTTTGAACAACAAATAAGGACCAAAATAAGAACATTTTATCTGGAATAAAAATGGAAAATACTGGAAACATTTAGCAGCTCAGGCATCATGTGTTGAAGGAGAAACAGTTATGGGCCTGTCCCACTAAGACGACTGCAGGAGACTATGCGGTCGCCACATGGTCGCGGGTAGTTGCCAGCGAGTCGTCTTCATGGTCGCGAGGAGTTCCCGCATTCTGGGAACTAGTCGCGGCCTCATTATGGTCGGCGCAAATTTTTCAACATGTTGAAAAATTAGTGGCGACTAGAATGAAGCCGCCATGGAGAGTAGCGAGAATTCTCGTGCCGTAGGTGGGTCGCCAGGAGGTCCTAAAGGGGCTGTCCCACTTGGGCGACCTAATTGGCGAGTTTAGAAGAGTTTGAGAAAATGACATGTTGAAGACCTCCTTCGATTATGTAGAAGACCTCCTTCAACCTCCTTTGACTATGTCGAAGACTCGCTTCGACTAGCTACGACTAACTTCAGGAAAATTGGACACCAAATAATGGAGAATGAAGATGACCTCCTTCGATCTCCTTCGACCTCCCTTCGAATATGATGAAGACTATCTACGACTAACTTAGATTACCCTCGATTACCTACGACCAACATGCTGACCTACTACGACCTACTACGACTGAACCTACGAGTAAAAAAAGTATAGATTTTTTCCATGGCGACTTTATTTTACTCACGGGCATTTTTTAACATATTGAAAAAAACGCCGCGACCTAGCTGAGGTCCAATCTCGAGCATGAGGGAGAGTTACGAAGACCTCCTACGACCTTGTGTCGACTATGCTGCGAGTATGAGTTGAGGGAAAACTCACCAGAACTCGCGGATTTAGGTCGCCCAAGTGGGACAGGCCCTTTATGGGTTGCCAGGAGATCGGATGTTCTCGTAGGTTGTTTTGTGTGTGTGTGTGTGTGTGTGTGCGTGTGTGTGTGTGTGTGTTCCACTCTGACAGTTGCCGTTCCTGTCGCCGGTTTGTCAGGCTACTGGCGGCAACTGGTGAGTCGCCGGCAGTCCGCTGAATAATCACCTAAGTGGGACAGGCTCATAAGGTTTCAGGTTCAGGACTCTTCACCATAATTGAAGAGAAAAGCAAATTTGTTTAGTCAGCCGAGAAGGTGGAGAGCGCGGTGGAATGAATGGGAGAAAGGATATGTCTTTGACAGGGTGTGACTGGTACATCTAATGCAGCAGCTATAAGATTAAGCTTCTTTTTGTCGGGCAATGAGTAAGACTGCAAGGCATATCCAGCAGGCTAAACGATACAATGTAACAGATGCACATTTGTATGTCCCACGGCATTGCGTTAAAACACATCATAGAGACAAATACGCTTTACACCAGCATCTGCAGCTCCCCCTGCACAAGCTCAATCCAATGTTAACTGTGCCTTGAATGCCACATTAGGCCAATCATCCCCACACCATCAGACATATCCTGACGACAGGAGCTGCCTGCGAGCTCGGCCCCCAGCCACCAGTGTCGCTGAGCACGGAGCGGGTCCGAGTCTCATCTCCGGCTCATCCCCGGAGACCGGGAACCAGAAGGAGGCGAGTCGGATTGGTGGACGCTGAACAAAGGGGCGGGAGGAGAAGGTCTGGGGACGCTAACCCTCTGCTGAGAACAAAGGGGGGAACAATCTGGACCCTAATGAGTACTTTGTAACTGTGTCGGCACCAAATACATGCCGACTCTTTGTGTACTTTGTGTATTGTATAAAAACAAAGAGTTTCACTGTACCTGGGTACATCTGACAATAATGTGTCATTGAATCATATTTCACTCATTCCCCTCCCCCACCTTCCCTGCTACCCAAACTCCTTTTCCCAGCCCGATCTACTGAGTGTTTCAGCATTTCTTGCTTCTAATTTTTCTTTGAACAGCCTTCTTGCCATTCAAAATGAACAAGGTAGTAACTTATAGAGTCATGGAGTGGTACGGGGTGGAAGATTGCAACCTTCACGTGGTCCGCCCTGTTTCGACTAATGCAATCAACTCGACGTGCACAAACAGAGGATCAAATAGAACAAGTTGTCCAACAGCTTTAGGCTGTGCACGCCACACGAAAGAAGAAGAAGAAGATAGAGTGATACAGCGTGGAACAGGCCCTTCGGCCCAACTTGCCCACACTGGCCAACATGTCCCAGCTACACTAGTCGCACCTGCCTGCGCTGGGCCCACATCCCTCCAAACCTATCCGATCCATGTACCTGTCCAACTTAATTGTTGGGATAGTCCCAGCCTCAACGACCTCCTCTGACAGCTCGTTCCATACACCCACCACCCTTTGTGTGAAAATGTTACCCATTCAGATTCCTATTAAATCTCTTCCCCTTCACCTTAAATCTACGTCCTCTTGAACAAGGAAACAAACTGTTGAACTCAGGGGATCAGGCAGCATCTGTGGAGGGAAATGGACAGAATACTTTTGGATCAGCACCCTTTTTCAGACTGAAACATCATTACTCCATTTCCCTCCACAGATGCTGCCTGATTTGATGAGCTCCTCCAGCAGTTTGCTTTTTGCTTATGAATCCAGCGTTTCCAAGCTACTAACATGTTTGAAGTCGATTACACACGTGATAAAGTTACTAAACATTGTGTTGAACTCCAAGCACAGAAGAAATCCAGAGTGAATAATTTAAATAGGTCTGGTATGCCGAATTACCCTTTGCAGCTTGTTGCTGAACCTCTCTCTCATATTCAGAGGTTTGAGTTTGAGATTTAGTTTAGTTTAGTTTGAATCTAAAACTAAACTATCCCTAATTTAGTTTAATTTAGAGATACAGTGCGGAAACAGGCCTTTCGGCCCAACGGGTCCATGCCAACCAGCGATCCCCGCACATTAACACTTTCCTACACACACTATGGGCAATTTACACATACACCAAGCCAATTAACCTACAAACCTGTACACCGTTGAAGCGTGAGAGGAAACCGAAGATCTCGGAGAAAACCCACGCAGGTCGCGGGGAGAACGTACAAACTCCATACATACAGCACCCGTAGTCGGGATCGAACCCGGGACTCTGGGGCTGCAAGCACTGTAAGGCAGCAAATATATCGCTGCGCCACCATGCCGCCCCCCCCCCGCCCCCCGAAAACATTGACTTGTAAAACAAAAGTCAAACCTCATTACCAGGAAGAGCCCAGCTGGAATGAAATCTGTGCTAAAAATAGATCTGAGGAATTCTGAACAGTGTCTTGCTTATTGAAGAAAATCAGCATTTGCCAGTGGTATCCGTGTCAATGGTTCCATTCACAAAGACTAGCATCAACTCACACAAACTATTTCCATAAAAATGCTCTTAGATACAAAGTGAGCAGTTCCTAAAATGCTCTTAGATACAAAGTGAGCTACTTAGATTTGCTCAGATTGCATTATTTATCGTTGTTGAGTTACCTTCATCTTGTGCAAAGAATTGGACTGTCGATCTTCTGTCAGACAGAAATACAACATTGCCGCTACTATTGAAGATGATGGTGGCACAGTGGCGCAGCTGCCTCACAATGCCAGGTTCAATCCTAACCTCAGGTGCTATCTCTGTGGTGTGAACATTGTCCCGATGACAGCGTGGGTTTTCTCAAGGTGCCCCTGTTTCCTCCCACATCTGAAGGACATGTAGGTTGATAGGTTAATTGCCCTCTGTAAATTGCCCCTAGTATGTAGGGCGTGCTTGCAAAATCTCTCCCCTCTTACCTTAAACCTATGTCCTCTGGTTCTTTACATCCCCACCTTAGCTAAAAAACTGCGAGTTCGGTATTCCGAAAAACGCAAGGAATCATGGGATTTGTCAAAGGTCAAACGCTATAAATAAAAATCGAACGAAGATCGAAGTTCAGTGAGTATAGCTCTTTCAAGTTTGTATTTGTCAGAGGGCAGATAGAGGGCGCAGGTACAAGTGGGAGACGGGGCCCATCCCCGCCCGGGGGACAGCTGGAGATGTCCGGGCTGACGCAACACCTGCCCCCAGGCCAACAGCCAGCCCGGAGAGGCGCCAACCCCAGCTCACCTCCGCCTCTCCCGTCGGGCCAACGATACCAGCGGCCCCAGGCCCACAACAAGCGCAGAGAATCCACAGGCTCACAGCCAGCATCAACTCCAGCCCAACCCCGCTCCAACTCCAGTGGAACCCGCTCCTAGATGAGCCACTAAGGCATCGTGCCAGTTTGCCCACAGCCTGGCTGAGCTGCACTCCCTCAGCTGCCACCCCAAGTACAAGCCGCACCTTGCACACCACCAGCTTCTGCCCCTACGGTACCCGCTGCCACTTCAACCACAGCCCCGAGGAGGAGCGAGGGCCCCGGCCTTGCCCGTGCCAGAGCGCCAGCCTGGGCTCAGCCTCCTCGACTGGGCCACGCTGCGGGCGACCTGGAGTTGGAGCTGGCCCAGACTGAGCTCGGGGCTGGGCAAGGGAGGGGGAGGAGGTTGCTGCTGCCGCCAGCACCACCTTCACCAACAGCACCAGCAGCTCCATCCACAGACTCTCTGTCTGACCAGGCCAACTCTCTCCGACCAGCCCAGGGCCACCCCGTACACCTCCGGACAGGTACAGGACAGGAGGGGATTGGGACGGCCCAGCAGTAATTCAACAGCACCCACAGTGACGGGGAGCTAGGCCTGACCCCGAACACGGACAGAACGCAAGCCTGTACACAACCACCGTTGCTGAAACTGTTTATATCTAGTGACCTATGACCTGGGCATGCGCAGTCGGAATACAAAACTCGCTTATTCACATTAAGCAATGTGCACAAAATTGCTCTATTCCACATTAAGATGATTTGTAACAGCACAATGTAAATGGATTTCCATCCCAATTATCTTTTGTATATTAGTTAAAGACTTTGTTCCGCAATAAAACAAAGACTGTCGACTCTCCTCTTTGACGGGATCAGTTCATTCCAAAGAGGAAGAAAGATTCCAAGGGGCGTAAGGGATGACCGTGGCTGACAAGGGAAGTCAGGGATAGTATAAAAATAAAAGAGAAGTATAACATAGCAAAGATGAGAGGGAAGCCAGAGGATTTGGTAACTTTTAAAGAGCAACAGAATATAACTAAAATGGCAATATGGGGAGAAGAGATGAGGTACGAAGGTAAGTTAGCCAAGAATGTAAAAGAGTATAGTAAAAACTTCTTTTGGTGTGTGAAGAGGAAAAGATTTGTTAACACCAAAGTTGGAGCATTGAAGACTGAAAAAGGTGAATTTATTATGAGGAACAAGGAAATGGCAGATGAGTTGCACAGGTACTTTGAATCCGTCTTCACTAAGGAGGACACAAACAATCTCCCTGATGTACTTGTGGCCAGAGGATCTGGGGTGACGGAGGAACTGAAGGAAATCCACATTAGGAAGGAAATGGTGATGGGTGGACTGGTGGGACTGAAGACTGATAAATCCCCAGGGACTGCTGGTCTGCATCCCAGGGTGCTTAAGGAAGTGGTTCTGGAAATCGTGGACGCATTGGTGATCATTTTCCAATGTTCTATAGATTCAGGATCAGTTCCTATGGATTGGAGAGTAGCTAATGTTATCCCACTTTTTAAGAAAGGCAGGAGAGAGAAAACAGGGAATTATAGACCCGTTAGACTGACATCGGTGGTGGAGAAGATGCTGGAGTCAATTATAAAAGATGAAATAGCTGCACATTTGGATAGCAGTAACAGGATCGGTCCGAGTCAGCATGGATTTACGAAGGGGAAATCATGCTTGACTAAACTGCTGGAATTTTTTGAGGATGTAACTAGGAAAATGGACAAGAATCCCATTGGATGTAATATACCTGGACTTTTAGAAAGCATTTGATAAGGACCCACATATATTCTTTGAGAATGACAATGCTGTAAGCAAATACACGAGAACGGATATATTGTTGGAGCAGGACCAATTGTTAGTAAGACAGAGTTAAAGATCCATAATAAATAGGTGTGGGGGTGTGGGGTGATACATTGTGCAGCTTATTAAACACAATTTGTTACTGAGAGTGGAAGATAGAAAGCAAGGCAGAAGAGTATTGGAATAATCTGGTAACAGATGATGACCAAAAACACAAAGTGCTGGAGTAATTCAGTGGGTTAGGCAGCATTTCCACTAGGGTTGAGTCAATCAAGTGCTTTGTGTTTTGCTCAAGATTCAGCATCTGCAGTCCCTTGTTTCTGCACAGATTACGATGTTGGCAGCTGATGAACTGGTGCAGAGCCAAGACAGGCAATATTATTGACGACAATGTCTTCCATGGGCAGGAATGCCAGCTCTTCGCTAACCAGGATGACGAGGAAGGACCGCCGCCGGCTACGGGAGTAAGATCGTCCCGTCAACGGAAGATGAGAGGCCTCGACCGCTGGAGGACAAAGAAGGGAAATAACTTTTTTTTCGTCTTCCAGCACAGTGGGGAATGTGGAGGAGTCACTGTGGTGGATGTTTATGTTAAAATGTTAATTGCGTGATCTGTTGCTTTTTATTGGTATGACTGTATGGCAAATGAAATTCGTCGTATGTTGCAAAACATACTTGACTAATAAAGTATGATTAGGATTATGATTATGAGATTGCAATACATTCAGTTCAACCAGCGAGTGGCCAGTGGCAGGACAGTAGTCAGTAACTGAAGGGAAAGGTTTTGATGGGGGTCCGCCAGAACGTGGCATCCTTATGATAAAGCCACTATTTTAAAGCTTACAATTGAATCCTATGAGGAAAGGCCATTTACGGCGTTTAGCAGATCTGAAAGATGCAACAAATTCTACCGGGATGTTGGAGTTACTGCCGAACCCCCAGGCACATGTAGAGCTCCAAATCTTCACCAACATTCATTGAAACTGCATTTGTCTGCAAAACTGATTTTCAAATAAAATTGGGAGAAATGGAAATGAAGATTGAAGTGTCATAGAATCATTGTATTTTTATGTTGAGATGTTCCCTGTCTATTGCGACCGTCACTCAGTGATATTACAATTTCCACTGTCTCTCTCATTTCAGTCATTTTGAGTCAGCCTGGCGTCTTCCTCCCACTGATTCCTAACGCTGTCTCTCTTGACATGTGACAGCAGCAACACTGGCAGTTTATGTTGAGAAAATAGCTGTCTCCTCTGATGAGTGTGTAGCTGGAGACGCTGCTAACGATGCTGTCACTGGAGGCTGTAAGCAGCCAGGTGACTAAACGGCAAAGCTCAACAGCGTTCAAAGCACTCGCAGGACAGGTCAACGTTCAGGATATATAATCCATACTTTCTACAAAGTATGAATACCCGGCAAGTGACCATAGAATTTCTGTGAACTCGCCAATTTACCAAGTCAAGGGAATTTTAACAACAGAAAATCCCGAACAGCCCCTCGGCATGGCAATCGTAAATCACTTCCATTAACATCTTATTGAGAGGTATCTATAATCTGCCAGATGTGGTGAAGGCTGCACGTAATATGACTGTGCCTAACAATGTAAATGACCGGGTGGTAAAACAGCAAGTGTGAACATTCAAGGTGGTAAAAGGCCAAAGGATTTATGCCAAGTTGTTTTCGAGCATGTTAAACTCAATTTCATGATTTCAGCATCTCTCTGAATGGAAAACCAGCAATCCTCCGTACTTAATAGTGGTCAGTAAATGTATCAGTGTGATGCAATATGATACGATAGAACTTTATTTATCCCAGGAGTGAAATTGATCTACCAACAGTCATAAAAACCAAAATACATGAAACATGAAATTAAAATGACGAGTGGAAAGGATTGGGGAGGTGCAATGACTGGGGGGGGCATCAGTCTACCTCACAGCAGAAGGGGGAGGAGTTGTACAGTTTGATATCGACTATTGGCTGGCTGCTGTGGGCACAGCACCGGAACCGGAAACCTTACCTTAGAATTAAATAAAAACAGAAAAAAGGTTGAAAAATATTCCTATAAGGATTTAATTAATTCAATGAGCTCACCAGATTGAACATTTCTTTGGTATATCAACTGACAAATGAAAAACCTGGTTGATATAAATTAGGCAGTCAAATTTGAAGCATGAAATTGGAAAGCCTGACTCAAGTACTGGTTAAGCTAAATGATGGCTAAAATATAAAGAGCACCAGTTGGAGTAAATTAAAACTGGCTTGTGCTTTAACAGCTTTAATGTCATGTTCTTGTAATTGCACTAGGATTTTCCTTCAATTTTAAGAAATCAGTCCTTTTTGTCTATTGAAGTTTACTTTAGTTTAGTTTAAAGATACAGCATGGAAACAGGCCCTTCGGCCCACCAAAGCCACACCAACCAATGATTACCTGTTTACACTAGTTCTACGTCATTTCACCTTCTCATCCACTCCCTACACATTAGGGGCAATTTTAAGAAGGCCAATTAACCTACAAACCCGCACATCTTTGGGATGTGGGTGGAAACTGGAGCACCCGGAGGAAACTGCAGTCACAGGGAGAATGATGCAAACTCCTCACAGACAGGACCCGAGGTCAGGATCAAACCCAGGACTCTGGTTCTATGAAGCAGCAGCTCTACCAGCTGCATCACTGTGCCTCCCCTTACAGGTCTTGCAGGCTGTTACATTGCTGGTCTGATTGTGCAATTGAAAGAGATCGCCATAATCTTGTTACTCAGCAACACCCTCTCCATGTTGGCTGTCAGCCAACTCCTGCAGCTAACATTCTAGTCTCAGTATCTGGTAACGATAGACTCATGTTCCACTGAATCACTGGCTAAGACATCCGTGCACCACTGTGGGAGTACTGCACTGTCAGGAATGGTGCCCCTAAAATAACACAATATTGTATTTATATCATCGTTTTTACAAAGCAATACGAAACGTGCAATCTCAAGATCTTTATAGACAAAATGATGCTAATGTTGGAAGATGAGAATGAGGTTTATCAATGAGATTGATTTTAAGAAATATCTTAAATGAGGAAAGTGTGAAGACAGAGAGGCAGGTTTTTGAGGGAATTCTAAGACTTAGAAGACCAAGACTTAGAAGGCTCATCGTTCATCAATTAAAAAGCCGTGAATGAACACAAAGCTAGATTTGGAAACAGGGAACATCAGATGTTGGAATCTTGAGCAAAACACAAAGTGCTGGAGGAACCAGCAAGTGCTGGTCCCTAGACACTAGGAAGTGTCCCCATCATAAATGTAATCTGCCCATTTCCTACACGAATGTTATCTGACCCTGCTGAGTTCTTCCAGCAGTTTGTAGTAATCTAGATTGGAGAAGGCAAAGTACACAAAATTGCAAAAGGATTAAGTAAATTAAAATATGGGGAGCAGGGCCAAGTCTAGAACTAACAAAAGCGTAGATAAGGTTTTCAGCAGCAGAGGAGCAGTTTTAGTTTAGTTCAATTTATTATTGGCATGTGAACCGAGAACCGAGATAATAGTAGCTGCTCTTCTGGGACAACAGGTAAAGAGCCATCTTGTCAAGGTGCCATCTTGCAACTTTCAAGTCTATAGTCACTAAAAATTGTTTGATCTGAGCCTGAGGTATGCATTTCTCGTTTCACTGTAAGGCTCACTATCCTAGCAGCACTGGATCAATGATGTAGGGGTCAGACTGGCACAGCGCGATTATGCTGCTTCCTCTGTTCTGCTTCCTTAGCAGTTTTAGCCCGAGGTATATGCAAGGAAATGGCACTCTGACAGGAGGTAAAAATAGGAGATGCTGGCATTGATGTACGCTGCATACTCTACCCCTTGTAAGACTTTCATCATGAACGGTACAGACCTGGGGATTGTTGAAGAATGGAGGGACCGAGGAAGATAAGTAAACAGTTCACTGAAAGTGGTGTCACTGGTACTCAGAGTGGTAAAGATGGCTTTTGACATGCTGGCCTTCATTAGTAAGGGTGTTGAGTATAGAAGTTGGGATATTATGTTGCAGTGGTACAAGACATTGGGGAGGCCACACAGAGTATTGTGTTCAGTTTTGGTCACCCTGCTATATAAAAGATGCAGAACAGATTTACGAGGATGCAGTGAGGATGAGAGAATGAGTTATAAGCAGTTGTTGGGAAGGTTCGGACTTTATACCTTGAATAGTAGTAGATTGAAAGGTGATCTTATACTGTATCAAAGCACGAGAGGCATAGATAGGTTGAATGCACACAGTCTTTTTCCCCCAGAGCTGGGGAATCAAGAAAAAGATATAAGGTGAGAGGGAAATGATTAAAAGGGGAAGTAAGGGGCAACCTTTTCACATAGAGGATGTTCTGTTTATGGAATGAGCTGCCAGTTGAATTGGTTGAGGCAGATACAATAACAAAAGACACTTGGGCAGAAACATGGTTGGTTTGGGTAGTTGGCTTTTTCCATGGTTTATGTGGATGGTTTATGGAAGGTTCAGGTTCCTGACGAGGGATATGGTTCAAACACAGGCAAGTGGAACATGCTGTTATAAACATCTAGATTGGCATGAAGGGCCTGCTTCCCTGCTACATGACCCTCTGACCCCGAAACACCGGGATTATGTAAATAAAACATAAGGTTTGATGTGTCCTCTCGAGTGGAATCAAAAGTGCCGTGGAATAATTAGAAGAGAATTAGATGCCTTTCTCAACTGCCCTGTCCGACATTTCTTCCCTCACCTTAACAACAGATAAAACTAGTTATCTGTTCATTCCTTCCATGACTCTGTTCACCCTCTTAATAAGTAGCTATAATTTGAAAATGAATTAATTGGCTTTAATGTACTTTGACGCTGCTTGAATTTGTGAATCATATAAATGTCATGTTCAAATGCCATGTTATACTTGCCATGCACCCTTGTCATAAAAAACATATCGTATCTTCAGGACAATGTCCTAAAACTGTACCTTAAACAGCAGAATCTATAAAAATGTGTGGCTACCAAATGTTCTTTGCAAAGAATATCCATTCACATCAAGCATTAGTCAGGCAGAATGATTCTGTGATGGTGACACAAAATATCCTCCACAGCTCAGATTAGCCGTCTGCTTTATGCCCGAAAGCAAACAGTCGGTCATGGGGTATATTATTCAAGCCACAAAAAAAACAGAGATCATTGATCCTGGAGCTTTGACCACTTTGCACGAAGGTACATCTTTTACAGTCATTTCAAACTGCAAAATTAAAGGTTTAATATCTTATTTGAGTTACAGTGGGCTTTGCTTTTAGATCATTTGCTCTTTTTCCACATTATTTCCACACATGGCACAGTGGCACACTGATAGATTTGCTGCTTTACAGCGCCAGAGACCCAGGTTCGATCCTGACTACGGGCGCTGTCTGCAAGGAATCTCTACGTGGATTTTCTCCAGTGGCTCTGGTTTCCTCCCACATGCCAATGATGTGCAGGTTTGTAGGTTAATTGGCTGGTGTAAACTGTCCCTAATGTGCAGGATAGAACTAGTGTATGGGTGATCATTGGTCAGCGCCGACTCTGTGGGCTGGAGCGCCTGTTACCATGCTGTATCTCTAGTCAAAACTAAACTAAATGCTGAGACAAAAAAAAAGCTATTATGAAGCTCTTATAGAAGATGGCATTTCAAATTTGATATATAAAAGGATTACAAGTGGCCCCTGTGTTATGACTGCCCCAATTACAAAGATTTATATCTGAAAGGTGCAAAGTACTGTACTTGAAACATACAAGGCAAGAATACTGATTAAGAGATAGAGAGAATAAAGGAAGGGCTTAGTCACTGAAACGTGCCATTTGTGAGAGAATTATGGACAATTGGTATAAGGATGCCATTCAACGAGTGGCTCATCCTCATATGATTCGTAAATTGTAATCCAGAATAAAATTTGCTCTCAAAGAGTCATACAGTATGTTACCAGGATCTTCGGCATAACTTGCCCACATTGATCAATAGGTCCGATTTACAAATTTACTTGGACCATCTCTGACACCTTCCTCCCTTTTCTTGATCTCACAGTCTCCATCACAGGAAATAGTTTATTGATTGACCCACTGACTCACATAACTATCTCGACTACACTTCTTCCCACCGTGCTTCCTGCAAAGACTCTATCCCCTGCTCCCAATTCCTCCATCTACGCCGCATCTGCGCCCTGGATGAGGTGTTCCATACTAGGACATCCGAGATGTCCTCATTCTTCAGGGAATGGGGGTTTCCCTCTCCCAATGTAGATGAAGCCCTCATTCGTGTCTCCTCGGTACCCCGCAGCTCTGCCCTTGCTTCCCCTCTGCCTAGTCGCAATGGAGACAGAGACCCCCTCGTCCTTACGTTCCACCCCATCAGCGTTATACAACACATAATCCTCTGAAATTTCTGCCACCTCCAACGGGATCGCACCACTAGCCACATTTTCCCATCTCCACCCCTTTTCCTCCTTCCGCTGAGACCGTTCCCTCCACAACTCCCTGGTTAACTCTTCGCTTCCCACCCAAACCACCCCCTCCCCAGGTACTTACCCCTGCAACCGCAAAAGATGCAACACCTGTCTATATAACTAATCCCTCGACTCTGTCCAGGGACCCCCACAGTACTTTCAGGTTAGGCAGTGGTTCACTTGCACCTTCTCCAACCTCATCTGCTGTATCCGTTGTTCAAGATGTGGACACATATACATTGGCGAGGCACACGAGCTTCTCATTTTCATCGTATAAACAGCTAAAAATGGGCTGTTTCCTTTATCATCGTTACTTTTTTGCATATCTTTCATTCATTGTTCTTTATCTCTCCACATCACCGTCTACATCTCTCGTTTCCCTTAACCCTAACCAGTCTGAAGGGTCTCAACCCAAAATATCACCCATTCATTTTCTCCAGAGATGCTACCTGTCCCGCTGTTTGTGTCCCATCAACACCAGTCTTTTTGTGTCCCATCTTACTCCAGCTTTTTGTGTCCCATCTACACCAGTCCACCTGCCTGTGTTTGGCCCATGCCCCTTTAAACCTGTACGACCCAAGTATCTCTCGTTTCTTAAACGTTACAATAGTCCCAGCCTCAACTACTTCCTCCAGCAGCTCGTTCCATACAACCACCACTCTGCGTGAAAAAGTTACCCCTCAAAATCCTATTAAATCTTTCTCCCTATACCTTAAATGCAAGTCCTCTGGTTCTCAATTCCCCTACTTTTGTGGAATTTCTGTGAAATAAATAAACCAGCATTATTTTTTTTCAACTCATGTTTCATGACATACGTGCAGATGACAAGGCTTTAAGTTACGCAAAATCAGGCTACAGCCAACCCTTCGCACCATTGCTATACAGGGGTACTTATGAATATTTGCAAGCCTTCATGTTTTTGAAAAAGTGTTAAACTGATTTAACTGATTAAACTGAGTTATTTAGTTTAGTTTAGTTTATTGTTAAGTGTACCGAGGTACAGTGAAAGGCTTTTGTTGCGTGCTAACCAGTCAGCGGATCAGCGGAAAGACAACACATGATTATAATCAAGCCATCCACATGTAAAGATACATGATAAAGGGAATAACGTGAATAAGTACAAGATAAAGCCAGTAAAGTCCAATCAAAGATAGTTTGAGGGTCTCCAATGAGGTAGATAGTAGTTCAGGACTGATCTCTGGTTGCGGTAGAATGGTTCAGTTGCCTGATAACAGCAGGGAAGAAACTGTCCCTGAATCTGGAGGTGTACATCTTCACACTTCTATACCTTTTGCTTGATGGGAGAGGGAAGAAGAGGAATGGCCAGGGTGCAACTCAGCCTTGATTATGCTGCTGGCCTTGCCGGGGGCGTGTGAGGTATAAATGGAAGGGAGGTTGGTTTGTGCGATGGTCTGAGCTGCGTCTACAATTCTCTGCAATTTCTTGTGGTCCTGACAGGACATCTGTAGAAGTTGGTGAGAGTTGTTGGAGACATGCCAACTTACTAAGCTTTCTACGGAAGTAGAGGCGTTGGTGTGCCTTCTTGGCCATTGCTTCAATATGGTTGGTCCAGGACAAGTTGTTGGTGATATTTACTCCTAGGAATTAGAAGCTTTCAACTATCTACTTTGGCGCTGTCAATGCAAACTGGGGTGTGTGTACCACTTCACTTCCTGAAGTCAATCATTATCTCCTTTGTCTCGCTGACATTGAGAAAGGTTGCTGCCTCTACACCAGGTCATGAGGTTTTCAATCTCTTCCCTGTACTTCGTCTTATCATTATTTGATATCCGGCCCACAATGGTGACGTCGTTTGCGAAGTTGTAAATTTAATCAGATTTGTACATGGCTGGACAGTCATGTGTGTACAAGGAGTAAAGAAGAGCTGAGAATGCAGCCTTGCAGAGCACCAGTGTTGAGAGTTATTGTAGAGGATGATTTGTCCCCTATCCTCACTGATTGTGGTCTGTTGGTCAGGAAGTCGAGGACCCAGTTGCACAGATGAGTGCTGACTCGTGAATATGCTGATGAGTTTAGATGGTATAATGGTGTTAAAGGCACAACTGTAGTCTATGTACAGTCTGACGTGGGTGTCTCTCTTATCCAGATGTTCCAGGGATGAGTGTAGGGCCAGGGCAATGGCATCTTCCGTGGACCAGTTGTGGTGGCAGGCGAACTGCAGTGGGTCAAGTCTGCTTGGTAGACTGGATTTAATGCATTCCATGAGACCACACCTGGAGTATTGTGTGCAGGTTTGGTCTCCAAATTTGAGGAAGGACATTTTTGCTGTTGAGGGAGTGCAGTGTAGGTTCACGAGGTTAATTCCCAGGGTGTAGGGACTGCCATATGTTAAAAGAATGGAGCGACTATGCGTGTATACACTAGAATTTAGAAGGATGAGAGGTCTTATTGAAACATATAAGATTATTAAGGAATTGGACATGATAGAGGCAGGAAACATGTACCCGATGTTGAGGGAGTCCAGAATCAGGGGCCACAGTTTAAGAATAAGGGGTAAGCCATTTAGAACGGAGATGAGGAAAAAATTTTAACCCAGAGAGTTGTGAATCTGTGGAATTCTCTGCCTCAGAAGGCAGTTGAGGCCAATTCTATGGATGCTTTCAGGAGAGAGTTAGTTAAGCTCTTAAAGATAGTGGAGTCAAGGGATATGGGGAGAAGGCAGGAACGGGATACTGATTGTGGATGACCAGCCATGATCACAGTGAATGGCGGTGCTGGCTCAAAGGGCCGAATGGCCGACTCCTGCACCTATTGTCAATAACTACCATCTACAATGACTTCCGACAGGCTGCTGTGGAAATGGGAACAGTCAATGGTTTTATAGTAATCTTGCAACCTTGTTTCTCTTTCTCATACAATGGTGTGGCACAGGACAACTACAGTGCGGGAGAAAGATCCCTTTCCACCTTCATAGGTGGCAAAAGTGTGCCCATCTGCCTTTGACTGAGTGCTTCTGGGTTTGGACGGCTACTGTAGAATTATGCTTTATGCTGCAACGTGACGTGAATTAAAACTCCAGCACGGACACTGCAAAGCCATTGGTGATGAAGGCCCTTTGGCCATTGCCTTTTGTTGCACTGCTGCTTGTGAATAACGTTGTGAATGCAGGCTGACTTGGACAGGTTGGGGAAGTGGGCAGACGCATGGCCGATGCAGTTTAATGCGGAGAAATGTGAGGTTATCCACTTTGGTATAAAAAACAGGAAGGCAGATTACTATCTAAATGGCGTCAAGTTGGGAAAAGGGGAAGTACAACGGGATCTGGGGGTCCTTGTTCATCAGGCTATGAAAGTAAGCATGCAGGTACAGCAGGCAGTGAAGAAAGTGAATGGCATGTTGGCCTTTGTAACAAGAGGAGTCGAGTATAGGAGCAAAGAGGTCCTTCTGCAGTTGTACTGGGCCGTAGTGAGACCACACCTGGAGTGTTGTGTGCAGTTTTGGTCCCCTAATGTGAGGAAGGACATTCTTGCTATTGAGGGAGTACAGCGTAGGTTTACAAGGTTAATTCCCAGGATGGCGGGACTGTTATATGCTGAGAGAATGGAGCGGCTGGGCTTGTACACTCTGGAGTTTAGAAGGATGAGAGGGAATCTTATTGAAACATATAAGATTGTTAAGGGTTTGGACAAGCTAGAGGCAGGAAACATGTTCCCGATGTTGGGGGAGTCCAGAACCAGGGGCCACAGTTTAAGAATAAGCGGTAGGCCATTTAGAACGGAGATGAGGAAAAACATTTTCTCACAGAGAATTGTGAGTGTGGAATTCTCTGCATCAGAGGGCGGTGGAGGCCTGTTCTCTGGATGCTTTCAAGAGAGAGTTAGATGGGGATCTTAGAGATAGCGGAGTCAGGGGATATGGAGAGAAGGCAGGAACGGGGTACTGATTGGGGATGATCAGCCATGATCACATTGAATGGCGGTGCTGGCTTGAAGGGCTGAATGGCCGACTCCTGCACCTTTTGTCTATTGTCATCAGATTATTAACATCCACTGCTCGCCACTAAATGTGGATTCGATTGTTGAGAGCCCACAACATATAATATTCCATGAAAAAAAACCCTCACGTTCACGTTAACTGTCACTCTATGAAATCTACACTAGACTCTTCCCACCTTCTTACATCTGTCAGTATTGCCTTCAGTAACATATTCAGCCAATGGTTAATTAAGCCCCCAGTGAATGGCTCCATTATGATAGATGTGTTGATGCTGCATGTTCATGAGTTCCACATTCTCACCTTTCTCCAAGAAAAAAATGTTGTCCAAATACATGAGGGGATTAATTTATGACTGTCAAGTGTCAAGATATTTAATCATCATATGCACTCGGATTGGAATAATTAAATTCTTACTTGCTGCTGCTTCATGGGCACATTAAACGCAATCACATAATAAATACATAGAGAATAAATTATCAGTTATTCTGGGTAAACCAGAGAATATAGTGAATTTATTCTTATACCCATGGCCTCTGGTTTTGGATTATCCCACAAGGTGGAATAATGATTTCTTCTATCAAAAAATAAAAAATAAATTCTAAGTCACCTCTCACCTTGCTGTTTCTACAGAAGAGTGGCAGATGATTCATATTTTCCACTGTTGTCCACATTTTAATTGTATTTTTATCAAAATATAATTTAGTCAAATGGAATAGAATATTTGTGTTCTCTTGTGTAAGAGAAAGCTTCAACAAATAGTAAAGTGCAAGAGTATTTTAGAGAGGTTTTTTTTTAAGTTTTCTAGATTATACTAATACTGCTGTAATAGAACATTATGATTAAGATACATTTGTAAAGCAAATACAACATGTATTAATTCTTTTGACATGGATTAAGGTTGCAAAACATAACATTCATCAGAAATTAACTGCAGTCAAAAGGAAGACAAGCCGAGGTCAGCAGGAAAAATGCATCAGTCAGTTTGAGATCATCAAAGACCCCACCCTAACCATGGACTGTTTGCCCTCCTACCATCGGGGAGGCGGTACAGGAGCCTCAGGTCCCGCACCAGCAGGATGAGGAGTAGCTTCTATAATAACACCATCGCACTGCTGAACTCGGAGTCCCGCCGATAGATTTCCACATCTGTATTTATTTATCTGTATTTACCTATATATTGCTATCACTTCGTACTGTCACTAAACTGCATTTCGTTGTACCCATACTTGTATCTGTGCAATGACATTAAAGTTGAATTGAATTGAATTGAATTGAACTTCCAAGGTCTGTGATTATTATTATTAAGTGCTTTGTGCTGAATGTAATTTTCTTAATAAATCCATTGCTCATTAACAAAATATCTTTGCCCAATGTGGTTTATTTAAGTTGCTTTGAGTTTGATTACATTGAGTACGAATTGATAATTC
Organism: Okamejei kenojei; assembly: GCA_035221665.1. Classification (NCBI taxonomy): domain Eukaryota; kingdom Metazoa; phylum Chordata; class Chondrichthyes; order Rajiformes; family Rajidae; genus Okamejei; species Okamejei kenojei. The sequence continues at coordinate 21,055,254 of CM069131.1, forward strand.
ATCCATTGCTGAACAAATGTCGGTGATGGAGGAATCCAGCATGCGAGTGCTAATGACAAGACTGCAGCATTCACAATTGTGTTCAGCCAAACAGTTGATCCATCTCAATTTCCTCCTGAGAGCTGCACCGTTAGAGAAGCTGGTCATGAGCCCAGTTTAATTAATTCCATGTTATACTAAGAAATGTCTGAGAGCACTGGATACAATTAAGGTTATGCAAGCAGACAATCTCTCAGCTAAGTAAAGAAGACCTGTGCTCCAGACTTAATTTCACGTCTAACTAACTTGTTCTAATACAGATTACTTTAGACTTTAGTGCAGAATGCAGAAACAGGTCCTTCGGCCCACCGAGTCTGAGCCAACCAGCGAACACCCCGTACAATAGTAATATCCTACACTAGGAACAATTTAGAGTTTTACCTAAGCTAATTAACCTATAAACCTGAGTTGGACACAAAATGCTGGAGTAACTCAGTGGGACAGGCAGCATCTCTGGAGTGAAAGAATGGGTGACATTTCGGGTCGGAACCCTTCCTCAGATAGTCTTGACCCGAAACGTCACCCATTCCTTCTCCCCAGAGATGCTGTCTGTCCCGCTGAGTTACTCCAGCATTTTGTGTCTACCTTCGGTGCAAGCCAGCATCTGTAGTTCCTGCCTACACAACCTACAAACCTGTACGTCATTTGAGTGTGGGAGGAAACCGCAGTACCTGGAGATGGAACCCGGGTCTCTGGCGCTATAAGGCAGCAACTCTACTGCGTCGCCATTGCACCTCCCTGCTCCACTTTGCCAACCTAATATTACACTAACTACCAGATAATGTGGAAAATTACTGGAGTATAAATTGTTACTAAAAGGTGGAAGAATCTAATATGGCTAATTATTGCCGGTTATCAGGCAAGGTAACATTCGAGAAATATTTAAAAGTGTTGAAAGTTATGAATGTGTTGAACAGGAATCTTCCTTTACATTAGGGGGCGCCGTCGAGTATGGCTGCCCTGCCAGCAGCTGTTAGTCCTTTCAACCTTTTTTTTATTTTTAGTGTTTGTTTTGGAGGTCTTCTAGTCTTTATGTGGTGGGTGGGGGGAGGGGAAGGGGGAAACTTTATTTCCTAGTCCCTACCCGGTCGGAGAGGCGGCTTCCCTCTGACCTGCTTCTTCGCCCCCCCTCACGGCCTACCATCGGACTGGAGCGGCATTTCCTATCGGGACTGGCCGGAACCCCAGCTTTGGCGGCGGCACAGCGCTGGGACACTGTCGCGGAGCGGGCGATGTCTTGCCCGGGTCGCCGTGCGGTGGGCTCCGGTGCTGTGGGCGTCCAGCTGCGGGCGGTGCTGGATTTAAAACACCGCAGAGCCTGAGATCCGGGATCGCCAGTCGGAGCTCCAACCAGCGAGGCCTGAGGACTTCGGGAGCCACGTTCTCCGGGGAGGAAGGGGCCGCTCCAGACATTCTAAGCCGCTGAGGAGTGTTCACCCGACGCAAGTGCTCCATCTCCCCAGCAAGAGGGCCTGAAACATCGGGCTGCCATAGCGGCGACTGCAGAGGCCACAACAGGCCCGACTATGGGTGAACAGGGGACGGGACTGGACTTTGCTGCCTTCCCCCACAGTGGGAACCATTGTGGGGGGATGTTTTTATGTTTATTGTTAAATTCTTTAATGTTGTGTCTTATCTTTATTCGTGTGCTGCAGTGGAAAGTCAAATTTCACAACAATTGGTGTATGTGATAATAAATGTCCTTTGTATCCTTGTATTATCATAAGATATTAGATAAACTCATACACATTCAAACAAGTAAATGAGCTCACTGACTTTTTTACTGAAGTGATTTAATCATGAATAAATCGATGAGTGGCATAATGGAGACAGAAAAAAATCATGCAAAAGTAAACTGTAATTGAAGGTTGAAAGGATTCAACGGAGGATGGCTGAATTAAATTAGGACAAATAGTGTTTATTTACTATAATTAATTCATGATTGTTAATGGAAATTAGGCACTTTGTCTTTCCTAATGTCACACTAACAAGAGAAAACATCCATTATGGATTAGTATGATGGCTCTGTTCTCCATTTATTATAAACATTATTTATGAACTAAAATATTACTTTTTGGAAATCTGTATATCTTCCCCAGATAGAAATGATTTCCAACATCAGTTCTTGTGAAGCCCTGTTAGGAGCACAATCACTAACACAGCAATGGCCACAAAACAAAAATGGAAGTTCAAGTACGATAGAAACGCTAAGGATAAATTAAATTAACAATGTTCCAAAACAACATTCACATAATACAGGATTGAGTATTGTCAACCATTAAGCATTCAGATCAGAATACCAGTAAACATTTTTGTTATTTGGACATAAGATCAAGAATAGTGCCTGGATCAGAGGGTATTAGCTGTAAGGAGAGTTTGGCAAAACTTGGATTGTTTACTCTGGAGGCTGTGGGGGAGACCTGATAAAAAATATACAATTATGGGAGGCATAGATAGAGTAGACAGGCTGAATCTATTTTCCAAGGTGAAAATGTCGTATTAGAAGGCATAGCTATAAATTGACAAGGGCAACATTTTAATGGAGAGTGCAGGGCAAATCCTTTACAAAGAGCATGATGGGTGCCTGCAACATGCTGCCAGGGGTGGTGGTGGAGGCAGATATGATAGTGGCACTTAGAGGGCTTTTAGGTAGGCACATGGATATGCAGGAATGGAGGGATATGGATCATGTGCAGGTAGAGGGGATTCGTTTCACTTGGCATCATGTTTGGAGCATGGTGGGCCGCAGGGCCTTTCCTGTGCTGCACTGTTTGAAAAATAGAAAAATAATTGGAGAATCTTTGAAGAAGTTATCCCACGCTCTTTGTAAAGATTACACTGAACAGGGCCACAATGAAGATCCCCCCGTTAGCCATAATAATGATCTCAATCAGTTAAAGAATATAGAATTCAATATAAATAGAATTGTGATTATATATCAATCGATTTTGGAGGCATGCCAATGTGTATTGGCTGTTATGTCTTTTTGGAATTGAGTTGCTGCACATAAATTAGATTTCATTTTTAAAACGGCAATCATTCTTGAGTGGTCTTCAACTCCTGATAGATGCCAAACTAAATAACGTGGCTCTACTTTTCTACAGCCATCAGCCGAGCTGCAAGATGAACCACATTGAAAGGAATGAAGCTACAGAAGCTACAGAAATGGGCAGAGAAATGGCAAATGGAGCATAATCCGAGCAAATGTGAAGCGTCGCACTTTGGGAGGTTGAATGTAAAGCGAAAGTATACAGTTAATGGAAAGACCCTTAATAGCAGTAATGTGCAGAAGGATCTTGGGGTCCAGGTCTATAGCTCACTGAAGGTAGCAACACAAGTAGATAGAGTGGTAAAGAAGGTAAATCGCAAGCTTGCCTTCATTGGTCGAGCCATTGAGTTGCAAGAGTCAGGAAGTCACGATGCAATTTTATAGGACCACTGGTTGAGCCGCATTTGGAGCATTGTGCGCTGCTCTGGTCGCTCCATTACAGGAAGGATGCGGAAGCTTCGGAGAGGATGTGGAAGAGGTTCACCAGAATTCTGAATGGATCAGAGGTTACTCACCATAAGGTGAAGTTGGACAAACTTGAATTATTATCTCTGGAGCATCAGAGAGGAGGGAAGACCTGATCGAAGTATATAAAATTATGAGAGGCATTGATCGGGTAGACAGTCAGAACCCGGGTGGAAATGTCAATGACAGGAGGGCATAGGTTTAAAGAGGCAAAAGTTGAAAGGGGATGAGAGGAGTAGGATTTTTTAGACAGAAGGTGGTGGATGTTGGAACGTGGTGCTGGTGCTGTTGGTGAGGTCAGATATGAATGCCACATGGATATGTAGGGAATGTGGATCATGTGCAGGCAGATGAAATTAGTTTAGCTTGGCACAGAAAATGTGGGCTGAAGGGCCTGGTCTTGTCCTCTACTTTTCGATGTTCTATGTTCATAGCAAACTCAAAGCACCAGGGATAACCACACGACTGAAATCACCCAAACAAGTACCATTACGTAGTGTTTGGTGGGGTGCTATTTCTGGGTCCACACGGAGCTGTAGACAGGGCTGTGCAAACAGTTTCCAGATGGGGATTCTGCCAGTATTTTTGTGCTCCAGTCGTCTAGCCATTTAACTGGAAGTAGTGCACGTCCATTAAAATTTACTATTTTGCCCCTGTATGGCTATAAACTAGTTCTGAAAGCAGCCCCATTTCACTCGTGAGTCTTCTCCCAATAAATGTTGAAAGCAAAATAACTTTAATCCAATTACTGAGGACACTCCAAATGCCTACCTTCCCATTTTTGATCGCCTACTTAAACACCTCCTTTCATCATTCTGTCAACTGTTGAGCGATGACACTCCCTGAGCATTTTACAATGGGAGGGTTGCGATTCTAATGCAAGCTGCTTCGTACTTAAGCAAACAGAAGTTGCTGGAAATTCTCGCCCCCTAAGGCAACATATGAACAGAGAATAGATAAAAGGTCATTAATCTAAAATATTAGGCTGTTTCTCTCTCAACAGACAGTCAAACCTGCTCAGTATTTCTAGCATTTTCTGTTCTGATTTTAGATTTCTAGTGCCTGCAACATTTGGCATTAGTTATTTTTTTAACTCAATATTGAAAATATGGGTCATAATTTATCTTGAATTACGGTTCCAATTTAACTTACCAGCATATATATTTAATGCACTCAACAGATCACAATTCCCGAATTCATACATTCTTTTTTTTAATTTTTTTTATTTTTTATTTATTAGAAGTAACTACATTACATTTTAATGGTACCTTTTTACAGGTTCCCAGAATTATTAAAACATTATTTGTACAACTTCCTTTTTTTTCTTAAACATTTTTTTTTAGAAAGAAATGAGAAAGAAAGAAGTAGTGAAGAGTGAAGAATAGACTAGTGAGTGTAGAGTGAAGAAAGAAATGCGAGAAAGTTTAAGCAGAAAGGAGATTCTCCCACGCAACCAGTCGATGTTTTTTTTTTAATATTCTTAATCAATTTTCAGTCAAACCCAGAATTTTTAATTTTATGATGATATTACACCGCATGATTCCACAAGGTCAATAAATGGAGACCAACTCGTTAAGAATTGGTCTTTTTTTTTCTATTAGGAGGAGTCTAATTTCTTCCAAATGTGCCATTTCCAACATATTACCAATCCACATTTTGAGTGTTGGTATAGTAGCCTTTTTCCAAAATTTAAGTATGAGTTTTTCGCTATTATTAAACCATAATTAAAAAATGAGATTTGGGATATATTTAATTTATTTACATCTCCAAAGATAATCATTTCCATGCTAGGTTCCATTTTTATCATTTATTCTTGAATTACATTTTATTGTGTTAACATTATTAATGCCTTTGGCTACGCATTTAATTTACAGATCTATATTTCACTATAGCAACCACTATAGCAAATAAAGACATGAAGTGCTGAAGTAACTCAGCGGGTCAGGAAGCATCTCTGGAGAAAATGGATAGTCGATGTTTTGGGCCAGGATCCTTCTTCAGGCAGATTGTGGTAGAGGAGAGAAAGCTGGAAGAGAGGTGGGGGTGCGACAAAGCCTGGTGGGTTAGAGGTGGGTATAGGCAAGGGAAGTCTCATTTGGCAGATGGGTGGACAAAGGCCTGAGATGGAAAGGCAAATGGCTATGAGGTACAGAGAGAAGAAGTGTACTATGTGCAGCCAGAGGAGCAGATATAAGTGGAAAGGGACAGGGAGGCAGAAATGGTTGTTGTTGGTTAGTTACCCAAAATTGGAGAATTCAATGTTCATACTGTTAGGTTGTAAGATACCCAAGTGGACAATGAAGTACTCGTTCCACTAGTTTGCATGTGGCCTCATGCAATGGAGGTGGTCCTGGACAGGAAGGTCGGAATGGGGATGGTTAGCCCAGCAGGCCTTAGCAGACTGAGCACAAGAGTTTGGCACAATGGTTGCCTCCTCGATGCATGGTCTTGTCAATTTAACGGAAGTCACACCAGGAGCAACAAATGCAGTAGATGAGGTTTAGAGGAGGTGCATGTGAACCTCTGTCTCACCAGGAAGGGTTGCCGGGTGGGTCCCTTGATGGATGCGAGGGAGGAGGTGTAGGTACCTGGGGAGAGTGTAGTTTGGGTGGGAAGGGTTGAGTGAACCAAGAACCAAGAGTCACATTCTCCAACCCCACCCAGTTCCGACTCTACGGAAAGGGGTCGGCATGGGAGGATGTGACTGGTGGTGGGATCACATTGAATGTGGTAGAAATGTCAGAGAATGACGTGGAGGCTGGTGGGGTGAAAGGCAAGGACCAGAGAACCTTGTTCCATCTGGAGTAGGGGAAGGCTAAACCAGAATTACAGGACACAGAGGAAAGGAAGGTGAGGGATCCATCGATAACAGTGGAGGGATCTGTTGATGGGTTCTGAGATAGCAAGAAATATGAAAAGAAAAAATAAGCATAGTGTACGCATTCACTAAAGAAAGTTGACACCTCGGATGACCTAGAATGGACAGCCTCATCTTGGGAGTAGAAGCGATGTAGACGGATAAATTAAGAGTAGGCTTCAGCAGGAGGAGCAGCAGAAACAATGGATCTGCCAGGGCAGTCCTGTTTGTGGATTTAGGGGAAGGAGATAGAAGCAGGCATCACTGCGCTAGGGATTTACACTGTTGGAAGTTGTGGAAGCTAGATCAGCAGAGGAAATGAGATCAGTAGCAAGGCAAAACCAGAAATAATCTAATGGTGTTTTAATAACACTTCCCTTGATGCACTGGGAGTTGTTGCCCTGTGCTTAACTGTTTGCGTCATGGTCAAGGGGTGGGTATGAGGAGGTGTCTGAGAGCTGGTACCAGGCCTCACCATAATAGAGGTCAGCCTACCAGGTTACACAAGTGTACTGTTTGAAAATGACTAAATTCACTTTGCCCTACCTTTACTTATAAACCATTTTCAGGAACGGAACAATTACTAATTTAAGACCATGTCAGTGTTCTTTTCATAATGTGAACTCAGCTTCTCAATGAAATATGGATGTGGCAATTTTTGTTTGCGCTCTATTGCATACTTTCACTAAGGAAGGAAGCTTCTGAGTGGATAGTTTTTGAGTTCCCAAGGGCCTTATCCTAGCGAATTATAAGGAAAGAACGACAGTGTCCTATTCATTAAGAAGGAAAGAGGAAAGGCCTTCTCTTTAACAAACTAACAACATAGCACAGCTCTGTGTAAGAATTACCTTTAGCTAAGAACAAAACCACCAAACTGATTTGAAAAGGATTGATTGCACGGAGAGTTATTACCTAAAAACAGGGATAACTAGGCAATACCAGCTACAAACGGAGAAAGTGAAATCAACAGCATTAAAGCCAACATAATAATTTTACTCTCCAGTCTGAAGAAATGTCTCGACCTGAATTCAGACATGCTGTCTGAATCACTGAGTTACTCCAGCATTCTGTGTCTATCTTCAGTGGAAACCAGATTCTGCAGTTCCTTCGTACTTAATAGTTTTAATTAATATCAGCATACCACTGTCATTAAAAGTATGGGATGGTATTTGCTACATTTGAAGAAAGGAGGCCAAGAATCTTGTGACACAACCAGAAGTGATCTAATGATGTTTTAAAGGTAGACAAAAATACTGGAGAAACTCGGCAGGTGAGGCAGCATCTATGAAGCAAAAGAATAGGTGACGTTTCGGGTCGAGACCCTTCTTCAGACTGATGTGGGGGTGGGCGGGAAGAAGAAAGGAAGAGGTGGAGACAGTAGGCTGTGGGAGAGCTGGGAAGGGGAGGGAAAGGAGGGAAAAAGCAAGGACTACCTGAAATTGGAGGTCAATGTTCGTACTGCTGGGGTGTAAACTACCCAAGCGTAAATATGAGGCGCTGCTCCTCCAATTTGCAGTGGGACTCACTCTGGCCATGGAGGAGGCCCAGGACAGAAAGGTCGGATTTGAAATGGGAGGGGGAGTTGAAGTGCTGAGCCACCGGGAGATCAGGTTGGTTAATGCAAACTGAGTGGAGGTGTGGGGCGAAAGCGATCGCCAAGCCTGAGCTTGGTCTCACCGATGTAGAGCAGTTGACACCTAGAACAGCGGATGCAATGCATGAGGTTGGAGGAGTAATGATATTTTAATAACACTTCCCTTGGTACGCTGCTTGGGGCTGTGAGGATTTGCAGAGAGATATTCTTCACACGAAAATAAGTGAACGTCCATAACATAAAGAAAATGAGCTTGACAGTTGTCCAAGATGTCGGCAAATGATGCGTTGGGCCACACTCCGAGGTTGTTTAGTGAAACATTTTAATGGCCTAACCAGTTCAGGAAAAATAAGTTATATTGTTCATTCAGCAACAATTTGTGGGATTCAGCATCCCCGGTCTTTAGAGTGAGAGAGACTGGATGTCTTCAGCTGCCTCTTAACAATGTAATGTATGAGCAACCCACCTGCCAGCTATCAATGATCCACACGCTAAACAGAGTCAGTCACATTTAAATCAGCCAGCAAGCAAAATACGATATTCTTCACTATAAGCTAGAACACACTTGCTGTGTCAGGACTGATTACTTCCACCAGCGCCTTCACTCATGTGGCTAAGCGGACCGATGCCATTCTGGGGACCAGTCCAATCTTCACATCAGAATCACATCCTCAGTGATGGATGTGACATTCATTACTGCACCATTGGGTGTTATTAGACAGGTTTACAATGCGTGACATCTTCCAGGCTCGAAGTACAAATCACACCAGCGGCAGACTGCAGTCCAAAGGACTCAAGGAGCTAGAATCATCACTGAACCAAACCCATGACTGCTGGTACCTGGTAGGACTCCATAGTCCTGCATACTATTACATACCTGCATCTGCAGGAATCTACCGAGAGCTAGGAAGGCATAGTGGCACAGTTGGTAGATCTGCTGCCGCACGGTTCCAGAAACTCAGGTTCGATCCTGACTTTGGGTGCTGCCTGTGTGGAGTCTGCATGTGCTCCCTGTGACCCATATGGGTTTCCTCCAGGTGCTCCTGTTTACTCAGGCAGCTGAACCATCCTATCATTAACTAGAGAGCAGTCCCGACTTAACATCCACCTCATTGGAGACCGTCAGGCTAGGTTTAATCGCCTTTACTGGTGCAATTTTATATTGCACTAAACGTTATTTCCTTTATCATATATCTGTACACTGTGGACGGATTGTATTCAACAATAGTCTTTCCGCTGATTGGATGGCATGCAACAAAAAATCTTTTCACTGTACCTCAGTACACGTGACAATAAACTAAACTCAAACTCTCCTTCTCATCTACCCAAACCCACCTCCATCCACTCCTCACTGTGGGTTTGTAGGTCGCTTGATCTCTGTAAACTTGCCCCCAGTGTGCAGGGAGTGGACGTGAAAGTGGGACCACATAGGTGGCCGGTGTGGACTTGGTGGGCTGAAGGGCCTGTTTCCATGGTGTAACTCCAACTAAACTCAACGATAAAATTGATTTGCTGATCCTGGCGAGCAAACCGTTAATCATTTGTAGTATGCATTAATGAGACGGACCCTACATAAATGCCCCAGGAATGATCAGAAGATAAAGCTGTTAAAGAAGGAACTGCAGGTGCTGGAGAATCGAGGGTACACAAAAGGCTGGAGAAACTCAGCGGGTGCAGCAGCATCTAAGGAGCGAAGGAGATAGGCGACGTTTCGGGTCGAGACCCTTCTTCAGACTGGTCAGGGATCAGGGAAACGAGAGATATAGACGGTGATGTGGAGAGATAACGAACAATGAATGAAAGATATGCAAAAAGGCATCGATGATAAAGGGAACAAGCCATTGTAAGCTGTTTGTGGTGTGAAAATGAGAAGCTAGTGCGACTAGGGTGGGGGAGGGAGATAGAGAGAGAGGGAATGCCAGGGCCCGAGGGCTGAGGGAGAGGTGGGAAGGGGAGGAGACAGCAAGGGTTAACAGAATTGAGAAAATTCAATGTTCAAGCCCAAAGGATGCAGACTCCCCAAGCGGAATATGAGGTGCTGTTCCTCCAACTTGCGGTGTTGAAGATAAAGCTGTTGTGGGCAACGATAGATTTGACAGCCATTGGCAACTGCATGAGTCCATGGATATCTGTCATTACTTGATGCGACAGGAGATGTGCTTTCTCCAATGTGTGCAGAAAGCCAGTCTCTGACAAGACAATCATGTTGCAGGCTATCGTCGGTGAACAGGAGTCCTCTGTGTAGCGCCTAGGTCAGGTCTGCTGCATGATCACCAGGTTGGATGCAAGACCAAGCATATCTCAGTACCGAGGTGCACTTGACAATAAAGTACAATTGAATCATCGAGATGCCTCAAATTGGAGAAGTCAGTGTTCCTGCTGCAGACCACCCAGGCAGAATGTGAGGTGGTGCTCCTCTAGTTTGCATTTGTGCTCACACCAGCAGTGCTGGAGTCCGAAGGCACACAGAGCAGATGGGAAGGGGAATTAAAATGGATGCCAAACAGTAGATCTAGATGGTCATGGCAGACAAAGTGTAGATGTTCGGTAAAGCAGTCCTCCACGGCTCATAATGTTCTAGGAGCAGAATTAGGCCATTCGGCCCATCAAGTCTACTCTGCCATTTAATCATGGCTGACCTATCTTTTCCTCTCAACCCCATTCTCTTACCTTCGCCCCATAACCCCCGTCACTCACACTAACCGAGAATCTTTCAATCTCCGCCTTAAATTATCCATTGACTTGGCCTCCACAGCTTCCATATGTTCTATTCTCCTCCTCACAGATGTGTTCTATGGCACCCCTCACCTGCTGTCCAGGTCTTTCAAAAGCTGGACACAAAGTTTTGCAGCAGCTCAGCGAGTCAGGCAGCGTCTCTGGACAAAAAGGATGGGTGACGCCTTGGATTGGACCTCAGACGGAGTCTAATGCAGGTCTAAGGAGATATGCGATTATTATATATCTCGCTTAAAGGTCTGGTGTCCGGCACTGGATCGATGAAGTAGGAGTGATCCTTCTTCTAACTTCAGAGTCTGAATGGTCCCGACCCAAAATGTCACCCATCCTTTTTCTTCAGAGTTGCTGCCTGACCTGCTGAGCTATCCAGCACTTTGGGTCTACCTTTGGTATTAACCAGCATCTGCAGTTCCTTCTCTCTTCACTCAAAAGCTGCATTGCAGCTTACGATCATCCACCAATGGAGGGATCAATGGTTTCTTTAATGTCATGTGTTCAGAGATACTGAGAAATCCTTGCACTGTATGTCATCCATCAAATGATAGCACACATGAATACAACAGAATCTGTTGGCACGGTTGGCACCAGGCGGCACGGTGGCGCAACGGTAGAGTTGCTGCCTCACAGCGCCAGAGATCCGGGCTTGATCCTGAATACGGGTGCTGTCTGTACGGAGTTTGTACGATCTCCCCATGACCGCATGGGTTTTCTCTGGGATCTCTGGTTTCCTCCCATTCTCCAACGATGTACAGGTTGGTAGGTTAATTGGTTTCTGTAAATCGTAAATTATCCCTTGTGTGTGTAGGATCACGTTAATGTGCGGGGATCGCTAGTTGGCGCGGACTCTGTGAGCCAAAGCGCCTGCTTCTGTGCTGTATCTATAAACTAAAAAAACTAAGAACTTCTTCTGAAACCGCACTCAGAGATGGAACCTTGGGAGCATCCTGCAAACTCCAAGTCTCTGAAATGCCTGATGTAGGTCTACAGAGATATGCAATTCGTGCATATCTCACTTTAAGGTCTGGTGTCAAGTGTCTGGCACTGGGAGGATGAAGCAGGGGTGAGCCCTATCTAGTGAGATGCCGTGTGCTGCTTCCAATGTTGCTTCATGGATCTTCCACAGGCCACACACATGAACTCTACTGTAGGGCCTCCAACAGCCGCCTCCACCAGCACCACAACTCATGCTGCTGTAGGACAACCAAAGGCAGCCTGTGAGATTGCAAATCCTTACAAAGCAGAGAGGTATCACTTTATCAACTAGACAGTCTAAACGTGCCTGAAAGAAAATAGCTGAGAAAAGTAAATGCTTATTGCATGAGTTCCACAATGTTTCTTCACTTGCCATAGTATTCATGAAACAGATTTAGTTTGAAGGATCTTCAAGTTCAAATGTTAATTCTTTCTTTTTCCAGCTACTGAATGATCTGCTTAACTTTCCCAGCATTTTTTGGCTAAATGTCAGGTTTCTAGTACCTATTGTCCATTTTCATTCACTGTATTCTAGGGATGGTTTCTCACAAATGACTCAAGTCATAGCTCGAGCAGCATGGAAACAAGCCCCTCATGATGAAGATCAACCCTCACTCCTCTACCCTAAAAGGAATAAAGTCCGAGCCTCCCCAACACTCCCTATAACTCAGTCCCTCAAGTCCTTGTAAATAGTTTCTGGACTCTTTCCAGCTTAATGCTATCTGTCCTATTCAAAAGGACATAAACTGCAAGAGTAACATGGCAAGTCAGGCCGCATCTCTGGAGAGCACGAATAGGTAATGTTTTGGTCCAAAATGTAACCTATCCACATCCTCCAGAAATGCTGAGTTACTCCAGCACTTTATCTCCCTTTGTGTACAAACCAGCATCTACACCTTGTTTCATCACCTTTCCTACCTTTCCTATTGAAGAGTGACGAAAATTGAGCACAATACTCCAAATGCAGCCACACCATCGTTTTTGTACAACTGCAACAAAACCTCCCAACTTCAATACTCAACACCCTTACCGATGAAGGCCAGAGTGCCAATAGCATTCTTCATCAACCTGACTACCTGTGGCTTCACTTTCCTTCCCCTTCCTCCACTGTTCCCAATGCCTGAGGATCCTGTGCTTACAAATTCAAATGTCAACTCAAGATTCACTCTGTGGAGCTTGAGTGACAAAGTGGATTTGATCACAGTATGCAGCTAAGATCCGACTGAGTGGCGGGCCAGGCTCAATCAGTTGCGAGGCCTGCTGACGCTGCTATTTCCACAAGTTATTACAGTGACTGACATTTGCCAGTGGGCAAAACTGTCTCCCCCAATCGATTTACATTCATCTGGCCTCAGGCATTCCAGTTAAACCTCCATGTCTGTAGGGTGTAGGTAGACAAAAATGCTGGAGAAACTCAGCGGGTGAGGCAGCATCTATGGAGTGGTGACGTTTCGGGTCGAGACCCTTCTTCAGACTGATGTGAGGGTAGGGGGGGGGGCAGGAAGAAGAAAGGAAGAGGCGGAGACAGTAGGCTATGGGAGAGCTGGGATGAAGTCAGCTTCTCAATGCATTGACATCTTCGGTGGTTTTAAATGCCGCAAACACCTCTTGCAGGTTAAAATTCAGCTCAATAAATCTAAACACATTAATCTACGGTACTGGTAACTGCAAGAAGGGAAGATAAATAGCCAGAAAATAAAGTCAATGTGATTGCTAAAGAGTGTGAAATCCAAATGGCAGTGAATGTTATAATTAGGATAAAGCATGGAGTGGAATAGTGTAGTCACAATAGTAATTTATATTCCTGGTAAATAAACTGGATCATTTCGTGCAATGATTTTCATTGTTTCTTCAGATAACTTTGAAGTATATCATTGCAATCAAAATGTATGCACCTCCAAAGAATGGAAATGAACAGAAAATAGCATTGCACAAATACAATGAAGATGGGATTTGAATCAATTTTAATTTACTCCAAAGGTGAGTTTGAGTTCGATCAGTTCTGCGAGACGGGGTGATGACTTGGGCTAAAGCAATCTAAATTTCATTTCCTGTTGCGGCAGAGGAAATACAGTTGGGAATTACAGGATATCATTGCAAAATGAAGCAAGATGTGATTGACAATCTAGCCAGTGTTTTAAACATTCACTCTCTGCATTGATGCAGGCTCATGCATTAATAAGTTGCACAGTAGAAACTCGCAGAGGTTCCTTTTATCTACAGATCCCAAAACAGCGACCTCTGTCACATGGGACAAAGGCATGAAATCACCATCAAATTCAAGGGCTCCTGCACGTTACATTTCACCAACTTACATAAAGCATTTGAATGGGCAGCAGGAGTATGCTTCTCAGTCCCTTGAGCTGTTGATAATTCAGCAAGATCATGGTTGAACAACATGTAGGAAAGAACTGCAGATGCTGGTTTAAACCGAAGATAGACACAAAATACTGGAGTAACTCAGCAGGACAGGCAGAACTGAGGGAAGGAATGCATGACGTTTCGAGTCGCGACCCTTCTTCAGACTCTGTATTCCTCGCCACCTGCAACATCTTTTGGCCCTTTTGCTTATCAAGTATTTAGTTTAGTTTAGTTTAGAGATACAGCATGGAAACTGTTGTTTCTTCGGACCACATTAGCAGTATCTTACACACTAGGAACAATTTACAATTGTTTTTACCGAAGCCAAATAACTTACAAACCTACATGTCTTTGGAGTGTGGGAGGAAACTGGAGCACCCGGAGAAAACCCATGTGGCCACAGGGAGAACGTACAAACTCCGGACAGGCGTCACGTGTAGTCAGGATCGAAGCTGGGTCTCTGGCACGGTACCACTATGCCACCACCAAAGTCTAAAGTAAAGTCTGAATGTCTAAACTTTTTTTTTTAATTCAAAAGTTCTACTTCTGCCAACCTTTGAGGTACAAAGTTCCACAGAATCTCAACCCTCGGACCAAAGATATTGTTTCATCTCTGTCTGAAAGGAGGACTCCTTGCTTTTAACATTTGATCTCAGTTCTGGATTCTCCGACATTCACATTATTAAGACCGCTTTGGGATCTTACATGTTTTAGTCAAGTCTCTATTTACTCTCGGAAATGTTTTAATTACTTGGGCAGCACAGTGGCGCAGCAGTAGAGTTGCTGCCTTACTATGTAGGTCCGGACTGTACTATATTGAGATTGCGTCAGTCACTCAACCGTCGGTATTCGGATCCGTTCGCATAGGGTCATTTACACGTCATTCGCTCCGGGTCCACCCACACTCATGCACGTATTTAATTCCCACCGGAACTCACACCCTAACCTGAAACAGAAACTTTTATACGTTTGTACGTTCTCCCCGTGACCGCGTGGGCTTTCTCCGAGAACTTCAGTTTCCTCTCACACTACAAAAACATACCGGTTTGTAGGTTAATCGGCTGGTATAAGTGTAAATTGTCCCTAATGGGTGTAGGATAGAGTTAGTGTGTGGGGATCGCTGGTCGGTGGGTACTCAGCGGGCTGACGGGCCTGTTTCCACTCTGTATCTCTAAACTAAGCTAAAGCTCGCTCACTTGCTGTGACTCTACATTGAATGCCACAGATGTTAAAGATAGTGCACATTTCTAATATTCCTGCTGCAAGCGGAATGCAAGTCCACAGCAGCGAGGTGAGATCGGTGACAACTGTCGTGACCTCCTTCCTCTGCATACATGTCCTGCACTTGTTCTCTGTGAACCTAGCTACTGAAAATGGCAGGAACAAGTAATGACCATAATTCTTTTTCTGTTCCTGATGTGTTGCAGGGACATGTTGCAGCTTCTTCAACACCAGGCAATGCCAACAATTCACTTCCTGCATGAATCCCAACTCTATTATACAATGCAACATTTTATAGCGGAGCCAATTATATCAATGCTTGCTATTTGCTTAGCAATTGCAAACTTAATCATTTTGCCAAGTCCTTCTCATCACCTTGTATCACCCGTTGCGTCATAGGGGCATCCAATGAGACATCATTCAGGGCGGCACAGTTGGTGCAGCTGGTGGAGCTGCAGCCTCAGAGCCCCAGAGACCCTGGTTTGATCCTGACCTCGTGTGCTGTCTGTGTGGCGTTTGTACGTTCTCACTATGTCTGCGTGGGTTTCCTCCGGGTGCTCCAGTTTCCTTCCACGCCTCGAAGAAGTAGGTTATTTGGCCTGGGTAAATTGTCTCTGGTGTTCGAGATGTGGGATGTTATAGAACAAGTGTGATTGGGTGATCGGTGTTGGCATGGATTTTGTGAGCCGAAGGGTCTGTTTGCATGCTGTATCTCTAAACTAAACAAAACATTTGCTCCTGAATGATGTGCAAACCATTCCATGCTCCATCAAACCTTCATGTAAGAAGAATTGCTTTGTACTTGTGATCAGTCTTCTCTCAAACAAAACACTCTTTTCCTCTTCACTTTGATAATTTTATCCCTTTCATTCATCTGCTGCCAGGTTCGTCCACATCTATCCTGTCGGACGGCATTCCGCCTTTGTCTCCTATTTAGCATGGAGCAGCACAAATACAATATGCACTGACGCACTCTGAATATTGATAATTACATCAAAAAATTGAGACAAATGTCATTATTACAATAATATCTGCACTTTAGAAATATGTCCCAGTTGTAAAGCTTTCAGAACATCCCGAGGTGCTTATAAATGCTATGTTTGTACTAATTCTATTCTCGTCGTTTCCAAATGCTGAAGTGGATGGCATTTAATTTAACTAACCTCCGCAATTTATGCCTTCAGGTAGTGAGAATTAATAAAAAATCTTTTACACAGGTGTAGGAAGGAGCTGCAGATTCTGGTTTAAATTGAAGATAGACACAAAAAGCTGGAGTAACTCCGCGGTCAGACAGCATCTCTGGAGAAAAGGAATATATAGCGTTTCAGGTCGAAACCCTTCGTCAGACTCTTTTTCAGACTGAAGAAGGATCTCGACCCGAAATGTCACCTATCGCTTTTCTCCAGAGACGCTGTCGGACCCGCTGAGTTGCACCAGCTTTTTGTGTCCATCTTCAACTTGTACACAACTGTCGTCTGATAGATGTATTCCTGTCCAATATTTTTAAAAGACAGGGTCAAGTTTCTTATGAACTAAAAATATTAATACCAGTTCTACCTGTTGCGCCATTGCGCCACCTTTTATATGTTCTGCAAATATAATACAAGCAGGTGTTACATAGAAACATAGAAAATAGGTGCAGGAGTAGGCCATTCGGTCCATCAAGCCAGCACCACCATTCAATGTGATCATGGTTCATTCTAAATCAGTGCCCCGTTGCTGCTTTCTCCCCATATCCCTTGATTCCGTTAGCCCGAAGAGCTATATCTAACTCTCTCTTGAAAACATCAAGTGTTAAGTGGTTTGCATTAGCTCTTCAAAGTTCGCTCACTAAAAGTGCTATCACTGCTATCACCATCTGAGAACTCTGCCACTTAAGGACCTGCAAGATCACAGTCTGCCACTGAACTCCAGTCCTTCTGATCCTGCCGACAGCAGATAAACAAACTGTTGAAAGAAATCAGTAGGTCAAACGGCCTCCGTGAAGGATGGTCAATGTTTAGAATTGAAACACTGCTTCAGGATTGATAGGGAAGAGGGAAGATCACTAATATAAAGAGGTTAGAGTCTGGGGAATAATGAAGGGTGGGTTAGGGATATAGTGACTGGTTGGTGAAAGACAGGAACACACAAAGAGGAAAACAGAGGGCAGATGGAATCAATAGGCAATGGGGAGGAGGAAAGGTAGAGGTCGGGACTAGAGGGTGGAAGGTGATAAATGAAGGCTTTCTAAGAAGGCTTAGAAAGTTTGGCATGTCCCCTACAACTCTCACCAACTTCTACAGATGCACCATAGAAAGCATTTTATCAGGATGCATCACAGCTTGGTTTGGGAACAGCTCCATCCAGGACCATAAGAAATTGCAGCAAATTGTGGACGCAGCTCAGGCCATCATTCAAACCAACCTCCCTACTATTGTTTCCATTCATACCTCACGCTACCTCGGCAAGGACAGCAGCATAATCAAGGATGAGACGCTGCCTGGTCACTCCCTCTTCTCCCCTCTCCCATCAGGCAAAAGGTATAGAGGTGTGAAAAGGTATAGAGGTGTGAAAACGCACACCACCAGATTCAGGGACAGTTTCTTGCCAGCTGTTATCAGTCAACTGAAGCAACCTACTACAACCTGAGAGCAGTATTGAACTACTATCTACCTCTTTGATGAACCTTGGACTATCCTTGACCGGACTTACCTGGCTTACCTTGCACTAAACGTTATTCCCTTATTCCCTTATACACTGTAAATGGATGGATTGTAATCATGTCTTTCAGCTGACTGGATAGCACGCAATAAAAATCTTTTCACTGTACCTCGGTACACCTGACAATAAACAAAACTAAAACTGAAATGAAGACACAAGAAGCTATGGGTGTTAGAAGCTGGTAAGGAAGATGATAAGTGGAACTAGATCAAGAATCAGTGTTTACTTAATATGCACCGGATATAAACTGGAACAATGAAAATTTTACTTGATGCAGCTTTACAGGTGCATTTGACACAATGACAACAACAAATAAATATACAATAAATTAGTTATTCTAAATAAAGCAGATGGTGAAAGTGGAAAAGCCAAAGTTCTGTACATAGAGTAACCATATTAGTTCAAAGCCCACTCTGGTTCAGTACCAATGTAGGGCTGTGTAGGGTCGTTCAATAATCTGATTGTTGATGGGAGGAAGCCATTCTTAAATCTCAAGATAAATGGTTCTCAAACTCAGGCAACCAGTTAAGGGAGGGATGAGGGAAAATGGAACCAGGTGGGGGAGGGGATTAGACCCAGCAGGTTATGTGTGTGGGAGGCAGGCAGATGGAACCAGCTTCGGAATGAGATTGAAACTGGTTGATGAAGGGCTTCAAATCTGGTTGAAACTTGGGAGGTTTGGAAAATGTCAAGGTAAGAGAAGCTAAAGAGAGAGAAAAGAACACCGTGGGGTGTAGGTTGCTCTTCCAGTCTGTGTTTGACCCCACCTGACAGTAAAGATGTGCGAGCTCAGACAGGTCGCTGGGAAAGGGAAGGTGAATTGAATTAACATGCAACAGGGTCATGACTGTACTTTCTGACATTGAAGAATTTATAGCAGTATGTTGAGGAATTTTCTCCAGTGCCCTTGTTAGTATCTTAACTCAACTATCAACAAATCAGATTCTCTGATGACCCTGCAACGCCACCAGAGCAATGGGTTTTTACAGCTATCTCCAGCTTCGCCTTCCAAAATGGCACCATAACCTGGTGACTTTTTTCTGTATGGTCCCGGTGGGCTAATTCTATACACTTTGTAGTTAATCAGGGATCGTGCCTGTGTATATATTAATTTATTGAACTGTATGCAAAAAAATAATTTCACTATACCTCGATACATGTAATTATAAAGAAACAATAACTTTCCTCCATGCTAACAAGATGCTGTTTTTCCTACATTTTGATAATGACGGCACTGTGACATTTCCACAGTGGCTGCGATGCTCTTTAGGATATAGTGGAAGTTATAAAAGGTTACCAAAAAAAATGATAAAAGCAGAAAATGTGGGAATACAGGGTTCATGCATCAATCATACTCATGTCAACAGCTCAGATTGAGTGCAAACCAGACTGCTCATCATCCCAGGAACTTGGATAGAGTGAAGTGGAGAGTATGTTTCAACTGCACTTGTTGGCCACCGGGCAGATATTCGCTGGAGTTTAGGGGGGGAGGGGACCTCATTGAAACATACAGAATAGTGAGGGGCTTGGATAGAGTGGATGTGAAGAGGATGTTTCCACTAGTGGGAGAGTCTAGTACTCGGGGTCATTGCCTCAGAATTAAAGGACGTTCTTTTAGGAAGGAGATGAGGAGGAATTTATTTTGTCAGAGGGTAGTGAATCTGTGGAATTATTTGCCACAAAAGGCCGTAGAGGACAAGTCAGTGGGTATATTTAAGGCAGAGATAGATAGATCCTTGATTAGTATGGGTGTGAGAGGTTATGGGAAGGAGGCAGGAGAATGGGTTAAGGAGAGAGAGATAGATCAGCCCATGATTGAATGGCGGAGTAGACTTGATGGGCCAAATGGCCTAATTCTACTCCTATCACTTATGATCGTATTAAAGCTCATTCTGTGAGACAGCTCACAATTGGTCTCTGACTTACAAATTTGTCACTGCTTAGCCCCGTTTTCTCATGGAACCAGGTCCTTTGGCCAAGACCACGCCATCCATCGATCACCTGCTCACACTAATTCTATGCCATCCCTACACACAAGGGGCAACTTACAGAGGCCAATGAACCTACAAGCCCTCATGCCTTTGGGATGTGGTCGGAAATTGCAGCATCCGGATGAAATCCACGAGGTCAATGCGAGAGCGTGCAACTGACAACACCTGAGATCAGGATCCAACCCAGGGCTTTGGTGGCTTTGAGGCAGCAGCTCTACAGGTTGTACCACTTTTCTACCAACTGATATTCTGATCAATATCTAAACTGCCTTATCCTGTTAATATTCTGTGTGGATAAGATCAGGAATTAGTGAGCTCTGCATACAGGATATTATCCACTGCCAGAATCCAGAAACACTAATTAAGACTGCAAGTCTTCAGCGATAACAAGCCAACTGTTGGCATTAACCTAGAAGCTCTGACTAATAGTGTAATTAAATTTTGGCTGAAATTAAGGAGGAACCAACCACGGTGCCTGTGGTATCAATATACTGGAGTCTACTCTGAATGATGTTGTCACTCGCAAAGATAATGCGAGTGCAAAATGCAAGTAACTGCACTTGATAGCACTGGGCAGATATTCGCTGAAGTTTGGAAGAATGGGTGGGGACCTCATTGAAACGTACAGAATAGTGAAAGGCTTGGATAGAGTGGATGTGGAGAGGATGTTTCCATTAGTGGGAGAGTCTAGTACTCAGTAGAGGGTGGTGAATCTGTGGAATTCGTTGCCACAGAAGTCAGTGGAGACAAAGTCAGTGGATATATTTAAGGCAGAGATAGATAAATGTGTGCTTAGTACAGGTGTCAGAGGTTGTGGGGATAAGGCAGGGGAATGGGATTAGGAGAGACAGATCAGCCATGATTGAATGGCAGAGTAGACTTGATGGGCCAATTGGCTTAATTCCACACTCATCACTTATGACCTTATGAAGTAGGCCACACAGCAGCAATCAATACACACATATGCCCACAACATGGGCTGCAGTTCATTTTTTGTCAGCCTCTGTGATCTAATACAAAATTCCAACTGGGAGGTGTTTTTGAAATTGATGGAATTAATTGAGTGATACAGCATGGAATAAGACCATTCGAACCATTGAATTCTCAATCACTCATTCACACTATTTTATCTATGATATCACGCTTTCTCGTCCACTCCGTTCACTGGGGCAATTTACAAAGACCAATTAACCTGTAGGCCTGCACGTCTTTAGGATGTGGTAGGAAACCAAAGCACCCGGAGGAGACCCATGTGGTCACAGAGAGAACGTGCAAACTCATCACAGATGCGAGGTCAGGGTCTAGCCCGGGTGAGGCAGCAGCTCTACCAGCTGTGCCACCCTTTATTAAAGGATAAAAATGATCTGAGGCATACAGCTGCATTAACAAGGCACTCAGCCTGAGGCCAGCAGCTTAGCAAAATGGAATCCAGTGTCTACTCATGACCTTCTACAGGGTGACTTCATGCATCAGCAATATCATTTAGACATAGCAAAGTGTCGTCCTTCATCAACGAAAATTCACATGTTATAGAATTGCTTCCTAATACAGGACTCAATGCAGCTCATAGAAAAATCATAGCCACATATCAGTTCCTCTCATTAAAAACACCATTACATTCTTAATTTCAGGATTTCAGATTAATTGCTAGATATAAATGTGCCAGATGAGAGGAATGGAAGGATGAAATAAATCATTTGAAGGACTATTTTCACTCTTTTATTGGAGACAGTAATCCATTTAATTAATTTAACTGTGAAACATGGAAGTTAACTACAGTTAATGGCTTTGTCACCATTAGATCGATAAAAAACAGCTATGATCATTGAATAGTTTATTACGCCTTGTATATTAAAAGTTCCTACTTTTTCCACCCAAAAAAATAGGTTGATGTTATGGCAGAGCCCTTTTTAGGCAGTCGATAAAGCTCTTCTTTCAAGGAATAGTTACTGCACACAATAATTTCCTGGGCTGATTTTAGTTACTAAGAAGAACCATGAGATATATTCATCAGTGAGACCAAGCGGAGACTGCCCGCCCCTTTCACTGAACACCTATGCTCAGTCTATACGGTCTCCCAATTGCAAAATATTTTAACACCCCTTCTTACTCTGACCTTTCAGCCCTGGACATCCACCACTGTCAGAGTGAGGCCAAACATAAATTGGAGCAACAGCATCTCATATTTTGCTTCAGCAGCTTACAACTCAGCAGCATGAAATGTTAATTTCTCTAACTTCAAATAACCATTGCATTCCCTCTCTCTCTCTCTCTCTCTCTCTCTCTCTCTCTCTCTCTCTCTGTCCCTCCTCCCACCCCTGGTCCACCCACCGTTTGTATTCCTTTGATCGCACCTCGTCCCCAGCCAACAACGGACCATTGTGGGCTCCACCTTTCTCGAATCATCGTTGCAGGCTCCGCTTTGTTCTGTACCTTCCCATTCCACTAGATTCTCAGTCTGATGAAGGGTCTCGACCCGAAGCGTCACCTATTCCTTTTCTCCAGAGATGCTGCCTGACCTGCTGAGTTTTGTATCTATCATCATTTGGGTGACCTAATGTTTAATGTTATACTTAAATCTTCAAAAAGTTACAGAATTTCCAATCTTCATGACTGTAAAAATAAAACTGAGCAAATATTTCAATTGGGATATGCCAGGCTATTCTAATACAATTCAATGCTGTTTAAAATGGAGGAGCTTCTTCCTACGTCGCATTTGTCCTGGATTGTCAACCAAAGAACCGGCTTCAATCTGAGAATTTCCTCCACTGATATAATGTGCTGATAATATAATTTAGTCTGTGTGCGGGAATTTTGCTCAATATATTCAGCTCGGGAACTTACTCCACAAAGATATCTTCCAATACCGTGACAATATTTCACACAATTAATACCAATCTCTACAACTATGAATTCAGCTATGTTTAGGCTTAGGTTTATCACTGTCACATGTACCGAGGCACAGTGAAAAGCTTTGTTTTGCATGCAATCAAACCAGATAATACAAGCATGAATACAATTAAACTAAACTACAATGGGAAGTGCAAAGATAAAGGTACAGAATATAGATGTATCTTATTACGGAAGGACCGTTCAGAAGCCGATTACCTTATGGAACGACCGTTCAGAACCCCGATTACAGAGGGGAAGAAGCTGTAGAGGTGTCTGGGAGGTGTGCGTTGTCAGGCTTCTGCATCTCGTGCCCGATGGGTGAGGAAGAAGGAATGACAGGGGTGGCATAGGTCTTTAATTCTGTTAGCTGCTTTCCCGAGGTAGCATGCAGCAAGCCTGCAAGGTCCAAGCACGTAACACTCTTTTTGTGTGAGCCAAATGCAAAAACCTCAAGAGGTTGAGGTGCGACCTGATAGAAATATATAACATTATGAGATGCATAGATAGCGTAGGCAGTCGCAATCTTTATCCCAGGGTGGAAATATCATAGACTAGAGGGTATAGGTTTAAAGTGAGAGGATCAAAATTTAAAAGAGATGTACGTGACAAGTTTTTTTTATAAACACAGAGAGTGGTGGGTACCTGGAATGCACTGCCAGGAGTGGTGGTAAATGCAGACATGACAGGGGCATTTAAAAGCATTTTAGACAGGCAAATGCTTGTGCAGGGTGCATAGAGGTATATTGATCACATGCAGGCAGAGGAGTTTGGTTTTACTTGACATCATATTAGGCACGGACATGGTGGGATGATAGGCCAGATCTGTGTGTTCTATCATTCACTGTTATGCTGTGTGAAGATGAGTATTGTGTGCAGTTTTGGTCTCCAAACTTGAGGAAGGACATTCGTGCTATTGAGGGAGTGCAGCCAAGGTTCACGAGGTTCATTCCCGGGTTGGTGGGACTGTCATATGTTGATAAATTGGAGCGGCTGTGCTTGTATACTCTGGAATTTAGAGGGATGAGAGGGGATCTTATTGAAACATATAAGATTATTAAGGATTTGGACACGCTAGAGGCAGGAAACAAGTTCCCAATGTTGGGGGAATCCAGAACCAGGGGCCACAGTTTAAGAATAAGTGGTAAGCCATTTAGAACGGAGATGAGGAAAAACTTTTTTGTGAGTGTATGGAGTTGTGAGTGTGTGGAATTCTCTGCCTCAGAGGGTGGTGGAGGCTGGTTCTCTGGATGCTTTCAAGAGAGAGTTAGAGAGAGCTCTTAGGGATAGCAGAGTTAAGGGATATGGAGAGAAGGCAGGAATGGGGTACTGATTGTGGATGATCAGCCATGATCACATTGTATGGCGGTGCTAGCTCAAAGGTACTCCTGCACCTATTGTCTTTTGTCTAACTGCCTGTAGAATCTGCTTATGTTTTTCATCCCTCTTGCTTCCTCTCACAAGGCAAGTCAGGCAAGTGCAATAGAGCATTTGTGCAGCTGCCACGGCAGAGTACAAGATGACTGGCCATTTAAGTGGACACAAGCTGCATCCTGCCATCAGCTGCCTCAAGAATACAAAGTCCATTATTGTGTGACGCTTATTTTATTCTTCTAAATGCTTCAAGGTTTCATTGAAAGCAGTGGGCCCTGAGGGTAGTCAGGGTGCCATGTCATGAGGTCACATGGAGTTACCCAGGCAACTTTGTAGAGTCCAACGTCAGAAAGCAATCAACACCGTCAGTGCCCGCTCCTGCCAGCTTCCTTTCCAGGATGAAGGTTTAATATTGGCACGTAATAGTTTCACACGTTTATGCTGACAACTTGCAAAAGGGCCTTGGTTTTCACAGCAATTTACCAAACACTATGAAGAACGTCACAACGAGTCCAGTCCCACAGAAAAAATCATTAAAGAAAATGAGATGAGATGTCTTTACAAATGCAAGAGTGGCTTCAAGGACTCTGCAAGGTGCCAACATTTAGAAGGTTAGTCCATGCCTTGCTGATTAGTAATGTCTCTTTGTAATAATTCTTTGGGGGAGAAATGACTCACAGGAGGATAGGAATATATATATCTGGTTGAAACACATCATTGCATCAGTGCCAATATCAGTCCAATTTCATTTGCAGAGGGAATTCTTTGCAGGAGAACTAAGACCAAGGCAACACGGTGCCGCAGTTGATCGAGCTGGTGCCTTGCGACTCTAGTAACCTGGGATCAATCCTGACCCCTGGTCTGTGTGGAGTTTACATATGTTCCCTGTCACCATGTGGGTCTCCCTTGGGTGCCCAGGATTGTTTCCACATTGTGCAGATATACGGGCTGGTTGGTTAATTGGCCATAATAAATCGCTCCTCGTTTGTAGGTGAGTGGTAGAATCTGGAGGGAATTGATGAGAGTTGGTTGCAGAAGAAAATTAGTGGAGAATGGGTTTGGTCTGTGTCCTGGCATAGTCTCAGTGGACCAAATGGCCTCATTCTATGCCGGAAGGAAGTATTGTACAGGCTGAAATGCCAAATGGGTTGCAAGGTTAAAGGTTCGGTTCCAAGTTTAGGTTTGGTGCAATTTCAGGTGAGACCGTGGACTGCGACATTGTTCCCTTTGTTTGACTTTAGTGGTGCTGCTGATGGATTTTGAAGCCAATGGTAATTTTCAAATTGAGCAGTAATTTCAGCTGTTCGACCATGCCAGTTGAGATTGGCAATGACCTGTTTAAGTATGAAATAACGGGTATGAATGTTTGATTGAGTGAAGGGATGTGCACCTGCATCGGAGGGCCAAGAGAAGCTTGATACGTGACCTTTTTATCTCAGTTGAGTGACTAATTGCTACTTTGCTTTATCTGACCCAAACTAGTGTCATGGACACATACAGCACGGAAATGGGCTCTTGTGCCCAACTCATCCATGCCAACCAACTTGCCCACCTACGTTCGTCCCATTTGCGTGTGTTTGACCCATATTCCTCAAAATCTTTCTTATCGATATACCAAAGCACTTCCATCGGTAGTCTCTTTCCAAATACCCATCACTCTTTATGTGTCCATCAGGTCCATTTTACTTTATTTTTTCCACTATCACCTGCGCCCTCTAGTTTTAGAATCACATACCCTGGATGGGAAACAAAAACAGTACACCTCATGATATTATATACCTCTATAATATCAGCTTCCTATGCTCCAGGGAAATAAGCCCCAGTCTATCCAGTCTCTTCTTATACCTCAAGCCCTCCAGTCCTGGTAACATTGTTCCGAATTTTTTCTGCACTCTTCCTATAAGGTGACAAGAACTGCACACAATACTCCCAAGTGTGGTCTCACCAACATCTTGTACTATTGTAACATGATGTCACAATTCTTGTACTCAATGCCTAGACCATTGAAGGAAAGCGTGCCAATTACTTCTTCGCCACCCTGTCTACCACCCGTCGCGACATCCAGGGAATTTATTTTCATTAAAGTACTTAATTAAATATATTTCTAAATGAATCATGAGGTGTGTATTTCTTAGATTGTGCGGTTTGAAATAACGTTATTCAGCTTCAGATTCACTTGAGATGTTTGGCTTAAAAATTGAAGATGATGTTTGCATTAAAACAGTAAGTCAAGAGCATTTTTTTGGTGGGGTTGGCGACAGGCCATATCAAGTTACATTGTGAGAATCACACACTCAGGCTTGTGAAACTTTGGAATTTTCTTACCACAAAGTACTGTGTTTTTTTTGGATACAACGAGGTTCAAGGGGTATGAAGAAGAAGAATCAGATGATTTGCCATGATTTAATTGAATGACAAACCAGATTTTAAAGGACGGTGTGAACTCTTCCTAATACTGTTCCTTATGTATTTTATATGTAACAATCCTATTGAGTAACAGACAATGATCTTAAAGCAGTGGAGAGTTGTTTTGGGAAATTCGTTTCCATTAATTCCTTTCTAGAGTGCACTTGCAGATTATTCTATTCTTATAGCCAACAGCTAGGCTTTATTCCACGCTTGCTTTGATTGCTTAGTGTTATTGTTCTTACATTATCAGACTGCGGTTAAAATACCTTTACCGTCTGACTCATACTTAACAGAACATGGTGGAAATACTGTGGGAAGAGAAATAGCATCAATGTGGGAGACCCTAGAGCAGTGGTTCACAACCTTGTTTGCCCCATGCACCCATTTCACCATATGTCAGAATGTCATTCCCCCCCAGCAGCAGCAGGTAACCGATGCATACTGAATTTTGTGTCGCCCTGGGGAGCTCAAAGGCAATAAAAAGATCAACATTCTAACATTTTGAGTTTGCTAATCTGTGGTCCCAATTTCCCCCCCCTGAAAACCTGAAATCCCCCCCCGGGGGGAATTCCCCCCTGGTTGACAACCCCTGCCCTAGAGTTTAGCTTAGTTTCCGGAGATGGACTGAGACATTCGGTGAGATGACACTGCATTAAAAAAAAAAAAAAATCACACCAGTTCTGATACACAGATTGCAAATGGTATGAAGAAGTACAGCTGTAGCACAAACAACTTACATCATCCGAGCCAACTTATTTTCTGTAAATGTAGAAACAAAGAACTACAAATGCTGGCTTACACCAAAGATAGACACAAAGTGCTGGAGTAACTCAGTGGATCAGGCAGCATCTCTGGAGAAAAAGGATGGGTGACTTCAGTCCGAAGAAGGGTCTCGACCCAAAAGATCACCAATTATTTTAAACCAGAAATGCTGCCTGACCCGCTGAGCTACTCCATTGTATCGTAGTCAGCCAATAGGCCCGAATCCAGGCAACAATTCACAATTCATTTGGAATTCCAGGTTTCAATGTACTTGTTTCCCAACATCAAACACATACGCTACCCTCGATTCTCATCCTCCCATCATCTCCAGTTCAGCTTGCGGCCCCATTCACAAAAATAACCCCCATCTGACAAAAAGAACGTAAGCACGTTGTACCTGAATGCTTGTGGTTAGATTACGCGTGAAAGCTGGACGAACCAGGATTTGCTGTCAACTTCGAACAATAGAGGCATAGGAGCATTGAATAACCCAGCGCAGAATCAGGGCAGTCAGCTCATTGTAACTTGGGTGCTCGACTTGAAGAGTGATTCATTTTAGCGAGAATGATAGAAAATCCTGCTTCTTTCAGCTTGCACATGCAATCTAATCACAGGCTTACAGTTATATACAACTATGGTAAAAACACCCCTCGGTGAAGCATATATTAGTGTAACATTTTGATATCAGCTAACTGCTAATACATTTTATCCTGGATATATGTAATCTTTCATATATTTGCAATATAGTTGCATATATATTTAATCTTGACTTTTCCGATGAAAAGGAAGATAAATGACTGATTTGATTTTGCAGGTATGTCGGATATGGTACCAGAGAGTTTTATTCAATCTGTTATCCTGTTCAGTAGCTGTACACAATACAACAGGTTTCAGACTGAAAGAAGATTGTTGGGTGCGGGACATGCATGGCAGATGCAGTATAATGTGGATAAATGTGAGGTTATCCGCTTTGGCGGCAAAAACAGGAGGGTAGACTATTATCTGAACGATTAGGAAAAGGGGAGTTGCAACGAGACCTGGGTGTCATGGTACACCAGTCATTGAAAGTAGGCAT
Organism: Okamejei kenojei; assembly: GCA_035221665.1. Lineage (NCBI taxonomy): Eukaryota > Metazoa > Chordata > Chondrichthyes > Rajiformes > Rajidae > Okamejei > Okamejei kenojei. Next base: position 21,083,751 of record CM069131.1, read on the forward strand.
GCAGGTGCAGCAGGCTGTGAAGAAAGCGAATGGTATGTTGGCATTCATAGCAAAAGGATTTGAGTACAAGAGCAGGGAGGTTCTACTGCAGTTGTACAGGGTCTTGGTGAGGCCACACCTGGAGTATTGCGTACAGTTTTGGTCTCCTAATCTGTGGAAAGACATTCTTGCCATAGAGGGAGTACAGAGAAGGTTCACTAGACTGATTCCTGGGATGGCACGACTTCCATATGAAGAAAAACTGGATAGACTCGGCTTGTACTCGCTGGAATTTAGGAGATTGAGGGGGGAAATCTTATAGAGACTTACAAAATTCTTAAGGGGTTGGACAGGCTAGATGCAGAAAGATTGTTCCCGATGTTGGGGAACTCCAGAACAAGGGGTCACAGTTTAAGGACAAGGGGGAAGTCTTTTAGGACCGAGATGGGAAGATAATTTTTCACACAGAGAGTGGTGAGTCTGTGGAATTCTCTGCCACAGAAGGTAGTTGAGGCCAGTTCATTGGCTATATTTAAGAGGGAGTTAGATGTGGCCTTTGTGGCTAAAGGGATCAGGGGGTATGGAGAGAAGGCAGGTACAGGATATTGAGTTGGATGATCAGCCATGATCATATTGAATGGCGGTGCAGGCTCGAAGGGCTGAATGGCCTACTCCTGCACCTATTTTCTATGTTTCTATGATTCTATGACCCTATCATGAGGAAGTATCCAATGAGCAATCAACAAGAATGTGTAGCCCTTCCAATAAAGCAGCACAACTAGATACGTACCACCTCCAAATGCTTTGGAAAATAGCCAGCAACTGCTGACAAAGCATGCTTCTTAGCAACATACGCACGTCAGTGACAAGAGATCCTTAAATAAATATTTGAAGTGCCATCCATTAGCCAGTTTTATTTATGCACATTTTCAATTTCATTTTGTTTAGTGGGAAAATCAAGACGATACAAGTAAAATAGCCAATAAATGCTGGAGTAACTCAGCGGGTCAGGCAGCATCGCTGGAGGAAAGGAATAGGTGACGTTTCGGGTCGAGACCCTTTTTCAGACTGAGAGTCAGGCTGAGAGGGAAGCTATAGGTATGAAACGGTACAAGGAACAAATGAAAGAAAGGTATGAAACGAATGAATCAAAGCTAGCACCGATGATCAAGGAAAGGTGGAGCACTCTCCAATAAAGGAAAGGTGGGGCACTCACCAATAAAATGCCCCTTTCATTCTTCCATGTACTAAACAATTTTAACCAAAATAATACATGGAAAATAACTTAAACACATTATTTTCTTGACCGGTTTGGGATCAGTTTTTAATGATAAAGCAAAGAAAACCGCTGTTCATCATGTAATAATGTGTGTGCATGTCAGAGGGTGTCCACACAGAACCATCATGCATAGAGTGGAGGAATAAGAATTAGATCCAGCCACATCAATTTCTTCACACAATAGTAACTTGCAACTGTGAAACAAGTTCCATGTCGCACTCCAATAGTTAATATGAATATTTAAATTTATATAGTCTGAAGAAGGGTCCTGACCTGTACCAACATCCATCCATTTCCTCCACAGATGTTGCCTGAGTTACCCCACCACTGTTTGTTTTGCATTTAAATTTACCCGATTACTTTAGACATGGAGTGCACAACATTCATTACAGCTGCATGTGCAGGTTAACAGTTAAATAGAGCAAAATCCAGTTTAATTTTGGATTCGGCTTTAGGTATTGTAAAGTGTATATGTAATTGTTCCTTTTTGAGAAATTGTCCACAGAAAGAAACTTTGATTGCAGAATGTGGATAAAGAAAGCCACAGCCACATGCTCATTTCACAAGTAAAAGATTGTAACGTTGTAAGAATCTTTCCATGCGATGCTGCAGTGTTGATTATATGAACATTTGCCCAGGCACTTAAATATTTGGTGAGCAATGTCCATGAGATCTACATTTAAAATGTCATACCATTCCATCTCTTTAGAAAGATATGCATCAAATTGGCGTCATTTAAATTTATATTGTTGTGGGTACCAGTGCAGAAAGACATCCTGAGAAGAGTTCACAGTGGAGAGATTAATACTCTCCTGGAACATAAATATATATGAGCACGCTGAAGCCCACATGTCACAAAGCCACAACCTTTTCTTGTTTCACTAAACAAATGCAACAGCAATGCAAAATGCAAAAGCTACCAACCACTGGTTGACATTTTCCACATGAGGGGCAATGCGTGCACAACAAAATTACACATTACACAGCCAGTATCATTTTTTTTTAAACTGCTTATAAATGATGCATTATAAATATTTTATAACTTTAAACAAATACAAGGAGTATTGAGGAAAGAATATCATATGCTAATAAGTACTTAGTGCTAAATGGCATAAGCACATTAAAGGTCAAACTGTTGGAACGGCATCACAGAAGGAAGAATGTCACAATGATACAACGATGTAGGGAACTCAGACTGAGCTGCGCTTCTGCGCATATTTTTCCATAATTACCCATCATTTCAAAAAATCCTTCAACTTGTATAGATGCAGGTGTTATCAATGTCAACCACAGAAGCTCATCTATGCATATGTTTTTTTTGTCTATCAATACATAAAATGGGAGGTTATTTGGTTAATGACCCTTGTTAATGTGTTACTCACTTGTTAATCAATCTAGTAAGCAACTGAAAATGCAAAACAAATGTAGAATGCAGGCCTACTATATATTCAAGTTCATACATCTTTGGAAGGAAATGAATCTCCCGAAAAAGGCATTTTGCATTTTAATACATTCTTCAGGAACTCGAACACAGTGATATGATACAATTGAATAAATATCTAATGAGTGGTGAGATCCCACAGACAAGGAATAGGAAATGGGGAATGGTATCATTACCAGTGGAAACATGATCATCAGAAAGAGAAAGCAGCAAAGAAAATTGATAGATTTCAATCCCATAATACTATACAAATGTTAGCCAAGGAATTTTATCCCGCTCTGCCTTGTATATATCATCCCACACTCTGATCAGCAGGCCACCGGTAATTTAGTTGACACATGCGGTCCTACTTGAACCCAATGAAAGGCTAAAATAGGTTTGAAAATATATATTATTTCTCATGGAGTCAATAGCTCCTGATGACCTGTTAACTGCAGGTTGAGCATATTATCCATCACGGTCCTCTCTGCAAAGATGATCTTGCAACAATCCTCATCCCCAGGGCCATACAAGAAAATAATTCAATCCCACACCATCCCACTTACAGATGTAATCCCTTCCCCGACCATTACAATCCGAATTGTGTATTGGTGCTGTATATGTTGTTTTGTTTCATGCTTGTTTTAACTGTAAGGTGTCCCTGAGAGCCCTGAAAGGCGCCCATAAATAAAAAGTATTATTATTATTACTATTATGCCGGTAGCCAACTATACTCTGCCAAATTTCATCACATTCTGCATGTTTCCTGGAAGATTTGACCCACTAGTCGTGGCCATCTTGTGTGTGTACCCTTGCCGCTGTAATGGCAACATTAGCATGCCTTCAGAGTTCCATTCAAACTATTCAGGACCACTAAAACAGACCCTTTAGCCCATCCATTCCGACCAAGTTGCTTAACTGGGTTATTGCTTTATGTTGCTGGCTCCGTATGTTTCTGTTCAACGATGTATCCAGATGTGGTAGGTGGGAACTTAGTGATTGTAATATCACGGAATCTCTTTCATTACTGGTACTGGCAATGTGTAATGTCGGCCCATCAAGTCTACTCCGCCATTCAATCATGGCTGATCTATCTCTCCCTCCTAACCCCATTCTCCTGCCTTCTCCCCATAACGCCATGTGTGGCTTGAATGTCATCTGCCACTTATCAGTCCATGCCTCAATGATCATCAGGTCTTGCTGTAGAGAGGATTTGTTATCTGATGAGTTACAAAGGAAATTGAATGGTCATCAATGAACAACACTACTTTCGACCTGATGATGGAAGGCCTTTGACATGGCAGCTTACTTTGCATGGGCACTGGGGAATGCTCTGGTGGGCTCCCATGGCTAACATCCTGAAGATAGATTATTAGTCTCCAACACACAATAACATCTTCCTTTGTACAAGATATGTCTTTAATCCAAGGAATATTTTCTACTTAATGTTCCCCATTGACTTGTTCTTTAGTAGAGCTCCATTAATGGCACACATTTGTCAAATGCTGCCTTAACTGCTCGGCTCTGGAATCCAGGAAAAGTACAGGTCAACAAGAGTTCAATTTAGCTCTTCAGGCGAAGGGAATCAAGGGATATGGGGAAAAAGCTGGAACGGGGGTACTGATTTTGGATGATCAGCCATGATCATACTGAATGGCGGGGCTGCCCCGAATGGCCTACTCCTGCACCTATTTCTACGTTCCTATCCCAACAGTAAATCCATCCCCAAGTATTACTCCAGTAAAAGTACCCACCTTCTCTCTTAACTCAATGGTAATTTGCTCGTGGATTTTACTATAATAATTCTTGAATTTCCATCCTCAAAATCTTGAGGCTGGAACCTCCTGAACGACATTTTAATAGGGTGAAATATGTAAGTCAATAGAGATACAAGAAGCTACAGATGCAGGTTTACCTTAAAAACACACACACACACACACAATCATACATACACTTGGGTCGCCCGAGCCCAACAGAATGAACACTGAATTTTATTAGGTAACGTATTCCCCTCACCCCCACCCTACCTGGTGCACAACTAATTATCCCACGATCCTCCCCGATCCCCTTCCCCACCATCCCGTTCCCGCACTTACATCTCTCCCTCTGGCTTGATATTTCACTCCTCTTATCTACTTAACCAACACCCTTTGTCTCCTTTATCATCTCTAATCTTTGTCCATCTATCTGCCCCCCCTCCCCCCAAATGTGATTTACCCGCCATTGTCCCACCTCCATCTCTTTCCAGCCTCAACCCGAAACGTCACCTACCCATGTACTCCAGAGAAGCTGCCTGACATGCTGAATCACTCCAGCACTTTGTGTTTATTTTTGAATACGTGGCGCTACAATTTTCAAAGTCGTATAAAGATTGTGTCAGAGCATCAAAATGTATTGTTGATTTTTGCAAAGGACTTGTGAAGAATATCCAGAGCCACAGCCCAGCACTAACAGAGGTCTCTGCAAGCAGGAACACTACACAAGTCACCACACCTTGGCTTCCATGAATAAAGCTGTCCAGGGACATGCAATGACCTGTATTTAAGACGCAAGAGGAAACAGATCTCCATGAAGACTGGTTAGATGAACCTTATCCTGGATAAACTTTATTCCTCAGAAAATCAATTGTGAGGAAGGATCAGGAGAAGCTCTGGATGAATAAAGTCCTGAATGAGGACATCTGGCATAAGTGACTGCTTGTGTCTTTTGCAGTGGAGTTATAGAGACACTCCAGAGACACAGCCAAACATTCCTAGCAGCATGTTGCCAAATGGAGGTCTCTGCAAGGATATGCGGATTACTCTAAAGCCTATGGTTTATCCAACAAAGAAGCATTGGGCAATACAACAATTGGAGATGGAAGAAAGAAAGGAGTATCCGCAGGAGTCCAGGCAAATGGAGCACAGAGAAAGCAGTGAGGCTAGGGTGTTGTGCAGCATTTTTTCCAAAGAACAATGTTTGAGTACCTCCCCTTCAGACAGCACTGGCCTCGTTTCCCCTGTACCATTTCAAGGGAAACAAGGCCAGTGACATCTGCTGTTCTGTGAGTTAACAAAATCTTTAGACTTAAAATTCATCGAGGAAACAAACAATGGGCGGCATGCTATTGTGAAGTCATTTGGTAGAATTTTGTGCTGGGGAAATGTTTCCTTTGCAAAAAGAAAATCCTACTGGGAGACCAGGGGTCAACGCTTTCTCAGTCATACACCACGGAATCAGGCCCTTGGGCCCAACTGGTCCACGCCGACCAAGATGCCCCATCTAAGCTCAACCCATTTGCCCGTATTTAGCCCATATCGCTCACCTTCCTCTCCCATGTGCCTGGCCACGTGCATTTTAAATGCTGTTATAGTATCTTACTTCAACCACCCCCTTGGCAGCTCGTTCCATATACACGCCACTCTCTAAGTGAAAAAGGTGCCCCTCATGTTCCTGTTAAATCTTGCCTCTCTCACCTTAAACCTATGTCACACAGTAACCAAAGACAATTCTTATGGTTTGCACCTTTTTTTTCTCAAATGGACTAGATAACCACTTCCACAATGGAGTGCACAGCATCATTTTATTCACCCCCTGTGCAGCAGGCAGGATTGTAGGGAACAAATAGGTAAAAGGCCAAATGGCAGCTGGCGGCTGCTTGGGAACATCGACTGACTATCTGTGTCCCGTTCCTCCTAGAGAACTGTGCCATTCCACAACAGCTGGTTCCATTATAACTACCATTCTAATTCCCAAGAAACCCGATGTAACAGAAAATCATGTTAGAAAGATAATTATGCCAATGGGGGAAAGAGACAAGAGAGTTTCAGTCTCACAATAACAAAGTTACTTTACCCGTCCACAATATTCCCACGCCCACCGCAAGATTTGCAAAATGAAAGGTCTTTTCAGCAGCAAGATTAATTATGTTACTGCTGCAAGCTAAAAATATTTAAAAAACTGTATGCTACATTATTTAATAGAATATCATTGCTCGGGTGGCACGGTAGCTCAGTGGTAGAGCTACTGCCTCACAGCGCCAGAGAACCGGGATCGACCCTGACTATGAGTGCTTTGTGTACAGACTTTGTACGTTCTCCCTGTCATCACTTGTGTTTTCTCCGAGATCTTCGGTTTCCTCCCACACTCCAAAGACGTACAGGTTTGTAGGTTAATTGGCTTGGCATAAATATATATTGTCCCAAGTGTGTGCGTGGTAGTGTTAATGTGCGGGAATTGCTGGTCGGTGCAGACTTGGTGGGCTGAAGGGCCTGTTTCTACGCTGTATCTCTAAACTAAACTGAAATAAAAAGTATAAATAGATGCGATTGTTATCAATTTCAATTAGCACATTGATTAACATGGCAAATGTGTTCTTTAAAAGACAATATGTCTGATTATTATAGAGACATTACAATGTAAACAGAACATTTTTTGTTTGTCAATTTTCAAAGTGGGTCTTTAGTTCCCGATTGAAATAGTTTTATACTCAATTCAGCCCACTTAATGCAAATAGCATTGTCCAATTTCCTCCGTCGCGTTGTATTCTTTTTGTGTAATGAAATCACGTATTATTTCAGAGCTAAATTGGATTTGGCGCATGTCCTCAGCAATTGATACTGTCTCAGCCTCTAATTTGAGATTTAGGAGAAGGACCAAGTTCATCTGGTCCTGGTGTGTCTCCTACTCTTCAACAAATTTAGTTTAGTTTAGTTTAGGGATACATGATGCAAACAGGCCCTTCGACCCATCAAACCCACGCTGACCAATCATCTCCCGTTCACATTAGTTCTACGTTATCCCACTTTCTCATCCACACCCTATGTACTGAGAGGCAATTTTATAGAGGCAAATAAACTGCAAACCCACATGTCTTTGGGGTGTGGGAGGAAAATGGTGCACCCGGAGGAAACGATGCCATCACAAGGAGAACATGCAAACTCCTCACAGACAGTGCCCAAGGTAGGGATTGAACACGGGTCTCTGGCACAGTTAGGCTGCACCACTGTGCCACTGTGCCACTGAAGCACTGCACAAGCATGAATCTGCAAGTATGCATGGAGTAATACATAGGTTACGCTGGAGCTGCTAGCAGCAATTCATGTTCATACGTTATAGGAGCAGAATTAGGCCATTTGGCCCATCAAGTCATTGGGCCGATCAATCATGGCTGATCAATCTTTCCTCCTCAACCCCATTCTCCTGCCATCTCCCCGTAGCTGCCAAAACCCTTACTAATCAAAAATCTATCAATCGCTTCCTTGAAAATACCCCCTGACCTAGCCTCCACAGCCATCTGCGGCAATGAATACTACAGATTCACTACCTTTTGACTAAAAAAATTCCTCCTTTCGAAAAGGTACGATCTTTTAGTTTGAGGCTGTGGCGTCTGGTCCTCCCACTAGTGGGAACATACTGACGATGCGAGAAGTATGGTGCGTTACTGTTTGCCTATGGAGCCAAGGAATTCACATCTTAGCATCTTTGGCCAAAAGTAAGGACAGCTACAGAACATCAAGAGTACGTGCAGGGCTGCATCAGTGGGCTGGAAATACAAAATTGTGCAGAGGAAGTGTGTTCAAATAAATTGTGCAAACTCTAAATTGTGTTAGTCTCTGAAGTATTGCGATGGATTGCTGATAAGCAAACCTCAGGTTGCTTCATCGCTGTCACTGATCATTGCAATTTGTTGCATTTTCTCCATGGCCAGAAGTCATGTACAGTTAGAGTTTATACAACTGTCATGGTGGGTATGACATTGTGCAACCCAGAATGGAGGTGATCGCTCACTGGATTTGACAGTAATCACCAAGTAGGTTTGCGCTGTGGAGTCGAGATTGCCAGTGTGATAGACTCCTTAAAGATTAACCATCACAGAAGTCCCAAGGCAGCAGAGCAGGCATTGACATACACGCTGCCCTCGGGAATACTGCCGCTCAGACAGATTGAATGGTCGATCCATCAATTGAAGGGAAGACAGTCAGCTCCTTTTTCACAGGATGGAAAAATCAAATACTAGAGTGCACAGCTTTACGGTGAGGGGGCAAAGTGTAAAGGAGATGTGCGGGGCAAACAATTTTTTATTCATTTATAGTCATAGAGCATCATAGAGTGCCCTTCAGCCCAACTTGCCCACACCTGCCAACATGTCCCAGCTACACTAGTCCCAACTCCCTACGTTTGGTCCATATCCCTCCAAACTTGTCCTATCCGTGTACCTGTCTAACTGTTTCTTAAACGATGGGATTGTCCCAGCCTCAACTACCTCCTCTGGCAGCTTGTTCCATACACCCACCACCCATTGTGTGAAAATGTTAACCCTCGGATTACTATGAAATATTTTCCCCTTCACCTTGAATCTCTGTAATACATATTGTGTATTTATCTATTTATTTATTTATTGATTAATCTATTATTATTATTATTACAGGTATTACACACAGAGGGTGGTGATTGCCTGGAACTGACCTTGGGTGCTATCTGTCTGGAGTTTGCATGTTCTCCCTGTGACCACACGGGTTTCCTCTGGGTTCTCCGGTTTCCTCCCACATCCCAAAGGCATGCGGGCTCATCGGGTAATTGGTCCCTGTAAAAATTGCCCTGACACGTAAGAAGTGAATGAGAAAGTGGGAAAATATTGAGCTAATGCAAACGGGTGATTGATAGACAGCCTGGACCCGATGGGCTGAAGGGCCTTTTTCCATACTGTATCTCTAATCTAAACTAAATAGTGGAAGGTGTGATATTGGGGACAGAGACCACCATCACCATCATCATTGGGTTAGGGGATTTTAGTGGGTGATGTCATTGGGGTCTGGGCCTTGCAGTTCAGGGTAAATTTGTAGCTGGAAGTGAAAGGGGAATCTCAAAGGATAAAAAGAGAAAAGGGAATCTCAAAGGATAAAAAGCAAATACAGGAGATTCCTTACAGGACTTCCCAATCCAGCTTTGTTTCATCAAGCTTAGTTCGTCCGGGCTAAAGCCCCTTTCCCGAGTTACTCACGAATTCTCCCGCGTTTTCCCCTTGCTTCAAACTCTGAGAATGTCCATAGCGAGTCCGTAGTGAGTCCGTAGGAGGCCGTAGATATTTCGTAGCGGCTCGTAATGCCAGCCGTAGGTACTCGGGGCATCAGGTAAGTCGGGACGTTTTTTCAACATGTTGAAAAATGTCCACGATTAAAATAAATTGCCCCGAATACCTACGGCTGGCTATTACTGTAATTCCCCAAGTTTGAATCAATGGGAAAACTCGGGAGAATTCGTGTGTAACTTGGGAAAGTGAGACAGGGGCTTAACTAATACTGGTTACTCACAGTTATTGAACCATACAGCATACAAACAGGGCCTTCGACACAAGTTACAGTGATTAAGCAGAAGCAGCACAGTGGAAGCAGAATGGTGCACCGGGTAGTCCAGGGACCCCAGTTTGACTCTGACTCGAGTGCTGTCTATGTGATGTTTGCAAGATTTCCCCCCGGGACCATGCATTATTCTTGCAGCTGTACCAGTTTCCATCCTCATGCCAAGTGCTATAAACTGCATCTTGACTTCCTGACTTTAATACTCAACGCTGCAATCAATGAAGGCAAGCAGACCATATGCCTTCTTTACCACTTCTTTACCATATGCCTTCTTTGCCACTTTGAAAATAGTTTGCAACTGCATCATTTATATAATTAAAAGCCTAATCTTGACCACTTCCTGTTTGCGCTTTTGATATTGATTTTAGAAAAAATGCTACCACGTACGGCTGTGATTTTTGGCCATCTTACTCAGAGTCCCCCTCCGCTCAACAGGTGCCAAGGATTTTTCCCATCGATGAAAAATAAAAGAGTTATTAGTGTTTAAGAAATGATGAGATTCTCTCTCCTGTCAATCACGCCATGAAGACCATGCCCCGTCCGGTGGGAGGGTCGGAGCGTATATAAAACCCGGAAGTGTGGGCGAGGCTCAGTCTCTGCAAGATGGGGGAGGGAGAAGTCACGACTCTCTGTCTTTGGTGGCCTTGCACCCTACTTGAAATTGTATGAAACTGCACTTGAATTTGGTGGCCTTGCACCCTGCTTGAAATGGTAGGAAACGCACTAAACCCTGCTTGAGATGGTAGGAAACTGCACTTGAATTTGGTGGCCTTGCACACTGCTTGAAATGGAATTTCAAGGAATAGCCGCGAGTCAACTGCCAGCCCACCAGCCGTGAGTGAGTGAGCTGCCAGCACAACAGGCATGAGTGACTGAGCCGCCAGCCCAATAATCCATTTGGCCCACAATGTCCATACTAGCCTTCTGGAAACCAGTCCTTTCAGCCCACAACACCCATACTAGCGCTCCAGAAAGCCCACCCCACTGGCCACCAATATTGGAATTGGTGGAGAGGTGGAATATTGCATTGGGGGACCAGACCCTCCCATGTGAAGCTGGGACCCAACGGGTCCCACTTAGTCTAGTTTTAAATGAATTGGAAGGAAAACCAAGAAATAATTCAGTTCTGTACAATTTAAATAACGGTCTTTTAATTTTCTTCCTCCATTTTGTTGTCATTGTAATCAGCGTGAATGAGCAAAAACTAATAGAGGTCACCACCTCTTATTATGTCTTCAATGGTTTCATAAAACACCTCGAGCACAGGAACAGGCCCATGGCCAGGGCTGCCTACTCTCACGCATTAAGCATGAGACTCACGCATTTCGACAAACTTGCACACTCTCATGCTGATCACAAATTTCTCATGTGTTGTCGTGAGAAATTCTGTGATCAACGAGAATTTCAAAACTTATGGAAGCAGAAGCAGCGGCGGGGGTAGATGCGGACGGGCAGCCGGGGCTGGTGAATGTTTGCCGGGCTGGCGAGTGTTTGCCGGGCTGGCGAGTGTTTGCCGGGCTGGCGAGTGTTTGCCGGGCTGGCGAGCCTCTCACTGCAGCTCCGGTTATGGAGCAGCCTCAGTGCAAGTGTCCCGGGCTGTCGGAGGCGTCGGAAGCATTGCGCCGCTGCCGTTAGAGTCTCTGTGCCGAAATTTGCCCTGATAACCGGCATGGATCAGGCAGCGTCTCTGAAGAGAAGGAATGGGTGACGTTTCTGGTCGTGGAAGGGTCTCGACACAAAACCTTTAGAAGGGTCTCGACCCGAAATGTCACCCATTCCTTCTCTCCAGAGATGCTGCCTGTCCTGCTGAGTTGCTCCAGCATTTTGTGTCTCTCTTCAGTTTAATCCAGCATCTGCCGTTCCTTCTCACACAATGGAACCCAACAAGACAACTTTGAAGCTAGTACCACTCGAGTGGGAGAGGGACGGAGAGAGAGAGAGAGGATGTTAAAGAAATTGATATTCATACTCAATCGGGGAAATTTCTTGATATCTGTCTTTAAATTGATATTTTGATCATCTTTAAATGTAAGTCTTGGATTCATGTAACGCAGGAACAAATAAGCAAAGGCAAGATGGTAAATATAAACTACAAATTAACTTCAGACAATGAAGCTTGTAGAGATGAACGTTGCCCTTCACTTTACAAAGAATAACCTCAGGGATTATGCAGTAAATGCCAACAAATACTCTGCAACCTTGGGATAATATTGTTCATGTTCAAATCCGATAGGCAAGTTGATTTGCTCAATATTATAATTAGTTCAAAGATACAGCGTGGAAAAAGGCCCTTCGGCCCTTCGAGACCGTGGTTCTATGTTATCCCACTTTCTCATCCACTCCCTACACACTAGGGGGCAATTTACAGAGGGCCAATTATCCTACAAACCCGCACGTCTTTGGGATGTGGGAGGAAACCCACGCCGGTCACAGGCAGAACGTGCAAACTCCACACAGACAGTACCTGAGACCAGGATCGAACCTGGGTCTCCAGCGCTGTGGGGCATTAATTGTAATGCTAATACTTGGGCCTCCGCTGATATGCCGGGATGATTACCCAATATTACTGAATGTTAATCCATTGTATTATTGATTATATACGTTGCGCCCATTCTCCTTTATCTGTACATTGTGAGCGGCTTGCTTGCATTTACCGGATAGCACGCAACAAAAGCTTGTCCCTGTACCTCGCTGCAGGGGGCAATAGTAAACTAAATCAATCTACTTACATGTATCTGTGTGTTGTTGCTGTAACCAGCCTGTTAAGGTGCAGCAACTGAGAATGTCATTGTTCTGATGTCACTGCACGCAAAAATCTAAACACTTTTGTCTTCATTCTACACTTGAAATTACCACAATGACATTTAAACTGTATTTGGACAGGTACACGTGTAGGAAGGAACTGCAGATGCTGGTTTAAACCGATAGACCACAAAGTGCTGGAGTAACTCAGCGGGTCAGGCAGCATCTCTGGAGGGAAGGAATGGGTGACCTTTCGGGTCGAGACCCTTCTTCAGACTGAAGGTCTGGTTAATTGGCTTGGTATAAGTGTAAATTGTCCCTGGTGTGTGTAGGATAGTGTTAATGTGCGGGGATCGCTGGTCGGTGCGGACTCGGTGGGCCGAAGGGCCTGTTTCCACGCTGTATCTCTAAACTGAACCCTGTCCGGCTAGCAGGGCTGTGTAGGGCCGAGTGCCGGGACACGGTGACATCTGGCTGATCTCCACAAAGCCAATCACGTATCGAGCAGCGCCACAAATCAATGGGTCCAACGACATAGAGAATAAATTGGGTGTTACTCCAGCTTTTTGTGTCTATCGACGACCTGGAGAGTGGGCTGGACAGAGTGACGCAGCTTGTCGCGGCTCCCCTGATCCAAGCCATTCCCACGCACCTATGGGCCTGTCCCACTGAGGCAAGTCTTTAAGCGACTGTCAGGGACTAGTTTTACTAGCATTCACCTACTACACCTCGCGACAACCTATGACAGCAAAAATTGGTGCCACTGTCGCTTATAGTCGCACAAAAGATCGCCTAAGTGAGACAGGCCCTTCATGCAGCGGCTCGGTGCATCCTGGAGGACAACCAGTGGCTGCTGGAAGTAGGTACCAAGCACTGGGTGGAAATGGTGGAAGATCGTGGCCTTCAAATGGGGGTGGTTGGAGAAAGCATCCGATTTTCACTTGGTGTAACTGCAGGAAAAATGTACCCGATGTTGGGGGAGTTCATAACCAGGGGTCACAGTTTAAGAATAAAGGGTAGGCCAGTTAGGACTGAGATGAGGACAAACTTTCTTCACCCAGAGAGTTGTAAATCTGTGGAATTCTCTGCCACAGAAGGCAGTGGAAGCCAATTCACTGGATGTTTTCAAGAGAGTTACATTTAGCTCTTGGGGCTCGATAAATCAAGGGATATGGGGAAAAACAGGGCAGGTACTGATTTTAGATGAACAGCCATGATCATATTGAATGGCAGTGCTGGTTCGAAGGGCCGAATGGCCTATTCCTGCACCTATTTTCTATTTTTCTATGCTTGAGTATATGGCACTAAAACTCGACCACTTGATTTTGAAGCATTCATGCATGGTGGAGGTATAATGTAGTCATAGAGTGATACAGTGTGAAAACAGGCCCTTTGGCACAACTTGCCCACACCCGCCAACATGTCCAGCTACATTACCTGCTTTGATCCTTATCCCTCCAAACCTGTCCAATCCATGTATCAGTCTAACTGTTTCTTAAATGTTGGGATAGTCACTGCCTCAACTACCTCCTCTGGCAGCTTGTTCCATACACCCACCACCCTTAAAAAGTTACCTTAAAAATACTTCAAACAAAAAACATTGAAATCATACTTCTACAATGCACTAAAACATGATTTAATACATCAAATGTCAAAAAGGCCCCTACCATGGGAGGGGGCACCCTCCCTCCACTTGCTTGCTCCACTCCCTCACAGGGTAACCCCAAGGCGAGTGATCAGTCATCGCTCAGCCCCCCCACTTTCAAAAATGCTCCGTGGCCCTTGGTTCACACAGAGAGCGCTGCCAGATGTGAGCGGGGAACTGAGGCCAATTGTCCGTGATGTCTAGATCCCAATGCTCAGCGTTCGTGTTTTGGAGTTGGCAAATGTTATTGATTTGTAATTATCCTGATTTGTAATTAGTTGCCCTCGGTACATATTAACTGTAATATAATAATGTATGCATGTTGGTAGGTGCAATCAAAACAATTATCATTGTTGTGTTATGAATACCACAGAAAATATTATGTACTCTCAAGATCACATTTAATAGAATAATATTGCTTAAATATATAGTTATTGGACTTTGCATTTGTAAAAGTCCCAGCTGAGAGAAAGACAGCAAACTACTGAAAATATTGGGGGTGAAAATGGACAGTTTGTTAGGAAAATGAAGGAAGGTAACAGAATACATAGAGCTGAGTGAGTATAATTTTATGGATGAGAAATTGTGTTCAACCAATTGATGACTTCTTTGACAAAGTAACTAGCATGTTAATAACAAGGAAGCCAATGGATGTAACAAATTTAGTGATATAAAATTTGGTCCATAAAAGTGCCCCATAAAAGATTACCGCATTAGATAAGCACATGTGGACTTGAACGTAATAGGTTAAGTCCGAGGGGTCAGATATGGAGGTTTATGTGTGGGCCAGATATATTGTCAGTGCAGAGGGGCTAGGAGCAAGGCCAAGTGTGCATCCAGAGTCAAGGTCTGGAATAGTACTAGGTGTGCAGTCAAAGCTGGGACAATGGGAGTGTTCAGCACTGGGAACCTAAGCAGGTAAGCTGCTATGATCAGGGTAGAATAGGGGGCCAGGTGTAAGGCTGGACTCGGGGTCAGGAATGAGAGAAAGTATGCAACTGGAGTCAGGGTCAGGAGTATATCAGGTGTGCAGTGAGACCCAGGTTGGTGAACGTGAGCCAAGTGTTTGATTATAATTTGATTTCCATACATGAATATACTAAGATCATTCATGTGCTGCACCTGTTGATCAGAGCCTGGCTCTACTGTGGAATGTAATTCGGAGTGTAATGTAACCTAACCTTATTCATATCTAATCCAATTTAAAGCATAAATATTGCATTCAAATGTAGGTTAAAAGACTCGCTACATTATGCACCAGAAATTTTCATTTGGCGAGAAATAGTATTGCGTAGGCTAATGGGACTGAAGGATGATAAATCCCCTGGGCCTGATGGTCTGCATCCCAGGGTCCTCAGGGAGGTGGCTCTAGAAATAGTGGACGCATTGGTGATCATTTTCCAATGTTCAATAGATTCAGGATCAGTTCCTGTGGATTGGAGGATAACTAATGTTATCCCACTTTTCAAGAAAGGAGCGAGAGAAAACGGGGAATTACAGACCAGTTAGCCTGACTTCAGTGGTGGGAAAGATGCTGGAGTCAATTATTAACAAGGTAATAATGGGGCATTTGGATAGTAGAAAAGGGCTTAGTCCAAGTCAGCATGGGATTTATGAAAGGAAAATCATGCTCAACTAATCTTCTGGAATGTTTTGAGGATGTGACAAGTAAAATGGATGAAGGGGAACCAGTGGATGTAGTGTATCTAGACATTCAGAAAGCCTTTGATAAGGTCCCGCACAGGAGACTGGTGGCTAAAATTAGAGCACATGTATTGGGGGTAGGGTGTTGACGTGGATAGAAAATTGGTTGGCAGACCAGGAAGCAGAAGAGTAGGAGTGAACAGGTCTTTTTCAGAATGGCAGGCAGTGGGAGTGGAGTGCCGCAATGCTCGGTGTTGGGGCCACAACTGTTTACCATATATATTAATGTGATTTGGAAGAGGGAATTAGGAACAACACTAGCAAGTTTGCAGGATGACACAAAGCTGGGTGGCAGTGTGAACTGTGAAGAGGATGTTAGGAGGTTGCAGGTGGACCTGGACAGGTTGAGTGAGTGGGCAGATGTGTGGCAGATGCAGCATAATATAGATAAATGTGAGGTTAACCACTTTGTCGGCAAAAACAAGGGGGCAGATTATTATCTCAATGGGGTTAGGTTAGGTAAGGGAGAGGTACAGCGAGACCTGGATGTACCTGTACAGAAGTCACTGAAAGTTGGCGTGGAGGTACAGCAGGCAGTGAAGAAAGCTAATGGAATGTTGGCCTTCATAACAAGAGGGTTTCAGTATAGGAGTAAAGAGGTTTTTCTGCAGTTGTATAGGGCTCTGGTAAGACCACATCTGGAGTATTGTGTACAGTTTTGGTCTAATTTGAAGAAGGACATCCTTGTGATTGAGGCAGTGCAGCGTAGGTTCACGAGATTGATCCCTGGGATGGCGGGACTGTCATATGAGGAAAGATTGTAAAGCCTAGGTTTGTATTCACTGGAGCTTAGAAGGATGAGGGGGTATCTTATAGAAACATATAACATTATAAAAGGACTGGACAAGCTAGATGCAGGAAACATGTTCTCAAAGTTGGGCGAGTCCAGAACCAGGGGCCACAGTCTCAAAATAAAGGGGAGGCCATTTAAGACTGACGTGAGAAAAAATGTTTTCACACAGAGAGTTGTGAATTTGTGGAATTCCCTGCCACAGAGGGCAGTGGAGTCAAAATCACTGGATGGAATAAAGAGAGAGTAAAAGGCCTGTCCACCTGTACGAGGTAAATCAAGAGTTCTCCCGAGTTTTCCCCTCGATTCGAACTCGGAGAATGGCTGTAACGGGTCCGTAGGAGTTCGTGAATGTCTCGTAGCGGCTCTTACGAGTAACGGTAGGTACTCGGGAAATCAGGTAAACTCGTGAAGTTTTATCAACACTGTGAAAAATGTCCATGAGTAGAAAAATACTCGTGATGAAAACAATTGTTACTTTTTACTCGTACGAGCAGCTACGAGACATCCACGAACTCCTACAGACCCGCTACGGACATTCTCCGAGTTCGAATCAGGGGGAAAGCTCGGGAGAACTCTTAAATTACCTCGTACAGTGGGACAGGTCCTTTAGATAGAGCTCTAGGGGCTAGTGGAATCAAGGGATATGGGGAGAAGGCAGGCACGGGTTATTGATTGGGGACGATCAGCCATGATCACAATGAATGGCGCTGCTGGCTCGAAGGGCCGAATGGCCTCCTCCTGCACCTATATAAAAAAATTTTTTTTTTAAATTGCACAAATTCAAGCTGAAAAATTCAAAGCTCCGTACCACCCTCCCACCCCCCACCTCAGACGCTGCGTGCCCCCGGGCTTGGTCTCTCGCAATTTCTCACTCCCAACTCTCACCCAATGTTGGCAGCCCTGCCCGTGGCCCACAATGTTCATGCTGAACATGATGCCAATTTAAACTAATCTCATCTGCCTGCAAATGATCCATATCCCTCCATTCCCTGCATATCTACATGCCGTTCCCAAAAGCCTCTTAAATGCCCTCATTGTATCTGCATCCATCAACAATCCTGGCGCAAGTTCTAGGCACCCTCCATTCTCTATGTAAAAAATTTGCCCTGCACTATTTGTTAATTAGAATTCCAGACCAACACCTGTGACTTAATCATTTATTTTTCTTCCAGCTTCAGGCAATTGACCTGATGCAGTTTTTTAAACTGAATATGGTGCACCTGTGAATGATATGGTACAGAGCAGTGTATATCTGCTAAGCAATATTAACAATATTATCTCCCCATCCCGTTCCCTATCTGACCTTTCTGTCCTGGGCCTCCTCCATTGTCAGAGTGAGGTCCAGCACAAATTGGAGGAACAGAACCTCATATTTCACTTGGGTAGCTTGGACCCCAGCGGTACGAACATTGACTTCTCCAACTTCAAGTAGCCGTTGCTTTCCCCCTCTCTCCATCCCCTCAACCTTCCCAGTTCTCCTACCATTCTTACTGTCTCCGACTGCATTTTAACTCTGTACCGCCCACTCCCCTGACATCAGTCTGGGTCTCGACCCGAAACATCACCCATTTCTTCTCTCCAGAGATGCTGCCTGTCCCGCTGAGTTACTCCAGCATTTTGTGTCTACCTTCCATATTAACAGTGGTCTGTCTGTGAGGAGAAAACCTGTAGACTGCAGGAAGTTACAGATGGTCTGGTCAGTTAGACAGCAAAGTGGTACGAGGAATTTAATCCAGAGAAGTTGTAGTATCATACATGTAGAGGTGCACAAAGGAAGGGCAATACAAAATAAGTGGAATTTTGGATTGTATATTCATAGATCGTTAAAGAAAGCAGATCAATGCAACAATGTGGCACGTTGGCGCAGTGGTAGAGCTGCTGCCTTACAGCGGCAGGGACCCGAGTTCGATCCTGACTATGGCCGCTTATTTGTACGGAGTTTGTACATTCTCCCTGTGACCTGCTTGGGTTTTCTCCGGGATCTCCGGTTTTGTCCCACACTCCGAAAGGACATACAGGTTAGGTAAAATTGTAAATTGGCTTAGGTAAAATTGTAAATTGTCCCTAGTGTGTGGGATAGTGCTGGCGTACGGGGTGATCACTGGTCAGCACGGACTCGATGGACAGAAGGGCCTGCTTCCACGCTATATCTCTAAAGTAAAAGTAAACTAAAGTAAATTATTGCTACTGAAAAGAGCACGTTTTGAAAATCCTGCAAGAAAATTAATTATTATCGCGGGTCTGAAATTCTCTAGCCCCACGTCTCCCATTTGACACAATTGCCCTTATAACATGATTTTGTAGGAATGCAACTAATGCATGATAGCTTAACTCGCTGTAGATCTCCTGACATGCACAGCCACAACGGATGCATAGCGTACGATAACATCTCTACAATTCAAATCTGAAGAATATACGATAATTTTTAATTCATTCTCGTATAAGCTATGATAACATGATAGATAATAGGTGGATATTAAAGTGCGGGATTTGTAGGTAAAGAAACCTGTCTTCGCCTATCACCTCTCAATAGGCTATTTTGCAAATGCTAAACTTTAAGCAATAACCTTTTCATCCAAATCGTCTTAGACTTGAGCAACGACTTTGAACTAGTTTTCTGGCGTTATGCCATTATGTGAAAATTATGACACACGTTTCCCAGAAGGTGGACATTTTAAGGCGGCATTTTGGGGATATCTGACAGATCTGTCATTTCCAGATTACCGTGCATACAGTGATAAGAGACAGTGTCCTGCTTGTGAAAGCAGATCTTGCATCTGTGCATTTACTAAATTACACACAAGACTGAAAATTGCCGCTGGGGATAATAGCAGATGAAACGTTGATATACTGGTGAGACATATTTCTGTCCGTTGGCAAAGATATGCATTTACTGTATGTAGCACCTCTTGCAACTCAAGGCATCCCAAGGTGCTTTGCAGACAATCAAATATCACAGCAATGTAGAAAATGCACCATCAAATTCATGTTAAATAAGCATCAATAAACAATGTGACCACAACCAGACTGATGTGGTATTTGAGGTTGATTTTACTTCAGAGTCATGTGAGTGACTACATGAAGAAGCCCCGCCTGGTGCATGCTCGGCATTACGTCGCCGCACATGAAGCTCCGACAGGGTGGAGAGCGCAGCTCCCACTAGCGTAAGTTTAACCCGCAGGTAAGTCGCTGTTGAACTTTCTTGCTAGTGGGTTTAAACTCTGCAAGTCTGCAGTTAGAGTGCTGATGTATTTTGAATTTTTTTTTTAAACTCTGTAACTCTGGCTCGAAATACAGAGCCAGCTAGAGTGAATGTATTTTTAAACTGAGGTAATTGAATAGAACGCGCTGGAACAGCAGTTTCCGATTTAGATCGGATCGGGAGATAACGGCTGCTTTAAAAGCCGTCTCCCGCTATTTACCGCTATTTAGATCGGGTTTGGAGATAACGGCTGCGCTAAATGCCGGCTCCAAATACCCAGTAATTGTTAAATAAAGTCTGCTCTGAGTATATGTTACCAGATGCAGTTTCTTTATGGAAATGTATATAACCCTGTGTGATACTGAGGTTAATACAAATATTCTGCAAGCAGAACGTGCCTGTCAGAATTATAATTTTAAACATATATGGTTTATGCATAAATACAAAATAGTGAAGTAACTCTCCTCCAAGGGAGGACAAGAATGTGGGGGAGGCTGGAAATGGAGAAAATGCTCCACACTTGACTTAGTCAAGGGTTCTTGACCCAGGTATGTCTTCCTGTAAGGCAGGCTCCAAAGGAGTTTCCATACGCTGAGTATGGTGCCAATGAAAATGGGATTCTGATTCTCCAGTACCTTGGTTAGGTCTGGATGAGATCCCTAGAGCAAGATGCTCCAAATTCTAATCAGTCAAGGGTTCTAAAGACCCATGAGATTCTAAGGCAGGCTCCGAAGGAGTTTCCATACACTGAATATGGTGCCTATAAAGAATGAGAATCTCATTCACCAGTGCCTTACATAGGTCTGGATGAAGTATTTAGAGCAAGATAAAATGCTCAAAATTCTAAACAATTAAGGGTTTTAAAACCCATGAGATTCTAAGGCAGGCTCCGAAAGGAGTTTCCATACACTGAGTATGGTGCCTATGAAAAATGAGAGTCTCATTCACAGGTGCCTTGTTTAGGTCTGGATGAAGTCTCCTAGAGCAAAGATTCGGGAGTACTAGGGCAGGATGAAACTGACCCTGAAGCTGGTGTCCCTACTTATGTGCATACACCAGAGCACAATAGAAACGCTCCGGGTGTTCCCGATGTAGCACCAAGTTTTGCTATATCGGTATGGACTGGTGAGGCTATGGATGAACCTGCGGCCAACATTATTTGGTTTCTCACCTACTCCAAGAAACTGTTATGACTGAAACAGTAAAAAATATATAAAACACCCGTCTATTGTTCCTCGTTCAGGGTGCCAACAGTAACTCAGTAATTGGGCACCCATGAGTGTAACAATGCGAGGACAGGAAATGTGTTCCAGCATGTCCTCTAGCTGATATGCAGTTGGCATCACTGCATTTGGGGAAGACATACATGGGTCGATAATGTCCAATACTTTTAAGACATGCTTGCGTTACTCTGCAATGCATATTCAAACCCAATTGTGTGATGAAAATTGCCATTTGGCTAACATTATACCCAAAAAATGCAGGATTATGTGGGCAAGCTATAACCAGATTTATGGCTGATGAAAAACTGCCCAAACAATTAAGGATATTTGCCTTATAAAACTTCTCATCCCTGCTTTGAGAAAACAAACAGGTTGAATACGAACCCCTATATTAAGAGAAGGAGATCTTCTGGTTCATTTACGGAAGCACAGAAACGTCATTCCATCGGTCGGTTGTAAGATTACAATTGTTTTGTAATTCTGCATTAAATCTGATCGGCTTGGTGTTTGAATGTACCAGGAACTCGTCATGTAGAGATAATATATCCCAGACATAAGTATGGGGGTTGCAGAGTCTTTCTGGGACTCACAAACTTAAATTTATAGTTCAGTATAGGCAATTTAAAAAAAGTATATTTCAACACTGTAACAAAGTTGTTATCACAAGGCTGCTAGATGGCTATTATTAGACCTAAAAAATATGCCTTATTATTCAGGTACTTAAATTAATTGGATGGGTCAGCTGAAGGAATTACCTAATGAGTTAAATTCAGCCCTCAGATTGCTCACACAATTAATGAAACCAGCACTGGTGTTAATGAGGGCTCAGAATCACATTGTAATGATTTATCCTGAATCTACTGAACATTGGAAAATGATCACCAATGCGTCCACTATTTCTAGAGCCACCTCCCTGAGGACCCTGGGATGCAGACCATCAGGCCCAGGGGATTTATCATCCTTCAGTCCCAAGCCTACGCAATGCCAAATGAAAATATAATGTAGCGAGTCTTTTAACCTACATTTGAATGCAATATTTATGCTTTAAATTGGATTAGATATGAATAAGGTTAGGTTACATTACACTCCGAATACATTCCACAGTTCTGATCACAGGTGCAGCACATGAATGATCCATGTATGGAGGCTCATGTTCACCAACCTGGGTCTCACTGCACACCTGGACCCTTCCAGTTGCATACTTTCTCTCATTCCTGACCCCGAGTCTTACACCTGGCCCCCTTGATCATAGCAGCTACCTGCTTAGGTTCCCAGTGCTGAACACTCCCATTGTCCCAGCTTTGACTGCACACCTAGTACTATTCCAGACCTTGACTCTGGATGCATACTTGGCCTTGCTCCTAGCCCCTCTGCACTGACAATATATCTGGCCCACACATAAACCTCCATATCTGATCCCTCGGACTTAACCTATTATGTTCAAGTCCACAGGTGCTTATCTAATGCGGTAATCTTTTATGGGGCACTTTATGGACCAAATTTTGTATCACAAAATTTGTTACATCCATTGGCTTCCTTGTTATTAACATGCCAGTTACTTTGTCAAAGAAGTCATCAATTGGTTGAACACAATTTCTCATCCATAAAATTATACTCACTCAGCTATATAAGTATTCTGTTACCTTCCTTCATTTTCCTAACAAACTGTCCATTTTCACCCCCAATATTTTCACAGTAGTTTGCTTTCTCTCAGCTGGGACTTTTACAAATGCAAAGTCCAATAACTATATATTTAAGCAATGAAACCAGCACTGATGTTAATGAGGGCTCAGAATCACATTGTAATGATTTATCTAGAGGATATGTTAATTGCAAATGGGAGACAGCTGAAGAACTCGGTTCAGCAACCATAAGCATATTGAAAGGCTAAGGTTCTGTACATCCAAACAACATGTAAGTTACAGGCATCCCAAACAATTGATTATTTGGGGTTTGTCATTAATACAGTTGATATGTCAGTAACTTTACCAACAATTAAGGTTGGGGATGTTACAAATGCCTGTACTTGTCTTGGTAAAAAATATTATCCCACCATCCAAGAAGTAGCTACGGTTACTGGTAAAGTGATAGTGGTAAAGTAAAGTGATCAAAGTCTGCAAAGACCAGAGAATAAGTGTTAAAAGAGTGCAGGTCATTGATTAGGTCCATGCAGTTACCAACTAAAAAGGTTGAGCTGAATTGCAATGATGGATTCTCAATGTTGCACAAGTTACTAGAAGTAAAAATGTATTGTTCAGTAGTCTTCAGTGGTATTACAGACTGATGGGAGTGTTCTCGGATGGGGAGCCAAGGACAGCGACACCAGTTGTGGTGGTCGATGGACTGTCCAAGACGATTTAATTCTCCAAACACATGGTATGAATTATTTGGAGTTATTGGGAGAAGACAATATTGTGGTAAGACAACAGATCACGAAAGTTCAATGACAATACAGAATGAATGTTAAAATTCAAAAAGTTTAAAAAAAAATTAAAACATTTAAAAAAAGATTGTCAGACGGTATGAGTACCAAATGTTGATCTGTTGTGTCTGGATTAAATCTCCAGTGGTCTAAATGTGTCTCATGGGAGCCAGACCCAGAAGCATTAGCAGTGGATGCATTCTCGCTACATTGGGGAAGTATAGTCTTTTATGTTTTCGCCATTTTGCCTAATTGAGCAATGTGTCACCAAAATAGAGCAAGTCTCCGCCGCAGGCATTTGGTGGTTCCAAACTGGTATTGCTTCTCGGCCTTTTGGCTAAGATCAAGTGTAGTATCTGTTCTTATCAGTTCAATATCTGATACGTCCCTTATCTAGGGACCATTACTACACAGCCACTGTTCCCATTGGTGCTCAGAATGATGATTCAGACATTCATGACAAATCCCAGGTGCATTAATTGTTGGTACATCCAGTAACAGCAGAAGTCATCCATTACATGACCGTATAAATTGTTAATCTGCAGGTTCTGGTGGAATGTCGGATAGGACCATGGATGTTATAACTGCAGCTTGGAGATATAGCACTAAGAAACAATATATGTTTCATATAAGGAATGGGAAATCTTTTGTATACAGTCAAATATATTTTATCATACTGCAAACATATCGGATGTATTGTAGTTCCTTGCTATGTTGCACCTGAGTTATCGTACCATTAATGGAGCTCGGAGTGCTTTGTCCTCCTATTTAGGACATTTTTCAGAATGACAATTTATCGGGTCTCATCCGTTAATATCCCAATTTATGAGAGGACTTTTAATAAAATCTACCAAACCCAGATATACAGGAATCTGGGATGTCAGTATAGTTCTCACATTGCTTCGGCAATGGACTCCAATTACGTCACTGTCTTTTCAGAAGTTAATATTTAAAGTGGTTATGCTGATGACATTAATATCAGCACAATGAGTACAAACATTACAAATGTTACGGTTACATTGTATGCAGTTGTCTGTAGATAAAATTACGTTTTATGTCAATGATCTAAGCAAGCAAAGCAAGCCAAGAAAGGCTGGAACCAATGTAATCTTTAAGACATACTCTGTCAACTAAACATTGTGTGTGGTTAAGCATCTGATTTAATATATATTGAATTAAGAGTCTCCGAGATTGTGAAACACCAATGTTCATTACCCACAAGAAACATATAATTTTTTTTTTTTAAATAAATAAATAAATAAATTAATTAATGATTTTTAAAAAGTGACAGTACAAACTATTTCTAGATGGATAAACAGGTTCTGGATTAACTGGAGTAGACACTGATGTGTTTAAATCTCACTCCACAAGGGCGGTATCAATGTCCGCGGCAAAGGTGCAGGACATGCCGCTCAACCAAATTCTGGAGACCGCAGGATGGTCGAAAGAGGAACTTTTCAAGATTTTATGTTAAACCTGTTGTCACAGTGCCAGGGTTGCACATGCTGTGTTGGGTTCTGTTCAAATTGTTTGCTTTGTTGCATATCATTTGTTGTAATTTCCCCAGGGATAGAGAGGTTATTACTTTTCTTTTTATTATTATTAAAATATTTATTGCATAATTTCAAGCAATATATATTATTTACTCACTACTGTGTAAACTCAAGCGGTGTGTCGTATGGAATGATCTACGGCATGAAAATCACAGAGCTTCAAAATCTTCACGTCGTCACTCACGTGACTCCGAAGTAAAATAGTAAGATTAAACGAGAACTTACCAGTTTGAAGTTTGATCATTATTTTATGAGGAGTTACGGTGATGGACTACGTGCCCTCCACTCCCAACCCTCATAATATAAATGATCATTTGGTAGTTCTAGTCTATGTAAGCCATACTATCTTACTCCGGCTATTGGTTCTGTGTTTTTCACACCGCTGCTTTGAAAGTATGCCGAGCATGCGCCAGGCGGGGCTTGTTCACGTAATCCCTCATCGCAACTCCTCATAAAATAACGATCAAACTTCAAACTGGTAAGTTCTCATTTAATCTTACTATTATACAATATATTATTCGAACAACCAGCGATAACTGATTTGTGCTATTAAAATTGTATCTTTTCGATCAGAATTTTACCTTGAGGCGCTGCTAGCATCATCAGGGACTAACACCCACCTAGTCATTGCTCTCATTTCACACCTGCCATTGGAAAAAGACATAGAAACCTAAAAAATGTAATGTCCAGGTTCAGAAGCAGATTCTTCTCAACAACCATCAAGCTATTAAACACTATGAACTCCAACTAAACCCCAATCTGTCTTGATTGCATTAGTGACTCTGAGCTTTATTTTTGTCTTTGCTTTTATATTGTTCTTTTGTATAAATTGTTCCCTTTGTCTTTATATTTGAACTTCTGTTTCTGTTGCATGTTACAGTGTCTACTGAGTAGTACTAGAGGCAAAGAGTGATACAGTTTGGAAACAGGCCCTTTGGCCCAACTTGCCCACAGCAAGCATGTCCCAGCCACACTAATCCCACCTGCCTGCATTTGGTCCATATCCCTTCAAACCTGTCCTATCGATGTACCTGTCTCACTGTTTCCTAAAAATTGGGATTGTCCCAGCCTCAACTACCTCCTCTGGCAGCTGGTTCCATACACCCACCACCCTTTGTGTGAAAAAAGTTACCCCTCAGATTTGTATTAAATCTTTTCCCTTTCACCTTAAACCTATGTCCTCTGGTCCTCGATTCACCTACTCTGGGCAAGAGATTCTAGCACTAGCCTACACACTAGGGCCAATTTACAATTTTACGACACCCAATTAACCTACCAACCCGTACCTGTTTGGAGTATGGGAGGCAAACCGGAGCACTGGGAGAAAACTGGCGAGATCACAGGGAGAACATACAAACTCCATACAGACTGAACCCAGAGTCAGGATCAAACCCAGGTCTCTAGCACTGTATGGGAGCACTACTGATGCACCACTGAACCTCCTCATATACATATGTTACAATACTTACCTTCAGCGGCGCTGCAGTTCTGTCACTGCCCGTGTGCACGACTTTGGCGCCTTTGAGAGGGGGGCGGGTTTAAAATGCGGTATTTCGGAAGCCTATTCAAATCGATCTTGAACAGGCTATTTAGTTGATGAAGAAAAATCGCTTCGACTGCCGTTCTCTGAAGTGATTTTTAAACTGCGCTTGCTAATTTAATTGCTGTAGTAAATTTAAAATCATCTTCTAAAGCCGTGAACGCCGACAACGGGATGGACCTCGCGTAGGGGACAAGGCAAGGTACACAGTTTATTTTTTCATTAAAAAGTGCTTCTTAGGATACCTTTAATCAAAATTTCACATTGCGAGAAGGTGATTTATTCCCCATACGAACCGGCAGTATTGTTCCTGCCGATATGGGGTTTAAATTCATCACAACCGCAACGTTCAAATCGATCGCGTTCCAGAAACTCCCACTCGCGAGATGATTTAAATGGCCATTAATTTACGGGAATTGAACATTAAATTCCTTCCATTTGGCCTATAAATTAATGACAATGAGATTTAAAAATCATGTTATATTGTGAATTATTGTGTTAATGTTATTTGGACACTTAGGCTATTTAAAAATGTTCATATTTTCTTAAGAAATTGATAGATGTTTAGATCTAGTAATTGAATTTTGTAATTAGCTACCATTGGGTAACTAACTAATTATATGCTTAATTTCAGGTCATCCAAGTAAGATTGTTTCATATTTGTTCCAGAATACTTCAATCTATAATAACTGAAAATGTATTTTAGTTCTCTTAATTTTTAAGAAGGTTATGGACCTTTGACTGTCCTCGATCACAGCTGTTGTGTTAAGTCAATGGAAAAGCAATAGGGAACAAGATGCTAATTTCCAAATATGAAAATGGCCATAACTTTTTTAATACTGAAGATATGAAAGTGAATTAGGTGTCAAATTAAACGTCTTGTTATGCTTTATCTGATGGGATAAATTGCAGACTTAAATCTCAAAATGTTGTAACATTGCTACCTCATACTGACCACATACTGTTAACCAGCCAAAATTGTGATTCACTGTAAATCCAGACACAGACTGTCACAAATGCAGCCTGACATGTTGAGCATGCCTGCATTTCTCCCTATTGTCATTTTCCCTCTGAATTATTCTTTTAAATAACACATCGTCATTAATAAACCATAAAGGTAATTGTGTGGATATTCTAGCAAAATGAACGTGAAAGAATATGTCATACAAATCTTGCTTACTAACTAGAATATTAAGAATGAAAAATGGGATAGAAATGCCTTATAGAAATGATTTATAGAAATATATCCACAAATTTAACATGAACTTCATTATAACACCAGAAAGCCTCGTGGCACATCAGTTTTATATTAGTGCGTATAAACTGATTGCTACACCAGTGACAAGACCAGGAAATCACAAGGACAACTAAATGACATTATAGACGCCAAATAGCAACATAATTAACTTCAAACCAACAATCCGATGGAAAATTGATTGGAAAATTAAACTGCAATCAGTTCAATGAAGCATGTGTAACTGATTGTGGAATTTTTCTTATCTTGTGGATAACTCATTGATGTAACATCCAGTTCTGCTCCAATAGCAACGTTAATGAAGAGAGATTTTGTTTTAAACTGGAGCAGATTCCTATGATCTCACTCAGGGTAAAGCTGCAATCCACAATAATTATTCCCAGCTGTACATGTTAATCTACAAATCACTCTGTCCAGAAGACTCATAAAGGCACCGGCCTGCAGAATTCTGCTCCATTCGCACAGTTTATGCAACAGTTCAGTTGAATACTGCTGTTTCAGAAGGTCCATGGAAATGATTTCATGGAACACTGACCCCAACACAGCACACCGAATCAGATTGTTTGTCCATTCCTTTTAACATTCACTGCAGGCAGGATTCCTCATGGGAAGCAACAAGGTGAAATAGACACCTTTGATGCAATTCCTGATCTCATGGAAACTTTAATGTTGAATTAACATTAGTGATTGGGAGATTGTAACCGAAACCAAGCTTTCAGGTGAAATATGTACATCAATGTTGTTAACGCTATTGCCTGTAACGGTGAAACACAAACGGGTGGCACAGTTGGTAGAGCCCCCCCCCCGCCTCACAGTACCAGAGACCTGGATTCAATCCTGACCTCAGGCGCTATCTGTGTGGAGTTTGCACATTCTCTCCCTGTTACTGCATGGGTTTCTCCCACGTCCCAAAGACCTGTGGATTTGTTAGTTTGTTGGCCTTGGAAAATTACCGCTAATGTGTAGGGAGTGAATGAGAAAGCGGGATAACATAGATTCAGTGCGAATGGGTGATCGATAGTCGGCATGGACCTGGTGGGCTGAAGGGCCTGTTTCCATGCTGTATCTTCCAATCCAACCACAAATGCATTGGATTCCTGTGAAAGCAAACTACTCAGAAGTTTAATTAACGCGGTAGCAGAGCCACCAGGTGCGGACTGGCCATGGGGTAGTCCTCAACAGTGATGCAACATGACAATAGGCCTTCAGCCCAACAAACACATGGCACACATAAACCACCCATTTAATCTAATCCCAGTCTATTCTTGCCACATTTACATTTACTCTTCGCGGCCATATTATCTTTGTAACTAGGATGTGGCCTTTTTCTTATCTTCTCAGTCCAGAGCAAAGTCAAGATTGGACTGAAGACAGACACAAAAACCTGGAGTAGCGTAGGAAGGAACTGCAGAGGCTGGTTTAAACCGAAGATAGACACAAAATGCTGGAGTAACTCAGCGGCACAGACAGCATCTCTGGAGAGAAAGAATGGGTGACATTTCGGGTCGAGACCCTTCTCCAGATGTTTCGTGCTTTCAGACTGGTTCTGAAGAAGGGTCTCGACCCGAAACATCACCCATCCTTCCCTCCAGAGATGCTGTCTATCCCGCTGAGTTACTCCACTTTTTGTGTCTATCTTCGGTTTAAACCAGCATCTGCAGTTCCTTCCGACGGAAGATTGAACTGAATAGGTTGGTGTCCAATGGAACATCAAAGTGAAGTTTTCCTGTAGAGGGTTTTGAATTGTTCCTTCCAAAAGGTTTTGTTACCCCCTCTTTCCCAAATGTACACCGACCATAGAACAGATCAGCAGAGGAACAGGCCATTGCTGTGCGGAACATGGTGTTGAGTTACACTAATCTCTGCCTGCACACGGTTCATATCCTTCCATTCTGTACAAATCCATATGCTTATCAAAAAGAATCTTGAGTACCACTATCGTATCTACCTCCACCACCACCCCTACTAGCGTGTTTTTGGCATTCACTACTCGCTGTAAAAGAGTATCCCACCCATCTCCTTTCAACTTTTCAGGCACGTCACCCATTCTTCCTTTCCTCCAGAGTTGCTGCCTGACCCACTGAGTTACTCCAGCATTTTGTGTCTGCTTTCATTATCAACCAGCACCAGCAGTTAGTTACTATCCACTAATTTTGGTGTTGTCTACAAACTTACTAACCAGCCCATCTACATTTCATCCAAGTTGTTATGTATATCACAAACAATAGAGTTCCCGGCACAGATACCTGCAGAACTCCATTGGTCACAGACCTCCACCCTTTTAGATTCAGATTCAGATTCAGATTCCTTTATTGTCATTCAGACCTTTCGGTCTGAACGAAATTTGTTACCTTGCAGTCATAACATGTAATAAATTAAAACAAAACACACAATAAACACATAATTTAACATCCACCACAGTGAGTTCACCAAGCACCTCCTCACTGTGGTGGAAGGCAAAAGTCTTAAAGTCTTTGTCAATTTCCCCTACTTGTTCCCCCTCTGTACTGAGGCAATCCAGGCCTTCGATGTCATCGTCCACCAGGCCCGCGGCCGAGCCTCCGAAGCCAGGCCGCCACCGCCGCCGCCGCCGGAACGCCGGAACACCACCACAGCCCCCAGCCAGGATCGACCACGGGAACGCTGGAGCCGCCGGAGCGCCGCAGCCCCGAAGCCGGGCCGCTGCTGGAGCACCTGCTGGAGAGCCGCTGGAGCGCCGAAGCCCCGAAGCCGGGCCGCTGCTGGAGCACTATCTTCTATGAGTAAGCCAGTTCCGAAACCAAATGGTCAAGTCATCCTGGATTTCATACACCTTAATCATCTGGATTAACCTACCATTAAGGACTTTATCAAATGCAGTACTAAAATCCATTTGGGCAACATCCATTGCTCTACCCTCATCGATCACCTTTGTGACCTCTTCAAAAAAACACAATTAATTTCATGTCATGATTGGCCATGCAGACTGCCCCTAATTATCCCATTCTCTTCCAAACTAGAGTAAATCCTATCCCGAGGAATCTTTTCCAATAGCTGCCCAACCACATATATCTGGCTCGCCACCCTATAATTTCCTGGATTAGCTCAATTTCCCTTCTTAAACAAAAGAACAACAAGAATAAGACCAACTCGAGGATTCACTCTAGTCCTCCAGCACTTTGCCTGTGGCTAGAGAAGATAGAAAGAACTCTATCAAGACTCCTGAAATCCCCTTACTCGCCTCTCTCAATAACTGGGTAAGATCTCATCAGGCCCTAGAGATTTATCCACTTCATTTCTCTTCAAGATCCCAAACACCACCTCCTCTTGATCTCAAACTATCCTAGCATATTAGCATTCCCCCCCCCATTGATCTCCATGTCCTTCACCTTGATGAATACAGTTGCAAAGTACTAATTTAGTACCTCGCTTACATACTCTCACTCCAATTATAAATTCCCTCCTTTATCCAAGAGCCGTCCTATCTTCTCTTGGTTATGCTCCTGCCTTACTGTACGTAATGACTGCATCTCTGTTCTTGGCTCCCAGTAATGTGGGACCCCAGGTGGTTGGGCCTCAGTTGCTTTTACAGTGCCAAAGTACTTGGGCATTTCATGGCCATCCGCAGATAACAGCCTCCCGAGCTCAGCACATCATATTTCGCTTGGGCAGCTTAGACCCTAGCGGTATGAATATTGACTTCTGTAACTTCACGTAACCCTTGCTTTCCCTCTCTCTCAACATCCCCCCCCAGCTCTTCGACCAGTCCGATTGTCCCCTGATTACATTTATCTCTGTTTACTTTGTTGTCACCTCTTCCTGGCTAACAATGATCTATTCTACGTTTCCTTGATCTGCATCTCTTTTGATGTCTCGTTTTCACACCTTACACTTTCTTATGTCTGTCTCTCTCTCCCCCTGATTCTCAGTCTGAAGAAGGGTCTCAACCCAAAATGTCACCCATTCCTTCTCTCCAGAGATGCTGCCTGTCCCACTGAGTTACTCCAGCATCTACCAGCATCTACAGTTTCTTCCTACTCATTATATCCACTGTCGGTTCTTAAAGCAAGGGCTTTCCACTGAACCTCTGTCTTCAGCTGCCTCTACAACAGTATCTGTTCTATTCAAGGAATGCTGGAGCCCCTATACTATGGACCTCCACCTCTTTTTGCAGTGGAGAGATTCATATTTCTACAGGTAAAGGATTCTTTTTCCCGTGATGGACAAATTATATTGACAGCCACGTGACCTAACGGGGAACAGGGAAATCCTGAATAGGTTTTCTGTCAAAACCCTTCACAATTATCTGCACCTTTTCATCAGAAGAAGGGGAAGGGGGTAAGGATGGGGCCCATTACTAGATAAACACTTAGATTGCTCCATACTCTCACGCAAGGTCATAAATAACAATTAACTTGGGCATTCTCATTACCACACCAACATTCCCTGGAATAATTCCACAGAAACATTATTTGGCCATCTCTGGGAGCAGCTGATGGATAATTGTGCTTAACCGCAGCTGTCAGAATTTGCCGTCAGTTTGACAAAGTACTGAGAGCAAGGGCTGACATTTTCACCGTCAAAACAACCAGAAATTATGGATTAAAAAGCTTTTCTACATTTTTCATAATTATTTCCCTTGGGTCACAGTTTCCAACGTTTCCAAACATTCAACGTTGGAAAAAACATTTATGAAATTTAATTAAACTTTTCAGCTAGAAGTGGGCATGAATGAGAAAGTGAGAAAGGCACTGGGGTAGTAATCCCACTGGTAGGCAGCACAGCCAAACATATGGAAGTGGAAAAGTTGCCATTTCTGTTGCTGAGCAACACCTATCACTGTGGATGGTTGAACAAAGTTGGGGATTTATAAAGTAACTGTCCACAAAATGCTGGAGTAACTCAGCGGGACAGGCAACATCTCTGGAGAGAAGGAATGGGTGACGTTTCGGATCGAGAGCCTTCTTCAGACTGATGCCCGGTTTTCACACCTTCACACTTCCTTATCTATTTATCTACCTCCTCCCTGACGTCAGACTAAAGAAGGGTCTCGACCCAAAACGTCACCCACTTCTTCCCTCCAGAGATGCTGCCTGTCCCGCTGAGTTACTCCAGCATTTTGTGTCTATCTTTGGTTTAAACCAGCATCTGCAGTTCCTTCATACACACTGTTCCTCTATCAGAACTTCCCCTCCGTTATCAAGCTTCTGAACAGCACTTCCATAAGCTACGGTATTGTCATCTCTATCCCATTGTCGACATTGGACTTTGTCTCTGGAATTAATGTGTTGCAATGCTGAGAACTATATTTTGCATTCTGTATCTTCAACGATACAGAGCTAGATAGGGCTCTTAAAGATAGTGGAGTCAGGGGATATGGGGAGAAGGCAGGAACGGGATACTGATTGGGGATGATCAGCCATGATCACATTGAATGGCGGTGCTGGCTCAAAGGGCCGAATGGCCTACTCCTGCACCTATTGTTTATTGATAGTTAATTGTCACATGTACCTAGGTACAGTAAAATAGTAAGATTAAATGAGAACTTACCAGTTTGAAGTTTGATCTTTATTTTATGAGGAGTTACGATGAGGGATTATGTGAGGACCCCGCCAGCACGCATGCGCGACATTCTTCAAAGCAGCGGTGTGAAATCACAGATACCAGAGTTGACTAACATAGTAAGATAAGAGAGAACTTTATATACCAGTTGACCTTTATAATACAGGGTTTTGGGAGCGGAGGGCACGTAATCCCTCATCGTAACTCCTCATAAAATAAAGATCAAGCTTCAAACTGGTAGGTTCTCATTTAATCTTACTATTTTACTTCGGAGCACGTGAGTGACTACGTGAAGATTTTAAAGCTCTGTGATTTCATGCCCTGGAACGAGTCCATGCTCACACACTGCCATGCTAGGAATGGAGGATGTAACATATTTCAGACATGAAACTGTGCTGAAAAACAAAAAGGTATTTATTTCATACCTAAAATAATAATGCCCCTACATTGGGGTAAATCATGAAACAGAACTTAAATTTTTTCCTGCAAATGTCTCGGGAGTGGCCACGGGTTTATCATAGAAGCGCTGAAAAGTCCATTCATTACTCCAACCTGCTGTTGCAAGGATGTGGTCCATTGGAACTTCCATCATCCTTGCCGCCGATGTGGATGCAGCCCTGGTGGAGTGAGATTTAAAAACATTAGTATCCACCCCCGGTGCATCCAATACCACCCTTAACCATGGGTAACCATGGAAATGGTTTGTACTGTGACCTTATGCTGAGGGCGTTTGTGGCTAATAAGTAAAGTCCTCTCCGTGCCCCTGAGACTCTTGGTGACCTCTATATATCGCAATATATAAGTCATGATGCAGAGCCGACAATATGCAGGTAGCCCAGAAATTCTAATTTTTGGCCAGTGGATCCGGGTCTATCCTGTTTAAGTAACCCCTGTATTAGGAAAGTTATCTTGTCATTTGTGATATACATGGCGTCCATACTTAATTTATGTAGGGACTGGACCCGTTGTGCTGTTACGTGCCATTAACATAACCATTTTATAGGTTAATTTATCCAGTGTGAGTCCCGATACAGGTGTCCATCCTCAAAGCATAGTCAGCATTATGCTTACGTCCATATATGGGTGTATCTGGGCCTGGGGGGGGATTAGAATTAAATATACCCCTCATCAGTTTAGATACCTGTGATTGTGATCCCACAGCCAGGTGATCACACCCTCACCCCAGATAATTGGATAGGGCACTCCGGGCACAATTAATGGCACTGTAGCTCAATCCCTCATCAAAATGCAGGGTAGACAGGAACTCCAGCACTTCAGTGATGGTGGTTGTGTCGTATGAAGTGTTCGTTCTGGTGCAGAACACTTCCCATTTCTTCACATATGTGAGATATTATCTTCTGGTGGACTCCCTGCACGACGCTGTGATGACATTTATCATCCTGTCGGAGAGTCCGTAGTCCAGAAATGGCCTGTTCAGAATCTGCAAACCAATTCGGTCATGGCACGGATGACTTTCCCCTGTCACAGGGTGTACCTAAAGGCTCGGACGTTTGTTGATCAGAATGCAGGGTTCTGCGGTCATAATTTGTACTACTGGGAACCATGGTTGGGTAGGCCAGTCGGGGACAACCAAAATACCCGTTGCGGTGTCTTGTTTGATTTTTTGTAAGACCCGACTGATGAGGCAGAAGGGGGAAAAGCAAGAAAAACAAATCCCCCCAATATAGCGAGAAAGCGTCCATCGCTACTGCCCCAGGGTCTGGTTATCAAGCAACATATGTTGGTAGTTGGTGATTTAATCTGGATGCAAAAAGGTCGATATCTGGTGTCCCATACCGTTCTATAATATCAGCAAACACTTTCCGATCCAACATGCATTCGGTGTTGTCGTTGAATTTGCGTGACCTGGTGCCCGCCACTGTATTTAGCTTACCTGGAAGGTAAGTGGCTGAGATCCATATATTCCTTTCCAGACACCACTGCCGGATATTATTAACCAATTCATCACATGATATCGACTTTATTCCACCCATATGATTAATATAGGCCACCACAGTGGTATTATCAATCTGTAATCGTACATGCAAATGGTGCAAGTCTGAGCAGTAGGCCCGGAGCCCATGAAATGCTCCCAGCATTTCTAGATAATTAATCCCTAGTGCTCCAAACAGGGTTAATTCTTGCACACACCATCTGCCACCACAACTAGAAGTGGTATTAGTTGCTCCCCAACCTTTTGCACTGGCATCAGTCTGTAATGTAACCGTGGGATTCATAATAGTGATGGGGTTAGAACAATGCTGAATATTGTCTATCTACCAATTTAACTCTAATTTTGCCTTCCCTGGTAGTTCCATAGGCCTATCAAAATGGCCTGCATGAGTTTTAAGAGCTAATATTTTTGCTCTTTGTAGATTTTGGTAA
Source organism: Okamejei kenojei (assembly GCA_035221665.1). Classification (NCBI taxonomy): domain Eukaryota; kingdom Metazoa; phylum Chordata; class Chondrichthyes; order Rajiformes; family Rajidae; genus Okamejei; species Okamejei kenojei. The sequence goes on from CM069131.1 coordinate 21,119,774, forward strand.
TGGAGTGGTCCAAATTGTGCTGCTGGAAATGCAGCCACTAGTTTCCCAATCACTCTGGCTACTTGCCGAATGGATGGTTTTCTGATGCTAGTGAGGCTTTTACATGCTTCCGTCAAGTCTGCCACTTTGTTTGGTGGCAAGGTGATAGACATTTGAACAGAATCGATTGTGAACCCCAAATAATCCATGGTAGTGGAGGGTCTCAATTTTGATTTATCTGGATGAATGATAAATCCCAGCTTTTGAAAAAGATGCTTTGTGGCTGATACTGCCAATGTAGCCAACTCTAAATTTTCCCCTACAATGAGAATTTCATCAAGGTAGGCCATAACAATATGGTTTTGTTTCCTCAAATATGCCAAAGCTGGTTTTAACAATTTGGTAAACAGCCCGGGTGCCGATGATAACCCATTGGGTGGCCTTATACTGCCAAAGCTGTCCCATCCAGACAAATGTCAGATATTTCCGATGATCCTTGTGTATTGGTACTGAATAGTATGCATCCTCTAGGTTGATGCAAGCCATGTAGTACCCATTAGAGATTAGCTGTTTGGCTGTGACAAACGTGTCCATCTTGAAATGGGCATACTGAACGGAAGTATTCCGTTCAATCAAATCTATAATGATTCGGCATCCACCGTCTTTTTTGTTTTTGGTAAAAATGTTTGATACGAACTCTTGAGATTCTCTGTTTGTCTTCTCAATTACCCCTTTTGCGTTTATTTTTAAAAGTTCAGCACGGCCTTCTGTCCTCTCTTTTTGTGAAAGTATAAACTTTCGGCTAGGTGTATGCTGAACTGGGATGGGGAGTTCATAAACAATTCAATTTTATATCCCTGAATACTTCTGAGTATGTAAGGATCAGAGGTAAAAGTGCTCCACACATGACGAAACAAGTGCAACCGTCCCCCAACCCGTGATGAGTCTAGACATGCAATGTTTTCGAGGCAACCAGACCCACCTACCTCCATGGTTACCGGCGGTGCTGTGTTGGTTGTCTCTGTTGTTTCTTGTTCTGTTGTGTTGCTGCGGTGTGGGGTTGGCGCATTTTCCAAGAAGGCCGGGCTGGGCCATGGCCTAAAAAAGACCATTGTGCAGTTGGGCCGGCCTTCGAGCTTTCACCACCAGTTGTAACAGTGCCTGGTGGTTGTGTAGGGGTGCTGCCGCCGCTGATATGGCACCTTTATCATGCCGATTGCCTTGGCCTCCTCATCCAGGTCTTTAACCTGCTTAGGGAGGTTGTCCCCAAACAGCAATGTAGGCGGCTGTGCACTGCCGGGCCTGCATAATCCCGCAAACTTGGGATTGAGTGCAGGCTTTATGATGCTCTTCCAGTAGCTGTTGATTTCAAACAGCGTATTGCACAGGAGTGCTAGAGTGTCTTGCAGCTCTTCAGGCATCTCAACCCCATCAATATTTCTGGCTACTGCTGTAATCCCAGCAGCCAGCAGCTTGAGGATTCTTTGGAGTTTCACCTTCTGGCACCTTATGGTCGGGCTCATGTTGCCCCAAATGGGGTTGTTGACAGCAGGTACATTAAGAGAAATACAATTCTCTGGTGCAAGGTATTTTCCTGCCGTGTTGTTGATTGCTTGTTCCTGCAGCTGGTTAGTTGCCATGTAATTAATACAGGCAGCCAGCTTGGGATGCAATGGCAGCCCTTTTTGGGTAGGCATAGCGAATTTGTTGACCATACCCAATAATTCTTCTTGCGGCACCCCTAACACAGGTGAGTCTTCAGCCATGTCCCCTTCTTCAGGGTCAGCCCAGTTCTGACCCCCAATGCTCCCCTGCGAAGAGGGTGAGACATTTGGCAGTCGTTGATAGGAAGCTGCCGTGGGTCTGCGGAGACCCACTGTGACTCTGCCCCAGCATAAGCAGGTCACACTGGAGCAATTGCTCCACCATCCGCTCCATGCGGGTAAGACGACCTCCGTCGCTATCAGCGAACGGGGTGTCCTCCGGTCCGGATCCAGCCGAGTCAACGGACCTGTCTGACTTCCGGGTGGTTTTGCCGCCGGACCGCGGCGCACCTGCGGTCTGTTGCGGCGAAAAGGCGGGGGCTGCTGGATGCACCTGCAGCTCTGGAGAGTCGGCACGCTGCTGGCTGCTTTCCACAGCAGCAATTTTAGCCGCTGCTCTCCGCGATTTCCTGGGCTCCATGCTGTTCTTCTTGCTGTGAAAACACACACACAGAGTCTCTTTCAGAATGGTAAGTACTTAACTCCGGTTGTTTTTTAAACTTACGCTGGAGGAGCGACGCACCTCCCGACTGTCGCTTCTGCAATGCGTTCGACGGTATGTTGCGCATGCGTGCTGGTGGGGTCTTCACGTAGTCACTCACGTGACTCCGAAGTAAAATGCTTGTTTAGCATACAACCCGGTAAAATCATACAGCAGACCTCACGTAGGCAGTACACAAATATTGTCACGTTTCAGCACTGACAAAGTTACAAAAATTCACCGAACAATCCTACCTACTGCCTACCCCTTTGCTAGATTTATTGTACTTGAGTTTCAACTGATTGTATCTATATGAATGATATATCTGACCTTCTTTGGATAGCATGCAAAAACAAAGCTTTCCACTGTAACTCGGTGCATGTGACAATAACAAAACCTAAACATTTAATGGGACAGATCATATATTTAACTTTGCTTGTAACCATAATATGTGACGCACAACATTAGAGCATCAAATCACCAGGCCACTCTTGTGGTTTGTCTCACTCGACACATGCAGATCCCAGTTTCCACGTCTCACCACAAATCACACAGAACATCATTACCCGAGCCAGAAGGTGTGGAGTGCAAGATGGTGCATTTGCATCGTCACTGCCTTCGACTAGTCCTCTGTGGAAGCCGCAGAATGACAAAGGTTAGGATAGCCGTACAGCACAACAACCATTTTACTTCGGAGTCACGTGAGTGACTACGTGAAGAAGCCCCACCTGGCTCATACAGGAATTAATCAACAGGTTGTCACATGGCTACTATAGAATTAAAGGATGCTTATTATTCGGTACCAATTCATCGTCATTTTCGCAGGTACTTGAAATTTAATTGGATGGGTCAGCTGTGGCAATTTAAGGCATTATCTAATGGATTAAACTCAGCTCCTAGGCTGTTCACACAATTGTTGAAACCAGCACTTGCTCTGTTAAGGGCACAAAAAACACATTGTCATGGTTGATCGTGATGACATTTTAATTGGCAATGCTGATCAGGAGTCAGCTGAAAAATCAGTTCAGCAACTACAAGCCTGTTGAAAGGCTAGGGTTCCTGATCCATCCAACAAAATCTAAGCTTCAGCCATCCCAAACAATTGAATATTTGGGGTTTGTGATTAATTCAGTTACCATGTTAATAGTTGTCGATATTACAAATGTGTGTTGTTGCCTTGTTGACAAACCTTATCCCTCCATCCGAGAAGTAGCAAAGGTTATTGGTAAGTTAGTAGCAGCATTTCCTGCAGTGGAATTTGGTCCACTGCATTACCAAAATCTCCAAAGGGCAAAAACACAAGCATTAAAAAAGCGAGCAGGCCATTTTGATAGGCCCATGCAATTGCCAATAGGAGGCTTTATCAGAGTTAAAGTGGTGGATTGAGAATGTTCCACAAGCTGCTAAACACATATTAATAGTGTTTTTACAAACTGATGTAAGTGCTCTCAGATGGGGGGCTACGGATAATTTCACCAGCTGTGGTGGCAGATGGACTGTCCAAGAGGAATTGTTTCTCCAAACATATGGTATTAATTATTTGGAGTTATTGGGGGCATTTTATGGATTAAAAGGTTATTGTTCTACTATAAAGGATTTGCATGTCCAATTACAAGTAGAGAATACCACAGCTGTTGCACATATTAATCACGTGGCGTAAGATCATTATCATGTGATTGTCTTGGTAACAATATTTGGCTTTCAGCAATTTATTTCCCAGGGAGAGACAATGTTGTGGCAGATAACAGATCAAGAAAATTTAAAGACAATACGGAATGGATGTTAAATCCACAAGTTTCAAAAATATTGTCAGTCGGTATGGATTACCAGACATTGATCTATTTGTGTCTAGATTAAATCACCAATTGCCCAAATACGTGTCTTGGGAACCCGACCCAGGAGCAGTAGCGGTGGATGCATTCTCGCTACATTGGGGGAATATGTTCTTTTATGCTTTTCCCCCCATTCTGCCTGATTGAGCAATGTCTTACGAAAATAGAGCAAGACTCTGCCACAGGCGTATTGGTGGTTGCAAATTGGCCTACACAGGCATGGTTCCCATTGATGCTTAAAATGATTATTGAACCGTTTATGACGATTCCTAGCTGCAGTAATTTGTTGGTGCAACCAGTAACAAAAGAAATTCATCCATTGCATGATCATATGAATTTGTTAATCTGCAGGTTCTGACCAGACCATTGCAAGGGCTTGGGCTGTCGGATAGGACCATGGATGATATAGCTTCGGCTTGGCGAAATAGCACTAAAAACAATATATGTCGCATATAAAGAAATGGGAAATTTTCTGTAGACAGTCAAAGATATCTTATCATACTGCGAACATATCAAATGTATTGGAGTTCCTTGCTGGGTTACATTTTGATCAGCACTTAAGCTATAGTGCCATTAATAGTGCTCGTAGTGCTTTATCATCCTATTTAGGGCAAATTTCTGACCGTGAATCAATCGGGGTCTCATCCATTAATATCCCGGTTTATTAAAGGGATTTTTAATAAAAATCCTCCCAAACCCAGATATACAGAAATTTGGGATGCCAGCATTGTGCTTACTTTGCTTAGGCAATGGACTCCCATCACGTCAATGTGATTTGCAAAAATTAACATTTAAAGTGATAATGTTAATGGCATTAGTGTCAGCACAAAGAGTACAAACATTGCAAATGTTACGCTTAGATTGCATGCATGTGGCTTCAGATAACATTGTGTTTTATGTTTATGATCTAATCAAACAAAGCAGATCAGGGAAAACTGGAACCAAGGTAATGTTTAAAGCTTACCCTGTTGATCAAACACTGTGTGTAGTTAAACATTTGACTCAATATATTGAAGTAACCAAGAGTCTCCGGGGTGGTGAGACAGCATTACTGATTATGCACAAGAAACCACATACAAAAGTATCAGTACAAACCATTTCTAGATGGTTAAAACAGGTTTTGGATTTAGCAGGAGTAGACACTGATGTGTTTAAATCTCACTCCACCAGGGCAGCAGCTACGTCCGCGGCGAAGGTACAGGACGTGCCGCTCGACCAAATTTTGGAGGCCGCAGGGTTGTGTAAAGAAGAAACTTTTTCAAAGTTGTACGATAAACCTGTTCTCACGGTGCCAGGGTTTGGTCACGCAGTGTTGGGTTCTCTGTGATTGTTTGTTTTGTTTTCACTATTGATTTATATTATCGATTTATGTTATCACTTTATACTTTTATCACTTTTGTTGTAAACTTTCCCCTGGGATAAAGGGGTTATCACTTTTGTTCTTTTATAATTAAAAGACATTACATAAACTGAAGCAATGTTTTAAAAAATATATTATTTACTCACTACTGTGTTTGACTGAAATAGAGTGTCGTATGGAATGAATCTATGACAAAAAAACACAGAGCTTCAAAATCTTCACGTAGTCACTCACGTGACTCCGAAGTAAAATAGTAAGATTAAACGAGAACTTACCAGTTTGAAGTTTGATCGTTATTTTATGAGGAGTTACGATGAGGGATTACGTGCCCTTCACTCCCAACCCTCATAATATAAATTTTACTTCGGAGTCACGTGAGTGACTACGTGAAGAACCCGCCTCACGCTGGCAACGGCATGACGTCAACGCTGACGGCGGAAGGAGAGCTGCAGTAAGGAGCAGCTCCTCGCAGCGGTCGGAACGGCCCGCAGGTAAAGTGCAGTTAGATCGGGGCGTTTTTTTAGGTTACGCTGGGTGGCTCCAGCAAACGAAACCAAAAGTAAAATTTAGAGCCACGTTCAACGTGCTGATTGAGCACTGATTATTAAAGAAAAATGGAGAAATCGGGAAAGAAGTTTTCGCGGGTAAAAAGATCTTCCCGGGGTTAAAGTAAAAATACGGGACGCGAAGTTAGTGCGGACCCGGTTCCGATACCGTTGGCCGCCGATTTACCCGATAGTGAGTTTCTAGATTCTCCAGAAATAATAACCACGGAGGAAAATGTTCCTAAAAAATGCAAAAAGAAATCTGAGAGGCCCGTGGTTTTCTGATGACTCTGATACTGAAAGACCTCCAGACAATAAAACTATGTGGCTAAAAATGGAGCATATGGAGAAAGTTCTCCAAACAATTATGAGACAAGGGTCACAGTACCCAGATGAATCCCAAAAAATCCCTGACGGGTTTGAATATGATGAATATGGCTGTGGGCCAAGTTGGGAATATGATACTCCGGACCCAGGATTTGGGCTGGAAGAAAGTCTCATGGGTGATATCCCAATTGATTTTAGGGCTGCAGAAGGCAGACCCCGCTGGTGGTTATATGGCTTTTGAAAGCACACCACAAAGTAAAAAGAAAAGGCCTAATGTGCCTGGGATAGCACAAGATTTTGCTATACCTGAAGGAAGTGGTGAGGCTATGGAAGAAAACCTAGCTGCCAACATAAATTATATGGTATCTCACCAAACTTCACAATTCTGTGATGAATGAAATCATCAGAATTATATAAAAGCTCCAAGAAATTGTGCCTCATTGGAAGTACCTACGGTGAATCCGATGATATGGACGTCTATGACTCCAAGTATGAGAGCCCAAGAAGTGAAGTTTCAAAAGGTGCTCAAATTAATTTCTGCTGCCATTACGGCCTATGCCAGGCAAATGGAGAATCTGGAAATGGAAAAGATTCAAAAGGATACTTGGGCTTATTGTGTAATTCGTTCTATGAAATTAATTGTATAGGAAAAAATGGCGATTCGGCCCATATTTCACCCTAGGTTTGCAAGCCTGTGTCAAGAAAGTGGTGTTCAAGCTCCTGGGTTTGGAGAAAATCTGCTGCCGAAACCAGCTGAAAGAGTTGGATGAAGAAGCTAAATATTTTAGCAATGTTAAACCCTTTTGTCTTTGGACAAAGAAGGGTTTTTTTCTTCGACCCGAAGGGGTTTTGATTTTCGTTTTATAGAGGCAGAAATTTGTCACGAAAATACTATTGTGCTGTGCAGGCGAGTGCTTCCCTGTATTCGGGAAGAAGGAGACCACCACGCTCATATACGGAGAGGTATTAAAGACTTATATCCTTAAAGAAACTGTGGATGACTCTCCAGTTGGAGGGAGATTGCAAAAATTGTATAATGCCTGGCTTAACATTACTTCTGATCGATATGTATTACAAGCAGTTTCGGGAGCCATTATTATTTTTAAAGAAGGGGTTAATCCTCCTGTACAGAATAAACCTGCTTATGCTTATGTGTTTTCTGCAGAGGAAAGAATGGAGATTAATGTGGAAATTGACAAATTATCTGGAAAAGGCGTAAATTGAAAAGACATGAACATAAGCATCAATTTGTCTCTAATATATTTCGAAGAGATAAAAAAGATGGTGGTTGCAGAATTATTCTGGACCTTACAGATCTAAATAAGTTTGTAGATTACAAACATTTTAAGATGGAGACATTCAGTACTGCAAAATATCTTATCTCAGCAGGGAGTTATATGGCTATGATTGATTTGAAGGATGCCTATTATTCTGTAGCACTTCATCAATTTCTTCAGGAGGTACTTAAAATTTAATTGGCTGGGACAATTATGGCAGTTAAAAGCTTTACCAAATGGATTGAGTTTCGGGCTCCTAGACTCTTTAACAAAACTGTTGAAACCAGTTTTAGCCCAATTAAGAGCACAGAAACACATTGTTATGGCTTATCTGGATGATATTCTGATCATTAATGATACTCAAGAGTCAGCTGAGCACTCAGTTTCAGTTACTAAAAGCTTTGTTTGAAAAGCTAGGGTTCTTGATTCATCCAATTAAGTCCCATCTGCAGCCAGCACAAACAATTAACTTTTTGGGGTTTGTAATTAACTCAGTGACTATGTTAGTTACTTTGCCAACAGAGAAGGCCAATGACATTTTGATGACTTGTAATTACCTCATTCACAAACCTTATCCCTCCATCCGAGAAGTGGCGAAAACCATTGGTAAACTGGTAGCAGCATTTCCGGCCAGTGGAATTTGGTCCATTACATTATCAAAATCTTCAAAGGGACAAAATAAGGGCTCTTAAAGAGAAGCAGGTCACTTTGACAGGCCTATGCAATTAACAAAAGAAGCCGTGTCGGAATTACAATGGTGGGTTGAAAATGTCCCACAAGCTGCTAAGAATATCATGATTGAACAGCCTGAAATGGTATTACAAACGGATGCTAGTGCTCTCGATGGGGGGGCTACAGATTCATCCTCCAGTTGTGGAGGTAGATGGAAAGCTCAAGAAGAAGCGTTTCTTCAAGCTTATGGTATTAACTATTTGGAGTTATTGGGTGCTTTTTATGGACTTAAAGCATATTGTTGTGCTAAACAAGGTCTACATGTGTTAATACAGTTAGACAATAAAACGGCTGTTGCATACATTAAATCACATGGGGGAGTTAGATCAGTATCATGTGATTGTCTGGTCAATGAGATATGCAATGGTGTATTGGTCGCCAAATATGGATAGATTCAGCAAGCTACATTCCAGGTAAAGGACAATGTGGTAGCAGATGAAAGGTCCAGGAATTTTTAAAGATAATACGGAATGGATGCTTAAGCCAGCAATATTTAAGAATATTGTGAACCGATTTGGGTTGCCAGAAATTGATTTGTTTGCATCTAGGCTTAATCATCAATTGCCTACTTATGTGTCTTGGGAACACGATCCAGATGCAGTAGCAGTAGATGCTTTTTCATTACACTGGGGAAAGATGTTCTTTTATGCTTTTCCACCATTTGCTTTGATTCAGAGATGCCTGAAGAGATAGAACAAGATTCTGCTTCTGGATTGTTGGTAGTTCCAAATTGGAGCCAACTCAACGTTGGTTCCCAGTAATGCTGAATATGATTAAAGAACCATATATGTCGATTCCTAACTGTAGTGATATCTTGACTAATCCGGTAACTAAAGAAATTTACCCATTGTATGCATATATGAATTTATTAATCTGCAGGTTTTGACCAGACCACTACAGGAGCTGGGATTGTCGGACAAAACTATGGAAGTTATAGTCGCATCATGGCGAGATAGCACACAAAAGCAATATATGACACATATTAAGAAATGGGAAAAGACTTTGCACACAGTCAAATATTTCTTATGATACTGTAAATATTGCAAATGTTTTGGAATTCCTTGCCAATTTGCATTTTGAGCAACATTTAAGTTACAGTGCCATTAACACTGCACGCAGTGCCTTGTCGTCCTATTTAGGACTTATGACTGATCAGAGATCAATTGGGTCGCATCCATTAATATCTAGATTCATGAAAGGAATCTTTAATATTAATCCACCCAAACAAGATACACAGAGATTTGGGATGGAGCATTGTACTTACGCTACTTAGACAATGGACTCCAATTGAAGGGTTGACATTGGAAAGATTGACATTGAAAATTAATTATGTTAATGTCACTGGTCTCAGCTCAAAGAGGGCAAACTTTACAAATGTTTGCGTTTAGACTGTATGCATGTGACTACAGATAATGTTAGAAACATAGAAACATAGAAATTAGGTGCAGGAGTAGGCCATTCAGCCCTTCGAGCCTGCACCGCCATTCAATATGATCATGGCTGATCATCCAACTCAGTATCCCGTACCTGCCTTCTCTCCATACCCTCTGATCCCCTTAGCCACAAGGGCCACAATAGAAACATAGTTCTATTTTACGATTTGATCAAACAAAGCAGACCAGGGAGATCTGGAACAAAGGTAACCTTTCAAGCTTATCATATTGATCCACTTTGTGTGTGGTTAAACATTTGAACCAATATATTAAAGTTACTGACACCCTTCGAGGAAAAGAAAAAAAAACGTTAATGGTTACGCACAAAAAACCACACACAAAAGCTTCAGTTCAAAACTATCTCAAATGGTTGAAACAGGTTTTGGTTTTAGCGGAGTAGACACTGATGTGTTCAAATCTCACTCCACCAGGGCGGCAGCTACGTCTGCGTCGAAGGGGCGGGACGTACAGACTCTCGAGCATATTTTAAAAGTCGCAGGGTGAGTAAAGAAGAAACTTTTTCAAAGTTCTGCAATAAACCTGTTCACACGTATGACAAGCTTTGGACACGCGGTGTTGGGAGCACTATAATCACCTGCTTTGTTTACTATTAATTGCTATAATCAGTTGTGTAGTCACTTCTATCTTTTATCGCTTGTAATCATTTCTCTCAGATATAAGGAGGTTATTTATGGTCTTTAAACCATTAAAAAAGTTAATTGTGAAATGATCTAACATTAGTCTGGTTTCTCATGTATGTGTTTACTTAGCCGGGGAAACTGTCGTACGGATTAATTCTACGACATAAAAAACACAGAAAGCTTTAAAATCTTCACGTAGTCACTCACGTGACTCCGAAGTAAAATAGTAAGATTAAACGAGAACTTACCAGTTCGAAGTTTGATCGTTATTTTATGAGGAGTTACGATGAGGGATTACGTTGCCCTCCACTCCCGCCTCATAAAATAAATGATCAAATGGTAGTTCTAAGTCTTTTTATGAAGCCTTACTATGTTACTCCGGCTTTTGGTGTTCTGTGTTTTTCATGCCGCTGCTTTGAAGTATGCCATTGCCAGCGTGAGGCGGGTTCTTCACGTAATCCCTCATCGTAACTCCTCATAAAATAACGATCAAACTTCGAACTGGTAAGTTCTCGTTTAATCTTACTATTATCATCTGGTAGTTCTAGTCTATGTAAGCCTTACTATCTTACTCCGGCTATTGGTTCTGTGTTTTTCATGCCGCTGCTTTGAAGTATGCCGATCATGCGCCAGGCGGGGCTTCTTCACGTAATCCCTCATCGTAACTCCTCATAAAATAACGATCAAACTTCAAACTGGTAAGCTCATTTAATCTTACTATTAACCATTCATTGATGCACATCAATGCCTCTGATAGGTCTTCAGTGACACAGACAACAATGTTTTGGGATGGATATTCCTTGATGCACACGACAAGGTTCTTGATATTGAAAATTAAAAGAAGGATTAAATAGCAATAGATTTTACTTGTATTCGTGTTATTGCGGTGGCACATTAATGTTTTGAGAACGTATTTTTATTGATGATAAGAAATTAGAAAGTGCATAAAATTTCAAGGCTCAAAATCTGTGTAAACAGTTGACGGTTGCGAGTGGAGTTTCAGAGTGGCACAGTAACTGGGGCTGTGCTGCTCTGCTTGTCCACCAGCAAATAAAATGTGTCTGTAAAACGAATGGAAGTTGTCAGAGTCGAGTTGATCGGCGACGACACCTCCACGCCCAGGCAGACTGCTGTCCAGTAAAAGTCTGATAGGACACAGTAGAGTACAGGAAAAGGCCCGATGGCCCATAATGTCCGTGCCAATAATGATGCCAGGTTAAACTCGCCCACTATCTGGTTAATCACAAACCTCTAATGGTTTGACAACAAGCTCATTGATCCCAGTTTCCCACATTCTTTTTAAAATGACTAGGCCCCATTTTCTGTGCTCCCTCAAATACACTGGAAAAATACAATGTACTACTGTGTAAGAGCCATAAGAAGAAAAAGCTATCAAACGTGTTGTGAGATATTAATAGGAGTAATTTTAGATATTAATATATAATACTCCCAAATATCTGCCCGAACAGCACCACCAAAGTCCGGAGGGTGTCGCTAACGTAGAATATTTCTGTTCTTAGCCATCAAAGCGAAAGGCACAAAACTAAGGTTGTGTTAAGAGGGGCAAATGAAAGAAATGCACACTGCTGGTGTGATCTGAAGGTTGTATATCGAAAAGACTGGGGGATGCAAGAGGCAGAGTCCTGAGAAAGATTAGTGTCAGAATTAATTAATTAATAGAGCCTGCTACCACCCAGACCCCAAAATAGTAATTCCTACGGTTAGCTCCTGCTGCCGCCAGCTGTGTATCACTTGCATTTGGTAGCAGTGCAAAAAAGATGTTATGAAAGCAGCAGCACTAATGCACAGCAGGTAGTGCAGCTGCCTCAGCGCTCCAGTGACCTGTGTTCAATTTTGATCTCCTGTGCTCTCTGTGTGGAGTTTGCACTTTCTTCCTAGGACTTTGTGGGTTTCCCCTGGATGTTATGGTTTTGAAATACATTTGGGTTGGTGGATTAATTGGTTGCGGTAAATGACCCCCAGGGTAATGGCAGAATAGGGCCGCATGGTGGTACAGCAGTAGAGCTACTGCCTTAGAGCGCCAGAGACTCGCATTCAATCCTGGCTACAGGTGCCGTCCATGCGCAGTTTTTACTTTTCCCTGTGACCTGCGTGGGTTTTCTCCGAGATCTTCGGTTTCCTCACACACTACAAAGACGTACAGGTCTGTAGGAAGACAAAAAAGCTGGAGAAACTCAGCGGGTGAGGCAGCATCTATGGAGCAAAGGAATAGGCCATGTTTCGGGTCGAGACCCATCTTCCTTCGCTCCATAAATGCTGCCTCACCCGCTGAGTTTCTGAGTTTTTGTCTCCTTCAATTATTCCAACATCTGCTGTTCTTTCTTAAACAGGTCTGTAGGCCAATTGGCTTGGTATAAATGTAAATTGTCCCTAGTGAGTGTAGTTAAGATAGTGTTAGTTGCGGAGATCGCTGGTCAGTGCCAACTCGAAGTACGTCAGTGCCGTTTCCAAATTGTATCTCTAAACTAAACTAAACAGGTTACAGGCAAATAATTGGAATGGGATTGCATTGCAGGCCATCATAGACCATCTGGGCCAAATGGCTTCCTTCACATTGCAAAGTATATGAGAAAGAAAACCTTCCAAGCAAGAGAGAGGAAAAGGTGTTAATTAGTGTCAAGCAATCTGTGCGGGTGACAAGGCTATCGTGATTGAACAGTTGGCAGTAGGATCAAGACGCGAGATGCAAATGTGAAGCTCACTGAATTGCAAGGTGTTGCCGCAGGGCACAGAACAGTTACAGTGCCCTCCTTAATGTTTAGGTCAAAGACCCATAATTTCTTTATTTGCCTCTGTACTCCACAATTTGAGATTTGTAGTCGAAAAAACAATCACATGTGGTTAAAGTGCACATTGTCAGGATTTAATAAAGGCTATATTTAATTTGTGTTTTGGTTTCACCATGTAGGAATGGCTGCTTGAAGTCTGCGATTCATTGACATCACCAGTTGCTGGGTGTCTTCTCTGGTGATGCTCTGCCAGGCCTGTATTGCAGCCATCTTTATCTTATGCTTGTTTTGGGGGCTAGTCCCTTCAGTTTTCTCTTCAACATATAACAGGCATGTTCAATTGGGTTCAGATCGGGTGAGTGACTTGGCCACTCAAGAATTGTCCATTGTTTAGCTTGGAAAAACTCCTTTGTTGCTTTAGCTGAAGCAACAAAGTACATGCAGCAGCCATACACACCCAGGCATTAACACCCCCATCACCATGTTTCATAGATGAGGTGATATGCTTTGAATCTTGGGCAGTTCCTTCTTTCCTCCATACTTTGCTCTTGCCATCACTCTGATATAAGTTAATCTTCATCTTATCTGTCCACAAGATATTTTTTCCAGAAATGTGGTTGCTCTTTTAAGTACTTCTTGGCAAACTGTAACCCGGCCATCCTATTTTTGCAGCTTACGAGTGGTTTGCATCTTGCAGTGTAGCCTCTGTATTTCTGTTGATGAAGTCTTCTGCGGACAGTGGTAATTGACAAATCCATGCCCGACTCCTGAAGAGTGTTTCTGATCTGTCGGAAAGGTGTTTGGAAATTTTTCTTTATTACAGAGAGAATTCTTCTGTCAACAGCTGTGGAGGTCTTCCTTGGCCTGCCAGTCCATTTGCGATTAGTAAGCTCACCAGTGCTCTCTTTCTTCTTAATTACGTTCCAAACAGTTAATTTTGGTAAGCCTAAGGTTCGGCTGATGACTCTGACAGTTTTATTCTCGTTTCTCAATCTCATAATAGTTTCTTTGACTTTCATTGGCACAACTTTGGTCCTCATGTTGATAAACAGCAATAAAAGTTTCCAAAGGTGATGGAAACACTGGAGGAAAGATTAGTGTTGAGAGCTCTTTGAAACCTGCATTAAGGAGGCATTTAAACACACCTGAGCAATTACAAACACCTGTGAAGCCATGTATCCCATACATTATGGTGCCCTGAAATGGGCGGACTATGTATAAACACTGCTGTAATTTCTACATGGTGAAACCAAAAATGTATAAAAATGGCCTTTAATAAAATCTGACAATGTGCACTTTAACCATATGTGATTTTTTTCTATTACAAATCTCAAATTGTGGAGTAAAGAGGCAAATTAATAAATGATGGGTCTTTGTCCCAAACTGTAAGTCCAAGGAGACGCAAGAGACTGCAGGTGCTAGCGTCAGGAGCAACAAAAGACAAACTGCCAGAAGACGGACAGGCAGCATCTTTGAAGGCCGAGGGATGGCCAACGCTTTGTGCGGAGACCCTCCTTCAGGACTGAGAGCATAGAGGGGAGATCCCCGGTATAACCAGGCGAGAGGGAGTGCCACACCAGGAGCCGGCAGATGATAAGTCGAACCAGGAGAATAGGGGGATGACAAAGGGAATGGAGTCTAGCAGAGGGATGGGAGGGTGGAGGCACACACAGGTGATGGAAGGTGACGTGTGGATAACACAGGGATGCAGATTCTTGAATCTAATAAGGAGGGAGATCATATGGAACCAGATTAGGGAGGGATGATCAGCAGGTGGAACTGGATGGTGGAAGGAAAAGGTAAGATGTTCGTGAAACTAGCTCGATCAGTAGGATAGAGAGAAAGGAGCACATGGATTTTGGGATACAAGTAATTGAAACATTTAACTGGATTATGCCACTGGATTGTAGACGACCCAGGCAGAATATGAGATACTATGAGTCTAGTTTGCATTTGGCATCACCTGGCATTGCAGAAGGCAGCGGACAGACAGGACTGGATGGGAACGGGAAGGAGACTTAAAATTGGATGCGACCGAGGCATTTACAGGCATTTTCTCCACATTGCAGCCCCTTCTCCATTGTTGTATCATTCTTCACCATTTCCCTGGTCTATCTTATTCACAAACAAAGATCATAGCGGGAACATAGTACAAGAACAGGTCCCTATAGCACAGCACAAGAATTAGTCGTTTGGCCCACAATGTCTATGTCTAACACAGTTCAACTAATCTCCTCTGGCTGCACACGATTCACATCCCTCCATTCCCTGCATATCAATGTGCCCATCAAAAGACCTGTTAAATGCCAGTATCGTTTCTGCCTCCAGCATCACCCCTGGGAGCGTGTACCAGCTCTCTACCACTGTGCAAGAAAACTTGCCCCACATGTCTCCTTTGAGCTTTGCCCCTCGCACTTTTAACCCATGCCCTCTATTACTAGTCCTACAACGTGGAAATAGACCCTTCGGACCAGGCACGTGCCGTGAGTAATTACTCAGGGTAAGCACTCAGTCGGCTTTTAAAAAAAAACGGAAACCGCGCATGCGCAAATTGTTCTCAACCGTAAAAATAAAAAATAAAAATAAAGACAGTAACAATTCAATTTGCCCAAGGCTTCCAAGTCTCCTTTATTCTGAATTACTGAATGGGTGGGGGGGTGAAGGGTGAAGGCAGGTGGAGAGATGGTCGGAAAAACGGGAGAACAGGGAAAAATTGAATCAGTTGCCATCTTATTGAATGGCGACACTTGTTCAAGGGACCAATTGGAGGGAGAGTTCCTTTCACAGCGTGTGGAGAGTCTGTGCCAGGGGTAAAGTTGCGGGGAGGGCAGGAGTGTTGAGAAGGAGGGAGTCAGGGATAATGCCAGTAACTCACTCACTCACCGCTGCTGCGGCACTCTGGACGCGGAGCCACCGCATTGTAGCCGGGGATAGAAGCAGCTCGGGTAGCTGCGAGCGGCCGCCGGGACCCGACAGCAGAACTGGCCGCCACTTCAGCACCTTCTGCCAGCCCGCTCACCTCTGGCAGTGCTCTCCGTCTGAACACCTCTCACCTGCCGCTCGCCGACTTCGCTCATGTCAGCCGCTTCCCGCAAATCCTTAAATTCCCACAGCCGAGTAAACTGAATCGTGCTGTAGGAATTGAACGATTTGCGGGAAGCAGCTGACATGAGTGAGGCCAGCGAGCGACAGGAGAGAGGTTTTTAGACGGAGAGCTGCCAGAAGTGAGCGGGGGCCGGCAGAAGGTGGCAGCCGGTTCCTCTGTCCGGTCCGGCGGCCGCTCACAGCCACCCGAGCTACTTCT
The DNA here is from genome assembly GCA_035221665.1 of Okamejei kenojei. Lineage (NCBI taxonomy): Eukaryota > Metazoa > Chordata > Chondrichthyes > Rajiformes > Rajidae > Okamejei > Okamejei kenojei. The sequence continues at coordinate 21,136,198 of CM069131.1, forward strand.
CCCCCCCCCCCCGGCCTCAATGCGGTGGCATTGCACGCCTCCGTGCAAGGAACGTCGCAAGTGGCATGATCCCAACCCGCTCCTTCACAACACTCCTGCCCTCCCCGCAACTTTACCCAGACTCCCGAAACGCTGTGAAAGGATTTATCTCCCCCCCCCCACCCCCCCCCCCACCCCCCCCCACCACGGGAAATATGGTATTTAAAAACATATAACACTAAGAAATGTATTTACCACATTATTGGTATTCAAATAATGGCAATCCATATTTGATAAATCCGCCAAGAAACTAGCGCTGCGGATGCGCAGTAGGCTCCTGCGCCTGCGCAGTACAGCAAAGGCTGAATTTCTGCTGCCTTCAGCTACCCTTGAAATTGACGGCTTGAAGCAGCGCTGACAGCACGTGGGCTGCACAGACCTTCATGTGTTGCAAGCGCTGCGGATGAACGGCACGGAGAATTATGCCTACCTAAGAGATCGGTCTCTTAGATAGGCATAATTCTCCCATGTCTTTACTATTTATATTTAGTAATTACCATTTTATAAATTTAGTCAAGGTAGGCAGTGCCTACTTTGCCCAACCTGATGGCATGTGCCTGCTTCGGACCAACTTGCCCACACTGCCCAACATGCCCTAACTACACGAGTCCAACCCTCCTGCATTTGGCAAGCAGTCCTTGATATTTCCAGCCTGGGGAAATGGTTTTGACCCTCTACCCAATCTAACCTCTCTTAATCTGTATATATTTCTATCTGGTCTCCCATCAGCCTCCCACGCTCAAGAGAAAACAATCCAAGTATGTCCTATCTCTATAATTGGCAACCACCATGCACTTCATAATTAACTGCAGAAAGGAAGCACTAACTGGAGGTAGCAGTTCGGGATACTGGCTCCTGTGTACCATCCAGCCAAAAACAGGGCAGTTCATTCCCATTTGATTCAGAGACCATTGTAACAAGCACACAGCACAACACAATTGGGCTATTGTATCATACTCAGTTACACGGCATCCTCAGACTACTCCGCCATTCAATCATGGCTGATCTATCTCTCCCTCCTAACCCCATTCTCCTGTCTTCTCCCCATAATCTATAACATCTGTACTAATCAAGAATCTATCTCCGCCTTAAAAATATTCACTAACTTGGCCTCCACAGCCTTCTGTGGCAAAGAATTCCACAGATTCTCCACCCTCTGACTAAAGACATTTCTCCTCATCTCCTTCCTAAAATAATATATTGGAAGGTTGAGCCAATTCAGCCCAAAATGTAGATGGAAATGCACCTGTATTGCCAATATTGTGTATTATATATAAACTAACCTCACTGTTTACAGTGAAGTTAGAACAGTACGGGTACTGGCCATTCGGCCCACTATGGCCATGCCGAACATGATGCTTATTTAAACTAATCTCTGCCACGTGGTCTATTACCTTCCATGTCCATGTGCCTATCCAAAAGCTTCTTAAATGCTACTATCGTATGTGCCTCCACCACCAACCCTGGCAGCGCATTCTAGGCACTCAGAACTCAAACTTGCTCAGCACATCTCTATCAAACTTGGGGGGAAAAAAGATTCCGACTGTCTACCCTGTAATTAAATCATTCAAATTCCAAGGGTTTTCTGGTATTTCAATCACTGAGATGCAATGCCTGAATTGATGCAGAGATTGCATTTTAACACTGTATAAAGTTGCAAGTAGAAGCTGCTCATTGTTTCCAATGTACAAATACCTCCAGATTCAGGGACAGTTTATTCCCAGTCGTGATAAGGCTGCTGGATCATCCTATCACCAACAACGGTCCTGCCCTCCCTTCAACCTCAGACTATCTTAAATTGGACTTGATCTTGCACTAAATGTTATTTCCTACCTGATGGGCTGAATGGCTTCATTCTGCTGCTATCACTTATGAATTGAGTTCAAGTGTTACAGACTCTGATCTTTGTAGCTGACTTACAATAAGAGGCTGTATTGTTGTTTGTTTTTGTGAACTATCTAATGGGAAATAATTCCTCCGTAATCTTAGCCAGCAAAGACAAGTTTTAACATTTGTTATTTTATCAATGTTTGGACCGGGAAGAGGTAGAAAGCATTGAGAGTACACTATTGCAAGCAAACGCATTTAACAGTACTTGTGCAGAGTCAAATGGCTTGGCAAAGAATGAACGGCAGAGTTTCAAATGATGTTGGAATACTTTGCCAATTGGAAGCTCTGGCTCCATAATTCCTTTTACCATTTAAACTCTCCTGCTCTCCACCCTATTGCAGACTTTCTACCTTTTCCCCCTTTCCTTGAATCTCAAACCTGGTTTTATTTTGGATTTTCCCCGATTCTGATGAAAGATAATCAACTTGAAATGTTAATTCTCCCACCACCGTTGGTTTTTTTTTAAAAATACTGCTGCATTACTGTGTCACCCAACCTCCATATTCCTGCATCGTGGCTAATAAACCTTTTGGTTGTGGGACCAGTACATAATTATTACATTCTGATGGTACAAAGCCAAGGTTATGGATACCTCTGCCACATGGTGCACTTCCTTCCCTTGATGAGTAATCAAAGATGAAAACATTATTACTTTCTATCCTTCACACATCCTGTGGAGGCTGAAACAACTTGATGCAACTTGGATTCATCCCATCTTAGTATTTCTTTATTTTTTAATTTTTTTTTTCAGACTTCTAGCATCTGCATGGGGTGATCGCAGGAACGGGGTACATTGTGGATGATCAGCCATGATCAGATTGAATGGCGGTGCTGGCTCGAAGGGCCGAAAAGCCTACTCCTGCACCTATTTGCTATGTTTCTAGAGGTTTAAGGTGAAGGGGAAAAGATTTTATAAGAATCTGAGGGATACCTTTTTCACACAAAGGGTGGTGTGGGTGTATGGAACAAGCTGCCAAAGGCTGAGTCTATCCCAATGTTTAAGAAACAGTTAGACAGGTACATGGATAGGACAGGTTTGGAGGGATATGGACCAAGCGCAGGCAGGTGGGACTAGTGTAGCGGGGACATGTTGGCCGGTGTGGGCAAAAGGGGCCTGTTTCCATGCTGTATCACTATGACCAGGCAATTGTGTTAGAAATGTTTAAATTGGCAATGACTTTATTCTCGTTTCCTAAATCTCTTGCATACAAATTCTCCCAAAGGCTAAACTGGGATTGTTACTGCTGTAGTACTCGGGTGCAGCAGAATTTAGGCTTATTATTGTCTCATTTTCTGAGGCACAGTGAAAAGCTTTGTTTTGCATACTGTCCAATCAGATCAGATAATCTTACAAATAAATACATGTTAACTAAACTCAAATACAATAGGTAGAGCAAAGGGAAACATACAGAGTGACAGGTAGAAAAGAAAATTATAAGCATGGAGCTATTGTGTCAGATGACAGTGGAATCTCCTCTGGGACTAGCATGTAAAGAGCTGCCTCGAGAGGCACTGCAGGTTGGACATCTCCCTCACAGTTCTGGTCATCTGAGTTCCATCCTGACTCCAGTGCTGAATGTATGGAGGGTGCATGACCTTTCAGCCCACCATTCCCCAGAATGTTGGGGGAATCCAGACCCAGGGGCCACTATTAAAGAATAAGGGGTAGGCCATTTATAGAACGGCGATGAGGAAAAACTTTTTTCACACAGATAATTGTGAACCTGTGGAATTCTCTGCCTCGGGCGGCTTTCAAGAGAGAGTTAGATAGAGCTCTTAAAGATAGCGGAGTCAAGGGATATGGGGAGAAGTCAGGAACGGGGTACTGATTGTGGATGACCAGCCATGATCACAGTGAACGGTGGTGCTGGCTCGAAGGGCCGAATGGCCTACTCCTGCACCTCTTGTCTATTAATGTCACTTTTTGACATTTTCACCAGCTGCAACATGATCCCACCACCAGTCACATCTCCCGCTCCCCTCCCCTTTCTCCAAGGAGCACTCCCTCTGTGACTCCCTAGTTTGCTAATGGCCCAGCCCTACTGTACGAGTTCATTCAAGTGCTCTCCCGAGTTTAAACAAAAAACTTGTGGTCAGCCCGGAGAATGAACTTAGCGGGTATGTCAGAGCTCGGGGATGTCTTTTAGCGGCTCATAACGCTAACGGCGGGTACTCGGGAAACGCGGTAAGCTCGGGAAGAGTCGTGAAGATTTTTCAACATATTGAAGAATGTCCACGAGAGCCCCGATTACCGACGAGCGGCCATTACTGTAAATCTCCGAGTTTGAATCAGGGCAAACTCGGGAGAACTCTTTGAATGAACTCGTACCGTGGGACAGGGCTTTCATTCTTCTCCCTCGCAGTGCAACACCTATCCCTGCAGCTCCTCCCGCACCCCCAGCCATAGTCAGAGCGTCATACAATGTTTAGTTTAGTGATACAGCGTGGAAACAGGCCCTTCGGCCCATCCAGTCCATGCCACTTAGCGATCACCCGTATACTAGTTCCATTCTACACACTAGGGACAATTTACAGAAGCCAATTAACCTACAGATCGGCACATCTTTGGAATGTATGAGGAGACCGGTGCCCCCAGAGAAACCCCACACAGTCACAGGAGAACGTACAAATTCTGTACAGACAGCGCCCGTAGTCAGGATCGAACCCAGGTTTCTGGCGCTGTAAGGCAGCAACTCTACCGCTGCGTCACTGTGCCACCTAATCTATACCCCTGCTTCGCAAACAATTTCCATTTTATGGAAAAACGGGAACTAAGCCACCCAAAGATTTCTAAACAGTCACAAGGTCCGATCTTATCAGATTCACACCTCTCTTCAAAGTACCGAAGATCTCGGAAAAAACCCAAGCAGTTCACGGGGAGAACGTACCATCTCTGTAGTCAAGATCCAACCCGGGCCTCTGGCACTGTAAGGTATTGGCTCTACCGCTGCGCTATAGTGTCGGCCTGTAGAGACTGCCAATGCTGGAAACTTGAGCAAATGACAAAATACGAGAGAAAGGTAATGGGGTGCGCATCATCTGCGGAGGGAAATGGACAGGGAACGTTTACCCCTTCTGCAAACTGATGGAATAGAGAGAAGAAAACTGGTGAGGGGAAGGGGTGGGGCAAAAACTGGCTGTGATAGGTGTATACAGTGAGGAGGGGAGATTGGCAGAGGGGGTGGAGATAGCAATGATAGGCTTGAGGTGAAATTGGGGCAAAATGGTGCCAGGTAATGAAGGAAGAGGAGGAGGACAAATATGAAGCTGGAGGGATGGGTAGTCATTAGAAGGGGATGGGGGGGGGTGGAGAACAAAGGGGAATTTTAAAATAAGTGGGGCTCAGAGTGAGGAGGGGTGTGGGATGAGTAGAAGGAGCAAGGCACAGGGTGATGAGGATAGTGGGAGAAAATGGTATGGAAACAGACAAAACATGGTACATAGAAATGGGAGGGGATAGTGGATGAAAGGGGTCTTACCCGAAACTGGATAATTCAAATGTTCATGCTGTTGGGTTGTAGATGACCCAAGCTGGAATACGAGGTGTTTTTTTGTGACCGGAAGGTTGTTACTAATGTGCGACCTCAATGTTCAGATTCCATTCTCCAGTTTTTCAATATGTTTATTAATTACTTAGACTTAAATGTTGTGACATGAATAGAAAATTTTGCGCCCATTTTAGGCAAGGGCGTACTTCTTTAAAAAAAAAATAAAAATCTGTATTCTTTTAAAACAATCAAAACTTATAATAGACACAAGAAGCTAGAGTAACTCAGCAGGACAGGCAGCATCTCTGGAGAGAAGGAATGGGTGATGTTTCGGGTTGAGACCCTGAGACTTTCATATGAGGAAAGACTGGATAGACTTGGCTTGTACTCACTAGAATTTAGAAGACTGAGGGGGGATCTTATAGAAACTTACAAAATTCTTAAGGGGTTGGATAGGCTAGATGCAGGAAGATTGTTCCCGATGTTGGGGAGGTCTAGAACAAGGGGTCACTGTCTAAGGATAAGGGGGAATTCCTGTAGAACCGAGATGAGGAAAACATTTTTCACATAGAGAGTGGCGAGTCTCTTAATTCTCTGCCACAGAAGGTAGTTAAGGCCAGTTCATTGGCTATATTTAAAAGGGAGTTAGATGTGGCCCTTGTGGCTAAAGGGATCAGGGGGTATGGAGAGAAGGCAGGCACAGGATACTGAGTTGGATGATCAGCCATGATCATATTGAATGGCGGTGCAGGCTCGAAGGGCCGAATGGCCTGCTCCTGCACCTATTATCTATGTTTCTATGTTCTTCAGACAGAAACTTTAAAAAGTTTTAAGGATTATAACCAGGTGACGGCAGTCCAGAATTACTTTTCCTACTATAATTTCTCCCTTACATCCAACAAAAAAAAAAAAAATGGTATTGGTATTAGCACCTTGTTACCATGGGGAAGGTAAAGCAATGAACTGTGGAGAAGTGCAGTCTGGCTTTTCATCTGCACCAATCGCTGCAACAATCATTTTGCCCTGGATATCTTAGTAATCATTACTTAATCACAGATGACATGATAATCCAACTAAACATATCTACACTATTACAGGCTTAAATTGACGCAATCAACATGATATGCACACAATGTACAGAAAGATGTTGCAAGCCGAGAGTATATAGCGGATACCCAGCAAGCAACTCAGCTGTGGAAGATACAAATTGAAAATGACCACACAAGTAACTAATTGATGAAAGAAATGTATTTAGATTTAGGTACGAGTGCGCTTAGATTTGGCTGGATTGAGTTCCAAACCCGATTTGCATCAAAGCTGATTCTCACAAGCTTACAATGTACAAATTCATAATTTGAATAATGACACAGGATTATCTCAAAATCAGGAATGCTAAAACAGACAGCTAGTCATTAGCAGACACAAAGGAATGGGTGAAGGGTCTCGACCCAAAACATCACCCACTCCTTCTCTCCAGAGATGCTGCCTGTTACTGAGTTACTCCAGCTTTTTGTGTCTATCTTCGGTTTAAACCAGCATCTGCAGTTCCTTCTTACACAGTTAGTCATTAGTAGACGTACAGGCTGGAATTGTGAAGTGCTTCTCTGATGTTAAGAGATAATTTGTTCAGGTATGTAGCTATCAAGTAAAATAAGTATTCTGTGGATAGAAATTCATTTTTCAAATGTTAATATTTACCAATTGTAAGTACAAAGTAATTAGTATTCAATTACTTTCAATTAACTGATCCCAAAGGCTAGAATTACACAGATGTAAATCAGACTGAACATTAAAGCATGCTGCATTAAGAAATGTTTCCCCTTCTCCCAATGTTTCCCACTAATTTATTAGCATATCACTGAATGTGAAATCTGATCATGAAACAATGTGGAAGTTAAACTAAAACAGTTGAAAATAGTGTCATCGGAATTAAATGAACATTTAAATCACAATATTAATTCAACCACCATGAACAGCAATTGAAACTTACTAAAACTGACTAAAAGACAAAATAAATCTAATGATATTGAATTACATTAGTGCAATATTAAAGCGGCATGGTGGCCAAGCGGTTGTGTTGCTGCCTTATAGTGCCGGAGACCCGGATTCGATCCCTACGATGGGTGCTGTCTATACGGAGGTTGTATGTTCTCCCCGTGACCGCGTGGGTTTATTCCAAGATCTTTGGTTTCCTCCCACACTCCAAAGACGTGCAGGTATGTATGTTAATTGGCTTGGTGTATGTGTAAATTGTCCCTAGTGTGTGTGTGTAGGATAGCGATAATATGCGGAGATTGCTGGGCAGTGCGGACTCGGTTGGCCAAAGGGCCTGTTTCCGCGCTGTATCTCTTAAACTAAATAAACTAAATACCTAATAACTTGAAAAGAACAATAATCCAATTTAATGGACATGTTTTTAAAAAAAAACTTTTGTTAATGTCCCAAAGGAATGAGTTAAATTTCTCAAACCTCTCGGAAAATACAGGCAGTGGGAATAACTCTAAAGTTGAGGCCGGTGTTGTGAATGGGAGACCACAACAGTTTCACAACTCACTCAAGAAAACCACAGAAGGTTTTTTTTTTTTTTTAAATGGCATTTAAAAGTAGAGAGAATGAGCCAAAACACCAGGCAAATATCTTAAAATGCACATTAGGTATAAAGTTTTGTTAGTACAGCTATTATCAGAATCATTTTAAGTGACTGGATTCTCCATTAAGAGGCAATTCTTCCTCAGTGAAGGTTCTCTGCCAAGGGCAGTAGCCCATCACATCCCTTATAATTGGACTCAATGTTCGCTAAAGGAGTTAGAGATTCTCTGGATAATTAGAGCTCAGAATTTTAAAAAGACTGCAAAAGAAATTTGAACCCTACTCTCTCAGCCTTCCAAACCCATAGTACAAGCCCTTTCTTTCAGAGATACTTGTAGCAGAGGGACTGAGACGCTGGAAACTTTAAATAAGGCCCCTTTGGTAAAATAGCTTGGAAAAGGCTTAAGGAACCTTTAAAAGTGGAAATAAAAATTCAGGCAATGCTGCTTTGATTGCTCTGCCTTTTGCATACAGTATGTCAAGCAGTTTCATTGTAACGTCATCTCAGTTGTGCAATCATACTACTGCCTATTCTTGCATAAGGGGGCAGGACTGGGAGCAAAAGATACAAGTGCACAGTTTTAAAGAATTTAGCGAAGCGATATTGGAGACATTATCACCTTTTTTTTTAAATGTTAGGAAATGTAAAGTGCCAGCAGGCTAATATGAATGCTATATTTTAACATGAAGGCAAGTCAAGTCCAGAGCAATTGGACGATTTCTTTATCTGTTATATAGACAAATTAACTGGTATGGCAAATGACATAATCCTTGCTCAAAATTGTAGTAGAAAATCATTGATAAATAATATATATAGCAGTTAGCATGGGTTTCTAAAAGGGAAGGTCAATGTAACTGAATTCCTTGAAGCAGTTAAAGATGTAACTGAAAGGCCAAACAAAAATAATGAAGAAGGCTTTATAAATGTGGATTTTCAAAAGAGTTTTGTCAAAAGCTATGACATAATAGATTCATGACTAAGGACAGAACATGTGGATGCAAGGGACCAGTAAAAGAATAGATAGAAATATGACTGGGGAAAAAAAAAGAGCTGGGTTCAATAGTGGGATATGTTTAGACTCAGTAATTTAGATTCATGAAGTGCAATTGTTTATGGACAAGTATATTTGGGTATCTTTTGTATTACAGAGAGAGGAACTGTAACAAAAGTCAGCAATATCTTCCATAGCCTAAAGAATGGATGTTTACATTGATGAAAGAGCTTGAAATAGATATGAATGAGGCAGCATATTTAGGAAGGAACAATAAGGCAGCCACATATTCATTAGAAATAAAGAACACAGTGGCACAGCTGGTAGAGCTGCTGCCTCACAGAGCCAGAAACCTGGGTTCAATCCTGACCTCAGATACTGGCTGTGTAGTATTTGTGCGTTCTCCACGTGACCGCATGGGTTTTTTTCCTGGTGTTCTGGTTTTCTCTCACATCCAGAGCTGTGCGGATTTGTAGGTTAATTGCATTCTATAATTAATAATTGCCCTCGATGTGTTGAGTAGATGAGAAATTGGGATAACATAGAACTAGTGTGAGTAAGTGATTGATGATCAATGTGGATATCCATGCCATATCTCTACACTAAACTAAACATAAATGGAGTAGAAGAATTGAGGGGATTAGGATAATTAAATCGCATTTACGGTGAATAATATGTCTCAATATTTTTTAAATGACCATGAGATTGCAAAGAAAAAAAAACAGAAATTTGAAATGAAACCTGTGCATGCTGTGAATCTGCAACAGCATAAAGTACTGGAAACACCCAACATTCATGGAAATAGAATTAATACCTTAATTTAGAGATACAGCATGGAAACAGGCCTTTTGACCCATGGTGTCCACACTGACCATCAATCACCCATTCACACTCGATCCATGTTATCCCACTTTCTCGTCCACTCCTTACACACTTGGGACAATTTACAGCGGCTAATTAACCCACAGGCGCACACGTCCTTGGGTTGTGGGAGGAAACCCGAGCACCCGGAGGAAACCCACACAGTCACTGAGACAAGATGCAAACTCCACACAGACAGCACCCTAGTTCACGATCGAACCTGGGTCTCTGACGCTGTGAGGCAGAAATGCTACCAGCTACAACTCTCTTCACAATTCATGTTGAAGACTCTATCACACCTGGTTTCATATCTTTGACTTCCAATGTTGTATTTGTTTTTGTAAGTAATGTCAAATTTCATAAGAATACAAAAAAATTAAACACATGGTTGCAATGTTAAAGATGAATGTTGTGAAGACAAATTATAATGTAAGTGCTGATGTCAGGAGAACAATGTCCAAAAATAATTCAATTACAGAATTCAAAAAACAGATATCAACAGCAAATCGCTATTGTGAAGAAATCTGTTCTCAGGGCTAACTTTGCACAAACAAGACAATGATTAACACAAACAAACTAAAAACATCTCTGGTAGTTTTAAAGGATAGAAAATTTGTAACAAATATGCAGCAATTCCCAATATTAAACTCTGAACATTTAACTTGATCTGGCATAACATTTAGTAAATTGTGCCCTCAGATATTTACCGGTTATGAAGTGTCGAAACAATTGTTCTTAGTGGCAGACTTGTGCTAAAATCTGAAAAAGCTTTACAGTATTGCTGTTCTAGGCACCCGAGGTCAATATTTTGCACTAGCCATTGTTTTCAGATTGGTCCATGGAATCCTACCTCCTAATGCAATTGCAAAGCACAAAGTGCTGGAGAAACTCAGCAGACCACGCAACATCTGGGGAGGGAATGGACATGAACAGGCGATGAGAGATCGACTGACTGACCAAATGGTGCCAGCACAATAACCTGGCCCTCAACACCAGCAAAACCAAGGAACTGATTGTGGACTTTGGAATAGGTAGGATGGGGACCCACAGTCCGGTTTATATCAGTAGGTCGATGGTGGAAAGGGTCAAGAGCTTCAAATTCCTGGGCGTGCACATCTCTGAAGATCTTTCCTGGTCCGAGAACACTGATGCAATCAGAAAGAAAGCACCTCTACTTCCTGAGAAGATTACGGAGAGTCGGTATGTCAAGGAGGACTCTATCTAACTTCTACAGGTACACAGTAGAGAACTTGCTGACCGGTTGCACACTGCCCAGTCCATCATCGGCTCTGACCTCCCTACCATCGAGGGGATCTATCGCAGTCGCTGCCTCAAAAGGGCTGGCAGCATCATCAAGGACCCACACCACCCTGGCCACACACTCATCTCCCCGCTACCTTCAGGTAGAAGGTACAGGAGCCTGAAGACTGCAACATCCAGTTTCGGAAACAGCTTTTTCCCAACAGCCATCAGGCTATTGAACTCAACTCAAACAAAACACTGAACATTAATAGCCCATTATCTGTTTATTTGCACTTTATCTGTTTCATTTATTCATGTGTGTATATATTTATACAATGGTATATGGACACACTGATCTGTTCCATATTCATGCCTTCTATATTCTGTTGTGCTGAAGCAAAGCAAGAATTTCATTGTCCCATCTGGGACACATGACAATAAATTCTCTTGAATCTTGAATCTTGGGTCAGGACCCTTCTTCAGATTCCGAGTCTGAAGAAAGGCCTCGACCCGAAACATTGCCCGCCAGTCTGAAGAGTCCCGACCCAAAATGTCACCTGTCCAGCCCATCTCCAGATGCTGCCTGACCCCCCCCCTCCCTGAGTTCCTCCAGCTCTGAGTTTTGCTGCAGATTCCAGCATTTGCAATCTCTTGTTGTCTGTGGTAATTCACTTGTATATTTGTAGTTTAACACAGATATGGATGTGTTGCTCACAGCTCCATCTGGTGGGAAGAAGTTGGTATCAGTTTGAAAATGCTGGCATGTTATTCCCAATCCTGCTCCCGGTAAGGCTGCCACCATCCTTGTTCGAGCCTCCATACAGTTTATCTCATACCTGTTTTGTGCTGGAATCTCCTGTTATGATGCTAATGTCTGTCCTGAGGCAGAAATGTCACGTGAATGTGGTGTCACTGAATGAGTGCCAAGCTCTGCCCATTAGTACCAGGCACTGAGTGAGCTAACCAGTTATCCTTTGATAGATTGCTGCTGGGTGATCCAAAAACAAAAAGAGCCAAGAAGCCTGAGAGCGAAGGCTGGAAGCATGAGCAGAAGACAGACTGCTGGGTGAACTCAGTGAGTCAGATATCATCCGAGGAAGGAAATGGACAGAGCAGTCTGAAGAAGAGTCCCACGCTGAAACACCACCTGTCCATTTCCTTCTAGAGAGGTTGCCTGACCCACTGAGTTCCTCCAACAGTTTGTAATAACTAGGAACCGCAGATGCTGGCTTACCAAAGATGGACCCAAAATGCTGGAGTAACACAACAGCCGAGCAGCATCTCTGGAGAACTTGGATAGATGACATTTCAGGTTGAGTCCTTTCTTCAGACTCTTTTGGGTCAGACCCCTTCTTCAGACTGCAGAAGGATCCTGATCTGAAACGTCACCTATCCATGTTCTCCAGAGATACTGCTTGATCCACTGTGTTACTCCAACATTTTGTGTCTACGTTTGGCAAGCCCAGCATTCAAAATGGCTCAGGCATCAAAGCAAAGCCATATTCAGCCTTAAATCTCCATGCTCCCCAACAGAATTCTGCTTGAAATGACATTTTGTATTTTGGTTAGGTTTTATGTCCCAAGCAATATAATAATTGCCTTCTACAAAGCTGACCTATTAAAACTGTGGCAGAGAATAATGAAAGGCCATAATTTACAAAGTTAAGTTGCAAACTCCAAAACTGAATCCTTAACGGAACTCATGCATCACTTTCCACAAGAACATTCTACCTACTGCTCAAGATCTCAAGGGTTTAAATGCAAAAACAAACCATGTTATTAATTCAATACTTCTATACTTGCAGTTAGAGCTTGTAATTGTCAATCTATATTACTTATTGTGTAAAGTAATGAACATTTCAAGCAATGCAGGAGTATGCAGTTAAATCTTTTTAGACCAGCCCATGAGTTAAATGATTTACATATTCTCTATATTGCAATGATAAGACTTTCACTCTTAACACATGACCTCCACTTTCAAAAAGGAATCTAACCTGTTTCTAGTGGCATGAGCCATCAGCAAGAATGATCCGATTTCCAGAGAGGAGAAGTACTGCTGTAAAAAATAATTTTAATATGGATCTAAAAAGCACTGAGGATCATCTCCAAGGTGCCACGTAAGTAAAGGGCTTTCTGAATACATAGAGTGCCGCAGATTTGGGCAAAGCAGAACCAATTTGATATTTTATCCCATTTTGCACCATTGGCCAAGATTAAAATTAATCTCCATTCAACCAAATTTAAAAGTATCAGAATTATATCAATTACAAAACAGTTTGAAGAAGTCAAATAGCTTTGAGGTTATTAAGTACATCATTAGCTCCTCAACAAGCTGAATTATTGTAAACACAACATGTTTGGCTATTCAGCGCAACATTTAATATTGGTATATTTGAACTCCCACTAAACCAGAAGATTTAGATAACCTATAGAATCAGGCAAATTATAATAATGAACCATATTTAAGATCTATAATGTGAAATTAATCATAGATAAAGTCATAGATTCCTTGCATTATATTCTTAGATCTGCTTCTGGAAAGAAAAGAGGCATTTTAATTAAGGCAATAATTGTGTTCAAGACGCTGAAGATAATTGCCAGCCTCCTACCACATATCCACACATCAGCGAGCAGATGCATCACGAGCAACCTCTCCCAGCAGAAATCTCGCTAGAAATCGAGGTCATATCGGTTTCCTAGCCACAATTCTTGGGTGCCTGTGGATATTATTGTTGCTGTACCATTATTAAAAAGCGTCTAAAAATAATAATCCTAAACCTAGTTTTGTACCCATTATAGAAACGACCGGGATCAATCATTTGGCTTCATGGTGGGTGAGGGCTGTAGTGTTCTGCTTTTTTAGCTAGGAAGCACACGACATATTCAGCATAAACTCTCATGAGCCTGGGAATAAAAACATGTATAACTTCGCGCGTGTAAAGCCTGCAGTGGCTGACAATTGCTTACCCAGCGCTGGAGTGCTATTGCCGCAGCTCTGTTGTATTTGCGCTCTGAAAGTCCTGCTTGAGATTTGCGTGGGGGAAAATAAAATCTGCTCAGCCTCTTCAAGAAAGCAACAGCTAGCCGAGCCTGGTATCTGTAAAATGATGCACCACCTAACAATCCAGCACACGGTCTCCAGATTCTACATTCATTTATGCCCCTATCATATGATGTAACTGAGGGTTTTTTTTTTAAACTCTGCTCCTGAGACAGCATTAATCAATGGCAGAGAAAATGATGTGTGATCCTCCAGGTAAATAAAACATAAATCAAAGGTAAATAAACACTTGATGGCAATTTCTATCCCGTCGTCCTTGAAATGTGATCACTAGCTACTGAATAAAGCTCAGACGGCAATAGTTGTATTGACTGTTGTAAACGACTGTGATTCCAAATTAAATAGAGCATTTCTGTTCTGGTTGTGAGAAACTGGGGGGGGGAGGTAAAGCGTGGAAAATTGCTTGTTAGACCTCGTTGGCTCCGTTTATACCGAGTCTTCGGGTAAACTCAACTTGTCGTCATTGGGCTGGTTGCACACCAGAACATTTAAGAGACAACATTTGAAACCTCTTAAGGGAACCGATGCAGAATTTGTGGGTCGTTCACAAATATTCCACAGCTTTCTTAACTAAACAAAGTAAACAAATTAAGATGTATTCCATAGAATTTTGCCATTCAGCCCAATATGATTAATCCTGTCCGCCCCACCCCAATCATATCACCCCCTCATTTCCCCTGCCCCCATCCATATATCCCTCTTTCCGGCTTCGTATTTTCCTCCTTTTCTCTCCTTATCCGACACCTTTTGTCTCCTTGTTTCCCTTTTGTCACTTTTCCCATCTCCAGCCTTTGTGCACCCACCCCCCCAATCAAACCCATTTGACCAGTATACAGCCATCACTTGCCTTGTTTCGTCCCTCCCTCACCTCTTATCCACCTTTCTCTCCCTCCTTCCCCCATGTCCCCCACGCACACACCTGCTCTCCCCCTACAATCAGCCTGAAATCCTTGTTCTCCAGGGTTGCTGCCTGACTCGATGACCCGAAACCCATGTTCTCCAGCACTTTGTGTTGCAAGCCCAATAAGATTATTCTGGTTGTCTCCTAGCATTACCCAATTATTGCCAATCTCTATACTCTATAAATTATTTTATTGCATCCAAATTATTTTTATTGAAACTGTTTGTGTTGTCCATTCACGTGGTGCATTACAGATCATAATTATGCATTTCAGAATAAAATGGTTCCTTCTTTTCTGTTTGACCCTTGTCCACTGAAATTTCTGCCACTGGAACCAATTATTTTTACATGGTGACAAAATAATCCAGATTTGACTATCGCTATCAAATCTGTGTTCTAAGGAGTCCAATTCCAGATTCTCCAGTCTCTCCACACAACTAATGTCCTCATCTGAAATACCATTGTAATAAATATTTTCTGCCAATCCACCAAGGTCTTGACATTTACCTTAAATGTGTTGTTAGAAGGGGTTGGCATAATTCAAAGCAATCTTTTACAGAGCATAATCTTCTTGGGCTTCTTATGTCAAAAGAAAAGGATTTATTGTGATTTTGGAGTAGCTTTCTCAACTTTTCTTTTTTCCTTTCATTTTTTATCAATCCGTCTGTTCCACCACTCATACTTCCTTCTATAATTCATTACTTCATTTTGTTTGTGTTAAGTATTATCTGGCAGGTCACCCTTTTTCATTAACAATGGCTACTTCCTCCACACGCACACCCTCCCACCCTCTCCCACAATCCCCCCCCCCTCCCCACAACCCCCCGCCCCAACAACCCCCCCTCCCCCACAACCCCCCCCCCCCCCCCCCCCACAAGTGGCTTTGTGTGCAGTGCAGCACCCTGGCCAACTCATCATTCACCCAGCCACGTCCAAGTCAGTCACACGGATTGCTGTCGGGAATTTGTCCCTTATTTTGAACCTTTGTCCCTTATTTGGGAGTGAGAATGTTGGCAACCCTACTATCCATTATCCTTTCATACCGAGAGCCTTCCCTCTGTTTTTATATTTTACTCCTATGCTCTCCTTATCTGACACACATTTGTATCTTTTATCACGTGCCTCACCCATCTGCCAATCAAAGCCCTGCTCACCAGTCTCCATCTATCATTTGCCAGAATCTCCCCCCCCCCGCCCCACCCCCGCTATAATCAGTCTGAAGAGGCATCCCAATCCATCCCATCCAGTCCCGCCACAAATGCTGCCTGTCCCCCGTGAGCACTTTCCTCTTTGCCTCTTTATTTCCTTGTTCTCTCTTTAATTGTTTTTGTTATCCTATCAGCTGTATAGCTTCATCATTTTGAGATGTCTAATATGCGCAGGACCTACACAGTGAAAGGTCGGGCTCTGGGGAGTGTTGTAGAGCAGAGAGATCTAGGAGTGCAGGTGCATGGTTCCTCGAAGGTGGTCGCAGCTAGATTGGGTGGTAAAAAGGCATTTGGCACATTGGCCTTCATCAGTCAGAGTATTGAGTATAGAAGTAAGAAGGTCATGTTGCAGTTGTATAAGGCGTTGGTGAGGCCGCATTTTGAGTATTGTATTCAGTTCTGGGCACCATGTTGTAGGAAAGATGTTATCAAGCTGGAAAGGGTACAGAGAAGATTTACGAGGATGTTGCCAGGACCAGAGGGACTGAGCTATAGGGAAAGGTTGAGTAAGCTGGGACTCTATTCCTTGGAGCGCAGGAGGATGAGGGATGATCTTATAGAGGTGTATAAAATCTAGAGAGGAATAGATCGGGTTGATGCTCAAAGTCTCTTGCCCAGAGTAGTTGAATCAAGGACCAGAGGACATAGGTTTAAGTTGAAGGGGAAAAGATTTAATAGGAATCTAAGGGGCACCTTTTTCTAACAAAGGGTGGTGGGTGTATGGAACAAGCTGCCAGAGGATGTAGTTGAGGCTGGGACTACCCCATTGTTTAAGGAACTGGTAGACTGGTACATGGATAGGACAGGTTTGAGGGATATGGATCAAACACGGGCAGGTGGAACTAATGTAGCTGGTACATGTAGGCCGGTGTGGGCAAATTGGGCCGAAGATCCTGTTTCCAAACTGTATCACTGTATGACTGTATGGGGGTTGTACATTAGTTCTCATCACTGATCGATCACATCTTTTAAACCATTGCACTGGCTAAAATGAAATAGGTGACATCAGGTCTCTACCAGTTTGAAATGTTGTTGTATCACAGCTGAGACACTGCGGACACAAAGTAGCTGATCAGTACCTGTAAAGTTGGGAAAGAGTAAATATCTCTTCTGTTGACCAGCATTGAGACACAAGCCTCCATTCATACTCGTGGAGTGACTGAATGATAAATAAATCATCTGCTGAAAAGAGATCTTTGAACTAAAGGTATGCTTAGCGCTCTCAACAAAACCCTTATTGGTGCATCCTAGGCAGTCTGTGGGTCTTGTCCTTATCATTGCAGAATTACCACAGAGTGTGTACACAGGAGCCTGGTAAGAGATGTATTCAAGAGAGAGTCAGATATAGCTGTTAGGGCTAATGGAATCAAAGGATATGGGGAGAAAGCAGGATCGGGTACTTATTTTGAATGATCAGCTATGAACATATTGAATAGCGGTGCTGGCTCGAAGGGCCGAATCACATGCTCCTACACCTATTTTCTATGTTTCTATGAGAGCCGAGGGTGGAGGGGTCAGGTACTGAAGAAGTGCAGGATGAAGAGGAGACTGCGTCGTTGCAGCCAGATACTAGCGCAGCTAGACTGGAGGTTTGAGGGGAGCACCATACATGGTAGGATGCTTGATACTTTCAGGCTGCAAGCAAGCAAAGAGAACTAATATGCAGGTAAACAGGGAAGGAATCCACACATGGTGTGTGCCCCAGTGGGATTAGAGGAGAACCCCACAAGGGAAGCACTCAGCGGAAGCCTGTCAAAATGATGAGTTTCTGCCCAACACCTTATGCCAGCATTTGAGAGAGAGAGGTGAGAAAGTGCGAGAGAGGAAGTGAGAAAGAGGGGATTAGAGAGTGGGGACAAGAGGGAGATGGGGGTGATAAAGAGGTGGTTAAGGGAGATGGTTTGAGACCAAGAGGAGGGTTGAGGGGGGGTGTACGTAGAGACAGTATCAGAAAGCTTGAAAAGAGGTCTGCTATCCATTGGAGCAACACCATGGCATAAAGTTATGACTATTGATCCTATCTGAAACGTCAGTGTAATGAAGAGGTGTGTGGCTGTTAAACAGATAATTATGCTTTCAGTCTCATTTCAAGTAAATGTTGCTTTTTCTTGGAGTTTATTGAAGGTTATTATGTCCAGTTTTTGATCTTATTGTAACAATGTGAATTGCAGAGCAGAGCACTCCACTGAGTAACTGTCCCACAGGGAGAGGGATTAATACATTGTGGTGTGTAGGAAGGAACTGCAGATCATGGTTTAAACCAAAGAAACCGAAGACCTTTTCTTCAGACTGAAGGAGGGCCTCAACCTAAGTGGTCACCCATTCCTTCTCTCCAGAGATGCTGCCTGTCCCGCTGAATTACTCCAGCATTGTTTGTCTAATACATAGTGATGTATGGACATGCTAATCTACAGCAGAAGGTTAATTTGTCACAACAGAGGGAGAGAAGACAAGTCGGAGAAGCACGGGTGTTAAATAATTTACAAACACCGCCCTAAAAATAACAGCCATCTGTTCCCCCTGCAGAGGTGCGCTGAAGCATTGTGCCGGTGCTGATGCTGGAGATTAAGCTGCTGCCACCTCATTGTTAGAGTTGCACTGTGTCACCGTGGAGGCAGAAAGCTGCTCCCTCCGCTGTTGTGTTGTTGGAACACTGGCGGTAGCTGACAGAGGTCCCTGTGCCAATCATCTCCATTATACATAGCTGTCGTTTAGTTTAGAGATTCAGCGCGGAAGCAGGCCCTTCGGCCCACCGAGTCCGCACCCCCAACACGTTAACACAATCCTACACACACTAGAGACAATTTACACATGCACCAAGCCAATTAACCTCTAGGTCTTTGGAGTGTGGGAGGAAACCGAAGATCACGGAGCAAACCCACGCAGGTGGGGAGAAAATACAAACTCTGTACAATCGGGACCGAACCGGGGTCTCCGGCGCTGCAAGCACTGGAAGGCAGCAACTCTACCGCTGCGCCACCCTTATGACAAGACCTGTACTTGGTCATGCGGATAGTAGTGTGGGAAATGTCAGCACGGAAACTGCTGCAGTAGGAATCCATTCTTGCCTTGCATTGAGTTAAGCTCAGAAGTTTACCCGTATTTGCATTAAGCATCATTTTCACACACAGATTTACCAAAATTTGGTGACTACCTCCAATAGTGGCAGAATCATCCAGCAGCACTGGTCTCTCAAATTAGGAAGGTATAGACATACATACATTGCTACTATCGATGGTGGAGCATGTCATTATGTTCACAGCTTAGTCGTGTTCATGTTATCCCATAAACGGGGTCTCATGCTATTGTAAGAAGGATGTGGAGATGTAGCTGATGCAAGAAATACCAGTGCGGCTACATTTCCAGGCATTATCCCAGTCTGAAGGAGGGCCCTGACCATAATTGCTGCCTATCCATGTCCTTTAGAGATGCTAGCTAACCTACTGAGTTACTCCAGCACTTTGCGTTTTACTCATTCCAGCATCTGCAGTTCCTTGTGTCTCCATTATGCCATCTTTATTGTTTTCTCCTCAGGTAAAGATTAGACGCACAAATTTCATTCTTGCAGAGAGCAGTGATGATGTACTATATATTTATTTGGTGACCCTTGGACTATCCTTGATCGGACTTTGCTGGGTTTACCTTGCGCTAAACATTATTACCTTATCATGTATCTATACACTGTAAATGGATCGATTGTAATCATGTATTGTCTTTCTGCTGACTGGAGAGCATGCAACAAAAGATTTTCACTGTACCTCAGTAACGTGACAATAAACTAAACTGAACTAACGTGTATGGATATTTGGTGCAATCATTCCATTGTAAACCCATGAATGAAGGTTAATTCAGCCTCAAGTTTTAGCCTCTGTTTTAAATGATCCCACGCAGTTAATGAGGTGAAGTCTGTACCCAATTATGCAAACAACATTTTCTCATTATTCCTCAACATGGCATTACATGCAGATAGGAAATGGAAGGGTCATTGTCGATATCTCAGCATTACAGGCTGAGGCTATATTCAGCCAGTTGACTGCAAAGGTTTTTAAGTGGACCAATAGATCAGCATCTGGAAGGCTGCTTAATGGAATGAGCTGCATGCCTTAAGGCCACTTATCCTGTTGGGAGATAAATTACATAATTACCAGATGGAATTTGTCCAAACTGATGCAATTTCAATGTAAAATAGCCATGGCAGAAGAGCCCATAGTGCTTGGAGGTCACTTGGACTCCAGTAATGTGTTCAGTGGAATCTTAAAATGTTTTACTTGGCTGATTGCATAGCAGACATGTTGGCCAAAATTTTCCATTCATATCCTGACACTCCCGTAAGTGCTCCATGCCGATCTAATATCAGTTGCCTGTTCTCTGGTGCAATCTCCCACTGATCCCACCTTGCCCCAGGTATGGCTGAGAATGGTTCAGTACACGACTGGGTCTACATTTATTAAAAAGAATGGACTAGGAGCTTGCTCCTTGTGCAAATGTTTCCAGGCAGTGTGCTGGAAGTTCAGGTAAGCTTCAGAGCATCCTTGTCGCAGTCAGGTGCTTCATAGCCATCTGTGTAAACAAAACTGTAGTGGCGTTTTTGTGACTACGAAGCATTTATTTTCCAGGTCACTGATTGCAAAGGAAACTGTGTAAACAGAAGCCTGTCTGAGTGCTAATGCTGAGAGAGCACATATGCTACATATGTTAATAGAAGCACTAATGCAAATTTGGTTGCTTCCTGCTCAACATCGCTTAGAAAGCGGTGATTTATTTTAACTGTATGTATTCCCCCCTCTCTGACTCCCCGTCCACAATGCCATTGCAGTTTCTGCTTCCTTGCACAAGCTGCACTGCTGGGTTCTGCAGTAATGAAGTTGCAGCTGGTTGTCTTCACCACTGTTCTCCGCGCGCGTGACCTCGTTCATCTCCGCACCACTTCTAATTGTCCATTCACCTAAGCCCCATTCTCCTATTGTCTCTTATAGGCCTCGAAGCCTGAGAGGCCACTGGCTGCAACTATAATTTGCACAGGGTGAATGATGGTGGAACAGGTACAGCGGAGGTTCTCAGCAGAATTAGCTTTGTTACTGAGCAGGACTCTATAAAGAGCCCTCAGCAATGGTCAGTTAGTCAGTAGCATAGAGAGCCAACCAGAGGTTGCCACTGCTGGCTCAAGCACAGCAAGAAGTCTGTCTGTACTGCTGAGGCACGCACTGAAGCTGGGCACAGCTAACCTGAAGGCTTCAGCTAGTCTCATTAAGGATCTCCACCCGAAACATCACCCATTCATTCTCTCCAGAGATGCTGCCTGTCCTGCTGAGTCACTCCAGCATGTGTCCAACCTGAAGGCTCTGTGGGGTAGGACCACAGTCTCGGGTCCTTCCACTGCTGGGGATTGAATCTGGTGAGGAAACCTCTCATACAAGGGAAGGGATATCAGCCCAGGACCCCACATGAATGGCAACGTGTAAGTTAAAAGGGAGGTGCTATCACTGCTGGGTATAATAGTAGCAATATTGAATCAATGGATACAAAGGATGTATTAAGTATTTTGCACAATTTATGTTTGGTACATTTTTTTTATTATGAATAAAAGTTTTTTTTTTAATTTAAAAAAGCCAGTGTGTGGATATGTATAAGAAGGAACTGCAGATGTTGGTTTAAACCAAAGATAGGCACAAAAAGCTGGAGAAGGAATGGGTGACATTTCGGGTCAAGACTGAAGAAGGGTCCCGACCCGAAACATCACCCATTATTTCTCTCCAGAGATGCTGTCTGTCCCGTTGAGTTACTCCAGCTTTTTGTGTCTATCTGCAGTGTGTGGATAGTTCCCAATAGAGATGCTAATACTGCAATGTGCTTCCTTTCCATCATCTCACTTGATGGCAGCTAAATACTCTGATTCAATTGATGAGATTATCTGTGTTTCACACAACGCATAGATGTGTGCTTGATGATTGGCATAGACCATGCTCTATCACTCTAATTCTTTGAGAAGATGGCATTAGTGCTGACGGTGAAGATACTAAGCTTCCAAAGAGCAGTGGGGCAGAATGTTAAACTTGCAATTGTGCGCGAGTGTCCCTTTAAATTCTGGAGTGGCAGAACTAACTCTGTGATCAGCACGCTGCCCTGAATAGTGGGCTTTCACTTAACATGATCCAATTTCCACGGATGGGACTGGAAAACAGAATTGCTTTACTAATGATGTCAATGGGTGCATGGTTCATGCAGGAAATGCAACATCCACATGTAAGAGAATGCATTCCCCACACAAGGGGGGATCTCACAGAAACTGCAGAACCTGCACATGGCTACATTTCTGGAGTGGCGTGACGTGAGCCACTAATGTTTGGTTTTGTGTTCACACAGCATTGTGCCACTTTAAAATCCATAGACTTGAAAAAAATCTATTGTGGGCAGCACAATGGTGCAGCAGGTATAGAACTGCTGCCTCGTACTGTAGCTTTAGTATCCCAGGTTCCATCCTGATCTCCAGTGCGATCTGCATGGAGATGTTATGTTCCCTCTGTAACCGCATGGAGCTTTCTTGGATGTTTCTGGTTGCATCCCTCCTCCTAAAGGCAGGATTGGCAGGTTAATTGCCCCCGTTGAAGGGGGGTGGGAAGAGAGTCAGTGCGAGTTAAAACCCAAACAAGTTACTGAGAGGTAAGTGGGGATCAATGGGATTGCTGAGAGGTGGCATAGACTCGATTGGCTGAACGGCCTCCATCTGTGACGTAAATAGAGGAAGAAAAAACTGCCGGAGATCTGGCAACATTTGTGAAGGGAAATGGGGAGATGACATTTTGGATCGAGACACTCCTATCTACTGATGGGGCAGAGGGGAGATAGCTGGTAGAAAGAGGTTGGGGGCAAAGAAAGGGACAAGAATCAGCAAGTGGCAGGTGGAGGAAAGAACTGCAGATGCTGGTTTAAACCGAAGATTGACACAAAAAGCTGGAGTAACTCAGTGGGTCAGACAGCATCTCTGGAGAAAAGAAATAGGTGACATTTTGGGTCGAGACCCAGTCCGAAGAATGGTCTCAACCTGAAACGTCACCTGTTCCTTTTCTCTAGAGATGCTGCCTGACCCGCTGAGTTTTTTTCCAGCTTTTTGTGTCTATCTAAGTGAAAGGTGGATCCAGGTAAGAATGGGTTGATTGGAAGATGTCAGGTGCAGGAGAGAAAGAAGATGGGGAGAAATTCTACAATTTCGGGTAACCCCTCCCTCAGTAGAAAGCATTTTATTGGGATGCATTACAGCATTGTTTGGAAAGAGCTCCATCCAAGACCGCAAGAAATTGCAGAGAATTGTGGATGCAGCCCAGGCCAACACACAAACTAACCTTCCATTGACTCCATTTATACCTCATGCTGCCTCAGCAAGGCGAGCAGGATAATCAAGGACGATTCATACCCTGGCCACACTCTCTTCTCCCCTCTCCCATCGGGCAAAAGGTATATAAGTGTGAAAACCCATGTCTCCAGATTCAGGGACAGTTTCTTTCCAGCTGTTATCAGGCAACTGAACCATCCTACCAACAACTAGAGAGCAGTCCAGAACTACTATCTACCTCATTAGAGAGACTATCTTTGAACAGACTTTACTGGACTTTATCTTACGCTAAACGTTATTCACGTTGTTCCCTTTATCATGTGTTTGTACACTGTGGGTAGCTCGACTGTAATAATGCATTGCATTGTCTATCCACTGACTGGTTAGCGAGCAACACAAGTTTTTCACTCTACCTCGATACACATGACAATAAACTAAACTCAAACTCTCATTCGCTCCTTCTCATCTACCCAAACCCACCTTCATCCACTTCTCACCCACCCCTCCTTGATCTGGGTCCATCATTTCACCCCCTCCATCCATATTTCCTTCTATTCACCATCCCTCCCTCTGGTTTTACATTTCCCCAACTTCCTTTCACTTTCACCACTTGCACTTTTTTGTCTTCTCCACTTATTACCTCCAGCCTTGGTCACTATCTCCACCCTACTATTCTCCCCTCCCAATTCATCTACCAAGTACCCTCTCTCTACCCGGACCACCTATCATTTATTAGTTCTTGCCTCACCGTTCCCCTCTCCTCTTTCAACCAGCACCTGGGTAAAGAAGGATCCCAAACCATAACGCAAACTGTCCATTTCCCTCCACAATGCTTCCTGGCCTGTTGAGTTCCTCCAGCTGTTTGCTTTTTTGGTAAAGATTCCAGCCACTGTAATCTCTTGTGGCTTCATGTTGTGAAGATGTATGGACAGCATTGGAATAAAAATGTAAGCAACGGAAAGTGATGACGAGTGGATTGAAACCAGGGCAGCAACCCAAGTACCTTAACTGGTACATGTGACAATAAACTGACCTTGAAACCTTGAAGATAGCAAAATAAGTAAAGGAACAAGACATATTTGAAATCTATTATAGACACAAAAAGCTGGAGTAATTCAGCGGGGCAGGCAGTATCTCTGGAGAGAAGGAATGGGTGACGTTTTGGGTTGAGACCCTTCTTCTCGACCCGAAACATCACCCATCCCTTCTCTCCAGAGATGCTGCCAGTCCCGCTGAGTTACTCCAGCTTTTTGTGTCTATCTTTGGTTTAAACCAGCATCTGCAGTTCCTTCCTACACATTTGAAATCTATAAGCTGTCATGCTGGTTAAATATCAAAGTATAATTTAGTAAAGCTCTTGTCTAAAGTTCTGGGGAAGACCAAGTAGCAATGGTTCACTCCCCTGTTTTTTTAAAGGAATGATCAGTTCCTGTCTTCCTCCTGCTGATTCAACATGCAACATAGAAAGGAATTTTCTGACTGATTCCAGATGATTAAGCCAATAATTTAAGCATTGCCTTGGGTTATCAGTTGCTTCCCCAGTTGCTGGCAAAATACTTTAATATGATTAGAGTAATTTTGTTCATCGTAATTACTTTCTGCAAGTGTCATTATTTACAATTACCTTCATTATTTTGTCCGTTATTAGATGCATTGCTTCTGGAATTGTTTAAAACTTTTATTCTATCATTTCTGATTTGGTGTACACAAACTAACGAGTATTACCAGGAATAAATCAAATTAAGGACTTCGTTGCCGTAGGAATGAAGGAAAATTTTATATGTACATCATGTGGACACATAGATAAAGTTATAGCATTTCACCTCCAAAATTACTCATATTTAAACAAATCACATTAACTGTATTTGTCCTCAGCATTCATTTGAGTTATTTGGATTAATGACCTATTGGCAGTGGAAATTGTCAATGGAACATTACCAAGCAACAGTCTTTAGTTTACTTTGCACTGAAATTGGATCAGTTCTTGCTGTTTTGGAGAATGCAGGTTGAATACTGATTTTCTGGCACCCTTGGTTCCAGAGGCTTTCTGGATTATTCAATTTTCTGGACTAACAGAGGTCACGCGATAAAGAAACGACAATGCACCCCTGGCCTGCAAATGACACCCCTCCCGTGTCCCTAAAGCACCATAAAGTGCCAGAAACTTAAATAAAATAAATATAAAATGTAAACTGAATGTGAACGGGGCAGGAAGGAGATGAGGGGGACATCAAGGGGAGAGGGGGAAGGGCGGGGGGTGGGAAGGGCATGCGGGGGAAGGCAAATAGGGGAGGAAGCAAGGGAGGGGCAGGTGAGAGGAAGGGGTGGGGGAAGGGGGGGGGGGAGGGGGGTGAGGAGGGGGTAAGGGTGGTGGAAGGGGTGATGAGGAGTGGGGGAAGAGGCGGGGAAGGGGTGAGGAGGGGGGAAGGGGTGGCTGAAGGGGTGGCGAGGGGAGGAAGAGGTGGGGGAAGCAGGGGACAAGGAGGCAATGGCGGAAAGGAGGGGGAGGTGACGGGAGTGGGGGTCATGAGGATCATGAGGGATGGGAGTAGAATTAGGCCAGTCAGCCTATCAAATCTACTCTGCCATTCAATCATGGCTGATCTATTTCTCCCTCCTAACTCCATTTCCCTGCCTTCTCCCATAGCCCCTGACACCCGTACTAATCAAAAATGTATCTATCTCTGCCTTAAAAATATCCACTCACTTGCCCTCCACAACCTCTGACTAAAGAAATGTCTCCTCATCTTCTTCCTAAAAGGGGGGGGGGGGGGGTTGCAAGGCACAGGAACCGGGGAAAGAAAGAGGGGGAGGTGGTGCAGGAGGGGCAGGTGAGAGGAAGGGGTGGGGGAAGGGGGAAGGGGGAGATGAGGAGGGGGGAAGGGAGAGGAATGGGGGGACGGAGAAATGGGGAAAAGGAGGGGGGAGGTGACGGGAGTGTGGGGGAAGGAGGAGAAGGTCGGGGATTATGGCATTTTTAATCAGAGAGATTAAAAGATTCTGAAATGTGAATTCAGTTTCCTCCTTCATGGATGCTATCAGATCTGCTGAATATTTGCAATGATTTTTCTTTTTAACTCGGATGTTTTAAGCATGTGATCGCAAACCGTCACTCAGGGTAATAACAACATTTTGGGAATAATTTCATATGGTTCACTGGGTTAATCTAGCCCTGTGCTCCAAGTTCGTTACAGTTTCTCCAATGGTAATTTCCTGCTGTCTTCAAGTTAACCATGGTTTTGAAATCTATCTTTTGAGTCAAAACCAAAAGAAAAAATGAGGTTATGGAACATTTTGCACCTAGGATGTCCCAAAGTATTCTGCAGATAATTAATGTTTAAGTGCAGTCACTCACATGAAAGCAAACTCTGCAAACAAGTTGCTCACATGAGCAGATACTCTAGACATTAGACTTCAGAGATACAGCATGGAAACAGGCTCTTTAGCCCACTGAGTCTGCACCGACCAGCAATCATCCCAAACACAAGCACTAACCTGCACACTAGGGACAATTTACAATTTTCAGAAGCCAATTAACATAAAACAAGCATCTGCAGTTCCTTCTTACACAATTAACATACAAACCTGCATGTCTTTGAAGTGTGGGAGGAGCACTGGGAGAAAACCCACGTGGTCACGGGTGAACGTACAAACTCCGCGCAGACAGCACCCGTGGTCATGATCGAACCGGGGTCTCTGGCGCTGTAAGGCAGCAATTCTACCACTGCGCCACTGTGCCGCCCACCCATAGAGCCCGATTGCAGGATAACAATTATTGTTATCGAGTCCACATCACAAGATTAGAAATTGTTCAGCCAGAGCTCTCAGGTTAAGGCCTTATCCAAAAGAAAATACTCATAGCAGTGGAGCTCTCCTTCAGTTCTGCGCTGAAGCATCAGGCTACTGAAGTATCAGGCCACTTCTGCACTCAGTTTCCTGCACTGGCATGTATCCATAATCCTTCTAAGTCATAGGTGCATGTGCTTCAACTGAGCCAAGGCTGGCACATATTCCTCTAATCCCATTCAATTCTTGATCTTCTTGCTCCCATTCTGATCCCCATTTCCAGTTATCAAATTTGTCAATGGTTCCCTGTCCTTTGGGAATAAAATAATTTCTGTTCACAACCATTGTTGCCATCCCTATCCTCAAAGCGAAACCTTACATTGAATTGTCATTTGTTAATGTTTACCACCATATCTTCATTGTACCTATTCTATCCCTAGCCTCCAATCCATGCATCCCTAAGGTGACCTGCTCATTAACACCTTAATCAAATCCCTTCGGCTAACCTTTAACTTGTCTCAACATATCCAAATGGTGCTAAACAAAATATTAGACGAAAATGTGACCATAATAATTTATCTGTTCTTCCTTGAATTTCACATAGAATTTATAGATATGTGAAGAGAAAGAGATTAGTTAAAACAAATGTAGGTTTGTTTTCCCTTGCAGTCAGAAACAGGTGTTGATCATGGGGAACAAGGATATGGCGGACCAATTGAATAACTACTTTGGTTCCGTCTTCACTACGGAAGACATAAATAATCTGCAGGAAATAGCAGGGGACTGCGGGTCAAAGGAGGAATTGAGTGAAATCCAGGTTAGTCGGGAAGTGGAGTTGGGTAAATTGAATGGATTAAAGGCCGATAAGTCCCCAGGGCCAGATAGGCTACATCCCAGAGTACTTAAGGAAGTAGCTCCGGAAATAGTGGATGCATTAGTGATAATCTTTCAAAACTCTTTAGATTCTGGAGTAGTTCCTGAGGATTGGCGGGTAGCAAACGTAACCCCTCTTTTTAAGAAGGGAGTGAGAGAGAAAATGGGGAATTACAGACCAGTTAGTCTAACATCAGTAGTGGGGAAACTGCTAGAGTCAGTTATTAAAGATGGGATAGCAGCACATTTGGAAAGTGGTGAAATCATTGGACAAGGTCAGCATGGATTTACGAAAGGTAAATCATGTCTGACGAATCTTGTGGACTTTTTTGAGGATGTAACTAATAACGTGGATAGGGGAGAACCAGTGGATGTGGTGTATCTAGATTTCCAGAAGGCTTTCGACAAGGTCCCACATAAGAGATTAGTATACAAATTTAAAGCATACGGCATTGGGGGTTCAGTATTGATGTGGATAGAGAACTGGCTGGCAAACAGGAAGCAAAGAGTTGGAGTAAACGGGTCATTTTCACAATGGCAGGCAGTGACTAGTGGGGTACTGCAAGGCTCAGTGCTGGGACCCCAGCTATTTACAATATATATTAATGATCTGGATGAGGGAATTGAAGGCAATATCTCCAGGTTTGCGGATGACACTAAGCTGGGGGGCAGTGTTAGCTGTGAGGAGGATGCTAGGAGACTGCAAGGTGACTTGGATAGGCTGGGTGAGTGGGCAAATGTTTGGCAGATGCAGTATAATGTGGATAAATGTGAGGTTATCCACTTTGGTGGCAGAAACAGGAAAGCAGACTATTATCTAAATGGTGGCCGATTAGGAAAAGGGGAGATGCAGCGAGACCTGGGTGTCATGGTACACCAGTCATTGAAAGTAGGCATGCAGGTGCAGCAGGCAGTGAAGAAAGTGAATGGTATGTTAGCTTTCATAGCAAAAGGATTTGAGTAAGGGGTTGGACAGGCTAGATGCAGGAAGATTGTTCCCGATGTTGGGGAAGTCCAGGACAAGGGGTCACAGCTTAAGGATAAGGGGGAAATCCTTTAAGACCGAGATGAGAAAGACTTTTTTCACACAGAGAGTGGTGAGTCTCTGGAAGTCTCTGCCACAGAGCGTAGTTGAGGCCAGTTCATTGGCTATATTTAAGAGGGAGTTAGATGTGGCCCTTGTGGCTAAGGGGATCAGGGGGTATGGAGAGAAGGCAGGTACGGGATACTGAGTTGGATGATCAGCCATGATCATATTGAATGGCGGTGCAGGCTCGAAGGGCCGAATGGCCTACTCCTGCACCTAATTTCTATGTTTTTATGTTTCTAAGTTTGTCATGATGGCAGTCTTCCCCACTGACTTGTCTCTTAGTTTTTTGTTAAAATCTATTGAATCTCCCTTCAATATTTCCTTGTACATATTTTTGTCCCTATCTTTAGATCTAACCCTGACCTTTCCTCACCCCCTATCCCAAGATTATGGCAGGAGAATGGGGTTAGGAGGGAGAGATAGATCAGCCATGATTGAATGGCAGAGTTGAGACTTGATGGGCCAAATGGCCTAATTCTACTCCTATTCCTTATGACCTTGTGCTTCAGTGATTGCTCACTTGTATATTGTTTTCCACCTTCACCTCATACTTCCCTAAAGATCCTTCAACGGGTTCCAGCTATTCTCAATTTTCTTCCCGGACGTATTGCTTAATGGGGCTGATCACATTTGTGCTCTGATATTAATGTTTGTTGTTACACTGTAGGTCTCTTCAATTATAAAAAAAACTTTATGTTCCTCAAACACTTCCTATGTCTGTAAGATTCCTCTTCATGTCTCACTCGCTACGTTTTCGAATACAGGTCCACCAATGATTTTCCGGCACCCCTGATTCCAGAGCCTTTCTGGATTATCCATTTTGCTGAACCAACAGAGGTCACGGCCTCCGAGAGGAGTTGAATGGTACCAGAACGGTCCACCTAGACCACCAAGGGAATTAAATGCTGACCTGCAAAGTCGGCTATGGGAATGGATCTACCTCTCTGGCTGGGCTGGAGTTCCAGAGCCCTGGCTGCAGGGGGTAAATTCGAACCGTCGATCAGTTGTGGAAGTCAGCTATGGGAATGGATCTGCCTCTCCGGCTGGGCTGGAGTTCCAGAGCCCAGGCCACAAGCGGCAAATTCGAACCGCCAATCGGCCGCGGCAGACCCAACGAGGTCAAGATTGGCCACCTCACCTGACCTAGGCACCAAAGATCCTATAGCGGATCCTTGCTATAGGATCTTTGCTAGGCAACACATTTTCGGGGGAAGGTCTGGGTGGGTGGAGTTCAAGTGTGCTCTTGTAATTTTGTCCAGATAAAAGGAAGTCCCAGACCACCATTTGTCGGAAAATCGATGGTGGACCTGTGCTCATCCATCAAAAAAGAAGCAAAGTCATATTTGCCATGTACAAGTTGGATTCCTTTCTCTTGTTAGTGAATTGGCTAACTTGATAATCACGCTGTTCACACCCACGATTAATTTACATCCAGAAGATCCAAGGTTCAGAAGACCACCAAAAGAACTAACCTATTGTATTTAGAATATTCTGCAAATATATTTCCAGTCTGTAATTATTTGCTGTTCCATGGCATCATAAATCCTAGAAAAACAAACCAAACCATCTATTATTTGTTCAGCTGTATTGAGTGGCTTAGATCAATGAATAAGTCTTACAGCCAATATCATAGTATATGATTTAATTTTCACACATTTATTTTCATACTTCTGCTTAATTTGCCAATGTGTGAGCATTGATTTCCCAATAGAGTTACAGCAACAACTTCATTATTTCAAAGGGAAAAAAACATCAAAATTAATGTGGTAGCGCAAGCCAACATGATATTAAGCTGGATGAAAAATATGGTTAGCTAATGCTTGTGTAAAGATTTGGGCATTATGAAAATTGTAAAGAAAGATGGAAATTCCAGGCTGAGGGAACTAAGTTTAGTTTAGTTTAGTTTAACCTGTTCACTGTCAAGTTTTATTTTACACTATTGTCCGCGATCCGAGTATACGCGGGGGTGGCACTGAACAGGTTAAAAATGCTACATGGAAACAGGCCTCTCGGCCCAGGGGGTCAACGATGATCATCGATCATCCTTCTGCGTTATCTCATTTTCTCATCTACTCCCCACACATTAGGGATAAGTTTACTTTACACAGAGACCAACTAGCCAACAAACCCACACACCTTTGGGAAGAAACCGGAGTGCCTGGGCGAAACCCATGCGATCGCAGGGAAAGCATGCAAACTCCACGTAGACAGCAGCCAAAATTAGGATTGAACCCCGGTCTCCAGCGCAGTGAGGCAGCAACGTAACCAACTGCACCACTGATATATCGAAAGATATGTATGTCGAGTGGAGGCGCCATAGAGTGTGGCAGGCTCGCATGCAGCTGTTCGTTCTTCACCCTTTAAAAAATGTTTTAGTTTATTAAAAAGTTTTGTTCTGGAGTCTTTTTATGTGGGGGATCGGGGGGTGGGGGAAGGGGGAAACCGTTTTTTCCAGTCCCTACCTGGGCGAGGATGTGTCCTTCCTCCGAGCCGCATCCACGCCCACTCCTCGCGGCCTACCATTTGTATTGGCGCGGCCTTTCCTGTCGGAGACTGGCCAGAGCTTCGAGCTGCAGCTTCAGCACTGAGGTACCATCGCGGAGCGGGGCGATGCCTTACCCGGGTCGCCATGTTGGAGCTCCGGAGTTCTGGGCCTGCCGACGTCAACATCGTGCAGCTGTGGTCTGCGGAGCTCCAGCCGCGGCAACGCTGACTTTATCAACGTGGAACCTGGGATCTCTTGCCGAAGTCGCCAGTGTTGGAGCTCCGCCCAACGCGGCCTGTGGACTTCGGGAGCCGCGTTCTCCGGGTGGAAGCGGCCGTTTCGGAACTCCAAGCCGCTGAGAGTGTTCTTCTGTTCTGACGCCGGAGTTCCATCATCCCAGCAAGAGGGCCTGAAACATAGGGCCGCTGTAGCGGCGACTGTGGAAGCCTCAATAGGCCCCGACCACGGGTGAACATCGAGGAAGTGGACTGAACTTTGCTGCCTTCCCTCACAGTGGGATACATTGATCCCACTGTGGGGGGGATGTATTTTACGTTTAACGTTGTGTTTATTTTATTTGTGTGCTGCAATGTCAACTTAAATTTCACTGCACCAATTGGTGTATGTGACAATACATGTCCTTTGTCCTTTGTCGTTTGATATTTCCTTCACTGGTGAATAATAATGTTTTTTGGACAATGGTTGTCTTCAGAGCTTCAAAACGGTATCTATGGTGGTGATTTGTTCCCGGTGCAATATGCATCAGGACATTAATATGTACAAAACCTATACCACTCAGAAACATGCGGTGCAGACTACAATCTCTGGTCTGACCATAAACACAGTCAACTTAGCCCCAGCACTTGAGCTCATCCTTCACGTATTCATACATGGCCAAACTCCCATTTGCCAACAGTAAGGCCACTCTCACTCCCAACAATGCTATTCCTTATTAAGAAACTCTGAAAGTAATCATCAAGACATGCATGGAAGCAGGCCCTTCAGCCCAATTTGTCCTGTCTGACCAAGATGGCCAGTCTAAGTTAATTCCATTCGCCCACATTAGTCCCATATCTCTCTAAATCAGCGCAGTGGTACAGCAGTAGTTGCTGCCTTACAGTGCCAGAGGCCTGGGTTCGATCCTGACAACAGGGACTGTTTGTACAGACTTTGTACGTTGTAAGTTTGTACGTTCTTTCTGTGATCGCCTGGGTTTTCTCTGGGTGATCCAGTTTCCGCCCACACTCCACAGACACAGGGCCTTGTAGGTTAATTGGCTTCTGTAAATTGTAAGTTGTCCCTAGTGTGTAGGAAAGGACTGGTGTATGGAGTGATCGCTGGTGGGCACGGACTCGGTGGGCCAAAGGGTCTGTTTCCATGCTTGCATCTCTAAAGTCCTGGCAACATTCTCATAATTCTTCTCTGCACTCTTTCCATCGTAATGACATCCCAGCTACATCAGGATGACCAAAACTGAACACAACACTCCAAACACGGCTTCACCAGCGCCTTGTACAGCGTTATCATAATGTTCTATACGCTTGACCCTTCTTTACCAATATTAGCTACCTGTAACAGCTTGATCGGAACCACCTGGTTCCTTCTTTGTGAGGTAAAACAAACTCCAAACCTACATCATTATGCTCCGCAATCGTGGTGTCCTTTATTTTTGAGGTACTATGTTGGCAACCCTAACTCCCAGAGATTAGAAGGGGGAGAGTCTACATGTGAACTCGGCCTTGCAGTGGAACTGACAGAGATTCCATTCCATCATCATCCAGCTGGAGGATAACATTATGTAGCAAACGCTGCCAATGAATATCCAGACTGGAGAAGGTTGCCGAGGCCCAGAGTAACGTTGTTCCTGTTGAGGGTAGAGGGAGCAGTAGAGTGTCCCTTGTAGCCAAGGTTCAGAGGGCAAAACGCAACGCCACTCCACCTAGGGTCTGTAGGCAGAGGAGCAGCTCTGCTGTCAGCGACCTGGCATCAGGTTCTAGGGAGCGGGTAGGGCCGAAGATGTCCTGGTTGGGTTTCTCCTAGGCCTGGCCAAGCTGGCCATCCGTGCCAGGCGGAAGAGGGCTTTGCCCGAGCCAGATGCTTGCCCCTTTTCTGGGGTTACATCCGTGCCTGGATAGTGTTAGAGAGGGACATAGTTGCATAGTAGTTATTTAGTAACATTGTTGTTTGAAAATTTAGTGTCTAGATAATTTTGTAATTATGTACTCTGGTGGTGGGTGTGTTACCACGGTTTTGTATTGTATCGTGATCGTAATTAAATGAATTATTTTTGCTACAAAAAAAAAGAATATCCAGGATCCTTGTGGCAGTCCTGTGGCTTTCATTTTACAGTATCCCACTGTTGCAGTTGAATTTGAGCCATCGCAGCAAACTAAAGGCTGATTAATGGATGACAAGGGCGATCTGTTGATGCGATGACTCCAATGTGCAGCCAACTCGTCTGGTGCAACAAAGAACATGTTGCCTTGCAATGCTTGATAAATCCACAGGCAGCAGTGCCAGAACTAATGTTGCCACTTTCTGGATTGTTCTTTGGAGACCTCCTCTTAAACTCAAAGAAAATCACAACCTGTTTTACATTTTCTATTTAATAAGCCTTTTACTGAGCAGAATAGGACCCTTTTGTAACTATTTAATTTGCTCGCTTCCCTTTTCTCTACTTGTTTGCAGTGATTAGAATTAGAGACCATGAGCTGCGCCGAAAATTCCAGTCAGTCTATTCTCAAGCCAATTATTCAGGACTCGAATGATGAAAGGCCTGGATAGAGTGGATGTGGAGAGGATGTTTACACCAGTGGGAGAGTCTAGGATCAGAGGACACAGCCTCAGAATAAATAGATCAGCCATCATTAGGTCATGTGATATTAGAATTAGGCCATTCAGCCCATCAAGTCTACTCTGCCATTCAATCATGGCTGATCTATCTCTCCCTCCTAACCCCATTCTCCTGCCTTCTCCCCATACCTTCTGAAACCAGTACTAATCAAGAATCGATCTATCTGTGACTTAAATATACCCTGCATCCACTCACTTTACATCCACAGCCGTCTGTGGCAAATAATTCCACAGATTCACCACCCTCTGACTAAAGAAATTCCTCCTCATCTCCTTCCTAAAAGAACATCCTTTATTTCTGAGGCTATTACCACCATGAGGCCCTAGCCATGATTGAATCATTATACTCGTTAAGCCCCTCTATCTATCTGAATAATCTGTCTATCTGTCTGTCTATCTGTCTATCTGTCTATCTATCTATCTATCTATCTATCTATCTATCTATCTATCTATCTATCTATCTATCTATCTATCTATCTATCTATCTATCTATCTATCCTATTACTAAAAGTTTCATCTTGACCACTTCCTGTCTATGTTGTAAATACATTTTAGAAAAAACTCTACCTTATATCGCTATGACTTTTTCGCCATTTTACTCACCGTCCTCCTCTCCTCCAAGTGCCCCAATGTTTTTTCTGATCTGTGAAAGAATAAAAAAGTTATGAATGTGTAAAAAATCGTGAGATCAGCAGTTTGGTCTTCTCACATGTTGGTCACCATGATGAAGGTAACGCCCTTTCTGAGGGGCCAGGAGAATAAAGCCCCGGAGGCTGGACGTGAGTCAGTCATCCCGGAACAATGTGAGTGAGAGCAGAGTCCAGAACTGTAAGTCTATGCCATGAGGGAACTGAACTGTGAGTCTGCACTGTGCTTGAACTGAATTGTTAGTTTGGTCTGCACTGTGCTTGAACGGAATTGTTGGTCTGCACTGTGCTTGAACTGCATTGTTGGTCTGCACTGTGCTTGAACTGAATTGTTGTTCTGCACTGTGCTTGATCTGAATTGTTGGTCTGCACTGTGCTTGAACTGAATTGTTGGTCTGCCCTGTGCTTGAACTGAATTGTTGGTTTGCACTGTGCTTGAACTGAATTGTTGGTCTGCACTGTGCTTGAACGGAATTGTTGGTCTGCACTGTGCTTGAACGGAATTGTTGGTCTGCACTGTGCTTGAACTGAATTGTTGGACTGCACTGAGCTTGAACAGAATTGTTGGTCTGCACTGTGCTTGAACTAAATTGTTGGTCTGCACTGTGCTTGAACTAAATTGTTGGCCTGCACTGTGCTTGAACTGAATTGATGGCCTGCACTATGCTTGAACTGAATTGTTGGTCTGCACTGTGCTTAGTCCAAAGGTCCCACTCATTCTGGAGGTCCCGCTCAGTGGAGAGGTCGCGCTCAGTGGAAGGGTCGCGCTCACTCAAGAAGTCCTGCTCAGTGGAGAGGTCGCACTCATTCCGGAAGTCCCACTTAGTGGAGAGGTTGCGCTCATTCCGGAAGACTCGCTCAGTGGAGAAGTCGCACTCATTCCGGAAGTCCTGCTCGGTGGAGAGGTTGCGCTCATTCCGGAAGACTCGCTCAGTTGAGAAGTCGCGCTCATTCCGGAAGTCCTGCTCAGTGGAGAGGTCGCGCTCATTCCAGAAGTCTCGCTCAGTGGAGAAGTTGCACTCACTCAGGAAGTCCTGCTCACTGCGGAGGACCAGCTCAGTGGAGAGGCCGCGCTCAGCCGCGTGAGTAGACTTAAGAGAGTTTTACTGTCATATATGTTTGTGTGGGTGAGTGTGTGTGAGTGTGAGATGGTGGGTGGCTGTGTGTGTGTGTGTGAGATGAAGGGTGTCTGTGTGGCTCTGTGTATGTGTGAGATGGAGGGTGTCTGTGTGGATGTGAGGGTGTGTGTGATGGATTGTGTGTGCGAGATGGAGGGTGTCACTGTGTGTGTGTGTGTGTGTGTGTGTGTGTGTGTGTGTGTGTGTGATGGATGGTGTCTGTGTGTGTGTTGGGGTGGGTGTGAGATGGAGGATGTCTGTGTGTGGCTGTGAGTGTGTGTGTGATGGATTGTGTGTGTGAGAGAGATGGAGGGTGTGTGTGTGTGTGGGTGTGAGTGTATGTGTGTGATGGAGGGTGTGTGTGTGACAGCCCACCAGCCTTGATTCAACTGCCAGCCCTAACGGCCCTGATTCAACTACTAGCCCACCAGCCATAAGTCAACTGCCAGCCCACCAGCCCTGAGTGACTGAGCTGCCAGCCCACCAGCCCTGAGTGACTGAGCTGCCAGCTCACCAGCCCTGAGTCAACTGCCAGCCCACCAGCCCTGAGTGACTGAGCTGCCAGCGCACCATGCCTGAGTGACTGAGCTGCCAGTCCACCTGGCCTGAGTGACTGAGCTGCCAGCCGACCAGGTCTGAGTGATTGAGCTGTGAATAACACTGAACACATGTCTACTAAACTGTGTGTGGTTTTACTGACTTTGAGTGCCCTTAATGTGGTTTGAAATAAAGCACGGCAAATGGTTGGTGGTGGTTGGTTTGAAATGGCAAATGATTAAAAGTCTAAACTTGACAACTTCCCGTTTGCTTTGTCTATTGATTTTAGATAAAGCACTACCACTTACGGTGTGATTTTTGGCCATCTTACTCAACCCCCTCCACTCATCAGGTGCGGAGAATTCTTCCAATCAAGGAAAAATAGAAGTGTTATTAGTGTTTAGAACTCTCCTGTCAATCACGCATGAAGACCATACCCCTTCTGGTGGGAGGGGGGGATTATAAAACCCGGAAGTGTGGGTGTACTCAGTCTCTGCAAGATCGGGGAGGGAGAGGTCACGACTGTCTGCTGTGATTCAACTGAACACACTCAATGTCTACTGAACTGTGAAGGTGGTGTTTTTGTGGTGTTTTTGTGGTGTCTTTTGTGGTTTTGTGGTGGTTTTATGGTGATTTCACCCTGCTTGAAATGGTATGAAACAGCATTTGAATGTGGTGGCCTTGCACCCTGCATGAAATGGTATGAAACTGCATTTGAATTTGGTGGTCTTGCACCCTGCTGGAAGTGGTACAAAACTGCACTTGAATTTGGTGGCCTTGCACCCTGCTTGAAGTGGTACGAAACTGCACTTGAATTTGGTGGCCTTGCACCCTGCTTGAAGTGGTCGGAAACTGCACTTGATTTTGGTGGCCTTGCACCCTGCTTGAAATGGTATGAAACTGCACTTGAATTTGGTTGTCTTGCACCCTGCTTGAAGTAGTATGAAACTGCACTTGAGTTTGGTGGCCTTGCACCCTGCTTGAAGTGGTACGAAACTGCACTTGAATTTGGTGGCCTTGCACCCTGCTTGAAGTGATGGGAAACTGCACTTGAATTTGGTGGTCTTGCACCCTGCTTGAAATGGTAGGAAAATTGATTTGAATTTGGTGGCCTTGCACCCTGCCTGAAATGGAATTTCAAGGAATAGCCCTGTGTCAACTGCCAGCACACCAGCCGTGAGTGAGCTGCCAGCTCATCAGGCTTGAGTGACTGAGCTGCCACCCCAAGCATCCATTTGGCCCACAAAGTCCACACTAGCCCTCTGGAAACCAGTCCCTTCAGCCCACAACACCCATACTAGCACTCCAGAAAGCCCCTCCCCCCCCCCCCCCCCCACTGGCCACCAATATTGGAATTGGTGGAGAGGTGGAATATTGCGTTGGGGGACCAGCCCTCCTGTGTGAACATGGGACCCAACAGGTCCCACTTCGTCTAGTATATTACTAAAACTCTCATTTTGACCACTTCCTGTCTGCGTTATAATTAAATTTGCGCAAAAACGATCCCCCATAGCGCTACGGTATTTTGTCACCTTACTCACCATTCTCCTCTGCTGCAAGTCAAATAAGCTTTTGTTCTGATCGGTGAAATAGCACAAACGTTATGAAGGTTTTGAAGTTTCATAAGCCCCACCCCCACCCCTCAACCACACACTCCCCCATACACCCCACACCCCCCTCCCCCCTCCCCACACGCCCCTCTCCATAAACCTCCCCACACCCCCCCCCCCACAGCCCCCCCTCCCCCATCCCTCTACCCCACCCACCTCCCCCACATCCAGCCTTCCCCCTCCCCACACCCCTCCTCCTCCTCCCCCACCCTCACACACCCCCTCCCCACCCCTCCTGCACACCCCCTCTCTCGCACACCACTTCTCCCACACCCCCCCTCCGCCACACCCTCCCTCCCCCACACATCAGCCCCCGCCCACACATCAGCCCCCTCCCCCACAACCCCCCTCCCCCACACCCACACACCACTCCCACACACACCCCTCCCCAACACACCCCGTTTACCCTGTTTCAATGAATGCAATCAACCTGCAGTGCACAATCAAATATGATCAAATAGAACAAGTTGTCCCACAACATTAGGCTGTGCACGCCATACGTAAGAATAATAATAAGAGTTTGTCATGTGGTAAATAGTAACGCTCCCAGTACAATTTTCCCTTGCTGTGTGTCACCATACTGTTTGGGAAATTTTACATTTCAATTGAATTTCCATTTCCACAGAATATCTGCAGTGAACTCCCCAGTTAAATGTACCATATTAGTATCAAAAGAATGAACAAAAGATTTTACTGGGCCATTATCTTTCCCATTGTGTGATAAGCATCACCTATGATATTTAAAAGTTAGTATGTCAATGCTTTTTATTAAGAATGGCATTATTGGCAGAGTTAAAGGTACCTGTACTCACAAAGTTACACAGTTCCCTCCTCGCATGATCATCCTAGGAAAAGGGAAGTCTGACCATTGTGCCTTGTAATTGTTCAGTTGATGTCATAGAGTGAAACAGTGTGGAAACGGGCCCTTCCACCCAACTTGCCCACACCGGGCAACATGTCCCAACTACACTGGTCCCACCTGCCTGCGTTTGGTCCATATCCCTCCAATATCTGTCCTATCGATGTACCTGTCTAACTGTTTCTTAAATGTTGGGATAATCCAACCCTCAACTACCTCCTCTGGCAGCTTGTTCCATACACCCACCACCCTTTGTGTAAAAAAGTGACCCCTCAGATTCCCATTAAATCTTTTTCCCTTCACCTTAAACCTATGTCCTCTGGTCCTCGATTCACCTACTCTGGGCAAGAGACTCTGTGCATCTACCCGATCTAGTCCTCTCATGATTTTATACATCTCTATAAGATCATCCCTCATCCTCCTGCGTTCCGTAAATAGAGTCCCAGCATACTCAACCTCTCCCTATAGTTCACACCCATAAGACCTGGCAACATCCTCGTAAATCTTCTGTGCCCTTTCCAGCTTGACAACATCTTTCCTATAAGGTGCCCAGAATTGAACACAATACTCTAATGAGGTCTCACCAACGTCTTATACAACTGCAATATGACTTCACAACTTTTATACTCAATACTATGACT
The DNA here is from genome assembly GCA_035221665.1 of Okamejei kenojei. Taxonomy (NCBI): domain Eukaryota; kingdom Metazoa; phylum Chordata; class Chondrichthyes; order Rajiformes; family Rajidae; genus Okamejei; species Okamejei kenojei. The sequence goes on from CM069131.1 coordinate 21,176,298, forward strand.
GATAAAGGCCAATGCCTTTTCTACGAATACCTTATCTACCTGTGACGCAACCTTCAAGGAACCATGCACGTGCACTCCTAGATCCCTCTGCTCTACAAAACTCCCCAGAGCCCGACCATTCACTGTGTGGGTCCAGCCCATGTTAGACTTCCCAACATTGCAACACCTCACATTTCTCGGTATAAAATTCCATCAACCATTCCTTTAGCCCACCTGGCCAATCGATCCAGATCCTGCTGCAATCTTTCACAACCATCTTCACTATCCGCAAAACCACCCACTTTTGTATCATCTGCAAACTTGCTAATCTTGCCATGGTTGTTCTCTTGGGGGGGGGGATGAGGACCAGGCTGTGAGACTTGGTCTAGTCATTTCTATTGCTCAACTAAATCACAACTTTACTTCATCAATTCGAAACAACCGAGTTTCTCCATCTTTCTTCAGAGCTACAATGTTTCTCGTCCTTGCAAACCGCCTCGGCATTTTTTGCATTAGTATTGGAATTATTAATTGATAGATTTTTTGTTTATTATATATAATCCATAGGTATTGTGTTGCAGGCTTGATATGCTGCTGCAAGTAAGAATGTATTGTTCTGTTGCCAATTTTTATGACAATTATGACTGGTCTCTGACTCTTGCACCCTCTCCATTTTAATCTCGTTTCCTATAATATGTTGATTGGAAGTGCACACACTACTCAATATGAGCCATGGGTCCTATTGTATTCATAGCACTCCTGTGCCTCAGCAAATAATGGAAAGCATTTTTAATATACTTTTAATTAGCCCACTGATCTGTTTTTTTACTTTAAGGATCTAAAGACACACACTCAAGTTCCTATGTTCCTCCACACCACTCAGTTTCCTCCCATACTTTGCCTTCCGGCTGAGTTTCACTCTTTTGTCATCGATTTAATGAACAAATGATGATTAAACCATTTGTTCTCAAGTGCACTACGTCGCTCTTTACTCATTCTTTCAAGGGATGTGGCCATTGTTCAGTTGTGCTGAATTTATTTATTACCGTTAATTGCCTCTGAAATGAGAAGACTTTGAAGGGTCAACCACAGATGTGGGTCTGAAGTCTCATTGAGGCACAACTGGCACATGCTGTTTGTTTTCCTTCCCAAAGTGAATCAGATGGGTTTTTTTAATAGAAAATGCTAGAGAGGCTGAGCAGCCCAGGTAACATCTATGAAAAGTAGAACAGAATTAACACTTCAGGTTGAAGACTATCAGTTGTGTTTTTAGTTTGCCTTTCCCCAATATGTCAAAGGAAATCAAGAGTTTGTTGGGGTGGGAGATTGCAACCTTCACGTGGTCTACCCTGTTTCAATGAATGCAATCAACCTGGCGTGCACAATCAAATAAGATCAAATAGAACAAGTTGTCCCACAACTTTAGGCTGTGCACACCATACACAAGAATAATAATAATAAGAGTTTGTCATGTGGTAAATAGTAACGCTCCCAGAGCAATTTTCCCTTGCTGTGTGTCACCATACTGTTTGGGAAATATTCCATTTCAATTGAATTTCCATTTCCACAGAATATCTGCAGTGAACTCCCCAGTTAAACGTACCATATTAGTATCAAAAGAATGAACAAAAGATTTCACTGGGCCATTATCTTTCCCATTGTGTGAAAAGCATCACCTGTGATATTTAAAAGTTAGTATGTCAATGCTTCTTATTAAGAATGTCATTATTGGCAGAGTTAAAGGTACCTGTACTCACAAAGTTACAGTTCCCTCCTCGCATGATCACTAGGAAAAGGGAAGTCTGACCATTGTGCCTTGTAATAGTCCAGTTGATGTCATAGAGTGAAACAACGTGGAAACGGGCCCTTCAGCCCTACCTGCCCACACCGGCCAACATGTCCCAACTACACTAGTCCCACCTGCCTGCGTTTGATCCATATCCCTCCAATATCTGTCCTATCGATGTACCTGTCTAACTGTTTCTTAAATGTTGTGATAATCCCACCCTCAACTACCTCCTCAGGCAGCTTGTTCCATACACCCACCACCCTTTGTGTCAATAAGTTACCCCTCAGATTCCCATTAAATCGTTTCCCCTTCACCTTATACCTATGACCTCTGGTCCTCGATTCACCTACTCTGGGCAAGAGACTCTGTGCATCTACCCGATCTATTCCTCTCATGATTTTATACATCTCTATAAGATCATCCCTCATCCTCCTGCATTCGTAAATAGAGTCCCAGCATACTCAACCTCTCCCTATAGTTCACACCCATAAGACCTGGCAACATCCTCGTAAATCTTCTGTACCCTTTCCAGCTTTGACAACATCTTTCCTATAAGGTGCCCAGAACTGAACACAATACTCTAATGAGGTCTCACCAACGTCTTATACAACTGCAACATGACTTCACAACTTTTATACTCAATACTATGACTGATAAAGGCCAATGTACCAAATGCCTTTTCTACGAATACCTTATCTGCCTGCAACGCAATCTTCAAGGAACCATGCACGTGCACTCCTAGATTCCTCTGCTCTACAAAACTCCCCAGAGCCCGACCATTCACTGTGTGGGTCCTGCCCATGTTTGACTTCCCAAAATGCAACACCTCACATTTCTCTGTATAAAATTCCTCAGCCCACCTGGCCAATCAATCCAGATCCTGCTGCAATCTTTCACAACCATCTTCACTATCTGCAAAACCATGCATTTTTGTATCATCTGCAAACTTGCTAATCTTGCCGTGGATGTTCTCATCCCAATCATTGATGTAGATGACAAACAGTAAGTAAAAAGAGTACGTATCTACTTTTTCTGGTGGTGACAATTTTTATGGTACATTCTGCACTATCACCATGCCAACATTCATTATATTAAAGAATGAATAAAAATTGGAGCACCTTCCTTTATATTTATAGCAGTTACATCAAATGGACAGGAAGACTGAAACAATGCAACAGCTCCAGGTCTCAATCCAATCAAAAATATCATCTACTAGTTATAATATGATTTTTTTCATCTATTGCATTATCACAAACACTGCACCCTGCAGGCTAAACTAACTGTGCCACTGCTAACATTTGCTGTCATGTCAAATTACAAAGTTGATATTTCAAATTCAGCTTACTGATTTATTGGAACGAGAGCACATGTCACTTGATGAGCAGAGCGAATAATTCCTCCTCCTTGTGTGTGGTTTGCAAAGTCAATTTTAAAAAAGGGTTGCATTTTTCACAGCTCTATTATGTTTCATTACGAAATTATTCTTCTGTTTGGGAATTTTGCTAAGCTCTGTGATTTCTTCCTGTTGTTCTTCCAAAATCTGATTATGTTATTGAAAGCAAAACTCAAATTAGTAACGTGAAAGTTAACTGACTTGCAGATCCACATGCCAAGAATCATTAAATGGGATAGATGTTGTTTCACAGAAGATACGTGACAGGCTGTTGCTTTGCATGGTGCCCGCTCAATGACACATCAGGTTTACTCTGATATTATCCAGAAAGCAGCTGGTAAGTGACAAAGACTGGGAATGAATGGGATTGGTATTTACAAAGGTAAACAGAAACAGGAGGAATCTATGACAATTGATTTTACTTCGGAGTCACGTGAGTGATTCCGTGAAGAGACCTGCCAGGCCGCATGCGCACCAGTACGTCAGCCGCATTGACGCACGGAGGCTGCGAGGACCAGAGCTCCTCCAGCGGTAAGTCTGCAGACTCCAGGTAAGTTTAAAAAAAAACTTTTACTGGAGTTCGGGTCCGTGCTGGCCGGAACGCTATACCGAGTACTGGCATGGAAAAAACAGGGAAGGGAAAGCGGCGAGGATCAAGCAGCCGCAGCAGCTCAGGCTTGGAAGCCCTGCCTCATACCCCCTGTTCAGTCGCTAGCTACAGAGTTAGCGACTGCAGACTTAGTGCTACACAGCACAGAGCCGCCGCCATTAGGGCGCAAGGCAACAGATAAGTCTGCTAGGCCCACAGAGTCTGGGGATGATTCCTCACCGGGGCTGGATTGAGTGTGTACACGCCTATCCCAAGTAGAGGAGCTGTCGCATACGGTCCTCCAAAGAACTTCACTCCAAGAGAAGGAGTGTCGGTGCTCAGAGAAAGAAGCGCCAGCAGCAACAGTGCTGCCAGAAAAACCTTTTCATTTTGAAGGGAGTACAATGGGTCAGGGCAGTCCTCAGCCCGAATCTGATGGGGAAGTTCAGCCAGAAGAAACAGTAGAATTACCAGATGTTCCACTACTGGCACTTCCATTTGCTGTACCATCAGGAGCAGGTGAGCCACTAGGTGAAGAGCTGGCTACCACAATTAATTACATGGTGTCTCATCAGCTCCAGGAGCTTACTATGGATGAGACAGCCAAAAAACATGAGCCTCCAAGCAACTGTGAGTTGTTAAGAGTTCCAACTGTGAATCAAGTTATATGGGGCCAAATGGGACCCGGCATGTGAAGTCAAGAGATTAAAATCCAGAGAATTTTAAATTATTGGCTGCTGGTATTACAGTATTCGCAAAAACAATGGATGGTGGTTATATGACCAGAACACACCAAGAGGCTCTAGGGTTGTTATGTAACACCCATTTTGAGATCAATTGTCTCAGGAAAAGGGCTATAAGGCCAACCATTAATCCCAGATATGCTTCGCTTTGCAAGCCAGCGAAATATCCAACCACCTGATCTGCTGTTTGGCGCAGATCTTACCAAACAGGTCAAATAAATAAATGAAGACGCATAAACAATTAGCTTGATGAGACCAATGATGCCCGGCAGACAGCTGAACAGGAAGTATCCGTATAGAACCACCTCAGCATCCGGGGCTACACCAGGGACAAGCTGGTCCTCAGTGCAGGGGCGTGGATGGTATCCTTCGGCTGGAGCACGAGCAACCATGGGGGCCACTGCCAGAGGCTGGAGTCAGCAGGGTGCACCAGTTACCAGAGAGGTAAGTGGACCTGGTTCTCATAAAAACATATTAAATGTAACACAGGAAAAAGTTGGTGGTAGATTACGGCTTTTTTATAACGAATGGAAGCAGCTTACTTCAGATCTGTTTATTAGGAGTGTGATTCCAGGGTTTCAGATTGAATTCATTCCAAATGATGATTTACCTCTCCAACATGTTCCTAGTAGAACACTTTATTTTTCACACACAGATGTAATGGAGGTTCAAGCTGAACTCACAAAATTATGTAACAAAGGTGTAATTGAGAAAGCGGTTCATCAACATAGAAACATAGAAACATAGAAATTAGGTGCAGGAGCAGGCCATTCGGCCCTTCGAGCCTGCACTGCCATTCAATGCATGGCTGATCATCCAACTCAGTCATCGTCCATCAATTTGTGTCAAATATTTGTCCCCGCCCTAAAAAGAACGGAGGATGCAGAATCATTTTGGATCTGACAAAATTAAATCCATTTGTACTCTACAGACATTTCAAAATGGAAACGCTGGTTACGGCCAAGCAACTAATTTCCAGACGTTGTTATATGGCAACCATAGATCTGAAAGACGCTTATTATTCAGTGCCTGTACATTGCGAGCATAGAATGTATTTCAAATTCATTTGGATGAATCAATTATGGCAGTATAAGGCACTGCCAAATGGATTGACCTCAGCTCCTAGAGTATTCACTAAGTTGTTAAAACCAATTTTGGGATTACTTTAAGTTCAGGGCCATGTGATTATGGCTTATTTAAATGATATTTTCATAATTGGGCACACTAAAGAAGTAGCTGAAACATCAGTAGCAATTGTCAAAACCACATTTGAAAGATTGGGGTTTATCAATCATTTGGGTAAATCGAAATTAACACCAATTACCACAATTAATTTTTTGGGGTTCTCAATTGACTCAATGGTGGTAGATTACCAATGGTAATTACTTTGCCCAGGGGAAAAAGTACAAAACTAATTGAGGATTGTTTAAAGCTTTTAAACCAGCATAAACCTTCAATTAGACAGGTGGCGAGGCTGCTGGGAAAGATGGTAGCAGCTTTTCCAGCAGTCCAATTTGGGCCTTTACATTATCAGCAATTACAAAGAGCAAAGGAAGAGGCACTCAAGGTACAATTGGGGCATTATGATAGGCCCATGCAATTATCAGCAGAAGCAATTACTGATATTTTATGGTGGGTCCAACATGTCTTCAGTAGTTTCAGCACAGTTGTGCTAGAACAACCTTCCTACAGACTGATGTCAATGCACTTGGGTTGGGGTGCCACAGACACAAATTCAAGTTGTGGAGGGAAGATGGAGTATGGAAGAAGCGTTGCTTCTGCAGACATGGGGAATTAACCATTTAGAGCTTTTAGGAGCATTTCATTGCGCATGCGGCCTGGTGGGTCTTCTTCATGTAATCACCAACATAACTCCTCATAAATCAAGATCAAACTTCAAACTTGTAAGTTCTCATTTAATTTTACTATTAAAAGTAATATGAATAATGGAATGTTAAATGACAAAATGGGAAATAATGTAATTGACTGAACTATATATGATCCTGAGAGGTCTTCGCAATCTGGATATGGAGAGAATATTTTCAACAGAGAGAGCCTAGAGGTCACTGTTTCAAAATGATTTTCCCATTTGAGACAAAGAATAGGCATTTTCCTATCTCAAAATTGTCTTGCATCTGTTCCTCAATGGAAGTTGAAGGCAAAGACGAGAATCTTCAGAGCAATGATTATTTCACATCTATATTTCACATCTGTATTTGGTATTCAGTGGATCAGGCAGCATCTCTGGTGAAAAGGATGGGGGCCGTTTCTGTTTGGGAAAGGAGAGTCCCGACCTGAAATGTCACCCATCCTTTTTCTCCAGAGATGCTGCCTGACCTGCTGAGTTACTCCAGCACTTTGTGTCTATCACCAGAGAGTTCAGTGAAGTGGGCAAAGAGATTTTAAGAAACATTTCAATGCATCTTCAGCTGATGTGCTGTTTGGGGCTGTGGGGAGACTAAGAGAAACATTAATACCCTGGAATTGCAGAGAGAAACAAGCTGTGAAATTAAGAACATATGGCTGGAGGTTAGCAATAGAAACATTTTGCAAATTCATTATCTTAGTGGATGGAAAATTGCAATCGAGGGAGAGAGAGGAACACAGACAGTTTGTCATACTTCCTGCAGTATATGCAATTATCAATCTTCAGTCAAGATTGCAATCAATATGTTGTCCTGGTTACAGAGACAACCAAAAATGCTGTGGAGCATCTGGTTCATCATTGCTGAGAATATCTTTGGGGCTCATTTATATTTTGTTATGGTAACTTGGTGTCAGTTTTTAAGCCTTTCTGTGTATTAACTCTCAAGCAATGTTAGCATGCCTGGTTCATGCTGAACTGTGCATTATCAACCCAGTTTGCTAGGGAGTCATAGTCATGCAGCAAGGAAACAAGCCCTTCAACCCAACTCGACAAGCCGACCATAAGGCCCCATCTAAGTTGGCCCCAATTACCAGTGTTCGGCCCACATTCCACCAAATCCTTCCAAGTCATAGGAAGGGAGGTGAAAGATCTGTGCCTGACAGCTATGTGACATACTGTAAGCAAGAGGTATCAGTCATCATCTACTAGTTTTTTCAAAGTGCCTTGATAGTGAAAATAAAAGCAAATACACATTCACCTCCTAATTTCTATCTTGTGTCTGATAAAAAAGATGCCACAATCATGGTTGTACTTACTGCATGTCTGTGAGCTGAACAATGCTATTTCAATCGCTACATGTCATTCCAAGCGCCAAGTCTGCCATTTTAAAGAGTTTACCAGAATGAATTAATCAGTACTGCAGACAAAATGATTCCCCAAAACATTCTGAAATTGCATTAGAGTGGTAAATTATTCAGCACCTTTGCTATGTGGATCTTGAAAGTGTAAAGAACTATTCTCATTCGAAGCTACATCGCATATGTACCCTGCCAACTGGTGAATACCGCTCAACAATGCAGTAGGATTCTTTAGTAGATTTGCATTGCATCTTAGAAACATGGCCATTCACTGTCAAAAGTCAGGAAAAGAAACCGGATGCTTTTGGGGTTTTTATTTTGTGAGAGTACAGATGAATGCTTTCAGATAAATCTCTAATTCTCCCTCTTCCTCCTGATCTATTCTCCTCCTGCCTCTCCTGGCTGCTTCCTTTGTTTCCTGTTCCCTGTTCCCTACTCCCTCTTACTCCACTCTCCCTCCTGCTCTTATCCCTGCTCCTTCCTCTCATTCTGCTCCCTTCTCCTCCTTGTTCTCCTCTACTTTCTGCTCCCTTCTACTTCCTGCTCCCTTCTCCTTGGTTCTCTCTCCTGCCTATCTTTCTTTCTCTATCCCCCTATCTTTCTTCCTCTAGCCTCACAAAAATGCAGGAAATACACAGCCGGTCAGACAACATCTAAGGGGAGTAAAACACTGTTAATGGTCCTCACTGATGACCCTTCATCAGATACTTTCATGCAGTTCCTTTAACAAATAAGTCTCAGCGTGTTTATGTGTCAAGGAGTCTATGGTATTGGTACTTGCTTGTGGGTCAATTATGTTGCTATGTTTTAATAACCTTGTAATACAGCATAGCAATTTTAATGAGCGAGTACTGAATAGACCTTTAATACAGACAGAATTATTAAAACTATATCATTTATTGGCTTTGTTGTGTATGTCAGTTGAAGCTTAATTATCGACATTCACTGCTATAAATTTTGACCCAACTGAGATTCTTTTCAGAAAAGACATTTGACAGTAAATCTGATCCGCATACTAAAAGTTAAGCTCTTTATTCCGCTCACAGTACTGCTCAGAGTGCTGCGAATGGAGGCATTTTAACAAACGTCTACACATCTGTATAGTTTAATCAATAACCTCTGTCAATCTATTTCATTTGAACCTGCTTATCTGATGAAAGGTTCGAGTACTCATCTGGATGCATGGCCTGAAAGTTGAAGATGGTTGAAGATTTAGTGACCTCTTTCAAAAATTAATTGGATAATTACCCGTTTTTCCTTAATTGGGTGAAAATTGTAGGATTGGGGTGAAATGAAGAGGAGTGTGACTACTTGGTCAACTCTTATCCAATAATCTTGGATAAAACCACGTGTCACTTGACGCTGAATTAAAGTGCTTTATTGATGTGAAATACATTGCTGTGCAGTATGCACTTTATACAACATGGAATGTGGAAAAGTACACACAGGATCAGGCCCAGCCAAGCATGATGCTAAATTAAACTAATCTCATCTGTCCTCATGTGATTTATACCCCTCCATTCACCATATATCAATAAAAATCAATCACAGGGAACAACCTCAACAACTAGTTTGGAGAATAATCATATATTTGGAATTTTGTCCACTGAAGGAGGGTCCTGACCTGATATGTCACCCACCCATGTCCTCCAGAGATGCTGCCTGATCCATTAAGTTCCTTTGGCACTTTGTGTTTTCCTCAAGACTCCAGCATCTGCAGTTCCTTCTGTCTGCACTAATATTTCAATGATTTGATGGTTCAATGGTTCTTTATTGCCACGTATGCACAGCACAGTGAAATCCCTTTGCACAACCCACAATGCACAGTCGCCATGTTTTTGGTGCCGTTTACGAAGAGAAAGCCTGAAGTCAAAGTCCAAGTCGGAAGTGCCCCACGTGTTGGAGTGCCCCCGATCCAGGTAAACCCAGGCTGCTGCAAGCCCACGACCCAATTGTCCCTCTCCTCGCCCAACCGCTTCTGTATCTCCTGCAACCATCCTTGAAGCCACTGGCGGCAACACCGCTGTCCCTCTCCTGCCGGCCCACTCCATGTGTCCATCGCCTCCAGCAGCTCCCTGCTGTCTTAGGGGCTTCCGAGCTTCCCTTGTAGGCCCGACCTCATGGAGCGGTGGCGCAACGGTTGAGTTGCTGCTTTTCAGCATCGGAGACCCTTGGTTTGATCCTGACTACAGGTGCTGTCTGTACGGAGTTTGTACGTTCTCCACGTGACCTGCGTGGGATTTCTGCGGGTGCTTAGGTTTGCTCCCACACTCCAAAGATGTACAGGTTTGTAGTTTAATTGGCTTGGTATAATTGTCAATTGTCCCTAGTTCGTGTAGGCTAGTATTAGTGTGCTGGGGTTGCTGGTTGGCGTGGCCTTAATTGCCCGAAGGGCCTGTTTTCGCGCTGTATCTCTGAACTCAACTAAACTAAACTCACTCTCGGCTGGCGGTTGTTGACGGTGGCTGCCAGTTCTGCTCTCGCACAGCCCTGCACCGGTCATCGGGTCCACTCCTACATGGCCCCACTGAGCCTCCTGGAGACAGGAGATTTCTGTGTGCACTGGATGTTCATTTCAACTCGGTAATTCTCTCCCAGTAATTTTGCACAAATGTGCGTGTAATAACCAGCTTTTTATACACATTTAACAGCCACTTTTTAAATTGTCTTACAACATAGAAGGAGGCCATTCAGCTCATTTGAGTCTAAACTAGTTCTCAGAACAATATAATTAATCTCATTCACCAGTGTATTTATCTGTAACCTATTCTCTCTCACATGCCCGTTGATTCCACCCTTACACTCCCACAAGCCACTTTTACAATAAGCTGGTATTCTTACTGATTAATGAAAGGCTTGGATAGAGTGGATGTGGAGAGGATGTTTCCATTTGTGGGAGAGTCTTGGACTAGAGGTCATAGCCTTAGAATTAAAGGACATTTCTTTAGGAATGTGATGAGAAAGAATTTATTTAGTCAGAGGGTGGTGAATCTGTGGAATTCTTTGCCACTGAAGGCTGTGGAGGCCAAGTCAATGGACATTTTTAAGGCAGAGATAGATAGATTCTTGATTCGTACGGGTGTCAGAGGTTATGGGGAGAAGGTAGGAGAATGGGGTTAGGAGGGACAGATAGACTAGCCATGATTGAATGGCAGAGCACACTAGATGGGCCAAATGGCTTAATTCGCGTCCTATCACTTATGACCTTATGGTATGTCTTTGGGATGCGAGAAATCACTCAAGCTTTCTGGGGGAAACCCACATGGTCACAGTGTGAGCAAACAAACAGCAACAGAGATCTGGATTGAACCAAAGCTGCTGGATCCTTGAGGCTGTAACACTCCCTGCTAGGCCACTCTGTTGCCCAGCTTCACCTTCATGTAAAGCGGTTAACCAAAACTGCCAGGGACAGAAGTGCACCTGGAACTTCACCTTAAGAGCTGTACAGGAGGTCCCTCGCACACTGTTTTTGGGTTTGTTTTTTTTCAGGTTCTTTGCTTTTACTCCTGTCATTTAGACGTTTCAGACTGTTTGGTGCCTGTAAGGCAGCATACTAGAGCGGGACATCAGCACGGTGTGAAACGATCTGTTGGTTCCTGCTTCCTGCCAAGGTTACATCACAACCCTCTGTGTGAGGCAAGGCACACTGCATATGCCGTGCAGTTATCTTGATGCCGATTAAGTCGGCATACATCTCCCTCAATAGTGCATTACATCCACTCCTGTTGCACAACTTGACCTCAGGGCCTGTATTAGATATAGGCTTCGAGTCATACAGAACAGAAACAGGCCCTACGGCCTAACTTGACATTGCTGACCAAATGTCCCATCTAGACTGGTTCCACTTGCCCACATTTGGCCCTTATCCCTCTAAACCTTTCCTAACCATGTAGCTGTCCAAATGTATTTTAATTGTTGTTATAGTATCTGCCTCAACTCTGGCAGCCTCGTTCCCCATTCAGAATGTGGGTCCTTGATTTTCGCCTAGAATCAGGCCCTTCAGCCCACCCTTTCCATTCTGACCATCAAGTGCACATCTTTCAATGTCCAATTTACCAGCATATGGTTCGCCGTCGTCCATCCCTTGGATTTGATGAGTACTCCCAGAGTTTTCTGTATCTATATCACATATGAATAAATCAATATTGAAAATTCCAGATCAGTTCCAGCAGTCACTTCAAGTTATAGCCAATGAGAGTACTCTCAATTGAAGGAAGGTCGGCGAGCCCCCGGCGGGCCAAAGAAATGCTTCAAGGACAACATCAAGAACAGTCTGAAGAAATCCCACATCACATCGAGGAACTGGGAGCTCAATGCATTAGTCAGGCGCTCCTGGAGGAAATCCGTGCAGGAAGGAGGCTGCAAGTCACGAAATGGAACTACGCTGTGTCGCAGAGACAAAGCGACAGCACCGTAAGGAAAGAGGGAGAGAAAGGGGCTCGACTACCAACCACCGCCAGTCTCCACTGCCCACGTTGCACCAAGATGTGTGATCGCTGATCGAACCCTCTACAGACATCTGCAGACCCACAAGTAGACGACCCTATGGAGAGGAGAGGACAGTCATACTCGTTTCAAGTGACCATCGATGATGATAGCCAATGAATATGTCACCACAGGAACTCCTGAAAGATGGATTACTGTACTGTTGTTCAATGTGATCATTTAAATTAATGAGGCCTTCTAACTTTAGAGGTATCTCTGAAATGGTTATGTAGTGAGAGAGATGTTTTGTTGGTCATTCTGCAGATTTGATTATTGGGAGTCTCATCATCAGCTGTGGCCATTAGGAATCTAGAGTGTACACTTCAAAACAGCCTCACTGTCAACATGAGTTAATTAGAGTTGGTGCTCCAGTAATGTTTTGCGCTGTGCAGGTCTCAGATGAAAATCAATGCAAATTCAGAACAGCAGCCCTAATTGGTATTTTGTGACAGAATTAGACAGTGTCAATTGTGTAAGTCTCGAGGCAATGCTGATAAGTCAAAGTAAGCTGTAACATTTCTGATCATGCCATAGACTGCCACCTACTGCAGAAATTAAATGGAGACACAAGGAAATCCAACTGCTGGAATCTTGAACAAAGTTCATAAGTTCATAAATTTATAACACAGGATAGGAATTAGGCCATTTGGCCCATCAAATCTATGCCGTCATAACTGATCTGTCTTTCCCTCTCTTCCCAATTCTCCTGCCTTCTCCCCATAACCCTTGACATCCTTACTAATCAAGAATTCCACAGATTCACCACCCTCTGACTAAAGAAATCCCTCCTCCTCTCTGCTCTAAAGGCACGTCCTTCTATTCTGAATCTTTATTCAAAACACAACGTGTTGGAGGAACTGAATGGGTCAGGTATTCAGCAAGGGGCCGGTGGGATTGGGGGCAGTGGAACACACACACTAATTTCCCCTTGTCTTTGGACTGTAGCCTGCTATAGCCAGGCATATTCTCCCCTAAGAAATGTAAGCCCTCTAATAAAGGCTTCATCAGTCCTGAAAGATGTCAATACCTTGTCTTAAGTGGAGTTGTGAGCGAATATATGTTAGTGATATTGGTCCTCCCTCATCATTTGCTTTTTCTTCATCTACACACCGCCCTTTGGTCTCATTACAGTTGGCTGTTAAGTAGTTGCATGTCACAGAGCGCGCTAAATTGACCAAAAATATCTATAATTTAAGTTGATGGCAAGTGATTATAACCAAAATGAATCTATTGAGAATCAGCAGCATGCATTCTACTGAGGGACGGCTGGTGGTGGCAGCACTATGGGAATAATGTTTCAACTTCTCTTGACCAACAATGACCTTAGATACGACGGGTCGTCAGAAAACCCTAGGCCCTTTAATGTAAAGGGTTTTGTGGCTCAGAGTTGAGGGGCTCTGATCAGTGACACCCGACATTTTGCAAAATTGCATTGGAGTGGGAGGTGCGAGTGCGGTAGCACACTACACCACGTCATCTGGAAGGTGTGGGACGCCCGATAATTGTAATCGGGAATGCTGAAAATCCTAATATTTCCAACCCTGCCTCGAATAGATTTTGAATTTAGCCGCAGTTTATTTTTGGCGAGAGGTTCCGAGAGTCTACTCGCTTCAATGGACGGCAAGGCAACAATGGAGAGAGAGCTAGTATCAGCAAATATAATATTTTTTGAATTAGATTACATGACACATACCATTTCCTCTGAATGCAGACAATCAATGATGAAATTCACCACCTCTTCGTGCAATCAACATTTGGTTCATCTGGGTGGGGGATTGGCATAACCATTCCATGTGTCTACCCTGTTTCAACTAATGCAGATCAACCGAACATGGCACAAACAGAAAGATCAAATAGATACAAGTTGAACCTACAACTTTAGGATAGTGGCATGCCATATGCGCACAGAAGAAGAAATTGTTGTCATCTGATGAGAGATGATAAAAAATGATGCGCATCAAACTGGCACCGAGGATCCGAAGCGATACACTCCCAAGCATTACCTGGCACAGTCACCTAACATCCACTGTCAGATAACCAAACCATTATCCATGTCTCTGTCCCAGTGGGGGGGGGTTGGGGGGGGTGGGGGTGGGGGTTTGTGGGGGGGGGGTGGGTGTTGGGGGTGGGGTGGGGGGGGTTGGTGGGGGGTGGGGGGGTGGTGTTGTGGGGGGTGGGGGGGGTGGGGGGGTGGTTGGTGGTGGGGTTGGTTTGTGGGGGGGGGTTGGTCCAACATACCTCAATTCTAGCATCTGAAAAAATTACATTGATCATGCTCCCATTGGTAGAGTGGGGGCATTTCCCAGAAGTCAATATCAGACTCCCAAATGAGATACCTCGTCTGAGTGTGTCGAAAGTACTAGCAGATGGGCGGGTGTATCTCAAGCGAAGAAGGACACAAAATGCTGAGTAACTCAGCGGATAGGGCAGCATCTCTGAAAAAGGGTCTCGACCCTAAACATCACACACTCCTTCTATCCAGATTACCAGCTGTTACTCACCCAGCATTCAGTGTCTATATACTCTAGTCTGAGGGCTCCTTTATAGCCAAAAAAGATTAGTGCAGGCTACAGAGAGGAAACAATTCAGATACATACATGGTGCAAAGTCCGCACCCCCACCACCTACTTGAAGAGGCGTACGATTCGCTGTGGAAATCCTGGCACCCATCAACACTCAAAGTGAGGAGCCCTCAGACGGCAGGAAATACTTAAGAATCCTTCATTGGAAGTGCACAGAAAAGTCTGATTAAACAGTGGAAAGAAGTCAATCTCCTCCAGAATAATCCAAATCAATATATATGATCAAGCACCCTCCTTCTCTGTGTGACTTGTGACAAAGCATGCAGATCGCAAACCAGCCTCAACAACTGCCTCTGAACAAATGGAACTGGAGTGGAAGAAAGTCAGCTTCAACCCCAAGGGGCTGCCAAAGAAAAGCCTGTGTGTGTGGGTGTGTATGTGAGTGAGCATGGACCACAGGAGATCCTTTTTCCCTGTTGCTATCTAACTGTACAACTCCTCCCCCTTCTGTTGTGAGGTAGACTGACTCCCCTTCCCCACCCCGCACCCCCTCCGCCCCAATCTTTGCACATCCCCAATCCTTTCCACTCATCACTTTAATTTCATGTGTTTTATGACTGTTGGTCGTCTGGGACTAATTTCCCTCCTGGGACTAATAGTGTGTGTTAGTGTGTGTCAGTAAGTTGCCCTTTCTTTCAATTTGGTATGTGAGCGGTCGTCTGAGTATTACTACAAGAGTCGGTCTGAGAGCTGCAGTTCCAAATTTCAGACCTCTCACCTTGATGTACGCAATGGTCATGGTATTTCTTTTGTCACTGCTTTAATATCTTGGGGGGGGGGGCTGGGGTAATTACATGACGTCAGTTACATCTCCTGGCAACTGTCTTTATTGTGCTCCTCTTTTTCCTGTTGAATGAGTGGTAGAGAAATGGTATCCAGAAACATAAGGAACATTTGAGAAGCAAGTGGTGGGAGACACACTGCCTACTCACCCCTAACCTCTCCATTATTTCACTGCCAATCTCCTGCAGACTGGACTGACTCTGGCCAACTACTGAGCTGATAACCTGAAGTTATTTTGTGCCCAAATGTCACAGATACATAAATTCCATTACCTAATTATTGACTCTGGATTTTAAAACTCTTTTTTACATGTAAATCGAGATGAATTGTACATGATGTTTAAGAAAGAACTGCAGATGCTGGAAAATCGAAGGTAGATAAAAATGCTGGAGAAACTCAGCGGGTGAGGGAGCATCTACGGAGCGATGGAAACAGGCAACGTTTCGGGTCGAAACCCTTCTTCAGACCCGAAAAAGGGTTTCGACCCGAAACATTGCCTATTTCCTTCGCTGAATTGTACATGAGTTTAGCATGTTGATATTTACATATAGCATTACCTGATTTGATTGCTTAGCATTCAAAACAAAGCTTTCCACTGCACTGCAGTACACATGACAATAAGAAACGTAGACCTAAGGTTAAACTTGCATGTAAATACTGATGAATGTGAATGCAGTTGATCTCTTAAACTATGCATACAATCTAAAACAGCAACTCTGGTCCACTGAGATGATCTGCTGCTGGTGGGTTTTGTGCCCCACTTGATGAGAGAAACAATTTCTTGCCAAATGCACTTTGTAGTAGTGATCCATTTAAACTAAACAGCATTCTCAGCAGGTGATCCATCATGAAGACATCTGAATAACTTTAACATCTGGGGCGACCTCCTTGAAACTTACCGAATTATGAAAGGCCTGGATAGAGTGGATGTCGAGAGGATGTTTCCACTAGTGGGAGAGTCTAGGACAGGGGTGGGGAACCTACGGCCTTCTAGGCCATTAAGTGCGGCCTTCTGAGTGGATCCAAATTTTGTAGAACAAATCCTTTTATTTTTATCTATGTTTTTGTTCGTCTTCTATTATTTTAATTTTAATCTTAAAATGAACGTATTTAAAATACCAAAGAGTAAAAGAAGATTCAACAAAATAATCCTCCCTGACGAACTGCCACAATTAAAACATTAATAAGTTATGAGGGCACTTTTAACACCTGTTATGCTCATGATTTAGTTCTAATGCGACTCTAGAATTCATTTTCTTGAAGTTAGTACATAGTAGTTAGATTTTTACAAAATAATGTAAATTTTGAAGTATATCTAATTGAAGTTTCTTGGATGTGGCCTTATTAGATTACAGCTAACTTAATGCGGCATTCCAACATGGAAAGGTTCCCATTCCTGGTCTAGGACCAGAGAGCACAGCCTCAGAATAGAAGGACGTATCTTTAGAAGGTAGATGAGGAGGAATTTCTTTAGTCAGTGGGTGGAGAATCTGTGGAATTTATTACCACAGATGGCTGTTATTTTTAAGGTGGAGATTGTCAGATGCTTGGTTAGTACAGCAAGGATGTCAAGGGTTATGAGAAGAAGGTAGGAAAATGGAGTTGAGTGAGAAAGATAGATCTGACGTGATTTAATGGTGGAGTAAACTTGATGGGCCGAATGGCCTAATTCTACTCCAAACCATAATCTCTCAGACCATTTCTGAATTTATCACTTCCTGCTGTCTGCCCTCCACAGCCTCCAACCTTATTGTTCCCAGCCCAGCACGGACCGGTTTTACCATCTCCACACCCATTGTATCTGCCTGCTCCTGCCCCAATGATATCATTTCCACGTCTATTATAAACCCACTGACTCCCACAGCTATCTAGACTACACTTCTTCCCACCCTGCTTCCTGCTGAGACTTTGTCCCCTACTCCCAATTCCTCCGTCTATGCTGCATCTGCGCTCAAGATGAGGTGTTCAATACCAGGACATCAGGGATGTCCTCATACTTTAGGGAACGGGGCTTCCCCTCTTCCATCATGGATGAGGCCCTCACATGTGTCTTCTCGGTTCCCAGTAGCTCTGCTCTTGCTCCCCCTCCCTCTAGTCACATGAGGGACAGTCCCCCCTAGTTCTCACCTTTCACCCCATCAGCCAGTGCATACAACACATAATCCTCCGACATTTTTGCCACCTCCATCGGATCCCACCACTAGTCACATCTTCCCATCTCCACCCCTTTCCACCTTCCACAGAGAACGCCCCCTCCACAACTCACTGGTTAACTCATCCCTTCCTGCCCAAACCACCCCCTCCCCAGGTACCTTCCCCTGCAACTGCAGGAGATACAACACCTGTCCCTTTACTTCCTCCCTCAACTCTGTTCTGGGACCCCGCTAGTCCCTTCAGGTTAAGCAGAGGTTCACTTGCACCTCCTCCAACCTCATCTACTGTATCCGTTGATCAAGGTGTGGACTTATACATCGATGAGACCAAACGTAGACTGGGCATTCGTTTCGCTGAACACCTTCATTCCGTCTGTATGGACTTACCTGATCCCCCGGTTGCCAAACACTTTAATTCCCCTCCCCATTCCAACACTGACATTTCTGTCCTTGGCCTCCACCATTGTCAGAGTGAGACCAAACGCAAATTGGAGTAACAGCATCTCATATTTTGCTTGGGCAGCTTACACCCCAGTGGTATGAATATTAATTTCTCCAACTTCAAGTAACCCTTGCATTTCCTCTCTCTGACCCAAATCACACCAGCTTCAAAGTTTCCCTGATCCCTGACCAGTCTGAAGAAGGGTCTCGACCCGAAACGTCGCCTATCTCCTTCGCTCCTTAGATGCTGCTGCACCCGCTGAGTTTCTCCAGCTTTTTGTGTACCCTCGATTCTCCAGCATCTGCAGTTCCTTCTTTAAAAATCAAAGTCATCATGTTGAGTCTCATTGTCTCTACCCATTCTCACCTAGCGCACAGCTAACAATGGCTTGTTTCCTTTATTGTCTTTTTTGCATAACTTTCATTCATTTGTTCTATATCTCTCTACATCACTTTCTATATCTCTCTTTTCCCTTTCCCCTGACTCTCAGTATGAAGAAGGGTCTCGACCCAAAACGTCACCTATTCCTTTTCTCCAGAGATGCTGCCTGACTCTGGGTTCCCTGAAATAAAAGAGAGTTTAGTTTAGTTTAGAAATACAAGATGGAAACAGACACTTCACTCCACTGAATCCACACTGATCATTGATGTCTCATTCACACTAGTTCTATATTATCCCACTTTCGCATCAAATCCCTACACTTTAAGAGGATTATTTTTGGCAGAGTCCAATTGACCTCAAATTCACAGGTCTACTAAGTGTGTGAGGGAACTGGGGAACCCAGAGAAAATGCACATGTTCAAACTCCACCCAGACAGTTAAAGAGCTCAGGACCGAATCTGGGTCTCTGACGTTGCGAGGCAGAAGCTCGTCAAGTTTAGCTTGGTAAATGATGGTAAATAAACTTGGTTTATTTAGCTTGGTAAATAAGCTTGGTAAATAAACTTGGTAAATTCAAGTTTAGCTTCTTAAATGATAACAAATATTCAAGATTCAAGATTCAAGAGAGTTTATTGTCATGTGTCCCAGATAGGACAATGAAATTCTTGCTTTGCTTCAGCACAACAGGATATAGAAGGCATGAATACAGAACAGATCAGTGTGTCCATATACCATTGTATAAATATATACACACATGAATAAATAAAACAGATAAAGTGCAAATAGACAGATAATGGGCTATTAATGTTCAGAGTTTTGGTGGAGTTGAGTTGAATCGCCCGATGGCTGTGGGGAAGAAGCTGTTTCTGAACCTGGATGTTGCAGTCTTCAGGCTCCTGTACCTTCTACCTGAAGGTAGCGGGGAGATGGGTGTGTGGTCAGGATGATGTGGGTCCTTGATGATGCTGCCAGCCTTTTTGAGGCAGCGACTGCGATAGATCCCCTCGATGGTAGGGAGGTCAGAGCCGATGATGGACTGGGCAGTGTTTACTACTGCGGCTCACCTGCAGTCCGTCTGTTTTTTATTTTATTTTTGTCTTCTTGTGTCTGTTTTAGTGATTATTTTGTTTTATTAGGCTGTGTGTGTGTATGGGGGGGGGGGTGGGGGGGGGGGGGGGGATTTGGGAGAAACAGGGTTTTAGTCTCTCCCTTCGGGGGGGGATGCGACTTTTCTTGTCGTGTCCCCCGTCACCGTCTGTGCTGAGGCCCTAATGGCGGCCTTGGGGCTATGGCGGCCTTCCAGCTTCCAGCAGCAGCGGCGGCACGGCTTTGGAGCTTCAACGGCGACCTGGCTTCGGAGCTGCGGTGCTCCGGCGGCGAGATGGCTTCGGAGCTGCGGTGCTCCAGCGGCGACCTGGCTTCGGAGCTGCGGTGCTCCAGCGGTGCTCCAGCGGCGACCTGGCTTCGGAGCTGCGGTGCTCCAGCGGCGACCTGGCTTCGGAGCTGCGGTGCTCCAGCGGCTTTCCAGCGGCGGCCTGGCTTCGGGACTGAGGTGCTCCAGCGGCAACCTGGTTTCGGCGCTGCGGTGCTCCAGCGGCGACCTGGCTTTCGGGACTGCGGTGCTCCAGCGACATTCCAGCGGCAACCTGGCTGCGGTGCTCCGGCGGCGACCTGGCTGTGGGGCTGCGGTGCTCCAGCGACGTTCCAGCAGCGACCTGGCTTTCGGGGCTGCGGTGCTCCGGCGGCGAGATGGCTTCGGAGCTGCGGTGCTCCAGCAGCGACCTGGCTGCGGGGCTGCGGTGCTCCGGTGGCGTTCCAGCGGCGACCGGGCTGCAGTGCTCCGGCAGCGGCCTGGCTGCGGGGCTGCGGTGCTCCAGCGGTGCTCCAGCGGCGACCTGGCTTTGGAGCAGCGGTGCTCCAGCATTCCAGCGGCGGGCCCTGTGGCGGTGTTCCGGCATTCCGGCGACGGCGGTGGCGGCAGCCCGGCTTCAGAGGCTCGGCTGCGGGCCTAGTGGACGGCAACATCGGAGGCCTGGATCTACTCAGCGCAGAGGGAGAACAAGGAGGGAAGAAGACAGAGACTCTAAGACTTTTGCCTTCCATCACAGTGAGGAGCTGCCTGGTGAACTCACTGTGGTGGATGTTAAATAAGTGTTTATTGTGTGTTTTGTTTTTTATTATATGTTATGACTGCAAGGTAATGAAATTTCGTTCAGACCAATAGGTCTGAATGACAATAAAGGATAATCTAATCTAATAAACACTCCATTGTAGTAAATTTTTCTAGTAAATCACTCCATACAAATACTGATCAAGGACTATCATTATCAAGAGGCAATCCTATTGACCCTTCAATAATATTATTGTCATTCTATCATTACCATCAACATTACAGGGGTCACAAGAGGTCTAACTGGCCTGTTCACATGAATATTGTGGCTGGAAGAATACAATAGAGGTTGTGTACTCTGCATAATAATTCACTTCCTGACCTCTCAAGGGATTTTCACTACAAGCCAGATGTCTTGAATGCAATGAAATAAGCATTACTTTCCTGGATTGAGTGAAGCTTCATCAACTCCCAAGTCCCTAAATTCACCAGCACAGGTAGATAAGATAGTTAAGAAGGCGTGCGGAAGGATACTTGGTTTCATAAGGCATGCTCTATAATGGGGGATTTTACAATGCAACATTACAAACCATTGGTTAAGCCCCAGCTGGAAATATTGTGCAGAGCACTGGTCATCACACTGGAGGAAGGACATAATTCCACTGGAGAGGATGCAGAGGAGATTCACCAGGTTATTGCCTGTAAAGGGAATGATTTCAGTTTTGAGAAACTGGATATGTTGGATTTGGTTTCTCGGAGCAGTCAGCTGAGGGGTGGACTGAAGTGTATAAAATTATAAGAATAATTGATAGAGGTGACGATAACTAATGGGCATTAGTTTAAGATAAAGGAGATTTAAAGGGATTTGAAAAGTATTTTTTTCACCCAGAGGGTGATTGAAATATCAAATACTCTGAGAAAATGGTTGTTGTCAGTCCATACGCCAATTACATGCTTGCAGATAATATGAAGGATAATCCCAAGAGATTTTATAAATACGTAGAGGGGAAAAAGGGTTTGTAGAGAGAGAAAGGGACCCCTGGGGAATTAAAGTGGTGCACTCTGTCTGGAGCCACAGGAGATGGGTAAGGTCCACAATGAGTATTTCTGCTCTGCATTTACTGTGGAGAAAGGCAGTAGGATGGAGGAATTTGGGGCAGTCAGTGGAAGTGTGCTGTGACTAGTCAGTATTAGAGTTGAGATGAAGGACTTGGTGTGTGTGGAGGTAGACAAATCTCCCAGACCTGATCAGATATATTCAAGGAAACTGGAAACTAGAGAAGAAATTGAAGTTGCCCTGGCTGAGGTTTACAAGTCGGCATTAAATACGGGTGAGGTGCCGGGAGACTGGAGGGTGGCAAATGTTGTGCCTCTGTTTAAGAAGGACTGCAGGGAAAAGCCTTGGGCCAGTGATTGGAAAGTTGCGTCTGTAGTCGAAAGTTACTAGTGATGATCCTGAGGGATAGGATATACGTGCATTTAGACGGGCAAGGGCTGATTGGGGATAGTCAGCATGGTTTGTGCGTAGGAGATCATCTCACAAATCTGATTACATTCTTTGAAGATGTGACCAAAAAGGTTGTTGAGAGCTGTAGACGTTGTTTATGTATGGATTTCAGCAAAGCATTTGACAACCTTCCGCGTGGCAGGTTGCTCTGGAAGGTTATATCGCATGTGATCCAAGAAGTAATAGTTGATTCGATAGACAATTGACTTCATGGAAGGAAGCAGAGGGTGATGATGATGGTGGAAGGTTGCTTCTCGGACTGGGGGCCTGTGACTAGTGGTGTGCCTCAGGGTTCTGTGCTCGGCCCATTGCTGCTTGTCATTTATATCAATGATTTCGATGAGAAGGCATGATTAACAAGATGGAAGATGACAATAAATTGGGTGTTATTTGTAGATAGTGCAGATGGTTGTCAAAAATTGCAGCAGGTTCTTGATCGGTTGGGCATGTGGGCTGAGGAATGCTTGATGGGATTTAAAACAGAAAAATGTGAGGAGTTGCATTATGAGAAGTCTAACAAGGGTGGGACCTATACAGTGAATGGTAGGCCTCTGGGAATGTTGTAGAGCAGAGGGATCTAGGAGTGCAGGTACATAGTCCCTTGAAAGTGGCATCACATGTCAAAATGGCTTTCGGCACATTGGCCTTCATCAGTCAGAGTATTGAATATAGAAGTTGGGAGGTCATATTACAGTTAATCTGAATATTAAATTTTGGTGAGGTATCTCTGGATACCATGTCATAGAAAAGATGTCAAGCTGGAAATGGTGCAGAGAACATTTACAAGGATGTTTGTTGCCAGGACTCGGGGGCCTGAGCTATAGGGAGATGTTGTGCAGGCTAGGACTTTACTCCTTGGAGTGCAGGAGGATGAGAGGTGATCTTACAGAGGTGTACAAGAACATGAGCGGAATTGATCAGGTAAATGCAGTCTTTTGCCCAGAATTGGGGAATTGAGAACCAGCTGCTCGGAGGAGGTAATTGAGACAGGTACTATCACAACGTTTAAGAAACGTTTAGATAGGTATATGGATAAGGTAGGGTTAGAGGGATGTGGGCTAAACGCAGGCAGGTGGGACGTGTGTAGATGCGGCATGTTGTTCGGTGTGGGCAAGTTGGGCTGAAGGGCCTGTTACCAAGCTGTATGACTCGATTACTCCTTGACTCTTGATGGAGGCAAGTACTCTCAATGGAGGCAAGTACTCTTGCATCATCTAAGTAATATTTTGTCGAGCATTTGAAACGCTATGGTATTAGAATTTGTGACTACAATGCTTTTGTATTTGTCTGTCAGTATGGACACAATTGAGGGAACAGCCTATCTCCGTGCTGTATGATTTTATCATTCTCTGACTCTAAGAACTCTTAAGATTCTTACGATAAAAGGAGCCTGCTTGATTGGTACTCTGTCCATGACTGTAACGCTCACTTCTACCACCAGCACACCATGGCTGTGGAGTACACCATCTACAAAATCCATTGTGGAAAAGACCTTTTCCTTGGAGCACAGCAAACTGAGGGGTGATCTTATAGAGTTGTATAAAATCATGAGGAGACTACGTAGGATGAATGCACAGAATCCTTTACCCAGGGTAGGGGAAACAAAAACCAAGAGCATAGGTTTAAAATCAGCGTTGGGTTTGATCTAAGTTATCAGATAACATATGCCAGAGATTAAAACTCATAGCATGTAGGTTCATATACATCTGTCTCGGGAATCATCAATGCTTGCTGGAAGGGAGGCTTGGAGTTTGATGATTAATGAGGCAGTTGCACTTGATTGCTCATCTAATTGAGACATTTATCCCTTGCCCTAGTCCACCTCTCCCCCACATGTCTCCGAGCATAACGTGTGTATGTTTCTTGTCTGCCACTGCAAATTGCCTTGTGATTTGTTTATGTGTTTAAGTCATCTTATAAGTGCAGGCTCAAGTATAAAATGTTGATACATTTGTACTTTCCTACTAAATATTTTCATTCACATTTTTATAAATTGCAAATGTTGATAAGGTGTAGTAATAGGGGGTGTTTGTAACAAACAGGATAGTTGTTGATAAAGGGTCTCAGTGTTAAATCAAACATGCATTGCCACCGATGGCTGTGGAGGCCATCAAAGGATATTTATAAGGTGGAGATGAACAGATTCTTGATTAGTACGGGTGTCAGGGGTTATGGGGAAAAGGCAAGAGAATGAGGTTGGGAGGGAAAAGATAGATCAGCCATGATTGAATGGTGGAGTAGACTTGATGGGCCGAATGGCATGATTCTGCTCCTGGAACATATGAACATGACAATGAAATAGTTTGAGAAAAAAATGTACAACCATCTTAAGACTGAAATGCCAAGATTTGGAGAGCTTTGGTGACATCAGCTTTGGTTAGATTGCTAAATTACAATGCAGGGAGATTGAATGTTGACTGCCCAATATGTTTCAAAATGAAGTGTACATAGATCACCTTGTACGTTTGGCTTATTTCAGAAGATTTCTAAAGCCTTAGTGAAATCTTGGATGGGAAAAATACAATTGAAAACTTGTTCTGCCCCCACTGACAAACTGAAGATGAATAATAAGAGGTCTTATGCACATCCATCCAATGTGATGTTGGGGCAGGTGTTACTAGGTACCACCGCTCTAAACCATCTGGCTGGTGCAGTCCTGGAATTTGGGTACCACGTTTTGTTGCAATGGGGCACCCTGGTATTTACTTTCTCAGGGAAAAAAAATGCAGACTATAGAATTTTGACTTACAATATCACATTTCCAATTCTCTTTGGGTTTCCCTAGTTGGAGGAGATGGTGATCTATTTATTGTTATTAACTGAATGCCTTCCCTAAAATAACAGGACAGGAGATTGTTTTCAAGGGGGTCATACTTTTATGGTAAATTCACACTGCATAATTTCAACTTTTAAAAGATGTAGAAAGGCTAGACAGCATGGAAATGGTTAATCCTCCCCTCTCTCGATTATTTGAACTCGCATGCAAACATTATTATTTTAAGAGGGAGCAGGGGGAACTTAATCTGAGCAGGTCAAACATTTGACTGCTAACACTGTTCAGTCACTCCAACTTAAACATATAAAGAACGATGAACGTGTGACAGATGAAATCAAAACCACTGTCAGGTAGAATTGAGCAGTATCATTGTGTTATATGAAATGCATGTCTCCTCTCATTGTATAGTGATAGATGTAAAGGACAGAGTTTGTGGGATGTTTTCTCAAATTATGCAATGTAACAATTTAGATCTTATCTCAAAAACAAGTAGTTAATTGTGTGGTCAATATTTATATTGACCACACAATTTTCTTTCATGTACTGCTCATTTTTTTAAATTTAGTTTTTATACATCTCAAGTTATGTTGTAAGCACTTTTGAAGTAAGAGGATCATCTGGATGGTGGATTTTAACATACTGCATCTGATGCAGCAGATAATGTTCAACTTACTGTGAACCGTTTACAGTATCTTTGCATGGCTGATGTCCTCTTGCCAGTTGCCACTGTATCCAACACGTTGCTCAGGATCATTTCATGCACCTAACTAGAAAGAACTCGTGCAAATCAGGGGCCTACTATACAATTAGAGCTTCAGTGCCATTTTAATAGCAGTCTGATTTTTAGTTTAGAGTTTAAGCGTGAAAACAGGCCCTTCGCCCAACAAGTCCACGCCGACGAGAGATATCTGCACACTAACGCTATCCTAGTGACAATTTACAATTTTACCAAGCCAATTAACCCACAAACCTGTACATTTTTGGAGTGTAGAAGAAAACTGGAGCTCCCAGAGGAAACCCATTCATGTCGTGGGGAGAACGTTCAAACGCCATATAGGCAGCACTCATAGTCAGGATCGAACCCGGGTCTAGCACTGTAAGACAGCAACTCTATCACTGCTTCACCGTGCCGTCTTATCTTCTGATCTTCCAGTAGATCCTAGTGCAATTTGTCTCTCAGTGTCACTGTAGCTGTATTTAACCTCAACATTCACCCGTAATGAATGGGATCAGAGCTACTGGGATTCATGGTTATCAGGGAATTTTCTGCTACAAAATTGCTTCTCTCTAATATTCATTTCATTACCTGCACTCAGAATGCTCTATTGGTTTAGCATGATTGGTAAGCTTACCGGATACATTTGGTTGGAAGCACTGTTGTAGGAAGAGGAGTATCTGCAGCAATAGCGAGGTCTATCCATACCCGTCATTCAAACTGTACCAAACAAGAGACATTTTTCCAGATCCTACTGGTGTTCACTGCATTCAGGTAATCTCTAAACTAAACTGAAAATCAGATGCAGGCCATCAAAGCAACTTCTCCACTGTGAGCCAGGAGCACACGTTTTAACACGGCCGATCATCAGTTAAATGATACAATCATTGAATAATCACCTACGTGTACTGCCTAAGAGGCCATAATCCTCATGCCTTTGGCTAGCCTTCTGTTTATCCTCCCTCCAATTCAGGGGCTGTAACCAGACTGGTGAATGGTTGATCCCTTGCAATGAAGTCCACAACAGTTCTGAGCATTGAACTGCTCCGAGACCTGATAGAAATATATAAGTATATATAAAAGAATATTGTGGCGGTACCTGGTGGCTAGCCGCAGGTAGCGAGCCCTCGGCTCAGGAGGGAGGAGTTGAGCGTCTCAGAGTGGGAGGCGTTGGGTCATGGGGTCCGACCTGGCGTATTTAAGATTGCGTCACGCCCGGTCACGGGCTTGGAGTTGGAAGCAGCACAGTACAATAATAAACACCCTTTTTGTTCACACAACTCGTTTTCGCCTCATTCATGGGTGGACTCCTGAAGTCCCCGCTATGAACACACTGATCTGTTTTGTAGTCAATGCCTACTATGTTCTGTCGTGCTGAAGCAAAGCAAGAATGTCATTGTCCTATCAGGGACACATGACAATAAACTCACTTGAACTTGAACAATATAAAATCATGAAAGGCATAGATGGGGCAGACAGTCAGAACCTTTATCTTTCCCAGGGTGGAAATGTCAAGTACTAGAGGGCACAACTTTAAGGTGAGAGGGACTAAGAATAAAGGAGATCTGCTGGCAAGATGTTACACAGAGGGTGGTAGGTGCCTGGAACCTACTGCTAAGGGTGGTGTTGGAGGGAGGCTTTTACATTTGACCCTCACTGCTTGTTTGAAGACGTTCCACTTTTTCTTGTATTGAGTCTGTCCGGGTATAATCTCTCTGCCTCTATCTCTTTTGTGCTACATTTTATCTTGTCCAATCTTCTCAAGTTTTCCAGCTTGCAGGCCTTCCTATTAATTGTCCACCTCTTCCGTCAAGATCTATTGGCCTCCACTGATGAACCAGAGGCTCTGTCCTCTGCCTAAGATTCAAACCTCCTGTCAAACCATCTCAAAGGTGCCCAATGATTTGGATTCAGAATTGATCTCCCCTCTGAGAGACTGCAGATGTTGGAAAGCTGAAATAAAGCCAGAGAATGCTGGAACTAGTCAGCATGCCAAGCAGTATCAGTACGGAGAGAAACAGATGAAGGATTATTACCGTGAATTTTTAGTTCAGTTTTGCCCTCCTCTGGGTATTAACAGCATTTTATGTTTTTATTCTAAGAGTTACAGGCAGAATGCCAGCCTTCCTGATTAGTTTCTGCAGCTATGGAGGACTCATTAAGTTCCTTACAATTAACAAGTACAAATGGGAAAATCAATGTCACTGACATTTCCAAATTGTTACAGATGCTTGCAAAAGATCGATGTGTGAAAACTATTTTGTCTCAGCCCCTTAGCCGCACTATTTTTAAGTATGCTTTTTATGCATGATACAATATTGAAGCCTTATTGATGCTATAAAATACCTTTCAGGTTTTCATTCAAACCATGAAGTGTAGAAAATGATCCACTTTCTCTTGCAAAGAATGGAACAGCATCGGCATAAATTAATTTCAGCAAAGTGCCTCAGGTGAATGCAAATTTGTAGTCCTAGCACTACACTGGTTACTATTTCCTTTTCAATATTTTGGATCTGTGCATTTACAGATATTCAATGAATAATGGCCTTTAACTGTCTTCTGTTAAATTGGTGTGCAATGTGCGAAAGCTTGTGAAAGTTTCATGACAGTCATTACGGGTACTTTCTCTGATGTTACAGAATTGTACTGTAGGTGGCAGTAAACAGTTGAATGCCTGTAAATGTCTCAATGGATTTTGTGATTCTTGACCGGTGAACATGCAAGGTGGAGTACCCAGGATGGAGCTGAGAATCTTGGCATTGGACGCTCCAAGAAGTCCTGAGCAGTGGCAGAGTGAACGCATAACTTCAAACCACCCAACTATCAGCTCCATCAGGAACCCCCTGTCCAATTAGTGATAGAGTCTCTGGTGCCCCCACTGTCATTATCAGTCACCTCAGAACATAAAGGACTATAATAAGGAATTGTTACCTTCAAGAGAGTGCTTGGAGAAGAAGATGCAGATGTATTAACAGATTCCTTGGACCAAAAAGACCATAAAGTGCACAGGTGAGAAACCTCTACATAGAAACATAGAAAATAGGTTCAGGAGAGGCCTTTCGGCCCTTCGAGCCTGCACCGCCATTCAATATGATCATGGCTGATCATCCAACTCAGTATCCTGTACCTGCCTTCTCTCCATACCCCCTGATCCCTTTAGCCACAAGGGCCACATCAAACTCCCTCTTAAATATAGCCAATGAACTGGCCTTAACTACCTTCTGTGGCTGAAAATTCCAGGGACTCACCACTCTCTGTGTCAGTATTTCCTCATCTCGGTCCTAAAGGAATTCCCCCTTATCCTTAAACTGTGACCCTTTGTTCTGGACCTCCCCAACATCGGGAACAATCTTCCTGCATCTAGCCTATCCAACCCCTTAAGAATTTTGTAAGTTTCTATAAGATCTCCCTTGAATCTTCTAAATTCTAGCGAGTACAAGCCGAGTCTATCCAG
This sequence comes from Okamejei kenojei, assembly GCA_035221665.1. Taxonomy (NCBI): domain Eukaryota; kingdom Metazoa; phylum Chordata; class Chondrichthyes; order Rajiformes; family Rajidae; genus Okamejei; species Okamejei kenojei. The sequence continues at coordinate 21,205,404 of CM069131.1, forward strand.
TCTTTCCTCATATGAAAGTCCTGACATCCCAGGAATCAGTCTGGTGATCCTTCTCTGTACCCCCTCTACGGCTAGAATGTCTTTCCTCAGATTTGGAGACCAAAACTGTACGCAATACTCCAGGTGTGGTCTCACACCTGGGTACATCAAAGGTTGCAACCTGTTCCTCATGCCCTGAAATCCCAAGTTGGAAACATTGGGAATAAAATGTAGATTTGGTGAAGAATTAAAGGGATTCGGCCACACCCACAAAGGTAATACCAAAATCGTGTAAAGCAGGGGCTGCCTTATGGTGATTGCAGATTCTGCTCAGTTATGCTGTGAATGTTGATCAATATCCGCCAGCAACATGTGTAGGAAGGAACTGCAGATGCAGGTTTAAACCGAAGATAGACACAAAATGCTGGAGTAACTCAGCAAAATGCTGGAGTAACTGGAGAGAAGGAATGTTTCGGGTCGAGACAACTTCTTCAGACTAGTCAGGGGAAAGGGAAGACCCTAGTCTGAAGGAGGGTCTCGACCCGAAACGTCACCCATTCTTTCTCTCAAGAGATGCTGCCTGTCCCACTGAGTTACTCCAGCAGTTTGTGTCTATCCACCACCAACATGATAGGACTATATGCAGAGCTGCTGGAATGTAGGAATTAGATCGGCATAAGCATAGCTCAACATAGACCAGAAAGATCAACAAGGTTGTACAGTGATGCAGCGGGTATAGTGCAGGAGGTCTGGTTCAATCCTAACTTAAGGGGCTCTCTGTGTGGAGTTTGCATGTTCACCCTGCGATCACATGAGTGCTCCGGTATCATCCCACATCCCAAAGTTCTGCATGTTTAAGAATAAGGGGTATGCCATTTAGAACGGAGATGAGGAAAAAACTTTTTTACCCAGAGAGTTGCGAATCTGTGGAATTCTCTCCCTCAGAAGGCAGTGGAGGCCAATTCTCTGGTTGCTTTCAAGCGAGAGTTAAGGGGCTGTCCCACTTGGGCAACCTAATCTGTGAGTTTAGAAGAGAGTCTTCGACCTTCAAATTCGCAGCATGGTCGACACGAGGTTCTAGGAGGTCCCATGAGGTAGCTGGAACGCTCCTGCATGCTCGTGGGAAGTTCCACGAATACTCGAGGCCTCAGCCTAGGTCACAGAAAATCTTACAGCATGTTGAAAAATTTTCCGCGATTAAAATTTGGTCGGCATGGGTCTTTTTAACTTGTAGTGCAGTGGAGTGGGGTCGCTATGTAGTTACAGGCAGTCGCGGGCAACCATAGGCAATCTCCTTTGCTGACCGGGCATTTTAATTGGCTCATTGGAGTTTCCAGGACCAAGGAAAACTGACCGGTAGGTAAAATGCCCACTAAACTTTATTAAACTTCTTAAAAGCATCTCCACTCTCTCTCCCCCCCTCTCTCCCCCCCCTCTCCTCCCCCCCCTCTCTCTCCCCCCCCTCTCTCCCCCCCCTCTCTCCCCCCCCCTCTCCCCCCCCCCTCTCTCCCCCCCTCTCTCCCCCCTCTCTCTCCCCCCCCCTCCCCCGCTCTCTAAAGGACTTACCGTACACTGTGCAGCCATCTTTTACCTTCCTCTTCATCGCGGGTCTGAATTTCAGACAGCGCTGCCCCCGCTTTCCCTGGCCCCCGCCTTTGTGGTGTGTGTGTGTGTGTGTGTGTGCGTGTGCGGTCGGTCGGTCCAGCTTGCGGTTTCAACGCTGACGGTCGATCCAGCTCGAGGTTTACCAGGCGAGGGCCCTCGAGCTTGAAGGTTGAAGACAAGGTTGGCACAGCCCCTTAACACTATCCTACAAACACCTGGGACATTTATACCAAGCCAATTGATCTACAAACCTGTACGCCTTTGGAGTGTGGGAGGAAACCTAAGATCTCAGAGAAAACCCACACGGTCATCCAGATCCCTGGGTCTCTGGCGCTGTAAGGCTGCAACTCTACCACTGTGGCACCATGCTGCCCATAGCAGTAATTACAGTGATGTGATTAGCTACCCTCTAGATGAACGTGAATGGCAATGCAGTCTCTCCTGGGAGCTGGAGGATTCCACTTGCATTGAGCGACCATCATTGCAGATCATTAAAGCACAACCTTCTTTGTATTATTTATTGAACCTTGGTGTTCACTAAGACACTCCAGTGCCAGCAGGAAATAAAGACACGGTGGCAGAGTCGACTACAAACGCAATCTAACTCACAAAATCAGGCCAACTTCACACCATCGGTGATCCAATTTTCTTCCAGCAACACGGGGCTTTCATTTGTTCACCAATATTTCTCCAAATGACAAGTTGCAAGTCAGGTGAGGCATGGCAACAAGCAGCAAGTTAACACTCTGGTACTATGGTAACCGCAGCACACGGCAACCTCATCAGATGCAGGGAGATACAATTTGCCCAGATAATGTTTCCTTCAGATAATACGTTAAGCTGCTGGTAATGTTAGAACACACTTATCACTGACCGATGCGTAGAGTCAGGATGTTTAGCCACTACAAAAACTCTGAAATACGCAGGCAAAAAGTCATAATAAAATTACAAAAAAGGCACAAAAAAGGCATTTATTGACAAAAAAAGACATAAAGCGGCATGTATTTCCACCACCAAATTAGGGTTAAAGATGATAATATAAAGGTGTACAATATTAAATGACCAAAGTTGCCTAATTGCACATAATTACTAGCATATTTTTCAAATTATCTGGTGTTAAACTATGCCGTCTGTCAGACAGAATATGCTTCAGTTGTGAAAAATGTATTTCTACCTCAGCTGAGGTCACTGGTGCATACCTAAAACAAGCTACCAACTCTATTTTCATGTTGATATCTTGTGCATTACAACTACCTTTGAAAACTTTAGCTAAGTTTTGTATTTCGTCAAGATTTTTGTTACCTAAAATCACTCCCTCACATTTTCCTTGTATGTCTTTACCTACATCGCCAGGAATGTTACGAATATCGTCAGTTACTTTGTTGAAAACCTGCAAGTTATTCACTAAAGCTTCACTACGTTTCTCAAGGGAAGTGATAACTTGTGGGAAGTTTGCAAAATTGGAAGCAATAAACACAAGATTGCGGAGGAGGGACTTTTTTTACATGATTTCACTGACGATCCTGACTGCAGCAGATTCTTCTTCTTCAAAATAGTTGATGATTTATTGTGTCCCCACCTTAGTCAAAACAGGCTGAGGGGGTCGCGGAATCATTTATTTGTAATGACTGCAGACCGAGAAGATTTTCTTGACATTGCGAACCTAGGTGCTCGACATTTGGAAAAACGCTACGTATGCTGCTTAGCAATTGATCCTTGAGCTGCATGTTAAATACTGCATGAGCAGTTTTTTTCATGTACGGAGCAGTCTTCTTGTGTTTTATAACCTTCTGGGTACAGTGGGACATGTCCCCCACTCTCCAAAACATGGGGGGAGTGTCCCTCTGACCCCCTCCCCTTCTAGTGTGCCCTGTATGAAGGGAAGCTAGATCTAGAAGAATATAAAGCAGGATAGTAAAAGCCGGTTTTTTTTGTAATGTGAAGAGGTAACAACCTAAATGAGTTTAAGACCAAAGTTGGAAAAAGGGCCCATGGAAGACATGAAAAGGCACATGAAAAAATCCTGGTGAATTTTTATCATGGGGAACAAGGAAATGGCAGATGAGTTTAACAGGTACTTTGGATCCGTTCTTCACAAAGGAGGACACAAACAATCTTCCTGATGTAGTAGTGGCCAGAGGATATTTTTTCTGGGGTGACGGAGGAAACTGAAGGAAATCCACATTAGGCAGGAAATGGTTTGTTGGGTAGAATTCTGATGGGACTGAAGGCTGATAAATCCCCAGGGAACTGATGATCTGCATCCCAGGGTACTTAAGGCAGTGCTCTAGAAATCGTGGAAAGATGCATTTGTAATACAGATAATTTTTCCAATGTTCTATAAAAAATTAAGACTCAGGATCAGTTCCTGTGGATTGGAGGGTAGCTAAAAAATGTTATCCCACTTTTTAAGAAAGGCGGGAGAGAGAAAACAGGGAATTATAGACCAGTTAGCCTGACATCAGTGGTAGGGAAGATGCGGAGATCAATTATAAAAGATGAAATAGCCGCAATAAGGGAAGCATTAGGGTAGCAGTAACAGGATCGGTTCCGAGTCAGCATAGATTTTCCTTGATATAGTAGTGGCGAAGGGGACATCATGCTTGGACTAATCTTCTAGAATTTTTTTGAAATTTTCAATGATGTAGCTAGGAAAATGGACAAGGGAGAGCCAGTGGATGTAGTGTACCTGGACGTTCAGAAAGCATTTGATAAGGTCCCACATAGGAGATCAGTGGGCAAAATTAGGGCACATGGTATTGGGGGTAGAGTGCTGACATGGATAGAAAATTGGTTGGCAGACAGGAAACAGAGAGTAGGGATTAACGGCTCCCTTTCAGAATGGCAGGCAGTGATAAGTACCGCCAGGCTCGGTGCTGGGACCACAGGTATTTACAATATATATCAATGATTTGGATGAAGGGATTCAAAGTAACATTAGCAAATTTGCAGATGACACAAAGCTGGGTGGCAGTGTGAACTGTGAGGAGGATGCTATGAGAATGCAGGGTGACTTGGACAGGTTGGGGGAGTGGGCAGATGCATGGCAGAAGACGTTTAATGTGGAGAAATGTGAGATTATCCACTTTGGTAGCAAAAACAGGAAGGCAGATTACTATCTAAATGGTGTCAAGTTGGGAAAAGGGGAAGTACAGCGGGATCTGTGGGTCCTTGTTCATCAGTCAATGAAAGTAAGCATGCAGGTACAGCAGGCAGTGAAGAAAGCGAATGGCATGTTGGCCTTTATAACATGAGGAGTCGAGTATAGGAGGAAAGAGGTCCTTCTGCAGTTGTACAGAGCTCTAGTGAGGCCACACCTGGAGTATTGTGGGCAGTTTTGGTCCCCTAATTTGAGGAAGGACATTCTTGCTATTGAGGGAGTGCAGCGTAGGTTTACAAGGTTAATTCCCGGGATGGCAGGACTGTCATATGTTGAGAGAATGAAGTAGCTGGGCTTGTATACTCTGGAGTTTAGAAGGATGAGAGGGAATATTATTGAAACATATAAGATTATTAAGGGTTTGGACACGCAGGAGGCAGGAAACATGTCCCCGATGTTGTGGGAGTCCAGAACCAGGGGCCGCAGTTTAAGAATAAGGGGTAAGCCATTTAGAACGGAGACGAGGAAACACTTTTTCTCACAGAGAGTTGTGAGTCTGTGGAATTCTCTGCCTCAGAGGGCGGTGGAGGCCGGTTCTCTGGATACTTTCAAGAAAGAGCTAGATAGGGCTCTTAAAGATAGCGGAGTCAGGGGATATGGGGAGAAGGCAGGAACGGGTACTGATTGGGGATGATCAGCCATGATCACATTGAATGGCGGTGCTGTCTCGAAGGGCCAAATGGCCTACTCCTGCACCTATTGTCTATTGTCTATCTGTCCATGTGCCGTTCTAAATGCCACTTAAATGTTAATATCATGACCTGTACTGATACTGAATTTACACTATATTTTCTTATTCTGGCAGATGGAGACATCAGAGACTCCAAAATCCCACTGCTTCTGGTGGTATCACTGAGGTTTATGCTAACAATCACTCACTGCCACATTGGACAATATTGAAGTTATATTCAGTCAAGCGTCAAGAATCAAGAGTGTTTAATTGTCATACTGGTATGTACTCAAACTGGACAATGATATTCTTACTTGCCACAGCATTTAAAGGGAGAAACAAAACTAGCATCTGCAGTTCTTTCCTACATAGCACGGCAGGTTTGTAAACATAGTTAGAACAAAAGATAACATAATAAACAAAGAAAAAAATAAGTTCAATAAATAATATATATTATTACCTATTCTGAGCTATGCTTTTACAAAATTGTATTCCCTTCGAGTGCCAGCAGTGTTTAACAGGGGAATATTTTCTTGTAGCGGGATGTGTTAATAAATATAGTCTTATTTGGTACATCCGGGAACTTGGCAATGACGCTGGGTGGGAAATTTGAATTTGTTCTCGACAAAACAAGCAAAATGCGCAGTTTTCCTGACGGGCAATATAAATTACTAAATGATACTAAATGTTATTGTTTCCCTTCAATGTTGCAAGTAGGTTGCAATGCATTTCGCCATATGACTATTACGTCCAGAAATAACTGCGGTCAATCACAAAGCTCCAAGGCCAGTGAGATTTGATCTTAGGAATTATTTTAATTTACGTGGGGATAGGTAATAATTATAATATTGACTGGTTTCTTTCGGGAGACACCAGGAAATATTGCCCGCACTGAAATCATATTGCCCTCGTCTTCGACTCGGGCAATATGATTTCAGTTTGGGCAATATTCCTGGTGTCTCCCTCAAGGCCAGTCAATATTATATAATTATAGTGCCAAACCAAAAGGCAGAATTCCCTAGTGTAACCAAGAGAGTTTGTAATTCGAAGTTTAGATGGGCTTTGTAGTGCTCAGTGGCCTGATGGTTGATGGAAAGACGCTGTTCCTGAACCTGAAAGTCACAGTGTTCAGACTCCTAATGGGCCTGTCCCACTTAGGCGACTTTTTAGGCAACTGCAGGAGACTATGCAGTCGCCACATGGTCGCCACATGTTCGCGGGTGGTTTCAGTGAGTCGCCTTCATGGTCGTGAGGAGTTCCCGCATTCTGGGAACTAGTCACAGCCTCATTAAGGTCGTCGCAAATTTTTCAACATGTTGAAAAATTAGCTGCGACTAGAATGAAGCTGCCATGGTGAGTAGCGAGAATTCTCAAGCCGTAGGTGGGTCGCCAGGAGGTCCTAGTGGGTTGCCAGGAGGTCGCAGGTTCTCGTAGATTCTCGTAGGTTGTAGCCGGTGCCGACGGTGAATTTCATTGACTCATTGGGAAAAAAAACTTAAGCAGTAGTTTTCAGAACCAAGGATAACCGACCGGTAATGTTAAATGTCCACCGAGCTTCACAGCCGTGTATCTCTGGCTTCTTAAAAGTTGTCTCCTCTCCTTCTCCCTCCTTTTCCCTCCTTCTCCCCCCCCCCTCCCTCTCTTCCCCCCCTCTTTTAAAGGACTTACCGTACGCTGAGCTTCAGCTGTCTTAATTACAGCGCCAACCTTCCTGTTCATCGCGGTGTGTGTCTGTTTCACTTGGCTTTGTACCGTGTGAATTTCATTCAGACAGCGCTCCCCCCGCTTGCCCTGCCCCCCTGCCTGCATAATGGGCTGGTGAAGGAAGCGGTGTGTGTGTGTGTGTGTGCAAGCGCCCATCTGACAGTCGCCTGAAAAATCACCTAAGTGGGACAGGCCCATCAACCATCTTCCCAATGGCAGGATTAAAATGAGAGTGTGGCCTTGAGTGGTGTGTGTCCTTGATGATGCTGGCAGTCCTTCGATGGTGGGGAGGTCAGTGCCCGCGATGGACAAGGTAGTGTTCATCTCTTTTTGTAATCTCCTTCATTCCTGGTCATATGAGTTGCCAAACTAGGCCAGGATGCAACCAGTCAGTATGTTCAGACAGTAACTGAAGAAGTATCTCGATTCCAAACGTCGCCCATTCCTTCTCTCCAGAGATGCTGCCTGTCCTGCTGAGTTGCTCCAGCAATTTGTGTTTACCTTTGATTTATACTAGCATCTGCAGTTCTTCCTACACAGTATGTTCTTTAACACACACCTGTAGAGGTTCAAGAGAGCATTCATCAACAATCTGGAGGGTGCAGGGCAGTTGGGAGAACTTTGAGTCTCAGCAATATCCAATGGCGGACTTCAGTACCACCTAAAAATCACCACTGTCATCCTCTGCCCTCTTGTGGCGAAAGTCAGTAACTGTGCATCACCAGTCTGCACTTTTGAAATCTCAGCTGGATTGATATATTGGAACAAAGTTTAATTATACTTCACCATGAAAGAAATGAGCAAGAAATTGAAATGAATAGAGGTCTGCATGTATCTGTTTTTGTTTCTCCCTTTAAATGTGACATAACCCAGGGAAACCATTTCTGCTTGATGTGTGGTATCACCCGCCCAAGAACTAAAAGCTCACAGCGGCTTTTATCCCAGACTCTCACTAAAAATCACTGTTCTACTGAAGCAGAATTTATCCTGCAGATTCACTCTGAAACTATCAATAATTATATTTATTTTGGGGGCTATCCGTTTGCATTTATTTAAGTATGCAAAAGTATTCAAGTAATGATAGTATCCATGAATAGTATATATACTATAATATATATACATATATAATATATAAATATTATATCTGTTTCAAAGGTTGGAGAATCTGCAGATTATATGATAAAATAAACTTACCTTTTTGTACTGTGCCATATATATATATACATAACACAGTTTCAGGTAGAGGTACTGTACAAAAAGGTACATTTATTTTATCGTCTAATCTGCTGATTCTCCAGCCTACAAGGCAGAAATGTGTAGCAAGTCAAAGTAACTCCGACTTAAAAGAGATTAACAGAGAACAACCTGCGATAAAATAAACACCACCTGAATTAAAAGAAGATCGCCATAATAATGAAAGCTTGAGGAGCTGAGTGGCCCCCTACTGTTCATATGCATGTAGGTTACTGATTGAGACTGGTAACTGTACTGTGTGCTGTTGGTGTTCTGAGTCTTTTATTGATTTTATTGATTCCTCTATATAATTTGTCGTCCGAACACCAAAAGGGCCCAACAAGGGAAGCACAGTGGTGCAGTGGTAGAGTTGCTACCTTACAGCGCCAGAGACCCGGATTCGATCCTGACTATGGGAGCTGAATGTACGGAGTTTGTACGTTCCCCCTGTGACCGCGTGGGTTTTTCCCAGGTGTTCCGTACTCCAAAGACTTACAGGTTTATATGTTAATTAGGTTTCAAAGGTCTTTTATTGTCACGTGTACCAATGAAGGTAGAGTGATATTCGTAAAGGTCAGCTTGGTAAAATTGGTTTTGGTAAAATTGCAAATTGTCCCTAGTGTGGAGGATAGTGCTAATGTACAGGCCAATCCCTGATCGCTGATAATTTGATGGGCTGAAGGGCCTGTTTCCAAGCTGAATCTCTTTACAATTTAACGACTATCTGTTTAAAGGCAGGAAAGGAATGAATTTATAGGCTGCCTCTCCATCAGTCTGCAGAGCTTCATTTTCCACTTTATAGAATCTAATATGAATCTTTAACAAACTATTTCCACATTTAATTATCCTTTCCTTGGATGTTTAATATAGAAGAATAAGATAAGGAGACTTTCCCAGCTTTAAATAACATTTTTAGAATTTTGTCTTTCATTGGCAGCTGTCATTGAATCTCTTAGTTCATTAAAGACACTTCCTATAATTTACTGAGTTGGCAAATCATTTCTCCATCATCACCAGAGAAAAGTTTTGCAAGACAGCAACCATTGAAAAAGGAGATTTTGTCTCAATTTAAATGTCTACTATTGACTGCAAGTTGAGAAAACACAAGTTTTGGGAGCTGTTAGAATCACAACTGCAGTGACAAGAGACATTTTAAATTGGAGACAATAAATATATTTCCAGAGATGGAACAAAACTGATGATGTAGCTATTTGGCAGACAATTGTAATCTATTTATTGACCTTATTTCCCATCAACGTTAATGAATGTGGTGAAAGCTGGTTTGTTGATTCCTTCTTCCAGAGGAAAGAGTATTCCACAGATAGACACAAAATGCTGGAGTAACTCAGCGATTCAGGCAGCATCTCTGAAAAAAAGGAACAGGTGACTTTTCGCGGTCGAGATCCTTCTTCAGATGACCTGAATTGTCACCCATTCCTTATCTCCAGAGATGCTGCCCGTCCCGCTGAGTTACTCCAGCATTTTGTCTCTATCTTTGTTGTAAACCAGCATCTGCAGTTCCTTCCTACACAACGGGATATTCCATCTATTTTCACTAAATCAGCCTGTATTTTAAGTGTTTATTTGCCGGTGAAAGGCGAAGGACACCCAAGATACCACAGTTGTGTGGGAAGTCCTTTCCTGTTTATCGGTGTTGCATCATAGGTCCTACATAATTGTTTAGTCTGAAATAAACGAAACATTAAGGCAATTCAGCCTCTCCATTACTTTATCAAACTTATTGCACACAGTTCTGGTTGCCCCGTTACAGGGAAGATATGGATGCTTTAGAGAGGGTGAAGAAGAGGTTTACCAGAATGCTGGATTGGAGGACAATAGCTATAAGGAGAGGTTTTACCTGGAACGGCAGAATTTGGGCAGAGACCTGAGTATATGAAATTTATGGGAATCATAGATAGGGTAGACAGTCAGAACCTTTTCTCCAGAGTGGGAAGAATATGATACAGTTTAAAGGAGATGTGTGGGGCACACAGAGAATGGTGAGTGCCTGGAATGCACTATCAGGGGTAGTGGTGGAAGCACATATGATAGTGGCACTAAATAAGCTTTTAGATAGGCACATGGAAACGCAGGGCATGGTGAGATATGGATCAAATGCAGGCAAGACAAGGTTAGTTTAACGGCATCATATTCGGCAAGGGCCAAAGGGCCTGTTCCTGTGCTGTCTTGATTTATGTTCCCCTCTTCCCCCACAATAGTCCCCACTATTAGTAATAGTTCCCCACCTGCCTCATTCTGAGTATATGTTTTCTCACCTTGTATAGTCACCGAAGGAGCCTGTTTCAGAGGCTGCTCAAGTTTGAACTCAAAAGTAATCTTGTGGACCTTTTCTATGTACTTTCCCGATTCTTATTATTTCCCTTGATGTGAGAAGACCATTGCCTGGAAATTAGGGTCTGCCCTCTTTTGGTGAGCTAAACACCATAAAATAGTGAGGGGCAATGTTTAAAGGAGATGCGCCGGGCAAATGTTACCATGCCTCGCATCTCAGAGGGGCAGCACAGTGGCGCAACAATAGAGTTGCTGCCTTACAGCACCAGAGACCCAGGTTCAATCCTGACTACTGGTGCTGTCTGTATGGACTTTGCACGTTCTTCCTGTGGCAGCGTGAGTTTTCTCTGGGTGCTCCGGTTTCCTCCCACATTCCAAAGACTGTGTAGGTTAATTGACTTCTGTAAATTGTCCCTAGGGTGTGTAGGACAGAACTAGCGTGAGGGGATCGTTGGCCGGCATGGACTTGGTGGGCCAAAGGGCCTGCTTCCACCTTGTATCTCTAAACTTAAATTTAGTTTATAGATTTAGTAACCTAGTTTTGTTCAATTAGTTAAAAACATAATATTAAAACTTTGCTCTTCTCAGCTTAAGCTATGCCCTTGTGTCTTTGAGATTTCCACCCTGGGAAAAGGGTACTGACTGGAGGTAGTTGAGATGGGTACTATTGAAACACATAAGAAACAGTCAGACGGGTACTTAGATAGAATGGACGTAGAGGGATAAGGGCCAAACGCAGGCAGGTGGGATAGGGTAGACTGGGCATGTTTGGTCGGCGAGGGCAGGTTGCGGGGAAGGGTCTGTGTCCACACTGTATGGCACTATGACTCTAATTGTAACTTGCAGCTCAAAGTTGCTGCTTTTAAAAGGTGCTCCAATAAATTCTGCTGCACCACACTGATAATTTAAGATTGATGCTGGGAGATCACTGTGACAGTGCAGAGACTTCAATTGCCGCCTCATTCTTAAATCCTTCCCAACATACTCCTGTTAACTTTGCATGTGAACAGTGAAGGTTTGTACGTTTTCTTCAGAAGTTATAAGTTCTGCCGTCAGTGAAGAAAATGTGTTCTGCACATCTGTGACATCAACCTATGCCAGAAAAAATGGCTATCGTGGTAATGGGAATCCCACACAAAACGTTTTCAGGCCACGTCCCTGACAATTGCTAGTTAACCTGGAAAAGATCGCAAGCATGTTCTGACAACTCAGAATCATCTGCAGGTCACCATGTGCAGGACTCCCAAAAAGTCAATTTGCAAGTAGAATCGGTAGTAAGGCAAAATCAATGCTAGCATCTATATCAAGGACTGGAATACAAAGTAGAGATGTAATGCTGAGGCTCTATAAGGCTCTGGTCAGGCCGCTTTTGGAGTACTGTGAGCAAATCTGGACCCCATATCTGAGAATGTGCTGGCTCTCGAGAGGGTCCACAGGAGGTTCACAAAAATGATTCCAGCAATGAGTGGGTTTGAATATGATGAGTATTTGACAGCACTGGGCCTCTACTCGCTGGAGTTTAGAACGTTGAGGGGTGACTTCATTGAAACTTACATAGTAACGAAAGGCATAGAGTGGAAAGGATGTTTCCACTGGTGGGAGAATGTAGGACCAGAGGTCATGCCCTCAGCGTTAAAGGGTGCTCTTTTAAAAGAGGTGCGGAAGAACTTCTTTAGTCAGAACATAGTTAATCTGTGGAACCCATAGCCACAGAGGGCTGTGGAGGCCGTCAGTGGATATTTTTAAGACCAAGATAGACAAGTTCTTGATTCGAACAGGTGTCAAGGGTTATGGAGAGAAGGCAGGAAAATGGGATTAGGTGGCAGCGATCAGCCATGAGTGAATGGTGGAATAGACTTGATGGGGTGAATGGTCTCATTCTGTTCCTATAACGTGTGAACGTTTGCGTGAACCATGGGAAAAATATTGTGCCAATCTTGAAGTGCATTCGTTGCCAAAACTAACTGCAATTGCCAGCCTCAGGTTACCAACAACAGGCAAGTGATCAAAGTAAGTTAGGTCACCATGGGCAAACTGCATCTGAAAGGAGAAACTGCATCTGAAAGAAGAAAAAGTGCTGGAATGTTCTGATTATTACTAATCAGTTTTGTATAAAAATACAGAGATACAGCGCAGAAACAGGCCCTTCAGCCCACTGAGTCCGCGCCGACCAGCGACCACAGCACACTGGCACTATCCTAAACACACCAGGGACAATTTACAATTATACCAATCCAATTAACCTACAAACCTGTAAGTTTTGGGAGTGTGGAATGCAACCGGAGATCCCGGAGGAAATCCACGGAGATCCCGGAGAAGAAGGTGCAAACTCCCTACAGACATGCACTCATACTCGGGATCGAATCCGGGTCTCTGGCGCTGTGAGGCAGCAGCTCTATCACAACGCCACCATGCCACCCAGTCGGTCGGTCTTTTGAGTCGTAAGTCATAGATCAGTCTGAAGAAGGATCCCGACCCAAAACGTTGTTTATCCATTCCCTGCACAGACGCTGCCTGACCCGCTGAATTCCTCCAACACTTTGTGTTTTGCTCGTTTCCAGCATCTGCAGTTCCTTGTGTCTCCATTTAATTCCAGCAGTTGGTGGCTGTCTGTGTGCCATGCCAAAAATGTACAGCTTACTATACTTGTCAGTATTCACAGTTCCAATATCTGCAGTTTCTTGTGTCTCCGAGTATGTCATAATTGTTTGCCAAAATAAGCAGAATCGAAAGACATATTTTTATTCATGAAAGCAACTGTATTGTCTTTAAAAAGAAAAATCCAGCAAAGACAGTCACTTTATAAATCAGAATGCATAAAGTCAGAACTCCTGACAATAAGATTGTCTCTCAGCCACTGGTTGGTCTTTTGCATGTCCAGTGTTTCGACCCTTTCTGTTTCTGTTCTGATAATCAGCAGATTTTATTTGTCACATGTCTGTTGATTCTAACTAAAGCTCAGCTAAAGTAAATAACAGTCATAAGAGTGTCAATATACAATATCCGATGAGAAGAACTACATTCCCTGTCACTGACTGCGGGCTTGTAATGAGAGGGTTTGACAACATCTGCCTATTCCTCTGTTATAATATACCTGTACGTCAAGTTAAGGCTGGTCACCAGTTGCAGGGTAACTGGATTACAGTAACTGATTTAAATCAAATTTGTTCTTTTCATTTTGAAAAGTTCCCGGATTTCTGCACTGCTTTGAGGGTCATAGACTTCACAGTCACATTTCTATGGTTAGGCTTACAAGTCATCAAATAAATCAAATTTGTTGTGGGGATTATGATCAATATTTACTATTTTTTAATGAAAAGCATAAATCATTTACACTTCCTGGTTTTCAGAGCTTGTTTTGGTACAATGAGGTAATAATGTCATAACTTTAAATTGGGTGTACAATGTTGCCTTTAGATTTTCTATGATAACACAGGGTATGCATTCACTGAATGTACATTAAAAAAGTGAAACCATTATTTAAAAAAAATTCAAGTATTGTTCATATCCAAAGTTTCACGTTCAAACCCAGAGTTTAAGATCCTACTAAAAGCACCGTCTCATATGAAGATATACAGTAATCTGTTTCATCAAAGCACCGATTAGATAAGGAATAAAACATGAATAAGATTTAAGCATGAAACAGAATCCCAATTAAACTTATTAGCGCACAAGGCAACTGCATTTAAATGAAGATGCCAAAAGAACCGTAAAGATAAATTAAATGTGGGGGAAATCACAATGGCTAGAGGATGTGTTTGGTAACTAAGGTTTCCTAAAGGATCGGCAGTAAGAAATATCCTAAGGGCAGCATGGTGGCGCAAAGTGCGGCATGGAGGGGCAGCGGTAGCATTGCTGCCTTACAGCGCATGCACCGCCGGAGACCTGGGTTTGATCCTGTTTACGGTTGCACCTTCTCCCCGTGACCTGCGTGTGTTTTCTCCGTGCATTTGTGCTCCGTGCTCTGTGTGGGAAATTTTCAGTTTTCTCCCACACTCCAAAGACGTACAGGTTCGTAGGTTAATGGGCTTGGTGTATGTGCAAATTGTCCCTAGTGTGTGTAGGATAGTGTTAATTAGCAGGGATTGCTGGTCAGTGCAGACACGGTGGGCTGAAGGGCCTGTTTCCACGCTGTATTTCTAAACTAACTCTGTTTGGACCTCTGGAGAGTCTGGAGCCAAACTTAAAAAGTTGGCAGTAGAAAATCGGGAAAGGCCACTAAAGTTAGCACTACCAATGGATCCTGTATATATTTTGAATGATAAAGTAGGATGAGAGATTTGTTAGTAAGATAGGTAGATAAAATTAAGAGAAAAATGTCTGAGACGTCTGGTGAACGTAATTCATAATGGAAAGATAAAAGAACTGAGGAAGTGTATGAATGCGCATGAGAAGATGGATTGATGGGGTTAGAAGGTGATTTGGTGGCGAGATAGAGTGGTAATGTCTTGTAGCCTGATAAAAAGGAAAATGCTTTATATAATTCCCTTTGTTTTGCTTTATGTAGGCACTGCATCAGGAGGCATGTGGTATTATACAAATAGATTTCTGGTAATGTTCATGCGCAGGACTTTCATATTGTGACTACCTAAAGCTAACAGAATATCTGTTCAATTTCCTGCAGATTATGATTTTCCAAAATATTCTGCCTCTTCTCTTTATTCCTTCAGTTTATGACAAAACAATATCTTAAGCATTTATTGCTAACCCAATTAAAGATATTAATAACAATAATCTAACAAAGCCAAGGACTAAACTAGCTAAATAGCTGTACAAGTAATACGAGTGTTGTATTTTAATAACCATATTAAGAACTAAAAGGAAATCCCTTCAGAAGAGGACATAATCTGATGATGCCAGAAGTTAAAAGCATCAATTCAATGACAATAGGCACACGTCACAATAGTGGGCACCATTTGCTTCAACCAACACCAGTGTATATAAAGCATCAGAGGGTACAATCTCGCAGTGCCACACACTCTAAGGAGGTTGCTACTTTTCAAACATAAATAACATGTTCAGTTTTAAAGCTTGTCCATTTAGTCCTTTTGCCACACATACTTCGACAAGAGTTTTACAGTTTTCCACCCTCAAGCTCAAATTGGTAAGCAAGAAAATGTAGTTATTTTCTTTAGTTGCTCCAAGTATTGATAAGGTGGGCAAGGCACTGAAGGATAAGGCACTGAAATTCTCTCTTGCTAAACCAGTCCATGTACAAGGCACAGTTGCTGTGACAGCTCGCTCGCGGCAGGCACTGTTAGACCTCCGAGCTGTCGCTGTTGCAGCTTTGGCCCGTTGTTACTGTCTCGTTGCTGCCAGCACGTCTCCTGTTGGATGGCTGCTTGCTACCGGTGGAGGAGCTCTTGTGCTTGAGTAGTAGGATGACTACGGTGGCCATGCAGACTAAGAGTAGCAGCCCCCCTGCTCCCCCTACCAGGGGGAGGACGCTACCTTCAGACTCCCTGTCAACAGCAAGCTGACGTGGCTTTGGGTGCTGTTCGCTGCTGGGCAAGTAGTCCCTCTGGCTGATGATAATTTTGTTGGTACGGTCTAGTGCTATGTGCTGGATGTTGGTGCCTCGGCGGTTCTCCGCACCAATGCCCTGGGCAGCATCAGGCGCCTCTGGTGCTGATCTGCGGTTGCGGCTAAATTCCAGCTCGTCAGTGGCGTTTCCTGGGGAGGTCAGTGAATGGTGCAGAAATTCCAGGCTTCTCTTACCAATTCCCCTGTTGGAATTCCCCCTGGAACGAACTGTGTAAATAACATGGATGTACCACTCGCGGCCTGTAGTCACCTGAAAGAGGATGAGAAAAGAGCAGCTTGTTTGAGTAAAACTCCCTTTGTATTGTAAACTGAATGCTAAGAGCTTATATGGTGTGGAATTTGTCAAGCGCGTTCAGCAAAGTCCCTTCAGTCAATGTGGAGAGGAAACTATTAAGGAACAGACAAAACCTGATCTCGTCTTGAGAATTAGGGCGGAAAAAGTGACTGAGGTGTCAGTGGGGAGCACGTTGGGACCTGTGACCACAGTTCTTTTTAGTTTAGTTAAGTTTTAAAGTGAGATGCAAGAGTTCATGATATGCATGTTCTTGTTAAAAGTCAAGAGAGTTCAATATGTTTAATTATCATATATACCACAATGAAACAATGAAACTCTTTCTTGCAGCAACATAACAGGTCTATAAACATAAATAAATAAAATCATAAACAAATAAAAAAAAGTTCAATAAATAAAAACTCCAATATTAATTAGTTAGTTTTGTTTATTGTCATTTGTTTAGGTACAGTGAAAGGTATTTGTTGCGTGCTAACCAGTGTATTGTCCCACAGAGAAAGACATCATGATATGCATCCTAAGTGCAGACATTATAATTGGGTGATTCCTGATAGACGATAGAAACAAGAAACTGCAGATGCTGAATTACAAAAAAAAAGGCACAGTTGCCGGATCAACTCAGCAGGTTAGCATGGAGAACATGGATAGGTGACGTTTCAGGTTGGGTCCCTTCTTCAAGAAGAGCTCTGACCTGAAGGAGGGTCCCGATCCGAAATGTCACCTATCCATGTTCTCCAAGTATGCTGCTTGACCCGCTGAATTATTCCAGCGCTTAGTGCCTTTTTTTCACGATAGTTGTCTGGCAAGATTCCCCAGTTACACAACACAGTCTAGGAATGGTTGGCATCATATTTTACTTGTAGAAAAGTGGATTATCATTGAAAAACGGCATTGCACAAATACACTTGCAGGCAAATACATTTTACCAGCCATGTCATTTTTCAGCTCCCTCTAATCGGTGGTGATGCCGGCTACTTTATCAAAAGATCCTAAATGAAAGCAGTAGAATTTGGCCATTTGGCCCATCAAGTCTAATCCGCCATTCAGTCATGGCTGATCTATCTCTCTCTCTCCTAACCCCATTCTCCTGCCTTCTCCCGCATAACCTGTACTAATGAAGAATCTAGTTATCTATGCTTTAAATATATCCACTGAATTTGCCTCCACAGCCTTTTGTAAGCAGAGAATATGTTGAATTAGACATGCTGTTGATGTCTTGATGGTTTGAGATTCTCTAACAACAAGCACGCAGAGGTAATAGGAGAACATTTTTAATGCACCATGTCATTGCACAGCAATTCATTACTGACAACAAACTACATTGCTCCAAAGCTACTTCAATCAATCTAAAGAAGTCTGAAGAAGGGTTTCGACCCGAAACGTTGCCTATTTCCTTCGCTCCATAGATGCAGCCGCACCCGCTGAGTTTCTCCAGCACTTTTGTCTACCCTATTTCAATCAATGTTCTTCCGAGATCCTCTTAAGGAAAGTGGACGGTTTATGAAAAACATTCAAGAACTTGCTGATAGCAACCGTGACAAATTCCTGACGGGTGGGGGCTGAGCCCGCACGAAGCACGGCGCCAATGGCGCTCACTCACCTGGAAGAGTGGAGCTGAAGCGAGGCTGAAACCGTCGGACCCTGGCTCCTTCACAAGTGGGATTGCATCTGGCACATCGACAGCCAGCCTAGCGTCAAAGACAATGTTACCAAAAACTGGGGCTTGGGACTCGGGCTGGGCTTTATCCTGAGCAGAAAAAAAAATAGGCTTAATGTTTGTCCCAGCTGAGAATGTTTGTCCTAGCTGTGAATAGTCAACTTGAATTACATAAGCATTCTTCTTCTCAACAGCGAGCATACCAGAATCTTGAACCTGTACAGCAAAGATGATGAGTCGGCCAGACAACCAAATTCGTTATTTGTTGGATTGTATTTGGGAACGTAACCATCTGCACCAGTGCATAGGAAAACCTTCTCAATGTTGCAGATGAAAGAGTTTCCCAGGTTCTGCACTGGGTCCACCATGACACGGCCATAGATGAATGACCCTGAAGAGAAAGGGATAAAACATATATATTAGGGTGAGAACAGAAGATCTGGGGATGTGGACCTACGGAAGTCCTCCAGCCCTATGTGTAGCACTCCAGCCCAGAGCCAAATGTCCTGCCAGGAATGTGAATAGTCTGATTCAGGTACACTCACTTATCAGGCAGAAGGATGGGCTCAGAGGCCAGGGAAATTGAGTTAATGAGGTCATATAATCATAGAGTGATACAGGGTGGAAACAGGCCCTTCAGCCCAACCTGCCCACACCGGCCAACACGTCCCAGCTACACTAGTCCCACCTGCCCACGTTTGGTCCATATCCCTCCAAACCTGTCCTATCCATGCACCTGTCTAAATGTTTCTTAAACATTGGGTTAATCTCTGCCTCAACTACCTCCTCTGGCAGCTCGTTCCATACCCCCACCATCCTTTGTGTGAAACTGTTACCCCTCAGATTCTTATTATCTAGGGAATCACCGGTACCAATTAGTGGCTGGGAAGAGTGTGAGGTTGGTCAGAAGAATGTTAAGTCACATAATAAACGGGGTCATGGAGATGGTTGAGAGGGAAAGACAGATCAGCCATGACTGAAAGGCGGAGGAGAGTTGATTGGCCGAATGGCCCAATTCTGCTCCTAGAACTTATGAAGATGGGAGAGGGAGAATTCCTTGGGCTAATGGACGGGGGTGGCTCATGGCGGATAATTGAGGCCTGAGTCCTGGATGTCAAGGCCATTGGGAATTGGAGGGCTCTCAGAGTGCCCATTCTCTGGATGCAAGGATATTTGATTCCAGAGGTGTGAGTTCCTGTGGTCCTTTGGTTTCCAGACCATTGGCAGATTGTACTCCTGGTTGGATGCTGAAGTGCATGGGATAAGCTTCACCGTAAACGTGCATGAATAAATCCAGACCTGTGCAAAATCCCAGTGCTAAATAAAATCCCAGCAAAGAGAATTGTGATAGTTGCGAATAACAGAACAGAGCTGAAGGTGGCAAGTGTTTTTGCACTGGTCTAAATATACTTAATTCTTACATAGAACAGTACAGTACAGATCAGGCCCTGCAGTCCAACATGTCACTGGCAACAATGCCAAATTTAGCTAAGCTCAACAATCATGGTCTATATCACGCCATTCCTTCCCTGTTCACGTGCCTAACTGAAGGCTTCTCAAAGGTTGCTATCGTATCTGCTGTCTCCACGTTCTCTGGCACTATGTTCCTCTATGTTCTATGTTCCACCACCACTACCACTCTCTCTGCAAAAAGAATGCCTCATAAACCTCCACCAAATTTTCACCATCTCACCACAGATCTATGCTCTCTTGTATTTGATATTTCCACCCTGGCAAAAAATACCATTGATTCTATTTATACCTCTCGTAACTTTATATACATCATTTCCTGTGGTTCGTATGGAGTGACAACCAGGTGAAATGGCTGGGATGATTGGTGGAAGGATGAGAGCGGCGGCAATATTTTCCCCTGGAGAGTGGTGTGAGGTTGCAGATCAGTGTGAAGGACTGCTGGAGACAATCCCACCCCTGCCCCCCCCCCCCCCCCCCCCCCCCCTCCCCCCCATAACATTTAGAAGCACGGCTGTACATGAGGTGTTGAAGTATGGTGACTAACATGGCTTTGAGCGGGATCTGGCAAGTGGGATTAGAGCAAAGAGATCTTTGTCAAATGGAGAGATATAATGGGCTCAATTGTCCCCATATACACAATCAGAAACAAACATAGAAGTGTGCCTTCATTGACAGTGCTAACCGTATACGAGTGCATGTATCAAGGAGGGGTCACTATGCGATGTTAGAAATACATTACAAATGCCAACAAACCTTCTGAAAATGCCACATCCGTTCCTTCTCCAAATCCCATTGAGCCATCAGACAGCCAAAGCTCTTTCTTTGACAGGAGGACCATTTGGGTGTTCAGGCTAAACTCTGCAGCCACTGGGTCGCTCACCTTTACACAAAGAATGGAGCAAAGATTCGGTGGTATCATGGTTATGTTATGTTTTAATTATATTAACTATCTCAAGTGATATGTAATGTATTAATAATGAAGCAGCATTGTGATTTATATTATTATTCTACAAAACATTCAGCATAAAAGAAGCCACAAACAAAGTCTACAAATCTTTGACCACACCTGCTGGAATCGGATATCCAGATCGAATGTAATGTGTTCCCGTGGATTGCAGACAATGGGCAGACTGTACTCCTGCTTGGGTGCTGAACTGCACGGGATAAGCTTCACGGTATATGTCCCCGAATAATCCCGCACCTGGAAGAAATCCCAACAAAAATAATTAAGATAGATGAGAAAAATAGTGCGCTACTGCTGACAACAAAATGTTGATTTGGATTGGTCCAAGTGCGCAAGTTGATTTAGAAGTATAATCGATCAAGATGGCTACAACTCATGGTTGTGTTATTTTATATAACAGGAAACAACTACATTAGAATAATTTAAGAACAAAAAAAATCATGCAGGAAGGATTAGTCTGAAGAATCGTTGAACAAATTAAACAAAACACAGCAAAAATGAGCAATATAAGCAAATAAACAAAAATGGAGCAGTCTATGGAAGGGAATGGACAGGCGATGTTTCAGGTCAGGACACTTTGTTGGAATGATTGTATTGGGGGGGAGAAAGCTGGAAAAGAGAAGTGGGGGTGGACAAATCCTGACAAGTGACAGATAGATTCAGGTGAAGAAGGTTTCACTGGCAGACGGGAGGACAAAGGCCAAAGATGAAATGGAGAGAAACAGGTGTCAAATGAGAAGAGAAGTGAAATGTAATGCCAGAGGGAAGGATGAAGGTGGAAGGAGAAAAGAAGGATGGGAAAGATGGGGGATAATAGGGAAATGAGGGACTCAGGGATGGGTCTATCAAAGGAGGGGAAGAGAGCAGGGTGATTGGTGAGGGATAGAGGGAGAAATGGGTCTGCACCAGAGTAATGGCACGGGAAAGAGAGAGGGGGAAGAGGGGACTACTTCAAACTTGAACATTTAGTGCTCATATTGTTGGGATGTAAGCTACCCGAGCAGAATATGAGGCGCTGTTCCTCCAGTTTCTGTGTGGCCAAGTATTGAAAATGTGCAGGCTAAACATCTACTCTTTCCAACTAATTTTGTTCTCACCTCGGAGTTTAGTTTAGTTTACAGCATGGAAACAGGCCTTTCGGCCAATCGGTTCCACACTGACCATCGATCACCCATTCACACTAGTTATACGTTATCCCACTTTTTTTCACACCCACTCCCTACACACTAGGGGGAAATTTACAGAGGCCAATTAACCTACAAACCCACACGCCTTTGGGATGTGGGAGGAAATCGGAGCACCCGGAGGAGACCCACGCAGTCACAGTGAGAACGTGCAAACTCCACACAGACTGCGCCCGAGGTCAGGGTCGAACCTGGTTCTCTGGGCTGAGAGGCAGCAGCTCTACCAGCTGCACCAATGTGCTGCTGGTACAGTTATTGATATTGCTTGTCTATAAATCCCTTTCCGATCATTTCTGCAAACCAATTTGTTTTTTCCTGAAGAAATATCCCAACCTGAACCAGATGAACAGTTCAGTTTGGTTCATTGTCACGTGCACTGAGGTACAGTGAAAAGCTTTTGTTGTGTAACATCCAGCCAGTGGAAAGACAATACATGATTACAATTGTGCCGTTTACAGTGTATAGATACAGTACATGATAAGGGAATAACGCTCGGTGTATGGTAAAGCCAGCAAAGTCCGATCAAGGATATTCCGAGGGTCACCATTGAGGCAGATAGTAGTTCAGCACTGCTCTCTGATTCATCATCTCTTCATGTTTACTTGCCTTTTTCTCTTACAAACCAGCATCTGCGGTTCTTTGTGTCTATTTTTTTCCCAGCCCTGGTGAAGGGTTTTCAATCTGAAAAATTAACTATTTCTTTTTATGGCCGGCTCAGTGGTGCAGTGGTAGAGTTGCTGCCTTACAGCGCCAGAAACTCGGTTTTGATCCTGACTACGGGTGCTGTCTGTACAGCGTTTGTATGTTCTCCTCGTGATCACGTGCGTTTCTCTCTGGGAGCGCCGGTTTCCTCCCACACTCCAAACACATGCGCGTTTGTAAGTTAATTGGCTTCAGTACAAATTGCAAATTGTCCCTATTGTGCAGGATAGTGCTAGTCTACGGGTGTGATCGCAGATCGGCGCGGACCTGGTGGGATGAAAGACCCATTTTTCTGCCGAATCTCTGGTCTTTCCACAGATGCTTGTTGTCTTCCAGAGTGATTCAAGCAGTTTCTGTTTTTATTTCAGATTTCCAGCATCTGCAATTCTTTTTTTAATGGTTTTGACCCCTTTCTTTTGACAGGAGTTGTAACTTTGTAGGTTTTACTGAGAGAGATTAACCATATTTAAGAATTCCTGATCCAGCTACTCAACAGAACAAATCAGATAGCATGTATAAGAAAGAACTGCAAATGCTGGTTTAAATCAATGGTAGACACAAAATGCTGGAGTAACTCAGCGGGTGAAGCAGCATCTCTGGAGAGAAGGAATGGGTGATGTTTCGACCCGAATTGTCACCCATTCCTTCTCCCCAGAGATGCTGCCTCACCTGCTGTTACTCTGGCATGTTGTGTCTAAAATCAGGTGGCATGTCCAGTTAGAAAAGTCACTGACATGAGGAAAAAAAGAATAAAAAGAATGGTACAGAGAAACAAAAGGCGTGCAGTTACGACCAACAAGGCCACAGTGAAGGGAGAGAAGGTGCACAAGAGCACTGCAAAAGCAAGCAACGAGGCTGCATGGAGTGGCTGATTTCAATGCACAGATAAGTATTTAAGTGTAACAAATTGGGTAGATAGTTGCTAACAGATACAAAGTGAAGATAAATGCAAGTGAGTCAGCATGCATGCAATTTCAGGCTATTGACAAAGGCTATCCTCCTTATGTAGTGAACTTACAGCAAAGTCAGAAGTGAAACTCCACTGCTGCGTTGGCCGGTTGTAGGTGGGCTCGCTGCGAACAAGGCTGAGTGTGAAGGTGAGCCCGGGGTGATCAGCAGACATTACCATTGATGCCAGTGAAGTAGCTAGAATACAAGGCAGTACAGACATTACTTCAGTCTCCAGCACAGGAGAACAGAAATGTGAAGCAGGTGCAAGTTAAGTGGGTCATGCAAGAATCAACAATCACCACTGTTTGTCCATTTTTGTAAAATAACTAACCAATACACCAATCTCGACCATTTTCCCCCACTCCCTTCCCCGTGCCACAACTGGATGTGCACCATTCTTCCTCCAATCCATCCATCCTGTTCCAAGGTATGCAAATAGTCGTCAAATAAAGTGCGCTAACATGGTTACTTGCTAATAGCAACGCTGGAGTCGCAACGTCTTAACAAAATCTGCTGCTTACCAGGGTGTGACTTGACAAACTGCCCTCTGAACCGCACCTCGGTCTTGAAATTTACCACCAGCCTTCCCTCTTCATTGATCCTCATGCTGGTTGGATACAAGGCACCTGCGTGAACAGCCAACTCGTTATTTCACAGCTTCAAGACTGAGGGAACTGTAAAGCACAATCAGTAAAACAACATTGCCCTCATTCCATGAATCAATAAAAAATAAATGGGCGTAAGCTTCTTACCGATCATCTTTATATTGCTATACATCTAGTCAGGATCAGACCAATCTTATCTTCCCAAACTTTTGGCATAGAACTTCGAACAGTGCAGCACCAGAAGAGGCCTTTTCCCCACAATGTCTGTTGTGTGGCAATTCATTTTCCTTTTCTATAATGTTGATACTTTTTCATTTATGTTAATATTCAGCATAATGTCAGAAATTGAAAACCAGCAGATGCAGTGAGTCTTTTTCCCAGCTTGGAAATTACGAAGGGTAGCTCACATAGATTTTAGGTGAGAGTGGCTAAGTTTAAAGGAAATGTGCAGGGCACATTTGTTTATATACTGAGTGTTCATAAGGTCACAAGTGTTAGGAGCAGAATTAGGCCATTTTGCCCATCAAGTCTACTCCACCATTCAATCATGGCTGATCTATCTCTCCCTCCTAACCCCATTCTCCTGCCTTCTCCCCATAACCAGTGACACCCGTACTAATCAAGAATCTATCTATCTCAGCCTTAAAAATATACGTTCATATAAATATAAATATGAACATATGCCTGGAATGTGCTGCCAGGGCATTCGTGGTGGAGGCAGATACAGTGTGTAGGAAAGGACTGCAGATGCTGGCTTAAATCAAAGATAGACACAAACTGCTGGAGTAACTTAGCGGGTCATGCAGCATCTCTGGAGAGAAGGAATGGGTGACTTTTCGGCTCGAGACACTTCTTCCATCAGAAGAAGGTTCGCAACGGGTAGAAAACAGGAGAATGTGGGTTAAAAGGGAAAAATAGATCAGCCATGATCAAACGGCAGAACGGACTTGATGGGCAGAATGGCCTCATTCTGCTCCTATGCCTTATGCTATTATGGTCTAAAATGCCCCATCATTGTACAGTTAAAAAAGAACCCTAAATCTTGAAATTTGTCCCCAGACTGAATATCCCAAGCAACTTTAGAGCCAGACTTCCTTTCAAGATACCTTGCAGTTCTGCCTCTGGAGGGCTGCCGATGCCGTCTTTCCATAGGATGGCAGTGTCATACACAAAAGTGAGCTTCAGTTCAGACTGCAGGTCGAAATGTTGCCAGCCGCCAACTGCTGCATGGGAGTGGAACACATAGGAGACGAAGAGGGGGATGCGCAGGGTAACGTATGACTGGACCAGGTTCAAGACCTACCATTCAAACAACAAAAAAATGCTTAGTATCCATGAAGGGAAAAGATCCATGGAGATCCAGATGTCAATGATATTTCAAGGTAACTCCTTGAAACTTTGGAAAATCAACTATTACAAAAGGAAGATGAAAAACAAACACACGTTGTCTGCATAATAGCCCTGTTCCACGGTGCGAGTTCATTCCAAGAGCTCTCCCGTGTTTAAAACAAATCAAACTCGTGGTAAGCACGGAGACCGAACCTAGTGGATACGCCGGAGCTCGGGGACGTCTCTTAGCGCTAACGGCAGGTACTCGGAAAGACTCGCTAACGGCAGGTAAGCATGGGAAGACTCGTGAAGATTTTTCAACATGATGAAAAATGTCCACGAGAGCCCCTGGTACCGACAAGTGGTCATTACTGTAAATCTCCGAGTTCGAATCAGGGCAAACTCGGGAGAACTCTTGGAATGAACTCATACCATGGGACAGGGGTTTTATTCTACAAAGCGTTAAGGCTATATTTCTATGTCCTTTCTGCCAATGTCAAATTACCTGCCATCTCGTTAAAATATGAATGAAGGTGAGAAAAAGGCATAAATTAATTTAAACAATTGGATAATTCAAATCTCAAATCATTTTTTTAACCATAAATGTTAACGTTTCATTCAATAATGCTCCAAATTATGCTATGTTTTAAGTTAGGTAGTTATATGTGTGCCTCATACTTATCTCCAGGGACAAATACAAAATAAATAAAAGAGCATTCTATCAAAACAACATTTGGGTGCAAATCCTTGTTCACTTTTGCCCCTCATTCTCTCTTACTTCTCAGAGTTGGTGATCCAATCGCCAAAGGCAGGCTTGTCATTTCTCCAAGCTCAATATTATTGATTGGTCACAGAAGATGCATACAAGGAAGGAAAAAACAGCTTCTCTTATCCCCCCATATTAAGTTTATAGTTCAGTTTAGTTTAGAGATACACCATGTCCACACCGACCAGCAGTCCCCACACATTAACACTAACCTACACTAGGGACAATTTACATTTATACCAAGCCAATTAACCTACAAACCCGTACGTCTTTGGAGTGTGGCAGGAATCCGAAGATTTCGTCGAAAACCCACGAGTTCACGGGGAGAACGTACAAACTCCATACCGACAGCACCCATAGTCAGGATTCGAAGCCGTAGACACTGGCACTGAAACCGCTGTAAGGCAGCCACTCTACTGCCGTATCACGGTGACACAGTTGGAAAGGCAACAGTCTCACACAAGTGCGTGCCTTTTTTTATGTACGTGCAAAAATCCTGAATCCATTTGGAGAACATACAAAATTGGGAGTCCAGCAGCACAGTAGGACAAGGTGAGGTCAGACAAAAATAACAGTATCTATTTTCAGAAGACCAAACAATTCCCAAGATAATCATCAATCTTATATCTTACCTGCCCATCAGTTCCAATAGTCCCGCCACAATCAGTCAGAAGTTCAGACATGTCATAATAGCTTGTGAACTCCCACAGACATGCTTCAAGGTTGAGGTTACGATAAAATCGAAGAGTACTGGCGGAGCGCAGTGCCGTGCTGTACTGGTATGGTGATGTTTCTCCAACCACTTCAGGATTCTTTGTTGCATCGTTTATGAAGCCATAATGGGTGGACAATTCATGATGATCCAATAGGTTTGAACATTTATGGTTCCCAACACGCGTGCCATCCGAGCTCAGAGTTAACTCAAAGTTGGACAGGGGCCTGGTCGAGATGGCAGGGAGCATGCCTGTAAATTAGATGGAAGTCGGTTGCCACGTGGTTAAGAAGAGATCATTTCAGCTGAACACTTATCACATTACGTGTGGATTTGAAAGAAAATAAATGTAAACATTTTAGCCAAATCTACTCAAGTAATATGAACCAATGTCAGAGGAAGAACTCAGCTGTCAAACAGTTAGAAGTTTTGATTTAACTACATGTTCGTGAAAACTTGAGCTCATGAGCTCATGGTCAATTTATTCTAAGAGGTTACAATTTAAAGAAATCAGAATTGCAGCATTTTACATTGTAAATGGAATGTTGTATTGAGAATTTCCACCTGTGCCTTGGGTCATTTTAATGAACAGGAGAATTGTACTGGTTTACATAGAAACATAGAAAATAAGTGCAGGAGTAGGCCATTCGGCCCCTTGAGCCAGCTCCACCATTCATTGTGATCATGGCTGATCATCCACAATCAGTAACCCATGCCTGCCTTCTCCCTATACCCCTTGATTTTGCTAGCCCCTGGAGCTCTATCTAACTCTCTTTTAAATTCATCCAGTGAATTGGTCTCCACTGCCTTCTATGGCAGAGAATTCCACAAATTCACAACTCTGAGTGAAAAAGATTTTTCGCATCTCAGTCTTAGATGGCCTCCCCTTTATTCTTAGACTGTGGCCCCTCGTTCTGGACTCCCCCAAAATTGAGAACATTTTTCCTGCATGTAGCTTGTCCAGTCATTTTATAATTGTATATGTTTCGATAAGATCCCCTCTCACCCTTCTACATTCCAGTGAATACAATCCTAGTCTTTCCAATCTTTCCTCATATGACAGTTCCGCCATCCCGTGGATTAACTTTGTGAACCAGCTTTGTGTCATCTGCAAATTTGCTAGTGTTATTTTTAATTCCATCACATAAATCATTAATATATATTGTAAATAGTTGCGGCCCCAGCTCCAAGCCTTACGGCACTCCACTCGCCACTGCCTGCCATTCTGACAGGGACCCGTTTATTCCTACTCTTTGTTTCCTGTCTGCTAACCAATTCTCTATCCATGTCAATACCCTACCCCCAATACCATGCGCTCTAATTTTACCCGCTAATCAATTGTGTGGGTCTTATCAAAGGCTTTCTGAAAGTCCAGATACACTACATCCACTGGCTCTCCTTCATCCATTTTACTTGTCACATCCTCAAAAAATTCACAAATCCTTCATAAATCCATGCTGACTTGGATCAATCCTTTTACTGCTTTTCTGTCCCGTTAATTCTGGTGTCTTTCTTAACTTTTCCTATACTCTCTTCCCCTTATATTTCCAATTTGTCTCCTCCCCCCCGCTATTTAATTTAAACCCACCCGTGCAGCAGTGGCAAACCTGCCTACCAGAATGCCGGTCCCCCGCCTGTTAAGGTGCAACCCGTCCCTTTTGCACAATTCACCCTTACCCTAAAACAGATCCCAGTGGTCCAAGAATCTAAATCCCTGCCCCCTGCATCAGACCCTCAACCACACATTCAGATCCCCTAACTTCCTTTTCCTGCCCTCACCAGCACAAGGAACTGAAAGCAAACTACCCTGGAGGTCCTGTATTTCAGCCTTCTCCTGAGCTCTCTAAAGTCACGCTGCAGAATCTCTTTCCTCTTTTTCCCGACATCATTTGAGCCGACATACACTACCACTTCTGGCTGCCCCCATTCCTCCTTGAGGATGCCCTGCAAGCGGTCCGTGATGTCCTGGACCCTGGCACCAAGGAGGCAACACACCGTCCTTGAATCCTGCCTGTTGCCGCAGAAACCCCTGTCTGTGCCTCTCATGATGGAGTCCCCGATTACCACGGCTCTGCCCGACGTCTGTCTCTCCGGCTTTGCTTCAGCGCCACGTTTTTACTCTCAGACCTGTGCCCCGCTCAGACTGGCAGTGTCTTCTGTCCCGACAGCTTCCAAGAGGGTGAACCTGTTTTCAAGAGGTACATCCCCTGGGGTCTCCTGTACTCCAAACTTCCTTCCCTTCCTCATCGTCACCCACCTTCTCCCAGTAACTTTGGTGTAACAATCTCGCTGTAGGTCCTGTCCAGGAAACTCTTGTTTTCCCGGGTGATCCCGAGGTCATCCAGTTGCCTCTCCAGTTCCCTAACACGGTCCTTTAGGAGCTGAACCTGGACACACCCTTCCACAGATGTAGCAACCAGAGTTGTCCCTGACCTCCCGCATCCTGCAAGCATCACACTGAATCAGCTCGCCTGTCATTTCTTCACTGCGTCTCAGCTTTGTCTTCATTTGTTCATAGTTTTTTTTCCTCCAGCTACTGATTCAACATCTTTTACTTCGGAAGCATTTGATGATCCAGTATAAATCTCACCCTACACTACTTAGAGTTTGACAAGGTTTTTGTTTCCTCTCAAGTTCCCACACTGCTACGTGGAAGGTCTCTCCTTAAGAAATAAAATAGCATTTGAAAAAGCAATTAAAAATACATTTTAAAATGTGTATGACACACAAAAGGTTTATCTCATTATAAATGACACTCTTTTCATCTCCCTATTAAAATTCTTTTTTCTCAGCTACAGAAATGCTCAATGCTTAATAATTTCTCTCTTTCTAAAATGTTAGTGCCATGGTACTTCTTCAATTAGCTCTTCTTCAATGCTGCAGTTTTAGCCTCAATCGGGTTCTAGGGCTTAATGTTTGCCTACTTCTCGACAAACTTGAAACCAACATAAAAAAATGTCCATGCCCTCGCTCTTGATGTCTTGTAACACCCAACATGGACTATACTGGAGAGGACAGGGCTGATATGAAATGCAACAAACAGAAACGCAGCTGTGGGAAGCACAGAGGTAAAATGACCAAGGACTTTGGATGAATAGATGCGTTCCGATGCACTCACCATCTATATGAGGCATGGTTACCGTTAGCTTGATAAGGTTTGGCTGGTCAGGATCATCTGAGTCAGTGTAGCGCAGCTTTGCAGAGAACGGTTCAGCACCAACTGCTCCTGGCACACGAGGCTGACAAAGACCTGGAAATACAATGATCACCGTGTTTTCAGACATAAAGGTGTGAAGAAACACCTTTCTTCATCATAACGAGATTCATCATAAAGTGAAGATAGACACAAAAAGTTGGAGTAACTCAGCGGGCAGGCAACATATCTGGAGAGAAGGAATGGGTGACGTTTTGGGTCGAGACCTTTCTTAAATCATCTTAAAGAGCACTCTTTTGGTACTTACATTTACAATGTCTTCACTATAGAACATCAATCAAAGGAATTGGTGTGCTATGTTGCAATAGCTTTGGTATTATGTTACCCAATAATAATTAATAACATCATGCAAAATGTAATTCTTTATCAGCAATAAGAGGATTTGCTGCAAACTTGAAAGAGAATTCTTGCTTTGCTGTAAATGGTAATAAGAATTCTGACATCACCATGACTAATTAAAATAATAAAGGAAGAGCTAAGTTTGTGACAAATTGATTGTGTGGTTGGTATAAATCCAAACTCTGTAATTATACTGAGACATGCTAGTGAATAAATATTTAACTTAAATACTTCTCCCCAAGATTTATTTGATTCAATGTTTGTTCAACTCGTATAATGCCAAATGTTAATCAGGAATAAACTCCCTGTTAGTCTGTGATCGGTTATTTATGTTATCACTTTGAGACGTTTCAAAGAGGAAGGATAAATCCAATGTTTCTTTCTGGATTATTCCTCATCCTATGGAAAGTATAATTTTGCATTATGAATTCTCTCTATTTATTAAACGATGTCTGGCATTCTTATGTGGATTTACAACAAATGTATGTCACATATTTCTGCATAGCTCTTCCTGTTCAAAATCATTCGAAATAAGGTGGATGAATCGAATGCACAGTTAGTAGTTAGGGGATATGATATAGTTGGAATTACAGAGACATGGCTCCAGGGTGACCAAGGCTGGGCATTTACGCTAAGTTCTTGTATCTGTTTTGTCTTTAAAGCAACATCTGCAGATCCTTGTGTCTCCATGTTAGGATAGCATTGTGGAAATTCATGCACTTTGGGCCGATGACCACATAGCAAGTGTAGTCAGCCGAGCTACAAGTTTCGACTGACTTCCACATTCTCTTACAACGCAGTTAACATTAACGGCAGAATGGACCAGAACAGGCAGTGAAAGTTGGGTGGGTAATGAGGTTCCTTTCTTTAGCTATTCATTATCCACAGTGATCAGTGATAAAAAGAAGAATTGCCTTTATATTGCTCATTTCACGAGTTCAGGATGCCCAAAAATGCTTTATTTATATTTTATGTGTAGCAACTGTGGTAATATGGCATGAATTTCCATACAGAAAATCCCACATGATAATATGCTAATTATGCCCAATTTATTCATCAGCTAAGGCTCAGATATTGCCATGGCCATTATGGAGAACCCATCTGTTGGAAAATGGATGGAGGTTGGGTTAAATTTAGCTGCAATGCCACATTTTTCCCATATAGCAGATATTTCACTTACACTTGCAAGAAAGGAACACACACGTTTCTGATTGTGGGGCAGAAGGAAGCAATCATGTAGTGCACTCAGGAAAAAGAGGGTAGGAGAGAACATTAATACAATTAGCAAAACATTAATTTGAAGAGGAGTTTTGCAAAGATAAAATTCAATGTTCAGTCTGAATGTCTGAACCTTGGCCACTCACCATGTTCTCTGCTGATTGTAATGATGGGACTGAGCAGCTCCAGGCCTGCGTCCCCACCGGCAGTGAATGCACGGGCCGCACACTGCACCCTGCAGCCTGCCCGGAAGTAGATGGAGTCCAAGGTGATCATCTTGGTGTTGGTGAAGAACGTGTTGGAGTCTACCTCATGCAGGGGGCTGGTGACTCCATCACGGCCACTGGGAGCACTGACAAGCCAGCGGTATTGGGTCAAGGTGTCGTTGATATTCTCAGCCGAACAAATCGAGCCGGTCTTGTCATAATCCGAGTACTTTGGATTGCAAGCCTGAAGAAGAACAGGAGAGTGGGCACCATGAGTCAACAATACCAGAACTCCTGTGGAAAGTGACATGGGGCCCAGTCACTGCAATGCACTCCAGTGGCCAACTGCACTGACTGGTCAGCACGCTACAAAAAGCTTTTCACTGTGACACGTTGGTACACGTGACAATAAACTAAACTGAAACTGAACTGAACTGAACGCTGCTCTGCACAAATGCATTCTAGTGCGTCACCCGTCTACGTTGGGATGCGGAGAGAAGGATGGAATAAGTCTGGAAAGAAAATATTGTTCATGAGGTGATGAAATGTGACCTCTGTTAGATGTTTCATTTCACATAAAACTCTACCGTTGAATTACAATAATAATTTCATAGATTTGCAATAATAAAGAGCGGTTACAAACTTAAAAGCATTGGAGAAAGAAATTGAATCGTATCTGAAAAGCCAAACCAAATTGCAACACAAGATTGACGTGTCCAATTGATACAATGCAACAACTTGTTCAACGAATTGACACATGCAATGAAGATAAATAAAGACCTTATCAAATCCCAACAATTGTAACACACATCCCGCACACTGCTCCATACAATAAACTTTCATTATTATCCCAACAGCCATCTCCATAAGTAAGCAATTCTGTCTAATATTCATGGACCAATATTCAAGAGTGGCACAGTGGCACATCTGATAGAACTGCAGTCTCAGTGCCAGTGATCCAGGTTGGTCTGGTCGGCCCACGCGCTTGATGTACTGGAGGGGTTCCTGCGAACCGATGTTTCTCTCCTCTGCTATCCCAGCCATCTTTGCGTCCTGACCAGGGGGCACCGCACGATGGCTGCCTCGCCAACGGTCCGTCTTCGTCTTTTTCATTCTTTGTGTTTTTAGTTTGTTGTAAAATGTATGTTTTAGCTTATCTACAGTTTTTGTATCTGTGGGGGGTGGTGGGGGGGGGGGGGGGGAGATACTATTTTAATCTCTTTCCTCAATGGAGATGCGACTTTTTCCATGTCGTATCTCCGTCAGCACTGCGGTCTAACATCGTGGTGTTGACGGCTACTTGTTTGGGACTTCTAGAGCTCCAAAACGGCGGAGCCTGTGGACTTTAATATCTTGGAGCGGACGATCCCTTTGCCTGGGGTCGGTCTTTGGTGCTCCAATCTGTGGGAGCTGCCGACTTTAGCATCGTGAAGCTCGCGGTACCTGGTTAGGGACCGATTTCGGGGACTCAAAGCCGCAGGAGTTTTAGCTGCGGGAGCTTAGACCACCCCGACGTGGGAGCCCGATTGCCGGCTGTGGATGGTTCGACTCCCCCGACCGCCGGAGGAAAGGAGGAAAGAAGATAAGCATTTATTGCCTTCCATCCCAGTGGCGAATGTGGATGTTTAGGTCAAATTTTGATGTAGTTGTGAATCTTGTTGCTTTTTTGGTATGACTGTATGGCAAACTAAATTCCTCATATGTTGCAAAACATACTTGGCCAATAAATTACGATTATGATTATTATCAGGGCACCTCCTGCAGTCAACCTTGAAGGCGCTGGAGACATTATCCCGGTTCACATCCTACTGGCCCAATCCTAGGGCCCGACATCTCCAGCTCCCTCCTGGTTATGCCTTCAGGCAGGTTACAGGCCACGGCGACTGACGAGCCTTTCAGGTGTGTTACCATCCCACTGACCGCCAAGCATTCGGGCGTGCCCCGATGGGCCTTCGGACTGCTTCCCAATCTTGGTCCCATCGACCGACGAGACTTCAGGCGAGGTCCCGCCATCTGATGAGCCTTCAGGTGGAGTCCCGGTGCTGCCGATCGACGAACCTTCCAGACGGGTTCCTGGTCCCGTTGACCGACGAGCCTTTAGGTGGACCAACGTGTCTACGGGCGGGCACTGCAGTCCCAGCAACTTGATAAGGCCTCCTCCCACATCTCCAGGACATAGAGGTTTTTAGGTTAATTGTCATCTGTAAATTGCACCATTGGGTGTAGGGAATGGATGAAAAAGTGGGATAACATAGAACTAATATAAATGGATGATCAATGGTCGGCATGGACTCCGTGACCTGAAGGGCCTGCTTCCCTGTTGTATCTGTGGAAGGAAGGGGATAGTTGATATTTCAGGTCGAGATCCTGATACAAGACTGAGACACCCAAGAAGGTATTAGAAAGATAATTGTAGGTGAT
Source organism: Okamejei kenojei (assembly GCA_035221665.1). Taxonomy (NCBI): domain Eukaryota; kingdom Metazoa; phylum Chordata; class Chondrichthyes; order Rajiformes; family Rajidae; genus Okamejei; species Okamejei kenojei. Next base: position 21,239,624 of record CM069131.1, read on the forward strand.
TTTGACAAGGATGGTAAAGACTTGTTGTTGCAAGGCGTGGAGTGACCAACAGCTCATACTGTACATTACAAGTCTTGCATCGCTTTACTCAACATGCCCAGTAGCTCAAATCATGCTAAAAGTACAAGCTAGTAACTGGAGATTAGGGGGCCGCACAGTGGCACAGCAGTGTAGCAGTAAATTTGCTGTCTTTCAGAGCCAGAGACCCGGCTTAGATCGACAATGGATGCTGCCTGTACAGAGTTTGTAGCTTCTCCCTGCGACTGCATGGATTTTCTCCGGGTGCTCGGGTTTCCTCCCATTTTCCATTGTCGTGCAGGTTTGTCAGTTAAGTGGCTTCTGTAAATTGTCCCTAGAGTGTGGACTAGAACCAGTGCACGGGTGATCGCTGGTCGGCGAGGCCCCGGTGGGCCAAAGGCCCTGTTTCCATGCACTATCTCTGAAACTAAAGAAACTGAAACTAATTATGATTCAAAGCATTGAAACGTAGAAACATAGAAAATAGGTGCAGGAGGAGGCCATTCGGCCCTTCGAGCCAGCAAATTGCCTCCAATTGCACCACAGAATCTGTGACAAGGGAGTTAATTTAGTGGTAATGGATCTAAAGCATCTCGTACCGTAACACAGATGACAGGGTAGCCAGTAGCTGGATTGGGATTTTCTTTTGCTCTTGTGGTGTCATCGTACAGCAGTAGCGAGACAACTTGAGGAACAGCAGGGAAGGTGACATCAGCCACACTGTCCATTTCTTCGATATATACTATAGCTTTGTTCATCTAAAGGAAAAGGGCAAAACGCAAAACAGAAACACAGTTATCTGGAGACAATAACAAATATCAAACTCTAAATTAAATGTTCTAACTGTTTCATTATGGACAAGCAAAGCTCAGGTGATGAAGTTCTCCCCTTATAATTTGTCATTGTTTATATTCATAATCCACTTGGTCAGGAGAACAAGAATAAAAAAAATCTAATCAACAATCAGAATAAAATGGATATTGAAGTCAAATAAAATAAAAGGGTGCAATGCATCAGATTGGGCCCTGTACACTGAGAGACCTTGCTCCTGACATGACTAAGGAAACATGCTTATTGTGGAAATGAGTCCAGGCATGGGACAAAATGAGGAGCTCTTGGGTGAAAATGATTGAGGTCAGAAAGGAAACAGGAGAATGAAAGGAGAGATGGGCACTTAGGTGGTCGTTGCTGTGGTTGGCTGCTGGGAGTGAAGGTTGGACATGCGCTTGGGGATGGGATTTACTATAAATGGGTAAAACCAAGGCTGGTCTCATCCTCAGGAAGTAAGAGCAGGGTTGGGTCCATTCTCATCAGGGATGATCATGAAGTGGATGAGTGACTTGACGAGGGAATGAAAACTGGGCTCATGAGAGATGCAAGAGTCAGAATAAAAATCAGACAGGAGATAATGTTATGTATCCAGTGGATCGCGGCTTCAGGGAAGCCCATTGAGCCAGTCCCCTGTGGCCAAACTCTAGGTCCGGTGGATTGTGGTTGGCAGCTTCAGGGGAAGCCCCTGCCGAGCTGGCCCCCTGCAGCTGAATGGAAGACCCGGTGGATCGCGGCCTACAGGATGAAGTTGGCGAGCCGGTCCCCTGCTCACTGGACCAGGCGGACCGCCGGCCTGGAGAGGGGTGACCACCTTGCAGGCCCCTGCACATCCCCCAAAGACCTGAGACCGGGAGGATGGCGCCAGCGACGTCAGATGACGAGCAACCCGGTGGGAGGAGAGGGAAGGAGATGGATGGAGGCCAGCAACAGCCTGGGGCTTTCCTGGAACAGGCGCCGCTCAGAAGAACTAGAGCATGGTTCTTTGAAAGTAGTGCCAAAACATGGCGTCTCTTGCATGCAGGATCAGTGGACTGTTTCTGTACACTAGCTAATTGGGGATCAGGCGTATGGAAATACTCTACTGGACTGTTTGTAAAAAAAAAAGAATTTTACTGTGCTAGCACTTTACATATGTGACAATAAAATCATAATGAACCATTTTATGGGTTGAGCTAATGTTTGAGGGCGATGCGGAACAGTAATAATGGTTGGGCTCTCAAACAACCTGGTTCAATATTTGCACCATCATTAAAGAAGAGAGTTGAGTTAAGGTTTGTGGAAAGGTGATGAACATCCATGATCGTTGGGAGTAATGGTTTGGGTTGGTGATGAGCGAATGATCCAAGGGCGGTGGAAATGGCAAGGGTCGATCTGGCTATAAAAGGCGATGAGAGTTAGTTTTGCAATTAAGTGGTGGTGGGCTGTGGTGACCAAGGGAGATAAAGGATGCGATGAGGGTCTAGAGGACCATGCGGAGGTGGTTTCCCAGCCATGGGAAGTGCTCTGCAGATTCGCTCCTTTAGGCTTCCTTGAACCACCCCTCCTTTATAGTGAAGATCTTCACTCCATGAATGCCATCTGCATCATACATGATGGAACATCACAGCAGTGGAGTCCAGGCATGTTTTGCCCCATAGGATGAGAAAGCAGATATCTGAGAGCTCCAGAAGCACAGAACACCTGGGCAGAACAGTTCAGATCCAAAGATCCATGTAACAAGTTCCCAATTTTATTTGGCAAACCTTTTGAATAGAAATTCAATTGTGTAGAATATATAATGTGTTGTAATACTCATTCGAATTTGTAGGTTCATGCCATTTATTGATCCATGAAAGACATTGGCCAGGAAATAGTGCCATAGAGCCACACAGCACAGAAACAGGCCCTTCGGCCCAATTTGCCCATAAGATATCCCATCTACGCCAGTCCCATTTGCAAGCGTTTGTCTCATATCCCTCTAAACCTTTCCAATCCATGTACTTGTCCAGATGTTTTTTTAAATGTTTTAGAATCTGTCTCAACTGACTCCTCTGGCAGCTTGTTCCATATACCTACCATCCTCTGAGTAAATTGGCTGCTGCACAGATTTGTCTTAAATCTTGCCCCTCTCACCTTAAACAGATTTCCTCATGGTTTTGCTTCACCCTTGTAAAAGATTTTATGCATTCACTCTATTTATTCTCCCCAAGACGGAGTATATCATCACAAATACATGGACAAAGTCACCGTGGCCATTATTGTTATCAGTAATAGTGTGCTAATATTTTCCAATAACATCAGTGTAGAAAACATCACACTGTACTGCAGACTGATGAAAAGAATGTGGTCACAAATTGCTGCCCTTCTCCTTATAATAACATAAATATTTTATAAAATCATGAGAGGAATAGATCGGGTAGATACACAGAGTCTCTTACCCAGAGAAGGTGAATCGAGGATCAGTGGATATAGGTTTAAGGTGAAGGGGAAAAGATTAAATAGGAATCCGAGGGGTAACTTTTTCACACAAAGGGTGGTGGGTGTTCAACAAGCTGCAAGAGGAGGTAGTTGAGGCAGGGACTCTCCCAACATTTAGGAAACTGTTAGACATGTATATGGATAGGATATGTTTGGAGGGATATGGACCAAGTGCAGGCAGGTGGGACTGGTGTAGCCGGGACATGTTGGCCAGTGTGGGCAAGTTGGGCTGAAGGACCTGTTTCCACACTGTATGACTCTATAAATAAAATAAATAATTGGGGTTGCAAACTGGCACACCAGGGTAGACCAGTGGACAGCAACTGTGGGCCAAAGTATTACCTGTGTTTCAGCCACCATGTTCTCATCCGGCTTCAAGTGAACAGTAAAAGCCTCTCTCATCTCCCGCTCTCCATCATACACAACTTCAATCTGTACAACATGTTCCGTGTCCCCTTCTTTAAACTCGAGATCTGAAATAAATGTCCCAAATTATCAGCTCTGTTGTATTAGATTGGGGATGCCTTCATTATTTCATCTGGTTTAGGTCCAAACTAGTCTATTTACCATTTGCTGTCAGGTCCAGCTGACCCTGGTCTCACTGTTCACGAGTGCTTTAAAGAACAGGCACATAGATGAAATTCTTCTGATGCTGATACTTCACTTCTGGCTGCACTTATAGTCTAATAATTCAACTGATGTTTATAAAACTATAACTAATTTGGATTTTTACACCAAAGGTGTTGGTGATACTTGCACAAAACCAAAAGGCTGGAACGATTGCAATTTATTGTTTTTATGGAAATGGGCGTTATATACATAAACTGAGAATGTTCTCATTGGGATGAATTGTTCAGGCTGAATGTCAGCAGTTCCAAAGGGAACTGTCAGTTGTTCACTCCTCAGGATGAATTGGGCTTCCGTGTGCACTTGGATAAGAACAGAACCTGAGACCTCTTGAGGATCAGATGAGATGCATCAGATTGTGCACTTCACTGCTGAATTCATCATGGCAGTTTTATACCCGGGAGGGCTGATGCATGAATTGCAACACGATACATCTGAAAGGGGTCATTGAGTCTTTGAGAAACAGAAAATGCAGATAATTGTTTATTTATTGTACCATTCTTTTAATAATATGGTAATGCTTTAGTGCATTTTAACTACAGTTTTTGAAATGTTAACCTTTATAATATTTTTATTATTTAAAACCTGTTTTAACAATTCTCAAAAGATTAAACAGATGCACAAATTCAGCAGAAAAGTCCTTCTGCAATCTTTGACAGCCAGTGAGCTGGAATACTGCAGGAAGTGTGTGTGTCCACAATATATTGGTAAAGGGAGGGAAACACAACATGTGTCTTGCAACAGACCTCACAGTCAAAGTGCAAGGAGCAACCTATTTAAAACTGATACGAGGAGAGATTTATTCATCTGGAAAGTGATGAACTTGTAGAATTCTCTACCACAGAAAGCATTTGAAGCCAAGTCTTTAAATATATTCAAGGAGTTAGATGGTTAGGCCCATACAGTTCAAGGGATATGGTACAAAGCTGAAACAGGGGACTGACTTTGAATGATCAGGCATGATCATACTGAATAATGAGGTAAGCTTGAGGGACAACATTTTAGTTTAGTTTATTATTGTCACGTGTACTGAGGTACAGTGAAGAGCTTTTGTTGGCATGCTATCCAGTCAAAGAATAGACTAAGCATCATTTCCACAGTGTACAGATAAAGGGTACAACATTTAGGGCAAGATAAAGTCCAATTAATGACAGTTCAAATGGCCTATTATTGCTACGATTTTTCTATCTTTCTCTGTATCTATTCAAATCCAGCAATTTATTTACGCAAAGTTTGGATTTTAACTATAAAATCTGCACCACGATACAACTGGAATCTCATTGCAGATCGCATGGAGAACAAGCAGTTTATGTCTCTGACCTTCTGATAATGGATTGTAGTCTTCACCAGAAGTCGCTGATCCATCTTTGGTGTGAACTCGTACAATGGAAACCTTTGATGCATCACCCAGTCGCAGCACAGGGATTCTCACAATCGCTAATTCCCCAGGTCCTTGAGGCTCCTGGACGCTGTACTTTGATTGAGAAAACTTTATAATTGGTTCTATTAAAAAAAATAAAGATATGTATTGGTCACCGATTTTCTTTCAAAAATAGAGCCTCTGGTTAGGCGCATAAGAAACCTACTGTCTCCTTTATCCTTGATCTTGATCAGGGTTTCGTTCTGTGCTCCCACCGATGCTCCAAACAAGGACTCGCTGCGCGCTGTGCCAAGTACCAACCGGAACTCCTCCTCCTCTTCATAAATGGTATCGTCTACCAGAACCACGGTGCAGGGTTTCTCAGCCTCCCCTAGGTATCAAAAACCATCAGATTAAATCCCATGATATGATTCTGGCCTTCGTTTTGTAAACCACTGGACAAAACCCCAGCCTTGGCATTTTCAGACCTCGTATTTATGGGTAAAGAACACAGTCATTGGAAAGCAAGCTGAATAAGGCTGAAAACTGAATCTCTACCATGAATTAGTTAAATGGGCCCATCAGACATTATATAAAACTGTAACATTTATCTCACCACAGAATGAGCTAAATATTACAAGATACAGTATTTTAAAAAAAAACAATTGTTGGCAAATTCAAAATTACTGACACATTCTTGTGTGGGTCTGGAGAGTAATAACCGTATGGACATCTGTGAAACGCAAAATGCTGAAGATACTCAGCGGGTCAGGCAGCATCTCTGGAAAGAACGAACAGGTGACGATTCAGGTCGAGAACCTTCTTCAGACTGAGTCAGGGGGAGGGAAACTAGAGGTACGAAAAGGTACAGAACAAATCAGGGCCGGCACCGATGACTCAGGAAAAGTGGAGCCCACAATGGTCCATTGTTGGCTGCAGATGAGGTGATAACAAAGAGAAATGAACAGTGCAATTAACAAGATGGCTAGGGTGGGAGAGAGGGGATGCAAGGACATCATCGACAGGGCACACATGCAGACCCATAAACCAGCCATGGAAGAAGTGACCAAGCATGGGCGAACATCATGCTGGACATGAGTTGCCGTCGGGCGTGGTCTGCACTTGCTTCTACTTCTTATGTAATACAAACAGTTTCTTTGGAACCATTGGTCACTGACAACAACATTTGGTCCAAAGTAGCAGAGTCTCAAGATAGGGTGGAGATCCCTTAAGCAAAGTGGAATCCTCCAGCAAATCAAATACACTGAAAATCAAATTGCAAATATGCAAACCCAGTGCATGGACATGTTGCACACTGCTGAACCCTACCTCGTGAATTTTAAATCATGCAGGTGTGGCAGACCCATCTCAGCATTTCCTAAAGATAACCACAACCAGGCAGTTCCCCTTTAATTAGCACACCACTCAAAGGGACTGGGCCCTCTCAGTCCTTTTCAAAGCCTAGTCACTGGTGTAGTGCAGGGAATGGGGCAGTCAACTTGCACACAGTCTTGAGATAATTGATCAGGTAAATGGTTGTCTTGGTGATTGAAAGGTGAACATTGGTCAGATCAAGGGGAATAAGTTCATGTGAAAAAGAGGCAGATAGAATTCAGTTTAATATCCAAATCCCTACGCAACCTTTGGTTGCTACTTTCCCCTCAGCCGGGAGTTGTGATCCAAGACCCCCTTTCCCACTGAACTGCATTCACTCCAAGTATAAATATGCAGGGGAAACCACAACATTACTAAACCATCAATTGCCAATCTTCAACCCCAAATTCCCTTCTGAATCCCAGGTCAACCCTCACTAAACACTCCCAGGCCTCCCAATTAGAACACAATTCATCAATTCCTCTGCATTTATGGTGCAGTGGAAGAAATGATTTTTTCTCTTAATAAAACACTGAGATATGTATATTACTGAATTTTGCACCAACTGACCCTCAAACTAAACCTCTGTTGACCTGCCCCGTACTGCCCGACTAACATTTCTTTACCAGCCCTGTTTGATATCCAGCTCATTATTATCTCCATTCCCATTGCTCCTGTTCCTTTTCATCTCATCTAAAGTAATATTTTCTGTCAAAATACTGCCAAAGATTTACAGACAGAGAGCCATACCAATCTTAATTTCAAAGCATACGTTGGTCAAATATCTTTTAAAGGTGGACTAGATAACTTCATTTGGACTGTTGCTAGTTTCCTGCTGCAAGTTCAGCAGAGCTAATGGATTGCCAGAATTAGTTAGTTGAAAACTATATTGCTGTGGATGATTGTAGTTTCTTGGTGAAATTATGGTTGGAAATCAGGAGAACTGTCTTCTCCTTGTGACCTTTGGATGTACCTTACTTCATATCTGAATTGCTTTAGCACTCAAAATGTGTAGGAAGGAACTACAGATGCTGGTTTAAACCGAAGATAGACACAAAAAGCTGGAGTAGCTCAGCGAGACAGGCAGCATCTCTGGAGAGAAGGAATGGGCGACGTTTTGGGTGGAGACTCTTCCTCAGACTAGTCGAAGACCCGAAACGTCACCCATTCCCCCTCTCCAGAGATGCTGCCTGGCCCACTGAGTTACTCCAGCCTTTTGTGGCCATCTTTGCTTTAGCACTCAATCCCTGTTGTCCCTCTCGCCATCACATGCGATTCCACCACACTGAAGGTGAAAGCCATGCTGGACTGTATCACTAAAAGAATGGCCGAGTCATTCCTCTAATATTTCTGCTCTTCAGCTGTGGGAGAGGCCAGGGCCACTAGCAAGAATTTAATGAATGCCACACAGTGTAAATTGTGCATGGGAACACCCACCATGGTGTACAGTGTATGCTGAGGAATGCACGTGAAGTTACGCATGAAGTTAATGCTAATTGCTTACCGGGCAGGAAAGTAACAATGGAGTGGTCTGTGTTTGGTCTTTCTTCATAATCACTCATAACCTCTGCCGTTCCTTGGCGGGTGTAACAGCGCACTGTGGACTTATAGCTGATATCACCACTACGGTACACCACTGCTGTGACATGCCCAACCTTTTCCTTTTGTACATACTGAGATTCCTTGAACTGCATCTTGGGCACTGAAGACGCACAAAAAGAGATACAGATACTTCCTTTAACGTATGAAGCATTGAATTACCCAACTGAGAAGATCGCCAAGAAGGCTAAGATCTGATTTCACGTGTCAGTACTTACAGTCCGATGTGGAATCGTTAATGGTGACCAACGTCTTGCTGGGCTCACCAAGCACAGCATTCATCGGCATACGGAGCGCTAGTTCAAAAGTCTCAGGTCCCTCAAGGACTGGTTGTCCAAGGTCATCCAGAATGGTGACGCGGAATGTCTGCATGGTGACACCAGGGGCAAAGTCCAAATTCCGGCTGATTCCAACGTAATCAACTCCAGCTGATTGATTGAAGAAAATGATATCAAACAAATTGTATAATGGAACATAATTCTCATTCGTTGAAAAGCAGAACATGTTTACAAAGGTTTACAAGGGTGGTTTGTTGCTAAAACATCACCTGGCAAAGTTAGTGGCATTCAGCTCCAAATAGACACGTTGTGGAGTCAAGCCCCTCCTTCTTTCCCTTTCTAACGATTGGCTTTCATGCTCAACACAGTTAAGATAAAGTATATTGCAGATTGACACTAGAGACAGACGGAGCAGTAGATGCTGGGATCTTAAGTAAAACACCACGTTCTGAGGTAATCAGTGGGTCAGGCAGCATCTCTGGAGGCCATGGACAGGTGGCTGAAGAAGTTTCCCAACCCAATAAATCGCCTGTCGTTAGCCACAGAGATGCTGCCTGATCTGATGCGTTACCTCAGAACGTTTTTCTTCGAGTGAACAATGTATAACTGGAGCACTGCCGTACTCCTCCTGATCTTGATTCTAAGATCTCCAAACTCTACTAATTCTTTCCTCTTGCATATCTGATCTGTCCTCTCATGAGAAGAATCCCATTGTATTCAATCTTTACAATAGTTCTGAGCACTCAGTTATGAGAAATATCTTTCACACCATGTCTAAACTTTTATATCCTTTTTATTAAAAAATGAAACCAGTAAAGTGTCAATCTTTACAATAGTTCTGAACGCCCAGTTATGAGAAATATATTTTACATCATCTCTGAACTTTTATATCCTTTTTATTAAAACATGAGACCAGTAAAGTGTGAACAAGCTAACAGTTCTCTATAACATTGACAGAGCTTCTCATTTTATAATTCCTTTTTCTTCAGATGTTAAATCTCGTGCATTGTTTCTATTTTTATTGAGTTGTTAACCTGCTCTGTAAATTTGAATGATTCCCAGAGCTGTACCAGAAGATTGATTCTTACTTTCCAAAGAATACCTGGTTTCAATATTTCTCCTTTCAGGATGCACCAGCTCACACTTATCCTCAAGCATTCTGCATGTTTATTAACAACTAATAGACACCCCAGTATTTTCTAATTTTGTGCCAAATTAGCTCTTTTACTGAAAAATTATACAGCTAAAATATATCGAGCTCGCCCTGCAACTGCCATTCCCATCAGCTGCAATTCCCAGTTAGAAGCGGAGCAGTGAGCATAGGATTCTGTTCTGAGTTGTTATCCTGATCCTCCCTGATATTTGGCACCATGTTTGAGTAACAATGAAAAGGTCGGCTGGCGAGAAAAGGTTACATATCTGTCAGTTACATTCATCTATACAGTTAACCTTCAATTGATTTCAGTGGCCTTGGATTATGAATTGCCAAAAAAAGGAAAAACACAAAATGACAAAGCATTTCCGGAACAAAAATAGGCTAATAGGTCATGACTGGTGTTTATCCTCCATGTAAGCCTCCTCCACCCGCTCCTATTCAGTGACCTCCGCTAGAAAGAACAAAAGTTGATGTTAGGTGAATGGATGACCTGACTTAATTGCGATGACCTCCTTGATTATTATGTAATCTCTCCAATCTTCTACAGTACATCAGGTACACCATTGGGGTGAGATAACATAGGACATAAGAACTTGTTACGAGATTTCAGGAGAAAAGCTTTCCAAGTAATAAAATTCTAACATCATGTCCAAATTCAAGCTACAAAATGAACCAAGCAACACAAAAGATTAAGCATTAGATTTGAAAGTTCACAAACCTTCGGCTGTGGTTGGTTCTGCTTTGCGGGAACGCACAGTGACAGTCGCAGTCTTTGACAAGTCAGTTCCTGTTCTCCAGACACGCACCTCCAGGTAGCCAGCACTTTCATCCACCTCATAATCCTGGTCTCCAAAATAGAATGCAGGCTCTGCGCATAACAATTGAAAAGGAACAGGCCGAGGAGGTGAAAACTGATGTTACAGTATATTGAAAAGATGCTTCCGAGACCCTCACACAATAAATCCCGCTACGACGACATCTTTACCAATCTGAGGAAAGTAATCGTTGATCTAGAAAAAAACATAGTGTTGCAAAAGGTGATGATCCGCAAGCTTTTTTATCACACAACCATCTGGCTGCAGTATAATCCCGTGGCCATAAGCTGCACCCTTTATCCGTCCTCTCTAATGTGGTTACTAGCTTCATTGAATTGGGCTGCCAGTCAACCTGCCTACTAATATAAACAAGCTTACCGAGGGTATTAACTGGAACAATCTTTTTTTGCCAAAAGACAAAGAGAGAATTTGGAGTCTCTCTATTAAATCTCCTGCCTACTTTAGGATGGGATAAAGGACAAGTCAGTTTCCTTCATCAGAGTGGCTTCCTTATGAGTAATCAAACTGACAATTTAACAAAGGATTGAGGACTAGTGTTTCAACGACAGCACCCACCTTCAGCTGCACAGTCATCACTAACCTCGGAAATGCATCTTTGTCCTATCTTTATATAATTGAATGGACGGGGCAGTGCTGATTTTTGCCAGCAGAATATTTATTCTATCCCAACAGCAGGGCCCAGCCTTGCTGGGAATCAAAATCCACTCTCTGACTTTGCATGAAATTTAGTTGTGGATCTGAAACGCATTGATTTCAACTGCTATTATAGGGAAAGATTTAATAAGTTACATACTATTTTAAAAAGTTTTAATTCTGCATGTTTAATTACTTTGTTTTTTGCTTGTGATTTAATTTAAAAAATTTAAAAATCTTTGCATATACCGTTCCTCGGTAGTACTGCATTGTTCCTCAGTAGAACCGTGGTCAGTATCCCCGCCTGTCATAGGGGAGACAGGGGTTCAATTCCCCACTAGGATAATGCATTACAGAGTTTGTAGTTCTCCGTATGACTGCGTGGGTTTTCTCCGGGTGCTCCGGTTTCCTCCCACACTCCAAACATATACAGGTTAATTGGCTTCGGTAAAAATTATAAATTGTCCCCAGAGTGAAGGAAGGAAGGGTGATCGCTGGTCAGCACGGACTCAGAGAACCAAAGGGCCTTTTTTCATGCTGTATCTCTGAACTAAACTAAACTAAAATATCAGGGGCATTAAAAGAAACAACTGAAATGAATTGCAATCTTTTACAGTTGGTAAAACCACAACCTAGTCTGAAGAAGGGTCTCGACCCGAAACGTCGCCTATCTCCTTCGCTCCTTAGATGCTGCTGCACCCGCTGAGTTTCTCCAGCCTTTTGTGTAACCTAGTTTAGCCAGTTGTCAAAAGCCATCATAATCATTATGTGGCCAGATTCACTGCGTTGAGCTGTTTGAGATACTGTTTACTCTCCAGGTCACTCAGGGCACTGCGAGAAGCCGAGTATTATTTAGGTAGCTGAGCTGGTTGCAGACTGCAAATGCTGGATTACGAAAAAGACACAAAGTGCTGGAATAAGTCAGCAGGCCAGGTGGAGGAAGGAACTGCAGATGCTGGTTTAAATTGAAAATAGACACAAAATGCTGGAGTAACTCAGCAGGTCAGTCGGCATCTGGATAGAAGGAATGGGTGACGTTTCGGGTCAAGACCTTTCTTCAGACGAAGGATCGGGTTGGGTGAAGAAGGCTCATATAAAATTATGAGAGGTGTAGAAAGGGGAGACAGTCAGAATCTCTTTCTCAGGATGGAAAAATCAAATACAGGGTATACTAGAGGGCTTAGCTTCAAAGTAGGAGGATCAAAGTTTAGAGATGTGTGGGGCAAGGCTTTCTTCCACAGACGTTGCGGGTCGAGACTGGACGTGGTCATAGATTTGGAGGGAAGGAGGAATCACAGAGGGGGGACAGTGGGAATCACGGAGGGGGAACAGTCTGAAGAAGGGTCTCGACCCGAAACGTTGCCTATTCCTTTGCTCCATAGATGTTGCCTCATCCGCTGAGTTTCTCCAGTTTTTTTGTCTACCTTTATAAACTGCAAGTTATTCTTCCTTTCTCAGTAGCAGATTCCCAAGAAAACAAACCCCTGCACTCTAATAGAGGTTATTTGTAACCAGTGAAATCCCAACATTCCTGAATATCAGCAAAATGAAGTGCCCCCAACCCATCCTGCAGTTACTATTGTTTGAAAATGTCATCTATGGCCCATTCTTTCTTTTAATACATGACTTTGAACCACTCTCTGTGCTTTCATGTTCTGTCATGTTGTAAGACAATATTCGAGCAACTCACAAACCTTCAAAGTTTAGTTTAGTTTAGTTCAGTTTAGAGATACAGCACGGAAACCAGCCCTTTGGCCTATTGGCTCCGTGCCGACCAGCGATCCCCGCTTATTAACACTATCGAACACATACTCGGGATAATTTGTTTCCACATACGCCAAGGCAATTAACCTACAAAGCTGTACGTCTTTGGAGTGTGGGAGGAAACTGAAGATCTCGGAGAAAACCCATGCGGTCACGAAGAGAACGTACAAACTCCGTACAGAGTCGGGATCGAACCCGGGTCTCCGGTGCTGCAAGCGCTGCAAGGCAGCAACTCTCCTGCTGCACCAAAGTGCCGCCACATTGCTGCCCCAAAGTGGTCACACTCTATGTTGGTAACATAATTTGATCTGGAAAAGCTTGATGGTTAAATCTATTGCATTTCCACGAGAAGATTCTCAATACCCTACCTCCTTTTATATTTCTTTAATAACGTTCTGACTTTGTCAAAGTAACTACTATTTCAATAAACTCAAATCAATTTACATTCATTAGAGTCCATACAATTTAACGTATCTGATGTGCTTTAATTACAGAATTTCACCACGTTTCCCATCCAAAATATTTATCCACCTGCTCCAGTGCAGAGTCCAGAAGATATCACAAAGAGCTCTCCCTCTAAAGAGGACTCCCAGCATTTTCTATTTTAATCCAATACTTCAGATAGCTCCAAACCCCTCAAGAATTTGACACAATTTTCGAGGCCTACATCTTTCGTTTCTTATTAGACACACTCTCAGTCTTGCATCGCACACTCAGTTCAACTGGCCTCTCGGAACTTTACAATGGTAGTCGTAGTTTAGTTTAGATTAGTTTAGAGATACAGAGCAGAAACAGGCCCTTCGGCCCACTGAGTATGCACCGCCCGGCGATCCCCGCACATTAACGATACGCTACACACAGTAGGGTCAATTTTACATTTTATACCAAGCCAACTAACCTAAATTAACACGTCTTTGGAGTGTGGAAGGAAACTGAAGATCTCGGAGAAAACCCATGCAGGTCACGGGGAGAACGCACAAACTTCGAACAGATACCCTCCCATTGCCAGGATCAAACCCGGGTCTCGGGCACTGTAAGGCAGTAACCCTGCCGCTGCACCACCATGTCAACCACTTTTCAGTCAAGTACAGATTAAAATGCCTCCCCTTTCACCTCTCATTTCCTGAAAATCTGAATCTGCATTGTGTGGAGGGTCACAGAAATGTTATCACCGTTTGAAAACCTCTTCCTGTATCACATTGGTTGGCTTGGATTGATCATTAGAGACCTCTTTACTATGGTGAGCAACAAAAGATAGAAATAAATTACTTTGCCTCATTAGGCACATTTCATCTGCTATGGTGGCTTCATCTGCACCATTCCCCAATGCACAATTGAATTGTGTACTCTCTGAAGAGGATATATACATCTGAGGTTTCTTGTCACTTGGCTACACGTTTATCATGTATTATCTCCGTGGGTTCCTCTCTGATCACATCACCCTTGTCATACCACTCGGCAAAATAATATAAAATCTGCCTTCCCAAAGTCTCACGCCGTACCCATCTTCACTGACAATGTTGCTCAAAAGCTATTCATTGCTTTACAGAGGCAAAGGACAAAGGACATTTATTGTCACTTACACCAATTGGTGCAGTGAAATTTTAGCTGCCATTGCAGCACACAAATAAGATAAACACAACATTATAGAATTTAACATTAAACATAAAAAACATCCCCTCACACTTTAGACATTGGAGATGTAGTGTGCAAACAGGCCCTTTGACCCACCGGGTCCACACCAACCGGCGATAACCCCATACACTACCACTATCCTGCAAACGTAGGACAATTTACAATTTACAGAAGCCAATTAACCTAGAAACTTGTACGTCCTTGGAATGTGGGAGGAATCCAGAGCACCCAGAGAAAACCCACACGGTCATAGGGAGAATGTACAAACTCTGTATGTTCTTAGCAAATCCACACTCAATACTAATGTAGTGTGCTCAAGTTAATTTCTGGTACCATGGTGTCACCTGTAGCATATTCTTTATTTTAATAATGTATCCTTTCCCACTTTCTGTGGCAAATCAGCGGGTCAGGCAGTATCCCTGAAGATCATGGATAGGGGATGTTTCGGATCAGGACCCTTCTTCGGACTGATTGTAAGGGTGGGGAGGGAAGGAAAGCTGGAGGAGTGGCAGGACAAAGTGTGACAGGTAATAGGTGAGCACAGGTGAGGGGGTGATAGGCAGATGTTCGGACATAGGCAAGAGATAAAATAACAGAAGTTATGAATAAAAAGATTGAAGATTTATGAATTGTGAAGCCAGAGGAAGGAATATCAATGGAGGAGAAAGGGAAGGGAAGAAAGGTAACGCACACGGGAGGGAGGAGGAAGAAATTGGGGTGTGAGTAAGAAGGGGGGGGGGGGTGTGGGGGGTAAGAGCCAACCTAAAATTGGAGAATTCAATGTAATACCATGTGTTCACACCAGATGGCACAATAACCCTTAAAGTTAACTAAGGGCTCGTTGTTCTGGATGATAGAGGATATTATGTTAATCTCACAAATCCACCTTGAATCAAATAAAAACGTTTTCTGGATGTAATAAAATCCAGTGTCTCCATAAGAGGTGAAGAAGAATAAGGGCTTCAAATAAGCGTGATTAGTTTCTTGTTAATGCACACACAGTTGTCCCCAAAGTCATTAAACCAATGAAAATTACAACACAGCAAAATAAAATAAATGCAATTTATGATACGATACGATGAATTTTATTCATCCCCAGGGGGAAATTGGTCTGCCAACAGTCACAACACACAAGGAACACAAAAAGATATCCTTACACAGCTTAAGATATGCTGAACGAACAATGTATAACCCACACATTCAATGAGGAACCCACGGTTTCTGTTTGTATAGCCAGTGTACATGGCCTCCTATCAAACAGCCAACAATGGCCTGTTTCCTGTACCATCATTATTTTACATATTTTTCATTCTTTGATCTATATCTCTCTACTTCACCGTCTATATCTCTCATTTTCCCTTCCCCTGACACTGACGAGAGGGCCTGTACATCTAGCCGCCCGCAGCGGCGACTGTGGAGGTTTACGGCCCCGACCACGGGGGAACAATGGAGGAGGACTGACTGTACTTTGTGCCTTCCACCACAGTGAAGAATGCTGTGGTGGATGTTTGTGTTACATTTTTATTGTGTATTGTGTGTTCTTTTTGACTGTGCCGCTGCTGGCAAGTTCATTTCACTGCACTTTATTGTGTATGTGATGAATAAATCTGGTTGATTGATTGATTGATTGACTCCAGTCTGAAGAACGGTCTCGACCCAAAACATCACCCATTCTCTCTCTCCAGAGATGCTGCCTGTCCCGCTGAGTTACGCCAGCATTTTGTTCCTATCTCCATATATGAGTATATTCTTGAGGTAATTGCAATTGGGTATTGAGAGGCTGCCTCTTCAGTCAACTGAAGTTATGTACTGAGTTGGTCTTTGATACAGGTTCGATATCCCAGGGTTCCATCTTCAGGCCATACTGAAATGATTGACCTCAATGGGACATTGCTGTGGTTGCTCTGAGGTATTCTGACAGAGAAGAAACTCTTGTCATACCCAACGCTGCTCATGGTTCATATACATAGACAATAGGGGAAGACAGGTTTTGTGATCTGGAGTGATGCTGTGTCCGTGGTTCTGAGGCGGCTGATCAGGCCATTTTGGGGACTGCAGACCCCTCCCCAGATGCGGCTGGAGATGGCTGATAGCACAGGTGGGTGGTAATAGTGAAGTGGTGCTCTCATCGTGCACCTCACACTGGGCATCTGTGTGCTCCCAATGCATGGAATCAAGGTTCTCAACATCTTTCAAAGTCCTCTTGCTCCACTTGGAGCGCTCCTGAAGTTCCAAGGGGTTGGGAAATGTTATGGTTCTGGTCACCATGATTAGGAATACATTAACTCCAACATTCAAAAATTGATTTTGAGAGTTGGATATACCTACAAGGAGATGTCAGTGCCACCATAAACCACCCAAGAATTTCCTGTGACCACGTGGGTTTCCTCTGGGTACTTCAGTCTTCTCTCACATCCTAAAGACGTGATCCATAAAATTGGCCCTAGTGTGTAGGGAGTGAATGTGAAAGTGAAATACATAGAACTAGCGTGAATGGGTGATCGATGGTCGGCATTGAGCTCGGAGGTCCTCAAAGATTCTTTTGTCACTGCTGCATCTCCAAATAAAACTAAAATTCAAAAGATATAGAATAAAATACGTTCTCCTCACCCATTACGCATATTTTTTCCAGGACATATATTAATCAATTGTCTATTTGAGAATGGTATATTGCAAGATTTATTGTAAATACATTAATGTGATAACAACTCCAGAACAAAAGGGTTTGTTTTGTCTTTATTCTGATAGTGAGAGCCACATAAGATCTATAGAAAGAAAGTACGATGAACAGAACATCCCTTGATTTCATTTACTCTTATGCTGTTCTAGTGGATACTTACCAAACGTCAAGCTTTAAGCTCCTAATCACTTGAGATCAGAATAAATGGCAAATATACCAGATGATGTATCCACTATACTTAATCTGCTCTGCAGTGTGGGACAGTGGTTTAGTGTCATTAAATTCACAATGAAATGTTTAGGCTCAAAGGTGAATCAATGTGCCGCCCTTTAAGCAACTTTATTTCAAATGACTGTCAGCTTCAGGTGAAGTGAATATCAGAGGGGAGAGCTGATAGAAGTATGTAAAAATTACGAGAGGCGTGGATGGGGTAGACAGTCAACACCATTTTTCCCTAGGGTTAAAAAATCAAGGGTTAGAAGGCATAATTTTATGGTGAGAGGAACAAACTCTAAAGTAGATGGGCAGGGCAAGTCTGAAGAAGGGTCCTGTTCTGAAACATCACCCATCCTTTTCCTCCAGAGATGCTGCCTGACCTGCTGAATTGCTCAAGGACTTTGTGTCTATCTTGGATTTTACTTCGGAGTCACGTGAGTGACTACGTGAAGAAGAGCCCGCCTCACGCTGGTAACGGCATGACGTCGACGCTGACGGCGGAAGGTGGAGCTGCAGTAAGGAGCAGCTCCTCGCAGCGGTCGGATCGGGCCCGCAGGTAAGAACAGTAAAGTTGGGATTTCTTAGCGGGCGCTGGGTAGGTCCAGCAGTATAGGAAATATATTAAATCAGGTCAGAGTCATATTAGTGCTGGATAAGCACAGATGATGAAGTAAACTTATATTCGCGGGTTAAATGCTTCCTGGGGTGAAAAATAAATATACGGGAAAGCTAGTACGGAGCCGGTTCCGATACCGGTGGCCGCAGATATACCCGTTAGCGAATTAGTTTACAAAATGATAACCACGGAGAGAAATGCTCCCGAATATGAAAAATGGAAAATAAAATAAAATAAAAAATCTGAGAGGCCCGTGGTTCTGATGACTCTGACATTGAAAAGTCCTCCAGATAAGTAAACTATGTGGAACTGATTATGGAGCATATGGAGAAAGTTCTCCAAATAATTATGAGACTAGGGTCAAAGTACCCTGAAGGTTCCTAAGATTAGCCCTGAGGGGTTTAATTATTATTCTGAATATGGCCATGGGCCTAATTAGAAGTTGGAACTCCGGACCCAGGATTTGGGCCGGAAGAAGTCTCATGGGATGAAATCCCAATTGATTTAGGGCTGCAGAAGGCAGACCCTGTTGATGGTGATTTGCATTTTGAAAGCACACCACAAAATAAAAATAAAAATAAAATGAAAAATATGAAAAGAGGCCAAAGATGCCTGGAATAGCAAAAGGTTTTGCTATATATGAAGGAAGTGGTGAGGCTATGGAAGAAATCCTAGCTGCCAACATATATATATATGGTATCTCACCAACTTCATGATTCTGTGATGATTGAAATATTAAAATTACACAGCACAGAAATTGTGCCTCATTGGAAGAGCCTACGGTTTATCCGTTAATATGGGCATCCATGACTCCAAATATGAGAGCGTCAAATAGTGAGGTTTTAAAATCCTCACAAATTATTCTGCTGCTATTATGGCTTTTGGGCAGATGAAAGGAAAACATAAAAATAAAGACGCTATTGTGCAATTCTTTCTATGAAATTTTATACAATATAAATGGCTATTTGGCCCATTTTTCACCCAAGGTTGCATACCTGTGTCGAGCAAGTGGTGTTTAAGCTCTTGGTTATCTGTTTGGAGTAATCTGCCTAACTTATTGAAATTGGATGAAAAGCTAAATATTTTAGCTGCATGAAACCTTCGTCTTTGGACGAAAAGGTATTTTCGCCCAGAAGGGGATTTGATATTGGAAATAGAGGCAGAAATATGTCAAGGAAGTTTTATTGTATTGCACAACCAAATACTTACCCGAATTCAGGGGATAAGGAGACCACCACGCTCATATGCAGAGGAATTAAAGACTTGTTCTCTGCTTAAAGAAACTGCGGATTAATCTCCAGTTAGAGGGAGATTACAAAAAGTTTATTAAGACTGGCTTACTATTATTTTTGATCAGTATATTACGAGCAGTTTCATTAACTACTATTACTTTTTTAAAAAAAAAAGAGGTTAATCCTCCTGTACAGAATAAACCTGCTTATGTTTTCGTGTTTTTCTGCAATTGAAAAAGCAGAGATTTATGTTCACATTGCCTAATTATCTGGAAAAGAGGTAATGGAAAAGATTTTGAACACGAGCATAAATTTGTCTTTAATGTTAGAAGGCATTACAGATGATGGTTGCAGAAGTATTCTGGACCTTACAGGTCTAAATAAGTTTGTAGAATACAAACATGTTCAAATGGAGTCATGGAATACTGTAAATATTTAATTCAGCAGGTTGTTATATGGCTAAGATTGATGAAAAGACGCCTATTATTCTGTACCTATGCATCAGGTTTCGGTGGTACTTAAATTTTAATTGGTTGTGACAATTATGGCAGTTAAGCTTTGCCAAATGGACTGAGTTCAGCTTTTTACTCTTTACGAAACTGTTGAAACCAGTTTAGCCCAATTAGTGCACATCCTTATGGCTTATCTCAATGACATTCTGGTCATTAGTGATTATCAGGAGTCAGCTGAGGACTCAGTTTCAGTTACTAAAGCTTTGTGGTAAGCTAAGGTTCTTAATTCATCTAATTAAGCCCCAGCTGCAGCCAGCACAAACAATTTACTTTTGGGGTTTGTAATTAAACTCAGTGACTATGTTAATACCTTTACCAATAGATAAAGTCGATGATATTTTGGTAACTTGTCATTATCTCATTCAAAACCTTATCCTTCCATCCGAGAAATGGTGACAACCATTGGTGAACTGCTAGCAGCATTTCCTGCAGTAGAATTTGGTTCATTACATTTATTGATATCTTCGAAGGTACAAGATACAAGCTCTCAAAGAGAAGGCAGGCCATTTGACAGGCCTATGTAATTAACAAAAGAAGCTGTATTGGAATTTACAATGGTGGGTTAAAAAAAGGAAAATGTCCCACAAGCTGCTAATAAATATTATGATTAAACAGCCTGAAATGGTTTTACATACAGATGCTAGTGCTCTCGGATGGGGGGCCACAGATTTATCCTCCAGTTGTTGGAGGTAGATGGAAAACTGAAGAACAAGTGTTTCTCCAAGAGTATGGTATTAACTATTTGGAGTTATTGGGGCCTTTTATGGGCTTAAAGCATATTGTTGTGCTAAACAAGGTCTGCATGTGTTAATACAATTACACAATAAAACAGCTGTGGTTTACATTAATCACATGGGGAGAGTTGGATCAGTATCATGTGATTGTCTGGTCAATGAGATATGGCAATGGTGTATTGGTCGGCAGATATGGATTGCAGTAAGCTATACTCCAGGTAAAGACAATGTGGTAGCAGATGAAAGGTCCAGGATTTTTTAAAGATAATACGGAATGGATGTTTAAGCCAGCAATATTTAAGAATATTGTTCGACGATTTGGGTTGCCAGAAATTGATTTGTTTGCATCCAGGCTTAATCATCACTTGCCTCATTATGTGTCTTGGGAACACGATCCGGACGCAGTTGCAGTAGATGCATTTTTATTACACTGGGGAAAAATGTTCTTTTATGCTTTTCCACCCATTTGCTCTGATCCAGAGATGCTTGAAGAAAATAGAGCAAGATTCAGCTTCCGGATTGTTGGTAGTGCCAAATTGGCCAACTCAACCTTGGTTCCCAGTTATGCTGAATATGATTAAAGAACCGTATATGCAGATTCTTAACTGTAGTGATATCTTGACTAATCCAGTAACAAATGAAGATTACCCATTATATGCATATATGAATTTGTTAATCTGCAGGTTTTGACCAGACCACTACAGGAACTGGGATTGTCGGACCAAACTTGACAGTTATTGGCGCATCATGGCGAGATAGCACACAGAAACAATATATGACACATATTAAGAAATGGGAAGAATTTTGCACACAGTCAAAATATTTCTGATGATTATGTGAATGTTACTCATGTTTTGGAATTCCTTGCCAATTTGCGCTTTGGCCAACATTTAAGTTACAGTGCCATTAACACTGCACGCAGTGCCTTGTCGTCCTATTTAGGACTTATGACTGGTGAGAAATCAATTGGGTCGCATCCATTAATATCACGATTCATGAAAGGAATTTTTCACATGAATCCGCCAAAACCTAGATATACAGAGATTTGGGATGTGAGCATAGTACTTGCTCTACTTAGAGAATGGACGCCAATTGAAGGGTTGTCATTGGATAGGTTAACATTGAAATTGGTCATGTTAATGTCACTGGTCTCAGCCCAAAGAGTGCAAACTTTACAAATGTTGCGTTTAGACTGTATGCATGTGACTACAGATAACGTTGTATTCTATGTTTACGATCTGATCAAACAAAGTAGACCAGGGAGATCTGGAACAAAGGTAACCTTTCAAGCTTTTCATATTGAGCTTGCTTTGTGTGTGGTTAGACATTTGAACCAATGTATTAAAGTGACGGACACTTTTCGAGGAAACGAAAAGACATTGCTGCTTACGCACAAAAAGCCACACACAAAAGCTTCAGTTCAAACTATCTCAAAATGGTTGAAACAGGTGTTGGTTTTAGCGGGAGTAGACACTGATGTCCTTCAAATCTCACTCCACCAGGGCGGCAGCTACGTCCGCGGCGAAGGGGCGGGACGTACCTCTCGAGCATATTTTAAAAATCGCAGGGTGGAGTAAAGAAGAAACTTTTTCAAAGTTCTACAACAAACCTGTTCACACTATGACAAGCTTTGGACACGCGGTGTTGGGAGCACTATAATCACCTGCTTTGTTTGCTATTAATTGCTATAATCAGTTGTGTAGTCACTGATATCTTTTGTCACTTGTAATCATTTTTCCCTCAAATATAAGGAGGGTATTATATGGTCTTTCAGCCATTAAAAAACTTAATTATGAAAAGATCTAACATTTGTGTGCTTTCTCATGTATGTGTTTACTTAGCCGGACTGTCGTACGGATTAATTCTACGACATAAAAAACACAGAAAGCTTTAAAACTCTTCACGTAGTCACTCACGTGACTCCGAAGTAAAATAGTAAGATTAAACGAGAACTCACCTGTTCGAAGTTTGATCGTTATTTTACGAGGAGTTACGATGAGGGATTACGTGCCCTCCACTCCCACCCTCGTAAAAATAAATGATCAAATGGTGGTTCTAAGTCTTTTTATGAGCCTTACTATGTTACTCCGGCTTTGGTGTTCTGTGTTTTTCATGCCGTTGCTTTGAAGTATGCCGTTACCAGCGTGAGGCGGGCTCTTCTTCACGTAATCCCTCATCGTAACTCCTCGTAAAAATAACGATCAAACTTCGAACAGGTGAGTTCTCGTTTAATCTTACTATTTTATTTTACTCAGAAAGTGGTGAGTGCTTGGAAGTGGTGGTGGAAGCAGATATGATATTGGTGTTTAAGAGGCTTCTGATTTGGCAGGAAATGGTGGGATACAGATAATGTGCAAGTAGAGAGGACAACTTTAACTTAGCATTATTTTCAGCATTGGACATTGTGGGCTAATGTTCTCTGCAAGTGAATAATTTGGCTGGAGTTTCTGCTCATTTCCCGTAACTATGACAGTAAATGGCCTGTCCCACTTATGCGATTTTTTTCGGCGACTGCCGGCACCCGTCATAGTCACAGCAGGTCACCGAAAATGTTCAACATGTTGAAAATCCAGCGGCGACCAGAAAAAGGTACGACTATTTGGGAGACTACTCACGACCAAACAGGCTTCACCCCGCGACATGTCATGTTTGGTCATGAGTAGTCGTCCAAAGAGTCATATCTTTTTTTGGTCGCCGCTGGATTTTCAACATGTTGAAAATTTTCGGCAACTTGCTGCGAGTAATGACGGGCGTGAGTGGGACAGGCACTTAAAATGATATGAATCCTTGAAAAATTTAGTACATTAACCATCCATCATTGATTGATTGATTGAAAGATAGTGCATGGAAACAAGTCCTATGGCCCATCGAATCCACATCGACCTGTTCACACTAGTTCTATGTCATCTCACTTACACAGTAGGGGCAATTTACAGAGGCCAATTAACCAACAAACCTGCATATCTTTGGGATGTGGGAGGAAAACCACACGGTCACAGGAGGAATGTGCAATCTCTACACTGACGTTACCCAAGGTCAAGATCGAACCCAGTTCTCAGGCATTACGAGGCAGCTCTACCAGCTGTACCACCACTGTTTCAGGTTTCCATAGATTTACAAAGCTTTAGCAAACATGAATAATTTATTTCAAAATCCAACCCCCCCCCAGGCTTGGATAGAGTGGATGTTGGGAGGATGTTTCCACTAGTGGGAAAGTCTAGGTTCTAGATTCTCCCACTAGTGGAAACATCCTCTCCACATCCACTCTATGAGGTCTAGAGGTCATAGATAGCCTCAGAACTAAATTATGTTCTTTTAGGAAGGAGATGAGGAGAAATGTATTTAGTCAGAGGGTGGTGAATGGGGAATTCTTTGCCATAGAAGGCTGTGGAGGCCAAGTCAGCGGATATTTTTAAGGCAGAGATAGATAGATTCTTGATTAGTACAGGTGTCAGGGGTTGTGGGGGGAAGGTAGAAGAATGGGGTTAGGAGGGAGAGATAGATCAGCCATGATTGAATGTCAGAGTAGACTTGATGGGCCGAATGGACTAATTCTATTCCTAATGACCCCCTCCCCATCCCCCCCATCATAATCAGTGCACTTGGACCATAGCCACTGACCAGTGTAGTGCAGCTGATGCATTGAAACAGTATAACGGCAGGGGCAGACCTGTTGGGCTGGAAACATGCTGACTGTATGGACAGAATGAAAGAAATCCAGCTGCTTACTCAGCCTGAGGATGAGAAAAAACACTTTGCTTAAGAGAATACTTTCTATTCTAAAATCCTGTAACAAGATAATCGAGGTTTAAAAAAAAAACTTGAAATTTTCACATGGTTAACTTCAGTATTCCTGTAATCTCACCTGTCAAAAACCCCTGATTTATTTACTATTTATGCATGAATAATCAGTACTTGGCAAAACTTCTAGAAGGTTACAATGGTAGACCTATAATTGGTCTGGTTCATTTGATCTTTGCAGCCTAATTCGGTACCTTTTCAAGCACTGTGTACACACAATAAATATCTTCAGTGCGATTAGAAGAAGATTTCACCTAAGCAACTTTCTTGTCTACTCTTAACCTGCAGTAATTGATGAATGCACATAATTAGTGCACTCTGGCATCTGATTTAGTGTTGGCCTGTGAGTTAAATAGTCTGGTGGACATGTTATTATGCAGTGCAATTACTAACTCCCATGCCTAATTAGATTTGCAGGACAAATTCCTACAGCCGACTTTGTATGTCTTGACAATGTCAGGTTATAGCTATAATTAAAAATCTCTAAATATCTACTCATTTATCTTCCAGCAGAATTAAAATGTTTGGCATTGTATTCCCTTGTCAGTAAATTTAATTTAATGTTAAAATAAAATTCTGCACAATGCTTTCACAAAGAATCTGGGAACAAAAATCTTCTCCATACTACAGCATTCCTCTGTCTTATCTTTGTACGTACCATGAGATACACAGCTGATCTATGCCAATGCACTTGTAGACACCACTCAATGGATGCAGCAATAAGATGTCACAAAACAAGACTTTGTACACAAATGACTGGATGATAAACATTTTCAACGAGCTACCAGAGTCAGTACTGTGGCTGGGATAAGAGTGCAAAATCAGTTGGATGCTGGAAGGAATGGTTTAGGCTTAGATTTATTATCGTCGCATGTACAAAGGTTGAGTGAAAAGCTTTTGATTGTGTGTGATCTAATCTAATCAGATGACAACGGGTGAATACAATCAAGCCAAACTCAGGTGCAAAAGGCAGAGCAAAGAGAAAGATACACAGTGCAAAGATACATAGTTCTCAGCATTGTAGTGTAA
The DNA here is from genome assembly GCA_035221665.1 of Okamejei kenojei. Taxonomy (NCBI): domain Eukaryota; kingdom Metazoa; phylum Chordata; class Chondrichthyes; order Rajiformes; family Rajidae; genus Okamejei; species Okamejei kenojei. Next base: position 21,265,012 of record CM069131.1, read on the forward strand.
TGGTGCAAGAGACAGTCCAATGGCCGCAATGAGGTAGGTTGGAGAATCGGGACTGTTCCTAGCTTATGGAGGGACCGGTCAGAATGGTGTTGGGATTGGGGGCAGCTGCTCCAATACTGATGCGTAAACAGGATCATCTGTTTCAATGGAGGTGGAAGATTGGGTCAAGTTGTTCCAATGGTAATGGGGTCTTGGGGAGGAGCTGTTCCAATACTGATGGGGGATTGGGGGCCTGCCGATCCTATGGTGATGAGGTTGTGACCAGGTTCCAATATTGATGGGAGATTAATAGCACTATTCCAACACTGATGGGCATTTGGGAGCCACCTGCTCCAATACTGATGGAAGATTGCAGACCAGCCGTTCCAATGACAATTGGAGCATTGGGTTCCTGCTATTCCTGCTATATCACATTGAATGGCGGTGCTGGCTACTCCTGCACCTGGTGTCTATTCCAATTATGATGAGGAATCAAAAGTAACAGGTCCATTGGTGCTGACTATGGATTGGGAGACATGGAAGATCAAGCCTGGAACCTTTGCCATCGCACACCTGGAGGAGACCAGAGATTGGGATATAGGATTTTCGACAGATTTAGGTAGATTTAGGTCTTGAAGTCAAAATATTGGATAGTATTGGTGGTGCAAAAGGGCAATGGGAAATGAAAGAGCAAGATTATGGGAAGACTAGATTATCGAGGAATGCAAAATGATGGTCTCACCTGGGACAGTATGATTCAAGATCCCCTGCAGTGTTCCAGGAGATGTTCATGGCATGACATCATTCTATGCAGCCCAACGCTGAAATTGCAGGAGGGATGTGCAGGATACTCATGCTTGCATGCATCTAATCAACTTTCTAGAGATATATTCAGTTACCTGGAAGTGGTTGGGAGTAACTCTACAGTTAATAGCAGGACCATTAACAGCATTGAAGCACAGAAATCTTGGGGGTGCAAGTCCATATCTCTATGAAAGGAGCAAAAGAAGTAGAGAGAGTGAAAATAATGCATATGGTATGCTTGCTTCCGTTGGTTGGGGCATTGAGTATAAGAGTCAGGAAGTTATGTTCCAGAATTATAAAACTCAGGTATGGCCATATTTGGAGCATTGTTTGCAGATCTAGTTGTATGAATGAGTGAATGAATGAATGAATGAATGAATAAATAAGTTTATGAATGAATATGTTTATTGGCCAAGTATTCACATACATGGAATTTGCCTTGGTGCTCTGCCCGAAAGTGACATGACATACAGTGACAGTTAGGAATGACAAATAAAACATTAAGCATTAATAATAAAACATTATTGATTAAACATGTGAATTAAATAAAATACCGGAGCAAAAGGAGGCTTCACTCCTGCAAAGATGCTGTCTAGATTAGAGGATATTAGATGTGAGTAGAGGTTGGATGAACTTGGATTGTTTGCACTGGAGTAGAGTCAAGACAAGTCAAGAGAGTTTATTGTCACGTGTCCCAGATAGCACAATGAAATTCTTGCTTGCTGCAGCATAACAGAATATTGTAGGCATAAATACAGCACCGTTCAGTGTGTCTATATAGCATAGACCATATATATACACATAAAAAAACAGATAAAGTGCAGTAGGCTGTTATAGTTCATAGCTTGTTTGATGGTGAGTTTAAAAGCCTGATGGCTGAGGGGAAGAAGCTGTTCATGAACCTGGATGTACCAGAATTCAGGCTCCTGTACGTTCTACCTGATGGCAGTGGAGAGATGAGTGTGTGGCCAGGTTGGTGTGGGTCCTTGATGATGTTGGCAGCCTTTTTGAGGCAGCGACTGTGATAGATCCCTTCGATGGTGGGGAGGTCAGAGACGATGATGGACTGGGCAGTGGTCACAACTTTCCGCATTCTTTTCCGCTCCTGGACACTCAAGTTGCCGAACCAAGCCACGATGCAACCAGTCTGCGTGCTCTCTACTGTGCACCTGTAGTAGTTTGAGAGAGTCCTCCTTGACATACCGACTCTCCGTAATCTTCGCAGGAAGTAGAGGCGCTGATGTGCTTTCTTTACAATTGCATCAGTGTGCTGGGACCAGGAAAGATCTTCGGAAATATGCACGCCCAGGAATTTGAAGTTCTTGACCCTTTCCACCATCGTCCCATTGATAGAAACAGGATTGTGGGTCCCTATCCTACCCCTTCCAAAGTCCACAATCAGTTCATTGGTTTTGCTGGTGTTGAGAGCCAGGTTATTGTGCTGGCACCATTTGGTCAATCGGTCGATCTCACTTCTATACTCTGACTCGTCACCATCCGTGATTCATACCACAGTGGTGTCGTCGGCAAACTTGATGACGGAGTTTGCAATATGACCGGCTACGCAGTCATGAGTATAGAGTGAGTACAGCATGCAGCCTTGAGGTGCTCCCGTGCTGATTGTTAACGAGGATGACACATTTCCACCAATACGGACAGACTGTGGTCTGTGGATGAGGAAGTGGAGGATCCAATTGCAGATCAATTGCAGTATTGAATGTTTAGGGGAAAACTGATTGAAGTTTATAAAATTATAAGAGACATAGATCGAGTAGGCAGACAGAATCTTTTCCTTAAGGTCCAAATGCCAAATGCTAGAGGGCACGATTTTAAACTGAGGGGAGAAAAGTTAAATGAAGATGTGTGCGGCAAGATTTTTTACAGAGAATTGCAGATGCCTACAACACACAGCAAGGTGATGGTGGAAGCTGATACAATGGAGGCATTTAAGGGACTTTTAGATATCATGATCATGCTTCATGTGGGAAGAAATCAATTATCTGCTGAATAATAATGAAAACAACAATTTCTAGGCAATACTCACCTTTAGTTGAGCTTAGTTTATTTTAGAGATACAGCGCAGGAAGAAGCCCTTCAGCCCACCCGATCCACACCGACCACGATCACCGCATATTAACACTATCCTACACACACTAGGGACAATTTTACATTTACCAAGTCAATTACCCTACAAACCAGTACGTCTTTGGAATGTGGGAGGAAACCGAAGATCTCGGAGAAAACGCACGCAGATCACAGGAGGATCGTACAAAATCCACGCACAGGTAACACCCTGATCTCTGCTGTATTCGCTCTAAGGCAGCAACTCTACCGCTGCGCCACCGTGCCGCCCTCTTATCATTTAGTATTTATAGCTCACAAGCATAAATCCACATTCATTCGAGACAGAATTACCATAGAATTATAGTCACCTAAATATTATCTAATCAATCTATGTAATACAGCTAGCATTCATAACGATGGAATTGCCTATGGAGAAAGGCTTTTTTCAATATTTACACCTTTTTTTGGTGATTCACAGCTTCCAATATATGGATTATAGAAACTCAGTAAAAAGAAAGGAACATAGATGCTCTCTCTTGTGGAAGGTCAATTGCAGACAGTACACAGCTGAGGGACCTCTTCTAGACGTGGAACACCTGTTATTTTTCTTCTCAAACAGTTTATTACAGGCTTGAGGTTATCAAAACCACGGCAATTAAGCAGATACATTATTAGCTAAAATATTACTTTTCGCTCCACTGGCTTTTATGGCAGCCTAACTCCCACCAGTGCTTACAGGTCCATCTCTTAACTGTTCCTGAAACATCGTCTCATAATTGACGTATTCTCATGTTCCTCAGGTGCTCATGTAGTCTGAGAAAAGTAATGTTGTCTCAGGTGATGTGTGCAGATCTTTTTTGGTTTGCGATGTGGTTCCTCTGCTGCAGTAGTCCTGTGTCGGAAGTGGATCAGAAGAGACCTTATGCCCCTGTCCCACTTAGGAAACCTGAACGGAAACCTCTGGAGACTTTGCGCCCCACCCAAGGTTTCCGTGCGGTTCCCGGAGGTTTTTGTCCTCTGGCAACCACCTTCAACTAGCATCGCAACCGGCTTCGACTAAAAAATTACCGATTTTTAAAACGGAAACCACTTTCGACCATTAGGGAGACAGACAAAAACCTCCGAGAACCGCACGGATACCTTGGGTGGGGTGCAAAGTCTCCAGAGGTTTTCGTTCAGGTTTCCTAAGTGGGACAGGGGCATTAGCATGCTCCTGTGCCACCAGAGCCCGGGGAGCATCAACAGGTGGCACAGTCAGCTTGTGTCAGCCACTGTCCTGCAGTCAGGAGCAGCTTGTGGCTGGGTTAAGTGCACAGCAGAGACGCTTTTCAACATTGACATTTTTTTTTTGATGATTTCAATTAAAGGTTTTCCACACCTGTCATGTGCATACCTCCACCCCTCCCCAATTTGCTGGCCTGCAGCCAGACAAAAGCCCACAATCTTTTCCCAACTTGATTAATATAAAGCATGGCAGAGGGCACATCCTCCTACTGCTGTTGATCTTGAGCAGAGTTAGTACCGCCCGTTTGTTGCATTCAAACAGAGTACTCTAGCTGGGGGCAATATCCATGCTCCAGTCAAGCGTAAATCATAAGCTTTAGAGGGACTGCTTATCTCCGGCCCCTATTAACCACAACTATTTCAAAATGAGAGGGTGCTTTAGATTTCATAACAAATCAGCAAAGGAAGTGAACAGACACCGCCACGGAGGGGAAGTAGATAGCTGTGTTCTTTCATCTGCCTGCACAGAATGGCTGTACTGTTCCTGCTGAGCACAATGGTCTTTTCTCAATTTTGGCCTTCCTTTGTACCAACAACAGACCCTTTGTATTCATGACATTCCTGGACAACCCTTCGTTTCCTGATACACCAGTTATTATTTTCTTACCCTACATTTCACTGCCTAATTGGTAAGCTGGGTATCATGCAAACAAAGCAATGTGGACAGGAACTGCCCACTGATCTACAGACAGATCATTACAAACCGCTCATCAGTTTTCTTATTGTAATTTTGCAAGCTATAGCTCTGTATCCCATTGATTTACAGGACCTTCTTAGCATTACCACCAGTTCTACTCCTTAATTCTATGACTCTACCATTATCTATGAATCTTGACCTCTCCCGAATCCACATTCTGCAGAATTATGAAAATCATATAAAGATCACCATCATGCCTCTCCCGTGTCCTCGTTCAAACCAGGGACTACAGCAGCAAAAAGCAACTGTAGATGCTGGTTTACACAAAGTGCTGGAGTAACTCAGCGGGTCAGGTAGCATCTCTGGAGAGCATGGCTAGGTGTCGTTTTGGACCCTTCCTCAGATCACTGCAGCATCTAGTCTGCCCTTATAACTCAAATTCCTTAAGTTCAAGAAATAGCATTCAATGATTAAACTACTTTTAGTCTGGCTTTGCTCTTCATAACTTCATTGCTTAGGAACAGTCTGAGACAAATGTAATGATAGATGCGAGGAGATGACTTATAGGCAGCTGATGAGTTCTGCAATGGCTATACAACCCATCTCAGATTCAAACTGACAGATCCAATACCACTACGAGACCAATGGTGAAGAACCTGCTCCAGTTATTAAACCGAAGATAGACACAAAAAGCTGGAGTAACTCAGCGGGACTGGGTGACGTTTCGGGTCGTGACCTTTCTTCAGGTTGGTTAGGGATAAGGGAAACGAGAGATATAGACGTTGATGTGGAGAGATAAAGAACAATGAATGAAAGATATGCAAAAAAGTAACGATGATAAAGGAAACATGCCATTGTTAGCTGTTTGTAGGGTGAAAAATGAAAAGTTTATGCGACTTGAGTGGGGGAGGGATTGAGAGGGAGGGAATGCCGGGGCTACCTGAAGTGACAGAAATCAATATTCATACCACTGGGCTGAAAGCTGCCCAAGCGAAATATGAGATGCTGTTCCTCCAATTTGCATTTAGCCTCACTCTGACAATGGAGGAGACCGAGGACAGAAAGGTCTGTGTAGGAATGGGAAAGAGAATTAAAGTGTCCAGCAACAGGGAGATCAGATTGGTTCGCGCGGGCTGAGCAAAGGTGATCCGCGAAAAGATCGTGCAGTCTGTGTTTGGTCTTGCCGATGTGTAAGAGTCCACATCTTGAACAATGGATACAGTAGATGAGGTTGGAGGAGGTGCAAGTGAAACTCTGCCTAACCTGAAAGGACTGTCGGGATCCCTGGACAGAGACGAGGGAGCAGGTATAGCGACAGGTGTTGCATCTTCTGCAGTTGCTGGGGAAGGTACTTGGGGAGAGGGTGGTTTAGGTAGGAAGGGATGAGTTAACCAGGGAGTTGCGGAGGGAACGGTCTCTGCGGAAGGCGGAAAGGGGTTTAGATGGGAAGATGTGGCTATTGGTGGGATCCCGCTGGAGGTGGCGGAAATTTCGGAGGATTATGTGTTGTATGCGATGGCTGATGGGGTGGAATGTAAGGCCTAGAGGGACTCCGTCTCTGTTGTGTCTAGGGAGAGCAAGGGCAGAGCTGCTGAGGAGACATGAGTGAGGGCCTCATCTATGATGGGAGAGGGGAACCCCTGTTCCCTAAAAAATGAGGACATCTCAGATGTTCTAGTATGGAACACCTCATCTCGGATGCAGATGCGGTGTAGACCAAAGATCCTTCAGCGGAGCAAGATAGACCACTCCTGTTAAATGCAGTGGGCTGACGTGTAGTACGCAACTGAGCGGAAGTGGACTTTTTTTCATCCATTTCAGTAACCCGACTCGCCCCGACCCGCAGTGTAATCAACGTTGCGGGGGAACAGTTTGTGTTAATAAATTATAATTCTGAAAATGAGGAGAACATTTTTACCAAATAGCTTTTATTTTTACGAGGATGTTTCCGTAACCGGCTTCCGTCTCCGCACTAGCATCTTTGCTCCACTACGGGATCTTTGGTGCGGAGACGGAAGCCGGTTAAGGAAATGGGGCCGAAAATTACCCATGAATCTGTCCATGACCGTATTACGTCTTTTTCATCGAGTGATCTATCTTGCTTGCTATAGGATCTTTGGCATAGACGGAAGAATAAGCGAGTTCAGTATTCCGACTGCGCATGCCCAGGTCATAGGTTATTCGTGATAAACATTCTAGGCAGCTCAACTGCTGCGTGTGTACAGACCTGCGTTTCATCTGTAGTCAGGATCGAACCTGAGCCTCCGGCGCTGCAAGCACTGTTGAATTGCTACTGGACCGTCCCCGTCCCCTCCCGAATGTCCCATCCCTGTCCTTGGGCGGCTGGAGATGTCCGGGGTGACCCTGGACTGACGGGACCGGCCCGCAGCAGTGGCGGCCCCAGGCTTACAGCAAGCACGGAGAAGAAGCGCTAACTCCAGCCCAACTCTGCCTGTCCCGCCGGGTTAACCCACAGCCCTGGACTGACGGTACGCGCTGGCTGTAAGCCTGGGGCCGCCACTGCTCCGGGCCGGTGTCCCAGCATTCCAGGGTCACTCCGGACAGGGACGGGACACTCGGGAGGGGACGGACACGGGAGGGGATGGGGACATTCCACTAGCAATTCAACAGCGCTTGCAGCGCAGGAGACTTGGGTTCGATCCGGACTACGGATGAAACGCAGGTCTGTATACACGCAGCAGTTCAGCTGCCGAGAAAGTCTCTCCGCCGGTCCAGTCTCTCCCCCTGTCTCCCACTCGTATCTGCCCCCTCTCTCTCGCTGTTACACCCCGCTCACCCACTACTTGGCATCCCTGTTCCTCAGATTAAATATATTTTTACACATAAATTATGAATAAAGATAAGAATTCATACACAGTTTGTACAGCCAGCGCTTCTTTCGCTTTTTCTTTATCGCGAATGACCTTTGACAAATCCCATGATTCCTTGCGGTATTCAGAATACCGAACTCGCTTAGTGGGAGTGGGGGATAGAGTCTTTGCATGAAGTGGGGTGTGAAGAAGTGTAGTCGAGATAGTTGTGGGAGTCAGTGGATTTGTTTAAACCATTCCCCATATATATGCTGTACTGTAGTGGGCCTTTCTTAACAAGGTGCTAATCTATTGCCCCAAACAGTTCACTTACTAAAAGGAAGCACGCAACTAATTTCATCCAAAAAGCTCAGACAAATATCAAGATATCAGATGTCATCTTTTATCACATTTAAAACCAAAACCTTTGTTTCATTAAAATATCAGAATAAATAAACTAACTGTTAACAACTTATATTTTGAATAGTGATTATCCAATTAATTCAATTGACTTTGATGCCAATAACTTTTGTACAGTCTCTCCTGGGGGTGTCAACAACTAATTAATTGCTAGCAGATTGACAAAGAGCAAATGGAACTGATCTATTCAGTCCTTTCTGTGCCATCATTATTGTACGTGCCGGCCTTCAAATAAAATCCACAGGGGCTGACATTCTCAAACTGACTCCCCTTCCACTAGCGGCATTGTTTGTGCTAATCTTCTGCATGCATTGAATGAAACCTGACCTCTTCCCAGTAATCAAATCTGAGTGATTATAAGCACTTTTAGTCCCATTCTGTTTTCCTATTTATTCACTATCCCAATGGCTTTGAATGTTTTGCACAGGTTATTCTGATTGGTGCCAGTGATTTGCAAATAGGGACAAAACTGGAATTTCAAAAAAATCTTAAACGCATTGGATTTTTAAGTGTTAATGCCTAAAAATATATTAGCCTTGTAACAGGGGACAGCTTACAAGCCATGCCTCAGTTGTAGTATTAAGATTGTTTTTTTTTTCATGAATGCTGAACCCTGTTAAAGGGAACAGTGTTTGGTACTATGTTGATTTTACAGGACTGCCAACACTGCGGCACGATGGCGCAGCAGTAGAGATGCCGCCTTACAGTGGCAGGGACCTGGGTTCGATCCTGACTATGGGTGTTTGTCTGTACGGAGTTTGTACATTCTCTCTGTGACCTGTGTGGGTTTTCTCCAGGATCACTGGTTTCCTCCCACACTTCAACTGGTATGCAGGTTAATTGGCTTGGTATAATTGTAAACTTTTCCTAGTGTGTATAGGATAGTGTTGGTGTGCGGGGATCGATGGTCAGTGCAGATTTGGTGGGCCAAGGACCTGTTTCCGTGCAAAGAAATGGCAGAGAGAGAGGCAGCAGAGGTGCGATGCATGTCCCCAGTAGAGCTGCTGCCTCAAAGCTCCAACAACCCAAGTTCAATTCTGACCTCTGGTTTTGTCGGCATGGAATTTGCCCACTTTCTCTATGAACTCTATGAACCCAGAGTGGGCTCCCTCTGGGTTTTGTCCCTCGTCCTGAAAATGTGTGGGTTGATAAGAAAACTGGCCACTGTAAACTGCCTCTGTTGAATAAGTCAGCAGTAGAACCTGGGAGGTGTTGATGGGAATATGGCAAGAATAAAATGGGTTATGGTAGGACGTACGGAAACGGGTGTTTGATCATTTGTGTAGACTCGGTGGGCCAAATGGCCTGTTTCCCTTCTGTATTTCTTTATGACTAATGTAATTAGCGTACGAAGATTGATAAGAAATTGAACAATGCTTTGTACCACAGCAGTCCTTCAATGCTTCCTGTATCATTCCATCGTTCTTGATGAGAGCAAGCGAACATTGAAAACAAGACCCGATGCTGATGTATCAAAAGAAGTATCATCTCTGTGGAAAGTAACATGGATCCCCAACACAGAATGTTATTCAACAGGTAAGAAGGCATGCCTGACAAGCGTTAAGTACAATCCAGGGAATAGGACATGCAGCTGGATCTTAAACTAGTAAGGTTTCCAAGAGCTCAGCTGCATGGATTGTTTCATTGATGAATAGGTTTAATGGGGAGATAAAGAACACGATACTACAAGAGGCAGTCATGGCAGAACAAAAAGCCTGAATAAGTTTCAAAAGGGAATCCAGAAGAAGAGCTAAGGGAGTCATTGAAAGGCATGACAACTGAGAGGTTTTGGAAAGATTTTTCAAGTTGGGAAATCTTGTATTAGGTAGAGAAGACCATGGTGGTGGGAACCATTATTCCCAGTGGCAGAGTTGACGGAGAATAAGAAATGGCACCATCGATCAGAACTGGAAATTCTGCCTGGCAAATGGAACTGGAAGACACTGGCTGTATAGGAAGGAAGTGCAGATGCTGGTTTAAACCAAATGTTTGACACAAAAAGCTAGAGTAAGTCAGTGACAGCATCTCTGGGAAAGGAATTAGTGATGTTTCAGGTCAAGACCCTTCTTCAGACTGAGAGTTAGGGGAAAGGGAAAAGAGAGATATCGATGATGTGGAAGAGAGATATATAACAAATGAATGTAAGATGTGCAAAAAAGTAACGATGATAAAGGAAGCAGGCCATTGTTAAGGGCCTGTCCCACTTTCACGACCTTTTTTACTCGTGGACATTTTTCATCATGCTAGAAAAAAGGCCCCGACCTACTTGACGCCACGAGTACCTACGACTAGCATCACGGCCTGCTACGAACTACCTATGACCTCCTACCTCATGATGATCATGCTGCGAGTAAGAGTCAAGGGCAAACTCGGCAGAGGTTGTGAAAGTGGGACAGGCCCTTTAGCTGTGTGCTAGGTGAAAATTAGCACAGACAATGAGACTCAACAAGGCGACTGGATCTGCTGTTTACTTTCACTAAAGGGCCTGTCCTACCAGCATCCGACTCCATGCGGTGAGCACGATCAAACTAGAAGTGGAGGTCGGGTGATCCCTGTACAGGGCCGTTCCCAACCAGCATGCGCCTGCATGTGAAGAGCGCGACCAAACCGGCAGCAGGGGCCGCGCGGAGGTCGGGCGAGTGGCGCAAGTGAGGCGAACTTGGAGCGAAGTCTTAAAGATAAGTTCGCCAGGACAGAGAGAGACACACAGAGAGGGGCACGGAGGCACACACAGAGGGGGGTCACGGAGGCACACACAGAGGGGGGTCACGGAGGCACCTACAGAGAGGGTCACGGAGGCACCTACAGAGAGGGTCACGGAGGCACGACGTCGAGGCGGTGTGTAATGCGTCGAGGCGACTGCGAGCCGACAAACCGTTGCCGCGTGGAATTTTTGAACATGGTCAGTTTTTCGAAGCCCCGCGCGATGTCGGGATGAACTCCGCACGGCTCCGGCGATCGAAGTGGGACCGGCCCCACGACGCCGGACAGCTCAAGCGACCACGTTAGGTCACGCTCATCGCATGGAGTCGCATGCTGCTGGGACAGGCCCTTTAGTCCAGTGAAAATTCGCTGTTCAGAAACTGAGAACAACCATTCATAGAGTTATTCTGAATGGAAACAGGCCTTTCGGTCCAAATTGCCCATGCCGGTCATGTCCCATCTACACTAGACCCCCCCCGAACTGAATTTGGCTCATATTCCTTTAATCCTTTCCTATACATGTACCTGTCCAAATGTCTTTTATTTGTCCAAATGTCTGTTTTGCAGACCATATATATTTCCATTGTTTAACAGGGATACATTGCCGTCCTTTATTTATATGTGTGAGGATGGGCTCAAATTTAATCCTTTAATCCTTTCCTATACATGTACATGTCCAAATGTCTTTTATATGTTTATAGTACCGGCCTTAACTACCTCCTCTGGCAGCTCATTTCATTTACCCACAACCGTCTGTGGAAAAAGTTGCCCCTCAGGACCCGATTAAATTTAGGAAATTGGGGAATTTGTTGTGAAAAGCTCATTATCTGCCTGTATTTGTGAAGGTCTCACGTGGCAAGCTTAGGAGATTCTGGTGGGCAAATATCCTCTGGCTAAAGAGTAGAGCTGTGACAGCAGTAAACTTCAGTAACACAGGGCAATATATTCATCAACTCGCACATCACACAACAAGGACACATCAAATATAATATGTTGCTTTGTTGCCTCAGAGTCACAGGTTAGAGATAGCTATGCTTTTTGAAGCCTATTTGCAGATTATTATTAGTATTGTGGTTGAGTACATACGTAAAATCTATCTTTTTGTTGCATGAACATGAAGAGTTTCTTGCTCTCCTTTCTGCATAGTGAACTTCAGATGATTGCATTTTATCAACCTTTAATTTCAATTCCTCAACTCTAATCTCTGGTAAAATTTCTGAGTGGCATTTGATCTTTCTTTACTTTTCTCTTTGTCTTTAAATACTTAGTTTAAGCAAGGCTTCAATTACATTCTGAATAACAGGTCTTTATGCACAGTCGTGAGTTCTAGCATTGCATTCCATTAATCACTGTTCAAACTGCATTAATAATGGTCATTGTACAAATGGAACATCATTTGTATTTACAGAAACAATAGTCTTTCAGGAAACATCTAACCCTATCTACTATGTTACATCGCAAGTCAGACGCATAGATAGTAAATAAATTGAGATTATCCATAATTTTCCTCTTGCCAAACAATTTCAAAATGATTCCCAATAAATCGTAAGCTTTATGTTAATCTATTTAACTTTAATCCTATTTCTTCACAATTAATTAAAAGGAAATTTGGTTTAGAATTCAACCCGTGCAGTCTTAAGTGAACAAAGTGATAAAAAGGAGACGGTCCAGGTATCAGGCTGTGGCAAAAATGCAGACTGATTGAAGAGATTGTTTGACATTTCCCTAATGTGACTACTGTCAAAGAACCCGGCAAGACAGAAGCTTGTAAAAAAAACAAGAAAGGTTAATGGATAAGTAACTTTCTATTAATTGCATTAATGTGGCTTTAAACAATTGCTAACTTAAAAAAATAGGCAAGTAGCTCTGATCTAGTGAATAATTTACTAAGCTGAACACTAAAAGAGCTTCAGGTGAACAAGCTTCTTATCAGCGCCAGTCAGATGCCAAGAATCAACGTTTGCAACAACTGAGGACCCACCTATGTCACCAGTGATCACAAAGCAAGATGAAGTTGCAGGTTGATGGGGTGGGGGCGGCGAGTGGAGATGAGAATGTAGTGTTTGAGGGAGTTGCAGTATGCATGAAGTACAGGCAAACTCGCAGGAAGAAACAAATACAATCACTGTTAATCTTTATAAGTAATTTAGCAATATCCACTTCCATGGTTTCTGTTCCTTTAAAGTAATCAACACATCACTTTGTTCATTTCAATCTCCCAAGATTTAAACACTTAATGACCACATAAAACAAATTAGTCTAGGTGTCTGTCAGTATATTTTCTTAAATTTAGGAAGGAAGGAGGAACATATGCCTGCTTCCTTGTAAACATCCAGTCACCAGTCAAGATCACCAACTCATTAAAGCTGCAAGACTCCATGTTTATTGTTGTTTCATTTGCCATTGGGATAGACTTGGCATATCTATTTGTCATACTGACGGTCAATCCGGTTCCCTACTTTATTTTAAGGTTTAACCAAATTGTGTGCATTCGTCAGAGAAGACATAAAGCTTTGCACAATGCCAGATATGAAATAATTTAAGAACTTGATAAAGTTCTCTGGATAGGGAAACCAAAGAAAATGTCTCAAAAGCAAATGCCCTGTGGAGCGGCACATTGGCACAGCTGTAGAGTTGCTGTCTTACAGCGCCAGAGACCCAGACTCGATCCTGACTACTGGTGCAGTTTGTATGTTCTCCATGTGACCGCGTGGGTTTTCTCCGAATGCTTTGTTTTCCTCCCACATTCCATAAGTGTACAGGTTTGTAGGTTAGTTGGCTTTGATAAGTTGTAAAAAATGTCCATGTGTAGGATAGTGTTATCGTGCCCAATGTGTAGGATAGTATGCAGGGTGATCGCTGGAAGGATGAGGTTTTGGGGTAGTTTAGAGATACAGCACGGAAACAGACCATTCGGCCCACCGAGTCCGCACCGACCAGCGATCCCGGCGCACTAACACTATCCTGCACACACTAGGGACAATTTTACACACACACCAAGCCAGTTAACCTACCTACCTGTACATCTCTGGAACGTGGGAGGAAACCGAAGATCTCATAGAAAACCCACGCGGTCACCGGGAGAACGTACAAACTCCGTACAGAAAGCACCCGTAGTCGGAATCGAACCCGGGTCTCCAATGCTGCATGCGCTGTAAGGCAACAACTCTACCACTCTGAGTTCAATCCTCCACAACCGTCAACCCTCTTCAAATGAAGTACCACTTATTAGAGAATATACTAAGTACATTGGTGCAGGGATTCATGCATTGATGTGTTATAATCAGAGCAAATGGATCTGAACACAGATGCAAGAGTATTGCTTCCTATCAAATTATTTTTGTCTCTGTTCTTGTAAAGCATTGGAGTGAGGGGAGAGTTACCTGTCGTACTCTGGGGGCTCTGTTGCATGTTCTGCTCTGCTGGATAAAGGAGTTTAGTTTAGTTTAGTTAGAGATACAGCACGGAAATAGGCCCTTCGGCCCACCGAAGCCGTGCAGACCATCAATCCCCGCATATTAACACTATCCTACACGCTCAAGGGAAATCTTTCTGTCTTTTTTCTTCTGATGGTCTTAATGCTTTGCCTTATTGCCACCCAGCTTGGGCATCTTGGCCGCTCTCTGTCTGTCATGCTTATCAGTTGCTATCCTTGATTTTGCAGCGAGTCATGCTGTAGTCTACAAATCTGCCTGGCATGTACTGCAGTGTACTCGGTAATGATGGCCAACTATTCTGTGTAATCTGGGACATCCTACCTCTGTAAGGAAATGTTGTTGTCCCACTGAAACAGGGCACCAATCTTCCCTTAATTCCTGGCCAACCCTTCCTTGGGATCCCCCTCAGAACCCAAGGAAGGGGAGGAGGGATGGCCAAGAATGCTCAGGACATTCATCCTGAGAGAGATGACAGGTGAAGTGATCACCAGATTATCCTAATGACCAAGGAGACCACAGTAAGATAAGGACTTCATGCTCTCCACTGTCGTTCTGGTCACCAGGCCCCAACAAATGCTAGGCCCACTTAATACAAGATCCAACCACCACAGTTCAGAGGCCTCTATTTTCTTAAAAGTTTAAAGAGATTTAACATGTCTCCGAAAACTCTATCACAATTTTCCAGATTTACCTTAGAAAGTTTTCCAACTGGTTGCTTCACGGATTGGTACGGCAATTCCAATACACAGGAAAGAAAGAGGCTACAGAGGGTGGGTTCGGCCTGATCCAACATGAGCACAGCACTCCCCTCCGTTCAAAGCATCTACGTGAGGCGCTGCTTCAAGAGAGAAGCATCCATCATCAAGGATCTCCACCATCGGGTGGTGCAGGAGGCACAGAAGCATGGTCCAACACCAACCATGTTCAGAAAGAAGGGTCTCGACCCGAAACGTCACCCATTCCTTCTCTCCAGAGATGTTGCCTGTCCCACTGAGATACTTCAGCTTTTTGTGTCTATCTTATGTTCAGAAACAACTATTTTTCTTATATCTATCTGATTCTTGAACCAGCCTATTCAACCCTAATCCTACTGCGAAAACAGAACTTTATGACCTACCTCTAGCACTACCACTGACTTGATTTTTTTTCTAATTGCATTTTTGTGCTAATGTCTTGCTTTTTTGCACTATCTTCTTTCTCGTGTAGTATTTTATGTGTAATTTACATGTAATTTATGTGTAATTTGTTTTTATGTGTTAGTCTGAGCCTCAACGCAGCAAGCAGGACTTTTCATTGTACCTGCACCTCACCAAGCTCGTGCTTAAAACAATCAAATTGAATTTGATTTCAAGAGCTTTTACAGACACATTGTTACTGTAAAATTGTTTGAATTACTATCCCTGACACAGTTTCCCTCCCTGATATTACTCATTAGACTCAGAAAAATGTGTGTACATTTGGGAAATTCCCAGATAAAGGTAACTCTGCTTGTCAATCACTATTGAGGATGGACAGAGAGCAAAAATGTCAATTTTCCTGATTTAGGGAAGTCGGAAATATTTGCTGGCTGAGATTAAAGTGTGAACAGCAAACCTTGCGAGGAAAATGCTTAGTTTTTATAGCTCTCCCAACAACTGTTTATGTTTGTAACAAGAGAAGGAATACCCAGACATTACAGCTGCCATTTGTTGCTCAAGGGGAGAGGACAGTAATCCCTTGAGGAAAAGAGAGATCAGGTTTCCCTGAGCAGTTACATTGGCCGGCAGTATACGTCACATACAAGATGGATATCGAAAGGTACCTGGGCCTGTTTGCTTATGCAACTACTGACACTGTAGGCTGCCGGCCCTCAGACTCCATCCCATTTATTAGCTACTTCAGCTGAATGTTGAGTTTAAACAAGTGCGGAATTAGGTATACTTCCGAAAAAAACATCAAAGCTTATTTGCTTCCACAAACAACTGAGCCACGAAATAACCCATTGTTACATTGCACGATGCCCAAACAGAAAAACAATGCAAGACCTTTAATGAACTCAGAGAAACTGCTCACTGTAAAAATACTTCTTGCAATAACAAGCTTCTCCTTCCATCACTGAACCATGCGCAATTTTTAATCAGCAAAAACATATTTTAGAATTCGCATTCTTTTTTAATTAATGTTTAACTACCCTCCTGAGAAAACAGCATCCTGTGGTTTTGTGACACAGCTTTGTGTGTAGACATCCTTGTTTTGCAGACCGTATATATTTTCATTGTTTAACAGGGATACATTGCCGTGCTTTATTTATATGTGTGAGGATGGGCTCAAATTTTATGGGGGATCAAAGAAGGGAGACTGACTCGAAGTGCACGTGAATTGAAGTCTGGATGTAACAATGGCATAAATAGAAAAGTTGGCAGCAAAAGGTCTCAGGTAATGTTGAAGGTAGACAAATGTTGAACAATGGTTGATGATACAGAGGTGCAACGAGAATGGGAAATATAGTTGAAATGGTATTCTTCCTAAGACCAAATGCAATACCAAGGTTCCAAAGAGTCTGGTTCAACTTCAGAACCGCACCTGACACAGGGGTGGATTAATTGTTAAGAACTTATTTGTGGCAAAGATCAGTCTTCAACATTTGTAGTTGGATGATTTTTTTTTTAAAAACTGCAGATGCTGCAAAATGAAACAAATACAGAAAATGCTGGAACCCTCAGCATTTAAGCAGCCTCTGTGGAAAGAAAAATAGTCAGTTAAAGCAAATATAGGCACAAAGTGCTTGAGTAACTAAGGCAGCACTTCTGGAGAAAAAGGATAGGTGACGTTTCGGGTTGGGAGCCCTGGGAGTTACTCCAGCAGTTTTTTGTCTATCTTTGGTATAAACCAACATCTGCAGTTCTTTGTTTCTACAATTAAATGAAAGGTCTTCCCATTTAGTATTGAGCCACAAAAGAAACATGAATCAGACATAATGGATGGATCAAAGCAAGGACTGCTAGGTATAGGTGGTTGTCATGGGCTGGAACGAGCTGATGGCCAGCCAGATTTTTTAGATATCAGCACATTGCACCCCAACGTAGTGCAGCCCATGGAGTGCAGCAGCAGCGCCTCGCCCGTGGCCCCGTCGGCCGGCAGCCCAGCCAGCCCTCCTTCTCTTGGCTGATCATCGCTTCATGAGCTGGATGTGGTGCCGGACCAAAACTCCTCAGCTGACCTGCCGGCTGGGCTTTGTGTGCAGTCCAGCACCCGGGCCAACTCATCATTCACCCAGCCACGGCCGAGTCAGTCAGCAATTTGCCGTCGGGAATTTGTCCCTTATTTTGACCTTCTGTCCCTTATTTGGGAGTGAGAAAGTTGGCAACCCTACGGTCGATGTGGACTCGCTGGGCCGAAAGGCCTGTTTCCGTGCTGTATCCCTAAACTAAACTAAACTTACCTCTTGCTCTGCCCCTGGGCTGATCATAGAGGCCTGTACTGTACTGAGCCAGAGAGCCCGATACATTTCACATTCACCCCTTATTGTTAATGTTTCAAGAGAAGACATTTGTTTGAGATAGATTGCCTGTCTTTATATAAAAGGTAAATTTAGCTCAGTGGTTTGATTATATATATTTTTCAATGCCATTTTATTTCTTTTGATTTCAGTAGGACACACGTTCAGTAGGACACAAGTAAAAAGGTCAGTTACCTACTAAGATGGAAATTACTATTTTATTCAAAGTACAGGGATGTATGACTATCTTCAGTTGGAAAAGATGTAATGGCTATTTTAAGATTAAATAGATTAGATTAGATTTTATTACTTGTCAATCGAACCTCATAGAGGCTCGAACGAAACTCCGTTTCTACAAGCCATACAAACAGAACAATTCATAAAAAAAACACACAAACAATTCAATTCACACAAACATCCATCGCAGTGAATCTCCTCCTCACTGTGATGGAAGGCAAAGTTCTCCTCTCTCCCCCGCACCATTTCTCTCCCGATGTCGAAGCCCCAGGCGGGCGGTGTTAAGTCCCACGGCCATTGAGGCTGCGCCGGGTGATGTACGGCCCCGCTCTAGGCTCAAAAGTCACAAAGTTGGAGCCCCCGGCGGGTGCTGGAATGTCCCGCGGCCATTAAAACCGCGCCGGGTGATGTACGGTCCCGCTCCGGGTCGTTCCAACCCCGCGACACGGGCTGGAGAAGTTGTGTTGCGGGAGCTCCGGAGGACGGCCAGCCCCACGATGGTAAGTCCGCAGCTCCGCAGGCTCCGTGACTGGAGCCCCCAGGTCGTCCCGGTCGGAAGCCGCTCCACGGTGCTAGGCCCCAACGACAACGGAGACCCGACAGGGAAGAGATTTTTAAAGTTTCCCCCTCCCCCCCCCCACATATACACAGTTAGATACAGTACAAAAAAAAACACGAACAACTACAAGACAGACAGGCTGTAGGGGCCACTGCAACGCGAGTCGTGCCGCCGCTAAATCAGTAATGTTTAAAGGATAATGTTTCCACTATATGAATGTCACATGAATGTATTCAAAATATGTCTGACAAAATCAGTAATTCTGGAGCTGATGCTCTAACATTGACCACCATGTTGGTCATGGTTCCCCAACAGCCAATTTTACACAGGGCCGAACAAGTTTGGCTGCTCAATAAATATTTCGAGCTTTGAGCCAAATGAAGCACGCAAGATGAGACATGAAGAAACAAAATCACAGAAGTTTTAGTTGCAGTGTTTCCTCCATTCCGACAATGCCAAAACACAACTGGAATCCCTGCTGCTTTTCCGAGCTGCTAAGTGGATTGTTCCCAAATTGAATATCTACAGTGAGCCTTTTCTTTTCATCAATGGGCTAATTCTTCTTTTCTTCTTCCATCCTGTACTTAAAGCAACATTTCATGAAAGGCAGATACCTCTCAGTTCGAATACAACAGCTCGGCCTTCCTACTGCTGATTGGATTTCCCCTAGTTTTATAGCCATTTTATGGAAATAACAGTCTCTGCATCCACCATTGTAAATTACTAAGCTTCTGACACTGATGTGTAAGGCACTGTTAAACTTATGGAACAACGAACCTCCCTCCTCTTTGGGATTCCATTTTATAGGGTTCATCTTCAATTTATTCTAACAATATTTTTATTTTCATGAATGGCTATTAATGATAAACGGCAGAAGATTATGACTGGCAACAAATCCAGCATTTTCTAGATTTTTAGCTTCTTGATAACAGCTCATTCTCAGAGTTCTCCCCAGGTTACTTATGGCCAATTTACATACAGTCCACACTGATTTAACAGATTGACGGGATGGATTTTCCCCCTGATGTAGGACGACAGGCAACTTCCAATGTGTGGGAACTTGGTTCATGGTAATATCATTGCATCTCATAATGTCATACGTGACAGGAGAAGAAATAGGCCATTCAGCCCATCAAGGCTACTCCGCCATTCAATCATAGCTGATCTATCTAACAAATCCGAATGGTTGAGTTAAGTTTAGGACACAAAAGGTTCTCAGACATCGTACCCTGACGTAACCAAAGGAGGACCTTTAAACCAAATAAATAATGGAAAGCCCATGTTTTAATATAGATTAAAATACCATGGCAAAGTCGGGGTATTTTGTAAGGTTACATCTATTTTCATGCTCAAATATGATCAGCACCCCAAGTAATTTATTGGGTAATTTATTCTTTGGCATCACTCATAAATTCTTGGTAATCAGAGCAACAGCAGCCGCTGAAAGTGTCTAGTCCAACAACCTGTCCGCAGAAAACCCAGACAATGAAAAATGTCCCCGATCATTTTCCTCCAAGCAGCAGAACCGTATTTTTAAGTGTGGCTATGCACGGGTTCTGAAACCTATCTGTAATCTGAGATTTTGGTGCATTGGAAATGCCCTCGGCTGAAACTGCTGATGCCCCAGGTCACAAATGTTGCCCTGTTAGGTTAATTTGCTACAGATTAGTAGAGATCTTAGTTCATTTTAGATCTTAGTTAGAATTTGTTCATTAATGTAAAGATGTACTGCAGATTCATAACATGCACAGGAGTTGCTGGACCACAGAACGCCGGACGACAGAGTTACAACCTATATGTCTAAGTACGGGATTTGTGTAATGAGTAACTGCCCATCTTAGTTACCGCACATTGGCAGTAATTAAGCAGATGAAACAGTAGAAAACCTTTGCTAAATATGACGCAGCAAAATGTACAATGGGTCATTATTTAGAGGAAACTTATTAATGGGTGGCACGGTGGCGTAGTCTTACAGAGCCAGAGTCTTACAGAGCCAGAGACCCGAGTTTGATCCTGACTACGGGTGCTGTCTGTACATAGTTTGAACGTTCTCCCCGTGACCTGCATGGGTTTTCTCCGAGATGTTCGGTTTCCTCCCACACTCCAAAGACGTGCACGTTTGTAGGTGAATTGGCTGGGTGTAAAAATATATATATTTTTAAATTGTCCCTAATGTGTGTAGGGTAGTGTGAATGTGTGGGGATCACTGGTCGGTGCGGACTCGATGGGCCAAAGGGCCTGTTTCTGCTCAGTATCTCTAAACTAAGCTAATTTGATGCAGGCAGTACTGGAGTGTGGGTAGGATGTGTGGTCTCTGTTTTGTATGTTAACGTGAAGCTGTGCAAATAGTGTTGCAGTAGTGGCTTTGCTGGTGATGTGGACATTTTAGCTCTTTGAGCTGATCTGATGGCTCAGAGAGAACGCTACAGCAGAAGCAGGCAGTGTCACAACACAATTAACATCCCAAAGCACGTTCTGCGGGTGGGAAAGAGATCATTCCAAATCTAAAGACAGGGATTATCATAATCTGTAGCCCATGACTCTTTTCTTTGCAAAAACAAAATCTTTAATCCTTTAACTGGGGCCAACGTCAATTAAACTGTCTCAATTTAAGTTATCGACTGTTCTAAGCATTAAGCTAAGATGTGGACTTTTGAGCGTAAGAACCTTAAATCAGATAAAAGGATTCTGAAGACATCATACTAATTGGCATGAGAACAGGCCAGAGAGGTGCAGTCAAGTGGCCAGAGACTGGACCGGGTAGTTGTTGCGCATCTATTGCCCGATACCCTGCTCTGTCATCCTATCCCCCTCGTAATCTCACAAACTCCCACCAATCTACCCACTGATGCACTGATCTGCCACTCACGCACTTGGCCACCCGTCTTTCAACCACTGCACAAAGTGCCTCATACCCTGCCACCCAACACCATCTCATCTTTCTGCTGCCCTCCATGATCTATCATCTGACAATCCCCAACCACAGATCAGCCACTCAACACTAGTTCAACCTCCCGTGGCTGATTGCAACCCCCAAAATTCTCAACTGCAGAGGGCTGTGAGGCCTTTCAAAGCAGATTGATAGATTTCTACATATGAAGGCTATCAAGGCATGTCGCAACAGCCGAGAAGGAACACCATGCCTCCATTTCCTGAGGAGACTGAGGAAACTTGGCATGTCTCCAGGGACTCTTACTAATTTACTATAGTAAGGATACTATTCTGTTGCACCACAGCTTGGTTTAGGAACAGTTGTTCAAAGTCGCAAGAAATTGCAAAGAGTTACAGACATCGGCCAGTCCATCACACAGACCAGGCTTCCCACCATTGACTCCATCTGTACTTCACGTTGCCTCAGAAAAGTAGTCAACAAAATCAAAGACTTGTCCCACCCCGGTCACTCCTTCTTCTCCCTGTTCCCATCTGGCAGAAGGTACAGAAGCTTGAAAGTAAACACTATTAGACCCAGGAATGGCTTATTCCCCTCTATGATCAGGTTTCTGAGCAGTCCTTCCATAAGCTAGGGGACTGTTCAATTCACCTCTACCCCATAATGACTTTCTTTATGGAACTAATGCACTACAATGCACTACAACGGGTGCACTACAACGGGTGGTGCACTACAACGGGTGGTGAAAACCGCCCAGCACATCATCGGTGCCCCACTCCCTACCATGGATGCCCTCCACCGAAAACGGTGCCTGAGTCGGGCTGGGAAGATCATCAAGGACCCCTCCCACCCTAACCATGGACTGTTTGCCCTCCTACCATCGGGGAGGCGGTACAGGAGCCTCAGGTCCCGCACCAGCAGGATGAGGAACAGCTTCTACAATAACACCATCGCTCTGCTGAACTCAGAGTCCCGCCGATAGATTTCCACATCTGTATTTATTTATCTGTACTTATCTGTATATTGCTATCACTTCGTGCTGTCACAAAACTGCATTTCGTTGTACCCATACTTGTATATGTACAATGACATTAAAGTTGAATTGAATTGAATTGAATTGAATTGAATTGAACAATGCTGCAAACTATATTCTGCAGGCTGCAGCTTCCCTTTGCTCTATGTTTTGCACTTGAGTTTGATCTGATTTATGTATAGTATTATCTGATCTGTTTGAATGCAAAACAAAGCTTTCAACGTACCACTGGAAGTGGTGTCATGGTACATTTTGGGCAAAGTGATCAACATAACCAACAAAAATACAGGCACAGCTGGGGCCTGTGCGAGTGCCCATGGCTACACCATTGATTTGAAGAAAGTGAATTGAATCAAAGGAAAAGTTATTGAGGATGAGGACAAGCTCTGTCAGATGGAGAAGAGTGTTCATTGAGGGAAACTGGTTATGTCTCTGTTTTAGAAAAGAAACAGGGCCCTGAGGTTTTACCGATGGAGAACAGATGAATAAAGGGACAGGATATCCATGTTAAGGGTGAGGCAATGGGAGCCAAGAAAATGGAAGTTGTTGCTGTGGTGTGAGATGTCCCACGTATAGATGGAGAGGGATTGTACAAGGGAGGATAAGATCGAGTTGAGAAATGAGGAGATGAGTTCAGTGGGGCAAGAGCAGGCAAAAACAATGCCCTACCTGGACAGTCCTGTTTGTGGACTTTGGGTCAGAGACAGAAATTGGAAGTGTTAGTTTAGGGAATGGTGATGGTTTGGGAGACAGTGGCCTGGTATTTGTTGGTGGGGTCATGGTCAAGGGGTAGTAGGCATGAAATGGTATCTAAGAACTATCGCTCGATCTTAGCAAGGTACAGGTCACGCTGTCAGTCTACAATGACATTGCCCTTGTCTGCAGGTTAGGTGATGAGGTTTGGATGTTTGTGAAATGAGTGGAGGACTGTGTGTTCATAGGGGGTGAGATTGGAGTAGGTGAGGGTGGTGGATAAATCAAGATGGTTGATGTTCCAGTGGCATTTGGAAATTAAATGATTGAGAGACGGTAGAAGTGAAAGAGGAGTGTTGGAGATGGGACAAAGTGTCATCAATTTTCCCTACTGGGGCATTAGGGATATGTCCGAGCACAAGATCAGGACATTTCAGGAAATATC
The DNA here is from genome assembly GCA_035221665.1 of Okamejei kenojei. NCBI lineage: Eukaryota > Metazoa > Chordata > Chondrichthyes > Rajiformes > Rajidae > Okamejei > Okamejei kenojei. Next base: position 21,288,485 of record CM069131.1, read on the forward strand.
ACAATATCTACTGCTCTTTTTATCTGGAATGTCAGAAATGGAAGTGCACTAGGGAGAAAAAAAAATCTTTCCGGTATCAATGTGAAGAGATGGGCGGCACGGTGGCGCAGCGGTAGAGCTCCAGTGCCAGAGACCCGTGTTTAATCCTGACTAAGGGTGCTTGTCTATACGAAGTTTGAACATTCTCCCCGTGACTTGCGTGGGTTTTCTCTGAGATCTTTGGCTTCCACCCACACTACAAAGACGTACAGGTTTGTAGGTTAATTGGCTTGGTATAAATGTAAAATTGTAAAAAGATTGTCCCTTGTGTGTGTAGGGTCGTGTTAATGCAGGGGATCACTGGTCGGTGTGGACTCAGTGGGCCGAAATACCTATTTCTGCGTTGTATCTCAAAAATTAACTAAACTTGAGGCCCCACTCTTGGTTATTAACATTAGGAAATGGTAGTCAACTCTGATTTGTGTTATAAAGGAGGTACAAAATTTGTTTTACAGGATGAAGTTATTATATAAATATATTTGGGGCTTAGGCTTCAGACAACCTGGATTGTTATTTTAACATTTAAAGCAGACTTCCACCATCTTTGTAGGATAAGACTTTCTTTCGGGTCTTTTTCATATTTCTTAATTCAGATAGACTACATCGATAAACAATTAGTTTATTAAATTTATAATAAAATATTGAATAGTGAGATTTTTTCCAGAGTATTTAAAAAGTTGAATTATTTCATTTCCAGTCAGGTGTCTAACTGACGTTTAGATTTACAATATTAGCATGCACAACAATGAACCCATCTTCATTCAATCTGAATGGGAACACAAGTTGAAGGAATCAGTCAATCAATCAGTTTTATTCATCACCTGCACATAAGTGCAAGTGAAATGAATTTGCCAGCAGCGGTACAATAAAAAAAGAACACACAATAGAAAATAAAAAATTTAACACAAACCTCCATCACAGCATTCATCACTGTGGTGGAAGGCCCTCCTGAATCAAGTTTTAACTTTTGACTTTTGAGAGGATTGCTGGCAGGTCTCATCAATATCAAAGCATTTGTTCTCCCATGTGAAGTTAATCCTGGCTGAGTAGCCTTTACAGAGTGCAGAACCTGCCATGGAAAACCAGCAAGGACCCGAGTCAGAAAGGTCCTGCAAAGTAGGGTTTAAGAAGGTCATATTGGCTTTAAGAGGAAGGCTAGGCCTTTTATTCTGCCGAGCTTTCTTCTTCCTATTCTGTTCCTCCTCCTTCTCTCATAAAAAGTTAATATGAGCTGAGTGGCAGTCTAGTTTAGTTTAGTTTTAGTTCAATTTGGAGATACAGCGCGGAAACAGGCCCTTTGGCATACCGAGTCTGCACTGACCAGCGATCCCCGCACACAAACCTCCAGCACAGCATTCATCACTGTGGTGGAAGGCCATCCTGAATCAAGTTTTAACTAGGGGCGCTGGACTGCCAGCAGCCCGTTTGTTTTTCCATATTTTTTTGTTTTGTTTTGTTTTTGAGGGAAACTTTAACTTTTCTATGTGGGGGAGGGGGGCAGGGTAAGGGGGAAACTGGCTCCCAGTCGCTTCCTGGCGGGGACGCCACTATTTCTCCGAGTCGTGTCCTCGCCCCCCAATCTCGCGGCCTACCTCCTGGATCGGAGCGGCCTTTCCTGCCGGGGACCGGGAACCGGACCAGACTGCAACAGCGGCGGCGCTGGAGTCACCACGGAGCGGGCGAGGCTTACCTGGGTCGCAGTTGGAGCTCATGAGCGTTGGGCCGCTGCTCCAACATCGTGGAGCTCTGGTCTAGAGAGCTCCCAACGCGGGCAGCGCTGACCATCATCGTGGAGTCCTGGGGCCCTTTGCTGAGGGCCTCCAGCTTTGCATCTCCACCCGGCGCGGCCAGTGGACTTTGGGCGCCGCGGACTCCGGTAGGAGGGGGCCGACACGGGGTCCAGGCCGCTGAGGACATCCCCCAGCCCCGACGACGGACTTACATCACCCCGGGGAGCGGGCCTGAACATCGGGCCGCCCGTAGCGGCGACTGCAGGGGGCTCCGGGAGGCCCCGACCACGGGGGAATAGTGGGGAACATCAGGGGAAGAGACCGACTTTGGTGCCTTCCCTCACAGTAGGAAATGCTGATCCTGCCGTGTGGGGATGTTTTATGTTGAATCCTATCTACTCCATGTTGTGTTCTTTATTTTTACTGTATGGTGATTTAATTTCGATGTGCCAATTGGCACATGTGACAAATAAATGCATCTTATCTTACAAACGCTATCCTACACACACTGGGGACAATTTACAGTCTTTACCAAAGCCAATTATCGTACAAACCTGTATGGACAGACAGCACCCGTAATCGGATCGCACCCGGGTCTCTGACGCTGTAAGTGCTGTAAGGCAACAACTCTACCACTGCGTCACCATGCCACCCTGTTAGCCAGAGCCAAAATAGCCGGAGAACTTAATCTGTGTAGCTTGGCATCCACCTTTCCTTTTATGCCCTAATATTAAGCAGTTTAGATCAAGTAGAAGGAGTAGTGAAATAGACACAAGCACCACCAGTAGCTCAAGACGCCACCCCTTTTCTTAGCAATCACCAGGATTACAGACAATAAACGCGAGAATTGCCAAACCATTAAATGACAAAGGTACCCGAAGCACATACCGTCCGCCATATCAGGAAGAATGACGATACGAGCCGTGGGATAGTGCTTGCCAAGCTGGCCACCCATGGGCATGCTGAGTGTGATGTTGAAGCTCTCCACTTCTTCATGAAGTGAATCGTCAATGATGACAACCCGACAGAACGTTTCAGTCTCTTCCTTGTCAAATCGAATCACGCTGGTGTGGTCCTCTGGCCGGGTGATGTAGTCAGAATACGACAAGATGGTACTTGGAATGGTTCCTGTGGCGGTTGCTGGAGGAAAGACATGCATTCATTAAACATTCTCCAGACCAAGGAAGACACAGATCGCTGGGGCAGATCAGCGGGTCAGGGTGCATCTCAGGAAAACATGGATACGTGACAATTTGGGTTCGGACTCTTATTCAGTCTAAAGGAGGATCCCGACCCAAAACATTGCCTGGTCTGAAGAAGGGTCCCGATCTGAAACGTTGCATATCTATGTTCTCCGACAATGCTGACTGACCCACGGAGCTACTCCGGCAGTCTGGCTACTTTTGAAAACGAGAATCTACAGTTCCTTGTTTTTATTATTCTCCAGACAAAATCCAAGTTCCCATCCATGCAGAGCAAGGGCAACATTCATGTAGAACTTCTCAGCACAATCATTGTATAAAGAATCTGGCTGCTTCTTTGTTTTTACAGAAATGCACAAATTTGTGAGCTCACCTTGCTGTGTGAAGCAGATGGCCATGAGTTCCTGGCTCGCATCACCAGACCGCTTCACAGGAACGAACACTTCACCAGTATCTTCCTCAATCCTGTACTCTGACTCTGGAATGTAAACTTTGGACTCTATTGGACAGAAAAACAAAAGTGCCTTTGGACATTAGTGCAGAACTGGATCAAACTCCCCTTAGCCCCGACTCGAACAGAGAGACAGAGAGGCGGCTAATTCTAATGCTGAGAATGTACTCAACACATTGACACCAAATTTTCACTCACATTGAAACTGTAGCAAACAGGATACAGTGAGACAGTGGTAAAACACTGAGCTAGTGATCTCTGATCCAGCAAAGCAGCTTCTGGTCAGAGGGCCATTTGAAGTTCTCCTCACAAACTTGTGGGGACTGGTGTCTAAACTGAGTGTGCTGTGCCATCTCTGCAGGTTGGCACAGTGGTGAAGCTAGCAGAGCTGCCAGCTCACAGCTCCGGAGGCTCCAGTCCAATCCTGACGTATTCTGTGTGGAGTTTGCATGTTCTCACTGTGATCATATGCGTTTCCTCCAGATGCTCAGCTTTCCTCCTTGATGCCAAAGAATGGCCACTGTAAGTTGTCCCTAGTGTGCAGATAGTGGTGGAACCTGGGAGGAGTTGATGCGAATGTGGGGAGAATAATTAAACTCACATAACCACTGTGGCTGCAGTAGCAGGCTATAGGCTAAATATCCCGTGGTGAGTCACTCATGTCCTAACATCGCAAAGCCTTTGCACAATGTACCTGACATGTAAGGAATGTGTTGGAGTACTTTCTATTTAACTGAATGAATACAGAACCTATGACTCTCAAGATGTTTTACACCGTCCAGGACAATGCAGCTTGTTTAATTTGTACCCCTTCTTCACCCAAAATATTTGTTCCCAAGGATAAAAGATGCAAAGTGGCTGCTGTGTATACCATCTGCAAAATGTACTGCAGTTACTCACTGTGGTTACCACAAGAGGACAGCAGTCACTACCATCATGATGGACGGTATGTCAACGAATACACTCTTGGACTTCTACAGGCGTACAATAGAGAGCGGATTGACTGGTTGCATCATGGCCTGGTTCAGCAACTCGAATACCCAGGAATGCAGGGAGATTGCAAAAAGCGATGAACACTGCCCAGTCCATCACAGGATCTACTAGAGCCGCTGCCTCAAAAAGGCAGCCAGAATTATCAGAGACCCACACTAGTCTGGCCACACTCTCATTTCACTCCTGCTATCAAGGAGAAAGTATGGGAGCCTCAAAACTGTAACATCCAGGTTCAGGAGCAGCTTCTTCTATACAACTATCAGGTTGTTAAACACTATAATCTCAAAATAGGCTCCAAACTATATAAAACTATATGTTTTACTTTGCACTATTATTGTTTATTTATTTTCCCATTTGGTTTTATATATATCTATCAATATAAATAAATAAATATATATATATACATATATATATATATTAATAATAAATATAAATAAATACAAATATATATGTGTGTGTGTGTGTGTGTGTGTGTGTGTGTGTGTGTGTGTGTGTGTGTGTGTGTGTGTGTGTGTATATATATATATCCCTACATGCTAGTCTGCCCTTTGGACCTCCGTAGGTTCCATCTGTTAGTAGACACCTCTGAGGGAAGCTAACCAAAAATATGAATCTTGACTTGTCTGCAACTTTAATCCTGAGCCAAGGGTTCATTTGTGGACATTTGTGAAACTCTCAAGCTCTTTATTCATAATTGCATTAATGAGCACCACTCACACCCAAAATCCATCTCCATATTGATTCACACTTTAAGCTACACAATGAATTTCATTAAAAATGATGGTTAGTCAAAGTTGTCGCTATTGGGGGCCGCAGTCTACTTACCGTCATTCGGATCAACTATCTCGACAGTGGTCGTTTCTGGGAACTCCAGTGCTGCCATGACAGGGTCAGACAATACAATCTGGAAAGTTTCTGAAGTCTCGTATTCATGATCGGCTAGTATCTTCATTTTCCAAGTTGCAGTAGATTGGCCAGGGTTGAACTGGACCTGTTTTTGGGACTTTCCTCTGAAATCTTTATCTCTTTCAGCGGTGCCATCCCTGGTGGCAATACCTACAAGATAAAGGAGAAAACCGTTGAACTCATCTTTGGTTTTGTGGTTACAATGTTAGTGCAACTTTATCTCTGCAGTTTTTAAAAATAACTCTAACATTTAATAGTAGGGTAAATGGGCAGGTGAGCCAGTGTACTACTATTTATTCCTGACCATCCACTTGAACATCTTGGGATCATGAAACGTGCTTGATGAATGCAAGTCTTGCACTAAATATTATTCACGTTATTCCTTTTATCATGTATCTGTACACCGTGAATGGCTCAATTTTAATCATGTATTGTCTTTCCGCTGACTGGTTAGCACGCAACAAAAGCTTTTCACTGTACCTCGTTACACGTGACAATAAACTAAACTAAAGTGTTTTGTTTTTATGATCGTGCTTTGGATAATGGAGTCCTACAGCCGAGTGGGATGCCTTGTGAAGCAGGTTCTGACTCTATACTGGAGACATAAGGAAGTTCAGATACTGGAATCTTGAACAACACACAAAGTGCTGGAGTAACTCAGCAGGTCGGGCAGCATCTGAGGAGGATATGAACAGGCAATGTTTTGGATCGGGACCCTTCTTCAGACTCATTGGATAGGCGATGTTTCGGGTCAGGTCTCTTCTTCAGTGTATTTGATTGGATTTGCATACTCCATGCCAGTGAAAGAGCATGAAGTATAAAAGAGGAGCCAGTGATATGAGAGTAATTGTCTGAGGGAAAAGGTGCTCTAAAAGGTGCACTGACAAAATACCCGAGGGGTCTAACAAGAATATGTACAGATTCATGGCTGTGTTGATAAGTACTACCCACTCCCAAAATCCATTTCTGAGTAGGTACTTCTTTTGAGCTAAGGAGTGATGGGTTTAGGGTAATAGTCAGAAAATGCTGGAGTAACTCAGCGGATCAGGCAGCGTCTCTGGAGAAAACTAATAGCTGACATTTTGGGTAGAACCCTTCATCAGACTGAAAGTGAGGGGGGGGACGGGGGAGGGGGGGGGTGGGGGGGGGGGAACAGGTATAGAGCTAAGCAGAGCCTGCATCGACGACTCAGGAAAGATGGAGCCAACAATGGTCCATTGTAGGCTAAGGATGAGGTAATAATGAAGAAATACAAAAGAGGACTAGGGTGAAGGAAGGATGGAGAAAGAGAGAATGCAAGGGTTACTTGATGTTAGAGGAATCAATATTCATGCCACTGAGGTGTAAGCTGAGTGGCATTGGTGAATGAATGAAAATCAAATGGGTCTCCAATGTGTAGAAGATTCAATCAACAAGTCCATGTGTCCAAAGCAAATATTACCACCATTCTCTCGTGCAGAGTTGTGTCATAGTATTAATTAGAAGGTCAATATTTTGTTCCAGTTTTAACCAAAATGTTTGAAAATTGTGTGTTAAAATAATTCCTAGGGCATAATCTTCGACCCATGTCAAAATAATTTAGGGAAGTGCCTCAGTGGAGCTCTGTTGTTCCTTTCATTAATCCATTGATCCTTGGCATGCTTGTGGTTCAGCTAAATCAGAACTTGTGAAAATAATTGGCTCTTAAATTAAGCACTACTGCATTGCCTCTATTTGCAAATAGTCCTCCTGAAAATCCTCCCGAAAATATCTTTGCTAATACATATCCAAATGTCATGCTTGTGATGGAATTAAACAGGGTGCCCTACATTATTGCACAAAGCTTTTCCGCTCACCATCTATTTTCACTTTGTAACAGCAGACATTTTACAATATATTGGGTGGGGCCTTCCTGTAAAACCAATTACTTTCCCTCGGCCCATTTGCAAATTAGTTTTTCTAATAAGGATATAGTATAATTCACATGGTCCTCAAAGTGGAAGACATAGTAGTGAATAGATTTTACATTCAATAGTTTGCCAGTTCTTTTGAATTGCATTATGAAACTATACTTCCATAAACTTTATGTGTCATCGCAATAATCTGTAAGTGTTTCAGTTTAGTTTTTTGTCACGTGTACCGAAGTACGGTGACAAGCTTTTTGTTGCGTGCTAACCAGTCGGCAGAAAGGCAATACATGATTACAATCTAGCCATTGACAGTGTATAGATACATGATAAGGGAATATCGTTTAAGTAAGTAAGTAAGTTTATTGGCCAAGTATTCACATACAAGGAATTTGCCTTGGTGCTCTGCCCACAAGTAACAACATGACATACAGTGACAGTTACGAATGACTCAGAAAACACTGAGTGCAAGGTAAAGCCAGCAAAGTCTCATCAAGGAAAGTCTGAGGGCCGTCAAAGAGGTAGAAAGTAGTTCAGCACTGCTCTCTGGTTGTGGTAGGATGATTCAGTTGCCTGATTATAGCTTGGAATAAACTGTCCCTGAATCTGGTGGTGTACGTTTTCACATTTCTATACCTTTTTGCCTGATGGGAGAGGGGAGAAGAGGGAGTGGCCAGGATACGACTCATCCTTGTTTATGCTGCTGGCCTTGCCGAGGCAGCGCGAGGTACAAATGGAGTCAATAGAAGGGAGGTTGGTTTGTGTGATGGTCTGGGCTGCGTCCACAATTTGCTGCAAGTTCTTGCCGTCTTGGATGGAGCTGTTCCCAAACCAAGCTGTGATGTGTTGTGTTGTTCCCAGAAACACTGGAGTGGCACAGTGGCAGAGTTGCTCGCTGCCTTACAGCGCCAGAGGCCCCGGTTCGATCATGACATCAGGTGCTGTCTGTGTGGATGTGTACGTTCTCCCTGTGACTGTGTGTGTGTTCTCCGGGTGCTCCAGTTTCCTCACACACTCCAAAGACGTGCAGGTTTGCAGGCTAATTGGCTTCTGTAAAAAATGTGTGCGTGTGTAGGATAGACCAAGTGTATGGGATGATCACTGGTCAGTGTGAACACGGTGGGCTGAAGTGTCCTTTTTGTACTTTGTACCTCCAAACCAAACTAAACTAAACCAGTGATCCTGTTATGAAGAATTAGCTTGGTGTTCCATTTCCTATGGGGTCCAGGAGGATTCTTACCAACAAAAGATGTTTCTCCCAAATATCCCCTTCTCCTTAAAGTTACTTCCAGAAAACGGGAATCCTCATCCACAAGGTAATAATCCCTCTCCAAGGAAATCCAAGCCCAGTTCAGCCGGAATAGCTGACTCTTCAACCTGTTCCCTCCTGCAATGACAGAGAAAGGAAAGGGCGTCTTGGTCAATCAAATTGCAGAAATTAACACAAGCAAACAACAATTCCTGCTGCATCAGTATATCAACACATGGGCTACACTGCAGCATAGCAACAGGCTCAGCCAGGTGCAGTGGAGGATGCTCTAAGATTTCATGCTATATAATAATTTTAAATGATTAGTTTGGCATTTACTTTGTGAATAGTGTACCATTTTTTCCTTCATGCTTTGATAACAATCTCATGCTATTGCACTCTTTTTTTTCAAAGTCGCTGTGTTATATTGAGACCATCAATTCGATGAAAGATGCTCTGGACTCTGCCCGAAACCTGCTGGCCACCCAGCATGGTGAGATGTCTATCAGGGAAAGTTGCTGAGTGGTCCATTCCAGACTGCAGGAGTACGTGCTGAGGGCTGCACTGAAGCTTGGTGCTTTGTTGGGGGGCTACCACAGTCTAGGGTCCCTCTGCTGCAGGACATTGAGTCTGGTGGGGACCCCCCCCCCCCCATGACCGCAAGGAATATCACCCCTGGGGTCACACAAATGGTAAAGGTGATTTGTTTAAAAACTGGTGTGAACACTGCTGAGCATGGCACTATTGAAAGTTTAGACACCAACATTTTTATTATAAATAACTTAATGAATATATAACGATGTGCAATATAAATATTATGTGTAATATTATTAATTATTTGGCATAATTTTTAAATTTTGAATAAAGTCTAATTTCAGGGAAAAAATGCAGCCCTTCACTTTTCTCAAGCCTTGCCGACACAGATAAAGCATCTTAGCAGAATCATGGGTGGTTTGCAGCAGAGGAGGCTAATTGCCCCCTTGTGTCTGTAGCAGCTCAATGCACAAGAGAAATCCAAGATAGACACAAAATGCCGGAGTAACTCAGCGGGACAGGCAGCATCTCTGGTGAGAAGGAATGGGTGATGTTTCGGGTCCCACTCCCACTCCCTGACCAGTCTGACGAAGGGTCTCGACCTGAAACGTCACCCATTCCTTCTCTCCAGAGACACTGTTTGTCCCGCTGAGTTACTTCAACATTTTGTGCCCTCCTTCGGTTTAAACCAGCATCTGTAGTTCCTTCCTATATATAAGAAATCCAGCTGGTTCACTCACTTGTACCCCTCAACTGCCACAGGTTTGCAAATTTCTCACTTTCAGATCCCTTTGAAAACCAAGATTGAATCACCCTCCACTAACCCTCAATAGTGCATCACAGACGATAACCACTCATATCACTAGAAAAAGAACAATCTCAAAACACTTTTGTTTTTTACTGTTGTAACCACCTTTGTTCTGTGACGGAGGTCTTGACCTCTCCACCAATGGGAATAATTCCTCTCCATCTCCCCCATTTATAGGCTCCGCAATTTTTAAACATCTCCATATAATCTCAGTGAAGTATCCCTCTGTTCCAAGGAGAACGACCCCAGTTTCTGATCCATAAAACTACACCTCCTCAGCCCAGCCATTATTTTGTAAATCTCATCTGCACCCTTTATGCCTTTGCTTCTTTCAGATATTGTTTTGAAAGATGAGGGTTTGAGAGGTATTTTGATTGCCAGTTCAGGATTTGGAAGCCTTGTAGTCTACTTCTGCTCATATTTTCTTCTGTTCTTACCTGGTATCGCCTGTATGTGATTCCAGACTCAATCCATACACTTCACTGTTAGAGGGCATGGCAAAACGCACTTTTTGTTTTAGATAGTTCACCACCAATTTCTCAAAGCCTGTTAGATGTGGGCAGTATACACTGAGCTTACTTGCAATGCCCAGGACATAACTAAAATTTATCTCTGTTTTTTTGAAATGTTTATCTCACATCACAAATCAAAAATCAAATTATTGGGTCACTGACTGCTTCAAACTGAAAACCATTTGCGCATAGAAGTAATTATTGGATTTAAAACACCTGAATACTTTGAGAGATGTGAAAATTTGTCATATTAAAGCAAGACTTTGTTAAATCTGAGCATGACTGCAAAAATATATAAGGAAATTAAGATATTTCAAGGAAATTAAGATAAGCATATATTTTTAAAGAGTGAAAGGCAATGAAATGAACCATTGCATTAAAATGAAGTAGGACACAGAGTCCTGGAGCAACTCAGTGGGTCAGGCAGCATCTCTGGAGAACATGGACAGGTGACTTTTCGGGTCACGACCCTTCCTCAGATTGAAGAGGGACCCGACCGGAAATGTCACCTATCCATGTTCTCCAGAGGAGATGCCTGATCTGCTGCAGCACTTTGTGTCCTTTTGTATAAGCCAGCAACTGCAGTTTCTTGTTCCTACTTTGAAATGAAATGACCAAATCTCTAAACAAATGAGCGTTTTAAGTCATCATTCCCACTAAAACCCTCGCATTCAGTGTCACAATGCAAGGGAAGATTGCATTCAATGCATTGGAAATATTTGTAACGCAGGACAGGCTCAATATGACGTGGCAGTGTAGCATGTGCCAGATAAAAATCCTGACTCTTTATGTAGTGCTTCAATGAATGCAGTGAAACTACACAAGAACAGTGAAATCAGACTAGCAATGGAATGGCCTGTTTTGTTTTTCACACTTCAGTTCCTCCAACAGACTCCTCACGAGGTCAGGTCATTGCCAATTCTGGCCTTTGCCTCTGTGGCCACTGGGGCGAAGCGTGGAGTCTTTGATGGCGAGACTAGTTCATGCCGGCCTTTGGGAAAGGTCACATGAATTAAGGATGTGAGAGTTTAATTATGATATTTACGGGCTTGTTATAGAAATATTACTTCCACTCTGCCTGATGGACATTGATCAAAAGCATCTGTGAGAATCAAGAAAATGTGACTGAGATTAGCTATTGAAAACAAAAAGCTGCTTGAGAAAGATAAATTCTGTAATTGAAAGTTTAAAATAAAACATCATGTTTCAAAGTAGTTGCGACCTGATATTCTCTTGCTTTTTTCTTTATTGCAAACAAACTCGTGTCTATAAAAAGTTTAGACAGAAGGAGTAATCTCATCATGTGTAGGAAGGAACTGCCGATGTTGGTTTAAATCAAAGATAGACACAAAATGCTGGAGTAACTCAGTGGGACAGGCAACATTTCTGGAGGGAAGGAATGGTTGACGTTTCAGATCTGAAGAAAGGTCTCGATCCAAAACGTCCCCATTCCTTCGTTCCAGAGATGTTGCCTGTCCGGCTGTGTTAGTTCAGCATTTTGTGTCCATCTTCAAAATAATGTCATTATATTTTTGTTGGTAATATCACTGGGAATGATTTCAAGATACACGTGTGGTTGTTCAGTAGACTGGATCAGCATTCTTGAATGTGTGAGGTTTCCAAGTTTACTGATGATACGGAACCTGGGTGGCAATGCAGGCTATGAAGAGGACACAGAGAGGGTTCAGTGGGGTTGGATTTTAGTTTTAAAGTTTTTAAACAGAAAACAAAACTATACTGCCACTTGACTGAGTGTAATAAAATGCATGAGAACACATCAGATGTAATGTAATGTTGAAAAGTGTGAGGGTATCCACTTTGATGGGAAATAAAGAATGGCAGAGTAGTTTTAAATGGTGAAATACTGTAAGATGCTGGTGTTCAGAAGAATGTGGGTATCCACATCACTGCACAAAATCACTGAAAATAACATGTACATTCAGCAAGCAATCAGAAAGGCAAACAGAATATGGATTCTATTTGGAATATGGAAACACAACCCCACCACTTGCCACATCTTCCCATCTCCTCCGCGACTCCTTTCTGCAGAGACCGCTCCCTCCGTAACTCCCTGGTCAATTTGTCCCTTCCCACCCGAACCACCCCCTCTCCGGGCACTTTCCCTTGCAAACGCAAGAAATGCTACACTTGTCGCTTTACCTCCCCCCTTGACTCCATTCAAGGACCCAAGCAGTCATTCCAAATGCGGCAGAGGTTCACCTGCACCTCCCCCAACCTCATCTATTGCATCCGCTGCTCTAGATGTCAGCTGCTCTACATCGTTGAGACCAAGTGTAGGCTTGGCGATCGCTTCACCCAACACCTCCGCTCGGTTCCCAATAACCAACCTGATCTCCCGGTGGCTCAGCACTTCAACTTTCCCTCCCATTCCGAATCCGACCTTTCTGTCCTCAGCCTCCTCCATGGCCAGAGTGAGGACCACCGTAAATTGGAGGACCAGCACCTCATATTTCGCTTGGGTAGTTTGCACCCCAGCAGTATGAACATTGAGTTCTCAAATTTCAGGTAGTCCTTACTTTCTCCTCCCTTTCTCAGCCCCCCCTCAGCCCAATGGCACCACCTCTTACTTTCTTCTCCACTCCCCCCCCCCCCCCCCTCACATCAGTGTGAAGAAGGGTTTCGGCCTGAAACGTTGCCTTTTTCCTTCGCTCCATAGATGCTGCCTCACCCGCTGAGTTACTCCAGCACGTTTGTCTACATTTGATTTTCCAGCATCTGCAGTTCCTTCTTTAACAGAATATGGATCTTTATTGCTAGTGAATTTGAGTACAAAGCAAAGATATCTTACTGCAATCACAAACCCCATCTGAAATACTATGTGCAGATCTGATATCTGCACCTTGAATACTGTGTACATATCTAGTCTCCCATCTAAAGAAATAAGTGTTTGCCACAAAGGGACTGCAGCAAATGTACATCAGACTGGTTCCAGGATAGGCAGCTTTGTCTTTGTCAGAGATTAAATCTATAGAGATTTGAAGAATGAGAGGTGGTGTTAAAGCACAAAATTCTTGTGGAGTTTGCAAAGCGTCGAGAATCAAGGATCACATTCTCAAGTAAGGGCTCAGCCATTCAGGACAGAGATGAGAAGAAAAGCAGAGTGTGTCTTTGGAATTCTCTCCCTTTGAGGGTTGTCGAGGCAGAGTCCCTGGGTATATTCAAGATAGAGATATGAGATTAGTGAGGAAAATAGTGCTGAGATAAAAGATTAGCCACAAATGGCAGAGGTGGCAGAAAGGAATGAATGGCCCGCACTGCTTTGACATCTTACGCCAAGATGTTATGCCATGACGGTTTGTAGGTCAATTGGCCTCTACAAATTTTATCTTTTGTGTGTAGGGAGTGGGTAAGTCCGATGACCTTGAGCTAGTATGATGTTATGTTTTTTTAGTTAAGTTTAGTTTAGAGATAGAGCGCGAAAACAGGCCCTTCAGCCCACCGGGGCCAAGCCGACCAGCGATCCCCGCATATTAACACTATCCTACACACAACAGGGTCAATTATTACATTTACCAAGCCAATTTACATACAATGCATTCAGAAAGTATTCAGACCCCTTCACTTTTTCCACATGTTGTTACGTTACAGCCTTATTCTAAATGGATTAAATTATTTTTTTATTATCATCAATCTGTACACAATACTCCATAATAAAATAGCAAAAACAGGAGTTTAGACATTTTTTCAGTAATTAAAAATAAAGAACTGAAATATCACATTTACATAAGTATTCAGACCCTTTACTCAGTACTTTGGTGAGGCACCGTTGGCAGCGATTACAGCCTGAAGTTTTCTTGGGTATAACACTACAATTTGCAAAAAATTCTAACCACCTGTTTTTCCTTTTTTATTATGAGGTTTTGTGTGTAGATTGATGATTTAAAAAAAAAAATTAATCAATTTTAGAATAAGGCTGTAACGTAACAAAATGTGTAAAAAGTGAAGGGGTCTGATTAATTTCTGAATGCACTGTACATACCTGCAGGTCTTTGGATTGTGGGAGGAAATGGAAGATCTCGGATAAAACCCGCACAAGTCACAGGGAGAACGTAAAACTCTATGCAGATAGCACCCGTAGACGGGATCGAACCTGGGTCTCCGATGCTGCAACGTCACCCATTCATTCTCTCCAGAGATGCTGTTTGTCCCGCTGAGTTACTCCAGTTTTTTTGTGTCTATCTTCGGTTTAAACCAGCACTGCAGTTCCTCTCCACACATAGTTATATGCTTGACCCAGATTGGAGACCGGTTACATCGCAGGAGATAAAGACAATGGGCTTGTACTAAAATTAAAAGGAAGTGACTGGTCACGTCCATCAAAGGTTTTCATCTGCACCTTCAACTAGTCGCTCAGTTTATTAATGTAGAAAATGCAGGAAAACCATATGATCATTTACACAAAGAATGGAGGAAAAGTAAAGGGTATAGCCAGGACCATAAAATTACAGGTTTAAGTAAATGAGTGAAATTATGGCAGAAGGATTTCTATGTAGATGAGTCTCTGTCAGGATGTTGGAAAAACATAAATACAGACAAAATATAATAGAAATATTCATCAGGTTGGGCAGCTCATTTGAAGAAAGAAAACGAGTTGACTTTTAGGTTCAATAAATTGTAATCAAAATCCACCTGTGTTGTGTTGCGAGGGAGAGATGTCTAAGACAAAGAAATAGTTCTTATGGGCTGTCCCACTTAGGCGATTTTTCAGCGGACTGCCGGC
The DNA here is from genome assembly GCA_035221665.1 of Okamejei kenojei. Taxonomy (NCBI): domain Eukaryota; kingdom Metazoa; phylum Chordata; class Chondrichthyes; order Rajiformes; family Rajidae; genus Okamejei; species Okamejei kenojei. Next base: position 21,303,536 of record CM069131.1, read on the forward strand.
GAATGTCAAGTTGCCGGCAGTCACCTGAAAAACCGGGAACTGGAATGGCGACTGTCAGAGCGGAACACACACACGCACAAACACATCGCAAAGGCAGGAGCCAGGGCAAGCGGGGGAGCGCTGTCTAAAAAATTCCCATGGTGCAAAGCCAAGATGGTACAGACACACACCACGATGAACAGGAAGGTTGGCGCTGTAATTAAGACAGCTAAAGCACAGTGTCATTTCCTTAGTTCTGAAAACTACTGCTTACCTTTTTCTTCCGCCAATGAGTCATTGAAATTCACCGGTCATCACTGGCCCCAACCTACGAGAACCTCTGAGAACCTTAGACCTCCTGGCAACCCACTAGGAACACCTTGCGACCCACCTATGGCTCGAGAATTCTCGCTACTCTCCATGGCGGCTTCATTCTAGCCGCCGCTAATTTTTCAACACGTTGAAAAATTCTCGGCGACGATAATGAGGCCGTGACTGGTTCCCAAAATGTGGGAACTCCTGAAGACCATGAAGGCGACTCCCCGGCAACCACCAGCGAACAAGTGGCGACCACGTGGCGACTGCAAAGTCTCCTGCAGTCGCCTAAGTGGGACAGGCCCATTAAGATCAGAGAAGGTTTGTCAAGAGAGAAAATATAAGGTACGTCTTTGCACAAAAGATGATAGAAGTGTGGAACACTCTCCCAAAAAAATTATTTGTTTAATTGATAATTTTAAATCTAAGATTAATCAAATGTTGCTGGCCAAGTTTATTAATAAATGTGCAACTAACGTAAAATTATTATATAGATCAGCCACAAGATGATTGAATCATGGAACAAAGGTGAGAGATGAATGTTGTATTCCTATGTGACACTAACAGAACCCTTTCCTTCACCCTTCCTTTCACTCAGCTCACTTAATTTGCACTTTATGACTGTCAACCGTGCTTCCATGTATTTGCAAAGATACTTGATACCTCAAAGGCAACTGAAAGAATAAATACTGTAGGTCACAAGGATAAGCCAAATTAAAGTTGTACAATATGGGCTTTGAGAGCTACATGCAAGATTCGTCTACACAGTCAGATCACATGAGATCTCCACTAACCAATTTGTGACGAGACGTTCAACGTTGCAGCTTGAGTTATGATTTTGGATCAGAATCTATGTAATTCATCCTTTTACCACCAGTGCAAAGATTTGCCGTGTAAAATACAGAATGAAGAATTAGCATGACTGAAAACAATATATTTTTAATCAGATTGCTGAACTTTGCACACAATTAATTTATTCTTAACGATCTACTGAGCAATACTTTGTGCTGGGAAAGGAGTTGCAGCAAAATTGGCTCCAATTTCTACTTTATCTACATATCAATTGAGGCAATAACAACAATATCTTCTCTGAAATTGCTTTTCTTTAGGTTTAGGTTTATAATTAAACATTCGCCCAGTAATTACATACTGGGCTTTTAATTGAAGGATATCTTTCAATCTGCACTCACCTAGAGCAGGTACCATGCCACCCTAGATAAATCTGTCCTTCATTCTTCTGCTTACTGTGCTGTACAATGTCCTTTGGTGTATGACTTCAATGGACAGTATAGTACTGTATGCATGCTGGAAGTCAGCTTTGAAAACTCAGTTCTATTCACTTGAATGGAACCAAATTTCACAGTTCAACACACAAATGTTACGATCACAATTCAGGGAATAAATCCCCATCCCTTTTTTATGTCGAGGATTTATCTCCACAGCAGATCTATGTCAACACCTGAATTGATTAATAATTGTTTTACATAATACAACCTGACTACACCATCATTCTGTTAGTATATTTACACATTTATTATAGAAAGTAAGTGTGTGTGTGTGTGTGTGTGTGTGTGTGTGTGTGTGTGTGTGTGTGCGTGTGTGTGTGTGTGTGTGTGTGTGTGTGTGTGTGTGTGTGTGTGTGTGCATGTGTGTGCGCGCGCGTGTGTGTGTGTGTTGTAATCGGCAACTGGCTATTAGGTGTAATCCTGGACAGCAGAACCAGAGATGCAGTCTGGTGTCACCCAGGAATGTATCATGATTAACAATCTACGCACTGACTGCAACAATTCACAGCAATAATGAACACAAGTGTGGAAAGGTTAGTGGTTCCCAAACAACAGGTGTGGATCACATTCCTCATGGAGACAATTCCTGTACAAAACACGTTTGTCTGCTGGTATGGCAAAAAGTGTTCGGTATGTGAAGGGGATAACTCTGTCCAAAATAAAACATTCACCTGACATCTGTGACAAATTGATCCGTTTATCTCACTTTTTGCAGGGCCTGGTCTTTTCTAAACACTAGACTAATGTACACATTTCAAAGTAATGAATTGGGAAGTACTGGGAATGACAGCAAAGAAAATAAAGTGGAAATTTGAACAGCGAAAATCAGTAAAGGAAAAGTTTGTTTTGTATTAATTTGTTAGAGGATGTGTTAAAGGTTTACTTGATTCATGTCAGACTTTGGGAGTGAACAAATGAAATGGAAAACAAATGGTCAGCATAAGATCGAAACAAAATGCTGGAGTAACTCCCTCTCCCCTGACGCTCAGTCTGAAGAAGGGTCTTGACCAGGAACGTCACCCATTCCTCTTTTTCAGAGATGCTACCCGTCCCGCTGAGTTTCTCCAGCATTTTGTGTGTATCTTCGGTGTAAACAAGCATCTACAGTTCCTTTAAGCCAGCATAAATAGTGCAGACCTAAAACAAATTAATTAAAAGTGCTGGCAAATTCAGAACACTCCTGAAGCCCAATCAGATCATTCTTAGGGAGTAAACCACCGTGCGAATACCATGATTATTTTGCATCTATCCTGAAAAAAGGGAAAGCATTTTTCACCAATCCAACAATGGATGACAGCTGCAAACCCTTAGACTATTTTCAAAGGCTGCCATTCTCAATTGTTTTTGTTAAACCGTGGCAGTGCCCTGCTCTGGGGGGGGGGGGTTTGATGACTACATGGGTGGTCCTTTCAAGCAAAATGCTTCCTGGTGACCATGACAAAGGTTTGCCAGATGCAGAAAGTAATTCTATTATTTTATATAACTCTTCCTCAAATCTTTTTTTTTTAATCTGCTGGTTTGCAGCACATTTTAAATTGAAATATATTTTTAAGTTATCTATCATTATAAGCACAGGTTCTTCTTTGTTAATGTAAATGTATGCATCCTCGTTGCTGAGGCCAGGGTGTTGTTTTGTTGTTAATGTATTCTTTGCCTCTTATACTAACTTGAATGTTGTTTTCTTCGAAGTGAGAGATGTCTGAATGCATGACCATAACTTAATTGGAAATAGGTGATTTATTTTGCATAAATTTGATTCAGCATTCATGCAGTGGACTCATCAACCTCAAGACATTGGTTAAAATTGTTCGAACCAATTTCATGTCACTTGTCACAAGAGAACCAGACAGCATCCCAAGAATAGCCCTGCACTGGACACCGGAAGGGAAAAGGAAAAGAGGGAGACCCAAAACCACCTGGCGTTGAACTGTAGAGGAGGAAATGAAAACAATGGGCCTGACCTGGGGTAGTGTCCAAAAGCTAGCCCAGAACAGACAGGAGTGGATAATAGGCAGTAAGTATCTTGTGAATTATTCCAAACTCTTTGCTTGCGAGCTACATTTTTGAGTAGGGTTTCATAAAATATCCTTGATTTTTGTATTGATTTTACAGATCATAAAATATCCATTGATTTGATGACCCTCTCTTTCAAAATATCTCTTTGTTTCCATTATTTGTTATTACCACTCTCTAGCTTGTATATTAAATTGATTAATGAAATTGTGAACTGGCTTTAAACTCTGTTTTAGTTCACATGGCATAGATGCTTCAAAGATACAGGGTTAGCAATGTTACGGTGTGGGTTGTCGTGGTTATCCCTTGAGGTCGAGGATGATGGTCTATGTTCCGTTATTTTTCTGTCCACAGAAGGAAGACGCCTATGCGTGTGTTTGTTTAACGTGTACTAGACGTTGCACTCCAGGAAGCACCTGGTCCTTCTCAAATCAATCAACTAATGCCAATGGCAAGGGAACCAAGATGATTGGAGCCGATAGATCTGTTGTAGCCTTCATCCGCCTTCACAGCCATTGAGTTCAAGATAATTTTGTCTGCTTGGTCCGCCGTTGAGGTCTTGTAGGTTGGATCGTTCTTAGTCTGGACCCTCATCCTCAACCTTATTGCCATGGGTGGCCCTACCAGAAGCTGGTGCTTCCGACAGCATCGCTCTCGCAAACATGGGGACACGCAAGCCTCTTCGCCACGACAAGGTAAACGAAGAGGGTTATGATGTGGGTATATAAAGTTTAATATATGTTAAACTTTGATTGTACCTTTCCAGATATGTATTCCTGAGATCAGCATAGAGGACCCATGTTAAACGTGAATACTGTGAAATTCCAATATGTATACAAGGCCTGACAACAGTTCAACTCAAATATAAAATCAGGCCTTATCTGGATGGTTTGAGGTCAAGTTTGACGTCTAGTTTAGTATAGTTTAGAGATACAGCATGCAAACAGGACCTTCGGCCCAATTAGGCCACGCCGACCAGCGATCCCCGCACATTAACACTCTCCCACACACACGAGGGACGATTTCTACATTTACCAAGCCAATTTACCGACATACCTGTACATCTTTGGAGTGTGGGAGGAAACCGAAGATCTGAGAGAAAACCCATGCAGGTCACGGGGAGAACATACAAACTGTACAAACAGCACCCGGTCAGAATCGAACCAGGGTATCCAGCGCTGCATGTGCTGCACTAGTAAACACTGCCCAGTCCATCATCGGCTCTGACCTTCCTTCCATCGAGGGGATCTACCACAGTCGCTGCCTCAAAAAGGCTGGCAGCATCATCAAGGACCCACACCACCCTGGCCACACACTCATCTCCCTGCTACCTTCGGGTAGAAGGTACAGGAGCCTGAGAACTGCAACAACCCAGTTCAGGAATAGCTACTTCCCCACAGCCATCAGGCTTTTAAACCTGGCTCGGACAAAACTCTGAACATTAATACCCCTCCATCTGTTATTTGCACTTTATTAATTTATTAATTAATGTGTGTATTTAAGTATATAACTGTAGTCAATGCCTACTATGTTCTGTTGTGCTATGCAAAGAAAGAATTTCATTGTTTGACTTGACTTGTAAGGCAGCAACTCTACCACTGCATCACCGTTATAAAAACCCTATGATGCCATGAGCTTTGCTGTCACGTGGAGCATAGCAAAGTTTCTGATCTGCCCACTTCTCCAAATTTCCTTTCTTTAAAGGACGCTGAAGGACTTGACCCTACCTGGAAGTCTAACATTCTACCGTTGTCAATTATTTCCCCAACTAGCACCTCTAGAATGTGATGCTTACAGCTCCCATCTTCCTACACCAGATCATCTCCCAGATTTTCCCGTCCATTGCCTAAAGCTCCTTTATCTTCTCCAACAGTCGGAGTCATTCCAAGACATCACCCAATTCAGAGCATCTTGAATTCCTGATTGTCTTCACTATCATCTCCCCATCTACACCCAAACAAAGCTGGTTGTTTCCATGACTCCCTTCATCTTCTCCCTGATTCTTTCCCACACAATTATGTCCAAGGCATTACTTCATCCCTGCCTCCAAATAGCTCCCAGATCACCTCTGTTGCCCTGAAGAGCCTCCCTAAGATCCTATCGCTGATTGGCCCCTCCTACTTCTTTTACCTCTGCAGCTCCAGTACCATCACACCTGATCATCTCCCTTCCCAGAACCCATTCTTCATCCCCGTCTTTCCTCAGCCCAAGCCTTAGCTCCCCATCCCAAATCCACAATGCAACACAAATCCTTTGGCATCTCTATTGTCTACAATAATGGGAGGTCTCAGTGAAAGGCATTTGAAGCTGTTCAAAGTCTACTCAAATATGCAAGAGGCTAACCTGATAGAAAGTCAGAGAGCTAGGAAAGTCACACAATCAGCATATGTTCCCTATGTATAGTTTTTAAACATATGTACGCATAAATTCTGGGCCATAATAATTTATTTTTGTTGATCTGATGCCAGATTGCACATTAAATTCCATCTCTGCAATATAGTGGAAGGACCCTGTAACAGATGCAGGGATATTCTTTGGAAATTTACATCAGGCCCAATTCTCTAGAGATGTGAAACAATGAAAGAATGCTGCTGAAAATCAAACTTAAGACATTGTGGAACATAACAAGTGTTTGTTGCATGCATTCCATGAAAAAAAATGGGCAAGACACATTTCTATTTCCATCCCCTTGCGTGAGGAAGGCCACCTTGATATTCATCCTGAATTTATCACTTACCACTTAAAATATGTCTTGCCATCAAAGCTTAATCCAGGAACAGTATTAACCCTTTTGATCCACTTTGTATCACCAAGATATGTGGAAGCAGTTGAGAAGTGTCCCATCACCTTTCACCCTTCCTGAGCCAATAGCAAATACTATGATCAGCCGATTACCTTTGTCAACTTACTCTGGGTTGTCTGGGAAACAGGGTCATAGTTGACTGGGTAAGAATAGTGAACAAATACTTTGTTTCTGTTTTCACGGAGGAGAAGGCAAGACAGTGAGATATGTGTGGAGAACAGTAATATGCAAGGACAGATTGACATTAAGAAAGAGGAGGTGCTGGGGGTCTTGAAGAGCATTGTGGATAAATCCCCAGACCCTGATGGGATCTACACCAGGTTATTGGGCGAGGCAAGAGAGTGGACGCCTTGATGAAGATCTTTGCATCTTCTCTAGCCATAGGTGAGGGCCGGAGCTAATGTTATTCCATTGTTTAAGAAGGGAAGTAGAGAGAAAGCAGGGGATTGTCAGCTGGAAAGTTTCACATCACTAGTTGGGAAGCCAGTGGAGAGGGTTCTTTGGAATAGGATTTAGTCTTAATGGGAAGAGAATGGATTAATTAGGGACAGTCACATGGCAGTTCATGTCTTACTAACTTGATCAAGATTTTTGAGGACGTGACGAAGGTCATCGATGAGAGTAGGGCGGTGGATGTTGTCTACATGGATGTTAGTAAGGGGTATGATAAAGTCCTCCATGGTAGGCTGATCCAGTACTGGCTTACTGGTTGTGGTGGAAGGACAATATTCAGGCTGGAGGTTGGTAAGTTTGCAGATGACATCACGTTTGCTCAGGTTGCAGACTGTGAGGAAGGCGATCAAAGTATACAGTGGAATCTAGATCAGCTATGGAAATTGCAGAGAAATGGCAGATGGAGTTCAATCCACGTAAGCGTGAGGTATTGCACTTTGGGAAGTCAAATGTAAGGGGAAAATATACATTTAATGGCAGGACCCTCAATAGCATTGATGTACAGCGAGATCTTGGCGTCCAAGTACATAATTCCCTGAATGTGGCAACACAAGTAGATAGGATAATAAAGAAGGTATGTGGTATGATTTTTAAAGAAGGAACTGCAGATGCTGGAGAATCGAGGGTACACAAAAAGCTGGAGAAACTCAGCGGGTGCAGCAGCATCTAAGGAGCGAAGGAGATGTGGTATGATTGCCTTCATTGGTTGGGGCATTTGGGCATAAGAGTCAGGAAGTCTTGATACGGTTTTATAGGACTTTGGTTAGGTCGCATTTGGAGTATTACATGCAGTTCTGGTCAACCCATAACAGGAGGGATGTGGAGGTTTCTGAAAGGGCGCAGAATAGGTTTACCAGAATGATGCCTCAAATAGCGGGTATTAGCTGCAGGGAGAGGCTGGATAGAATTTGATTATTTTTCCTGGAATGTCAGAGTTTGCAGGGATGCCTGATAAAAGTAAATCAAATTATGAGAGGGATATATACGATAGACAGTCAGAACTTATTTCCCAAGATTGAAATATCAAATACCAGCACTATTCTGAGAGGGGCAAAGTTTAAAGGAGATGTGTGGAGCGTGTTTTTTTACACAATGATGAGTGCCTGGAATGTGATGTTGGGGGTGATGAAGGTGGCAGCTACAATAGAGGCATTTCAGAGATTTTTGGAGAGGCACATGGTTATGCAGGTAGATGAATTATGTGCAGGCAGATGAGTTGGTCTTGGCATCATATTCGGCAGATATTATGGACTAAAGGGCCTGTTCTTGTGCTATATAGTTCTATGTTGGTGCAAACTACCATACTATGACTTTTTTCATTTAATGATACCATCAGTGAGGTTGTAAACATTAACAATTACTTAAATGTTTTTATAAATGTTGAAAATAATTCAAATTTCCTCTGTGTCAAACAGAGTTCAGTGTAAAACGATATTGTTGATCATAATTTAGTCTTCAATGATGACAATATCTCTTAAATTTGTATTACAAAAAATAAAATCTGTAGCTATTCTTACCAGAGGCTTCACATAACTGGGGAGGCTAGAGAAGCTGGGAATGTTCTCCTTTTAGTAAAACCAAAGGGAAGGCAAGATATTGAACAATGCTATACAAAAAATATAAGAGATTGCCAGCATCAGGAGAAACTGATTTCATTGCCAGTGGCCCTGAAGGGCCCACATTTGAGATTACCAAGAGAAAAAGGCAAGAGGGGGGCAGACCTGAGGATTAATTTTACATTCAGGAATGTGCCGCCTGAAAAGGTGGTGAAAACAGATTCAATCATACATTTCAAAAGGAAACTGGATAGATGTTTAAAATGTAAACTATCACTGAGCAGTGGGAGTGAGATTACTTGATGGGTCAGCATAACTAGAAAAAGCTGAATACTCGGCATCTGCTTTATTTGATTCAATCAAACCAACATCTTAAACATTCAGCAGGTGGACAGGAGAGAGAATGCTCACTCCACATCAAAACTTATCAAAAATAATAAGTTTTGGGAATGTACAAAAGCCATGAATTAGAAAGCCGAGGCTTCGGTAATAATTTAAAGATAATAAAAATTGGGTACCCAAGTGTTAGGTACAATGTGGTTCAATTGTGAAATTGAACACAGGATTAAGGCCGATACACAAAGATACAATGACTATTATGGGTTTTTTTTAAATAAAGAGAGTATCCCATTAATATAATATCTTTCATGGTCCTTTTTGAACCTCAAAAAGTCTCTTTTTAGCTAATTGAGTTGTTTTAAACTGCAGACATTGTTGAAATGCAGAAAGTTCAATAGATCATTTGCTCACAGCACGATCCTATGAACAACAAGGTCTTTTGGCAGCATAACTATTAAGAAATATTGAATCAATATTGTGTAGTACAATATATGAACCCCGGCCTCTTTGGGTGGTTTTACAGGATCTTTTATGCCTACCTAAGAATGCAAAAAGGCTCCAACTAAATGTATCATCCTAAAGTCGGAACCACCTATTGTGCAGCACTCTCTGTGTAACACAGTAGTACTGGTTTAGATTTTAATGGAAAGATCTCTGGAGTCAGAGTTGAACCTAAAACATTCTGACTCGGGTGAGTCTGCAAACATTACGGCGGTAAATCTTAAACTGCCAAAATTGAAGGATCTCGACCCAAAACGTCACCCAGTCCTTCTCTCCAGAGACGCTGCCTGTCCCGCTGAGTTACTCCAGCTTTTTGTGTCTATCTTCTGCCAAAATTAAAAACTTGGAAACCCATTACACAAATGATCAAGAATAGACTTTTAAAAGATTGCAATTAACTGGCAAAAATAGTGATCAATTAATGACGTTTAAAAATCTGAGAGATGATGTTGATTGTTCAATTTATGTAAAATGCTGACACCACCTGATAATCTCTTTATCTCTCAACGCTGCTCAAACTTCACATGAAATCCCAATACAAATCCTGCTGAGATTTTTTTCATGTTGCTCTGTTAAAATGCTGAACGTAACCATTTGCGGCTCATAATGCACGGAGCTTCTTTTTCAAGCAGTTGGCTAGCTGAAATGTAAAGTGTTGGCTTTAAAACTCAGTCTTGCCACATGATTGTTTTTAAGTTCGCTCTTGTGCTCCTGATGCTACTGATCAATTCAAGGATGCTGCTGGCAGCCTTCTGACATCTCACCCAAGGAGCATTGTCCATATGCAGATAAGAGCAGAGTATTAACTGTGACCAAACCCCGCAGCTGTGATTTAAAGGACAAGTTTTGACTGACTTTTTCTCTGACTTTTTTTTAACTGTGTCAAACAAGTCACAGTGATTACTTAGAAGAAAATAATGTATTTACCAACGCTAGTGAGGAAGGGACAGAGGAAGGGTTGGCCATTAAATTTAGGGACCTTGACCAGCTGGCCTGCAGCTGTTGCAGGTGATGTTATGCTGAAGCTATTGCGAAGGCAATCGCCATTCAACCAGCTGCCACAGTCATTCAAAAGATCCAGTATATAACCAATGCCAACAGATTTTATTTCTGACTCGTAACTAAATACAATTGCTCTTCCTTGTGGAAAATAGTGCAAGAAATTCCTTCAATTAACAACTGTTCCTTAAAGAGAAACTGCTTCTGAAAAACATTAGTCAAAATAATCACATTTTAAGTAGCTCTTGTTAGGCAACATCAATCAAAACATTCCAAGTGGAACCTTCTGAACACAAACCCAAGGAATATTGATAGAAAGCAGCCATTAACTAGAAATGATATAGGGAGAGAGGCACAAATGCTGGAGTAACTCAGCGGAACAGGCAGCATCTCTGAAGAAGGGTCTCCTCCCGAAACGTCACCCATTCCTTCTATCCAGAGATGCTGCCTGTTCCGCTGAGTTACTCCAGCATTTTGTGTCTATCTTTGGTGTAAACCAGCATCTGCAGTTCCTTCCTACACACTGATATAGGGAGATAGTTGGTTCAGATCCTCTGCTCTTCTGTCAAGCTGAACAGAGAACCGAAAAATATCAAAACCCAAGAAATATCAGAACATACCCTTCAGGATTTCAATATTTCAAGATTTGCATTTCTTTGCATTTTCATATTTTAATTATGATAAGGAGAGAAACAGAATTGAGATCAGAACGGGCAAAGAAAATTAGGATTGTCGAAGATTTAATAATAAAGGTCAATGTAAAAAGTTGTTTTGTTATTAATCATGCAAAAACTCTGCATCATTACATAGTAGCCTCCCTGCAAATGGTTGTATTACCTTTCTGTTTTGTTCATGACCACTCTCACCTTTGGGAACATGTTAGAAATGATATTTCGGATAAGTGGCAGTGGTATACTCTAAGGCCTAGCAACATTTGCACCTTTCATTCATGTCAGGGTTGACATAAGTCAAAACAAATCGCATTTTAAGTAGTTCTAGTTGGGCAACATTCATCAAAACAGTCCAGGTGGAACCTTCGGAAAACAACTCAAAGGAATATTGATCGAATGCAACAAAAAAACATTGTCTTGTGCAACCATTTATTATAAAACAACTAGGGATATGTCAATGTTATCAACTGCATGGAAATAATGAAGCATTGCCCACTTGAATTTACCTACATGATGTTTATTTCGTGGATTTTGAGGAAAATTTGAGGATTAACTCTATTCATGTAATTTCCACAAAGGAGGAGTATCCCTTTCAAAATCATTACATCCTGTACAAGGGAAAGAAAATGTCTTCTGGACTATTCCATTAGGTTTGGAAATTACTGAATATTTCCAGGGTACACAAAAAGCTGGAGAAACTCAGTGGGTGCAGCAGCATCTAAGGAGCGAAGGAGATAGGCGACGTTTCGGGTCGAGACCCTTCTTCAGACTGGTCAGGGATCAGGGAAACGAGAGATATAGACGGTGATGTGGAGAGATAAGGAACAATGAATGAAAGATATGCAAAAAAGTATCGATGATAAAGGGAACAAGCTATTGTAAGCTGTTTGTGGTGTGAAAATGAGAAGCTGGTGCGACTGGGGTGGGGGAGGGAGATAGAGATAGAGGGAATTCCAGGGCCCGAGGGCTGAGGGAGAGGTGGGAAGGGGGGGAGACAGCAAGGGTTAACAGAATTGAGAAAATTCAATATTCAAGCCCAAAGGATGCAGACTCCCCAAGCAGAATATGAGGTGCTGTTCCTCCAGCTTGCGGTGTTGCTCACTCTGGCCGTGGAGGAGGCCCAGGACCGAGAGGTCGGATGTGGAATGGGAGGGGGAGTTGAAGTGCTGAGCCACCGGGGGAGGTCGGGTTGGTTATTGCGGGACCGAGCGGAGGTGTTCGGCGAAGCGATCGCCAAGCCTCCGCTTGGTCTCACCGATATAGATCATCTGGCATCTGGAGCAGCGGATGCAGTAGATGAGGTTGGAGGAGGTGCAGGTGAACCTCTGTCGGACCTGGAAGGACTGCTTGGGTCCCTGAAAGGAGTGGAGGGGGAGGTGAAGGGACAAGTGTTGCATTTCTTGCGGTTGCAAGGGAAAGTGCCCGGGGAAGGGGTAGAGTGGGAGGGGAGGGAAGAATTGACAAGGGAGTTGCGGAGGGAGCGGGTCTTTGCGGAAGGCAGACGGGGGGGAGATGGGAAGATGTGGCGGGGTGGATGGGTCACGTTGGAGGTGGCGAAACTGGCGGAGGACTATATGTTGTATTTGCCGGCTGGTGGGGTGAAAGGTGAGGACCAGGGGGACTCTGCTCTGTTTGCGAGTGGGGGAATGGGGAGCGAGGGCAGTGTTGCGGGGTATGGTGGAGACCCTGGTGCGAGCCTCATCAATAGTGGGGGAGGGGAATCCCCGTTCTCTGAAGAATGAGGCCATTTGTGATGACCTGGTGTGGAACACCTCATCCTGGGAGCAGATGCGGCGTAGACGGAGGAATTGGGAATAGGGGATGGAGTCCTTACAGGAAGCAGGGTGGGAGGAAGAGTAGTCCAGGTAGCTGTGGGAGTCAGTGGGTTTGTAGTGGATGTCGGTCAGGAGCGTATCACCTGAATATTTCCATGCATTTTCTCAGCACACGACAGGCTCGTTTACTGCTTTATGCACTAAAGGGTTTTGAAGTTGTGAAATGAGCAAACAAGGAAAATAATTCACTTCATGAACCAAAATAAGAGAACTAACAGAAAGAAGATCCAATGGCACAAGATATTCTCTCACTCCCAAATACATTATTTTTCTGTCTATGTTTATTTAGAAATGTGTTTAAGAACATTTGAATAAACTGATTATTTTGTTCACTACTTTTTACTTCTCCGGAATCTGTTAAGAGTGGTTGTTGAAATTAGTAGTAAAGAGCCTGTCCCACATGGGCGTCATTTGCGCATCACGCAGATGGCGCGCGAAGACTTTGAACATCCCAAAATCCTGCGGCGTCATGCACGACCGTGCGTCACTGCCTATGTCACCACGCACCATGCGCGCATCACTGCTTGGCACGACGCGCGCGTCATCCGGCGTGACGCGTCAATGATGTTGTGTAAATTACCCGCAAATGACGCCCAATTGGGACAGGCCCTTAACTTCAGCACTCAGAGAGAAATTTAATTAAAACATTGAAATGATTTAATTTAATACATCAACTGTGATATTTCAGCTAGACAAATGACTGAAAAAGAATATCCTTACATTGGGGTTGCATAATTATTAACACATGGAGTTGTGGTAATTAAAAAATATTATATTCAATGGTTTTGGACCAAACTGCTAAATGAGTCATCGCATCTTTAAGTATGATGAGGAATTGTTCAAATGAGGTACATTTTGCTACATAATTTAAATCAAAATGCTATAGTTTACTAAATCATGCTTAAGAGGTCATGTTGTACAAGTGGAAGCATCAGAATAGAAACAGAAACACACAGCTGTATGACTAGTTATATAAGGGCATCACAGATAATAGTTTAACTCAAAAATGCTAGAAATCTAAAAATGCACAAGCCACAGGCTAGCATTCTCCTCAGCAATCCCCACTTAAATATCAGTCATGGAGAATGCACATGAAGAGGTTTGTTGCTTTCCCACATTGAACAGCCTTCCTTCTCAGTGTACCTATAGTCTCACTATAGCATTTTAATTTAAAATGCTACAGTGAGTCACCACAGGGCCCGTTTCCATACTGCATGCTAAAGTCTAAAGACAGTTAGACCATTCAGAACTAGAACTTCAGCTTTAGACATCATGTTACAGAACTCAAACATTTTTCAGAAATGGTACAGAAAAGGGAATGAAGATTTATCCTAAGTCTTAAAACAAAATATCCCTCCAAAGTAACAAAAAAAGGATTAGAAAACCTGTGTGACTCAAATTGGTAACAGTCCTACCTCTCCATCATGTAGTGGATGGGAGCCATATTTTAAGTTTATGTTATTAAAGCAGGATGATACTGGTCAGTGCATAGTTCGATATGCTGATGGTTTGAAATATCATCCTTCAAATGAAATGTTAAATTACCATTCTAACAGCCAGTTTTGGTTTAGATGGAAGTTTCAAGGTCCTGTGACGTCAGCTCAAATACAGGCAAGAAATTAGCCTATGTGCCTTCCTCAAGTACAAGAATCAATCTCAATAAATGATTCATCAAACTCTTTACCTAAATGCTTTTCTTTCTGTCAGATCCCTGTCAGTGAATGTTAGCAATCTATCGGGCTGCAGGGCATCCCAGCACCGACTGATCTTGGGGGGGGGGGCAGGCATCTCACAATTCCAGCAACTAAGGCTCCATTCTGGCTTCTGGTGCTGCCTGCGTGGAGTTTGCATGTTCTCCCTATGGGTTTCCTCCATGTGCTCTGGTTTCTTCCCACATCCCAAAAATATACTAGTTGTTTGATGAACAGGCTCCTATAATTTAGTCTCACTGGAGGTCTGGTGCGAAGATCAAAGTCTTCCCTTGAATCGGCAATTATGATTGTGCAGGTGAAGGGAATGTAGTTGGGAGAGTGGGTTTGTTCTGAAACCTGCAATAGACTTCATGAGCCAAATGGCCTCCTTCTATATCATAAGGAAACAAACACAAAAACAGGCAAAAATCTAAACAAATGCACACAATTTTTTTTCCATCAAAGACTATCAAACAGGAATAAGAATAACTGCAAAAAACACTTAAAACAGATGTTTCAGAAGGTCTCGGTAATTATAGAGCATTCTCTATTATTTTAAACCAAACACGGAATCCATTAAATGCCACTTAAGAACGTATTTACAGTCTTTGCTTGCTGTTAGTCCTTTCAGTGAGGTAAATGCCTCTTTCTACCAGTTTGATTTATGGCACCATAAAACAGGTCTTCAGGTGCTCCCTACTTGTAAAATGTTTTACGAACCCCGTCATCTTTGGTGGGCTGTTCTTCTTTGATTCGGTTGACAATGACCAATTCTCAAAGTAAATGGTCGGGGTAGCAGAAGCCGAGAGCAATTTTGTTCACAGAGAGCAGTCATTCCACCTCACCAGCTCACCCCTATCCGATGTGATAATAGATATAAGTCACGTAGCAGCAGCAAAGAATTGTATTCTGGAGCCTCAATGAGATGAATGGCCATTGCCAGCAGGGGCAGTTAAAGAGGGGCAGTTAAGAGCAAATTGTAATGGTGTGGAACTTGAGAAAGGTCTAGACCACACCAGGTAAGGAGATTAGTGAACACACTGGGATCTTTGCAAGTTTAGCGGCTTCACAAGCTCCTATACCTGCACAGATACCAACAGTTTACTTTAGATTTATTGATCCCAGTGAGATTTGAGCTTACTCTTTGCATCCCAGTTCACTAACATTCTGCAGATGCCTTTAATCCAAAATATACTTGGTGTTTGCCTCAGTTCACCACCGAATTTAATTAGAACAAAGAAAGCAGTGGGAAAACAAAATTGCTGTAGCAGGAAGCACAGATTTATCAATGAAGAAAGTACATTTATTGTTTCAGAAATTCAGAAAATATGAAAATCAAATTCTGAATGCTTAATTGGCACTCAGATGCTTCTGCGTGCATGTCGGTGGCATGCTTGCCTTGTGAATTTGCAGAGTTGAAGAAGAAATGGCATGGTCAGTTACATATATATATGCATATATATTTATATATACTGTAGATATATATATACTGTTGATGGGTATATATACTGTGTGTATATATATATATATATATATATTATACTGTTGATATGGTTGAAGATATTCCTTTGTTATGGATTCAGACTACAGATTATGCATGTGACAACATGGGAATATTGGTGTACAGGCATTGAATGGTCACCTTTAATCTGTTCAAAAAATCATGCTCTGTCAATGGGAAATAATTTATCCGAATATTTTATTATCTTTCATGGCATGTAGCAAAATTCTATTGCTTTAATCATCAACTATCGTGATGCATTATTCTGCATTTTCATTTCATAGAATTCTTCCATTGAAGAAAAGATTTATCCTAAAATTGAATGCACCATAGATCTCCCAATAATTACTCAACAAACTTACAGGTTTCGGCCAGAAAGGTTGCCTATCTCCTTCGCTCCATAGATGCTGCTGCACCCGCTGAGTTTCTCCAGCATTTTGTGTACAACTGATTTTCCAGCATCTGCAATTCCTTCTTTAAAACGTACAGGACTGATGTCTCAACTGTCAATACTTCTGTGCTGATCTCAAAACATCTGGCACCGCATGGGCCATCAATATTACTGCCACAAATAACTAAACAGAAACTTAACCCACAAGACAGACAAGAATAATCCTCAATAATAATTAGATTTTTAGAGGTATTAAACAAAAATTATTTTTTCAGGGGCTGTTGGTGAAGCAAAAATGTATTCCCTCATGTAAATGTTCATTAGTTGGTGCATAAGGCAACTCAATGTTATAATAATCACACCCTGGTTCTTGCTAAAGGAGTCGTTATTGGTATCGTCTGTGGAATTCTCTGCCTCAGAGGGCGGTGGAGGGAGGTTCTCTGGATGCTTTCAAGAGTGAGCTAGATAGGGCTCTTAAAAATAGCAGAGTTGGGGGATATGGGGAGAAGGCAGGAACGGGGTACTGATTGGGGATGATCAGCCATGATCACATTGAATGGCGATGCTGGCTCAAAGGGCCAAATGGCCTACTCCTGCATCTAGTGTCTATTGATTCTGCTTGTACAATTTAAAACTAAGTTTAGAGTCATCAAATTAGCTCCATATACTGTCATTTTTATACTGGTAACGATAAAGTCACCGTGTTAACTCATCTCTGAAGTGAATTGATGGATGTACAAAAATATCAAAAATACTCTACTTCTCAGATTGAACATACTAACATGTTTAATTTATTTCAACTTTATGAATTAATATAACCAGCATTATATTTCATATTTACCTTCCTGCAGCAGGCATTATATCTTTATGTCTAGATTATAATTACTGTAGGCACTATGAAAGGAGAAAATCATATATAAATAAAATAGGACTATAAAGCTAACTAAAACAGCTGTGGCAATCCATTAATGTATCTGTGGAACCCTTTGTCCATCTGGGAAGAAACTGAGTTGAGCTGCCGGCTGTTATGTTTAATAATATTTGGTAACTGTACAAAACAGATCTGATTCCCATACTTAGTTTCCCAGTGGTGTGAAGTGGCCTGTTACCACTTCACTCTATTTTCATGTCGGCTTCAGTCTGGTTTCTGTGCTGGTACATAATGGCTCACTAATCCACTGATGTGATATGTGTGTTCTGCAGACAGATTGAGTAGTGGCGTCTTAACCTCTGACCAGAAAATCTCAATCCATGAAACAAACCATTCAACAAACTAGCCACTGGTTTAGAAACCTGTAATGTATATCTACTTCTGAATGGTAGATTTCAAAAGGCAAATATTTTGGCTTTTTGGAGTTTCTGGATAGCTCATTGGTGCATAAGAAAATTCAGAATGAAAAAAATTAGCAAATCAAACTTACTCCATCAGAACCCAAGCATGATTATTTTATTGTGTGTTTCTGTCCCGCTTCTCAAATGTTGTGAGAATAACAGTCTTCCTAATGCATTCGCCACGTATATCTGTACAGCTCAATCCTGATTCTCACATGATAGAACACCAAGCTATACATGTCTGGCTTAGCTAGTACTTTTATGCCTGTTGGGGGTTACACAAAAGGCTGGAGAAATTCAGCGGGTGCAGCAGCATCTAAGGAGCGAAGGAGATAGGCGACGTTTCGGGTTGAGACCCTTCTTCCTTTGTATGCCAAGACGGAGCTAAATAAAGGTCATCCTTATTCTCATTCAATGACAAAGCAGGCTCTAAAGGCTAAAATATATCTTACTATCTCTATGTTAGTTATTGTAGCGAGTAGAGTTATAGTTATTGAGTGAGAGGATTGAGCACTGGTACGATAACAAAAACCTTTATAGTCAATCAGTCTGCAGAAAGGTCCCGACCCAAAACATCACCTATCCATGTTCTCCAGAGGTGCTGCCTGACCCGCTGAGTTACTCCTACACTTTGTGACCCTTTATACACTCTGTTCTCAATGACTGGATTCTTGGATAAGCTGTGGATAATAACAGCATCCAGGGAACCTGACGTCAGTTTGAAGCTATTGACTTCAAGGGGGTTACAAATAAATCAGAAGCAAAAATCTACTTTGCAGATATATCCATTGGGTTTTGTCTGTTTTGGATTTTGAGGACCATAATATAGTGCTGACCCCAACGGGAGACTCTAATGACTGGCCAGAAGTACATCAGGATCATAGTGGTGTGCATATCACAAGTGCTATCCACTATCGCCCCCAAATCATAACAAATCATCAAAATAGACCTGGTATGAAGGGATGGTCTGAGCCAGCATATTCATGTTGTTTGCAATGTCAGTGCTGCAATAAAAGAAATGGCCCGCAGGTCAGATTTGGTGCATCAAATGTCCCATATTGTTCAGTGGTAAATATGAATTTGGGTTACTGAGGGTATATTTGGTGAGTTTTATATGCAAGTAGCAGGTGCAAAATGAGCAAATCAGGTTGTTAGAAATTCATACCTAGTCAGTCATGCTAAAAACACCATCTGCTTACAGATATGATTTATTGTCTGCCTCCTCCAATGTGCTGTTACTAACACAGAGTGCATTTAGCACTACTGATCAGTGGTGAATTTTTAGATAACTGATGTCAATCAAATTCATATCTAAGTTAAAATGGACAAACATTTCACAGACTCGGTCTAGCCGTGTTATTACAGAGAGAAGTTGTAACTTTAAAATCTCTGTTTAGGAATTCACAGCAGTATTCAGTTTCCATTCTTAATGGATGTGACAGGCATTTGGAGCAAATTCAATACTAAGGCTCACAAACTACCCGTCGCTACAGATTAAGTATTGCTTATTAGCTTGTATGCTGATAATAATCTATTTCTAAATGAGTTCAAATTCTAAATGAGTTTCAAAGGTTACAATGGTCTTTTATTGTCACATACCAATTAAGGTACAGTGATATGCAAATTACTATACAGCCACACGAAGAAAAGCAACTATATAAAAGTTAACATAAACATCCACCACAGTGCATTCCCCACATTCCTCACAGATGGAAGGCAATAAAGTCCAATCTTATTTCTCTTTATTACTGGAAATAACTCAGAATTCAAACAAGTATACTCTTACTATTTCTAAGAAGATAGACACAAAATGCTGGTGTAACTCAGCTGGCGTACCTCAGCATCTCTGAATAGATCGAATGGGTGACGTTTCGGGTCAGGACCCTTCTTCAGAACCGACCCGAAATGTCATCTATTCCTTCTACCCAGAGATGCTGCCTGTCCCGCTGTTACTCCAGCATTTTGTATCTATCTCCAGTGTAAACTAGGATCTGCAGTCCCTTCCGACACTCTTACTATTTCTTGTAGATATGACGTCTTCATATGCAGTGGCAACTGGCAGTAGCTTTGAGTATTTGACCTGTTTATTTTTTACCATGTTCATCAAAAATATTTGCAATTACTTTGAAATTAAATGCCCTTCCACATCGCTGGAAATAAGGGAATGTGATTATGCTTTAAAAAAATTAAATGGTAATTCCACAGGAAGAAAATAAAGGAAATATATCATGAATAAGTTACCTCAGAAACACATTTAATAGTTAACAATCTATCAGTCATGGTATGTCTCCCAAGACATTATATTACTGATGTCATGTTGCTTATTGAAACTCTAGCATTGCTTGCTTGCACCTGTGGAGTTTAGAAATTGTGTTTCCCTTACACATTGATGAAAGAACAAAATAAATCATGAAGGTGATATTATAAACTTTATCTTAACAGTGCTTCCTCAACCAGTGCTCTTTCCAGCAAAGAATGAATACTGATTTCAGCATCAGTTACCAGGTCATATCACTAAAAACCTTGTGAGGAAAATCTGTCACTTTGAGGGAAATCAAGCGTTACATCCAGACAAATCAGATTAGGCAGGGTTATACATGCAGCAGTGTAATTTAGTACTTCAGTTAATATTGAATGTTCTATAATTTCAACAATTGCATTTAATACGTTTTAAATTTAGATTGACTCTAATTTCTCGGGCATATCTTAAACACAATTTATACCCTTTCCCCATGACAGGTCTAGATTGCGTTATAATATGCCGGCTATTGGTGATTAGCATAACAAAGCAGTCAAATTGCTCGATTCAATCTTTCTTGTTCTCTGCCTGCCAAGCTGCCTAACAGGGCAAACACTGACATAAGCTCAATATTGTTGTGCAACTAGATGCTAATCTGCAGTGGCATTTCACTGCTTTCACCACAATGCAATTGGTGACTGTCTCATTGCCAAATTAAGCGCAAGTCCCTTCCAGTTGTATGCTTGTCAATGTTACTCATTTGCCAGCAGTCTGGTATGCAGGTACTGTATGTATATTCTTATCTGGTTATCCTTTAAAATGACAGTTTTATTATGCACACCCTTACCATAAACTGCCCAGTTTAACAATGATGTATGTCTTCCAAACTTTAGCTACAATTTATCACTTACTTTGATCACTTACTTTTTGATCACTTCCTGGTTATTATGTCAAAATTAGTCAGTCTGACTGGATGAAAACAGGCCCTTCGGCTCCACTTGCCCACACTGGCCATCATGTCCCATCTACACTAGTCCCATCTGCCTGCATTTGCCCCATATCCCTCTAAACTTGTCCATATCCATGTACCTGTCTAAATGTTTCTAAAACGTTGCGATAGTCCCTGCCTCAACTACCTGTCAATTGTAACAGAAAGTAAACTATAAGTAGCACTGCATAACAACATCCATGCACCCAACTTGGGGAACTTGGGATAGATAATGGAGATGCCTTGCGGACAGTTTGTTACGGTCAAGGAGGTGCTGGACATTCTATGGAGTATGAGATGGATAAATCTCCCGGGCCTGATCAAATAATCTGAGGACACAATAGGAAGCTAGAGAAGAAATTGTAGGAACCCTGACTGAGATACAGTATATGCATGATCATTAGACATCATGCATATACATCTGGTGAGGTGCCAGAAAGTTGTTATAAATAAAGTATAGTAAAATATCCTTTATTGTCATTTGCTATCTACTATGTGTTGCCTTTATTTAAGAAGGGCTGCAAGGAAAGGCCTGGGAACTATAGGCCACACATCTGTGGTAGTTACTGGAGAGGACTCTGCAAGATATTATATATACATGTTTAAGGGAGTAATTAAGAATAATCAGTATGGTTTTGTCTGTGGGAGATCATACCTTAAGAATCCTTGATAAGGTTCCACGTAGTAGGTTGCTCTGGAAGGTTAGGATACATAGAATACATGGGAGCCAGGGATAGCTAGTTTGCCCAACCTCTCCCTATAGTTTAGACTCTCAAGTCCTGGCAACATCCTCATAAATCTTCCCTGCATTCTTTCCAGCCTTAATGTCATCCTTCTAATAGCAGGGTGACCAAAACTGAACACCACCCCACCAATGTCTTGTACAATTGTAACAGAACATTCCAAATCTCTAAACTCAACACCCTGATTGATGCAGGCCAATGTACTAAAATACTTCTTGCCCACCCTTTCAACCTGTGATGCCACTTTCAGGGAACAATGGACTTGCATGCCTAGATCCTTCTGCTCCACAACACTCATCAGAGCCCTGCCATTCACTTGCAAGGTCCTGCATGGTTTGACTTTCCAAATTGCAACACCTCGCACTTATCTGTATTAAAGTCTATTAACCATTCCTCAGCCCACTTGCCCAGCTAATTAAGATTCTGCTGTAATTTTTGATAACTATCTTTGATATCTACTATGTCACACAGTTTAGTGTCATCTATAAATTTGTCAGTCATGCCGTGTGCATTCTATCCAAATCACTGACATGGTACTATGTTAACATTTCAAAGATATTTGGGGAGTACATGGATAGGAAATTTTTACAGGGATATTGGCCAAATGTGGCAGGTGGGACGAGCATAGTTGCAGCATCTTGGTCAGCATGCGCAAGTTGGGCCAAAGGGCCTGTTTCCATGCTCCATGACTCTATGACATACTCATGGATTCCTCTGTACAAATCTATTGATACTTGAGTCAAGGATCTACTCTTACTGAAATAATGAAATTACAAATTAACATTGATGAATCTTCAAAGAGAGACAAACAATGCTGGTGTAATTCAGCGGGACACGCAGCATCTCTGGAGAGAAAGAATTAGTGACCTTTTGGGTTGAGACCCTTCTTCAGACCTCAGAATCTTTAATTATTTTCAATTTGTCATTGTTGCTTCTACGCTGTTGTAATTACTCAAAATGTATTTGAGAAAAAGCAAAGTATATTATGAAACCAATAGTAGTTTTCTGTGTTTGAAATGTGCTAACGGTCTTTTCTCAATCCATATTTTTTTTTATTTTCCTCTATTGCATTATTGTATTTCTCCGAAAAACTCTAATCCATGTGTTTGCCGCACCATTACTTGCTTGAGTCTCAACCCTTTTTCTCTTTCATATATATATATATATATATATATATATATATATATATATATATATATGTACATGTGCGGCAAACACATTTTTCGGAGAAATACAATAATGCAATAGAGGAAAATAAAAAAAAATATGGATTGAGAAAAGACCGTTAGCACATTTCAAACACAGACATACTGTATCACGTTAGAGATTTAGTATATATATATATATATATATTGCTGCAGTTTTCTCAACTCTCCCAGTTGGCACTAAATCTCTAACGTGATACAGTATCTCTTAAAAATGTAAACTGTTCACATTACTTAACTGTTTGTATTACTTAGGCCTACAGATGGTAGGAGAATCCGGCAATTATATGGTCCACTGACCATATATGTTGATCAAGAAAGGAAATGAAGATTGGATTTCAAATTTCCATTAATAACAGCTAAGTAGCAGGCAAAAATCAGGACAACATTGGTTTCAAAGATCTTTGGTAGATACAAAATACTGGAGTAACAGAGGGCGAGGCAGCATCTCTGGAGAGGAATGGGCAATGTTTCAGGTCAAAACCCTTCTTCAGACTGATGTCAGGGGAGGGGGCTGGACAAAGATAGAATGTAGGTGGAGACAGTAAGACTAGTGGGAGAACTGGGAAGGGGAAGGGGATGGAGAGAGAAAGCAAGGGCTATCTGAAGTTAATGTTCATACCGCTGGGGTGTAAACTACCCAAGCGAAATATGAGGTGTTGTTCCTCCAATTTGCTGTGTGACTCACTCTTACATTGGAGGAGGCCCAGGACAGAAAGGTCAGATTAGGAATGGGAGGGGAAGTGCTGAGCCACCGGGAGATCAGGTAAGTTAAGATGGACTGAGAAGTGTTCAGTGAAACGATCGGCGAGCCTGCGCTTGGTCTCGCCGATGTAGAGATGATGACACCTGGAACAGCGGATACAGCAGATGAAGTTGGAGGAGGTACAAGTGAACCTCTGCCTCACCTGGAAGACTGTTTGGGTCCTTGAATGGAGTCGAGGGGGGAGGTAAAAGGACAAGTGTTGCATCTCCTGCGGTTGTAGGGGAAAGTACCTAGGGATGGGGTGGTTTGGGTGGGAAAGGACTAGTTGACCAGGGAGTTACGGAGGGAGCTGTCTCTGCAGAAAGCAGAAAGGATTGGAGATGGGAAGATGTGGCCTGTAGTGGGATCCCATTGGAGGTGGTGTAAGTGTTGGAGGATTATATGTTGTATGCGACGGCTGATGGGGTGGAAGGTGAGGACAAGAGGGGACTCTGTCCTTGTTACGAATGGGAGGAGGGGCAGTAAGAGCGGAGCTGCTGGATATCGAGGAGACCCTAGTGAGAGCCTCATCTATAATGGAAGAGGGGAACCCTCGTTTCCTAAAGAATGATCAAAGATCTTTATTCTCTTATAGGACTCAGTTGATATCTGTCCCTGTGTTAAACCAACTTCTATCCACTTACTAAAAATTCAAAGAAAAATAATCTAAAGGGTCAGTGAAATCCTGAGGAAAAAGACTGAATTGAAAAATTAGAAATTGATCAGATTCTATTATGATAAAAGCTTTACTTTAATATGGAGATGAATTGATGGACGACTGCCAATCGTACATCAAGAGATGATGTCTCCTGGAAGAACTCACTCCGAGCAGAAACTAGGAACTCCCAGACAAATTGCACTCTTCCACTTAATTAACTGTATTTCAATTAGCTGCATTTTATTTACCTAAAAAGCCGCACCATACTACACACACCTAAACTACAGAGTGGCACGGTGGCGCAGCGGTAGAGTTGCTGCCTTACAGCGCTTGCAGCACAAAAGACCCAGGTTCGATCCTGACCAGGGGTGCTGTCTGTGTGGAGTTTGTACATCATCTCCGTGACCACGTGGGTTTCTCCGAGATTTTTGGTTTCCTCCCACACTCCAAAGACGTACGGGTTTTGTTGGTTAATTGACTTGGTTGATGTGTAAATTGTCCCTAATGTGTGCAGGATAATGCTAGTGTGCTGGGGTTGCTGGCGGTGCGGACTCGGTGGGTATCTCTAAACTAAACTAAACTGAAAATGCTTTATTTTCATTTGATCCCTTGAAAGGTTAAGAAAGCTGACAAAACCTCTTACTGTTGGCTCCTCAGAGTTTTGCTTTTATCTTCGACTACATTTCCCACCCATTCGCATTCCCCTTCAGACATGTCAGCCTGTCACTTTCTACTGCACTGCATTTGCATGTCAACAGCCAACCACCACTGGAAGCCGATCCGCAATTGTTTTCACCAAGATTACTTAATCCTTTGTCATTTTACCCTCTTGCTGACGCAGAGCAGAACGGCAGCGGTACAGCTGCTCTGTTTTTGTTAGCATTTTTTCACTCCTAATTTGCTTCCCTCCTTTCCTAGAGGCACAACACGTGCTGAGATATGGTCCAAGCGCAGCACTCAGTCTCCGGGATACTGCCCAAGAGGTCAACAAGTCAACGTTGGCTTCAAGTGTCAACAGGGTGAGTTATCTTTTTTTTTTAACCAAAAATACACTGTAGATTAATTCAATTTAGTTTAGTTTAGAGATGCAGCGTGGAAACAGGCCCTTCGTCTCACCAAGTCCGTGCCCAGCAGCGATCCTCGCACATTAACACCATCCTACACATACTGGGGACAATTTCCACATACACCAAGCCAATTAACCTACAAACCTGTACGTCTTTGGAGTGTGGGAGGAAACCGAAGAGATCGGATAAAACCCACACGGGGGAAACGTACAAACTCCGTACAGACAGCACCTGTAGTCGGGATCAAACCTGGGTCTCCTGCACTGTAAGGCAGCAACTCAACCGCTGAGCCGCAGCCTTTAAATATTTTCACATTGTAACAGCAGGTGATAGCTTCATCTTTATTACTAATATGTGGTCTATCTCAATTCATCGGCAGCAACTCCCCAATAAAAAAAAAAACATTTGATAATATAGCCAGTAGATTAAACCAAGTAATAAGCAAAGTCTTACCAGCATCTTCAATGGAGAAATAGAAGGCGTCATTTGTTGCATTTTCACCTTCACGCAAAATGTAAGAGATCTTCATGTCATCAATGTCAGCTGTCAAAATGGAATTCACAGCCAGTTAATAGATTGTTGGGTACATTAGCAAGTGAATGCTTTTAAATTATTCTAAATACACTTCAAACTCATGAATTACAGTATAGCCAAGTGAAAGAAATGTTGCACTTTACAAATTAGCTAGTTAATACCTGCCTGGAAATCATTGTATAGATGCATAGTGCAGATTATTATTCTTTGCATAACAATGGTGGATTGAAAATAAAGACAGAAAATGCAAGATCCAAGTCAAGGATTATCTGTGAAGAAAGTGACAGGGTTAATGTTTCGCTTGATGCTTTTCATTCATTTCTGATGCCCCTCTTTCTCCAGTCAGAAATGTTATGAATTCCTGGCATTTTATCGACTTCAAATATCCATCATCCATATGTTGTACGATGGAGGGCAACACCAATTAACACTGGACACAACACCAATTTAATGGTTCCTCATTCTGTACCAGTCAGTAGCAAGATATTTTGATGGAGTAAAATGTCAACAGCAATTCCTCCACAAGTCCTCCAATAGGATTATTGTGAAGGCAAAAATATTTAATAGTAACTTTATCACACAAGCTGCCAGATGAGGTAGTTGAGGCAGGGACTATCCCAACATTTAAGAAATAATTAGACTGGTGCATCTATAACAATGATTTCCAGGCAGGCATTAACTAACTAATTTGTTAGCCACAACATTTCTTTCACTTGGCAAGAACAGGTTTAGAGGGATATGGACCAAACACCGTGAGGTGGAACTAGGGTAGCTGGGACATGTTGGCGACTGTGGACAAGTTGGGCCAAAGGGCCTCGATCACTCTCTGACTATGACTCTAAGTTTAAAAAAAATAAATTGTAACATTTTTCTAAGCAATCTTTAACAGAAATATAAGCTTTCTTTTTTAAAACAGAAGTTTTACTCTTTGGGTAACCTATGCACAATTAAAGAATCGGTGCACTGATGTGCAGTGTCATTGAGTGGGAAAGGCTTGAATCGAAGGTTATCTCCAAGTGCGAATCACCATCTTAGTTCAATGCCAGGAGAAACAAAGTGACCGGTGATGCTTTTGCAAGATAGGAGAGTAAAGACAATGAACTATCACAACACCACATGCATGACCTTTGAACAACATGAACAGACATATCATGTAAATGCATCATGTTCTCTTTACACCAGTGAGTGGATAAGGTGTAATATGGGAAAACTGAGGAGAAAATAAAGACAGAAAATGGAAAATAGATTTCAACCATTTAAAAAAATATTCTCCACATTGCATTCTACAATCCATTTGTGTCCGCAAACATTCCAGATCAACGAAACACAAAGTGCTGGAGTAACTCAGCGGGTCAGACAGCCGCACTGGAGTACAGGGGTGACTTTTTTGCTCGGGACCCATCTTCAGACTGATCGTAGTAGGAGGGAGACAGCTAGAAAAGATGTGGGAGCAGGACAAAGCCTGGCAAGTGATAGGTGCTGTGAGAGGGGTAGTGATTTCAGATGGGTGGACAAAGGCTAGAGGTTTACAAAATGAGGCAAGTATGTAATATAAGGAGAGAAGTGGAGTGAAATGTGAAGGGATATAGGTGGAAGGGGAAAGGGGTGGGATAGTGAGGGAAATGGGTGTGCAATTGGTTGGGGCTATATAAGGGGGGGGGGGGGCACCTAACATCAGAGATTTCAATAATCATGTTATTGAGTTGCAAGCTACCCAGCGGAATATGAAATGCTTCCCGTTAGTTTGTGGGTAGTTCATTCTGGTAATGGAGGAGGCCCGGGACAGAAAGGTCTGTATGGGAATGGGAGTTAAAATGGTTAGCAACTGGGGGATCCAGTAGGCCTTGGCGGACCAAGGAAATCTGGAAAAATCACTTTTAACTTGCTGATTTTTCCACTATTTCTATAACTCTTCCACTGAAGAATGGTTTATGTGAAAAAATACCTACAGAAGTTCACTGTCGATCACTCATGCTAACATGACACTGACTAACATTTGTTTGGAGTTTACTACAGTGTTTGAAATATTATAGCTTTCAGAAACAATATTATAACTGTGTATTTAAACAATTCTAGTAATTAGTAAAATATCTAAAGGAATATTCATAATCAATAATTAAACTGCAAAACTAAAAAAGGGTAATGTTAGGAAGGCTAAATAAAAGGTTAGACAATTATTAGTCTTTCAAGAGAAGTGTTAGGAGATTTGGTTGGGAGATTTTGCATGGCAGAGAGAAATAGAAAATCAACAGAGAAGGAATTTTACATCATAATATCAGGGCGGCTGATTATACCAAAACGATACTCCTCAAACAATCTGAGAAGATTTTTCAATATTATATACTCAAAAAGAAACATTAATAAAGGTTTATCAATTATTTCATTGGACGCAGAGAAAGCTTTTGATCAGATTGAATGGTCTTATTTATTTTCGGTAATGGAAACTTTTTAGTTGGGAGAGAAGTTTATAACATGGGTTAAACTACTATATACCAAGCCACCAACTAGAATATTAATAAATCAAATGTTAACAACTAAACTTAATTTATTCAGAGGCTGTAGACAAGGTTGTCCTCTATCTCCACTACTGTTTGCACTGGCAATTGAACCATTAGCACAACGCGTGAGATTACATCCTGAAATATACGGGTATGAAACCAAAGAAACTGAAAATAAAATCTCTTTATACGCAGATGATGTATTACTTTATATTACAAAGCCGGAAATTAGTATTCCTAACTTATTAGAAATAATAACTCAATTTGGATTGTTTTCAGGATATAGAATTAATTGGAATAAAAGTGAACATGCCAATAATGGGAAATAACTCACATATATTACAACAATATCCTTTTAAGATAGCAAATGAAAAAATCAAATATCTTGGAATTCATGTAACAAAAACATATGATTCTTTATTTCTAATTCCCCACCCCTATTGAATAAACTACTTAAGAATATCCTATATTGGAAAACATTACCTATTTTAATGCTAGGTAGAATTAATGTGATAAAAATGATTTTTCTTCCACAATTATTATACCTGTTTCAACTGATCCCGATATATCTTCCTAAAAAATGTTTTAAGAAAGTGGACTCTATAGTTACCAATTTTATTTGGGATTATAAGAGCCATAGAATAAATAAAAAACATCCATGTAAATCAAAAATGAATGGAGGTTTTGTATTGCCTAATTTTATGTTTTATTACTGGGCAGTTAATATTAAAAATATGAATTTTTGGTTCGAAGCAGTAGATAAACAACCAAACTGGTTAAAAATGGAAAACAAAGATTGTTCACCTTTCGAAGTTTGCTCGATTTTATTTGCTAATACTAAAATACACAAGAAAATTTATAGAGGAAATCCAATAATAGAAAGTGGCATACGTATTTGGAAACAATTAAAGAAAACATTAAAATTAGAAAGTATACCACTGGCTCTTCCAATTGTAAATAACATTACTTTTAAACCTTCAATGATGGATAAAGGTTTTTTTAAAATGGAAGAACTATGGGATAAATAAGATGAGTGATCTCTACAGGGAAAGTTTATTCCTTTAATTTCAGAAATTACAACAAAATTACGGACTACACTCAAAAGAGTACTTTAGATATTTACAAATTAGAGACTATGTTAAATCAAACACACAGGATTTTAGAAATAGAAAGACAGAAATTTTAGATGAATGTCTAAATAAATATCCGAATACAGAAAAATTATTATCATATATTTATAATATTTTATTGGAAAATGATTTACCAAAGTCGGAAATATATAGGCAAGCATGGGAAACGAATTAGGTCAAACTATTAGTGTAGAAGTATGGAATGAAAGTTTACAACATATACACCACTGCTCATTAAATGCCAGACACTCCCTGATACAATTTAAAGTTTTACATAGATTACACTTTTCAAAATCCAAATTAAACAGAATTTTTTCAAATGTTTCTGCTATATGTGATAAATGTCAGCATTTAGAAGCTAATCTAACGCATTCATTCACAAAATGTACAAAAATTACTAATTTTTGGATAGAAATTTTTAAGATAATCTCGGAGGTAGTTAATGCAAATCTGACTCCAGACTCAAAATTAATCATATTAGGAATATTAGAAACGGATCAATTACTAACAACACAGCAAATATGTTTTATTGGTTATAGTTTAATAATTGGTAAAAAACTAATACTAAGATTTTGGAAAGGTCCTACATCCCCCACAATCAAAATGTGGATTACAGAAATGTCGGAGACATTTCATCTGGAAAGATTAAGACTTGTCCTTTTGGACAAGCTAGATCAATTCAGAGGAAGTTTTATTAAGTCTGTCTCGACCCGAAACGTCGCCTTAGATTGACCCTCAATTCACTTAAAGGGTCAAGGTGGTCCGGTTCGAGGGCCTGACTGAAGCCTGAATGAAGGAATAGATGAAGAACTATATACAATAGACCACGCATATATCTCCAATGAAGAATATCTTGCTTAATACTCCAATCATTTTATTGATTTTCTACTTCTATTTTATTTCTTTTTATTATGTCTCTTTACTATCGTCTTTCTGTTATAAAATAATAAAAAGTATAGAAGTATAAATAACGACTGTAAACTTTAAAAATATTAAGAATGTATGTGACGAATAATATGTTTCTTCTTTTTGATTTTATGTTATTCCTTGTTAATATGTGTTTACTTCTAATAAAATATTTTACAAAAAAAATAAATATCAGGGCAGCTGAAGGCATGACCACAAATTTACAGATATTCACTAAAGAAACAGAAGGTGGCGTGAGGAGGGATGAAAGCAGTTTTGTGGTTACAAAGTTAAAAAGGGGCAAGTCTATAACAATAGTTTAGTTTATTGACACGTGTACCGAGGTACAGCGAAAAGCTTTTTTGTTGTGTACGATCCAGTCGGTGGAAAGACTATAAATTATTATAATCAAGATGTCCACAGATAGAAGATAAAGGGAATAAGGTTTAGTGCAAGATAAAGTTCAGTAAAAGTCGATTAAAGATAGTCCAAAGGTCTCCAATGAGGTAGATGGCAGCTCAGGGTTGCTTTCCAGAGCTCTCTAGACTAATATTGAAATACGATGAGGAGAATCTTAAATTTAAACAGCAAAACAAACTTCTAGTGGTACTCTGCAGGCCAAGTAGCATCTGAGGAGGTGAATGGACGGACCATGTTCGGCTTGACACCATGAATCAGGATCATCCCTCTGCCTCCACAGATGCTGCTTGATTTGCTGAGTTCCTCCAGCAGTTTGTTTCTTTCTCCCGATTCCTTGTGTCGAAATATAAAGTGTTGGTTGATTGAGAACCAATGTACATCCAACATGGAGAGATCGTTTGGCAGCAAGATTGAATGCAACAGAAGAATGGGCCACAGTTTTGGATAAGTTCAGGTGTTATGACAGTGATTGGACGAGGAAAGTACTGAAGGAGTTGCATCTCAATATGTCAAAGATACCCGTAAATGTTTCAGCAACAGGTAAATTAAAACAGGAGTCAAAAGCCAACAAAGTTATGGAGGTAACAGAAGATAAGCTTTGTGATAGATAAGATTTGTAATGCTATCAAATTTGCAAACTGTCAATGCAAAGTGGATCTGTCCAATGCATAAAACTTAGTCTTTTACATTTACCTCTGGCCATCCTCTCTGGACTTAAAAGAGACAAAATAGAGCTTGGTGTTGGATTAACGGTGAGTTCTGACCACCATCATACAGAACAGAGTACAAGAAGCTTCCCCTCATCCTTAGTGTAGCTGGTAGAGTTGCAGCCTCACTACATGTCAGTGTGTTAACAGGTCACTGTAAATCGCCCAGACTGCATAGGTGAATAAAGGAATTGATGGGAATGAGGGGCAAATAAAATAGAATAAGCAAAAGATTAATGTAAATGGGTGCTTATGGCCAGTACCAACTCAATAAGCGAAGCCACTGTTTGTATATTGTATGACTCTAACTCTTGAGTTCACATTTAAGAATTACTTGCATTAAAAGCTGTAGACAATCTCCAGCCATATACAAGATAAATGCCTCCTCTCTGAAGTTTTCTGCAATAACTTGCATTGAAGGCTGTAGACTACATTTAACCATCAGGTGGGGAACATCGAGCTATGCTAATATACTTGTAAATTTTAGGAGCATCAGTGTTGTGATTCAAAACAAAATAAATGTCATTTAGTGTTTAATGTTTCTCAAAGCTTCCACGATCAAGTCTGTTAGAGTTAAGATAACTGAAAGCTTACCTGAGGCTATTTTGGAACAAGTCCAGTTAACAACCACCATTCATCTTATTGACAAAAGCATGGATTATAGGATCACTTAAGATAAACTTTTAGGAGACCACAATAATAGAAACAACAAGGACACGATGAATCAATGGAATGGCAGGAATTCCCAGTCAACAGAATGTTTAAACCTTTTTCTACCTGTGTTAAATGCCGAAGGGCAAGATAAAGGGAACCATAGCTTCAACCAGCTTTAAAATTTACCTTCAACATATTCACACTTATTATATTCAAATTACAATTAAAAGATTTAGCATTGAGGAAGAAGCCGTCATTCATTAGTGTAATGGCTGGCCTGTTAGTCAAAGATACTTCCTTGAATATCCAGAAGCCTATTCATCTCTATTTTGAAAGACAAAAACACACGACTAAACATCCACAACATTCCAAAGATTCAAAGCTAGTACATTTTTGCACGTTATATTGCTTCTGTCACGTTCCTGCCCATTCATCCAGCTTGTTTAGATGCCTTTGAAACCATGTTGCATCATCCTTCTTATTCACAATCCAATCACACTTACTTTCTACAACAAATATGGGGCCATTTTACAAACTAAGTAATTGCTGGCTCGAACTAGACTAATTCTACCAGACTCCTTCCATCTCTCTTTATTTACTTGTAGCCCTACAAATTCTTTTTGTGTACGTGTCTCTCAACCACCTTTTCATAACCTTACTGCAGAATTGCCCCATTGTCAAGGAAACAAGGCAAGCTATCTGAAGATTGAATTCAACAATTTCAGATAGTTTGTTTTGTTTCCTTCAAAATGGGGCAATTCTGTGGTAAAGTTATCCATCTGTAATATTAAGCCATTTTATTTTGTTCTCCACGGATACTCCTTGATACACCGGGTATTTCCAACATTCTCCTTTTCTCAACTGCATTTCCCAGCTTTTAAATGCTATTTTAATTGTTTTCAATCTCTCACCACCATTACAAAAAAACTGAAAATCAGATGGCTTCATAAACAGCGAATCACGATGGCAATCCTGGCCTCATCCTGTCAGATATTTCCTTTGTCTGTTCCATCGCTCTCCTACACTTTTAGTAACATAATGCTAATGTATTTTCTCAGGTTTCCAGTTTCCTCAAGAAACATTGGGCCCATGGCTTCTCACCACCATTCTTGCTAGAATGGTGGTGAGAAGCCTAGAAAATAGCTGTTTCAGGTGTTTTTCATAGCATGGCTAAAACCGTATTTCTAAAAAAAAATCACCAGTGGCACATTCTGTTTTTAATATTTGGTTCAAGATTCCCTTTCTAAATATCTTCATCCAATTGATATTGGATTCCCTCATATGTCTACACTTTTTGCTGAAGGCATTCACATTTTGACTTTCTGATGTCTGACATTTATACTGACAAATCGTATTGCTTTTCTCCAAATTCAGTTTCCTAACAATAAGGCTTGAGCTCAATAGGAACCAAAACTCAATACACAGGATTGACTCAGGAATTTCATTCATCTTTGTGACCTATGGTTTTGCCATAATTGTGGCTTAGTATCGGGCCACGGAAACACTGAAGATCTATCTATTAATGAGTGGAAGTTACGAAGGTGCTAATTTCACATCTTGAGGATCAAATGTTCAAATTCTAACAGTTCAAACTATTAATTGACATCCTTTATAACATTTAACAAAGCAATAAAAAGGTGGTTGTATCAAATAAATGATTGTAGTTATAAACTGGTTACAAGATACAGAGAAACAATATCCAAAAATGCGGTATGCCTGTAATTCTTAGTGTCATCTCAAGACTAGTTTGTCAATATAATATAATTGAAAAACTTAAATATGTTCTGTTTCAACAACTATAAGTCAGGTGTTGATAGCATAATACTTTGGTAAACTAAAAGTGTAGTTGCCAGTTATTTTTTTTTAGTATCCAATATTCACAATAATGCCATGTGCTTGATGAATTGTCTCTGTGAGCACAAAGAGTCTTACTGAAGGTTTCTCTTGATGGCAGGGAACATAAAAAGCAGGCTTCTCTTTTGCTATGCTTTAACTTCTGGCATGGCCAACATAAATCAATACAACAAGAATTGCATAGTTAAACTCTGTTTACTATCTTCCATTCTTCTGGCTGCTCCAGGGTGCTTTTGATTAAAAGCTCAAGTGGCTTTCAATACAATGTCAGCAATTGTTCACCTAATTAATGTTCACTGTGCACTGCAGTAATGCCTCGCAGACTTGAACAGCCTTTAAAACGATGCTAACAGATGTTGTCTTGTGGATGTCTCTACTGAACACCGTAGTGAATTATGCAATGATCCTTATTTCATGCCACACACCAATTCATTCACTATTTCTATATGCTGTCATCTGGAAGGGCACAGTAGCACTCAGGAACCACTTTCTTAGTCACTTTTAACTTCAAAGCATTCTTAAAATAGTTGTCATAATCAAATGCTGTCTTCAGACTGGTAATGCTGTCAAGCTCATTTTTGACTTATCTCGTTTTTTGAAACTTCCTTTATGCACCTGCTACCTTTTGACCAAACTTCACTGATCAGAGCTTGTTAATCTTGGTTCAACTACTTATACCAAACCCAGTCATGCAAGAATAAACAACGTACAAAAGGCCAGACTGTGTGGATAAAAATAGTCGAATGCATAGCATTGCATACTTGATACCACTTCAGTACAACCTGTGCTTAATTACAAGAGGGTTGAATTGTCATATGTACCGACACGGGAACAATGCAACCCTTCCTGGAGGCAGTGTCAAATTGTTCAACACCAGTCACACAAGACCAGCAAATAAGTGTAAGAAAATGGACAAAATACAGCTATAATAGACCACATGTGAAAGATGTCATTATTCTTTGGACAGATACTATTTGTTCAGGCTGCTGTCTTATTTAAGCTTATCATATTTGGAATGGTAAATCAGAGATTGTTTAAATAATTATTATCATTTGATATACAGATTGAATAAACAGTGGGAATTGGAGAGATTAAAAAGCTGTCTTGGTTAAAACTTGACTCTAAAACGTCACACCAACCTTGACTGAATGTGGTAACACTGTGGTTTCCCAGATCAGTGTTAATAATGTAGCCATGGTCTGGTCCCTCAGAGATCTTGTACGTCAGGAGTTTGTGTGGGCTGTCACGATCCTCGGCCTTCAGTGCCTTGCTGGTGATCATAAATCCAAGGTGACCAGTGTGCATTAGTCTAAGTGTTGGAGCCCCTTTGTTGACAATAATTTGTGGAACACCGTTGTCAACAGCAGCGATCCGGATCTTCATCGTCTGAGGCTGGCGCGTTTCAAACACAGGGTCTGGGTAAACGTAGTATTCAGTATGTGTGCCATCAGTTACTGTGAAAGAGAAACTGTCTTCATTTGTCTCCGTGCCATCGTGTTTGTAACTAATAAGATTATCATTGAGGTCCTGCTTGGTGAAGCTGGTGACTGGTTGGCTTCTGTTAAACAGCAACTGACCATGAACAGGAACCTGGGTGACAATGAAACTGAGAAAATAGTCTGGAGTGTCGTGGTCCTCTACTGTGAGCTCAAAGGGAGTGATCAGCTTCACTTCCCCTTCGCTCACAACCAAGTCATGGATCGTGAGTACTGGTTTCTTATTGTCGACACCTGTTATGGAAACTCGAAATGTACGAAACACTGGATTGTAACCATCGGTAACCTCAAACTCAAAACTGTCCATTTTAACTTCATCATCCGATGTATGGATATAATAGATTTTGTTTCCTGCTAGTTCCAGTTGAGTGAAGGAGGTGATAGGCAGACCAGGACTATCAGTCTTTTCCA
Organism: Okamejei kenojei; assembly: GCA_035221665.1. NCBI lineage: Eukaryota > Metazoa > Chordata > Chondrichthyes > Rajiformes > Rajidae > Okamejei > Okamejei kenojei. The sequence goes on from CM069131.1 coordinate 21,339,456, forward strand.
GATGCCCTCGTCTCGGGGCACGAGTGATACTGAACCTTAAGTTTTCGTCGGGGCTGTTAATATCACTGGTGCTCAGTAAATCTGTAGTCAGCGTCACCTTCCCACCTTCCTTCAGTGTGACACCTTTGTTAATTACTTCTGGGAACACTGCATCGATGCTGCCAATGCTAATGTAAAAATAACGATCAATCAGTGGGTTGATGCCATCCGTCACGTCAAACTTAACGAGATCACGCACACCCGCTTGGCCAGCGTGCACATACTGAATCAATCCTTTATCGATTTCATCTTGGGTGAAATTCATGCCGACTGTGAGGTTCTGAAGCACATCACCATCTTTCATCAAATGTTGCAACCAGCCTTGACTTGGGCTGCGTCGAATTACATAAGTCAACGTTTTGTCATCAGAATCCAAGTCTGTTGCTTTTAAGATTTTGTTGGTTATTATCTTCGACTCACCTATTTCTACTTCCAGGCCATCGTTTATGGTCATTCGTGGAGTTTCATCGTCAACCAGGATTATCATAATGGGGACTGTCTTATCCACAGTATATTTGCCATCTGTAACTCTGATATCAAAGCTGTCTTCATTGGTTTCAGAATCATCATGTTCATAGACAATGTTGGAACCGATTGAGATGTCCTCCAGGGTAAAGTTTTTGATAAGCACAGTACCCTGTGCAGACTGTTGCACAAACTGACCATGCTTTGGCGGTTTAGTTAGGATAAAATGAAGTTGGTCCGGAGGAATGTCGGCATCGGCTGCGTTCAATATTGGGCTGTCCACAACGAGACTCATCCCCTCCATCACCACAAACTCACGGACAAAAATCTCTGGCGTTTCGTCGTTGGTTGGGATGATTACAATTGGGAAGAAGTGGTGGTGAGAGAAGTTAATGCCGTCGGAACAGTGGAAGGCGAACCTGTCCTCCACCTGCTCAACCCCCTTGTGAATACTTTGGACATAGTGGATGTGGCCATCTCCAACATCCTTCATGGTAAAAGCACTAATGGCCGTGCCGCTCCTCGACTTCTCAGACCCTGGAGCCGGGGAAATGTTTTCAACGTAACCCGATGTTGACTGAACAATTATTATGCACAGGATGTCATCGTTTGGGGTATCTATATCTTCAGCGGTTAAATGTTCCATTGTGATGGCATTCTTACCCCCCTCCACAACTGTGTACTGCTCGCCCACCTTGACCTCAGGTGCCACGCTGTCCACGGGCAAGATGTTGACGTGAACTCTCACTCCATGCACCTTATTCCCGCCAACCACCCATTCATTTGACATGTCGGAGACAGTCAAGTTGAACCAATCGTGTTTCCTCTGCGTGCCAACTTCGCCACTGGTATGGGCATAGGCCACTGCTCCGTTCATTAAATCCTCCTGGGTGAATCTCTCCACGGGCAGCCCGTTCGCCAATATCTCCCCCAGTTTGGGAGGATGCTCCACGATGAATGTCAGCATTAAGTCGTCGGTGTCTTCATCCGTGCCCCGGATAACGTTGGTGGTGATTTCGGTCGCCCCGTTTTCGAGGACGTCGATGTGGGAGCCAAGCTGACCCCCGGGCAGGGTGATGGTGGGCGCCTGGTCGTCCACGGGGCGCACCGCGACTCTCACGGTCACCGGCACCTGGTGGAGCCCGTCGGCCACGTCCAGCCTGAAGGAGTCGGCGGTGGACTCGCCGCCGCCGTGCCGGTACGCAAGCCGCCCGCTGGCGATGTCGTCCAAGAGGAAGGATTGGCCCTGGGGAGACGGCGACCCCGGCCCCGGCCCCGGCCTCGCCCCACTGCAGGCGGCCGTGCTGGGGAGCCTGGGTCAGGGTGAAAGTGATCCCGCCCCGCTCCGTGTCCGCGTCGCTGGCGTCCAGCTGGGCGGCCGTCAGCACGAAGCCGCCGCCCTCGGCCACGGTGAAGCCCGTGTTGGTGACCCGCGGCGGCGTGTTGTCCACCGGCTGCAGGAAGATGGTGAAGGTGCCCGTGGCGGCGTTGCCCGCGGGGTCGCGCACCGAGTAGGTGAACTGCACCACCCTGGCGGCGACGCCCAGCTCCCGGTCCGGGGGCCGGTAGGACACCTTGTGGTGACTCACCTGAGCCTGGGTGAAGTGGCGGACCACCGCCTCGGGGCGGTCGCTCAGCACCAGCTCTCCCGTCCGCACCGGGTTGTTGTCGTCCGTGTCGGTGGGTGGCGACAGCACGGTGTACCTCAGCTGCCGGTCATCCGAGTCCAGGTCGGTGTAGCGCAGGGACGTCGTGCCCAGGCGGCTCAGCTCGTACTCCCTGACCACCATCTGCAGGCTGGCGCCGGGGTAGAGCTCGGGGGGCAGGTGGTCGACCGGCTCCACGTTGACCGTCAGCCTGTGCTCGCCGGACCGGTTGGGGGGGTCGTTGTCGTCCTGCACACGGAAGGCCAGCGAGTCGATGGCGGTGCGGGCGCTGTGCGGCCCGGTGTGCCTGTAGTGCAGCTTGCCCTCCACGATGTCCCGCTGCGTCCATTCGCTCGCCTCCTTCTCGTACAGCCGCTGCTCCTCCACGTACCTCCAGCCGGCCCGCAGCTCCCGGGGCCGCTCGCCCTGCCGCAGAAGCAGCAGCCCCAGGCGGGAGTAGGGCGGCTGCAGCACGAAGCGGATGGTCGAGTCCTCGGAGTCGACGTCGCTGGCGCTGAGGGCGAAGGGCGAGATCTGCCGGGTGGCCCGCTCGGGCAGCGCCAGGCCGGTGTTGGCGGTGACCACGGGCGGCTGGTCGTCCGTGGGCGCGATGCTGATGGGGTAGAGGAACTGGACGCGGTGGCGGCCGTCCTCCATGCGGAACACCACGTTGTCGCTGTGGCTGTCGCTGCCGTCGTGCTGGTAGACCACCAGGCCGGCGTGCAGCTCGGCGGGGCTGAACCAGCTGCGGGCTGCCCCCAGCACACTCAGGCGGCCGTGCCTCAGGCCGTGCACCACGCTCACCCGCACCCTGTCCACGTCGTCCTCGTCGCTGATGCGCAGGGCGGAGAGCGGCCGCGACTGGCCCTCGAACAGCAGCAACTGGCCGCCACCGCCGGCCACCGGCGCCAGCGTGTTCATGGGCTTCACCACCAGCATGAAGGCGAAGGGCTCCGAGGCGGCACCGTCCGCGTCCACCGCCTGCAGCTCCAGCTGGAAGATGCGCTCCTCATCCGAGTCGGTGGCCGGGGGCTTGTAGGCGATGGTCAGCTCCCGCACGTCCCCCTGGTAGAAGGAGGTGATGGGCTGGTCCTGGTCGTCGGTGCAGATCAGCTGCCCCTCGCCCGGCCCCAGGGGCGAGGTGATGTTGAAGATCAGCTGGTCGGCCTGGGTCTCCAGGTCCTCGGCCGCCAACATCTCGCTGGTGATGGCCGTCATGACGAACTGGTCCACTTCCATCATCATCATGGCCACAAAGCTGGGTCTGGGCGGCGTGTTCTCGGCGCCCTGGCGGATCCGCACCGTCACCTGGAAATACTCCTGCCTGGCCGGCTTGCCCCGGCCCCCTTGCTCCAGCAGCTCCACCAGCATGGGGATGTAGTCCCTGTTGGGGGAGCTGCTGGTCGCCGTGTGCTGGTAGCGGATGCCCGCTTGCACGAAGGCGGAGCACTCCACCGACCGCCCGATGCTGCTGCTGCTGCTGCTGACATTCAAGAGGCGTCCGTAGCGGGGCAGGCCGCCCTCGCCCAGCAGCAGAGTGAGCCGGCAGCTCTCAGAGCCCCCGTCGTAGGTGAAGCCCAGCACCTTGCTATCGATGGGGTTGCTGGCGCCGTTCAGCCTCTCCACCATCAGGGGCAGGTTGCGGGTGAGCACCTGCAGCTGCTGGAAAACCACCTGTATCTCCAGCGAGAAGGGCACGATGGTGGTGTCGGTCTGGGTGTCGTAGCGGAGCTGCAGCCTCACCCGGTCCATGCCCGGGCTCCTGGAGCCGTGGTGGGTGTACCTGACCTCCTCCGGCCCGAAGTCGCAGGGGAATTTCTTGGGCGACAACACGCCGGGTCTCTGGGACAGGGGGTCGTTCTCCAGCACCGTGACCAGGCACCTGTCCCCCGGCAGCACTCGGATCATCAGGTCGTTGACTGGGTCGATGTGCACCGACCTGCCGAAGGGCACTCTCACCAGGTTGTTGGCGACCAGCACCGTGTCCCGGGAGGGCTCCGGCAGCTCCTGCCCTCCGGCTTGCAGGGCAGCGAGGAAGCACATGCAAAGAGCACTGGCCGCGGAGAAGCGGCTCGTCCAGCAGCGGCCGCCCGCACCTGCCCGCGGCCGTGGCTCCGTTGGCTGCGGGCAGACCGGCATCGTTCCTGCCTGCACTTTGTCCGAGCAAGTTGTTGGGTCTGCGCTGCCTGCGAGAGGGGCTGCTGCTGCTGCTGCTGTCAGGCGCACATGCACAAAGTGCTCTTTCTCGCAGTGCCCGCTCCAGGTAATGCAGGCCAGGACTGGACCAGCCCCCGGCCCGCCCCCCAAACAACAGTGAACCCGCCTCCCCTGGAGAAATAGCCTCCTCGCCGGGAAAATACTGACCCCAGCCCCTGGAAGGAGATAGACGGGTGATTCTTCAGTCAGTGTTTACTGTGGTGTCCCGCTACTTTGATTCCGTTTAGACAGAAAATCCGTAATTCTTTACTTCTTCTATTTCTATATTGTCAATAAACATAATCCTGATAAATAAAGATTAAACCCTAAATGAATAAAGTGATATATTTCAATATCGACACGAAATACTGGAGTAATTCAGCGGGACAGGTTGCATCTCTGGAGAGAAGGAATGTCCCTCGAGGGACACTGATCCCAACTCCCGAGAAAAATAAATCCCTGACCTTATCCCCTGGGGTGACACTGACCCATCCCCTAAAGGGACATTAATCCCAACTCCCGGGAGAAACACTGACTCCTATCCCGGGAGAACCACTGGACCCGCACCCTGGGGAGAAAGCAAACCCCGCCCCGGGAAAATCTCCTGGAGTGATACCGACCCTGTCTCCAAGAAAATTCACTGGAATTTTGAAGGATGAGAGGGCATGTTATAGAAACATATAAAATTCTTAAGGGAGTGGACAGGCTATGTGCAAGAAAAATGTCCCCGATGTTGGGGGAGTCCAGAACCAGGGGGTCACAGTTTAATAATACGGGGTAGGCCATTTAGAACTGAGATGAGGAAAAACATTTTCATCCAGAGAGTTATGACCCTGTGGAATTCTCTGCCACAGAAGGCAGTGGAAGCCAATTCACTGGATGTTTTCAAGAGAGAGTTAGGTTTAGCTCTTAGGGCTAACAGAATCAAGGGATATGGGGAGAAAGCAGGAATGGGGTACTGATTCTGGATGATCAGCCATGATCATGATCATATTGAATGACGGTGCTGGCTCGAAGGGCCGAATGACCTACTCCTTCACCTATTTTCTATGCTTCTAATATCCACTGACCCCGTACCCTGGAGAGAAACTGTCGCCAACCCTATCTCCTGGAGAGACCTGGCCCCGCCCCTGGAAAGGAAGACGATTTAAGCCAAAATAAACTCAGGAACTCAGCGTATTTGTGTAGGGAAAGGGGTCGCAATCGCTTCTAGTCCCGAGACAAATGGAACTGCGGATGCTGGAATCTAGAACAAAATGTAAAAGGCTGTAGGAACTCCGCAGAACCTGTCGAGGGACTGGACAGACGACGTTTCGAATCGGGACCCTTCTACGGACTAAAGAAGGACATCGTTGGTCTTCAGGATAAACTGATTTCACCCCCCCCCCCCCCCCCCCCCGACAAAAACTAACCAAGTCCTCCAGGAGAAAATAACCCACTCCTGAAGAAACACTGACCCCATCTCGGTAGCCCCGAACCCTGCCACCCCCAGCCTCAGCTCCACATATTACAAGTGATTAGTTCGTCGGATAAGTTCATACAACCCATCAGATTGCAGAGGACATGCAATGGATGGTAGGTGCTGCCCTGTGCACCTGATGTGGAGCTAATTGGTTACTGAAGAAGCGACCGCAAGAAATGGAACACTTGTCCCTTCACCTCCCCCCTCCACTCCTTTCAGGGGCCCAAGCAGTCCTTCCAGGTCCGACAGAGGTTCACCTGCACCTCCTTCAACCTCATCTACTGCATCCGCTGCTCCAGATGCCAGATGATCTATATCGGTGAGACCAAGTAGAGGCTTGGCGATCGTTTCGCCGAACACCTCCGCTCGGTCCGCAAAAACCAACCCGACCTCCCGGTCGCTCAGCACTTCAACTCCCCCTCCCATTCCGTATCCGACCTCTCGGTCCTGGGCCTTCTCCATGGCCAGAGTGAGCAACACCGCAAGTTGGAGGAACAGCACCTCATATTCCGCTTGGGGAGTTTGCATCCTTTGGGCTTGAACATCAAATTTTCTCAATTCTGTTAACCCCTGCTGTCTCCTCCCTCTCCCTCAGCCCTCGGGCCCTGGCATTCCCTCTATCTCTATCTCCCTCCCCCACCCTAGTCGCACTAGCTTCTCATTTTCACACCACAAACAGCTTACAATGGCTTGTTCCCTTTATCATCGATACTTTTTTGCATATCTTTCATTCATTGTTCTTTATCTCTCACATCACCGTCTATATCTCTCGTTTCCCTGATCCCTGACCAGTCTGAAGAAGGGTCTCGACCCGAAACGTCGCCTATCTCCTTCGCTCCTTAGATGCTGCTGCACCCGCTGAGTTTCTCCAGCATTTTGTGTAACCCTACTGAAGAAGCGTCTCGGCCTGAAACGCCACCCATCCCCTCTCTCCAGAGATGCTGCCTGTCCTGCTGCAGTTACTGGGAGATTACTTCCAGCTTTTGTGCCTATATCTTATGTGGGCGAGTATGTTGGAGTGTTGTTTCATCAACGGAGCCTGCAACCCGTGATAACCCTTCAGCCAAGTTGCAGTAACCAGTGAAGAGTTAGGTTGGAGCAGTCGACGCCAAGGCTGTGTGGGGGAGGACCACAGCCAGGGTCTCTCTGCTGCAGGACATTGATGTGAAGAGTCCGCTGGGGACATCACCGCAGGTGGCCACATGAGCGGCAAAGGTGGAATAACTCAATTATTCAATGCAGACCAGCGAGTGAGTGGATTGGCTGAGACATCCTAATTAGTTGTGTGGATAGTTGACTTGATTAGATTAAATTAAATTCAGGTCTAGGGGAGCGGCCTTGGTAAGGGGAAGTGTGAGTCTTTGGTTCAAGAGTCTTCAGCGAGGAGGCTGAGCCAAAGAGACTACATTTGAATTGGTTGTGTGTTTAATTTAATTTAAATATTTAAACGTGCGATGGCAGGAATGTTATTGCAGTGCGTTTGTTGCAGGATGCGGGATGCGGGAAGTCAGGGGCACTGCTGTCGTCACTGACCACTACACCTGTGGGAACTGTGTCCAGATACAGCTCCTCCGGGACTGAGAGGGAACTGGAGCAGCAGCTGGATGACCTGCGGTCCATCTGGGGCGACGAAAGCTTCCTGGACAGGACCTACAGTCAGGTCGTCACTCCAAGAGTGCAGGAGGTGCTACGGGCAGAGACGGAAGGAAAGGGGATGAAGTGAGTGCAGGAGACCTCGGTGGAAGTACCTCTTGCGAACAGGTACACCCTCTTGGGAGCCGTCGGGGCAGACGACGCTTCCAGTCCGATCGGCGGACAGGTCTACGACTAGAATCCTAGTGCTGAGACTCGACCGGTGAGACCAATGTCAGGCAGAGCCATAATGGTGGGTGACTCAATTATCCGACGTGCAGAGAGGAGATTCTGTGGTGACATTCGAGGATGGTGTGTTGCCTCCCTGGTGCCAGGGTCCAAGATGTCTCAGACCGATTTCAAAAAGAGCATGAAAGAATGTATAAAAACTAACTGTAAAAGTTTCTTTAGGTATGTAGAAAGGAACAGATTTGTGAAGACGAATGTAGATCCTTTACAGTCAGAGACAGATGAATTTATAATGGGAGACAAGGAAATGGCAGTCACTGAAAGTTACCATGCAGGTACAATGGGCAGTGAGGAAAGCTAATGCATGTTGGCCTTCATTGTGAGAGTTTAGGAGCAAGGTCCTACTGCGGTTGTACAGGGCCCTGGTGAGACCGCACCTGGAGTAATGTGTGCAACTTGGGTCGCCTAATTTGAAGAAAGACATTATTGCCATTGAGGGAGTGCAGCGTAAGTTCGCCAGGTTTATTCCCGGGATGGTGTGACTGGCGTATGATGGAAGAATGGGTCAACTGGGCTTGTATTTGCTGGAATTTACAAGGATGAGAGGGGATCCTATAGTAACATTTAACATTCTTAGAGGATTGGGCAGGGTAGATGCAGGAAAAATGTTCCTGGTGTTGGGGGAGTCCAGTTTAAGGTGTAAGCCACTTAGGACTGGGATGAAGAAATTTTTTTTTCAACTAGGGAGTTGTGAATCTGTGGAATTCTCTGCCACAGAAGGCAGTGGAGGCAATTTCACTGGATGTTTTCAAGAGTTAGATTTAGTTCTTAGGGCTAAGGGAATCAAGGGATATGGGGGGAAAGCAGCAACGGGATACTGATTTTGGATGATCAACCATGATCATATTGAATGGCAGTGCTAGCTCGAAGGGCTGAATGGCCTACTCCTACGCCTATTTTCTATGTTTCTATGTTTCAGACATGATCTCTGGAGAGATCATGCCTGAAACGTTATCAATTTCAGAGATCTCTGAAATTGATAACGTTTCGGGTCGGAACCCTTCTTCGGTCACTGGAGTCTGAAGAAGGGTTTCGATTCGAAACGTCACCCATTTCTCTCCAGAGATGCTGTCTGACCCGCTGCGTTATACTCCAGCATCGTGTGTTTATCTTCCGTATAAACCATCATCTCGAGTTCCTTCCTACACAGAGGGAGTGGCAAGGAAGCTTGGCGTATGGATAGTTCCGAGCTCTACTGAATATGACACTGATTAATATGTAGGCGCTGAAAGTGCCTGAAGAGTTTTTGCACTGCTCTTGTTTTGTATATATTTTTTATTCTCAATAAAGTGTATTTTTGGAAATGGAAACAAGAAGTGCTGACCAGCGTATCGGTGCATCGGTTGCGATGTCGTCCTTAACCCGCGTGGTTCATGTTTCAACTTTACAATTGTAGGCGTCTCTGTCAGATTTCTGCAATCATCGGTGCACAACCCCGTTACTGTGAATTATCAAGTTGTGTTAGAATTCGCTTTCCCGTTAATCAGTGATTGGACACATGTTCAATCACGTCGTTTCACGGCAGTTAAATCCAACCAGGATCCATGTAAAACATGAGGAAACCAGGAACAGCAGATGTTGGTTTACCAGGGAAAGACATCAAATGCTGCTGGAGTAACTCAGCGGGCCAGGCAGCATCCCTGGAGAACATGGATAGGCGACGTTTACGGTCGGGACCCTTCTTCAAACTGATGCAAGGTGTCGACCCGAAACCCCACCTATCCCTGTTCTCCATGGATGCTGCCTGACTCGCTGAGTTACTCCATCCTTTCGCGTCTTCTCCATTCACATACAACATCCGAACGAGCTCGCCCACCACGCAGCTCCACATCAAGTGCACAGTTTCTAGTTATAAAATCTAGCAAATTAGCCGAGCGGTCATTTTTAGACTTGGGGATTGTGCATAGATTTTTAAACATGCATTTTCTAGCTGTTTTGATTCCAACAGCGCCTTTGACTAGGCAGGGAAGGTAACATCAACAAAGAAAGAAAGCACGATTTAAAAAAAAACAAACTCGAATTTGAGCCACAGACGAGGCACAGAAAGCTGGAGGAACTCAACTATTCGGATCAAGACCCTTCTTCAGGCAGTGTAGATTATTGTTGGGACAGAACGAGGAGGGATTGGGAAATTTCGGAATGGGGCAGTGGGAAATTATCTGCGCAATTAATGCGATTAGTAGGAACAAGAAGTGAACGATTCAGCAAGAAAAAAATGCCAAAAAACCGAGACAGCTGAACCGAAGGAAACACGGCAACACAATGAAGTTTGTGGCAGGCACTAGATGTACATTTTGACAACTTTATTTTGAACACATTTGCCAATGTGGAGGAGGTATCAATTCTGGGCAAGAGGCAATAATTAATCTTCACCTTGAGCTGAGCATGTTTAGTTACAGATCGGCAGCCGCGTGTCGGTGGTTTCCATTGAATCAAATGCACAATTGAACTGCCATTTTCTTGCTGATTAGACAAATCTTTATGTCTGGAGGGTACACAAAAAGCTGGAGTAACTCAGCGGGTGCAGCAGCATCTAAGGAGCGAAGGAGATAGGCGACGTTTCGGGTCGAGACCCTTCTTCAGACTGGTCAGGGATCAGGGAAACGAGAGATATAGACGGTGATGTGGAGAGATAAGGAACAATGAATGAAAGATATGCAAAAAAGTATCGATGATAAAGGGAACAAGCCATTGTAAGCTGTTTGTGGTGTGAAAATGAGAAGCTGGTGCGACTGGGGTGGGGGAGGGAGATAGAGGGAATGCCAGGGCCCGAGGGCTGAGGGAGAGGTGGGAAGGGGAGGAGACAGCAAGGGTTAACAGAATTGAGAAAATTCAATGTTCAAGCCCAAAGGATGCAGACTCCCCAAGCGGAATATGAGGTGCTGTTCCTCCAGCTTGCGGTGTTGCTCACTCTGGCCGTGGAGGAGGCCCAGGACCGAGAGGTCGGATGCGGAATGGGAGGGGGAGTTGAAGTGCTGAGCCACCGGGAGGTCGGGTTGGTTATTGCGGACCGAGCGGAGGTGTTCGGCGAAGCGATCGCCAAGCCTCCGCTTGGTCTCACCGATATAGATCTGGAGATAGACATAAAAAGCTGGAGTAACTCAGCGGGACAGGCAGCATCTCTGGAGAGAAGGAATGGGTGACGTTTCAGTTCGATACTTGTCCAGCTTTTTGTGTCTCTCTCCTGGTTAAACCAGCATCTGCAGTTCCTTTCTACACACTATGTCTGGGGATATGCTTGCGTCGTTGTTTCAGGTAGCTAGTGTCCATTAGCTACATTCTGTTTTTTTTTAAAGGACGCTCAGAATCTCAGAAGGATTTGACAAAATTTGGTGGAGTTATAGATAGACTCGCTTTTCAGATGTTGCAGCAGTATGTAGATCGGTGGGCAGTGAAATGGCTGACGAAATGTGTAGGAAGGAACTGTAGATGCTGGTTTAAACCGAAGATAGCAGATGCTCAAAACGGCAGATGCTATTTAATCTGGACAAGTGTGTGTGTGAAGTGTTGCATTTTGGAAGGGAAGTGGAGATTATTTAGCACATGGCATGACCTTTAGGGGTCCTGGGGTGCAAGTCTACAGCTCCATGAAAGGGGCAGAACAAGTAGACACATAGTGGAAAAGCAGGTGATGGCATGTTTGCCTCGCCAATAAACGGAACTAAACTAGCAAGGGGGGAGGGTAAAGAGCAAGCATTGCATCACTTGCAGTTGCACAGCTGTTGCTCCTCTCATCCACAACACTCTCCTGGCCTCAGTTTCCCTGTTTACCCAGAAACAATCTCTCAGTCTCCAATTCCACTCAGCGCACCTTCCCACCATTACTCCCACATAGAGCAATCTCCCAGCCTCCGACATCAGCAACCCTTCCCCTCGCCCATCAGCCGCACAAGGTCCCAGCATAATTCCTACCCCGTGCTAAAATTGGCTGCAGAGAACTCCAGTGCCGCTTCATTAAAAGCCTTATTTGAAGAATATTTAGGAAATTGTATGTTACAATTTTTTTTTCTAAACCTTTTGGTATTTGCGAATGTTTAGAGATACAGAGCGGAAACAGGTCCCATTGGCCCATCCAGTCTGCATTGACCAGCGATCACCCCATACACTAGCACTATCCTACACACTAGGGACAGTTTACAATTTTAGCCAAAGGCAATTAACCTACAAACCTACAGGTCTTTGGACTGTGGGAGGAAACCCAGGCGGTCACAGGGAGAACGTACACAGGCACGGAAATCACTCTCAAAACATGGGGGGGGACACAATTTCTTGGCGGCCGCACACACATGTGCACACACGCGAGGCTCCAGCCATGGGCCCTGTGGACCTCATCAGGAGCTGACCTGGTTGGTGACCGACTGCGAACTCCACCAACAGCAGCTTCGTCCACCCTGAATCGTGGGGCTTCAATCGGCCTGTTTGCAGGGGCTTCAACATCGGGAGCCTCGATCACCTCATGCAGCAATTTGACTGCCGGGCGATGAAAGGCCCCGCGAACGGGCCGCTTCAAGCTCCGCTCTATGATCTTTGCTCCACGGACGTCTCCCTCCTCCAATCATCGCACTATATCCTCAGTCCCAACTCCTATTTCCGCCTCTGACCGACACCTCCCTCCTCCAATTATCGCGCTGAATCATCATGTCCCGCCCCCCCATTGCCTGCTAACCGACGTCCCTCTCATCCAATCAGTGCCCTCGATCATTAATCCCACCCCTAATGTCTCGCAGAAAGTGGAGATTTTTAATAAATGTTTACAAATCATGGGGGGGGGGGAGGTGTGGTGGGATGAGCGTCCCTCCCATGCCTCTCAAAACATGGGAGGGACGTGTGTCCCATGTCCCCCCCCCCGGGATTTCCGCCCCCTGAACGCACAAACTCCGTACGGACAGTACTCATAGTCTGGACCAAACCCGGTCCCTGGCGCTGTAAGGGCCTGTCCCACTTGGGCATCATTTGTGCGTCATTTACGCGACATCCTAAAAATTGGTTAGCGCATCGTGACGCGCACATGGCGAGTGGTGGAGTATGCAGTGACGCGCTGTAACGCGCGGCACCCCAGGATTTTGCAGTGCACAAAATCCTCGCGCACCACCTGCGTGACGTATACCTGATGTACTGACGGTGTACGTGTAAGAACGTAATAACTTCGTGTTGGGAGGGATAAAACTATCCACTTGGTTGTATGTATTTTTCATCCTGGGCATTAGGAGTTGTGTGTTCAGTTTTAAAGGCTTCATTAGTCAAAATGAATGAGTTATTAATGGTTGGACATTTGGCTGCTTTGCGGGTATGGCAGGAAATCATGGATGCATACTACACAATATTTCCCTTCATTGAACTCCAATGCGGCTCCTCATGCATTTCATTTTAATTCTTTATCTCAACTGAGAGATAAAGAACAGCTGCTGGGATGATGAGGTACTAGATTGTTGCTGGTACCACATCACCTCTCGAAGATGAAGTGGAAATAAAGGAAATATGAAGAACTATTTTTTTTCTTAAGTGCAATATCCTTCAATATCAATCTTGGAAGACAGGATTTTCTCTGCTAGGGCACTTCAACATTAAATGCGGCACAGAACTTAAAAGCAGAATGACAGGTTTTCTTTCATTGCAGGAAGCATCAGGAATGATCTGCAGGGATTAGCCTATGAGGAACTCAATGGAAATACTGTATAAAGCTTGATTAAAACTTGAGTGACACCAGTTACTGAACCAGCCAATCTTGTGACTTCTCAGAGCAAAAGTTATAATTCATACAAAAGTGCTGGTTGTGCTGTTCATGAGTTCACACCACAGGTTGTGTCAGCTCACTAGATTATCATATAGACCATAAACTGATGTTCATAGTAAATTACTTCAAAATGACATGGATGGACCAGTTTCTAAAGCTTAATATGGGGCCATGAACACTAGGGTTTAATCCTATTAGTGTAAGCCCTTCAGTTATAGTGGCATGTACACAACAACCATATGGTCAAGGACAAAACATGGGGCAAATGAATCGAGCTTTTACCCACTGCAGTTATGTGTGAACCCTGCCATTCAGCACCTCACAAAATAAAGTACGTTTGATGAGTGAAAGTTGTAAATTGCATGATGTTGAAGGTGAGAACAGGCTACTTCCACCATATATAGGCTTGTTTGCATCACTTGATCCAGGAAAGGCAAGGTCTATGGAACTGCAAAGCAGTGTATATTTCAAATCAGAGTGGATTAAAATCCACTTCCATTCACACTGATTTGTGTCATCGTAAAATCATAGTCCCACTAGACGTAATATACTCTCATGGATATCAAATTTTGAAACCAGATGCTTTTTTAAAATAAAATGAAACAATATATAGTGATAAAGTTGAGGTTGAACACTATGGAATGAAATGCTAGATGTATCAAAATAGCATGGTTTAAATGTAAAAGATCAGACAGGTTTGAATATGGGGGATATGATTTTACGTTAAGAGACCGTAGATTTAGACAAAATGCAACAAAGAATGTGTCTACACTCGTGCTGACCAGTATGAATGTAAACACATTCATTCATTTAATTCATTCTTGGAGCCCTTCAGAGATAACAAAGTGTTTTGAAACTATGTTCTCTGTGGTGGCGAATGAAAATACAGTGGCCAATTTACATGTTACAAGCACCCATAAAAACCAAACTGGCAAAGGACCAGGTGATCTTATTTTCTTGTTTTCTTATCTGATAGATATTAGAAAGGTGACACTAAGAAGAGCTTGTTGGCACTTGAGAAGTGCTTGTTTAACAGTATTGTGTATTGGAACAGACTACTGTTAATGGTATACAGTTGGGAGAGCATCTTACATCTGCAATGCTTAGATGTGGCAGTCCCAATCCTCATTATGTATCCTCAAATAATGGGAATGGTAAACTGTAGATACAAGGAACTGCAGATGCTCCTATACAAAAAAATGACGCAAATTGCTAGAGTAACTCAGTGGGTCAGGGTTATCTCTGGAGAACATGGATCGGCAACGTTTCAGGTTGCGACCTCTCTTCAGACTGGAAGAATAGAATAAAATAGAATAAAATGCCTTTTATTGTCATTCAAACAACTTGGTTTGAACAAAATTGCATTTTCTACAATCTTTTACATTACAAAAAAACCCAAGACCCACACTTAACACAGTTTACATAAACATCCATCACAGTGGATCTCCAACATCTCCTCACTGTGATGGAAGGCAAAGTCTTATCTCTTCCCTTTGTTCTTCTCAAGGAGAGAGTTCGAAGAGGTGGGGGTGGGACAAAATTTGGCAAATTATAGGTGGATACAGGTGAGCGTTTTATTTCTGATTAGTAGATGGTTGGACAAAGACCAGAGATGTAAATACAATTAGTTCAAGCAGAATATGGGGAACAACATCTCATATTCCATTTGGATGTGCGGAATGGCACTCCATTTCCACTTGGGTAGCTTTCAAACCAATAGTAACCATATAACCATATAACCATATAACAATTACAGCACGGAAACAGCCCTTCTCGGCCCTTCCAGTCCGTGCCGACCATTTGTTTTCCCAATGGAATTCAATGGACATTGAATTCTTCAATTTTATGTAAGTAGTCTATAAACACCCCCAGCCCCCTATTCCCTCCCCCACACCCCTCCCTCCCCTCTCCCCTCCTAGTCCCCCACCTGATTGTACACCCATCTCTCCCATTCCCACATTTGCTCGGATTAAATTTCATCTGCAATTTGTCCATTTCTATTGCTGATTTATATCCTACTTTATATATTGACAACTTTCCTCACTGTTTGCAACTCCACCAACTTTCATCTGGAAACACACTATTCGACATGTCCAGGTTGTTTATATATGTCTGTGTTTGTGTTTGTGTGCGTGTGTGTGTGCGTGTGTATGTGCATGTGTATGTGTATATGTGTATATAGGTGTGTGTGTGTGTGTGTGCGTATAAAACAAACGTCACATATATTCATATATGTTTATATATCACAAACAATGGACGTTCCAGCAAATATCCCGAGGTTGATCAAATGCCTTACTAAAATCTATGTAAACAACATCCTCTGCCCTACTCTCATTTATCACCTTCATCATCTCTCAAAAAACTCAATCAAGCTCATAAGACATGACCCGCCCAAACACAAAGCCATACTGACTATCCCGAGATAGATTGATGGGGGCAGTGCAGTTGACATTATCCACATAGACTTCAGCAAGACCTTTGACATGGTATCGCATGGGAGACTGGTCTCAAAAGCAGATCACATGGGATCGAAGGCAAGCTAGGCAATTGGATGCAAAATTGGCTTGCAGACAGAAGATATGTGGTGGTGGTGGAGAGTTGGTTTACAGAGTCGGACTGTAAAGAGTAGTGTCACTGGGGATCAATGGTTTGTCCACTTTTGTTCATTTTCTACATGAATGATTTGGATGTGAATAAGGGAGGCATGCCGAGTCAGTTTGTGGATGACACCAAAATTGGTGGTTATAGCAGAGAGTGAGGAAAGTTATCTAATATTACAAGGAAATCTTGATCAAATGGGCTGTGGAATGGCAGGTGGAAGTTAATTCAAGTAAATGTGAGGTGTTTCATTTTGGTAAGACAAACCAGGGCAGAACTTACACAGTAAATGAGACTTGTAGTAAAGAGAGACTGAGGGGTGCAGGTACGTATTTTCAAGAAAGTGATGACACAGGTAGGAGGGTGGTGAAGAAAACATTTGGTATGTTTGCCTTTCACGGTCAGTGTATGGAGCACAGGAGTTTGAATGTCACGTTACACCTCTACCGGATGTTTGTAAGATGACATTTGGCATACTATGCACTTTTTCGGTTGCCTTGCATTGGATGGAAGGATGTTATTAAACTGGAAAGGGCTCAAGATATGTTTATGGGGATATTAGTGGGTCAGGGAGGTTTGAGTTATGAGCAGAAGCTGGATAGATTGAATCTTTGCCCTCTGCAACAAAAGGAGCATAGGAACATAGTGGTGACTTTATTGAGGTTTATACAATCATGAGGAGCATGGACAAGTTAAAAAGCCATAGTCATTTCCCAAGGGTAGGAGAGTGTAAAACTACAGGGCATAGATTTAAGATGAGAAGGGAACATTTTAAAAGGGACACCAGGGGCAATGTGTTCCACATAGAGGATGCTGTGCTTGTGAAATGAGCTGCCAGTGGGAATGTTAACGTGGGTACAATTCAGGGATTTGGAAGATACTGGGCAAATACATGGATAGAAAAGGTTTGATGGAATATGTGCCAAGCTCAAACAAGTGGGATTAGTTTAGTTAGGCAATTTTTGGTAAATTTGGATAAGTTGGTCTGAAGACCCAGTGTCTGTGTTGTATAGCCAGGGCTGTCAACTTGCACCCAATGTTGGCAGCCTTGTATAGCTCTGTGACTCTTTGATATTAAATAGCTCCTCCAACTGTGTGATCAATCTGGTCTTGGTCTCAACTCCACTTAGCTACCCAGTCCCTATACCATCTAGACTCCGTTTTAATCCCATCTATCTCAACCTGAATATATTTAATGATGTATTTAGATACACAGGTCTTTAAGAAAAAATATGCCGCAGCTCCAATTTTACAATATCGCTATCTTGTTCTGATCTTATCAGTGTGGTTACTGGCTAGCTACACAAAGTCTCCCTGCATGGAAGTTGACAGCTTGATTCCAATGAATCAATAAATCACCAAACACTTTTTAAAAACAAAAGCTAAGCAATAAATTAGATTTTCGAGAAACTGCAGTAAGTGAACCATGAAATTAGAATGATTTATGTGCTTGTGCATTCTGAGTGAATGTGTGGAAACAGGTGAAAAAAATAAGCCCTTTTGGTCATTGTCACTGATTTTGAAGTCTGTTCATATTACACTGTAAATATGCCAAGAAGGAACTGAAACTCTGCTGAGAGCATTAGAGCTGGAGCTTATTCCCTGCTGAGCACTTCTCAAAGGTTATGTCTTCCAATATTATGGTTGTGTGAGTTTACTTAAGATCAATGGGGCTCATTGTGGGACAGTGATTGCAGGACCCCCATCAAATCACGAAACAGAACGACAAGTTTAAAAATCTAACACGATACAATGAGGATATATTAAAGAATGATAGAAAAGAGCAATTACAGCCAGGTTACTTCCTGACTGCTATTGCCACTACCTCCCCTCCCCCCACACACACATTGTTTAAACTGGTTATTAGTCCCTCATATAAGAACATTCCCCAAACAGATGTGGCCAAATCTTAGTAGCATTGAAAAACAATCTGGAAAAACACACATTCTGTGGATTTACTACTATGAAACAAAATATCAGATCAGCAGTGGGTCATTCACCCTTCCATAATGGTCTACTATTCAATGGGATCACGGCTGATTCGCTATGTCATTTTCATTTCCCTGCATTCTTCCGATTTTCCTTGACACCTTTCCATTCTGGGAATTTACTTGTCACCTTCTTAAATACTGTATATTCAGCAGCTTAGCTTTATGTGTTAGGAAATGTTGTATGTTCACTGCCCTGTTTGAGTTCCAGCCCATTACAATGGTGTCATCTGCAAACTTGTAAGTTAAGTTAGAACAGAATTTAGCCGCACAGTCGTAAGTGCACAGGCAGTGTAGTAAGACAAAGAATGCATCCTTACGGGGCATCGGTTTTGAGAAATATCATGGAGTGTGTTTAGTTGCCTGTTCTCGCAGGTTGTGGTCTGTGGGCCAGAATATCCAGTGGCAGAGGGGAGGTGCTAATATCTGGTCTAGGCATTTGGAGATACTTTTGGAGGTGATAGGGTGTTGAAAACAGAGCTTTAGTCAATAAATAAGAGTCTGACTTGTGTATCCTTGTTATCTAGTTGTTCCAGAGATAAGTAGAGGGCCAGTGAGATGGCATCTGCCATGGCCCTGTTGTGGTGGTGGGGCAAACTGCAATGAATCAAGGCTGACTGGAAGGCTGGAGTTCATGTGCACTCCTGGCCAGCCTCTCGAAGCACTAATAATAGGCCCTTTACTATACTCCCAAAGTACCCATGACCAAGTGGCCAATTTTGTTAGAGCCACTGGATGGGAGTCATTTAGGAACACTACCTTGCTTTTCTTACCTTGCACTGGGATGATAGTGGTCTTCTTAAAGCAGATGGGGACATCACAATTGAATAGTGAGAGGTTAAAGATGTCTGCAAATACGCCTATCAGCTGGTCCACACAGATCCTAAGGACAAGGTCAGGTACTCTATCATGGTCATTTGCTTTCTGCGATTCACTCTCAGGGAGGGCACTCGTACATTGTTAACAGGAACCATGGGTACAGATGCACCTGAAGGGGTTGGGGGTCATCCTTCCATTGACCTTCAGTTCAAAGTGAGCACAGACTGCACTGAGTTTGTTGCAAATGGACATGAAACTGCCCAATTTCACCTTGTAGCTCACTATTGTAGATCACAATCTACAGATCTTCAGGTGTTTATTTTGGAACTCATGCTTGGTTCTGAGCTCCCTTTTGGCATCCCTGAAGACCTTGTGAAGGTCATAAGTAGATTTTTTTGTACCACTCAGGATGGTTTGACTTGATCACTGCAGATTTGGACCTCACAGCTCATCCAGTTTCCATTTGGGGAACACGGCAATGATAATTGTATACACATTTGGCTAAAATTCAAAGCCTTTCATTCAAAATCTCCTCACAGGTTACTTCTCTAGGCTTTTATTTAATCAATGAGCCAAGGCAACTGGTAGTTGAATGATACAATCCTTCAAGAAGTAACATCATTAAAGCAACAATTATTGTTCACAATTGATATTAAATGTATTACATTAGTTCCTTTTTTTAAAAGAAATTGGGACGTTGAATAATTTTACAATCACAAATTCACTTTGCCCCTTCAGCCTTTACCGAAGTATTTAACATGTTTTAAATATTGATCCTGGAATAACACCAAAAGTATTAATCAATGTAAAGTAAATTAAAATAAAATAAATTAACATTTTAATTAGCAATGCCTAATTTGTGGAATCTCAGTTTATCCCACGTTACATTTTGTTGATGACATATTTACAGTATTTGTTTCTTTTTGTAGTTATTCCAACATAGTTCTGTTTGAACACTTAGTGTGTGTTGCACCAAGTGTTTGGCTGGGAAGAGTTTCTGAGCTCATCGTGGTGAAGAACCTGGTAGGGCTCAAATGATCCAACGATCAATTTTGAAGTATCCTTTGGTGGTGGTACTGAGTGCTTGTCCATTCACAGACCTTCAGGCATGCAGGTCTTCAGAAAGTTAATCCTACAATCTGAATTTCAGTATTGTAAAATAAAGAAAGGCACTGGTGAAAACACTTCTGATTTAGTGAAGTTCAGGTTAGAGATACAGTGCCGAAACAGCCCCCTTGGCCCACACCGTCCAGTGATCCTCGTACACTAGTACTATCTTACACACTAGGAACAATTTATAATTTTACCAAAGCCAACTAACCTACAAACCTGCACTTCTTTGGAATGTAGGAGAAAGTACAAACTCCATACAGACAGCACCCGTAGTCAAGATCGAGCCCGGGTCTCTAGCGCTGTAGGGCAGCAACTCTACTGCTGTGCCACCGTTGACAAATAAATTGATATTTATACCAATAACAAATCAAATGTTATTTCTTTGCATTGTTAAATAGAAGATAAATAATTACATTCTAATCGGTTCCAGAACAGGATTAGTAAACCCCTGATCCCAATCTTACCAATTAACATTTCTTTGTTTTAAATTCCACCATTTAGAGTAAACTGTTAGATAGTAAACTGCATCTACATATGCAAGAAGGGGCACAAAATGCTGGAGTAACTCAGTGTGCCAGCCAGCACTTTGTGTTTGTTTTTGTAAACCAGCAACTGCAGTTTCTTGTGTCTACTTCTACATAGGCAAATTTAGTATGATGTTGTACTGGTAATTCAGCCCTTGGTTCATCTTTTTTATCCAATGCTTGGTGGCCTAAGGGGAATTTGAGTGTCCTGCAAATGTACATTGATTCAGCAAACATTGAAGAATGTTCTGTTTAGAAAGCAGAAGAAACCAAAATGCTCTAGTTAATGCCAAATGTAGTTAATGTACATTTTTATGTTTGTGTTTATATTTCCAACTGCTTGGAAATGTTACAATTGATAACTTGTACTTTTGTCATGAAGTCACAAAGAAGCAATTCCCCATTGCCATTTGATAAAGCAAGAATTTTCAGTGCTTGTTTACATCTGATTAAAAAAATAATAAACTTGTGGTTCTGAGAATCTAATGTAATCCATCAGATCCATCTTATTTGCTGAGCTAAACTTCCTAATAGATAAATTCAAGCACAGTTTGCCACACATTATCTATCGTGCAGAAATCCGAATGCATCAGAGATGAGCCTGCCAACATTCTGGACAGGAGAACCATGGTTGTTCCACTTTGCAAGACTGCTACCTGAATTGTAACTTCCCCTCATGTTTCAGGCAGCAATTGAGGTAAACATCTCATACTCATGCATATTTTGTGCGAGAGGTGTATATTTAAAATTGAAATTCTTGCACATTGTTTGGAAATTAGACTGCTTAGCAACTAGCAGAGAATTAGCTAAACATTCAACTTTTCATACAGAATTAACAGTAAAAGTCTGACACAAACTAGGTGTTGAAGCTTAAATTGTAGGTTTTGTCGATTTATTTAGCAGCTGATTACTTGATTATTTTTATATTCTTGTATTTCTCTTTCTTACAGTGAGAAAGGGGAATATGAGTATTTCTCTTTTGTAGGTTTGGAAGCATTAAGGGAGAAAGAAGGGAATGGATTGAGAGAGTTTCATTTACACAAGAAGGGCATTGGTCACGTACTCCATTAACCCCACAGCCTGTGTAAACTATTAAACACAATGGCCAAAGGTGATTGCTTTTGTCCACTTCAGTAGAGATGAACTGTTAGGGCAGTGCCTCATTGAACATTCTGACAACAAAGATATCTTACCTTTACCATAGCCTTGACATTTTAGTTCACAGATTCATTTCCAAGGGGACGTCTTACTCCAATTATATGAAAGTGTATTATTGGTTGACTGGCCCCTATAACTTGCCCTTAGCGTGTGTAAGGAGTAGATTCAAAAGTGGGATAACTTAAAACCTGTGTAAATGTGTAAGTGGGTCTGCATGGACACAGTGAGCTGAAGTCCCTGTTTCCAACGTGCATCTTTCAATCGATCAATCATTTGCCATTTAGCACTTTTTTTTAAACAGTTAGCCTTTAAGGAGTGGTTGTTGTAAATTGCATCTCTGATATCTGTCCTCGTGGAATATGAGCACCCATGCTTAGCAGTCCTTAGCAAGGGTTCTCCACAAGCTTCGCACAGGCAAATGACTAATACTCAAATGGTTGAAAATCATCATTTAATAGCATTCATTTTTGAGCCATTGATGTGATTATTAAGTCTTTTTGAGGAGCTATATCATGATAATCTCATTAATGCCAGTAATCTTGTTTTATTCCAAGGCTGTGCTAGCAATATATTATGTGTGGTTGTCAGGTCTTGTCAGGATGTTTCTTTTTCCTGCTTTGGGAAACAAACAAATAAACATAGATCTCATGCCACGGCATCTTGATCTGTTCTTCACTAAACAAGAAGGTTTTGTTTCTATGTTATGTCATCAAATGTTTAGAGATTCCTTTTCCTTTCTAACAAGTTTGGGTTATTCTTGGAAATATGTCAGCCCATTAAACTTGTCCTCTGCAATTTTTTTTTTTTTGCTGCCAGTAAGCTTTATCATGTTAACTTGTAAATTATCAACCCATGACAAGGGATACATATCCATGATTTACTAACCATAGCAACCTAGTTGAGCAAATATGTTTGAGCTGAAAGGAAAGGAAATAAGTTGAATAATAACGCAAGAGGATAGAAGTCAAGTCTTGTTCCATCGAAAGATCAGTTGGCGGACCATTAATTTCATCATTTCAAAAATAAAGTTTTAAAAAATAAAGTAAAATAAACATATACAAGCATTAATTACTGAAATAAGTCACAAACATATTTATTGTAAATTTATTTTTGACACAAATGTTTACAATGTTCCAAATACAAAGGATAAAGAATTATGTACAAATTATTTTTTAAAAAAAGCAAATGTGCACTCTGTGATAAGCACTTTATAAATGGCACCTACAGCATAAGCAAAAAGCAACAACTAACATTTTTATTTCAATAGCTTTCATTGCGACAAGGATTCCACAAGCAAGCATGAATGTTTATTTGAACTGACGCACCACCCATGATACCATTACAATTATACAAATAATAGGATAGTGAATTACAGTATATAAAAAATGTAAAAATCATTCAAACTCTGGCCCTATTGATCAACGGCTTGCTAATCTTGAAGTCTTCCTTACCAAAAATCTCAACAAAGTTGTGATATATTAGATAATGGACAATAGGTGCAGGAGGAGGCCATTCGGCCCTTCGAGCCAGCAGCCACCATTCACTGTGATCATGGCTGATCATCCACAATCAGTACCCCGTTCCTGCCTTCTCCCCATATCCTCTGACTCCACTATCTTTAAGAGCTCTATCTAACTCTCTCTATTAATGGCTATCAATGGTTTTAATTTTCTGATGAAAGTTAAAAATGATTCTGACCTTAAACAATTCTGTCACTTGTGAAAAGAAGCTTATGTTATTCTAGACCAACTTCAGTGAATGCAAAGTCTAAGATACCAGCGTGCAGGAAGGAACTGCAGATGCTGGTTTAAACTGAAGATAGACACAAAATGCTGGAGTAACTCAGCGGGACAGGGGGCATCTCTGGAAAGAGGGAATGGGTGACGTTTTAGGTCGAGACCCTTCTTCAGTCTCTGACTGAGTCCGCCTGTCCTGCTGAGTTACGCCAGCATTTTGTGTCTATCTAAGACACCAATCTTCAGTTAGTCAGGGAACATTTACCAAAAATGATACAACTAATCCAAGCTTTTCAGACAGTCACAGGAATTGGATTCAAGTGTGAGTAAATAGTTTTCCTGTTGATCCAACGGGCAAAATTCGACTTCACGTAACGTTATGAGACTTATGGTCATCTTCAGGTTTCAATCAAACAAATCATTTCCTGTATTGGATGAAGAGAGAAAAAAAAATCAATTAGAAGAATTTGGTTAGTGTAAAGGGTATTCGAGCTCTTTAAAGCCCCTCTGGGGCAATAAAGAGGTTTAGATAAGGCTTTCAACTGCTGTCTTCATCTCCACTGAAGTGTGTTATCTGCTAATCAATAACATTATGTATCCACCTATTGTTTGTTAACAACTGTCCCACCCCTTCCCCAAGATGTTTGTACTGTCAATTGCCCCTCTATTCTTTTAGTCCAGATGCAAGGCCTCGACCCAAACTGTTAACTGTCCATTTCCCTCCACAGATGCTGTCCATTCCCCTCCACAGACGAGTTCCTCAGCGGCTCTGTTCTTTTTCATTGGACTTCACTGTCATTAAATGCCAAAGGGGAGTTGAGGAACAGGTGAGGCAGAATAAGCACCAGGATGCGGGGTAACAAGCAAATGGGTAATGGAACTGACTGGATTGTTCGCCTGACCACCATAGACCCCATGGGGGGTAATAAGTATGAATAGTAACTATGTGAGGCCTCTGCATTGAGTAGGATTTTCGGGGGGAGAGTCAATAATACAGTAAGATAGACACAAACTGCTGGAGTGACTCAGCAGGACACGCAGCGTCTCTGGATGGAAGGAATAGGGCCCATTTCTTCTATTCAGAGATGCTGCCTGTCTCGCTGAGTTACTCCAGCATGTTGTGTCTATCATCAGTGTAAACCGTCATCTGCAGTTCCTTCCTACTCAATAATGCAGTAACTCTCATTTGCTTCACTTGTTTGGCAGAACAGTGCAAATTGCCTATCACATGCGTTTTCAAACAAATGTTGATAAACTAAAATCTAAAAAAATGTTTAAAGTCCTGAAGTAACACAATAAGAACAGTATTCTCCCCCTGAAAATTCTGCCTGATGCAGAAGCCTCTCATGCAGGAGTTACAATTCATACATTACCATGTAGAACAAGGGCATTCAGCCCATGGAGTCCATGGTAGTCAGCAAAACAATCCAGTCAGTTCCATTGTCCATTTCCTTGTTACCCTGGTGCTTATTCTGTCTCACCTGTTCCTCAACTCTCCTATAGTTCTTTTGCCATTTAACTGACAGTAAAGGGCAAACATGAACATGCTAGCATACCTTTGGGATATGGGAGAAAACAGAAGGACTTGGAGAAAACCAATTTGATCCCTTTGCATGAGACTTTCTGTTATAAGTTGTGCATATTCTGATTCAGTTAAAAAAAATGCATTGTTCTATCTGGGACATGTGACAATAAAACATTCTTGACTCTCTTGAAAGAGGAAACAAGAAATAATTTGTTGGTTAGTTTTTGGATAATGCTGAGCATAAATAGCATGGAGCTGGTTTTCATTATCTGCACTTATGGAAGCCAAATTTTAGGGGATCTCTGCTGTGGGTAAACCATTCTCCATTTCCTTGTGTTGAGAGGAGTCAGACTGGTGCCACAGCAGGTGGAGCTCAGAGAGTCATCTTCACCAGGAAACAGCAATGCAGCAACTGCATAGTGTGCACAGCAACAACAAAGTCGATTCAGGGCAAGTGTCTTCCTCACTGATATCAGGCAACTGAACCATCCCATCACTTGAGAGCAATTTGAGAGCCGCCCTGACCTCCATTGGCAACCTTTGAACAATCTTTAATCAGACTTTACTGGATGTTATCTTGCAGTAAACATGATACCCTTTTCCCTGTATCTGTACACTGTGGATGCCTTGATTGTAATCATGTATAGTTTTTTGAGTGACGGGATAGCATGCAACAAAAAGCTTTTCACTGTACTTCAGTACACATGATGATAATAAACCAAACTAAACCAACCCAAAGCAACCATTGATGGAAGAAGTTAGGTACACAGTAGAACTTTTTTGTAAAAATCAGTTTCGATTAAGGACAGAACTGAATGCAGATTAAATAAACTGGCAGGATAGAAATTTGTTACAATAGGAATGGCAGCAGGTTGTATCCTGCTTTCAAAATTCAACTTCATTCAAGTCAGTGAACGTGAAGTGTCATATCCAACCAACTGTTGGGATTGAGTTTCCACTGCATGATTTATTTCTTGCTCTAATGTTAAGGTCATGCTCTCTTGGGAGTACACAACATTGGTATCTAGCTGGGCACAGTAAATTCACAGTGATCCCATTGCTGCAAAGATCAGTCAAATGACCATAAACCAACAGAAAGGTCAATGGGGCAACAACAATAAAAATCAAACCCCACACTTGTGCGATATTAGCACCTTCCATATCCTGCATGCTGCTATATCTGACCAGCTGTTCCTGCCATTCATTCCTAGAGTCATAGTCATAGAGTGATACAGTGTAGAAACAGGCCCTTTGGCCCAACTCGCCCACACAGATCAACATGTCCCAGCCACACTAGACCCACTTGCCTGCGCTTGTTCCATATCCCTCCAAACCTGTCCTATCCATGTACTTGTCTAACTGTTTCTTGAACAATGGGATAGTCCCAGCCTCAACTACCTCCTCTGGCAGCTTGTTCCATACACCCACCGCCCTTTGTGTGAAGAAGTTACCTCTCGGACTCCTATTAAATCTTTTCCCATTCACCTTGACCTATGTCCTCTGGTCCTCAATTATCCTTCTCTGGGCAAAAGACTGTGCATCTACCCGATCTATTCCTCTCATGATTTTGTATACCTCTATAAGATCTCCCCTCATCCTCCTGAGCTCCAAGGAATAGAGACCCAGCCTACTCAACCATTCCCTAGAGCTCACACCCTCTCGTCCTGGCAACATCCTCGTCAATATTTTCTGAACCCTTTCAAGTTTGACAATATCTTTCCTATAACTTGGTGCCCTGAACTTAGCACAATATTCTAAATGCAGTCTCACCAACGTCTTATACAACTCCAACATGATCTCCCAACTTCTATCCTCAATACTCTGACTGATGAAGGCCAAAGTGCCAAAAGCCTTTTTGACCACCTTATCTACCTGCGACTTGACCTTCAAGGAACGATACACTTGTATTCCTAGATCTCACTGCACTACAACACTCCCCAGAGGCCTACCATTCACTCAAAATAGACCCGACTATGGGTGGACATGGGGATGGGGACTGGACTTTACACCTTCCCTCATAATGGGAACCATTGTGGGGGGATGTTTTTATGTTTACATTTCTTTATTATTGTTATCTTGTATTCTTTTTAATGTGCTGCAATGGCAATCCGCATTTCACTGCACCAATTGGTGTATGTGACTAATCAAGAACCTTTGAACCTTTGAACCTTCACTCCGTAGGTCCTGCCCTTGTTCGACATCCCCAAATGCAACACCTCACACTTCTCTCTAGTAAATTCCATCAACCATTCCTCCGCCCACTTAGCCAATCGATTCAGATCCTGCTGCAATCTTTCACAACCATCTTCACTATCCGCAAAACCAGACACTTTTGTATCATCTGCAAACTTGCTAATCTTGCCCTGTATGTTCTCATCCAAATCTCTTTTTATTAAAATCATGTATGTTTCAAATTAAATATTTTATGAAAGGCATTTTGCAGTGAATATTAGTTAATGTTCTGAGCTTTACACAGCACCTGATCAATGAGAATACTTTCTTTTAAAAAAACTGTTACTTCCTAAAAAGAAAAAAACATATATGAGTGGCTATGTAAAATTAAAAAATAGTTGCTTTGAAACGAAAACAAGGGATACATTTTTGCATGTAAAATAAGGGCACGCAAAAACAAATGTATCCAAAGAAATGATGCACTGTGATATCTAAGCATGAAGACCTTCAAAAGTAAACATGACATTATTCTCACAAATGAGAATAAATGTAATGAAATACAGTTTTCTGAAAAGTAAGATAAAATCATATTACAGATCAGCAGCATTTTGCAGACTTTAATTGATTTGGGACAAATATCCTGGCATAAGTGATGGGGTGTTTTGCATTTAGGCCAAAAACTTCAATTTTGGTCTCATCAGACCAGGGCACCTTCCTCCACATGTTTGCTGTGTCCCCCACATGGCTTGTGGCAAACTGCAAACGGGACTTCTTATGGCTTTGTTTCAACAATGGCTTTCTTCTTGCCACTCTTCCATAAAGGCCCGATTTGAGGAGTGCACGACTAATAGTTGTCCTGTGGACAGATTCTCCCACTGAGCTGTGGATCTCTGCAGCTCCTCCAGAGTTACCATGGGCCTCTTGGCTGCTTCTCTGATCAATGCTCTCCTTGCCCGGCCTGTCAGTTTAGGTGGACGGCCATGTCTTGGTAGGTTTGCAGTTGTGCCATACTCTTTCCATTTTTGGATGATGGATTGAACAGTGCTCCGTGAGATGTTCAAAGCTTGGGATATTTTTTTATAACCTAACCCTGCTTTAAACTTCTCCACAACTTTATCCCTGACCTGTCTGGTGTGTTCCTTGGGCTTCATGATGCTGTTTGTTCACTAATGTTCTCTAACAAACGTCTGAGGCCTTCACAGAACAGCAGTATTTATACTGAGATTAGAATACACACAAGTGGACTCTATTTACTAATTAGGTGACTTCTGAAGGCAGGGGGGTTACACAAAATGCTGGAGAAACTCAGCGGGTGCAGCAGCATCTAAGGAGCGAAGGAGATAGGCGACGTTTCGGGTCGAGACCCTTCTTCAGACTGGTCAGGGATCAGGGAGAGAGATAAAGGGGGCTGAATTGATCAGAGAAGCAGTGGTTCTGGAGGAGGCTGCAGATCCACAGCCACACTTTTCAGTTTTTTTATTTATTAGGGGTATCAAAAAAATGCACGCCACACTGTAAAAAAAATGTGCAAACCATGTATCATTTTCCTTCCACTTCACAATTATGCGCCACTTTGTGTTGGTCTATCACATAAAATCCCAATAAAATACATTTACGTTTGTGGTTGTAACGTGACATAATGTGGAAAAGTTCAAGGGGTATTAAAACTTTTGCAAGCCACTGTAAATGTGCAGTGGTTCCTCTTCAGATCAAATACAAGAGATATTTCAGGAAAAGTGCTGGTAGCCAAAGAACACCAGCCACATAAAGTCTCTGGCCTATGGCTGATGAACTTGCAGTATGATCGGAACAACCAACTCATACCCTCAGCTGGGAGAATGTGCATGCCTTGGCTCGAGCCTTCTCCACATTTGCTGTCAGCAGAGCTACAAATTTATTGTAGATCTTCAGCTTGATAACATCACATGGAAACTATACAAATTGGTATTCATCCTTTTATTCTGTATTGTCGATAGGCTTGACATGGCAGGTACTGTGGTGCCATGATTGCTCAGTTTATGTCTGAGAATATGGATATGAGGTATGGTCAATGACGAAAGAAGAACTTACTGCTTGTTTCTATTAGTTTTGAGTTCAAATTCTTATGTAACACGGAGGAATTGATGAAATGTCATAAAGAATAGGAGTAGAATTGGGCCATTTGGCCCATCAAGTCTACTCTGTCATTCAATCATGGCTGATCTATCTCTCCTTCCTAATCCCATTCTCCTGCCTTCTCCCCATAATCTCTGATACCCATACTAATCAAGAATCTATCTATCTCTGCCTAAAATATCCACTGACTTGGCCTCCACAGCTTTCCATGGCAAAGAAATCTACAGATTCACCATCCTCTGACTAAAGAAATGTCTCCTCATCTCCTTCCTAAAAGAATGTAATTTAATTCTGAGGCGATGACCACTAGTCCTAGACTCCCACTGTTGGAAACATCCTCTCCACATACACTGTATCCAAGCCTTGCAGTATTCTGTACGTTTCAATAAGGTCTCCCCTCATTCTTCTAAATCCAACGAGTACAGGCCCAGTGCCGACAAACGCTCATTATAGGTTAACCTGCTCATTCCTGGAATAATTCTTGTAAACCTCCTCTGGACCCTCTCCAGAGCCAGCATATCCTTCCTCAGTAATGGTGCCCAAAATGGCTCACAATGTTTCAAATGCGGCCTAACCAGCGCCTTATAGCCTCAAATGAAACTAGCACAATAGACTGAGGAATTTAAAATCAATTGTATCTGGTTTGTGTGATCCAATTCTATTTACCCAAATCACATTCGAAACATCATCCTGACTTAGATAAAATCCTGAACTTCCATGAAGTGCAGGAGTTCAGAAAGTGTCTCCAAAATGCATTCATTTTTGTGGGTGCACAAGCAGTATAAGACATATTTTAAATATATTTCACATCAAAAATATTTAATTCACACATAATAAGACAAGGGTACATCAATATAATTACCGAGTTAAACAGGTCATTTAAAACATATTTTCAATTATTCAAGCTCAACTCATTCACAGGCGGAGCCTAGGACATGTTAAGTATTGATTATTTTTTGATAAAACCATTTTCAGTTGTACTCAGCTAACCACTTACTGTAAATACATTATCAAATACTTCTTATTAGAAATCAGATGGTGCTAATGTATGGAAGAATTTATGTTCGTTATAATGCAGACAATTGTTATCCACATTCAAAGCATGAGCTAGACTGTGTAGCGCTAAGAATACTCTGGGTTACATTTCCCAATTGCATCCAAAGATTAATCCATCACAGGCTACATTACTTGAGCATATGTTTTCTTCTTGGGGTGATTAGAGCAGACAAAATGTGTAGGAAGGAACTGCAGAAGCTGATTTAAACCGAAGATAGACACAAAATGCTGGATTACTCAGTGGGACAGGCAGCATCTCGGGAGAGAAGGAATGGGTGATGTTTCGGATCGAGATCTTTCTTCAGACATTGTGGTATCTCTGTCTGCCACTTTGGAGCAAAAACAGGGAATCCCGCAGATAACTATATTCTTTTTTTCTTCTTTTTTGCATCTACATTCTTATCCAAAACGTTCCAGGGCTTTCTTAATAAGGAGGAGTATATGAAACCGTGTGTTACCTCTTTACTGCATCACAGTTATTGACAGAATATCTGAGAACATTTTAGTTGTGATGGGCATTAACAGACACTTGCCTAGCTGGATACTTTCTGATAATCTCCATGACTGCTCCCAGATCTGAAACTTGTTTGAAGTGATGTCCAGCAAGTCATTTCACGTCAAATTTGTGTTACTACGGATTATCTGGATTCAGGTAAACCAGCTGCTCATTGTTTCACTTTTGAATGCATTTCGATGGGTTTGCATGTCTCCTTTCATTTTTTTTAGTATATTCGAACCTTCAATGTTAAAGATTATGACTCGAAGATAAATATACCGTATTTAAGACTTTAGTCAAAAATAAGAACATTATTTTTAGGATACAGTGAATGTGGAAAGGATATTTCCACTAGTGGGAGAGTCTAGGACTAGAGGTCATCACTTCAGAATTAAAGGACGTTCTTTTAGGAAGGAGATGAGTTGGAATTTCTTTAATCAGAGGGTGGATCTGAGGAATTCTTTGTGACAGAAGGCTGTGGAGGCCAAGTCTGGATATTTTTAAGGGAGAGATAGATAGTTTTTTGATTAATACAGGTTTCAGAAGTTATGTGGAGAAAGCAGGAGAATGGGGTTCAGTGAGAGAGAGATAGATCAGCCATGATTGAATGGCAGAGTAGACTTGCTGGGCCGAATGGCCTAATTCTACTCCTATCACTTATGATACATTCACAGGAGTATGAAAAATCGTTTCCTGATACCAATTCCCTTAGTTGCCAGAACTTTCTAATCTATAGTTTCTTCATGAATCAGTTTATCTTATTTGCAGGTTAACATTATATTAGTAATCAAATAATTGAATGATACATTTCTGCTACGTATGTGCTAATGCTATGATTCTACTCAACGTGTCCTATTAATACTAAGGGGGTGTGCAGACAAACTTATTATTCTTTACAGTATTTTCAGGGGATAACAAATTCCCTCTTTAATTATTATTTTGTGCCAATATTAAAAATAGTTTCCTTGTGAAAACACCAATATTGACGAGTGTTGTGCTCATCAATTGATGATCAAGCATTTCTATTTCTGGAATCTACTGCCAGGTATTCTGACCCAGCTCCAATTTGTACAATTAGAAAGAAAGAATTCGTAATTTTACATTATTTTCAATTTTTAAATGCAATTAATGTTGGTTAAGATTAAAAATAAAATGAGTTCCTTTTGGTAAGATTTTAGAGTCCATTATGTAGGATGAGGTTTCTGAGTACTAAGAAGCACATGATAAAATAGGCTGAGGTCAGCATGGTATTGTGAAAAGGAGACTGACAAACCTGTTTGAATTCTTTGAGGAAGAAATTAGCAGTATAGTCAATGGATGTGGTTTACCTAGATTTTCAGAAAACTTTAGATAAGGAGCCGCATTGGAGGCGACTAAAGAAGATGAGAGCCCATGGTATCAAAGGGCAGATACAAGCATGGACAGCAGATTGGCTGGATGGCAGAAGGCAAAGAGCGGCAATAAGGGGGCTTTGTCTGGTTGGCTGCCAGTGACCAGCAGTGTTTTGCAGGGGTCGGTGCTGGGACCGTGACTCTTCACGTTGTATATTAATGATTTGGATGAGGGGATTGCAGGTTTTGTGGCAAAGCTTTCTGATGATATGGAAGTAGGGGGAGGGATAGGTAGTGTAGAAAAAGCAGGGAGTCTGCAGAAGGACTGACAAATGGAATATAGAGTGAAGGAAAGTGTGGAGTCATGCATTTTGGTAGTAGGAATACAGGGATAGACTATTTTCTAAATGGGGAGAGAATTCAGAAATCAGAGGTGCTAAGGGACATGGAAGTGCAAGTTTTGCAAAAGTGAATTTGCAAGTCAAATCGGTAGTAAGGAAGGCAAACGCAATGCTAGCATTTATTTTGAGAGGGCTAGAATTCAAAAACAGAGATGTAATGGTGAGGCTCTATAAGGTGCTGGTCAGGCTGCATTTGAAGTATTGTGAGCAGTTTTGGGCTCCATATCTGAGGAAGAATGTGCTGGCTTTGGAGAGGGTCCACGGGAGGTTTACAAGAATTATCCCAGGAATTATTGGGTTAACATATGATGAGCGTTTGAAGTCATTTGGCCTGAACTCGCTGGAGTTTAGAAGGATGAGGGGTCCCCTCATTGAAACTTATCGAATAGTGAAAGGCCTGGATAGAGTGAATGTGGAGAGGATGTTTTCACTAATGGGAGAGTCTAAGACCAGAGGCTACACCTCAGAATAAAAAGATGCATCTCTAGAAAAGAAATGAGGAAGAAATTCTTTAGTGTGGGTGGTGTATCTGTGGAATTAATTGCCACAGACGATTGTGGGGGCCAAGTCAATGGATATTTTTAAGGTGCAAATTTCAGATTCTTGATTTGTACAGGTGTCAGAGGTTATGGGGAGAAGGCAGGTGAATGTGGTTGAGAGGGAAAGATAGATCAGCCATGATTGAATGGCGGAGTAGACTTGATGGGCTGAATGCCCTAATTCAGCTCCTAGAACTTCTGAATTTATCAACTTCTAATTGTGCTTTTCATGACCTAACGGCTAAATTGTGTAAAAATTAACGCATTAACTAATCCAGAAATATGCTGTTATTTTGAGTATATGTAATATGTTTTAATTTCATTGCAACCAAAATTTCTACAAAGTTTGAAAAATGTTGGGTACGATTATTTCCATGATAATATAAGGCTGAACTTCAGGGGGGAAAGGGAGGTGCAGGGAAAGCCACTTTAAAAAACAAAGCTCTAGTAGACTCCAAAAATGTGGGAACGACCCCTGTACTGGTATGAAGTTCTTCTGGAGCTTATACTGTTATTGCAGACTTGTGGCTTTTCGTCTGATCACAAGATCAGACAAAAGCACTAAATTAGCTAGTGTTAAGTGAAACTGAAGATAAAATAAACGTGCTTTCAATTCAGAGTCATAGATATGGGTTGGTGGCTCCTATCAAACACAACTGAGGCTAATGCTCTGCTGATTAACTTATTTATAAAGGAGAGAAAAGAATGTCTGTGTACAAAGGAATTTGAAGTGTTTAAGGAAAAGTGTAGACATAGATCATCGAGTTCTCCATGGAATAATTCAGTTCCAGTCCTGTCGGGGTCAGAGACTGTCATCTCTGGAATAGAATCTGTGAGTGCTGATTGATGCAGTGTGCAATGTCTGTCTGACATCCTGGCGATCTCACCCTATTACTTCTGGAGCTTCAGTTGGAAGAACTTTAGAAAATGACTGCAAATACATTGAAAATGTTTTTTTCCGATATAATGCACCCGTATAAAGTAATGAGGAAGCAGGCTAAACAGAATTGTGTCAACTCCTGCTGCCTTCAAGAAGCTACATACCTGTATCATAATTATCTGTATATTATTTGTTTTCATTAAAAATTAATGCTGGGAGCATTAAAACTGGGCAGCGTAGTGGTGCAGGTGGTAGAGCTGCAGTCTCACAATGCCAGAGACCTGTGTTCGATCCTGACCGGGTGCTGCCTGTGTGGAGTTTGCACGTTCTCCCTGTGACAACGTTGTTTTCTTCTGAGTGCACATCCCAAGGATGTGTGGGTTTGTGGATTAATTGGCCTCAATAAATTGCCTCCATGTTGTAGGAGGGAATGGATGAGAAAGTGGGACTACATAGAGCTTGTGTGAACGGGTGATTGGTGGTCAGCATGGACCTGGGTGTGTGGAAAGGCTGATTCCATGCTGTATCTTTAAACTTTAAACTTTCCTAGCCTCCTCATTCAGTGGGGAAGTGATGCAATTTAAAATCTCGAGAACGGAATAATGCCATAGGAACATTAACCTCCTTCCATCAAAATTACAGTCTGATTCAAATGTTCTGTGCATTTAGTTTCACAATCCTGTTTTTAGAAACCAGTCAAAAAACAAACATTTAAGACTGACTTTAAATCTAAATTTCGGGCACTCAGGAATAGACTGAAAGCCAGGGCGGCACAGTGTTGCAGCAGTAGAGATGCTGCCTTACAGCGGCAGAGACCCGGGTTCGATACTGACTGTGGGTGCTGTCTGTACGGAGTTTGTACGTTCTCCCCGTGACCTGTGTGGGTTTTCTCTGGGAGCTTCCGGTTTCCTCCCACGCTCCAAAGACAGACTTGTAGGCTAGATACAAAATGCTGGGGTAACTCAGCGGGATAGGCAGCATCTCTGGAGAGAAGGAATGGGTGACTTTTCGGGTCGAGACCCTTCTTCAGTTCTTTCTTACACAGGTTTGTAGGCAAATGCGCTTGGTAAAATTGTAAATTGTCCTTTGTGTGCGTAGGATAGTGTTAGTGTGCGGGGATCGCTGGTCAGTGCGGACTTGGTGGGCAGAAGGGCCTGTTTCTGCGCTCTATCTCAGAACTAAACTTAACTAAAAACTAAACTAAGTTGCACTATATTACATAAAGCGATGCAATTTCCATATGTACCAGGTTCTCCATCAGCAAACAGGGTTTCAGGCAGGTTTATTGTGCTGTGATATCACAAAGGTTTTTTAAAGTACTCATGACTGCACTTCAGTTCTAATCCAGCTGGAACCACCTACACCAATGATGTATTCTGAGTTACAGTCCAATGCCATTCCAAATACTTCTGCATTGCAGAAACACACCATCTTAGTACTCTCCATGTTATGCATCCGCATGTATTATCTAGAGATTTCTTCACCCAATACTGAATACCACATGCTATATTTGGAATGGAATGGAATACTTTAGTGTCACAGATGACAAGGTGCAGTGAAATCTTTTGTTTGCCTTCCCAAGGTATGCAAATAGCGGCCACCTATGGAGCTGAGAGAGTTACAAAGTACACTGGCTCCACTTTTGTTCTCCTCCCTTCCCTCACGGTAGTCCCCCCGCGCCGGGTCCCCACTGTTCTTCCCCCTCATCCCCCCTCACAGTGGTGTAAACAAGTTGCGATGGCCGGGAATCGAACCCGGGTCATCTGCTTGGAAGGCAGCTATGCCCACCACTATATGCTCACCACTATATGCCCACCACTATATGCTCACCACTATATGCCCACTACTATATGCTCACCACTACATGCCCACCACTATATGCTCACCACTATATGCCCACCACCATATGCTCACCACCATATGCCCACCACCATATGCCCACCACCATATGCTCACCACTATATGCTCACCACTATATGCTCACCACTATATGCCCACCACTATATGCTCACCACTATATGCCCACCACCATATGCTCACCACTATATGCTCACCACTATATGCTCACCACCATATGCTCACCACTATATGCTCACCACTACATGCTCACCACTATATGCTCACCACCATATGCTCACCACTATATGCTCGCCACTATACAAAGCAAAAAGGGATGACATTTTTAATTGACCAGATCAACTCAGTACAGACTCATATCTAAAATACCTCATTCACCTTCACCCACAAAAAATACCACAGTGCACCACAAGCCCACGCACCAGAGACAGATTGTGGGTGCAAGCCATGCTCTGAGTTACACTGATCTGCCCCAGTTCTCGTATGTCGAAATTCCTCGTATGTTGCAAAGCATATTGGCTAATAAAGTATTATTGTGTCTGTGATTGTGATTCTGAAGATGCTAGCAATACAAGCAATGGTTTTAATAATCCCCAGGCTAGGGCGGGATAGGACAAATGGACGCGGGGCCAGAATATCCCTTGATGTGAATGTTAAACGAGAACAAGGCAGGCCTGTGGTCTGACTGCAGCCCTCTGCTTGCCCACCCCTGACCTCACGGTCAAATAACTTAAAACCACTCATTGCCTTGCAATCAACTACGAAGATTTTGTAAGTAGATTAGATTTTTAAAAGAGAGTGGAAACAAATTAAGGCATTCCTTCAGCTTCAGTAATATATGAGTTAAAATCGACATGGCAACACTGTGACCGATGTAATGAAATTAATCAGGCACACTGAATGGATTGCATGAAACGTCAAGCTGAGAGGCAGCAGCTCCTGATGCACCACTGTGCTACACTAAATAATATCATGAACATGTAATATGTAATTCATGATATATTTAATGTTATGAATTTTATGTTTCTAAGGTTTATTTTTGTGACCTTTTATTTTAAAGGCAAAATGATCCAGTAGGTCCTATGGACATAATATGCATATTCTCCCGGAGCATTCAGCATGTTAAACTCTCTCCTTTGTAAAAAATAACTTTCCTCTGAGCGGGTGGTTTTAAAGGAACCACTGGGCAGGTAACAGATCAAGAATCGTGATTCACAATGGTTTGTAGTCATTAATTAATGCAAAGATTTCACTGGTGCAAAAATGCAGCAGGATTTATGTTGCAGAATAAATGAGTTGACCATTACATAGAAACAGAAAATAGGTGCAGGAGGGGGCCATTTGGCTTTTCGAGCCAGCTCCGCCATTCATTGTGATCATGACTGATCATCCCCAATCAGCAACTCATGCCTGCCTTCTCCGCATATCCCTTGATTGCATTAGCCCCTAGAGCTCTATCTAACTCTCTTTTAAATTGATGCAGTGAATTGGCCTCCACTGTGGCAGAGAATTCCACAAATTCACAACTCTCTGGGTGAATTCACAACTCTCTGGGTGTTGTACACAACCAAGCAGTCTCCAAGATAAGATCACTGAATTATCTAAACATTTGCCAGATTTGGGGGCTGCTGCAGGGGTGCAAGCATCTTCTGCATGGTGGGAACTCGATTTGTAGCACCAGTGCACAGTTGGGATCACACTGCGTGTTCTTACCATTGTATACTGTAGCACAAATGAAACAAACTAGTCTTTTATTCCATGTGGAGCCGAAACATGGAGACACAAGAGACTGCAGATACTGGAATCTTGAGCACAAAATAAACTGCTGGAGGAATTCGGCAGACCTGATAGTATCCATGGAGCAAAACAGACCAATGACCTATTGGGTGGGACTTTTTTGCAGACTAGTGATCCAATGATGTTTCCTGATCCAAAACACTTTCTGATTAGACCACGACCATTTAGTTTAGTATAGAGACACAGTGTTGAAACAGACCTTCGGTCCACCGACTCCATGCCAGCGATTATCCGTACACCAGTTCTACCCCACACACTAGGATCCATTTACAAAAGCCAATTAACCTGCATGTCTTTGGGATGTGGGAGGAAACCGGAGCACCTGGAGGAAACCCACGAGGTCACAGGGAGAATGTATGAACTCCGTACAGATAGCAGCCGTAGGTCCCTGGTGCTGCAAGGCAGCAACTCTACCTCTGCTACTCTGTGTCACCCCAACATAGTTGAGTATTCACCCTTAAAATATCGGTGGTTTACCAGCACATGCATCCTGGCAGATTGTGGATTCAAACAATTCTCTGTGTTACAGTGAGCTGCGACAGTTCTGAAAACGCTAGCGATACAACTAATTGAGTTAAAGGGGGGGTTTAATTATCCCTAGGCTAGGGAGGGATAGGGAAAGAGGACCCAGGGCCAGAATCTTCCTTGTTGCAAATGTTAAATGAGATCAGACCAAGCCTGGGATTTGATTGAATATGGATAATTCTGCACCAAAAACCTCTTGCAGATAAATCTGAAGGGTTGAGTTAAACACTCAGATTTAACTGCACATTGCCCTTGGTAGGTTGGTGGTTTTATTTAAATATATATTAATGGGGGGGCTACATTTTCAACTTATGACCAAAATCGGGTTACGAACGGTTCTCAGGAATGGAACCCTGTCGTAACCTGGGAGGAACCCGCAGACAGAAATTAATTCCCAAAGCACCATCTCACTGCTCCTTTTGTCCTAATCAATCCTTATATGACCTCCATAACATACAATATTCTCAACACACAATAACTTTGCATACATCTCTCAGCATTGACCAAGTCTGCATTATGGGATATTGTCATCTTTTCAGGTTTGGAACTATTAAGGGCCTGTCGCACTGCGGGGATCTAATTTGCAAGTGTAGAAGAGTTTAGGAGAGTTTGAAAAAGTGTCATGTTGAAGACCTCCTCCGACTACGTAGAAGACCTCCTGCAACCTCCTTCGACTATGTTGAAGGCCAGCTTCGACTAGCTTCGGGAAAATTGGACACCGAATAGTGGAGAGTGAAGATGACCTCCTTCGAGTAAAAAAAGTATCGGTTTTTTCCATGGCGACATTTTTTTACTCGCGGGCATTTTTCAGCATGCTGAAAAATACGCAGCGACGTAGCTGAGGCCTCGAGTACGTGGGGACTATTCTCGAGCATGAAGGAGAGTTACTAAGGCCTCCTAGGACCTCATGTCGACCATGCTGCGAGTATGAGTCGAGGGCAAACTCTTCTAAATGCGCAAATTAGCTTTTTGTGATTCTGACAATGCTGGCATTGTACCAAAGATCAGAGTGGGCAAGATAAGAAAGATTTGATTACTACCAATCATCAAAGTGAAAGAGGATAGACAAAAAATGCTGGAGTAACTCAGCGGGACAGGCAGCATCTCTGGAGAGAAAGAAAGGGTGATGTTTCGGATCGAGACCCTTCATCAGTCAGTCTGAATGCTGCCTGTCCCGCTGAGTTACTCCAGCATTTTGTGCCTACATTTGATCCTTTGCTCCTTTGATCGTTTGCTGTTGCACTGCTGGCAAAATGTCGCCACAGAACAGCGCCATTTGTATTCACTCATTTTACACTAATTCAACATTTGTCCCATTTTTCTAAAAATCTTACCCACGTTTTGCTTTAACTCCCAGCCCCAGATCCTATCACATTATACAAAGTCCCTAGCGACAATTTACAATGGCCAATTAATGTACTGGTCTGCATGTCTTTGGGATGTGAGAGGAAATTGAAGCATAGGAAGGAAGTCTGAAGAAGGGTCTCGACCCGAAACGTCACCCGTTCCTTCTCTCCAGAGATGGTGCCTGTCCCGCTGGGTTACTCCAGCATTGTGTCTTTCACAGCATGAAAGGGTGAACAACGAAACTCGACACAGATCAAACCCCACTCCAGTCAGGATTAGCTAACATGTCTGGGATTGAAATATATGGATTTAAAATAGCAAAATATCAAATGGAATTTACTGAAGTATACTAAAAATGAACAATTTCTATTGCATGAATTAAACTTGGTCAAGACCAGAATGCTGCCTGGATTAGAGGGATTCAGCTACAGGGAGAAGTTGGATAGACTCGGATTGTTTTCTCTGGAACGTTGGAGGTTGAGAGGAGACTTGATAGAAGTATATAAAATTATGTGAGGCACAGATTGGATGGACAGTCAGAATTTCATTTCCAGGATGGAAATGTCCATCATTAGAGGGCATAGCTGTAAGGTGAGAGAGGAAAAGTTTATTGGAGATGTGCATGGCAAGACTTGTACCCAGTGGGCGGTGGTGCCTGGAATGCATTGCCAAGGGAGGGTGGTGGATGCAGGTACATTAGTGGGGTTTAAGAAGCTTTTAGATAGGTACATGGATGTTCAGGGAACAGTGGGATATGGATCATGTGCAGGCAGATGAGATTATTTCAGCTTGGCATCATGTTTGACACAAACATTATGGGCCAAAGGGCCTGATTCTGTGCTGTGCAGTACTGTTCTATGTTACACTATTCAGCACCAAAATGGGAAATAATCCCAAGCACTGACAAGAAATTCAATATTAAAAAATACAGTTTCCAATAGGTTTTAACTGTACACATTATTACACACTTCAATCATTTTAGTCACCTAATCATTGATCAAATCTACAGTTTATTCTCTTTAAAACACACTTTTTGCAAGCTGAGAGAATTATGTTCATAATTAAAATAAAATAACTTGCATTTGGCATGCTGTGCTTAATATGCTTAAATGATTGATAGTTTCAAACTTTCATTTTCAAATTGGTAATCTTAAAGAAGAAATGTGTTAATTTCATCACATGCATTCTGCTCTTCAGGAGCGGTACAGTGGCACAGCAGTGGAATTGCAGCCTTGCAGCGTCAGCGACCTTGGTTCGATCCTGGCAGCGGGTGCTCATCTATATGGAGCCCTGTACGTTCACCCCGTGGGTTTTCTCTGGGATCTCCAGTTTCCTCCCACAGTCCAAAGATGTACAGGTTTGTAGATTAATTTGGCTTGGTATATTTGTAATTTGTCCCCAGTATAAAATAGCGTTAGTGTGCGGGAATCTCTGGTCAGCACGGACTCCGAGGGCCGAAGGGCCTGTTTCCACACTGTGTCCCAAAACAAAATAAAAAACTAAATGGAGAACATTTATTGGGCTATTCATGAGCCAGACATGAGTGAAATAAATAGCTTTCCATGACAGTTACACATAACCACTGGCACTGATATCGACCTTTGGTTCAAATTGCTCAAATTTTCATGATAGAAAGTGAACATATATTTGCTGGATAACTCGTCCAGTGATATCTCCATTCTATTCATTGGGACAACTTAAAGCTCAGAAGCTTCATCACCTCACACAAGCATGCTCACACGCACACGCACCACACACATTCACACACGCACACATGCCTGATCAGATTCACAGGTGCATGGTAGAGAGCATACTGATTGGTTGCAACGTGGCCTGGTTCGGCAACTTGAACGTCCAGGGCCGGAAAAGACTGCAAAAAGTTGTGACCACTGCCCAGTCCATCACCGGCTCTGACCTCCCCACCATCAAAGGGATCTATCGAAGTCGCTGCCTCAAACAGCCAACATCACCAAAGACCCACACCATCCTGGCCACACACTCATTTCACTATTGCCATCGGGAAGAAGGTACAGGAGCCTGAAAACTGTAACGTCCAGGTTCAGGAACAGCTTCTTCCCTACAGCCATCAGGCTATTAAACACAACAACAAATAAGCTCTGAACTACAACAGACTATTATTATTATTGCACTATATTTGTTTATTTATTGAGTATGTGTGCATGTCTATATACACACACTGAACTTTTTTTTCGCCCGTTGTGTACTATGTTTACGTATTCTGTTGTGCTGCAGCAAGCAAGAATTTCATTGTCCTATTTGGGACATACGACAATAAAACACTCTTGACTAATGACTCTTGATCATACAGCACTGAGACAGGCCCTTTGGCCCAATGTGTGCATACTGACCATTAACTGCTTTGCACTAGTTTAATGAGATTACACATTAATCCCATTTTATACTGCCCTATATCCCATCAGGGAAAATCTATAGGATTTTGGGATGTGTGGTGACACTGAAGCACTCACCAGAAACCATTGCGGTCGTGGGGAAAATGCATTATAAACACCACACAGACAGCATTCAAAGTCAGGATAGAATCCTATACTACTTGCACCACCATGCCGTTTCCACCTAATTGAGAATTGTGAAAGACTTTTCAAATGTTTGCTATTGTTCATCCGGTACCAATGCTTTAATGTAATTTCATTGTCTCTCTTAGCCACTTATCTCTATGTAATGGCTTAATTTTAGTTCAGGGCTCACGATTACTCCTTTTTCAAAAGTGGTGTTATATTCCCGATCTTTAATCTCTGCAATACAACTACATCTTCAGCCTATTACAAAATAATGCTATTTTTAATGGGC
Source organism: Okamejei kenojei (assembly GCA_035221665.1). NCBI lineage: Eukaryota > Metazoa > Chordata > Chondrichthyes > Rajiformes > Rajidae > Okamejei > Okamejei kenojei. The sequence continues at coordinate 21,381,685 of CM069131.1, forward strand.
AACACATTGACCTCATATTTTTTAAATAACTGCCTCTGTTCATTTTTATTTGGCATCTGGTGTCAAGGGTTGGTGTTGCTACAATATCTGTTAATCTAAGAATTTTGCCCTACGGCAGAGACAATAAGATCAATACTAAGACCTCACATTCCTATATTTAAAGCTGTCTGGCTTGTCAGCCTCTTATTGCCATTGAGCCCCCACCCTCACCCCCATGGGCTATTTTGGAAAATAAAGCCACAGACATGCACTAGTCAGCCAAACATTTCTTAAGAATGCTTTTCAGATATAAAATCATGATTTCTAATGGCCCCTGAAAGAAAACCAATTGGCCAACCTCTGAAGAGGGTTTGGGAAGGAATTCCAAAACATGCCTAGATAGCTGGAGACGGAGCCAACATTTTGAAGGAGGGGACCCACAAGAGTTAAGAGTTGGAGTAATGCAGTTTTCTGAGAGTAACATTGAGCTGCAGAGGTGGGAGTGGCAATGTGAATGCAAACATACAATCCCTCACTCTTATAACTCCCTGCAACTTTGTGAAATAGATGGCCTTATAATCATGAATATGATTTAAATCAAACAGGACTAGATATTGAAAACACAACTATCTCCTGTTTTTAGTTCAGTTTCGTCTGGAGAGACAGCGCGGAAACAGGCCCTTCGCCCCACTGAGACCGCGCCGACCAGCGATCCCCACACATTAACACCCTCCTACACACACTAGGGACAATTGATATTTATAGGAAGCCAATCAACCTACAAACCTGTATGCTGTTGGAGTGTGGGAGGAAACCGAAGATCTTGGAGTAAACCCACGTGATCACGGAGAGAAATTACAAACTCCGTACAGACAGCACCCGTAGTCAGGATCTGAAAGCGCTGTAAGGCAGCAACTCTACTGCTGCGACACCGGGCAGCATGGTGGGAGAGGAATATGTTAACCATAGGGGAGCTGGTTAATATTTGGGTACAAGGTACTTGGGGAACAAACAGAGTTCCTGCGATTACCAATTGTACATTTCCAATTTTATGAATCAAAGCCCTGTCCCACGGTACGCGTTCATTCCAAGAGTTCTCCCGAGTTTGACCAGATTCGAACTCGGAGATTTAAGTTAATGGCCACTCGTCGGTACTCCGGGCTCTCGTGGACATTTTTCAACATGTTGAAAAATCTTCATGATTCTTTTCTAGCTTACCTGCCGTTAGCGAGTCTTCCCGAGTACCTGCCGTTAGCGTAACAAGCCGCTAAGAGACGTCCCCGAGCTCCGACGTACCCGCTACGTTCATTCTCCGTGCTTACCACAAGTTTGATTTTTTTTTAAATGAACACATACCGTGGGACGGGTCTTTTATAACTCAGGTCTGCCCTTTTAAAACGTTAAAGAGAATTTTTGATTTGGGGCCAATGTTGGGAGAACATGGAGAAAAGGTTCTTATATCTTTGACTGATCTCATTTCTTGAGATGATTCTGGATGTCTTTTAAAAACACGTACAACTTGAACCAAGTCCTCATCAGTTACAGTCTTTTGTATTATAAATGTAAAGGGAGAGATCTCTCAACATCTAATTCAAGACTTGGAAGACTAAAGCCACACTCATTGAATTTCAAGACTAATTTCTTTGAACAGATTTGCATCACAAAATATTGGTAGAGTTACTGCCTTACAGTGTCAGAGACCAGGATTCAATCCTGACTACGGGTGCAGTGTGTACAGAGTGTATACATTCTTGTGATCACATGGGTTTTCTCCGGGTGCTCCGGATTCCTCCCACACTCCAAAGACGTACAGGTTTGTAGGTTAATCGGCTTCTGTATGTCGTAAATTGTCCCTAGTGTGCAGGATAGTGCTAGTGCACATGGTGACTGCTGGTTGGCACGGACTCAGTGGGCCGAAGGGCCTGTTTCCATGCTGTATCTCTAAAATCTAAATTTAAGAACACGGGACCATGTTCCTGATTTCCATGCTGGCAAACCGTGACACGAAAGTGAGGAACATATTGGAGTTTAGAAACTATTGCATCTGATTCAGCAGAGTTCAGAGGCAGTCCTACTCTTGTTGAGTGGAGGCACTGCACACACTTCCAATCTGGTCCCTCTCCTTTTCATCCCATCTATATTAATGAAGTAGTTGATCAAGAGGTACATGAAGATGCGCTATTTTTAGTTGCAGGTCTTTCCCATGTTATGAATGTATGGACAATCTGTGCATACAAATGAGCGTTGTGTGACTGGGGGAATGGAATGGGGATGAATTTTCTGTTTGCTGCGGGGCTACAGGCATCTTCCTTCGGGTGAGAATGGTGAACGTCCACTCCTTCACTCACCTCCTCTCCGCGAGCCACAACTATTGAGGGCTGTGCTGAGCTGAGCAGAACTGGGAGCACTGAGGAAACTCTCTCACTCATTCAGTGAGTCAGTGAGGCTGGCTGGTGGCTGCTGTTCCCACACCAGCTCACTCTCCTTTTTCAAGGCAAGAGGTAGATAGATTCTTGATTAGTACCAGCGTCAGGGGTTATGGTGAGAATGCAGGAGAATGGGGCTTGGATCGAGTGGAGTGGGGTTGAGGAATCTCAGAATTAAAGGACGTTCTTTTAGGAAGGAGATGAGGAGAAATTTCTTTAGTCAGAGGATGGGGAATCTGTGGAATTATTTGCCGCAGAAGGCTGTGGAGGCTGTCAGTGGGTAATTGTACGGCAGAGATAGATTCTTGATTAGTACAGGTGGCAGAGATTATGCAAAAGCAGGAAAATGGGGTTAGGAGGGAGAGATAGATCAGCCATGACTGAATGGTGGTGTAGACTTGATGACCTAATAGGACCTGAACTGTTTCGGTCATCATCTCCCACACTGCATTTGTTCATTCCTGACATACAGTTTGCATAATGAACAGTTCCTTGGGACTAAACCCCGAGGTAACCTATGGAATTCCTGTGATTTTAATTCACATAAATTTGCATTTTTGATTAATCTACATGAATAGTAATTGTTTATTTCTAATTTTTATTGAATTATTTAAATATATGCAGATAAATGTGAGGTGTTGCATTTTCAAAGTCAGCCAGGGCAGGACCTTCACAATAAGTGGCAGGTGTCTGGAGAGTGTTTTAGAGCAGATAGATCACAGAGTGCAGGTACATATTTTTTTCTGAAATTGTCATCACAGGTAGATAAGGTGGTCAAGAAGTCTTTTGGCACATTGACCTTCATCAGTCAGGATTTGGGATAGAGAAGTTGGGATGTTATGTTACAGCTGTACAAGGTGCTGCTGAGGTCACAGTTGAAGTATCGTGTTCAATTTTGGTCACCCTGTTGTAAAAAAGATGTTGTTTAGCTGGAAAGAATGCAGAGTGGATATTGCCAGGACCTGAGGGCTTGAGCTACAGGGACAGGTTGGCCAAGGTTGGACAGTATTCCTTGGAGCATAGGAGAATGAGAGGTGATGTTATAGAGGTGTACAAGATCATGAGAGGAATAGATAGGGTAGATGCAAGAGTCTTTTACCCAGAGCAAGGGACTCTAGAACCAGACAACATAGGTTCAAGCTGAGAGAGGAAAGATTTAATAGAAATCTGAGGGACATATTTTTCACACAGATGGTGGTGGGTATATGGAATGGGTTGATGGAGGAAGTATTTGAGGCAGAGACTATAGCAACATTTAAAGGGCATTTGGATAGGAAAGGTGGAGAGGGATATGGTCCAAATGTGGGATGGTGGGACTCGTGGGAAACCTTGGACCACATGGGCAAGCTGGGCTGGGTGTATTTCCATACTGTACTGACTCTATTTCTTGAGGTCAAAATGCTTTCAGGTCAAGCAGGGGTACAACCTCACTTCATGTAGTCCGAGCCCTATTCACTGCGTCTAGAACATTCCGGATGCCACGCCGTAAGGCTACAAAAGTTAAATGCGACTGCAGAAATTGATCGTGAAGCTTAAGCTAGGTGAAGGGCAACCCCACTGCACAGGTTACTAACGTACAGCGGGCAAGTGTGTTCATATTCCAGAAATCCGATGAGAGAAGGAAATAGATGACAGAAAAGAAACAGAGCCATTAATGATTAAGAAGGAACTGCAGATGCTGGAAAATCGAAGGTAGACAAAAATGTTGGAGAAACTCAGCGGGTGAGGCAGCATCTATGGAGCAAAGGAAATAGGCAACGTTTCGGGTCGAGACCCTTCTTCAGATTATTAATGGATCTGCTCCAGCAAGAGACCAATACCACCTGCAGAGCGGTAAAGTTGGTAGACACTTAAGGTCAAAAGGAAATAAGTGATAGCAGTAGAATTAGGCCATTTGGCCCATCAATATTCAGCCTTTCAATCATGGCTGATCTATCTTTCCCTCCTAACCCCATTCTCCTGCCTTCTCCCCATCACCTCTGACACCTGTACTAATCAAAAATCTATCTATCTCTGCCTTAAATACATTCACTGACTTTTCCTCTACAGCCTTCTGTAGCAAAGAATTCCACAGGTTCACCACCCTCTGACTAAAGAAATTCCTGCTCATCTCCCTCCTAAAGGAACATCCTTTTATTCTGAGGCTACGACCTCTGGTCCTAAACACTCCCACTACTAGTGGAAACATCCTCTCCACATCCACTCTATCCAAGCCTTTCACTATTCTGTATGCGTCAATAAGGTCCCCCTTCATTCTTCTAAACTGCAGCAAGTACAGGCCCAGTGCCGACAAATGCTTCTTAGAACCCAACAATTAAATTAATGACTGATGACCATTCAGGCTAGATCAGAGAATAAGGAGGCTTGTCACTTCCCTCAGGGACAACAAGGCCATCTTCACTGAATTTCACCTGGAGTGCATGACTCGGTTAATGAATGATAACGCTGAAGATGATCAGACCATTTCCATTCTGGAAACTTGCTTGTTTTTATAAAATCAGAGAGTGCTTTAAAAATGCAGAAATAACACCTACGTCGATAGTTTCCTTCTGGGTATGTGGCTATTATCTAAGATTATTGTAATGGAACTATAAATCATTCCTTTTCTCCAGAGATGCTGCCTGACCTGCTGAGTTACTTCAGCATTTTATGTCCATCTTTGGTGTAAACATCCTTCCTACACATATAAATAATTAATAGACGATAGACAATAGACAATAGGTGCAGGAGTAGGCCATTCGGCCCTTCAAGCCAGCACTGCCATTCAATGTGATCATGGCTGATCAACCCCAATGTTGTTACCATCCATTAATGTTGTCATCACAAAGTGAAGTGCTGTTTGACTATTTGAGTGTAATAAAAATGAGGATCCTTTCAGCTCCAATATGAATGCATGCTTTCGGAATATGGATGGATGTTCCTCCAATCACAGAGTCGCAACTAACTTACATGACTGCAATTCTGCCTGATTCATCACTTGGTTGAGTATGTTACATGCAAGGAAACGAAACACTTTGAAAATATCTACGCTCTTCTAATGTCCTGTTGTTTATCACCTGATTAAAAGCATGTCCTATTTCCATTAATGTGAAGTTGCAATGATTTTCCAACTGCTGCTCCCTTGTGTTTGATTTTCACATTCATTTTCTGATGTGCGCTACCTTATAACCTTTGATTTGGCCAAGATGTGATGTGACAGTAACATAAACAGCCTGCAGGAAAGACTCTTACAGCAACAAAGGATTTGTGGTGCAAGGTAATTACTGTAGCTCTTTGCTTTAGCCCCGGGGTCATTCTTTCCTTGTTATGTCCTGTTAGTTGTCAGTTACATACTTCCATTCTGTGTTGTAACAGCGTGTTACAAGGAGCTGACAGATCAAATGATACCCTTTTTCCATGCACAAATCCAACTTGTAAACACTTGGGGTCAAATAATGTTTCAAAGAAATGTATAAGGTTAGCAGCTAGTATATAATGACTCGAGGATACTAAAACTGTAATATTATGCCCAACAGCAATTTGACCCAATATTGATCTGGGCGAATGCTGAGGTTGATTGCTGCCAGTTGCATGCTTTGAGTTTGAAAAAGCTTGAATCAGGCAAAGCTACAAAATTTGCTCCAGGCACACAAATGCATTGCTTGATCTTGCTTCGAAGACGGTTACATGAAATTAACTTAAAATAGACACTTTGAGAAGATTTCCACTGCAATAATCCTTTTCTAGCCAAGGTATTATTCAGTATTTCTGAAAAATAGATTGGAATGTGTTGTAACAGTTATGCACAACCCATTACTAAAGTGTAAGAAGGAACTGTAGATGTTGTTTTATACTGAAGATGGACACAAAATATTGGAGTAACACAGTAGGACAGGCTGTCTGAAGAAGGGTCTGGACCCCAAACGCCACCCATTCCTTCTCTCCAGAGATGTTGCCTGTCCCGCTGAGTTACTCCACTATTTTGTGTCTCTCTTCCATTACTAAAGTGTTGTGCTTTGATTAAAATGCAATAATAAACCAAGACACTGCGATCATTTTCTGAAAGCCTTCGAAACATCATTCTTATATTTCTACTTGGATGGATTGATCGCAGATTTTTCATAATGGTAAATATGTTAAATAGCTAGTGCAATTTGTATTATGCCATGGTATACATCACAAGATAGGTGGATAGACATGCAATGTTGTTTTATCAGTGTACCAATATATTTACTTCTGGGTACTTCTCTGCCCAGGTTACATTTCCACCCTGGATGATTTCTGCATTGAGGGCACTTGGGATAATGGTATTCCCTCTGCACAAAATCCTTTTGGAATATTACAGGAGAAAGTGGACCACATTCTGACTGCCCCGATAACTTGACATTGCTGAAACAACCTGGATTTGCCAATGAGTGGAAACCTACTGTAGGCTCTTGCCATGAAAGTAAATTATAATCTTTAGACTAAAATTTAGTGATACAGCGTGGAAACAGGTCAGCGATCACCCCATACATTAGCACTATCCTGCACACTAGGGACAATTTATGATTTCACAGAAGCTAATTAACCTATAAACCTGTATGTCTTTGGAGTGTTGGAGCAAACCAAAGGAACCGGAGAATGCACAAACTCTGTACAAACAGCATCCACAGACAGGATGGAACCTGGGTCTCTTGCACTCTAATGGGCCTGTCCCACTTAGGCGATTTTTGAGGCGACTGTCACGTTGCCAGCACTCACCTGAAACACCGGCAACTGTGAGAGCAGAGACAGAGACAGAGAGAGAGAGAGAGAGACACACACACACACACACACACACACACTTTATGCAGGCAGGGCACAGGGCAAGAGGGGGAGCGCTGTCTGAGTGAAATTCACACAATGCAAAGCCAAAGTGATACAGACACACGCTGTAATTTAGATGGCTAAAGCACAGTGTACGGTAAGTCCTTTAAAAGAGGGGGGAGAAGGAGGGAGAAACATAGAGACATAGAAAATAGGTGCAGGAGGAGGCTGTTCGGCCCTTCGAGCCAGCACCGCCATTCATTGTGATCATGGCTGATCGTCCCCAATCAATAATCCAAAGAACAATAAAGAAAAGCAGGAAAAAGCACTGATTGGCTCTAGCCCGAGCGGCAGGAGAGTTGGAAGTGAGTAAGAGGGGGAAAACAGTTTAAAAAGAGAGACATAGCACAGGCAGACTTAACTCAGAGCTCCCGTGGATTTTGAAGAAACAGCAGCAAAGAGGAGCAGGAAAAAGCATTGATTGGCTCAAGCCCGAGTGGGAGGAGAGTTAGAAGTGAGTCAGAGGGGGAAAAACAGTTTAAAACTGAGGAATTTGTTTTGTAAATTAGGCAATTTATCAGTCAATATAACAAGACGGCTCTTAGGTAGCAGCCTTGTGAGGGAAGTGTGAGTCTTTGGCTCGAGAGTCTTTGGCGAGGAGGCTGAGGAGGCTACGCATAAAGTTCGAGAGGACGGAACGTGGTGAACACATGTCGGGGCAGATGAGACAGTGTGAGGCTTGCAGAATGTGGGAGCCCAGGGACACAGATGAAGCCTCTGGCTGCTACAACTGTGGCAAGTGTGTCCAGCTTCAGCTCCTAAAGGACCGTGTTGGGGCACTGGAGAAGCAGCTGGATGACCTCAGGGCCATCCGGGAAAATGACAGTTTTCTGGACAGGACCTAGAGTGAGGTTGTCACGCCAAGGTTACGGGAAGAACCAAGGTGTGTGACGGAGAGAAAGGGTGGAAATCGTGGAGTGCAGAAGACCCAGGTGGCTGTGCCTAATGAAGACAGGTACGCCCTCTTGGGAACTGTCCAGGGAGGCGATGTTTCCAGTGCGGACATGTCGGTGGCTCCAATCCTAGAGATGGGACTCGACCGGCGAGACCGACATCGGGCAGGACCCCAGTGGAGGGTGACTCCATTGTCCGAGGAGCGGACAGGAGATTCTGTGGCGGCAGACGAGATGCGAGGATGGTCTGTTGCCTCCCTGGTGCCAGGGTTCAGGATGTCACAAGCCAAATTCAGAACATCCTAGAGAGAGAAGGTGAACAGCCGGCAGTAGTTGTGCACGTTGAAGTTGTCCAACATGAGTTCAGAGAGTTGGGAAGAAGACTGAAATGCCGGACTTCTAGGGTGGTTATCTCTGGATTGCTTCCAGTACCTCGTGCTAGTGAGGACAGGAATAGGGAGATAGGGGATCTGAATGTGTGGCTGAGGGGCTGGAGCAGCGAGCAAGGATTTAGATTTATAGACCACTGGGATCTCTTCTGGGGTAGGGGTGATCTGTACAAAAGGGACGGGTTACACCTTAACTGGAGGGGGACTGACAGGCAGGTTTGCTAGGGCTACACGTGTGGGTTTAAACTAAATAGTGGGGGTAGGGATTGACAAATTGGGAGTATAAAGATGGAGTTGAAGGGGAAGTGGCTACAGGAAAAATTTCAAAAGATTCCCGAATTAATTGCAGGGAAAGCGTGAAAATGGACAACAGAGTAAGGTCAGGGCCAATTGCGAGCGGTGTGAGGGGGGAAGTGAGTATGGAGGTCAATGTGTTGTATATGAATACGCGAAGTATAAGGAATAAAGTGGACGAGCTTGAGGCTCAGTTAGAAACTGGCAAGTATGATGTTGTGGGAATTGCAGTGACATGGCTGCGAACTGAATATTCAAGGGTATACCTCCTATCAAAAAGACAGATAGGTGGGAGGAGGGTGTGGGGTTGCCCTGTTGGTGAGGAATAAAATTCAGTCCCTTGCAAGGGGTGACATTGAAACAGGAGATGTGGAGTCAGTATGGATAGAACTAAGGAATTGTAAGGGTAAAAAGACCCTAATGGGACTAATCTACAGGCCCCCAAACAGTAGCCTGGACATAGGGTGCAAGTTGAATCGGGAGCTAAAATTGGCATGTAGTAAAAATAACGCTGTGGTTGTTATGGGAAATTTCAACATGGACCCCAAGAAAGGGACTTTGTAGAGTGCCTTTGTGACGGATTCTCTGAACAGCTTGTATTGGAGCCTACCAGGGAGAAGGCAATTCTGGATTTAGTGTTATGTAATGAACCGGATTTAATAAAGGACCTCGAGGTTAATGAGCCATTAGGAGCCAGTGACCATAACATGGACAGGTTTAATCTACAATTGGAGAGGGAGAAGAGTAGATCGGAGGTGTCAGTGTTGCAGTTGAATAAAGGGGACTATGGGGGCATGAGGGAGGAGCTGGCCAAAGGTGACTGGAAAGATACACTAGCAGGGATGACAGTGGAACAAAAATGGCAGGTGTTTCTAGGAATAATACAGAAGGTGCAGGATGAGTTCATTCCTAGGAAGAAGAAAAATTCCATGGGGAGAATGGGCTGACCATGGCTGACAAGGGACGTCAGGGACAGTATAAAAATTAAAGCGAAGAAGTACAACGTAGCAAAGATGAGCGGGAAGCAAGAGGATTGGGTAATGTTTAAAGAACAACAGAAGATAACCAAAAAGACAATACAGGGAGAAAAGATGAGGTACGAAGGTAAGCTAGCCAAGAATATAAAGCAGGATAGTAAAAGCTTCTTTAGGTATGTGAGGAGGAAAAAATTAGTTAAGACCAAAGTTGGACCCTTGAAGACCGAAAAAGGTGAATTTATTATGGGGAACAAGGAAATGGCAAATGAGTTGAACAGGTACATTGGATCTGTCTTCACTAAGGAGGACACAAACAATCTTCCTGATATAGTAGTGGCCAGAGGATCTGGGGTGACAGAGGAACTGAAGGAAATCCACATTAGGCAGGAAATGGTGTTGGATAGACTGATGGGACCGAAGACTGATAAATCCCCAGGGCCTGATGGTCTGCATCCCAGGGTACTTAAGGAAGTGGCTCTAGAAATCGTGGATGCATTGGTGATAATTTTCCAATGTTCTATAGACTCATGATCAGTTCCTGTGGATTGGAGAGTAACTAATGTTATCCCACTTTTTAAGAAAGGTGGGAGAGAGAAAACAGGGAATTATAGACCAGTTAGCCTGACATCGGTGATGGGGAAGATGCTGGAGTCAATTATAAAAGATGAAATAGCCAAACATTTGGATAGCAGTAACAGGATCGGTCCGAGTCAGCATGGATTTACGAAGGGGAAATCATGCTTGACTAATCTTCTGGAATTTTTTGAAGATGTAACCAGGAAAGTGGACAAGGCAGAGCCAGTGGATGTTGTGTACCTGGACTTTCAGGAAGCATTTGATAAGGTCCCACATAGGAGATTAGTGGGCAAAATTAGGGCATATGGTATTGGGGGTAGAATGCTGACATGGATAGAGAAGTGGTTGGCAGACAGGAAAGAAAGAGTAGGGATTAACGGGTCCCTTTCAGAATGGCAGGCAGTGGCTAGTGGAGTACCGCAAGGCTCAGTGCTGGGACCGCAGCTATTTACAATATACATCAATAATTTGGATGAAGAGATTCAAAGTAACATTAGCAAGTTTGCAGATGACACAAAGCTGGGTGGCATTGTGAACTGTGAGGAGGCTGCTACACACTAGCATTTTGCAAATCAATAAATAAAATATTCAGATATCTTTGAATTTCAGACCCCTGCTGTTTGTTACCATTTAGATAAAATGCTTTTTGATTTTTCTGCCAAAAATGGAAATTTATTCTCACATTACACTTTTTTTGCCAGCCATTTTTTTCTCTTTCAATTCATGCTATAATACAAAGCATGTTCCACCAGCACTTAAAATGTAAGTGCATTAATATTGCATTGTATAATTTTGAAGCGTCAGATTTTTTATACAATTTTGAAGAGGCCAAAAAATGTTGCCTAAATATTAAAAAATGGATCGACTGGGCTTAAATTCACAGGAATTTAGAAGGATGAGAGGGAACCTTATATAAACATATACAATTCTTAAGGAATTGGACAGGCTAGATGCAAGAAAGATTTCCCCGATGTTGGGAGAGTCCAGAACCAGGGGTGACAGTTTAAGAATAAGGGGTAGGCCATTTAGAACTGAGATAAGGAAAAACATTTTCACCAAGTTGTGAATCTGTGAAATTCTCTGCCACAGAGGGCAGTGGAGGCCATTTCAATGGTTGTTTTCAAGAGAGTTAGATATACTGTAGCTCTTAGGGCTAACGGAATCAAGAGACGTGGGGAGAAAGCAGGAACGGGGTGCTGATTTTGGATGATCAGCAATGATCATATTGAATGATGGTGCTGGCTCGTAGGGCCGAATGGCCTACTCCTGCACCTATTTTCTATGTTCCTGTGTTTCTAAAATGAAAAGTTGTTGAGTCACAGTACTTATGTGTCAGATTTTCAGATCTTGCAGGAAAGAATCATGCATAAAGTTAGCAAAACTGTGAATTATGTTGAATTATGGATAAAATGCCTCAGAAAGATGTTTCTTTAAGGGTTAAGGTCTAACAACTAATGCCTCGGGGTTCAATTTTTAAATAGGTTTGAAGCTGTCTTGTTGGTTGATAATGATTACAATTTCATATTCTAGACAACATCCATATAACACAAGTAAATATATTTCTAAAGGCTTCCAGTATACTAACAGATGATGGATGTCCCAATAGGATTCTAATCTGTGATGTACATTGTCTATGTTCAATCAGTGCCTAGCAATTCCTAATTTAGCAATGACAAATAACCTGCAGTCAAAAAAGCAATGCGAAGAATCATATACATAAAAATACACAAAGGAATCTCGAGTCTGCAGAGATACACATGACTTGTCAATTGGATATGATGGTTAAATAAAGGCAATACTATAATGTTACTGTAACAAATCGTATTACAAGTGAGATCATGAAACTTAGCATTGTGCCTGGTGTTGGCACTTGGGTCAATTGTAATTTGCAGCTGAGGGCAACTGACCACAAGAAGATTAACAGAGGTATTTGGGAAATTGTGAGGGAAAACCTCACTTCAGAGAGTATCTGCTAAGGTAGAAAGTCCCTTGGGAAGTAATATCTGATCTTGATTCCCACAGTTTCAAACCCCATTAAGATTGTGGTGGTCTCCACAAATAGCACTTCTCTGAAGTTTATAATTTAGGTTGAGCACAAGCTGAACTAATCACATGTATAGTGAGGCCTGAGGGGAATGATGTGCATGTCTCCTGTTGAATGTTATATATAGTTTTCTCTTTCATTTATTTCTCCAGGCCATACACATTTCCTTCCATTTTAGTGGTCTTCATCTTTATTCACGCCCCATTGTTCTTTCTTCTTTGTAAGTCTTCTATATTGGTTTGCATTTCGCCCCAGAGTTCCCAGGCAATTGCAGCAACTAATTATCTCCCTCCATTGCACACGGCAATTTGAACGTTCTTTCTCTCAGCAGTGCACACTAAATTAATGAAACGCTCACGCACGTCACTTAAAATGATGTAGAGCACAGAAGCCGTCCATTCGGCACAACTGCTCTCTTTGCATGCTCCATCCATCACAGAGACCATGCTTAAATACGATGGTGAAACACCATTCCTAAATCTGTTTTAAAGAAGGAACTGCAGATGCTGGAGAATCGAGGGTACACAAAAAGCTGGAGAAACTCAGCGGGTGCAGCAGCATCTAAGGAGCGAAGGAGATAGGCGACGTTTCGGGTCGAGACCCTTCTCCTAAATCTGCTTCAGATAACATTGATTTTCTTATAGGTGGCTGATGGTGGCTCCACTACCCCAAAAAAAACATGGAAATCCTGATGTCGAGTCCAAGATAATTTCAATATATGCTTCATTCATTTTCTGCTTGGTCAAAGACATTCCTGCATGAATTATCCTATGAGGTTTCCTCAGGCTTTTCCTAATCTGCTGCATTTTACAGTGTTAAACCAATCTCATTAAACAATCTTTGTTCTTCGTTACAAGACGTCTAACAATATTATAGAACATTGAACAATTATTGATTGCACTGTTTATATCTAAGCAGACAGATATTCACAGCACGCCAACTCCAGGAAAAATGCCGTGAAAAAAGGCAGCTTTTGTACATGGCCTTCATAGACCTAACAAAGGCTTTTGACTCGGTAGACCACAAGGGTCTTTGGAGCATACTATCAAGGTACAGTTGTCACGACAAGTACATCAGAATATTGAGGCTTCTACATGTGGGCATGTTGGTCACAGTGCTCAGCAACTGCAGCTCGGAGTCTGAGCCCTTTACTGTGGAAACGTGGGTCAAACAGGGATGCATCATCGCACCCACCCTCTTTGTCGTCTTCATTGCTGCCATACGTCACCTCACTGGTGAAGAGCTGCCACAGGGGATCCCAATCCTCAACAGAACTGACGGTGGGCTCTTCAACCCTAATAGGTTGAAGGCCAAGAGCAAAGTCAGTAACAGCGCCATCATGGAGGTTCAGTACGCGGATGACTGCGCCATTGCAGCACACTCTGGAGAAGACCTCCATGGCATACAGAGCCATGGGCCTAGCCCTAAATATCAAGAAGACCCAGGTCCTACATCAACCTCCACCCAACCAGCCGTCTACCCAGCCCACTATAAAAGTGGACGACACCACTCTTGAAAACATTGACCACTTCCCCTACCTTGGCACCATTCTTTCCTCAAAAGCTGACATCGACTCTGGCACAACTTAACCATCACCTGAGTTGTGCCAGCGGAGCCTACGCCAGACTCAGGGAAAGAGTCTTTGAAGACCGGGACCTAAAAGCTCAAACAAAACTGCTGGTCTACAGAGCCGTTGTCCTCCCCACCCTGTTGTATGGAGCCGAGTCATGGACCACCTACAGCAGGCACCTGAGAGCCCTGGAACAATACCATCAAAAATACTTACGAAAGATTCTGAGGATCAGCTGGGAGGACAAATGCCCCAACATCAGTGTTTTGCAGGAAGCCGACATGACCAGCATCACCCCCACAATAATGCAGCTCCAACTTCGATGGACCGGCCACGTCATCCGCATGTCCAACACACGTCCCGCTAAACACGCCCTCAATTGAAGGAAGGTCGGCGAGCCCCCGGCAGACGAAAGAAACGCTTCAAGGGCAACATCAAGAACAGTCTGAAGAAATTCCACAGAACATCAAGCAACTGGGAGCACATTGCATTGGACAGGAGCTCCTGGAGGAAATCCGTGCAGGAAGGAGCCACGCGTCACAAAATGGAACTACGCCGTGTCGCAGAGACAAAGTGACAGCACCGTAAGGGGAGAGAGAAGGGGGCTCGACGACTACTAACCACCGCCAGTCTCCACTGCCCACGTTGCACCAAGGTGTGTGGATCGTGGATCGGCCTCTACAGACATCTGCAGACCACAAATAGACGATCCCATGGAGAGGAGAGGACAGTCATACTCGTTTCGAGTGACCGCCAATGATGATAATGATGAAGCATAAATCACTGCACCATTGTCTCCCTGTTGTTTTAGCTGGATCACTCACTTGAATAAAGAGCCCTGGGTAATAAATTGAACAGAAATGTTGATGAAACTGAACATGATATTTCAAGGTCAAAGTTTCAAGGTTTCAAGGTCAGTTTATTGTCACATGTACTAATTCAGGTACAGTGAAATTCGAATTACCACACAGCCATACTAAAAAAAAGCAACAAGACACACAACTAGATAAAAATTAACATAAACATCCACCACAGTGGATTCCCCACGATCCTCACTGTGGTGGAAGGCAATAAAGTCCAATCTTCTTCCTCTTTTATTCTCCCGTGGTCGGGGCAGTCGAACCAGCTCGTGCATCCGGTGGTCGAAGCTCCCGCGTTGGGGCAGTCGAACCAGCTCGTGCATCCGGTGGTCGAAGCTCCCGCGTGGGGGCGATCGAAGCTCCAGCGTTGGAGCAGTCGAAGCTCCTGCGGCTTGGAGTTCCCGAAGTCGGTCTCTAACCAGAGACCACGAGCTTCACGATGTTAAAGTCCGCAGGCTCCCGCGGTTGGAGCCCCAAAGTCGATCCCCGACAGGGATCGCGAGCTCCTTGATGTTAAGTCCACAGACTCCCGTGGTGGAGCTCTCGAAGGCGATCTCCAGTAAAGGCCACCAACTCCTCGATGTTAGGCCGCAGTGCGGACGGAGATAGGATACGGAAAAAACTTGCATCTCCGTCGAGGTAAGAGATTAGAAAAAGTTTTCCCCAACTCCCCTCCCCCCCACCACCCACATAATAAAAGCTAAAGAACACTAAAAACTAATATTTAACACATAAGCACCAAAGAAGGACGGGACAGACAAACTGTTGGCGAGGCAGCCAAAACTTTTCCGACTCCTTTGTCTCTCGAGCTTTTATGGATTATTCATTTTGCCAGAACAACATGTCCCATCTACACTAGTCCCACCTGACTGTGTTTGGCCCATATCCCTCTAAACCTGTCCTATTCATGTACCTGTTTAACTGCTTCTTAAACGTTGCAATAGTCCCTACCTCAACTACCTCCTCCGGCAGCTTGTTCCATACACCCTCCACCCACCCTTTGTGTGAAAAAGTTACCCCTCAGATTCCTATTAAATCTTTCCCCCTTCACCTTAAACCCATGTCCTCTGCTCCTCGATTCCCCTAATCTGGGCAAGAGGCTGCATGTCTATCCAACCTATTCCTCTCATGATTTTACACATGCTATGTTATGACATGATACTGACAACATGCGCTGAAAACTAGACCCCGACCTAAAGAGTGAGACTGAATATGTTTTAACCGAGCAGATGAAATGTGGAAAATATGATCTGGGTGAACATTTAATACATCTCTAAAGAATGTTAGTGTGGCTCCTTTCTCTTCATGCGTTGGTCGCATTTAACCATTAGGTAATGAAATATAACCCAATGCCATAGCAATCCTTATCAAGTTACCATTTCATGGGTCAAGGCCCTTGCTTGAGACTATGGAGTGAAATGAAAATGCTGTGAACATTTACAAACATATTAGTCCAGAATGATAGATGTTCCATTGCACATTCAACTCAAACTGAGAGACCTTATCACTTATTTTTCTTAGCAGACAAAGGCATAGATACCACATTGTTATGGTGCATGGACAAGTGAGAAAAGCAAACTGAAAGCATGAAAGGAACTGATAAATGAACTGCCAGTGAAGAACAGTATACTTGTGATACAAGCAACACCAAGGTGCTGAAGCAAAATGATTAGGCCATTAAAAAAATTCTACTGCAATATTAAGGACAACAGTAGATGTGACCTTCATCAGCTTAGCTCTCCTGATCAGTAATCCTTACTCATTCCATGTTCGGTTTCAGTATTCAGATTTAATATGGGACTTCATTATATGTCTGATATGAATGGGTATGTGGGGAATTGACATTGGTAGTAGGGGGCTTCAAGGCAAACTATGCTTTGACCCATTTCCCAAAAAGCAAGGATTCCTATGAAAATGTATTTAAATGTCACGAAACAGGTCCAAATTCAAGTGTTGTGTACTATTTGCCCACAGAAAAACAGAACAAATGGGCTCTCCCTATTCCAATTTCTGGGCTATTATATAAAAATTATTTAAGCACAGACGGCTAAATGATGTATACAGATAAATTTTAAAAATCAATAAAAATGCAAATATTAACTAGTTTTACTCAAGGCCGGATGGGAAGAAACGCAGCACAGAGTGAGGGGGTTAACTAGTGGGAATCACAGGAGGGGGAGCCGCAGAGCTCCCGGCTCCACACGCAGTGCGCCACGGATGGGCCTGGTACTCACGCTGCCTTCATGCTGCTCACTCTCTCCACTCCCACGACCGGGATTGTGCCTTGTGGCACCAGCTCTTTGGGTGATCTGGTGGAAGCGGGGGGGGGGGGGGCAACAAGAGCCTCACTCCGTTACCAGGCAACCGAGGCGTGCGTTGCCAGGGCGACGCCGGTGCAGTGGTGCGTGCTGCATCCCAGCACGTCGCTGTGTGGCAGCCGCTGCAAACCCGTGCCCAAAGCAACTGTTCAAGAGTGTTTGACTGCTCCCTCTCTCCCCGCCACCGCCATCCCGCTGCTCCACTCTGCGCTGCGCGCCACCCGCCATCTGGCACCATGAACGGACGCCTCGGTCCGCTAGAACCAAAATCTGCTACATAGAGGTCCATAATTTCACGTTCCATAATTACTGTATTAATTTGATGCCCCCCTTCAAAGCCAAATTATCTATTACCGATGAGCCTATTATATTACTTCAAAGGGCCAAAAGTAATATTTTATGGAATTTATTAATTCAGAGTACATATTGGGAAATGTTAATGAGAATTATACTCCATCTGTCTTTCATATATATCATTCCACACATGGAAACTATCATATTAAACATACAAAGAATGAGGTATGGTAGCTTACACCCATCAATGTCAAATGATATTCCAAATTACAACTTCAAATAGGTTGGGTAGCATCGAGCATTAATGTCAAATAAATACTAAAATTTTAATCTGGAATTCAGGTGAATGAAGCTAAATTTCCTCCAAAACATATGAAATTTTTTAATTGGGAAATACTAATTAAATATTTTGCAGTCAGTATATTATTCAGAATGGATTGTCACACTGATTTTTTGTTATTATAGTGTGATTTTTTTTGTTAACTTATCTAATATTACAAATAAATATTCACCAAACAAATTACTAAACTAGAATGGGGTGTAGCAAACTAATATCGGAATTTCCATTGATTAGTGACAAGCTTCGAGTAAAATCATATTTCATATAATATTTTTTTAAAATATTGCTACTCCAATTTCCTTACAAGTGCAATCATTCAGTGATAAACTTCAGCCAGTCATTTTGCAATCTAAAGCTTTGTTTCCCTGAATTCTCTAAAACTCTCATATTTCAACCCCACCACACACCCTGCCCTCCGCATTTTTGGATCACGCACACTAATCCCCCCTTCTTTTAAAAAACAAGGCCATTGTATCGCCCAGTCTGACGTGGGCTGTTATACTCTAACTGTTATTCTTCAACCATGTGAATATGTGAACTGTGGAAAATGCCAGGCAGTGGTTTATATGGCAACCACTTATACGGTTGATTTTGCAGCCTGCTTTGAGGCATTATTTGATAAATTAACACGTGTGCAAACTCCAGATCAAAAGCAATACTTCTGGCATGATAATAGGAATAGGACAAAGATGAGTTAGTCTGCAGTGATTAGAGCCTTTTCTGCAAGTTAATGGGTGGTTCCAGAGCTGTTTTATTGAGGAAATATAGACAACAGTTATATGCTTGCATAGACTAACATTGAATTGTAACTCTGAAGTTCAATTTAACAATAAAGGTGTAGGACAAGGAAGAGGATGAGTAGGCTTTTCTACTTAAAAGGAGAAAATAACATTGCTTTTATGAAAAACACCTTCTGCTTTTTTATAGTCTGAATCATTTATCGGCCTATTCATAAATTTGAAGTGTATTCACTGTGGCAGCAACCCACCACCCCCTCATCCTTAATTCTTCTGAATGGCAATTAATTTATTTTCAGTGGTGTTGTCTCTTGACATGTGACAACCAGGGCAGTCTCCTTCACCTGAAATTTGGTCTTTTTCAATAGGCAGGAAGTGCCTTCATTTCCATTCTAATTTGAACCTGCATTTTGTTATATTCCTTTGGTACATTGTAAACTCGAATTATACACTTAAGGTTGGGACTGGAATATATTTCAATAGGCAGGAAGAGCATTTATTTCCATTTTAATTTGAACGTGCATTGTGTTGTATTCCTTCAGTACTTTGCACATTCAGATTTTACGCTTAAAGTTTGGACAGGACCTGAACCAATTTTACAATGCAGTTCCATAGAATCATGCCAGAACACAAGCTGATGCCCCTTGAAAGGGTTGAGTGACATGTCAGCTTGACTGTTGAAAGCAAAACTTAATAAGGATGGGGAAATTAATTAATTAAGACTTTTTTTTTTTAGAAATGTGGCTGTCTGGTGGAGTTTTCAGAATTTGCAGTTCTTCTGCTTCCGAACATTATCTTTGTAAAGACAAATGTTTGTGCTGAATTTGGTACATTGACAGATACTCTCTTGAACATTACAGGTGTAATGTTGACCAGTTGCATCACGGCCTGCTTCGGCAACTCGAATGCCCAGGAACAAAGGAGATTACATAAGGTTGTGAACCCTCAAGTGGTCCATCACGGATGCTGATCTCACCACCATCAAAGGATTCTATAAGAGGCTCTGTCTCAAAAAGATAGACAGCATCATCAAGGACGCCCACCACCCTGGCCATGCTCTCATTTCACTCCTGCCATCAGGAAGAGGGTATAGGCCTCTGAAAACTTTAACCTTCAGATTCAGGAACAACTTCTTCCCTGCAACCATCAGGCTATCAAACATAACAAACTCCAACTGAACTCCGAACTACAAACTACCTGGGTTTCACTGCGGACTTTGGGCCTTATCTTTGTTTTTGCAATATGTAGGGTTTTTATATTTATTGAATTTCATTGTCAGTTTAAAAAAATTATATTATCTGTTGAGTACTGTTGTTACAAGCCTGTTATGCAAATAAGAATTTCATTGTTCGGTTTCAGGACATACAACACTAAAACACTCTTGACTCTTGATTCTAATATTTTTTTGTGCTGTTATCCGCCATCTAATGGCAGAATCTTGATATAACATTGCAGTGCATTTCTCTCTTATCACCAAATGACATTTCAAGTAGTAGAAACAAAGAACTGCAAATGCTGGTTTAGCAAAGATAGACATAAAATGCTGGAGTAACTCAAGCAGCATCTCTGGACAAAATATGGATGGGTGATGTTTCGGATCGGGACCCTTCATCATTTAGCAGTCTTGTTGTACGTGTCCCCTTGGGCAAGAGTGACCATAATATGGTCGAGTTCTTCATTAGGATGGAGAGTGACATTGTTAATTCAGAAACAATGGTTCTGAACTTAAAGAAAAGTAACTATGAGGGTATGAGACGTGAATCGGCCAAGATTGACTGGCAATCAATTCTAAAAGGGTTGACGGTGGATACGCAATGGAAGACATTTAAAGACTGCATGGATGAACTACAAAAATTGTTCATCCCAGATTGGCAAAAGAATAAATCAGGGAAGGTAGTGCATCCGTGAAGAACAAGGGAAATCAGGGATAGTATCAAAGCAAAGGATGATGCGTACAAAGTAGCCAGAAAAAGCTGCATACCAGAGGAGAAATTCAGAGACCAGCAGAGGAGGACAAAGGGCTTAATTAGGAAAGGAAAAATAGATTATGAAAGAAAACTGGCAGAGAACATGAAAACTGACTGCAAACATTTTTATAGATATGTGAAGAGAAAGAGATTAGTTAAAACGAATGTAGGTCCCTTGCAGTCAGAAACAGGTGAGTTGATCATGGGGAACAAGGATATGGCAGACCAATTGAATAACTACTTTGGTTCCGTCTTCACTATAATCTGCCGGAAATAGCAGGAGACCGTGGGTCAAAGGAGGAATTGAGTGAAATCCAGGTTAGTCGGGAAGTGGTGTTGGGTAAATTGAATGGATTAAATGCCGATAGCCTTTGGATGGATTATAGGCTGCATCCCAGAGTACTTAAGGAAGTAGCTCCGGAAATAGTGGATGCATTGGTGATAATCTTTCAAAACTCTTTAGATTCTGGAGTAGTTCCTGAGGATTGGCGGGTAACAAACGTAACCCCTCTTTTTAAGAAGGGAGGGAGAGAGAAAACGGGGAATTACAGACCAGTTAGTCTAACATCGGTAGTGGGGAAACTGCTAGAGTCAGTTATTAAAGATGGGATAGCAGCACATTTGGAAAGTGGTGAAATCATTGGACAAAGTCAGCCTGGATTTACGAAAGGTAAATCATGTCTGACAAATCTTGTGGAATTTTTCGAGGATGTAACTAGTAGCGTGGATAGGGGAGAACCAGTGGATGTGGTGTATCTGGACTTCCAGAAGGCTTTCGACAAGGTCCCACATAAGAGATTAGTATACAAACTTAAAGCATACGGCATTGGGGGTTCAGTATTGATGTGGATAGAGAACTGGCTGGCAAACAGGAAGCAAAGAGTAGGAGTAAATGGGACCTTTTCACACTGGCAGGCAGTAACTAGTGGGGTACCGCAAGGCTCAGTGCTAGGACCCCAGCTATTTACAATATATATTAATGATCTGGATGAAGGAATTGAAGGCAATATCTCCTAGTTTGCAGATGACACTAAGCTGGGGGGCAGTGTTAGCTGTGAGGAGGATGCTAGGAGACTGCAAGGTGACTTGGATAGGCTGGGTGAGTGGGCAAATGTTTGGCAGATGCAGTATAATGTGGATAAATGTGAGGTTATCCACTTTGGTGGCAAAAACAGGAAAACAGACTATTATCTAAATGGTGGCCGATTGGGAAAAGGGGAGATGCAGTGAGACCTGGGTGTCATGGTACACCAGTCATTGAAAGTAGGCATGCAGGTGCAGCAGGCAGTGAAGAAAGTGAATGGTATGTGAGCTTTCATAGCAAAAGGATTTGAGTATAGGAGCAGGGAGGTTCTACTTCAGTTGTATAGGGTCTTGGTGAGACCACAACTGGAGTATTGCGTAAAGTTCTGGTCTCCAAATCTGCGGTTTATACTCTCTAGAATTTAGGAGATTGAGAGGGGATCTTATAGAAACTTACAAAATTCTTAAGGGGTTGGACAGGATAGATGCAGGAAGATTGTTCCCGATGTTGGGGAGGTCCAGGACAAGGGGTCACAACTTAAGGATAAGGGGGAAATCCTTTAAGACCCAGATGGGAAAGACTTTTTTCACACAGAGAGTGGTGAGTCTCTGGAACTCTCTGCCACAGAGGGTAGTTGAGGCCAGTTAATTGGGTATATTTAAGAGGGAGTTAGATGTGGCCCTTGTGGCTAAGGGGATCAGAGGGTATGGAGAGAAGGCAGGTACGGGATACTGAGTTGGATGATCAGCCATGATCATATTGAATGGCGGTGCAGGCTCGAAGGGCCGAATGGCCTACTCCTGCACCTAATTTCTATGTTTCTATCAGATTGAAAGTAGGAGGGGGACGGTGAGGTAGGGGAGGCAAGGAGATGGAGGCGATAAAATACCAAGACCAATTAGGGACAGCGACAATTGACCCCAGGCAGGGTGGTACCTGGATGGTCCACTGTTGGCCAGCATTGTTCTGACTGTTACCCTACACATGCCTTTCATAATTTTGTACATTTCTCTAAGTTTCCCCTTCAACCTCCAACCCTCAAGAGAAAACAATTAACCTTCAACCTCCAACCCTCAAGAGACAAAACAAGCTTGTCCCAAGTTAAACTTTTCTATCAGAATAAAAAATAAAAAATAAAAAATAAAATAAAATCGTCTACTAAAATTAAATACAAAAGAATATTTTAAAAAGGTCAAGACCATCTAGGATGAAAATCAAGCACTCCAATGTTAGCCAAATAGAAGGTGTAAACAATCATTCTGAAATTCCAATCATTTCTAACTACCGAGTGCATGCTTGGGATCAACAGCGCAAATTGCTCAGGATAACCTAGATGTTTTATGTACTTGTGGGCTGTACACTCCCGGCACTCTGTCAATAGAAGGATTACTCTAAGGGACAGTTTACCAGAGGAAAGTAAACATCAAAACATATCGTACGCAAAACATTATTCCCTACAACGTGAAAACAAACTGGTTAACCATTTGCAAGACTGGACTTGCACAAGATATTACATTTTTAGACAAAACCAGTGGATATCAGTCTTGGTAGTATTATGCAAAGCAGAGCATATTGGATTTTCTGCAGATTTTAATTGATTGAGGATCTTGCTTTAATTGGCTTGAAGATATTTATAAGCTGGCCATGGAGAATCGCTGCTTTCCAAATGTCAAACACTGGGTGAATCCTGTGCACTGTCCTTTAAAGTAATCGTATCTAAAGAAAAGAACTGGGGAAAGGAAGCCATTTCATTTAATTGCAGAAATAAATAGTTTGTCAGTCCTTCTATAAAAACTTGTAATGCCGCTGAATCTGATATTTAAACAGTCATAAGGTCATAAGGTCACAAGGAATAGGTGCAGAATTAGGCTATTCAGCCCATCAAGTCTACTCTGCCATTCAATCATGGCTGATCTCCCTCTCCCTCCTAACCCCATTCTCCTGCCTTCTCCCCATAACCCCTGACACCTGAACAAGTCAAGAGTCTGATTAATATTAGTATGAAAGGAAATATTTGAATGAGTACTTTTAAATTGATGAGTCTCCTGTGCTGTTGCTACATTGAAGATATGCTCAACTTTCTGCCGAGGATACATACGTTTGGAAGCTAATGATGTAGCCACAGAAAATTGCTGTAATGTGTTCTTGATTTGGCCTTCTTGGTCAAACCATGCTTGACTGGATGATTGACCAAAAGGTGGCTCAGTTGGCATCAGAGATTTATTTTTATTTCAGTTTATATTTCAATTTATATTTTGGCTTTGTTGCAGCAGCATTTCACACACTTTAGGCTTTGAAGGCTGTAATTTATGTACATCCTTAAATAATTCAAATATTTGCTCTCCTCTGCAGTAGGCACCCAATACAGTGTTATTTGTAGAATGGCAAAGAAAATAAATCGAAAGAGCTGCTCATTAAAAAACCAGCATCATTAAAAATCAGTCTGAGGAAGAATCCCAAAACGTCAGCTGTCCATTCCCCCCACAAATGCTACCAGACCTGTTGAGTTACTCCAGCACTATCTGTTTTGCTCAAGATTCCAACATCTGCAGTGTCATGTATCATCAATAAAAATCTAACTTTAAACAGAATAATTAGTAGACATGGCTAAATGCTAGTAAACCAGACAGATTATAATGTTTTATTCTTAATGTTTTATTGTTTTATGTTTTATTCTTAATTGTTTACTGTACGTCGTGTTTTTACTTGTGAGCGGAGCACCAAGGCAAATTCCTTGTATGTGTACATACTTGGCCAATAAACTTATTCATTCATTCATTATGTCTATCTTCGATTTAAACAAGCATCTGCAGTTCTTTCCTACAAATTATGTCAAAGGTCGCATATCAATTTGTAACCATACTTGGTTATTTTGTCTCATTCCAAAGGCTATGGAGGGATGACAGAATGAAGTACATGAGCCCTAATGTGGGTGGCAAACTCAGGAGACCCAGGCAATTTTAAATGTTGCATCTTATTCTGACTGGTTTCAAATGAATTTTGCCAAACCCATTAGCTGGATGATGCTGCAAGAGTGGGTTTGCAAACAATTACCAGGATCCAAACTACTACATGCAGTTGAAATCAGGAATAAGACAGAAAGTGCAAGAACTCTTCATAAGAGAAGAAACAGAGTTAATGTTTCAGGTCAATGACTGTTCATCGTTATCCAACATTTTCTGTTTTATTCAGGATCTGCAAAGCTTCCCTGGCCTTTTGTTGAGGGTAATGATCCTGAGGAGATCAGGAGGAAGTAATGGGATTAAAATTCATAACATTGTTCTCAAATGGTTCAAACGTCACTCCCTCCCTACCCCCTAATCCCCCACAGCCTTACAGCAGTTTTACAGGGCTCGTTGTTGCTATTCCAATGCCAGTGTTATACCTGAAACAGCTGGAACAAGCTTGGCAAAGGTGCAACTCATTCTGGAGGGTAGTTGGACGTAATCTGGGTCCGTAGCCTTTCCTACATCCAGTGCTCTCAGTCATTTATTTATCTCACATGGAGCGAATCAAATTGGTTGGAAACTGGCTTCTGCGATTGGATCTCAGGAGGAACCCAAGATGAATTGTGCAAACACTTCTGGCCAGGTGGAGTGCCCTTTGGTTTAGAGATACAGCGTGGAAACAGTCCCTTCGGCCCACCGAGTCCGCAGCGACCAGCAATCACCTGTACACTAGCACCATCCTATGTACTAGCAACAATTTACAGAAGTCAAATAGCCCACGTCTTTGGAGCGTGGGTGTTAACCGGGGCTCTGGGAGGAAACCTACGCGATCACAGGGAGAACGTACAAACTCCGTACAGACAGCTCCCATGGGCAGGATCGAACCAGGGTCTCTGACGCTACAAGGCAGTAACTCTACTGCTACACCACCCAAGTATTTTATTCTTTCTTACAACTGAGTGGTTTGCAGGGTCTGTAATTGATCTGGAGTCATGTAAAGGCCTGACTGACAAAGCATAGCGTGTTTACTTCCATGAAGGTTATTAATGAACCGGAGGAGTTGGAAAAGGTTGCACTGCCACTATACAGTGGCTACCAGAATGATGCAGTGTTATATTAGATCATTGAAGGTGCGCACTGGTGGTCATCTTCCAACTTTCCGTAGCTTCTGCAACAGTTCGCACACTGATGGAGGGTGACTTTGCTGTAAAGGCAGGACCTAGGCTTCACAAGAACTGTGGCGCTGTCAGTACCCATAGATTGAGAGGAAGACACTGTTCCTCTCACTGTTTAAACCCACTGTTTAAAAAAAGGAGTGGGGAAGTGTAATTATAGAGTAGCTGGCCTCACATTAGAAGGGGGATGATGTGTTTATCATATGAGCAGATATTAAGCAGACTGGTTTTAGGTTCTCTTGAATGCAGAATGATGAGATGCGATCTCATTAACATGTACATAAGTCTTATGAAGCTTGTCAGGATAGTTGCAGGGATCATGTTAAGATGTTTCCCTTGGCTGGAATGCCTGAAACTAGGGCCACAGTCTCAGAATAAGGAGTCTGAAGTCTGAAGAAGGGTCTCGACCCGAAATGTCACCCATTCCTTCTCTCCAGAGATGCTGCCTGTCCCGCTGAGTTACTCCAGCATTTTGTGTCTCTCCCAGAATAAGGAGTTGGCTATTCAGGACTGAGATTAGTAAAAAAAAGGCACAAAGTGCTGGGGTAACTCAGCAGGTGAGGCAGCATCTCTTGAGAACATGGATAGGTGACATTTCAGATCGGGACCCTTCCTCAGACCTTTGATAAGAGAACAGAATTCTGAAGAAAGGTCCCGATCTGAAACATCACCTCTCTAATCATGTCCTCCAGCGATGCTGCCTGACCTGCTGAGTCTGGTCGTGTAAGAAGTTTGATTTTTTTATGACCACACAAGATGTTGTTCATCAAAAGTCTTCAGGAGCCAGGTAACTTCAGTGGTCAAGAAAACAATCCATGCAAGTCTCTGCTGAAACAAAGTGAAATTCAGTAGCCAGGTTTCCAGGACGATTAACATGCTCTTCCTGTCAGTTTGGTCACCTGCCCTTTCTCAGTCACAGATATACAGTATTGTTAAAGAAGGAACTGCAGATGCTGGAGAATCAAGGGTACACAAAAGGCTGGAGAAACTCAGCGGGTGCAGCAGCATCTAAGGAGCGAAGGAGATAGGCGACGTTTCGCGTCGAGACCCTTCTTCAGACGCTCCTTAGATGCTGCTGCACCCGCTGAGTTTCTCCAGCCTTTTGTGTACCACAGATATACAGTACACTGTCTGCCATTAGTTTCTTTCCACCAGGACCTGGATAGCATCTGTGTCTGAGTCAGGATAGGTAAATAAACTAACAAAGTCAGCACTACAATAGCCCAGTGAAGGCATTCCTACTTAACCAGGCTGACACTTAAAAAATATATATCATTTGGGCATTTTAAGTCAAGAGCGTTCACTTTGTTGTTAACTTTGGCTGTGTCTTCTTGCACATTCTCCAGACCCGGCCCTTTCTTGACTCTCACCTCACTTGATCACAGCAACTCTCTCTCCCCAAAGCCTATTCCTTGGCTTGACCTGACCCTTAGGGTCCCAGTGCTCAGCTTGCCAATTCATGTCCTGGATCTCACGTGTACTAGAATCCACAGAGAGGAGCTCAAGCAAAGAAATGTGCATTGACATTGAGGGGCGGGGGGGAGCATGGTGGTGCAGCGGTATAGTGGCTGCCTTACAGCTCCAGAGACCCGGGCTTGATCCCGACGTACTGAGTTTGTACGTTCTCCCTGTGACCACGTGGGTTTACCTCGGGTGTTCGGCTTCACCCACATTCCAAAAACGTACAGGTTTGTAGGTCAATTGGTTTGGTAAAAGTTGTAAATTGTCCCTAGTGTGTGTAGGGTAATGCTAGTGTACGGCGACTCGGTGGGCCAAAGGGACTGTTTCCGCACTGTATTTCTAAACTAACAATTAACCTACTTTCATACTATCGGAAACAAATTAGAGACAAAGATATAATCCAGTAATGCCATGTACGGGTATGAGATGGTTAAGTTACGCCAAGTCCCCAGATTTTACAAACTGCTGATCTAAAATAAACAAAACATTTGACTGGAAATATTGAAAATGTATCAGTGCGAATCATTGGAGCAAGTCACCATCCCCAATCTGAAAGAGGTGCTGGTGGATGAATTGAACAAATTATATTATGGAGGGCATTATTTTTCAGAATACCAAATAGGATATAATATTATGCACAGAAGAATTTGCTGCCTCACAACCAGAAGAATTGCTGCCTCACAGCGCCAGAGACCCAGGTTCAGCCATGATTTCAGATGCTGTGTGAATGGATTTTATACGTTCTCTCTATGACAGCATGGAGTTACGCGGGGTGCTCCTGTTTCCTCCCATATCCCAAAGGCTTGTGAGTTTGAAGGTTAATAGGTATCTGAATACTACCCCTAATGTGTGAGGAGTGGATGAGCAAGTAGCATAACATAGAACTAGTGTGAACAGGTGATTGATGGTTGGCGAAGGGATTTTTCCAATGCTGTATCTCTAAATCTAAAAACAACTGTCTTCTCATCATTATCACAACAAATTTATGATTTCCTGCACATATAGAGCTGGACAAATTGCACTGTTGCGAGACATCATGTAACACGACCTAGCAATCACTGTGGAATGATAAACATTCCCCACAACCCTCTTTCACGTTTATTTCTGCTGTCCTCAGCTGCTTCAAGCTTTAGCTCAGTAGCTTCAAGATTAGCAATACAAAGAATGTGCACTTTTATTAGTCAAAGAACAAAAATGCAACTGTGAACTATCCTGCCTGCTCCTTTGTGACTGCCTGTTGGTATACCTCTTGTTGCACTCTGGTGAGGCAGAACATTGGTGCATGTGCTTTTTATTGCTGGAAGCAAAATTAGAAATGATAGGTTGGAAGAACACAGATATGTTTGACTTCTATTTTAGGAGAGGTCAAATGGGAAAGTCTACAAACCATTTCCGAGCTGAATACACAAACCAAGTTGACGTTGCCTACAATGTCAGTGACTGGCTGCTTCGTGCAACATCTGACATTTAGGTTATATTTTTGCTCTTTGAAACTAGAATCCAGGTGAGGCCATGTACATTCCAACTATTTTAAATTACTTTCACTGTATTTTCTTGATAGGGCCATTGATAATTCTGCAGCATATATAGATTGTGGTTTGGCTGAAGTGCAGCAGAGGAAAAGAGCATGAATGGAAAGCTGATGAAACAATTAAACAATTAATCGTTGCCCTTTAAATTATGAATTATATTCTTAATATTTGATTTTATGCCCCACAGGTTATGTGAATTTAAAGTTGCTGTTATTTCTGTTGAGAATGTTGTATAATTGCACAAATTACCATAATGAATAACCTCTTCCATGGAATAGATATACTTGAAATCCAATCAAAATTGACCCTTAGGCCTTGTTTTGATTGGACCAGCAATCTTTCCACTTTCATTTGATTCTACCGCTGTGAGACCTGGTTGTTTTTCCATGCCAACGAGGCTACATAATTACAAGTTATATAAAACTTGCCACTCTTTGTTTCCTGCATCTAACATTCTATTGCCAGTTTATTTTGCTGATACTGCCATTAAAAGTATTATTCTCAACATTTATATTTTATTGTTCTGCCATCCAAATCCAGCACCCCATATACTAGATCTTCTCCAAAGTTATAATCAAGACAGGCTGAGTGCCATCTCTTATGTTAAATGATATTATAACATTTGCATTCTCAACTTGGCTGTCTAAAAATGTTATCAATTTGGAGATCTATTCAGCGTCTCTATGAGTTTTCCTTCCTAATTACTTCAATACTTCAATTGAAGAACAAAAATATCAGTCCAAAATGTAGAAACAAGGAACTGCAGATACTGGTTTACACAAAAGGAAACAAAGTGCTGGAGTAACTCAGCAGGTCAGGCAGCATTTCTGAAGAACATGGATAAGTGACTATTCAGGTCAGGATCCTTCTTCAGGCACCTGCTCTCTGATGAAGGAACTGAAGAAGGGCCCCAACCTGAAACGTCATTTCGGGCCTACATTGTCTCTGCTGAACATAATGGCTAGATAAACTGCATATCTATGTGCTTATCTAAAAGGCAAGGCAGGCAAATTTATTTATATAGCACCATTCGTACAAGCAGGAATTCATAGTGCTTCACAAAAGAAACAAAATAATAACATAATAAAAAGACAGCAGAACAACCATACAACACAGGACAACAAAATAGCCAATAATCAAAAATTACAAAACAAGCAATAAGACAAATGCATGAATAGTAAAACAAAATCACTAAAACAATAAAACGATTTTAAAAGCACATAAAAGGGATAAGATTAGAAGGTTAAGATTACCTGCATGTTGGGTTATGGAAAGCTACAGTAAACAACAGTGTTTTTAGGCCTGATTTAAATGGGGTTACAGTCTGTACACACCTCAGGTGTTCAGGGAGCTTGTTCCACAGGTATGGAGCATAAAAACTGAACGCTGCTTCAGCCTTTTTAGTTCTGACCCTGGGAACACAGAGTAAACCTGTCCCTGAAGACCTGAGGAGTCTAGGTGCCTCATATACAACAAGAAGGTCAGAGATGTATTTTGGACCCAGACCATTCAGTGCCTTGTAGGCCAGTAACAAAATTTTAAAATCTATCCTTTTACACACAGGGAGCCAGTGCAAAGATTTAAGGACGGGTGTAATGTGGTCCATTTTCTTGGTGTTGGTCAAGACTCTGGCAGCGGCATTCTGGATAAGCTGCAGTTGTTTAATTGATTTTTTACTGAGACCTGTAAAGATACCATTACAATAATCTAACCTACTGAAGATATATGCATGAACAAGTTTTTCAGTATCTTCTTTGGACAGAAATCCCATGATTCTTGCAATATTTTTTAGATTGCCTCTCAAATGCCGCTATTTCATCTGTATTCACCACCACCCCTGGCAGCACGTTCCAGACATCCACCACCCAGAGTGTAAAATCTACCCTGCAGATCTCCTTTAAACTTTGCCCATCAGAGGTAAGAGATCTTTCTTGAATTGGGACTACTGTAACCAGATTGTACGCAATATTTACAAAACTACATTGCTCTCCTGACCAAGTTACACCAATGTTTGCCAACGATCCCATAGAAATTTGGAGCTGCTAAATCATTTTTGCATATGAAATGGGCAACATGGTGCCTGCCTAACACTACTGACTGGACCAGACTTGCAGGATCAAGAACAAAGATAGACATGCATGCTTCTAGATTTGGAACCGACACAGGGCAACGACGTATAAGAATAGAGATCAGGATAAGGAGGACAAATGTGAATCTGTGACCAGCTTAGAAGCAGTAGTTATGTCAATCTGAATAAAGGTAACAAATTAAAATAATACTAATTGTAAAATAAAATCACTTGAAACTAAGTAAGCTCGCCATCAAGAGAGAAAAACTCTGCACCTTGTTTACTGCATATTGACGTTCCAGTTCACCCGTTCACAGAGACTGGCAAAATCAGCTCACTCCCTTCACCTGGGAATCTTCCCAAACATATCCCCTTACAAATCCTTAATTTCCTGATGGATGAAAGCTTCCCACTCTATGCAGGATGAACTCTATCCGATTATTTTATACTCTCTTATATTATTCTATATTATGTTATACTTTGAGACAATATAAAGGATTATGTTAAATTTTTATCCAAAATGCAACTGGAGCATTAGCCCAAAAAAATTAGCGAGTAAAAAGATGAGTCCCTGGAAGAGACGACAAGAGAGGAACAAGAGCTCACCCATCTGAGTAGAATTCTGAATCGAAGTATTCAAGTCATTCAGTGGTGATGCAGTCCATCAGGTTGATGTCGGTGAATGAAGAGGCAGCAGACTTGAAGTTCCAGTCTTCAAGAACGTCGGTACTTTCTTGGTCCGCTTTTTCTGCAAAGCAACAGATGCACTGGATGAGGAGAAATATCCAATTTGTCATAGGCTTCTGTTTCTTTTCCCACCTGGTAAACAATTTGAGATGGTTCTGTGGTGGTGGATGAAAGAAGGAGATGGGTAAGTCTGTCTCGAACGTTTTCGGCCAGAAAGCCGATATCCCAGTCCTGGACCACTTCAAACGCGCCCACCCACTCCACTAGTTTACCCCGTGAAGTGTATGCACGTCTGAAGGAGGGTCTCGACCCGAAACGTCACCCATTCCTTCTCTCCAGAGATGCTGTCTGTCCCGCTGAGTTGCTCCAGCATTTTGGGTCTAAGTGCATGCACTAATCACTGACCTGGAGGCAGCTCATCTGATGTGGGAGGGCTTCCCATTTCAGGCTTGTCCTTGTTCAAGTTCCACCAGAATATCTCTTGATTTGGTTGCAGCTTTTTATGTCAAACATCATTGATTTAAGTTGCCTCAAATACTTGACATCTAAACACTGGATGTAGAACAGAGAAGAACACACCACAGGAACTGGTCCTCCAATATACGTGTCGTTCAGGACACCAATTTAAAACTCATCTGCCTATACATGGTCTATATCTTTCCATTCCCTACCTGCTCAAGTACCTTGTCTAATTGCCCCTTATATGTTGCTATTACATCTGATTCCACACCTCCCCTGACAGCATGTTCTTGACACCTATCACTTTCTATGTGTAAATAAAACTTTCCTCGCAAATTCCCTCTCTCACCATAAACCTATGCCATCAAGTAATTGACATATCCACCCTGGGACAAAGACCCAGAATATTTACCCTATCTATACCTCTCATAACGTTGTATAATTGTATCAAGTTGTCCTTCAGCCTCTGACTTTCCAGGGAAAACAATCCAAGTTTGTCCAACCACTCCTTATAGCTCATTGTATTATGTAATTAAAACTGAAATTTTGCGATCTTACTAAATCTTGAACAATGTTGAGAGTCTTGTGCAGTAATTTAAAACTTGATTTATTCAGCTCTCTGCAATTGTCAACCTGGACATATTGGACACAAAGCCAGAAAAATGAATGTTAAAGAAATGCCAGACCACTTGGATCATATAGCACCACAATTGATGGTCAGAGGGCTTGCACAGGATCACGATCTTGATCCCCCAAACCAGCTTGAAAAACTGCTTCCTGATTCCTGACTCCATAAATCCCATGCGGAGCACTTGCTTTCCTCCCCACACCCAACTTCAACCTCATTTTTCATCATCTGCACAATCCTCAATGCAATCTCATTCCTCTCCTACTTAAGGTAAATGCCCATGAAGCCTTTATGTCCAGCACATCCCCCGACCCTTACACACACCATCTAACACATGGCACTGGGATCCCATATATGTCTTCCTTTCTCCAGTCATAATACCAGTGAGAGTACAGGTGCACATGTCTTCCCTCACAGCTCCTCAGTATCTACTCCCACCGTAATGCTTCTAATGCCTCCCTTATTGTCTTCCACCGCTTTCCTCGCCATAATATGGTCTCTAATATCTCATCTTACCTTCCGCCTCTTCCCTCACCACATTCCTCTCCTCCCACCATCGTACCTTTTTGGGATTACTGTCCTCGCATAATCATAGAACTGACTTTCGTTCCCTGTCCTCTACTACAAACCATGGAACATACTCTGATTTCCCCATCACCATCACCCTGCCCAGTCACCCAACAGATTCGATGCTCTCTGCAAATAAGAATTTAATTGATTGGCCTCATTGTTAAGTACGACAATAAGACACTCTTGACTCTTGACGACACTTCCTCCCACAACATTACTTAATTACAACTCTAATCCCTTGCTGGACACTATCTCCCCTGCCCTCTCCCCACCCTTGCACCCAGGCACGGAAATCACTATCAAAATATGGAGGGGACCGGGGGACAAGGGGGACACAATTTATTGGCGGCCGCGCGCGCATGCGCACTCACATACACGCGCACGAGGCTTCGGAGGCTTAATCCAGCACTAAATGCAGCTAAACTCTGCCTGTCTCACCGGGTTAACGTACAGCCCTGCCTGGATTGACGGGATACCAGCGCTGCTTCTCCACGCTGACCGTAAGCCTGGGCCATATTTCCCGTAAGTCCAGGCAGGGTTGTAGGTTAACCTGGCGGGACAGGCAAAGTTGAGCTGTGTTTAGCGCTGCTTCTCTGTGCTGGCTATTGGCCTGAGGGCACCGCACCCATCTGATTCCTGACTCTGCGCCCATCTGACTCCCGGGGGTGTTGGGGGTTGGGGGTGGGGGCATTCGGGTAGGGACGGGACACGCCGGAGAGCCGGAATCGATCCTGGCTGTGGATGAGGCGCAGGTGGATGTGCCGAGAGTGTTTTGGCACATCTCCCTCCTCCAATCATCGCGCTGAATTATCATGCCCCGCCCCAATGCCTGCTGACCGACGTCTCTCTCGTCCAATCAGCGCCCTCGATCAGCAGTCCCACCCCCACTGTCCCGCGGAAAGCGGAGATTTCACCGTTTAAAAAAAAATCTGGATTACAAAAAATGAGGGGGGACTGTCCCCCATCTCTCAAAATAGGGGGGGGGGGTGTCCCACCTGGCCCCCCCAGGACTTCCGCCCCTGCTTCCACCACAGACCTAGTTTAGCTTTGCAGGAGCCTAAAGGGGAAATCAACGTTAGTTTAGTTTATTGTCACATGTACTGAGGTACGGTGAAAAGCTTTTTTTGTTGCGTGCTATCTGGTCAGCAGAAAAACTCTACATGATTACAACAAGCCACCCTCAGTGTACAGATACAAGATAAAAGGAATAACATTTAGTGCAAGATAAAGTCCAATTAAAGATAGTCTGAGTTTCTCCAATGAGGTAGATGGTAGGTCAGGACCACTCTGCAACTGTAAAGCTTGCTGTACTTCTCCAGAACTAAGGTGTGTCCATTTCAAAATATCAGAGCTGAACACTCAGACCAGGAATGCTACATGCCTGAAATATCTGTGCAGGCCTCAGACAAAACAATTAGAATACCTTTCAGCAAGCCAAGACAATGCATCACGACTTCACCCAGAATATCATTTACAAAGAACTCTTGGATGTCATATATTTCATTGAGGCACACGATGCCCAACACTGAAATACGAAATGACTCCATTTAATTGTTTTCCACATGCATGAATAGGCAGTAAATTTCAAACAACCCTTGCTCCCTTGGTGCAAGAGTTCCATCTCAGACTAGCCTGACATCTGCTCTTACACTGGATATCCATAAACAGGGAGCTCCATGCCAAGCATCCAAACAGTCTGAAGAAGGATCCCGACCTGAAACATCACCTATCCATGTTCTCCAGAGATGCTGTCTGACATGTTAAGTTACTCCGGCTCTTTGTGCCTTGTTTTCTAAACCAGTATCTGCAGTTCCTCGTATTTACCTATTCCATTTGTTTTATTTGTAATCCGATTCGGAGCAATTCCTTCAATTTGGAGATTCCACCAAGCTGTTTTTTTTGTGCATTAAAAGAGCATTGTGTTTCCTCAATACAGTATTAAATAGATTTTAAAAATATTACAATATTTCACTGCACAGATCTTGTTGCCTCCCTTGAATAGCCACAGGTTATTATAGTTTTAGCGACATTACATGAAACTCGGTTAAGATTCCTGCAACTGCCAACACTGAACCATGTGGCTGAGACATTGTCAGCCAGGTTTGAACAGCACAACATCATCCACTATTCTGCCCCTTTCTCCCACCCCCACCCCCCCCCCCCCCCCTTTCCACCACCCTCTGGCTTCACACTGCACTCCTACTCTTTCCATATCCGACAGCCTTTTGCCTCCTTTTCACCTGCGGCCTTTATCGCTTACTCCACTTATCTGCCACTGAGCCCTCACTCACCTGTATCTACCTACCATTTTCCAGGCTGTGTCCCACCCCCACCTCTTTTCCAGCTTTTGCCCCTTTCTAATTCCGGCTGAATTATGATATCAAAGGCAATCTAAAATGCAGTCATCGGTTGGTGATCAGCAAGTTCATAGTGTGCTGTGGTACAAAGTTAAATAACATGTAACTTCCTGACAAAGTATATAGTTTCATCAACTTACTCAATTTTCTGTTATTTTACCTTGCCATGTGTTAGTGTGCGTGTTGCCACTTAGTAGATAGCATTTAATTAGGTGAGACTGCCCTTTGCACTGACAAGTTTGTTTATTCAATGTTTCTGGATTGTGGTAGTGTTAATTTAGGATCCATAAATAATCCTATACATGCAACATAATCCATCAACAAGCTTTAAGCATTCAATGTTTACTTGCTATAGTTTCATAAGTGATTAAACAAGATTAAACTAATGAATTTAGAGCCATCAGCCTGGGAGGGAATTTCAAACAGTGTGTTCTGGCAAATTTATTCAATGCATTTGGGTTAGATCCAATGAACTGACTGAATAGATACATTTGGTAGACTGGTAACAACCATTGTTCATGTTATCAGATTATATGGGAGGATATATTAAATATGTTCAGAGCAATGATTAGATTCCTCCTTCCCCCTCTTTGTTTACTTGAATAATATCGTGGGACAAGTCCTAAGTGATATGAGATTGAATGGTTCTCATTTGTTGTAACTATGCCAAATAAATCAGTAAGTTACATGTAGGAACAGGCTGAGCACATATATAATCTTCCAGCAAGTCTGAGGTCAGCCTTCAATTAAATGAATGTAAGACAAATCTTACCTTTTTGATCAATTTGAAATCCAGAAGACAAGTTGCTAACAATTCGAACATATTCTTCAAGACCTTATCAATGAGATGTAAAAAGCAACAGACTAAGAGACAGACAGAAAACAAAGAACTGGAATAACACAGTGGGTCAGGCAGCATCTCCGGAGGACATGGATAGGTGACATTTCGAGTCGGGCCGTATCTATCTGAATGATTGTGAAAGTGATTGTGATTGTAACAGCTGGAAAGGAAGTGGGGGGCAAGACACAGCCTGGCAATTAATACTTGGATACAGGTGAGGGAGTGTTTGATTAGCACATGTGTGGACAAATCCAGAGATGGAAAGGAGATAAAAAGGGGACAAAAAGGAGACAAGGAGACAAAAGGATGTTAAGTTTCGTTTAGAGATGCAGTGCAGAAACAGGCCCTTCGCCCACCAGTGATCCCCACACATTAACATTACCCTACACACACCAGGGACAATCTTACATTTATAACCAAGCCAATTAAGCTACACAACTGTACGTCTTTGAAGCATCTTCTTTTGCCCTCTCATTTGTACACAGATGATCCTGTTGTATTATTTTCCAGAGGATAGGAGAAATTCTTTCTGATATTCTGAACAATCCACCAATCATTATCCAATGATGAACACAAAATGCTGGAATAACTCAGCGGGTCAAGCAGCATCTCTGGAGAGAAGGAATGGGTGAAGTTTCGGGTCGAGACCCTTCTTCGGACTGATCATTATCCAATCATTTGTCCCATGGCAACTCGAGTGAGCTCGATGTAAGTAAATTGGCTGCTATATTGACAACATTGCCATAGTAACTATTTCAGAAGTATAGATTTGATTGTAAAGTATTTTAAAGTTGTTCGATTACGTCAATGCTCTATAAATTCTTACATATCTTTTGGAGAACTGTAACGAAAAGGCTAAAATTGGCACATGACTGAAACAGTCTTCCCAAAGACTAAATTGCCTTTATTTAACAATTTAAACAAAAATTCCTGATGTTTGATAAGGAGTTATTTTCACCACTCATATGTCCAGGTGAAGGGATTTAAGATGTCACAAGTCATTGACAACATGTCTGTCATATCTTATGATGTAATCTTGGATTTTGACTAAATCACAGAAAACACTTGCAAATGGTAAACACAAAATGCGGTCTAAATTTACAAAGTGATGTGTGACCTGGAGCGTATTTTGCAACCCTGGAGCAGGTGTCCTGTGTGGGACCTAGCTATTAAAACTAAGAAGTTAATGGATGCAAGGGGTCTTTGTATTAGAGGCATGTGTCTGAAGTCAGGTCAGATGTACCTGGCCAGCTGCAGGCTTCAAATCAGCTGTCAGAGTCGGTTGGAACCCGCAATTATACTCATTCAATCATTTTTGCTTTATAACTGAAAACTCCGTGCTGAATATCTAAACTACTATTAGCGTTAATGAAGCAATCAGTCTTTTTCACGCCAGTTTAATTGTTAAAATACAGGACAATAGGCGAAACATGGATTAGTTTAAGGGCAAATGGTTGGTACCTATGATGCCTTGACATTGTAGCCCCTGGCAGTAATTGGACTAAAGGTTAAATTACAGGATGAGATGAAAGAATTCTTTTTAACCCTCCGCTCTCCCGAGATTTCTGTTGGTGCTTGGAACAAACTGTTATCTCAGAACAGCATCGGATTACGACAAGTACAGGCAATTCCCCCAGTTCCTGATGTATGAAGGAATTATTGGACTACACGTCACAAAGAGTAATAAACCACTTTAAACAGAACTTTATCGCTGAGGTCAGAAGCCTTGCACAGCCACTCTGTGCATTGATTGTTTCTAGTAGTTTAAGGAAACAGGCCCTTCGGCCCACCGAGTCCACACCGACCAGCCCACTAACGCTATCCCACACTAATGGCAATTTTTACATTCATACCAAACCAATTAACCTACAAACCTGTACTTCTTTGGAGTGTGGGAGGAAACCGAAGATCTCGGTGAAAACCCACGCAGGTCATGGGGAGAACGTACAAACTCTAGTCAGGATCAAACCCGGGTCTCTGACGCTGTAAGCGCTATACGGCAGCAGCTCTACTGCCGCGCCACCATGGCACAGTGGAAATTCTAAATGGGGAGAAGGTGAAGCTTAAGTGGAAAGTAGGTATAAATATTATCAGTGCTTGTTAAAATTTCTAGCTGGCAATGAACATACTATTTGACACATTACCTCTAATGTGTAGATGTACTCATTGTGTAGATTGTGTACACCTACACTATGTCAATGTTGACGTATTATATAAACGTACATCTACATCAACATTCATCATTGTAGGTGTACCATATTGAGTTGAATATTACATCACATGGATGCTGAAGTGCAGACTAAATGGCTCGGAAGAAACTACAGATGCTGGTTTATACCAAAGATAGACACCAAATGCTGGAATAACTCAGTAGGT
Organism: Okamejei kenojei; assembly: GCA_035221665.1. Taxonomy (NCBI): domain Eukaryota; kingdom Metazoa; phylum Chordata; class Chondrichthyes; order Rajiformes; family Rajidae; genus Okamejei; species Okamejei kenojei. The sequence goes on from CM069131.1 coordinate 21,420,302, forward strand.
CAGGCAGATTTCTGAAGAAAAAGAATAGATGATGTTTCGAGTCGGAACTCTTCTTCAGTGTTAAAGTGCAAAATTAGGGTATTGGGACTTTTTAGTCAATGCCATAATTTATGTTCCATACAAACTTCCTCCCTCCCTCTACAATTACCTTCATCTGGATTAGCAACGTTTTTCTTTTTTTTTAATATATTTTATTCGAAGCAATTGTACAAGGAGAAAGTAATCGACATAACAATTATACCATTTTCGTACTGCTTCAGTTTTAACATTTTATAAACTGATAAATGAATCAGAGAAAAAGTAAAACAGAAAGAATGAAAAGGAAGAAGAAAGATACGAAAGAGAAAGAAGCAAACCCCCCCCCCCCCCCCCCCCCCCCCCCCCAAGATACTTACAGTTTCCTCCGCCAGAATAATAATAATGGAAGAAATCTGAACTCAACAAGATCTGTGTCTTTGTAGTTACTTTCAACTGGATGTCATAGAAACATAGAAAATAGGTGCAGGAGTAGGCCATTCGGCCCTTCGAGCCTTTCAATATGATCATGCCTGATCATCCAGAATCAGTACCCATTCCTGCTTTTTCCCCATATCCCTTGATTCGGTTGGCCCTAAGAGCTAAATCCAACTCTCTCTTGAAAACATCCAGTGAATTGGCCTCCACTGCCTTCTGTGGCAGTGATTTGCACAGATTCAAAACTTTCTGGGTGAAAAGGTTTTTTCCTCATCTCAGTCCTAAATGGCCTATCCCTAATTCTTAAACAGTGACTCCTGGTTCTGGACTCCCCACCATGGGGAACATGTTTCCTGCATCTAGCCTATCCAGTCCTTTAAGGTTGGATCACCACTCATCCTTCTAAATTCTATTGAATACAAGCCCAGTCGACCCATTCTTTCATCATATGTCAGTCCCGCAATCCCAGGAACTAATCTGGTGAACCTATGTTGCACTCCCTCGATAGCAATACTCAATATTGCTCCCTCAAATTAGGAGACCAAAACTGCACACAATACTCGGGTGCGGTTTCACCAGGGCCCTGTACAACTGCAGTAGGACCTCCTTGCTCCTAAACTCAAATCGTCTTGCAAAGAAGGCCAACGTCATACCGACGACAACCTAACTGTAAAGCAATGGGAGTCCTGGTTCCACTATCTTAACAGGAAATTAACCTGATCTCCTTTACATTGTAACCACTGAACCACTTTAGGCTCATGGTACAGATATTCAATTAGATTGCTTACAAGCACCTCTCTATTCCATCCTGAATGCAACTTCCAGGCACTCATCACCCACCCCTTCCATCACCAGCATAACCATTCTCCCACAGGCTAAGGGTCTCAATCTCCAACTCCCCCCTCAAACAGCAGAGCTGCTTTCTTCCTGCAAACACTCCAATAGCAGTCCCAAAACCCACCTTACTGATCATGGTCTCCGTCAAAAAATAACTAGGAGGCCTGAAATAGGTCAATGTTAACCATTGATGATACAAGTAGGATGTAACAAGTGGAATAGAATGGATAAAGGCGAGCCAGTGGACGTGGTGTGTCTGGACTTTCAAAAAGCCTTTGACAAGGTCCCACGCAAGAGATTAGTGTGCAAAATTAGAGCACATGGTATTGGAGATAGGGTATTGACATGGATAGAGAACTGGTAGGCAGACATGAAGCAAAGAGTAGGAATTAATGGGTCCTTTTCAGAATGGCAGGCAGTGACTAGTGGGGTGCCGCAAAGATCAGTGCTGGGACCCCAGTTATTTACAATATATATTAACAATTTAGACGAGGGAATTAAATGTAACAAGTCCAAGTCTGCGGATGACACAAAGCTGGGTGGCAGTGTGAGCTGCGAGGAGGATGCTATGAGGCTGCAGGGTGACTTGGATAAATTGGGTGACTTGACAGATGCATGGCAGTTGCAGTATAATGTGGATGAATGTGAGGTTATCCACTTTGGTGGCAAGAACATGAAGGCAGATTATTATCTGAATGGTGTCAGATTAGGAAAACGGGGAGGTTCATCGAGACCTGGGTGTGCTTGTACATCAGTCACTGAAATTAAGCATGCAGCAGGCCAGTGAAAAAAGCTAATGGCATGTTGGCCTTCTTTGCAAGACAATTTGAGTTTAGGAGCAAGGAGGTCCTACTGCAGTTGTACAGGACCCTGGTGAAACCACACCTGGAGTATTGTGTGCAGTTTTGGTCTCCTAATTTGAGGAAGGAAATTATATATGGGTGACGTTTTAGGTCAATACCCTTCTTCAGACTCAGTTTCGTGTTGAGACCCTTCTTCAGACTGAAGAAGGGTCTCGACCCGAAACGTCACCCATTCCTTCTCTCCAGAGATGCTGCCTGTCCCACTGAGTTACTCCAGCTTTTTGTGTCAACCTCTCATACAATGTTACCCAAACCAAGAGTCGGTTTGTTAACTTTAGAAAGGGAAAATCGATAGACCACAAGCCAATTTTCTTTGGGTCATCGGTGGAGAGGTTAGCAGCTTCATAAGCCTAGGTGTTAACATCTCGGATAACTCATCCTGGGCCCAGTGTACAGATATCATCAGGAAGAAGGTGCACCGAATTCTCTACTTTTTTGGAAGTTTAAAAAGATATGTCATTGAATACTGTGTAACACCTCAAATTGTTTATACTGAGAAAGTAAAATGAAAAATCACGTTGAATAAAAACAGAAAATGCTGGGAAAATTCAGCAAGGCAGGCAGCAACTGTGGAAAGAGAAACAAATGTTTCAGGTTGAAGATTTTTGGAGTTGGCCATGTTAAATTTGTGCAGCTTCTATTTGGGAAACATGTCTGTTTTTATTTAAGTTGTGTGGGAGAGAATACATTTGCTGTCCTCTGGTGGTCTAAGCGGAACACTGCGCTTTGAATCGCAACAGACTCCACCCATAAATGGAGCTCATGTCTCCTCCGATAAACTGCATGCAACGCTAAGAGATGGCACTGGAGATTACCTCTCTACAATGCAAACATTTATTTGACAAATTGGAAAAGCCAGAATTTCTCAGTTGTCACACACAGATAATGTTGGAGAGTGCAGAACTGTTCTGAATTCTACTTTCATTTGTGTACTTAACTGAGTAGGAATCTGCGTTTCATGGGCCTTCCAAGTAAACCCAATCACCCATTTAATTACTGTCCAAGGCAGTTGTTTGAAACCAAACCAAGCTTTTCATAAGCTTAGCTCACCTCAGCATCAAATGTAGTCGCACGGCGTTAAAGGTGGTGCAAATGGCACAGTGGCGCAGCAGTAGAGTTACTGCCTTACAGCCACAGAGAACCGGGTTCAATCCTGACTAGGGGTGCTATCTGTTCGTTCTCCCTGGACCGCGTGGGTTTTCACCGGGAGCTCCGGTTTCCACCCACAGTCCAAAGACATACGCGTTTGTAGGTTAATTGGCTTCGGTAAAATTATAAATTGTCCCCAGTGTGCAGAATAGTGCTAGTGTACAGGGTGATCGATGGTCAGCGTGGATTCAGTGCGCTGAAGGACCTATTTCCATGCTGTATCTCTAAGGTCTAAAGACCAACATGTGAACCAATACTAGGACTGCCACCAGGATAATATTATCTGATTACACTCTGGCCTGCTGTATCTAAAGCTGACTATATGAACACCTCTGTGATTATTAATTCTTTAAAAAAAAAACTGAAATCACCTAAAACTCAATGAGCTGGAGGAACTCTGCAGGTCAGGCAGCATCTGGGCAGGGAATAGAGGGGTGGTGTGTCAAGTTGGGACCCTTCTTCAATCTGAAAATCAGTTGTTCCAAAATCACCCGAAATGTGAGTTATTCATTCCCTCTCATGGGAAGAAGAAAACAAGTGCAATAAAAATGAGATTTTCATTTCTTTCACATTTGGAAATAAATATGTTCCCATTGTTATCAGAAACCTATCACTGAAATGTTGCTGGGCAGTAATCAGATAGCTCGCTTTAACAATGATGTGTAAAAGTCGGGGAACGTTGAAGATTCCACCAAATCTTTTCCCTCCCTGAGCTTTGGAACGTGTTGATTTCTCTTTCATTTTACAATAACATCTTAAATGTTATCAATGCTTTAATCAGAACTGCATATGTGAACCATGTGGTAAACACGGTCTGAGTTGATTATTGTACAATTAAATATAAATTACTTCTGAGAAAAACAATAACCAGAATTTGATGGACTGTTGGATTCTCCAGGCATGCACGCAACCACTGTCAGCTATTCAGTAAATGGTTAGACATTTAGTTTATTCTTTAAACTGTATTCTTTCTCACTTAAACTGATAATAGACTGCTTGCAAACGTGGACATTCAGCATTTATAATTACATTTTTCTGCATGGAAGGAGATAACTTGCCAGCAGGCTTAGCCTGTGCCAGCTCAGTGCCAGAGTTGTCTGCTCTAAACACAACTTTCTTCATGTGCTCTTGATTTTTTCTTCTCAAAGCACCAAAAAAACAGTCAGGGTACAGTTAATGAAAATCTCGTCAGGGAAGTGACGATATTCTCACAAACATGGTTCAAACAAATGTTCTGTCCTGTTACTTCCTCCGAGCATCACCTCTTTATGATGAGTTGCAACTCCATCCCACCAAAGACCCTTGGTTGGGAATACTGAGATTGGCTCTACCAGATGCTTCTGCAATTAATTTACTTTAGTTTAGTTTAGTGATAAGGCTCGAGCCCACTGACCCACGATCCCCGCACATCAACAGTATCCTATACACACTAGGGACAATTTACACTTAAACTGAGCCAATTAACCTACACGCCTGTACGTCTTTGAAGTGTGGGAGGAAACCAAAGCTCTCGCAGGAAACCCATGCGGTCATGGGGAGAACGAACAAACTCCGTACAGAACAGCATCCGTAGTCGGAATCGAACCCTTGTATCTGGCGCTGCAAACGTTGTAAGGCAGCAACTCTACCGTTGTGCCAACATGCCGCCCCTAAGAGTTTCTATTTCTAGGAGATGAGGATTCTTGGGCACCATCTCATCATCTAATACCTCCTGAAATGTTGTGGTTGATTTAACTTGAGTCTGGTGAAGTTTGGGACCTTGTGAGCTGAATGGGGTATGGCGGAGTTTTCATTACAAGCCATGGGAAGACTTGGATCTGCAGACAGGGCTGGGCATGGCCGGTGCTAAACTTTGTTTCTGGTTCACCCATCCAATCTGAAGAAGGGTCCCAACCTGAAACGTCACCTATCCATGTCTCCAGAGATGCCGCCTGACCTGCTGAGTTACCCAGCACTTAATGTTTTTTGTTCAGGTGGAATAACTTTAGTTAATGCAGGTGCGGGCAACAGAAGGATGGAAAACAATCTGTCCTCCAGAGTGTATTCTGAATGTCCCTCCTTGTCTGCTCACTTCCAGCAGGACATCTAGATTTTGATCCAGGAATCTTTGTGCCCACCAGCTCATTCTTGAAAATCCCTTGTCTGTCAATGCATTTAAATTAATCATTGGAAGTAGCTGGGTGGAACGGATCATGTTACTGTGTGAACCTTGTTCCTTATCCGTGTTTGAGTATTAAACCTGCAGGCATATCTAACAGGCATGTTCCAATTATGGTTAACTGAAATCAGGGTCAACATTGCAATCTATTAACAAACAGGATTTTCTTAAAAGACTGCACTCTCCTAATGACTATCTTTAGTTGGACATCAAATTCCTCCAAGCTTGAGCTTGCATAGAAACATGGAAAATAGGTGCAGGAGGAGGCCATTCAGCCCTTCGAGCCATTACGGCCATTCAATATGATCATGGCTGACCATCCAAAATCAGTACCCCTCATCCTGTTTTCTCCCCATATCCCTTGATTCTGTTAGCCCTCTCTCTTTTGAAAACATCCAGTGAAATGGCCTCCGCTGCCTTCTGCGGCAGAGAATTCCACAGATTCACAATTCTTTAGGTGATTTTTTTTCCTCATCTCAGTCCTAAATGGCCTACCACTTATTCTTAAACTGAAACCCCTGGTTCTGGACTCCTCCAACATCGGGAACATTTTTCCTGTATCTAGCCTTTCCAATCCCTTAAGAATTTTATGTTTCTGTAAGATCCTCTCTCATCATTCTAAATTCCAGTGAATATAAGCCCTGCCAATTCATTCTTTCATCATATGTCAGTCCCGCCATCCTGGGAATTAATCTGGTGACCCTACGCTGCCCTCCCTCAATAGCAAGAATGTCCTTTGTCAAATTAGGAGACCAAAACTGCACACAATACTCCAGGTGTGGTCTCACCAGGGCCCTGTACAACTGCATTAGGACCTCCTTGCTCCTATATTCAAATGTTGGCCAACATGCCATTTGCTTTCTTCACTGCTTGATGTACCTGCGCCTGGACCCGATGGAATGCCTGTACAGACCAACTGGCTGGAGTTTTTGCAGACATATTCAACCTCTCGTTACTGAGGTTTGAGGTTCCTACCTGCTTTAAGAGGGCATCAATAATACCGGTGCCAAGAAGAGTAAGGTGACATGCCTCAATGATTATCGACCAGTGGCACTAATGTCTGTGGTGATGAAGTGCTTTGAGAGGTTAGTTATGGTGCATTTCAACTCCTACCTCAATAAGAACCTCGACCCACTACAGTTCGCATACCGCCACAACAGGTCAATGGAGGATGCAATTTCACTGGCTCTCCACTCCGCACTGGACCACTTGGACAATAAAAACACTTACATCAGGCTGTTGTTTATAGACTACAGCTTGGCATTCAATACCATCATCTTCTCCAAGCAGGTTACCAACCTCACAGATTGGGTCTCTGCGCATCCCTCTGCAATTGGATCCTCGACTTCCTCATCCCCAGACCACAGTATGTTCGAATTGGCAAAAATACTTCTTACTCATTAACAATCAGTACGGGAGCACCTCAAGGCTGTGTGCTCAGCCCCCTGCTCTACTCACTCTATACTCATGACTGTGTAGCCAGACACAGTGCGAACTCCATCTTCAACTTCGCCAACGACACCGCCATTGTTGGAGGAATTACAGATGGTGATGAGTCAGAGTATAGAAGTGTGATCGACCGATTGACCAAATGGTGCCAGCACAACAACCTGGCTCTCAATATCAGTGAAATCAATGTACTGATTGTGGACTTTGGAAAAGAAAATATGAGGACCCACAATGCTGTTTATATCAATGGGACGATGGTGGAGAGAGTCAAAAACTATATATATGTAACTATAACTATATATCAATAACTATATATCAAGTCTGCTCCACCATTCAATCATGGCTGATCTATCTCTCCCTCCAAACTGCATTCTCCTGCATTCTCCCCCAAACCCCTGACACCCATACTGATCAAGAATTAGTAATAAAAATATTCACTGACTTGGCCTCCACAGCCGTCTGTGGCAAAGAATTCCACAGATTCACCACCTCTGACTCAAGAATTTCCTCCTCATCTCCTTCCTAAAAGAACGTCCTTTAATTCTCTAGTCCTGGTCCATGACCCAACAACTAGGAATGTTACATTGATCTCTGACTGAAATGACTTATTGTGTTGCAGAGCAGAGCCAACTGCAACATTGCCCGAGTCAGAAAGTGATATGAGCGATGTAGCCAAATTCCACACAAAATATATAGTACCTCATCAATGGCTGAAAAGGTTTAGGGTTAAAAGACGTGAACTGCAAAAATAATAGGGCCCATTGTATTTATGTACAGCTCAGCAAAGCCTGTCAGCAGTAGTGTTGGTCGGTCATATGTTGTTCAGTAATGACGCCACGCTTGACCACCCACACCCATCGCACTTGGTTCTGAGGAATGTTAACGCAGGTCATTGTATTTGTTGCATTTTATCAGGTCGACTTCCAATAGTGAATTTCTATTGTAAGTGCTCGAATTAATACACAGCAATAAATCACAGGGCACAATGAAAAAGTCGGCAAAAAATTCAGAACTTGTTACTACCTTCACTGCTTTGGTATGGCATGTATTTTGCCCATTCAAAATCAAAGAATATATTCTGCAATAACTCTGTCCACTAGAGACTGATTTATTTAAAAGAAAAAAAAAGTTAACTCCTAATCTGCTTGTTTAATTCTTGGGTCAGTTCTGTTTAGTGCTTTATTTAAAATAAGATTGGCAAGCCAGCAGCACGGGTGGGCTAGTGGCATTGTAGAATGTTGATGCTTGGAGGTTCAATGAAGTTAATGTGATTGAATGAGGCCTGGTTAAATTCTTTTGTTGGAAATGACCATTGCCTGATCATTGTGTGGCACCTTTTTTTACTTGCCACTTCTCTGCCCAGGATAATGTTGTCCAGGTCTTGCTGAATATGAACATTTTTGATCGAGGAATTGTGAATGGGACTAATTAATTCAATCATCAAAGGACATTCACAGTTTTGACCTTGTGGAGGGTAAATAGTAATTGACAGAAACACTAATGATGGCTGCCTTGCCGAACCTTGGGTGTGATGTTATGGGACTGGGATGACCTTCTTCCAAAATACTAATATATAATTTCCTTTGTGTTAGTGATGACTAACCATAGAATCTTGATGCCCACTGACCTCGGGGATCATTGAAGCCACACTCAATCGAGCATTGCCCTGATTTCTATGGCATCTTTGGTTTGCAGTTTAGCTCCTTTCAAAGGAAAGTCTTTCTATGAAGATACCTTCAAGCCTAGAAATGAAACTTGCTGAAATGATACAGAAGGGTAAATTCCGCAATACATGTAGTTTGCTTTAAGTCGTAGACTTATTAATAACAAGACGTTTTGGGGTGGCACAGAGGATTAGCGGTAGACGTGCTGCATTACAGCACAAGAGACCCGCATTCAATCCTGACTACAGGCGCTGACTGTAGAGAGTTTGTGACCACGTGGGTTTTCTCCGGGTGCTCTGGTTTCCTCCCACACTCCAAAGACAAACAGGTTTGTAGGTTAATTGGCTTTGCAAAAATTGTAAATTGGCCTATTGTGTAGAATAGTGTTACGGTACTGAGCCGAACGGCTTGTTTCCACACTGTACTTCTAAAGTCTAAAACATTGGTTAATGATGCTTAAACATAAGATGGACCGTCACTTCAGACTCTATATTCTCTAGTTTGTGCATTCCCATTAATTCATATTCACTTAAAAATGATGTGGCAAAGTACAAACCTATGACTTCATATGGCTGCCATCTTTTTTAATAAAGACAACGGCAAAGTATCACAATGCAGCCAAATGTTCTGTGCATGGCAAGAGCTCACAAGAGCCATATGTGGTCAATCAAAACGATGTGGTATATTTGAAGCACAGATAGAGCCATAAAGTTACATGAGGAGCCAAAGTGAACCCACAGATACACTTCATTCTCTGTAGTTGCAGATGCCCAGAGACAAACTGCTCAGGGGACTTGAGTGATTTGTGCACAGAGAAGGCAGCAATTCCCTGACACCATTTCAGACCAGGAACTGTGGGGGAATAAGGTTTATCCACTAAACCTCGTGTTACCACTTCATTTTCTTGGAAAATTAATTGAGAGCAATACAACCATCGGAAGTTCAAGTTCAAGTGTTCAAGAGAGTTTATTGTCATGTGTCCCTGATAGGACAATGAAATTATTGCTTTGCTTCAGCACAACAGAACATAGTAGGCATGAATACAAAACAGATCAGTGTGTCCATATACAATTATATAAATATATACACACATGAATAAATACACTGATAAAGTGCAAATAACAGATAATGGGTTATTAATGTGCAGAGTTTTGTCCGAGCCAGGTTTAAGAGCCTGATGGCTGTGGGGAAGTAGATATTCCTGAACCTGGTCGTTGCAGTCTTCAGACTCCTGTACCTTCTACCTGAAGGTAGAAGGGAGATGAGTGTGTGACCAGGATGGTGTGGGTCCTTGATGAATACAGAACAAATTACCGTTCGGTGCTCAAGCATGGGGTTTAGAAATGTGAATCAGTCTGAAGGGAAACTCCAAAGCTCTCTGGGGAGGGATTCTAGCTTCCTTGGTAGTTGTTGCATCCTGCACGACAGATCGATGGTGCATCCACAGTTCTTGCTGCATTCAAAACCCTAACTATTCACAGTGTAAACATTCTTCATAGGCAATTAATTTGCTATCTTCTTCTTCTTCTTCTTGCGAATGAAACATAAATGAACCAAATGAATAGTTCAATCTCAAGCTGGGTGTTGAGCAGCTATCAATGGCATTTGTTGTCAGAATAACAGTAAGTTCTCATGAAGTTATGTTTTACGACTTTTATGTCAATGAGGAGCCAGGTAAGTCCTTAAGTTCTATTGCTAATAAAACTTCAGGCTGACGTTCGGATATGAAATGATTTGCATTTGGTGAGAAAGAGAGAGGAAGAAGTATTGTCCATTTCTCAGGTGCTCCCTTTGCATTGGGACAATGTACACCAATTCAGCTCACAAAATCCTGTATCCAGACTGGCAGTACAATTTCAGTAGGATAGAGGGAGCTGTGATAAGTCCCATGCAAATACATATGGTCTGCTTGAACTCGATATATCAAATAGGATTTTTGCATAGCTGCAGCCAGTGAGGTTTAAATATTAGTAAAGGCTCCATGATATCCAGATGCGTGTGCATTCCCATTTATTCTCTTATACTTGAAACAACATGGCTAAATACAAAATTATTATTTAACTGGCTCACAACACTTTCAATGAGGACAACAGGAAAATGTCATTACGTAGAGCGAGGCAGTGGCCAACTTGTACATGGCAAAATCCCATAAAAGGGAAATGAGAGAAATCACAGATTGGTTTATAGCACAGATGGGGGCCATTCGGTCCATCAAGCCCACAGCAGCTTAACGTAACAGCAATCTAAATAGTTCCATTCTCTAGCTCTGTTCCCATGGTATTATAATTTTTAGTTTTTTATTAGTTTTACAGCTTGCATTAAAACACTTTTCAACTATTATAACATGTAAAATATGAAGTATTTATGCGGCACACAGTCAAAATACACTGGGTCACGGTTTCAGAATGACTAGTTGGGGAAGGGGCAGGAAGAACTGTGTTTTTCCAAATGTTACTTAAATGGGAGGACAAAATTAATTCCACAAGCAGTCAGCTGTACACAACGTGTGCTAGATCGGAAAATCCGATATATTCAGCTGACCCCAGAATAGTATCCTAAAGTGTGACTTTTAATTTTAATTTTGGTTCTAAAATTTCCATCTAAACGTTAATGGAGAAAACACGCATGGGTGTTTAAATTATAGATGGATGTACTGTAGGAACTGCACGCTTGGACACAAAAATCATTTGCTGCGAGACTGGTAGACCTGGTGCCTAAATGTCGTCTATTCCTTCAGAGTGATGAAAGAAGATCAGATGGAAACACTGGCCGCTTCATGTCCAAATGAGCATCAAGCCTGTCCTTTGCAAGTTTAATTATACGCCCATTAACTTGAAGAAATCTAATGCTAAAGCCGAGTGTACCAACTCAAGCAGAGCCCTGTATTTCCCCAACCTGGCCCGAACATTGTGATTTTGTAATCTTTTAGACCGTAGCAAAGTCTTCTCGCTGACATACAAGGAGCAGATGAGGGTGTTTTTTTTTTAAAGTGAAGACAATTGGCATTTCATAAACCCTGTCATTTACAGGTTCTTTCAGCTCCGCCAAACAATTTTCTGATGCAGTCTTAATGCAGCCTTGCATGGGGACCTCATCATCACTGATAACAGGGCCTGGCCTTTACTTTGATCTCCACTTGGCTGGCTTTGGAAACAGTAGCTTCACAAAACTCTCAAGGCAATTGTTTTCTGGAGTTTGAAGTGCCATTTGTTTGAATTGGTAAAATCAGACAGTAAGTATTCAGCCTTTAATGCAATGACAGTGTCATCATTGAATCAGTATCTTTCCATTCCAATTCTACCACTTTTAAAAACTATTTTTTGCCGTTATTTATGCTCTTGCTTTCCTCACACCCTCAAGCCAGTATGTATTCCTAAGATAACAGGCTTGCAACCTGTCTACACCTCTACCAAATGCTTCAATTGCAATCTGGCAGTTTCAGTGAGTCTGTCTGCCTGCCTGTTTTTTATTTCACTCTTCATTCCCTGTGCCACACTGGGATTTGCTCCCATTCTTACCCCTGCCGGCTTCCTCTGGTTTTTCAATTTGCACCCCTTCCATCGATATCTCACACTTTTTGTCTTTTCGTCTCTATCCCTTATTCAAACAACTGCCAATCAACATAGCCCCTCACCTGTATCCACCTATCATAAGGTTATAATGGATATGAATTAGGCCATTCGGCCCATCAAGTCTACTACGCCATTCAATCATGGCTGATCTATCTCTCCCTCCGAACCCCATTTTCCTGCCTTCTCCCCATAACCTCTGACACCCGTACTAATCAAGAATCTATCTATCTCTCTTAAAAATATCCACTGACTTGGCCTCCACAGCCTTCTGTGGCAATGAATTCCACAGATTCGCCACCTTCTGACTAAAGAAATTTCTCCTCATCTCATTCCTAAAAGATTGTTCTCTAATTCTGAAATTCTATCACCCCCCTCAAGGCAATGTCCTGCTCCCACCTCTCTTCCAGCTTTCTCCCCCCCTTCCCCCCATTACAATCAGTCTGAAGAAGGGTCCTGACTCGAAACATCACCTATCCATGATCTCCAAGGATATCACCTGACCCACTGAGTTACTCCAGCACTTTGTGTCTTTTATTGTATAAAGCTGCATCTGCAGTTCCTTGGATCTCTATCAGTTTTAAGATTATTTTGGATAGGGAGAAGAGTGGATCTTGCAGGGAAGTAAAAAAATAGAGTAAGACAAATGACGATGTTATTAGGCAGGAGCTCGGGGGGGCAGACTGGGAGCAGTTGTTACTTGGTAAATCCACGTCTGACACGTGGGAGTCATTAATGGCCAATTGATTAAAGTTCAGGACCAGCAAGTTCCAGTAAGAAGGAAAGGTAAGGATGGCAAAGTAAGGGAACCTTGAATGACCAAACATGTTGTAAATCAAACAATGGTCTTTTAAAGATCGATACAAAGTGCTGGAGTAACTCAGCATCTCTGGAGAAAAGAGATGGGTGACATTTCGGGTCGGGATCCTTCTTCAGACTGAACCGCAGAGTTATTCTAGCACTTTGTGTCTATCTTTTGTCTAAACCAGCATCTGCAGTTCTTTGTTTCTACGAAGCTCTTTTAAACCATCCCACTGCTTTTCCACACTACTTCATCTCTTGACTTGGAACTCTCTTAAGTAAGATAAATCCATTCCTCTGTAGTTCAAGTGTAGGTTCCAAGAAGAACACATTATTCAACCACAATCTTGACGGACTCTTTAAACTTGCTCATATTTATTTTATAGTTCTTTATAAATGACACCAACTAATGCTGTCTTCTTCAAGATGATTCACTCTACATTTGGGTTTCACTTCACCACAGACACACTTGTAGGTATACACTTAATTTGTTGTTATATCCCAAGCATGTTGAAGAAAATATCTACATGCAATAATGCAACGGTTCATAGAGAGCTGTAGAGTCATGGAGTCATACAGCATGAAACATGATCTTCAGCGCAACTTGCCCACACCACCAACCTACATGCCCTATTTACACTAGTCCCACCTGCCTGCGTTTGGCTCATATCCCTCTAAACCTATCCATGTACCAGTCTGAAGAAGGGTTTCGGCCCGAAACGTTGCCTATTTCCTTCGCTCCATAGATGCTGTCTCACCCGCTGAGTTTCTCCAGCACTTTTGTCTACCTTAGATTTTCCAGCATCTGCAGTTCCTTCTTGAATATGTACCTGTCTAATTGTTTTATAAATGTTGTGATAGTATCTGCTTCAGCTACCTCCATCAGCCTCTGCTTCAGCTGCCTCCTTATTACACCCTGTGTGTAATAAAGTTGTCCCTCAGATTCCTATTACATCTTTCCACCCTCACTTTAAACGTATAAGTAATCTCATAGACCTGTAGGACTCCACAGAAATATAGGCATACATTTCTGGCACATTTCTCTCCTTTATCATGTGCAGATTTAAAATGGAGAAGAAATGTGCCTAAGTTTTGATGTCACCAAACCCAGATAACCTCTGCGAACCAAAGGCAAATAGGAACATCTGCCCCAGAGCCTTCCACCGTAGTTGGAAATCTGGTGTTTACTCTCGCAGTCACTTCTTCACTAGTAAAAATAATCACAGTCAGGCAGGTCATAAATACACTGCAATTGACCAATGACCTGTATGTTTATTGTTTATGAGCCACATCCACCCCATTACCCCTGCGGACTGACTTTTATAATTAGTAATTAAATGCTGATATAATCATAGATTTATAAAAATCATTTCACAAGATATTTATACTCACTTCAGTGAAAATTAAAGTTAAAAAGTTTCAACTTCGGAATGAAGCGGGTGGCAACTACATTCTAAATGACACCATATTGGTAAATACTTGTGGCAGGGCAGTTCCATGCAGAATGTTATGCTTGTAAATTTTAATGCACCACAAAGTACATTTCTGTCTCCTTCATCTCTTCAGTACATTTAACTCTAAATCCAGAGAGATAAATTACTTTCAGATTGACATTAAATGAAAATTTCCATAATGGTTGCTATGATCGACGATAAGAGTCATAGAAACGTAGAAACATATAAATTAGGCGCAGGAGCAGGCCATTCGGCCCTTCGAGCCTGCACCGCCATTCAATATGATCATGGCTGATCATCCAACTCAGTATCCTGTACCTGCCTTCTCTCCATACCCCCTGATCCATTCAGCCACAAGGGCCACATCCAACTCCAACGAACTGGCCTCAACTACCTTCTGTGGCAGAGAATTCCACAGATTCACCACTCTCTGTGTGAAAAATGATTTTCTCATCTCGGTCCTAAAAGACTTCCCCCTTATCCTTAAACTGTGACCCCTTGTCCTGGACTTCCCCAACATCGGGAACAATCTTCCTGCATCTAGCCTGTCCAACCACTTAAGAATTTTGTAAGTCTCTATGAGATCACCCCTCAATCTTCTAAATTCCAGCGAGTACAAGCCGAGTCTATCCAGTCTTTCTTCATATGGAAGTCGTGCCATCCCAGGAATCAGTCTGGTGAACCTTCTCTGTACTCCCTCTATGGCAAGAATGTCTTTCCTCAGATTAGGAGACCAAAACTGTACGCAATACTCCATGTGTGGCCTCACCAAGACCCTGTACAACTGCAGTAGAACCTCCCTGCTCTTGTACTCAAATCCTTTTGCCATGAATGCCAACATACCATTCGCTTTCTTCACAGTCATAGAATCATACGGCATGGAAACAAGACCTTTGACCCAGATCATCCATGTCGGCCAAGATGCCCCATCTAAGCTAGTCCCATTTGCCTGCAGTTGGCCCATATCCCTCTAAATCTTTGTACCAGCTTGTTCCATATACTCACCATCCTCTGTGTGAAGAGCTGCCCCTCAGATTCCTATTAAATCTTTCCCCTCTCACCTTAAAGCTATGCCCTCTAGTTCTTAATTTCCCTACCCTGAGAAAAAAGACTGTACATTCATCCTATCTATTCCTCTCATGACTATAGACACCATTATAAGATCACCCCTCACCCTCCTGCACTCCAACGAATAAAGTCCTGGCCTGCTCAATCTCTCCGAATAGTGCAGGCCCTCAAGAACTAGCAACATCCTCGTACATCTTCTCTGCACCCTTTCCAGCTTAATGGCATCTTTCCTATGGCAGGGTAACCTAAACCTGGCACAATACTCCTCACCAATGTCTAGTACCACTGTAACATCCTGTACAGTTCCCTGACTGGTGAAGGCCTCTGTGCCAAACGCCTTCTTCACCACTCTATCCACCTGCGATGTCACCTTCAGGGAAATCTGTATTTGTACTCCGAGATTCATCAGCTCTACAACATTCTGCAGGGCCTTAACATCCACTGAATTCCTCAAAATGTAACACCTTACACTGATCTGAATTAAACTCCATTAGCCATTCTTCAGGCCACTTGATCAAGCAGACCATGACCCCACTGCAATTCTTGACTCTCTTTATTTTGGTTGTAATATATTGGTGGAAAAAAATGCAGAGTTTGACCAGGATAGAACAATTATAATTGTATCCAGTGCTGATGACAGCCAATACTTCCAACAAAAAAAAAGAATTACAAACAGCACAAACAAAAATCATCATATGCTTCTCTTGCTCCTTGCTCCTCTTGGCCTGCGAGCACCAAGAACCACCAAGAGCCAAGATGGGCCGTCGGAGAGCAAGAGGACCTTCAGAGAGCGAGGTAAGCTGTTTAAGAGTGAGGAGAGCCGTCGTAGAGCGAGGGGAGCGTCAGAGAGCGAGGAGGCCATCTGAGAGTGAGGACGTCTGTCGGAGTGTGAAGAGGGTCCTCAGAGTGAGAGGATCATCGGAGAGCGAGGAAGACCATCAGAGAGTGAGGAGGGCTATCGGAGAGTGAGGAGGACCATCAGAGAGTGAGGAGGACCATCAGAGAGTGAGGAGGACCATCAGAGAGTGAGGAGGGCCATCGAGAACGAAGGGGGACCCAGCCGGGTGATGCTGATGAGGGGGCCTGGAACAGGGCTGGGATGCTGCTGCCTGTTGCGGTGACGGGCAATAGATAGGACCGTTCGATCAACTTTTGTAACGTTGTCAGCGCCAAAACGTGGCAACTCTTGCGTACTGCCTAGGTGAGGTCTGCAGCATGATTTTACCGGGTTGTATGCAAAACGAAGCATTTCACTGTACCTCAGCACATGTGACAATAAAGTATCATGGTGTTCTTAATGCGTACCTGGAAGATGGTTTATTTCCGTCTCACAGTTGTTTTTTTTCTCATTGATTTCCTTGGACACATTGTGGGTGGGCACTGAAGCTTCAACATGGTCGTTCTTGTCTTTATTCACCTTCGTGTCTTCCTTGTTGTTTTCTTGGTCTGTAACCATAGAGCATAGAACAGTACAGCGCAACAACATGCCTGCTGCCCATCAACCCCGTGCCAAGACCATCACCTATCTACCTGCACAAAACCCATACCCCTCCATTCACTGAATATTCATATGCCTATCCAAAAGCATTTTAAATGCCACGAACGTATCAGCTTCAACCGGCACCTCCTGCTGCAGAACCACCACCTATGACAGCGAGGTTTGACAAACAGGAGGTAAGAACGTGAAGTTTTGGTTCCTGCGTTCTCGAGCTTTCTGTTTGTTGTCTACAAAAAGAGCCTGTTCTGCCACAACACGCCATAGTCAAGGTTCCAACCACTGCCTGCCTCTGTTCTGTATCTCCATGACTTTAATAACAAATGCCTGTTGGAGTTTCAATGCTTGAATGCTTTCTCACTGAGTAGTCTCCTACATATGTCTAGAATTCTACAAATATATGACTCTGCCTCCTGTTTTCTAAACATTTGCTGTACTCTCAAAGTTTAGCGATTCTTAAAGCTGCCACAAAGCCTGCAGCAGTTTTACCTGAATACTATTAAATGGCTATTAAACTGTATTGCTGTATGGAGTGGGGCCTTACTCCTGCCAACATGTTTTAGCACAGCACAGTGCTGCGGCGGTAGAGTTGCTGCCTTTCAGTGCCAGCACACCGGGTTGAATCTTGACTACTGGTGCAGTCTGTACGGAGTTTGTACATTCTCCCTGTGACTGTGTGGGTTTTCGCCAGGTGCTCCGGTTTCCTCCCACACTCCAGACAAACAGGTTTGTGAGGTAATTGGCTTCGGTAAAATTGTAAATTGTCCTGAGTGTGTGAAGGACAGTACTTGTGCGCAGAGCTCGCTGGTCGGCGTGAACTCGGTGAGCTTGAACATAACATAACATAACATAACAAATACTTTATTAATCCCCTTATTCAGGGGAAATTCAGATGTCCTTGCAGCACCCTAATAAAAAATACAACATAACATTAAAGAAATTTAACATTAACACATTAAAATATCCCCCCACAATGGTTCCCACTGTGGGGGAAGGCACAAAGTCCAGTCCCCATCCCCATGTCCACCCAAAGTAGTCGGGCCTATTGAGGCCTCCACACTCGCCGCTACGGAGGCCCAATGTTCCCAGCTGTTCTCACCGGGTGATGGTACTCCGGCGTCGGTAGACCCTCTCAGCGGCTTGGGGTGCCAGGAACAGCCGCCTCCCCACTGGAGACCGCGGCTTTGAAGAGCCTGTATCTCCAAACTAAACTAAATTAAACTAAACTAAACTATATGTTGAGGCGTAGTGGTAATATTGAGCTGACAAGATAGGTGTATGAATATCTAACCAAATCCTTTCTATTTCCTTCTCCATGTTCTCATCGAACTTGTGCAGATAGACATGTGCTGAGAGAACGTTCAGTCAGTTGGACGTTCCTTTCATGTCCTTCCCTCCCACGGATCTGGACAAGGCAGGTTGCCAGCATCAGAAAATCCCCAAAGGGACTTACTAACATATTTCGTAGTCTTTTTTAAACTATCTGATGTGATGTCTAAAAAATGGAAGGCCAATGCTAGAAAAAAAGTTTTGAAAGAGAGGTACGCATTGTGTAATTATAGAGACTATACCTGGTCTGGGTTCAAAGCCTCCTGATAGCATTGGACTACTCAAGGGGATGTTAACATCCTCAGCAGTTTTGTAGGAGAGGTCAAACGAAAATCTCTGAAAGAGATCAGAAGAACACACAACCATTATTCATGATGGTACACTTATCCAGTTCACCACCAACCAGAATAAGACACAGCCTTTGTCAAACACGGAAGTAGCGGAGAAGTTTGGATGTCTGAATAAATATACACTTTGGTTGTTATGTCTAACTCGTTTTATTTCAATAACCACCATGATATTTTTGTCAAGGTGTAACAAATGCAATATGTCTAATTATTAAAATGTGCTTAATCTTATCTATCATGAACAAAACAAATTCATATCCATGTATCATTCATAGTTCAGACCGCCATGGAAATTTGGTATTTCATCTCTGTAAATGGGCAGCATATTATGTTTCGGAAGGGTGTCATGAAAATTCACCAGGTACAATTCAGGTGATTATGCACATTTCGTACCTAAATCAATATTTTAAAGACCTATCCAATTCATACACTTTCCCAGAATTGTATTTTTCTCAAGTACTTACCCCATCTCTCTTTTGAATTAATATTGCTTTTGAAGCCAAACAATTTTAGATTATATGTTCCAACACATCTTTGTATAATGAATTATTTGTTTTCCTGGACCTCTCTGGTTACCAACCTTACATTCTTTTGTAAACGATTCTCCTTATTTACTCCAGGATAATCCTTCATGATATTAAACACCTTTGTCAAACCTCTCCTTAACCTTCTCTACTCCGAGGAAAACATCCCCAATTTCTCAACTAACTGAAGTCTTGCAATCCCTGCACCAAGTTTGCAAATCTCCGCCCACGTGACTTCGCCCCTTCTGGTTGCTTGACACTCCAAGTATTTAAGTCATTTCTCAAAGGCCTTGTCAATCATCCTAAAGCATAGTGATCAGAATTGACTGCAATATTATACTTGTAAGTCCAGGAATCTATAAATGTTCAGAATATTTTCCTACATGTTGTACTCTGTTAAAAATAATATAGCCAGAGATTCCATATGTTTATTCACGAGCACTCCCAACGCATCCCATCACAAATAAAGACATATGTATAACCCTCAGATACCACTGCTTCATTTTCCCACACACCAAGCCTCTAGCTTTTTATTGTCCCTACAAAAATCAATCAACACTGTGTGTTAAATGTCATCTGCCATGCACCTGTCTGCCTATGTCTAGTTCATTTCACTGCCTGACACAAAGCTATGTTTCACCTCACATGGAAGCTTTGAAAGCATTATCAATAAATGCAATTTAAAATAAATTTCTTCAACTGGCATCTCTGGAGAACAGTGCTTCAACGTACTCACCAATCAGAAAAACATACTTTAATCTCAATTCTCTGTATTCTGTCGCTCAGATAATTTCAGATTCATGCACCCGCTGCATTGGTTCCAAACTTACCAATGTTTAGAAATGGTAAAAAAATTCACACAGTGCTGGAGTAACTCAGCAGGTTAGGCAACACCTCTGGAGAACATGGACAAGTGTCGTTCCAAGTCAGGGCCCATCTGCATCTTTTATTAATGTTGCTTTATTTATAAATCTATTATTCTGATAGGTGCAAGCTCGAAGGGCCAAATGGCCTCCTCCTGCACCTATCTCTGAGTATGTAAAATTATGAGAGGCTCAGTTAATTAGGCAGTCAGAATCAGTTATCAAAGGTGGAACGATCTAAACATTATTCCCTTATCATGTATCTATATACTGTAAATTGATTCATTGCAATCATGTATTGTCTTTCTGCTGACTGGTTAGCACGCAACAAAAAGCTTTTCACTGTACACATGACAATGAACTAAACTGAAATATAATGTCAAAGATTAGAGGCCATGAATTTAAGGAGGGAGAGGCAAAATTTGAAGGAGATGCATGATCAGTTAAACAAAGCCATACTATCTTTTATTTTCCACTTTAAAAACCTGTCTGAAGAAGGGTCTTGACACGAAATGTCACCCATTCCTTCTCTCCAGTGATGCTGCCTGTCCCGCTGAGTTACTCCAGTTTTTTGCGTGAATCCTCTATATCTTGTTCTCTCCTTTCCACTTCCCCTTTTTCTTTTACTAATATACGACCAACATCCTTTTCTTTGGTGAAACTACATAAAAGTATTAATTTAATACTTCAGCAATCCTTCTGCCTCCACAAGGTAATTTATTTTGGCTTAATTTTGCATCCTTGCTTAGATTACATTTGAATTTGCTGGTGGTGACCTTTGAGGGACATTATGCACGTCGGTGTGTCATGTGTGCGTTCGTGGGTATATAATAAATGTCAGATTTGGTTCACTGTTTGCATTCTAAGCGAAGGAAGTTGTCTTTCGGATGAAAATTAAACCATCGCTCCTTCTTTTCTAAGTCAATAACAAATAGTTGGAGGAGCTCCGGGGGTTAGCAGCAACCAAGGAAGGAATTGGGCAGATGATGTTTTGGGTCCGGACCTTAAACGGACTCCTTCAACTCACTCAGACCGCAAAGACCAGGAGTAAGCCCATTCTTCCAGGAATTCTGAACAGGGAATGACCTAGAAATTCCCGTACAATCAAATGGGTGGAGCAGATGGGCATAAAGGGCCTGTCCCACAGGTGATTTTTCAGCGGACTGACGGCAACTGTCAAGTTCGCGGCACTCGCCTGAAAAACCGGGAAATGGAAAGCGACTGTCAGAGTCGAACACACACACTCACACACACTCACACACACACACACACACACACACACACACACACCCCCCACCCCCCCACCCCCGCAAAGGCAGGGGCCAGGGAGAGCAGGGGAGCGCTGTCTGAAATTCACACGGTGCAAAGCCAAGGTGATACAGACACATACGGCGATGAACAGGAAGGTTAAGACAGCTAATACAGTGTATAGTAAGTCCTTTAAAAGAGAGGGAAGGAGTGGAGACACTTTTAAGAATCCAGGCAACTTTTAATAAGCCAGAGATACACAGCTGTGAAGCTCGGCGGGCATTTAACATTGGTTCTGAAAACTCGTGCTTACTTTTTTTTTCCCCCAATGAGCCAATGAAAATGCCCGGTCAGCAAAGGCGATTAACTAAAACTACCTATGACTATCTCGACTACCTATAACTACATGGCGACCCCACTACAACTGCACCTACGACTACAAAAGTATCGATTTACTCCATGGCAGAAACGTTTTCAACATGTTGAAAAATTTGTGGCGAGCATACTGAGGCTGCGACGAGAGTGCGGGAACTCCTCGCGACCAAGAAGGAGACGCAGCAGAGACCACCAGCGAACATGTGGTGACCATGTGGTGACCATGTGCTGAGCGCAGAGTCTCCTGCACTCGCCTAAAAAGTCGCCTAAGTGGGACAGGCCCTTAAGAGTGAGTCCCAAGAGCTATTGTCTGGTCGGCTGCATTTGGTGCTCCCGATGTGATGCATTTTGCATTGGCAGGACCAAGCATAGATGAGGCTACCGTTTCGATGAACACTTGCGCTGGTTCGGTCAAGGCCTGCTGGATCAGCCGATTGCTAACTACTTTAACTCTCATTTCCATTCTCATTTCGACCTTTCTGCCCTGGGCCTCTTCTGTTGCCAGAATGAGATCACTCATAAACTGGAGAAACATTATTCTCCTTGGGTAGTTATAACCCAGTGGTATGAACATTAAATTCTCCAATTTTATGTAGCCCCAATCACCATTTCCCTCCCCCCACTCACTCTCCTATGCCCCCCTACCCAGTGTGCTCCAAATTCACCCGCCATCGCCCCCCCCTCCTTCTGCCACTTCCACCTATACCGTCCCATTGGTTTCACATTTCATTCCTCTTTCATTCATCTTCTCTCCTCATCTAACATCCTTTTGAATCCTTGTCGCCCTTTAGCCTCCTTTTTGTCTCTAGCCTTTGACCATCACCCTCACCTAATCCACGTATGACTTGCCTTTCCATGCCTCTAGTCTCACTCTCCCCTCACTCTCAGTCTGAAGAAGGGTCTCAACCATCAACTTCACCCATTCCTTCTCTCCAGAGATGCTGCCTGTCCCGCTGAGTTACACCAGCTTTTTGTGTCTATCTGCGGTGTAAACCAGCATCTGCAGTTCCTCCCTACATCTAACATGCCAGACTTTGTCCCGCCTCACCTCTCTTCCAGATTTCTCCCCCCCGCAATAAGGGTCCCGACCTGAAACATTGCCTATCCATGTCCTTCAGAGGTGCTGGCTGACCTGCGAAGTTATACCAGCACTTGGTGTTTTAGTCATCCTGGCATCTGCAGTTCCTTGTGTCTCACTATTGTTTGGTACTGTCTGTGTGCTCTTCCTCTGATGCCCGCAGACTGCAGTCCCCATAACCCATGACACCTGTACTAATCAAGAATCTAGCTATCTCTGCCTTAAAAATATTAATTGACTTGGCCTCCACTGCCTTCTGTGGCAAAGAATTCCACAGACTCACCACCGTCTGACTAAAGAAATTCCTTCTCATCTCCTTCCTAAAGGAACGTCCTTTAATCTCAAGGGCCTTTCCCACTTTCCCGAGTTATTCACAAATTTTCCTGAGTTATTCACGAATTCTCCCGAGTTTTCCCCTTGATTCCAACTCGCAGAATGTTCGTAACGGGTCCGTAGGAGGCCGTAGGAGTCTGTGGATATATCGTAGCGGCTCGTAATGCCAGCCGTAGGTCCTCGGGTCGTCCTCCCGACTTTTATTGCCTGTGGACATGTTTTGTCAGGCTGGAAAAAACGTCCCGGCTTACCTGATGCCCCGAGTACCTACGGCTGGCATTACGAGCCGCGACGATATATCTACAGACTCCTACAGCCTCCTACGGACCTGTTACGAACATTCTGTGAGTTGGAATCAAGGGGAAAAACTCGGGAGAATTCAAGAATATGTCGGGAAAGTGGGACAGGCCCTTAAGGCTGTGACCTCTAGTCCTTAACCTTCCCACGAGTGGAAACATTGTCTCCACATCCACTCTATCCAAGCCTGGGATCCAGCTTTTCGATCCATGTTTAGACCAACAGGGTGATGAGATCAGGAGCCAAGTGATCCTGACAAAATTCTACTGAGTACTGGTGAGCAAGCCACACGGGAGTAGGTGCTTCTCCCTGGCACTATCACACTACTCTGTTGCAGACCGAGAGTGGACTCATTCTGCAGTAATTATCTGTATTGGATTTATCCTGCTTTTTGTGAACAGGGCATAGTGTCATAGAGTGATACACTGTGGAAACAGGCCCTTTTGGCCCAACTTGCCCAGACCGGCCAACAATGTCCCAGCTACACGTCCCACTTGCCCGTGTTTTGTCCATATCCCTCCAAACCTGTTCTATCCATGTACCTGTCTAACTGTTTCTTAAAAGTTGGCATAGTCCCTGTCTCAACTACCTCCTCTGGCAGCTCGTTCCACACACCCACCACCCTTTGTATGAAAATGTTACCCCTCAGATTCCAATTAAATCTTTTCTCCTTCACCTTAAACCTATGTTCTTTTGTCCTCTATTTGCTGCCTCTGGGCAAGAGACTCTGTACATATCAGGACAAATTCCGATGTTGCCAAGTTATCACAGTTGCAGCTGTACTGGAACGGATTGGCTAGAAACACAGTTCCTCAGAAGCACAGTGGGATAGGGACAGCACAGAGGCCACCTAGTGGAGCCACTGCCTCACAGCAGCAGAGACCCGGTTTTAATCCCCAGGTGCTATCTGCGTGGAGTATGCATGTTCTCCCTGTGTCAGCGTGGGTTTGCACTGGGCGTTCCAGTTTCCACCCACATCCCAAAGACATGCAGATTGGTAAATTGCCCCAAGTGTGGGAGTGGGAGAATCTGGGGAAGCTGATGGGGATGTACAGAGAAAAAATAATGAGATTTATGTAGGATTAGTTAAATGAGGGGTTGATGAATGGTACAGACCTGCTGGGCTGAAGGGCCTGTTTTCGTGCTGTATCTCTCTATGGTGTTTGTTCATATATTATGTTACAGGGAATAGACGCAAAATGCTGGCGTAACACAGTAACTACAGTTGATGTGCTTAAGACAATCAGACTAAATGCAAATCAGACTTGTAGACATAGAAACATAGAAAATAGGTGCAGGAGTAGACCATTCAGCCCTTCGAGCCAGCACCGCCATTCAATATGATCATGGCTGATCATAGGGTAGACCAGGGTAGGAAAGAACTGCAGATGCTGGTTTAAACCGAAGATAGACACACAATGCTGGAGTAACTCAGCGGGACAGGCAGCATCTCTGGAGAGAAGGAATGGGTGGCATTTCGGGTCGAGACGTTTCTTCAGATTGGGATTGAGTTTAAGGATTAAATACTGTGTGTGAATTCAGGGAATGATGTTATATTGTGTGTGGAGTGAGTTTTGAGACTGCCATAATATTGTGGAAGGGTATATTATGATAAGGAAGCCCCCATTGAATTAGAATTGACATTTAGTGGACATGCTGAAACCGCAGTTACTGGAAATGGCCACGTGGTGTCGCCTGTGAGCTGCCTTGAGCTGGGACAAACTTTGCCAGACATTGAATGTTTAAAGATTTCTCTCTCTTGGTCTAACAGGCATTTACATTTGGAAAACTGCTACCCTGGTCTACAATAGACACAAAATGCTGGAGCAACTCAGGAGAGAAGGAATGGGTGACGTTTCGGGTCGAGACCCTTCTTGATCCTGAAGAAGGATATATCGCCCCGAAACGTCACCCATTCCTTCTCTCCAGAGATGCTGCCTGCCCCGCTGAGTTACTCCAGCATTTTGTGTCTATCTTCGGTTTAAACCAGCATCTGCAGTTCTTTCCTACCCTGGTCTACCCAATGAGCAGCCATGATCATATTGAATTGTGGTGCTGGCTCGAAGGGCTGAATGGCCTACTCCTGCACCTATGTTTCTGTGTATCTATGTCTACAAATCTGATTCGCATTTAGTCTGATTATCTTAAGCACATTAACTGAGGTTCCCTACTCCCTGAATTCTGCAAAAGGATGCAGTACAGAAATCTACACTGGGATCTTCTTCAACTCATCTACCTCAGAACATAACTTTCAACAACATTTCTCTTATGGTCGATCTGGCACCATAACTAGAACCAGTTGAAAGGACAGGAAGGTGGACAGGTGCTCTGCTTCAGGCAGAGAATCAGAGAGGAGGGTGGTGGGAGCCGGTGACGACAGACGCAAGAGCAACCACCAGTTTGACAGTGGACTGGGGTCTTACCTCCCGTGCCCACAAGGCCGCTGCAGGAGGAGTACAAAGGCCCGATATTGACCGGGGCGAGTAGAGTGATGACGGTCTTAGACGATCTGGATGGAGGTGACGGCTGGAGGCCCTGCAGCAGCCTGGGGCTCGCCTGGATCAGCCACCACTCCAGAGGATGGAGCACACCGACTGGACTGGACCTTGGAAATGGCAACAAAACCTGGCGGCTCTTACAAGTGGTCTCAGTGGACTCATTTTGATACATTTTGTACTAATCAGGGATTGTGCTTAGGTGTGGCAACACCTTTCTGAACTGGAATCCAGAAGAGAGTTTCACTGTACATGTGACAATAAAGAACTTTAGATCATTGACCATGATCTTGAACCAGATATGCTGGAGGGACAGGGACCCTGGGATATCTTCAAATTAATATTTCTAAAGGGAAGTCTAGTGTCCCGAGGCACGTCCTTCCCTGGATATGGATGGCCAGGCCATGCTTGTATCACACTGATGACAGACATTCCAAATGAGCAAATATTTAGGAAACTGTTCATTTGTTGTTGGTGCAGTTTATTATGATATGAAGTCATGTTTTCTCGTATCTCTGCTGCCAAAACCGTGAGAGCATTCACTGAATAATGCCTTTAAAATCTCAAAGGTTCACGCTTCACATTCCAATTGAGATAGTTTTTAGTCTTTTTCACGAAGAATAGAACGTAGGACATAGAATAGTACGACGCAAAAACAGAAGAACAGGCCGTTCAGCCCAAAAGGTCTGTGCCGAACATGATGCCAAGATTATCTCTTACCACCGGCACATAATTCAGATCCCTCCATTCCTTGCATATCCATATGCCTATCCAACAGTCGCTTAAATGCCACTATAGCATCTGCCTCAACCATCAACTCCATCATCACATTCTGGCCACTCAACACCCTCTGTGTAAAGTAGTTGACCCGCACGCCTTCTTTAAACTTTGCCCCTCTCATGTCGAAGCTATGCTCTCTAGTACTTGATTGTTGCATCATGGGGAAAAGATTCTGATTGTGTATCCTATTATGGCCTCCCTGCATTTTATATACTTCAGGATTCCTCACAACCCCCTCCATTCCAGAGATAACAATCCATGTCTGTCCTACCTCTCCCTGAAGATAATACTCTCTAATCCAGGCATCATTCTGGTAAAATCTTAATAATCTTATTGAAACACAAAAAAAATTAGGGTTTGGACATGCTAGAGGCAGGAAAAATGGTCCTGATGTTGGGGGAGTCCCAGAACCAGGGGCCACAGTTTAAGAATAAGGGGCAAGCCATTTAGAACAGAGACAAGGAAACATTTTTTCACGCAGTGAGTTGTGAGTCTGTGGAACTCTCTGCCACAGAGGGTAGTTGAGGCCAGTTCATTGGCTATATTTAAGAGTGAGTTGGATGTGGCCCTTGTGGCTAAGGGGATCAGAGGGTATGGAGAGAAGGCAGGTACGAGTTGGATGATCAGCCATGATCATATTGAATGGCGGTGCAGGCTCGAAGGGCTGAATGGCCTACTCCTGCACCTAATTTCTATGTTTCTATGTTTTGTCCATTGTCTATTGTCTAAAACCTCCTCTGCACTCTTTTCATAGCTCCCACATCCTGCCTGTAATGTGGTGATCAGAACTGCACGCCAAATGTGGGCAGACCAACGACCTATACATCTGCTTCATAACTTCGTGATTCATATACTCAATGCTCTGACCTTCTTTACCACAGAAGGCCAGGGCGTTGAGTATCTACTTGTGTTGCCACTTTAAAGAAGTTGACTTGGTCCCGAAGATTGTTCATCAATGCTGTTAATGGTCATGCCATTCATTGTATATTTTCCCCTTATATTTGATCTCCAAAGTGCAACACCTCACACCTGCTCACAGGGACGGCCTTAGGAGGTGCGGGGCCCAATTGGGAACAATTTTGGTGAGCCCCAGGTTCCCAGCCAAGGTCTGTAGAATCATAGAAATACAAATAAAGTCTATTTTAGACTTTATATCGCTCGGGTAGAATGGAAAGTGGTCAAAATGTGCGCTTAAAAAGTGCCTGCGAGTTAATGGACCAAACAGATCTAAGCTACATTTTAATATAAAATTGTAAGCCTACAAGTAACAAACAAAATGTGTAGATCACCTCTGAAAAGTACATAGAGAGTAGGTTACTCTAGCGCGGGGCCCCTTTAGGCGCGGGGCTCAATTGGGAGCAATTGGTCCAATTGGCTTAAGGCCGGCCCTGCTTGCTCGGATTAAACTCCATCTGCCATTTCTCTGCCCATTTCTGTAGCTGATGCATATGCTGCTGTATACCTTGACAGCCTTCGACACAGTCCACAACCCCAGCAATCTTCGTGTCATCTATCAAATGCCTTATTAAAATCCATGTTGACACCATTCACTGACCCACCCTCATCGATCGCCTTTATCACCTCCTCAAAAATGTTGATCCAGTTAGTAAGACAAGTCCTGCCATGTACAAAGCATTGGTGACTGTCTCTAATTAACCCATTCTCTTCCAAACGGAAGTAAATCGTATCCCGAGTAATCTCCAACAGCTTCCCTGCTACCACATGTGGCAGTTCCTTTCAGATTTTAGTGATGTGCCTTCAGTATTGCAGCAATCTCTGGGTTTCTATTCCAAGTGATCCTTGGTGACCTGAATCTGAGATGCCACCAAGCAGCGCGAGTGGCCAAAAGTTCTATCCAACCGTAGAAGGCGACCTAACTATCGGTAGAAGGTTGAGTCCAATTCTGAGCTCTACACTTTTTTATTTTAGTGTAAAGCAAATTGAGATGAGATTTGACAGCAGTGTTCAAAAAGCTACAAGATACTAGAGAGAGTAAATACATAGAAACCCTTTCCAGTGGCGGAATGAGACTACAGCATATTAGGCACTAGATTAAAAAAATAAGGATTTTCATAGAAGCTTCCTACTCTTCCTATGTTGACTACAAGTACCCTTTGCTGAAAGTGCAAGTATGAACATCAGGTGAGAACTCAAATGGCCTCAGCTTGGCTGTAATGTGATAACCAGCTAATTGGCATTAATTGTCAGGTCATAGACATAAAACATGGCACTGTGTCATTCTGATAGAGGACGTCTTGTTATATATTTATCGGATTACCATCCCAATATTCTCACCTGACACAAACCAAATATCAAATAAAGTACAGTTAATCTCAGGACATGCTAACAATAGTTACAAACGTTATAGAATGAAGAAGGGTCTCGACCCAAAACGTCATCCATTCCTTCACACCGGCTTTTTGTGTCCATCTTTGGTTTGAACCAGCATCTGCAGTTCCTCCCTACACATCATAGAATGCTTTCTTGAATGAGGTATCTTGCTGCGTAAACATTTGAAATTTGAATACCAAATTTACTCACATGTTTTCTTCGGTGCATGTAACAACCAATCAAGCATATTAAAACGATAGTCAGCAAGAGGATGAAAAATGCAATTAGGATGCCGGATGCTAAAACAAAAGAAAAACAACGAGATTAACAATAGAGCAGAAGTAATGGACACATGTAAAAATGACAATTGTCTGAAGGTCAGCAGAGAGCAACAATCATATTCCTCTAAGAATGAATGGCTGATATGGCACTTGTGACAATGGGGTGCAGAAGAGTATTTATCTGACATTTAACGTCATGCAAATGTTGGGAGTAAACCATAAGAAGAACCTTTTTTAAATTGAATTTGTAACATCAAACACAAGTCAGTTTAGTAACATGGTAAAGGGGGAGAATTAGATGTTCCCTGGCATCACAAACACAGCAACAAGAAAGGGCAAAAATAACCATGTGGAACATAGAAACATAGAAAAATAGGTTCAGGAGTAGGCCCTTCGAGCCAGTACCGTCATTCAATATGATCGTGGCTGATCGTCTAAAATCAGCTAAAATCAGTACCCTGCTTTTCCCCCATATCCCTTGATTCATTTAGCCCTAAGAGCTAAATCTAACTCCCTCTTGAAAACATCTAGTGAATTCTCCTCCACTGCCTTCTGTGGCAGAGAATTCCACACATTCACAACTCTCTGGGTGAAAATGTGTGTAGCAGGAGAAATAGCACTAATGGGATTGAGGTGGGAAAACTAAAAAGGAATTCCAATATGGCCGAGTCGTGGAAAAGTCATGTTCTAGAGTGCATTTGCTCAAGGATTAGTTTGAACCTCATCCTTTTTCTGATTTCATAATGATTCTCTAACTTGCTGCAGAAATGGGTCTGGTGCAAGTAAACGTTGTCCTGCTTTACCATTACCAGTGGTGTGAATACACTCCTTCTGCTCACCAACATGGCTATTCTTTTTTTTTAACTAAAAATAATTTAATCAATAATTTACAACAATATTTGCAGTACAAAATAAATCAAAACAAAACCAACCATCAGAATACTAGACAAACTAATATAGTAAATTAACTACCATACAACTATATTACAATCCTTATTGAGGATGCATTCAACCCCTCGCGGTCCTGGAAATCCCCCAGGGTGGCCCTTGGACAGCGCGTAGTTCCTCTCAAGTACCACCCAGGTTTGGACATAACCCTGGAAAAGGGCAGGCAGCCGGCTCGGGCAAGCATGGCTGTTCTTGGAGGATCCCAGGCAAGCCCACTCAATAGTTCATGCCTTCCCAACATAAGGCAACCCAACCCACACTAGTGTCTGCATATTATACCGCCCTGTGAGCATCAATGGGTAGATATACAAACAATGAATCTTGACATGTCTCTCGCCCTTGCCCAGTAAAGTACTCGCTACCATTTTTCTGGATATTGCCAAACAATTGGAAAATCCCAGATAAGGGCTATATTCATGAGCCATTTTTTAGCAGCAAGAACATGTCTAACCTATGGGTTATGAGTGGATTATACAAAGCAGTTATTTTAATTAATTTGACTTGTAGCATACACAGAGGAATAAGAGAATAAATCACAAAACTTCATGACAACATAAACACCATGTCTTGATGAATATGATTATCGAGTTCTTTTTTTATATACCAATGATACATGTCCATACCCCAGTAATGACTTCTAATACACCATTACATTTACAGCTTGACTATAACATTAGCATTGCATTGGCCTCTGAATTAGAAACTGTATAATTTTTTACAAACTTAATGGAAATTAACAAAGGTAGATCATACAAAGGCCTGAAAGACTTTCAACTTTGTCCGATAATTCTGCAGTCCTGAAGAATACAAGAGATGTGGCACAGTGGTTAGTGGTAGAGTTGCTGCCGTGCAGTGCCAGAGTCCTGGGTTCGATCCTGACTATGGCGCTGCTCGTATGGAGTTTGTACATTCTCCCTGTGACCGCTTGGGTGCCCTCTGGGTGCTCTGGCTTCCTCCCACACTCCAAAGATGCGCAGGTTCTTAGGTTAATTGGCTTTGGTAGAAATTGTAAATTGCTCCTAGTGTGAACGATAGTTCTAGTGTTCGGGGTTATTGTTGGTCGGCATGGACACAGTGGGCCGAAGGGCCTGCTTCCACAACGTATTTCTAAATTCTAAAGTCTAAAGCTGTAGTTGCTCATTCTAGAAACCATTCTTGGGAACTGGAAATTTTATGGGAATCTATTCCAATAATTCTCTAACGCTTTTAATGCCATCCTCGAATGAGAAAACAGAATTTAGCACAATACACCAGCTGATATCTGACTGTGGAATTCCCTGCCACAGAGGAATGACAATGAAGTCCAAATCACTGGATGGATTGAAGAGAGAGTTATGTAGAGCTCTAGGGGCTAGTGGAATCAAGGGATATGGGGAGAAGGCAGGCACGGGTTATTGATTGGGGACAATCAGCCATGATCACAATGAATGTCCTCCACCTGCACCTATTTTCTATGTTTCTATGGTGCTTTGTAATATTTAGAATCATTCCATGCTTTTACATTTCATGCTTCCATCGATAAAACCAAAAACTGTGTATGCCTTATCAAACACTTTATCAACCTGTTATGGCACTTTCAACACTTTGTGCACACATAACCCCAGGTATCTTTGCGTCTGTGCAACATTAAAAAAAATATCTTTAATTCTGTATCGTCCCTCCTTATTCTTCCTACCAAAATGGATTACCTCATGTGTCTTGGCATTAAACCCTCTCTGCCTTGTGTCTATTCCACCAGCCAGTTTAGCACCTGCTGCAGTTGATGCCAGGCTGATAACTGAACCTGTGGGCATTCTTCCTGCCCACCCATTCCAATGGCGGAGTAGACTCAATGGGCCTACATCTCCTCCATTTACATGAACTTATTGCCACATGGTAGGGCCCTGAGGATGATACCCCCTTCTGTTGTTTGAGGGATTTGCCCAGCACACCCTCATTGTCCAGGTCTGCAAGGACCCTAGAATGTAGTCCTTCCCCACACAGTGTTTGCAGTGGCTTCACCAAGCTTCATTGCATCTCTCAACATGTACTCCTGCGGTCTGGAATGGAGCCCTGGACCACAATTCCAGGCAAAATGTATGAGTTTCAACCAGTTTTGAAATATTCCCTTCTCCATATTTTTAATGAAACCTGCTTGCCTGTTTAAAATAACTTACATACTGAGTTAAATTGTGGTGCGAGGAGCATAAATTCACTGAATGCTTACAGCGTAATGGACCAGGAATCTTGAACTCCAAACTAAAACCCAAATTAATGTAGGTTTAAATTACATGAACTTAATTTGAGAGTTTCAATTACAACCAAGGAGGTGTTTTTATTTTTTTAAACAGTCATTGTTCTCATTTAGGAGACTACCAGCCAGTGCTTTTATTGAGGATGCATATTATATGTTCTCTTCTGTTTCGCCATCCATTTAGTAAAATAGATGGAGATCCAACTCGGGAAATTTTCATTCCCATCAGTGCCCTCTGGTGGTTGGGTATAGTTCTGGGTCCCTGTCTCTTCAGTGTATGTGTTTTGCAATTTCATTCTCCAGATGAGAATTTTTTTCAAATCCACAAAATAGTTTTGCAACTCATTCTCAGAGGACTCAACCCATTGAAGTTCTCAAGCATCAGCGGAACTGTGTTTTTTTTTTTTTTGTTTTGCTTAAAGCAGCAAGATGGCAGGATATGAATAACCATTCAGTGTTTCCACATGAGCAAGAGTTTTCCCACTTGCGGTGCATTTCTCACCAGCTTCGCTTCATCCCGAGCAAAATTCTTGCGCGTTATTGGCGGGAACTGGAAATTCTACTGCGGCATTAATGCCAGAGGGAAGGACAGATGGATATTTATGGGAATCATGCAGCTGGGCAACAAGCTGGCGACATTGACCTCCTCCAACCTCTCTGAATGGAGATGAAGTCCAACTTCCTGGCCTCCTGCACAGACACCATCCGCCTCATCTCAGAGCCCATTGGGAGGTGCCAGTGTTTAAAGTGTTCATTTATGCTTTTTGGGGGCATGCAGTTGTGCCTGGCAAGGTCACTCTTTATTTCTATCTCTATCTGCCTTTGAGAAGATGACAATGACGCACCTTGTTAAACCTCTGCTTGTGAAACTACTCCGACAAACATTGCAGAAAGATCCAGCACTTAGACTCGGCAACGACGAAGAACCAGCAGTATATTTCTGACTCGGGGCGATGTGTCGGTTTAGCTCAGAGTTTAGAGATGCAGCATGGAAACAGGCCCTTCGGCCCGCCAAGTCCACGCCAGCTATGGATCACCCGTATTACTGGCACCAGTTCTGTGCTATCCCACTCGCATCCACTACCTACACACTAAGAGCAATTAACCTATGAACCGGCATGTCATTGGGATGTGGGAGGAAACTGAACCACCCGGAGGAAACCCATGGGGTCACGGGGGGAAAGTATAAACTCAGCGCAGATAGCAACCAAGGTCAGTATCGAGATCGGTGATGGCATGTTTTATTACGCTTATAGTAAGGTGATTTATAATATGGAATCAGCTGCAGGAGCAAGTGGGGAAAAAAACAAGGAGCTGAAAGTTGGTTGGGAAGTAACTGATTATACACAGTGACTGATTTTCATTTCTCATCAGTATATTGTTCACCCCACCCTTAGGTTTACGGTTTAGATTTACGCTTATTATTCAGATTATACTTTATGTAGAGACAAAAATAAACAGGATTGAAAGACAGACAGCACCACTCTGAAGAAGTGTCTCGACCCAAAACGTCACCTATCCATGTTCTCCAGAGATGCTGCCTGACCTGCTCAGTTCCTCCAGCATTTTGTGTCCCATAGTGCCTTGGTTGATCTGAATTTCAATGCAAACTGTGGATCACACGTTGATAATGTGTATCAGAAAAAACTGAAGGTGGAATCTTAGATTGGAGAGAGAGGGAGAAATAGGTTGGCACAGGAGCCTCTCCAGAAAGTTGGAGATTTGTACGTACTTGTTAGAAGCATTCTGAGGTATTTTTGTAGATATTTATGGTCTGGATAATCTACTGAACGTCATATTTTCTTCGGTGGACACACAAATGCTGGAGTAACTCAGCGGGACAGGCAGCATCTCTGGAGAGAAGGAATGGGTGACGTTTCTGGTCTGAAGTAGGGTCTCAATCCGAAACATCACCCATTCCTTC
The DNA here is from genome assembly GCA_035221665.1 of Okamejei kenojei. Classification (NCBI taxonomy): domain Eukaryota; kingdom Metazoa; phylum Chordata; class Chondrichthyes; order Rajiformes; family Rajidae; genus Okamejei; species Okamejei kenojei. The sequence continues at coordinate 21,454,648 of CM069131.1, forward strand.
TCTCCAGAGATGCTGCCTGTCCCGCTGAGTTACTCCAGCATTTTATGTCTATCTTCAATTTAAACCAGCATCTGCAGTTCTTTCTTACCTATGTAAATATTTTCTTTGGAGTATTTTTCTGCCCAGATTCAACACGACTGTGAATTACTCATCTGCGGCCATTGGGGATGGATAATTTAGACCTTAAAACTGCAGCTCGGAAACAGCCCAACAGCCGACCAGCGATCATCCCGTACACTAGCGCTATCCTACACTCTCGGGACAATTTACAATTTTACCGAAGCCAATTAACCTACATACCATGTACATCTTTGGAGTGTGGAAAGAAACCTAAGCTCCCGCAGAAAACCCACACGATCACAGGGAGAACGTACAAACTCCATGCAAACAGTACCCGTAGTCAGGGTCGAACCCCGGCTTTAAGGCAGCAACTCTACCGCTGCGCCACTGTACCTCCCCTGTGACACTACTCACACTTCTAGCTTCAGTGCTGATTTAACACGACCGCCACTAAAAAAAACACATGGACTTTACCTCATTACACAATTGTTGCTGGTATCGATCTGCAATATGTTTGTGGTCTATTGTACAATGCCATAAAGTTTGGTACAAACAACTGCCATTAAACACTTTTCTAATTGCTATTCTGCTATCATCATAATCAGGAACTGGGTTAAAACAAGGACATCCCCTGTGGATAGAGTGAAAGAGAATCTATGCCCTGCCATCAAATCTGTCGCAACTAGTTGAGTTCAGGAAGAAGTCTGAAGCAGCTTTCATACCCCAGCATAAAATGTCAAGCAGGAAAACCTCAAGAGAGAAGTTAAAAGAGCTCAAAATGAGGGCCAAAGCAAAGTACATAAGCTTTTATCTAATAAACGATTGCCTTTTCACTGAATTAGGAAAGCAGTTTCCAATTTTTAAAAATATTTTAGTTTGTGTTAGATGTGCCTTTGCATTTTATTTATTTTTTAATTTGCAATGAAGAGCAAGCTTGTAAGAACATTATTGCTGAATTTCCTGTTGCTAATGGAAGGTAAAAACCACAAGCTTGTCTATTCACCATATTACGATCTATTCATCTCACGTCTGCCCACTGCATGGATATAAATAACAACTCCACTGCTAAATTTCCTGAGTGCAGTTGTTTACAGGAGGTAATCAAGGGTTTGCATGATTGGTTTCCTAGCTGGTAGGAAAATATTACTAAAGGGAGAGTAGTGTAATTCCTGTGGGTGTCTGTCCAGGAAACAGTTCATACATGGTGACCAGCTCAGTGGAACTGAACTACATCCTGAACTCCTATATATCTGTGCACAGGACATGGGTTCCTATGCACAGTGTGACTCTAGATAATGATCACAGGAACATGCACTGGATCATAGTAGAGCACAGCACAGGAACAAGCCCTTTGGTCCACACTGTCTGTGCCGACATGATGCTTGGTTGCATGTGATCTATATTCTTCTATTCCCAGCAGACCCATGTGCCTATCCAAAAGCCTCAATCGCGCCACTATTATATCTGCCCTGATATAATAGTATATCAGGGCAGATCATAGTATATCAGGAGTGTACCACTCCTGGTGACACACTCCAGGCACCCATCACTCTCTGGGTAAAAAAACTTAACCCACACATCTCCATTACACATTAGAGATATACAAAATGCTGAAGTAACTCAGCAGGACAGGCAGCATCTCTGGAGAGAAGGAATGGATGACATTTCGGGTCAAGACACTGAAGTAGGGCCTCGACCCGAAACATCAGCCATTCCTCTCCAGAGATGCTGCTTGTCCCGCTGAGTTACTCCAGTATTTTGTGTCCATGTTCCGTGAAAACCAACATCTGCAGTTCCTTCATATTCATTAAACTTTTCCCCTCTCACTTTAAAGCTATACCCTCAAGACTTTAACATTTCCACCCTGGAATAATGATTCTGATTATCCAAACTATATAATGCCTCTCATGATTTTTTATCCTTCAATCAGATCTCTCCTAAGCCTCTGATGCTCCAGAGAAAACAATACAAGTTTGTCCAACTTCTTATAGCTTTACAAAGTGTCCGTGGAATGGAGAAACAAGGAACTGCAGTTGCTGGTTAATACACAAAAAGACACAAAGTGCTGGAGTAATCCAGTAGGTCAGGCAGCATCTCTGGAGAACATGGATAGGTAACGATTCCGGTCGAGACCATTCTTCAGACTGAAGATCTTATACCTTTCAATTACATTTCCCTCTCACTCTGATAAACTCTAGGGCAGCTTAACCAACCTTTCCTCACAGGATAATCCACGTTCCCGGCACTAGTCTTGTAAATTATTTCACACAAAATCTAATAAAGTAATGTCCTGAAATAAGGAAACTACAATTGTGAATCCCAGGGTATCCCAGATGAGGTTTGATCAACTCCCTGCATAACCTCCCTACTATTCAAAAAGAAGATAGATACAGAAAGCTGGAGTAACATAGTGGGACAGGCAGTGTTCCTGGAGAGAAGGAATGGGTGACGTTTCTGGTCTGAAAAAGGCCAGAACCCAAAAACGTCACCCATTCCTGCCCCTCAGAGATGCTGCCTGTCCCACAGAGGTACTCCAGATTTTTGTGTCTTTCTTCGGTTTAAACCATCATCTACAGTTCCTTCCTACACACTCCCTAGTATTCAATTCTCCTGGCAAAAATGATAACATTATGCTGCCTTTCCTCATTCCTCACTGTATCTGCATCTCAGCCTTTGCAAATCATGTGTGATTTGTGTTCCCATTGCCTCTCAGTGCTCTGAATCTCCCGTCATTTAGAGAGCAGTTAACAAATGCCAGGCCTGAGATTGCATAAAGTGTTTCATATTGCTTACTTATCAAGTAAATACAATAGACAATAGACAATAGGTGCAGGAGTAGGCCATTTGGCCCTTCGAGCTAGCACCGCCATTCAATGTGATCATGGCTGATCATCCCCAATCAGTACCCCGTTCCTGCCTTCTCCCCATATCTTCTGACTCCACTATTTTTAAGAGCCCTATCTAGCTCTCACTTGAAAGCATCCAGAGAACCTGCCTCCATCGCCCTCTGAGGCAGAGAATTCCACAGACTCACCACTCTCTGTGAGAAAATGTGTTTCCCCGTCTCCATTCTAAATGGCTTACTCCTTATTCTTAAACTGTGGCCCCTGATTCTGGACTCCCGCAACATCGGGAACATGTTTCCTGCCTCTAGTGTTTTCAAGACCTTAACAATCTTATATGTTTCAATGAGAGCCCCTCTCATCCTTCTAAACTCCAGAGTGTACAAGCCCAGCTGCTCCATTCTCTCAGCATATGACAGTCCCGCCATCCCGGGCATTAACCATGTAAACCTACGCTACACTCCCTCAATAGCAAGAATGTCCTTCCTCCAATTAGGGGACCATAACTGTACACAATACTCCAGGTGTGGTCTCACTGGGGCTCTGCTCAAGTGCAGAAGGAACCTCTTTGCTCCTATATTCGATTCCTCTTGTTATAAAGGCCAACATGCCATTTGGTTTCTTCACTGCCTTCACTGCCTGCTGTACCTTGTAGACAGCACATTGAATTTCTGATGTGAATCCTCTGCAGGATCTCACAAAAGAACTGACATCCTTTCTGCTCTTTCCCTCCACCCTGGCTGCAGGATATTCATCCTTGGTGTTTCGTTGGGTACCTATTCCACATCTAAACTATCCGCTAGACTTGAACCGGCGGCTGTGAGTTGAAAACTGTTTCTTTGATCTCCATTGTCACCATTTGAGGCCAAGTCGTGGTTTTTGGCAGTTTCAAAGGTGAAAGGCATATGATAAAACTGCATTGGGAGCGACAAAGAAATATATACTCTTTCTACCTGCAGCTTATAAAGAGATAGCATGAGAGGAAGGGGATTTAGGAAGATGCATTATTTTGAGGATACCATTTCCCCATTACCACCAACAGCCATGAAATCTGAGAATGGTCATTCCCATCATCTGAGTATAATTCCCACCATCAGCAGCGACACAGTGGCACAGCGGTAGAGTTGCTGCCTTACAGTGCCAAAGACCCAGGTTCGATCCTGACCTCAGGTACTGTCTGTATTGAGTTTCCATGTACTCCCTGAGATCTCATGCGTTTTCTCTGGGTGCTCCAGTTCCCCCCCACACTCCAAAGCCATACAGGTTTGTAGGTTAATTGGCTTCTGTAAATTGTCCCTTGTGTGCAGGACAGAACTAGTGTACGGAGATCACTGGTCAGCACAGATGCGGTGGGCCAATCGCTTATTTCCGCGCTGCATCTACATCTGGGTAAAGTTCACGGAAACGCATCCTGAGCCTCTGCTATCATTTGTTATGAATGACCTTGTCTTGAAGTGTGATAATGAGAGTTATCCAATGCGTTTAGATGATGAACACCTAGGCTTTAAGATGTGGCCATGCTTACAGCTGTGTTGGAAGGATAAAGCATGTGGAAGGACTGTGGTGATGCATGAGCAGTGGATATTGTTAGAGAGTGATGATTGAAGCAGTGTGGAATCACTCAGTATATCACACAGAAGGTGGTCATTCACTGTGCCCTGCTCAATCAATGAAAAGTATCAGCCTAAAATCAACTTTAAGATCATAAGGTCATAAGTGATAGGAGCAGAATTAAGCCATTCAGCCCTGTCAAGTCTGCTCCACCATTCAATCATGGCTGATCTATCTCTCCCTCCTAACCCCATTTTCCTGCCTTCTCCCCGTAAACCCTGACAACCGCACTAATCAAGAATATATCTATCTCTGCCTTAAAAATATCCATTAACTTGGCCTAAATTGACTATTCTCATTTGGAAAATTAAATAATCATGAGCAATGTAGGTTGCAGAAAGTGGTGGACATTGTTCGGTCCATCATAGGTACTGATCCCCCCACCATCAAAGGGATCTACAGGGAAGGCTGCCCCAAGAAAGCAGCTAATGTCGTTAAAGATCCACCATGGCTATGATCTCTTTTCACTGCTACCATCAGTCAGAATGTATAGGAGCCTGAGAAACATTACTTCCAGGTTCAAGAACAGCTTCCTCTAATCCACAATCAGGTTCATGAACCATCTTGTGCAACACTAACCGCAACACGACCTCAGCACCAAACCACCACAGATTTTGCTATATTTGCTATAATTGCTACTATGAATACTCTACTTATTTTGTTTTTTCACCATCATGGTCCAGTTTATTTAGAATAGTTGATAATTTAATGTTTTATTTTAATTATTGCACCTAAGGTGCCTGTAAAGCTGCAGCAAGTAAGAATGTAGTGGTTCTGCTTCATATCCAGTGCACATGTCAAATAAGCACCCTTGAATCCCACGTGAACAACAGGCCAATGCAGCAAAGGGCCTGGAGATGGGCAGTGATGATAAAAGGCACGTTATACCAATTTGGGTGGTGCATTCATAAAATGCAGGGGTTTATGTGAGAATAAATGGCATGGGTTATGCATCCAAATGCAGATGTCCATAATCAATATGAGCCTCAGCAGATGCTCATCATAACCCCCACTAACACACTTCAAAACCCAGATCAAAAAGATCCTTTACAGAGGAAATCACCCCTCACCACCACCACTTCAGAGACAGGTATTACCTTCATGAAAATAAACCCTAGTCATTCCTAATACCCTACCCAGCTAGATTGTTCCCCTAGCTCTGCATTATGAAGCTAGCAGAGGAAAAGCTTACCTGCGGAGAAACAATGTAAAGGCTGCCTCTTCATACATGTGCTTGAGGCCTTATACGCAATAGAAAATATGGCTTTGGCAGAATGTATACAACCCAGTGCACATCACCTTTGGAGGTGCAGAAGGATTTCTCGGCCAGGATGTTTCAATGCATTAAAGCCACAATGTTTAACTTTTGCTGCTGTTAATATAAGATTCCATCACTTTAACCAGAATGGATGCCAAACCAATTGGCGTGTTTGGTCATTTTTGGTGTCTCTTTAAAAACAGGAGTAACATCTGCCTTTCCCAGTCTCCAGGCATCTCTCCAGCTGCCAGTGCTCTCTGGAAGATTTATGTTGGTGTTTTTGCAATTTCCTTCCTTATTTTTTACGAATCTTTGGATAGACTTTATCCGGCCCTTGAGGTTAATTCACCTTACGTTTACACAGCTGTTCAGCAACTATGCTGGTCTAAATACGAATAGTGTCATTACATGTCTCTGCAACACCAACTCCTTCCCTTTTAAACTCACATAAGATACCTGTCTTCTCTTTGATAGAAACTGGTGGTAATAAACCTATGGTGCAATTTCACGTCCTACCAAACATTTACTGTTCGCTTTCTCACAAATCCTGTTTCATCTGCACCATTCGATTCATTTGTCATTTTTTTCTCTTTGAATAATTACATCTTACCTCACTCATATTTATTTCAACGTGCCAATGGCACCAATTGAGTTGTCAGGAACATACAGACAGATTCGGAAGCCCAAACCCATCGGTTCACTCAGCCACCAGACTGCACACATCAGGAATTGACCCATGGATCCTTTGCATGGTTATACCCAGACCTAATAAATTATCATTAGATGGTAGGGCAACAAATATGAGGAAAAGGTAGAGTTCCTTATATTAATCATGTTGGTTTATTATTTTTTTATTATTCATGTATTTAATGAAACAGTTTTTAATTTTTTTTAATTTTATTCTTGTAATATTCATCAATGTTTATCATTTTTAAACACTAGAGATTTTAAAATTGATGAAAGTCATTCCTTCAGTACCAGCTTGTGCTGCAGCGATGCGGTTCAGTTGATGTCCCTCTCACCTTTGGCCGAAGCCTCTAGATTGCCAGGGTATATTGGTGGAGCCTTATCTCTGCATCACTGGAAGCCCTGTTACACTGAGATCAGGCAATGTGGTTCTGTGATGCAGTTAACCAGTGAGATTGGTATGAAGAAGGTAATGCTACTAGGTAGGGAACACGGGTCAAGATTCTGTTGAGTGACCAATTTAGCATAATCTAGGCCAATAGTTTTCTTTGCAACTTTAATCCCTTTCTTACACTGGAAATCTAGATTTTGGTACAAATTTCATATCAATTCTATGCCTTTATCTTACGAGGCTGGAAAAAAAAATCTCCTTTCTTTGTGAGATGTTTGATAGCCTCATTCAACCAAGCAGAGATGACATTAAATTTTGTACCTGTTTGTACTGCCCACACTAGTCCAATGCATTCAAGTCTTTTCCACAGTTTTGGTTCTTTCTTTCAAGGATTTCTCAATTTGGTTAATTTGTTTGGCCTTCAGTATTTTCTGAATTACTTGGTAAATCAAAAATAATGAAAAGGCACACATTTCCACAAGCTCTGCTTGTACTCAATATTTCTTATATTGCAGCCATGTTACCGAAGATAAGATCCCACAAAATTCAAGTTATCTATTTTTATAGGAGATAGGGATGTGATTAGTAAGGGTGTCAAAGATTATGGGGGGGGGGGGGAGGCAGGAAAATGGGGGTGGGAGGGAAAAATAGATCGGCCATGATCAAATGGCAGAGCAGACTCGTTGGGCCGAATGGCCTAATTCTGCTCTTATGTCTTATGGTGATAAAATATAGTCCAGGATCCAATGGAGATCTTCATGCTTTCCTTCAAAATGAAACCATGCCATCTTAACAATTCCACTGGTTTACCACCTCATGTGGAAGTTGGCACCACTAACAGTGCGCTGTTCCTTCATTACTGCGCTGCTCCGCATGGAGAAAGACAACACAGATTTATTGTTCATTGACAAATCCTCCAGGGAATGAGTGCAACTTCTGAGTCACCTGCACGGCATAAGGAGTGACGGAACACTGATCACTGATGCATTAAGCCTTACCTAATGTCCATGTCAGTGATTTGATCATCCCTATTCCTCATATTCAAACACTAGATGTCTTTCTGTGTGTTGATTTTTATTTTTAACAGACTGAGTCATACAACACTTTTCCATTAACAAGAAATTCTATCCTGGCTTTCCAGCAGAGACATTACTCTCCAGTCACTTTCCGGTAACTTGAAATTTCCAGCAATTAAGATTGATCCCTTACTAGTCACCATCCTTATCCCACCCACGGTTCCAAATGAGGTATTTTACTTTGGCATGATGCAGGAAAGCATTCCTTCAGTAACAGCTTGTGCTGCAGCTATGCAGTTCAGTTGATGTCCCTCTCATCTTTGGCTCAAGCCTCTAGGTCCTGCTCCAAAGACTTCAGCATAGAAACATATCTTCTACACCTTAGTGGAACTGAGACCACCTATATGATCAGAAGTGTTTAGAGAGGGAGGGGGTAGACAGGGAGGGGGTAGAGAGGGAGGGGAGGGGATAGAGAGGGAAGGGGTAGAGAGGGAGGGGAGGGGGTAGAGAGGGAGGGGTTAATGAGGGAGGGGGTTAGAGAGGGAGGGGGGTAGAGATGGAGGGAGGTAGATAGGGAGTGGGGGTAAAGAGGGAGGGGGAGGGCAACTTGTTCTATTTGATCCTATTTGATTGTGCACGCCAGGTTGATTGCATTCGTGGAAGCACGTGAAGGTTCCAATCTCCCACCTCGTCTCATTGTGATATCATATGTAAATTAGATCCATTGTGATTGGAGGTCTGTGAGATGGCACTGTGACATCATCAATGGAAAGTGCTGCAACAGTCTCCCACTGAAAAGCAGTTAATTTTTTTAATAAACGATTAAAACTTAGAAAACTTTGGAAATATAGGTTGGTATGCGACGGGAAGATGTTTATCCCGTCGAGGGAAAAAATGTGAGTAGCATATGTGAAAATGGGAAGGCTGTGGCCAAGCATTTTGGAAGAAGATACAAATTAAGGAGATTAATAGAAAGCCAACACAACCCTGCATACACACGGAAATTTAGAAATTGAGAACAAAGTGAAGAGTTTTAGTATAATGTAGATATCCTTATCCTTATATAACTATAAAACTCTGATCTTGGATGTGGATGTGGATTTGGATGTGGGTGTGCGTGTGCGTGTGCGTGGATGCGTGAGTGCATGGGTGAGTGTGTGTATTTATTTGTTTGTGTGTGCTCACATCCACTCAAAGAAACGATGGGCTAACGTTAACATTTTTACATATTCTGGTAGAGATTTATCCCGTGAAATCAAAAATCGCCTTATCTGAAAAATTCATGCATTATTTCTCGAGTTATTAATTAAAATGTTCACAAATCTGAAGAAACTTGGGAAAAATGATCTGCTTATTCCCTGATGATGTCACAATGGATCTGCCATCTTACTTGCCTGCGTCTACTCGCACTGCGAGTGACGTCAGCCCCCCATCTATCCCTCCTTATCCCGTTATTCAATAGTCGGGACCAACGATCAGAGCTGAAGACTGCGCTGCGAATGAAGAACGAGCAAGTCGGGCCCTGTACTAGCGCTCTTGGATCTGTCTCTGGTTGGGTCCATCTCAGGTCGGAGCCATCTCGGGTTGGGTCCCTCCTCCTCCTCTCCCCCCTCCTCCTCCTCCTCTCCCCCTCATCCTCCTGCTCCCCCCTCCCCTCTTGCTGCCATCTTACTTGCGCTGCGAATGTGTTCCTCGCGCTGTGTGTTACGTCACCCACCACCTCTCCTTCCTCCACCCCTTTCAAAAGACGTTCGGGGCATCGCTTTCTCTTGGGGCTTTCTCTCGGCTCCTCGGACGCATTCTTTCTCTCCCCCCCGGGCTCTCTCTTCCCCCCGGGCTTTGAAGAACGAGCAAGTCGGGCCCTGTACTGGAGCTCACTGGTCGGGTCCGTCTCTGGCCAGGTCCCTCTTCCCCCCTCCTCCACCTCTCCCCCTTCCTCCTCCTCTCCCCTCCTCCTCCCCCCCTCCTCTCTTCTCTCCCCCTTCCCCGCTCTCACCCTCCCCCTCCCCCCCCACTCTCTCCCCCTCTCTCCCTGCATCTCTCTCCCCCTCTCTCTCTCCCCCCCTCTCTCTCCCCCTCCCCTCTCTCTCTCCCCCTCTCTCTCTCTCTCCCCTCTCTCTCCCCTCTCTCCCCCCCCCCCCCCTCTGTGTGTATGTGTGTGCGTGTGTGTGTGTGTACATATATATATATATATATATACATATATGGATGTTTCCATAACTACAGCACTCAGTGGTAAAACTGAAGGTCTCCAAACATCCAGGTTATTTTCCTGTTTTTTCATGTAGTAATCCCATTGTTTCATATCCTGTATTTTAAGTAGTATAGATCATGGTGTATAGCCAAATTAACGAGATGAAGCAAAAATAAATAAATATATCAGATATGTCCCTGTTTTCTTGCCTTTTTTTGTGACATTTTTCAAGCTGGATTTCATCAAATCCTTAGGCTGATTTATACCAGAAAAATCACATTAATTTTTAACTAACTCTATATAAGCCAAATTCTGATTTTGTTTATGACTTTTATCATTTATCACCTCATTTGATGGTTTTCTAATGCCTAAAGTTTTTGCAGTAAAACATGAGCAGCAGTGAAATGTTTTGGTCACGTGTGAAATGTGTGACTTAAAAACACTAACCCTTTATATATTTATTGTATATTTTTAACTGTTTATATTTTGTGTTTAAGCTTTCCATGGAAATACTTAATAATGAATAGAACTTAAAATCATGAAATAAAAATCTAGTTTGCTCACCTATTTTATCGATGTCTAATTCTGTTGTCCCTGCGGTTTTCTGACCTCGTCAATGCTATAATGGGTTTATTTTGCACTCGTCATGAATTTAAAAAAAATTCAAACAATGTGATTGTAATTACCCTGACCTGAACTACGGGCCTCATGGTGGGAACTTAGAAATCAGTTTAAAGAGACATTATAAAAAGTGGTCACATTGTGGGCACTCTGAGCTCTGACCAATGCTGTGTTCACTTTTTTTTTGCTTGGAATCATTGGTTAGTAAAAATCTATTTGCACTTTTTCGTTCTTTTCTCGTAAATGCTGCTTCTAGTTTACTATAGAAATGTTTAAATTCCATTAAACTTTAATTTCTTGTTGCTATGTTGTTGTAAAGTGTGTGCATTATAGCGAAGGGAATCAAAAGTGTTTGGGTTCTAGATAACGCCATGTATCGTCGAAAGTATGCTTTTGGTTCTGGGCACATTTCTGGTAAATGAACATTGAAATCGATGAAAGCATTTCTATATTTTTTCTCTTTATATGTGTATATATTTTTTAAAGATAAAAAAAACATTTCTCGTTATTTTTCATATTTTGAGAGCAAAATTTGTATAAAATTCTGGTCACATTTTGATCGATTTTGATCCTAATTTAGCCCAAAAAGATCATGGGTAGGCTTATTTTTAATGCAGTAGTATTTCGTTATAATTTAATAACTTTCAAATTTGACCACCCATGTCACAGGTTGGTACCCTTATTTACGAAAACATCTATATATTTACATATCTATTATATATATATATATGTATGTATGTATGTATGTATGTATGTATGTGTGAATATATATATATATATATATATATATATATATATATATATATATATATATATATATATATATATATGTATATATAGTATATAACTATTTTTTGTTTGATACCTCTTTTTGTTTATTATAGTCTTTACAGACTACTACTTTTACATATCCCTGGTGCTACTGCAAGTAAACATTTCATTGTTCTATTTGGGAACATATGACAAAAAAACACTCTTGACGCTTGACTCTTGACCCTTGCTTGGCTAAGGCACCTGCTGAGTAGCGCTGACATTTTGTACACAGTCTACTTTCATTGGTAATTCCATGGTATTCAGTTGACAAAAGCACTGAAGCTTTCCATGGGCATTATATATCCCATGGTCAATACCACAAAGTAGATTTTCTGGTAATTATGGCTTGCTTGTGCATGGGAGCTCGTAGTGCTCCCTTTATTGTAAAGATGACTATATTTCAAAATAACTTTATTGGTGAGAAGATGTCTTAGGATGAACTGAGTAAATAATATCATACAAAAACAACCCTTTCTTGTCTTCAGTTGTGCTTATTGACTTTGGTCAGGCTCTTTGCAACTCTGCCTAATTTCGTTGGTATCCTTACTCAATTTAATCTTAATATTGGATTTATATTTACTGATATTTGCTCCAGTTAATCATCCCTCATTTTACTATGTATCTATGTCTGGGATAATCCACAATCTCTTAAACCTGTAAGGTTTCCAGAGCAGGATTTTTACTAGTGAATTGTATCTTGGTCAACCCAGACCATTACAGCAGATTATCTAGAAATTTATCTTATGCTATTGATGGGGTTACCGTTTAGTTTAGTTCGAGTCCGCACTGACCAGCGATCCCCGCACGTTAACAGTACCCTACACACACTATTACAATTTACACATATACCAAGCCAATTGACCTACAAACCTGTACGTTTTGGAGTGTGGGAGCACACTGAAGATCTTGGCGAAAACCCACGCGGTCACGGGCAGAACGTACAAACTCTGTACAGATAGCACCTGTAGTCGGGATCGAACCCAGGTCTCTGGTGCTGCAAGCGCTGTAAGGCAGCAACTCTACCACTGTGCCACCTTGTCGCCCTGCAACTATGTGTAGGTTGATTGCTGCATTTCCTTACACAGTAATCACACTGTAAAAATAATACAGTGTTTGCCAACCAACTTGGGCATGTCCAGAAATCATGAATGTAAATGTTTTTTATTTATATGTTGCTCAAACAATATATTGTTGGCTTCATCTTGTCTGCATTTCACAACCATAGAAAAATTGAAGGTTTATCTATTGAGGGTGAAGCCCATTTTTATTTTTCAAATATATAGAGACTCCAGCAATAGTCTGACAGACTTCTCAGACGTTGGTTTCTAACACTGTTCCTGTTCAACTCGAACCATTAAGTCTGTATCTCCCTCCTAGCCTTCCTGATCATTTAAGTATTTATTCCACTCCTCTGGTTTTCACTCCTGGCAGATAGTTCTGGGATTAATGAGGCTTCACCACCTTCTCTCAGCTGGCATCACCATCACTTGCTACATTCAATCTCTTCTGTTCTTCAGAAATTGTCATTTCTTTTGTTCTCTCCAACTCTTTGCAACTGAAAACATGAGTAGTTTCTGCATTGGCTCAGTTCTGATAAAAAATAATCAATCTAAAAATGTTAACTCTGTTTCTATCTCTGCAAATGCTGCCTGACATAGTGAGTACTTCCAATATTCCAAATAGGCTTAGTGGGTGGCACGTGGCGGTAGATTTACTGCCTTATAGTACCAGAGACCCGGGTTTGACCCTGACTACAGGTGCTGCCTTTACGGAGTTTTTAGGTTCTCCTCGTAACTGTGGGTTTTTCCCGGGAGCTCTGGTTTCCTCCCACATTCCAAAGATGTCCAGGTTTATAGGTTAATTGGCTTTAGTTCTAAATTGTCCCTAGTGTGCAGGATAGTGCTAGTATAGGGGGGGGGTCGCTGTTCGGTGTGGACCTGGTGGCCCAAAGGGCCTGCTTCCGCACTGCATCTCTAAGCTAAACTAAACTGATGCACGCTCAAAGTTACTGTGCAAAGTGCAGTGGGGCAAGCTGGCTGCCATGGGTTTTTTCACAGGGTTATTTCCATGAGGAATTTCATGGTCAAAATGTTCTTCACTTCATTAAAACTGTGCATTAAATCTCACTTCACTTCATTAAAACTCCCTGAAGGCTTTTGAGATCATTGCTTTTGCCTTTAATGCTCACTGTATTAAGATTGTTTATACTGGAGAAAAAAAAAATCTAATTGGGTGTTAAACTGCAGTTTTGATGGAGGACGGCAGTTTTGATCAAGGCAGCTTTTGGATGAAAAAAAAAGACACAAAGTGCAGGAGTTAACTCAGCAGGTCAGTTAGGATGCTGCCTGACCCACTGAATTATTCCAGCACTTTGTGTCTTTTTTTGTAAACCAGCAACTGCAGTTCTGTTTCGAGGTTGTGGATGAGTTTTCAAAGGCATTACTCTCCCTCCAAAGAATTTACAAGTGACGCAAAAGGAATGAACAATCTCGTAAGAAGTTACACATCTGCTCTATCAAAGGGTCAATAAATGAGTTCTGCCAACTACCTGATGTGCTGTATTACGGATGGCTCTGTCTGTGGAATTTTCTTTGCTATTGAGATTTGTATAACTCTACCTGGTGTGTTATATAGGGTTGGCACGGTGGCGCAGCGGTAGAGTTTACAGTGACCCGGGTTTGAACCTGACTACGGGGTCGCTGTCTCTACGGAGTTTGTATGTTCTCCCCATGACCGCATGGGTTTTCTCCGAGATCTTTGGTTTCCTCCCACACTCCAAAGACCCACATGGTTTTTTTTAGGTTAATTGGCTTGGTAAAATTGTGAATTGTCCCTAGTGTGTGTAGGGTAGTGTTAAAGTGTGGGGATCGCAGGTCGACGTGGACTAGGTGGGCCGAAGGGCCTGTTTCTGTGCTGTATCTCTGGACTAAACAAAAATAGACATTAATTCATCAGGTTGCTGACATCTGTTAAAAGCAGCCAGCTTCCCATGGGCAGCAAGACAGCAATAGGATGTTTTTACGCTTTTTTAAACTTTAGGAGATACAAAAGAAGAGATACAAAAGACTTTTGGAGATACAAAAGAAAACTGGCCCTTCAGCCCCTGTATATCTGCACTATCCTACACACGAGGGACAATTTACAATTTTATCAAAGCCAATTAACCTACAAACCTGCACCTCTTATGGGGTGTGGGAGGAAACCGGAGCACCCGGAGAAAACTCGCATACCATTAACAATACCAAGTGAAGGCCGCAATAAATTCTGTATCCAAGGGGTGAGCACGTTAAAAGATAAGAAGCTGCAGAATTGCCTTCGCTGTTACTTATCTGTTATTGTTAATTAATCTATTCCACAATTTGTAGCCTAGGCTGTGGACTTGGATTTTACCATCTTCCAAAATCTAAGATATCAGAGGAAGGTTTATGGTATTTCTCTTAAACTCAAAATAGACACAGTGATTTCTGCTTAATCACTGAACTTGGTATTCAAATATTACAGTACTTGTGAAGCCATGTAGTGATTCTGGTGGACCTTTATAGCCTTTGATTCAGTGCACAGAGAAGACACCAGATTGAACGCTTAAAAATATAACATCTTGTGGAGAGAAAAAACAAGGCTTTCAGTCCACAACATTGATGAGGAAATCATTGAGCTATATTCAGCAGCTGCACAAAGTTAGATGCTGCTGTCTGAGTTGCCGGCTAGTACACAAATTAATTCACATTGTGTTGTCAGATTAACAAATTAATTCAAATTGCATTATAGGATGGGGGGGGGGGATGCCCCCCCATCCTATAACACCCTCCCACACATCAGTAACTGCAGCAGCTTCCCTACCTACCATCCAAACCAATAAACAGTCTTTAGAGGTGAGGTGTGCATACACCAGATGGGGGGGGGGGGGGAGACGGTGGTGGATGGAGATAGAGGAGCAGAGGAGTAAAGGGAGTGAATCTTTCAAAATTCTGAAAGGAGCAGGGAATGTGTGTCCAGCGGTGGAATCTTGTTGGAGCTCCTGGGATAAACAATTTCCCAAATTCCCTCCTGGGAAAAATAAAGTTCTATGATAGAACTTTATTTATCCCAGGTGGGCAATTGGGAAGGACAGTCCCAGGACAGGCTGGTGAACATGGGGGCTGGTGAGGACAAGGGGGAACGATGTCCTTGCTCGGTCTGGGGAACAGAGGTTAAGGGGAGAGGTGCGGGTAATAGATGAGATACAGTGACTGACTCTGTCCACAATGGAAAGGGCAAAACGTGGATTGGAAAGAAGGAAAGCACCGATTATTTGGTGCAGGGCCTTTTTTTCTCAATGTAAGTTGATCCTCAAGGTGGTATACCTTTTTGTTCCCTTTTCTCTCATTTTTAGTGTCTTGCGTCTTATTTTAGGCAGATGTCCACCAGACTGCAGCATCATCCCCCTTCGCAGATATAAACCCACAAAACAAGTTTTATTTTCTCTGTGAGTCTGATCAGACTGTGGTTTATCTGTGGCAGATCTACATGTCAACAGCTTGAATAAAAACGGCAGTGTCTGACTATGGCCATTATTTTCATTTGAGAGTGAGCTGTGCAGGCAATCATGCCCCAGTCCACGGCCCATCAGGTTCACAACTGTGACTCACAGAGTGTGCAATTATTGTTGTAACAAGAGAATACCAGCATCTTCACGGCCAGCATCAGTGTCAAATAAAGATCCATTACCGAGAATATCTGTGGCCTCATCTCTGAGATTAATGTTTGCACGCAGGCATATTTTAGATATCTCAGACAACATCTGAAAAATGAGCAAGAGGCAAGAGTCTATCCCAAAGGAAATGCAGCAGTGATGATGTAATGCCAAAACTATTTCATTCATAACCAGCAGGCGCAAGCCAAATCAGGTAACATCTTTTATTTTTAAAGCACAAACAAAATCAGTAGTTGTTATAATCCCTACCGTTAAAGCCCCCTTCTAGGGTTAAAATGAGGCCGTAATATATTCTCTAAATACAACTTTGCAACTGAGACTTAAAAGCATAGCTGATCACAGCAGCCCTTCCTTATATCTTCTTGAAGACAGTCCTGATTGAATTGCCTCAGAACATTGACCCGAAAACTGTCTTTCAAATAACTACTTTAGAGAGCGGCCATTCATAATGTTAAGTCTTTCTATATTCCATCAACAAGCTGTCCTCAGATGACCACATTGCAAGTCTATTGGCTAAAATTCAACTGCTCCTGCCTACTCCTTTTTTAATGTGTTTTCCTCTTACAGTCACTGTGTTCCACCAAAGATGTTTTCCTCTTTGGAGCTGATGATGAATGCTGCTTTGTATGAGAATGCCATTTGCTGGCTTCCGATAGTTCTTTCGTGCTGACTCTCTCATACAGTGCATGCATCTTCTCTGGAATATTTCTGCTGGTGTGCAATTTTACCAAATCTGTGGATGCTCCACTGAGGCTTTAGATATGAGCCTTTCTTCTTCTTCTTCTTGCGTATGGCGTGCGCAGCTTAAAGTTGTAGGATAACTTGTTCTATTTGATCTTATTTGATTGTGCACACCAGGTTGATTGCATTCGTCGAAACAGGGCGGACCACGTGAAGGTTGCAATCTCCCACCCCATGAGCCTTTCAAGTATTGTAAATAAAGAGAGCCACAATGACTTAGACTGCATTTAAACCAGCAAGTACTAACATGAGTATCTTGAAATCACAATCTTCCTTTATATTTCATGAAATTAAGCAAGAAACTATACCTGAATGCACTGAAGCAACTTTAATATAAAGTGCAGGAAGGAACTGCAGATGCTGGTTACAATGATGTTTAGTTTAGATTAGTTTAGTTTAGTTTAGTTTAGAGATACAGTGTTGAAACGGGCCCTTCAGCCCACCTTGTCCGCACCAACCAGCTATCCCCACACATTAACACTATCCTACACACACTAGGGACAATTTACATTTATGCCAAGCCAATTAACCTACAAACCTGTATGTATTTGGAGTGTGAGAGGAAGCCGGAGATCTCTGAGAAAACCCACGCAGGTCATGGGGAGAACGTACACATTCAGACAGCACCCATAGTCAGGATCGAACCCAGGCCTCTGGCACTGTAAGGCAGTAGTTCTACCTCTATGCCATCATGCCGCCCGATGATAGACACAAAATGCTGGAGTAACTCAACGGGCCAGGCAGCATCTCTGGAGAAAAGGAAGAGGTGACGTTTCGGGTCGAGACCCTTCTTCAAAAGGCAGCACCTTTTCTCTAGAGATGCTGTCTGACCCGCTGAGTTACTCCAGCGTTTTGTGTCTAACTTTGATAAATATATTCTTTGAATACTCTTTATCTCCTGCGAGAGATGTAACTCATGAGAATGAAGTTTGACAAATTTGAACAACTAATTCGGTAATTAATTAGTGCTTCTATCAGGTAACCCTAGGTAAACAATGTTTCAACTTCAATCTTCAACCTATTGTGAGTTAGCTAATTTCTGTAGCCTTTGTACTGCAGGGCCAAGGGTGGATAAAGACACTTTCTAAGCAATGACCTCATTTGGAGTATGTCTGCCTCTGAATTAGAGTTAGAGGCTGGATTAATTTCAACCATGATGTTCCCAAAGGTCCAGCTGCTTGCTCTGGTCCATTGGCACGGGCGGGCCTCTGACTCAACAAGAATGAATGGATGGGTTCTGGTCTGTTGGTTGGGGTGTCATGTGGAGGGGGTGGGGTGTGGAACCCACCCAGCATCAGAGGTTTGTTCAAACCTCCGTGCCTCGCTAGTCGGTGTGTTGAAATCCACAGTCAAAGACATACATACATGTCATGTGCACACTCATCACCTTCCCTTGCACAACACTGAATTTCAAAGCCACATTGACCCACAGTTCCATGATACCCTTCACCACATTTGGTAATGCAAAAGGTAACTGCTTCCTTTCTTTCCAATGTCAAAGATCGCAAACTTGAACTTCAATACTCTAACTGCCTCTTCTCTCCCTTGACTTTCCTCGTCCTCCCTCCATTTCCACCCTCCACTATGAATTTATGGAATTCCCTGCCACAGAGGGCACTGGAGGCCAAGTCACTGGATGGATTTAAGAGAGAGTTAAATAGACCTCTAGGGGTTAGTGGAATCAAGGGATATGGGGAGAAGGCAGGCACGAGTTATTGATAGGGGACGATCAGCCATGATCACAATGAATGGCGGTGCTGGCTCGAAGGGCCAAATGGCCTCCTCCTGGACCTATTTTCTATGTTTTTATGGTTCTCTGCCTTCGCCATCCCTTACAATGTTCCTCACTCTGATCCCATACTATTAGTCACTGCAGAAGTCTCCGCTTCCTCACACTACCTCCTTGTCTTCATTCTTATTTTGTTCTCAACATGACTTTGTACTTTTCTTCCATCTCTGTGACCATTTCTCTGTCCCGGAATCCGTACCCAAATTATGGAATCTTTCTCCCCCTTCCAGAATTTCCAATTCACCCAGACCGCTCCCTCTGGCCTCTTGTCCTCTCTTCATTGCTAACTGCTGATAGGCCATTGATTGCCTAGATTTCTCCTTTGCCTTCACTCACTTTAATCTTCCCCCTCTGAACTTGAAGCACTCTGCTCGTGATGAAGAGTCCTGATACTGTCATCAAATGCCAGATTATTTTTATCTGCTACACTGACCATCATCTTACAGCGACCAAGCATCAGCTTCGTACCACCTTCATACCACCTTTATAATCATACCACACCATTATACCACCCTCTGGATTTCATGCCATTGTCTTCAACACAGTCACAGCTGTCATTTCCTCAAAACATAAGGTTGGGTTGCATGGTGGGCTGCTCTGGAAGATTACAAGACAAGGGATCTAAGGGGAGCTAACTAATTGGATACATATTTCACTTGAGGTAGGAATCAAAGGGTGAAAGTGGAAGATTGTTTTTCAGACTGTGACCAGTGGTGTGCCTCAGGGATTGATGCTGGGCCCATTCTTTCTGTTGGTCAGCTATATAAATGATCTGGATGAGGATGTAGAAGGTCTGTCGAGCGAGATTGCAGATGAAACTAAAATAGATGGTATTATAGACAGTGGAGAAGATTATCAAAAAATACAGCGGGATATTGATCAGCCTGGCAAGTAGGCTCAGAAATAACGAATGGAATTTTAAATTTGGATGAGTGCAAGTTGCTGCATGTCGAAATATTAGATTGGCTCAAAAGGCCAAATGATCTACTCCTGCACCTATGTTTCTATTAAATCAGAGCAGACTTTCACAGTTTAGTTTAGTTTAGAGATACAGCACGGAAACAGGCTCATCGGCCCACCGGGTCCGTGCCAACCAGCAATCCCCGCACATTAACACTATCCTACACCCACTAGGGACAGTTTTTACATTTACCAAGCCAATTAACCTACAAACCTGTACGTCTTTGGAATGTGGGAGGAAACCGAAGATCTCGGATTAACAAAACACAGGCCACGGGGAGAACGTACAAACTCCATACAGACAGCACCCGTAATCAGGATCGAACCCGGATCTCCGCCGCTGCATTCGCTGTAAGGCAGCAACTCTACCACTGCGCCACCGTGACTGCCCATAACGAGAGGTCCTGGGGAGTTTTTGAGTACAAGTACATAGTTCCCTGAAAGTGGCGTCAGAGGTAGGTACTGCAGTGCAGAGGGCTTTTGGCATGCTGGCCTTTATCAATGAGGGTATTGAGTATAAAAGTTAGGATGTGGTGTATGTTGCTGTTTTGATAGGGCATTGATTGAGACGACACTTGGAGCATTGTGTTCAGTTTTAGTCACCCAGCTGTAGGAAACATATCCTTGAGCTGGAAAGAGTTCAGGAAAGATTAATGAGGATGATGCCAGGATTCGATGGGACAATAACAGGGCAATTATAGGGCAGGATAGTTCTTTATCCCCTGGTGTATAGAAGGTGATCTTATAGTGGGGTATAAAGCCATGAGGGGCATAGAAAGGTTAAATGCACACAGATGCTTTCCAGTGCTGGGAACACAAGAACTGGAGGTCACATGTTTAAATTGAGAGTTGGACAATTTAATAGCTACCCAAGAAGCAACTTTTTCACACAGATTACACGTGGGTATACGTAACAAACTGCCTGATGAAGTGGTTGAGGCAGATACAGGAACAATGTTTAAAAGGTACATAGACAGGTGCCCAAATAGTAAAGGTTTAAGGCATATGGGTCAAACACGAGTAAGTACGACTACATTAGATGGGCTCACAATTGGCATGGGTGAATTGTGCTGAAG
Source organism: Okamejei kenojei (assembly GCA_035221665.1). Taxonomy (NCBI): domain Eukaryota; kingdom Metazoa; phylum Chordata; class Chondrichthyes; order Rajiformes; family Rajidae; genus Okamejei; species Okamejei kenojei. Next base: position 21,475,401 of record CM069131.1, read on the forward strand.
GGCCTGTTTCCATGCCATACAACTGGATGTTTCTGTGCTGTCTTCTTCCACAGCTTCAACTTTTGTAGTGCTCAAACCAAGCACTCCCACTTCTACCTCCTGCTCAAAATGCACTATCTGAATTATCTGGGCAGACTCGTTGTTTCAGCCTGCTCCTTCCCAAGCGAACTTATCCTTCCCTACTGTTCTTGCAGGGGTCCTTCAGCATGACATTTCAAGGAAATGCCCAAGTAACACAGGCAGCATCCCTGGAGAAACATGGATAGGTGATGTTTCTGGTCGAGATCCTCCATCAGAGTTGAAATATCAACTGTGTTTCTCCATTGACAGATCCTGCCTGACCTGATGAATGTTTCCAGCATTTTCTGAGGTTTTTTATTCCAGCATTTGCAGTCATTTTGATTTTCACTCGGAATCAACATTTGGGTATGACTCAATGTAATTCAGCGCAAAGTTCAATGTATAACGTTAACCCCTATTTATATTGGCGTAATCCTCAGGATCAAACCAGTTTTATCAACCATGCTTAAAATAACCTATTTAGTGAAATAATAAAAGAAATTGCTGAAAATATTCAGGTCATCCGACATGGATGGATACAAAAACTGTTGTATGGTCAACAATCTGTCATCAAATTGTTGACAGTCTCACTGGTCTGAAACATTGACTCTATTTTCCTTTCCAAAGGTACTGCCTGCCATTCAATTTCAAGCATTTTCAGATTTTATTTCAGAACATTGGCATCCTTTGTATCTTGATTTTTGCTCTTTAACTTTACTTGGCATGCACATGGTAAGAAGAATCGTAATGTACCTTGTACCTTGTACCTTCCGAAGAGTCTGGGCAGTAGACTGGAAGTTGAACAATTTTATACTGGTCAATTTTTTTTACATTTATCAAGCCAATTAATCAAGCCAATTAACCGACAAACCTGTACATCCTTGGAATGTGGGAGGAAACCGAAGATCTCGGAGACAACCCATGCAGGTCACGGGGAGAACATGCAAACTATGCACAGACAGTGCCCGTAGTCGGGATCGAACCCGGGTCTCTGGCGCTGCATTTTGCTGTAAGGCAGCAACTCTACCTCTGCGCCACCATTCAATTCGGAGTAACAATACATCATAATGTTCACCAACGGGCGACCTAATGGCACAGAGGTAGAGTTGCTTGCTGCCTTACAGTGCCAGAGACGCGAGATCGATCCTGACTACGGGTGCTGTCTGTGTGGAGTTTCTACGTTCTCTCCATGACCTGCGTGCGTTTTCTTCGCGAGATCCTGTTTCCTCCCACACTCCAAAGATGTAGGCTAATTGGCTTGATAAAATTGTAAATTGTCCCTATTATAGGATAGTGTTAATATGCAAGGATCGCTGGTCGGCGCGGACTTGGTGGCTGAAGGGCCTATTTCCCCACTGTATCTCTAAACTAAACTAAACTCAACCAAGGAGAATATGTAGAAAATATTTTTAACTCTTGCGCAATATTAAGATTGGGTAATGCTTATGTATGCTTAAATATATTTATTCATAAAGTATATAATTCAGCAGCAGAGAAGGATGATGATTGTTCCTTCAACACATTCATTAGATCAGCCTAGACTATGGAAAAAATGTATTAATGAAAACACAATTTGGTAGACATTAATCATGACTTTTCTATTTTGTTTATTTTGCCTTTAATTTTACCAGCATCTGAATCATTATCAACATCAGAGACTGTAGAGCTTGTCCTTCAGTTTATTGAAGGAGCAAAACAGAAATCGGAGGCAGATATGGTGGAGGAAGATGGTTTGTGTAGATTTTGAGAAGTGGAATTAAAGATATGAGGAATAATGTGACACTTTGGTGCCTCTGGTGAACCTGATTAAGCTGTGTGGTTATTGAGGTCACAACAGGAAGAATGTAAAGCCCAGGTTTCCAGAAAGAGGCAGACCTATAGTCAGAAAGGAGATGAGATCATACGGGACAGAAGTCTGGGCAACCTCGTGTGAGATCAGTACTTAAGCATGTGTATTTCACACTGCAGGTAGTATAGTACATTTTCTTGCTGCCTGGAACTGGAGTCAATTAGAACGAGTGTGAGAAAAGTCTGCCAATCTGTGGATGTGTTACTATTGAGGTACCAAATCAAAACAAACAGCAAGTTAAATATTCAATTCACATCACGGGCAATTCTCTTCATTGAAATCATATTTCCCCTCTCAGCATTGATGCATGATCTCATTCAAATTGTAACTGAATACAATTGGGATTGTGCTTCTCTGTGTGGGTTTTGTGTTTGTATCTGTGATTTATCCTGTTTGTCTGTGTTTTAGTCCCTAAACACTGGTCAACTGACTCAGAATAAGATGTGAATACAAATTGCATTGCATAATATGAACATACTGATGTAATCATATGAAAACCTTATCCCTGCTCCAATATGAGGATATTAATGTATATATATTTATAACCACGATGCATGACTTTCCAATGAATTGTCATATATTGTCTCTAGAACTTTAAAACAATACAAACAAAATTAGATTGGAACCTAAAATGATAAGAAAAACTGTGCAGTTCATACTTATTCATTAAGCTACGACTTTATAAATGTTATACTCTGATTGCAATTTTCAATAAAGGTTTGAGTGGGAAATCATTGTTATATGGCCCAGTTGCATGGGTGTTGAGTGAGAGAAAGCAGAGCCCCGTACACGTGTATTTAGTCCCCACAGGCGATATTGGTTTCCACGGAGTGCTGCCAATGAAACTTATAAAAGTTGACGTGTTGAGTTAAAAAACACCTCAGTTCATTCATCAGAAACCTTTTTCACAAACAGTTTAAATGAAAGTTTAAAATCGTACTGGCAAGGCAAAAGTCATACCAAGAGACGACACAACCCACACCAGTGGCAAGCACTCTGCTTTCACTTAATTGTGGGATGCCATTGCACTTTGCACCCATTACTAGGTGTCCATGAACGCAATGCTTTCTTAAGTATGTCAGTAGACAGTTAACCACATTGCCCAGATATTGTATTCACATAAATTCCCGACTGGATTGGAACTGCATCCTTCATTGCTGAAAGAATTGCTGAAAGTTTTTGCAGTGATCTTGTTCTTCCTGGTCACTGGCACAGATAATATCTTTTTTAAAATACAGTTACTTTAAATTATTGTGAATGTGCTGCTGTGCTGTTGTGCTCAGCTGCTGTGATGGCATTTTAAGGCACATCTTCTAATTATTCATGTCAACCCATGGATTATTGGCCCAGAAATGAAACAATGACAATATATATTCTGTGAGACATGAGTGCTGGAGTAACTCAGTGGGTGAGGAGATCATGATAGCCATAGGTAATGTTTTAGGTCAGGGCCCTTCTTCAGACTTGTTCCTTGTTTCTACCATATATATGTTCACAGTTTATAAGTTAAGTAGTACTATACTTATATTAACAGCCTGTATTTTGCAACAGATATTCCTGCAACCAAATCTATTGAGCAACGGCAGGATTATATGAATGAATGAATGATATGTTACTTCCCACTAAACAATTATAATCACAAAGTCTTATAGTAGGAGAAGTGGGCCCATCGGCCCATTGAGTCCGCACCATCCACCAAGCATCATTTTAGATTAATCCTACACTTATCCCATTTTATTCTCACCACATTCTCATCAGCCCTCCCTAGATCTAAGCACTCACCTGCACTAGGAAAATGTACACCGCTCAATTAACCTACCACCTACATGTGCCTTGGAACATGGGAAGAAACAGAAGCCCATGTGGTGACAGGGGTAACGCACAATTTCCACTGGAGGCCAGGATTGCACCTGGATCATTGGAGCTGCGAGCAAAGAGCTCTATTAGCTGTGCTGCTGTGCCAACCACATCAGGATCCACACGTCCAATCGTGCCATTTGAAATAAGGTCAAATTATACAATGATCTCTTCCTGCACCATCCTTGGTGGTTGAGCTGATTGAAATGATTGTCAGTACAGAAGGATCGAGCCGCAAGATTGTGACATGCAAGCAGAAAGGCTTGATGTGACAGACATTACAGCCTGCAATGATTGAAGATAGGCCAGACAAATGTCTCTCCAACAGGATGTGATTTAGATTTGAGTCATACATGATGCAAACTGCAGGCCGAGAACCTGAGGTGGCGGCCCAGTATCACCAGCAAAAGTCTTAACTGGTCGGGATTCAGTTTGACAGTTTCCACCAAGCTGGATTGCTCTGCATTCTCCTCAAATCTTGTTGATACACGTTGGGTCTGCTTACATTCACCGATGATTTGGTAGACAGATCATCTGCAATGCCCATAACATGTATTTATCATTTGGTCCTGCGCAGATCTACCACAACTTCCTTTCGCAGCTTCCTCCATCAGAGTCCATCAGTCTGAAGAAGGGCGACATAAAAAGCAGGAGTAACTCAGCGGGACAGGCAGCATCTCTGGAGAGAAAGAAAGGGTGACATTTCGGGTCGAGACCCTTCTTCAGACTGATGTCAGGGGAGTGGGCGGTATGGAGATAAAATGTAGTCGGAGACAGTCACACTGGTGGGAGAACTGGGAAGGGAGAGGGAAAGTAAGGGCTACTTGAAGTTAGAGAAGTCAATGTTCATACGGCTGGGATGTAAGTTGCTCAAGCGAAATATGAGGTATTGTTCCTCCAATTTGCGCTGGGCCTCACTCTGACAATGGAGGAGGCCCAGGACAGAAAGGTCAGGGTGGAAATGAAGAGTCCTGATCCTGTACATTATCTATTCATTCCCTCCACTGATGAGTTTGGAGGAAGGGGATTGGTGTGGCGAATATTAGAAGATAGATCACAGGATAGAGGCAATAGACAATAGACAATAAGTGCAGGAGTAGGCCATTCGGCCCTTCAAGCCAGCACCACCATTCAATATGATCATTGGTGCTTGGCCAAGCACACTTGGAATTTGGGTGGGGAATTAAAACCCATCAGAACAGGGGTTTCAGCTGTAAATCGTAGGTGTAAATCGGCTCCCAGTGGGAGATTGGGCATAGGTGGAGATTTGAGCACCATTGGGTTGGTGACCAAGGGCAGAAGCACAATTTAGAAGTGTCCCAGTCCAACAGAACAATATTCAACCTCGCCATCCCCAGAGAGAGCAATGATGGTCACTCCTCAGAATGGTGCCAGTCCCAATGCACTAGATGGGTCTGACATCACTTGCTCTACATTGGCCCAGAAACCACTTCAGGAACAGCTGCTGAGTATTGCCCAGTTGAATATCTATCTGTTGTGGCTCAAAATAACTTGGAAGCAGTAATTATTGGTTTTACTCAGAAAATGTTCAGTTTCAATTACGCATTTATGAACAAACACCATCATACAATCGACTTTTAGGCATACTTGACTGAACAACGTTCAATTCTCTCTAGCTGAAAGTCAGATACACCAATTTCTCAAAATGCGAAATTCATTAATTGTATTTTAATTTCATTTTTTTTGTACTACTTATTAGTAGTATTACTCTATGATTTTGCCAAAATAGTTAAGGAGAAACAGTGAGAGGTTGTCTTACCTGTAGACTTGTCTGACAGATGATTTATAGTGGGCTGAGAAGTTGAAATGATGTGAGATGTCCAAGTGCTGCTCTCTTTCGAAATGGAAGTCTCAGTTAAACTCACTGAAGAGGTTGTGACAGCTGAAGGTCCCTGTGGCTTTGAAGGCTGACCTGTCGACACTTGTGGCTCAGTGGAGGTATTTCCTTCCGTGGTGCTGGTACTTGAGGTGTTACCTGGAATGTCACTGACATGCCTTTCCTGAACTTGGCTATAACTTAAATTACCATGTGGACTGGTACTGCCATTAGTATATTGATCCGTGGTAGCAGAGGTGTAGTTATAGGATGAATTGGAATTGGTAGCAGTTTCAGCAACACTTCTTGGAGATGGAGTTGAAGTCTCCTCCATTGTTGAATTGCTCGTGTAATCCTTAGGATTAGGTGTTGAAGTAAAACTTACTTCGCTACTTGACGAATATCTAAGCGTACTATCACCGTCAGTTAGCACTGCCAAGATAACTGTAAGAGGAAAGAAAAATAATTAGCTCGACATCTATTGAAATAACACTTCACATCTAGAATTCCAAATTGAAAAAACTTTCCATATCACGAGTTGCCTCACTTTTTCATTTTGCCTTTACCTTGGGACCATGTTACAATACCACACAGGACACCTTGCTGCAAAAATAGATTCCTGTTATTTCTGTCTTTAGAGTTGATCTGAGATGAGAAAGAGGAAATATCAGGATGATCTGACTGTTGAGTGATGCAATGCATCAGTCAGATATGTCATATGTGGATTGTCACTGGGTAAGAACTGACTGCATTAGTCAGAGAAGCCCCCTGTGATGGAACAACTGGCCAGCATTCACTCTTACATTTCATAAAAGAATAACCACTATTACCAAAATAATCAAATGAAGGATCATCCCCCGAAACATCACCTACTCCTTTTCTCCAGAGATGCTACCTGACCCGTGAGTTATTCCAGCATTTTGTGTCTATCTTTGGTGTAAAGATTCCTTCCAACACACAGTACGGTTTTATGTTCTATGTCATACATTTATTCACAGTGGCCTATCTACCCTTAACATTATTGGTTTGGGTATTGGAGCCATCACAGCCAATACCAATAATAAACCAAAAACAATATAAATACATGAGCTATGATTTATTTTATTTTTCCAGGAAGTCAGAAAAATACAGCATAGAAACCAGGCCTTTGGCCCTTTTGAGACCACACCAACCATCCACGACTGTTAATCTTACATTAATTCAATTTTATTCTCCACACGTTCTCATCAACTTCTTAGTGTGTATCAGATTCTACTGCTTGTCCACACACTTAACTAAAAAACTAAACTAGGGACAATTCACTATGGCCAATGAATCTACCAATCCTCTCGTTTTCGAAAGACACTGAAGCACCCAGAAGAAACCCACACAGTCCAATGGAAAACATGCAAATGCATGGCTGTCAAGGCCAGAGGTCAGGATTGAATCCATGTTGCCTGCGCTGTGAGACAATGGCTCTATTAGTTGCTCCACTCTGGTGACAGCCTCATTTTCAAAAAAAAAAATCTTTATCCAGAGAGACATTTGAATAACAAAATTGTTGTCCAATTCAGGACATATGTCAATAATTTTACTCGCTTTGATTTTAAAAATCATAGCTATGTTTTCAAATTACTCTCTGGCCTTCCCCATTCCTATTTCCATAATCTACCGGCTCCACAATCCTTCAAGGTATTCTGCTTCCTTCCTTTTAATCACTCCAGACATGGTGGCCGTACCTTGTGTTGTTAACGGCCTAACATGCGGATTGTCAACATTAACATTTCATCCTCTCTTCCTCTCACCTCAAACTGGATGATGATCCCTCCCACTACTTCCCTCCCACTACGCAAGAGTCATAGAATCACAGTCATAAAGCACAGAAACAGGCCCTTCAGTCCAACTTGTCCCTGGCAACCTGATTTTATTACTGAACTAGTCCCATCTGTCTGCTGTTTGCACCATAAATCTTTTCTACTTATGTACTTGTCTATATGTGTTTGAAAAGTCACCATCGTAACTGCCTCTATAGTTTTCTTTAGCAGATCATTTTATCGCACTTCATACTGTGTGAAGAATTTGACCCTTGGGTCTCTTCTAAATCTTTCCTATCACAGCGTGAACCTATGCACTCTTGTTCTGGGCTGCTCTTTCCTGGAAAAAAGATTACATTCTGAGGTCTTTCACTTTATCCAATGCCTATCGTGATTTTATAATGCCTTTAATTATTAAACTTAATTATTTATTCTATGTAAAGCACTTTGGTTTCAACGCGAGTTGATTTAAACGTCCTATTTAAATAAAATTTACTTACTTTCTAAAGTCATCCTTAAGCTCACTGCACATCAGGGAAAAAAAAGTCCCAGCCTATCCAACCTCACCTTATAACCCTAGCCTTCTAGTCCGGGTAACATCCTAATGAATCTTTTCAGCAACCTTTCCAGTTTGATGATATCCTGCCTATAGCAAGGAAGACGGGGGTCCTCATTTTATGTATCATATCGAAGGTATCATATTATGAGACACATTTACGCCTTCACCAGTTTCCCAGTAATTTCGCCATCTAATTGATCTTCACATTTAATGTTGAATATAATTCCAGCATAGACGGGATAGGTAGCATGCCTAGATCCTACCTACCCCATGTGAAAAATGTGCATGAGGGATCGCTGGAGAGTTTGATGGAGCATGTGTTAGTTTGTTTCCCTCCTTAGTCCAGAGGCAGTGAGATTAATTGCAGGATTGGCCTGCTCCCAGGGGCATCAGATCTTCAGCATTCGTGGACGCCATAGCCCAGTACTTTATCACACAGTACAGCTGCACAGTGGTGAAGGAGCCAACTAAACTGATCATTGATAAAAATGCTTCCCTTACATTCCAGTTCACATGCCAGCAACCATGGGAAATCAAACGTACAACTACTGGCGTGTGCCAGATCGCACTGAATCTTTGCAATCAACAGATGTGGTCTTCATATTAAAACAGGACTTACTGATCCACTGCTCTGCAAATTATAACTGCAAAGTTTATTAAGCTGTCTGTGGCGAGTGCATGACACAGAGGGAAAGAAAGAAGATAAATATTTTTCAGTGCCTCACCATGTTATCAGGACATTCCAACAGATTTAGCTATGAATGGATTTCCTTGAAGTACAGTCTCTGTCAAACTTCAGTTATATGCAGCATCTTTACAAGCCGCAAGATTCCGCAAAGAGCTAGTCAATGAAAGACCAATAGTCTGTTGCTCAATGTATAAACACTTGGCCATAACTCTGGGAAAGGCATTACTCTGGATCATAGAACATTCAGCATTAGAGCTGATGATCAGGCACTTCAGCCCACAATGTCAGTGTCGAGCATGATGCCAAGTTAACCTAATCTCCTCTGCCTGCACATGACCTATTCACCTCCATTCCCTGCATATCCATGTGCCTTTCCAAAACCCTCTTAAATGCCACTATCATATCTGCGCTACCACCACACCTGCAGGTATTCCAGGCACCATATGAACACTATAAAACTCACTATAAAACAATTATGCCAACATTTCCTCAAACATTGTTCTTCTAACCTTAAAGCTATGCCCTTTAGTCATTGGCATTTCTAACCTGGGAATGATTCTGACTGCCTACCATAACTATGCCTCTCATAATTTTAATAATTTATGTATTTCTATCAGATCTCCCCTTGGCCTCTGCAGTTCTGGAAAAAACAATTTGTCCAACCTCCACTTATATCTGATACCGTCTAATCCAGGCAACATTCTGGGACACCTCCAGGGCTGCCAATATTGGGTGAGAGTTGCAAGTGAGAAATTACAAGAGACCAACCCCGAGGGAGCGGGGGGGGGGGGGGGGGGGGGGGTTGGGAGGAGGATGTGTCCCCTCCCATTGGTACGGGGCTTATGCATTTTTCAGTTGAAAATTTGCAATATGGTGCATACTGTAGCGAGTCTTTTAACTTACACTTGAATGCAATATTTATGCTTTAAATTGGATTAGCTATGAATAAGGTTAAACTAAATTACATTCTTAATTACATTCCACGGTCGAGCCCAGGCTCTGATCAACACATGCAGCACATGAATGATCTTAGTATATTCATGTATGGAAATCAGATTATAATCAAACACGGCCCATGTTGACCAACCTGGGTCTCACTGCACATTGGGTACTATTCCTGACCCTGACTCCAGCCTTACACCTGCCCCCCTCTATTCTACCCTGATCATAGCTGCTTACCTGCGTAGGTTCCTAGTGCTGAACACTCCCCTGGTCCCAGCTTTGACTGCACACCTAGTACTATTCCAGACCTTGACTCTGGATGCACACTTGGCCTTGCTCCTAGCCCCTCTGCACTGACAATATATCTGGCCCACACATAAAGCCCCATATCTGACCCCCTGGACTTAACCTATTACGTTCAAGTCCACAGGTGCTTATCTAATGCAGTAATCTTTTATGGGGCACTTCACAGACAAAATTATCTATAACAAAATTTGCTACATCCATTGGCTTCCTTGTTATTAACATGCGAGTTACTTTGTCAAAGAAGTCATCAATTGGTGGAACACAATTTATCATCCATAAAATTATACTCACTCAGCTGTATAAGTATTCTGTTACCATTTCTTTCATTTTCCTAAAAAACTGTCCTGAAGTCATTTTCACCCCCAATATTTTCAATATTTTGCTGTCTTCCTCTCAGCTGGGACTTTTCCAAAATGCAAAGTCCAATAACTATATATTTAAGCAATATTATTCTATTAAATGTGATCTTAAGAGTACATAATATTTTCTGTGGTATTCATAACACAACAATGATAAAAAGATCTTTGTTTTGATTGCACCTACCAACATGCATACATTATTATATTACAGTTAATATGTACCGAGGGCAATTTTTTTGTTCCAATGCTCCCCATTCCCAATTACTTTTACATTGAAGTGATTGAAATCCAAGTGAAGTTTAAATTGCATCATAGAAGTCAAATCTCTGGAATGGATGATATTCATCACATGGTTGGTTGGGGTCAGTATCAGTACAATTACTATATTAAACTTTGAATCTTCAGATGTCCTGGTTCAAGCTAAAACTAAAGACAAATAATAATCTCCTCACACATTCCCCTGCAAGTATCTCTGTCACTCCTTTAAAATATTCCCCTTCTTTGAACAAGCTCTTAAATATCACATCTGAATCAGTTTCCATCTGATTACACTCCTTCAGGATGTTCATCTATGTGTTCAATTAATAAAACAACGAGATTGGGGACATTTCTATTCAACCTGTCAAAGGAATTGGGGGGGGGGGGGAGTTTAGAAATAGTCAGTGAGGTAAACAAACATAATAGTGGAGTGGCAAATGACAATAGTGCTGCCTTCCCAATATTTAACTGAAGGAAATAATGGGGTTATTGGGGCTGTATGTTGTGACAGACAGCCTGACACCTTGCATGTCATTTTAATATTACACTTATCCCATCCCCCTGGATATTCCAGATTAATAAATTAAGGTTTTGACAACTAATTACAAATCAGGCTAATTACAAATCAACAACATTAGCCAACTCCGAATCATGAAGTGCTGAGCATTGGGATCCAGATATCATGGACAACTGGCCTCAGTTCCCCGCTCACATCTGGCAGCGTTCTCCGTCTGAACCAGGGGCCAGGGAGCGTTTTTGAAAGTGGGGAGGCCGAGTCATCACTGATCATTGGCTTTGGGGGTACCCGGCGAGGGAGTGGAGCAACCCAGTGGGGAGTGGGTGTGGAGGTGGGGACTCCCCCCTCCCAGGGTAGGGAACTTTTTGAAATTTGATGTATTCAAATCATGTTTTAGTGCATTGTAGAAGTATGAATTCAATGTTTTTTGTACGAATTATTTTTAAGAGGAAACTTTTTAAGGGGTAACTTTTTCCACACAAAGGGTGGTGGGTGTATGGAACAAGCTGCCAGAGGAGGTAGTTGAGACAGGGACCATCCCAACATTTAAGAAATAGTTAGACTGATACATGGATAGGGCAGGTTTGGAGGTATGGACCAAAAGCAGGTAGCGTAGCTGGGACATGTTGGCGGGTGTGGGCAAGTTGTGGCAAAGGGCCTGTTTTCACATTGTATCACTCTATGACTACATTATACCTCCACCATGCATGAATGCTTCAAAACCGTGATTGAGTTTTATTGCCATATACTCAAGCATAGAAACTTAGAAAATAGGTGCAGGAATAGGCCATTCGGCCCTACGAGCCAGCACTGCCATTCAATATGATCCTGGCTATTCATCTAAAATCAGTACCTCTTTCCGGGTTTTTTCCCCATATCCTTGAATTTCATTAGCCCCATGAACTAAATGTAACTCTCTCTCAAAAACATCCAGTGGGTGTGCAGGTGATACATATCCTGAATGTACAGGATATGAATCACGTGTGAGCAGAAGGAATTAGGATAAGTAGACCTCATGTTCAGTGCAGACATTGCGGGCTGTAGGGCCTGTTCCTGTACTGAGTCACACAATCTCAGAATAAAATTAATAACTGATCATACATCTTTTTTTTTAATTCAGAAGAGCTCCAAACTTCCTGCTGTCTTTGTATTTAAAAGTGTTCCTTAACTTCATTCCTAAAAGACTGTGTTATTTTTGGGCCCTGCCGTTAAATTTCTCAAAAAGCACGAATAGTGATTCCTGACCTTCAGTCACGTTACCCGTGAAATTTCTACATTTCGGAGACTGCAAATTCAGTGCACCTGACATCAACGATACTGCTGACAATACAATACTTTAAATATTTTTGATGTTCTACTCACTTCATGGAAACAATACCTCAGCTAGAATGAGCTACTTGGAAGTCCACTTGATGCGAACAAAGAGCCTCACCCTTTCACTTGAATCTACACACAGTTTCTTTGGTACTACAGGACTGATATTCAATTGTCACCCCCATTTTCCTATGTGATAAACATATACCATCTGAATGTTTTATTGAAGTGAACGGATGTGTTGTACAAAAGATACCTCAGACTACTCAGTTGCTACTCCAACATGTTGCAAATGAATCATTTGTATATTTGCCTAGTCAATGTTGTTTAATTATGAAATATTGTTGTGATATTTATTATGACTCCCTTCAGTGCAATTAACACTTCCTTTAAGACCAAATAATTTCTATTTTGTTATATTTTAACAGTAGTTTATATCTAAACTAGACTAAGTGTGAGTCACATGGGAGGCCTGATCCCCAACGCAACCCATTCGCCAACGCAATATTCCACCACCCACCACTCATCTAAAATCAGTACCTTTTCCGGGTTTTTTCCCCATATCCCTGGATTTCATTAGCCCCAAGAACTAAATGTAACTCTCTTCCAAAAACATCCAGTGAATTGGCCTGCACTGCCATCTGTGGCAGAGAATTCCACAGATTCACAACTCTCTGCATGAGGAAAGTTTGTCTTCATCTCAGTCCTAACTGGCCTACCCTTTATTCTTAAACTGTGACCCCTGCTTCTGAACTCCCCCAACATCGGAAACATTTTTCCTGCAGTTACAGTAAGTGAAAATTTAGCAGTGAAGCAGGATGCTTTCTCCAACCACCCCCATTTGAGGTCCACTATCTTCCACCGTTTCTACCCAGTGCTCGGTACTTCAGGATGTACCGAGCCGCAGCCCGATCCATGCTGGTCATCTGGGCGAATTTGGCACAGAGGCTCTCACGGCAGCGGCACAATGCTTCCAACGCCTCCGACAGCCCGGGACTCTTGCACTGAGGCTGCTCCATGGCCGGAGTTGCAGTGAGCGACTCGCCAGCCCGGCAAACACTCGCCAGCCCGGCAAACACTCGCCAGCCCGGCAAACACTCGCACAGCCGCCACCGGCAAACACTCGCCAGCCCGCCAAACACTCGCCAGCCAACACTGCGCCAGCCGGCAAACACTCGCCCGCCCAGCAACCACCGCCCAGCCCGCAAAGAAACACTCGCCAGCCACACACAGCAAACACTCGCAGCCCGGAAACTCTCGCCAGCCCAAACACTCGCAAACACTCGCCAGCCCGGCCCGGCAGCTCGCCAGCCGGCAAACACTCGCCAGCCCAGCAAACACTCGCCAGCCCGCAAACACCGTTCCTGCTTCTCCGCACTGTCCCGTCGCTGCTTCTGCTTCCAACTCCTGTGGCCCATGCAGTTGATATTAGTTTTTAAATTTTCGTTGATCACAGAATTTCCCACGACAGAGCGTGAGAAATTTGTGATCAGCGTGAGAATTTGGCAAAATGAGTGTTCTCACGCTCAATGCATGGGAGGAGTTAGCAGCCCTCCTCTATAATCCGCCTATCTCCCTCCTCTCTCCCTCTGCCCCACTTTCTCTCCCCACTCTCTGTTCCCCCTCTCTCTCTCCTCTCTCTCTCTCTCTCTCTCACCTCTCTCTCCCACTCTCTTCCCCTCTCTTCCCCCCCCTCTCTCCCCTCCCACTCTCTCCCCCTCTCTGCTCTCTCTCTCTGTGTCTCTCCCTCTCTTCCTCTCACCCCTTCTCTCTCTCCCTAGTCTCCCCCTCTTTCTCTCCTTCCTCTCTTCTCTCTCCTCTCTCTCTCTCTCTCTTCCCCTCTCTCTCCATTCCTCTTCCCCCTCTCTCTCCCCCCTCTCCCTCTCTCTCTCTCCCCTCCCCCTCTCTCCCCTCACCTCACTCTCCCACCTCTCTCTCGCCTCCTCTCTCCACCTTCCCCTCTCCCCCTCTCTCCTCTCCCTCCCCTAACTCTCTCGCCCCTCTTTTTCCCCCTTTTCTTCTCTCTCCTCTCTCTCTCCTCTCTTCCCCTCTCTCCAAACTCTCTCTCCCCCCTCTCTCTCCTTACTTCCCTCGATCTCTTTCTCCCTCCTCTATCTCCCCCTCTCTCTCCCCCTCTCTCTCCTCTCTCTCCTCCTCTCTCTCTCCTCCTCTCCCCCCTCTCTCGCCCCCCCATCTCTCCCCCATATCTCTACCCCATTTCTCCCTCCCACCGCACTCTCCCCCTTGCTCCCTCTACCCTCTCTCTCCCCTCTCCTTCGCCTCTGTCTCCATCTCCTCTTTCTCTTTGCCCCCCTCTCTCCCTCTTTTTCCCCCGTTTCTCTCTTTCCCCCCCTTTCTCTCCCCCTCCCTCTCCCCTTTTCTCCTCCCCTCTCTCTTCCCTCTTCTTCCTCCCTTTCCACCCCCTCTCTCTCCCCTCTCTCTCCCGTCTCTCTCTTCCTTTCTCCCCTCTGTTTCTCCCCCCTTTCTTCCCCTCCCTCTCCCTCTCCCCCTCTCACTCTCCCCTCCCCCCTCTCTCACCCCCTCTCTCTCTTCCCCCTCTCTCCCACCTCACTCTCCCCCCTCTCCACTCTCTCTTCTCCCTCTCCCTCCCCTCTCCTCCTCTCTCTCCCTCTGTCTCACCCCCTCTCTCTCTCCCCACTGTCTCCCTGTCACCTTCCCCTCTCTCTCTCCCCCTCCCTTTGAGAGTCTCTATCCCTTTGGCACAGAGACTCTCACGGCAGCGGCGCAACGCTTCCGACACCTCCGTGGGCCCGGGACTCTTGCATTGGGGCAGCTCCATGGCCGGAGATGCAGCGAGCGACTCGCCAGCCCGCAAACACTCGCCAGCCCAGCAAACACTCGCCAGCCCAGCAAACACTCGCCAGCCCAGCAAACACTCGCCAGCCCGCAAACACTCGCCAGCCCAGCAAACACTCGCCAGCCCAGCAAACACTCGCCAGCCCAGCAAACACTCGCCAGCCCAGCAAACACTCGCCAGCCCAGCAAACACTCGCCAGCCCACAAACACTCGCCAGCCCGCAAACACTCGCCAGCCAGCAAACACTCGCCAGCCCGCAAACACTCGCCAGCCCAGCAAACACTCGCCAGCCCACAAACACTCGCCAGCCCGCAAACACTCGCCAGCCCGCAAAAACACTCGCCAGCCCAAAACACTCGCCAGCCCAAACAAACACTCGCCAGCAAACACTCGCCAGCCCAGCAAACACTCGCCAGCCCGCAAACACTCGCCAGCCAGCAAACACTCGCCAGCCCAAGCAAAAACACTCGCCAGCCCACAAGCTCGCCAGCCCGCAAACACTCGCCAGCCAGCAAACACTCGCCAGCCCAGCAAACACTCGCCAGCCCACAAACACTCGCCAGCCCGCAAACACTCGCCAGCCCAGCAAACACTCGCCAGCCCACAAACACTCGCCAGCCCGCAAACACTCGCCAGCCAGCAGCAAACACTCGCCAGCCCGCAAAACACTCGCCAGCCCGCAAACACTCGCCAGCCCGCAAACACTCGCCAGCCCGCAAACACTCGCCAGCCCGGCAAACACTCGCCAGCTCCGGCTCCCCGTCCGCATCTGTCCCCGCCGCTGCTTCTGCTTCCATCCCTCCCTCAGCCCCGGCTCTCCAACACCCGCGGCCCATGCAGGTTATGAGTTTTGAAATTTTCGTTGATCACAGAATTTCGCACGACACAGCGTGAGAAATTTATGATCAGCGTGAGGGCGTGAGAATTTGTAGAAATGCGTTATTCTCATGCTCAAAGCGTGACAGTTGGCAGCCCTGCACCTCTTCTCCATCCTCTCCAAACGCCCGACATCCTTCCTGTAATGGGGATTCCAGAACTGCACAGAATACTCCAAATGCAGATGAACCAAAGTCCTAGATTCAAATAGTTCATGGGACATTGTGTGTCCCATTTGAAAGACAACATTTCTGAGATATTATTACTCTACATAGTGAAATTACAGTCTAATTTCTCCTGGAGTAGCGATATGCACAAAACCTATCAAAATCTCAATTAATAGAGATTAAGTACAGATTCATAAACTGAGATTATGTTACAGACAATGAGACTCTAACTTCAAGTTGGCCTTGCATCCCCCTCTCTCCATCCCTCTCCCACCCAAGACATTCTAGCCACTAAGCCATCTTGTTGAGTCTCATTGTCTGTAACCCGCTTTCACCTAGCTCGCAACTAACAATGGCCTGTTTCCTTTATCATCGTTACTTTTTTGCAATTCTCATTTATTTGTTCTATATCTCTCTATATCTCTATAAGCAGTCTATCACTTGCTTTCCGTTCCCCTGACTCAGTCTGAAGAAGGGTCTCGATCCGAAACGTCAACTATTCCTTCTCTCCGGAGATGCTGCCAACAATCACAGACCTCCAGCCTGAATATTGTTGGTCCTTCGACCACAACCCTCTGTCGTTTCAGTAAAGAAAGGATCTCCAATAGCCATCAAGGTTCACACATAAAAATCTGCACAATTTTCATTTAAGATGATTCACAGTTCACAGTTAGCATTAACAGAATTAAATCTTCCTGTTGAAATGCACAATTGGACAATGTGTATTGTAAGGACTAAGTTTGTGTTGTCAGCTGTGCCTAATGTTTCTTTATAATATCATTTTCCCACTGAAGTGATACATTTGTTCAACAGAGTCGACCAAATTGCAGCAAGTGCTGTGAAATAAATTACCAGTGTCAATGACTAGTAACCCAGAGGGCTGGGCTAAAAATTCATACTGAGCTTCAAATCCCTCATTTCACTTAATATATGGAATGAAAAGCCCACCTGCTCCACTGATATCCTTCAGGGATAAAATCTGTGTTCTCAGCTGGCCTACATGTAATTCCAGACTCTCCAACGTGGTGATTCTGATGAAGCATAGCAAGCTATTCAGTTTAAGAACAAGAACAAATTTAGACCTCAAATTGAAGAAAGATTTTTTTTTCAATTCTCAGTTACTTTTCCACTTCAATGTTTGTATTCCTGCAGGAGACAATTCACGCAGCCCTTCAGTGACATCATGGAATTTTGATCCAATTATGAATGGCATCATGAGTGGAGCCATTGACATTTAGAGAGGTCCAAATTCATAAAAGCACAGTTAGAGCAATAGTCTGAGTTTGTATTCCCAATGAGACGTCTGGCTACCATGGATGTGAAATGGAAATTTGTGTGGACGGTGCATGCTATATTCTGCAGGTACTCAGCAGGATAGTCAACCCTCCTTGCCACAAGCTTAGAGTTAGAAAGTTATTCTCACCCCTGAAACTTAACTCTGCAATGAAGGATTCTGGGTAAAAGAGTAATGTTTGTGGTCATTGCTCAACAATAGCCCAGGAGTGTAAAATGTAGATATTGAGAAATATAAAGGAATCCTGCATTTATAGCAATTAATGCAGTGTAAATTCAGTGCGTAAACGAAAAGTTAACTAAAACCTTGCCTGTTTTACTTTATATGCTTTTTCCAGTCTTTTGTTTCCTTAAGACCTGAAACTACTAGAGGGCCATATATCTCCATATATTCTCTGTTGCTGTTATCACTGTTGATATATATGAACTGATAGTGGGCAGCACAATGGCGCAGCGGTAGAATTGCTGCCTTACAGCGCCAGAGACCCGGGTTTGATCCTGTCTACTGGTGTTCGCTGTACAGAGTCTGTACGACCTCCCCGGGACCGCTTGGGTTTTCTCTGGGTGCTCCGGTTTCCTCCCACACTCCAAAGCCGAACAGGTTTGTAGGTTAATTGGCTTTGGTTAAAATTGTAAATTGCCAGTGTGTGGGGATCGCTGGTTGGCACATACATGGTTTGCCGAAGAACCGGTTTCCTCGCTGTATTTCTAAAGTCTAAATATTTGAGCATGCACAAAGCTCTCTGCTGAACCTACCACACCTTTTCTGAACCAACAATCATCTCCCCCGCAGGACCTCTCCATTGATGGCCATGTCAGATATTATCTGAATGGCGGTCGATTAGGAAAAGGGGAGATGCAACGAGACCTGAGTGTTATGGTACACCAGTCATTGAAAGTAGGCATGCAGGTGCAGCAGGCAGTGAAGAAAGCGAATGGCATGTTAGCATTCATAGCAAAAGGATTTGAGTATAGGAGCAGGGAGGTTCTACTGCAGTTGTACAGGGTCTTGGCGAGACCACACCTGGAGTATTGCGTACAGTTGTGGTCTCCAAATCTGAGGAAAGACATTCTTGCCATAGAGGGAGTACAGAGAAGGTTCACCAGACTGATTCCTGGGATGGCAGGACTTTCATATGAAGAAAGACTGGATAGACTCGGCTTGTACTCGCTAGAATTTAGAAGATTGAGGGGGGATCTTATAGAAACGTACAAAATTCTTAAGGGGTTGGACAGGCTAGATGCAAGAAGATTGTTCCCGATGTTGGGGAAGTCCAGAACAAGGGGTCACAGTTTAAAGATAAGGGGGATATCTTTTAGGTGATGAGATGAGAAAAACATTTTTCACACAGAGAATGGTGAGTCTCTGGAATTCTCTGCCACAGAAGGTAGTTAAGGCCAGTTCATTGGCTATATTTAAGAGGGAGTTAGATGTGCCCCTTGTGGCTAAAGGGATCAGGGGGTATGGAGAGAAGGCAGGTACGGGATACTGAGTTGGATGATCGGCCATGATCATATTGAATGGCGGTGCAGGCTCGAAGGGCCGAATGGCCTACTCCTGCACCTATTTTCTATGGTTCTATGTTACAGATCACAGAATTTATGTACCAAGAAGGGGAACGTATGCCATTTGGTCACAGATGGAAAAGAGTTCTCTATCTAAAGTATGTTCTATCTTCAATGCAGCGGGCCTTAAACAAAGTTCAACTCCATTGACCTTCCTTACAAGACTGAAGAAAAGATGCCATTCTTTTGATTGACTGATTCCACAGGTGCTGTTGACTTTAGACTTTAGACTTTGGAGATACAGTGCGGAAACAGACCCTTCGCACTATGTTCGCACTATGACTGCGTAGCCGGTCAAAGTGCGAACTCCATCATCAAGTTCGCTGATGATACCACTGTTGTGGGATGTATCACTGGTGGAGACGAGTCAGAGTACAGAAGTGAGATCGACTGACTGACCAAATGGTGCCAGTACAATAACCTGGCTCTCAACACCAGCAAAACCAAGGAACTGATTGTGCACTTTGAAAGGGGGAGGACGGGGACCCACAGTCCCCATTTATATCAATGGGTCGATGGGGGAACGGGTCAAGAGCTTCAATTTCCTGGGCATGCACATCTCTGAAGACCTCTCCTGGTCCGAGAACACTGATGCAATCGTAAAGAAAGCACATTGGCGCCTCTACTTCCTGAGAAGATAACGGAGAGTCGGTCTGTCAAGGAAGACTCTCTCTAACTTCTACAGTAGAGAGCTTGCTGACCGGTTGCATCGTGGCTTGGTTCGGAAACTTGAGCGCCCTGGAGCGGACAAGACTACAAAAAGTAGTAAACACTGCCCAGTCCATCATCGACTCTGACCTCCCATCCATCGAGGGATCTATCACAGTCGCTGCCTCAAAGAGGCTGGCAGCATCATCAAGGACCCACACCATCCTGGCCATTCACTCATCTCCCTGCTACCTTCAGGTAGAAGGTACAGGAGCCTGAAGACTGCAATGACCAGGTTCAGGAATAGCTACTTCCCCACAGCCATCAGGCTATTAAACTCGGCTCAGACAAAACTCTGAACTCTGAAACTCTGAAAATCTGTTTATTTGCACTTTATCAGTTTAATTATTCATGTGTGTATATATTTATGCAATGGTATATGGACACACTGATCTGTTCAGTATTCGTGCCTACTATGTTCTGGTGTGCTGAAGCAAAGCAAGAATTTCATTGTCCTATCAGGGACACATGACAATAAACTCTCTTGAACTCTTGAACCTTCGGCCCACCACATCCTCGCCGACCAGCGATCACACCGTCACTGACACTATCCTACACGCTAGGGACAATTTACAATTTCACCGAAATCAGTTAGCCTACAAACCAGTACATCTTTATAGTGCAGGAGGAAATCGGAGAAAACCCACAAGATCACAGGAAGAATGTACAAACTCCGTACAGACAGCACCCATGGTCAGGATCGAACCTGGGTTTCTGGCGCTGTAAGGCAGCAGCTCTACCACTGCGCCACTGTGCCGCCCATTGTGACCTGGTGAGTGTGTCCAGCATTTTATTGTATTGTATTTGAGTCATTGTCTATTTGGACGCATTGTTAACCATCACAAATAATGGATAACAATCTCATCCAAATTAATTAATCACTTTTTTTCTCTTATTTAGTTGCTATTAGCATTGCTATTGGTTTATTATTGTCACATATATCAACATAAATGAAAAACATTGCTGTCTTTGCTATCCAGGCAAATTATACTATGCATGAGTACAATGAAACCATACCCAAGTACAACAGGTAGTGCAATAGAGAAGGAGACAGCGTGCAGAATGTAGTGTTAAAGCTGCAGTGAAAGTGCAGAGAAAGACGTGCAAGGCTGCAATGAGGTTGAGTCAAGAGTGTTTTATTGTCATATGTCCCAGATAGGACAATTAAATTCTTGCTTGCTGTAGCACAACAGAATATGTAAACGCACATAACGGGAGAAAAAAAGTTCAGTGTGTGTATAAACATGCAGAAATACTCAATAAAGTGTGCAGTGCATTTATTTCTTGAAATATGCCTGAAAGATAAGCAGGGACTGTAATGATACTGTTGAATGGGGTTTACTATCATATTTCCTTGCATAGATGGTTAAGAAACAAAGATGATTTTCCAATATCTCTCCTTTCCCTAATGAATCCAAGTGTGTCCTCAACAAAGTTACCCTGCAGTGTAACTATTGACACAAATGCCATGGTTCCAATAATGTTCTTGATAGCCTTTTTTGACAGTTATTCGAGCCTTACAAGGGGAAGATATTTAGTGTTGGCAGTTTAGAACAGAAATAGGCCACTGACTCCATATGCATGTTTTCCCATCTAACCATGCCTCATCTGTGGCAGACAAAAATGCTGGAGAAACTCAGCGGGTGAGGCAGCATCTATAGAGTGAAGGAATAGGTGACGTTTCGGGTCGAGACCCTTCGTCAGACTGAAGACGATGCCTCATCTGTGTACTTACTTCATGTACTCCCTTTTCCCACACCTCTTAATACACTTGCTTGGAGCATTAAAATTAATGAGACCCCAGGCCCTGATTGCATCTATCCCAATCCCAGGTTATTGAGAGAGGCAAGAGAGGAGATTGCTCGAGGACTGGAGAGTAGCCAATGCTGTTCCCTTGTTAGAGAAGAGAAATAGGGATAATATCGCAAGTTATAATTCAGTGAACCTCACATCAGTGGTAAGGAGAATATTGGAGAGGGTTCTTTGAGTTATAGGGTTTATTTGCATTTGGAAGAGAATCGACCAGTTTGGGGCAGTCCGCAAGGCTATGTCCAGACCAGATTATGTCTTACTAACTTGACTGAGTTATTTGAAGAGGAAACAAAGTGATTGATGACGCTAGGGCGGTGGATGTTGTATACATGGGACTCTATTAAGATATCTAACAAGGTCCCTCATGGTAGGTTGATCTAGATGATTAAAATGCATGGGATCCATGGTGAGTTGGTAGTTTTTATTCAGAACGGGCTTATGCATGGAAGACAGAGGGTAGAGGTGGATGCGTGTTATTCTATTGGGAGGTCTGACACCAGTGGAGTTC
This sequence comes from Okamejei kenojei, assembly GCA_035221665.1. Classification (NCBI taxonomy): domain Eukaryota; kingdom Metazoa; phylum Chordata; class Chondrichthyes; order Rajiformes; family Rajidae; genus Okamejei; species Okamejei kenojei. The sequence goes on from CM069131.1 coordinate 21,497,488, forward strand.
TGCAGGGATTAGTGCTGTGACATCTGATGTTTGTGACAAATAGAAATGACTTGGAAGAAAATGTAGATGAGTTGGTTAATATGTTTTCTGACAGCACTGGAAATGGTGGAGTTACGGATAGTAAAGAAGGCTGTCAAAGGATACAGCAGAATATACATCAGTAAAGGGCCTGTCCCACTTACATGTCCTTGGCACGCAAAGTACGGGACCTCGTCGTCGCGTTCAGGCGCACAAGCATCGTATGGCCGCACGGGGCCGGTCCCACTGAGAAGCGCAGAGGGGTATGTAGTTGTGCGCGACATCGCGCGGGGCTCCGAAATATTTGTAGCGAACAAAATCTTCACCCATTCCTTCTCTCCGGAGATGCTGCCGGTCCCGCTGAGTTACTCCTGCATTTTGTGTCCATCTTCAAATGACGCCACGCACTGTGCAGGCGCATGAAATTGCGCGCGAACTTTACGTGACCGTCGCACCTCAACGCGACCACGAGGTCGAGCAATTAGCGTGCCAAGGACACATCAGTGGGACAGGGGCTTTTACAGTTATGGGTAAAGAAATGCTGGAGTTTCATTTGAGCAAATGGGTGGTGTTGGCCTCTGGGAAGTCAAATTTAAGGGGAAAGCATCCAGTGAATTGGCCTCTACTGCCTTCTGTGGCAGAGAATTCCACAGATTCACAACTCTATTTGGGTGAAGACGTTTTTCCTCATCTCAGTCCTAAATGGCCTACCCCTTATTCTTAATTACTGAGAAGCATAGCTGGGGTTGACATGCAGAAACTTTTCCCCAGGATGGAAATATCAAACAGTCGAGGGCACAGCTATAAAGTCAGAGGGGGTGAATTTGAAGGAGATGTGTGGGGCAGTCATGGGTGATGATGAACGTAGACATAATGTGGCATACAGGTTTCTGAAGCTTTTAGGTGGGTGTGCAGGTGATACGTATCCTGAATGTGCAGGATATGAATCACGTGTGAGCAGAAGGAATTAGGTTAAGTAGGCATCATGTTCAGTACAGACATTGTGAGCTGTAGGGCCTGTTCCATGTTCTATGTTCTGTATCACCCAATCTCAAAATAAAATTACCAACTGATCATACATCTTTTTTTTCATTCAGAAGAGCTCCAAACTTCCTGCTGTCTTTGTATTTAAAAGTGTTCTTTAACTTCATTCCTAAAAGACTGTTTTATTTTTGGGCCCTCGTGTTAAATTTCTCAAAAAGCACGAATAGTGTTTCCTGACCTTCAGTCACGTTACCCGTGAAATTTCTACATTTCGGGGACTGCAAATTCAGTGCACCTGACTTCAACACAACATCAACGATACTGCTGACAATACAATACTTTAAATCTTTTTGATGTTCTACTCACTTCATGGAAACAATGGGTCATTTATTACCTCAGCTAGAATGAGCTACTTGGAAGTCCACTTGACGCGAACAAAGAGCCCCACCCTTTCACTTGAATCTACACACAGTTTCTTTGGTACTACAGGACTGATATTCAATTGTCACCCCAACTTTCCTACGTGATAAACATACAACATCTGAATGTTTTATTGAAATGGACGGATGTGTTGTACAAAAGATACCTCAGCCTACTCAGTTGCTGCTATTCCAACATGTTGCAAATGAATGATTTGTATAGTTGCCTAGTCAACATTGTTTAATGATGAAATATTGTTGTGATATTTATTATGACTCTTTTCAGCGCAATTAACACTTCCTTTAAGACCAAATAATTTCTTTGTTATATTTTAACAGTAGTTTATATCTAAACTAGACTAAGTGGGCGTCACATGGGAGGCCTGATACCCAACGGGTGTGGGGAGGGGATGTGGGGCTGGGGGGTGTAGGGGAGGGGAGGGGGTGTGGGAGGGGAGGTGGAGGGTGTGGGATGTGGAGGCGGGGGGATGTGGGGGAGGGGGGATGTTGGGGCGGGGGGAGGTGGAGGTGTGGGGGGGTGGGAGGTGTAGGGGAGGGGGGGTGTAAGAGAGGGGGTGTGTAGGGGAGGGGGGGTGTAGGAGAGGGTGTGTGTGGGCTCACCGGTTCCCGGCCCCGGTCCCAGCTCCAACCGCACTCCTGGCTCCAGGACCCGGCTCCGGACTAACTCAGCTGCACCCGTCCCCTGCGCCTGTCATGCTCACAACCCCCACCCACGAACACAGCCAGCATCCGCCCGCGGAACACAGCCCACACTACGCTGCTTCAGCTTTATTCTCGGCGGCTTGTGGACGGGCGGCTTGTGGACGGGCGGCTTGTAGACGGGCAGCTTGTAGACCTGCTCACGGTCTCAGCCCCACCTCCGGGACTTTATTCTCCAGCAGGTGCCGGAAGGGGCGTTACCTTCATGGTGAAAGACAGGCGAGAAGACCAATCTGCTGATCTCACAATTTTTAAACCTTCATAACTTTTGTAATCTTCCATCGATCGGAACATAACTTGGTGCGCTTGGAGCAGATGAGAACCGTGAGTAAGGTGACAAGTAATCCTAGCGATATAGGGTACCATTTTTGCGCAAATTTGAAAACAACATAGACCGGAAGTGGTCAAGATGAGAGTTCTAGTACTAGTATAGATACAGTGGCTTGCAAAAGTATTCATACCCCTTGAACATTTCCACATTTTGTCACATTACAACCACAAACGTAAATGTATTTTATTGGGATTTTATGTGATAGACCAACACAAAGTGGTGCATAATTGTGAAGTGGAAGGAAAATGATACATGGTTTCCAAATTTTACTACAAATAAAAAACTGAAAAGTGTGGCATGCAAAAGTATTCAGCCCCCCTGAGTCAATACTTTGTAGAACCACCTTTCGCTGCAATTACAGCTGCAAGTATTTTGGGGTATGTCTCTATCCAGCTTTGCACATCTAGAGACTGAATTTTTGCCCATTATTCTTTGCAAAATAGCTCAAGCTCAGTCAGATTGGATGGAGAGAGCGTCTTGTGAACAGCAATTTTCAAGTCTTGCCAGAGATTCTCAATTGGATTTAGGTCTGGACTTTGACTGGGCTATTCTAACACATGAGTATGTTTTGATCTAAACCATTCCATTGTAGCTCTGGCTGTATGTTTAGGGTTGTTGTCCTGCTGGAAAGGTGAACCTCTGCCCCAGTCTCAAGTCTTTTGCAGACTCTAACAGGTTTTCTTCCAAGATTGCCCTGTATTTGGCTCCATCCATCTTCCCATCAACTCTGACCAGCTTCCCTGTCCCTGCTGAATAAAAGCATCCCCACAGCATGATGCTGCCACCACTATGTTTCACAGTGGGGATGGTGTGTTCAGGGTGATGTGCAGTGTTAGTTTTCCGCCACACATAGCGTTTTGCATTTAGGCCAGAAACTTCAATTTTGGTCTCATCAGACCAGAGCACCTTCCTCCACATGTTTGCTGTATCCCCACATGGCTTGTGGCAAACTGCAAACGGGACTTCTTATGGCTTTGTTTCAACAATGGCTTTCTTCTTGCCACTCTTCCATAAAGGCCCGATTTGTGGAGTGCACGACTAATAGTTGGCCTGTTGACAGATTCTCCCACCTGAGCTGTGGATCTACTGCTGCTCCTCCAGAGTTACCATGGGCCTCTTGGCTGCTTCTCTGATCAATGCTCTCCTTGCCCGGCCTGTCAGTTTAGGTGATAACGGCCATGTCTTGGTAGGTTTGCAGTTGTGCCATACTCTTTCCATTTTCGGATGATGGATTGAACAGTGATCCGTGAGATGTTCAAAGCTTGGGATATTTTTTTTATAACCTAATACCCTGCTTTAAACTTCTGCACAAACTTTATCCCTGACCTGTCTGGTGTGTTCCTTGGGCTTCATGATGCTGTTTGCTCACTAATGTTCTCTAACAAACCTCTGAGGCCTTCACAGAACAGCTGTATTTATACTGAGATTTGATTACACACAAGTGGACTCTATTTACTAATTAGGTGACTTCTCAATGCAATTGGTTGCACTGAATTTTATTTAGGGGTATCAGAGTAAAGGGGGCTGAATACTTTTGCACACCACACTTTTCTGTTTTTTATTTGTAAAAAAATTTGAAAACCATGTAACATTTTCCTTCCACTTTACAATTATGCGGCACTTTGTGTTGGTCTATCACATAAAATCTCAATAAAATACATTTACGTTGTGGTTGTAACTTGACAAAATGTGGAAAAGTTCAGGGGGTATGAAAACTTTTGCAAGCCACTGTATATGTCAAGTTGGTGTAATATGTCTGTAAATCTTTTTTAAAATTCTATAATAAATATTTTCAAACATCTAAATTCTGTTTCAGTTCAAATAGTTAGGACATTTTTAATGGAAAGTTCAGCAAATACAACAAGATCGGATTTGAAACTGGTTGTTCTAGTTTTCAAATGAATCTTAATATGAAAACAATTGAAATTAAATTATATACTTTAGTTGCTGTTGTTTCTTTAGTTTAGTTTAGAGATACAGCATGGAAACTAGCTGATCAGCCCACCAAGTCCGCAGAGACCAGTAATCCCCGCACAGTAACAGCATCTTACACACACGAGAGACAGTTTTTGCATTTTTGTACCAAGCCAATTAACCTACAAACCTGTACGTCTTTGGAGTGTGGGCGGAAACCGAAGATCTCTGAGCAAACCCACATCGTCACGGGGAGAACGTACAAACTCTGTACAGACAGCGCCCATAGTTAGGATCAAACCCTGGTCTCTGGCGCTGTAAGTGCTGTAAGGCAGCAACTCTACCGCTGCGCCACCATATTAACGGACAAATGTTGTTGAGTGGTGTTAGTGGATAAGTTTTTCAGTTAATTTTAAGTTATATACTGATAACAGCTTGGGATGTTAATATTGGTGAAAAGTAAGAATGTTTTCAACCAGTTTATTGTGTCAAAAATAGGCATATCCCTTTGTATCATCAGGATTTCTAAGCATTAGTGATTATATGCTTTTTGTTTTGGAAATAGCTTTATCTGTTGCAGGTCTGTTCTAACTTATGAAAGGCCTTGCTTGTTAAAGATTGGATTCCACAATAGCATTCTATACATTCCTTCTCGATAGCGATGCTGCCTGTCCCGCTGAGTTACTCCAGTTTTTTGTGTCTATCTTCTATACATAGACTGTTGGAAAACAACCTATGTTGCTTTGATTTTCAGTAACATCCCTCCCGTAGCAGCTGTCTCTTCGACTCATGCCTGTTACGGCTTCAGTAAAGGAATAATTAATTTTCGGAATAAACATCACCAGTCACTTATTGAAGTGCTCAGCGATATGCAGATATACAGCACAATATTTGTTAGCATGTGGCTTGCACACCCATCCAATGACTGGCGACAAACTAATGCCCGCTGGTGATTACTCAAGAGAAATATAGCAATTTCAGCGGAAAAAAATCATTGTCTGCCAGTAAATCTCTTCAGCGCGGGTTTGAAAATGCTTTGTTCCAGAGTATGATCATCACAATGCAAATTCAATTAAGATCACACACCTAGGTTGACTGCCAAACTTGTCATAATATCATAAAAAACTGTTCCGAAAAAAATTATTTTCCTTTTACACATCATCATTTTCTCTGGACTTGTATATGCCACTGAATTACGTGCTGTCCTTTCCACCTTAAATCCAGACAATGCTGTTAAGGAAGTTTAGTGTAGTTTTGGGACACAGCATAAAACAGGCCCTCCGGCCCACCAGGTCCATGCCAACCATCGACCACACAAGTTTTATGCTTTCCTGATTCCTCATCCATACCCAGCACACCAAGGGCATTGATTTACAGAGAATTATAGCAATTCTTTCAATGGGTTCAGGTGTATCTTTCAGAAGCCTTTTATTTTCTCAATTCTCAGCCGAACACACAAGCCAAGTCGACTCGAGGAACCTAAGGTTGGTATTTGTAACTAATTCCAACCAATTCCTAAATAACACTTGATAATACCATCAGATTTCGGAAAGGAGGCAGTCACCCTTGTTCTAGAGGAGGCCATGTGGTGTAATCACCTTAACATGGGATGATAAAAAGTAAGCAATTTAATGTTAGGAGAGAAAGTACATAGACATAGAAGCATAGAAAATAGGCGCAGGAGTAGGCCATTCAGCCCTTTAAAATCATAGCTGATCATCCAAAATCAGTACCCCGTATCAGAAGCACAAGAAGCCCAAAACACAATTGTATGCAGATGCCGAGAAGTGTGTTTTGCTCTGTCTGAACAATTTCTAATCCTGCGATGTGGACTCGATAAGAAGAAGTCCTCCATTCCTGCTTTTTCCCCATATTCCTTGATTCCATTAGCCCTAAGAGCTAAATCTAATTCACTCTCGAAAACATCTAATGAATTGGCCTCCACTGCCTTCTGTGGCAGAGAATTCTACATATAGCCAAAAATACCTCGTTACACAGGTACAACATCATTTATGGAACATTAAGAAAAATAACATTACATTAACTAAAATTACAGGATAGAGATTGAAGCCTACCACCAACGATGAGCACTTTGTAAGAAAAAGCCAAACACGCCATTCTCATTTTCCCCGGTGGTTTCTGGTATAGACAGGCACGCAGGTCACAAAATAAAAACTGCGGTTTTCAAGAACAGTTAAGACACCTCAAACAAATAAAGTCGTCTCACCCAATCCTCTTTACGCCTGCTCACGTCACATCCTTACTTTTTAAAATAGCCAACCAGTGCATTGCAGTGGATGAGGGTAATGCAACCAACATGAACAGTGGGCGACATTAATTTGGAGCTATTGCAAGCTGAAAACCACAACAGGATGTCAAGCGCTCTGCGGACTCAGGTTTTTAACACGAAACCTTACCAGTCACAAACCTACTCTGCACCCTGGGGTATTCAGTGCACATTTAAAAGATCACACACGCACAGGGCAAAAACTCCAGGTATCAGTTCTAGTATTATGTCAGCATGACGTCATTGTTTTTCACCCTATTTGTAAAACAGATGTAGGTCTTTCAGCTAGCCCATTTGGATGATAGCATGTTTCAGAATCTACTGACAAGATCATTCACTAACCAACAAGAACAATGACCAGATTATATAGCATTCTTAAGATAATAAAACACTTTTTTTCTCGCAAGTCAAAGGTAACTAATGCCACCACAGGAGAAATTAGTACAGATAGCCAAAAGGTTGGTCAATAAATTAATGCCTGGATAGATCTTGAGAGACGAGAGGTTTGGGAGGAAATAACAGGGCTTAGGGCCAGAAAAAGGGCCTGTCCCATTTTCACGACCTAATTTACGACCTTTTTAACTCGTGAACATTTTTCGTCAGGCTAGAAATACGCCCGACCTACTTGATGCCATAAGTACCTACGACTAGCATCACGACCTACCTTCGACCTCCTACGGCCTCCTATGACTGCGAGTATGTGTCAAGGGCAAACTCGGCAGAGGTCATGAATTAGGTCGTGAAAGTGGGACAGGCCCTTAACCGAAGGCATGGCCACCAATCGTGGAGCCACTTACTTCAGAGGTAATCAAGGAGTCAGAATTGGAGAAGTGCAGATATTTGTTGTTTAATTTAGTTTATTTTAGCGATTCAGAACAGAAACAGGCCCTTCGACCCACTGAATCCCCACCGACCTGTGTTCCCTCACATTAACACTACCCTACACACACAAGGGACAATTTTACATTTATAACCAAGCCAATTAACCTACAAACCTGTACGTCTTTGGAGTGTGGGAGGAAACTGAATATCTCAGTGAAAACCCACGCAGGTTACGGGGAGAATGCACAAACTCCGTGCAAAGAAGCACCCATAGCAGGATCAAATCCGGGTCTCTGGCACTGTAAGGCAGTAGCTCTACCGATACGCCACCATGCCACTCGGACAGATGTTGAGCTGGATGGATTCAAAATTAGCGGGGAGGGGGAGAAGGGAAGGGGGGAAGGGACCCCCATGGAAGAATTTGCAAATAATTTTGCATTGAAGCTTTCTTTAAACAACACGTCAGCAATCGCAGCGGTAGATTAGAAGGAATTCCGAAACCCATAGCCTCAGGTGTATGGGATCTTGGTGGTCGGAAGTACATGTGCATCACCAAGGAATACAAAATGGAGCTGGCAACCTCTATAGAATGAAGTGGATGGTATTAGATATGCAGTCTGCAGTTCATGTCATATCAGTTAAGCTTATAGGACTTAATATTACAATCCCTACTATAATTGGCACCTTCTTAATATCTTGAGTGGAAGGGGGGGGGGGGGTTAAGACTTCATTGGGGTCATCAGGTGGGCACCCTCCTTCCTTGGTGTTTCGTTGATAGGCCCACGACACCTCCAGAGGGCTCAATAGCAACACCTGGCATCCCAGGTGCACTCTCTTCCATTTTACCCCTCTTGCTGGTCATTTTGCTGCCCAGATGTAGTCCTTCCTCTTCAGCCACAGCCAGTTGCTGCCTCGCTCGGCAGCCTCTGACAGCGACCTGATGGCTTGCCGGAAGGCCTGTCCTCGAACTCCCATTCCCTGCAGGAGTCTGCTTGTAGACATGGTTACAAACCCTCTACAACCGACCTCTACAGGGAGCACCTGCGTACGCCAGCCGCGTTGCTCTGCATCGGCTGCTAAGTCTGATTACTTCAGACATTTGCGTTCATGCGCTTCACCAACTGCAGCCTCCCAAGGCACAGTTAACTCCATGATGTACAGGGACTTCTGTGAGGTTGACCACAAGATCAGGTCCGGCCTGAGATTAGTTGTGATATAGTCTCTGGTGGAAAGATGAGCTTCTGGTCTAGATCAGCCTGCATTTTCCAGTCCCGGGCAGTGTCTTTTCTTGCAAATGGCTTCTCTGGAAGTTGTCAAAGGGGTGGTGTTCGAGAAACAAGGCATTGGGGGAGGGAAGGCATTGGTGGTAGTTCTCCTTCCTTCCAAGGTAATGGCCAGTTGTCACATGACCTCCAGGTGTAGCGGCCTTGTGAAAGACTGGTCTTGCAGCCAGTGAGGATGTGCCTTAATGTTGCTGGGGTTTGGCAGAGAGAACATGATGGATCTTCTCCAAGCCACTGGTTTAGGTGTGGGAAGAACATCGTACGTGACTCTGATGATGAAGCTAAGACGGCTTCCTTTCTTTTCCACAGATTCATCCAGGTAAGCTTACGATGCTCCAGGTTTTCCAAGGTAGTCCACTGGCCCTGTTTGGACTTGTATGATATGGCACCAAAGTTGCAAATGGTTTGTGTCAGAATTAGACCACTGTCATTTCTTTGGTTCAATGGTACTTTATTGTCACATGAATCTAAGTAGAGTGATTTTTTTCCCCATATAATTCAGACGAGAGAAAAGGCAGAATGGAGGTGAGGTGGGAATTGAAAGGATGGACGGAGTCAAAGATGTGTTTTATTTTGATGAAAAGCTTTTTTTTTTTCGAGATTGAGCACAAAAACAGGCCCTTCAGCTTACTGACTACACAGACTATCGATCACCCGATTCTTAGGAGTTTTATATTGTGAGTGAGTGTTATCTCACTTTCTCATCCACGCCCTGCGCATTAGGAGCAATTTACAGAGGCCAATTAACCAACAAACCCATATGTTATAGGGATGTGGGAGAAAACCAGAGCACCTGGAGGAAACCCACATGGTCACAGGGAATGTGGAAATTCCACACAGTCTGTAGCTGAGGCCAGGATCGAACCTGTGTCTCTGGTACGGTGAGGCATCAGCTCCACCAGCTGCGCCACTGTGCTGCATCAAGCTATTAGAGAAGGAATTGAGGAGCAGGTACGTGAGAAATAGTAAGGCAGAAAGTAATCTAGGCACCAGCTTTCTGTTCAGAATTGAACCCCTGGTTATATGGAATCCATAAGGATTCAAATGTGTGTGATATCGGTAACCCACATTCCCTTACCTTACTCCAATGCACACATTGAAAAACCACCATTAAATAAACATTCCCAAACCAATTTTATGAATAAAATTGCTTCACTTTGCAGACAAAGGGAATCAAGCTTGGGGCATTCTTCATGTGCTTACCTTCTCTTCCCATTTTGTGTCTGAATGCCCCAGGGCAGAGCTTATCAAGTGGTCGTAGGATGGCTGGTGGAAAGCTGCTGATGTCCACATGGACGGGAATGTAGATGCCTTTAGATAATGACATCTATTAACTCAGACATTGAAGTCCCCACCATCAACAGCTCGGTTTCACTATTTTCCTGCATGAATGTTGGGAGTTGGTGGTGATTTGGGCAATTTCTGATTTGGGCCTTTGATAGGCTTTTGCATTTTGATGATGCATACACTGGTCTTAACTACTCTTTTGAGATGACTGAATCCACTGTTGCATGGAATCCAGGGCTGTCTACTTTTGAGTGGACACCAAGAGACTGTCTGCAGATGTAGGGCAACTTTCCAACTTCACAGCTCTACCACCAGGTTACATTAGCTTTGTGCATGATTGTTATATACCATTGAACTATTTTTAAATGTGTCTGACTGTTAGCGAGTCACAGAGAGAGAGTCATAGAGTCACACAGTGCGGAAACAGGCTCTTCAGCCCAATTTGCCCATGCCAATATGCACCATCTACTGTACATTGGTCCCACCTACCTGTTTTTGGCCATATCCCTCAAATCTATCCAATCCATGCACCTGTCCAAATGTTTCTTAAATGTTGCGACTGTCCCTGCATCAACTGCCTCCTCTGGCAGCCCCTTCCATACACCCACCACTCTTTGTGTAAAAAGTTGCCCCTCAGGCTCTTATTAAATCTTTCCCCCCTCATCTTAAACCTCTGTTCTCTGGTTCTCAATTCCCCAATTCTAGAGAAAACCCTGTTCATTTATCCGATCTATTCTCTCATGATTTTGTGCACCTTTATAAATCTACCTCTTATCCTCCTGCGCTCCAAGGAATAAAGTCTTATCCTGCTCAACCTCTCAGGCCCACGAGTCCTGGCAACACACACGTACATCTTCTCTGCACCCTTTCCAGCTTGTTCTGAAGGATGTGAATGATTCACAACAAATAATAACTATTTCAAAATTTAATGGAAAGCTATTAATATTAACAAATCATTTGAAATATTAATAAAATATTAATAAATTAATAAAATGAAGTAAAATGCTGAAACATTCAGCTGGATTTTTCTTTCTCCAAATGAATGGGGATACCATCCATTTGCCAGCATCATCAACTGCTCATCTTCAAAAATATTTCCTTTTAGTTGTATGGAGGGATGGAGGAAGTTGTGTAGGGGAGGATTCCAGAAGAAGGGCGGCACTGTGGCGCAGCAGTAGGATTGTTGCTTTAGAGCGCCAGAGACCCGGGTTCAATCTTGACTACAGGTACTGTCTCTATGGGTTTTGTTTGTTCTCCTCGTGACCACATGGCTTTTCTCCGTGTGCTCTGGATTCTTTGCACACTCCAAATACGTGCAGTTTTGTAGGTTAATTAGTTTCGATAAAAATTGTGAATTGTACCTGGTGTGTAAGATAGGGCTAGTATTCAGGGTGATAGCTGGTCGGCGCGGACTCGGTGGGCCGAAGGACCCATATCTGCACTGTAATAACCATTCATGGTGATATCAGTACATTCACACAAAAGTGGAATTCAGACAAATACATTTTGAATTCTTCTCCAAAAGGTTATTGCAACAGTTAATTTTACTTCGGAGTCACGTGAGTGACTACGTGAAGAACCCCGCCTGGCGCTGGAACGGCATTACGTCGACGCTGACGGCAGAAGGAAGAGCTGCAGAGGCTAGCTCGTTGACAGCGGTAGGTACGGAACCGGCAGGTAAGTGCAGTTGAAAAACTTTTAGGGTCTGGAAAACTCCGTGCCTGGTGTATTGAACCAGGATTTGAAATGAATTTAAAAACAAAAATAAAATAAAAGAGTAAAATAGAACAAAATACTCAGTATAATATAACGGAGTTTTAAAAAAGAACCCGGGGATCGGAACGGGAGATTAATTACGGAGCCGGTTCCGATAATGGTGACCGTTAAAAATACGTTAGGGAGTTTAAAATGCTCCACAAACTTTTGGCGGGGGGGGGGGGAATTTAAATGTCAGAAAGGCCATAATTTAAAAAGTTAATAAAGGCCTTCAGACGGAAAATAATGGAAATATTCCCTAACCTACCCTAAGGGGGTTTCACATATAAAAAGGGAAAAAATATGATGAAATATGGTGGGAATATCTACCTCAGATATTTCTGAAGGTAGTCTCCTTGAGGGGAAAAAACTCAGGAGAAATAAGGGGCAGTGAAAATAAAATGGAAAAACTGACCCTAAAAATGCACTGATAGTGGTGGCTGGTCATGAAGTACCACCACAGCATATATATATTATATATATATATATATATATATACACACACAGGTGTGTGCACAACACCTGAATAAGAAGTGAGGCCATGGAAAATTACCATGGAAACCAAAATTAGTTGGTCTCTCACTAAAAGCTGTTATGGTTAAAAACAGCAGAACTAATAATGAGTGAGGCCATGGAAAGTAAACATGGAAACTAAAACCTCACCAAAGCTGTAATGATTGAAACAGCAGAATATGATAAAACTTATGTTTTTATAAAGATATCAACGGTGAATCCGTTTTATGATATCCATGTCTCAAATTATATGAGATATAAAGAAATACAATTTCAAAGTATTTCAAACTGGTGCATGGCATTACTATTCAAAAAGAAAAATAAAATAAAATAAAACGTTGTGCAAATAAACTAATACTTTTAAAATAAAATAAAATTGCCATCAGTTTGTGGAGCTCAATGGGAAGAAATATATATAATTTACCAAATCTGCACTCTAGATTTGCAGATCAATACAAATCAGGTTATGTTAAACTCCTGATTATTATGGAATAAACCTGCCTTATGATAAATCAAAGATATTGATTACAAAAGAACAGACTACTGATCTTTAAACTTTGGGGGAAAAACTATGATCCAATGAAAGATTTGATAATGGATCAAAACAAAGGCAAAGATCTTTAAACTTGGGGTAAAAAAACTATGATCCAATGAAAGATTTGATAATGGATCAAAACAAAGGCAGAAGTGGTATAATCCAACATAGCCTTATCCAAACCCATATAATTGGGGAAAAAAGGCTTGAAGTACGTTGAAGAGGTGCAAACATCATGTTACAAAATAAGTTCATGAAATCTCCAATTGTGGGAGATTACAGGTGTATTATGATCATTAATTTAATATAACTAAGGAAGGATTTGTTCACCTGTATAAGAAAACCTTAAAAAATGATTTTAGGTTTGCACTCAAAAGTAATTTCAATAAAGAAGGGGTACGTACATATATACTATAAAATTACCTCGGTGTAAAGATTTGATGGTATAAACCATACAAAACATCATTTTATATACACTTTCACAGTGTAAGAACATTTATTAAAATGGAAACATCTAGAACATGGAAATACAGTTGTTATTAACAAATTGTTAATCAATATTACAGGTGCTTGAAATTAATTAAAATGGGTCAAGCTGTGCAAGTTAAAATATTGTCCAAAGGATTAAACCAGTTCAAGGCTGTTAAACAGAATACTGGAGGAACAATTATGCTGATAAAAGATCAGCACTTGCACTAATGAGGTCATGGTCATGGGTTATCTTGATTACATTTAAATTGGAAGGTTATAAGAGTCAGCTGCAAATTAGTGCTGCAATTACAAACCTGGTGGCAGGCAAGGACCTGACCCATTACACAAAGCGTATGCTTAGGCATTAATAAAATATTCATAAATTACTATTCTGAATTTAGAAGTAATTCAGCACCATAAGAGGAGGAAAATTGTTCCATGATACAAATATGTCTCATTGTTGCTGACATACTTTGTCCCTCCATTAGGTTAGGTAAAGAATAAATAAAGTTCCAAAAGAAGGAATAACAGAAGCTTATAAGAATATGTATGCCTTTGTGAGAGGCTTATGCAATATCAAATGATACGTTTATCATTATTAAAGTAATGTAAAAAAGGTTCACAAGCTGCTTCAACTATAAGATTAACAGCTGTTGCAAACTGAAACAAGTGTTACAGATGATGTACAGCTTCTGTGAATGTTTGGGTAAAGATAAGAATATTATCTATTCTTATAAGAATAATTGATACGTCTCTTGTTGGGGCTGCGGACAATAATACCAGGTGAGCATAAATGGATTGTCCTAAGAAATTTTCCAAACATTTGTATTAATTATTGAAGTATAAGGAGTTATGGATTAAATATCGATTGTTTTATTATGGAAGTGTCCATGTCGTATCAAGGTGAACAATACCACGGCTGTGGCATATGTTAAAACACACAAGATAAGTCAAATAACAATCATGGGATTATCTGAGTAAACAGATGTGGCATATTCTAAAAAAAATAGTCCAGCTGTTTATCTCTAAGGAAGAGACAATGGTATCGGAGACAACAAATTTGAGAGGAAAAACACATTGTCATTAATATGTATTACTTACGATTAATCTGGTTGCATACAGATTAAATCACCGATCTTTCAAATGTTTCTTGTGGGTAAACCAAGAACAGGAAAGGTGGATGCTTTTCTCTCAATTACATGAGGAAAAGATGTTCTTTTGTGTTCCTCATTTTGTTTGATAGGGCAGTGTCTGATGAAAATGTAGCAGGACACTGCCAGAGGCATTTTGGTGGCCCAATACGGATCCTTCATGGTTTCATAAATATTGAGTGATGTTGAACCACTTGTGATGATTCATTGTTGCAGTAATTTATTGAAGTCTGAGGAAGGGTCTCGACCCGAGGCGTTGCTATCTCCTTTCGCTCTTTGGATGCTGCTGCACCCGCTGGGTTCTCCAGTTTTGTGTAACCCTGCAGTAATTTATTGTTGTACAAAGGCATCCATGACATGAAAATATGAATTTGACTATCTGCAGGTTGACCAGACCATTACAACAGCTGATGGTCAAAGAAGTCTATGAATGTTTAACTAATATAACAACATAACAATAAAATAATTATGTATAAAAGAAGTGTTATACCTGCAATTTGCAGAAATAAGTTTAAAAAACAATATTTTGTTATAAGAAATTGGAAGTCTGTGTATACAGTAAAGTTATTTTATTATATTAGATATATGTGAGTTCCTTGTGGATTGCATTTTTCTGAGCATCTAATTGATAGAGCCAATAATAGGGCTCAGAATGTTACCGTCCTATTAACGGACAATATACTAACCAAGAAGTTATCAGGTGCATTCATAATATCCCGATATGTAAAGGGATATATATGTGGATATTAATATAAATATATATATATATATATTCTGTCCAAAATTGTAATATATAAGTCGGGAGATAAATAATCCTGAATTGCCTTAGGCAATGGACTCTAACTCTATCAATGATTCAAAAAAGTTAACATTGAAAATAATAATGCTGATGACTTTAGTATCAATATAAGTGTGCAAACATTGCAAATGTTACGTTATAATTGCATGTGGATACAGATTGCATTATCATATATGTTTATGAATTTACCAAACAAAGCACACCAAGAGGAGCTGAAACCAAGGTAAACTTATAAGCATATCCTGTCGGCCTTAAGTTGCGTGTGTGTGTGTGTGTGTGTGTGAACATTGATGAAATATGTTGAAGTAGGTAAGAGTCTCTGTGGTAATGAGACAGCACTACTTATTACACACAAAAACCACATTAGGTTCAGTAAAAACTGATGGTTCTAGAGGAATGTATTCTAGATGGTTAGAAATTGGATACACTCAGTGGAACTAGATACTGAAAGGTGGAAAATCACTCTGTTAATGAGGTAGATACATTCACAGGAATGGCACAGGATGAGCCGCTCGAGCAAAGATGCAAGGCCGCAGGAGGGTGTAAATTAATGTTAAAGTAAAAAAGAACCAGTCATGGTGTCAGGTTTGGACACGGGGTGTTGGGTTCTCTATAATTGTTGCTTTGTCATACCATCAAAATATATATATCAATTGATATTTTGTGATAAACTTGCCTTTCAATGAAAAGGGCATTACTTTTATTCTTTATAATGTGAAATAACTTATCACATAACTTGAGGCAATGTTTGGGGGGAAAATGTGTTATTCGCTCGTCACTGTGTTGAATGAGCCGGACTGTCGTATGGAATAAATTCTACGACATGAAAAACACAGAAAGCTTCAAAATCTTCACGTAGTCACTCACGTGACTCCGAAGTAAAATAGTAAGATTAAACGAGAACTTACCAGTTTGAAGTTTGATCTTTATTTTATGAGGAGTAACGATGAGGGATTACGTGCCCTCCACTCCCCACCCTCATAAAATAAATGATCATCTGGTAGTTCTAAATCTATGAGAAGCCTTACTATCTTACTCCGGCTATTATGTTCTGTGTTTTTCATGCCGCTGCTTTGAAGTATGCCGTTCCAGCGCCAGGCGGGGTTCTTCACGTAATCCCTCATCGTTACTCCTCATAAAATAAAGATCATACTTCAAACTGGTAAGTTCTCGTTTAATCTTACTATTAAAAATCTTATGTTGGATATTGATACATTTTGTTATGCCTGGTATTAAGCATTACAGAAGCAAGTGAGTATATGTAATGATGAAGATAAACAGGAAGAAGGGGCTAATTTGTCTCCTTCTGTTCCTTTGGTCCCATAATTTAGTTTAGTTTAGTTTAAAGATACAGTGTTTTCAAAACAGACCCTTCGGCCCTCCAATTCCACCCGAACAGAGATCACCCCTATACTAGTTCTATCCTACACACTAGGGAAAATTTATAGAAGCCTAACAGAATTAACCTACAAACCCACATGTCTTTGGAATATGGGAGGAAACGGGAGCACCTTAAGAAAATCCACGCGGTCACAGGCAGAATGTACAAATTGCAAACAGATAGCACCCATGGTCAGGATCGAACCTGTGTCTCTGGCGCTGGAAGGTAGCAACTCTACCACAGAAGGTGAAAATATGAATAAAAAGCAGAAAGTGATAAAAATGCACAGCCAGTCAGATAGCATCCCTGGAAATAGGGAACCAGAGTTAAAGTTCCAGGCATACGCCTGTAGCGATAACCTTCCTGATAAAAGACTGCTGATCTGAAATGTCAACGTTATTTGTTACTCTCTGTAGATGCTGCCTGACCTACTGGGCTATTCCTAAATGTTTTATTTTTATCAACTGTATCTTGTAATTTTATTAGCTAAATCATTTATATTTGTTAAAATGTTATTTGATCATCCTAATTGCTTGAACTTGAATTTAATAATCATTTAGTTTTGAAATGAAGAGTTTTAATTTCTTCAGTAATTCTAAAAAAAAGGCAACAAATACCAAGTAATACCCAATATCAATAAAGAACTGAACCTACCTCTCCACTCTATATTCTGATTTGAATTGCAGCCTATCTCCAGGACTCCAGAAACACAACAGGTTCCTATTCGTGTGGTCAGAGGCAGGATGTCACGCATTGAATCCACCACCTGAAATTTCCTTACATTGATTTCAAAATCAGAGTTCAACAGTATGTTACTGTGTTGCATGATTAATAGCATATACATTTCTATTTCAAATACTTTTACTAAACTGAAAGTGGTTATTTATTTTAAGGAAAAAAAAAGCTTTTTCAAAATAAAACTTAATGCGCCTTGCATCAAAAGATCGTTCTGTGTTTTAGCAACTAGCACGCTAGCAACAACAACAAAAACAATCAAAGCTTTTGAATTTCTCTTTTTGGCCCTCTTGAAAATGTGGCGTCTCCATTTGACTTAAGCTTTTTGACCTCCAAACCTTTCTGTCTAGATGAACATATGATAACATTTTGCATGTCAGTTACAGCTTGATGGCACTCTGGAGAATTTTCTCGAGTCCAAAATAAATGTCCGCTTGCACAGGCTAGCATGCACTGCGTGTAAACCAAAACATCTGTACGCACGAGGAACAGGTCAGAGGGCACTAATGAACTAACTTATCATTGACACACACCCTGTAACTTCCTGCGCTATCTTCTTGTTTTTGAGCAAGATCGTGATGGGACAGTGGTTCTATGGTTGGGGTCAGTTCTTTGTGCAAGGCAGAATCCTGGTGGGATTCCTGGCACCAAGTAATATACCCCATCTCTTGCCAGAAATACCTGATGATGTTACAGGGCGATATGCAATGGAGAACGTAATAATTTATACCAGTCAAAAACTGCTATTAAAGTGAGCTGACTGCTCAAATTCCCCTTGATGTTGACGAGATCCATATTGTCAAATTGCACTTGTATTATTGTTGTAATTGATAACAGAAAGATGATTTGCTTGATCTTTCAAAGGAATCTCCAAAATCTACTTTGTCTGCTTGAAATTAAATGCTCCCCTGCAGTGATGTCCCATCTACTCAGATGTTCTGCAGATTAAGCAGATTGATCTGAGTTCCAGGGTGGAATCCAAAATCTTGTCAAACATGGTCTTAATTAAGGCCACAAGGATAGGAATCTGGTGACGATTGTATTTCTCACGAATCTGCCAAAGAAATGAAAAATAGTTGTTTCATCATAATACCAAGATCTATTAATTTAGCCTTACAGCGTCACAATGACATTTAATTCAATGTAAGCATAGACACGTAGAAGTTATATCCATGTGTACTCATCTTTAGGTGCAATTCACATATAAAAGTATTAAAAGAAGGTTGGATTGCATTAATGACAGCTTCATGGTGAAGTCATGTTCATCAGGATCTGACTTGGTGATGCATTCAATTACTCACTGATATTATATGTCACACTGCACCTGCATTGTTTTCTCCATTGGTGGCAAAGAATAGGACAGTTTGGGTGCAACCTATGACCTTCGTATAACTCTTATAACTGGTCACACATTGCAGCCAGTTAAAGGTATGCTGCAGGTACTGAGACCTGACTGAGTTGCTTCATAACTCACTGCCTGCTCCAAAGTGCACAGGGCTCGAAGTGTGCGGGGCGTGGACTTACCATCCGGTATCTGGGATCCCTTGCTGGGATCGCCATAGAAGAGCTCTGACCCGCCGGCCTGCGCCCTGTAATATCCTGACGCCTCGGTCTCCGGTAGGAAAGTGCCGATTCGGGACCTCCAAGCTGCAGAGTCTGTTTGACCGTCTCGATGTTGGAGTTTTGATCATCCCGACGAGAGGGCCTGTACATCCGGCCGTCCGTAGCGGCGACTACGGGTGAACAAAGGATGAGGACTGGCTGAACTTTGTTGCCTTCCACCACAGTGAATAATGCAGTGGTGGATGTTTGTGTTAAAATCTTATTGTGTATTGTGTCTTTTTAAGGGCATCGCTGCTGGCAAATTCATTTCACTGCACCTTCGGGTGCATGTGACGAATAAAATTGACTTTGACTTTGATTAGCACTTAGCTGCCAACTGCAAAAAGGTGTAGGAGTGTGGAAACGCACACCTCCAGATTCAGGGATAATTTGTTCCTAGCTTCTATCAGGCAACTGAACCATCCTCCTAACAACAGTCCTGAGCTACTATCTACCTCACTGGAATCCCTCGTGACTATCTGTGATTGGACTTTACTGGACTTGATCTTGCATAAACGTTATTCATATTATTCCCTTTACCCTGCATTTGTACACTTCTTCTTGCCTATGGCGTGCACAGCCTAAAGTTGTAGGTCAACTTGTTCTATTTGATCTATTTGTTTGTGCACGTTGGGTTGATTGCATTAGTCGAAACAGGGTGGACCACGTGAAGGTTCCAATCCCCCACCCCATTTGTACACTGTGGACAGCTCAATTGTAATGTGTAGGAAGGAACTGCAGATGCTGGTTGAAACCGAAGATAGTCACAAAAAGCTGGAGTAACTCAGCAAGACAGGCAGCATCTCTGGAGAGAAGGAATGGGTGGCATTTCGGGTCGAGACCCTTCTCCAGACCCAATTGTAATCAATGTATTGTCTTTGCCGCTGACTGGTTAGCACGCGACAAAAGCGTTTCACTGTACCTCGATACACCTGGCAATAAACTAAACCTACCTAATCGATGGGTGAATTGATAGTTACAATGCTGGCACACTCCATCAGCAAATTTCTCCAGCTGAGGCATCGCAAGTTCTGCAGCAATGTCAGTGGTTGCCAAACCAGCATCAATTATCTCTGCATAACAAAGGATATTATTTTTCTTAAATAGTTACCCGTTTCAACAGTACAAATTTGTATCAATAATCTTTCAGAAAATAAAACATTAAGTAATGTAGAAATTATAAATCCTAACATTTTTTAGAAATTGTAATAGTAAATCATAATCTTTTTCTGAAAAATTACACACACATTTCATTAACTTACACATGACTTACAATCGTACTTTGCTGAAATGCAATGTCACCTGTGTGGCTGCATTTTCACTGCTGGAAAGCACTCCTTTTCTCTTTAAGTCTACACAAATCCACATGATCCATATGAATTACTTCCATTAGATAAGATGGATTCAAACTGCTGCCCAGGGCCAGTTTAGGCAGAAAGCCTGTGGCTGAATACAGGGGAAGCCAGGCAGGCTGCCTGAGAGGCTGTGCTGGCAGGTGGCTCAGTGCTCTTGTGCAGAAGGTTGCCTGAGCGTATAAAAGAACTAGACAAGCTAGATGCAGGATAAATGTATCCAATGTTGGGGCAGTCCAGAACCAGGGGACACAGTCTGAGAATAAAGGGGGAGGGGGGCATTTAAAATTGAGATGAGATCTTTTTCACCCAGAGAGTTGTGAATGTGTGGAATTCTCTGCCATGGGAGGCAGTAGAGACCAATTCACTGGATGAATTTAAAAGAGAGTTAGAGAGAGCTCTAGGGGCTAGCGGAATCAAAGCTTATGGGGTGAAGGCATGGGTTACTGATTGTGGATGATCAGTCATGATCACAATGAATGGCAGTGCTGGCTCGAAGGGCCAAATTGCCTCATCCTGCACCTATGTTCTATGTTTCTATGTTTCTATAAAATTTGTACTTTTTTTGTCCACTGAAGAAAAGGCAGGCAAGGTGGTGCAGTGTGGTTCCTGCAGGATGTGGGAATTCAGGGACACGGCTGGTGCTTCTGCAAACTACACCTGCAGAGATTGTGTCCAGGTGCAGCTCCTGAACGAACGTGTTGGGGAACTGGAGCAGCAGCTGAATGACCTCAGGGCCATCCGGGAAAACAAGAGTTTCCTGGACAAGACCTTCAGTGAGGTTGTCACCGCAAGGATACAGGAAGATCGAAGGTGGGTGACTGTGAGCAAGAGGAGTAGACGTGGAGTACAAGAATCCCGGTGGCTAGACCTACTGAGATCCTCTTGGGAGCGGACAACACGACAAGATTGAGTGGCAGCCAGGGCTGTGATTCCAACCCTGGTGCCAAGGCTTAACATTGAAGAGTGACGTCAGGCAAAGACATCGTGGTGGGAGACCATCGTAAGAGGTGCGGACAGGAGATTCTGCGGCAGCAGGAGAGACTCCAGGATGGTGTGTTGCCTCCCTGGTGCCAGGGTCCAGGACGTCGCGGAGTGGCTGCACGGCATCCTCAAGAGTGATGGGGAGCAGCCGGAGGTTGTTGTGCATGACAATAAACTCTTTTGACTTGACTTGACTTTGATGTTGGCACGAATGATATAGGTCGGAAGTGGAAGGAGGTTCTGCAACACGAGTTTATGGAATTGTGTAGAAGACTGAAAAGCAGGATCTGTAGGGTAGTGATCTCAGGATTGCTTCCAGTACCTCGTGCTAGTGAAGGTAAGACCAGGAAGGTAGGGGAAATGAATGCGTGGCTGAGGAGCTGGTGCAGGTGGCAGGGATTCAGATTTCTGGATCATTGGGATCTCTTCCAGGGCAGGGTTGAACTGCATAAAAGGGACGGGTGCACCTAAACTGGAGGGGGACCAACATCCTAGCGTGAAGGTTTGCTAATGCCACAGGAGGGTTTAAACTAGATTGGCACGTGGTGGGAACTCGTGCAGGACAGAAGCACGTGAGAGGCTAGAAGTTGGTATGGAGGGTGGTGTGGGAAAGGTTAGTGGACAGAATAGGCATGTGAAAGACGGAGAGCGAGGAAGGAGGGTTGGTTTAAACGGCACGTATTTTAATGCAAGGGGCCTGACGGGCAAGGCAGATGAGCTTAGGGCATGGACAGGTACGAGCGACTGAGATGTTGTAGCCATGACTGAAACCTGGTTAAGGGAGGGGCAGGACTGCTGCGCAATGTTCCGGGGTACAGGAGCTTCAGGAGAGACAGGGATGAGGGAAAAAGAGGAGGAGGGGGTTGCATTGTTGGTTAAGGAGGATGTCACAGCAGTGATCAGAGGTGACATTACAGACGGTTCATCTAGTGAGGCTATCTAGTGAGCTGAAAAACAAGAAAGGGATGATCACCTTGTTGGGGGTGTACTACAGACACCCCGAATAGTCAACGGGAATTAGTAGAACAAATGTGCCAGGAGATTGCAGACAGCGGCAGGTCAAATAAGGTTGTAGTCGTAGGGGACAACTTTCCCAATATTGACTGGGAAAATCATAGTGTGAAGGGTTTAATGGGGTGCAATTCCTCAAAAGTGTTTAGGAGAGGTTTCTTAAGCAGTATGTGGAGGCCCTCTGACGTGAGAGGGCAACGCTGGATCTAGTATTGGGAAATTGGGAAGGGCAAGTTAATGAAGTGTGTGTGGAGGAGCCTTTTGGGACCAGTGACCACAATTTGATTAGGTTTAAGATAGTTATGGATTGGGACGGAGAGGGTCTACATGTTAAAATGCTCAACTGAGGTAAGGTCAACTTTGAGGGTATGAGAGAAGGTCTCGCTCAAGTTGACTGGAGCAGGTTATTAGATGGGAAAGGAACATCGGCCAAGTGGGATGTTTTTAAACATGTACTGAAGAAAGCTCAGGATGTGTACGTCCCCGTTAGAGTGAAGGGCAAAGCAGACAAATGTAAGAAAGCTTGGCTGATGAGAGAGATTGAGATGTTAGTCAAAAACAAGAAGGATGCATTGGACAGATATAGGCAGCTGGGATCAAGTGCATCCCTGGAGGAGATTCGGATTAAGGAGTAAACTAAAAAATGGAATCAGAAGGGCAAAAAGGAGCCAGGAGATAGCTCTGGCGGGTAGCATTAAGGACAATCACAAAAGCTTTTATAAATACTTAAGGGAGAAAAGGGTAACTAGAGAGAGAGTGGGACTCTCAGGAATCAAAGCGGTCACCTCTGTGTGGGCAAGGTCCTAAATTAGTATTTACCAAAGAGAAAGACAGTAGGATAGAGGAAATTGGAGGAATCACAGGAAGTGTCTTGAGAGCAGCCAGGGTTACTGTTGAAGAAGTACTGAAGGTACTGAGATGTTTGAAGTTAGACAAATCTCCAGGGCCTAATCTGATATATCTGAGGAATTGTGGGAAACTCGAGAGGAAATTGAGGGAGCCCTGGTTGAAATTTACGAGTCGTCCTTAAATACAGGAGAAGTGCCGGAAGACTGGAGGGTGGCAAATGTTATACCTCTTTTCAAGAAGGGTTGCAGGGAAAATGCTGGGAACTATAGGCCTGTGAGCTCAACATCTGTGGTTGGTAAGTTACTGGAGAGTAGTCTGAGGGATGGGCAAGGGCTGATTAGGGATAGTCAGCACGGTTTTGTACGTGGGAGGTCGTGTCTCACAAATCTGAATGATTTTTTTGAAGATGTGACCAAAAAGGTGATGAGGGCTGAGCTGTAGATGTGGTGTACATGGACTTCAGTAAGGTGTTCGACAAGGCTCTGCATGGTAGGCTGCTCTGGAAGGTTAGATTGCATGGGATCCATGGGATAGCTGAATGAATAGCAAATGGGCTCCATGGAAGGAAGCAGAGGGTAATGGTGGAAGGTTGTTTCTCAGACTGGAGGCCTGTGACTAGTGGTGTGCCTCAGGGTTCCGTGCTGGGCCCGTTACTGTTTGTCATCTACATCAATGATTTGGATGAGAACATACATGGCAAGACTAGCAGGTTTGCTGATGATGCAAAAGTTAGTGGTTTTGCAGATAGTGAAGATGGTTGTGAACGATTGCAACAGGATCTGGATCGATTGGCCAGGTGGGCGGAGGAATGGTTGATAGAATTTAATACAGAGAAGTGTGAGGCATTTTAGGACGTTGAAAAAGGGCAGGACCTACACAGTAAATGGTAGGCCTCTGGGGAGTGTTGTAGTGCAGAGGGATCTAGGAGGACAGGTGCATGGTTCCCTGAAGGTCGTCGCAGGTAGATAAGGTGGTCAAAATGGCTTTTGGCACTTTGGCCTTCATTAGTCAGAGTATTGAGTATAGAAGTTGGGAGGTCATGTTGCAGTTGTATAAGATGTTGCTGAGACTGCATTTAGAATATTGTGTTCAGATCTGGGCACCATGTTATAGGAAAGATATTGTCGAGCTTGAAAGGGTTCAGAAAAGATTTACGAATATGTTACCAGGACTAGAGGGTGTGAGCTATAAGGAGAGGTTGAGTAGGCTGGATCTCTATTCATTGGAGTGCATGAGGATGAGGGGAGATCTTATAGAGGTATACAAAATCATGAGAGGAATAGATCAGGTAGATGCACAGAGTCCTTTGCCCAGAGTAGGGGAATCAAGGACCAGAGGACATAGGTTCAAGGTGAAGGGGAAAAGATTTAATAGGAATCCGAGGAGTAACTTTTTCACACAAAGGGTGGTGTATGGAACAAGCTGCCAGAGGAGGTAGTTGAGGCTGGGACTATCCCATCATTTAAGAAACAGTTAGATATGTACATGGATAGGACAGGTTTGGTTAGATATGGAACAAGCACAGGCAATGGGACTAGTATAGCTGGGACATTGTTGGTCAGTGTGGGCGAGTTGGGCCGAAGGGCCTATTTCCACACTGTATCACTCTATGACTCTTATTATTGCCCTTATGTGAGACCTCTGGAGTAATTATTTCGCTTAGACATTCCTTTCCGTGAAGACAATCCCAGGTTTCCAATGGCGACTGGCAGACAACAAGACAGAACTGAGTCTCCCTGTGGCACATATCCCTTGAATCTTCATTGTTTATCTCTCATGGTACCAGGTTCTAAGGTGAGGATAGACACAAAATGCTGGAGTAGCTCAGCAGGACAGGCAGCACCTCTGGATAGAAGGAATGGATGAAGTTTCAGGTCGAGATACTTCACACCGGGTTCTTTGTTCCTCATTGGGAAATATCATTGTAGGAAAAAAAGCAAAACATTACTTGAAATGTCGGTCACTACCGCCTACTGTCATAATTTGTAATTTAGTATCTCTATTTGGATAAGAAAGGTCTAGAGGCAGATGAGCCAAATATAGGCAGGTGGGACTAGCATAGATGGTGGATCTTGGTCAGCATGAACAAGTAATTGTTTATTCCTCATGGTATCAGGTTCTAAGGTGGAGTTAGACACTAGTGTAACTCAGTGGGACAGGCAGCGTCTCTGGATAGAAGGAATGGGTGATGTCTCAGGTTGAGATGCTTCTTCATATTGGAGATGAGTTGTCAAGGGAATGATGCATGTTGGACATGATTGCCAACACCGCCACCATCATCACCATCATCATCATCATTCTTATCATGAACAACAGTGTCTCTTTTTATTCTCCGTCTAGTATCTCTTCCTGCTCTTTCTGCCCCATCTCCTTATCTGGGGGGCATCCTGAGAATCTCCAAAGACAATAGCGAATGTGGCTGCAAAATAACTAACTGGTGGAACTTAGTGAGTCAGGCTGCATCTGCAGAAGGAAATGGACAGTCATTTCAAGTTGGGACCCTTCTATACATTTACTTCTACAAATGTTGTTTGATCTGCTGAGTTCGTCCAGCAGTTTAATTTTACGCAAGATCTCAAGTCCCCAGAAAGATATTGCACTCGTACATTACAAAGAAAATACTTGAATGGTGATGCATCAGCACAGATTATAATGAGGCCACACCATTGCTCAAATTCAAGGGGGATGTAGTGTTCAGATTGAATGACTGTAGATGGTGTAGCAAAGGTAGTATGGGGCTGAGTAGCTCCTCCATATGGGTGAGGCATGGACTTTGGAGAGTCCGCCTCAGTGCAGACTCCTGTTCACGGCCTAAATGGAGTATAATTGGTAACTTTTTAAAATATCCTACATTTGGTTGCATGATGCTTGTGTATTGGATGTACAGTGGCTTGCAAAAGTATTCATACCCCTTGAATTTTCCACATTTTGTCACGTTACAACCACAAACGTAAATGTATTTTATTGGAATTTTGAGTGATAGACCAACACAAAGTGGCGCATAATTGTGAAGTGGAAGGAAAATGTTACATGGTTTTCAAATTTTTTTACAAATAAAAAACAGAAAAGTGTGGCGTGCAAAAGTATTCAGCCCCCTTTACTCCGATACTCCCAAATAAAATCCAGTGCAACCAATTGCCTACAGGAGTCACCTAATTAGTAAATAGAGTCCACTTGTGTGTAATCTAATCTCAGTATAAATACAGCTGTTCTGTGAAGACCTCAGACGTTTGTTGGAGAACATTAGTGAACAAACCATGGGTACACAAAAAGCTGGAGAAACTCAGCGGGTGCAGCAGCATCTAAGGAGCGAAGGAGATAGGCGACGTTTCGGGTCGAGACCTTCTTCAGACTGGTCAGGGATCAGGGAAACAAGAGATATAGACGGTGATGTGGAGAGATAAGGAACAATGAGTGAAAGATATGCAAAAATGTATCGGTGATAAAGGGAACAAGCCATTGTAAGCTGTTTGTGGTGTGAAAATGAGAAGCTGGTGCGACTGGGGTGGGGGAGGGAGATAGAGATAGAGGGAATGCCAGGGCCCGAGGGCTGAGGGAGAGGTGGGAAGGGGAGGAGACAGCAAGGGTTAACAGAATTGAGAAAATTCAATATTCAAGCCCAAAGGATGCAGACTCCCCAAGCGGAATATGAGGTGCTGTTCCTCCAGCTTGCGGTGGTGCTCACTCTGGCCGTGGAGGAGGCCCAGGACCGAGAGGTTGGATGTGGAATGGGAGGGGGAGTTGAAGTGCTGAGCCACCGGGAGGTCGGGTTGGTTATTGCGGACCGAGCGGAGGTGTTCGGCGAAGCGATCGCCAAGCCTCCGCTTGGTCTCACCGATATAGATCATCTGGCATCTGGAGCAGCGGATGAAGTAGATGAGGTTGGAGGAGGTGCAGGTGAACCTCTGTCGGACCTGGAAGGACTGCTTGGGTCCCTGAAAGGAGTAGAGCGGGGAGGTGAAGGGACAAGTGTTGCATTTCTTGCGGTTGCAAGGGAAAGTGCCCGGGGAAGGTGTAGAGTGGGAGGGGAGGGAAGAATGGACAAGGGAGTTGCGGAGGGGAGCGGTCTTTGCGGAAGGCAGACAGGGGGGGAGATGGGAAGATGTGGCGGGTGGAGGGGGTCACGTTGGAGGTGGCGAAACTGGCGGAGGACTATATGTTGTATTTGCCGGCTGGTGGGGTGAAAGGTGAGGACCAGGGGGACTCTGCCTGTTTGCGAGTGTGGGAATGGGGGAGCGAGGGCAGTGTTGCGGGGTATGGAGGAGACCCTGGTGCGAGCCTCATCAATAGTGGGGGAGGGGAATCCCCGTTCTCTGAAGAATGAGGCCATTTGTGATGACTGGTGTGGAACACCTCATCCTGGGAGCAGATGCGGCGTAGACGGAGGAATTGGGAATAGGGGATGGAAGTCCTTACAGGAAGCAGGGTGGGAGGAAGAGTAGTCAGGTAGCTGTGGGAGTCAGTGGGTTTGTAGTGGATGTCGGTCAGGAGTGTATCACCTGCAATAGAAATGGGGGAGGTCAAGGAATGGTAGGGAAGTGTCGGAAATGGTCCAAGTGTATTTGAGTGAACAAACCATGTTCCTTTGGCATCATGAAGCCCAGGGAACACACCAGACAGGCCAGGGATAAAGTTGTGGAGAAGTTGAAAGCAGGGTTAGGTTATAAAAAAATATCCCAAGCTTTGAACATCTCACGGATCACTGTTCAATCCGTCATCGAAAATGGAAAGAGTATGGCACAACTGTAAACCTACCAAGACATGGCCGTCCACCTAAACTGACAGGCCGGGCAAGGAGAGCATTGATCAGAGAAGCAGCCAAGAGGCCCATGGTAACTCTGGAGGAGCTGCAAAGATCCACAGCTCAGGTGGTAGAATCTGCCCTCAGGACAACTATTAGTCGTGCACTCCACAAATCGCCCTTCATGGAAGAGTGGCAAGAAGAAAGCCATTGTTGAAACAAAGCCATAAGAAGTCCCGTTTGCAGTTTGCCACAAGACATGTGGGGGACACAGCAAACATGTGGAGGAAGGTGTTCTGCTCTGATGAGACCAAAATTGAAGTTTTTGGCCTAAATGCAAAACGCTATGTGGTGGAAAACTAACACTGCACATCACCCTGAACACACCATCCCCACTGTGAAACATGGTGGTGGCAGCATCATGCTGTGGGGATGCTTTTATTCAGCAGGGACAGGGAAGCTGGTCAGAGTTCATGGGAAGATGGATGGAGCCAAATACAGGGCAATTTTGGAAGAAAACCTGTTAAAGTCTGCAAAAGACTTGAGACTGGGGTGGAGGTTCACCTTCCAGCAGGACAATGACCCTAAAAATACAGCCAGAGCTACAATGGAATGGTTTAGATCAAAGCATATTCATGTGTTAGAATGGCCCAGTCAAAATCCAGACTTAAATCCAATTGAGAATCTCTGGCAAGACTTGAAAATTGCTGTTCACAGACGCTCTCCGTCCAATCTCATTGAGCTTGAGCTATTTTGCAAAGAAGAATGGGCAAACATTTCAGTCTCTAGATGTGCAAAGCTGGTAGATACATACCCCAAAAGACCTGCAGCTGTAATTGCAGCGAAAGGTGGTTCTACAAAGTATTGACTCAAGGGGGCTGAATACTTTTGCATGCCACACTTTTCAGTTTTTTATTTGTAATTTGTAATTGAAACCATGTAACATTTTCCTTCCACTTCACAATTATGCGCCACTTTGTGTTGGTCTATCACTCAAAATTCCAATAAAATACATTTACGTTTGTGGTTGTAACGTGACAAAATGTGGAAAATTCAAGGGGTATGAATACTTTTGCAAGCCACTGTATATCAGTGGTGGCACCTTGGTGGAGAGTAGGGTAAGGGAGGATAGGAATGTGCGCATTGAGTCTCGGTTAAATATGTATGTGCGCAGGCATCAGAACAAAAGAGCAGCATCTGATTCCCTCCCTCCCTCCCTCCCTGCCTCCCTCACTCCCTCTCTGTTTCCCTGCCTGTCTGTCTGTCTCTCTCTCTCTGTCCATCTCTCTCTCTCTCTCTCTCTCTCTCTCTCTCTCTCTCTCTCTCTCTCTCTCTCTCTCTCTCTCTCTCTGTGTCTCTTTCTCTTCCGCCTATGAAAAGTAAAAACAGAATAAAATGAGAAAAGATCTTGGAAATATCCAATAGGTTAGGTAACTTCTGTCGAGAAATGGAAACCAATTTCGGAGAAGCAGAGTTAATACTTCAATGGAGGACTGTGGAAGATTGCGTCGTCCACCCTGTTTCGATGAATGCAATCAACCCGGCGTTCACAATCAAATAAGAAAGATGAAGAAGAAGAAGGAGAAGGAGAAGGAGAAGGAGAAGGAGAAGGAGAAGGAGAAGGAGAAGGGAGGACTGAATTCTAATGAAGGTTTTTGACCAGAAACAGTAATCCTATTACTTTGTTTCTACGGATGCTGCCTGACCAGAACTTTCTTCTTTCATTTCAGATTTCCAGAATCTGCAATTCTTTCCCCTTTTCCAGGCCGGGCTTTATTATTGCATTTGGTCTGCGTCTATGAGAGAAGTACAGGAAATTCACGCTGCTCTATACCCTTCACTGGTGAAGCAGATGAAGATACGTCTTTTATGGCAACCTTATGGAACTTTACATTTCTTCAGGCAACTTCTGGATATCCACTTTTTACCACAGGTTAACCTGGATGTTGCCGCATATTAACGGCATTGCCATTCTCACTGCTATTTTCACAGCAACTTTTATTCTAATGCATTGGATTCCAATGGATGTGCCAGCTGGATTTCAGGACATGATAAATAACATTACCCTGTTTTTAAAAATAATCAATATTTTATGTGTTGAAACGTTAGAAATTCAACATCATTTAGAAAAAGCATCTGAACACCTTATTGCAGCTTTAAGGGAACAACCTTTAAACGTAGAATCGTGATTACATTACGTCCACATGTGACCTGAATGAACGACAATTTTTAACATCAATGTGGACAAAGATAATGGAAGTGTTAAGTGAGCAACAATGACAATTTTAGGTAGAATTTGTCTTGGAAATTTAAAACAGTCTGGGTGGCTCAAGGGATTTCTTAGAGTTGAAATTTGTCCATTTTTCAGCAGAAATGAACACAGACAGAAACGCATAGAAACTCCATGCTGCATATTCAGTCAGTCTTTGGTGGCTTTTATAAATTAGTCTTGTATTTTACTCTTACTGGGAAAGATCACAGTATGTGGCTCCATGCACAACAAATAAATTCCTCTACAAACTAATTCCATAAGCCAAGCTCAGAATCATATCTCCGTATTTTCCAACATGGCAAAATTACCATTTAGTTATCTCTGGATAGTCATCTGAATGTTTTGACAAAATTCAAAGCACACAATTTCCCATCTTTCAACTTTATCATAATGACTGGAAGTGCTCAATCTGGTGGTGTGTGCTTCCAGTACACATTCAGATTGTAAATCAGAATTGCCACTAATTAACTATGTATAAAGAGGAGACTAAATCTGGTTTGCCATCGGACTGCCATTAGAAAATGATCAAAGTGTTCTTCAGTTAACTGATTGAATGCTGTGCTGATCAAGTAAAATGCATTGCCTTCCCAACCAGACGAGTGGCAAAATAACTTAGAGACGCGGCCTCAAGAGTGTCCTTATTTTTGAGATTGAAAGCATTTTTCATCCAAACAGCTTTCAGTTTCTAAATATGTTGGGAGGATATGGTGAAATAGTTTCCAGGTTTTACCCCCATCTCAACAGTAATTGAAGAAAAAAATAGACTTCCCGTTAATCTTCACTTTGATGAGTTAAAGGCAAGTTACATTTTCCATCATTAGGTTCGCCCAGCTGTGAACACTTACTGCCAATGGTCTAAAAAATATAAATTGAGTCAATTACTTTGGAGAACAACAGTCAATGAAAGTAATGTTCCCGCTCTGGTTGCAAGATAATGAGCTGAATTGTACTTACAACTGCCCAACAGTTCCACGTGGAACAGCCGGCTATCTCCTTCTCATGGGTCAGCCCATCAGTGAGTTCCATGCCTGCACGATGAAACACAAAAGTCAGTTATACCAGCTATACGTTTATACCCCATCACTGGTCTCCCAATGGGTTCAGCAGTGAACTCTGGTGTGCTGAGCTGAGAATCTGGATGCACTTCCCTTCTGGCCCCTCAGTTTCAAGCCAGCCACAGTGAGCGGATGCAGAGTGATGGTATTCATCTGAATAGTGTCACCAAACCCGATCAAATGAGAAGTGGAAGCAACTGGATCAGTTATGCTCTTTACGTTACCTTTATTGAATTAATTTCTGAAAGTATAAGGTATTTTATGTACCTTTTATTTTTTGTAATTATTTAAATCTATCTGGCCCTCTCTCAACATGATTTTTAACAACAAAGACATGCTGGCAACAGTCCAGTGTCCAGGGCCTCAGCTATTACTATCAGAGATCTAGTTGCTGCTCAGAACCCACTCTATACCTGTGGTATTCAGCACTTCAGGTCAATCAATCCTACGGAACAGCACAGGAAAAGCTCAAGCCTCATTGAATAAGATATAGCCCAGAATAACTGAGCCACTGTTCCAAACTATGTAAGACGCACACATTGGAGAAAGGACAGAAAGACATCTGTCCTGATTCTCCATTACTCACCCATTTGATCATCGGAGTCTCCTTAGAGCATAGATTTAGCAAACTTACACTGGAGACCTACCACCAGCTCCAACTGGTCTCATACTTCCAAATATAACATTATTCTATGAACTAAGAATCTAGGTATGAATCCGCAGCAAACAGATCAAAAATTGGCCGGGGTACTTTCTGTTACCAAACAAGAGCTCTCTTAATTTCCCTAAAAGTGAAACTAATTAAAAACAGAAACGCTTGACGTTGATCTCCCATCAAATGGTGCTTGCATAACATATTTTGCCTTGCGCAAGTTGTGCTTAGATTTACTGGCATATATGCAGTGCTCACAGCTCTTTCCATTTGTGTTGGATTGCCGTTGTGAATATTCCCTTACCTCATGTTTTTGTCAAATACTTCAGGTTCTAATCATCCCACAAATCAGGTAAATGCCTTGTTGGTCACAAAAGCCCCGAAGTGCAGGAGTTCCACAACAAAATGGAATTTCAATTATTTTATTTCAAAATACATTTCACATTTTATGTTTATACAGTGAAATGTGTGTGCCAGCAGCGCAGTTAATAAACCAGATGCTGGTATTCATGGTATTGACACTTATAAACATGGGATTTGTTTAGTGTCAATTGACAACATTTGTGTCACAACGTTTTATCAATTCCAGGATCAGTCCTTCATTGGTTTCCAAAATGTTCCCAATCCTCAGGCCCACCACAGTTACAATCAAAATTATCATCTTTTTATTTTAGTTTGATGTCATCCGTAGCTTATTTAATTTGGCACAGATGGTTCCCTTTACACTAGGGTCTTTATTCCTCATTGGTATATATAATTGTAGAAAAAAGCAAAACATTACTTGAAATGTTAGCCTCTACCACCTACTGTCATATTTGTTTATTTCATATCTCTACTTGGATAGTAAGTAAGTAAGTAAGTAAGTTTATTGGCCAAGTATTCACATACAAGGAATTTGCCTTGGTGCTCCGCCCACAAGTAACAACATGACATACAGTGACAGTTATGAATGACTCAAAAAACACTAAACATTAATAATAATAGGAAAGGTCTAGAGGCATTTGAGCCAAATATTGGCAGGTGGGACTAGCATAGATGTGGGATCTTGGTCAGCATGAACAAGTTAGCACGAAGGACCTGTTTCCATGCTGTATGACTCTATGATTATGATTCTTTCTCAATCCACCTTAACCATTTCTCCTTCAGACATTTTATGAATGAATGAAGGAATGATTGAATGAATACTGTATTGTTACTAGTGACAAGTCACAGTGAAATTCTTTGCTTGCATACCGTAGGTATGCATATAGTTGCCCATAAAGGGCACTTACAAAGTGACAAATTACTCCACGCACCAGGTCCCCCTTTGATCTTACCCCCTTTTTTAGTTTAGTTTAGTTTAGTTTAGTTCAGTTTAGAGATACAGCGCAGAAGCAGACCCTTCGGCCCACCGAGTCCGCGCCGACCAGCGATCCCTGCACACTAACACGATCCTACACCCACTAGGGACAATTTTTACATTTACCAAGCTAATTAACCTACAAACCTGTACGTCTTTGGAGTGTGGGAGGAAACCGAAGATCTCGGAGAACACCCACGCAGGTCACGGGGAGAAGGGACCACCTCCGTACAGACAGCACCGGGTCTCCGGGTCTCTGGCGCTGCATTCGCTGTAAGGCAGCAACTCTACCGCTGCACCACCGTGACTGTCCAATCTCTAAAATAAACCTCTTCACTGTATCTCTAAACTAAACCTCTTCACGTAGGTCCCACCACAGTACTGCCCACTGCCCTCTGGAGAACATGGATAGGTGACGTTTCAGGTTGAGACCGTACTTCAGTCTGATGTTACTGCAGCATTGTGTGTTCTTTTGATGGTTAAAAAATACATTGGAATGGCAAAATTTGTGAATAACCCAATGAAAAATGCTAACACAAAGAACTGCAGATACAGATGCTGGTTTACAAAAAAAAACACAAAGTGCTGGAGTAGCTTAGTGGGTCAGGCAGCATCTCTGGCGGACATGAATATGTGACTTTTCGGGTCGGGACCCTTAATGCTGTCATTTTTCACCAAGTGATATAATTAAAAATTCTTATCTTGTTTAAATGACCTTGTACCTCCTCCACTCCTAGTTTCTAAAACTTGAGATGAGCCACACTGAGGCACAGCTATTAGAGTCATTGCCTCACAGCATCAGAGACCCAGGTTCAATCCTGACCTCGGATACTATCCGGGTGGAGTTTGCAAGTTCTTTCTGCGAGTGTGTGGGTTTCCTTCGGGTGTTTTGGTTTCAAAGGCATGCAGGGTAGGCAGGTAAATTGGCCATCGCCAATTGCCTCTCATGTGTAGGTGAGTGATAGAATCAGAAGAGAGTGGAGGAGAGTGTGAAGAGGAAAGAACTGCAATTAATGTAGGATCGGTGTAAAGGGGTGATTGATAGTTGGTGTAGACTCATTGGGTTGAAAGCCCTGGTCCTTTTGCTGCATCTCTCCTTGACTCTGGACATTCCTCTAATCTCAGCATGTCGTGAATTTTGTGTGACTGCCCTGGCTCCCTGGATGTCCATTATCGCATGGCTAGGTTACATTTGTTGCTTGCGTACATAGCAATGACAGATATTTTAGATGAAATACCACAGTCAGAAAGGTTTTAAAACTCAAAGCTTTGGGGAGTGTGACGAATACCAGGAGAAGAGAGTGGGGCCCAGATAGGTATCTATGGGTTTGCTTCAGTTTTGATTAATCCTCCATGTGCATTGGAGTGCTGGTGCTTAAGTTGTAACTCTACTTTAGGGATACAGAGCGATACGATGTGAAAACTACGCCGACCAGTGATCACCCCGTGCAGTAGCACTATCCTACACACAGGGGACAATTTACAATTTACAGAAGCCAATTAGCCTACAAACTTGCATTTTTTGGAGTGTGGGAAGAAACTAGAGCACACAGAAAAAACCCACTCGATCGCAGGGAGAACGGACAAACTCCGTCCAGACAGCACCCATGGTCAGGATCAAACCCAGTCTCTGGTGCTGTAAGGCAGCAACTCTACCACTGTGCCATTGTGCTTCGGTGAACTGCCGTCAGTTTTAAAGACATTATTTGACATTGTATTGGAACTGGATCAGGACTACGTCCACATCTGCACCTGGATTTTTACCTGGATCTGGATCTGAAGCTGCCGGCTCAGGGTGGTTTATTTACATTAATCATGGTGCTAGGATACTGCTGGAGAACATGGATTGGCAACGTTTTGGACTCTTCTTCAGACTGATTGTAGTAGGGAGAAAAAAGCTGGTCTGGCAGATCTCAAAGTTGCTAATAATGTTTAAATGTTTTCCATTCCCATACCAATCTTTCTACCCTGGGCCTCCTCCATTGCCAGAGTGAGGCCACACACAAACATGGAGGAGGAACAACTCATATTCCACTTGGGTAGCTAACTACCCAATGGTATGAACGTTGAATTCTAATTTTAGGTGAAAAAACAACAAACACCCCTCCAAACCCAGTCCCTTCCCCCCCTCCTCTCTTTCCCCCTCTCTTCCCTATGTCCCACCTGGATGCGCAGCTATTTCTCCCACTATCCTGCACTCTTTTCCCCTCCCCCCATCCCCCTCAACCTACATCCCTTCCTCTGGCTTCACAATTCACCACTCCTTATCTCATAGGCATCTCTCTTGTTTTCATCTACCAAACTCCCCTCATCTGTATCCACGTATCATTTGCCAGGATTTATTTCACCTCACCTCTCTTCCAGCTTTCTCCCCCCACTATAATCAGTCTGACGAAGGGTCCTGACCTGAAACATCACATCAAACTCGGATTAGATCCTGACCACGGGTGCTTGTCTGTACGCAGTTTTCCCTGTGACCTGCGTGGGTTTTCTCAGAAATCTTCTGTTTCCTCCCTCACCAAAGACATACAGATTTGTAGGTTAATTGGCTTGGTGTACGTGTAAATTGTGTGTGTAGGATAGTGTTAATGTGTGAGGTTCACTGGTCAGTGCGGGCCCGGTGGGCTGAAGTGCCTGTTTCCACGATGTATCTCTAAACTAAATTAAACTAAACTAAATCTAAATTACATGCTATATCTTTTCCATTCCTTTCCATTTAATTAAATGAACTCACTTTTGCTGCATCAGATCTAAGGTGAGATGGGTTCAATGGGCAGAGGCCCCAGGTTAACTGGAATATTGCATTGTTCCTCTTCTGCCTAGGATTCTATGGGGAGTCCAGCTCTAGACAACAGCCAGAAAATGCTCAGTGAAGCCCAGCCAGCGTGTTCAGGACTTCTGTATTCGCTCAGAAGCTTTGAATTTCCTGACCCCTGAGGAGGGGTTAATGCTGGCAATTTGATGTGGAACTGTCCCCAGCTCATAGAAACATAGAAACATAGAAAATAGGAGCAGGAGTAGCCATTCGGCCATTTGAGCCAGCACCGCCATTCAATATGATCATGGCTGATCATCCAAAATCAGTACCCCAAATTCCAAGAAAACGTGTTTAAGCAGTTGGAACAAGCTCTCAACTTGTCCTCGGCTGTTGTCATGATCGCTGGATTAGATTTAAATTATTGTCAGTGGCTTTACAGCATCCCGATATGTTCCACAAATAATTGTCAATCACAGCAGAATACTTTTGCATTTAGGTCAGGCCTGAGCACTTGCTCATGTGTCTGCAAAGCCTCCTGCCAACCTGTCAAAGCGCACTTAATGAAGTCCTCTAGTCAGACCACCTGCCTTTCCCCCATAAAGCCACCAGATGACGAAAAGAGGTCAAGGAAAAATATGTGAAGTTTCAAATAAAAAGGGGTTTCTCATGAATTAGCAAACTTTTCCACATTAAATTCTAAGTTGTATTACTTAGCTTGGCTGTTAATTTGCTAAATCTGTTTTTTTGCATTTTGAATTTCTGGTGCAGTTGCCATCAATGCAAGCATGTGGCATTACTGCAAGATTTAGTCATGCACAAGGCTTATATCTTTATAGATTGATCTTCAGTTGATCTTCAGAGTCTGAAGAAGGATCCCGACCCAAATTGTCACTCATTCATGTCCTCCACAGATGCTGCCTGACCTGCTGAGGTACTCCAGCACTTGGTGTTTTGTTCCAGATTTCAGCATCTGCACTTTCCTGTCTATCGGTTGATCTTGCTTTGCACGTTCCACCATTGCCAAGCACGCAATAGAATCCAACAAGCCCAGGGCTGGGCAGAGTCCATGGTTCATGGCAATGGTGGTTGAGTAAAAGTAGATTTGGCAGGAGAAGATTCTTGGAAGTAGCAGAGCTGAGGGATTGCCATGAAGATTAGCAGTGGTGTTGATGATGTGTGCTGGATGCCAACATCAAAGGAAGGATGTCACGAGATCACGGTCTAGTGATCAGTAGTTGGCATTGGAGAAGTTTATAGTGTTATCAACACGGGTCCCATCCTGAACACTGGCTGCTCCTGGTTCATCCTTCATCTCAAAGACATGCTGATGGGTTATCTGGTTATTATAAACCGCCGTTTACAATAGATGGCAAAAGAGTCAAAAAAGGGAATGATGAGCCCGTAATTGCATTGTTATAGAGAAATTAGTCACTGAATGGGACTGATGGCATTGCTCTTCTGAAAGATTGTATGGGCTTAATGAGCCAAAAGGCCTCTGTGTTGTAATACGTAATAAATTTGATTGTTTTATTTTGAATATTGTTAAATGTTGAGGTTTTGAAGTTTAGAGCGGGATAAGTGGGCAGAGGATTGGATTAGGTGACAAAAGCAGTAGATGATGGAGGGGTGGAGTGTCAGAACAGCAGTCTTGGATCAAAGCTTAGTCATAGAGTTACACAACACGAAAACAAAGCATTCAGTCCAACTTGTCCACGCCGACCTAGGTTTCTATTCAAGCTAATCCCATTTCCCTGCATTTAGCCCATATTCTTCTATCCATGTACATGACCAAATATCTTTTAATCATTGTGGCTTTTATGTTTACATGTCTGTTGTGCTACTGCCATAAAAATTTCATTGTTCTATTTTGACGACTTTTCTGCATGCAGTAATCATTATTTAATTGAAACATTAAACGTTAAATTAAATTAAATTAAAATAAAATAATTTAAATTAAAAAAGTAATAAAAAGTTCATTTGAAAGACTACAGCCTTGATTATTTTCATAATTTACCAATGACTCCGGGCCACATGTTTTTCCAGGTATAGCGATTAATTGTGTCTTAGGATGGAATCAGGTGAACAGCAGGTTGCAGAAGCTCCCCGTTTCTGCCTTCAAGAATAGCAGCACTCACACAAATATCATGCTTTATAGTTGCCATTATAATCAGCCTGCTTCTGTATGAATGGGACTCTTAACCATCTGGTAGAAGACCATTTGGCTCCATGGCATGTTTGACCGAACAATCTGTACAACCTTCACATGATACATTGGGCTGATCATTATAGGTATAAAAATAAAATAATGAAAAGTGGAGCTAATTTTATATCGCTCAGGCTACCAAGTTGCTTGTTGGTCATTTGATTGGTATTTACTTTGCCTTCTATTTTCATGTTGGTTCTATCCGGTTGAATGAGCATCTACGCATGAAAAGCTTGGGACATGAGCTCAAGGCTACCTTCTGAGAGTGACTCAAATTCTCAAAGCCTGATGCTTCTGCATAACATATAGTGAGGTTCAGCAGCAAGTTCATGTAGCCTTATCACAGACTAGATATTCCTCTTATTACAATCCAGTTCTTTCTTCCAGAGATGCAAGGAGAATTTAGTTTTTAGAAAATAGACCGTAGGAAAGTAGACAATAAGAACAGGTCTGAAGAAGGGTCTTAACCCAAAACGTCACCTATTCCTTTTCTCCAGAGATGCTGTCTGACCCGCTGAGTTACTCCAGCTTTTTGTGTTTATCTCCAGTTTAGACCAACATCTGCAGTTCCTTCCTATACATAAGAACAGGCCCTTTGGCACACAATAGCTGTGCCAAACATGATGACAAGATAAACTAATCTCATCTGCTTGCACATGATCCATATCCCTCCATTCCCTGCATATCCATGTGTCTTTATAAAAGCATCTTAAATGCCAGTATCATATTTGCATCAATCACCACTCGTGGCAATGCATTCGAGGACCAACTACCGTCTATATATTGTATACTGCAGGTTTACGTAAGGCCGTCAGTGAAAGATGCTCCCCAGCTAAACCTGATCTCGTCTTGATGTTCATAAGTTCATAAGTGATAAGAGCAGAATTATGACATTCGGCCCATCAAGTCTACTCCGTCATTCAATCATAGCTGATCTATCTTTCCCTCTTAAACCCATTGTCCATAAACTCTGACACCTGTACAATTAAAATTCTATCAATCTTTGCCATCAAAATAACCATTGACATAGCCTCCACGGCCATCTGTGGCAATTAATTCCATGGGTTCACCTTCGTCTGACTAAAGAAATTCCCCCTCATCTCCTTCCTAAAGGAATGTTCTGTTATTCTGAGGCAATGGTCTGAGAATCTCCCATCAGTGGAAACATCCTGTCCATGTCAACTCTATCCAGGGCCATTCACTATTCAGTAAATTTCAATGAGGTCCAGCGAGTACAGGCCCAGTGCCCTCAAAAGCTCATTCCTGGGATCCATCTTGTAAACCTCCTCTGGACCCCCTCCAGCACCAGCACATCCTTCCTCACATATGAGACCCAAAATTGCTTACAATATTCCAAATGCGATCTGAGGCCTTATGAAGCCTCAGCATTATATCCCTGTTATTGTATTCTAGTGCTCTCAAGATGAATGCTAGCACTGGGATTACCTTCCTTATTACCAATTCCACATGTGACCCCAGACTTATGATAACTTAATTACTTATTTTACTGGCCAGCGTTAATTGTCCTTGAGAAATTGTTGATGAGCCACCTTCTTGAACTGCTGCAGTTCATCTGGTGAAGGCCCTTCCACAGTGTTTTTAGAGAGGAAAATTAGACCCAGTCCCAGTGAGGCATAATATATTTCCAAGTTAGGATTGTGGAACCCAAAAGTTGCCATGGTCCCATGTGACTGAAGCCCCTGTCCTTTTTGGTGGTAGAGGCCACAGATTTGGCACATACTGTCTGAGGGCTAAGTGCAGTCCTGTGCATTTTATAAACAGATGCACCACTGGGGTGGCACAGTGACCCAGTGGTAGAGTTGCTACCTTACAGCATCAGAGACCCGGGTTAGATCCTGACTACAGGTGCTGTCTGTACGGAGTCTGAACGTTCTCCCTGTGACAGCGTGGGTTTTTTCCAGGAACTCCGGTTTCCTCCCAACTCCAAAGACGTACATGTTTGTAGGTTAATTGGCTTCGGTAAAGATTGTAAGTTGTCCCTAGTGTGTAAGATAGTGTTAGTGTATGGGCATTGCCGCTCGGCCCAGACTCGGTGGTCCGAACAGTCTGTTTCCTTGCTGTATCTCCAAACTAAACTAAACTTCAGTCACTGTGAGTGCTTAGGGTGTGTGGACAGGGAACGAGACAAATGAACAGTGTAGGAAGAAACTGCAGATGCTGGTTTAAACTGAAGGTAGACACAAAAAGCTGGAGTAATTCAACAGCTGGAGAAAAGGAATATGTGACATTTCAGTTCTGAAGAAGGGCCTCGACCTGAAACATCACCTATTCCTTTTCTCCGGAGATGCTGTCTGACCCGCTGATGTACTCCAGCTTTTTGTGGCTATCTTTGAGACAAATGGAGAGCTTTGTTTTGGATGATATCGAAGTTCTAAGAATGTTGAAGCTCCACTCATCCGGGCAAATACAGAGCATCACATCACTGCTGACTATTGCCTTGTAAATGATGGAAAAGCTCAGAGGTTTCAAGAGGTGAGTACGTGCATCAGGATACCCAGACCCACACGTGGCCTGCTTTTTGTTTGGCTGAACCAGTTGAATTTTTGGTCACCATTGAACCCCAGTACATTAATGATGACACGCTCTTTGATGATAATGTCACTGAATATTAAGGGTAAGTGGTGGGATTTTCTATGGAATGGAGATGGCCATTGCTTGACACTTTTGTGGTGTAAATCTTACTTAGCACCTGTTAGGCCATTCCCAAATGTTGTCCAGGTGTTGCTGCGTGAAAGTAAGGGCATCCTCATTTATTCTGGAGTTGCAAATGGAAATGAACATTCTGACATGGAAGGTCATTCATGAAGTAGATAACGATGGTTAGGCCCATGTAGATGAAGAAGGTTTGCCCCAAGGAATTCCTGCAGTTATGCCTGGGATTCAGATGGCTCACCACCTGTGTGTCTCATGATTTCTACCATTAGAATGTCTTTTTTCCCTCAAAGCCCATGTTTTCCAATTTTACCAGGGCTTCTTGAGGTCATACTCAATGAAATCCTTTTGTTTTTCTTAGGTGGTTCCTTGAATTGAGGATGAATTGTTTACAGTCGGGTGTTGTGGGTTTTGAGGTGACTGATGATGCCAAGGTGGGAAGCACCCACTCTTCTGTAGATGGGCTTGGAAATGGCTAGTGGTGTGGGGTAGGGTGTAGGTCATTTGTGAGGTTGTGCACTCCTTCAACTGTCTGTGCTGGGCTGTTATGAGCTATGGATATCTGGCCTCCATGTCCGTCATACCTTCCTGAATGTTTCTACTCTTCTTTAGCAGATTTGGTGCCTAAGTTCCGAAAGAATGTATGGAGCTGTCGTACTTCTTCAAGGAAGCTTTATGTACATGCTTGAATCTTTTTTTTTTCTGCTCGCTTGATAATCTCTTCCCATGACAAATCTTGGAACAAAATGTCTTGGGAGTTAGGCATACAAACACCCTGACCTACTTGACACAGTTGACTGAGTGTTACTGGAGCACAGTGCTGCCGATGCAGGCCTGGGCGAGGATGCTGAACTTGACTTTCTTATCCTCCGAATGAGTGGCATTTTCCCAGTGATTTTCCCAGTGATGCCTGCTGTAGGTGGTCAGGTTTCAGTTGCATCTAGTTATCCAGGGATCATGTCACCCAGCGGAACACAAGTTGACGGCCAAAGCTGAGATCTTGATCTTCAAACACCCTTTTCCTCGATTATACAATGGCTGTTCTGGCACACTACAGACATTTGGGAAGTTGATCATCAGTGTCTGTCTTTAGCAAGGGATCACTTTAAATATATGAAAAGTGCTGCATGTTAGCTGCAGATGTGGTGCAATCAGATTCTATTTGTCCCTCAAGAAGGAATTATATTCATGCATGGTGAGTAAAAATGTGTAAGACCAAAGCGAAAGGGCCGATGGGTGAACCTGCTCTGGGTAGGGAACAGAAATGGACATGATATGCTTAATGGGCTTCTTCTTTGCTGTGACCA
This sequence comes from Okamejei kenojei, assembly GCA_035221665.1. Lineage (NCBI taxonomy): Eukaryota > Metazoa > Chordata > Chondrichthyes > Rajiformes > Rajidae > Okamejei > Okamejei kenojei. The sequence continues at coordinate 21,539,691 of CM069131.1, forward strand.
ATCCATGAATCTATTCAGTTCACAACTGTAATCTTACATATGGCTGACTTCATAGGTTCATAAGTTATAGGAGGAGAATTAGGCCATTCGGCCCATCAAGTCTACTCCGCCATTCAATCGTGGCTGATCTATCTTTTACTCTCAACCCCATTCTCCTGCCTTCTTCCCATAACCCCTGACACCCGTACTAATCAAGAATTTTAACTGTTCTCTGAAATGTCCAGCAAATCCCTTGGTTTAGAGTTATTGGTGCAGGAAATAAGTGCTTCCCTTGCCAACAATTTACAGATCCAATGCAGACTAATTGAGCATAGCTTTCACTTGACACATATTTTGCAATAGATGTGTTAAATTAAGCTTAATGAGGTGTTTCCCAAAGTTGAACAATTAGTATTTAACTATTTGAACTGGCGGAGTATTATAACTTACTGAGCAGTTCGCAGGGTAGGTTGAAGGGGAAGACTCTGTAACATAGGTTTTGAACTGAAGAGGCAGTCATATAAAATGAGACAGTGCCTAATGCAGTACAGTCATCACCACTGTAGCAGATTCTAGAATCAGTTGGTGACAGGGTTAAAATAAAAGCGAGCAACTCTATGTCAACAGCACTATAAATCACCAAGCCAAAAGTGGAATGCACATTGAAATCTAGCACCACTGATGACTCTGTAGACCACCATGTGTGTGGCTTTCCATTGAAAACTGGTTTGAGTTGTGCCATAACCACAAACCGTCGTGTGTGTGAAACAGTAGGGTTTCACTTCAGCATGAGTAGTATTCATGAAGCAGAATTCAGTGACGGGTTGGCTGACAAACAAACCCTAACACGCTTTTCCACTAAATGTACGACATATCATAATAAATAGGGTTTATTTATTGCAGTGGATGCTTTATCCAAGTTTTTAGAGGCTTACAGTTCTCGCACGTTGTAAATGCAATGGATCAAACTGATCACTGAGACCATACTTTGATGTGCCGAATAAATTAACTGTCAACGTTGAGATAAGGTTCAAACTGTAACAGATTCTCTGCAGCTTTGTAATTCAATATAGCGTGAAATGACAAAAAAAATGTTTCCATTGCACTGTCTTCTTTCTCATCTGTACAATCGGGTAAGGCAACACAAGAAGCAACTTGTCTTTCATGGAGAAGTTTTTTTTTCAAAACAATCTGAAAATAAGCACTGAAATGGTTTTTTTTAACAGAGCTCTGACATCATGCAACTTACACGCATTTTATTAACACATATATTCCAATCTGTATATTATAAAACTGTTAATGTACGACCACGTTGAAATTTTTAAGTTAAAATCCGCTGTTAACGCCATTCAACAGCCTTCCTTCAAATATCCACCATCCCCTACCTGCAAAGCTAAATTCACTTCTTTTCAAATTGGTGTTCCCCACAAAAGATTGGATAACTCCAGGAGCCATCCCACGAGGATCTACTTTCTACCATCTATCTTGGGCTGCGCGATGCACTAATACATGAGGATATTTACATTTGTGCACCAAATTTTGGCTCATAAAACAGCATATAAGCACACTTTCTCTGATAAGTGGGTATGGTATGGTACAATGCCAGTCTCAACAGTTTGGACACAAGATCTTTCTCTGAAAAGTCATCCAACCAGAATGTTAACGCTGCTTCTCTCTGCTCCTAAACTGCTTTTGAGTATTTCACATTTTCTGCTGTCCTTCAGATTTCCAGCATCTGCAGAAATCCAAAAAGATGAAGTTCAAAATTACTGTCTTGGAATATAAAGTAAGCAATTCAATCAAGGAATGATTGTTCAATGCTCCAGATAGAATTGAAATCTTCCCAGCCAGCTTTCAATAGTTACTTAAGTTCTGCAGGATGATACATTTATTTCCAGTAGAATTAATATATTTTCCTTGTGCTATTATTTGATAATTGAAGTTGGAATCCTATTTTATATTGACTTGTAAAATGACAGCAGCTGTTATAAACATTACAATAAATGTGTATTTATAATATCAGAGAAAATCTACCTAGTTGCTCTGACATTTAACACAATATTTCCCACAATCAATATCACAGGGAAAGTTGTCTGCTTTGGAGGAGGCTGGACTAAGACCACTGATCAAAAACATAACAGGATCAGTAAGATAAAGAACATCACTACAAGAGGTCAAAGTCTAAATATTTGGTGGTGACTGCCTCACCTCCCTATTTCCCAAAAGCCTTCCACTATGTCCAATACATGCCAGGATCATGATGGAATACTCTTGACTTTCCCAGTACGGTTCCAACACTCAAAAAAGGTATCATTAGCCAGGATTCATTGCTTCACTGTAGGAAGGAACTGCAGATGCTGGTTTACACCGAAGATGGACACAAAATGCTGGAGTAACTCAGCGGGACAGGCAGCATCTCTGGACCCATTCCTTCCCTCCAGAGATGCTGCCTGTCCCGTTGAGTTACTCCAGCATTTTGTGTCCATCTTCATTGCTTCACTAGCAACACACCAAAAGACTTAAATGTTCATTTCCTCCACCACCAGTGTAATACCGTTATAGACTGTGCCCTCTGCCAGATGCACCGTTCCAGCTCGGCGAAGCTTCTGTGATAATGTTTGCTACCACAAAAGATAAGGGCAGGTGATGTGGGGGCCTGGTGTCTGCTATGAATATCTCGCCATGTTGCACTTCTGTGAGTGAATGAACGAAAGTACCATGATTGTGCCGCAACTGTTTGGACTGCAAAGCTGACGTTTGAACCCTAATGGGCCTGTCCCACTAAGCGACTTTTTAGGTGAGTGCAGGAGACTCAGTGCTTGCCACATGGTTGTCACATGTTCGCTGGTGGTCCCTGGTGAGTCTCCTTCATGGTCGCGAGGAGTTCCTGCATTCTGGGAACTAGTCGCGGCCTCAGTATGGTCACCGCTAATTTTTCCACATGTTGAAATATTTTCTGCGCCCAAAAATTGGTTGCCATGGAGATAATCGATAATCCTGTAGTCATAGGTGCAGGTGTAGTGGGGTCGCCATGTAGTTGTAGGTAGTCGAGGTAGTCGTAGGTAGTTTTAGTTACGCGCCTCTGCTGACATTGGGCTCATTGGGGGAAAAAACCGTAACCAAGAATAACTGACCGGTAATGTTAAATGTCCGCCTAACTTCACAGCTGTGTATCTCTGGCTTATTAAAAGTTGTCTGGCTTCTTGAAAGTCGTCTCTCTCCCCTTCTCCCCCCCCCCCTTCTCCCCCCTTCTCCCCCCTTCACCCCCCTTCTCCCCCCTTCCCCCCCTTCTCCCCCCTCCCCCCTCTTTTAAAGGACTTACCGTACACTGTGCTAGTCATCTTAATTACAGCACCAACCTTGTTCATCGTGGTGAGTGTCTGTATCACCTTGGCTTTGCACCATGTGAATTTCAGACAGTGCTCCCCCCTGCTTGCCCTGGCCTCCGCCTTTGTGATGTGTTTCTGTGTCTGTGTCCCACTCTGACAGTCGCCGTTCCAGTTCCTGGTTTTTCAGGCGACTGCCAGCAACTTGACAGTCGCCGGTAGTCCGCTGAAAAATCGCCTAATTGGGACAGGCCCATAAGTCTACTGCTGTGTTTTCTGGTGGGCATTTGTGGGTGTTTCCAAGAATTCATAATGGGAATGTACACACGTTACCAGACATGCAAGACATTGGCCTTTGCTTTGCTACTTGTTGCCTATCTCGTTAACAGCTTCCCAGAAGGCTTTTAATGGACTATTTGACGATATTTGATTATACTCAGAGGGCTGATCCAGCACTGTGCCCTCTTCAGGATAGTTGTACAATCTGGCCAGGATAATCTGAGATTCTTTAACTCAGATTAGTTGATTTTTAGTTTAGTTTAGAGATGCAGCATGGAAACAGGCCTTCAGCCATCAAGTCTGCGCCAACCAGCAATTCCCGTATGATAACACTATCTTACACACACTAGGGACAATTTACAATGTTACCCAAGCCAATTAACCTGCAAACCTGTACGTATTTGGAATGCGGGAGGAAACCGGAGATCCCGGAGAAAATCCACGTGGTCAAGGGGAGAACGTACAAACTCCATACAGACAGCACCCACAGTCAGAATCGAAGTCAGGTCTCTGCTGCCACGCCACCATTAAACAATCTTGATAGATACATAGGGAAAACTTGTCTTTGGTCACTGAAGATAACATGTACACAAGCATCTCCTGTCCATTTATATTCACCACTGCATAATTGTTTCCAGATATTGTAGAAGCTGATTACACTAATGGCCATTGCACATGCATGTACCAACTGTTGGAAAAAGACAAAGGCTCCCCACTCATTCCAATACAGCAAGTGTACAGCAGGACACCAAAGTCAAATTTTAAATCTCACACAAAAAGTTAATTGTCAGCTTGAAAAGAACATGGGTCACTAGTGATAAAACAGACAAAAAAATTAAAAAATAAGTACTTCTGTGAAAATTTCCAACCCTTATTAAATACTAAAAGGTATGACTTTGTGCATGTAAATTAACATTTTTGAAACCAGTGAAATTGTCTGGCAGCATTTATAGGCTATCGCGATTGAAATATTCACGCACTACTGAAAGTAGCAACTTACTCTTCCTTGAAACAGAGAAAACCAATAGTAATGCCAGGTCCATTTATCAGGTCTGTGGAGGAGCACCACATGTCATAAGGTCATGTGATAGTAGAATTAGGCCATTCCACCCATCGTCTACACCATTCAATCACAGCTGATCTATCTTTCTCTCCTAACCCCATTCTCCTGCCTTCTCCCCATAACTTCTGACACCTGTACTAATCAAACATCTATCTATCTCTGCCTTAAAAATATCCACTGACTTGTCCTCCACAGCCTTCTGTGGCAAAGAATTCCACAGATTCTCCACCCTCTGACTAAAAAAATTTCTCCTCATCCCCTTCCTAAAAGAACGTCCTTTAATTCTGAGGTTATGACCTCTAGTCCTAGACTCTCCCAATAGTGGAAACATCCTCTCCACTCTATCCAAGCCTTTCACTATTCTGCATGTTTCAATGAGATCCCCCCTCATTCTTCTGAACTCCAGCGAGTACAGGCCCAGTGCTGACAAACGCTCATCATAGTTTAACACATTCATTCCTGGTCCAAATGTCCAAAAGCATTTTCTAGATAATCGTAGTTAACTATCGATATACCGATGGGATGGGAGATTGCAACCTTCACGTGGTCCGCCCTGTTTCGACGAATGCAATCAACCTGGTGTGCACAATCAAATAAGATCAAATAGAACAAGTTGTCCTACAACTTTAGGCTGTGCACACCAAACACCGAAGAACAAGATAGACCGATATCAGAAGATGCTCTAGAATAACTTCATATACCAGTAGCTTACTGTCATCGATTGAACAAAATTCAGGGTATAATTATAGTATTATAATATAACTTAGCACTCTCCCATGGTTGGACACTTGAAGGTCCTAGGTTGGAAAAGGAATATTCATTTTCCTGCCTAGTTTTGAATGAAGTTATTCCAGCTGTCGCACTATTCTAAGACCCGGAATACTAAGTTTAACTCGTGGCTAGATATGAAGATAAACAAAAGATGCACAGAGTCTCTTGCCCAGAATAGGTGAATCGAGGACCAGAAGACATTGGTTTAAGGTGCAGGGACAGAGATGTAATAGGAACCTGAGGGGTAACATTTTCACACTAACGGCCAGAGGAGGTAGTTGAAACAGGAACTAGTCCAACATTTAAGAAACAGTTAGACAGGTAGATGAATAGGACAGGTTTGGAGGGATATGGACCAAATGCGGCAGGTGGGACTAGTGTAGCTGAGACATGTTGGCCGGTGTGGGTGAGTTGGGCCGAATGGCCTGTTTCTACACTGTATCACTCTATAAATCAGCATCTTGTTAGCTACATTCATAACAATAAAGAGGACAAAAGGAGGCAATTTCATCCATAATTCCTGTACTAATGCTTAGAAAGGGCTATGAAAATCACCTTGCTCCTTTCTTCCTCGGTGATAGAGGAGTGGTTAGTGAGGAGAAAAGGATGTAAAGACTGCTGGCCTACCCCCACCCTTCTTCTTCTTGCGTATGGCGTGCACAGCCTAAAGTTGTAGGACAACTTGTTCTATTTGATCTTAGGTACACAAAAATGCGGGTGCAGCAGCATCTATGGAGTGAGTTGGGATACTGAGTTGGATGATCAGCCATGATCATATTGAATGGCGGTGCAGGCTCGAAGGGCTGAATGGCGCACCTAATTTCTATGTTTCTATGTTTTCTATGGAGTGAAGGAAATAGGCAACGTTTCGAGCCGAAACCCTTCTTCAGACTGATAGGGGGTGGGGGGAGGCGGGGAGAAGAAAGGGAAAAAGGAGGAGGAAGAGCCCGAGGGCTGAGGGAGAGGTAGGAAGGGGAGGAGACAGCAAGGGTCAGCTTGTGAGAAATCAATGTTCCTGCCACCAGGATGCAGGCTCCCTAAGCGGAATATGAGGTGCTGTTCCTCCAATTTCCGGTGTTGTTCACTCTGGCCGTGGAGGAGGCCCAGGACAGAGGGGTCGGATATGAAATGGGAGGGGGAGTTGAAGTGCTGAGCCACCGGGAGGTCAGGTTGGTTAATGCAGACCGAGTGGAGGTGTTCGGCAAAACGATCGCCAAGCCTGCGCTTGGTCTCACCGATATAGATCAGTTGACATCTAGAGCAGCAGATGCAATAGATGAGGTTGGAGGAGGTGCAGGTGAACCTATGTTGCACCTGGAACGACTGCTTGGGTCCTTGAATGGAATCGAGGGAGGAGGTAAAGCGGCACGTGTAGCATCTCTTGCGGTTGCAAGCGAAAGTGCCCGGGGAAGGGGTGGAGCGGGAGGGAAGGGAAGAATTGACCAGGGAGTTACTGAGGGAGTTACGCATTAGCCAGCCTGACCTCCCGGTGGCTCAGCACTTCAACTCCTCCTCCCATCCCACCCTGTCCACACCTCTTTATACTGGCTACTTCTCCTCTACTCTTTCAGTCCAACCCAAAACATCCACTGTCCATATCCCTCCACAGTGCTGCCTGACCTGCCGAGTTCCTCCAGCTGCTCTACATTTTTTGCTACATATTCCATATCGTTAGCCTCTTGTGCCTCCAATGAAAATAAACTGATCTTTAAAGGCCAAAAGTTGCTAATTTGGGCATCACGGGGATAACATTTGAATCCTCATCTATTTATAATTTACTACGTTGGCATAGATGGTGCAGCGGTAGAGTTGCTGCTTTACAGCGCCAAAGACACGGGTTTGACCCTAACCACGAGTGCTGTCTGTACGGAGTTTGTACGTTCTCCCTGTGACTGCGTGGGTTTTCTCCAGGTGCTCCATTTTCCTCCCACGCTCCACAGACGTACAGGTTTGCAGGTTAATTGGCTTCAGTAAAAATTGTAAATTGTCCCTAATATGCAGTACGTGTGCTAGTATGTAGAGATCGCTGGTTGGAGAGGACTCGGTGGATCACAGGGCCTGTTTCCGCGTTGCATCTCAAAACTAAACTAAACTAAACTAAGACAGAATGGAGCAAATGCAAGTGTATTGGTGATATACATCGAGATGTGGATAGATCAATGGGCTGGATGAAAAGAATCTGCAAAGGAATATACTGTAAGTAAGGGCAAGTTGGACCAGAGATCCTGAGAGCGATGCCGTCTGGAGCTATGCTCCTGGAAGGGCCACCCATGACGGTAAGGTCAAACAGCAATCCAACCAAGACCTCAACGGTGGAACAGGCGGAGGACGATGGCTGACTTTAGTGGAGCGTCACAACGGCTGGGAGGCCGGATGAAGGCTGCAGCGGAAAAGGGCCCCCGGTCGTCTTGGACTCCGTGCCACTGGATCCTGACCCAGATCTGTCAAGGATCGTGGGGTGGCTGTCTGTGCACCAGTCTCCCCTCGCTAAACATAGTCACGCACAGGCGTCTTCCAAAAGAGGGCAGTCATACTCGTTCCGAGTGACCGCTGATGAAGTAGGGGTACAGCGATAATATGGGGAAATGTGAGGTTAAGTACTAGGGCATAAAGAATGAAAAAGGGGAAATATTTTGTTTTTAAATTGATAAGTTAGTAAATCTAGGTGTGCAGGGGGGTCCTGCTGTTGAAATCCATAAAGGTAGACATGTAGATTCAGTATGATTAAGTGCAAGTGTAATTATAAAGTATTGCTGCAATTATACAAGGCTTTGCTGAAACAACACCTAGAGTACTGTGTGCAATCTTGCTCTCCATACCTGGTGTGTTTATCTTGGCAGCAGCGCAGCAAAGATTTATTTGCTAATCGCAAATTGAGGGGGCCGTCCTGAAAGAAAAAAATAAGTAAGCATGGAATGAGGTTTCAAAGAAATAAGGAGCAATCACATTGAGACATTACAGTCGGAGAGGGATTGATGGGATGGATGTGAAAAGATGATTCTTTGTGCTCATGAACCTAGAAATTGTCAGAATACTCATACGTTTAAAGGGTCAGTTATTTAAGGTTGAAATTCCTAAATAGTTGACTCCTGTATTTAACTTTCAGCAGAGGACAGAAAGTCTTTTAAATTCTCAGCACCAAATGACCATGAATGCCTGGTCTTTATTCCCCATCTTACCCCTCCCCGTCACCCCCCCATCCCCGATGCTTGCCGTCCCCTTCCACCCTTATCCCTCTCTCTGACCTCACAGTTCGCTCGTCTTCTCACTTTATGTGACGCCCTTTGTCTCCTTTTCACATCTAGTCTTTGTAACTTACTCCACCTATCTGCAATCACCGCCCCCCCCCCCCACCAACACCACTAACCTGCATCCACCTATCACTTGCCAGACATTTTCCCACCCCACCCCCCTCTCTTTTTCAGCTTTCTCCCCCCACCCCGACTGCTATCAGTTTGAAAAAGTGCCCTGGCCCGAAATGTTATCTGTCCATTTTCTCCACAGATGTTGCCTGACTTGCTCAATTCCTCCAGCACTTTATGTTTTGCTCCAGATTCCACCATCTACAGTTCCATGTTTCTCCATGAATGCCCCATCATTGTGCATAACATCAATACATTTGAGTATATTATGGCAATCATGTCATATGACGATCTAGTAGGAAAGTAAACAGGACGTATAGGATGACTCATGAATACATTTTATATCACCACAAGCTGCTTATATTTCTTATTATTATAAACCTGCAATTTCCCCATCTATATATATCCAATTTCCTGTGCAAAATTATTATTAAATCTATTTCACCACTCTTTTCACACAAAGGGTGGTTGGTGTATGAAACAAGCTACCAGAGGCGGTAGTTGAGGCTGTGACTATCCCATCGTTTAAGAAACAGTTGGACAGGTACATGGATGGGACAGGTTGGAGGGATATGGACCAAATGCAGGCAAATGGGACTAGTGTAGCTGGGACATTGTTGGCCGGTGTGGGCAAGTTGAGCCGAAGGGCCTGGTTTCACATTGTATCACTCTATGACTCGATGACTCTTGCAGGCAATGTAGTTCCTATCATAGCAAGTTACTGCATAAATAAAATCAAATGTTGGTTCTTGCTCTCATTATGTTGAGCTCGTCTCTTATGTCTGTCCATGTCCTCTTGAAGTTTGTTACAATCCTGATCACAGTTTACTATATTTCTAAGTCACTTAAAAATCAGAATCAGTATTTGAATAATACAATAAGACACTCGTCACTAATGTTTATCAAAAAGAGCAGAGGTCTGAGTTTCAACTTGTAGGGTGCAACGGTTGACGGTGCTCACAGCACCAAGGACCCAAGGTTCGATCCTGACTTTGGTGCTGCCTGTATGTGCTTTGTACCTTCTCCCTGTGACCGCATGGGTGCTCTGGTTTCCTCCCACACTCCAAAGACATACAGGTTTGTAGGTCAAATGGCTTCAGCAAAAATTGTCCCTAGTGTGAAGGGTAATGCTAGTGTACGGGATGATCGATGGTTGGCGCGGACTTGATGGGCCAAAGGGCCTGTTTCTACGCTGCATCTCTAAAGTCTAAAGTAAAAGTTCAACCCTAGGAAGACAAAGCTGAATATTTCTTTCCACTCAGGATAAAAAATGTTCTCTACAACATTTCTGCCGGTTTTTCTCAGCTACCCAGTCCTCGTGCATCTCCTTAATTATCTCCTATTTCTCATAATCTAGCAACTTATCTTCTGTAGCCCCCTTCACTGCTGCTGAAAAGAGGTGTAAAGAATTTCTTTAAGGGTAGGGCCAAAAGTTAACTGGTTCTATGCCTCCAAAATTAGATTTCCTTTTACGTTCCTTATCTGCCTAATTATTCCTTTGATTTTTTTTTCTTGCTAGTTATATAGCTATAAAGCATTTTGGTCTACCCATTAATATTATCTAGTACCTCTGTCTTAAAAGCATGGAAATTAAAAGTAGGAAGAGGCTATTTGACCCTTTGTGCCTGCTCAGCCATTTAATATCACCATGGCTGAACATTCAAATTCAGTCTGAAGCAGGCACACAACCCAAGTCTTTGCTTGCCAATTTTCCCCAACATAAGCTGTCTGACCCGCTGAGTTACTCCAGCTCTTTGTGTTTCTTTGAAATTTAGTACAATTTCCTGCTTTCTTCCCATTACTCTTTAACTACGTGAACCACATCTAACTCTGTCCATGGGCTCACCATTCTTTGGGTGAAGAAACTCCATTCTATCTCAGTACAAAATGGCTCAATCCTAATCCATTCGCTGACTCTGTCCTTTGCTGCTTTTGTATCCATCCAGTCACTGACCCTTCAACTTCAATTTTACAAATAACTTCATATTGAAGTCCTTAAGCAGCTTTAGAGCATCTACTCACACAACTGACATCGAGCCAGCCTCATCGAAACCTTTCATCAAGAAAACAATCATGTCAAAAATGGTTTTCCTTTCGAAGGTCATTGAAGTTATTTATGTATTAAGCCATATTTTCTAAAGTCTCAGTTAATCTTATCCTGGAGGTGGCTCGACTATGCTCCCATGTGTCCACAATGGGAGATATTCTTGCTGCATCTGGTCTGCCCGGTGCCATCAGGATTTATCAGTTACATTGAGGTCCCCTTTTATTCTTCTAAACTCAATAAGCTCAACCGCTGCAATATTGGTTCATACCTCAATCATTCCTTCTTGCTCTGGCCACCAGTGTGTTGAATCTTTGCTGCATTCCCTCCATAACAGCCTTCTTCAGATAAGAAGACCAAAACTGCACAATGCTCAAGGTGGGTCTCACTGAGGCCCTGTACAATTACTGTAAGATGATGGCACAACAGCAGAGTTGCTGCCTTATGGGCCTGTCCCACTTACCCGACTTTTTCGGCGACTGCCGGCACCCGTCATAGATCGTTGCAGGTCGCCAAAAATGTTCAACATGTTGAAAATCCGGCGGCGACTAGAACAAGGTACGACTCATTGGGCGACTACCCACGACCATACTGGCTTTACCCCGCAACATGTCGCCAGGGTGTCGCCTGTATGGTCGTGAGTAATCTCCTCAGTCGCCAAAAGAGTCGGAGCTTTCTGATTCTGAAGACGTACAGGTTTGTAGGCTAATTGGCTTCAGTAAAAATTGTAAATTGTCCCTAGTGTGTAGGATAGTGCTAGTGTACGGGGTGATCGCTGGTCAGCGCAGTCTCCGTGGGCCGAAGGGCCTGTTTCCATACTGTAAAGTAAATTCAATCAAAAATGAAAGTGCCTTTTTTATCATCTGCTGGACCTGCATGCTCACTTCATCAACTGCCATAATAGGACACCTTGTTGAACATTTCCTCGTGCCAATTTCACACTGAACACCGGAACACCAGAATGCCAGGAGCAGGAGTAGGAGTAGACCACATGGATCCTTAACCTCCGCTGCTATTGAGCAAACCTCAGGCATCAACTCTTTTTGATGTGCCAATTCTCAATTCATCACAAATCTCAATTCCTCAATCTTTCAAACGTGTATTGTCAAATCTCGACCAGAAGTGATACTCAAAGACTCGCTACATTATCCACCCGCACCATGATTGATTTTACCTGCCACAAGAGGATAGCACCTCAATCAAGGGCTGAGGTCACGACTCCAGCGGTCATTGTAATGCACGGGTATTTATACAGAAAAGTGAGCAAGGGGTGTGCAGATTCCAGCAAACTGTTGAGCCAAGCGGTTAGTTCTGCAATGTGCACCTGCTGATCTCAGCTGAAATATTTTCGTAATATCTTGCGAAAGAGAACTTGTGTTTAACTGCCCAGATAACTAAACTAATGCTTGCTGTGTATTTACTGCTGAAGTATAGCTTTTCATAAGATCATAAGAGATAGGAGCAGAATTAGGCCATTCCACCCATCAAATCTACTCAGCTATTCAATCATGGCTGATCTAGATCTCCCTCCTAACCACATTCTCCTGCCTTCTCCCCATAATATCTGACACCCAAACTAATCAAGAATCTGTCTATCTCTGCCTTAAATACATCTGCTGACTTTGCCTCCACAGCCTTCTGTGGCAAAGAATTCCACAGATTCACCACCCTCTGACTAAAGGAATTTCTCCTCATCTCCTTCCTAAAAGAATGTCCTTTAATTCTGAGGCTATGACCTCTGCTCCTCGACTCTCCCACTACTAGTGGAAACATCCTCTCCACATCCACTCTATCCAAGCCCTTCACTGTTCTGTCTATTTCAATTGAGGTTCCCCTCATTCCACTAAACTCCAGCGAGTACAGGCCCAGTGCCATTACACGCTCATCATATGTCAACCTACTCATTCCATGGAACATTCTTGTAAACTTTTGTGACAAGTATCGCAGCAAGCACTTTGACAATTGCCATGTGACTCTTCTTCAGTGTTTAACACCTCTTAGATACTTTCAGTAACCTAACCTCTGAAGTGGAGAATGCCAGAGATTTACATCCCTTTAGAAGTAGAAATCCTGTCACGCTTCATGTTCCAGTTACTACCCCCTTTCTATACTTTCAGATACTTTCCCACCAGTGGAACCATCTAAACATCTATCCTGTCACATTTTCCCTTAGGATTTTTTCCATTAAAATCACTCTGCTTTCTTCTAAACTCCAAAGAATAGTGATACAACTTTAACCATTCATGCTTGGACAACCTTATCATCTCAGGAACTAACCTAATAGATCTTTTCTGAATAGCCTGCAATCATCGTGGCTATCCCTCAAGGTCCAAAACTAATTTATTCTGCCTTGCATTGGGATTCAAAATCTATACACATTCTACAGGTGTGGATCACCAACACCCAAAGCAAATATCATTCCTCACAATTGCTCCAGTCTCCTCTTTATCCAGAAATGCTAATCCTTCTGCTCTTCCTTCTGGCCTGCCTTTCCTAAATCTTGGATATCCCTGTATTTTCAGCTTCCTTCCTTCCCTGTCTAAATAATCCCAATCAGACTGATTTACATTTATTTGTATGATAAAAGTATCTGTTGTATTGCAAATGCCCTGTACATTAAGATACACATCATTTAACCCTGCCATTCATTCCGTCTCCTTTGTATTATTTCCCACTATAGCCTTGTTTGTGTTTGACTTTGGCTTTTCTGCCTTCCATCTTTGCTGATCTCCTTCCTGTATTTTGTTTCCACTCTCTTTGTTCACTGCATAAGTTCCCACCACCCTGTCATTTTATTTTAAACTCTCCTTGACAAAACTTGCAATCACTCAATAGACAATAGACAACGGTGCAGGAGTAGGCCATTTGGCCCTTCGAACCAGCACCCACATACAATGTGATCATGGCTGATCATCCACAATCAGTACTCCGTTCCTGCCTTCTCCACATATCCCCTGACTCCGCTATCTTTAAGGGCCCTATCTAGCTCTCTCTTGAAAGTATCCAGAGAACCAGCCTCCACCACCCTCTGAGGCAGAGAATTCCACAGACTCACAACTCTCTGGGTGAAAAGGTGTTTCCTCATCTCCGTTCTAAATGGCTTACTCCTTATTCTTAAACTGTGTCCCTGGTTCTGGACTCCCCCAACATCAGGAACATGTTTCCTGCCTCTAACGTGTCCAAACCGTTAATAATCTTATATGTTTCAATAAGATCCCTTCTCATCCTTCTAAATTCAAGACTAGAGACGCTCCATTCTCTCAGCATATGACTGTCCCGCCATCCCAGGAATTAACCTTGTGAACCTATGCTGCACTCCCTCCTGGATGTCCTTCCTCAAATTTGGAGACCAAAACTGCACACAATACTCCTGGAGAGAAGGTAGGTATAGGAAGGAAAAGGAGCCGACCTAATCCTGTTCTCCAGAGATGCTGCCTGACCTGCCTAATTACTCCAGCATTTTGTCTATTACGTTAGATCAGCTCAGGCTAGCATGTGGCACTGGTGATAATCTAAGATTGCTACTCTTAAGGTACTTTATTAATTCCCTAACTTTCTACATTCAGCTTGCAAGACCACATCCCTGTATCTATCCATATCGTTATTGCCGTCACACACCTTCACACCCTGCTGTTGAGCCGCCCGTCCCAGAAAGCTCTGCGGCCACTTCAAGACATTGGTATCAGGGAAGCAACATTCCATCCAGGAGGCTCACTTTCAGCCACAGAAACCCACCTGTTCTCTTTATAATAAAATCCCACATCATGTTAACTCTTCTCTCCTGTGCAGCAGAGACAGCTGTGGTTTCACGTACTTCTACCTTCCCTTGGAAACCCATCTCACCCAATACCACCTACTGTCAGATCTCTGTTATAGAGATAGAAACAAGGAACTGCAGACGCAGGTTTATAAGAAAGGACACAAAGGGCTGGAGTAACTCAGGTGGGGTCAAGTAGCATCTCTGGAGAGCATAGATAGATGATTGTTCAGCTTGGGACACTTCTAGGGTTGTCGAAACTGGAAACGTCACCTATCCATGTTCTACGGGGAGCTCGGTTGGGCGACTTTCTAGCGACCTTGCGTGTGGCCATGGTTCTAGGATGAGCCGGGCCAGGAGGGTTCCCCTCCGGGAATGGATACCATTTTTGCATGGTTGTCCAAAATGGAGCTCCTAATGGAGAGGATGCTCCATCAAGATACACTCCGGCAGGAGGAGTTGTGTCTGCGCCGGCCTACGGAGACCCCGCGCCAGCAGCGCCTGAAACAGGGCTGCTTAATCGCTCCCTCTTGGAGCAGGTGAGCTTAACGGGTCAGTTTGATTCTGACGCCGAGTCTGTGGGTATAGCTGTGGAGCATACCCCAAGGGATGAAGGGCACGAGCCAGAAGTACCATTCCTGGCAGCAAGATTTGCCATCCCAAAAGAGTCAGGAGAGCCGCTGGGTGATGAATTGGCTGCAACCATAAACTATCTGGCTTCTCAACAGCTGCAAGAGCTGACTATGGATGAAACAGCCAAAAAATATGAGACCCCAGCTAACTGTGTGCTACGTAAAGTACCAACGGTAAATCACACTATATGGGGCCATATGGGTGTCGGCATCAGATCTCAAGAAATGAAGCTTCAGAGGATGCTGAAGTTGCTCGTTTCGGGCATTACTGCATTCGCCAGATCGATGGGTACCTGTCTGAAATTAATTGTTTGAGGAAAAGTGCCATCCGCCCTACCATCAACCAAAAATTTGCGGCGCTGTGTAAACCCAGCAACATTCAGACACCAAATCTGGTGTTTGGGTAAGACCTCGCGAAAAGAGTTAAGGAGCTCGACGACGAGGCAGGAACGGTGGGACTGATTAAAGAAACGATGGTCAGCAGAACGGTTCGGCGGCAGTTCCCCTACAGGTTGCAGAGACCGGGTCCGGTAAAGGAACAAGACGGCCATTCACTAATGTGCGCAGCTGGCGCGCTACAACTGGGGCACGAGCGAACATGCCTTTTCCCACCAGAAACCGGGGGCAGCAAATTCCACCGGTAACCATGGAGGTAGGTGGGTCTGGTTCTTATAGAAACATATTAAATGAGAAACACCTACAAGTTGGGGGGAGATTATATTTGTTTCTAAAGGAATGGTATGAGATAACATCAGATCCGTTTATACTGGGCAGTGTACAAGGTTTTTGAATTGAATTCCTTCCCAATTTGTGTCCACCCACTCAGCATGTTCCAAGCCGGACACTCATTTTCTCACAAAAAGAGAAGATGGAGGTACAGGCAGAACTTGAAAAATTATACAAAAAGGGGGTAATTGTGAAGTCTGTTCGCCAACTCCACCAATTTGTGTCTAATATTTTTCCTAGGTAAAAAAGGATGGAGGATGTAGAATCATCCTCGACCTGACGAGCCTTAACCCATTTGTACAGTATAAACATTTCAAAATGGAAACTTTTGTTACTGCCAAACATTACTCAGTGCTGTTCATAGGGATGATAGGAGATATTTGAAATTTAGCTGGATGAGTCAATTATGGCCATTCAAAGCACTGCCTAATGGATTAACCTCAGCCCCTAGATTATTTACGAAACTGTTAAAACCAGTACTGGGGCTACTCCGGACTCAGGGTCATGTTGTAATGGCTTATTTGGATGATATTTTAATCATAGGAAAGACTTGGGAAACAGCTGAATCGTCCACTTAAGTTGTTAAGCTCAATTTTGAGAGATTGGGATTTCTTATTCATCCAGATAAATCCAAATTAACACCAGTCAGGGTTATTGATTATTTGGGATTCACTATTAACTCAAATCACATGTCAGTGACTCTGCCCAAGGACAAAAGGCTAGAGTTAATTGAAGGCTGTATCAAGCTCATAGAGGAGCAACAACCTTCAATTAGACAAATGGCCAGCTTGATTGGCAAATTAGTGGCTGCTTTTCCAGCTGTGCAGTTTGGACCTTTGCATTACCAAAAATTACAACGTGCAAAGGAACAGGCACTCAGGCTACATACAGGTCATTATGACAGGCCCATGCAATTACCAGCTGAAGCCATTGCTGACATGCACTGGTGGATAATGAACATCTCAAGTTGTTCCAGCAAAATTCTGGTTGACCAACCTTCCATTGTCTTACAGACTGATGTCAGTGCTCTAGGTTGGGGTGCTACTGATACAATTTCTAGCTGTGGATGAAGATGGATTATGCATGAGGCACCTCTTTTGAAATCACATGGGATTAACTATTTAGAGTTTTTGGGAGCATTTTATGGGCTTAAGGCTTATTGCTCTAGTAAGTGTCACTTGCATGTTCAGCTTCAGATAGACAACACTATGGCAGTGGCATATGTTAATCATATGGGTGGAATCAAGTCGGAATCTTGTGATAGATTGGCTAATCTGATTTGGAACTGGTGTATTACCAGAAACATTTGGCTTTCAGCTATCTACCTACCAGGTAGATTCAACATAGTGGCAGACACCAGGTCACGCAAATTCAATGACAACACAGAATGGATGTTGAATCATGAGGTATTTAGCTCGGTATGGGAAGCCAGATATCGATTTGTTTGCATCCAGACTCAACCACCAGTTACCTAAATATGTTTCATGGGAACCAGACCCTGGGGCAGTAGCAGTTGATGCGTTCTACATTGGGGTGGAATGTTTTTATATGCATTTCCTCCATTTTGTCTCATCAGTCGGTGTCTGCTCAAGATCAAGCAGGACTCCGCCTCAGGAGTGTTGGTGGTACCCGACTGGCCGACTCATTTTCCTCTCGTTTTGGTCACAGCCCCTTATGACTGTTCCGAAACATAGTGACCTACTAGTGCACCCTATAACTGGCGACCAACATCCTTTACATGACCGTATTGATCTGTTAATTTGCAGATTCTGAGGAGTCCCTACCTGGGGCGAGGACTATCCGATCGAACCGTGGATGTGATCATTGCGGCCTGGAGGGATAGTACCCAAAAGCAGTACATCTCTCATGCCAGGAAATGGGAGGTGTTCTACTTACGGGAGAATATTACATATCACACGGCATGCATCTCAGATGTGCTAGAATTCCTGTCAACTCTCTATTTCGATGAAGGGTTATGCTATAGTGCGATCAATACAGCCAGGAGTGTCCTGTCCTCAGACTTGTGGATGGGAACAACATTCTATTGGGTCTCACCCTCTAATATCTCGATTTATGAAGGGAATTTTTAATTCCAATCCCCCCAGGTCCAGGTATTCGATAGTCTGTGATGTAAGCGTGGTACTCACGCTACTTCGTCAGTGGACTCCCATCACATCCCTGTCTTTGGCCAAAGTCACCATGAAGGTAGTCATGCTCATGGCACTGGTTTCAGCACAACAGGTGCAGACATTTAGGTGCAGGCAGTTACTCACGTGACTCCGAAGTAAAATAGTAAGATTAAATGAGAACTTACCAGTTTGAAGTTTGATCTTTATTTTATGAGGAGTTGCAATGAGTGATTACGTGCCCTCCGCTCCCAACCCTCATATCACAAAGGTCGTCTGGTAGTTCTATGTTTCTAATCTTACTATGTTACTTCAATTACTGTTATCTGTGATTTCACGCAGCTGCTTTGAAGATTCCACAGATTCTTGATTCGTGAAGATTCTTCACGTAATCATTCATCGCAACTTTTCATAAAATAAAAATCAAACTTCAAACTGGTAAGTTCTCATTTAATCTTACTATTAATGAGCACACAATAAAAGTAGCGGAAATACAAACTTTTTCTCCGTGCAAAGTTCTCTCTCTCGCCACATGATCCTTCTTGAATCATGATCTCTACCCCAGAGGTGGGATGGTTCTCTGGCAAGAACTCTGATCACAGATCTCTTTTCCCAGGCCACTACAAGCCATTGAGGGTCTCCATGCCAGCTGTGTTCAGAGATTCATTGTCACCATTCCTAATGTGCTTCCACTGTCTTTATACATACTGATGCCCCTGTGGTTCCAGACACAAGGCCTCTGTTCACATTGTGTTTACACTTCCAAGTCCCCTCTCTAATTATATTCTCAAGGCCACTGTATTCACTGTCCTTACACATGTAGGACCATTGTTCTCCTAATGTTTCCATTCTGAACACCTCTGTATCCCCTCTCTTTACACTCCTGGGGCCTCTATTTCCACTGGAGTCAGAGGGTGGTGAATCTGTGGAATTATTTGCCACAGAAGGTTGTTGAGGCCAAGTCAATTGACATTTATAAGGCAGAGATACCGTAAATAGATTCTTGATTAGTACGGGTGTCAGGGGCTATGGGAAGAAAGTAGGAGAATGGTGTTAAGAGGGAGAGATAGATCAGCCATGATTGAATGGCGGTGTAGACATGATGGGCTAAATGGCCTAATTCTGCTCCTATCACATGAAATTATGAACTTATGGACTCCCTTGCATTCTGTTCCTGGTGCGTTTGCACTGTATTTAATTCTCTGTTCCAATCAATTTGTCACCTTTGTACCCACATGAGCAGTTTCCTGCAGCTTGGAATTTTCTTTCCCAACACTAACCACTTCTACTAACATTGGTGTAATTGACAAAATCAGTACTCTTGCAATTATCTTCAACCTTTATGGTGTATTACAAAAAAACAAATAAACTAAATCCCTAAAAAGTCCCATCTGTCATTAAAACTATTGAACATCACTATTCGCTCATACCCACTGGCCCATTTTTTAAAACCAGCATATCCTTTTTCCTTGGATCCCTTGGTTTTTTCCATTCTTACTCAACATGTTAGTGTTTTTGTTTATTGTTCTTATACTACAGCTGAAAGGTGTCTATTTTTGTTCATTATAAGGAATGAACGAGAAACAGTAAACATCCTCAAAATGGTCTATGTCACACAGGATTGAAAAGGTGTGAAAATTTAATTAACCTCATGTTTTCCCCCAAAAATGCAACATTCACACTTCTCCCTCTCAATTTTATTTTCAAATAAAAAATAAAAGGATTTCCAAGGAACCTGTGGAAAGAAAATATATAAAATGCAAAGTTTTAAGAAGGAATTGCAGATGCTGGAAAAATCAAAAGTAGGCAAAAAATGCTGGAGAAACTCAGCGGGTGAGGCAGCATCTATGGAGAAAAGGAGTATAAAATGCAAAGAACATTGAACTTACTGCAAATTATTTCTCCCGCAGCATAAACACAAACTAACTCAATCAAAGGGAATACATTTGTGATGAGTTAGTTGCTGTTAAATAAATCATTATGTTTAGATGTACTGGAGCCACTTCATGTTTGGGTATGGATTGTTTCTGGTTACAAAGTGGAAAATGTCTCGTCCTCCACTGCTCTAAAAGTACAATCAATAGTTTAATGAATAAATTAAAATGCTCCAAATTCAACTCACTGTTTGGTTACAAACCTATGTGCCACATTAAGGTTTGAACATTTGATTCAGCCAACATCAAATCCAACAGTATTTATTGTTACAACTCTATTTGGCAAGCTCTTAAACAGGTTGAAAAAACTTGGCATTAGCTGAATAAAATTAAATACTTTTAATTGAATATTCAAACTTTTTTAATGTTAATGAGCATGCAGTTACAGCAAAACAATATTTTAGATCTGTTTTGCAACATAATTATTTACAGTAAAGAGAGAATTCATTATAAATATTGATAACTGAGAGGTAACAAACATTGATTTAACTCAAACAGATTTATTTTTGTGTTTATGTCTTTCTTAAATCTGAAAGTTCAGTGTTTAAACAAAATGCATTTTTATAAACACAATTCACAGAACACTGTCTTTGGGCTTTGAACTAAATCAAACCCTGTTAGAATGTTATTAGCAAAACCAGATGTTTTTTTCTTTTTCCAATATTATAACAATGATGTTCTGATATGGATGGATGATATCATGCAGATCTTACCACTCCTTTTACATTATACGAATGGTAATTTGTGAAGGATGCATGGTCTCGTTTACAAGTGATCAAAACTAGTCTGAAGGTGAAGACAGAGGAGAGACGGGCTGCACAGCGTCATCCTACTAGTTGCACAACCATCCTGCTCAGTTTCACTGTTTGATTATCACCTTTTCCACAGCCAACAATAGACCATTGTGGGCTCCATCTTTCCTTGATTATCGTTGCTGGTCTTCATTCATCCAAACTTGCATCATTCCATGCCTTCAGTTTTGGGTTGGTGAGCTGGAGTCTAAGCTGTAGATGTAGCGTGAGAAACATGAGGAAGGGGAGAGCTACCTGGAGAGTTTGATACAAGAAGCAGTCATGCCCGATGGTTCAGATGATGCCTAGATTGGGACAGTTGTCTGAGAACCCTCTGTAATATCTAGTGGTCTTGGGCAGAGCAGTTGCTTTAGCAATCTGTGAAGCATCCTAATAGAATGCTTTCTATGGTGCAGCTCTTAAAATTGATAACGGTCATTGGAGACATATCAAATTTCCTTTGTCTTCCGAGAAATTAGAAGCATTGTATGCTTTCTCAGTCGTGACATCAATATGGTTGAAACAGGTCAAATTGTTGGTGATATTTTACACCTGGGAATTTGAACTTTTCAAATCAATATTTCAGCCCCGCTGATGCAGGCACCCTGTTTCCTGAAGTCAGTGACCAGCTCGTTCATTTTGCTGACGTTGAGAGCTAGGGAGTCATCTTGATATCATTTTGTTCCTGTACTCCACCTCATCTTCGTTTGTGATCTGGGTAGGAAAAAAATTGACTCAGAATACTCCGGAAAGAGACATAAAATGCCAGTCAGGCAGCATCTCTGGAAAATAGGTGACATTTTGGGTCGAAACCCTTCTTCGAAAAGGCATAGGTGACGTTTGGTGCACCCCACAATGGTGGTGCCATCTGCAAACCTGCAAACGGAGGAGAGAATTTGGCTGTAGAGTTGTGAGTGTGCAGGGAGTGTAGTAAGGGTTAAGGGTGCGGCCTTGTGGGGCATGTTATTCGTGAAGACATTGGGTATTTTTATATTCATCATTGGATCACGACATTGGATATGTGCATGATGATGTGATGCTAATCTTTAAGCAACACCAGTTCGGTCGCAGCTGGAGAATATACTCTGTGTAGCTCTGGGTCACCACATTACAGGAAGGATGTGATAGCACCGGAGAAAAAGTGCAGAGTAGATTTATGAGGATGTGGTCAGGGCTGAAGAATTATAGATATTTTTTTTAAAGATTAACTTGGCTACGGTTCTTTCCTTTGAAACAAAAAAGAGCCTAAATGAAAATGTAATTGAGATGTGCAAAGATTGCAAGGGACAGGGTGAAAAAGGACCAATTTTCCTTGGCAGACAGCTTCACAACTGAGAGAAGGTAGACACAAAAAGCTGGAGTAACACAGCAGGACAGGCAGGAGCTCTGGAGGGAAGGAATGGGTGACGTTTCGGGTTGAGACCCTTCTTCAGGCTGGTTGGGGATCAAGGGAAACGAGACGCGGTGATGGTGATGTGGAGATAAAGAACAATGAATGAAAGATATGCAACAAAGTAACAATGATAAAGGAAACAGGCCATTGCAAGATGTTTGTAGGGTGAAAATATAAAGCTAGTGCGACTTGGGTGGGGGAGGGATAGAGAGAGGGAATACTGGGGCTACTGTACCTGAAGTGAGAGAAATCAATATTCATACCACTGGGCTGTAAGCTGCCCAAGCGCAATTTGCATTTAGCCTCACTCTGGCAATAGAGGAGACCGAGGACAGAAAGGTCTGCGGAGGAATGGAAAGGAGAATTAAAGTGTCCAGCAACCGGGAGATCAGGTTGGTTCAGGCGGGCTGAGCGAAGGTGTTTCGCGAAACGATCGCCCAGTCTCACCGGTGTATAAAAGTCCACATCTTGAACAACGGATACAGAAGATGAGATTGGAGGAGGCCGAGTTTGGGGACAGGGCCAGTGTACGCCTGGAACAGGGATTGTTCAACGTACCCTAGAAAGAGGCAGGCATAACTGGGGCTCATAAGGATGCCCATAGCTACACCTTGGACTTGGAGGAAGTGGGAGGCGTCAAAGGAGAAGTTGTTGAGGGTGAGGACCAGCTCCACTAGGCGGAGTAGAGTGTTAGTAGTGTTTCTCCCGGTTGCTGGACACTTTTATTCCCCTTCACATTCCTGCACAGACCTTTCTATCCTCGGTCTCCTACATTGTCAGAGTGAGACTTAAACGCAGATCAGAGGAACAGCATCTCATATTTCGCTTGGGCAGCTTACAGCCCAGTGGTATGAATATTGAGTTCTCACAGTTCAGGTAGCCCCGGCATTCCCTCTCTCTAGCTTCTCGTTTTCACCCTACAAACAGCAAACAGTGGCCTGTTTCCTTTATCATTGTTACTTTTTTGCATATCTTCCATTCATTGTTCTTTATCTCTCCACATCACTGTCTATATATCTTGTTTCCCTCATCCCTAACCAGTCGGAAGAAGGCTTTCGACCTGAAATGTCACCCATTCCTTCTCTCCAGAGATGC
Source organism: Okamejei kenojei (assembly GCA_035221665.1). Classification (NCBI taxonomy): domain Eukaryota; kingdom Metazoa; phylum Chordata; class Chondrichthyes; order Rajiformes; family Rajidae; genus Okamejei; species Okamejei kenojei. The sequence continues at coordinate 21,562,969 of CM069131.1, forward strand.
TGCCTGTCCCACTGAGTTACTCCAGCTGTTTGTGTCTTTCTTCGGTTTAAACCAGCATCTGCAGTTCCGTCTTACACATAACTGAGGGACATAGATTGAAGTGAATTGGTGGAGGAGCGCAAGGAAGTTCACAATTGTTTTCACCCAACAAGTGATGGGGTTCTGGAACTCAGTCCTTGAAAGGATTGTGGAGGCACAAACCTTCACATTGGAAAGGTTCCAGGATGAGCATTTGAAAAGCTGTGCCTTTCATTGGCAATGGGTCAATAATAAGGAGTGAGAGTAGCCTAAATGGTTAAGTGGGACAGACCCTTTAGCCAGCTTGGGCACTATCAGGCAAACAGCCCCATCCTGTGTCTTCATTTCTGATGCTATGTTTTTATGCTACACAACTGGGTTTATAACAAACAATAGCAAATTATTAAAAATCATTCGCAACACTAATTTAGTTATGAGAGAACGACCATTCAAACAATTGTTCTCCCCCCTGCTTGTGTTTGTACCATGACTCATTCTGACTATTCTCCCTGTCTGAACCAGACTGATCCCAAAACTAGCATTGGATAGATTCATAGTCATACAGTGTGGAAACGGGCCACTTGGCCCAACTTGCCCACGCTGACCAACATGTTGCATCTAAACTAGTCCCACTTGCCTGCATTTGGCCCATATCCCTCTAAACCTATCATATCCATGTACCTGTCTAATTGCTTCTTATACAATATGCAATTGTCCCTGTCTCAACTACCTCCTCCGGCAGCGTATTCCATACACCCCCACCATCATTTGCGTGAAAAAGTTACCCTTCAGAGTCCTTAAAATATTTCCCCATTGACCTTAAAACTATGGCCTCATGTTCTCAACTCCCCCACTCTAGATCCACCCAATCTATTCCTCTCATGATTTTTATACCTCTATGTGATCACCCCTCACACTCCTGTGCTCCAGGGAATAGAGTCCCAGACTCCTCAACCTCTCCCTACAGTTCAGACCCTCGAGTCCTGGCAACATTCTTGTAAATCTTCTCTGCCCTTTCCAACGTAACATCTTTCCTATAACATGGTGACCAGAACTGAACACAATACTCTAAATGCAGCCTCACCAACATCTTAAATAACTGCAACATAACCTCCCAACTTCTATGCTCAATGCTCAGACTGATGAAGGCCAATGTGCCAAAAGCCTTTAAGGCCACCCCATCTACCTGTGATGCCCAGCATTCTGTGCCATTCTCATTTTCCAACCCATATTGTAGGAGCCATTTTGCTTAAGTTACTTGCTGTTAGCATATTATAGTATTTTGTCTAGATATTTCTAGATGTATCTCTTTTACATGCTTGTCGGAGGGATTTTGATACGTTGATGGGTGTGTCTACTGAGGAGGCTATTGAAGCCACAGGGAGTGGTCAGATCAGATCAGCCACAGGGATGGAAGAAACAACAGATTTTACCACGACATAGTTAGTAAGAACAAAAAGTTACAGCTTGTATTAGAATAAGGAATACTTGATATGAATCATTTCTTTGTTGGTACTACTTCAATAAAGGCCCCATTAATCAAGAAATAATGACTAGAAGATTAGTTTTTACTATCAAGTGCGTAAGTTCTTTCGCTCACATTCCAGAGCAGTAATGGCAATTAAAAGTTGGATATTGGAAAGGCACGAAATTGCCATTATACATATTCTATCGCCATGACCATCCAAATCACCTGTCAGCCCTGCTTTATTCACCCACTACTGTAACTCTTGAGCATGCTTCCGGTAACTTCAAACTCTTAGTAGATTTTCAATAGCTGTTTAGGCCTGAGTTCATTTTTCATCCTTCATAAATTGGCAGACCCAGAATTCTGCTTTCCATATTATTACTGCAGAAAGTCCTGTTCATTTCCACGCTCACCAATGAATATTGTGTTCAGTTCACCAATGAACCAATTTGTAGTTCTCGTCCTTGAGCTAAAATCACTCCATGGCTTCATCTCGCTCTTCCACTATAATCTCTTTACCATTGTAACCTCCTCCAACTACTACAATCTATTCACTCTGTGTCCATCTCCAACCTTGCACATTGCCTGCACGATACCACCAGCGTCAACGCCTTCAGCCTTCAGTCAGATCTAGGTCGTCACTCATCTAAACTTGCATCATTCCATGTCTTCAGTTTCGGGTTGCTGAGCTGGAGTCTAAGCTGCAGATGTAACGTAAGGAACATGAAGAAAGGGTGAGTTACCTGGAGAGTTTGATATAAGAAGCAGTCCTGACCCATGGTATTGATTTAGATTGGGACAGTTGTCTGGGACAGGAGGATGCACCAAGGGGTCAGACAGGTATGGGGACTCAGGACGTATTAATACAGGATGCTCGGCCTCGGGAGTTACTTGCTACTTGTACGAAAGTGAGCAGTGGCCTTAGGGATGATGGGTGATCTGACCATGGTACAGTGGCACAGAGGATATTCAAGTCAGGGAAGTTAAAAGATGAGGCAGGAGAGAGAGACACAGATTTCTGCAACCCTCACTGGGTGTTCCAACAAGCTGTGTGCCACCCAGTGCAAGAATTAAGGGTAACTCCTTGCGATTGGAAAGGAACTTGGAGTGGGAATGGGAGTGGGAGTGGGAGAGCAAGGAGAGGGAAAACGGTTTGCGGGATGGTCAGAATAGAGGTGACAGCTGCAATGGATCTTTGTGACTGGGACTGTAAAATGGCGGCAAAATGGCATCTCTTGCATATGGACACCGTGGGTTGTTCTGCACATTCTGTACTAACCGGGGATTGGGCTTATTTATGGTGATAATCTTGCTGGTCTGCATGCAAAAACATTTTTCACTGCACCTTGGTTCACGTGATAATAAATAAAGCATTGAACCAGGGCGGCAGAGTAGACAGCGCCAGAGACCCTGGGTCGATCCTGACTATGGGGGCTGTCTGAACAGTTTGGATGTTCTCCCTGTGATCTGCATGGGTTTTCTCTGGGAGCTCCAGTTTCCTTCCACACTCCAAAGACGTTTGGGTTTGAAGGTTAATTGGCTTTGGTAAAATTGTAAATTGTCCCTCGCATGTGTAGGATAGTATTAGTGTGCGGGGATCGCTGGTCATCGCAGAATAAACTAAACATCGAACCATTGAAGGATCCATTCAGTCTTCATGGTCTGTGTAAAAACCAGCAACATATGTTCAACCATAAATGAGGTTTTACTGAAACAAGCTCGGAACCTAATTTTACTTCGGAGTCACGTGAGTGATTCCGTGAAGAAGACCCGCCAGGCCGCATGCGCACCAGTACGTCAGCCGCATTTGATGCACAGGGACTGCAAGGAACGGAGCTCCTCCAGCGGGAAGTATGCAGACTCCAGGTAAGTTTAAAAAAACTTTCCACTGGAGCTTGAATCCGTGCTGGCCGGTACGCTATACCAAGTGCTAGCATGGGAAAAACAGGGAAGGGAAAGCGACGCGTTTCAACTGCCCGCGGCAGTTCAGGCTTGGAAGCCCTGCCTCATACCCCTGTTCAGTCGCTAAGTACAGAAACAGCGACTGCAGACTTAGTGCTACACAGCACAGAGCCGTTGCCATTAGGGTACAAGGCAACAGATAAGTCTGCTAGGCCCATGGAGTCGGGGGATGTTTCCTCACCGGGGCTGGATAGAGTGTGTACACGCCTATCCCAAGTGGAGGAACTGTTGCATACAGTCCTCCAAAGAACTTCACTCCAAGAGAAGGAGTGTCAGCGCTTAGGAAAAGAAGCCCCAGCAGCAACAATGCTGCCAGAGAACCATTATCAATTTGAAGAGAGTGCAATGGGCCAGATTAGTCCCGAGCCCGATTCTGATGGGGAAGTTCAGCCAGGAGAAACTGAACTACCAAATGTTCCACCACTGGCACTTCCATTTGCTGTCCCATCAGGAGCAGGTGAGCCACTAGGTGAAGAGCTGGCTACCACAATTAATTACATAGTGTCTCATCAGCTTCAGGAGCTTATTATGGATGAGACAGCCAAATAACACGAGCCTCCAAGCAACTGTGAAGTATTAAGAGTTCCAACGGTGAATCAAGTCATCTGGGGTCAGATGGGACCCGGTATGCGAAGCCAAGAAATAAAAATGCAAAGAATTTTAAAATTATTGGCTGCTGGTATTACAGCGTTCGCAAGAACAATGGATGGTGGTTATATGACCAGAACACACCAAGACGCTCTAGGGTTGTTATGCAACACCCATTTTGAGATCAATGGTCTCAGGAAAAGGGCTATAAGGCCCACCATTAATCCCAGATATGCTGCGCTTTCAAAGCCAGCAAGTATTCAACGACCTGATCTGCTGTTTGGCGCAGATCTAACCAAACAGTTCAAAGAAATAAATGAAGATGCTAAAACAATGAGTCTGATGAGACCAATGATGCGCGGCAGACAGCTGAAGAGAAAGTATCCCTATAAAACCACCTCAGCATCCGGAGCTACTCCAGGAACAAGCCGGGCCTCAGCACAGTGGATGGTATCCCTCGGTGGGAGCACGAGCGACTATGGGAGCTACTGCCAGAGGCTGGAGTCAGCAGGGTGTACCAGTCACCACGGAGGTAAGTGGACCTGGTTCTCATAAAAACATATTAAATATAACTCAAGAGAATATTGGTGGTAGATTACTGCTTTTTTATAATGAATGGAAGCAGCTTACTTCAGATCTATTTATCAGGAGTGTAATTCAAGGGTTTCAGATTTAATTTATTCCAAATGTTACTTTACCTTTCCAACATGGTCCTGTCAGCACACTTTATTTTTCACAAACAGAGGTAATAAAAGTTCAAGCTGAACTCACAAAATTATATAACAAAGGTGTAATTGAAAAGACGGACCATCAAGTCCATCAAATTGTGTCAAATATTTTTCCCCATCCTAAGAGGGACGGAGGATGTAGAATCATTTTGGATCTGACAAAATTAAATACATTTGTACTCTATAGACACTTTAAAATGGAAACATTGGTTACGGCCAAGCAACTCATTTATAAAGGTTGTTATATGGCCACAATAGATCTGAAGGACGCTTATTATTCAGTGCCTGTTCATTGCGAGCATAGAAGGTATTTTAAATTCAATCGGATGAATTAATTATGGCAGTATAAAGCACTGCCAAACGGATTGACCTCAGCCCCTAGAGTATTCATCAAATTGTTAAAACCAATTTTGGGGTTGCTTAGAGGTCAGGGCCATGTGATTATGGCCTATTTGGATGATATTTTAATAAAAGCTTTAAGCCGAAATATCAGTGGCAGTTGTCAAATCCACATTTGAAAAACTGGGGTTTGTCATTCATTTGGAAAAATCCAAACTTACGCCAATTACCACAATTGATTATTTGGGGTTTTCAATTAACTCTATCAAAATGGTAATTACCTTGCCAATTGAAAAAAAAGTACAGAGCTAATTGAGGATTGTGTAACACTTTTAAGCAAGTGTAAACCTTCAATTAGGCAAGTGGCAAGACTTCTTGGGAAAATGGTAGCAGCCATTCCAGCAGTCCAATTTGGGCCTTTGCATTATCAGCAATTACAAAGAGCAGAAGAACAGGCACTTAAGGTACAAATTGGGCATTATGATAGGACCATGCAGTTATCAGCTGAAGCAATTACTGATATTTTATGGTGGATTCAACATGTCTCCAGTAGTTTTAGCATGATGCTGGAACAACCTTCCATGGTTTTGCAGACTGATGTAAGTGACAGAGAATTTACGTAATATGGAGACAGGATTCTTTATCAGTTATAAAAAACCACATAAAAGAGTGTCAGTTAACACTATTTCCAGATGGCTGAAACAAGTTTTGATTGATACAGGTATTAACACAGATGTGTTTACATCTCATTCCACTAGGGCAGCAGCTACTTCGGCGGCCAAAGCGAAGGACGTGCCCGTCGACCATATTATGGCGGCCGCTGGATGGGCAAATGAGCTGATGTTTCAGAATTTTTATCATCGCCCGATTGTTGATCCAGGGCTGTTTGCTAATGCCATTTTAAGTTCTGTTTAAATGCCCTGTATTAAAGAAAAGCTGTCGTTTGTTTATGTTATTAAATAAACCCTATTACTACATTGAATGCAATGTTACTACTAATGCATTATTTCTCATTCGAGTCAATCAATGCAGTGGGATGCCGAGTTTGTAATCTGCGGCATGAAATCACAAAGCTTTGAACTCTTCACGAATCACTCACGTGACTCCGAAGTAAAGTAGTAAGATTAAATGAGAGGGTACACAAAAAGCTGGAGAAACTCAGCGGGTGCAGCAGCATCTAAGGAGCGAAGGAGATAGGCGACGTTTCGGGTCGAGACCCTTCTTCAGACTGATCAGGGAAACGAGAGATATAGACGGTGATGTGGAGAGATAAGGAACAATGAGTGAAAGATATGCAAAAAAGTATCGGTGATAAAGGGAACAAGCCATTAAATGAGAACTTACCAGTTTGAAGTTTGATCTTGATTTTATGAGGAGTTACGTTGGTGATTACGTGCCCACCACGCCCAACCCTCTCTCATAAAAGATCACCTGGTAGTTCTCGAGTCACTGATCTTACTGTTTACTTCGGTGTTGTTTATTTGTGATTTCATACCGCTGCTTTGAAGATTGGTGCACATGCGGCCTGGCGGGTCTTCTTCACTTAATCACCAACGTAACTCCCCATAAAATCAAGATCAAACTTCAAACTGGTAAGTTTTCATTTAATCTTACTATTAAAACACAACCTTCTTAGCCCCCTTCGGTCATGGCTGACCAAGGGTCCCTCCATGGTTGGAGAACGCCAGTGCGTGACTTTGTTTAACATGGGGAGACTGGTGGACAGACAGCCACCACACGGTCCTTGACCGATCTAGGTCAGGATCCAGAGGCATGGAGTCCAAGACGACCAGAGACCCTTTTCTGCTGCAGCCTTCAACTGCCTTCCCAGCCGTTGTGATGCTCCACTAAGGTCAGCCATCATCCTCCGCCTGTTCCATCGTTGAGGTCTTGGTTGGATTGCTCTTTGTCAGAGTCCCCCCCCTCGACTTTACCGCCATGGGTGGCCCTACCGGGAGCATGGCTCCAGACGGCATCGCTCTCAGGATCTCAGGACCACACAAGCTTCTCCACCACGACAAGGTGGCAATCCACAGAGAAAAACACAATACCTCAAGCAGAATCATCTTAGCATCTTTACTTGAATCAAGCATTTTAAATAATTTTGTCAACCCACACCACCTTCAATTTAGATATTCCCCATCATTGTTTCAATTTTTTTTCACCTCTCTGACTTGAATAGTCCTCTATTCATGGTGCCATGATCCAATTGCCCTCCTTCCCTCCAACCATTGTTCACTCCTTACAGAGCGCAAGTAAATCATATCTACTGGACAAGGTGAAAGGCTGAGGATTCTGCATTACTACATCCCTGGTATTCACGCCTGTCTTACTCACACCATCCTCCTGCCTTGCACCTCTGTTTGAGTAGTTTGTAGAGCTATATGCAGAAATAGGGTGAAACAAAGGTTGTTCAGGCATGTGACCTTGATACCAAGGGAAAGAACCAGCTAATCAATTTGGGACAGGCCATGTTTAAACTAGAGACACCAAGAACTGCTGATGCTGGAATGTTAAATGTAAAAATACAGTGTGGTGGAAGAACTCAATGGGTCAGGCAGCATCAGTGGAGGGAAATGGGGATTTCCTTCACAGATGTTATCCGACCTGGTGTTCCCTCTGGTCCTAGAGTCTCCTGCTACTGGAAGCATCCTCTCCGCATCCACTGTATTTAGGCCTTTCATCATTAGGTAAGTTTCAATGAGATCTCCCCTCTTTGGGGATTTTGTGAGTGCCTCAGAAACAATGACAGGAGAAAACATAATAAGCAGAAAAGACAAAGTCTGTGCATTAAATAAATACTTCATATTTGCCTCCACTGCTTAGATCACAGTAACTGTAGTAGCAATGGGATCTAATGATGGCAACGATGGTGTTTTATTAATACCATGAAAGAGAAAGTGCAGAAGTTAATTATAGTAAATAGAAAGGATCTATCTAGCATAACAGTCTACATTTAGGGTTGATAAAGTTATTGATAAAAGGCTTAGAGAGTTAAAGATTTTTATTCTCACCCTAGTAGAAGTGGTCTGGAACTCACTTAAGAAAGGGTGGCAGGAGTATAAAATATCATCACACTTGAGCAGTAACTGGATGAGTACTTGTAGAGGCACAGTGGTGCAGTGGTAGAGTTGCTGCATAACAGTGCCAGAGGTCCAGGTTTGATCCTGACTGTGGGTGCTGTTGGTACAGAGTTTGTACTATGTTCTTCCCGTGACCGCGTGGGTGCTCCGGTTTCCTCCCACACTCCAAACACGTGCAGGTTTGTAGGTTAATTGACTTCAGTAAAAACTGTAAATTGTCCCTAGTGTGCAGTACAGGTGCTCCTCAACTTACGATGAGGTTACGTTCTGATCGTAAATCAAAAATATCGTAAGTCGAAAATGCATATAATACACCTAACCTACTAAACCTCTGCCACGACAAGCACCATGTGCGTGACATAGAGCGCAAACAGCCCCGCTCTGACTGACTTGGAGTGCACTGGCCGGCATCACGAGAGAGTATCGTACCCGGGAAAAGATCAAAATTCGAAGTACGGTTTCTACTGAACGTGTATCGCTTTTGCACCATCGTAAAGTTGAAATATCGTAAGTCGAAGCATCGTAAGTCGAGGAGCATCTGTATAATGCTAGTGTAAAGGGGTCACTGGTCGATGCAAAGGGTTTGTTTCCACGCTGTATCTCTCAAATACTAAACTAAACCTGCAGATCTCAGACCTAATTAGGAATGTGATATTAAATTGAGTAAGGCTTTCACAAACAGCAGCGACATAGTGACTTGAATGACACCTTCTGTGTGATAATATTCCATGGTTTCAAAGCAGTCTTAGCAATGATCTTTCAGAATTCCTTAAATTCTAAAACTGGTCCAGCAATTTGAGTGATACCAAATGTTGTAGTGCATTTTCATAAAAGAGAGAAAGCAAAAACGAGAATCAAGAGCCAGTTGGCCTCACAACTTTAGGCAGCAAATGGCTGGAATCTATCATAAGGATATTGTAACAAAGTACTAGGAGAACACCATGAATTAGGCAGAATCAGTGTGGTTTTATGATGAGATAATTGAGATTTATAGAACGAACTGCTTTTAAATGGACAAAACTATCAGAGCAGAAAAGTGATAAGTGTTATATGGGATTCTCAAGTGATTGGAGGATATTAAAACAGTACAAAAATACAGATCAAGCAGCAAAATGGCTCAGAATATTGTCACAATAAATATAAGAAAACTGTAAATGTACTCTTTTTTTACAAACCTACATTTCAACGTCCCAGATCAGGGGAAAAAGCTCTGCTTTCATGGCTTGGGCATGGTTCACAGAATCTCGGACGGTCTCCCTCTACCCCATCACCTCTGTTGCCTCTTTCAAAGCACAAGTATTTGTTGTAAGTACCTCATTGCCTCGGAGGGGAGTGGGCGGGGAGGGGGGGGAGTAGTCTTAACGTGAGTAAATCAACTCCACCCGCCACCTTCTTGACTGATAGATATTGCAGAGATTGTATGAATGTCCTCGGCATATCCAAAGCAAGTTCATACATAAGTGATAATTAAAGCTCCTCCATGTGGAACAACACTTGGAAGAAGCCATAAAAATTGCATCTGTGCAGAATACAGTCTAGAGGGGGTCTTCAATCTCCAGCACCAAGATTCTACACCACAAATAACTGAGCATGCTATGTGCAGAAGGATGTAGCTGCCAGATTGGATATATATCAGGTAGTGAACAAAAGAACATGATAGATAGAGCAATTTTACCTTCACTAATCCATGGCCCAAACCCATGATAACACTGGCAAAAATGACAGCCACATGAACCACGTGGGTTCAAAGTCTCATCTTCACATCAAGGATGCCTCCATTGTGTTGTGTGGCATCATAAGCCTGCTAAAGAGGAAGACCCTGGTCTGAGCATCCATGAAGCAACATGGACTCTCCGCAGCAGAAATGTACACTAGCACAACCTGTATTTTCCTGGCCGGGCAAATCCCGCCCTCCACAGCGACAATCAAGCCAGAGGGACAATCCTCCTTCAAGGAGTGCAGAACGGCACCAGACGTACTCAGAATAGAGTGCAACCGGGTGAATCTGCAACACAGGACTACCTCCGTGTTAAATTGCAAAAACAAGATGCTGTAGACAGAGCTAAGCAATCCCAGTTAAAAGAATCACTGTGTTTTCCGTATCTCGTCAATGACCGTGATGGACAATTAAACAATTACTGGGAGGGGAATGTACCAAGAATATACCTGTTCTTAGTGATGGAAAGGCCCTGCTTATGAAGGCGAGGCTTAAGAAGAGCTTTAGCATTTGCAGTTGTTTTCAACTAGAATGGACAAATGGATAATTGATCTTGGCTTGGTCTTGAAATGCAGAGCAGCACAGAAGCCGCTTTCAGGCAAGAGCATTCACTCTGTGTGATATCTAGACATGGCTAAGAGTGCTCAACACTTCAATGGCTGTGACAGCCGACAATATGTCACCTGCAGTACTAAAGACATCTTCTCCTGCGTTCTACTAAATTGGTTCAATGCAGCTATAACACCAGCATCTACCTGGCAATGTAGAACATTGCACGGTATTTTCAGATCACAAAAAGAAGGGAACTCCAATCGGCTAATTAATATGCAATCAGACTCGCTATCATCACTAAAGTGCAGCTTGGGGCTTAGAGTATAGGAGTCAGGAAGTGATGTTATAGGACTTTAGTTGGGCTGCATTGGGAGTATTGTCTGCCCATCATGTAATGCTCGTCCCATTACATGATTCTATCTCTCTACCCAATGTATGGCACTCATAATGTTATATACTGTTGTCAGGTCGGCCCCTCATCCTTTGACGTTCCAGAGAAAATGTTATATTGATATGCTGTGATTTTGTTATTGTAATTCTAGTTGTTAAGCAGCACCTTAGATCTGTCCGTGGACTCATCTGCCCTTGAGTGATAAAACACTAACGTTGGATGATCTCTATTGCTAATCATTCCACCATTCTTCAAAGTTGTAGAATTCTCTTCCTAGACATTCCTGCCTCTGACATTCTAAACAGGTTTAAGAAACTTCACTCTGACCAAGTCTTTGGTATTTCTCCTAACCTCTAATTTGGTTCAGTATCATTCTGTCTCAGAATGCTCTATTATATTAAAGGAAAAATATTGCTGATGTTGTTTTGGCAAATCTTACACACAAAGATTTTGAGAACATCCAAGGCAGACAAAAATGCTGGAGAAACTCAGCGGGTGAGGCAGCATCTATGGAGTGAAGGAAATAGGCGACGTTTCGGGTCAAGACCCTTCTTCATCAATATTCATTTGGTTCCAGGTAAACCAGGAAATTACCAAAAATGTAGTTGGGAGTGGATGGATGATGGAGAGGAAGAAATTATAAACATAAATCAACAAATTAACAGCTCAATGTTCAACGCTTTAGTGAGTTAGTGTAAGCATCCCAATGGCTGCTGACAACAATCCTTTATTCTTAATATAGACACAAAATGCTGGAGTAACTCAGTGGGACAGGCAGTATCTCTGGAGAGAAGGAATGGGTGACATTTTGGGTCGAGACCTTTCTTCATACTAGTCAGGGGAGAGGGGATCGAGAGACAAAGATGGCGATGCAGAGAGATATAGAACAAATGAAAGAAAGATATGCAAAAAAGTAACTATGACAAAGGAAACAGGCCATTGTTAGCTGTTTGCTAGGTGACTATAGACAATAGGCAATAGGTGCAGGAATAGGCCATTCGGCCCTTCGAGCCAGCACCGCCATTCAATGTGAACATGGCTGATCATCCACAATCAGTACCCCGTTCCTGCCTTCTCCCTATATCCCATGACTCCGCTATCTTTAAGAACCCTATCTAGCTCTCTCTTGAAAGTATCCAGAGAACTGGCCTCCACCGCCCTCTGAGGCAGAGAAAAAGTGTCTCCTCTCCTCCGTTCTAAATGGCTTATCCCTTATTCTTAAACTGTGGCCCCTGGTTCTGGACTCCCCCAACATCGGGAACATGTTTCCTGCCTCTAGCGTGTCCAAACCCTTAATAATCTTATATGTTTCAATAAGATCCCCTCTCATCCTTCTAAACTCCAGAGTATACAGGCCCAGCCGCTCCATTCTCTCAGCATGTGACAGTCGCGCCATCCTGGGAATTAACCTTGTAAACCTACGCTGCACTCTCCCAATAGCAAGAATGTCCTTCCTCAAGTGTCTTTTAGATAGACACATGGAAGCCTAGGGAATAAAGAGATATAGGCATGTACATATAGATGAGATCGGTTTAACTTGTCATCATGTTGGGCACAAACACTGTGGGCCAAAGGGCCTGTTCCTGTGCTGTACGGTTCCATGTTGTATGTTCTATGTTTCCAGCTCTGGAAAACAACCACACTCTTCGGAAACATATGAAGTATCAGAGAGGGGACAGAAGGGATTCACCGGATATTTCAAAAACAGGAGTGGTTATACCAACATAAATAGAATGGAGAAGTTGGGTTTGTTCTCCTTGAAGCTGAGATATTTATAGAAATGTCTAAGTCTTGCTGTAATAAGGAGAAATGCTTTCTGATAGTTGAAAGTTTGAAGATCAAAAGGATGATCAAAACAGTTGGATGATTGGGAAAATAAAATTGCTGAGTGAATGGCTAGTATTTGGAATGAATCACCTAATTCAGATATTTTGATATTTTATTACATTGCACAACTAGCCTTCAGGGGACTGAATAAATAGAAGGAATAAGCAAAAAGCTGCAGCTAAATGGAAAGCAGGGGAATGGAACAGACTGGATTAGTTTTAAAAAGAGCTGACACAGATTTGATGGGCTGAATGGCTTCTGTCTTTTCTGTACATTTCCATGATTATTTTACAAGTTATAGGAGTAGATTTAAGCCATTCAGCCCATCGCTTCTACTCCGCCATTCAATCATGGATGATCTCTGCCTCCTGATCCCTTTTTCCTGCCTTCTCCCCATCACCCTTGACACCCGTTCTAATCAAGAATGTCTATCTCTGCCTTAAAAATATCCACTGAATTTGCCTCCACAGCCCTCAGTGGCAATGAGTCTGACTAAAGAAGTTCCTCCTCACCTCCTTTCTAAAAGAGCTTTGGGTGAATATGAGTGTGAAGTCCTCCATCCAATATATCAATAACTTTAACTATCAGCACATTAAGTTCCCTGACTGCTTCTATATTTGATTTTGACCAGTGAAATTACCAGGAAATATACCGGAGCTGGATAGGAAAGAAGTGCAGATGCTGGTTTAAACCAAAGATAGGCAGAAAAAGCTGGAGTAACCCAGCGGGTCAGACAGCATCTCTGGAGAAAAGGAACCTGAAATCAGGGTCTGAAGAAGGGTGTCGACCCAAAAGGTCACCTATTCCTTCTCTCCAGAGATTGCTGTCTGACACGCTGAGTTACTCCAGTTTTTTGTGTCTATTTTCAAGTTGCAGGAGCTTTTGGATAAGTCTCGAGATGGTACACTCAGCGATGGATAATGTACCTGTATACTAAAACACCACAACAAGAAAGGAAGGCTTTGAGTAAATGATGAAACATTTTCTTATTAAGAGGCAGACTTTATTAAGGAACAATTAAAAGCTTTGGATTGGAACTTGCTTGGGAATTCTTGGTGCAACTGTGATCTTATCCCCTCACCTGCTACTCCTAATAATAACAGGAGGCCAGGCATTCCCATGCAAATGCAAACTTGCTGTGCAAGCTCTGCCTGTGATTCCATGTCTTTGCCTTGAGTTGTCAGTGAAGCAATAATATGCTGCAACCCACCCTCGTTTATGCTGGGAAATCCACCTGCTTATCCCGCCCCAGGAACCCTGAGCCCACTATTTGAATGGAGAGGAAGAGCCACAAGAGTCAAGGGTAAACTCTGCCTGAACTGCAAATTCCAGGCACTCATTCATCACGAGGCAAATGAGTTCATTCTGCATGGGTTGACGGCAATGAGGGTGTGTTGTAACATGGCAGCAGATCTTGGATGATATGCCATGGACAGCAGGATAAACACCGGAGATTAGCCTGGAATGCATCACGTATAATCAAATTGAAAATTTAAAAGAAAAGACCAAAAGAGGGGTAGGTGAGATGTTGGTGAGATGAAAATAGATGGTTTTAATCATGGGTTAGATATGTGGCTCAAAGGTCATCTCTGGGTTTCAGCACAGAGCGAAGAATAGAATCACTGACTAGAAAGCAATTGGAGACAAAAGATGATCACTTAAAGCTCCCCAGTATTTAGCTGGATGAAATCTCTGTTGATCCAGTGCTGTTTATCAACTGATTAGAGTTCAAGGAGTCGACAGGTGGTGATATGGTCAAAGTGTGACACCATTTTGTGTAGAAACTGAACTTTACTGACTACAATTGCAGTAAAGAACTCTGTTTCATTTAAATATATATATATATCATTTGATAAATATATTAGGAATTTTGACAAAAATGTAAATATGCCGATAAGCAAGTTTGCAGACAACATTGAGGAACGTTTTAGTATATTTATCTTTAGTTTGCAGATACAACATGGAAAAGGTAAGGCCCTTCAGCCCACTGAGTACACACTGACTATTGATCACCCGTTCACACTAGTTCCGTGCAGTTCTGGTTGCCACTTTCTCGTCCACTCTTTACACACTAGGGGCAATATACAGAGGCCGATTAACCTACAAACCTGTAAAAAACTTTGGAATGTGAGAGGAACCCAGAGCAACCTGAAAACATACACACAATCACAGGGAGGATGTGCCAATCCCACACAGACAGCACCCAAGGTCAGGATTGAACTCGGGTCTCTGGTATTGTGAGGTGATAGCCTCAGCAAGTGAACAGCTGTGTCACTTGCTGCCCTTGAAAGATGTCATAGGATACAGCAGGATATAGATCAGTTGAGAAATGGCAGATGGTGTTTAATTCAGACAAGTGTGAAGCATTGCACTTTGAGAGGTCAAATGTAAGAGGAAAATATACAGTAAAGGAGCGCTGATGTACAGAGGGATCTTGGAGTGCAAGTCCATTGTTCCCTAATTAGACAAAAGTAATGGAGGCATATGGCATACAGTCAGTATGTTGAGACAAAAAGTCAGCAAGTCATTTTGCAGCTCCATAAAACCTTGGTTGTGCCACATTTGGAGTATTCTGTGCAGTTCTGATTGCCACATTACAGGAGAGACATGGAGGTTTTGAGAAGGTTACAAAAGAGGTTCACCATGATGTTGCCTGCACGGAAAGTTTTAGCAATAAGAAATGGTTTGTCAAACTTGTTTTCTCTGGAGCGTTAAAGGCTTTTTGGGTAGATTGCCTTCATCCTAGTATGGAAATGTCAAATACTATAGGATATAGTTTTAAGCTGAGAGGGAGGAAGTTTAAAGGAAGTTAGCGAGGGAAGATTTTGTTACTCGGAGGGTGGTAGGTGCCTGGAATTTGCTGCCAGGAAGGGTGGTGGAATCAGATACAATTGCAATGTTTAAGATACAATTAGACAGGCATATAAACAGTGTGTAGGAAGGAACTGCAGGTGTTGGTTTAAACCATAGACACAAAAAAGCTGACGCAATTCAGCAGGTCAGGCAGCATCTCTGGAGAAAAGGAATCGGTGAAGTTGCAGGTCAAGACCCTTCTACTGCTGAGTTACTCCAGCTTTCTGTGTCTATATTCAACATATAAACAGACAGGGCATGGAACGATATAGAACATGTGCTGGCAAATGAGATTAGTTTTAATTGGCATCATGGTCAGCGCAGACATCATGGGTGGAAGCGCCTGTCCCAGCACTGTACTATTCTATGATCCATGTGTTAACATGAGCACGGCGAGGATTAAACCATTTTATCAACATGCATGTGGAATCCAGATGTTGCGGTGGGCAGTTCTGGCAGTTGCTTGTTCAGCATCTGATGAAAATTATTGGCAATGGTTTTATTATTTTCACCCAAGTTGCTCTCCTTTTGCTACGAACACTGCCTAAATCACGTACTTACTGTCTTTGGCCTGAGACCGCCTGGGAATTGTGGCTAGTATCCACATGTCCATAAAACTAGCATTTTGCAGACACCAAACAGATGACCCAATGCAGCTTACTGCTCTAGACTTGGGAAATTCTATCTAGTCTCCAACCCAAGCCGTAGCAAAACAGCTCCTGGGAGAGCGACGGGTGAACTGAAGGGTTCAGGACAACAATATTTCTATATATTTTTTAATCGAGAGGGTGTGTAGGCCAGATCACGATATACATTTAAAGTGGAGGTGGATAAATATGTGAAAGATTAAAAATTAAGGGTAATGAGGAACTGGCACAGAAAAGGAGGCCAACATGTGTTTGTATTCGCTGGAATTTAGAAGGATGAGAGGATATAAACATATAAAATTATAAAAGAATTGGACAAGCTAGATGCAGGAAAAATGTTCCCAATCATGGGCGAGTCCAGAACCAGGGGCTACAGTCGAAGAATAAAGGGGAGGCCACTTAAAACTAAGATGAGAAGAAACTTTTTCATCCAGAGAGTTGTGAATTTGTGAAATTCTCTGCCACAGAAGGCAGTAGAGGCCAATTCACTGGATGAATTTAAAATAGAGTTGGATAGAGCTATAGGGGCTAGCGGAATCAAGGGATATGGGGAGAAGGCAGGCACGGGTTACTGATTGTGGACGATCAGCCATGTTCACAATGAATGGTGGTGCTGGCTCGAAGGGCCAAATGGCCTCCTCCTGCATCTATTTTCTGTTTCTGTTTCTTGATCAGCCATGTCCTCGTTGCAAGGACCTGACAGCAAACTCCTGCTCCGGTTTTCTTGTGTTTTTGTGTTTCGAGTGGGCTTGTGAATTTACCTCTCTTCTGTGCTAATGGAAACTGAACTGCATTTGAGGAAAAAAACTTCCCTTTTTGCCTGACACTTTGTGTGTTTTGGCCAAGTGTTGACAAATCTGTAACAGTTTCTCAAGGAGCTGTTGTCAACCTTATTTACATGTTCCAGGCACCTGCTGTGTCTAAATCATCAGCGTCCAAAATGTCAACTGGGAAAACTCTGTCAGCAGAACAACTTTGTGGGTTACTATAAATTGGTTTACGAAACTTGGACAAAGAGTGAGAATTGTAAAGACAAAGTTCTCGGAATAGTTATAGTTGGGCTTCTGTCTGTAACATTAGGTCAATCTAAAACTGTGAATTTCATTGCGTCATTTTCCCATTGACATACTGCAAATTCTTACAGTTGTCAGTGTGTAATTCAGCCTTAAAGGGACATATCACAATACAAAGATGGAAGTGTTGCTAATGAAGAAAAAGATGCTACTGTGAGTCATGGAAAACCAGCATGGAAACTGGCCCCATGTTCAACTGAGTCAGCACCAACCATCAACTAACAATTTACGCTAATCCTACATCCCATTATTTATTCTTCCCACATTCTCATCACCTCACTCAACTAGATATTTCTGTCTTTGGGTCTAAAATTAATTGAAGTCCTTCATGAATCCAGAAAAAAACACATACCCAAACCCTATACCCTATAATTCCCAGTAATTTATATTCTATCTTCAATTTTGACTAATCATGACAGCCTCTTTCTTAACTTTCCACACATTTTCCACACGGGTATTATCTCAAAAATGCCTGGCAAATTAGATCATTAAATTATACCTGAGCATAGAAGACCAACTACCATCCGGGCTGGAAAGGGTTCAAGGATATAATATGTATGTCCAAGTACTCAAACAGTAGTTCGTTTTAGTGGTGATATGCAGCTTGAATTTCAGATTGCACATTAACCCAGTGAGAGTAGTTTTACTATTATTCAAGAAACAGGAATTAATAAAATACCTCAGAACACCCATATTGTCCAAATTGTTTGGATGTAGGTTCCCTTCCTCTGTTTTCTTTCTGGGCTTTCCCAGCTCTGAACTGAAATGTTAGGTGTGTTCTTCTCTCTCCTGATGCTGTCTGACCCGCTAAGCTTTTTCTGCAGTTTCATCATTTATCTCAAACTTCCAGTGTGTATTATGCTTTTACTTTTGCTTCCTAATTTGTACTTGAGAGTCAATCATTGTTGCATCTACCGGAGTTTGGAAGAGTGAAGAGAGAACCTGATTGAAATGCATGAGACCTGAAGGGTTTTGATCATGTGAATGTGGAGACAATGATTTCTCGTGTAGGGCAATCTGGAACAAGAGTAAGAGATGCTCATTAGTTACCTAGAAATGATGTGATTTTTTTTCTCTCTCGGATGGTTGTAAATATTTAGAAATATCTTCATCAGAGTACAGTGGAAGAAGAATCTTGGAATAATTTTAGCCAAAGTTAGATTCTTGATATGCAAAAGGCTGACAATGCCAGGAATATGGAGTTATAATTTGCATTCAGATTAGCTAAGATCTAATTGAATAAGAGAATTGGTTTGAGGGGCTGAGTGGTCTTTTCCTGCTTCTAAAGTGTCTTTTTGTGCACTGTGCAGTAAAATGTTAACTGAGTTTGGATAATAAAATCAGTATTAGCAAGAAAACAAACAGCAAAATGAAAACATACAGGGTGAAGTTTTTATAGAATATTGTGTTCCATTAATTCTTGCATCAATAAAGTAACCACTCAGATATTGCCACCCATGAAGTTGCAGGTATGGCCATTAACATTCTCAGCACACATAGATGATAAATACATTATAGTTTGTCCAAGAATGGACAAAATGTTGGATAACAATTTTTTACTCTCAAAAAGAGAAGTTAAGAAATGTTGATACACTCCTCACCAAATGTCCAATTCTTTGGGGTTAAACGTAATTAATCAGACATGGGTGAGTTTCTATCATTAATCCTCACATCCACTTATTGCTTTTACAATGTCTAGAAGAACTTTGAAGGAAGGAAGTACGTGGACAGGTCGCAGAAGCTCTAAACCATGTGAGTTGAGGTGTTGCTCAGTATATAGAGAATTGGGGAAATTTTGCTTCCCACCTATTGTTGGGAATTTACCACAACTTTAAGGGCGCAACTAATAGGGCATTATTAGCATGACCAGTTCCTGGAGCCATGGCAAAAATCACCATCAAGCTGACGATAAATGGTTCCTAATTGGAGAACAATACATCCAGTTTACCAAAAGAGATGCAACGCTCCTTTATTATAATTCAATCTCAGAATACTAAAATATAGCTGTCAGAATCAAATGGATTTCTTCATTTTCCGGCTTCAAGGTTTTTTTGCTGATCATGTTAGCAGATCATTTTCATTTGTGTTTTGCAAATCGGGGACATATTCCTTAACAAGTTTGGTACTTCCTCATTATGCATCAATTAGGAGATTTTATTAAAGAAAATAAAGATTAAATATCACTGAAAAAAGAGAGAGAAGAGTGATGTAAAGAGGGAGGAGGAATTAAAAAATGGGGGGGGGGGGGGGTGGAAGGACATAAAAATGCCTTTATTATCCTGTAAGAAGCAGTCTTGGTTTTATTTTCATTATGAGAGTGGTGAGCAAGATTTCTATTGTAAGTCTTTGGAGGTCCAAATCCTGTCAACATAATTCCACATGAACCCACACAACACAGCCCCCTGGCATCCCATCACAGGAACGTTTAGAATTACTGCTTGTAAGTTAACTGGTTTCAACAGCTGACGCTGGGTTTGTCACTGTGCATCAATGGTATCAGCACTGTTGATGCCATTTTTCCAAGGCCACTGCTGAGTTTACAGCAGGCATGAGAACATCCCAGGAGAAATTGAAACCCTTCGCATTGCAGTGCTGGCTCTACACATTTATTTGATACCAGAGATATCTTTAAAGGTAGACGTCCAACAAATCTATCTTTCAAGGGAAACAACATTTGCTGGTTTAAATCTAGCCATGAAACGCCTTAGCTCAAAAATATATCTAAAGATGGCAAAAGGCAAGGCCATTTGTTAACGTAAAATAATCAGTTCTCTTATGAGACATTTAGTTTTATGGATGCCTAACGCAGCCTAACGCAGTAAGACTTTAGCACGGAATGTAAAGTGTGGAATGCAGCACAATCAGAGTTCTGCATTGTTGGGGCAATTACAGGACAGTTAATTAACCAGCATATGATTTATAAACATAGCTTTGATTTTCTGCTGCTTTACTTTGCGTTTTGTCTATATTGCCTTCATCATTTTCTGTGATGGATAATAACAGAGCAGGTAAAATGGAAATGCCAGTGAATGAGAAATTATTGGGATGATGGTTTCATGAGTTTGGTCACTGACAGAGTAAGACCACACAGGGGCAGTCAATGTTAAGGGCCTGTCCCACTTTCCTGAGTTATTCACGAATTTTACTCTAGACTTATGGAGATCTACTGTATACTTTGCATCCTTTCAATCACAAAGCTCAGCCTTGTAGCCAGTCAAAGGGCCATAGATCTGGAAAAGGCAAAAGAATGGAAAGTAAAGGGCCTTTCATTTCCCACTTTCCCGTGTTACTCACAAATTCTCCTGAGTTATTCACGAATTCTCTCGAGTTTTCAAACTCACAGAGTCGGGACGTTTTTTCAGCATGATGAAAAATGTCCACGAGTCAACAAAATAGCCCCGAGTACCTACGGCTGGCATAACGAGCCGCGACAATATATCCACGGACTCCTACGGACTTGTTACGAACATTCTGCGAGTTTGAAAACTCGGGAGAATTCGTGAATAACTCAGGAGAATTTGCGAATAACACGGGAAAGTGGGACAGGCCCTTTACTTTCCATTCGTTTGCCTTTTCCAGATCTATTGCCCTTTGACTGGCTACAAGGCTGAGCTTTGTGATTGAAAGGCTGTAAAGTACACAGCAGATCTCCATAAGTCTAGAGTCCTGGGTTGCTGAGTGCTGCAGGCCCCCTTCGCAGCCATTCAGGTGAATGCCCATGCATCAGAGTATGGCAGCCCCTTATTTGGTACATGTTCTTTGCCATGTTGCTCTAGCTGCCCAGTAGACATGCATGCGAGTGTTACACGGGTGGGTTTACACTAGATGGAAGGGTTCAATGATTCAATGGTGTTTCATTGTCACATATGCACTGCAGTGAAATTCTTGCATCCTTTGCCATATGTTGGTGTCATTTACAAAATAAAAATAAAAAGTCCAAACTTCAAGGTCCGGTCCACATGCTGGATGTACTGGAATGTCCCTGATCCAGGTAAGCCCAGGTAAGCCCCAGGCTGCCACAGGGCCTCCACCCTCGACCAGCTCGGCCCACCAACTGATGACCCTCTCATCACCCGAGACCTTCTGTGTCTTGGGGTTACCGCCTGCGGCCAACCTTGAAGGCGCTGGAGTCAATGACCCAGTCCCTCACCTACCAGCCCACTCCTTGCGTCCGTCATCGCCGACGGCTCCTCTCCCTCGACTCTCCGGTCTTCGTGGCCGAGCTCGGCGGCTTTGGAGCTTCCCGTACAGGCAGTGATCACAGAGGTGACCCAGACCGGCCACCATCCATGACCATGGGCGTAACACCAAGTCCATCTTTGTTCTTGGCAGCCACCAGGTCTGTGCTTGTTCTCTGCTGCCCTGCCGGGAGGGGCAGGATCCAATACCTGAGGCAGGTTAGTCGGTATGGAAGATGATGAAAGGAAGTTCAAAGGACAAAGGACAAATGACAAAGGACATTTATTATCACATACACCAATTGGTGTAGTGAAATTTGAGTTGCCATTTGCAGCACACCAATAAAAATAAAACACAACATTAAAGAATTTGACATTAAACATAAAAACATCCCCCCACAATGGTTCCAACTGTGAGGGAAAGCAGCAAAGTCCAGTCCTCTTCTCTTGTTCACCCCATGGTTGGGGCCTATTTGAGGCTACCACAGTTGCCGAACATCGAATTCTCTCAATTCTGTTAACCCTTGCTGTCTCCTCCCCTTCCCACCTCTCCCTCAGCCCTCGGGCTCCTCCTCCTCCTTTTTCCTTTCTTCCCCCCGCCTCCCCCCCACCCCCCATCAGTCTGAAGAAGGGTTTCGGCCCAAAACGTTGCCTATCTCCCTCGCTCCATAGATGCTGCTGCACCCGCTGAGTTTCTCCAGCATTTTGCGTACCCTCGATTTTCCAGCATCTGCAGTTCCTTCTTTAACAATTAGTTCAAATCCTTTCATTTCAGTAAAAAAACAGATGGGCGCTGCTATTTGCCAGCATCACAGGTTCCCTAAAAATGCCGGTAGCCATCAACAGCATGCCTGTGCTCCCAATGGGTCCAATTAACTTTCTATATCTTTTCCGCAACAGGAAATGTCTCTACTTTCTTTGGTGATCAGGAGTTTGTGGATCATCAGGAGAAGTTACTCATTGTGAATGCCAAAAGTATACGTGGTATATTCATCAGCACGCATGACAGTGTCTGTGGACAGCACAGCTTGGAGGGAGGGATCCTGAAGGGAAAGGGCAGCTCTTTACTTCCTCCGCCAGCTCGACCAAGATGCCCATCAATGCTAGATCCATTTGCTCGAGCATGATCCATATCCCTCTACATTATTCCTATTTATGTACCTGCAAAAAAGTACTTTCAATCTTTTTTATATCTGCCTCAACCACATCATCTAGCTGTTTGTTCTCAACACTTTAGACTTTACACTTAGAGATACAGTGCGGAAACAGACCCTTCGTCCCACTGAGTCTACGCCGACCAGCAGTCATCCCCATACACTAACATTATCCTGCACATTAAGGACATCGTACAATTTTTACCAAAGCCAATTAACCTACAAACCTGTACATCTTTGGAATGTGGGAGGTAACCGGAACACTTGGAGAAAAATCATGTGGTCACGGGGAGAAGATACAAACTCCATGCAGACAGCACCTGTAGTCAGGATCGAACCCGGGTCTCTGGAGCTGCAAGACAAGCAACTATACCGCTGCGCCACTGTGCCGATACATATCCTCCTCTGGCTGGAAAAGGATGCCCCCTCAGTTTTAGCTCACAATTCAGCAAATATACCACTGCAGTACGATTTCTAATACCTCTTTGACCAAATTCAGGCTCTCCAATGGGAGTGATAAATGGGCCTTGGTGCTATGTGCGGTACAACGTCAGCGTACCAAATAATGAGTGAAATCCAATCTCTCAGGCTAAGGTTCATACGACAAGATTCTGCGTCCAAACCACGTTGCTGTATTATTTTCTGGAATAATGTTTCAAGCTATACAATTAGAGGTCGAGGCTGAAAGTTTGATTATGTATAGATGTGTGCGTTTTTAAATGTTGGCAGCTCCACCATCATCTCGTTACAGCCTGCAATCTGAAGCCACCATGGAGGTATATGTTTTTGAGGGGGAAGGTGAAAGTCAAATCATAGTTTTGTGTCACTGTCACGGGAGGGCTTGTAATAGATTTATATGGTTCTAATACTCACAAAGTAGTTTCATGCATCAGATAAAAGACAAATGTGGCCAATTTTTGTATGTATGGGACAGGCATTAATGCTGTTTATGTTGTTGTATGCTCGTGAGCCTGACTGTGATTAGCTGAGGTTGGCAGCTAAGTGATTACATACCATATTTACTCCACTGCGGTAGACCAAGTCCTTTCTGCTTGGTTGTTTTTTGCCCTCTGGGCCCTTTTTCCAACTGCTTCCAAACATCTGATGCTGCTGATTATTTTGGACGCTGTGTCTTTGACACACATATGGTTAAGTATACAGTAGCATGTGCTGAGGAAAAGAGCATACAGTGCTTGCAGATAAAAGAATAACAGATTTTGTTACTGTCACTACAAATGAAGTATTTTCATTACGTAATATATCTCACTCCCCAATATGTATCAATTACCTCTGACATTTTCTATTTGTTTATTCCAACTGGAAAGGTGAATGTAATATAAACCACTGCACATATAAACCTATAAATTGCCTGGAGTTATTAGCGCATCGACATTTAGTGACCTTTGATATATTGTTTTCTCCTGCAGCTTATTGCAACAATAATACATTTGTCTTATTCTTGCCATTATTTTGATAATTTTGCAGCGTCATCTCTAGCTTCAAAGTCCACGAGGCCTTGCTGCCTTCTTATAAGGCCACACACCAACGTTTAGATTGGTTTCCACCTCACCTTTTTTTCCATGTCTCCCGTACAAGCAAAGAAAAATAACTTGTTCTTCTGCTATTGACAAAGCCACCCTTGGCCACCGCAGGCCGAGCACAACCACTCCACCAGAAGTAGGTTCCAACTTTCCTGCCCCTTCGTTATGAGGTGCCAGACCTCTTCTTTGCATGTCCAAGGCGAAGGTGGCTGAATTGGGAGAGCAGCACAAAGACCAATTCAGAGGTTACTTATGCTCCAACACTGCATGTTTGTACTCAAGTATGAATGTCACTGTGACACTTTGCAAACAAAGACTACACTATTCAGATATGGTTTTATGTTGGCTCTGTCAAAGAGCTGAGTAGTGGCGAAGATAGCTGAGTTGTCTTGTTTTCTGCTGACTCTGAATGCTCACTTTGTATCTTATTAGCCCATTGTAACCACATGAGTGGGCAGTCAACATCCATGCTTTTTTCCTAAAGTTTGCAATTCTCCCTGCAGCACGACTGAAGTCCGGAAGTCTATGGCTCTAGCTTCAGATGCTTTGGGGCTTCCTTCTGCCAAGCTGGTTATACCACGTACAAGTGACTCTGGGTCTTACACCCAGCCTGAACTCCATCATCATCCAGCACTGACTCTCTCCCAGGTCTGAACTTTACCTGTAATAAGAATAAAAATGCTGGAGTAACATTTTGGGACGGTGGTCCGAAATGTCACCCATTCTTTTTCTCCAGAGGCGCTGCCTGACCCGCTGAGTTACTCCAGCATTTTGTGTCTATCTTTGGGATAAACCAGCATCTGCAGTTCCTTCCTACACATTTACCTGTTATAAAACGTACTTCATTTGAGTGAGTTAGTCTCCATCCTTGGTCAAATCTAATAGAAGCTGACCTACATACTGCAAGGTGGGGGTTTGAATGAGAGGAAAATGGGAGGAAAAACTAACTCAGAGCTGATTGCAAAACAAGAGTGGCAAATTTACAATGATCTAGAGCTATGGAAGACTGAGGTATAACTTATGACGATAAATGTTCCTACACTTTTCCTCCAGCTCTGAAAGTCTTTCTACAACCAGTATTCATGGGATATACTGTAGCTCGACTACAGAAATGGACAGAGAAATGGCAGATACAGTTTAATCCAAGCAAGTGTGAGCTATTGCACTTTGGGAAGTTGAATGTCAGGGGAAAGTATACAGTTAATGGCATTGCCCTTAACAGCATTGATGTACAGGGGGAGCTCAGGGTCCTGGTCCACAGCTTCCTGAAAGTGGTAGCATAAGTAGAAGGCATAGTGTAGAAGTAGAATAAGTAGAAGGCATAATGGTGAAGAAGGCATATGTTGTGCTTGCTTTCATCAGTCACGCTATTTAGTATAGGAGTCACAAGGTCATTTTGCAGCTTTATAGGTCTTTGGCTCGGCCGCATTTAAAATATTGTGTCCACAAGATGTGAAAGATTTGGAGAGGGTGCTGAAGAGGATTAGCAGAATGCTGCCAAGATTTGAGGACATTAGCTATAAGGAGCTGTTGGACAAACTTGGATTGCTTTCTCTGGAATGTCGGAGCCTGATGGAAGACCTGATAAAATGATATCGACTTGAGATCGGCTCAGGTAAGGTGGGCAGTCAGGACCTTTTTCCCAGGGTGGAAATGGCAATGGCTATGGGAAACGGCATTAAGGTGAGAAGAAGATGCGAGCGACACAGAGAGTGGTGAATATCTGGAATGTGCTGCCAGAAATTGGGGTGGAAAAAAATATGATAGTGGCATTTAAGAGGCTTATGGATAGGCACATGGAAATACAGGGAATGGAAAGATATGGATCACGTGCAGGCAGAGGAGATTAGTTTAATTTTGCATCACGTTCAGCAAAGACATTGTAGGCCAAAGGGCCAGTTCATGTGCTGTTGTGTTCTATATTCTCTGTTATTACCTACGAGAGGAGTAATTGGCTGACTGATGAATTATAATATGAAATAAATAATTTATCTGAAATTGACTGTAAATATGAAACGCAGCTAATCCCCGTATTACAGCCGGCAAGTTGCAGAAATTCGCCGTCTTGGAATTCACAAAATCACTACCCAAAAATTTGTTCTTGGAATAAAATTTGTTCTTAGAGAATTTACGTGGAAAAAAAGCTAAATGAAAAAAACAACATGCAAAATATATCTATTTTTATATTTTTCAACTCGCATTTCTTGACATACCAATAATGTGCCAGATTTTTTGGGTCGGTAGCTTCATTTTGTTGCTTGGGCAAGTTGTTTTTCAACAGTTTTCC
This sequence comes from Okamejei kenojei, assembly GCA_035221665.1. Lineage (NCBI taxonomy): Eukaryota > Metazoa > Chordata > Chondrichthyes > Rajiformes > Rajidae > Okamejei > Okamejei kenojei. Next base: position 21,589,375 of record CM069131.1, read on the forward strand.
GCACATCTCAAGATGTCTGAAATCGGGCTGGCATGTTTAAGTGCAAGTTGCAAATCTAAACAACCACTGTTGGTTGTTGTGCATTGTATCATTAAACTATCTGATCCATATTTGATATGCAAGCATATGTCTCCATGCAAACTATAAGCTGGAAGGTTATAATCATCTGCAGTTGCTTCTGTCTCCAAATGCAGTTGCTGGCCGCTTAAGAGATTTGCTTTGGAAACTGACAAGGCAATTTCTTAAGTGTCCCCCACTGCAAACCCTCAGCGGCAGTATGACTATTATCAAAAGGAAAACATCCCATAAGGTTGCATCTCCACTTATAGAATGGGACTAAATGGGAAACAGGGTTTTGCAGTATGTGAAATCAAGAAACACATTTTTTAGGGTCCCATGCCAGGATGGTTTGTAGAGCATTATTAGCCATGGAGCATACCAGGCGGGTGACAGCTCAAATCCAAAGGCAAATAAGGTCTACAAAAGTTGTGTAGAGAGAGTTGTGTAGATGTGGTCATGAAATAGTCTTTTAACCACGTTAAATTGTTCCAGTGAACACTATTCCGTTGTTGCAAACTATTTGGACAATAGTGATTAATAATAAATGTCAGTCTGGATGCTTTCTGTGAATAGACACAAAAAGATGGAGTAACTTAACAGGTCAGACAGCATCTCGGTGAAAAAGAATGGGTGACGTTTTGGGTCGAGACCTTTCTTCAGACTTCATGGTCCAAGGGTAAGTGGGAGGAGGTGTCCGAGAGCTAGCACCCGGCCACAGTGCGGTAGAGGTCAGCTCGCCAGGCTACCGTGGCACCTCCCTGGTCGGCGGGTTTATGATACGATAGGATACAATAAACTTTATCCATCCGTAGAGGGAATTTGGTCTAGAAGAGATGCAGTCGATGATAATGTCAAGGTTGCTGCAGACTGAGCGGATGGCTGGACGTTCAGAGGGGGTGAGATTAGAATAGGTAAGGGGAGTGGAAAAGTTGAGGGTTGATGTTACACCAGCAGTTGAAAGTAAAATGGTCTAAAGAGGGTAGTAAGCCATCCGGGGAGACCAAGAGGAGGGGGACCGGTAGAGACAGGGCTACTATAATTTATAGAAGTAAAAATAAATGGTTTTTTTTTAATCAATTGGGATATTACACTTACTTACTTATTAAATAATTGCTTGGACTCTCAAATGTAGCCATTTTTAAATGAATATATTTTTTCAAATTCGTACAAGTACGATCCTAAAGCTTCCATCAAACTACTGCTCTCCGAGGGTTAAGGCTGTTGAGTGTTACTTCATTATAGTGTTTATTCATATGGCTCGGAAATGATCCACGGGGAAGAAGAAAAATACACAGATTTACTCTGCAATACATACTAAAATAATCCAAAAGTAAGCCCATTAACACATACCATATTTCACATGTTGCTGACATCTTCAGAAAATCTAAGATAATGGCAAACCGAGCCCTTTGGGATTCAAAGGCATGGGGTTAATAGGAATCTGTTGTTTGCGAGATAAACATTTGGACCAGGCAAGTTTTCTTTTATTTTCTCCCCTGCTTCAAATTCTTACCAGGAAGGCACTGTCCACAACCAGGGCCTCTTTCTAGGCCTCTGCCAATCCCATTGTACAGGCAGCCACTGGGACATACACATGGGTATCGTGGAGTAATTTATCCCCATGATCTTGCTTCCATGAGAAGCACTTGCACTCTTTACCTCTCCGTGAGAAATCCATCATGTGTGGAAAGATTGCAGCAACCTTCCAACCTATCCAAGTACTGCACACCATGTCCAGGAGCCAAAGACCGTTGCCCTGCTTGGCTGGGAGGTGTCAGCAATCAAGTCTGCAGCATTTTGCAATGTATCTCATTTTCAACAACTACAGTCGCAGGATCATATTTTTGTTCCCATTTAAACCTTGGAACAACATGCCAAAACCAAGAAGGAGCCCAACGACACACCACCAACAAAGGTAAAATGTTGCTGTTTGACAACTAATTACTGTAAAAAAAAAAATAGAGGACAAGGCAACACAATGGTGCATATGGTAGAGCTGCTGCCTCCCAGCTCCAGCAACCCAGCTTCATTTCCGACATCCAATGCTGTCCATGTGGAATTTGCACTTAATCCCAATCGCTGTGAGATTTTCCTCCAGTTCTCATCCACATCCTCGAGCAGAGTGATAGGTTAATTGGCCACTATCAATCCCACCTAGTGTGTAAGTGAGAGGTAAAACTGGGGAGTAGTTATTGAGAATGTGGGAGATTAAAATAGGATTAGTGTAGGATTATTGTAAATGGGTTTACAATGGTCAAAAACATTGACCCAGTGGGCTGAAGGGCCTGTTTCCTCGTTGACTTTAGCAGATTCTGAGTTTCTCTGAGTAGAAACAGAGCAGTGAAGATGAAAGACGGGAGAACTCAAATAGATTGAGGTGCTTGAGATGTACAAGTGGACACAGCCATTCACTAATATCTTAAATGAATGGTAAGACACATGGTATTTTAAGGTCCTGATAGAGGTCATGGAATGGCTGATAAATAATAAAAGATATGTGATACTACTGCCAGCAGTGGGGTTGGATATATAAAACATGCTTTGATACCACAGAGGCAACACAAGAGGATATAGTGTGTAGGCAGGCACTGGAGATGCTGGTTTATACCAAAGATAGACACCAAAATTCTGGAGTTACTCAGCGGGTCTGGCAACATCTCAGGAGAAAAATAATTGGTGATACTTTGGGTCAAAAATAAGGATTCTGACCCGAAACATCTATTGTTTTTCTCCAGAAATGCTGCCTGTTTCTCAAGCATTTTGTGTCTAACAAGCAGCCTTTGAATGGGACAGTTCAATTCAATATTGTCCAAGAAAATACTGGCAGAGGAGTTAAATATTAAGAACTGCATTGCAGTATTTGCAGTGGTAGGAGGCAGCATTTCAGATTATAAACCAGGTTTCCTGGAGTATAATGTTCAATTGCAAGCTGACCCATAAAGAGAATATTAATGGTCTTGTCTTCTCCATCAAGGCTGGTTATGTAGACCCTTGAATGGGTTTGGCAGAAATCCAGCATTTCATGTGTGTAACAATGGCAAGTGGTTCAGGGTTACTTGGGTAGACGAAGTAGAAGGCCTGACCACGGCTGCCATGGCAACCATCCAGTTTCATAATGGCCTCACAATCCCAAAGCACCATACCCACCCCCCACTTCTAAACAGCTAACCATTCGCAGCGGCCTTAGTTGCTCACAGCGTGAAAGCTATTGCAGTCACCTGACGATACCAACTTCAAACCACTGCAGCTTAAGGTTTTGGTTACCCTGCTATCTGGAAGGAGTGGAAGCAGGCCTGAGGGGCGATCTTATATATAAAATATATATATAATTGTATATATATATATTTATCAAGGTAGGCTTGTAGGGGAGAGGTTGAGCAAGCTAGGACTTTATTCGCTGGAGTGCAGGAGGCTGAGGGGCGATCTTATATATAAAATAATAAGAATAGATAGGGTGCATGTGTAGAGTCTTTTGCCCAGAGTAGGGGAATCGTGAACCACAGGACACAGATTTAAGGTGACAAGGAAACGATTTAATAAGAATCTGGGGGGCAACATTTTCACACGGGTGGGTGTATTGAACAAGCTGCCAGAGGAGGTAGTTGAGGCAAGTACTATACGTAACAATATTTAAAAGACATTTGGTCAGGTACATGGATTGGAAATGTTTAGAAGAAAATGGGCCAAACTGGGGAGGTGAGATTAGTATAGATGGGGCATCTTGGTAGGCATGGGCAAGTTTCCATGCAACATGACTCTATGACTCTAAGAGCACGTTGTCTAGTCACACTAACCATATAACTTCAAAAGTGAGACACATCCAAATGAATAAAGACCAATGAATGAGAACAGATGGAAGGCAGCATTTACAAAAGAAGGTTCCTGACTCGAAACATCACCCATCCAAGTTTTCCAGAGATGCTGCCTGTCCTGTTGAGTCACTCCAGCACTCTGTACCTTTTCTTTGGGCAGCGTTTACACGCATTATACATAAATTGTAACTCACCTTCTTTCAGAGAAAATCTGAGGGGCAAACAATAGGAGCATTTGCAACTTATTACATGATTGTCCCTTCCTTCTTTGTTTTTTTTTTTAATGAGTTAAATGTATGTTTTTTTAGTGTTCTTTAGCTTGTTTTATGAGGGGGGGTGGGGGTGGGGGTAGGGGGGGGGTGGGGTTGGGGGACTCTTTTTCTAATATCTTACCTCGACTGAGATGCAATATTTTTCTGTATCGCATCTCCATCCACACTGCGGCCTAACATCGAGGAGTTGGTGGCCTTTGCTGAAGACCAACTTTGGGAGGTCCACCACGGAAGCCTGTGGACTTACCATCGCGGATCTCATGATCCCTTTGCCAGGGATCAACTTCTGGGCTCTAACCACGGGAACCTGTGGACTTTAACATTGTGGAGCTCGCGGTCTCTGGTTAGACACCGACCTTGGGAAATCCAAGCAGCAGGAGCTTCGACCACCCTGACTGCGGATGGTTCGACTGCTCCAACCCATGGAGAATAAAGAGGGAGAAGATTGGCCTTTATTGCCTTCCATCACAGTGAGGAACATGGGGAATCCGCTGTGGTGGATGTTTATGTTATCGTTTATGTTGTTGTGTGTCTTGTTGCTTTTTTTTTAGTATGGCTGTATGGCAATTTGAATTTCACTGTACCTTAATTGGTACATGTGACAATAAACTGACCTTGAAACCCTGATTTTGTCTGATAGTTCTTAAGGTCATTTTTTCCATTTTCAAGGGGAAACAAAACTATACGTCGTTAAAGAAGACAGTCAACAATAATTCAAATAGGTAATTTGGGAGTGTACCTGAGGCATGTTATAAAAAGGAGGCTTTTCTTCATGGAGATGCTTGGTACAAATGTCGAACCAACAGGATTTCTAGTCGGATGCTGGATTGTTGGAGCTTCATAGTCATCTCATTAGAGCATAAGCAACAGTATAAACTGCTGGACAACATTTCAAAATAAAGGCACATTTCAAAATAAAAACTGTTATCCTACATTGTGAAACGACAAAGCAATTAATCAATATGGTTCAAGTTTGCCGTTAAATTTGACAGCAATCTATAATCTACAAAAGTACCTGTGGTTTTAAGAATGAGCATGCTGATTGCGATAATGTACACTTGAGCAAGAGGTGAAATGCTTTGGTTTCATAGTGGAGTAACACCATGCCATGAATCAATGCAATGCAATGCAAGGCAATTGTGTTAAAAGCTTTGTTTTACTCAATTACAGCGGCTCAGGAGAACCAGCATGCATGGGGATTTGATGTGTGCGGGGATTGGCATGATTGTTGTTTGCATGTGGGCCACAGGATCTGAACTCTCCCTGGGGGCATGCACACCAGAGCCTGCCAGCGCCATGCCGCATAACCTAGGATCACAGCCCGACACAAATGATTGATGATGCACAGTGCTGCCCGGACTCTGTCACAGGAGGCATGCTTGAAGCTGCTTACTTATCCTCTTCAGTTTTCCTTCATATACTTTAGCTGCCCACTAAATGCACCAATGATATTCTGAACTACTACGCACACCTGACCACTATTTGAGTGAAGTTTCCTACTGGATTTATTTGTGCCTCTGATGTACTTAAGAGAAACATTTGAATTGATTTATTATTTGTCAAATATACCTAGATACAGTGACAAACTAATTTTGCAAGCTGTTCAGTCAAATCATGCCATACATGCGCATAGTCAAACCATACACAAACAAAGGGACAAAAACATAGCCCGAGAGCAGAATATACTGTTGCAAATACAGAGAAATTGCAGATAAAAAAGTTGAAGGACCATATCAAGGCAGGTTGGAAGATCAGGACTATCTAGAAACGGGTTTAACTAAATACCTGAAGGCACATGAATCTTTTAAATAGTCCTTTTTGGATTGTTTTTTTAATGGTGCTTACATTTTGGCCAGCCTCATCTTTGGAAATTGCATTGCAAATATGGCTATCGGAATGGGCTTTCTTGTAAGAACTGGATAGGGCAGAGAGGGATGGCAGCAAGTGTAAATACCCGTGGGGAGTTCCATGCCCCCCTGCCAGTGTTCATGTATTCATACCTGCAGCAAGAGGTAAATAGACCTCACTTTAGCACTTTAGCACGTGTCGTGTTGATAAAGTTTTCAATTCTCAAAACCAGCTGCGACTTCAATATGTTACAATCATATATGTCAGCGGGACAGGCAGCATCTCTGGAGAGAAGGAATTGGTGATGTTTCGGGTCGAGACCCTTCTTCGGACTTCGGGTCGAGACCCTCCTTCAGTCTGAAGAAGGAGTTCGACACAAAACATCACCCATTCCTCCTCTCCGGAGATGCTATCTGTCCCGCTGACTTTTCCAGCATTTTGTGTCTACCTACGATTTAAATCAGCATCCGCAGTTCTTTCCTTCACAATTATACAACCTAACTATTAAATTCACGGTTTCCACAACCGTTTTGGAAAGTTCAAAAGGTGTGGGGCCATTCGGCCCAGCAAGTCTTCTCCGCCATTCAATCATGGCTGATCTATCTTTCCCCCACAACCCCATTCTCCTGCCTTCTCTCCATAAACCTTGACACCCTTACTGTTCAAGAACCTATCAACCTCCACATTAACAATATCCATTGACTTGGCCTCCACAGCCTTCTGCGGCAATGAATTCCACAGATTCACCACCCTCTGACTGAAGAAATTGCTCCGTTATCTCCTTTGTAAAGGTCTTAGTATTACATGTTTTGAGGTGATGACTTCTGGTCTTAGATTCTCCCACTAATGGAAACATCTTCTTTACATCCACTCTATCCAGGCCTTTCACTATTTGGTAACTTTTTGGAAAGACTGGTGACCCTTATTCTGTATGGTTTCATTGGCAGCAGATGGAGCCGGTGGACAAATAAATAACCCCAACCTGACCCCGCAGAGGTCCGCTGACCTCTGGCTCAGCAGGGGACCCAAACTATAGTGATGGTTTGTGAATTAAGACTTTTATCAGAGACTAGTTCTGATGTCAAAAGATCATTAATTTTTTAAGGAATTGTTTCGCTTATTTTGTTGGTCTCCTGGTACACAGATTTAAAGCTATAAATTTCAAATCTGGTCAACATATGCATGCATTTTTTTAAAAAGCCTTAGGATTTCAAAACATTTTATATTATTTGCTCGGCAAGAATGAAATGACATCTGGTAACAGCTTTGAATTTCTGAACAGACTCAGCTGATTTCCTCAAGTTCAATTAAGTTGCTCCATATTCGAATACCAATACCAATATCAATATAATACTTTCATCAATCACAATATTTGACTTCAAAGCAAAGCACAGTTTTGTTTGCTGTGTCTGTATACAGAACTATAAAGCGAGTGAGAATGAAAGAAGGGCTTGAACAAGAGGATAAGAGAAAAATTGAGATTTTTTTTTTAATGTATTCATTGATTGAAAGTCACATTTTTTTTACCTGGGCTCCCTGAAGTGGTGAGTTCCTAATCACAATGTAAGTACAGTAAACCCTTGCGATAATAGACCACTGGGGGGAGGACGTCCACTATTGCCGATTGTCCGCTATAACCAAGTGAGGGGGTTAAAGTTTAACCCAAGGTCGAGAGGGAAGAAACACAGTGTTGGGGGGGGGGGGGGGGGGGGGGGGGGGGGGGGGGGGGGGTGAATTCACAGGCCATAGTGCTGCAGAGCTCCTGCCCCACACGTGGTCCACCAGGGAAGGGCCTGGTGCTCATGCCACCTTCAAGCTGCTGATCCATCTGCTACCGCAAATAGAAGTACGTCATGTGGGTAGTAACTCAGCGGGTGAGGCAGCATCTCATGAGGGATGGAATGGGCAACGTTTCGGGTCGAGACCCTTCTTCAGACTGGAATCCACGAGGTAAAAGATGGAGGCACAGGCAAGTCCCGAGAAAACGTTTTGGCTGTGGTAACGTGTCTGGGTTAAGGCGTGGTCATAGAGTCAGAGGGAAGGAGGAATCACAGAGGGGGAGCAGTGAGAGAGGATGTTGCTGAACTCTTGTGGGAGAGAGGAGGAGAACTTCTTTAAAGTAGACATACCTTGAGGGACATGGTCCCTCAAGGTACATCATGAGGTTAACTGGCAGAATTTGGGGGGGGGGGTGCAAAGTGGTGGTGCAACGGGAACCTCGGTCCTCTATAGTCAAAATCCGTTACCTAGAGATCCGTTATTGTGAGGATTTACTGTGTAATGGTAGAAGATAACAGTTGACCACATGATTCCATGAAAGGGATATGTCTGGAGAAATCAGAGAGCAACTCATCACTGATTCCTTTCACAATTGGCAGCTAAATGTCATGCCTTGAATGGTATTGGTTTATTATTGCCAGCAGCACCAGCGGTATCTGTGGAGAGTGAAACAGAGTTAATGTGTAGGAAGGAACTGCAGATGCTGGTTTATACCAAAAAGAAACACAAAGTGCTGGAGGAATTCAGCTGATCAGGCAACATCTCTGGAGAAAAAGAATAGGTGACATTTTAGGTCAGAGCCCATCTTCTGACTGGTAAATATTTCAGGCAGATGATGTTGCATTGGAACAGGACAATGGCTTTCCCGCAGCTGGGCCTCATGCCTTTTTGTTCATCATCTGTTAATCCGAGTCTTCATTCAGAAATGATTCCAGTCTTCAAACAGTGTTCACCAGCTTATTCCAGTCTGCGGCACAGAAATCAGCAGCAGAGTCCACTTTACATAGCAGAAATTATTACCTGATTTCCAAAAGAAAGCATCAACAGATTCCTGTTCTCACCACAGGAATCTTTTACCTTGACCACAATGTTGAAGAAGGGTCTCGACCCGAAACATTGCCTATTCCTCCTCTCCAGAGATGCTGCCTCACCCTCTGAGCCAATGGGCGAGGCAGCATTTTTGGGAGAGAAATGGTTCCTTCTTCAGACTGATAGGGGGAGAAAGAGAAGTGGGGGCACGACAAAGCCTGGCAGGTGATAGGTGGATACAGGTGTGGAGGGGTCTGATTCTCAGATGGGAGGAGTAAGCGATGAAAATTAGAGGTGAAACCAAGACAAAAGGTGACAGATAAGGAGAGAGGAGGAACAAAATGGAAAGCTGGCCAGCCATCTCAACAGAAATCAACAGATTAGAAATGTCACCGTTGAAATCATAAACTGATTCTAGTTTTGACCGTGGAGATCAGCATCTTCCTTTAACTTGCAAATAGTATTCAGTTTTTAGTTTTAGAGATACAGTGAGGAAACAGGTCCTTCGGCTCACTGAGTCCGTACCAACCAGCGATCCCCGCCTATTAACACTATCCTACACCTACTGGGGACAATTTACACTTATAGCAAGCCAGTGAACCTACAAACCTCAAAGTCAAAGTCAAAAGTCAAAAGAGTTTATTGTCGTGTGTCCCTGACAGGACAATGAAATTTTTTCTTTGCTTAGCACAACATAACATAGTAGGCATTGAGTGTCCATATACCATTATATACGTAAATACAAACATGAATAAATAAATTGATAAAGTGCAAATAACAGATAAAGGGGTATTAATGTTCAGAGTTTGACCGAGCCAAGTTTAATAGCCTGATGGCTGTGAGGAAGTAGCTAATCCTGAACCTGGTCGTTGCAGTCCTCAGGGTCCTGTACCTTCTACCTGAAGGTAGCGGGGAGATGAGTGTGTGGCCAGGATGGTGTGGGTCCTTGATGATGCTGCCAGCCTTTTTGAGGCAGCGACTGCGATAGATCCCCTCGATGGAAGGGAGGTCAGAGCCGATGATGGACTGGGCAGTGTTTACTACTTTTTGTAGTCTTTTCCTCTCCTGTACGTCTTTGGGGGGTGGGAGGAAACCAAAGATCTCGGAGAAAACCCACGTGGTCACGGGGAGAACAAAATGTAAAGCTGGCCAGCCATCTCAACAGAAATCAACAGATTAGAAATGTAACCATCGAAATCATAAACTGATTCCATACACCGTACAGACAGCACCCATAGTCGGGATCGAACCTGGGTCTCTGGCACTGTAAGCACTGTAGGGCAGCGACTCTACCACTGCACCACTGTGCCGCCCTATTTACAAATTGCTTCCGACCCCCATCATAAAAATTGCCACAAGATTACAGTCTCTACCACAAATTAATCTGTTCAGTGTACCCTTCACAAAATAAATGATTTTTTTCAGCATAAAATTGGCTAACCTTGTACAAGATTTACACCACCACAGGGTGAATCAAAAGCAGCTTTCAATCTTCTCCAGAGAATTTACTGGCAAATAGCAGACTTTAGACTTTATACTTTATCCAGCGTGGAAACAGGCCCTTCAACCCTCTGAGTCGGCAGCGACCAGCGATCACCCCGTACACTAACAGTATGCTAAACAATAGTGACAATTAAAGCCAGGATGTTTAAGGGCGTGTCCCACTTGGCCGTCGTTTACGCGACAGGCCGGTAGTGACTGACGCGCGACGGTCCCACGCATCATCATGCGCCCGCACAGCCGTCTGGAGCGCGTGACGTCATTTGAAGATAGACACAAAATGCAGGTGTAACTCAGTGGGACCGGCAGCATCTCTGGAGAGAAGCAATGGGTGACGTTTCGGGTCGAGACCCTTCTTCAGACTGAAGAAGGGTCACATCATCCATTCCTTCTCTCCAGAAATGCTGCCGGTCCCGCTGAGTTACTCCTGCATTTTGTGTCTATCTCCAATTGTCTTGGCCCCGCTCTGGGAGTAGGAGTGGGGGCGGATCCGGATCCGCAACAGCTGTGAGCCCCAGGCCGAGCTTGGCGATCGTTTGCCTGCTTCTGCTGCTGTTGGAGGTGAGACGTTGCACCGCACCAGGGTCTTAGGCCTGTCCCACTTTGGCCATCAGTTACGCGACAGACCGGTGGCACGCAAAGATTTTGTGCAGGACGAAATCCACACTCCTTCACGCCACTCCACATTCCTCCACACCTTTCCATACACCCGCCCTGCGCTACCCACGCGCTACCCACATGCGACCAACACGCTAGCAGGTCGCGTAAATGGAGCGCGAATGATGGCCAAATGGGACAGGCCTTTTAGGCACTAGAAAACTCTGAAATAGGCAGGCAAAAAGGCATTAAAAAATTACCAAAAAGGTGCGAAAAAGGCATTTATTGAAAAAAAGCATGAAAAGGCTTCACCAAATATGGTTTAAAGATGATAATATAAAGGTATACTGCGTTAAATGACCAAAGTTACCTCATTGCACATAATTACTAGCATATTTTTAAAATTATCTGGTGTTAAACTATGATGTCTGTTAGACAGAATATGCTTCAGTTGTGAAAAACTTCTTCCTACCTCAGCTGAGGTTACTGGTGCATACCCGAAACGAGCAACCGACTCTATATTCACGTCACGCTCCTTAGATGCTGCTGCACCCGCTGAGTTTCTCCAGCTTTTTGTCTACCCTCGATTCTCGAGCATCTGCAGTTCCTTCTTTAAAACTATATTCACGTCGATAGCTTGTGCATTATGACTACCTGTGATAACTTTAGCTATGTTTTGTATTTCTTCAAGATCTTTGTTACCTAAAATCACTCTCTCACATTTTCCTTGTATGTCTTTAACTACATCACCAGGAACTTTACGAATATCGTCAGTTACTTTGCTGAAAACCTGCAAGTTATTCACTAATGTTTCGCCACGTTTCTCAAGGGAAGTGATAGCTTGTGGGAAGTTTGCCAAAATGGGAAGCAATAAACACAAGATTGCGGTGGAGGGACTTTTTCTACATGATTTCACTGATGATCCTGGCTGAAACAGATTCTGCTTCTTCAAAACTGTTGATGATTTATTTTATCTTTGCAAAATGTGCAGCATAGTAGAGTACAGCAGAGAGCCATGTACCCCACCTAGTCAAAATGGGCTGAGGAGGTAGCGGAATCCCGGGTGCCATTTCCTTGAGCAACTGCACACGTGATGGTGCTTTGAGGAAGATTTTCTTGACACTGGAAACTAGGCGATCGACATTTGGAAGCAAGCTACGTATGTGCTTGGCAATTCTATGAAGTCTGTCAGCAAAGCATGTCAAATGCAACATTTTGGGGAATAAAACTGAAAGAGCATGAGCAGCTTTTTTCATGCACAGAGCTGCATCAATGACAAACAGAAGAACATTCTCGTGTTTTATACCTTCTGGCCAAAGTACAGCAAGTGAAGATGTGAACAACTGAGCAATAGTTGAGCTGTTTGACTTCTCCAATACTTCCGATGTCAACAAATACTCCTTTGATGGTTGACCTGCCGCCAGTGTACCGATAACCACATTGGCAACATATCTCCCCACAGCATCGGTTGTCTCGTCTATTAAGATCCATATTTTGTTGCGTGCAACTTCATCTCTAATTTCCTGCACAACAATGTTGAAGTTGCTGTCCACATAATTTTTCCGTAATGATGACCCGCTTGGTATATATGTTCCTCTGTGTATTTTATTAAAAACCTCTGAGCGATTTGTTTTCCAATTTCCACAGTGGAATTCAGCATCAATGAATGCCATGCACAGATCACTCGAAAGCTCAGATTTGCGACTGGAGCCAGCAGTAAATGTAGTGAGGAGACAAGCTGGGGTATTTCGCTTGGGTCGTCTACACCCCAACGGTATCAGCATTGACTTCTCTAATTTTAGATAGCCCTTGTCCTCTCCCTCCTCCCCCTCCCCCTTCCCAGTTCTCCTTCTAGACCTACTGTCTCGCACTCTTCCTTTCTTTTTTCTGCCCCCCCCCCCTCCACCACATCAGCCTGAAGAAGGGTCTCGACCCGAAACGTTGCTTATTCCTTCTCTCCATAGATGTTGCCTCACCCGCTGAGTTTCTCCAGCATTTTTTGTCTACCTTTGATTTTTCCAGCATCTGTAGTTCTTTCTTAAATAGAGATTGGAGAAGACTGAACCAGTGGGCAGCGGCACGAACGAATGAACGACCGACGGTGGCGTCCCCGGTTTCACCCCCGTGGCGGAAGTTTTCTTGTAAGTTATACTATGTTAACAAGTTAATAATAACATTAATCTTAACGTGTTAACATAGAAAACGTCATTGTAATCACGGTACAACTAGAGAAAATAGCACAACCTTTTAGCAAAAAAAGGCAAATTTAGGCACTCGATTGTGAAACAGGCATTATCCTGGTGAAATCATCAAAATAGGCATGAAAAGACACATGGCATTTATGTCAAAATCCTGGCTCTAGTGACAATATACAATTTACAGAAGTTAATTAACCTGCAAACCTGTCTTTGGAGTGTGGGATGAAGCAGGTACAAACTCCAGACTGTCAGCACCTGTAGTCGGGATCAAACCCAGGTCTCTGGCGCTGCACGGATCAACTCTACCACTGCACCACTTGTCAACAGAAATATTCAGGGTCTACTATATAAATTCTCACTGTTGAAATCAGTACAGATCCCAGACTTCATAATGGAAATCACCAAAGATCACAGAAAATCCCAATAATTTAGCACCATTATGACAAAAGGTTTAGGGTTCCAGCCGTCACCACAGAATTCACCAAGTGTGCCCAATCTTTTCACATCTTCATCACAGAAACATACAAGACCGTGAATGATTTTCACATAGTGGAGATGGAGAGGATGCTCCCTCTAATGTACAACTACAATACAATCAATACAATCAGTTTCTTTTTTTTTTAAATTTTTTTTTTTTAATATTTTTATTATAGAAACAAAATAATAACAAAGTACATTATTTTACAATGATGAAAATACATGATATTAATGATATATTCGTACTATTAATATTATATGTATTAGTAGATTATACTATTTTATATGTTGAGTAGGTATAGTAATACATATAATATAGTATTATGTCACTGATTTTTGAAACAATTTTGAAATGTAGGACCAAATTTTATATAATTAAAAATACGTAATACTAGTAAAACTTTTATGATATTCATTATATTTTCATACTGTTCAGTACAATCAGTTTCATTCGTCATTTGCACATAAAGTGCAAGTGAAATGAATTTGCCAGCAGCGGTACAATGAAAAAAGAACATACAAAAACACAATTAAAATTTAACATAAACATCCACCACAGCATTCATCACTGTGGTGGAAGGCACAAAAAAATTAGCCAGTCCTCCTCCATTTTCCCCTCAACCCTCCGCAGCCACAGCTGCAGGCGTCCAGATGTGTAGACAAGGTAAAGTCCAGATAGGTCCTGAATCGGTGCTTCCAGAGTTAGAACTAGGAATCACAGTTTAATCATAAGGTATTACCCATCTTAGAAACAAAAGAGATATATATTTTTTTTCTCAAAAGGTGTGACACTTTGGACTTCTTTCCTCAAACAGTAGTGGAAGCAGAGTGTAAGACAGAGTTAGATAGATATTTGATGAGCAAAGGAGTAAAAGGTTACAGGCTTATATAGTGGAGGTTATCATAGAATATAGAACAGTACAGTACAGGAACAGGCCCTTCAGCCCACAATGATGGCACTGAACATAATGCCAAGATAAACTAAATCTCACCCACCTGTGCATGATCCATATCCCTCCATTCCAAATACCAACCGCATTCTGTGTAACCCCAGCTCACGGCGATCCGCGTCCATACTCTCGACAGCAGGCCTTGTTCGCCCACCAGGGAACCGAGAACCTCATCCGATCCTCATCTCCAGCTCCACCCCCTAGACCGGGAACCTGGGAGGTGGGTGGCGGGAATCGGCAACTGCAGTTGTCGTGCGGTCAAAGGGACTACGATTTCAAAGATGGCGGCCGCGGAGGGACGGAGGAGAGGAGAGGTACCGCCAGAACAACAGGCCATTTTAAGACAGATAAGACTCTGCTCTTAGAAAATGAAACTTGTGGCACCCATAACATGGGAGAGACTCATTGTGTACAGCCTCGATGAAGTCTACAATTTCACTAGAATCATTGAACTTTTGTACTTATCTATAATTGTGCTTATCAGTAGTATGATTTTACTGGATTGTATGCAAAACAAAGAATGTCACTGTACCTCGGTACATGTGACAATCCGGTTATGCAAAATACACGTAGAGAGGTCAGCCATTGCAGTTATATAGTTTTTCTGCACCATTTAAAGAGTAAATCCTCACTCTAAATGTTTACTTTACTAAATTATATCTGTACTATTCTATCAATTGAAATGGATTATTTAACATCAGACCTTGTGAATATTTTTCACAGGATGCTATCTAGCATGATGTTTGCGTATCTACTTTTGTGTGTGAGTATTGTGTGCAGTTTTGGTCTCCTAATTTGAGGAAGGACATTATTGCTATTGAGGGAGTGCAGCGTAGGTTTACAAGGATAATTCCCTGGATGGCGGGACTGTCATATGCTGAGAGAATGGAGCGGCTGGGCTTATATACTCTGGAGGTTTAGAAGGATGAGAAGGGCATCTTATTGAAAACATAATAAGATTATTAAGGGTTTGGACACGCAAGAGGCAGGAAACATGTTCCCGATGTTGGGGGAGTCCAGAACCAGGGGACACTGTTTAAGAATAGTGATACCCCCCCGCCATTTAGAAACAGAGATGAGGAAACACTTTTTCGCACAGAGTGTATGTGAGATATGGAATACTCTGCCTCAGAGGGTGGTAGAGGCCAGTTTCTCTGGATCTTTCAAGAGAGGCTAGATGGGCTCTTAAAGATAGCTGAGTCCTGGGGATATGGGGGAGAGAGAAGGCAGGAACGGGGTACTGATTGGGGATGATCAGCCATGATCACATTGAATGGCTCGAAGGGTCGAATGGCCTAAATCCTGCACATGGTGTTTATTATCTATTTGCTACATGTATGAGTCTTAATTCCCTATTTCTGAACGAACATGATTTATTTACGTTCTTTGATACTTATGGGTCCTTTTATTTCTTTCATCTGGTATGTTCACCAGAAGATATAGGATCCATTGCCAGTAATTGGAATTAGATAATTTTTCAACTGGAATAGACATGATGTATTATAATGTTTCCATGGTTCTGCCAAATGAGCTTTTGGGCATAAGGAGATATCCTGAGAAACAATATTGGCAGTGTAAGATGGTGATTCTATTGCTCTGCTCACTTGCCCTCTTCTGAAATGTTAACATATCAACATTCTGTTGTTATTTTAATCCTTGAAAATCTAAACGGGTCCATTATCAATGATGTTGATTAAGAGTTATAGATTGTTATACGATTGCTTTTACACTTTGGTGGAATAAATTCTCCACAGGCAACATTTGTCCCAATCTGAGCTGGAATTATTGAGAACAATTTTTTGTCCCAATTCATAACCAGGCAGAATTAGTTTTGCTAATTTTTTTTTAAACTTCAGTATTTTGACTTAGAATAACAAAGTTTTCAACATGTTTGTGCTTCAAAGAGGTTATGTTTTTGCACCTGCTGCTTTTTGATAGAGTTTAGAGCATTTGGAAGTACTGTGAACAGTGATTGGCATCAAAAATGGCCACTATCATCCCCCTTACGGTGTGGATTTTTGTGAAGGGAATAATAATGTTCTTGTTTTGGTAGATAGTCACTCAAAGCAGATTGAGGTGGCATATATGGGTGCACACACAACAACAGAAAGAACAATAGACGCATTGCAGTCTATCTTTGCATGTCATGGCTTACCTACGAGCTTGTCTCCTGATAACGCACCCAATTTTGGGTGCATGTTCCAATCTTCATGAATAAATGGTAGCAAACATACCTTAGTGCCAAACCACCAGCCACAGCATCTATCAGTGACCGCAGAAAGGTCAGTCAGGAGAATCCCCCCCCCCCCCCAAAGGAGCTCCTCAAGAAACATGTTCTTGAAGGGAAGTTTCAAAATTCAGGTACGTTCACAGCGGCTAGCTAGTTCCGTACTGAAATATCGTATCATGCCACATCTACCACAGGGTATACGCCAGCTGAACATTCATGAAAAGACAGGCTTAGGATTTAGAATGAGTTTGGTTCTACCTAACCTGTCCCTCAGGTTTGAAGGCAACAATATGATCAGAAACGTCATTATGGAGGAAGTCAAAAGGAAAATAGGGTCATTTACACATATCAGGTTTGTGTTCTCAGCCCCCTTGCAAAGCAAACAAATGGGAGATAGTGGATCAGTGGTCGAAGAGTGTCGCCCGGTACCAGGAGGTACCTTGGTAGTATATTGGAGAAACAAATGGAGACATTCTTAGAAGTGTGCACATACGTAAACCAATATGATCCCAGTGGGGATGAACGGTGCAAGAGCAAAGCCATAGATGAAGAAGCAGATCTGTCAGACTTTGGTATTATTCCAAAATCAGATGTAAGATCAGAATCCCGAATAAACTGGAAACAGAGCGAAATTGATATGTAAACTTGACTCTCATTCTGAACACCAAACTGACCATTTCCCCTTAACACCCTCAGCGAGTTCAGAAAGGTGCGCGTAAATACCAGTCGTCAGATTAAAATTTATAAAATTATTCTTGTTTGACTAATTTACAAGTTATTTTATTTTCTAAGTGGAGAGCAGTGTAGTGTATATAATAATGTATGTAATGGAAAGAATGGTATGATTTGTGTCATGTGATATTTTCATTATCTAATCAGTCTCATGAATATGTGTGAGTATGCACAGTGTACTTTTGTAAAATGAAGAAGACCCACACTGGCAACAGCATGTACTGAAAACCTGTCCATCTACATGCTACCTTCGTAATACCTTACAACTATAAGACCAACGCTCAACCTCCTGTACTCCAAGGAATAAAGTCCTAGCCAACCAATTTTCCCAACAATCAGTCCCTGGAGTCCAAGCAATATCTTGCCTAAATCTTCGCTGCACTCTTTCCTGCTTAACGGCATCTTTCTTATGACAAGGTAACCAAAACTGAACACAATCATCCAAATGTAGCCTCACCAACGTCTAGAAACAGTGTAATCACGGCATCTTTACGCATTCTCTTGATTGATGAAGGCCTAATGCCTATTGACTTCGTCACCATCCGCTATCTACTACAAAAACCACAGACTGATAACTATGTACTTTTTCTTCCATTAATCAGCTTCCTCATCTATAAACAATTCCAAATACCTGCTGTTTCACTGTTAAGGTCCCGGCCTGGTTTGAACTTCCAAAAGTGCATCTCTTCAAAGGTACCTTGAATACTATCTCTCTAAACTAAATTAATCATTTCCGTGGTCCTTTTGTGCTAGCTGATTCCACTAGTAATTCTGGAAAATACATATTAACTGTCACCTAGCGTTGTATCGGACATCTGCTTAACGTACTTATAACCTTACTTGCTCTTGTTCTCGTCTGTATTTAACGGGATATTATTATAGGCAAATAGCTAGGACATAAACACAGGTTCTCTGGGGGGCACTAAGTTGGTATCTAGGCTGACAAGGGCCATGATTGCATAACCTGCAAGCCTCACACCGAGGACAGGCGTAATGGGGTAGAAAATGGAGGGTTCATGGATGCGTACCGAGAGGGGATAACTGGCAGTGCGTTAAGGGGTGTGTCTGAGTATTGGTAAGGGGGGGGGGGAACACAGTGGGGGCGGGGGACTGCGGGAAAGCGGGGCCCGGCGGCGAGGGGGTGGGACGGGAGCGGGGGAAGGTGGAAGTGGGGGTGGGGGAGGGCGGACAAGCAGGGGGAATCAGGGGACGCACCGGGAAGGGGGAGGGGAAAGGCAGAGGCGGGGGGAAGCAAGTGCGGGGGCGTGGGACGGAAGGACGCGGTTGTGGGGTAGGTGGGGGGGAGGGGGGAGGCGGGTGGGGGGGGGGGAGGGGGACGGGCGCGATGGGGCACGGGGGGCGGGCGCGGGCTGGGGCAGGGGGGGGGCGGGCGGCGGCAAGGGGGGGGGGGGGGCAGGGGTGGAGGGGGGAAAGCGGGGGGGGAGGGGGGGGGGGGGACCGGAAAGGACGCGGGCTGGCGGGGGAAGGGGGCGGGGAGGCGGCGGGACCGGAGGGAGGGGGGGGGGGGGGGGGGAGGGGGGCGGGGGGGGGGAAGGAGAGGGGAGGGGCGCACGGCCGGGGGGAGGTGGGCGGGGAGGGGTCGCGGACTCTGGAAGAAGAGGGGAGGAGGGATGGGGGCCAGAAGTGGGGGGAACCGCGGGACGGGCGGGACGAGGATGGAAGGTCGAGGGGCCGGGCGGGGTGTGGGCCCGAGGGGGGACGGTGGGTGGGGACGGGAGGGCACGGGGGGGGGGGGGGGGTTGCGGGGGGGGCGGGCGGAAGCGGGCAGGGGGAAGGAAGTAGTGGACACACGCGCGCAGGACTAGCAGGGGGGTGGGCGGGGGAAGACGACAACCACACAGGAGGGGATGGGGAGTGCCAGGGGGGAACGGGCGACAGGGAAGCGAAGGGGCTGGGGGCGGCGGGGGGGGGGGGTTGGGGGGGGGGAAGGGGAGATGGGAGATCGGGGGCGCGGAGGGAAAGGATAGGGGGGGAGCGGGGGGGAGCGACGGGGAGATGGGGAGGGGGCCGGAGGAGGGGGGGGGGCGAGCGGCGGGGGGGAACGGGGGCGGAGGCACGGGGACAGAGGCGGTGGGGGGACCGGGGGGATGACGGGGAAGGCGGGGGACCGCGGCGCAGGACTGGAGTGAAAGGGGGGGAGGAGGACGGTGGGCTGGTGGCGGACGGCAAGGGGGGGCAAACGGGGCCGGCGCCGATCGAGGGGGAGAAGAGGGAGCCGGGAGAGGGAGGGGAGAGGCGGCGTGGGGGAAGGGACTCAGACTTGGGGGCGGAAGGGGGGGAGGGGGGCAGAGGGGCCCGACAGGGGGAAGGGGGCAAAGGGGGGGGGGGAGGGGATGGGGGGTGAGGGGGGAAGGGAGGGCAGAAAGGATAAGGGGGAAAGAAGCGACGACGGTGCAGGCGCGGGGGGGCGGGGGGGGGGGGGGGAGGGGGGTGTGTGGGGGGGGGGACAATGACGGGACGGGGCGGAGGGCGGGGGGGAGGGGGTAGGGCGGAGTGGGAAGCGGTGAAGGGGGAGGGTGGGGACGGCCGGGGGGGGGGGGAAAAACGGGGGGAAGGAGGGGGGGGGGGGGGACGCTGTGGGGGGAGGGGGGGGGAAGGAGGGGGGGGGGATTGAAGACGGGGGAAGCCGGTCGCGGGGTGGAGGGGGGGGAGTGGCCGGAGAGGAAGGGTGGGGGGGGGGGAAGGAGGGGGGGGAGGGGGGAAGGGAGGGTACGTGGCTGGGGGGGGGGGCGGGGAGGGGGGGGGGGAAGGGCAGGGGGAAGGGGGGAAGCGGAGGGAGGCCAGGGGGAGAAGGGGGGTGGATGGGGGGGGGGGGGGGCGGGCGGGGGGCGGAAGAAGGGAGGAGGGAAGGGGGGTGGGGGAAGTAGGGCAGAGGGGGACAGGGGGGGGACAGGGGGGGGGGGGGGCGGGGGAGTGGGGGGGGGGGCTGGGGGGCGGGGAGGAAGGGGGCGGGAAAAGGGAGCGGGAGACTGGCGAGGGGAGGACGGGGGCTGGGGAGGAAGGGGGGGGGCAAGGGGGGTGGCGGGGGAAGGGCGGGAGGGGAAGGGGGTGGGAGGGGGCGGGAGGGGGGGAAGGGGGGGGGGGGGGGCGGATGGAAGGGGGGGGGGAAGAGTGAGAAGGGGGGGGCGGGGGAAGGAGGGGATGTGGGGGGGACGGGGGGCGAAGCGGGGGTCGGGAGGGACGGGGGAGGGGAGGGGGATACCGCCGGGAGGCGGGGGGGGGGGCAACGGGAACACGACGCAGACAAGGTGGGGGGGGGGGGGTGGGAAAGGGAACCGAGAGGGAGAATACGGCGGGGCGGGAGCGGGGCGGGGGGGGAGTAGCGGACGGGGGGGAAGCGGGGGGGGAGGCGGGGGGGGGGGGGTGCTGGAGGTGGGGGGGGGGGAGGGGCGACAGGAAAGGAAGGGGGGCGTGGGGGCGGGGTGGCGCGGTGAGGGGTAAGTGAGAGGGCAAGGGGGATGGGAAACGGGCCGGGCGGGGCGCAGGGGGTGGGAGGGGGGGGGGGGGGGGGGGGGTGGGGCGGACGAATGGGGGGCAGGGACTGTGGGGGAACAGGGGGGGGTGGCGGACGGGACGGAGATGGGGGAATGTGGGGCGGGACAGATAGGCAGCGGCGGGGAGCGGGAGGGGAGTGAATGGGGGGGGGGGGGGGGAAGGAAGGCGGGGGGGGATGGGATGGGGTGGGGGGAGGAGGAGGTGGAGGGCGGCGGAGAACCGGGGAAGCCGGCGGGGGTACGATGATGGAGCGGGGCGGGCGACTGGGTGGGCGAGGGGTGGGGGATGGAAGATGGGGGACGGGGGGGGGGAACGGGGCGAACCGGGGGGGGAGGCCGAGCGAGACGGGGACGGGAGCGGGGGACGGAGGGGGGTGGCCGCGGGGCGGGTGGACGTGGGCGACAGGGGGGAGGGTGCGAGGGGGCAGGGGGGGGACGGGAAGGATGGCGGCCGAGGGTAGAGTCGTTGGGGGGGACCCGCCCCGGGGCGGGAGGCGTGAGGGGGATGTGGAGTGGGGTGTTTGGGGGGAAGAGGAAGGGGGCGGGGGCGGGGCGGGTGCGGAGCGGGGGCGGGGGGTAGGGGCGGAAGCGGGGCGGGGGGGGGAGGGAGTGGGGAAGGGGAAGGTGGGGGAATCGTGAGGGGGGGCAGGGGGCGGGACGTGAGGCTGGGGAATATACCCGTCCAATAGGGGGACGGGGGGGGGGAGTGGGGGGGCGGGGCGAAGGCGAGGGGGGGGAAGAGCGGAGATCGGGTAAGGGGGGCGGCGAGGGGGGGCTGGGCAGTGTGGGAGGGGCTTGTGGAGCGGGGAGGGAGTGTGAAGGGCGGGGGGGCGTTGGGGTAGAGTGGTGTAAAGGAGATACCAGGGTGGAAGATAGATTGGCCGCGAAGGTGGGGGTGGGGGTGGGGGGAGACGGGAAGGGGATTGATTGGGGGGGGAAGAGGGGGGAGACGAGAAAGGGTGGGTGGCGAGCGGTTTGAATGAGCTCGACACCGGGGAGGGCTGCTGAGGGGCCGAGGGCGGGGGTCCAGGGGGGAGGATAGGGGGGGGGGGGAAAGGAGGGTGGGGAAGAAGGAAGAAGGCGGACTAGATCGATGGGAGGTGCGGGGCCGGGGGCTCCCGGAGGGCGCGTGTGAGATCGCGAGAGGGTGGGGTGGGTCGGCGGGGGGTAGCAGAGGGGTGGGGGAAGGTGGGGTGGGGGGAAGCGCGGCGCGTCGGTGGGTGGGGGGGGGGTGGGTTGGGTGGGGGGCTGGGGGAAGGGGGTGATGAGGGAGGGGTGCGCGGGACGCAAAAGGGGGATTAGGGGTTTGGAGGCAGGTGAAGTGAGAAAGGGAGGCGGGGAACGTTGGGGGAGTCGATAGGAGGAGAAAGCCGATGGGCTGGTGTAGGGGCGCGATGGGGTGGCCGTGGGGGTGGAGAGGAGGGGGAGGACAGATTGGGTGTAAGGGACTGGGGGTTGGGGGGGGGGGGGGGTTGGGGGGAGGAAGGATATCGACAAGAGCGGCGGAGGAGCGGCGGAGCGGGGGGACAGGAGGGGGGGAAGGGAGGGGGGGGGGAGAACGAGGGGGGCCTCGCGGACGGGGATACAGGGGGCAGTGGCGGAGGGGGAAGGATGAGGGGGGGAGGGAGGAGGGGTGGGTCGATGCGGGAGGGGGGGGGAGGGGGGGGGAATTAGGGGGGGGGGAGGTACGGGGGAGGGGTTGGAGGTTCTGGGGGCGCTGGGCGGGCGGGAGGGGGGAGAGGGGACGGCGCGTCCCTGGGTAGGGGGGTAGGGAAGGGGGCGGAGTGGTGGACTGGGGGGGAAGGCCCGGGGGGGGGGGCGGGCCGAGTAGGGGGGGGGGGCAGGACGTAGCGAGGGTCAGCGTCGAAGGCGGAGGGCAGGGGAAGTCTGCGGGGGGCGGGTGGCGCTGGGGGAGCCGCGTCAAGATAGGGGACCGGGGAGGGGGGGAGGCTGTTGCTTTATGTTCTTTCTTTTGTTTTTTTGTTGTTTTTTCCTTTTTTTTGTTCTCTTCTTTTTTTTTTTTTTTTTTTTTTCTTTTTTTTTTCTTTTTTTTTGTTTTATTTTATATTATTTTTTTTTTTCTCTTTCCTTCTTTTTTCGTTTCTCTCTTTTTTCGTTTCCATTTTATGGTTTCCTCTTTTTTTCATTTTTTTCTTTTCTATTTTTTTTTTCTTTTTCTTTTTTCCTTCCTTCCTGACTGAAGAGCATATAGTAGACCGACCTGCCAGCCTGTCCTCACAATCAGAATTGTGGTCTGATTCTTCCACAAAAGGCTCGATTCAAATTTATTACAGACACAATTTTACCGAAGTAGACAATTTTTCGAGCTGAATATTAGCTAATTCAGCCCAGTTTTTCCAATGCATGTATTCTTATCCTCAGATCTCTCGAGTAACTATCAGATATTAGGCTTACTGGTGCAGAGTTCTCACGTTTCTTTTTTAGCCTTCTTAATAAGCAACATTTAGCCTCCTCCCGTCTTTGTTTTGCTTAGTTTAGAAGGGTGAGATACACCCCCCCCGCCGCGAGAACAGGCCTTTTGGGGTGGGTTCTGACCGAGTCCCACACTGACCACGATTCCCTGCTCAGTAACACTATACTACACCCACTAGGGACAATTTTCTTTACAAATTATACTAAGCTAATTACCTACAAAGATCTGTGCGATTTGGAGTGTGGGGAGGAAACCGGAAGAATGTGTGGAGGAAAACCCGCAGGTCCACGGGGAGAACGTGCTAGAACTCCGTACAGTCGCACCCGTTAGATAGACAGGATTGAACCCGGGTCTCTGGCGCTGTAAGGCATATAACTCTACCACTGCGCTCATGGTTGCTCATCAGTCTTCACCACATGTCTATACACGTTGATTCATATTATCTCCTGCCAGGCCTCCTGCAATTTCTTCTTTAACTTCCCCACAGAGTCACACAGGATATATCTGTGTTCTATCTTCAGTTGTAAATCAGTATCTGCAATTCCTTCCCACAAAAGGATATATCTCGATATGGGCTGTGTAATGTATCCACCTTCATCTGACATAGCGTTTAGGAGGCCAGTTACCTGGGTATTTTAAGGCATCGAAGATAGCGATAGGATTCTGATTAGTAAAGGTGCCATGTGGGTTTATGGCGGAGAAGGCAGTGGCAGATGAGTGTTAGGAGGGAGGATAGATCAGCCGTGATTGATTGGTGCGAGTATGAGAATGAGGCGCCGAATATCCTAATTCCATGTGCCTCCTTATTACTATAGTTCGTATGATCACTAGGGATCAGCATCACTCCTCGAGCTGTAAAATTTATTGTCCTCATAAACTCCCTTATTATATTGTTTAAGATTCTTCGAGTCTTCTGTCTTTCTCTATGGAAAAAACAGAGAGAATCTCATGCTGCCTATACTTGGACTCCTGTCTCCTGGCTTTATTCTGACCAGAGCCTCCAATTTCTCTATAAAAAAAATCATCCATGATTGCTTACTCCTCCCTGCCTTGCCCTCACTCTAACAGCAACAAGCATACCTTGAACTCCTATGACCACACTTTGAAAAGCATCCCAATTTTCTGAAGCCTCTTTGCCCACAAACGACCTCTCTGCCCACAATCAACTTCAGCAAGTTCTTGTCTAATACCATCAAAGTTGGCCTTGCCGCATTCTAATTTATGTGCCTACCCTGTTCTTATTTATAACTATTTTAAAGCAAATAGAACAGTGGTTGCTGGTCACAAATGGCTCATCCATTAACTCTTCAGTCACTTGCCCTACTCCGTTCCCTAATAGATAAATCAAGCTTTTCCTTCTCCCTTGTTAGGCCTTCTACATGTTGCCGGAGAAACCTTTTCTGAACACATTGGAAATTCCCATCCCTTCTTGATCCCCCAGCACTATGGCAGTCCCCGTCCGTATGTAAAAAGTTAAAATCTGCTGCCTATGACAACCCTGTTTGTTCTGACAGCTGTCTTGCAATGCTCCATGGCTATTATTTATTTCCTCTAATTCCCATTGCTATTATGTCTTTGTTTTTTTTGTCAGATTATAAGTGCCCAACAAGAAACAAAAGGACAAGAATGTAATGAGGATCAGACCAGATTATACAAATCCCTTTTTGCAGATAAGCAATTCAGAAAATATTGGGGAGTCATGTAGGGGGGAGTCCCTGGCCCGTGTTCAGGCTTTTACTGGCACGTTGCTGATTCAAGTACGGTGTTGGCTCAATCTCTACTGTATTCATCAAGCCAACTAATGGGGCCTGTCCCACTTAGGCGATTTTTCAGCGGATAGCGGCGACTGTCAAGTTCGCGGCACCTCGCCTGAAAATGGGAACTGGGACGGCTACTGTCAGAGTGGAACGCACACACAAAATACCTCGACAAAGGTCGGGGGTCCAGGTGGAAGAAGTGGGGGCGAGGCTGTCTGAAATTCACATGGTTGCAAAGCCAAGGTGATACAGCCACATACATGAGTATGAAGGTTAAGACGGCTGCACAGTGTTACGGTTAAGTCCTTAAAAAGGGGGGGGGGGGGGGAATAGAGTAAAGGGGGAGAGAAGGAGTAGAAGGCACTTTCTTTTTTTAAGAAGCCAGACAACTTTTAATAAACCGAGATATACTAGCTGTGAATTTCGGCGGGACATTTAATGGAAAGGTCGGTTTCCTTGTCTTTATTAAAACTCGTGCTTACGCTTTTCTCCCTCCAATGAGCCAATGAAAATGCCTGGTCTAGCCAAAGGATGATTATTAAAACTACCTAGACTAACTCGATCACCCATAAACTACATGGCGACCCCCACTAAAACTGCATCTCCGACTACAAGGATTATCGATTTTTCCATGTCGACCAATTTCTGGTAGATTAAAAATTTTTCAGCATGTTGGAGAAAAATTTGCGTCGGGCCATTACTGAAGGCCGTCGATATTTTCCGGAATGCGGGGCGGGAATGCTCGGCGACCATGAAGGGGGCTCACCAGAGACCACCAGCGAAACATGTGGTGCATGTGCGCGATCATGTGGCTGAGTGCAGAGTCTCCTGACTCGCCTAAAAAGTCGCCTTTTACTAAAAACCATAGTTATGCACTGAAGGAGACGGGTTCATTCTGACAAGGTCAGAAAATGTAATTAATTGTTAAGTGTTTTGTAGAGAAGTTTGATTAAAACTGTTTCACTTTCAGTGTTCAGTATTAGAAGAAATAGAAAGAACTGAAGTCCCACTTCACCAACCTCAATTACAGTCTACTGTCCTACAGAAATATCAGCGTTCATGAGATGATCTGCCACTGCAATATGAATCCTACATTACAGTCCACTTCTTGCCTCTTAGACGGTTTAGTGGGGAAGGAGTGCTTGAGTCGATTATTAAAATGTGTTAGCCATGCACATTTGAAGAAGCAGTGATGGGATCGTGTTCAAAGCGCTCGGTGCAGGACCCCAGTTATTTACAATATATATTAACTAGATGTAGATCAAGGGAATTTAAATGTAACTTCTCAAGTTTGCAGATGCTACAAGCTGTTGTGGCAGTGTGAGCTGCGAGGAGGATGCTATGAGGCTGAGGGGTGACTTGGTTAGGTTGATGAGTGGGCAGATGCAGTGAAATGCTGGATAAATGTGGGTTATCCAATTTTGATGCAAGAACAGGAAGGAGATTATTTATCTGAAAGATTATCAACTTAGGAGAGGGGAGGTGCAATGGAGACAGGATGGAGTCCTTGTAGCATCCAGTCACTGAAAGTAAGATGCAGGTACAGTAGGCAGTGAAGAAAGCTAACGGCAAGATTGTCTTCATTGCGAAGATGATTTGAGTTTAGGACCAAGGAGGTCCTACTGCAGTTGTACTGGCCCAGGGACACCACACAGGAGTATTGTGTGCTGATTTTGGTCTCCTAATTTTTATGAAAGGACATCTTGCTTATTGAGGGAGTGCAGCATACAGGTTTATCATAGGTTAATTCCGTGGGGAAAGTTGGATGGACATATGATGAAAGATGGGTCGACTGGGTGTATTCATTCAAATTTAGAAGGATGAGGATGGGCGATCTTATGGAAACATATAACATTCTTAAGGATTGAAACAGGTAGATGCAGGAAAAAAATGTTTCCCCATTTGGGGCAGAGGCCCAGAGCCTAGGGGGTCACAGGTTAAGAATAAGCAGTAGGCCATTCTAGGGACTAGAGATTGAGGAAAAATGTTTTCAGCCAGAGCAGTTTGTGAATCTGTGGAGATTCTCAGCCATAGAGGAAGGCAGTGGAAGGCAAATTGCAATCGGATGTTTTCAAGAGTTAGATTTAGCTCTTGGCGGCTAGTGGAATCCAGGGATATGGGAAAAAAAAGCCAGGAACCCAGTTTTTGCATGATCAGCCATGATCATATTGGAATGGCGGTACTGGCTCGAAGGGCTGATGACCTAATCCTGCACCTATTTTCTGTTTTCTATTGTGTTTTTGCACTTATGTCTTGCTATTCTGCATATATTTGTTTTCTTTTTATTCTCTTGTATAACATATAATATGTGTTATGCGTGTGGTCGGCATCTGGTGTACTGGATGTTACTGACCCAAGCAAGCTTTTCACTTTACTCTTGGACCGGTCCATATGACAACAAACTTGGACGACCTTGAATTGAGAGCAAGAGGAAAATAACAAGTAACCAAAGCAATTCACAGCAGCCTCACCACTCAGCCCTCAATAAAATCGCTAAATCTTTCCAAAGTGAATTTTAGGAAACTACATTTGGTGACTCTTTGAAACAGAAGGAGCAGACTGCCACTGGCCCTGGGAATCATATTACATCCATCCACTTGGTGAGGAAGCTCAGGTTAAACAATTCCCGTTGTTTTGTTAACGCATTCTCCTTACCAAAGATGGGCTTATCTTGGCTTATGGATCTCACTGTTTGAATCTTTATAATCTTGTAACCTACACCTGTCAGGATGCAGAAGGATGCAAATATGGAGGGTTACCCAATTCCTCTATGTCCTCCACCCAATATGGATGAATTGGGTAATCCTCCATATCTGAGAGTCCAGCAGCATAATCTGAACAGCAATAGAGTCTCTGATGGTACAGAGTGGAGCCATGCCTCCAAAACACTACAAAGGGCTTTGATAACTACCAAAGTTAGGAGTGAGGGTCAAGACTCTTTCAACTGTAAGAATCTGTATTCTTAAAAATTGCATTTAGCCTTTTAATGTGCTAACAGGTGCTATATCTAGTGCTAACATCTTATCCATATACCAAAGAAATTATGAAATTTGACAAAATTCTGGTAACATATTCATAAATGCCTAACATAGAGCCAGTTCTCTTTACAAAAAAAAATACTGAATAGAACTTGTTCTTATAAAGCACTTTAATAGTAAGATTAAACGAGAACTTACCAGTTTGAAGTTTGATCTTTATTTTATGAGGAGTAACGATGAGGATTAGTTGAAAGAAGCCCCGCCCTGGCGCTTTTTGGAACGGCCATTACTTCAAAGCGCGGGCTATGAAAAACACAGAACCTAATAGCCGGAGTAAGATAATTAACGCGCTTTTTCTCATAGATTTAGAACTACCTGATGATCATTATTTTATGTGGGTGGGGAGTGGAGGGCACGTAATCCCCTCATCGTTACTCCTCATAAAATAAAGGTCAAACTTCAAACCCCCACCCCGGTAAGATTTCTCGTTTAATCTTATATTTACTTCGGAGTCCACGTGAAGTGACTAGTGAAGAGTTTGATGCTTTCTGTGTTTTTCATGTCCGTTAGATAGAATTTATTCCATAGACAGTTCCGGCTCATTCAACACAGAGTGACGATGCGATTAAACTACATTTTTTTCCCCAAACATTGCCTCAAGTTATAGTGATAAATTATTTCACAATTTATCAGAATAAAAGTAATGCCCTTTCCCATTGAAAAGGCATGTTTATCACAAAATAATCAATTTGATATATATATATTTTGGATTGGTATGAACAAAGCAACAATTATAGAGACCCAACACTCGTGTCCAAACCTGACACCATGACTGGTTCCCTTTTTACTTTAACATAAATTTCCACACTCCTGCGGCTTGCAGCTTTTGCACGAGCGGCTAATCGTGCCATTCGGTGAAAGTATCTACCCATTAACAGGAGTGATTTTCAAACCTTTCAGTGTCTAGTTCCACTGAGTGTATCCAATTTCTAAACCATCTAGAATACTCTTTTCCTCTAGGAAACCATCAGTTGTTAACTGAACCTAATGTGGTTTTTGTGAGTAATAAGTAGTGCTGTCTCATTACCTACAGAAGACATCTTACCTACTTCAACATATTTCATCAATGTTCACACACACACACACACACACACTTACAGGCAGGTCAGGATATGCTATAAGTTTACCTTGGTTTCAGTCCTCTTGGCTGTGCTTTGTTTGGTTAAATTCATAAACATATATTGATAATGCAATCATGTATCCTTATGCAATTATAACGAAACATTTGCAATGTTTGCACTCTGCTATTGATAATAAGTCATCAGCATTATTATTTCAATGTTACTTTTTTGAATCATTGATAGAGTTAGAGTCCCATGCCTAAGGCAATTCAGGTTTATTTATCTCCTGACTTATATATTTACAATTTGGACAGGTTATATATATTAAATATACTATATATTTAATATGATATATATATATATCATACTATATATATATATACATATATTTTTATATTAATATCCACATATATATCCCTTTCCCATAGCGGGATATTATGAATTGCAACTGATAAACTTCTTGGTTAGTATATTGTCCGGTTAATAGGACGGTTACACTCTGAGCCCTCAATTTAGCTCTATCAATTAGATACTCAGAAAACATGCAAACTCCACAAGGGAACTCACATTATAATCTAATATGATAAAAGAACTTTACTGTATACACAGGACTTCCAATTTCTTATAACCAAAATATTGTTTTTTAGACTATATGTTCTGCAAATTGCAGGTATATCACTTCTTTTATACATAATTATTTTATTGTAATGTTGTTATATTAGTTAAACATTCCATAGACTTCTTTTTGGCCATAGCTGTTGTAATGGTACTGGTCAACCTGCAGATAGTCAAAATTCATATTTTCATGTCATGGATGCCCTTTGTTGTACAACAATAAATTATGCAGGGTTACACAAAACTGGAGAAATCAAGCGGGTGCAGCAGCATCAAAGACGAAAAGAGACAGGCAACGCCTCGGTCGGGTGACCCATCCTCAGACTTCAATAAATGGACTGCAACTATGAAATCATCACAAGTTGTTTCACCATCACTCCAATATTTATGAAACATGAAGGATCCGTTTATTAGGCCACCAAAATGCCTCTGGCAGTGTCCTGCTACATTTTCATCAGACACTGCCCTATCAACCCAAATGAGGAACACAAAAGAACATCTTTTCTCATGTAATTGAGAGAAAAAGCATCCACCTTTCCTGTTCTGGTTTACCCACAAGAAACATACGAAAGATCGGTGATTTAATCTGTATTGCAAACCAGATTTAATCGCAAGTCAATCCATATTAATGGAAAATTTGTTTTTCTCCCAAATTTGTTGTCTCGATACCATTGTCTTCTTCCCTTAGAGATAAAACAGCTGGACTACACTTTAAATATGCCACATTTGTTTATTCAGATGAATCCCATGTTTGTTATTTGGACTTATTTGTGTGTTTTAACATATGCCACAGCCGTGGTATTGTTCATCTTGATACAACATGGACACTTCCTAATAAACATTAGATATTGTTATCCATAAACTCCTTATACTTCAATAATTAATACAAATGTTTGTGAAAATTTCTTTTGGAAATTCATGTTGGCTCACCTGGTATTATTGTCAGCCGTACCAACAGAGAGTATCAAATAATTCTTATAAGAATAGATAATATTCTTATTTTTACCCAAACATTTCACAGAAGCTGTACATCATCTGTTAACACTTGGCTTCAGTTTGCAACAGCTGTTAATCTTTTAGGTTGAAGCAGCTTGTGAACCTTTTTTCATTACTTTTAATAATTGAAACGTTTCATTTGATATTTGCATAAGCCTCTCACAAAGGCATACATATTCTTATAAGCTTCTGTTAATTCCTTCTTTGGAACTTTGATTTATTCTTTACCTAACATAATGGAGGACAAAGTATGTCAACAACAATGAGACATATTTTGTTATCATGGAACAATTTTCCCCTCTTATGGTGCTGAATTACTTCAAATTCAGAATAGTAATTTATGAATATTTTATTAATGCCTAAGCATTCGCTTTTATGTAATGGGTCCCAGGTGCCATCCACCAGGTTTGTAATTGCAGCAATAATTTTGCAGCTGACTCTTATAACCTATCACAATTTTAAATGCTAATCCAAGAATAACCTTGACCAAGACCTCATTAGTGCAAGTGCTGATCTTTTATAAGCATAAATTGTTCCTCCAGTATTCTGTTTAACAGCCTTGAACTGGTTTAATCCTTTGGGACATGTTTTAACTTGCACAGCTTGACCCATTTTAATTAATCTCAAGCCTCGTTTTATTGATTAAACAATTTGTTAATAAGGCAACTTGCTCATTTCTGTTCTAGCTGTTTCCATTTTAATAAATGTTCTTACACTGTGAAAGTGTTTATAAAATGATGTTTTGTTGGTTATTACCTCAAAATCTTTACAGTGAGGTAATTTTTAATACTAGATGACGTACCTTTCTTTATTGGAGTTACCTTTTGAGGTGCAAACTAAAATCATTTAAGGTTTTCTTATACAGTGTGAACCGATTCCTTCTTAGTTATATAAATTAATGATTCATAATACACCGGTAAACCCCCACAATTGGAGATTTTGAACTTATTTTGTAACAAGATGTTTGCAACCTCTTCATGTACTTCAAGCTTCTTTTCCCAATATATGGGTTTTGGATAAGGCTATGTTGGGATTATTACCAAATTCTGCTTTGTTTTGATCCTTTTTCAAATCCTTATAACTTTGGATCATAGTTTTTCCCCCAAGTTTAATGATCTTTGCATTGGTTTTGATCCATTATCAATCTTTCATTGATCAATAGTTTTTCACCCCAAAGTTTAAAGATTGTAGTCTGTTCTTTTGTAACTCAATATTTTTGATTTATCATAAGGCAGGTTTATTCATAATAATCAGGAGTTTACATAACCTGATTTGTATTGATCTGCGAATCTAAGATTGCGATTTGGTTAAATATTATATTATATTTCTTTCTTCATGAGCTCCACAAACTGATGGCAATTTTATTTTATTTTTAAAGTATTAGTTATTTGCACAACGTTTTATTTGTATTTTATTTTTCTTTTTGAATAGTAATGCCAATGCACCAGTTTGAAATACTTTGAAAATTGTATTTCATTTTTTATATTAATATTAATTTGGATGGATATACATAATCAGATTCGACCGTTGGACATCTTTATAAAATCATATAAATTTTTATCATATTATGCTGTTTCCAATCACTTTTACAGCTTTGGTGAGGTTTTAGCTTCCATGTTTATTTTTTCATGGCCTCACTCATCATTAGTTCTGCTGTTTTAACCATCAACAGCTTTTTAGTGAGAGGGACCAACTAATTTTTGGATTCCATGGTCATTTGCCACGGCCTCACTTTTTATTTTTCAGGTTGTTGTGCATACACCTGTGTATATCTATTATATATTCATACTATATAATTATTTATATATATATATAATTTGGTGCTGTGGTGGGTACTTCATGACCAGCCACCAACTCATAATCAGTGCATTTTTTAGGAAGGTCAGTTTATTTCCATTTTTATTTTTCACTGCCCTTGTTTCTCCTGAGTTTTTTCCCATCAAAGGAGAATATACCTTCAGAAATATCCTGATGGTAGATTTCCAACATATTTCATTTTTTTTCCTTTTTATATTGTGAAACCCCTTTAGGGTAGGTTAGGGAATATTTTCCATTATTTTCCGTCCTGATGGCCTTTATTAACTTTTTAAATTATGGCCTTTCTCGGACTTATTTTAAATTTTCCCCCCCCCTCCCAAAAGTTTGTGGAGCAACTTAACCTCCCTAAACTTTACTTTTAACGGTCACCAGTATATCGGAACGGCTCCGTAATTAATCTTCCCGTCCCGATCGCTGGGGTATTCCCCCGGGACGTCCTTTTTTAAAAACTCCGTGTATTATACAAGAGTATTTTTGTTTCTAGTTTACTCTTTTATTTTTATTTTTGTTTTTATAAATTCTTTTCGGAATCCTGGTTCAAAACACACGGCACGGAGTTTTCCAGACCCTAATTGTTTTTTCAACTGCAGAACTGCAATTAACTGCCGGTTCCGTACTACCGGCTGTCGACGAGCTAGCCTTGCCGCCCCCCAGCTTTCCTTCTGCCGGTCAGAGTCGACGCTATGCTGTTCAGCGCCAGGCGGGGCTTCTCACGTAGTCACTTCACGTGACTCCAAAGTAAAATTGTAGTAAAACATGCAAAACCGTTTGCAACTCAGCGCGTCAGGCAGCTTCTCTGGAGAAACGGTATAAGTGACATTTGGCTTTAAGATACTTCATCAGACTGATGAATGGTCTTGACCCGAATTGTCACTAATTTCTTTTCTCCAGTGATGCTGCCTGACCCGCTGTGTTGCTCCAGCAATTTATGTCTATCTTCAGTGTCAACCAGCATCTGCAGTTCCTTTTTACATACAAAAACACTTCATAGGAACGTATCAAATTACAATGACGTGCAAGTGGGTGAACTGATCTGAAGATCCAGAGGAAGCAAACCACTAAATAAACAGTCAAGATTAAAAGCAGTTAGTTACAAGTATTAGAGGAGTATAAAGGATGAGCTGAAGAAAGAAAAGACAAAAGGTAGAGAAACAGTGACAGGCAATATGAAATGAGACCAAGAGTGAAAACAGGGATAGAAAGAACACAGTACATAGAAAAGAAAAGCAGTGGAGCCAAAGCGCCTTAATGTAGGTGCCGGACATGATACCAAGATAATAATCTCACCCAGTGAAGAAAACCTGAATAGGCAGCAAGAATGCATGAGATCTGATCTCCAAGCCCCCAGTTAATGGGCAAACACTTGAAAATGGAGGCAGGTCTCACAATCCACTATTAACCCATGTCCAGCATTGTGTTGCAGGCAACAAGTTAACATTGTTTTTTCCTGCTGCAAAACATTATTGAATGTGCAGTCATGTACAAACTGTGGTGTTGTCAAGCTACAGACATCAACAGCGAACCCAAGCATCACTTAAAGGCAAGCTGCGTTTCTTAAAAGAGAAGTGCTCATTATAGCTGTAAGAAATGGTTAGTGCTCTGAGATAGATAGTTTGAGGAATGTCCAGACATATAGAAAAGCCACGCTTGGTGGTGCAGTGGTAGATGTGTGCTGCCTTACAGTGCTTGCAGGCCAGAGACGTAGGGTTCGATCCGCACTGCGGATGCTGTTGTATGAGTTTACTTTCTCTTCATGACCGCGTGGGTTTTCTCTGAGATTTTCTGTTTCCTCCCACAAAGACATACAAGTTGCAGGTTAATTGGTTCGGGTTTGTACACTTGGTATAAACCCGAACCTAGTGTGTGCAGACTTGTGTTAATGTGCAGGGATCGTTGAAGGCGCGAGCTCGGTGGGCCAAAGGCCCTGTTTCTGCGTTGTATCTCTATACTAAACTGAACTAAACTAAACTAAACTAAACTAAAGGGTCAGCTTTTTTTAGACTAGAAGCCGTGTGAGGGTGGATGCAAAGGAGAAACGTTTTGCATTGGCTTGAGTCTCTCCAGAAAGATGCTCAGGAGGCAGGTGGACTCAGAACAAGTGGATGCATTTCCAAAAGATACGCAGAGAATTATTTCCAATCCTATGCTTCCTGTGTCATGCCATTACAAGGATAGATGTGGCTATTTCACACCTAGACCATACTCTCAATGGTTCAAAGGTACTTTATTATCACATGTACCTAGGTACAGTAAAATTCCTTTTTTACTTCTCATTTGTTTAGTTACAATCTTACAATACATGTGCACTTAAATACAAAAGTGTAAGTATAGCAGATCACACAATGGGCAGAAAGAATCATCCAGTAAATGACCTTGCAAGGAATAATTATGTCATACCCAGCACTGCTGAGGAGAGTGGGTTTGCTTGACTTTCATTTCATTTAACTAGGTTTAGCTTGGAGGTTGGCTAAAATGTAAGGACTAGTGTCAAATCAGCAATCAATACTGATTTGTGCCACTGGCCATTCTCTATACCCCTTAATTTCATCCAACACAAAAATCTGCAAAAGCTCTGGGGGAATGTTGGAATCTATTTTCAATATTTAGGAGTCAGAGTTATGGGGAGAAGGCAGGCGAATGGGGTTGAGAGGGAAAGATTGATCAGCCATGATTGAATGGCGACGTAGACTTGATGGGCCAAATGGCCTAATTCTGCGCCTACAGTATAACTTATGAACTTATGAAACCTTGAAGAGCCTTAGATTAACGCAACATAGTGTTCAATTTTCCTCATTTTGGAACATGTTTAGCAAGATTAATTGTAGAACAATGCTGAAATGGACACAATGTGCTGGAGTAACTCGGTGGGTGAAGCAGTATCTCTGGAGAACATGAATAGGTGACATTTGGGGTCGGATCCCTTCTTCAGAATAATGGTAGTGTGTCTGAACCCTACCATGCAATACTTGCATTTTGTTTATAGATAAGTTAGCTGGAAAAACTATAATACGTTGTTATCTTACTGTCACAAAATATTGACCCATTCTCTCTTTGCATTGCAACAGGGCTGCGATAAATTTGGTCGTTTCTGGCTTAGTGTTACTATGGTGATGAGAAACAGATTTGAGCGATTGTATTATTTGTTTATCCTGAGCATGCAGCGGTTGAAAGACTGGCGTCATTGTTTGTGATGATGTGCCAGCGTATGCATCTGTCAATTGATGCAGACCAAAACCTTACCCTTTGGAAAGTCATGCCAATTAAAAAGGAAAGAAGTGAAAATAAACAATTAGCTTAAAGTCTTCTTGTGAGGTATAGGAAAGGTTTCTTTCTCCCAATTCACTGAAAATAAAATATTTTCTTTAAAATAGGTCTTCTAGTCAATGCATTTCACTCCACAACTGAGAGAAGGCAATGTTTTTGTCAATACCATTCCTGTATTTGTAATTGAGACACTTAGAAAAGGCCCCGTGATGATCCTGTTGCATTATCCCTGGAGGAAGATAATTCAGATCTACTAGACAGTTTGTTTCTACAGTGCTTTCTGTCACGGGAGGTGCGTTATAAAAAACGTTCAATCCCTCCTGAACTATTTTTGCACACTTGACCTGCAGTTATTGAATCCAGTATAGGAAGGAACTGCAGATGCTGGTTTGCACCAAAGATAGAAACAAAGGGCAGGGGTAACTCAGCGGGTCAGGCAGCATCTCTGGAGAGAAGGAATAGGTGGCATTTTGAGTTGAGACCCTTCTTCAGACAAAGAGTCAGGGGAGAGTGAGCCAGGAGACAGGAAAAGGTACATGGAACAAATTAATGAAAGGTTTCACAAAAGTCAGATCAAAGCCAGCAAAGATGATCAAGGAAAGGAGAGGCCCACAACAGTCCATTGTTGGCTGTGGGAAAGATGATAACCAGTAATACAAACTATAAACTCAACAGTGAAACTAGTATGATCACTAGGGTGGGGGGAGGATGAAAAAAGGGAGGGGATGCAAGGGCTACTTGAATTTGAAATATCAAAATTCATACTGCTGGGTTGTAGGCTGCCCAGGCAAAATATGATGTGCTGTTCCTCCAATTTGCATTTGGCCTCCTTCTGACAGTGGACAGGTTTAGTTTAGTTTAGTTTAGTTTAGAGATACAAAGCAGAAACAGGCCCTTCAGCCCACCGGGTCCACGTCGACCAGTGATCCCTGCACATTAACACTATCCTACACACACCAGGGACAACTTTTACATTTACCAAGCCATTTTACCTACATACCTGTAGGTCTTTGGAGTGTGGGACGAAACCGAAGATCTCAGAGAAAACCCACGTGGTCACGGGGAGAACGTACAAACGCCATACAGACAGCACCCGTTGTCGGGGTCGATCCCGGGTCTCTGGCGCTGCCAGCAACTCTACTGCTGTAAGGCAGCAACTCTACCGCTGAACCATGCTGCCCATGAATGCAGATTTTCAGTGCAATCCTCAAAATAATGTATGTGTCAATTTTGAGTATGCAAGATGGCCTTAATGTTGTTAATATGCAGTGCAAAACTATTGGCGGATCAATACAGCATGTCTGCCAACCTCTTCCAGTGATAACTGAAGCCAAGGCTCCAAATACAGAAGCTGACTCTCCACTTAGCTAATGCACCAGAGGAAAGCATGTTCTGCTGTTCTCTGCTGAAATGTCAGTCAGGGAGGATGTGCAGGGGATGGAGTATGCCCCTTGCTCTACAGAACTGCATATCCTTGTGGATGTGCTGGAGTGGAAGAAACATCTTCTCTGCAGCAGAGCTGCAAGAAGAGCCTTCAAGGCAAAAATGCCACAGTGGAGGCAGGAATTGGCTGCAGTGCTTGCTTCCTCCAATGATTCAGCCCCCTCCTGGAAGCAGCACTGGAAGAAACTCCCTGACCTCACTCGGTAGGTCAAGGTTCACGCTCTGACACCAAAAAACTGTACCTCACAAATGCTTCCTTCGACGCTGTGTGCATGCATACACCTCAACATCAACTTCCACAAGAGCATACGTACATACTCACACGCACACGCACACACACACACAAGCAGACAAACACGCTCACAAACACACGCACTCACACTCGCAAAGTCACACACGCAGACAGACACACATGCAAATACTCTCGCTCATGAGTTTAGTTTATTGTGGCGTGTACCGAGGTACTGTAATAGGTTTTTGTTGCGTGCTAACCAGTCAGTGGAAAGATTATACATGATTACAATCGAGCCATTCACAGTGTACAGATATATGATAAAGTGAATAACATTTAGTGCAAGAGAAAGTCGGGTAAAATCCGATTAAAGATAGTCCGAGGGTCTCCAATGAGGTAGATAGTAGCTGAGGACCGTTCTCTATCTGTTGATAGGATGGGTTCAGATGCCTGACAACTGGGGCAGTCCAGGACACATGCCTTCTTAGCAACTCACTCACCTCATGCTTACATCAAAACCTTTGGTCTTTTTCTTCCTGGAAATGATTGTCAGCCCCAAAGTACACGAGAGGACCCTTCCGATCCCTCCTTACCCTCCAGTGGTTCACAAACCGAGGACGTGACTAGTATAGAAGACGTGTCAGCCACCGCACGAGCTTGGACATACACTTTCCTCACTACTAAACGAGCTTCCTCCTTTGCATAGATTCACTAACAGCCCAGCGTAGAATGTCGGGATTTACTTCCATTCAATAACCCATCAAATCCTATTCCCACCCCTGTCCGTTTACAGAGAGCAGGGTGAGGAAGGTGAGAAATAGAAGGAGATGAATAATGAGGAAACATTGCAACATGCCCAGCACAACAAAGCCTCAGCCCAGGTGTTGGCTCTACAAGGTTTGAACAGATTAGACTAGAAGCGCCTGTTTTGTGTAGAGAAGTACTTGCTATAGTTCTTCTTCCTCGTGTCCGGCCATCTTCTATATCACGTCTTTCCGGTCGGTCAGTGACAGTCGATGGCCGGTGGTTGTGGAATTGGCTACTTCAGTCAGTCACTGGGGTACGGTTGCTGTCGTCAGCATTGCCCGGGATGCGCCACGTGGAGGCTTCTGCTTGCGTCCCCTTGCTATAGTTATGCCAGAGGCACAGAGCACATATATCGGGCATGCCCGGCAGAACTCAGATAGGACTTTAGATAGGATGGCAAATGTGGATCCACCATGGCACATTTTCTGGTCCGCCTGACTGCATGCAAGCAATAATATGAAGCATGCACGAGTCCATTTCCAACGTCACGTGTGACTTGCAGGAAGAGTGGGAAGTGCATTACTACAAGGCACCTTAGTTCTCTATGCTTCTATTTATAAATTCTGGATTCTATGTGCCTGATTAAACACGTTCTCAATCTGCCCTGCCACTTCCAACAAACTAAGCACCTACATGTACAATCTCTCTTTTAGGCAGTGTCCAACACACATGTTTCTTATTCTTTCCACAAAATGTAATTTGATGAATAAAATGTAATCAATTCCAGTGTTAAATTTTATCAGTCAACTATCTTCCTCTTGCTATCCTTCTCACAGTTCACTATGTGTTCAAATTTTGCCTTAATGATAAATTTGGATATTTGGTCCATACATTCAGGTGTGATTCATCGAGCATTTTTAACTTGCAGATCAATGGGTCATGGCAAGAGTGAATCAAGAATTTACAGATCTAATAGGGCGGCATAGTGTGCAGCGGTAGAATTGCTGCTTTACAGCACCAGAGACCCGGGTTCGATGCTAACTATGGGTGCTGTCTGTACGGAGTTTGTATGTTCTCCCTGTGGCCACGTGAGTTTTCTCCAGATGCTCTGGGTTCCTCCCACACTCCAAAGATGTGCAAGCTTAGAGGATAATTGGCTTTGTTAAAATTGTAAATTGTCCTTAATGTGTACAACAGTGCTCCTGTATGGGGGTGATCGCTGGTCGGCGTGAACGCGGTGGGCCGAAGGGTCTGTTTCCACGCAGTATCGCTAATTCTAAAATCAATGTATCTTGAGAAAGGCAATAATGTGATATTTGAGGTCTCTTTCTTGTTCCTGAACAAATCAATGCTGCCATGGCCTTCAATCTTGATGGAAAGTGCACAGGGCAACACAGTGGCGTAGATAGTGGAGCTACTGCCTCACACTGTCAGAGACCCGGATACGATCCTGACCTGACGCTGTCTGTGTGGTGTTTGCATGTTCCCCCTGTGAACGCGTGTGTTTCCTCCCAAATCCAAAGACATGCAAGTTTGTAGTCAATTGGCCCTCTTTCAAATTGCCCCTAATGTGTAAAGAGGAGAATCTGGGACAACATAGAACTAATGTGAAAGCATCAATTGTCGGTGTGGACTCAATGGGTCGAAGGGCCTGTTTCCATCTGTATCTTTCAATCAATCAATCAAATAGCAAATCAATCATCAGCTTTTAAAAAAAAAGCAGCTTAGTTTATTTTAGAGATACAGCATGGAAATAGGCCCTTCATCCAACCGAGTCCCCCCAGCCATTGTTCACACTAGTTCTATGTTATCCCACTTCTCATCCACTGCCTTAGTATACTATAGTATACTATAAACATGTACTGGAGCTATGCTTATGGTACTACTCTCACTTTAAAAAAAATAATTTCACTCTACCTCAGTAAGTGTGAGAATAAAATGCCATTGAAATCATTTATGTATATCCCAGCAAAAATCCCCGCAGAGAAGGCCGCAAAACAGGGAAGTTAACAAATTTGATACATATAAAATAAAAACAGAAAATGCTGGAGGTATAAATAATGCAACAAGTTTTGAGTTGGAGAGAAAATGAGGAGAGGACGGAGAGGGATGGTCAGTGATAAGGTTGCAGCACTGAATTAATGACAGATGGAATAGTTCCAGGTGAGAGAGGTTGTTCGAGATTTATGATGTATGAATATAGGTCAATAAGGCATATTTGTTAAAGGACTATAGAGATTTGTACGAGTCATGAGTCACTTATGGAAAATCAGAGAATTGGAATGGTCATGTCCGATGTCCAGAAAATTATCAGAGATAAAAGCAAACCGGTTAAAATTTGGAAGCTGAAAGCTTTCTGCGATAAGGTGGGCTTGAGATTGGGAGTTTGCCCTAAAGTCAAATAATGCAAGATGAAGTTGTTTTAATGCTTAAATTGCAGAACCTGTGATCAGTCAAGACTGAAGATCAGGAGATCAGTCTGACAGTCCAAGTTCTGTGGAAACATCCGAGAAGTTACTGAAGGCTTTGAGCTGTGTTCCCTCAGCATCAACATAAAGAAAACACTCTTCCATTTAAGTAGCTTTGTTCACAGTCTTATGACACCTTTAAACTATTTTACAGCCATTGACGTAGTTCTGGAGTCCAACTACAATTACGATGAAGGAAACCCAAAATCTAGCTTGTGAAAATCAAGGCTCCTCAACAACAGTGAGAGGGTTGTTGCATGCACATTCATCTCCTGGCAGTATTACGAGGTAGGATTATTGCCTCAAAAGACTGTTCTTTGATTTTGTAATTCATTTCACGGAAGTCAGAGGTAAGCACAATGCTTTGAATTGATCATGTAGTTAGTTCAGTGGTACAGACTCGGAACGAATTTCTTGGCAGAACTGTTTTAGTGACATTCAAAGGAACAGTGTGATAATCCAGAAATTTCTGGTCACTGTGGACATAATTCGTGACTTTGGTTAGAAGTGGTCATGTGGTGTGATGGGATGGAAGGCCAACTGTATAGGTTGAAAGAAAGCTGTGGGAATTGAGCGCACTGGATTCAGATATTGACATATTTAAGGATACTGGGGGCGGTTGAAGTTGGTTTGTTAGAATAGAAGGATCAATTATGGGTTGTGGAAAAGATCCAATGGAAGCAACTTTGCGAAGGAGGGAGATAGTTGCTGAGGAAAGGAAAGCACCTACAATGTCAATAAAGGTGAGGAAGTCAGCGCTAGAAATTCTTTCATGAAACCGACCTAAGCAAAGTAATTTTAAGTGTGATTGGTAACTGCAAGTAGGTGCCCGGTACACTGTTCCCATGAGACTCCTGATTAGTTTGTGTCCTCTTTGGGGATAGCATCCTTACATGAGGAAATGCACAGCAGTGTCCAATGCTGTTCAATGCATGTATCAACATCACTTATTTGC
Organism: Okamejei kenojei; assembly: GCA_035221665.1. Taxonomy (NCBI): domain Eukaryota; kingdom Metazoa; phylum Chordata; class Chondrichthyes; order Rajiformes; family Rajidae; genus Okamejei; species Okamejei kenojei. The sequence continues at coordinate 21,631,202 of CM069131.1, forward strand.
AATATATTTTTATATGCATGATCCATGAACCATGGGAGCCACTTATTCAGAAACAGGCTTTCACAGGACAGATTAGGCCTGCTTCAGCGCAACATGAAGGAGAGCTGCATGACCAAGTTTGTGGTGATGGAATTGAGCGCATGGGTCCTTCAAAGTTTTTTTATTTGCCCACTGTTCTCTATCACTCCATCTGTAAGAGTTTGAGTTGGCCTTGATCGGCAATGGATGATTGCAAGTCACCATTCAGCGGGATTGTGCTTGGCATCCTCGTCGGAATTCCTCAACCAGGGCATGTTGGATCCTCTTTGTGTCCCCACCACTGGTCACCAGCCTAATGATATTGTTAAACCTCCTACAGCAATAGAGCTAGCATTTGGTATATTTAATAGACATAAAATGCTGGAGTAACTCAGTGGGACAGGCAGCATCTCTGGATGGAAGGAATAGGCGACGTGTTCTCTATGAAAACACATGTGGCTGTGGTAGCGAGTCTGGGTTAAAATGCGTTCATAATTAAACTGTAGTGTGAAGAATTAAACCGTAGTCTCAACCCAAAACATCACCCATTCCTTCTCCCCAGAGATGCTATCTTTGGTTTAAGCCAGCATCTGCAGTTTCTTCCTACACATTTGGTATCTTTAGTTCAGTTTAGTTTAGAGATACAACATGGAAATAGGCGCTTTGGCCAACTAAATTCACACTGACCATCAATCACCTGTTCACACTAGTTCTATGTTATCCCACTTTCTCATCCACTCCCTACACAGTAAGGGCTATTTACAAAGGCCGATAAACCTCCAAAATCGCATGTCTCTGGGATGTGCAGGGAATCCAGAGGAAACCCACACGGTCACAGGGAGAACATGCAAACTCCACACAGACAGCACCCGAGGTCAGGATCAAACACGGGTCTTTGATATGTGAGGTAGCAGCTCTACTAAACGTGCCACTGTGCAACACTCATTCTGCAGAGCCTTCTGCAGAAAGAAGGCTGGTGCAATACAATTGCAAAGCTGTCCCCTAATCCTTACACCCCCTTTTCCCTAGCAGATCTATAGATTAATATACCTCAAGGTATATTAATGGGGTGGAGGATGGTTAAAGAAGCAGAAGATGTGCCCATGGAAGAGAAAACCTACAGAGAGCATGAGGGAAAATGAGAAAGTAGAGTAAGACACAGCTTTAGTGCCAAGGTTGGGAGATGGAGAGGGGGGAGGGGACGCCAGGGGTGGTTGTTTATTGATTTAAAAGATTGGTCAGAAATGGTGGAAATAGCTGATTGAAAAGTCTCAAGTTCTGTTCACGCATGTAATTGCAGGATAAAACATAGGAGGTGCAGGAAGGATTCAGGAGGAATGTATCCCGTACCTGCCTAATGAGCCAGAGATCACCACTCTCCTTTCTCATCTCCTTAAAGGATTTCCCCCTATCCTAAACATCGGGAACAATCTTCTGCTAAAGCCTGTCCAATGATTTTAGCTATAAGATCCCTCTTAAAATCTTGAGATCCATTGGATATGGTCTCTCTGCACTCCTCTATGGATAATGTCCTTCTCAATTTGGAGACCAAAACTGGCATCGGTGTGGTCCACATTAATTTCCCTGTTTCAAATCGGGCAGCCAGGATTGAATGATTTTAGCCATGAGGGAGTGAGGATGGAAAACTTACAGGTAAAGAGCAAATATATATCGGGACATGGGCTTCAAAGATGGATGCTAATTAATGGATGAGCATATTTTCAGCAGTAGATATATTTTGGAAACTAGAGTGACATAGCTAGGCAATTAGGAGAATGGAAATGTTGTTGTAAGTGACTCGTACAAGGGTTCTTTCCAATTAGAGTCATAGAGTCATAACGTGATACAGCTTGGAAACAAGCCCTTCGGTCCAACTTGTCCACACCGGCCAACATGTCCCAACTACACTAGCCCCACCTGCCCACATTTGGTCCAAATCCCTCCAAACCTGTCCTATCCATGTACTTGTCTTAACTGTTTCTTAAAGGTGGGATAGTCCCCGACTCAACTACCTCCATCTACCTGATCTATTTCTCTCATGATTTTATACTCCTCAGAAAGATCACCCCTTCATCCTCCTGCACTCCAAGGAATAGAGATGCAGCCTACTCAACCTCTCCCTATAGCTCAGATTGTCTACTCCTGACAACATCCTCGTAAATCTTTTCTGAACCCTTTCCAGCTTGACAACATCTTTCCTTAAACATGGTGCCCAGAACTGAACACAATATTCTAAATGCGGCCTCACCAACGTCTTATACAACTGCAACATGATGTCCCAACTTCTATACTCAAAACTCAGACTGATGAAGGCCAATGTGCCAAAAGCCTTTTTAACCGCATTATCTACCTGCGACTACACCTTCAAGGAACCATGCACCTGCACTCCTAGATTCCTCTGCTCCACAACACTCCCCAGATCCCTACCATTCATTGTGTAGGTCCTACCCATGTTAGACTTCCCAAAATACAAAATCTCACATTTCTTCGTATTAAAATCCATCAACCATTTCTCAGCCCACCTGGCCAATTGGTCAAGATCCTGCTGCAATTTTTCACAACCATCTTCACATTCTGCAAAACCACCCACTTTTATATCATCAGCACACTTGCCATGTATGTTCTCATTCCAATCATTGATATAGATGACAAACAATAACGGGCCCAGCACCGAGCCCTGAGGCACGCCACTTGTCACAGGCCTCCAGTCTGAGAAGCAACCTTTCACCATCACCTGCTTCCTTCCATTAAGCCAATTTCCTATCAATTCAGCTATATCTCCTTGGATCCCATGAAATATAACCTTCCAGAGCAGCCTACCATGCGGAACCTTGTGGAATCCATTACTGAAATCCATGTATACAAAATCTACAGATCTGGCCTTAATGACCTTTTTGGTCACATCTTCAAAAAGCACAATCAGATTTGTGAGACATGACAGTCCACATACAAAACCATGCTGATTATCCTTAATCAGCCCTTTTCCATCTAAATGCCTGTATATCTGAACCCTCAGAATACTCTCTAGTAACTTTCCAACTACAGATGTTAAACTCACTGGCCTGTAGTTCCCAGCAATTTCCCTGCAGCTCTTCTTGAATACAGGCACAACATTTGCCACCATCCAGTCATCCGGCACCTCTCCTGTATTTAAAGACAATTCGTAAATTTCAACTAGGGCTGCTGTAATTTCCTCTCTAGATTCCAACAATGTCCTCAGATATATCTGATCAGGCCCTGGAGATTTGTCTAACTACATATGCAATAGTACCTTCAGTATTTCTTTGACCGTAACACTGACTGCTCTCAAGACACTTCCATTGACTGCCCCAAGTTCCTCCATCCTCCTGCGAACGGAAGTGGAGTTGAAAGTGTGTAATGTGATCGCAGCTGTAAATGGTGGATATAGACAGACAGATCTGTTCCCATGAGTGACGAAGGCCATAGAATTGTGTCCCTTTAGCTGGATAATAGGAAAGCTGAGATGGAGATTGAAGGAAGGTTGGTGCAGCTTCATGGGGTGGAAATGAACGTGTTACCTCAGGGAGAAATGTGGAGTATTTTTGATACTGGTTGAAAATGAAGATTGTAAAAAGAGGGGCAAGAGCGCCAAACAAAGTTCACAGGAAACAAAGGTGCTGGAGGAAAAAGGTAAGAGTCCAAACCGCTATTGTTGATAAATGGCATAAAATAGGCAGGGTTCCTTTGGAAGGTTAATTCAGTAGGCAAGCTTTGGTATGTAGCAAAGTGTTGCTTGGATGTGTGCCAGGTTTCAACCAAAGTGATAATGTCAATATGATTGGTAAAGTTGTTGTGTGTAGAGCAGTAGTGATGGGTCCTATGGGGTAAATGATGGGGATATGCAAAGGTGCTTATCACCACTGAAATAAGAATGAACCCTGAGAGTGGGAAAATAATGTGAAGAGGAGAGAATATCAGGGCAAGGATTTGATGGGCAAACTTTGACAACAGAAATAAAAGAAGAAATAAAATAAATGTAAAATATGTTGTTTACCGGTTTGCTGATCTCTAATGAAGCATATTGCAGAGTGCACAGCTGGATAGGCATTAGAAATGAAGAGCTCAGACAAGAAGCCTGCAGTTTATTTGTGTATTCTTCTCAGAATGCTTCTGGAACTTTCTATCCTAACTTCTTATCTCCAACCTGCTGGGAGGTCTTAATGCATAAACACTGGAGCGCAGATTGAGCCTCATCGCAGTGCCGCTTGTGTCATGATGTTTAGTCTGTTTGAAATGCTTTTTCCACCACTTAACGTTCCAAATAGGGCTGACCAATCCACACCCCGAGCCTGTGCTTTAGCATTTCCACAGGAGTGTGTCCTGGTCGTAAAGTCTGGAGCTGTTCTATAATTAGAAGAAAGGCAGCAAGTCGAGGGTTCAATGTGTTTTTTTAATTGAACTGCCATCTTATTTTTTCTTTAATGCTTCCTTGCAAACTGACCTCTTCCCCCATGCGAAGCTGGGGACAGTGAAATGGTCCATGAAATGGTGATTCATTGCTCTTCATACATTCTACAGAGTACGGTGATCCAAAAGATGATACAAACAGAAAATGCTGGGAACATTCAGAAGTTGAATCATTATTTGCAGGAAAAAAAAACCACCAGTACTTCATGGCTCTTGCACGAATACTTGGCATCATTCTTGTTGTTAAGCAATTCTCCATCCTGAGCTTCCATTGAATAAGGTGCAGGCCTGGATCTACAATAAAATGGGTTGGCATTGATTTGATACTTGCATTGATACTTATATATAATCTAGGCGCCAGATAAAGTCCATGCTTGAATCCGTCAACATACCTTCATATTATTTGAACTTCTAAGGACGGCACAGAGGCACAGCAGTAAATTTGCTGCTCACAGTGCCAGAGACCCCCAGTTCAATCATGACTATGTGTGCCTTCTCTAAGGAGTTTGTATGTTCTCCCTGTGACTGTGTGTGTTTTCTACAGGTGCGTCAGTTTCCTCCCACATTCCAAAGACGAGGCAGGTTTGTAAATTAATTGGTTCGATGAAATTGTTAAATTGTCGCTGGTGTGTAGTGTATGGGGTGATCACTGGTTGGTGTAGCCTCGGTGGGCCGAAGGGCCTGATTCCGCTGTGTGTCTAAAGTCTAAGGCAGCCAACGGCAAGGCCCTGTGGGTAGAACAACAGTCTAGGGCCCTCCTGCAACGGGACATTAAGGGGCCGAGTCCAGTGGGAACATCCCTCACACAGAGGAATGGATATCACCTCAGGCGGCCACACAAGGGAGCAAGGGAGCAAGGGAGCTTGGTTTAAGGATAATTTGCAGACACAACTGGATATTTCATTAATTTGATGTATAAATGCTGAAAATGTCAGAAGAGTTTTTGTATACATTTTGTATATTTTTTATTCTGAACAAAGTTTATTTTTGGTTAAAAAATATTTTTTCAGAAGCTTCTATAAGTGTGGCGTTTATGTTTTCACACACTTTTCCCAATCCATTCTCAAGACTTTCACTCAATCTCTCTCAAGCAGAGTTGGTTTATTTGCACTGTCAATCTCTTTAATTAATACTTTTGTCTTTTGTTAATTATAGACCACTAGACATTTCATTTATTCACAAATTATTTGGATTTTCTCAGTTTTAACGGACTCCTTGCTAATGGAATTGTACTAAACTTCTGATCTTGATGGAACAGCCAGTGGCTGTGTCAATATTCATAATAAATGTGTGATTATAAATCCTTAATTTTGGAATAAGTGAGTTCGGTATTCCGAAAAACGAAAGGAATCATGGGATTTGTCAAAGGTCATTCGCGATAAACATTCTTGGGAGCTGTGCTGCTGCGTGTGTACAGACCTGCGTTTCATCCATAGTCAAGATCGAACCTGGGTCTCCGGTGTTGCAAGCACTGTTGAATTGCTACTGGACCATCCCCGTCCCCTCCCGATTGTCCCATCCCTGTCCGGGGGCGGCCGGAGATGTCCGGGGTGGCCCTAGACTGACGGGACACCGGCCCCAGGCTTACAGCCAGCGCGAGAAGAAGCATTAACTTCAGCTCAACTCTGCCTATACCGCCGGGTTAACCGACAGCCCTGGACTGACGGGACACCGGCCCGCAGCAGTGGAGTTAGCACTTCTTCTCCACACTGGCTGTAAGCCTGGGGCCTTATCAGTCCAGGGTCACCCCGGATATCTCCGGCCACCCCCGGAAAGAGACCCGGGTTCGATCCTGACTACAAATGAAACGCAGGTTCGTATACATGCAGCAACGCAGCTCCCAAGAATGTTTATCGCAAGTGACCTATGACCTGGGCATGTACAGTCAGAATACGGAACTCGCTTTTCGCTTATTTTTTTCATTACCTGTGATGCTATGCTGTTTCAAAATGTACACTTTGCATTGTTCATCCTCCTTAGTGTTGTGTGCACCTCCCTTTATGCAACTGCTTCCCTTCCATTGAGATACTGCTTGTCATTACTTTGTTTTGTTGCCACTACTCTGTATTGCACTGTTCACAGAAGCTGCATGTACTTACTTCTCACACTTGTGTAGGAAGCTTTCACGGTGGGGCAGGAAAAATGTGTAGCAGATCAAAAGGACGTTTAAGTGATATTTCGACAGGTACCCCATGGATAGGACCAGTTTAGAGGGATCTGGGCCAAATGCAGGCAGGTGGGACAAGTGTGGATGGGACATGTTGGTCGGTGTGGGCAGGTTGGGCTGAAGGGCCTGTTTCCACGCTGCGTGACTCTCTGACTCTATGACTGAAGAAAGGTTCTGGCCCGAAACGTCACCCATTCCTTTTCTCCAGAGATGTTGCCTGAGTTACTCCTACATTTTGTGTCTAATTCATACACTTGCTGCACTGAGCTGACCTAACTGAACTGAATAACTCCATGGCACGGATTACCAGGTGGAGCCACTTTCATTTTACATTACGATGCTCACGTGAACCACAAGGGATTGGGGATCCCACTATTGTTCCTACCATTGATCTATATAACATGTTGATACTAATGTTCAGTGCCTAGTGATATTTCATTACATTTTCCGAGGGCTTTGCCTTAGGCCATTCAGAAGTTAGATCTAGGGTGCTTAGTAACCTGGGCCAGATCTGCTCAACAGTTAGTCCATACACAAACTTACCTGGTAGCTCAGAATCCAAGAACACACTTGTGTTCCAATGTGGCAAGAATGTGATTTTAAAATCACTGGACAATCACCAATCTTCCCTCCTGACCTCTGAGCACAGGCTCCATATTTATAACTTACCACAATGTCCAATGGTGGTGCTTGAAATGAGGTTGCAGCCTTTTAATTGGTTTGCTAAATGGAATTTCAGCTGTCCTTAGTGTACAAGTGAGTTTGCCAAGACTTCATACGTCTCGGACCCAATTTCTATAGATGGGATCATCATCTTCCATTCCTTTGTACATCTTTCTACTTCAGCCATGTTATGCCAGATATAACATCTGCATCCATTTGATGTGTGAATACTTACTGAGACTTGCAACCTAAGCAGTCTGTGAGTATAATTTTGAACAGTTGCTAGAGTCCCCCTTTGTTCACCCTTTTTATTCCCAACTATACGAAGGATACAAAGCGATGCTGAAAAAGATTCACCACAATGTTACCTGGACTTGCAGGCTAGGGTTATCGTGAGAGGCTGGATAAGTTGGGACATTTTTCTTTGGAGCATATAAGGCTGAGGGGTAACATGATAAAACTTAACCAAATCATATGGGCTTAAATAAAGTGAATATTCACCGTCTTTTGCCCAGAGCAGAAGATTCTAAAACTGCAGGGCAAAGCCTTAAGGTGAGATGGGGAGAGGTTCACTGAGAGGGTAGTCTGTACCTAGAACAGACTGCCAGAGGAAACTATAAATGCAGATATTTTACAGTTTAGGGACACAGCACGGAAACAGGCCATGGCACACCCAGTCTGACCAACCAGCAATCCCCGCACACCAGCACAATCCTACACATCGGGGATGATCCTCAATTTTTACCAAAGCCAATTAACCCACTAACCTGTACGTCTTTGGAGTGTGGGAGAAAACTGAAGCATCTGGGGAAAACCGTACAAACTCCATGGTCAGGACAGCACTCGTGGTCAGGATCGAACCCACGTCCATGGCGCTGTAAGGCAGCAACTCTACCGGTGCGCCACTGTGCCATTGTAATATGATTACTATTTTCCAGACATTTGGACAGATATATGGATAGGAAAGAATTAGAAAGATATGGACCAAATGCAGGCAAATGGGACTAGCCCAAACAACTTAGCTGGCGTAGACAAGTTGGGCCACAGGGGTTGTTTCCATGCTGTATAGCTCTATGAATCTAAAAATTGCAGAGCTGTTTTCATACAAGTCTGCAACCACCAGGCTACTGAACTCCAACTGAACTCCGAACCACAAATTGCCTTGATTGCACTAGGGACTTGGGGCTTTGTTTCTTTCTTTGCACCATGTTGTTTGTTAGTTTTGAACAAATATATTGAACTTCTTTTTGTTGTTTATTATGTTGGTAAGTGAGTACAATGTTGACATATCTGCTGCCACAAGTAAGAATTTAATTGTTCCGGTCCATGACACTTGACGATAAAACACTCTTAAACCTCACACTTGCCATGGTTATTTGCGAGCTTCACAGACTCACCCAACCAATCCAGTCATGTAGTCACTCGACATCCTCAATAACATTGGCACTTTTTATGGCTGTGATTCTTTACCATCATATCCTCATTGCCGATATACTTTCGTATACTCAGTGAATTCTTAATTCTTGAGTGAGTTCACTCCAAATTCAATGACTTCATTAGTTCTAGGAGCAGAATTAGGCCATTCGGCCCATCGTCTATTCCTCCATTCGATCGTGGTTAATCTATCTTTCCCTCTCAATCCAGTATTCCTGCCTTCTCCCCATAACCCCTGACACCCGTACCAGATTGGAGGAACTCAAGCAAGGTGAGTGCATTTTAAACAATAATTCTTCACAAGATGCCTCTGGAGTTGTTTATACACATTGTTCCAGCCCTGAGGGCATTTATAATGCAATCTTTCAAGGGATGCCGAGCCTTTACTGTTCACAACCAGCTTTACATGTACTACAGCAGTGACACGAAAGGAAGGAGAAACTAAAAATAGGTTGAAACGGATCTCGAAGATGCAGATAATGATTTCATCTCCAGAAGAGCAGCAAATGCATATTCTGGGATGAACATGTGGAATTTAGGTAACAAAGGCAGGTCGTTGATTAAGAAAAGCATGCTGTATCTGTCAGCAAGAAAGAGTCTGTGTAGTTTACATGTTAATTTAATGATGAAAGTACATTATCTACTTAACCATTAGCTCACATGCACAGAAAGATCACCAAATCAAAATGTCAGCAAATGCTGAAGTACTTCATAGATGAGGGGCCACAAATTCAGCCAGAGTTGTCCTTATATTAATATGCCTGATCCTTCGTGGGTATTCTTATCAGTGGTCCATACACATCATGCTACACTTTGGCATGAATGTTTAGTATTGGTTTCTGAACCATCCCGACACATAAATGTTTTTACAAAAGGAATGTGGGAAAAACGGAGAGAGATTTATTAATTAAGTTACTTCAGGCACTGCAAACAATTTCACTGCTGTCTTATTTGAGGAATCACAAAACTTTACTAAGTATTTTGGCACGCACATTAGAGAAGGCTTTGTTGACATTACTGCGCTGATATAATTTATTCCTAAGTAAAGCAGGCACCAGACTTTATTTATATCACCAGAATGAGTTGATGGGGAGCTCTGTGGCAATGACATAATGTAGTTACTCTAGAGGTCAGAGTGTTGTGCTATCCTCCTGCTAAATAATGGACAGTTCTGGGATCTTCAGAATGGCTTTTGACATTTTCAGGATTAATAAAGACATTTACACATGAAAGGCAGCTTCTCTGTTATTTGGATTATTCAACCAATGTACATAAATGTCATTTCACCATTTAATGGTCTCACATTATTGTCTGTGTGTCACAATATTCTATCACCAGGCCAATAAAAATTGTTGTTAGGCAGTTCTGATTTATAAAGTATGTTCATCAAAGTATTGAACAATTTAAATTAGCTGGAAACATTAGCCCTATTCCACACTCTATGGATGCTGCCTGACCTGTTAAATATTTCCAAAGCTCGATGTTTTTACTTCAAATTATCACCATCTGCAGCATTTTGCTTTTGTTTAAGCTAACAAACATTTGGTGGCTTCACGAAATTGTGACACTATTTTAAAACTCAGCTGCTGAGCCATTGGATTCTAGAGCACAATACCTTTGCCAAACAATGCTACCCGATTCAATATCAATGAAAAATAACCTGTAATAACAGATTAGGGGAATGCACAGGCATCAACCAATTTTCCCTCTTGATCTTCTGAAACATCAATATACAGATGCACCCAGTGGGATCAAATTAACTGCAAAGCAAAAGTGGACATAATCTGGACAATTTTCATTGATGTATGGAATCCTTAGATCATAGTGTGTTTAATGGGATAACCAGGTAATGAAGACACACCACAAAATGAAGTAACGTACCTGACAAGCTATCACTCTCCTGCTACTATCTATGTGAGCCGCACTGGCGCACTGAATGCTGCACACACATCCCTTACTGCTGCACCCATGATTCCCTCAACTATAGACGGCTCCAACCTAACAATACCTAACTTTCAACTTCTCAACTACTTGACAGTTGCCCACAACAACTGGACCCCACCAGACCACCAAACCCTTACTGACTACACAACCTAACTCCGAGACTGCCAAGCTCCTTTGTATTAATGAAGATAGACACAAAATGCTGGAGTAACTCAGCATCAGGGACTGGCAGCATCTCTGGAGAAAAGGTCTGAAGGTCAAGACCCTACTTCAGACAATGACTTGTATTACTGATTGCTGAGCCCCATTCATACCCTTGCACTGACGCCTATACTTGTTCATTGCAAATTCCTATCCTGATAACACCTCACCCTTCCTCTCAATCTTTACCATCTTGCCATTTTTTTCCCCATAACTCCTTGACTTGGGCCTTGGATTTAACAGATGATGGCTATTTGAAAGAAAGGGCTTTTCTGATAAAAAGTCCTTATCTGTTACACTGAAGGGGATCATGACAGAAGCCTCCTCGTGGCGATCCCCGGAAATGATGCACTCTGTTCTACAAATTCTATCAACATGTTAGACGACGACAGAAGCCAACAGCGAGCTATACGTTGTCTAACACACGAGCAAACAAGCAAAGTTACACTGAAGATGGGATTCATTATTCAACCTGGTGATATCTATGTCAATCTACATAAAGATTTATTCCTAATGGAGAGGAATTTTAGATTTCAGTTAAGTAACAATTTCATCAATGTGATGTAATGTTCCTAATTATTATACAGAGACCCTACCTGATATCAGAGTTAGAACATAGGACATAGAAAAGTACAGCACATGAACAAATACATCAGCTCATATTGACTGTGTTGGACATGGTGACAAATAAATCTAATCTCATATGATCCATATCCCCATATCCCAGCAATCCCTGCATATCCATGTGCCATTTTTCATTGTGTTATCATATTGGTCCTCAAACTGTGGAAATAAACCATTTTTTGTAATTCATGCTAAAAGGATGAAGTAATGTTTATTTGTTTTTCAGTAATTCTTTGCAATTTTGTCAGTACTGCAGGAAGATAGAGATCGTACATACCCAGGTGGGCATATGCAAATATGCACGTCAGTGAAGATGAGTTAATCAAATCATAATCATATATTGATTCATGAATTTCTAGCATATCCCTACAAGTTACTTACCTGGAAATTTCTGTTGTAGCTACCTATCAAGTATATTATCAAGTATATAGCTCTTAGGGCTAATGGAATCAAGGGATATGGGGAGAAAGCAGGAACGGGGTACTGATTCTGGATGATTATATTGAATGGCCGAATGGCCTACTCCTGCATCCATTTTCTATGTTTCTATATTTCTATCGTCAATTTTATTAGAATTCAAGCTTTACACAGATTGGGTAAACGAGGACAAAGATATGCAATGTGATTTCATACCAAAAAACATCTTGATGGAATTGAATGTGATCTCACTGCAAACTCAGGGGATGGATAGGAGGACTGGGAAACATTCAGCCATGAAAGAGTACATCCCTATTAATGATTAAATAGAATCAAGCAAATTCTCTTTCTGTACAACCATACAGAAAAGAGAACTAGGAATTGTTGCGTGAAATACACAGTATGGAAACACACTGACCATCAATCACACAGATCATCGATCACCCGTTCATACGAGTTCCATGTTATCCCACTTTCTCATCCACTCCCTACATACATACTTGGGGTATTTTCAGAGACCAATTAACTTGAAACCCACACATCTTTGGGATGTGAGAGGAAAAATGGAACATCCAAAGGAGACCCGTGTAGTCACAGGGAGAAAGAACATGCAAACTCCACGCAGACAGCCCCCAAGGTTAGGATGGAACATGGGTCTCTGGAATGTGAGGAAGTAACTCTACCAGCTGCCCAGTTGATACTATTGGGTGTGTTTTTTGAGGGGATTCCAGTGAATGCATATATCAATATATCCTCCTCTTTGTTCTACTAGATAAAACGTAATCACAAACAAATATATTTTATCTATTGTTCATAAATAGTAAGATTAAATGAGAACTTAGCAGTTTGAAGTTTGATCTTGATTTTATGAGGAGGAACGTTGGTGATTACGTGAAGAAGGCCCGCCAGGACGCCTGCGCAGCAAACTTCAAAGCAGCGGTATGAAATCACAAATAAACAACACCGAAGTAAACAGTAAGATCAGTGACTCGAGAACTACCAGATGATCTTTTATGAGAGAGGGTTGGGCGTGGTGGGCACGTAATCACCAACGTTCCTCCTCATAAAATCAAGATTAAACTTCAAACTGGTAAGTTCTCGTTTATCGTTTAATCTTACTATTTTACTTCGGAGTCACGCGAGTGATTCCGTGAAGAGTTCAAAGCTTTGTGATTTCATGCTGCAGATTACAATCTCGGCATCCCACTGCATTTAATTGACTCGAAAGAGAAATAAATGCATTAGTAATAACATTGTATTCAATGTAATGATAGGGTTTATTTAACAATGTAGACAAACAACAGTACCCCTAAAATTCAGGTACTTAAAATGACATTGGCAAACAGCCCTGGATTGACAATTGGCCGACGATACATTTCTGAAACATCAGCTCATTTGCCCATCCGACGGCCACTAAAATTTGGTCGAAAGACACATCCTTCCATTTGACTGCCAACATAGCTGTTGCCCTAGTATAATGAGATGTAAACACACTCTCTAAATGATATACTGACGTTGATGCTGACCTGGTGGAATGAGACATACAATCGTCAATGTTAATACCTGTTGCAGCCACCTTGAAATAGTCTGAACCGACCTTTTCTTGTTGTAATTGTTTATTAACGAATACACAGTGCTGAATCCATGCTTCTAAGGATTCTGGTGGCTTTGATAACATAAATTGAGATAGTGGGGTATTCAAATGATCGTAAAACCATGCCAGCCCTGGTCAGCTCTGCTAGTGTAGACCAGAATGAAAATGTAATGGCATGAACAGCCAATTCCGTCCTGTCCAGCCACAGCGTTTGCAAAGTTTTGCCGTCATTGTGCTGATATTAGAGTCATGACTAAGGATGTAGCTGGAACCCCTTGGTGAAGTAATGTTTACACATTTACAATAACCAACTGCATAATCTTGTTATGCGAGTACTTGTATCAAGATCTTTTTAACAACTTGATATCTGGGTTGGACCCGACAATGTAGTTCCCTTATGTTACAGCTGTAATTTCTCTATAACTGAACTATTGTCAATATCACTTAAAATGAACTGGAAATGTCAGTAATTTGTATCATATCAAATGTATCATAATATTCAACAACATTCCTGATCCCCTCAATAGAGATGTACTGCTTTTTTGGATGCTATCCATGCATACTGCAGTGAACACACTCATGGCTAAATGTGACAGCATGAGGCATAAGTTAATCCATTGAAAATATGTAAGTCAATAATCGTTTACTGTGCAAAGACCAGTCTCTTAAACCATGGTTTAAACAGCAAGTTCTTGCTTTTTGGCATAACTGAATACCGTTGTGCCATAATGCCTGATGAAGCAGGCAACACAGACGCTTGGCCAGTCCGATAGTACGAATCCAAACGAGGTCTAGCTGACTGTTTTAAGACCCAGCTAATGAGGAAGACATAAAGTCCATTCCTCCTATTGAAACGAGAATATATTTCTCCACACTGTTGTGTCACATATTTTTGCAAACAGTGAACATGCATAAACATGACAAACATTTGATAAAGAATTGAATCATGCTTTCATCATACTTTGAGATCCGACATTTATTCTGTGTTATCATCAATCTAAACTGGACGATACACCAGTGGCAAGGAGATTAATTACAGGATATTCTTCCTAATTACCATGAGACCAACATATGTCACCATTGTAGAGCAGCAACTTACTTTGTGCATGAAGAATATGTATATTCACTCAAAACCTTACTCAACTGTGCATTAAGTGTATATATTTAGTTGATACCAACAACTGAAGAATTGGTACTCATGCAATCTCCACTACCTTTGAGTAGGTGATGGTATTTGGAACTTCTCATCTTAGAGTTCTAACATCAGTTCATAATAACTGAGTAGCCTCAGCTGACAATAGCACAAGGTTGTTAGCAATGATTTAATTGCTACTTACACAATATCAGTTTCTTGATTAGCTCAGCTGCAACCCAGCTGCTATATTGCCAATTACTTTAATCAGTTTAGTAACAGATTGGTATAACCCCAATCTCTTGCCACAAGGTGGAGACAAGGCTAATAATAATTACAGGTAAATCCCAATGACCAACAACAGTTTATCCCATACTGCAAAGCTTACTGTTATTGTACAGTTATATTGTCTTTGATAACCTTTGTAATGGGATTTGTATAACATGAATCTCTTACCTCATGAACCTGTTGAAGTCAGGAATAATTTTTTTACATACTGAAGTTCATATGCCAGATACTCATCATTGTTCATAATAACATGCCAATCCTGCCTTTTGCATGGGTGGTTTGCATGAGAACCTCTGCCCAATTTCCAAACCCTGGCCATAATCCAACTTACTTGGAATGCTCCGGCTGTGCCTCAACCAAATATTTTACCCCTTGTGTGTTGTATAAACAAATATAAATATTACAACTTGTGAACGGTGCACTACCCAAATTTTGGAAGTGCTAGACCCATTTAGTTGAGCATGATTGGAAGGTGCATGGAATTTCTGAGCTATCATGCTGCCCCCAGCTCCAGTGAACCGCTACTGCCGATGAGCACCTGGGGTGCTTT
Organism: Okamejei kenojei; assembly: GCA_035221665.1. Lineage (NCBI taxonomy): Eukaryota > Metazoa > Chordata > Chondrichthyes > Rajiformes > Rajidae > Okamejei > Okamejei kenojei. Next base: position 21,646,662 of record CM069131.1, read on the forward strand.
CTGAACGATGACTTCTGCCCGTTCATGGCCGAATTAATTCATCTGCCAGGCTTCTTCCCTTGTAGAATAGACCTACCTGAATAATCGATTCAGCGGCTGGCTCTCACATCCCCCTGTTGGCATTGTTAACGGCCGGCACATTTGTACTTGAGTCTGTTCTATTGACATCTTAAGAGCCCGGAGTCATCTTGATCTTTTGCTCTTCCCTTCTCAGAAGGGTGTTTCGTAGGCAACTCTAACAGGCGCTACCGCAGGCCGTAGGATACAATACTGATATGAACCCATTGGCCTAACCCCAATAGAATATTTTACTGGGATGGGAACTTATTGTCAGGAAAGGTACCTGTGACACGTGCCCTTCATCCCATTGGGTATGCCCCACCCTGAGACTCAGTGTCAGCAGGATACTGACCCATCTTGGTCTCTGCCTCCGAGAGGGAGACCTTTGCAGCACTGTCTACAACAGTTGCTGTATAAGGATAGTCGTTTCAACACACTATCCAGCCACGGTGAGGAATTCATCCCCCGACTCCGTGGACCTTGCTCTCTAACCCCGGTGGAGAATCATCTCCCGACTCCGTGGGCGAGCAGATATGTGTGAATTTGAGCAACCCTGTGCCAGGCGTTGCTGGCGCCGCCTTTCATAAAGGCTTTTGTCATGAACAGCCCTGCATCAGGCGCTGTTGGCACGGCTCTCCCGTAGGCCGGCACTTCACACATGAAGCAGCCCTGTCAGGCGCTGCTGATACGGCTCTCCCACAGGCCGGTAATGTCACAAATGAAGCCACCATGAATCAGGCGCTGCTGGCACGGCTCTCCCGTAGGCCGGCACTTTCATATATGAAGCAGCCCTGTCCGGCGCTGCTGGCGCGGCCTGTCCCATAGGCCGGTGCTTGCTAAATCAACATTTAGTGTACAGCTTTACCTGTGAAAATATAAATCATAGCAACCTGTGCTTAAACAATAATAACATTGTCAGAACAATATCATATAACAATAACTTGTTACTTTCCTTTAGTTTTTTACTCAAAGAAGAAACACAATAAAATACATACTTTTAATTATAAGGAGAATCCTTATATCCCAACTCACCTGAGGGCTGAATTAGTCCCAGTAATTTTTTGACTGGGGACCAATGTCTGTGAGCCACTGACCCCACTATCAGTGGCTCCAGCATTGCATCTTTGCCGTTCAACGGCATCCCACAGGCTTGGAGCCGCTGACCCCCCCTGTCAGCGACGCAGTTTAATATTCCTTGCCGTTCCCAAGGCATCCCTGCAGGTTGAGGAGCCGCTGACCACTCTGTCAGAGCCTCTGCTAAATTCCCTGCCGTTTTTTACGGCATCCCTGCAGGCTGGGGAGCCGCTGACCCCGTCAACGACTCTGCTTAATTTTTTGACGTTAGTGTTAAGGTTATGGTTATATTTTAGATACATTTTACTTTAGTTAAAGTTTTCACTACAACATTATTGGAAAAATAGAAATAGTCAATATTTATAGTGCACATTACTAGAGAGTTCAGACATTGCAGTCCAGTTGTTCTAAATGATGAGCATTCCCTATTGCAGCAAGCATACAGTATATGCCTTATTCTGTTATAATTATGGCACAAAGAGGGCACATGTAAGAAGCAACTGAGAAAAGCTTCAGTGACAGCACAGAGTTTGATTGCGTGAAACTTGAGCAAATAGTTGGTGTGTGAGGACTCCCGCGGTGACTTCCAAGAGGAAAATCCAGTGGAGGAAAACCATTGTGAAACCGCTTGCGTGTATGAGTATATTCAGGATTTACATCTGCACGTGGAAGCCCTTAAATTCCGCATTGTTACAGGGGTAATAAAAATTAAAGACGGATTGTCAAGAAAAGGATGTTTCTGAGGCAGACGTAGAACATTTACAAAATAAATCCAGAGCTGTGCCTCTCGGCAACAGAAGGCACAGGCTCAATGGTGGAATAACAAAAATCGAGGATTTATCAAGGATACTGATGAACCAAACGAGGAGTACTGTGATCTCAGTGTTGCAGGATTAAGAGGGAATCACAAGGCTATAGAGTGACCAAAAGACAAATTTAATATTGAGGCATTGCTTTACTCAGAGCTAGTATAATGCAACAAGGATAGAGTTAAATGAACAAGATTATGCCAGTTAGCCTGTGGAAAACGGTGTCTTCTATTGTGACAAAAGCCTGCACGAGGGTTCCAATAACAGATTGGATAAGATGAGGAAGATTTGAATGATACCTCAAAGGAGAAAATAAGATTTTAACATAAAATGCTGGATTAACTTAGCAGGACAGGCAGCATCTCTGGATAGAAGGAATGGGTGATGTTTCGGGTCGAGACCCTTCTTCTAAGTCAGAAGAAGGGTCTTGACCTGAACCATCACCCATTCCTACTATCCAGAGATGCTGCCTGTCCCACCGAGTTACTCCAGTATTTTGAGTCTATCTTTGGTTTAAACCATCAATTGCAGTTCCTTCCACAACATAAGATTTTAACATACCAGGCAACATTTTGTTAAAGTCTGAAGAGTGACATTATGAGGTAAATTAATGCAGGAATAATGATGGCAAAGAAATAATGCTATCAACCAAAGATAAACATAAATAACATTTGGGAATTCAGTACATAGAGACAGACAAACAATTGTAGATGCAATAAACTGCAGATACTGCAATCTTGACTTTAAAAAATCTGCTGGAGGATAGGACAATTGCACTTTGTTCTTTGACCCTATCATCTTTGTTTCCAAAATGCACCCAATTTAACTAAACTAATTGCAAATGTTATTTAAGGCTGATAACACTAATAAAAATACCTATCACCATTATTTAAAGAATAAATATTGTACCGAAAACTTCATTCCATGAATTACTGAAGAATAAAATTCTAACAAATAATCCTTATTTCGCCTTAAGTAAATAAAGTAATATATAGAATTCAATACGTTTTTGAGCCAGAAATTACAGTACATGGAACAAGTTGCCAGAGGAGGTTGTTCAGGCAGGTACTGGAATAACATTTAAAAGACATTCCCACGTGTACATGGACAGGAAAGCTTCTCGATAGATATGGGCCAAAAGCGAGTAGACTTATGCGATCGCTGGTTGGTGTGGACACAGTGGGCTGAAGTGCCTGTGTCTGTGTTTCATTTCTAAAGTCTAAAGTCTAAAGAAGTAGGTCACATTGTCCATAGAGCCGATTCTGTCTTTTGATATTCAAGGTTGATCTTCAATACTATTCAATACAATTTTCTCTCTGATTTCCACAACTTTTGATTCTCTTGGAATCCATTGATCTCAGCCTTGAAATAGTTCAGCATCCACAGCCTTCCAAAGATTCCCCACCCTATGAATAAAATTCCAACATCCTAAAGTCTAAATGCCCAATTCTGTTAGATTACTTCAAGGTTCTATATATTCCCGGCAAAGGAAACAATCTCTCAGCTCCACCAAGGTGCTGTCAGAATCTTACATCTTTCAATAAGATCTTATTCTTCTAAGCACAGAATACAAGTCTCTATCGCTCAATTGTTCTTCCTAGAATGAACCTCAAATGCCTGAAACACTACTAGCAAACATTTGTTGCACTGTCTTTATATTCATTCTGGGGATCCAAAACTGGATACAGAATCATCTTCAGATGGTAATATTCTCTGGTAATTTTGGTTCTAGTTATAACATCCCAAGTGCGACCAGGGTTGTGTCTGATAATTATTTGCTGCATTATCAAACTTTTGATCCTCTTATTCCTAAACATTGCAAATTTTATTTCAAGTTCTAATTTTTCATATTTAATGTTAATTTCACTTCGGAGTCACGTGAGTGACTTTGTGAAGACCCCGCCAGGCACGCATGCGTGACATATCGTTGACCACATGTGAGCGACAGGCAGTGAGGAGCGTTGCTCCTCTACTGCAGGGACCAACAGGTAAGAAAAAACTAACCTGCGGTCCTTTTTTTTCATTTTAGGGACTCGGTGTACAGAGTACTCAAGGCCGCTTCGGCACTGACTGCCGATCGCGGGATCCGGGCAGTCAGCGGCGGCAGCAAAGATTGGAGTCGGGCAAGCCCGTTGACCCAGGAGGGTCCGGGCTCACAAACTCGCCGGTCGGAGGGACGGCAGAGGCAGAACACCGCGGACTGTCGGCATGGAAGAAGGAGTGGGGCTTGCAGGCTCGCCGTTGAAAGTTAGTAACGGCAGAGCAGCAGCACCGACTCTACACCACAGCCCGCATAGACACTGCGGGCTGTTGGCATTAACCAGGGAGTGGGGCCTGCAGGTGACGGCAGAGCAGCAGCCCCGACCCTACACCGCAGCCCGCAAGGACTCTGTGGATTGACAGCTTTACTTCGCACCGGACCCGGGAGGGTCCAGGCTTACACGCCGTTCGCAGCTAGCGACCGCACAGCGACAGCCCCGACTTCATTTTCTACACCTCTACACCGGGCGGGTTGGGCAGCTCGTTGACCCGGTAGGGTCCGGTCTCACACTCGCCGTTCGCAGGCAGTGACGGCAGAGCGGCAGCCCGAATCTACACCGCAGCCCGCAGGGTCACCACGGGCTGACGGCAACACTACCCGGAAGTCGGGCAAGCCCGTGATCCAGGAGGGTCCGGGATCGGAGATTGCCATTCGTGGGTAGCGAAGGCAGAGCAGGAGCTCTGACTCAACGCCGCAGGCCGCAGGAATACCGCGGTCTGACGGCTCTGCTACCGTACGGAGATAGTAAGACTGAGCCGGGGCCCGACTCACTACGTAGGTGTAAGGCTTGCCGTTAGCGGCAGTTTATGGTCCTGTATGAGAGTCTGGTCACAATTGGAGCTGGGGGGGGGGGTGGTTGGGGAGAGTGCAACTCCTCCACTGGATGCTTCTTAAAGGCCCTCAGCTAAGATACTAACCTTGAGTTGCTGAGCTTCTGTTTTAGACTTTGCTTACAGAAACGATGGATGGAGACCAGAATGAGGGCATTGAAGCATGCCTCCAAGGGCCATGGGACTTCAGATGAGGAGTTAGTGGCCACCATTCCCGGAGCTGCCCGCAACACCGGCAGCACCCGCTCTGCGGACCAGGATAAGAACACGGAAATCGGGGAGCCCTGCGCAGCCAGGACCCGCCTCTCCACCACGGCTGGCCATGGAGCCGCAAAGTGGTAGGAGCACCGCGCGGGAGCAGGGTAGGCAAGACCCTGACTCCCTACCACTGTCACCTAAGCATAGGGACAGCGGAGCAAAGGTGCGTAAACGTGTGACCCGCTCGGCGGCACGTTCTGTCTCCCCAACTATGCAGGTCACCAGAGGGCGGACCAGGGGGAGAGCTGTGCCCAGGTCGTGCCCCGCGGCAGCGGAAGGCATCGACATGCCGCCGGGGGCAACCTGCTCGATTGCGGGCCGGTGATGGATCTGCTGGGAAGTCAGGGAGCCCTGCAGGAGCAGGAGGTACCGGCTCACCACCGCTGCCTTCCTATCATCTCCGCTGCCTTCCTATCAGGCAGGGGGACCGCTACAGTCTGAACGACGGCGGACTAGCGGCATGTCCGCGCGGGAGTCGTTCGGCCCCGCAGGAGCGGCAGCCGACGACTACCTGCCAGCGGACCCTTGTCATCACCTCGACGAGGTGCGGTTCGCTGGTAGAAGCCCCAGTGACTCAGGAGAACCTGGGGAATTCGACTTGTCGTCCGCATATGCGGCAGCGGTCTCATGGCTCAGAGGAGCGCATGATGGAGCGTATCCTAGAGCACAATCTCTGCAGCTGGACCAGATGTCCTCCAGCGGCTGGGCCACCCAGCGTGTCCCCGTCATCGGTGGGGAATGCCACGGATCAGCAGCTGGCTGACACGTAAGACGGGCTGGTGCAGGAACCTACAGTACCTGAGAAAACCCAGGAGGAACTGCTGAATATGGTCTCCAAGTTCGCTCAGCCGAAGCACTCAGGTCAGCCTTTGCAGCCCAAACCAGTGGCCAGCATGGACTACCTCACCACACCAGCTGCAGGAACAGGTCCTTACCGAGGCGACCAACATATACCAGGCCCAAACAACTGCATATTGTTGAATGTACCGACAGTCAACACGCCCATCTGGGGCAACATCAGTCCGGGGATAAGGGCACAGGAGCTGAAGTTCCTAAACATCCTGAAATTGCTGACGTCGGGGATTACTGCCTTTGCCAGGTCGGTTGACGGCATGGAAATGACGGCAGAGCAGGAGGATGTTCTTGCAATATTAGTCATGAAGTTAACGCTTCCCGGAGTATCGCCATCAAACCGACTCCAAACCCCATATTTGCGGGGTTGTACTAGGCATCTGCGACGCCACCCCCGAGACAGCTGTTCGGTGAGGACCTGCCCAAACAGGTCAAGGACCTGGATTAGGAGGCGAAGGCAGACGGGTTGATGAACCCACCTCCCTCCAGCAGGCCGGCAGTGCGCAGACAAACACCATATGCAAGACCTCGGGGGCCACCTGAAAGACCAGTAAGGACCTACACGTCGGCACAATTCAACGGAACGCCAGGAACCAGAACGTCAGGCCCGCCGGTAACCATGGGGGTAAGGGATCTGTTTCTCTTGGAAGTGCTGCATGTATAACCTCACAAGTAGGAGAGCGGTTATATACATTCTGGGATGCAAGGGAGCTGATTGTGACTATCCCAGGGAACAAAGCTATAGACATAATCGAGGCATGTAACAGCCTTGCTTGCACCAGGAAACTGACTATTAGACATACTGCTAAAATAATTGATAAACTTGTAGCTACATTCTAGCTACATAATTGGGCTGTTACACCATCAAAGCTTGCAAAGAGCAAAATCTCAGCATTAAAAGCGAATGCTGGACATATTTACGGGTCTATGCAGCCGCCAATCAAGGCATAAATTGAGCTACAATAGTGGATTAGCTATGTTTGTGATTGTTAAATCCCATCATTACATCCAACCCATTAGTCGTGTTACAAACCGACGCAAGCACCAAGGGCTGGGGAGCTACCGACACCATTTCCAGTTGGGGTGGCAGATGGGATTTGCAAGAGTCTACTTTTCTTCAATCACAAGGTTCTGAGTACAGGTAGATGGGACTAGGGGAAAACAAATGGTCGGCACGGACTGGAAGGGCCGAGAGGGCCTGTTTCCGTGCTGTAATTGTTATATGGTTATTGTTATATGGTTACAAGGTATAAACTGTTTAAAAATGCTGGGAGCATATCACAGGCTATGGGCTTAATGCACTAATCTGCAGCATATGCATGTCCGTCTTCAATAATACAACTGAGGTGGCGTATTTAAACCTTATGGGTGGTATCAAGTCAATATCTTGTGATGAATGGGAAAAATTATTTTGGCTCTGGTGGATTGAAAGAAATATTTGGATATCAGCTACGTACCTTCCGGTTAAGCTCCATACAGTGGCGGACACCAGGTCACAAGTATTTAATTTCGACATCAAGTGGATGTTGAACCTCCAAATATTTGCTAAAACTATAGCCTAATATGGAACACCAGATATCGACCTCCTTGCGTCCAGGTTAAACCATTGGATACCAACATATGTCTCTTGAGAACCAGATCCTGGGGCAGTGGCGATGGACGCGTTCTCGCTACATTGGGGGGAAATGTGTTTTTCTATGCTTTCCCCCACTCTGCTTCATCAGACAGGTGTTGCAGAAAACGCAACCAGATTCTGCAATAGAAAGGACCATGGACATCATACAGCAGCATGCAGAGAGAGTCCACTAGGAAGCAGTACCTTACCCACATAAGGATATGTGAGGTTACTAAAGTCGGACCTAGACCACCTACACATCTGCTACGATCTCCACTGTCTTGGAACCCTCACGGGCCTGCATTATGATGAGTCCCTCAGTTACAGTGCCATATACAGTGCCAGGAGTGCACTGTCATCCTATCTCAACATTGGAGTGGGATCTCACCACTGAAGGGTATGTTCTATCCCTCCCCGACCACGAAATATTACCAGAGATATAGGGGTGGTGTTGACCCTACTCAGGAGCTGGTCGCCTTTGGCGGATTTACCACTGGACTTATTCACCTTCAAAGTGGTGATGGTAATGGCACTGAAGACAGCACAATGGGTCCAAACTCTACAGGAATTACCTGGATAGAATGGTTTCGACCCACAATCAAGTGACTGCGTTATAGAAGAGTTGCTTAAACTACACAGATCTGCGACTACAGGTCTGAAAATGGGCATCAGGAGATGGCTCAAGGTGGTATTCGATGCAGCAGGTAAGACACTAATTTCTACCAGGGCTGCATCCACATCAGTGGCGAGGACCATGGAGTTGTTCATGGATTATGTCCTCGCAATAGCGGGCTGGGCCAGTGAAACTACATTTCAGTGGTTTTATAATAGACCTGTGGCCGCTCCCGCAACGTTGGCGGATGCAGTTTTAAGTGCTGTTCACTAAACGTTTGTCCCCGAGCTCAGGGGTTTATTGTTGCATTAACAAATGTTATTATTTTTCAGCTTGTTCAAGTCTGAAATACGTTAACAAACTTCCTCCATCAGTATTATGGCAGTGTGTGAGCATGGACGTGGTCCAGGGCATGTAATCACAGAGCTTTGAAATCTTCACGAAGTCACTCACGTGACTCTGAAGTAAAATAGTAAGATTAAACAAGAACTTACCAGTTTGAAGTTTATTTTATGAGGAGTTGCGATGAGGGATTTCGTGCCCTCCGCTCCCAACCCTCTATCATAAGGTCAACTGGTATATTCGAGTTCTTTAATCTTACTATCTTCAGTCATTGTTGTTATCTGTGATTCCACACCACTGCTTTGAAGAATGTCGCGCATGCGTGCCTGGCAGGGTCTTCACGAAATCCCTCATCTTACTATTTTATGCAATAACGCCACTGAGAAAGGTAAAAATCACAAAATAACTTTATTTATTAGTTAAGCCAACTCAGCCATGGCCTTGTAACCTTGGTGACCTAATTAATCCACACTTTACCTGTCAGAATGCTGATTGACGTTTCTCAGATTACTTAATCTTCTCACCCTTACCCATAATTTGCCTGAATTGCTTCTTATATAGGATCAACAGCATTAAAATTAGTCAGAAACAATAGAGGATTTTAAAAGTTTTTTTAAGAGAATATAGCATGCTATTTATTAATCACAAATCTTTAAAACAGTAACGTACCAATATTGCTTTATAATTTTCAATTTTCGAGGCAATAATTGCCCATAACTTGCCCATAATTGCATCAAGGTTCTTTAACCATAGAAAAAACGTAAAGTATTAATGAGGATTAGGTCAGAGAGGATTGTTCCATGAAGAGCTGCCCCAGACTCAATGGGCCAACTGGCCTCCTCTGGGCCTGAAGAAGGGTCTCGACCCGAAACGTTAACCATTCCTTCTCTCCAGAGATGCTGCATGTCCCGCTGAGTTACACCAGCTATTTGTGTCTATCTTTGGCCTCCTCTGGGTGCTGATTCCACAACTCTATGAGTCTATGTATCTTTAAGAGCGGCCCGGTAATCACATTGCTTGTTATGGAACGGCTTAGCTAAATTAATGGGTTAAATCAGTGCTAGAATTAAACACAGCGCAGATACAGAATCCCCGCCATTACTTTTGGCTAGTACCTGATACTAATTGTTTCTGCAAACTAAAACTGAATACCTTCATTCATTTCACCATAAAGCTTTAAAAAATGAATATATCAACTTAGAAATTTGATCTCGCGAATATGTTTCATTTTTAATGACGGTGTTGAGTGATGGTAGTCTTGTTCTGGCAATGCCTCTCATTATGTGATGTGCAGTCTAAAACATCATAGGGACTGATCTCTAGTAAATAATCCCTGGCTCCCTATTTAGTCCACACACAAGCAATGTTTTCGGCCACAGCTTGGCCATAGCAGACATTTTTGTGGTGAAAGCATTAAGCCCACGTGCAGTTTTCTTTCTGTGGTCATATGGGGTTGTGCTCTTCTCCCATTAGTTGAATAAATCATAAAGTTTCCAGACCACACAAGAAGTTTGCAAGGCAAGCCACATGCACAGCCGCCTCCTGTCATTTCTATCAGAATACAGGAAAAAGGAAAACAAAAAAAAACCCCGGAGAACTGGTTGAGTAAAACCACTGGAATTTTGCCTTTTAATTTCCACAATGAGTGAATAGAGTTTTATTTTATGGTATTGCTGTTGCATAATAGATTCAACTCTTCATAAAATTGTATACATTGCCCACTTTACATACAGCACATGAAACCAGCTGCAACCTGGATTTTGGTCCAGTCTGGTAAACATAATATAAAGGAATCCAAAGCAAACGGGAACAATTCAAATGATTCTTAATGAAAGGTCTTGACTACTGTGCTGAAGTACAAATAACTGGACATTAATTAAATAGAACCAAAGGACCTGTCTCATTTGTTCGGTCAAATGATTCATGCTGCCAGTGGCAGTAATGAGTTTGTGAGGTCTGGAAGTCTGACAAGTTCTGTACAGTTAGTTCCCATCGATCAGGAAATTAGATAAGAGGCAGAAATTCAAAATTGCCACCAACATGCAAAGCTTATCGTTCTCCACAGTTGACCAGGGCTTATGTCATTAACGGAGAAGCAAACTATATCGACTAGAAAAAAAATTATAAAGGTTCTTGGCACGTAAAAACTGAGCTCTCGTATATAATGGTCCAGTATTTTGGAGCACATCTGCAGGAGAGTTGTTTTAATGATGTCAAACTAGCTGACTGTGAAAGAAAGAAAGGGAATGTGAAGCTGAACCAGACTTTTACTAAAATTCATTGTTTTTCCAGCTCATAACTCAATTACAGATGCAGCACTTATATTCCACGTACACATAACGTGTGCCATAGTAACAGATGACTCCAGCATTAGACACCAAAGTCACGGGAAAAAATAAAGAGGAAATATACTACAAAGTTATAACAATTGTTCTGGAAACCATTAGCAACTTTAGACTTCATATGTGTGGAGGATTCCACTCACTGACACTAAACTTTGTAAAGGTCCGCAGGCAAAGACCCCACACGTTTCGGCATGACAAATATAATTCTTGTTACAGGCCATTTGAAAAAGCAACTATGGAAATAAAGGGGCTTATTTTGAGTTCTCACAGTGTGAGGCACCACATTTAGCCATCCATCCTCCAAGTAATGGTAAAAGACAGATGCAGTCAATAGCCCTTCCATAGTTTCAGTAAAATCAAAAATACCGCTACAAAGAATGCATAAAAAGTTTGGCTTCTGTTTTCCCTGTCAGTACCGTAAGTGCGTAACTTGTGCATTGATTCAATCCTGCATATATAGGATGACATATTCTCACCAGAATATTAAAAAAACTCGATCCATCCCGTAACCACATACCAGTCATCACTGAAAGTCCAGCCACAATACTCTGGAGCGATTACCAACTCCTAGTTAATATATCATTCTACATATTTAACATGCAGCTAGCACAATGACAGCCTGCATTTGTGTAGCGTTTTTTTTATGTAAAGGTGCTCCCAGGGTGCTTTACAAGTTAGCTTAACATGAGAGACGATTAGGCAGATAGGGACTGATGATAAGCAAGGTGCTGAGGAGGGAATAAGTGAGGGCTTGAGCCACGATGGAGTATCAAGGGACTGAGGTAGACGGAAATGTTCAGCAGCTGAGCTGGGAAGGGACAAGACAAGTTGCCGGGATGGGAATGTCACAGGACTGAAGGCAGCAAGGTGATGGACGGGAAATAATAGACATTAGGATGTCCCAGGAAGGGAATGTCAACAAGCTGAGGCAAGAAGGGAATGTAAAAGGAATGTGCAGGGAAGAGAATTACAAGGAGTGAGCAGGGAGGTGTGACATGAGACTGAGGCCGGAAGATAATGTTTAGATTAGTTAGTTAGTTAGTTAGTTAGTTAGTTAGTTAGTTAGTTAGTTAGTTAGTTAGTTAGTTAGTTAGTTAGTTAGTTAGTTAGTTAGTTAGTTAGTTAGTTAGTTAGTTAGTTGTTAGTTACGTTTATAGTGAACAGCTTTTATGTTGCATCAACGAGAAGACTATACATTTGCATTACAATCAAGGGGCTGAGGAAGACGGAAATGATTACAATCAAGCCATCCACAGTGTACATACTGGATAAAGGGTATATTGTTCCGTGCAAGATAAAATCTGATAAAGTCCAATTAAAGATAGTTCAAAGATCTCCAATGAGGTAGATGGGAAGCCAGGACTGCATGCTAGCTGGTGCAAGGATGGTACAGGTGCCTGATAATAACTGGGAAGAAACTGTCCCTGAATCTGGAAGTATGTATTTTCAAAGTTCTGTACCTTGTGCCTGATGGGAGAGGAGAGAAGAGGGAGTGACCGGGGTGAGACTGTCCTGGAATATGCTGTGGCCTTGCCAATGCAGCGTGAAATGTAGATGGAGTCAATGGAAGGGAGGTTGGTTTGCGAGATGGTCTCAGCTACATCCACAACTCTCTGCAATTTCTTGCGGTCTTGGATGGACCTGTTCCCAAACCATGTTGTGATGCATCCTGAAAAATGCTTTCTATGCCGCATCTGTAGAAGTTGGTGACAGTTGTCGGGGACATGCCAAATTTCCTAAGCCTTCTATGGAAATAGAGGGTAGATAAAAATGCTGGAGAAACTCAGCGGGTTTCATCTCAGCGGAAACTCAGTGGGGCAACATCTATGGAGCGAAGGAAATAGGCAACGTTTCGGGTCGAAACCCTTCTTCAGACTGAAGTAGACGAAGTAGAGGGATTGGTGTGCTTTCATAGGTCAGGTGGCTTTGTGAGGGGAGTGTACATGGAACATCCTAGGTTGGGAATGTCAACAGACCAAGTAGGAAGAGAGTGTTGCGAGATAAGTTATGAAGAGAGAGAAATAGGCAGCAAAGCCAAGATGTGAACATCAATGGGCTCAGCCAGGAAGGGAATATCAAAGGAATGTGGGGAAGGCACTGTCAAGGAGCTGAACTGGGAAGGAAATGTTAACAGAATGTGCTGAGATGGGAATATCTATGGGATGTGCCTCAATGGAAACACATCAATAGGCTGGATCTGGAACACAAGTGGATAGGGCTGAGTTGAGGCCTGAATATCAGGAGGGGGAGGGAATGTGAAGGTATTCCACTGGAGAATGACTGAGGGGGAAGGGAGATGGAGGAACCTAAGCCTGGAATGACAGGGCTAACGAAAGAAAAGGAACGACAATGGGCATGTCCACCAAATGCACCAGGAAGGGAACGTCATGAGGCTGAGCTGGATAAGGTTTGTCAAGTGTCTGAGCCAGGAAGGGCATGACCACAGGCAGCAGCAAAAAGGGAGTGTAAGGGGCCACATGGAAAATGTACCGACAAGGTGTTGAACTAGGAAGTGACAATTGGCTCAGCCATGAAGGAAAAGGCAAGGAATTGAAACTAAAATGGAATAACCAGGACTTAAACCAGGAAGGAATGGAAGGGAGTTTGAGCCAGGAAGGGAGCAAGAAGATCTGAGCTGGGAAAGGAGCAACTCTTGCTTTGGTAAGGTTGTGGGGAGACCTGATAGAAGCATATAAAATTATGAGAAACATAGATAAGGAACCTTATTCCCAGGATAGAAATATCAAAGCATTGCTTTAAGGTGAGAGGGGCAAAGTTTAAAGGAGATGTGTGAGGCAAGTTTTTTTACACAGTGGGTGGTGAGTGCCTGGAATTCACCGCTGGAGGTAGTGGTGGACAAAGATACAATAGTGTGTTATTAAGAGACTTTTGGGTAGGCATATGTATACACAGGAAATGGCAGGATATGGATTACCTGCAGCAGAACTGGCCTTGACATTCTGCTCAGCATAGGCATAGTGGATGGAAAAGCTTGTTCCTGTTCTATGTTATGTGTAACTAGAGGCAAACCCAAGAAAAGAGTGACAAGGGACTGATATAGGAAAGTAATGCCATAGAATGGAGCTGAGAAAGAAGTGTTGAGTAGCTGAATGGGAAAATAAATGAGGGACAAAAGGATTGTTCATGAATATAAATAATATTGTCAAGGCTTTGGGAGATTTCGGAATATTGTATCTTGGCCGTACCTAAGATGAGGATGTTAATATCATTGGCGATAATGCAACTGGAAACAACTGAGGTATTGGTTAGACTACTTTTTTGTAACGAGAGGTACAGCACAGAACAGACCTTTTGGCCAAACGAGTCCATGGTGACCATCAACCATCTATTTACGCTAATCCTACCTTAGTCCAATCCAAACATTATTCTCTTCATAAGTTTATGTCTTTACTTCTGTATACCAACATCTGCAGGTCTTTGTTTATACTTTATTCTCCCCATATTATTATCAATTCCCCCAGATTCTACCACTCACCTATACACAAGGGGCAATCTACAGGGTCAAACAGCCTACCAACATCTAAAGGATGTGGGGGGGGGATTGATAGTAGTGACTGAGTTGACTAATACAATTATGTAACCTAATGTATTCATAGTTATGAAGACAATTATGTTGAATGAACAAATGCAATATGGATGCGAGACCAAATGTTTGCGTTGCCTAGTTGGAGATATGATGGATTGGAATGATCAGAGTTAGTGGAATTATTATTGCCTGTGTGTGGAAGTGAATATGTCAGAAATGCAAGTGAGCTGATTGTAACGACTTCTCTAAACAGGGAACCAGTGATCAAGTTGGTTTAGGGTCATTGAATTTACAATATATACTGTGGTAAATTAGCGAACTAATTATATAATGGTACAAAAACAGTAATTGGTTTATATGGGTTATTTCTATGTTGTTAAAGAGGAAGCACTGTAATCTAAATATGCATCAGTGTATCTTTGAGAATGGTATGATTTGTGTTGTTCTATTGCATCTAAAATAGTTGTTAGCTGACAGTCACCGACTGTATTAAATAGTATCTCGTGTTATTTGCCTTTTCAAGAACCAACATTAAAGTGCTTACAGACACTTCAATAGCCACCGCCATCCGACACTGTTCGCTTTTCAATCAGAATTCCTGGCATCACCTTCCACCTAAATTTTATTTTGTTCTTTGTAGACTATATCGTCTGTAGACTGCACATTCCTCAATTAATTTTTCAAGATTTCCTCCAAATCCTCCCACAGTCAGCCTTTATTCAAAACCATTTCTCTATTATCACTGATTATTCTCTGCATGCGTATCACATTATTCCTGAAGATGGTTAGACACAGGACACTGGCCTTGGGAACTATTACAGCATTGCTTTTGACCTCCAACAACCATATCCATCTTTCTTTACATAAAGTATCACTCTCGCCGTTATAGTATATTCGACTCCTTCCTTGGTGTCATGAGCTTTCACTCTCACTTCAGCTCTGGAAATGAATTCTTTACTGCATGTTTGGACCAAGTCTCTGGTGAAGTCTGCAGTTGGGTGGTTACTGATCACATTATTGGAGAAGCATCCTTTGTTTCATTTCACGGCTGCTTGAGAAGGAACTGACAATGCAGCAATTACCAGGATTTATCATCATCGCAGGGACAAACTCTTGTCATTAAACCTTCACCATGGGTTGCAGAGGTTCAAAAATAGGGCACACTCAGACCTTTGCATGCGCAATTGAACAAAGGCAATAAATACCACCCTTGTAAATGTCCAGAAAAAGTAAAGTTCAACTGGTGGAAATACCATTGCAATGGCATTATTATGGATAATGTCAATAAATTATTCAATTTAACATACCAATGTTTTAAAGTGAAATTGATAAGATTTGCAACTCCTCATAATTTTTATTAAACATGGTGCAATGATTGAAAATCTCTTCAACAAAACAACTAACCCACATGCCAGACTAACTAGCTCAACCCTTGCTGGACCATTTGATCTGAACCTGCTAAGACTACATATCATTTGTGGTTAAGTGATATAGTCACAATTCAACAACATATCACTGGTGGTTCCAAATGTTCAAAACAAGAACAAGAGTGCACTGAATCTCTGATGTAAACTTTATATAACAGTTTGAGCGGAACAGTAATTATTTATCAAATAATAGCTTAAGCAGACTCTGGAATTGGAACATGCTCCATTTTTCCTAGTAAAACAAATAATGTTTCAAAACTAGGCAAAAAGTCAGCTATTGTAGTGGAATAACATTTTTTTTCTAATTTAGCCTTATTTCTGCTATCGAAGTAAATGTGACTCATTGGTTGGTTATATACAAGTTATTTGTACTGATATTAGTTTTTTGGTTAATATATGGAGAAACAATCACAGTCACAGATCTTGTGTGAAGCTGCATCAGTTCTTCAGCTGGTCCACCAGGTGGAGTGTTCCACCATGGGAAACAAAGCAAATTGGTTCAATCAGGTAAAGTTACCTATTGATGACAGTACCGCACAGGTCTACCTATCTTGCGCTAGAGCAGAACTAAACTAGTTCTTACAGCTCAGGAAATAAACTAGACAATCCCAAAATTTGGGATCACACATTTAAGTATCATATGCAATGGTTTTGTGTAGATGAGATGAATTATTGTCTCTTGAGACTTCAATCATCTGATTACTCTATGTCAAAGCATCAGCTAACTTGTACATCCATCCTAGCCAAAGCCATTCAAAAATGATCTATCATTATCCACCATCCATCCAGCCCATCTTCTTGGAACATTGCATCAAGGAGGCTGCAAGTATCTTCAAAGATGTCTGCCACCCTGGCCATTCCTTTTTCTCCCTTCTACCTTTTGGGGGACAATACAGCAGCTTGAACACTCAGGCAACCAGACTTAAGAACTGCTTTTTCCTTCCTGCATTCCAACTCCTGAAACAATCATCTATTTCGCACTCCACTCCCAGATTTGCTCTCTCACCTTTAACTCTACCTCATTCAGTTATTCCTTTATTATACTTTAATTTTTTGTTTTGCATTATTTTGGATTGTGCTGTAATGTTTACACTATTCAGTGGTTTTGCAATCATCATTGTATTTCTGGTTGCATTTATCATCACCGTATGTACGCTGTTTACTCTGTGAGCTTCACCTGACAAGAAATGTCATTGCACTCTGATGTGTATGAATATAAACTAATCTGAGTCTGAATCTGGAATAATGTGGCACCTAACCTGTCCAAATGTATCTCTACACTCCTTATTAAGATTGGTATAATTAAAAGTTCTGAATTAAACGTTGACAATCAAAAATTGTAATAAATTACAACCAATACTTTTCATTGCTGGACTTATTTTGTAATAAGTGAGGCATTGAATATTTTCATTGTATACCTTTTATATCTAAATACAGAGCTGTGAGAAAACTTTGAGGCCATGAAAAGTAAAAACCTGCAGATGCCAGAAATCTGAAATAAAAACTGAAAATGGTGAATTACTCAGCAGGTCAGCCAGCATCTGTGAAAAGAGCAGCAGTTAACATTTCACATCCAGGCCCACTTGTCAATCTGGGAAGGAGAAAAATGGTTAATTTTCATTGGAAGTGATGGTGGAGGTGAGATGCCAAGGACAAAGGAAACCTACCAGCCCCATAAATGCATTTGGTCTCACTTTATCATGAATATTTCCTTTGTTCTCCCTATCGATCCTCCACCTCTGTCTTTGTTCTCCCCATCTATCCTCCACCTAACCTGTTTTTTGCACTTTCTCAGTTCTGACAAAGGGTTTTAGACCTAAAACATCAACCATTTCCTATCCACAGATGTTGCCCGACCTGCAAAGTGATGCCAGCATTTTCTCCATGTGTCCCAAATGTCTTCATCTACGTACTGTACAACCAAATATTACAAAGGTGCAATATTATTTTGATGCATAGATTGAAGGTTTCAAGAAAGTCCTTTTAAAAAGCCAAACGTCTCCACTGTTTTTATAATGTCATCATGCACGATATTCATTAGAAGTTATACAGAAAGTCAATTTACTGGGGCTTACATAAATGAACAAGATAAATAGGAAGTGAAAATCAGAAGAGGAGCACTTTGCTTAGATATTAGTTGTAAAAATGCCGTTAAAACATACTCACTATGGGCGTTTTTGAAGTTAAATTAATGACAGACCTGCGTGTCATTTTTACATATAATTAGAGCAAACTTCAGATATAAAATAACCAGTTACTGACAAATAAATTGAAAAATGATGTGGTTTTTGGAGTTCTGACAACGAGGAGCATTATACAATTAAATGTGCTGTGGGGACTAATATTAAAACAATGGGATTTCAGAAATAGAGAGTCTTCTGTAGAAAGGCAAAGAGTCAAGAGGAGATACAACTAAGAATACACTTCACACACTTTAACTTTAAAAAAAAAAACAAACAAACCCACAAACTCCACAAACCCCTGTAAAACACACATTACCACCAAAGAAAAATTAGTCACAACCACAAGAATTCGACAATTACTATTTGGGGAAGAAGAAGTCAGCAACACAAATGTCCTTGGGAACTGACTCACATATGCTGTAGAAAATGTGTCCTATCCTTCCCGTTGTAACAATAAAGGGTTGCATGGAATGACAGATGCAAACCTCCACAGCTGACCTTTTAGTTTATTTAACCCCTGCTGTCACAAGGAAATTGGTTCAAGTATTAGAGGGTGGATAGGGAATAGTTTCTTTATGCCCGAAGAATCACGAGGATCCGGAATTTGCTGCTTAAAAGGGTATCGGGAGCAGAAATCTCATTACATTTATAGAGTAGTGGGATGCACATTAAGTGCCATCATCCTCAAGGCTATGGATTGAGAACAGTGCAGTGGGATTAGCTTTAGAAACTCTTATTTCAGCTGGCATGGGCACCAAGAGGCAAATGATTTCTTTCTGTGCCAGAAAGTTTCTATGATTCGATGCAGATAATGCATAAAAATGCAATCAATCTAGAATTTAATGTTGTCAATGAATGAAATAACTTAAATTAAAACTAATTGAGGTATCCAAGACATTTACTCATATCAGCAATACATGAACCAATATCATGTTTATAACTTTTGCTTCTGCAGAATTCATGACAGAGGAATCAAAGATCAAATACATAATCAACTACATAAACAAACTGTTCACCAAAACTGTTCCAAATCATCTTCAGGCAAAGAGCCCAGATATTTACATGATTGTTTATAAGTCATCTCCCCAAAGCCCTATAAAGATTGAGGCAAAAATGTCCTTACTTTAATTTTACTACACCCTTGCAATAGAACCGGCAAACATACTGCTTCTAAAATATCTGTTTTGTTTGGATGTTAAAGTGGTTTGTGAAATTGCCTTGCATGTCAATATTTGATCATTTGTTATCTTCTCTTCTTTCTGTTTTCCTACTCGTCCAAGCAAACTGAAGAAATTCCTGCTCCTGACATTATGGCCACTGCTGGCTTCTTCTACACTTCCTTCATCTGTCCAGATCCATTTACAGATTGTTTGTTTCCTTCTCAAGCACACACTGTTCTTCAAACTTTGTATTGTCTTCAAACTTGGGTACTTCTGAAGAAATGATCAAAAGCGTTGAGGAGTGTTATCTATATGGCAAGGCATTTGGTATGGTTTCACATGGAAGGCTGCTCTGGAAGGTTAGATCGCATGGATTCCAAGGAGAGCTAGCCAATTGGATAGAGAATTGGCTTTATGGGTGATGATGGAAGAATGTTTGTTGGACTGGATGCCAGTGACTAGTGGTGTGCCCCAGGGATCGGTATAGGGCCCATTACTGTTGTTGGTTAATATAAATGATTAGGATGAGAATGTAGAAGGCATGATAAGAAAGTATGCAGATGACACCAAAGTGGGTGGTATCATAGGTAGTGAAGGTTATCAAAATTTACAGCAGGATCTTGATCAGCTGGGCAAGTGGACTGAGGAGTGGTTAATGGAGCGTAATGCACATACAGTAACCTGCAAGTTAAATATTAAATTCATTTGTCAAACGGAAATTACATTTCATAATTAATTCTGACCCCTATTATTTCATATCATGTTTTTCCAAGCATCTTGTGACAACATCCTTAATAACAAGAGTTCACCATTTTCTCCAAAATAAAAACGCCAGGCTAATCTTCTCTCATTCCTCCTGTGCGTTTTAGTATTCAAAATCGTAAGGATGTTCAAGAAAATCTAAGAAGGTTACGTGCCAACTACTTTTTCTGGAACCCAAGGTCATGGACAACTATGGGCCATAAATATAAAATATAGAATTTATAAAACTTGATTTTAGTCCCATAAATTACCACACTACCCTCTTATTAATAATATTGATTATTTTACATTCCTCGTTCTAATTAAATCCATAGCTTTTCATTATATTTGATATGTTTTATTAGTGCCTTTATGTGAAAGTAGACACCCAAGAAATTCAATGCTTCAGCCATTTAATATGTCTGATTATAATTTATTCTGATGTGATCAAAATTTGCTTTCAGTATTACAGTACATATTGACTGTTTTTACCTATCTCTTGAAGAATGAACAATTTTTCATAGATTTCCTGCTACTTTATTTCCATTATTTATTTCTCCCTCTTTATGAACTTCCTGTTATTCTCTACAGTTACCGAATACATGGATAATTCAAAAGTTTACCAATCTTTGTGCACAGACTATTATTCTTTTTATCCAGTACAATACTTCACCTCTTTAGTTATTTAGTTAAAGGGTGGCACAGTGGCAAAAACTGCTAAAGCTGTTGCCACTCAGTACCAAGGACTTGGGTTCGATCCTGACCTCAAGTGCTGTTTGTGTGGAGTTTGCACGTTCTCCCTGGGACTGCATCGGTTACCTCAGGGTGCTCCGCTTTCCTCCCACCTTCCAAAGACGTGCAGGTTTAATGACGTGATGGTTAAATAGCCTATGTAAAATTGCCACTGAGGTGTAGGGAGTGGATTGCAAAGTAGGGTATCATATAACTAGCATGAACAGGTGTGTAGGAAGGAACTGCAGATGCTGGTTTAAATCGAAGGTAGACACAAAATGCTTGAGTAACTCAGCGGGACAGGCAGCATCTTTGGAGAGAAGGAATGCGTGACGTTTTGGGTCGAGACCCTTCTTCAGACACGAACAAGTGATTCAGCGGGACTGGCAGCATCTCTGGGTGTCTATCTTTGATTTAAACCAGCATCTGCAGTTCCTTCTTACACATGAACAGATGATTAATGGGTGGTGTGGGCATGGTGGGCCAAAGAGCCTGTTTCCATGCCATATCTCTAAACTAAACCAAACTAGATATGAAGGGATCTCTATCCCAGGAGCATTTGCTTTCTATTTGAATGTATAATTTATTAAAAGTTTGTTTAAATGCTTTCCGTTTTTTTTGTCCTCTTATATCTTTTCATCTAATTTTCCATTGTTGCCAAGCCATTCAACAGGTTTTACATAGAATATAGAACAACACACCACATGGTGCCAAGCTGATCAGATCTCATCTGTTTGTACATGATCCAAATCCCTCTATTCCCTGCACTTCCATGTGCCTATCTAAAACCCTCTTTAATGCCACTATCATATCTGCCTCCATCACCACCCCTGGTAATGCTTTCCAGGCTTCCACCACTCTCTGTGTAAAAATATTGCCCCACACATCTGTATTGAACTTACCCCCTCTCACCTTATGGTTTTATGCAAGCTTAAGAGCCTAGATTTTGTGTTAGGATCATCACATTCAAATCAATGTAACTCAATACAAATAATCCTAGGGTTACCAATTAATGCTCTATCATTAATTAAGATCTATAACAGCCCATGTCCTAGCTAGTAAATTCAAGTTTCAATGGGCCATGAAAGGTTGAAATTAAGCATAAGTGAAACAAAGGAAATACATTCATGAACGTTCCATCCATTTCAAGTTATAAATTATTTCCAATTCCAAATTTTTTGTGTCAAACACATGAATACTTGTCTGGGTAGCCCAATGGAAGCATTGCCAAAATTGACATCTCGCGGTATCTCCAAGAACAACTGAAAAATTGCTTTCACGCCCGTTCTAAACCTACAGTATGTTATTTCAGGACTAATGGGCAATTTCATGGTGTCAAACTGAAAATCATTCCTGATTTCATATTTGTGTTGGAGCTTCAGTCCCAGCTCAATGATCTTGGCAATAATGTTGATTTGAATATAAAGAGCACCACGTAACAAATCCTAGCCACACATGAACAGCACTCAGGTAGCTCAACGACATTCAGGATGAAGCCATCTCATTGAATGGATTCCAATATCCACCACCTGAAGCCCACATGCAACAATTTTTATACCATATTGAAAATTCACTGCTGTTATTTGCCTTAGTAACTTCTAAAAATATCCAAAAGCCACAGCCTCTATCACCAAGAAGGAGAAAGTCAACCTGAACATGGGAATGCCACCACCTGCAGTTTCCCCCAAATAACACACCGTCCTGACTTGTATATGTCGTTGTTTCTTTATTATCACTGGGTCCAAGTTCAGAAACTCTCTCTCCAGGAGCACTGTGTAGGTGGTACCTCTTCCACAAGTTGAAGAAAGGCTCACCAAAGACACTCAAGACACATTAGGGATGAGCAGTAAATGCTGACCTTGCCAGTGGTACCTACATCCCCAAAATGAATAAAGTGTGTATCTAGTCATTCAATAAAGCCACAAACAAACTGTAGAAGCAGGTTAGCTCGCAGCTATTTCCTTCAGAATATAAAGGGCTGATGGGTGTGCTGGTAAAAGCTCTAAGATCGTGGCGTTAATTCAGATGGATATCAAGAAAGTGTTTGAAGAACAAAATTAGGTCATGAATATATAGTAGTGACATAAAATGGAGTAGATAGCATAGAATAGATTAAGGACAAACATTCATTAATTGTGTGGAGCTATGGGAATGAGCAAGATATATTGAGAGGAAAGGAACAGAAAGATATATTTAAAAGAATAAGTGAATGTGGTGGATAAAGAGGGGTGTGGATATGTAAATGCAGAGGCCAGTTGGCATATTCCTGCTCTGTGTTCTGCAAAAAGGCAAGGTAGATAAATATGCAAATGTTTTCATTCAGATATGCTGAGTGAATGATCCATCGTGACCAATTCTTGAGCTCATCACCATCATTAGTAGTGATCTTCAAACAAATTGTTTCACCTCACATGATATCCAAAAACACTGGATCCAGTGGGGGCTACAGGGTTGGCCGAAGTGCTGAAAGCATGTGACCCAGAACAAAATGCACCTTGAGCCAAGTTATTCCAGTCCTCCAGGACTTTCTATCTGCCTAACAAAGTGGAACATTGTCCAAATATGTCTTGTTCTAAAAAAAAAAGCAGGGCAAATTTAATGTGGGCAGTTACCTCCCAAACAAAGGCGTTTCAATTATCAGTGAAGTATTGGAATGTATAACTGGCAGAGCTATCGGACAGATATTGCTTCACCACTCACCAATAACCTGTACAACCATGCTCAGCTTGGGTTCACAAGGACCATTCGGCACCAGAACACATTACAGCCTTGATTCAGGCTGAATTGCAGATGTGTGAAGTGAGCCACTGCCCTTGGACTTGAAGATATGATTCTCACTCCCGACCCACTCCCAGCTGACGCCCGGTTACAGGGAGCTGAGGCCCAACCCTCAGGGTGCAACAGAAGAGTAGCTTGACTCCTGGAACAACGTATATTGTCCCGAAAGTTTCTGCCAAAGCTCACAGCTCTCCCTGTAACTGTTGGTATTTCCCCAAGTAATTATCAAGAATTTTGTAATTTCCTCGGGAATTTGCAAGTCCTAAACTTCCTGAGAGGTCCTTGCTGGCAACTTCCCAACTGCAATCCGACATTGGAACATCATGGAGCATGCAGCGAGTGCCAGCTTCCTGCAGATTCCTAACAGTTCCGCTGGGAAATATGCCTATTGGCGTTATGCCAGGTTAGATCTGGCTCATGCTTGGTGACTCTTTCCATTTATATAGAGAAAAACAGCTGTGGGTGTAATTCAGGTAATTTACATTTTATTAATTAATTGAGCTTGTTTTAATGTATTTCACCAGTGTTTCTGTGGGGGTTTACTCAGTTTTATGGAATGTGTAAAGATATGAATAATATTAATCATTGTAAAATGGATCAGAATGTAAGAGGTATACAGAAACTTACAAAGGTTTTGATAGTTTTGACACTAGTAAGCTTAGGGATATGGCTTATCCAGCCACCTAAACATTCCAACAGGATTTAAAGCTAGAAAGCACTTTGCTCCTTGGGACATCAATTAAATCACAGCTGGTTTTATGGACAAAGTTACTCACGGAAGGCCATTCCTGATTAAAGGAGAGATTAAAGGGCTAGAGCTCTCCCAGGATGGGCCAGGGCAAAACACATCAGCAGGCATCAAGTGTGTAGGGAGGAACTGTAGATGCTGGTTTAAACCAAAGACAGATACAAAAAGCTGGAGTAACACAGCGGGTCAGGCAGCATCTCTGGTGAAAAGGAATGGGTGATGTTTCGGGTCGAGACCCTTCTTTAGACATCAAGGGCTGCAACAATTCTCCTTCCCGCAGTTTCACTCTCTCCTTCTAGTTTCTTTGTCTTTTTTCTTCCATAGTTTGTTTCCCTTGTTCCTTAGTTTCCATTTCTCCTTCCTTCCCCAAGTACATATTCTCACTCATTCTCTCTCTCGCTCAGCTCCATGCTTACTGCATTTTCTTATTCAATTCTCATTTGTGTTTTTCTCTTTCTACCTCCTCGAGTTTGTGCCCACACACCTCCCCTCGTTAGTGTTTCTTTCTCTTCGCATCCGTTTCTTCTCTAAATACACAAGGGCTTGGATTTTCTTGGTGCTGATACTTCTTCTTTGCACTGATTCAGAATGTCTGAAAGGCCATCAGGGTACAAACAACTCAATGTATCCCCAAGGCCTGATGCCCAGGCACACAAGGGAAAGGGCCGATCACCTCTCCACGAAACTCTTGCCCAAAATGGGCAGATTGGGAATCCCTGCTGGAGAGAGCTACCTGGGATACAATTCACACTGGCTAACCAATTTAATATTTAACGGAACCAAACAAAATAAAAGCACTGTATTTTGAAAATGTTGAGTGCAGAAACAGAAAGTAAAATGACAGATTTGGTTATATAGGAAAACGAGATAACAGACTGAACTGCTGGCATTTATTTCTGTAAATCTGTTGAAGTTAAAGACACTGGTGCTAACTCAGGAATCCTGGATTTAATGGCCACGCTTCAAAAGCAATTTCTCAGTTGAACCCAATATGTGAGAACACCAAAACCATTCACCTGAATGGAGACCAGTAGTCCAGAGGGGAAGAGTGTATGATTATTTATATATCTTTAAATTAATTTGATTTGTATAGTTTTTAGTGTTTAGAAATGTTTGGAGGTCTTTACAATTTTTTAACCATTTTTATCGGCTTTCTCTTTTTGTAATGCTTTTGAACGGCGACATTAGAAACAGTTCATGTCCTTGGCAAGTTTAACGGCTGGCGGTGCTGGGTACATGGTTTAGACAGCTGCCAGACTTCTCTTCAGCTATTTGGTAGGCAGGTTTGTTCTGGACAAATCCCCACTCACTCTGCACTCTGCCAATGATTGCACAAGTCTATGCCGCTGTGTAAAGTCTCATCTTTTTTCAGCTGGAGCAGCAAGCAAGGTCACCTTGCCAATCTGCAAAATGTAGGTCCACATTTACCAAGAATATCGGGTGTCACCAGTGGTTTGCCGCAGGCTGTAAGCACTGCCAAATTAATTTCACTTCATGGGATGCTAATTTTAGTTGAGAGACCAAAAGCCTCAAGCAGAGAAAAAATGATGGAAAGGAAGATTGGGAAAGGATAGAGAGTAATTTAGTTTAGTTTAGTATATTGTCACGTGTACCGAGGCACAGTGAAAAGCTTTTGTTGCGTGCTCACCAGTCAGCAGAAAGACAATGCATGATTACAATCGATCCCTTTACAGTGTATAGATACATGAGGGAATAACTTTTAGTGCAAGGTAAAGCCAGCAAAGTCCAATCAAGGATCGTCCGAAGGTCACCAAAGAGGTAGATAGTAGTTCAGCGCTGCTCTCTGGTAATTGAAAATCCATGGGGCACTTGCTTGAACTGGTAAATGAGGAACAAAAGCAATATGTGAAGTCAAATATTTATTCCCAAGTGGGGGAACGATACTGATATTCATTGTGCACTGAAATTGTTAGCTGATCAAAAATGAGTCAAAGGAATGCCAAGGACAAGTGACTCTAACCTTGAACCCTGCGTTCAAAATACTCACCAATGAAACGCACAGGGATCATTTCAAAGGCAGGTGAGTCCAGCCAACTGATTACCACACGGGGAGATTGGATACCTTATATTGGTCTGAATTTTGTGGGATTTGTTGGTCAATAATACTCCATGCAACAGTCAGCAGCTTTTGGATTTTCAATGTATGAGCGGTGAACAGGGTAATCCTGACATTACTGTCTGAATTCTTCCTGTGCTTCAGTGCTGGGCTTCTCATGAGGTTCAATGTAGCGATAGTAAGTTACGCTAATGCTCTAAAGTTTTGTTCATCCTTGCCAAGGAATTCTGCACAAGATAATAAAGTGTAATTGTTTTCTCCTCCTTAGGTAAAACAGAAAAAAAAGAGCTAAGTGGGTATAAAATATAAAAATGCCTTTTCGGTAAAGGTACTGAGTGTAAAAATGTACTTTCTCGTCTTTCTAAAGTTATTTTTAAAGTCTCTAATGGATTGTTAAACCATGGGTGTTTAAGAGTATCTCATAGATTTATAATATTTTTAAAGCCTTTTCATTTCCAAAAGAAAGTTTTGAAATGTTTTAGATCTCATTATTTCTCCCAATCCACCACACTTCTGTCTCCACCCCACGTGGCAGGAGGTCAAGTCCATCAATCAGGCTGGTATTAGAATAGAGAATTTGCCTCAAAAATATAATAACGAACCGCGAAGTCAGAACTCCCCATCCGGCTCACAAGATGTAGCCTGGTAAATATCAAGGCTGCAAAGTCTAACCAAGAAGAATAAACAAAGAATTGCATGCACTGAAAGTGGAATAAAGGTTGATAAATAAAAGAGATTGCATGAAATAAGAAGAAGGGGGAAGAAAATAAAAAAACTCATTTACTTGATGTCTATAAAAGCAGATCAATTCTACGCACTGTAAATGGCTCGATGGTGAGCATGTCTTTCTGCTGACTGGGTAGCAAGCAACAAAATCTTTTCTCTGGACCTCGTTACACGTGATAATAAACCAAACTGAACTGAACTGAATTGAACTGAAAGAATGAGGTTGCATGATGATAAAATAAAAAATTAAAATTACCAGAAATCGCTTGGTAATAATCATGACTTGTCTATTAAACCTGAATGCATCAGCCTCATATAGTTCACGCATGTATATACACATGTGGTAACTGAAAACGGTGGAGGAGGAGTAAGTTGCACTGCATTTTCCAGACTTCCATATTTAAGTGCAATTTTGTGGAGGTTGCAAACTTCGACCTGATTTACTCCATAATAAGTGCTGTTAGCCTCCTCATTACTGTCATTTCAAAGTACACACCCATGTCCATCTTTGGAATTCAAACTTTAGAGATGCAGTGGGAAAATAGGCTCATCCGCCCGCCAAGTCCTCACTGACCAGCGATCAACCCGTTTATGAGCACGATCCTGCACACTAGGGACAATTTACAACTTACAGAAGCCAATTAACCTACAAAGCTGTACGTCTTTGAATTGTGGGAAGAAACCGGAGCATCCGGAGAAAACCCATGCAGTCAAAAGGAAAACGTACAAACTCCATGCAGACTGCACCCATAGTCAGAATCAAACGGGTGTTTCTGGCGCTCTAAGGCAGCAACTATACTGCTACGCCACCATGCCACCCATCTGTAGAATATTCCAGAATTTCAACTCAGTGTATTTATTTTTGACAAGTCAATGAAAACAAAAGCAAGTTTTTTTCAGAGCTCTTACAGTTTCTGCAGTTCATTTGGTCAGAATTTTTTAGACTGCAGTTACAGTATCTTCTTGATTTCAAAACTGCTCCCAACTTCCATTGACTTGGCCAAGAGCTTTTGTTGACGAATTGTTGTCAATTGGTTGAGTTTATGCTTTTAATCAAATGTCACAATCCAAGGAAAACAAATATTTTTGTAAGAATATGGTTATCAGAAAAGGTTACAATAGTTTATTTTATTTTTGTCACATGTACCGAGGTGCAGTGTAAAGGCTATACTGTACATGATAACAATCGAGCAGTCCACAGTGTACAGATACAAGATAAAGGGTACAGGTTTAGTGCAAGATAAAGTCCAGTAAACTCCAAATAAAGATAACAATAAGGTAGATGGGATGACAGGACTGCTCTCTAGCTGGTGAGAGGATAGTTCAGTTGCCCAATAACAGCTGCGGAGAAACTGTCCCTGAATCTGAAGGTATGCGTGCCTGATGGGAGAGGGGAGAAGGGAGTGTGACCGGGGTGAGATAGGTGCTCGATTATGTTGGTGGCCTTGCTGAGGCAGCATGAAGTGAAGATGGAGTCAATGGAAGGGAGATCGTTTTGCGTGATGACCTGGGCTATGTCTACATCTCCCTGCAATTTCTCGTTGTCATGGATGGAGCTGTTCCCAATCCATGCTGTGATGCATCCTGATTAAAAGCTTTCCACAACCTATCTGTAGAGGTTGACGAGGCTTGTTGGGACATGCCGAACTTCCTAAGCCTTCGAAGGAAGTGGAGGCATTGGTGTGCTGTTTTGGCCATTGCTTCAATGTGACTGATCCAGGACAAATTGCTGGTGATATTTATTCTTGAGAAGTTGAAGCTTTCAACCATCTCTACTTTGGCACCTTCAATGTTTCCCGGGGAGTGTGCAGCACTTTGCTTCCCAAAGTCGATCACAACCTACTTAGTCTTGCTTTCATTGTAGGAGAGGTTGTTGTCTTGGCACTAGGTTGCGAGTTTCTCACTCTCATTCCCCATCTCATCATTATTTGATATCCGGCCACCGATATCAAATAATTTACAACTCTTGTAAATAGAGTTGGGTTAATCTAAGTAATTAATGATAACTTTTACATAAAAAAACAGAAATATTTGGAAGTACCACCATTTATGTCAATGACATTACTGATACAAAGATCACTAACATGAAATGCTCACTGTTTAATAGTGATCTCATGAGGTACCGGCTGATCAGCTGAGTATTTCTAACAGCTTCTTTCGGCATTTCAAACTTTCTGCATCTGCAACATTTTGCTTTTGAACAACTTTTTAAAGTTTATTATCTTGCACTTAAAAGGACATCTAGAGGGTCTCCTCACTTAATACTCACTTGAGTATCCATCAGAGATTGATGATGCCTCATGTGATGCCAAATTCTTAATTAAAATTTAACTTAAAATGCAGAAAGAAAAAATGAGTTTGAAGCCTTTGGTCGCATCACAGGTAGATGGGGTGGTCAAAAAGCTTTTGACACATTGACCTTAATCAGTTAGAGCATTGAATATAGAACTTGGGAGGTCATGTTACAGTTGTATTAAACATTCTGGGCACCCTATTATAGGAAAGATGTTGTTAAGTTGGAAAGGGTGCAGAGAAGATTTACAAGGAATTTGCCGACTCTAGGGTCTGAGCTATAGGGAGAGGTTGAGAAGGCTGGGACTCTATTCCTTGGAGCACAAGTCGATGAGGGGTGATCTTATAGAGCAGTATAAAATCACGAGAGGAATAGATTGGGTGGACACACAGAGTCTCTTGCCCAGAATGGCGGTATCGAGAACCAGAGGGCATAGGTTTCAGGTGAAGGGGGAAGACTTTAAGGGAATACAAAGGGTGACCTTTTCACACTAAGGGTGGTGGGTGTATGGAACGAGCTATCGGAGGAGATAGTTGAGCCAGTGTATATCGCAAAGTTTAAGAAGCAATTAGACAGGTACATGGAGAACATAGGTTTAGAGGGCTACGGGCCAAACGCAGGCAGGTGGGATGAGTGTAGATGGGACATTTCGGTCCTCGTGGGCAAGTGGGGCCGAAGGGCCTGTTTCCACACTGTATGACTCTATCTAAGTAATGCTGCATGATTAAAAATGAAGCAGCTAAATATCTTTTTTAATTTATGGCTGTGAGATACATTTCCTGGAGTACTATACTTCAACTTCAACTACAAACTTAAAGCACACAGTATTGGCGGTTCAGTATTGATGTGGATAGAGAACTGGCTGGCAGACAGGAAGCAAAGAGTAGGAGTGAACGGGTCCTTTTCAGGATGGCAGGCAAGTGACTAGTGGGGTGCCGCAAGGCTCAGTGCTGGGACCCAGCTATTTACAATATATATTAATGATTTGGACGAGGGAATTGAATGTAACATCTCGAAGTTTGCGGATGACACGAAGCTGGGGGGCAGCGTTAGCTGTGAGGAGGATGCTAGGAGGCTGCAAGGTGACTTGGATAGGTTGGGTGAGTGGGCAAATGCATGGCAGATGGAGTATAATGTGGATACATGTGAGGTTATCCACTTTGGTGGCAAAAACAGGAAAGTAGACTATTATTTGAATGGCGACCGATTAGGAAAAGGGGAGCTGCAACGAGACCTGGGTGTCATGGTACACCAGTCATTGAAAGTAGGCATGCAGGTGCAGCAGGCTGTGAAGAAAGCGAATGGTATGTTGGCATTCATAGCAAAATGATTTGAGTATAAGAGCAGGGAGGTTCTACTGCAGTTGTACAGGGTCTTGGTGAGGCCACACCAGGAGTATTGTGTACAGTTTTGGTCTCCTAATCTGAGGAAAGACATTCTTGCCATAGAGGGAGTACAGAGAAGGTTCACCAGACTGATTCCTGGGATGGCAGGACTTCCATATGAAGAAAGACTGGATAGACTTGGCTTGTACTCGCTGGAATTTAGAAGATTGAGGGGGATCTCATAGACACTTACAAAATTCTTAAGGGGTTGGACAGGCTAGATGCAGGAGGATTTTTCCCGATGTTGGGGAAGTCCAGGACAAGGGGTCACAGTTTAAGGATAAGGGGGAAGTCTATTAGGACCGAGATGAGAAATTCATTTTTCACACAGAGAGTGGTGAATCTGTGGAATTCTCTGCCACAGAAGGTAGTTGAGGCCAGTTTGTTGATTATATTTAAGAGGGAGTTAGATGTGGCCCTTGTGGCTAAAGGGATCAGGGGGGTATGGAGAGAAGGCAGGTACAGGATACTGAGTTGGATGATCAGCCATGATCATATTGAATGGCGGTGCAGGCTCGAAGGGCTGAATGGCCTGCTCCTGCACCTATTTTCTACGTTTCTATGTTTCTAACTGTATTAATTCCCACAAAGCATGCCTGAAAATTGCTACAGTAAAATCTGGCATCTTCAGAAAACTAAAAGCTCCTTTCTAAATTGTTATAGGAAAAACATTTTATTCTGATTCAACACATTAGTTTTAATTTAGTAAACTTTACAAAATCTGCATTAAGCGTTAAGGGCCTGTCCCACTTTGGCGACTTTTTAGGCGAGTGCAGAAGATTCTGTGCTCGCCTCAAAATCACCACATGGTCACCACATGTTCGCTGGTGGTCACTGGTGAGTCTCCTTCATGGTCGCGAGGAGTTCCTGCATTCTGGGAACTAGTCGCAGCTTCAGTATGTTGAAACTATTTCTGCGACCAAAAAGTGGTCGCCATGGAGAAAATCAATAATCCTGTAGCCTTAGGTGCAGTTGTAGTGGGGTCGCAATGTAGTTATGGATAGTCGAGGTAGTCATAGGTAGTTTTAGTTCATCGGCTTTGCTGACCGGGCATTTTCATCGGCTCATTGGGGGAAA
This sequence comes from Okamejei kenojei, assembly GCA_035221665.1. Classification (NCBI taxonomy): domain Eukaryota; kingdom Metazoa; phylum Chordata; class Chondrichthyes; order Rajiformes; family Rajidae; genus Okamejei; species Okamejei kenojei. Next base: position 21,678,375 of record CM069131.1, read on the forward strand.
AAAACGTAAGCACGAGTTTTCAGAACCAAGGATATCCGACCGGTGATGTTAAATGCCCGCCAAACTTCACGGCTGTGCATCTCTGGCTTATTAAAAGTTGTCTGGCTTCTTAAAGTGTCTCCACTCCTTCTCCCCCCTTCTCCACTCCCCCCCCCCTCCCCCCTCTTTTAAAGGACATCGTACACTGTGCTAGCCGTCTTAACCTTCCTGTTCATCGCGGTGTGTGTCTGTATCACCTTGGCTTTGCACCGTGTGAATTTCAGACAGCGCTTCCCCGCTTTCCCTAGCCCCCGCCTTTGCGATGTGTGTGTGTGTGTGTGTGTGTGTTCCACTCTGACAGTCGCCGTTGCATTTCCGGGTTTTTCAGGCGAGTTCCGCGAACCTGACAGTCGCCTGCAGTCCGCTGAAAAATCGCCTAAGTGGGACAGGCCTTTTAGTGTAGAAACTCCCACTAAACATTTCTGAAAATATAAATAGCTTTCATATTTAATATGCCTTTATCTTTTACTTGTACATTGTTCCTTTGGAAGGACAAGTGTATACCAGACTAGCATTAAAACAAATAAAATGTCATTCTCTGCTTAGTAAATCTTGGAGGTCACAATACAAAAAGAAATACATGATTCTTTCTTGATTCACATTGGATGCTGTTAAGATTAGATGAGGATTAATTAATCAAAGATAAATATGTCATTGATGTAATGATTTAATACCACAAGTAAACTGAACCAACAAAATCATGAGCAGGGTACTTAAAAATATATTTTCATATATTACCATTTTTGTTCATATATCCTTAAAAGAGGATTCTTGTCACTAAATTGATCAATATTTCACTTTAGAAATATCAAATATCAGTTTTGTTTAATGAAACTTTAAACATACTTCCCACAAAAATGTAGTAACTATATTAAAGATAAAAAGTTCACCATTTTGTAACTCTCAAATAATCTTAATGCAGCACTTTGAAATATAAGCAATGGTTAGAATATATTGTGCTTTGAATTGCTTTGATTTTAAATCTAATTTTTGCTAAGAGCATGCGAAGAATACTAACATCAAACAAGTCACATTGATATTCCAGCAAGCATTTGCGGAAATCCTGGAGGGGGGGGGGGGGGTCGAGGGGGAACAATGTTTTGAGAGGTGGGGGACAATTCCCCCAATATTTTGTGAATCATGTTGCAGCAAAACCACAGCCACAGCCTCCGAAGTCAGCCAGCTCCATCATGGTAAGTCCACTGGTTCTGCTCCTAGAATCTAGCAGCCCGGGACTAGCTGCAGTTCTTCAGGTCGGCTCGCCTGCCCCGGGACTGGCTGTAGTGCCCAGGTTGGCTTGCTTGCCCAGGTCAGCTCGCCTGCCCCACACTCCAAAGACGTGTAGGTTTGTAGGTTAAGTGCTTCGGTAAATTGTAAATTGTCCCTAGTGTGTCGGATGGTGCTAGTGTATAGGGTGATTGCTGGTCAGTGCGGACATGGTGGGCCAAAGGTCCTGCAGTTCCCAGTTCGCCTGCGCGCCCAGGTCGGCTCGCCTGCCCCGTGATTGGCTATAGTGCCCAGGTCGCCTGGCAGGTCTGGCTGTAGCGCCCAGGTCAGCTCGCCTGCTTCGGGACTGGCTATAGCGCCCAGGTTTGCTGGCAGGTCTGGCTGTAGCGCCCAGATCGCCTGCGTGACCCGGGAATGGTTGCAGTTCCCAGGTCTCCTGCGTGCCCTGGGACTACCTGCAGTTCTCAAGTCGGCTTCTTTGCCCCAGGTCTGGCTGTAGTACCTAGGTCGCCTGCGTGCCCCGGGACTGGCTGCAGTTCCAAGGTCGTGAAAACTATATGAAAACAAAAATTTTGGGTTACGGGCTGGATCCAGCCCGTTGGTCGTAGGTTGCTGAAACCTGTCCTAGATGTTAGGCCTCATTGTGTCTCCCCCATGTTTTAAAAGTATTTTCCGACTGAGTACACAAATTGTATTTTTAGTCTTTGTTCTATAGGGCATAATATTCATTGAACATTTAATTTATGAAATTGGATAATATTTGCAACTTTGAATCTACATGATCAGAAATATCAGCACCCAAACTTATAGCAATCCGACAAAACTTAAATCAGGGAATAGTGCCCAGAGAAACCATGAAATCTAACGACAGAATTTAGCAAAGCTTTTGTAAATTATTGTAATAAAAATTGGATGAATTGATTGAAAGACTCAGTGATATTGGTTCCTTTCACTTAACAGTATAAAAAGCAACATGCACTATTGAAAGTTTGGGAAACAAAGACAGCATTTAATGCTCTGTCACACTCAAACAATAGTACTTAATTTATAGCGGAAGGTACACCAGGTAGAACCACCTCCCAACATTTATTGATACAGCTCTTGTTTCATAGGCCTGTATCTAAAGACCACAGTCTTGATCAGCACACTCAATATCAGCCTCTCCAGCATCCACTTTCACAAACCATTGTCTGCTGATCCCTTGGGATCCAGTGTGAGCTAGAGAATTGGCTTCATGAAAGGAAGCAGAGGGTGATGGTGGAAGGTTGTTTTTCAGACTGGTGGCCTGTGACAAGCGGTGTGCCCCAGGGTTCAGTGCAGGGTCCATCGCTGTTTGTCATGTATATCAATGTAGCAATGTTACAACATTTTGAGATTTTAAAAATCAAGTCTGCAATTTATCCCATCAGATAAAGCATTAAAAGAAGTTTAATTTGACACCTAATTCACTTTCATATCTTCAGTATTAAAAAAGTTATGGCCATTTTCATACTCGGAAATTAGCACCTTGTTCCCTATTGCTTTTCCATTGACTTAACACAAAAGTTGTGATCGAGGACAGTCAAAAGCCCATAACCTTCTTAAAAATTAAGAGAACTGAAAGAAATTTTCAGTTATTTTAGATTCTTGGTTACTTGGTCCTCCAAAATATTCCTACTGGAATTTAAACTGGAGGTGGTGAAGGGAGGGGTTAAGCCAGAGAGGGTTATTCGGAAGAAAGTGCCACTTTAAATGTAGTTGCCTCTGGCTAGGCAACCGTGGCTTGAAACCACCATACAGCCTTACAGTAAAAAATAAAGAACACAACATGGAGTAGAAATTCGACATAAAACATAAAACATCCCCTCACAGCAGGATCAAAGTTTCCCGCTGTGAGGGAAGGCACCAAAGTCAGTCTCTTCCCCTGATGTTCCCCACTGTTCACCCGTGGTCGGGGCCTCCCCGAGCCCTCCGCAGTCGCCGCTACGGGCGGCCCGATGTTCAGGCCCGCTCGGCGGGGAGATGCAAGTCCGATGTCAGGGCTGGGGGACGTCCTCAGCGGCCTGGACCTCGAGTCGGCTACCTCCTACCGGAGTCCGCGGCTCCCAAGTCCGCAGGCCGCGCCGGGTGGAGACACAACGTTGGAGGCCCTCGGCAAAGGGCCCCAGGACTCCATGGGGTTCAGCGCCGCCCGCGTTGGAAGCTCTCCCAACCAGAGCTCCACGATGTTGGAGCAGCGGCCCAAAGCTCTGGAGCTCCAACGGCGACCCAGGTAGGTATCGCCCGCTCCGCGGTGACTCCAGCGCCGCAGCTGTTGCAGCTCTTGTCCGGTTCCCGGTCCTCGGCAGCAAAGGCCTCTCCGATCCAGGAGGTAGGCCACGAGGTGGGGGGCGAGGACGCAACTCGGAGAAATAGTCGCGTCCCTGCCAGGAAGCGACTGGGAGTTAGTTTCCCCCTTACCCTGCCCCCCTCCCCCACATATAAAAGTTAAAGTTTCCCCAAAAACAAACTTTAAACTGACTAAAAATTAAAAAAAGATGGAAAAACAAGCGGGCTGCAGGCAGAGGCTGCTGTCAGTGCAGCGCCCCCTAGACTGAAGTATTCTGAAACAAATATGAAACAATCTTACTTGGATGACCTGAAATTAAAGCATATAATTAGTTAGTTACCCAATTGTAGCTAATTACAAAATTCAATTACTAGATCTAAACATCTATCCATTTCTTAAGAAAATATTAACATTTTTAAAAAAGCCTAAGTGTCCAAATAACATTCACACAAGAATTCACAATATAACATGATTTTTAAATCTGATTGTTATGAATTTATAGGCCAAATTGACGGAATTTAGTGTTTAATGCCCGTAAATTAATGGCCATTTAAATCAGCTTGCGAGTGGGATTTTCTGGAACGCGATGGATTGGAATGTTGCGGTTGCAGTGAATTTAAACCCCATATCGGCAGGAAAAATACTGCCAGTTCATATGGGGAATTAGTCATCGTTTCGCAACATGGAATGTCGATTAAGGTAACCTAAACAAGCAAGTTTATATGAAAAAATAAATGGCTTTTCTTTACCTGTCCCTACGTAAAATCCGCCCCCATTGTCGGCATTCACGGCATTAGAAGCTAATTTTTATTTTACTCCAGCGCCAAAATAGTCGGGCGATTTAAAAAAAAAAATTTCACATACCGGCAGTCGGAACGAATCTTTAGCAAAAGCTCGCTCCCCGAGAAAATATAACTCCGGAAGGCAGGGGAAAACCGCATTTTAACCCCGCCCCCCCCTCAAAGGTGCCAAAGTAGCGCACACTGGCAGTGACAGAACTGCAGCGCCGCTGAAGGTAAATTTTGTAACATACATAATCAATGATGCTATTGTTGACACATGTGCAGAGAATTAACACACAAATTATTTTTTTACAAACAGTCCAGTAGAGTATTGCCATACCCCTGATCCCCAATTAGCAAGTGTGCAGAAGTAGCCTATTGATCCTGCACGCAAGAGGCACAGTGTTTTGGTGCCATTTTCAAAGTCCATTTTGTAGTTCTAATGAGTGGTGCCATTCCAGGCATGTCCCAGGCTGCTGTCAACCTCCGGCCTTCCTTGGATGCGATGTCCTTCTGCTCGCCCGTCCACCTTTGCTCCCCAGTGATGCCTCCTGCAGCCGACGTGGTAGGCCACACCATTTCCTCTCCTACCAGCCTTGTTCCTCGACTACCGTGTCCGATGTTGCCACTGGCTCCCTCCGCCTGGCCTCCAGTCTTCGGCGGATGAGAAGTGGCCAGCTCGGTGACCTCCCCCTTGCAGGCCACGGTCTGCCTCGTCCAAGGGGCAGGGGACAGGTTCTGCCAGGTCTTGAGTCTGGCCCAGCAAGGGTTGTGGCTCCCTGGGTGCTTCAGCCGCACGCGGCTTCAATAAGAACGGAGAATATATTAACTGATTGGATGAGAATGTACATGGCATGATTAGTAAGTTTGCAGTTGGCATCAAGATGGGTGGCACCATAGATAGCGAAGACGGTTATCAAGAATTACAGGGGGATCTTGTTCAATTGGGTAAATTGGCTGTGAAATGGCTCATGGAGTTTAATTTAGATACGTGCGAGGTGATGCAATATGGGAAGTCAAATCAGGGCAGAACCTTCACAGTGAATAGTTGGGCACTGGGGAGTGTTGTAGACTAATGTAGGAGTACCAGCACATAGTTCCATGAACATGCCAGCACAGGTAGATGAGGTGGTGAAGGAGGCTTTTGACTCATTGGCCTTCATCAGTCAGGGAAATTAATATGGAATGGGACATGATGATACAGTTATAGAAGATAGTGGAGAGGCCACACTTGGGGCATTGTGTTCAGTTTTGGTCACCCTACTTTGGGAACGATGGCATTAAGCTGGAGAGGGTGCAGGGAATATTTCTGAACGTTGCTAGCACTTGAGGCCTGCACTATCGGGAGAGTTGGGAAGACTAGGACTTTGTTGGTTGGAGCACAGGAGACAGAAGGGTGATCCTGGAGATGTTTATTATATCATAAGGGGAATAGATAGGGTGAGTGCAACGTCATTTTTCCAGAGATAAGGAATCATAAATCAGAGGATTACGGTAGGAGGGGATGGATTTAATAGGAATCTAAGAGGCAACTTATTCACACAGAGTGTGTTGGGCATATGGAATGAGTTGCCAGAAGATGTAGTTGACACAGGTAATATTTAAAATACATTTGTACAGATACATGGATGGGAAAGATTTAGAGGGATATATGGACCATAATTGAGAAAATGGAACTAGCTTAGATAGGGCATCTTGGTCGGCAGGGACGGGTTGGGCTGAAGAGCCTGTTTCCATGCTGTGTGACTCTGTAGCTTTATGTATTCACACACCCATCACGGTACTGTTCCTGCATAAAACCCATGGTCCTATAAAGGAGGATTATGAAGTAGCAATCAGCAACTCAAAGTTGGCATCTACTATTCCATTAGAGAAGGATAATTGAAATTACAAAATATCATAGTTCCAAGTATATCTGGAGTTGGAAATGAGCTGTACATTTAGGGAATACAACCCTTTGTGGCTCATATAATTATACAAGGTCCATATAAGTATACAAGAGTCATAAAATGCCACATATAAGAAATCAATCTGGTAATTTTGTGAAATGTTATGGTCCTTTCACTCCTCTGCCGAGGAACTATTGAATTATATGTTAAGTTGTTCTGCCACAGAAGGCATCAGTAACCTGCCCGGTATAATAGTGCAAAGTAAGTTGATCGGACAAAAGTCACATCTGGTTTCCCGGAATCAACCAGTGGCAAAAAAAATGGGTTTTAATTTACTCTTGCCCTACTTTGGCTAAAGGACATCCGCTTCAGCTGAAAGACTGTGCTGGTGGAGGTTAGAATTGCTCTTGCTCGCTGCCTAATTAATGTGGTTTCCTGTTGCGTGTCTCACTCCTCTTTTAGTGCGTTATATGGTGCACCAACTTAATGAGAGGTTGTGGCAATCTGCCATATTAATAGTGTTTCACATTCACGCTGGTGAACAAAAAGGGAGCTCTGAAGTCTTGGATGGGTGAACTGCATCCTGAAGTCTCCCCCTATAAACGTTGTTTCGTGCTTGCAGCCAGCGCCACACGACTGCCTAAATCAGCAGCTGGCCAGCAAGAGAAACAACATTTCTGCCAGAGAATTTCTCAGTGCAAAAATCCTTCCCCAATAATGCGTATACCTCCCAATGAGCCCAGCTACTGCAGTGTTCCATAACTTGAACACCTATTGAAATCAGACTAAAGAATCTTATCAATTGTTTGCAGATCCACAGGTAATCCTCAGGAGAATTAGACTACAAAAGCAGTATAATTAGTTCGAACTTCTCAAGAACACTGGTCAGGTCACAACTGGATTATCGCATCCACATCTGGATGTTAATATCTAATGGACATTCAGAATGCTTCCAGGTATGGGGCCTATACTTTACAGCTGGACGTGAAGATGCATCTGTTCACCTTGGAGCAAAAAGGATTGAGAGGAGGTTATGTCACAGAGGCATGGAAAATCATGACAGTTTAATTAGAGTAATTGAGGGATGGTGTTCCTATTAGCAGAAGTTCAAAGACATGGAGACACAGATTTAAAATTTTGGCAAAGTATAAGGGTGTTGCTGGAAAGATTTATTTTACCCCAAGTACTTTTGGTCTGGAACTCATTGTGGGGCCTGTGGATGCATAATTAATCAGAATCCTCCAAAGGGAATTAGCTGGGCACTTGAGGGTGAATAAGCAGCATGGATAAAGCAAGGGAAATGTTCCACAGGGTTGCTTTGCCAGGGCCAGTAAAGACTCAATGGGTTGAAGAGCCTCGTTTTGTGCCATTAATATTATAACATTCTATAAGACATTCAAAAACATCACTGTAGGATAAGCTATGCACAAACTTAAACCCCGCAATTAAAATACTGCTCTGTTAAGCAATCACTTCAGATATCTCTACATCATTGTCCACATCTCTCGTTTCCCTTATCCCTAACCAGTCTGAATAATAATAATAATGATTATAATAATAATAATAATAATATATTTTATTGTCATTACACATAAGTGCAACGAGATTTGGTTTGCAACTCCATCTGATGTCATAACTTAAACGACTAATAACATTTAGGTTTAGATACCCCAAGAACAAGGTTTGTGAAAAGAACAGTAAAACAGTCAAAACCAAAACAGACTAAAGTGCAGATGTGTTTGTAAGATGTGACCATCCGAGGGAGACAGTCCATGGGGGTGGGGGTCACTCAGCAGGGCGGGTTCAGAGCTGCTATAGCTCTGGGAATGAAGCTGTTCCTGAGTCTGGAGGTGCGGGCGTAGAAGGCCTTGTAGCGTCTGCCGGAAGGGAGTCTTAATGGATACTGACGGCCTTCCTAAGGCACCGTGTGTGGTAGATGCCCTCCATGGCTGAAGAAGGGTCTCGAGCCGAAACATCACCCATTCCTTGTCTCCAGAGATGCTGTCTGTCCCGCTGAGTTACTCCAACTTTTTGTGTCTATCTTCGGTTTCAACCAGCATCTGCAGTTCCTTCCTACACACTTCTGATATACATTGCATTGATCTCTTCCTTCAAATGGTAGCAGTATTAATCATTTTGGTAGCATTCTTCAGTGTACCATGACATTAAAATATAGGCAACACAGCTGTGATGTTACAAGGACTTGTTAGATCTGACTGCTTAAAGGTGGAAAAAAGTACTTTTATCACATAGCATTTAGTTTGCTTTGCTGCACACATCAGAAAACTTTGCTTTGTTCAATTCCTGGAAAGCTGAGGAAAATATAGACTTCAGTCTGTTAAAGCTATAGACTTCAGTCTGTTTTTATTGATGACATAATAGTAAATCTAAATACCTAAAAGCCCCCTTTCTTATATATTTTTGTGAAATGGACTTTGAATCAGCAGAAGTAAATGGTAATTGTATGGAAAAAATAAGCATCTGGAGATTTGTTTTCTAGCTAATTCACCAAATTTTGTTTGAGTTACTGGGAAATGTGAAACGGTTCAGACTGTTAAAAGCTGACTTTAAGAACTACAACATCAAGTGTGCAAATAAATAAAATCACATTAGTCACACATCATGTAAATAATTCACATTAGCATCCACTCAAATGTCTTTTGTTATCTAACTTTGCGTGAAATAGTGAAAACTTGAAACTAGTCATTTTCATTCTCCAATGAAGAACCTACAAGACTTCCGGTGGCGCTATGGAGAGTAGTAAGCCACAGCACCAGCCAGCTCCGCAAAAATTCTGCAAAAAACGGGGATTAAAACTGATTTAAAAACACTTACCGATCGACTGCTTTCACTATCTGCCGCCTCAACATCGACGGTACCGGCTGACGTCATCAGCCCTGCGACGAATCATGACGGCACGGAGCCCTACCGAGAAAACGAAGGGTAAAAAAACCCGGGCGAGAGCGGGAGAAGGCCTGGGAGAAGCTCGGACTCGAGTAGGGCCAGCTCCGTGGAAGACGTTTCCAGGAAAGCAGACACAGGAGGTGAGGACTTGAAAATTTTTATTTCTCATCAGATGGCTGATTTAAAAACGTGAAATGAAAGATATAAAGAAAGAAATGAAAGTAATACAGGAAGATATAAAGGAAGAAATATCTCAAATTAATAATCAGATGGACTTGATGAAAATCAATGGCGTGAATTTCAAAAAGATATAAAGACGCAAATTGATAATAAGTTCAAGAGAGACTCAGAAATATTGAAGAATGAAATCATTGATATGATTATAACTTGGAACGCAAGATGGAGGGTAAACTTGAAAATGTTAAAAAAGACTTTAAACATAAGATTGACCCTATTGCAAAAGTGGTCGAACAACAAGTTGACGGCATTAAAAACCTTGAAAAGATAGCGGAGGCTAGTACTGTGTCTACAGCAAAGCTGATAACAGAACAAGAACGTCTACTGGAGTTGTTATCCAAAGTAACAGATAAATGCACGCAGCTGGAAGGCTATCAAAGAAGGCAGAACTTGAGGATTGCAGGGATTCCTGAAGGTTTAGAGAAACACGAAGACACTCGAGAATTCACTGCTAAATTACTGCAAGCTGTTTTATCTTTGGATGATATGCCTGTTTTAGCTCGTGCACACCGAGTCGGCAGAAGACAGACCAGTACAAACGCCCCCCCAAGACAAATCATTGTCAAGTTACAATATGATTTCACCCTCGAGGACATTATGCAAAGAGCCTCGAGAACAAAGAATCTGATGTTTCAAGGACAAAGAATCAGTATCTATCGAGACTATCCCCCAGAGGTTGCCAGAAAACGAAAAGCGTTTAACGAAGCCAAAAACCTTATGAGGGTGTAGAAAACTTGAGATACGGTCTGAATTACCCCGCCATCTTAAGAGTTTACTTATAACAACGTGGAACACTTTTTCAAGACTCCAACAGAAGCAATGGAATTTGCAAAGCAGTTTGACACTTGAAAACCATCTACAAGCAAATATACTGCCTTTTTCTATTTTTAAAGACCTAGCACGGCCTCTTGACATTTTATGAAACTCTATACGACAACATGGAATTAGAAGAAATCAGAAGGAATGGACAATGTCGTATGGAACGAAAGACCTAGCACAGTCTCTTGACATTTTATGAAACTTTATACGACAATATGGAAATTAGAAGAAATCAGAAGGAATGGACAATGTCGTATGGAACGAAATGTTTTCCCAGATTGGAAGAAGCTCACCGAACTAACATAAACAAATAACACACCTACTAAAATGATAACGCGGTTTTTATTATTACTATGACTGTTATTAACCAAGACTCTGCACCATCGCTAACTAATACTACTAATAATTAATATTTTATGTCCTGTTACATATGGGGATATCCCTTCCTCAATATATTTCTCCCTTTTTTAATAATGACTTCTATTTTTTGTATTTTTAAAAAAATTTTTCTTTAACTGTGGCTTTATAATTGGATTTTTTTTTTTTTTTAAAACTAACCTTAGATATATATACTTTTATGATGTTTAATATCACTCTTTTCATTTCTTTAATACTATATTCCCGTTAAAATATTACTATGGAATAATAATTCCTTAAAATTAGGAGCTGGCTAAATTAATAACATCAATGCCGGAAGCCTTTAGATTAATGGCCAACACAACTTGGCTTTCACAAACTACAAATATTTTATTTGTAGTTCTTCTATTCTTTATACACCTTTCTAAGCTTTTTATTCACTTCTCACCATGTTTTTATGTTTACTATATATCTTTCAGTTTGAATGGAGTTATATACTGGAACAATGGAGATACACTCGTGAAGTACATAAGAAAGATCTAAAATTCATCTACTCGGTGTTCGGGTGTAAGGTTAAGTCTACTGCGCGGACCCTTGGACCCTATTCTAGATTCCCACAAATCTAAAATGCAGGATTTAAAAAGAAATATGGGGAACGAGGGATTAACCTTTTGCAGTTGGAATGTTAAAGGTATCAATGAACCAATAAAAAGAGGAAAAATATTGACACATTTAAAGGCAATGAAAGCTGATGTAATTTACATCCAAGAAACTCACCTAAAGAAAGACGCTGAAAATAGGCTGAAAGCTAAATGGATAGATAAAATATACCACTCTTCCTTTACACACAAATCAAGAGGCGTAGCAATATTATTTCGTAAAGGTACTTTATTTAAGCATATATCTACTATATCTGATAAAGATGGCAGATACATTATTGTAATAGGAGAAATAAATAGGGAAAAAAATGATTTTTGTTAACATCTATGGTCCAAATTTTGATAGTCCTTTATTCTTTAAGAAAGTACTTAATAATATTCCAGAATTAACACACTACAATTTGATAATTGGAGGAGATTTTAATTGTACATTAGACCCTTATTTAGATAGATCTTCAAAACAAAGGAAAACTAAATCGCACTCTAGTGATTTATTAAACGCATACATTCAAACGTCTAACATTAAAGATGTTTGGAGAACAGAAAATCCTACTGGTCGAGAATATTCCTTCTACTCGCCAGTACATAAAACCTATTCAAGAATAGATTACTTCCTAGTAGATGCAAAGCTTATTTCACTTACTTACGAATCCAAATATCATAATATTATAATTTCAGATCACGCACCATTAACATTTAAAATTAAAAATAAATGGTAAAAACAGGAAATCTAGGACAATGGAACTTAATCCACAAATTTTAAAAAATAAAACAACTCAGGAATACATCATAACCCAGATTAAGATGTTTTTTGAAATAAATGATCAACCAGAAATATCTCGCTCTTTATTATGGGAAACATTTAAAGCATATCTTCGAGGAATTATGATTTCTTCACAAGCATTCCATAATAAGAAGATTCGGAAGGAACAACATGACTTAGAAAGGGAGATCAAACAATTAGATATACAGAATGCAACAAAATCAGATATAATAATACATAATAAAATTGTAGCATTGAAGTATAAATTAAATAAAATATATACTGGATCAAGTTCTAAATATTACCAACATACTAAACAATTGTTGTTTGAAATTTGGAGACAAACCACAAAAAACTATTGGCTCGACAATTAAGGAAAATTGAAAGCGGAAAAAATTATACATAGGATTAAATCACAAAACGGTGAATTATTAATACAACCCAAGGATATTAATGAAAGATTTATGCAATATTATAAAAATTTGTATACTGGTAACACAACAGTAAATAAAACAGAAATAGATGCCTTTTTAAATGGATGTAAATTAAAAGAATTAGATTTACAAATAGAGAATTTTTAAATGCCGATATTTCAATAAAAGAAATCCAAGAATCTATTAAATCCTTAAAAAATGGTAAAACTCCAGGACCAGATGGTATAGGCTCGGAATTTTATAAAATTTTTCATGCCCAAATGGTCCCATATTTAAAATCATTATAATGAACAGATATATATACAAGAGAAATTACCAGACACATTGAACGAATCTATTATAACACTTATACCCAAAATAAATAAAGACTTGGATGATCCAGGGATCGTATAGAGCAATTGCTTTATTAAATACTGATCAAAAAATTTTAACAAAAATTCTTGCACAAGACCTAAAGCAAAATTGTTAATGAATTAATTCATCCTGATCAAACAGGATTTATACCTAAAAGATATTCTTCATATAATTTAAGGACGGTTATTTAATATTATATACTCGAAAAGAAGTGATAAAAAAAGATTTAGTAGTCATCTCGTTGGATGCAGAAAAAAGCTTTTGACCAGGTGGAATGGCCTTATCTATTTTCGGTGATGGAAGCATTTAAGCTTGGTGATAAGTTTACTACCTTGGATTAAATTATTATACGCAAATCCAACAGCTAGAATAATAACAAAATTATATGTTATCAACTAAGTTAGTTTATCTCGAGGTTGTAGACAAGGCTGTCCTTTATCACCATTACTGTTTGCGTTTGAGCAATCGAACCCCTTGCTCAAAGGGTAAGACTACATCCAGAAATATATGGATACGATACTAAAGATACTAAGAATAAAATCTCGTTATATGCGGACGATATACTACTTTATATTACAAAACCGGAAATAAGTATCTGTAATTTGTTTAAAACTAATAAGGAATTTGGTTTAATTTCAGGATATAGCATCAATTGGAATAAAAGTGAACTTATGCCAATAACCATGAATAATTTACAGATATTACAACAATTTCCTTTCAAGATAACAATGAAAATATTAAATATCTTGGTATTTTTTGTTACAAAAAAGATTTGACTCTTTATTTAAATCTTAATTTCCCGTTATTATTGAATAAATTAAATAAAAATATCTTATATTGGAAAAGCTTACCTATCTCAATGTTAGGTAAAATAAACGCAATAAAAAATGATTTTCCTCCCACAATTATTATTATTTATTTCAATCAATCCCGATATACCTTTCTAAAAATTTCTTTAAAAAAGTAGACTCAATAGTCACTAACTTTATTTGGGCTACAAAAAATCATAGAATAAATAAAAAACATTTATGTAAAGCTAAAATTAAACGGGGGTTTAGCTTTACCAAATTTTATGTTCTATTATTGGGCAGTTAATATTAGAAATATGAATTTTTGGTTAGGAAAAATAGATAATAAACCAAATTGGTTTAAAAATGGAAAGAGAAGACTGTTTTCCATTTGAAATTAGCTCTATAATATTTGCTAATATTAATGTACCTAAGAAAACTTATAGCGAAAATCTGATAATAGAAAGTGGAATACGTATTTGGAAACAAATAAAGAAAACACTAAAACTAAAATTTATACCGCTAGCTCTTACAATTGCCAATAATTTTACGTTTAAACCGTCAATGATGGAATAAAGCTTTTACACAATGGAAAAATAAAGGAATTCTAAAACATAGGGGATCTCTATAAGGATAATTCATTTCTTTCCATTTTCAAGAATTACAACAAACTTACGGGCTTCATAATAATGAATATTTCAGATATTTACAAATCAGAAACTATATTTCCGCAAATACACAAGAACTTAGAAAAATAGAAAAGAGTGAAATTTTAGATGAATGCTTGAATAAACACCCAAATACAGAAAAAATGATATCATACATTTATAACATTTTGTTGGAAAGTGATATCCCCATCATCGGAAATACATAGACAGCGCTGGGAAAATGAACTAAGTCAAATAATAAGTCCAGAAATATGGGAAGAAAGCCTACAACATATACATTATTGCTCTTTAAACGCTAAACATGCACTTATACAGTTTAAAATCTTACATAGATTACATTATTCTAAATCTAAACTACATAATATATTTCCAAAACTAACACCTATATGTGATAAATGTCAAATCATGGAAGCAACTCTGTCGCATTCATTTACTAATTGCACGAAGATTTTACAATATTGGAATGAAATATTCAAAACAATCTCGAAAGTTATTAATATTTCTATGATTTATGACCAAAGTTAATCATACTTGGAATACCGGAAATGGAACAAATAATTACAAGGAATCATAGAACTTTTATCGACTATTCTTTAATAATTGGGAAAAAATTAATATTAAAAAATTTTGGAAAAGGCCTCTGTATCCCCAACAATTAAAATGTGGAATACAGAAATGACGGAGACACTTCACTTGGAGAGATTGAGACTTGTCCTCATGGACAGGTTAGATTCTCTTCAAGGAGATATGGTCTCCCTATATTAAATATCTACAGGGTCACAATGGGTTCGGCGCAGGGACTTGACTGAGGCCTGAATATCTGAGTGGATGAAGAAATACACATACAAATCATGAATGTATCTCCAAGATTGGATTACTTAGTAATACTTTAATCTCCATCAAACTTTTCATACCTTCTTTTCTATTTTTCTATTTCCTTTTTTTTTCTATCTATCTATCTTTAATTAAGGAAAAATTATAGAAACATACTATATAAATTTTTAATATGTACACACTTATCTCTGTTTGTATGAAAAAGATTATAGATGTCTTAAACTTGTAATTATATAAAAAACTATGTACTTTCAATTATACAATAACTATGAAAGATAAAATTAACAATAATACAAACATTATTAATACTTTGATAACATTATGAATTTAAAAAAAATGGTTGTTTAAGATTGGGTATTACGTAGTTAAATTAGCGGGGATTTCTATTTGGTAATTAGAAGAATATCTATGTTTTGAGAAATCTAAGTGTATTACTTATATTAGGAATATACTACATATACCCCCAATTATATAAAATAAATAATAACGGAATGTATAATGGATAATACTACAATTATCAATAAATAGTACTAATTAATAATCAATACGTTATAATTTTATACATTGTATAAATCTCAATGTCGTATAAGAGTGGTACTTGGTATATACTGTTTTCTACAATTAAAAAATATTAAAAAAAAAAAAAAAAAAAAAAAAAAAAAAAAAAAAAAAAAAAAAAAAAAAAAAAAAAAAAAAAAAGAACCTACAAGATTTGGTTCTTCTCGATAGGCATCAGGTGATTAAGCAACAAAGAATTCTGTTGCATCTGAACAACGTGAAGAAACCCGAGAGCACTGAGAATTTAAAGCACTGAAGACTTGAGAACATTATTATCATAACTATCCACAAACATGTAAATGTGGATTTGAGAGAATTATCACATTATATTTATTTGCCACTTACAACTAGAATAAGGTTGGCGAGGTTTTTTTTTTCAGCATAGCCATTTGGCAAATGCTACGTATAACCAGACAGGTATCCAATTAATTGCTTCCAATCAAGTTGTGTTGCAGAATTGGAATTTCATTTTGGGCAGAGATTAAAATATTTCTATTTCCCTTTACCCATAGACCAATGTACCAGCTATACTTTGCACCCTCATCTTCACAAGATTACAAGGGAAAAGTTTCAAAAAATCCCCTCCATAACTATGTGAGGATGCCTTCAACACAAACTGTAGAGGGGAGAGAGGTTGTTTACCAACATCTTCTCAAGGGAAATCAGAGATCAACAAAACACATTGACCTGGCCAGCAGTGCTCTTATTCCATGAGTGGATGAAGGAATGTGAAATGCTTACTGCATTGGAACCCCTGCCAGTATACTTGAGTTCATTACCAAGAAAAAGAAGGAAACTGGTGTTGTCCTGGCACAGAACAGTCCTGAGAGCTACAGCATTGCATTGGCTCACCAGTCTGGGATGTGAGATTTCATGCTGAACTGCACTATATATATTTTGCATATCTACACTGGCTGTACACTGGAATTATGAGAATGAAAGAATGAAAGTATCACCATTGCTCTCGGCACAGAATGAAAGCATCACCATTGCTCTCGGGACACCAACCACTGAGAGCTTGATTTGTTGCAAATAGCCTTGCATTTATTGAAGATTAAAGGACTGGTGTAGGGTGAAGTTGACGTGCAAAGCCAACAAAGCCATGTGATGCACTCAATAGCATCTAAACATGGGGAAGCTTGTGATCACAGGATGGGAGAAGGTTGCCCGAGACAAGAGATAGCAATTGTTCCTGCACTAGATAGACACAATGTGCTGGAGTAACTCAGTGGGACAAGCAGCTCCTCTGGATGATGTTTCACGTCAGGACCAAACTGATGGTTCGGAACCAAATGGAAATGTCTCTCTTTGGTATAAACCAGCATCTGCAGTTCTTTGCTTATGCATATTGTTCCTGCATTGCTGGAAGGTTCTGTAGGATTATTCTAATTGAGGTGCAGGTACCTCACTTATAATTCCTAACTGAAGCTGTGCTGTGAAAATCTTCACCCACACCATCTTATTCCTTTTCCACCATTTGGTTCTGCTCTCTGTACCTTCAATTAACTAGCCAGTCACACGTTTACAAGAGGAATAGACCAAAGACTTGGTGCGATCCTGACCCTGGGTGCTGTCTATGTGGGGTTTGCAAGTTCTCCCTGTGACCTCATGGGTTTCCTCCTGGTGCTTTTACATCCCTAAGAAATGCGGGTTTGTAGGCTGATTGGCCTCTGTAAACAGCCCTTGGTGTGTAGGGAGTGGATGTAAAAGTGGGGTAATGTAGAGCTAGTGTGTGGACAGTGGGCCAAATGGCCTGTTTTCATGCTATATCTTTCAATTCAATCAATCAACCAAGGAATGACAACCAGCACATGGAAGCAAATGATTCAGACAGAGGCCTTGAAATTAGCCTGCAGCCATAATGCTTCCTTCTGCTTTCTTCCAGCAATGCAGTCAAGAGTGTGTATTTGGCTGGAGCCACATGTTCCAAACGAACAGCATTGCGCCTAATTGAAATCTCCAAGATGATTATCTGGCATTCATCTCCGCTGCATACTTATGATAAGCATCCACTCTGGTGCATAAATATGGCATTCAGCACAGCTCAACCCACCTCACCGTAAGCAAACAATGCATGGTATTTTACCAATATTATCTCATGGTCTTTTTGGGAACTTCTTGCACAGAAATTGACTCTCTTGTCTTCTGCCATAAAAAATGGCTACATTTCACTTCAATGCATTAGTGATAAAACATTGAAGATGTTCTTTAGTCATTAACTATGCCATACACAAAAGTTCTTTCATTCCCCTGATGTGAAATGATATCTTAAATTTGCCCCAAAGCTGTTTCTCTTGAAATAATCTGTACTGCACACATATGTTTCTAACCAATGAAGCATCATTTCTTTCTGGTGATATATTTACTCAACAATTTCTTTCCTTATGATTCACGATTGAAATTTTAAACAGACAACATAGTACCAGAGAGCTCTCCACACACCCACATTATTAAACTAATATTTCTTTAATGAAAACTCCAGAGATATGGCCATTACTTTAAGCTTGGTCAGTAATATCCAATGATATTACCCAGTAAACATAAGGATTATTGGCATTTCAGATATGACTAACTAAGTAAATTAAGAACAAGACTTTTAAAGATCGTCATTTGAGACATACTAATTCATTGCTTATAATCATACAACTTATGCATGTGCACATTAACCTTTTTTTATACATTGGTAAGACAAAAAACAAAGTAGGCAAGTACTTTTTGACCACTGAGTGCTTTGCTTCCAAAGTTATTAAATGGTGGTAGATATTTGTCAAGTAAATATGCTGACAAAAAATATTTACCCAAACTGCTTGAGTACATATGGTGGTTTCTGCTAAAATTAGTCTCCATGGCTAAACTGGTGTTGCCATAGCCATACCTGTGGCTAGTCAACAATTTTATTGGTCAACAGTGGGCTGGACGCTT
Organism: Okamejei kenojei; assembly: GCA_035221665.1. NCBI lineage: Eukaryota > Metazoa > Chordata > Chondrichthyes > Rajiformes > Rajidae > Okamejei > Okamejei kenojei. The sequence continues at coordinate 21,696,917 of CM069131.1, forward strand.
AATAAATGTTGCCCCTCCAAAAACAGAATATCAGATGCACACATAAACAGATGGCATCCAGCTTCTGCACACCACCGTTCCTCCTGACATATTCATTACTTTCCATTTGTCACTATGTTTGGCTGATAGGCACTATTAGTGGAGCAACAATTTCCTTTAAAGGAACTGTTAAACGTGGAAGCCATTGCCTTTATTTCCCAATGAAAACTAATTCTCTGGAACCTGAATCTGCTCCGAACGAGAGTTTGGACCCTTTGTGAAAGAGAAATAAAGTTTACGTTTCAAGTTGGAGACGTGAAACATTAACTCCTTTTTGGCCGAGGCGTTAGATGGCGCTGGCCAGACCACATTTGGAATATTGTGAGCAGTTTTAGGCATCATATCTGAGGATGGATGTGCTGGCATTGGAGAGGGCCCAGAGGAGGTTTACGAGAATGATCCACGGATGATTGCGTTAATGTATGATGTGCATTTGATGGCTCTGGCCTGTACTCTGGAGTTTAGACGGATGAGGGGGGGTTCTCATTGAAACCTACTGAATAATGAACAAACTAGAGAGAGTGGATGTGGAGAGGATGATTCCACTAGTGGGAGAGTCCAGGACCAGAGGGCAGAGCCTCAGAATAAAAGGACATACCTTTCGAATGGAGATGAGGTGGAATTTATTTCGTCAGAGGGTGGTGAATCTGTGGAATTAATTGCCAAATTCATGGCGTAGCATTTGATGGGTCGAATGGCCTAATTCTGATCTTATGTCCTATGATCTTATGATATTTTCCCTTTCCATGGATGCTGCCTGACCTCTTGAGTATTTCCGACATTTGCTGTTTTATATCAGATCTCCAGTGTCTGCAGACGTTTTTTTGTATTCTCTCTTGTTTGCAATTTTACCATCCACTGAATGGAGTTTAAATCCAATAATTCTTTTAACAGCCACCAACTTGTGAAAGCATAAATTCCCACCCTGTTTCTGTATTAAACTATTCCAATGCAAAATTCCAACACCAATGGCCCAAGATGTAAAATTCAAGCAGGGGTGAAATGAAAATTAACATTCAGTCATGCCCAGTCAAATTGCCGAATTGTTACAAAGTGAGCTGGAAGTTATTATTATCACATTTACATTCTAAAAAGAAAGTCGATTTTCAATTGCATATTGCTGGGACTGAATTCAAATTGAATTTCTAGGAAATACACTTTACTCAACTTAAAACCACAACACATGAATAAGATAAATAAAAGGGCCTGTTCCACTTACGTGACTTTTTTGGCGACTGCCGGAACCTGTCACAGGTCGTTGCAGGTCGCGGAAAATTTTCAACATGTTGAAAATCCAGCGGCGACCAGAACAAGGTACGACTCTTTGGGCAACTACTCACGACCATACAGGCTTCATCCCGCAACATGTCGCCAGGGTGTCGCCTGTATGGTCGTGAGTAGTCTCCTCAGTCGCCAAAAGAGTCGTAGCATCTTTCTGGTCACCGCTGAATTTTCAACATGTGGAAATTTTTCACCGACCTGCAACGAACTAAGACAGGTGCCGGCAGTCGCCGAAAAAGTCGCATAAGTGGGACAGGCCCAAAAGGAGGATACAACCCAGTCCTGGATAATAGTTTAATGAACTTTTATATTAAAGTGTTAAATCAAAGTTTCATGCAGAGTTGAACAGTGTGTGACCCACAGAATCTTATAACACTGAAGCAACCCATTTGGCTCATCAGGCATGTACCAACCCTTGAGAGACCTTGAAATTAGTCCCAGTAGCCATGTAGATGTTTACTTTTCAAAGAGATATCCAATTTCCCTTTGAAGGATACTAATGAATCTGTTTCCATCATACTTTCAGGCAACACATTCCAGATCATAACAACTCGCTGTGTAAAAAAATACTCTCTTCATCGAGTTCTTTTGCCAATTGTAGACGATTGGTTATAGTCCAACTTACAATAAACTGCATATGTATTTTCTGACTTCTACTCAACGGACCACCCAGGCTGAATCTGAACATCGGTTTTAATCTTTATTTTGGAACTTCTGACCATAGGAAAAGGGAACGCAACCCCGTCAACATCTTCCACATTTAATCATTCACAACAAGCCATTCAAGAAAATGTACCTGACCCTCGAAGAAACAATTTTCAACAGCACTTTCAAAAGAAAGATTTATTCCAATGAAAGGAATTATTAATAGTTATAGCAAAAACCTAAGTCATAACAACCATTCTTACTGGTCATCTATTGGCACAATCATTAACAAAATCACCTTTTGCTTTTTTGCTTAAACGAGTCCAGTATTAGGTTGTACTTGCATTTTATATTCATGGAACCCATCCTAATTTAAAACACAGCACCTTAATGTGACTTTCTTTTAAATAGTCAGAATTACAAAATGTTAGGCTATTTATTGGAGGGAAGAATGTGAAACAATACTAACCCAGGGGAATCTTAGGCAAATGTCCTCTTTCAGATTTAGCTGCAAACTGGGTGGTAATTCCAAAGTGCCCTCTGGAAGGACGAGATACCGAGATTAGCTTGTTAAAGAGTCCCTCAGGCAGATGCCTTACAAATCAGTGAATCGTGCCTTAAAAATTAGTGCCAGCAACGTTATGGAAGTGTTTCATTTGATCCAGTTAGAAATTGAACCACAAATGGTAGATCCTGAGCGGTCTCCAGTGTTGTCCCTGCGGCCATATATGTTGAAATTTAAAATATAAGAAAGGTCAGCATGTATTGACCATCTCAAACCATCCTTCACAGGCTGATGGTGATTCTCCTATTTGAACCACTGTACGCTTTCTGGTAGAGGTACTTCTAAGCAACTATCCAAGGGATAGTTGCTTAGAAGTACCTAAGGGAATTCCATGACTTAGATGAAGCAATGATGAAGGACTGGCAATATATATGAAAGTTGAGATGGTTCGCCATTTAGAGAAGAACCTTTAGGCAGTGGCATTTCCACACGCCTTGTCCTTGTTGATGGTGAAAGTTGTGGATTGGAAGGTGCCGCTGGAGCAGCTCAGGTGAGTAGCCATTGTGCATCAGTGGTGGGGAATTTATTTGTTGCCAGAGGCTTATTTCACTGCTTTAAAATTAATCAGTTAGTCATAGATATTTTAAAACAGTTGAAATTAAACAAAAAGTCATTATAATCCAAACAATAATTATGTAGTAATAAATAACTAATCAAAGAGTAAAGGGCAAAGCCTTCAGATGAGTAGGGCAAAGTTTAAAGAAAGCGTGCAGGCCGATTTTTGTCTTACACATAAGTGGTGGGTGCCAGGAACACATTGCCATGGGTGGTATTGGAGGCAGATACGATCAAGGCATTTAAGAACTTTTAGACAGTCACATGGATGTGCAGTGAATGGAAGGATATGGATCACATGCAGGCAGAGGAGATTAGTATAATATGGCATCAAGTTTGGCATGGACATTAGATGCTGAAGCGCCTGTTCCAGAGCTGTACTGTTCAATGTTCGAAAAATGGGTTTAATATGCATTAAATCATTGTAAATTCATGATAAACTATAATGTCAAATAAAGTGAAGTTATACGATAAAACATCTGAATTTACTCAGCCAAATTAAAGGACCCCCGATATAATCTTAAGGCAGATCCTGAAGGGGAACCTGTAGTTGTAACGTGTCGGAAGGAACCGCTCCAGCATTTTGCATCTATCTGCAGTTGAAATGGTTTGTTGTTTGGAACTAACCATGGTGGATGCAAGGCAGAAGGGGCCAGAGGCAGAGTGAGCTCCAGCATTTTCACTAAACTCAGCCGCGATTCAGGAGAAAAGGTGGGAGGACAGATCTAAATTCCAAATTCCCCACCACTGTGTGCAAACAATGAAGTCAAGGTGCGCTGCACACTGCAACCTATCATGGCACTTGATCTGGCCGATATGTTGAGATATTCTCATCATGAAACAGGTGAGCAGAGGTTAAAACAGAAAATCGCCAGACTCATCAGTATCTTTGGATTACGAGCAGGATTAATATTTCACCTTGATTAAAAATTAAGTAAATAGCAATTTTATTGTTCCAGTGTTGCTAGTTGAATTCACTGCTCTGCAGTTTACCCACTGATGTAGCTTTTGCATGAATTTAGTTTACTGATCGTCACATGTAAGTGGAAGGACAATTTTGCTAGCCAAAGGAATCAAATATCAAGCAGCAATTGAACATAAATGTACTTTTAAATGTTGCATGTATGGAAAGTCCCAGTGAAACTCGAAGACAAGAATTATTTAGCTTGGTCAAGTGGTGCATTTCCAGAACTTACCGAAAATTCTTCCCACTTTACAAACACAGTTCCATCCAGACAGAACATTAGGGGAAGTCCAGTCTCCCGTGCTTCATTTGCTTTTAGAAAAAGAGCAGAATTAATAAAATACAAGAGCTGTAACGTATTAAAGGCACAATCAGCGTCACAGGAACTGGAATTTACAAAATTTGATTGACAAATTTTTAAAGCAGTACTGATGCATTAGATGTTGGGTGATCTAAAAATGAATGTGTTCATCTCATCTCAAACCGAGAGTCTGGGAAAGCTGTGTCAAACTGAAGAGTGGCTACAATGGCGGGACTGACATGTAATGAAAGAATGGGTCGACTGGGCTTGTATTCACTGGAATTTAGAAGGATGAGAGGATATCTTACAGAAACACATAACATTCTTAAGGGATTGGACAGGCTCGAAGCAAGAAAAATGTTTCCCATGTTGGGGGAGTCCAGAACCAGGGGTCACAGTTTAAGAAAATAAGGGATAGGCCATTTAGGACTGAGACGAGGAGAAACTTTTTCACCAAGAGAGTTGTGAATCTGTGGAATTCTCTGCCACAGAAGGCAGCGGAGGCCGATTCACTGGGTGTTTTCAAGAGAGAGTTAGGTTTAGCTCTTAGGGCTAAAGGAATCAAGGGATGTGGGGAAAAAGCCGAACGCGGTACTGATTTTAGATGATCATCCACTGAATGGCGGTGCTGGCTCGACGGGCCGAATGGCCCACTCCTGCACCTATTTTCTATGTTATAATGTTTCTACAAGGAAGGCCGAGGCAACTAAGGCTTGACACAGCTAAGCCCCGGCAAAGTCTGCGCAACTGTTTCCTTTGTCAGGTCTTTCTAGCTTAGCGGCTTGCTATTAGAGTGACATTGATCGGAGACATTAGTGGATGCAAAAAGCAGGATAGGTGGCATTTCACGACGGGACCCTTCTACAGACTGTTACTTAATTTACTGGTAAAACACAAAGTACTTGTGCTATAACACCAGGATAAACGCTCAACCAAAAAAACCAATCCGAATGCCAAAATAGTATCTAAACTACCTATAAATACATGCCATCGGACAATAACTAACTTTATATTCAGTAATAGTAAGATTAAATGAGAACTTACCAGTTTGAAGTATGATCTTTATTTTATGAGGAGTTGCGATGAGGGATTTCGTGAAGACCCCGCCAGCACGCATGCGCGACATTCTTCAAAGCAGCGGAATCACAGATAACAACAATGACTGAAGATAGTAAGATTAAAGAGACTCTAATATACCAGTTGACCTTATGATAGAGGGTTGGGAGCGGAGGGCACGAAATCCCTCATCGCAACTCCTCATAAAATAAAGATCAAACTTCAAAGTGGTAAGTTCTCGTTTCATCTTACTATTTTACTTAGGAGTCACGTTAGTGACTTTGTGAAGATTTCAAAGCTCTGTGATTCCATGCCCTGGACCACGTCCATGCTCACACGCTGCCGTAATGTATTTCAGACTTGAACAAGCTGAAAAATAATAACATATTTGTTAATACAAACAATAAACCCCTGAACTCGGGGACAAACGTTAAAGGAACAGCACTTAAAACTGACTCCGCAAACGTTGCGGGAGCGGCCACAGGTTTGTTATATAAAAATGCTGAAATGTAGTTTCACTGGCCCAGCCCGCTATTGTGAGGACATGATCCATGAGTACCTCCATGGTCCTCGCCGCTGATGTGGATGCAGCCCTGGTAGAATGAGGTTTTAAAATGTTAGTGTCTTACCTGCTGCACCGAATACCATCCTGAGCCACCTGGAGATAGTCTGCACCGTCTCCATATTCCTGATGCCCATTTTCAGACCTGTAGTCCCAGGTCTGTCATGTTTAAGCAACTCATCTATAAAGAAAGTCACTTTATTGGGGGTCGAGACCATTCTATCCAGTTTTAGTTCCTGTAGAGTCAGGACCCATTGTGCTGTGGTCAGTGCCATTAACATCACCACTTTGAAGGTGAGTTAGTCCAGTGGTAAATCCGTCATAGGCGACCAGCTCCTGAGTAGGGTCAACACCACCCCTATATCCCAGGTAATATAATATCGTGGTCGGGGAGGGTTGGATAGAATATACCCCTCATAATTTGGATACCAGCTGGTGAGATCCCACTCCAACGATGAGATAGGATGACAGTGCACTCCTGGCACTGTATATGGCACGGTAACTGAGGGCCTCATCATAATGAAGGCCCAGCGAGGATTCCAGCACATTGAAGATCGTAGCAGGTTAGTACGTGGTCTTGGTCCGACTACAGAAACCTTCCATTTCCTTATGTGGGTGAGGTACTGCTTCCTAGTTGACTCTCTGCACAATGCTTTATGATGTCCATGGTCCTTTCTGTTGCAGAATCTGGTTGAATTTTCTGCAATACCTGACTGATGAAGCAGAATGGGGGAAAGCATAGAAAACCCATTTCCCCCAACGTAGCAAGAACACGTCCATCGCCACTGCCCCAGGATCTGGTTCCCAAGAGACATATGTTGGTATCTGATGGTCAACCTGGACACAAAGAGGTCGATATCTGGTGTTCCATATTTGGCTATAATTTTAGCAAATGTTTGGAGGTTTCAACATCCCACTTGATGTCGTTATTAAATACTCATGACCTGGTGTCCGCCACTGTATTGAGCTTAACCGGAAGGTACGTAGCTGATATCCAAACATTTCTTTCAATACACCAGAGCCAAATTAATTTTTGCCAATTCATCACAAGATATTGACTTGATACCACCCATATGGTTTAAATATGCCAACTCAGTGGTATTATTTATTTTGAAGACGGACATGCGTATGATGCAGATTAGTGCAGTAAACTCGCAGCCCGTGACATGCTCCCAGCATTTCTAAATAGTTTATACCTTGTGATTGAAGAAGAGTAGACTTGTGCAAATCCCATCTACTGCCCCAACTGGAAGTAGTGTCGGTAGCTCCCCAGCCCTTGGCGCTTGCGTCGGTTTGTAATACGACTGATGGGTTTGATGTAATGATGGGATTAAACAATCACAAACATTGCTAATCCACTATTGTAGCTCAATTTATGCCTTGTTTGGCAGCTGCATAGGCCTGTAAAGATGTCCAGCATTCGCTTTTAATGCTGAGATTTTTGCTCTTTGCAAGCTTTGATAGTGTAACGGCCCAAATTGTGCAGTTGGAATGTAGCTACAAGATTACCAATTACCTTAGCAGCATGTCCAATAGTCGGTTTCCTGGCGCAAGCAAGGCTGTAACATGCCTCTATTATGTCTATTGCTTTGTTCCCTGGGATAGTGACAATCAGACCCATGCATCCCAGAATGTACGCAACCTCCCTTCTACTTGTGAGGTTATACATGCAGCACTTCCAAGAGAACCAGACCCCCTTACCCCCATGGTTACCGGCAGCCTAGATGTTCTGGGCTTTTTTTTTCGTAGTGTTGCTGGGATGTGGGGTTGGCGCATCTACCACGCTGGTCGCTGTGGGCCCTGTCTAAAAGGCTTTTGTAGATAGGGTGCGACCGGTGGATAGGTTCTGATAGCCCTGTCGGGTTGAACCCGAGGCCTGTTAGACGTAGCGCAAGGAATGCTGTCTGTGATACGCCGGTGGCCTGCTCGTGGATGGTGGTTTCATCAACCCGACCGCTTTTGCCTCCTCATCCAGGTCTTTTACCTGTTTTGGCAGGTCTTCACTGAACAACTGTCTCGGTGGTGGCGTAGCAGAGGTTTTGCACAATCCCGTGAATTTTGGGTTGATGGAGATTTCCCAGAAGGAGTTTATCTCGTACTGTGTGCTACACAGTAGCGCAAGAGCATCTTCCTGCTCCTCCGTCATCTCCGTGCCGTCAATCGACCTGGCAAAGGCAGTGATTCCCGACGTCAACAATTTCAGGATTTATTGAAGTTTGAGCTCCTGTGCCCTAATCCCTGGATTGATGTTGCCCCAGACGGGCGTGTTGACTGTCGGCACTTCAGCGAAACACAGTTGTCCGTGGCCTTTGATTTGTTCATATCCTCGGTCAGACCTGTTTCCTGCAGCTGGTGTGTTGTGAGGAGTCAATGCTTGCCGCTAGTTTTGGCAAATTTGGAAACCACATCTAGAAGTTCCTCTTGGGGTTTCTCAGGTGCTGCAGGTTCCTGCACCAATCCCTCTTCGACGTCAGCCAGCTGCTGACTCCTGGCACTCCCCACCGATGAAGGGGATATGCTGGGTGGCCCAGATGCATGTCTCCTGGACTTGAGGACATCCGATCCTGCTGCGGGAGATCTCGCTCAAGGAGTCGCTCTATCATGCGCTACATGTGGGCCATGAGACCGCCGCCGCTATCTGCGGACAGCAAGTCGACTTTCCTCAGGTTCTCCTGAACTACTGAGGCTTCTGCCATCGGCCCGCACCTCGCCGAGGTGATGTCTAGGGTGCCTAGGCAGGATATCGCTGCCTGCCGCTCCAGCGGGGCTCTGCGACTCCCGCGCGGACATGCCGCTAGTCCGCGGTCTTCCGGACTGTGGCGGCCCGCCTGTCTGGAAAGACATGAGTGGTGAGGTGTCTGTCTCAGCTGCCGAAGCGGGGTTCACCGATATCCACGTGGGCTTGCCGCCTGTCTTCCCCCGGGACAAGGCGACGTTCGGTCACGTCCAGCCGCTAACACGGGGTGCGATGACCGAGATGATTTACCACCGGCCCGCGATCTGGCAAGCTCCCCCGGTGGTGAGTCTGCGCCGGCCGCACCTGCGGGGCTCCCAGACCTCAGACCTTGATCCCTCCACCGGTCCGCGATCTGGCGGACTGCTCCGGTGGCAAGTCGACGCCGCCGCTGCAGCGGGGCTTTACGACCTTAGTGCGGTTCTTCCCCTGGGCCGCCCTCTGGTGAACTGCATAGCAGGGGAGACAGAACGTGCCGCAGAGCAGGGAACACGTTTACGCACCTTCATGCCACTGTCCCTATGTTTAGGTGACAGTGGTAGGGAGTCAGGGTCTTCCCTACCCTGCTCCGCGCGGTGCTCCTACCACCATGCGGTTCCATAGTCAGCCGTGGTGGAGAGTCGGGTCCTGGCTGCGCAGGGCTCCCTGATTTCCGCGTTACTTATCCCGTCCCGCGGAGCGGGTGCTGCCGGTGTTGCGGGTAGCTCCGAGGATAGTGGCCGCTGACTCCCATCTGAAGTCCCGTGACCCTTGGAGGCATGCTTCGATGCTTTCATTCTGGTCTCCCATCCATCGTTTCTGTAAGCAAAGTCTACTACAGAAGCTAAGCAACTCAAGGTTAGTATAATTTACCTGAGAGCCTTTTTGAAGCTGCCGGTGGAGGAGCGCCCTCCCCCCCCCCCCCCCCACCCCCCGAGGTCCCATGGTGACCAGACTCACATGCGGGAATAAATACTGCCGCTAACGGCAAGTCTCCACCTATGTAGTGCGTCGGGGCCCCGGCTCTGTCTTCGGTCCGCGGTATTCCTGCGGCGTTGAGTTGGAGCTCCTGCTCTGCCTTCGCTACCTGTGAATGGCAGTCTCCGAGCCCGGACTCTCCTGGGTCACTGGCTTGCCCGACTTCCGGGTAGCGTTGCCGCCAGCCCGCGGTGATCCTGCGGGCTGCGTTGTAGAGTCGGGCTGCCGCTCTGCCGTCCCTACCTGCGAACGGCGAGTCTGTGAGCCCGGACCCTACCGGGTCAACGGGCTGCCCGACCTGCCCGGTTGTAGTAAAGCGGTGTTGGGTCGGGGCTGCCGCTCTGCCGTCGCTAATTGCGAACGGCGAGTCTGTAAGCCCCACTTCCCGGTAATTCACTCCGTCAGTCCGCGGTGTCCTGCGGGCTGCGGTGTAGAGTCGGGGCTTGCCGCTCTGCCGTCACTCCGAACGGCGAGTCTGTGAGCCCGGACCCTCCTGGGTCAACGGGCTTGCCCCACTTCGGTCTGTCGCTGCCACCGCTGACTGCCCGCATTCCGCGGTCCGCAGTCAGTCTCGAAGCGGCCCGTGGAGTACTCTGTTACACAGAGTCCCTGGTGAAGAAAAACTGACCGCAGGTTAGTTTGCCTTACCTGCAGGTCCGTTGCAGTAGAGGAGCGACCCTCCTCCCTGCCTTTCGCTTCGCACGCGGTCGACGATATGTTGCGCATGCGTGCTGGCGGTTTCTTCATGAAGTCACTCACGTGACTCCAGAGTAAAATAAGCTATCTACATGTTAACAAACGCACAAGTTAAATGTTTAACCAAGAACCCCAATCCCAATGACACATGAGGAGCTGAGGTAGACAAAAATACTGGAGAAGCTCAGTAGGTGAGGCAACATGTATGGAGTGAAGGAAATAGGCAACATTTCAGGCCGAAAGGTTGCCTATTTCCTTTGCTCCATAGATGCTGTCTTTTTGTCTCCCTTCGATTTTCCAACATCTGCAGTTCCTTCTTAAACATGAGAATCTAAAATGCCTTTATGCAGTTGAAATGGGGAGGGAGATTACAACCTTCACGTGGTCCGCCCTGTTTCAACTAATGCAATCAACCCGACGTGCACAAACAAATAGATGTCGTTTTTCATGCCTCTTGATCTACATCTTTAGGCTGTGCACGCCATACGCAAGAGGAAGACGATGACAGTTCAACTATGGGACACCAAAAACTAGGCATGTAGATGACAGTATCTCATTGGGGGTTATCAAGTGGGCACCGCCCTTCACTGATGTTTCACTGAGTTAGGCCCACAACACCTCAGGAAGGCTCAAGTTAGTTCTGGAGTCCCAGAACCGCCCCACTAACAATGGTGTTGGGTTGACTGATGGGACTGATGGCTGATAAATTTCCAGGGCCTGATGGTCTGCATCCCAGGGTACTTAAGGAAGTGGCTCTAGAAATTGTGGACGCATTGGTGGTCATTTTCCAATGTTCTATAGATTCAGGATCCGTTCTTTTGGATTGGAGGGTAGCTAATGTTAATCCCACTTTTTAAGAAAGGCGGGAGAGAGAAAACGGGAATTATAGACCAGTTAGCCTGACATCGGTGGTGGAGAAGATGCTGGAGTCAATTATAAAAGATGAAATAGCGGGACATTTGGATAGCAGTAGCTGGATCGGTCCGTCAGCATGGATTTACAAAGGGGAAATCATGCTTGACGAATCTTCTGGAATTTTGTGAGGATGTAACTAGGAAAATGGACAAGGGAGAGCCAGTAGATGTAGTGTACCTGGACTTTCAGAAAGCATTTGATAAGGTCCCACATAGGAGATTAGTGGGCAAAACTAGAGCACATGGTAATGCGTCCGGAAGTGGCGGCGCTGCATGGCAGCTGCGGCTCGCCTGCAGTCCGTCTGCTTTTTCTTTTCTTTTTGTTTTTTTGCGTCTGTTTTAGTTAAATTTTAGTTTATTAGGCTGTGTATGTGTGGGAGGGTGGGAGTAACAGGGTTTTAGTCTCTCCCTTCTGGGGGTATGCAACTTTTCTTGTTGTGTCCCCCGTCACCGTCTGCGTCTGTGCTGAGGCCTAATGGCGGAGCTGGCGGCCTCGGAGCTGTGGCGGTGTTCCAGCGATCCAGCGGCAGTGGCGGTCCGATTCCAGAGCTGTGGCGGTGTTCCGGCAGCGACCCGGCTTCAGAGCTGTGATGTTCCAGCGTACCAGCTGTGGCGTTCCAGCGGCGACCTGGCTTCAGAGCTGTGGTGGCGTTCCAGCGGCGACCCGGTTTCAGAGCTGTGGGTGTGGCGTTCTGGCAGCGGGCCCGGCTTCAGAACTGTGGCGGGGTTCCAGCGTTCCAGCTACGGCGGTGGCAGCAGCCCAGCTTTGGAGACTCGGCCGCTCGGAGACTCCTAGTGGACGACAACATCGGAGGCCTGGATCGCCTCAGCGCAGAGGGAGAACAAGGATGGAAGAAGACAAAGACTTTAAGACTTTTGCCTTCCGTCACAGTGAGGAGGTGCCCGGTGAACTCACTGTGGTGCATGTTAAATATGTGTTTATTGTGTGCTTTGTTTTTTTATTATATGTATGACTGCAAGGCAATGACATTTTGTTCAGACCTAAAGGTCTGAATGACACTAAAGGATACTTTGACTTTTGACTTTGACTTTTGGGAGTAGGGTGCTGACATGGATAGAAAATTGGTTGACAGACAGGAAACAAAGAGTGGGGATTAACGGGTCCCTTTCAGAATGTCAGGCAGTGACTAGTGAGGTACAGCAAGGCTCTGTGCTGGGACCGCAACTATTTACAATATAAATTCATGATTTAGATGAAGGGATTAAAAGTAACATTTACAAATTTGCAGATGACACAAAGCTGGGTGGCAGTATAAACAGCGAGGATAATGCTGTGAAGATGCAGGGTGACTTGGACAGGTTGGGGGAGTGGGCAGATGCATGGCAGATGCATTAATGTGGATAAATGTGAGGTTATCCACTTTGGTGGCAAAAACAGGAGGACAGATTATTATCTAAATGGTGTCAAGTTGGGAAAAGGGGAAGTACAATGTGATCTGGGCGTCCTTGTTAATCAGTCACTGAAAGTAAGCATGCAGGTACAGCAGGCACTGAAGAAAGCAAATGGTATGTTGGCCTTCATAGCAAGAGGAGTTGAGTATAGGAGCAAAGAGGTCCGTCTGCATTTGTCAGGGGGCTAATGAGACCACACCTGGAGTATTGTGTGCAGTTTTGGTCTCCAAATTTGAGGAAGGACATTCTTGCTATTGAGGGAGTGCAGCATAGGTTCACAAGGATAATTCATAATTCCCGGGATGGCGGGACTGTCATATGCTGAGAGAATGGAGCAGCTGGGCTTTTATACTCTGGAATTTAGAAGGATGAGAGGGAATTTTATTGAAACATATAAGGTTATTAAGGGTTTGGACACGCTAGAGACAGGAAACATGTTCCCGATGTTGGGAGAGTCCAGAACCAGGGGCCACAGTTTAAGAATAAGGGGTAAGCCATTTAGAACAAAGATATAACCATATAACCATATAACCATATAACCATATAACAATTACAGCATGGAAACAGGCCCTCTCGGCCCTTCCAGTCCGTGCCGACCATTTGTTTTCCCCTAGTCCCATCTACCTGCACTCAGACCATACCCCTCCATTCCCTTCACGTCCATATACCTATCCACTTTACTTTTAAATGTTAAAATCTATCCTGCCTCCACCACTTCTGCTGGAAGCTCATTCCACACAGCCACCACCCTCTGAGTAAAGAAGTTCCCCCTCACGTTACCCCTAAACTTCTGTCCCTTAATTCTCATGTCATGCCCTCTTGTTTGAATCTTCCCTACCCTCAATGGGAAAAACGTATCCACGTCAACTCTGTCTATCCCTTTCATCATTTTAAAGACCTCAATCAAGTCCCCCTTAACCTTCTGCACTCCAAAGAATAAAGACCTAACTTGTTCAACCTTTCTCTGTAACATAGTTGCTGGAACCCTGGCAACATTCTAGTAAATCTCCTCTGTACTCTCTCTATTTTGTTGACATCCTTCCTATAATTAGGCGACCAAAATTGAGGAAATACTTTTTCTCAGAGAGTTGTGAGTCTGTGGAATTCTCTGCCTCAGAGGGCGGTGGAGGCCGGTACTCTGGATGCTTTCAAGAGAGAGTTAGATAGAGCTCTTAAAGATAGCGGAGTCAAGGGAAATGGGAGAAGGCAGGAACGGGGTACTGATTGTGGATGATCAGCCATGATCACATTGATTGGCGGTTCTGGCTCGAATGGCCAAATGGCCTACTCCTGCACCTATTGTCTGTTGTCTGTTGTCTAATACCTGCTCTCCCCACCTAAGCTACCAGTATGCACTACTAAGCAGCTACCTATGTAATTATCCACTAAGTGAAAGAAACAACAGGTGATTGATTCAACATTCAAACAATGTTAAATAACTGTGTCCTGACTTACACTTATCCAATCCAAAAAATCATAGCGCCACTAATATCAACCTCACATATAAAACCAGAAGGAATACACTCACCTACCCCGTGTTATACATTTTCTTTCTGTCCCCAACTAACAGTACATTTTGTTGTTTTCTGCTAAATTCAATTATGGATATTTATTTAATAAGCAATAATTTGATTATGATTTGGTGACATTTTAAAATCCAAAAACTATGTCATATGAAACGATAAAACTTTATTCATCCCCAGAGAGAAATTTGTCTGCCGACAGTCACAACAGCATATCCCCCCCTGGACAAGGATACCAACCCTAGAGTGTGCTCCTACCCCCCCCCCCCCCCCCCCCCCCCCCCCCCACATCCCCACACCAGGAAATTCTTTTGTTCTCCCACCATCCCCCACAGCCGGGTCTCCCCATGCAGGTCCCCCCTCGCCAGGTCCTCATTGACTTCCCCTCCCCCTCTCGCTTATCGACTGTGATGCCCACGTTGCCGCCGAGACTCCCACTACCGCCGAGGCACGCGCTGCCGCCGCCGAGGCTCCCGTTGACGCCAAAGCTCCCAATGCTGCCGAGGCACCCACTACCGCTACTTAGGCCCCCGTCGCCGCCACCCTCGCCCAGACAGGCCTCGTCACCAGGCTTCACCGCAGTCCCCTGTGAGGCCTGTGGGGCGAGGCGAGCCTACTGGGGCATGTTCCAGTCGTCGGTCGTTGTTCGTTGTTCTGATCGGCGGCGGCGCGTTTGTTCGGCAGGTGGATTGGGCCCGCGCGGTTCCCTGGGACACTCCCGCCACGCGAGCAGCTCCCCGGGACACTCCCGCCAATTTCATGTTTGAATTTAAATAGTCAATCTTGAGATGCAAGCAAAATTTAAAAATCTCAGGAATAAAAGTATTCTTTTCATTGTTTATATATTCATGGAGAGTTTATTTCTTACGGTCCTTTTTGACTATTAATGAGTAACAATTCCGTAACGCACATTAATTTGGAGAATTGCCATTTGGTAATGAACATTTAACCAGTAATGACAGTAAAGACGTGACAAAAACTCTGATAATCCCATTGTGGCAAAATATGAATCATGCAACCTATTCATGTGAAACAGTGAGTAAAACAGAACTGGAGAATTAAAGTATATATGAGAAATGCCAGGTTGGTAACCGAAGCGAGAAGCCAGCTGTTTACAAAGTGCTCAGAGAGGAGATAAAAAACAAATACGAAAGGTAAAGATAAATCAGGGGGAAAAAAGACCATTGCCAATAAAAAAATAATCAAAAAATACACTGAAGGTGAATGAATAGAAATATAACTAAAACAGGATCCCAGTGGCCAATTGGCGATCAAAAATTACTTATAGCGGCAGAGGGCATAGCTGAGGTGCCAAATGCATTTTTTATATCTGCCTTTACCAAGGAAGAAGATGCTGCTGGGGTTTCGGGAAAAAAAGAGGTATTAAAATTCATGATGGCCAATAATTGATAAACAGAAAGTACCAAAAGTGCAGGCTGCACTTCAAGTGAAGAAGGTAAAAGCTGGTCAAGGAATGCATCATAAATTTCAAAGGAGTGTAAGGGAGAAAATTGTAGAGGTCATAGCCATTGTAGTCCAAACATCTATAGATTGGGGGGTGCTACCCGAGGACTGGAAAATTGAAAAGATGACATCTTGTTCAAAAAAAAATTGTAGGTATACGTTTACTGGCCACGGACCAGTCGTTTTATCCCCAGTGGCAGGAAAGGATAATAACCTGGCAATAACCTGGAACGAAACTTTAACTCTCGTACAAGTGTGGTTTGATTGGAGAAAATTAGCATGGATTTGTTCAAAGCAGATCTTGTCTAATTAACTCGAGATTTCTTTTGATGAAGAAAGATGGAGGCTCAATGCAGGAAATATGGCTGATGTGTACAGTTTGCCTAAATTTCCAAAAAGCCTTTGAGAAGATGCCAGATAGACTTTTGGTTTGCTATGAGGATGCAAGGTCATGTAGCTGCAAAAGGGATTGTGGAAGCATGGTTTCACTCCAGGAATAGTTCATTTTCTATTACTGAGTTGAAATAAACAGCGCAGCGCAATTACATTTAAAGGCCACTATATAGCAACAAATGAAATCTAGTAGATAATAAAATAAATGAGGTAACAGAACAGGACCAACACAATTAAAGTGGTTGAATGAGCTGAGAATTCTCCTAATGTACTGCCATACAAATTATAGAATCCCCAAGAGAAGCAACATAAACAAATCTATATCATCTTCTCCAGCTGGCTGCAGAAATGTATTTATTTGTAGGACATGACATTTATTCTCTAATTAACTCTTGATTTTAGTGGCTATTTTAAAGGGCAGACCAACTTGGTGGTCTGAAGTCACATGAAGGCTAGGCAGAGTAATGATGCAAAGGACATTTGTGGCCCTTATAGGCCTGTCCCGCTTACGCGATTGTGTTGGCGACTACAGGCAACTTCCGAAGAATTTTCAACATGCTGAAAATATTTTGGCGACAGTAGCAACAATTCTTGCTGTCACAGGTTGTCGTGGGTGCTGTCACAGGTTGTTGCGAGGTGTCGTAGGTGAATTCCATTAAAATTAGTCCCTGGCAGTCTCCTAAAGAGTCGCGTAAGTGGGACGGGCCCATTAGAGTGACCCAGTAGTTCATGACATTCATTGCATCTGATCCTTTTCTTTTATTTCCAGTTGAACTTATATATATTTGCATTCGTTCCTTTTTTGACAGTAAATTTGAACTTTTGGATCTGTTCTCTCGATACCAGTCCATTAATTTCGCCATTCCATTATTGTACACCAACTACTGCAGACAATCCAACAAACTCCACAAAATTCAACTCAAACCTGTTCACATTTTAAAAATCTGAATTAAAAATTTGAGCCTTTATCATAGTTTTACATGCCTATTTTCCCATTACAATGTTACATCTAATAGCCGAGTACCTTTATTTCCACAATAGCAGTAATTATAGTGTGAGTCCAAGCCTACAGTTGTTTTATCCCGGGGGACTGAGGTCAAATCCTGCACAGAATAATTGAATGAAGGTTTCTTATGTTTGGCTGGAAACGGAGAAAGTCTTTGAAAGGACTTTAGTAGTTTCAGTCAGCTCCTTATTGGCCCAGGTCCATCGTGCACAGCTGCTCTTACTTTGGCACTAAATTGGTAATCTCAAGAGGGTTGTGTGGTAGGTAAGGGGAAAATGTCACATTGAAGTAGTTGGGTGTGCTCTTCAGAGCTGGCATAGGAACAGAACAGAGGGCACTTCAGCTTGTGTTAACAAGTGCGCTTTCCCTGAACAATATTCCATTCCCAAGTACTAATGTCATTCGTCTTCAGCATAAGACACATTTTAAATAAAACTCCATGCATTGTGTATGCAATTCATGGGGAAATATTTAAATCTCAGATGAAGCACATAAAGTTATGAGGTACCATAAAGGAATGGCTCTGTTAGAAATAGTTCCTGCATAAAGACAAAATGAAAACCTCTTTCAAATGGTGAGGCAACTCCCCTAACTCAGATCCAAATTAAAATTGTGGCTATGAGTTCAATTGCAGCCTGAAGTACCTAGGCATTGGACTTGCTCTTTATTGCCTGAAGTAAAGACAATGTTGTGTCAAGACCCTCTGACTTTATAAATAGGCCATCTACCTTTTTCTATCCATAAGGGTTTTATCCATGCACCATTTGAGAGTGGCATCCATGTTTCCTTCAGAGCTCATTCTGGAAATTAATATTTCCTATACCTAAAACGATCAGTAGCTTATTACAGGGCTGATCCAATATTGGTCAGCAACAGGCTGTTCTTGATGTTAATGAAATATTGTAGTTCTTTTACATTTCTTCAAAAAACCGTCGTGATCAGTTTATCCCCTTTCCCAAATGTGCAAATGTTTGTTTCATATTTTGCTATTTTCAAACCTCCACAATTTCCCTTTGCCTTCTCTGGTAGTGATTTCCCAGACTTGCTATGATCAAGACCCTTCATGGTACATTCTGTGAATTAATGTTATTGATTTTACATTGCTCATGGATTTTGTTTTATATAGTATTTTGACATTCATCTTTAATTTATTATCAAACAGCGGGTGATCAGTATTACAGTCAGTGTTATGACATACGTCCGTCTTCTTTACTGAAGGTAATTTTTTCCTCCTAACAATGACATATTGTTGCAAACAACCTGATTATGGATGCCCCTATGTCACTTTATGTGGACCGTTCCAGAAAATCATGAGATGGTTTTAACGATGAAATGTTTTTAAAAAATCATTCACCTTTCACCTACTTGATCCAAAATATCCAGGATAATCTGGCTATGAGTTTTTATCTGCAGCAACCCTTGCATTAAAGTTTCTGAAGAGAAATTATCACTCAATTGACGATAATCCTGCAATAATGATGCACATAAAATCATGAGAGGCTTAGATAGAGTGGCCAAGCGGAACCTCTCTTTCCAGGATAGAACTGTTGCTTATCTTAACGCTTTAAGGTGAGAGGGGCCAGATTTTAAAGGAGATGTACAGGGTAAGTTATTTTTGCATAGAGAGTGCTAGATGTCTGGAACGTGCTGGTGGTGGAGGCAGATGGGATAGTGGCACTTAAAGTGCATTTAGATAGGGGCATGGATATGCAGGGAATGGAGGAATTCAGAGGAGATTAGTTTAAGTTGGTATCATGTTCAGAGAGGACTTCATGAGTCAAATGGCCTGTTCCTGTTCCGTACTGTTCTATGTTCAATATGTTGCTTATCCCTGAGACTGGATAGGAATATTGGTGGAGCAGTGGATCCGAGATTCCATAGCGGTAAGCAGCAGCCAAGTGCAAGAGATTCCATTGGCACTTTCACAAAGCTGCTCCTTTCTCCAAAAGTTCACCATGAGACAGGCTTCACATGGAATATTTATTTATCGTGCCAAGTACCCTGATTCCAAACCGTTTTGCAGCGACATAGTTCATCAATTATACGGGATTGATTCCAGGCAGGATCTCTGCCAGAAAGAGGGATCTTAGTCCCTTTTAGTTGCTTAGTCCAAAACACCCAAAGTAGAATGTTACATAGATTAATATAAAAAAATATAGCTCACTATCAAAAATAAAATTTCCAACATATGTTCAAAGTTAATGCTGTACTTAATATCTTTGTTCCTTTCGTTGGTAAATTTTACTGCTTCTGTCTGATAAAAGTTTCCCCAAATCTGATAAGAAATATCAAGAATATTAATGGCAATACTGTATAGAGAAAATCTGTAAAGAATCTACTACGCCATATAATGCAAAACACTCACACATGTGGTTCCAGGTGCCTTGCACCAGTCAGGCACATTAAAATGGGGTTGCAGCAGTACAAAAATGCTATCTTTAAGGATGTATTTCCTTCTTTGATGTATGTAATTAAGAAATAGGTGCAGATGTAGGCCATGTGGCCTGTCAAACCTACTCAATAACAGTGCTGACCTGATCAGTTTCCTAAGCCTTTGATTCCTCAATAGTCCATGGATCTAAACTTCCCAGCTTTGCATGTAGTCTTGACTCACTCATCTCTGCAGTGGACAATTCCAAAGATACGTAAACCTCTGGAGAATGAATCCCTCCTTATTTCCATTTTAAATTGATAGATCTTTATCCTGAGTCAATGGCCCAATTTTCAAGACTCTCACATCCCAAGGTTAACAGGCTCTGAGTTTCTATTTAATCAACCCTCAGAATCATATATTGCTCCATGAATCTCACTCTTCTAAATTCACATTTACTAATCTCAAGAGATATAGAGCCATAAAGGCATGGGATTGTGCAGCACATAAACAGGCCCTTTGGCCTACCACATCCATGACCACTGTTTTTGCCCATTTACACTAATACTAATTGCCCTCATTTCATAAATAAGGATACTGTGCTGCACATTTGTAGTGTTATTTTTGCTGTACATATGCAGCAAGATCTTTCCACTTCATATTCAATATCTCTTGCAAAGAAAGCTAACATTCCATTTGCTTTCCTAATTACGTGTCATACCCAACATTAACTTTCTATGGTTTCCAAAAGGACACTAATTCCCTTTTAACATCAACATCACACTATTTAAACTGTATCAAAAATGGGAAAATGTGGAAACATTCAGCAGGTCAAGCAGTATCGGGGGAGAGAAACAGATTTGATGTTTTAACGGAATCTAGGGATATGGGAAAGCAGGAACGGGGTACTGATTGTGGATGATCAGCCATGATTATATTGGATGGCGGTGCTGGATCGAAGGGCCGAATGGCCCACTCTTGCACCTATTGTCTATGTCTATGTTTTGATTCAAAGAAAAATAAAGCTGTACTCTCCAATTCTTCCTAGAAATTAAATACCCCTCTGTTATATTTCATCTTTTACCACTCATTTCCCACTCAGTCTGAAGAAGGGTCTCGATTCCTTTTCTCCATAAATGCTGCCTCACCCGCTGAGTTCCTCCAGCATTTTTGTCTAACTTTAACCTATCCATTTCACTGTGCAAAGGATTTTTTTGTTCTCTTCATAACTTTCCATCTTACTTTATGCAGTCAGCAAAGCAAGATAAATCAAGATATTTGGCCAAACACTTGCCACCGACGCCTGTTGCAATTCTCTCCACCGAGGCCTATTGCAGCTTCTGGCTGCTGACCATTTCAACTCCTCCTCCCATTCCCATGCCGACCTTTCTGTCCTTGGCATCCTCCATTGCCTGAGTGACATCACACACAAACTGAAAGAAGAGCACTTCATATTCTACTTGGGTAACTTACGACCCAATAGTATGAATGCTGACTTCTACAATTTCAAGTAAGATCCACTAACCACCAAATTAATTTATCAGATATTAAAACTCTAAGAAATGAGTAGAAAAATAAATATCTTTAAGTCTGTCCTGGGCTGACGATGGGTTTGGATACGTCCTGTACCTACTCAACTGGGAGCCGTTGACTGTGGGTAGTCAGCCACAACTGGCAGGGCTCAACTTTTCTGTTTACTGTCTGTTAACTAATCCCCTATTCATGCCAATATATTATCCTCAGTCTTAATGCCTCAGCTTATTCAATAAACTTTGATGAGGAAAAAAAAGACACATTGTGCTGGAATAACTCAGTGGGTCACACAGCATCTCTGGAGAACATGGAAAGGTGGTGTTTTGGTGTGGGGTTCGGCAAACTTTCACACGTGCTCCAGTAAGCAGCCTGCAAGTATCCAAAGATGTTCCCTGGGTGCAGGCATCAAAAGTCAAAACTCAGGGGTAAGGAGGAAAGTGCAAAGATATTTGAACTAGGAAGTTGGCAAGGAGCAAATGCTAGGGGTAGAGCTGATAATCATTGCTAGAAGATGTTTACAAAGTTCGATTATAACAAAAGTGTTTCACAGTGTTAATTTTAACATTTATGCATAACATTAACATTTTATGTCCTTTAGAGAAAGAATTGCAAATTGCGGAATTTTAAACACCTGCCATCATCCTTGGCTTTACTCAAATTATTTAAAACACTCTTCCATCTCCCTCTAGTCGTGGGGGTGGGGGATTGGGAGGGGCCTCACAAATGGAATAGCCTAGGGCCTCTCTTCATCTAAATCCAGCACTGCCTGGTTCACCTTTCACCTTTCACCCCACCAACATCCGCGTCCAACTCAGCATCTTCCGGAATTTCCACCACCTTCAATGTAATCCCACCACCAGTCAACAACTTCCTATCCCCACCCATTTTTGCTTTCTGCAGAGACCTCTCCATCTGCAACAACTTGGTTCACTCATCCCTTCCAACCCAAACCATTTTTTGCAGGCTTATAAACAAATTAATGGCAATCTGGTATATTAGTAAACAACTGGGGGACCTTAATGGTTGATTGCTTTCTGTGCATTGTAACCTATTTCTGTTTAAAGCTATTGGACATCAATCAATATATTTTTTAATATTTTAAACTAAAGGGGAAAGGAATGAGTAGAAGTTCAGTGACATTTTGAGTGCTAAATGTAAAGAAACACTGTTTTGGAATGAATTCATTATATATCACATTTTGTAGATTTAAGTTGAACATGGTGACAACTTACTTCAACATAGCAGAGGAAACATACATAGGAAGCGTACAAGACATGGGACAAATTATTCTTTGTATTCACGTTAACTACTGACGAGCTCATCACCTTCAGAGAAGATGGGATGAACCTTGTTCTTTGGCGGATCCATTCACAGTGGAAGACCCACAGAAATATCCTTATTCTGAAGGCATCAACGTTGAGCTTTTGGGGAGAATTTCTACAATTTTAATGCTAAACTTATTGTAGATAAGGGAAAAAAATTGTCGTGGAAAAAAAGAGGTATGCCATTCTTCTTCTTTCATGTGGCGTGCACAGCCTAAAGTTGTTGAACAACTTGTTCTATTTTGATCTTCCATTTGTGCACGTCGAGTTGATTGCACTAGTCGAAACAGGGAGGACCAAGGTTGCAATCTTCAGGGTGAAGGTTGCAATCTTCCACCCCAGTTATGCTATGAAAAGAGCTAAGATAAATGAATAATAGTAAGATTAAACGAGAACTTACCAGTTTGAAGTTTGATCTTTATTTTATGAGGATTTGCGATGAGAGATTACGTGAAGAAGGCCTGCCAGAGCGCCTGCGCATCATACTTCAAAGCAGCGGCATGAAATCACAGTAACTACAGTCGAAGTGATATAGTAAGACTCAGAAGACTAGAACTACCAGATGATCTTTGCAATTATGAGGGTCGGGAGCGGAGGGCACGTGATCCCTCATCGTAACTCCTCATAAAATAAAGATCAAACTTCAAACTGGTAAGTTCTCGTTTAATCTTACTATTTTACTTCGGAGTCACGTGAGTGACTATGTGAAGATTCCAAAGCTCTGTGATTTCATGCCGTAGATACAGTTCCATACGACACACTGCCTTGGTTGACACAGAATAAATAAATAACGTATTGAACATTGTTTAAATTATACAATGAACGTTTTAAACGATAAAAGGACAGTAATAACCCCTCTTTCGCAGGGGAAATTACAAAGGAGAATTCAAACAGAACCGAAAACAGCATGCTCAATCTTTGCATTGCGAGGATAGGTTTATCATAAACCGTGAAAAGGTTCCTTAACTGGACTATCCTGCGGTGAGGATTTGGTCTAATGGCACGTCCTGTGCCTTTGCTGCGTACGTTGACGCCGCCCTGGTGGAGTGATTTAAACACATCAGTGTCTACTCCAGCATAATGCAAACCTGTTTCGGTCATCTAGAAATAGCTTGTACTGACACCTTCGTATGAGGTTTTATGTGGCTGATGACCATCGCTGTTTCAGAGCCTCTGAGACTCTTGATGATATATTGGCTCAGGTGCGTAACTACACATAGTCTTAGATCAATGGGTATAGTTTAAGCTTATTTTGGTTCCAGCCATCCCTGGCCTGATCTGTTTGATTAGATCATATGCATAAACGTAATATTATCTACAGAAGAATGCTTGCTGTCCAGTCATAACTTTTGCAATATCTGGACCCATAGTGCTGCCACTAGCACCATGAACATGATCGCTTTGAGCATTAACTTCTGGAAAGGCAGAGATGTAATTGGAGCCCATTGCCCATGCTCACATCCCAGATTTCCGAATATCTACATCTGAGAGGGTTTTGTTAAAATACCTCTTATGAATTGGGCCACCAATAGTTGAGATCCGACAGAACCTTGCCCTAAATAGGAGGAGAAAGCACTTCGAGCACTATGAATGGTACTATAGCTTAACTGCTCGTCAAAATGCAATGTAGCAAGGAACTCCAAAACATCCGGTATGCCTGCAACTTATGATAAGATATATTTGACTGCAAACAGAACATCTCCCATTTCTTAATATGAGATGCATATCGTTTTTTAGTACTATCTCTCCAGGCCATCGTAATCACATCGACGGTCCTACTCGATAGTCCGCCTGGAACAGTCTGGTCAGAAGATACAAATCAATAGATTAATACACTCATGTAAAGGGGAACTCTCCTCCTGTCCCAGTGTGAACCAACAATTGCTGTAATTGGGTTAATCATAAATGTTGTGTCATCAATCTCAGAACCAACGGGACCATGGCTGTGTGGACCAGTTTGGAACTACCAAACGCGTAAGCATAGTCGTGCTCTATTTTGATGAGACATTGCTTAAATGAGGTAGAATGGAGAAAACGTAAGAACGTACGTCCCCAACGTAGTGAGAATGTATCCTCCGCAACTGCCCCTAGATCAGGTTCCCATGCCGTATTTGGGTAACTGGTGATTTAACCCAGATGCAACAGATCTATGTCTGGCAATCCATACCGGTTAACAATCATTTTGAAACTTTTGGATTCATCATCCATTTTGTGTTTGTCATTGAATTTACGTGACCTGGTGTCTGCAACTTTCACATTATATCTACCTGATAGCTAGATATCTGAGACCCAGATGTTTCTCGTAATGCACCAGTGCCAGATGAGGTTAGGCCAATTGTCACAGAATAATTACCTAATTCCACCCATGTGATTGATATGCAACCGCTGTGGTATTGTCAATCTGAAGCTGCTCATGCAAATCATGCATTTGTTGAGCAGAATTCTTTAGGCCCTAGAATGCACCCAGCAATTGTACGCCGTTTACCCCATGCCTATGCAGGGCTAATGCTTCTTTCACATTCTACTGCCACCACAGCCAAACTCGATATCAGTGGCTCCTCATCCTGAAGCGCTCACATCAGTTTGTAAACTAAAGGTTATTGAGTCAGAATGTCTCTAGAACATCGCGAGACATTAGTTACAGTTTTAGCCGTAGGCAAAGTACTGCCATGTTAATTAATCAATGATGAACCTCAAATAGCCAATCATTCTAAATGGTACTAATCTGAATTTAATTAGATGAGTGAGGAACCTAACCTCTCATCGGGTGTTTGGTAGCTGAATATTATGCATCTTTCAGATCTATGGCTACCATATAACACCCTTTTGATCCCAGTTACAATACTGAAATTTTTTATTTTAAACCGTTTATACTGGACCTTAAGAGTTAAGTATGATTAGGCCCAGAATGACTCGACACCCACCATCGTTCTTTTGGCTGGGGAATATTGGACACAAATTGTTAAGGCTGATATGCATCATTCACCTGTAGAGTTAGTGGTATTGAAAACCCCAATACCCGATTAGGTGTATTTTGTACGGGTGGATGTACTTCCGAGATACCTATTCGCGATCCCCGGATACAGTCCAATATTCACTTACCCCTTCCTAATCTGAAAGGGTATGGTTTTTGAGGTGGCATCCTGGTCTCAGTTTTTGTCTCATCGTCCAGGTCTTTCCCTGGATATTAGAGGATCTGCGCAAGGCTGTGAACCATGGGTTGAGCGTAGACTGGATAGTTATTCGTGAATATTAAATTCTAAAAAATGGGCATTACACAGCAGGGTCCATATCCTGCTGTGTTTAGATAGTGGCCTTGCCATTTGCCCAAACGCCATTGTTCCTGCTCCAACCAGTTTTTTACGACTTCTTCAGCCTTAACTCATGTGCCCTCATGATGCGCTCCTTTAGAGCGATGCACAGTTAATAGGTGTTTGATGTGTCTTGCGAAGTGTCCTCCATTATGAAGTCCTGGAACTGGTGAGAGGCCATTAACTTGCTGGCCAGATTGTCATCCCTGGCTTCACCAGTTCCCGCTGGTATGGCAAATTGCTGACCACATCCGGCACACCCGGAGCATAGCTCATGTGCTTTGGTGTATGCACATAAGCAGTGACACCAAACTTCAGGGTCAGATTCATACTGCCCTGGCTCTCCCGGCTCCTGCTCACGGGAGGTCACACACAGCCTTAAACAAGGTGCTGCTGTGCTGGGTCCCCATGCAGACTCGTAGGCCTATTATGCTTCATATGTGTACGGCTCTTCTGCTTAACGGACCTCTGCTAGAGGTTGCTGCTGAAAGCCGCTGGGGACCCTGGGGTATAACTTCAGCTGGAACTCCTCCTGGTTGTATTATTTCAGCTATGAGGTGTTCCACGTTGTCCAGACATCCCCAATGTTCTTTTTAGGATAGGTCTTCTGGCCTTGCTCATCAGAGTTGACAGACCTGGACAATTTACTCTTGGCCTGCCTCCCGACAGGAGTGGCCACAGTGCTTTAAAGCATCGGAGTTGCTGCTGCTGGCTGAACTGCCGGTGGCTCTAAAGTTGGCGTCTCCAAAGCCATCGCCATCCGCTGACCGCAGCTACGAGTTCATCATGAGGGTATTTCCCCCCCCCCCCACTTTTGAGAACAAGCAAGGCTGGCAGAACTTCATCCGCCACAACCTCAGCCTTAATCAGCTGTTGTTTCGTTAAATGCCTCGACATTATGACGACCCTGGCAAGGGTAATTACTGGATGCTGGACCTGACCAGCAACGACGTGAATTTTTTCAAGAGGGGACTTCACTATTGAATGTCTGGACTGGGCTCCTTGCACCTCCGTTCTTAATTACTCCAGTGCCACCTCCAGTTTTTTGAACCAGGCGCCCAGTTATAGCTTGGGAGTTTGGAATAATTCTGCATAGAATGTCCTTTTCTTACATTTGTACAGCAGTTTTTAAAAATGAAATAAATCCCTTGGTGAGCATAGAATAATGCTCAGTGTTTGTGGATCTGGGGTGGAGCAGATGGCTAGCGGGGATATCTCTCACCCGTTGTTGAGGGGATACAGAGAACCCTTGCTCCGTCAGCTTGCTTCCCATCCTTGCATCACACGCAGGCGGTGTAGCAGCAGAACGGACCCGGGATGCCTTCTCTCCGACCCCTTTCCACCTCCCATGCGGACTGACCGCAGGTAGGTTTCACTCTATAGGCGATATACTCGCCTTACTTTCATTATTTTAATTTTTTCCCCTTAGGAAAATGTCCCTGCTGGCTCCTGTAACCAGCCTTACGGGATCCAGTAAACCGCAGCAAGTTTAAAACACTTACCTGCGGGTGTTTTACTTACTGCTGGTGGAGCTGCGCTCTCCAGCCTGTCAGTGCGCCAAATGCGTCGGACGTAATGACGTGCAGGCGCTCTGGTGGGCCTTCTTCACGTAGTCACTCACATGACTCTGAAGTAAAACAAAGATTATGTATGGGAATACCCGAGGTGTTGATATCACAAAAATCTCCACTGCAACATTTCAATAGAAACGAGCAACAATGAAATTAACTCAGGGCCTTTTAAATTATATGAAAGTAGAGCATATGGATATATTATTTAATTAATTATTTGTTAATGATGAAAATTTTATTTTCTAAATGGTTCTTTACATATTTTCTTCAGGCTCCATATTATCTATTGTGTGCTAACCTGGCTTGTGTTAGGATCTTACCGATTAGTTTTTAAGTTGCATGCTTACTTCAGCAATGCACCTCCAGGACACCAGCATAATCAAGGACCAGTCTCACCCTGGTCACTCTCTCTTCTCCCCTCTCCCATCAGGCAAGTGGTGCAGACGTTTGGAAACGCATACCTCCAGATATAGGAACAGTTTCTTCCCAGCTATTAGTAGGCAACTGAACGGTCCTCTCAGCAGCTAGAGTGCAGTCCATCTACCTCGCTGGAGACCATTGAACCGTCTTTATTCCGACTTTAATGGAGTTCAGTGTTATATCTTGCACTTAATGTGGTATCCATTATCACTATCTGTGCACTGTGCACGGTTTGATTGTATTCATGTAAAGTCTTTACTCCGACTGGATAGCACACAAATAAAAACGTTTTAATGTACCTCGATACACGTGACAATAATAAACTAAATTAAATACTATTCATTTCATATTTAACCTGTGTAACAAACCTATGTATCTTTATGATAAACACAGAGGCTACCTAATACCTTGATATCTCCTAAACCATTGATAAAAATGTGGAGTTATTTCACATAAGAAAATGAAAATCACACAGAAAACTAATTTTAATATTTGTTAGGAGACATTTTTCTAACGTATTGAAGTGACTAATTTTCAGTTCAAAGATAATTAAACTGTAAGAAACTGATATGAAATGGTACATTCTGATTTCAAATATATTGTTTAGAGGACATATGTCAGCAAACATATTGTGAGTATGCTTTTTGTAATCATATCAAATTCCTAGGTTCTATTTTAAACAAGTCATTATCTTTTGCAAAAAAACATGAAAAGGAATTTGAGAAGTATTAATTTGGTAACAATGCAGATGCAAATTTATATTCTATTGCCTTAGGCCATTTGTTATATTGGATCTATAGCATTATGGTGGTAACTTTTACTGTGATAAACTGCCTGGAATTTAAGATACAAACTTGTTGCAGACACTTTTTTCACACAGACAGTTGTGGGTCTGTGGAATTCTCTGCCTCAGAGGGCAGCGGAGACCGGTTCTCTGGATATTTTCAAGAGAGAGCTAGATAGGGCTCTTAAAGGTAGCAAAGTCAGGGGTTATGGGGAGAAGGCAGGAATCGGGGTACTGATTGTGGATGATCAGCCATGATCACATTGAATGGCAGTCCTGGCTCAAAGGGCCGAATGGCCTACTCCTGCACATATTGTCTATTGTCTATTGTACCTAAAGTTTAGGTACCTCAAAGTCCAATTCATGTAACGGACTTACTTCTGGAATCATGTCTTATTTTGATTAATACATCTTCCACTATATTCCCACATACTTAAAACAGTTTGGCTTGTGTGTTTGAGGCATGTCATGATCTTTTGATGCAGTACTTAGGAAATATTCCATTGCTAAATATTCATCTTTAACTGAATTGTGATCTTCTCCACCTATTTGACTGGATGAAATAATCTGAAGAAACATGGGGCGTTTTTTAAATCTCATGTCTATGAACGCTTTCTCACAAAGACCACCGAAAAAGTAATTCAATGAAAACTAACTCAAAAGCAAGACACTGCAGATGATGAAACATGAGATTAATGGAAAATCTGTGGAAAAACCTCACACCTTAGTTAAAAGACAACAGGAGCTATTGTTTAAAGTAATTGACTATCCATCAGATTATTTGATTATTCATCTAATTTGCTGCTTGTGAATGAACACCTAGTACGCCAGAAAATAATCTGCAGTTGACAATATGAAACATGCCATGCAATAGTGGCGGCATGTTGTCACGTGTTTTAGTTTTGCAGTGGAACTGAATTTTTGGAGTACAATGCACTGCCTGTACTCAATTACATTTATAGGTCTATTAAACAGGATTCATTTTTAGGCTTCTGGCAGGGCAGTAACACCTATCCCTTAAGAAAATAAATAGGTTTAATATTCTCTGAGCTTTACACAAATGAAAGTTTATTCCATCTTTACATTTCCTGCTGAATCTCCATTTCCTGGATATTTGGTTATATTTCCTATTGCCTCAGCAAGGTTCCTTTGCCTGAAGAAGGGTCCCAACCCAAAACATCACCTATCCATGGCCTTCAGAGATGCTGCCTGGCCCGTTGAGTTACTCCAGCACTTTGTGACCTTTTTTGGTTAACTGGCATCTGCAGTTCCTTTCATCTGCAAGGCAGCTTCGTTTATGGAGTTACAAAAAAAGAAAGGGGAAGGAGGTTCCTATATTGTTTTGAGACAATTCTGTTGTTATACAAAATCAAAGGTCAGGATGAGACAGTTTAAACAAAAATAGTATATTCTGTTATCAGCATTTTCATTATCTTGTATACATTATGTGCTGGATAATTGCACAGAGGAAATTGTTTTGTTTCGGGCTGCCTACAGTGATCATCAGTATAATTTTATTTGGAACGTGATAGCTTCTAATCAAGCAATTATCATAATAGATGAGTGAACTGTAACAAAACTCAGCATTCCAATAAATATTTGCATAGTTGAGGTTGGGAAAAGGTCCAAAGTGTTACGCTGCTGATAATTTAAGACAATGTCCGGCATGTCTGGAATATTATAGTGGCCATGAGAATTCTTATTGTGACATACTGAGGAAAAACAAATACTTTGATGTAGATAAGATATGCAAAGTATAATAAACAAAAAGCCCAATTACATTCTGTAAATTATTTAGACTAACAAAAAGAGTCCTCTCGACCTCCAAACTATCTCAGAATGAACATCACTCTGAAACAGTCTTAGATAAGAAAACTTCTGCTTCATTGTCACTGTAAAGGGATAGCCAAATGCTATCCACTAATTTGCGATGCTAGTGTATTTATCCCATGACGTTCATCAAGTTATGTACTATCAGGAACACCATAGAAGCATCCTGTTGCACAAAGCCATTTTTATCTTCTGTATTTCCTGTTTAAATCAAAACAGTGCTGAATTCTCTGTCGTTATAAAGTAACATTTAACTTGTGTCTAAACAACTTCATTATAGGACTGACCTTAAAGTTTATACTATTGTGCAAGTATGTGTGGCAACAACTGAGAATTATTTGCACGAAGGTACTGAACATCTATAACGATGAACATCCAGAGAATTCCAATAATTTGCGTGAACAGTATTTTCCTTTCAGAAAACCTTTCAATTTGCCTTGTGAAATTGCATATATTTCTAAGTGCTCTGTCAAACTGTCTTTCATAAAAGCTTCTAACATTTTCCGTATCATATTCCATCTTTGTTCACTCAGTTAACCTAAACGTATATTTGTAGCCTTTGTAGTCCCCTAAAGTCATTAAAAAATGTATTTTCCTACTATCGTTGTGTCATTAGCAAATGTAGCAACCGTACCTATATTGCCTTCAGCCAAGTCATTTATATATATTGAAAAAAGTTAAGGCCATAACACTGATCTTTACGGCACATTACTGATTTTATCTTGCCACAAAGATGGTACAATTACCCGTGCTCTACTGTTTCATATTAGCCAACCTATTTTCTATCCATGCCAATGTGTTACCTTCTGCACCATGACATTTTTGTTCCATAATATCCTTTTATACGGTACCTTATCAAATGGATTCTGGAAATCCAAGTACAATACATACGCCATTTCCCTCAGTTTATGCTCTTTCCTAAAATTGCTTGAACAGTATTTTCCTTTTACAAAACGATATTCACTTTGCCTTGTGAACTTAAATATTTCTCAGTGGCCTGCCATAATATCTCTTGTATAAGCCTCTTCCATTTTCTGTAAGATAGATATTAACCTATTGACTATTAAGCTATTAAGATATTGACTTGTCGTTTCCTGCTTTCTGTTTCCCTTTTTGTATTAGAGAATTACATTTGACTTTTTCCATTCCAGGAGGAAGATTCCCTAACCCGGACAATTTTGAAAAGGTAAACCAGCACATCAACTACCCAATAAGGCATGTTTTGAAATGCTTGGAAGCTTATTCATGCACAGCTCCATAAAGTGCATAGCATCTTCTCCCTGGTGTTTGCATTTGTCTTGGAACTTCCAATTCCCAATTTACAGCTGTTTCTAGAAAATTCTGTTCCCAATTTACAGCTGTTTCTAGAACATTAATTGTATGCCGTGAAGACTGGGTCAAAACATCTTTTTCATTTATCTGCTGTTATAATTTGTCATAATTAAATAATTAAACACAATAATCATATCTTTTATGCTTGACTGCAGGAGGTAATGCAATGTAATCATTTAGTATTTGGAAATTTATAGAATCAGCACAGTTAAATCACTCAAATGAAGAAACGATTAACTAAACTAACTATCCAGTAGCTGTCAAAGCCCACAATATTTTGCAAAAATTTAAAAGATAAGTGGCGAAAACAAAATCTGAAATCTATTGCTTTGCTGACAAATGTGTCCAATTGATCAAGAACAATTCTTGCAGTTCAGAGAATTGCTTTGGAACTTCTGGGCACAACAGGAACCTTGTTTCACTTTGTCATCTCTGAATTGCTTTGATGGTGTTGGCATTAGCTGAGGACCACAACGATGAGGGCATTTTTATATTTAATAATTAAGATGCTGAGATTTCCACTGAGGTATTTTTAGGGTTTTTTTAGGCAATATCTTTCATATTTTTGGCACATTTGGCTGAAACTGGGCCAATTAATACTGAATTTGTTAAAAAAAAAAAAAAAGTCACAGTGACCTGTGAGGAGGTATACCTTGCAGCAAGTTACTTTACTTGTTGAAAAATGATCCATCAGTTGCAGCAGCTAAATTAATTTTGATGTTGTGGACATGGAGTGTCTCTACATGCACCTATTCCTTAAATGGTGTCCATTAGGAATATAGTTCAAGGGTTTTGGCTTTGCTGAAGAGAGAAGGTATATGTTCTGGTAGCTGCTGGGTATGTTGTGATTTGTGTTCACTTTAGACAGGCAGTATTTACACTGGATTTAAGTCTGGACCTAAGTATAGCTAAATGAGTTTCCTTTAAAGTTTATCTCAGGCCAAAAAGATTAACAAAATCAAAATAGATTATTTAACTTTTAATTAATAGAACAAACTAGATATCAAGTAAATAGAAGACAAAACCAATAGGAAAAAGAAGCAAAGTGTTTCGGGAGGGTAGATATTGCGCTTTAGCTACAACATGTGGGAGACAACGGAAATTAACTAGATCCCCAGTGATCTAATGTGCATTAGCAGCCTCCCATCTTAACCAACTCTTGATCACTGCTATAGGGCTGTAGTTTGAGTTCCAAATGTAGCCCATTATTTAATTGCTCATGGTCATATCTAAAACAGCTTGCTCCCTGGTTAGTTCTTGATTGTTTGTTATGAAATTGTCCTCAAGATTTCCTTTGCAAATCTGATTTGAAGAATAAAATTCCCTATAGCAATTGGATTACCCGCATTATAAGACCATAAGACATAGGAGCAGAATTAGGGAATTCAGACCTATCAAATGTACTCTGCCATTTAATCACAGCTGATCTATTTTTCTCTCTCAACCCCATTCTCCTGCCTTCTTCCCATAACCAATGAAGCCCCTACTATCAATCTCCACTTTACAATTCCCAATATCTTGGCCTCCACAGCTGTCTTTGGCAGTGAATTACTTTTATTCTGAGGCTGTGTCCTCTGGTTCTGGACTCTTCCATTACTGAAAACAACCTTTCCACATCCATCTTTTCATTATTTGGTAGGTTTCCAATGAGATCCCTCCTCAATCTTCTAAACTTGAGGGAGTGCAGCGTAGGTTTACAAGGTTAATTCCCGGGATGGCGGGACTGTCACATGCTGAGAGAATGGAGCAGCTGGGCTTGTACACTCTGGAGTTTAGAAGGATGAGAGTTCGTCTCGTTGAAACATACAAGATTGTTAAGGGCTTGGACACGCTAGGAAAACATGAGGCAGGAAACATGTTCACGATGTTGGGGAGTCCAGAACCAGGGGCCACAGTTTAAGAATAAGGAGTAAGCCATTTGGAACGGAGACAAGGAAAGTCTTTTTCTCACAGAGAGTGGTGAATCTGTGGAATTCTCTGCCTCAGTGCAGTGGAGGCAGGTTCTCTGGATGCTTTCAAGAGAGAGCTAGACAGGGTTCTTAAAAATAGTGGAGTCAGGGGATATGGGGAGAAGGCAGGAACGGGGTACTGATTGGGGATGATCAGCCATGATCACATTGAATGGCGGTGCTGGCTCGATATTCTCTGCTTGCATATATGAGTCCAAACACTGTCTCATTCATCCCTAGCCTCACCAGCGCTGGATAAAGCCTCAGCATTACATTCTTACTTTTGTGTTCTAGACCCTTTGAAATAAATGAACTCACCTACATAACCAAAGAATCCTGAAGGAACATGGGCTCAATGAGCCGAACTGTACCCTGGGGCAGTTGACAATATATTAAATTATATTAAATAAGTGAAGGGGGGGGGGGAAAGTACCCAATTTGTGGCATTTGATCCTGGACCCTAAGGTTCATAAGGACATGTGATAGGAGCAGAATTAGGCCATTCGGCCCAACAAGTCTACTCCATTATTCAATCATGGCTGATCTATCTCTCCCTCCAAACACCATTTTACTTCAGATTCACGTGAGTGACTACGTGAAGAACCCGCCAGCCCGCATGCGTCTAGCGCAAGGCACGAGGCCTGACTGGCAGGCGCGCTGCTCCTGTCAGCGGTAAGTTTAAACCTGCAAGGTAAGTTTTAAACATATTCCCAGGTTGTGTTTTCTTTTGCAGGATTCTCTGTTTACAGAGTCTTCCTGCTGAAATTTGTGTTCTAGACCCTTTGAAACAAATGCTATCATTGCATTTGCCTTCCTTACTCAACCTGCAAGTATTGGGAATCCGGCAGCAGCACTCCTGAATCCCTTTGCACCTTCAATTTCTGAATATTTTCCCCGTTTAGAAAGTAGCTCACTCCTTTATTCATTCTACCAAAGTGCACAACCATACACATTGCTCTGCTGTATCAATTTGCTACTTCTTTGCCCACTCTCCCAACCTGTCCAATTCCTTCTGTTCATTCCCTGATTCCTCAATATTGCCTGCCCCTCCATCTACCTTCGTATCATCCACAAACTTAGCCACAAAGCCCTCAATTCCATCATCCAAATCATTAACATAAAACGTGAAAACTAACGGGCCCAACACCGAATCCTATAGAACACCACTAGCCACCAGCAGACAACTGAAAAAGACCTCCTTTTGTCCCACTCTTTGCTTTATGACTGATAGTTTAGCCAACATAACTGTTAGACAGCTGGATACAATTTCTGCTCTCGTTATTTCTTATCGCCAACCAACATAAATCTTGATCTGCCAAACCAAAATTACATTAGATAGCGAGAAACATACTTGTACAAGTTGATTCAGAAGAAGCTGCATCTATAAGATAAAGTAGGTACCTAAATATGGGTTGGAGTCAAGGCAGTAGGACGTGACTGCAAGCCAGGCTGGTATGGGAGCCTGGGATGTAGTGATTCCTGAGCACCAAACATTTTCAAAACATTTTGGTCTCCTAATTTGAGGAAGGACATTATTGCTATTGAGGGAGTGCAGCATAGGTTCACCAGGTTAATTCCCGGGATGGCAGGACTGACATGTGGTGAAAGAATGGGCAACTGGACTTGTATTTGCTGGAATTTAGAAGGATGAGAGGGGATCTTATAGAAACATATAAAATTCTTAGACAATTGGACAGTGAAGATGCAAGAAAAATGCTCCCGATGTTGGGGGGAATCAAAGTTTAAGAATAAGGGTAGGCCATTTAGGACTGAAATGAGGAAACATTTTTTCACCCAGATAGTTGTGAATCTGTAGAATTCCCTGCCACAGAAGGCAGTGGAGGCCAATTCACTGGATGTTTTCAACAGAGAGTTAGATAGAGCTCTTAGGGCTAAGGGAAAAGGGATATGGGTAAAAAGCCAGAACATGGTACTGATTTAGGATGATCAGCCATGATCAGCTGGCTCAAAGGGCTGAATGGCTTACACCTGTACCTATTTTCTATGTTTGTATTTCAGAAAGAAAAACAGAATGGAAAAATGGAGGTTAACTTAGACAATAAAGGATGATATTAGAAAAATAGTGAGATACAATCGTGGTTCAGAAGATTGAGATTTAGGTTGGTTAGAGTTAAGAAATAACAAGAGCAGAAATAGTGTATAGCTCTCATTGGATAAACTATTAGTCATAAAACAATGGGGTTTAGAATAAGGGGAATGCAATCAACATAGGGAATTCTATTCTTCAAATTAAATTGGCAAAGGAAATCTTGAGAACAAGTTCATGAAAAGCATTGAAAAGCTACACAGCTATGGGTAATAAGATAAGATCAGTTATGAATGAACAAATGATTACTTTATTGTTTCATGTGACAAGTCAAAGTGAAATGCTTTGCATGCATACCCAAGGTGTGCAAATAGCCACCACATATGGTGCTTACAAAGTTACAAAGTACCCCACGCAAGGTCCCCCTTTGCCCTCCCCCCAATCTCCTCCCTCCCCCTCCCCCTCCCTCCTTCCATTGTCTGTACCTGTTCTCACCTAACAAAGCTAACAATGACCTGTTTCCTTTATCCTCGTCACTTTTTTTGCATATCCTTCATTATTTATTCTGCAGTGCATTCAGAAAGTATTCACACCCCTTCACTTTTTCCACATTTTGTTACGTTACAGCTATATTCTAAAATTGATTAAATTCATTTTTATTATCATCAATCTACAACAGTACCCCATAATAAAAAAGTGAAAACAGGTGTTTAGAATTTTTTGCAAAGTAATTAAAAAGAAATAACTGAAAAATCACATTTACATAAGTATTCAGACCCTTTACTCAGTAGTTTGTTGAGGCACCTTTGGCAACAATTACAGCCTCAAGTCTTCTTGGGTATGACGCTACAAGCTTGGCACACCTGTACTTGGGTAATTTCTCCCATTCTTCTCAGCAGATCCTCTCAAGCTCTGTCAGGTTGGACATGGAGCGTCGATGCACAGCTATTTTCAGATCCATCCAGAGATGTTTGCACGCGTTCAAGTCGGGGCTCAGGCTGGGCTACTCAAGGACATTCACAGACTTGTCACGAAGCCACTCCTGCATTGTCTTAGCTGTGTACTTAGGGTCGTTGTCCTGTTGTAAGGTGATCCTCTGCACCTGTCCGAGGTCCAGAACGCTCTGGAGCAGGTTTTCATCAAGGATCTCTCTGTACATTGCTCTGTTCATCTTTCCCTCGATCCTGACTAGTCTCCCAGTTCCTGCCACTGAAAAACATCCCCACAGCATGATGCTGCCACCACCATGCTTCACCATAGGTATGGTATTGGCCAGGTGATGAGCGGTGCCTGGTTTCCTCCAGACCTGACGCTTGGCATTCAGGCCAAAGAGTTCAATCTTGGTTTCACCAGACCAGAGAATCTTGTTTCTCATGCCTTTTGGCAAAGTCCAAGCGGGCTGTCATGTGCCTTTTACTGAGGAGTGGCTTCCATTTGGCCACTCTACCATGAAGGCCTGATTGCTGCAGATATAGTTGTCCTTCTGGAAGGTTCTCCCATCTCCACAGAGGAACTCTGGAGCTCTGTCAGAGTGACCATCAGGTTCTTGGTCACTTCCCGACCAAGGCCCTTCTCCCCCGATTGCTCAGTTTGGCCGGGCGGCCAGCTCTATGAAAAGTAATGGTGATTCTTCCATTTAAGTTCTTCCATTTAAGAATGACGGAGGCCCCTGTGCTCTTCGGGACCTGTAATGCTGCATAAATTGTTTTATACCCATCCCCAGATCTGTGTCTCAACACAATCCTGTCTCGGAAGTTTATGGACAACTCCTTCGTCTTCATGGCTTGGTTTTTGCTCTGACATGCACTGTCAGCTGTGGGACCTTATATAGACAGGTGTGTGCATGTCCAATCAATTTAATTTACCACTGGTGGACCAATCAAGTTGTAGAAACATCTCAAGGATAATCAATGGAAACATAAAAACATAGTAAATAGGTGCAGGAGTAGGCCATTTGGCCCTTCGAGCCTGCACCGCCATTCAATATGATCATGGCTGATCATCCAACTCAGTATCCCGTACCTGCCTTCTCTCCATACCCCTTGATCCCTTCAGCCACAGGGGCCACATCCAAATCCCTCTTAAATATGGCCAATGAACTGGCCTCAACTACCTTCTGTGGCAGAGAATTCCACAGATTCACCACTCTCTGTGTGAAAAATGTTTTTCTCGTCTCGGTCCTAAAAGATTTCCACCTTATCCTTAAACTGTGACCCCTTGTCCTGGACTTCCCCAACATCGGGAACAATCTTCTTGCATCTAGCCTGTCCAACCCCTTAGGAATTTTGTACATTTCTATGCGGTCCCACCTCAATCTTCTAAATTCTAGCGAGTACAAGCCGAGTCTATCCAGTCTTTCTTCATATGAAAGTCCTGACATCCCAGGAATCAGTCTGGTGAACATTCTCTGTACTCCCTCTATGGCAAGAATGTCCATCCTTAGATTACGAGACCAAAACTGTGCGCAATACTCCAGGTGTGGCCTCATCAAGGCCCTGTACAACTGCAGTAGAACCGCCCTGCTCCTATACTCAAATCCTTTTGCTATGAATGCTAACATACCATTCGCTTTCTTCACTGCCTGCTGCACCTGCATGCCTACTTTCAATGAGTGGTGTACGATGACACCCAGGTCCCATTGCATCTCCCCTTTTCCTAATCAGCCACCATTCAGATAATAGTCTACTTTCCTGTTTTTGCCACCAAAGTGGATATCCTCACATTTATCCACATTATACTGCATCTGCCATGCATTTGCCCGCTCCCCCAGCCTATCCAAGTCACCTTGCAGCCTCCTAGCATCCTTCTCACAGCTAACACTGCCCCCCAGCTTAGTGTCATCCGCAAACTTTGAGATGTTGCATTCAATGCCCTCGTCCAAATCATTAATATATATTGTAAATAGCTGGGGTCCCAGCACTGAGCCTTGCGGTACCCCACTAGTCACTGCTTGCCATTCTGAAAAGGACCCGTTTATTCCTACTCTTTGCTTCCTGTTTGCCAGCCAGTTCTCTATCCACATCAATACTGAACCCCCAATACCATGTGTTTTAAGTTTGTATACTAATCTCTTATGTGGGACCTTGTCGAAAGCCTTCTGAAAGTCCTGATATAACACATCCACTGGTTCTCCTTTATCCACTCTAATAGTTACATCCTCGATGTAACCATCCGGAAACAGGATGAACCTAAGCCCAATTTTGAGTGTCAGAGCAAAGGGTCTGAATACCTATGTAAGTGTGATATTTCAGTTATTTATTGTTAATCACGTTGCAATCATTTCTAAAACACTTGTTTTCGCTTCTTCATTCTGGAGTATTGTGTGTAGATTTGATGATTTAAAAAAAATTGAATCAATTTTAAAATAAGGCTATAACGTAACAAAATGTGGAAAAAATGAAGGGGTCTGATTACTTTCTGAATGCACTGTATATCTCTCTACATAATCGCCTGTATCCCATGTTTCTCTTTCCCCTGACTCTCAGTCTGAAGAAGGGTCTCGACCCGAAACGTCACCTATTCCTTTTCTCCAGAGATGCTGTCGGACCCGCTGAGTTATTTCAGCTCTTTGTGTCTATCTTTGGTTCAAACCAGCATCTGCAGTCCCTTCCTACTCTCTTGATGTACTGCACATTCTCACAACTGATGATGTACCACACATTCTCACAACTGTCAGCATTTAGCCCTGCAGTTGTGATCTTGGTATTTAAACTGGGGTGTCTGTATTGTTAATCCCGTGTCTGGGTTTCTGGTCTGGTAACTTAAACATTGCACCATTACCATATCCACCAATGGCATTAAGCAGCACCATGGCTTAGCCAAAAGGGCCTGTACAAGGTAATTCAAGATTTCTCCCGGGTTTTCCCCTGATTCGAACTCGGGAGAACTTTTGAATTACCTCGTACAGTGGCAAAGGCCCTTAATGATGTTCCTGAAAGCTCCACAATGATAAAGATCTGCAATTTA
This sequence comes from Okamejei kenojei, assembly GCA_035221665.1. NCBI lineage: Eukaryota > Metazoa > Chordata > Chondrichthyes > Rajiformes > Rajidae > Okamejei > Okamejei kenojei. The sequence goes on from CM069131.1 coordinate 21,736,421, forward strand.
TTCAAAATGTATCTGATTTAATATGTTTGTAGTGGCAGGGAACAGTCTTGTCCGGTTCCTATATAAAACCCTGTTTTCTGTCAGTTTCAGTGCATCACTACTCTATTGATCTATCACACATTTTTACAACTGCTGGCACCTAGCCCTGCAGCTGCACTCCTGGCAGGCAGCCATGAAGCTCTTATAGGGACATGCCACTATACAAGCACCACTCTGCATGCGAGAGGGGCATGTTGCTAATTAATGAATAGATGCAGCCATAGAGACAGGGGGATAGATTGTCACAGGCAGACACAGGGAATGAACAGAATGATAAAGAATGATGCCTGTAGGATTTATGCAAGGGGACTACGTGCTATAGGCACCCTCTCCTGTGCAGGTTGAGAGGTTGAAAGGTTGCCAGTGAGGTCTTTATAATGATTAGTACCACATGAGTGCAGTCTATAAATGGCTGCACGGTAGGAAAAACAACCATGCAAACAAACAGTCTGCTCTGCTCACTTTTGTGAGTCACAAAAGGTAGATGTCGTCTTCTTTCCTTGAGTAGGCTTTTGGGAGACTTCCCTAATGTGGCCGTGATCAGCAAACTCTGTGATATGATGTAGAACAGTAGCAGCAGTCACAATGACCTACACTCTGGGAAGCTGAGTGATTGTAGCCTTCACCTCAGTCAGTAGTCAGTCACACATCCGAGTCTGCATTTGAGGTCATAAGGGATCATAGATTTCAATGAGGACAAGGGCCCTTTACCTGTCAAAGTTTAAGGGGTAACAGGATTAGTAGAAGTTAGTTGCTCAATAAGTAACTAAGAACTAAGGTTGCCAACAAGATAAGGGACAGGTTGTGGTGGTGTCAGGGAATAGCAAGCCATGGTTGATGAGTATGTAATATAGTAAACATTAATGCAAGCAAGAACCAGCCTTCAAATAATCGCCAAATGTAATACCTTAGCAGTAATCAGTTTTGAAATTATTCGGCAAGGCCAGCTACATAACAAACCTTACTTTCTGTGAAGGGTGCTGGGTACTGGCTCACAGTTGGACCATATAACCATATAACCATATAACAATTACAGCACGGAAACAGGCCCTCTCGGCCCTTCCAGTCCGTGCCGACCAGTTGGAGATCACTTAAGAAATATGTTCTGGTAACTGACAAGGCAATGCTTAATCTCACAGCATATAGATGTATAACAATGTCTGTTAAATATTGGGGCAAAGCAAATGAGACATTCTCATATATATATTAGCCAAAATATGCAGAGAATAGGATGAGGTTAATTGGACTACACTGGAACTGTAAGTGTGACATCCATTAGTATTGAGAAACAATAGATGGATGTCCAGGGTACACAAAAAGCTGGAGAAACTCAGCGGGTGCAGCAGCATCTAAGGAGCGAAGGAGATAGGCGACGTTTCGGGTCGAGACCCTTCTTCAGATGGATGTCCAGGCATTGGAATACTTTGACATCCTAATATACTTTGCATCACTGTGACACGTGCATACGGGCCCTGTGTCTCCAACCCTAGGTTGGAAGCGAAGTTACAGACTTGGGAAGTTTGTGTATCCAAAGAGTTCTGTTCAGTTTAGTTTATTGGCACGTGAACCGAGGTACAGTGAAAAGCTTTTTGTTGCGTGCTAACCCAGTCAGCAGAAAGACAATACATGATTACAATCAATCCATTTACAGTGTATGGATACATGATAAGGGTATAACGGTTAAGGTAAGGCCAGCAAATTTCAGTCACGGATAGCCCGAGGGACATCAGAGGTAGATAGTAGTTCAGCATCACTCTCACAATGATTAAAAGAACAATATTTGAATATCCAAGATTTATGCTCCAAAGCTTTCTTGTTTCTTGGAATGTTTTTGAAAATTCAAAGCTGGCATATCACTTACAATGGGCTCCTATTTGTTAATGTATAATCCAATGGAACTATTTGTTCACAGCCAAAATACTGAAATAATCTGCATTGCAACTAAAATCTTTCACCTAAAATTCTAAAACATTAATGTGTTTTGATTTTCAGGAAATACTTCCAGCCGGTGTTCCCTGTATGTTTGCTTGTGCTGAATGGAGGCCAATTACCTTTATTACTCCAGATCCTAAATAGCTTTTATGACCATGACAGATGGAGATCGCTGTGCGAGGGGTGAGCCACAAGAAACTCCCCTACATAACCAAAGAATCCTGAAGGAACATGGGCTCAATGAGCCGAACTGTACCTGGGGCAGTTGACAATATATTAAATTATATTAAATAAGTGAAGGGTGGGGGGGTGTGGGGGGGGGGGGGGGGGGGAAGTACCCAATTTGTGGCATTTGATCCTGGACCCTAAGGTTCATAAGGACATGTGATAGGAGCAGAATTAGGCCATTCGGCCCAACAAGTCTACTCCATTATTCAATCATGGCTGATCTATCTCTCCCTCCAAACACCATTTTACTTCAGATTCACGTGAGTGACTACGTGAAGAACCCGCCAGCCCGCATGCGTCTAGCGCAAGGCACGAGGCCTGACTGGCAGGCGCGCTGCTCCTGTCAGCGGTAAGTTTAAACCTGCAAGGTAAGTTTTAAACATATTCCCAGGTTGTGTTTTCTTTTGCAGGATTCTCCGTTTACAGAGTCTTCCTGCTGAAATTCGTGGGCGAATTCCGGGCGGCGCGCGGGGAACCCTTCATGGACCGCGGGGAATCCCAGTCAGACCGCAGGGAATCCCGGTCATGACCTCGGGGGATCCTGGCCACGGACCACGGGGAACCCTCTACGGTGACCGCGGAAGTGCGGGTAGCGTGCAGCGGTCGATTTCGCTTCGAGTCGCTGGCGGTGGAGCGAGCGGCTCCCGACTGGTCCCGGTAGCACCGAGGCAACCCCGTTTGGAGGGTTAGCCACAAAATTATATCTTCCTCTCTGCGGAGGGGAGCGTAGGGAAGAGGCCCGTTTATTCCAACAAGTCGGACCAGGAGCACCTAGGCAACCCTGCTTGGAGGGTTAGCCACAAAATTATACCTTCCTCTCTGCGGAGGGGAGCGTAGGGAAGAGGCCCGTTTATTCCAACAAGTCGGACCAGGAGCACCTAGGCAACCCTGCTTGGAGGGTTAGCCACAAAATTATATCTTCCTCTCTGCAGAGGGGAGTGTAGGGAAGAGGACCGTTCGCCACATCATTATATCTCCCTCTCTGCGGAGGGGAGCGTAGAGGCCCTTTAAGTCAAACGAGTCGGGCCCGGAGATGGAGCACCTGATGGAGAGGTGCTCCACAATGATATACTCCAAAAGAGGGAGTTATCAGCACGGGTCTCCTTGGGTGTCCGTGGCAGCGGCACCTTTTTCAGGGCTGCACAATGTCTCCCTCTCTGAGGAGGGGAGTATTCAGGGTCAGTTTCAGTCTGACTCAGAGCAAAAATCCTGACATAGGTCCGTAGGAGTGGGCCATGTCAGCGCAGGTATCCTCAGGGGCCTGCGCCAGCACCTGTTCTCAGGGCTGCCTACGAATCTCCCTTTCTGTGGAGGGGAGTGCGAGTGGTCAGTATGTAACTGACCTCAAATTCAACGTATGACCATGGAACATACTGGAGCACATGTATATGGCTTCAAGGAAATACTCGCAAACGGAAGGGACCAAGGGGTGCCATTGGAGAAAAGAAACCAGCCGCCATAGCTTCTCTTCAGGTAAGGCTTATTCCAACAGGTATACCTGGATGAGGAAGCAAAAGCTGTCGGACCAATCAAGGTACCAACGAAGAACAAAGCTTCATCGTTTCGACGACGACACACCCCACGCCTCATTGGCAGTAAGCAGTTCACTGAAGCTGATGGCAGCTTGAAAGCTGGGCAGAGGTCTTTCAGGCCAAGGTCCAAGCCGGTCTCAGGAAGTATGGAATCCACACACTCTACCAGTCCTACTCTTCAATCAAGGACCGGAATGGAACCCACATCAGGGGCCCTTGGGCTTGCCATAGGACCACCGGTAGCCATGGGGTTAGGTGGGTCTGGTTCTTCCGAAACATGGGGTAGGTGGACCACTTACAAGTTGGTAATATTTACGCTTGTTTTTTGTACAAATGACAATGATAACATGAGATTCAGATTCATTGATAACATGTGATTGCTTTATTTTTGCACACTATACAAGAGTTCTAAGCATGGCTTGGAATTAGGGTCAGAGTTGCCTTTCGAGGCAGGCTCCATGTGACGGCCAGGAGCCCCTTCCGAGACAAGCACGGAAATATGGCTGGAGTTGTCTTTCAAGGCTGGCTCAGTATTATGGCCAGAATTACCTTCCGAGACAGGCTCGGAAATTTGGTCAAAGTTGTCGTTCAAGGTAGGCTCAGAATTATGCCAGGTGTGGCCTGTTCATCTTTGATTTAACTCGTATGTGCAGGGATCATTGGAGACATTTGAATGGGACAATGATAACAGTTAAAGCGTTGCAAAATGGGCTAACAAAATGGGCTCCCAGGTTAATTACCAAATGATTAAACCTGTGCGTGGACTGCCAAAAGCTCAAAAACACTTGTTCAGGCTTATCTGGATGGTATTCTAAATGCTGTTCAGCTGCAAATAATAATTAAGAAATTGAGGCATCTCATCTATCCAGTTAAATTTAGTTGATACCAACAACCGTTATTGATTATTGGGGTTTACCTTTATTTGTTAATTTGTCGGTGACTCCGCCCTGGGGCCAGAGATTGGAAACAATTGAAGCCTATAACAACCTTGTTGTTATAAAGCAGCCTTCTATTCAATAAGTGTAATTGGCAATTAGCAGCTGGGTTTCAGCTGTGCAAACTAGACCTTTGACACACTACGGTGGTGGCATATATTAATCACATGGGTTCAATCAAGCTAATATCCTGTGATAGTTTACCTAACCTCATTTGGCACTGGTGTATCATCACGTAAATCAATGACAACACAGAATGAATATTGGATCACAAGTATTTAATGACATTGTGGATTAATGGAACACCAAATATCGAATTGTTTGCATCTAGTCTAATTTTTTTTTTGCAGCAGTACATAGAGGTATCGACCAGAGAAGGGGCAGTGCAGGACCTCCTGTTAGGAAATGAGGCAGGTCAGGTGATGGAGGTATGCGTTGGTGAGCACTTCGGGACCAGTGATCACAATACCATTAGTTTCAATATAATTATGGAGAGAGTCAGAACTGGACCTAGGGTAGAGATTTTTGATTGGAGAAAGGCTAACTTTGAGGGAATGCGTAAGGATTTTAAAGGAGTGAATTGGGACACTTTGTTTCATGGGAAGGATGTAGAAGAGAAATAGAGGACATTTAAAGGGGAAATTGTAAGAGTACAGAATCTTTATGTCCCTGTTAGGTTGAAAGGAAATAGTAAAAATTGGAAAGAGCCATGGTTTTCAAGGGAAATTGGACACTTGTTTCGAAAAAAGAGAGATATCTACAATAATTATAGGAGGCATGGAGTAAATGAGGTGCTAGAGGAGTATAAAGAATGTAAAAAGAATCTTAAGAAAGAAATTAGGAAGGCTAAAAGAAGATATGAGGTTGCTTTGGCAAGAAAGGTGAAAGTAAACCCAAAGGGTTTCTACAGCTATATTAATAGCAAAAGGATAACGAGGGATAAAATTGGACCATTAGAGAACCAGAATGGACAGCTATCTGCAGAGCCAAAAGAGATGGGGGAGATATTGAACAATTTCTTTTTCTTCGGTATTCACCAAGGAGAAGGATATTGAACTCTGTGAGTTAAGGGGAAAGAGTAGAGTAGCTATGGAAACTATGAGATTCAAAGAGGAGGAAGTACTGACACTTTTGAAAAATATAAAAGTGGATATGTCTCCAGGTCCTGACAGGATATTCCCTAGGACATTGAGGGAAGTTAGTGTAGAAATAGCAGGAGCTATGACAGAAATATTTCAAATGTCATTAGAAACGGGAATAGTGCCGGAGGATTGGCGTACTGCGCATGTTGTTCCATTGTTTTAAAAAGGGTTCAAAGAATAAACCTAGCAATTATAGACCTATTAGTTTGACGTCAGTGGTGGGCAAATTAATGGAAAGGATACTTAGAGATAATATATATAAAGCATCTGGATAAACAGGGTCTGATCAGGAACAGTCAACATGGATTTGTGCCTGGAAGGTCATGTTTGACAAACCTTCTTGAATTTTTTGAAGCGGTAACTAGGGAAATTGATGAGGGTAAAGCAGTGGATGTTGTCTATATGGATTTTAGTAAGGCCTTTGACAAGGTTCCCCATGGAAGGTTGGTTAAGAAGGTTCAATCTTTGGGTGTTAATGGCGGAGTAGCAAGATAGATTCAACAGTGGCTGAATGGGAGATGTCAGAGAGTAATGGTGGATGGCTGTTTGTCAGGTTGGAAGCCGGTGACCAGTGGGGTGCCTCAGAGATCTGTGTTGGGTCCACTGTTGTTTGTCATGTACATCAATGATCTAGATGATGGGGTGGAAAATTGCATAAGTAAGTATGCAGATGATACTAAGATAGGTGGTGTTGTGGATAATGAAGTAGATTTTCAAAATCTACAGAGAGATTTGGGCCATTTGGAAAAGTGGGCTGAAAGATGGCAGATGGAGTTTAATGCTGATAAGTGTGAAGTGCTACATCTTGGCAGGACAAATCAAAATAGGACGTACATGGTAAATGGTAGGGAATTGAGGAATGCTGTGGAACAGAGGGATCTCGGAATAACTGTGCATAGTTCCCTGAAGGTGGAATCGCATGTAGATAGGGTGTAAAGAAAGCCTTTGGTGTGCTGGCCTTTATAAATCAGAGCATTGAATATAGGAGTATGGAAGTAATGTTAAAATTGTACAAGGCATTGGTAAGACCAATTCTGGAGTATGGTGTACAATTTTGGTCGCCTAGTTATAGGTAGGATGTCAACAAAATAGAGAGAGTACAGAGGAGATTTACTAGAATGTTGCCAGGGTTCCAGCAACTATGTTACAGAGAAAGGTTGAACAAGTTAGGTCTTTATTCTTTGGAGCGCAGAAGGTTAAGGGGGGACTTGATTGAGGTCTTTAAAATGATGAAAGGGATAGACAGAGTTGACGTGGATACGTTTTTCCCATTGAGGGTAGGGAAGATTCAAACAAGAGGGCATGACATGAGAATTAAGGGACAGAGGTTTTGGGGTAACGTGAGGGGGAACTTCTTTACTCAGAGAGTGGTGGCTGTGTGGAATCAGCTTCCAGCAAAAGTGGATAGGTATATGGACGTGAAGGGAATGGAGGGGTATGGTCTGAGTGCAGGTAGATGGGACTAGGGGAAAACAAATGGTCGGCATGGACTGGAAGGGCCGAGAGGGCCTGTTTCCGTGCTGTAATTGTTATATGGTTTTATATGGTTAGTCGCAATCACCAGTTGCAAAATATCTGGAATAGCGGTCATTCTCAGGGTCAGTGGCGATGGATGCATTCTCGCTACACTGGGGAGGAATGTTCATTATGTCTTTCCTCCATTTTGCCTCATCAGTCGGTGCTTGCAAAAAAAACAAAACAGCAAGACTCTCCCTCTGGCTTGATAGTGTCTGACTGGCCTACACAGCCATGGGTCCACTCATACTGCAAATGATAACAGAGCCTTTTATGACTGTTCCCAAATGCAGAAATCTGCTGGTTTACCCCGTGACTGGGGAGAACCATCCTCTGCATGAGCAACTAAAATTGTTGGGTTGCAGACTATGAGAAGACCATTCCTGGGGTACGCACTGTCAGCTTGTACGGTGGATGTATCACTGCGGCCTGAAGAGATAGTACCAAGAAACAGTATATTTCCTATATCAAGGAATGCAAGTTTCCTGTTTACAGTCCTATATATCGTATGACACGGTACGTTTAACAAATGTCTTGGTATTCCACTCAAAGCTTATATTTCACGAGAGATGGAGTTATAGTGCTATAAATAGTGCTAGAAGTGCCTTGTCGTCAAACTTCCTGCTGGGGTCGGGACACCATGCTGTCGGGTCTCGACCGCTGATATCCAGATTTATGAAGGATATCTTCAAACTTCAATTCCCTCAGGCCCAGGTACTTGGAGATATGGGATGTTATGTCCTGCTGATGCTGTGTCGCCGGTGGGCTCCAGCTACATTCCTGTCCTCGGTCTAAATCACCTACAAAGTGGTTATCCTCATGGCACTGGGTTCAGCGCAATGGGTCCACGTTGCATAAGCTACGACTGGACAGGATGGTTACAGCTGCAAATAATATTATACTTATGTTCATGACTTAGTCGTGCAGAGTAGACCGGGGGCGTCAGGTCTCAAACTAGTTTCATGGCATACCCCATGGACCTTTGGTTGTGTGTGTGCTCACACATCTATATAGTCATTCTGTCACCTAAAGCCTTAGAGGCTCTAAACTAGCAATGTTTGTTCGTTACACACGTAGGTATCAGTATATACCATCCTCAGGTGATTCAACAGGTTTGGCTTCTGTAGGAGTGAACCTGATGTTTCAAATCTCACTCCACCAGGGTTGCAACAACATCAGCAGCTAGGGTGATGGATGTTTCGCTGGACCTCATCCTAGCGGCTGCAGGATGGTCAAACAAGAGAATTTACAAATGGGTTATAACAAACCCATTGCCAGATCGGGGGTTATTTGCCAACACTATTACTATAATTATCATTTTGTCATTAAAATGCATTAGCATGTTTGACTGTCGTGCTTTATTAAATTTCACACATCCCTGGTCAATTGATGCATTGTGTGACGCATGGACTCATTTCCACGGCATGAAATCACAGAGCTTTGAAATCTTCATGTAGTCACTCACGTGACTCCGATGTAAAATAGTAAGATTAAATGAGAACTTACCAGTTTGAAGTTTGATCTTTATTTATGAGGAGTTACGATGAGGGATTACTTGCCCTCCACTCCCAACCCTCTCTCATAAAGGTCAGCTGGTAGTTCTAGTTTCTCGAATCTTACTATATTCAGTTCAACAACTGTTATCTATGATTTCACACCGCAGCTTTGAAGAATGATGCGCATGTGGGCTGGCGGGTTCTTCATGTAATCCCTCATCGTAACTCCTCATAAAATAAAGATCAAACTTCAAATTGGTAAGCCCCTATATCTATATCGGTGAGACCAAGCGGAGGCTTGGCGATCGTTTCGCCGAACACCTCCGCTCGGTTCGCATTAACCAACCCGACCTCCCGGTGGCTCAGCAACTCCCCCTCCCATTCCGTATCCGACCTCTCGTTCCTGGGCCTCCTCCACGGCCAGAGTGAGCAACACCGCAAGTTGGAGGAACAGCACCTCATATTCCGCTTGGGGAGTCTGCATCCTTTGGGCTTGAACATTGAATTTTCTCAATTCTGTTAACCCTTGCTGTCTCCTCCCCTTCCCACCTCTCCCTCAGCCCTCGGGCCCTGGCATTTCCTCTCTCTCTATCTCCCTCCCCCACCCTAGTCGCACCAGCTTCTCATTTTCACACCACAAACAGCTTACAATGGCTTGTTCCCTTTATCATTGATACTTTTTTGCATATCTTTCATTCATTGTTCTTTATCTCTCCACATCACCGTCTATATCTCTTGTTTCCCTGATCCCTGACCAGTCTGAAGAAGGGTCTCGACCCGAAACGTCGCCTATCTCCTTCGCTCCTTAGATGCTGCTGCACCCGCTGAGTTTCTCCAGCCTTATGTGTACCTTCAAATTGGTAAGTTCGTGTTTAATCTTACTATTCTCCTGCCTTCTCCCCATAACCTCTGACACTTGTACTAATCAAGAAACCATTCAGGTCATTCAGAATGAAAATCTATATTCTAGGGGTTTTATTCCCAAAAAGCTTTCTGTTCACACTTCCTACTCCCATTATTTTAGGAAATTGAACCCATTTCTTCCCGACTTTCAATCATTTCATTATTTTAATTATTTCTGATGGGAGGGGGGAGAAGAGGGAGTAACCGGGGTGGGACTGACTGGTCCTTGATTATGCTGGTGAGGCAGCGTGAAATGTAGGTGGAGTCAATGTAAGGGAGGCTAGTTGGTGTGATGGTCCAAGATGATTTCCCTGATGCAGCAGTTTACCTCAAAATATCATCAGCTGCCTATTGCACAAATTGTGGCATAATATTGAGAGCTGGAGCCCATGCTATCCAAACCCTGTCTTAAGGCTAAGGCTGTGGCGCGACGATAATCCCAAAATGAAGGCTAGGAGCCGGGTGTTTTGGGAGGTATTTTAATCGCTGTCCTTCTCCTGACCAGATGAGTCAGCAAGAGGGAGATTGCACCTATCCCCTGCCTTTTATCCCTGCAGGTAAGGGCCACCCCCGGACTCATCCATTCCCGTGCCGAGGGGTTAGATAGTGGAAATGGCCCGACCCTTGGGAGTTGCCACAGGAACCACCCCCCCAGAACAAGAGGCACAAAACGCATCAGCGGGTGTACAACCCGACCGGACCGCGTACGGAAGTCAGCCGACAGAGTCTGACACACTGGTGGGGGGACAGGCGGAGGGAGCCGCGAAGGGGGGGCGACCTCATGGCCAAGGCTGGGCAACCAGCACCGGCTGGTTAATGTGCCGGTTTTAACCGGTCAACCGACACGGCCTCCGGCCGGCCCCCCATGTCCAACATAAAGGTCTCCTGTCCGTGATCCAGCACCCGGAACAGGCCTTCATATGGCCTCTGGAGTGGCGCCCAGTGGGCATCACGGCGCAGGAAAACATAGGGGCAGTCCCGGAGGGCCGATGGCACGTGCGGGCGGGTGGAATGTCCCACGGCGGGACGTCGGCACGGGCGTGGGCCTGCCAACTCGCTCACGAAGACGCTGTAGGGTGGATGAGGGCAGTCCCTGCTGCCCCGGCGCCGACGGCACGAACTCCCCGGACACCGTGAGTGGCGACCCGTAAATGAGCTCCACTGAAGACGAGCCCAAGTCATCCTTAGGCGCAGTTTGGATGCCCAGCAAGACCCACGGCAGTGCGTCCATCCAGTCCAGGCGGAGAGTCTCGCCTTCAGCGCTGCCTTGAGCTGCCGGTGGAACCTCTCCACCAGTGGGTGATAGGCCGTGGTGTGGTGCAGCCACACACAAAACAGGTGAACCATGGCCGACCACAGCTCAGAGGTGAACTGTGGCCCCCGGTCCGAGGAGATGTCCACCAGCACCCCAAAGCGAGCAATCCAGTGCGCGGACAACGCACGAGCGCACGTAGCCGTTGAAGTATCAGCTAGCGGTATGTCCACCATCTTGAGGTGGTGGGTGATGCCCCGGGAAGGCGGGAGAGGCCCCACAATGTCCACATGGAGGTGGTCGAAACACTGGCGTGGTAGACCGAACTCCTGGAGGGGCACCCGGTCATGGCGCTGGATTTTCGCCGTCTGGCACGGAATGCAGGTGCGGGCCCAGAGGCCAACCTGCTTGCGCAGACCGCGCCACATGATCCGAGCAGCCACGAGTGCCGTCGTCGCCTGGATGGATGGGTGAGCCAGCCCGTGGATCACGTCGAAAACCCGCCGGTGCCAGGCGACAGGGACGATGGGTCGCGGCTAACCGGACGACATATCGCACAGGATTGTTGTTCCCCCAGGGCCGAGAGGGACATCCTCAAGGCGAAGGCCGGAGATGGCAGTCCTGTAGGCGGGCATCTTCCCGTCCGTGAGCTGAGCCTAGGCCAGAGCCGAATAGTCAATGCCAGGCGAACCTCGAAAATGGCGTAGACGGCGGGGCGGGACAACGCGTTGGCCACCCGGTTCCTCTTCTCCTCGATGAAGCGGATGGAGGTGGTGTACTCGGAGATGTCCGCCACCTGCTGCTGCTGTCGTGCGGACCAGGGGTTGAAACCTTTGCCAGGGCAAATGTGAACGGCTTGTGGTCCGTGTAAGCGGTGAATGGGCAGCACTCCAGGAAGTAGCGGAAGTGGCGCACCGCCAGGTACAGAGCCAGGAGCTCGCGGTTGAAAGCACTGTACTTTGTTTGGACGTGGTTGAGGTGCCGGCTGAAGAAGGCCGGGGGCCGCCAACTCCCGTCCGTCAGTTGTTCCAGCATCTTCCCGCGGGTGCACCAGCAATGCAGCCCCAGCAAGGGCCTCCTTCACGCCATCAAATGTCGCCACTGCCTCGTTGGTCACTCGGTGTCCTTACGCCCACCCGCCAGAAGTTGATACAGCGGCCGCATGATGTGGGCAGCGGATGACACAAAACGGTGATAAAGCCCACCATCCTGAGGATCGTGCACAGTGTATGGACAGGGATGGCATTGACCATGTCCAGCAGGGGAACCGCCCCTTGTGAAGCCATGCAGTGGCCGAGGAAGTCGATGGTGGTCACCCCAAACCGGCACTTGGCGAGGTTGACAGCCAAACGCTGACAGAGCTGCCGGAGGTGGGCACAGTGCTCCTGCCGCGAGCGGCTGGCCACCAAGATGTCGTCAAGGTAGAGGCCGTGTCAACGCAAGTCGAGGCCGCGACACACCCCGAGCATTAACCATTGGAATGCCTGCGCGGCGTACTTAAGGCCGAACGGCATCCCCATGAACTTGTACAGTCCCAACGGCGTAATGATTGCTGTCTTGGGCACATCCTCCGGGTGGACCAGGATCTGGTTATAACCCCGCACCAAATCCACTTTGGAGAAAATAGTAGCCCCTGCCAAATGGGCGTTGAAGTCCTGGATGTGGGGCACGAGGTATCGGTCTGCGGTGGTAGCAGCATTCAGCCGCCGATAATCCTCGCAAGGTCGCCAGCCCCCCCTTGCATTAGGGACCATGTGGAGTGGGGACGCCCACGGGCTCGGGGTACTATTTTCTCCAAAGTGGATTTGAAGAAGGCTGCGCGTTCGAATCTCGTCGGTGTTACCCATGTGGCGCGGCGATAATCCCGAAATGAAGGCGAGGAGCCAGGTGTTTCGGCAGGTATTTCAATCGCTGTCCTTCTCCTGACCAGATGAATCTGCAAGAGGGAGATTGCACCTAAACCCCTGCCCTTCATCCCTGTAGCTAAGGGCCGTCCCCGGACTCATCCATTCCCGTGCCGAGGGGTTCGATAGTGAAATGGCCCGACCCTTGGGAGCCGCCACAAGGCAATGGTTGCTGTAGCAATTGTCAGAGCTCAGGTAAAGGCTCCTTGTTGAATTACCAATCACTCAAGGAGTTCCCCTCACTGCATCCGGAGGAGAAATATGCCCGTTGAAGTTTTGCTGTGGAAAAGCATCCTGCACAATGCCATTTTCCTCCTTCCTCTGTCAACTATTCCTACTCTTCCCTTATCCTTGCTGCAACTCATAGTGTTCCAACATCAAAAGGAGCCCCCCCCCCCCCACCCCACCCCTCCCCCAGACCACCCAAGACTGCAATAAAGCTGTGGAGAAAGCAGCCAAAAATAGGGAAGCGCATATAAAAATTTATTCTCTGATGTTAGAATTAGGTTTTGCCGTTATAAATCTCACCATATGTTAACTAGCAGGCTCAAATGACAAGCCAGCAACGAACCTGTATTTTGTAGATGAGGCTTTCAAAAAGTATTGTTAAGAAGGCCAAATGGCCTATTCCTGTTCCATTTTACGTATTTTATGTACTAGTGCTGAAGAGTCATTCCTTTCATTGAAAGATATAGCACGGAACTAGGCCTCTCAGCTCACCGATTCTACACCGACCATCAACCACCTGTATGCAGTAATCCTATATTAATCCTATTTATTTATTCTCCTAACATCTCATCAGCTCTCTCCAGATTCTTCCTTAAGGCACAGATAGGGTAGACAATCAAAATAGTTTTTCCAAGGATGGAACTATCAAATACTAGAGAGCATAGCTCTAAGGTGAGAGGGGCGGAGTTTATATGAGATGTTCAGGGCAAGTTTTTTTTTTCACACAGAGGGTTTGAATGTCTGGAGGTGGTGGTGAAGGAAGATATGATATTGGTGTTCACGAGATTTTCTGTTAGGCACATGGAGAGATATGGATTATGTGCAAGCAGATCAAAGATGGTCTTGGAATCATGTTCGGCACAGACACGATAGGCCAAAGCATTCTATGTATAACTCATCTACATAGTATAGTAAACAATATATAATGGTAGGTTAACCTACCAACCAGCATATCTTTGGGACATGAGAGGTAACTGGAGCACCTGGAGGATGTTCATATGATTACAGGGAGAGCATGAAAACTCTACACACCCCAGGTTGGGATTAAATCCTGGTCTCTGATAGAATGTTTTAATTAGTGATTTATGTAGTTATGGCATTACTCTGGATACCTATAAGGCAGTTCAAGCTGAAATGATCAGCAAGCAATCCCAGACTGCAATGAGTGTGCATGCCTCTGAAAACTTTGGCACAAATTTTGTTTCTGAAAAATAAGTAAAGCACTCACTGTATTTCAAGAACAAATATTTATCTTGTTTGTTTTATGTACATGTATCCTGATGTGGGACTTGCAATGTATTTTCTATTTAGTTGCATATTTCTTTTAATTGCAACAGGATTGATTGGATTTGAAAGGGGCTCTCAGAATTACATTTTATTGGAAAATTGCTTTCAGTTGTTTGCACAATGTTTACCATAGTAGGAGTTGTGCATCTACTCGATGACTAAAATACAGAGCCACTAAAGTCTGTGCAATGTTGGAATGTACATTGAGAAGGGGATCTAAGGAGGCTAACCATTGATATCAGGAGGGTAGATCTGTGAGCAAACATTTGGCATTATCATGTGGGGAGATATGAAACTGCCCATTTTGTCAGGAAAAACGAAAAGGAGGCACGTATTGTAAATGAGAAGAGATTACAGAGATCTGAGGTGCAGATTGGTATTTGTTAACTAGTGCGTCATATGCAAAAGGCTGGCATCCAGTTCCAGTGAGTAAGTAGGAAACCTATTGTTTATTGCTTGGGAAAATGAATGGAAAGGTAGAGAGCTGGGACTTTGGTTCTTATAAGGGCCTGGCGAGACATCATTTGGGCACCTAACTGGTCTCCTGAGCTAAAAAATGATGTTTCTATGTTAAAAGCAATTCAGATAAGGTTTACTGGACTAATACTTGGAATGAGTGGGTTGCCTTAGAGGGATAGATTGGACTGGCATGGCTTGTATCCACTGACATTTGGAAATGTGAGGCAGGACTTGATTAAAACATCGCCGATTCTGGGGAATCCTGACTGGCTACTGGGTTTAGAGAGGATGCTTCATTTTGAGGAAGAATCTAGAACTAGAAATCACCATTTAAAACTAAGAGCACAGACATTGATGATTTTCTTTTGGCTTTGTGACACAGTAACACTGGAATGGTGGTGGAAGCAGATCTTTGGAATATCTTTAAGGTACGTATCAGTGAATACTAGATAAACAAATGGGGGTAAAGAATATGGTGTAGAAATTGCCATCAGGTCAGCCATTAAATGGCAATGTAGGCTTGAGGAGGCAAATGGTGTAAGATTATTTTACACTAGAACTTGTTGTTTAGATTGTTTTTCTACATTCCATTTTATGGTTATTGGATTCTTAAGAATGTCAATGTAAGTGTAGGTGTAAATCTCAACATAATTTTAGTTAATGCAAATCCAGGTCTCCACAAATAGCCTTGTAATGATGGACGTACACAGCTGTAAATTCTTTAACAGCCAAATGCTTTCGTCAAATAACTGAGAGGTTCCAAAGTCATTTTTACAGATATGCCCAATCCTCATTAAGGCTTGATTGTACTAACGTATGGTGTGATTTGACTGAACAGCTCGCAAACAAAGTTTTCCACCGTATCTCGGTACACATAACAATAATAAAATAAAGCCAATACCAACCATAATAGTGTGCTTAAACTAAACTAATAAATGCAAGTGGACACACTAACTCCAGGAAGTGTTAATAATTTCATGAAGAAATCTAATAAGCAATGAATCCAAGTCAATAGGCATTTTTAAAGCGGAGATTGACATATTCTTGGTTATTAAGGGTGTCAGGGGTTATGGGGTGAAGGCAGGAGAATGCGGTTGAGAAGGAAAGATAGATCAGCCATGTTTGAATGGTGGAGTAGACTTGATGGGCCAAATGGCCTAATTCTGCTCCTAGAACCCATGAACGTATAAGCAGTGGTCTTATCATTAACCTAACATTGCCCTTTATCAAGTTTTGATTCCATGTATTAGTTTCTAATTGACGAAATACAAAGTGTACCAGTCACTTTCAATGTAAGAGAATGCCAAATTGAACAGTAACCATAATCTTCAAACACAACGACAGAATGCTCATTGGTTTTTAGTTGTGCAAGCTGATGAAAAGCTGAATGTTTTCGCTTGATGGTAGATGTTATTGGCAAGTATGATGTTGTGGGAATCACTGAGACATGGCTGCAAGAGGGCCAGGGCTGGGAAATGAATATTCAAGGGTATACCTCCTATCGAAACGACAGACAGGTGGGCAGAGGGGGTGGGGTTGCCTTGTTGGTGTGGAATGAAACTCAGTTCCTTGCAAGGGGTGACATTGAAACAGGAGATGTGGAGTCAGTATGGATAGAACTAAGGAATTGTAAGAGTAAAAATACCATAATGGGACTAATCTATAGGCCCCCAAACAGTAGCCTGGACACAGGGCGCAAGTTGAATCAGGACTTAAAATTGGCATGTAGTAAAAGTAATGCTGTAGATGTTCATAGAAAATCATAGAAAATAGGTGCAGGAGTAGGCCATTCAGCCCTTCGAGCCTGAGGTTGTTATAGGAGATTTCAACATGCAGGTAGACTGGGAAAATCAGGTTGGTACTGGAGCCCCAAGAAAGGGACTTTGTAGAGTGCCTTCTTGATGGATTATTTGAACAGCTTGTATTGGAGCCTACCAAGGAGAAGGCAATTCTGGATTTAGTGTTATGTAATGAACCGGATTTGATAAAGGACCTCGAGGTTAATGAGCCATTAGGAGGCAGTGACCATAACATGGTCAGGTTTAATCTACAATGGGAGGGAGAAGAGCAGGTCGGAGGTGTCAGTGTTGCAGTTGAATAAAGGGGACTACGGGCCATGAGGGAGGAGCTGGCCAAAGTTGACTGGAAAGATACACTAGCAGGGATGACAGTGGAACAAAAATGGCAGGTGTTTCTAGGAATAATACAGAAGGTGCAGGATCAGTTCATTCCTAGGAGGAAGAAAGATTCCAAGGGGAGAAAGGGCCGACCATGGCTGACAAGGGACGTCAGGGACAGTATAAAAATTAAAGCGAAGAAGTACAACGTAGCAAAGATGAGCAGGAAGCAAGAGGATTGGGTAATGTTTAAAGAACAACAGAAGATAACCAAAAAGACAAAACGGGGAGAAAAGATGAGGTACGAATGGAAGATAGCCAAGAATATAAAGCAGGATAGTAAAAGCTTCTTTAGGTATGTGAAGAGGAAAAAATTAGTTATGATCAAAGTTGGACCCTTGAAGACCAAAAAAGGTGAATTTATTATGGGGAACAAGGAAATGGCAGATGAGTTGAACAGATACTTTGGATCTGTCTTCACTAAGGAGGACACAAACAATCTTCCTGATATAGTAGTGGCCAGAGGATCTGGGGTGACAGAGGAACTGAAGGAAATCCACATTAGGCAGGAAATGGTGTTGGATAGACTGATGGGACTGAAGGCTGATAAATCCCAAGGGCCTGATGGTCTGCATCCCAGGGTACTTAAGGAAGTGGATCTAGAAATCGTGGATGCATTGGTGATAATTGTCCAATGTTCTATCGAATCAGGATCGGTTCCTGTGGATTGGAGGGTAGCTAATGTTATTCCACTTTTTAAGAAAGGCGGGAGAGAGAAAATGGGGAATTATAGACCAGTTAGCCTGACATCGGTGGTGGGGAAGATGCTGCAGACAATTATAAAAGATGAGATAGCCATACATTTGGATAGCAGTAACAGGATCGGTCCGAGTCAGCATGGATTTACGAAGGGGAAATTATGCTTGACTAATCTTCTGGAATTTTTTAGATGTAACTAGGAAAATGGACAAGGGAGAGCCAGTGGATGTAGTGTACCTGGACTTTCAAAAAACATTTGATAAGGTCCCACATAGGAGATCAGTGGGCTAAATTAGCGCACGGTATTGGGGGTAGAGTGCTGACGTGCATAGAGAAGTAGTTGGCAGACAGGAAACAAAGAGTAGGGATTAACGGGTCCCTTGCAGAATGGCAGGCAGTGACTAGAGGGGTACCCGCAAGGCTCGGTGCTGGGACCGCAGCTACTGTATTTACAATATACATCAATGATTTGGATGAAGGGATTCAAAGTAACATTAGCAAATTTGCAGATGACACAAAGCTGAGTGGCAGTGTGAACTGTGAGGAAGATGCTATGAGAATGCAGAGTGACTTGGACAGGTTGGGGGAGTGGGCAGACACATGGCAGATGAAGTTTAATGCAGATAAATGTGATGTTATCCACTTTGGTAGCAAAAACAGGAAGGCAGATTACTATCTAAATGGCATCAAGTTGGGAAAAGGGGAAGTACAACATGATCTGGGGGTCCTTGTACATCAGCCTATGAAAGTAAGGATGCAGGTACAGCAGGCAGTGAAGAAAGCGAATGGCATGTTGGCCTTTATAATAAGAGGAATCGAATATAGGAACAATGAGATCCTTCTGCAGTTGTACAGAGCCCTAGTGATACCACACCTGGAGTATTGTGTGCAGTTTTGGTCCCCTAATTTGAGGAAGGACATTTCTTGCTGTTGAGGGAGTGCAGCGTAGGTTCACAAGGTTAATTCCTGGGATGGCGGGACTGTCATATGCTGAGAGAATGGAGCAGCTGGGCTTGTACACTCTGGTTTAGAAGGATGAGAGGGAATCACATTGAAACATATAAGATTGTTAAGGGCTTGGACACACTAGAGGCAGGAAACATGTTCCCGATGTTGGGGGAGTCCAGAACCAGGGGCCACAGTTTAAGAATAAGGAGTAAGCCATTTAGAACAGAGACGAGGAAACACTTTTTCTCACAGAGAGTGGTGAGTCTTTGGAATTCTCTGCCTCAGAGGGCGGTGGAGGCAGGTTCTCTGGATGCTTTCAAGAGAGAGCTAGATAGGGTTCTTAAAAATAGGGGAGTCTGGGGATATGAGGAGAAGACAGGAAGGGGTACTGATTGTGGATGATCAGCCATGATCACATTGAATGGCGGTGCTGGCACGAAGGACCAAATGGCCTACTCCTGCACCTATTGTCTATATTATTAACTAATCAAGCAGCATGACGTGCCAAAAATTGACTGATTCCAAACAAACTGTTGTAACCTTACATAAATCACTGGTGACGCTACAGTTAAAACCGATATGCAATTTTAGGCACCCAGCCTTTAAGAAACAAGAAGGAGAATTCTGGCAGTAACTTGCCACCAATCTTCCACCCAAGATGCAGTGAAACCCCAGATTCAATGCCACAAGCAGCTTTCCAGTCATGCTTGGGCTCATTTGATGTTTGTTCAGCACAGATCCATCTGCCACCAACATCGCAATTACTCTGACTTAATTCATCATTGTGCCCCCTCTCATTGACATCATTAAGCATCTTTACATGCCTCTAGTAAACTTTCCAACTCCCACTCACAATAATGTGCCATAAAAAACACTTTATAATGCATGAAAAATAAACTTTGCTGCGCTTGCCCAAAAAAACACTTGTGGCATAGGTAGAATGCTCAATCATAAACTGCTACATGTACAATTCAGAGGTAGATCGACAAATCTAAAAAATCGTAAAGTATATAATTAACATTCTCCAGTAATGGGAATGACTAAATGCTTAGGTTACTTAGCCCACTTATGAATAACTTCTATGTTCAACATTCTGTAGTGCAAATCATCCTATTTATACCATTGGACGGGTTACATGCTGTTGAAAATATGATGATGATGAACAGCAACATACACAAAAGGCACAAAAGGTAGAATTAGCTTCCTACCCTCTTCCACCTTCAGAATGGACTCATTTTGAACTAAGCATTGCAAAAACTAAATGCTAAGAGAGTGACGTGCTGCTGGCCTAAAATACCACTGGCTTGTATCATTTTCACTTTAATTAGAACTTTTAAACTGTGTTAAACTTTCGTAAATATGCAAGCTTCCTAATTCATTTAACAAGCCAAATAACTGCGGATGCAGGAAATATACAACTCTCAATACCTAGTTAAACGAGGCTGACCTGATCAGATGAAATTGTGACGTTTCCACCTCTCTGTGAACACTGTTCAGTTCAGCACGAGAGGCCATTTCCTGTGGAGGACGGCAATGTATTACACTCAGGGGGGAACGCCACCTCCACAACTGTCAGAATCTGCTACGGAGGAGAATGAATGTTTTACAGAATTTTCCAATAGCATTGCAAATAAATAAAAGATAAATATTTGTGTTTCCGGATCATAAAATGTTGCCTGACAACTAGTTTCTAATTCGCTGCTCACCTATGCCCAGCCTTTATGTAGCATTATACATTTTTCATTGCCTCTCAGGTATATCTATAGTTTTATGTTAAAGCTGTTGAACAAGTTGATCCTTGCCATGCTCATATCTTCTAAGGTCATGTATCAAACCTTTGCAACAGAAGGGTGGCCACGATTGAGTTACTTTCTTGGAAGATTGGTTTCCAATGCCAATACTAATTATGACTTGCCTGATATGAACTGGAGCTCAGAGGTGCAATCAGGGTCGGTGGTGGACTTTGCAGAATGGTCAAAGATATGCCAATCTGTGGAAGATTACTCACATAGAGTATGGCATTCGGAATGACACCGGGTCGACAAAGACCACATGGACACTCTCAGTAGGGTGAACTCGCTGATATTGGTTTATTTATAGTGACATGACAATAGTGACAAAAAATGACCAGGTCCATGAGGGGGGCAGTTCCTCATCGTCAATGTGCGTGCATGTGAGGTGCAAACGGCAAACTCGGGCTTGCCCTGGCGACTAAGTCATGGCCTCTAAAGAGGCCTCTGAAGTCTTGGGCTTATCCTGGAGGCACATTCCTGGTCTCGGAGGAGGTGGCGCGGCTACCTCAGGCTTGTGCCTGCAGCTTTCACTTGCCTCAAATGGAGGTAATGCCGGTCTCAGGCTTGGCCTGGCAGCTCAGTCAGCAGCTCTGTCCAGGTGGGCGATGTTTTCCGGCAGCCAGACGGTGGTTATGATGCCAAATTGTTGGGTTCTCCTGGCCCGTCTGCCGGTGAAGGGGATCAGAGCGGCACCCAAGTGAGGAGGCGCTGTCACAAGAGACGTCAAATTCAATTTCAGCCATTTAAAAAAATGCATATGCAGGATGATGTTTTCCAACCCTGTCGGCACTGTAATATGTGGAATGTTGCTTGAAGACGGTCAGCCATATTTGTGGAAGAACTGTTCTCTCCCTGGTGGTCAAGGAAATGAAACCTCAGAATGTCCTTACTGCTAGATTTTTCCAAGCAACCACAGCCTTGTCTCCCAATCTGAACTCACCACCGTATCGGGAGGGGAGGGGGGGAGTGGGGGGGGTACAGAACTTGGGAATGAATGATCTCATCTGAATAGTCTGCACGGATAAAGTGGCCTATCAGGTATTAGGATTGGCCACATTGCTGATTTCTAAGCGTGCAGACAAGTTGTTTGGATCACCAGGAGAACCTCCTTGTGGCGAATCCCATATTTCTCCGAAGCACAGTAATCTTTCATCATGAGAGAGTTTGCGTTGCTGGACATTTTCAGCCTGAGGGAGAGTTTCTGGTCGACCACAATTACTTTCTATTTCCCAGCTGCTTATTCCAGTTTGCTTTCCCTGACTGCACAAGCTGAAACAGAGTTAAGAGCCACCAAATGACAAATAGTCGCACAAAATATCATAAATACTGATGATTTGTTGCTTACATTTGTTGTTGCCTTGAACAGTAAGCTGTTGTAGTGACTTCATTGTCACATGTGGATTGTCACCTTGTCATGGTGGAGAAGCTTGTGTGGACCTGAGATCCTGAGGGCGATGCCGTCTGGAGCTATGCTCCTGGTAGGGCCACCCGTGGCGGTAAGGTCGAGGGGGAGGTTTCTGACAAAGAGCAATCCAACCAAGACTTCAACGGTGGAACAGGCGGAGGACGATGGCTGACCTTAGTGGAGCGTCACAACGGCTGGGAAGGGGGATGAAGGCTGCAACAGAAAAGGGTCTCCGGTCGTCTTGGACTCCATGCTATTGGATCCTGACCCAGATCTGTGAAGGACCGTGGGGTGGTTGTCCATGCACAAGTCTCCCCACGTTAAATAAAGTCACTCACAGGCATCCTCCATATGTGGAATTCACCCTGGAGACACCCATGGTCAGCCACAACCGACGAAATCGTACAAAGAGAAGACAACTTATGGTGTTGGGAAAAGAGCAGCAAGGAGACCGCTGGCCAAGACGTGGCGCATGGAGGTGAGCAGGGATAAGAGGACTGGAGGGACAAGACTATCAGAGCAATATTCTGGTTCATCATCTGCAGCCACATCTCCCATCTGAACAGAGGAACATGGCATTGTCCCAAAGGGATATAATGGACTTCTTTGCAAAGAGGTGCTGTCCATAATCTGCTTACAAAATCACCGCTCCCATTGTAAACCATGTGCAGTGGTTATAAACAACATGTACAGTAACCCTGATTTTCCATATGGTGCTCTGCGGGGCCACAATAAGGAGAGGTGGAATAGAACTGATAGGGAGTATGTGGCCAGGAGCCAGCATGGAGCTGATATGCTGAATGACCTCCTTCTGTGTTGTTGCACGCGAGTAATACTAAATGTGGTTCTGTTGCAGCACTGGCATCGACTTGTCAAGGTAGAACATTGCTCAGGAATGTCCTTTTCACAAAAGACAAGACAATGCTATCCTAGCTATCCTACACAGTCTACACTCGGGCGTCATCCATGTGATTGAAGGTGTCAGCAACAGTGCCACCAAGTGGCACCTATTCACCAAACCTTGTTTTGAGTTTCCGGTGCAATTTTCATCATCACCTCAGTCAAGCAAGGAACGACAACCTGAATTCCATAGGTCAGGGGAGAGTAACTGTACTTTGATAACAAGGTAGCCTTTGGCTGTATGTGGCATCAAGCAGGTCTAGAAAAATGGATGGCAATGGGTACTAAGTGGTAAAGACTCCATTAAGTGCAGTCAAAGCTCTCATAAATGATTGTGGTGTTTGGACGTCTACCATCCCCAAAATCATGGCTGTGTCCTATGCCTAATTATCTTCAGGAACTTTATCAATGTCCTTCCTTCTGTCATGAGTCTAAATGGCAATATTCGCAAAAGGTTAATTTGCAAGTTGAGTTGGTAATAAGGAAGGGAGATGCCATATTAGCATTCATTTTGAGAGGACTAGAATATAAAGGCAAGGACGTAATGCTAAGGCTTTATAAGGCACTGGTCAGACCTCATTTGGAGTATTGTGAGCAGTTTTGGGCCCCATGTCTGAGAAGGGATGTGCTGGTTTTGGAGTGTCCAGTGAGGTTTACGAGAATGATCCCGGGGATGATTGGGTTAATTTATGATCAGCTCTGGGCCTGTACTCACTGGAGTTAGAAGGATGAGGGGGTATCTCATTGAAATCTACTGGATAATGATAGATATGTTTCCACTCGTGGGAGAGTCTAGGACCAGAGGGCACAGTCTCAGAATAAAAGGGTGTACCTTTAGAAAGGAGATGAGGAGACATTTCTTTATCCAGATGGTGGTGAATCTGCTTCCAAGATGGCGCACAATACAGGCCATAGAAGCAGATTAGCAAACTCGTATTGCAATCGCTCCATGTTCTTAAATTTGTAATCCTACAGCAGCATTTCTTACTTTAACTATATATACACTGTAAATGGATTGATTGTAACCAGATATTGTCTTTCTGCTGACTGGTTAGCATGCAACAAAAAGCTTTCCACTGTACCAGTACGCGTGACAATAAACTGAATTGAGCTGAACTAAACTGAACTGAATCTGTGGAATTCATTACCGTGGACGGCTGTGGAGGCCATGTCATTAGGTATTTTTAAAGTGAAGATTGACAGATTCTTGATTGGTATGGATACCAAAGGTTACAGGGGGGCAGGCCAGAGAATGAGGTCAGTTGGCATTACTCACTCACTACAACAAGGAAGAAGGTCAATCAGCCATGATTGGATGGCAGAGTAGACTCGACAGGCCAAATGGCAAAGTTCTGCCCCTTGAACCAATGAACTTTTGAACTTCACTAATAATTGTGCCTTCTTCGATTACAAACCTAACACCTCGGCAAATGAGACAGTCCAACCCGTCAAGGAGCAGGACCTGGACAATACTGTATATAAGTATGCACTAATAATTACCGTAACATTCACACCACAGAAATGCCAGACAGGCCATTGCAAACAGTATGGAGTCTTGTCAAATCACCTACTTTTTAACATTCAACAGCATTTGTTTTTTTGCTGAGCCCCCTCAATTATCCGATGAGGATACCACTGACCAGAAACTGACTACTTAAATATCATGGCTGCCTGGACAAGGTTATCTGGGTAATACATTGGCATGCAAGAGTGGGGGCACTGCCTTGGCAGCTACGGCTCACCTGCAGTCCGTCTGTCCTTTCTTTTGTTGTTGTTTTCAAGGCCTGTTTTAGCTTGTTAATTTGAGTTATTAGGTTGTCTATGTGTGTGTGTGTGGGGGGTGGGAGAAACGTGTTTTAGTCTCTTCCTTCGGGGGGGATGCGACTTTTCTTGTCGTATCGCCCATCGCCGTCTCCGTCTCTGTCTGCGCTGAGGGCTAATGGCGGAGCTGGCGGCCTCCAACTGCGACCGACCTCGAGGGTCCGGAGGAAGAGCCAGCCAGGACTTACCAGCGCGAGGCTGGCCAACTTCGGGGCTGAGGCGTGTTCCGGCGGCCCGACTCGGAGCTGTGGCGGCGGCCCTGTGGACGACATAGTCGGGAGCTCGCAGGTCACAGGTTGGTGACCTGTTTCTCCGGACCTCCCGCATCAAGAGTTTCTTCCACTGGACTGGACTGGAGGGCGGCAGCTTCGACCGCCCCGGGCCGCGGAGCACGGTTGAACCGCGGGACTTACTTACCATCATCTGGTGGAATCACAACATCGGAGGCCTGGATCGCCTCAGCGCAGAGGAAGAACAAGAAGGGAAGCGACAAAGACTTAAGATTTTTGCCTTCCATCACAGTGAGGAGGTGTCTGGTGAACTCACTGTGGTGGATGTTAAATTTGTGTTTATTGTGTGTTTTGTTATTTTATTATATGTATGACTGCAAGGCAACGAAAGGTCTGAATGACAATAGAGTTTCCAAGATTCCAAGATCATCTGCAGGAGACAAGTCAGGATTGTGATGGACTACTTCCTACTTGCCTGGAGGCTCTCAAGAAGCTCAATAGCAACCAGGACAAAGCCACATGCTTGTCTTCAATCCTGTATACCATCTCCAAAGTCCACTACAATTACTCACTAAGACTACTCTCACAACACCTCCAAGAACTGCAAGTCTATACCAAGAAGGACAAAGGGTTTGGGCACTTCACTACCCAATGATATTGTGGGAGCATCTTCAGCAGATGGGGGCATTTAGGGATGGCCATAAATGCTGGCTTTGCAGAATGTTTTGATCATGAAAAATAAATCAAGCAAAGTCTGAAGAAGAGTCTCGACCCGAAACGTACCCATTCCTTCTCTCCAGAGATGCTGCCTGTCCCGCTGAGTTATTTTGCGTCTATCTTCAGTTTAAACCAGCATCTGCAGTTACTTCCTACAAAATCAATGCACACCTCATTTTAGCGAACGCATTCAATGTAAAGCAGCCTCATGCAATTTCAGGTATTTTTAGCCAGTTTCATTATCTCGTTGCAGGAGAATTGAATCATTCAGATGGCAGGGCCAGTCTTCTCTGTGACCTCTTGTCAATGACCCACATCATTCAGGGGTGGCCGTGCATGCACAAATAAATTTTGTGCGAGTGAAATCAAAACATGCGTTGCAATCAGTACATGTCTAAATAATCCTGCTCAGCAGCAACATGCAGAGAGCACGGACTAAATTCAGACCAAAGTGCATCATGTTAAAAGAATTTTTGGGTCGGTATTATCAACAAAATAACACACCATCAGTACTGTCATATGCGAACATACATTATGTGTTTAAGCAGTCAAAAAAGTACATGGAAATCAGGAAGGATGCAGAGAAGAGGAAGGTATAAGTGGGAACAAAAAGGGCAGCAGATGCTGGAATCTGATGAGGAAGGTCGTAAGTGGAACCAAATCTTGGGCAGACATCAACATTGGGGAGCAAGAGTGTCAGTTTTTCTCCCCCTGAAATACACTTGAGAATTCAGCAGATTTATTCATTTGTCATCCCTACTCATGACTAAAAAAGTGAATTTTTTAAAAACTGCCGATGCTAGATGACTACAATAAAAAACAAATACCCCATAGGTCAAGCAACATCTGCAGAAAGCTAAACAGAGTTAGTATATCGGTTCTGATACTGCCTGACCTGCTAAGAATTTCCAGCATTTTGTTTTTATTGCCAATGATTAATTTGTCATTTTCCTAATTTCAACTTATTACATTTAATAAGAAATTACATTTAAATTAGATAAATGCTGTAGTCATAGAAACATAGAAACATAGAAACATAGAAATTAGGTGCAGGAGTAGGCCATTCAGCCCTTCGAGCCTGCACCGCCATTCAATATGATCATGGCTGATCATCCAACTCAGTATCCCGTACCTGCCTTCTCTCCATACCCTCTGATCCCCTTAGCCACAAGGGCCACATCCAACTCACTCTTAAATATAGCCAATGAACTGGCCTCAACTACCCTCTGTGGCAGAGAGTTCCAGAGACTCACCACTCTCTGTGTGAAAAAAGTATTTCTCATCTCGGTCTTAAAGGATTTCCCCCTTATCCTTAAGCTGTGACCCCTTGTCCTGGACTTCCCCAACATCGGGAACAATCTTCCTGCATCTAGCCTGTCCAACCCCTTAAGAATTTTGTAAGTTTCTATAAGATCCCCTCTCAATCTCCTAAATTCCAGAGAGTATAAACCGAGTCTATCCAGTCTTTCTTCATAAGACAGTCCTGACATCCCAGGAATCAGTCTGGTGAACCTTCTCTGCACTCCCTCTATGGCAATAATGTCCTTCCTCAGATTTGGAGACCAAAACTGTACGCAATACTCCAGGTGTGGTCTCACCAAGACCCTGTACAACTGAAGTAGAACCTCCCTGCTCCTGTACTCAAATCCTTTTGCTATGAAAGCTAACATACCATTCGCTTTTTTCACTGCCTGCTGCACCTGCATGCCTACTTTCAATGACTGGTGTACCATGACACCCAGGTCTCGCTGCATCTCCCCTTTTCCTAATCGGCCACCATTTAAATAATAGTCTGCTTTCCTGTTTTTGCCACCAAAGTGGATAACCTCACATTTATCCACATTATACTGCATCTGCCAAACATTTGCCCACTCACCCAGCCTATCCAAGTCACCTTGCAGTCTCCTAGCATCCTCCTCACAGCGAACACTGCCCCCCAGCTTAGTGTCATCCGCAAACTTGGAGATATTGCCTTCAATTCCCTCATCCAGATCATCCAGTCAGATTTGAATTCAGCTTTCAACAGTACAAGAAGTCTACAATTTCACCACCACGATACACAAATGTTCCGGTTAAAAGATTGTCACAGGGACACAATATAAACATTTCATACAGAAGTTGCTTGAATGCTACTATAAAACTTCATAAGATCCACTAAATTGTTAGAAATGCATGTTGACTGAAACACCATGTTATAGATTTCTTTGAAAATGTGACTAAAGAAAATGTTCCTCCAGCTGGGCTTTTGCATCAGTTGCACATGCGCTCGCGCACACACACACACACACTCTCACACTCACTCTCACACTCACACACACACACACAATCATTGATCCAGCTGTTGTATTATCAATTTTTAGATAAGAAAAACTTATTCTGTAGAGAACAGGACAAAAAAATCTTGCTTTAGGGCCTGTCCCACTATATGAGTTTACCCAAGAGCTCCCGGAGTTAAATAAAAAATCAAATACGTGGTAAGTACGTAGAATGTACATAGCGGGTACGTCGATGCTCGGGACGTCTCTTAGTGGCTCGTAACGTTAATGGCAGGTACTCAGGAAACGCGGTAAGCTCATGAAGTTTTTTCAACATGTTGAAAAACGGCCACGAGAGCTCCGAGTACCTACGAGCGGCTATTTCCGAAATTCTCCAAGTTCGAATCGGGGAACTCGGGAGAACTCGTACAGTGGGACAGGCCCTTTAGAGTTTTGTTTTGGTGTATTCTTGGTGGGAGAAAACACCAATGCATATAGACATAGCACCAAATCAGGTCCCTCTCAAGAAATTGGTTAAAGAGACATTTGAAATATCAAAAGGGTGCTTACACCCAGAAATAAATGGTAAAACAGGACCTGTGGAATTCTCAACAGGATGAGGCTCATTTAGGCACAAGGCCAACATTTTGCATTGCAATTATCACAGTAGAACATCAGTCTCTGGTTGCACTAGCAAACAAACAGCAGCAATGAGGAGCGACTCCAAGACTTAGAATGCCCACGGCATGGAGCAATGTCAGCAACAATTCATCACATCACCAGAATGGTCAAGGTGCACTGCACATGGCTAAACACACTGCTCGCTCCCTCAGTTTCACAGTTACACAGTCATGCACGCAATAACACAAAAATATATGCACAAACACGTGCACACATCCATGCACGACACACAAACACATACTTACACACGCATGCCCACACACACGCAGTGCAAAACACACATAGTCACACCCGCACACAACCACACATCCAAATAAAAGCAAACACTACACACTAACACACATACAACTTGTACAAACACATATAGCCCACAAACACACACACATACACCAACACAGACACAAATAATGACATTCCATTCCAACTCTCAAACATCTCTCCCTTTCAGCCACCCCCTATACGGACTCAAGCTTCCAATGCAGCATAATGTACAGGTTAACTCAATGTCTCACAGCTCAAGTTGTTCTAAAACGGTGTGGAAAGCAAGGGAGATCACCACACAGGAGACGTGTCCTTGTGAGTTCACCATTTTACCAGGCCAGAGCCCATGCTCCTCTTTCAGGGCATAAGGTTCATGGAAATCACTCAGTCAGAATCTGCCAGGTATGCCCATTAACAAATTTCATTTTGATGCTTCCATTCAAAGTGGAGCGAGCACTCCCACCATCTCACCTTCAGTGCAGCCCGGAAGTGCAGCTGCTTTTGCATCGTATCAAGAAAGGTCCTCTATTTCCCGGTACAGAACACCACTATCCAGGGTAGGATGTACTGCACAAAGACAGGAGGAGGGCTAGAATGATGATGAACAATGTGTGCCACACCCACAACACCACTCTTGTGAACGGCAACATGAGGGGTTACTGAATCTGCCACCAATCGATTGGAATCTAACATAGATGTTCAGGTATGCATCCACACTCCCCAAGAAGGCTCAACTGTGGGCCACAATGGGGGCACCTTCCGGGCAAGGCTAAAGCAGATGCACAATTGTATTGTAGATGTGTTTGACCTGCCTGAATCAATATCCTCCTCTGTGCTCAGTGCAGACCCCAGGGACCAAGTTCTCCATGTCCAGCTGCCCACGTGGCATTCTTTGCAAGAGCGCAGCAACAATCTTGTCAAACAATAATGGTTATTGTAGGATAATAGCCATGGTGGAGGCAGAGATGGAGGGCGCATGGATGAAATCTTTCACCCTTATCCGGTCAGATGTCTGATCTCTAGCCCATGAGAGCAGCTTAAAGCTCGAAAACAACACCAATAGAAGCCACGGGTGTCAGGGGTTATGGTGAGAAGGCAGGAGAATGGGATTAGGAGGGAACGATAGATCAGCCATGATTGAATGGCGGAGTAGACTTGATGGGCCAAATGGCCTAATTCTGCTCCTATCACATAACCTGCATCTTCACCAATCGCACATGGGAACAGGTTCAAACTGCACATGATCGTGACTTCTAAAGATATCACCGATCCTTCATCGTCAACCATGCTAAATCCGTGACAAACTGTCAGAATATCTGCACCAGAAGAACTGCACTGATTCAAGAAGGTAGCCCACCACTGCCTTCTCTAAAACAATTAGAGATGGATATTAAGTGGCAATGCAGGTAGTTGTCAGTGATGTCACTAATGAACATCTCAGCAGGTAATTGCAGTCAAAAGCACCCCCTGCCAGCTTGAAGAGTCTGATGAAAGATCCTGACCCGAAATATCACCTATCCATGTTCTCAAGAGAAGCTAGCTGACCTGCTGAGTTGCTCCAGTGTTAGTTTTTGTAAACCAGCTTGTTTCTCCATCTGTCCGCTAGCTTTGCTGGTTGTTGCAGTGCCTTGGAGGATGTCTGTGCAATCTGTGATCCCTAATGCAGATATCTATTTAGCTACCCAATGTCAGCAGAATGTCCCTTTAAGTAGCGAGACGCATGACAAACTAGTGTGTTGCATTCCCATTTGGAATGAAAATGTTATGCAACATTTGCAGTGTGGAGCATTGAGATCTAATTTATGTCATCTTAATCAAAATTGGACACTGCCTGGGGTCTGTCATTAAATGTGAGCCAGGAGGTCAGTGTACCAAAATGGATCTCATCCATAATAGCCCATTATAATCTCACCACTGGTGTCACCTAATCCAGAAATGACCTCAACTGCAATTTACTCAGGGAAAAATTGAATTTCACTTGGTTGGGACCTAAAATACCAGCGATGCGCGATCTAATTTCTAAACTCCTTTACTAAAGCCATGCTCGTTCATTCTAGACTCAGGGTTTCCTCTGCACGCCAGATGTAATGAAGTTTTAAGTGATTCTTTAAACATGTGTTTATGATTTTGCAGTGGAAATGTCCCCTCCTCCTCTAATGTGCATTGTTCTTGAATGCTGACCTTATCGGTCATCCAACAGAGTTATTACACTATCCAACACTCTCAACAAGGAGTGTCGTGCATGGGGATCACATTGCAGAACATATTGGATGAAAAATCATGACCCGAGCAAAACTGATTTCCAAAACACTGGGTGACACTCCCTCCTGAGTGCAACAGATTGTGAAATCATCGCTCATGTATCAGGCAGAGGGGAATTCAAACTATTAGACCTGAACTTGAACCATATATAGTGTACCAATGAACAATGATTACTCAATTATCGTGGAATTCATACCTTTTTTCTGCCAAATGCAGAACTATGAATATAGAATATAGAATATTCATGCTTCTATGTTCCACAAAAGTTATTCACGCACTACAATATTAAATGTTAAGTTTTGCATTCACTAACATTCAATTCAGTGAAGAGTATTTGGGAAACTATTTGAAATTGTGTTTTATACAGCATGAGATCCCATGATCAAAACAATCTTGTGTTGAAGGTTTACAGCTCCAATTCAGAAACACACTCGTTTTGTAGTTTAGTTTAGTTTATTTTTGTGATGTGTACTGAGGTACAGTGAAAAGCTTTCTAGTGCGTGCTATCCAGTAAAAAAAAAAGACTACACATGATTATATTCAAGCTGCCCACAGAATACAGATAAAGCATAAAGGTTACAACATTTAGTGTAAGCTCAAAGTACCCTTCAACAGCCAGGAAGAAATTGTCCCTTCATCTGGAGATATGTGTTTTCAAACTTCTGTACTGCTTGCCTGATGGAAAAGGGGAGAAGAGAGAGTGACCAGGGCAAGACTGGTCTTTGATTAAGCTGGTGGCCTTGCCATGGCAGAGTGTAGTGCAGATGGAGTCAATGCAAGGGTTTATGTGATGGTCTGGGCTATGTCTAAAATTCTCTGCAATTTATTGCAGTCATGGATGGATCTGCTCCCAAAACATGCTGTGATGCATCCCGATAAAATGCTTTCTACGGCGCACCTGTAGAATTTGGTAAGGGTTGTTGGGGACATGCTGAATTTCCGAAGCCTTCCAAGGAACTAGAGGCATTGGTGTGCTTTCTTGGCCATTGCTTCAATGTGGCTGATCCAGGAGAAATTGCTGGTGATATGAATTCCTAGAAGTTTGAAGCTTTAAACTAACTCTACTTTGGTGGGAGGTTCTCAATCTCCTTTCTGTACTCTGTATCATTATTATTTGATATCTGGCACACTACGGGTGATTTCACTGAAAACCTGTAAACAGAGTTGCTTAGTATTTGGCAGCATAGGCATGAGTGATAAGGAGTAGGCATCTTTGCAGGGCATCAATGTTGAGGATTAGAATAGAGGATGACTTGTTACCTACCCCCACTGGTTGTGGTCTGTTGGTCAGGAAGTCGAGGATCCAGTTGCACAGGGGCGTGCTGACTCCGTTCAATGAATTACTATAATGCAGTAGAGTTGTTGTCGGAGAAGGAGAGAGGAACTGGTGTGACAGGGGTTGGTGCAGATATGGTTAGGCTACAATGATACTATTTAAAAAATGTTGCAATATGCAGCATATCAGACAGGAGCTCTGTAAAGAGAAAATGTTAAAATTTCAATCTAGGACCCTTAATAAGTACAGGGTCCTAAATTAACCCAGGTATTTCTTGGATTTTCCTTTACTGATGGTTCCATCGGTCCATCTTTCTTTTACCTCCCATTTAGGAAGCAGCAATTCTCCTAAATTGAAAGAGATGCCTGCACTAATTTTATTTTCCCTCCCAGGATTTCCCCTCTTTTTTTTATCATGTATTTGCAGAAGACAAAGAAGGGTCAACAGCTGGCAAGCCAGGCTCAAATGGCAATACCACAGTAAAGCCCAAACGTTCCTGGAGATAGACAACAAACAGAGCACGCTGCCAAGACCATTCTGCAGTCCATCCATGGAATGATGTGTCAATGACAACTCTGTTGCCTGGAGCTATTGTCTTGGTGCTACCCTGCTTTACATTGTAGATATTCCCTCTTTTTTTATAGCGTAGGAAGGAACTGTAGATGCTGATTTAAACCAAAGTTAGACACAAAAAGCTGGAGTAACTCAGCGGGACAGGGAGCATCCCTGGAGAGAACGCTCAGTCTGAAGAAGGGTCTCGACCCGAAACGTCACCCATTCCTTCTCTCCAGAGATGCTGCATGTCCCTCTGAGTTACTCCAGCCTTTTGTGTCTAACTTTGTTCTATGTTTTACTTGCTTTCAGATAACCTTTACGTAGATGAGATAGTTTATCGCTGGAGCCAGAGATCGATCAACATTTCATTCATTATGCTCATACATTATATTTTACCTTCAAAATCTCAGGTTTTCTTTTGAGTTGGAAATAGACCCTGGTTACTCCTTTAGACTCTCTTCAGAGTGCTCTTCCCAGCTTAATAATACTCGTAGGCACCTCCAGCTGTTGTCAATCTTCAGCCTAAAATTTGATTCTTCTGTCGAACAAGCCATCTAAGGAGACTTGACTAGTTATAGACGCTGTGGTTAATTGTTTAGAGAATGCCTGAGGTCTTGCTATTATTCTTTCTCCAACTTTGGGCACAGAGCATAATTCCCACTCCCAGTTAGCATTTGAAAACTAATCCAAAAATATATCTATCCCTTTGTATCACTGTGGGTTAATTTATGTGGGCTGGTGAATCAAGTTGTAAAGTTTATGATGGAGTGAGCTAAATTCTGCAGACCCCGCCAAGTGTTCATAACTCAGGCAGATTTCACTCTCTGCTCCGTTCAACATTTTTCATGATTTCAGCTTCCATGGAGATAAGAAGAATGAGAAATATGAGTTTCCTGCTGTTTAATTCTTCTTTCTTGTTAGGCTCACATACAAAGCTCCTCAGACTATGCATCTTAAAAGAAGGCTATTTTTGATCTTTCCCCGTTAGTTTTGGTCAATGCAAACCATCTGTGTGCGGGTATCGGCCCTCCTACATATCCATTCTCTGCAGCATAAAGTAAGAGACTTCACACAATGACAACTTCTTGCTGCTCTTCCTCTGCTGTAGTCTGTTCTTCACTGTAATTGTGTAGAGCGTTTCCCCAGCATGGTCAAGTTATATTGTTTACACCTACTTTATAGACTATTTGTCAACTACTTGGCAATTCTAATCCCTTTCCTTTTGGAATTCCCTTAAAAATAGTCATTTTGTGCATTACAGAAATACACCTCAGTTTCTGTTTTCCGTTTTCCGTTTTTTGTACACTGATATCACCATAGAATACATAGTGTCTACTGTAATGCTCTTTCAATCTGTGGATGCAGTTGTATGGTAAATATATGACTGCAATTTGAAATGTTCCTGGGCCAGACACTCTTCTGCCCTTGAATACTGTTAAACAGGCATTGCACGGGTAACAATATGCTTGCTTATTCAGGTGGAAAAATGCACCAGTTTTACTCAAGAAGCAAATGCAAACTGTGCACTGCCACTTAGCATAGTGCTCTGCTTCTTACATCTTGGTAAGCTGCAGGTAATAGAATAAATAGCGTGCACCTGCAGAAAGTTACTGCAAATCGTTATGATGTAATGTCTGCAAGGAAGCCTCATCTGGGCCGGAAGTAGATTCTCGTGTTAAGTGATACGGAACTTTACAAAGGGGAGGGTGCAAGGAAATCCTGTGCACTTGAGGCACAAGAGTTAAAATGAAGTGGAATTGCAAGGAGGTCGCCATGATCAGGAATAAGACTCGAAGGACTGAGAAACAATGCTGCAATGTTGCGTTAAATTTCTTGTGGCTGTTGTGTTGTCAATGCTAATGTTGGTACTGGCAATCTGGACAGCAGTCACTACTTCAGAACTCATATGTACCATCTTTACCTCCCCCCAAAATACAAACAGAGAAACAAAATGTCTTGCTACAGACTGTACAGAGAATCTTTCAGTCAGGGTGAAAGTGAAGGTGTTCCAGATAATGGGAATAAAACAGTGCAGCACGTAATCCCTGTAGGAGATGAAGATTTAATTGGTAA
The DNA here is from genome assembly GCA_035221665.1 of Okamejei kenojei. Classification (NCBI taxonomy): domain Eukaryota; kingdom Metazoa; phylum Chordata; class Chondrichthyes; order Rajiformes; family Rajidae; genus Okamejei; species Okamejei kenojei. Next base: position 21,771,326 of record CM069131.1, read on the forward strand.
AGACACGCAAGTAAGTTGCCTGCACCTTCAGATTTTTAAAATGCTTCCTCTCCTCGAAATGCTGATTGCTGTTTCTTTTTATAACAACTGTAAGTGTATAGATAGATCAAAGCACAACTAATGCACAATACTAAGGAAATGTTGCTAAACATTGTTCTTATTAATGTTCTGCTCACATGTCCGTGCTCCTTTGTCTTTGTCACTTCAGACTCAGAAGAGTTATTAGCTGTGCAGCCAACTCCGGCCACGAAAGGGTGGGAGGGGGAAAGAACAAGAAAACACCACATTGTTACTCTTGATGCCAATAGGCATTGAGATCCTGGCACCTTGAGAATTATTGTGGTTGGATTTGAGTCCGTGTGGTTGGACATCTGGTATGAATTGTCTGCAGTTAGAACAAAGAGTTCGGGAAGTTGGTGGGCCAGTTTTTGATATGGTGAGGTCACAGACTGCTTCTGCTTTGGAATGCAACAGGAAAAGGTGGGGTGAAAAGCCAGGATGAAAGGGGGGGGTGCTTTGTTCACCAAAAACCCAGTTTCCCTATAGTCCAGCAGCTGGAATAGGCTAGGCACTGCGGACTGTGTCACGCAAAATGTGTGGGGACGATAAGCAAGTTCATTCCATAGTTTCAGACCAGTTATAGCCCTTATAAATCACATGTAGATTGAGATTCACATAGAGGGGCTGAAAAGCCACCAATGATCTACTTTCAAAAAGCCCATATTATTTATAGTCTGAACAAGGGTCTCAACCCATCAAAAAAAGGGCTAAAGTTGGCTGATAGTTGTGTCATAGGCCGATCTCTGGCTGAATGCATGGATTCTTGAATTAGGATATGTGATTTGAATATTTAAATCATGCAATATTTAACCAGCATAAACATTTTGCAGCGCAAGGACAAGTTTCCAGAAAAGCACGACTGAATCCAGGAACAGCAATTCATGTGGATCATCAAAAGTCGGATCGGAAAAGAAGTTCATTTTTCACAGCGGTTTACTGACCTGCTACACGGGAAGTCTCAGCTGACAGCACATGGTGAAAGCCTAATGTCTTTGATTCGAAGGATGTGTGCCAGGATAGATGGCAACATGATAGCTTTAAATCGTTCTTCAGACAAGACATAAGATGAACGCCAACAGCAATGACTGTTTATTGTGCTGAGTACTGCAAAAAATCACCAGAGATGGGAGCGGTGGCCATGTTAGTTGAGGTTTCAGAAAGACTATCCATGATATAAATTCCAGCGGCTTCACTTCTCAGAGCCCATATTTTCAATTCCTTCCTCCTCATTTTTCATCCTAGAATAGAGCTAATCTTCAAAACTACTGGAAACCCATTCATCCTGCAAAGACTCAACAACGGAATGAAGGTCACCTGATATCTATTTGTCAAATTCTAGTACATAGATAACACCCGCAGGCCAAGTTCCATGCCATCAATGAACCATCCAAGTGAATGGGCCTTCCACTCAACATCCACTGGACTATGGTCCTTTATCAACAAGTCACTGCTATAGGACACTGCCCTCCAATAATAACTATTCACGATATAAGACTCATTTCTTGATTCACTCAATTTCTTCCAGGCTGAAGCAAAAAGACACGTCTTGGCTTTTCCAGTCAACTGTATGAAAATGCTTTTAAGGCAATTCACTGATTGAACCTTCTCACAGCAGTTATGTGAATTTCACCTGCGGTAACTTCAGTCAGAATGAATGAGCAATCATTTGAAAGGACTGATTGGCTGCTCATATACATTGACTTCAATAAAGAGCATTGATTAAGCATCCCTTTCCATCAATGAAAATCTCAACCTTTATTCAGTCTTTATGGTGAATGTTTTCTGGGGATACCATGATTGAAGAGTCATGGAATCAGAGAGTCATACACCGCAGAACAACATCTACCTTTTACACTAAACCAATATTAATTCTCCCACACATTCTCATCATCTTCTACCACTCACCTTTACCATTGGGGTAATTTATAATGGCCAATAAATCACGTATCCCGCGCATCTTTAGGACATGGGGTCAATGGAAGCACACAGAAGAAACTGCATGGTCACAGGGAGAATGTGCAAAACTCGCAAATACAGCACATTAGGGGCGGCACGGTGGCGCAGCTGTAGAGTTGCTGCCTTACAGCGCTTGCAGCGCCAGAGACCCGGGTAAGATCCCGACAGCCTGGGTGTTGGCTGTACGGAGTTTGTATGTTCTCCCCGTGACCTGCATGGGTTTTCTCCGAGATCTTCAGTTTCCTCCCACACTCCAACGACGTAGAGGTAAGTAGGTTAATTGGCTTGGTAAAATGTAAAAATCGTCCCTAGTGTGCGTGGGATAGTGTTAATATGCGGTGATCGCTGGTCAGCACGGACCCGGTGGGCCAAAGGGCCTGTTTCCGCGCTGTATCTCTAAAACTAAAACACATAATGTCAGAAGTGAATCCGGAGCTCTGGAGCTGTGAGACAGCAGCTCTACTAGGTGCAGCACTGGGCCGTCCTACAAATATAGCCCAGGAGAGACACAGAAAAAGCCATATGAAGACCAGAGATATCAATAATCAGGCCATCAGTATGTTCAAGTCAGTTTCCGGGGCAGATCTGGAGGGATCTTCAGTGCACTCCATCTGAGTTTACATTGTATATTAGTACTCTGTATTCTGTGCAACTTTACACAGAAGCTAGAATTGGGCTACAAGAGAACGATGATGCTGTTACCTCTAAAATTCAACGATTCAGATACTTAAACAGGCAAGACATGGAAGGTTACAATCCAAATGTGGGATCGGTGTAGATGGTCAAAAAGGCCAGCAGGGACATGGTGAGTTGAATGCTCAATGCTGCATGACACTATAACTCTTTGAGTCCAAAGAGGAAGGGAATGAGAAGTAGAAGGAAGGATGAAAAATAGGTTTCCTCCCACATCCCAAAGATGGGTAGGTTTGTAGGTTGATTGGCCTCTGTATAACTGCCACTAGTGCGTAGGGAGTGGATGTGAATGTGGGATAATATAGAACTATGCTTGAAACTAGACTCATGACCAGCACTAGACTCAGGAATAGCTTCTTTCCTTCTGTTATCAGGCTTCTGAAAGGTCTTTCCATAATCTAGGGTACTTTCTGATTCACCACTACCATTTGGGGACATTGTACTTTGTAATTGGAACAGATGCACTGCTATATTCTGCACTCTGCATCTTCCCCTTTGCTGTATCCATTGTACTCGAGTTTGGCTTGACTGTATTCATGTATGGTATATCTGATTTAATTGGATAGTTTGCAAAACAAAGCTTTTCATTTTCCCTTGGTGCATGTGACAATAATAAACCTAAACCTAAACTGCAACCCCATGTAAACCCAACCCACTCATCTTGATGTCCAGGATCCCAGTTTCCTTAAACCACATCTCAGTTCTAAATCTATCAATGGAAAACACTATTGCAATCATCCCTGTCAATTCATATATTTCCATGCATCAATATACAACAATATACAACTGAAGTAGTGAGTTGCCACCTAGCTATCTGGAGGAAACATTTCTTACTAAGAGAGAGAGAGAGATTGAAAGCAGGAAATACAGTCAGTCAGCTTAACATTCTTCAAAGGAAACACTGCAGAGCACTTAGTAAAGTTCAGGGTAACCAGGCAAAGTCAACATTATTTTGCAAAATGAATGTCATGTTTGACCAATTTATTGCAGCTCTCTTGAAAGAGTAACAGATGCTGTGGATAAAAGGGAACTGGTGGATGCACCGTACAGACTGACATCCAGGTAATGAACGGGTTCCGTTTTTACATCAATTGATTTTATCCACATTATATTTTATCCCTCATCAAACCTTGACAGCATTTTAGTCAATGGCATCAAAATCACATGAGACTGATAAGGAAAAATCAAGGACTAAAAGTGGAGAGAGAGGAAACTAGTTCTGCATACGTAGGAATGAACATCTGTACCTTTGTTGAATGTTTGAAATAAATAATAGTGTGGGTGGTGGCTTGTATGATGGGGTGTCGATAAATTGGGGGTAATAACATAGGGATTTCCAGAAGCAACTTGACAACGTACCATATCAAAGTTATTGGAAAAAATAAAAGCTCATTGTGTTATAGGTAGCATACTGGTGTGTATAAAAGTATGGCGGACTAATACGAATTGAGGAAATTAGCCATAAATGGGTTTATTTCTGGTTGGCAAGATGTCATGGGTGGTCTGCCATGGGGACTTGTATTAGTGCCTCAAATTTGTCCAATTTACATAAATAATCTGCATGAAGCCAACAAGGATAAACTTGCTAAATTTGCTAATGATGGATAGGATGGTAATTTTCCCAGAGGGCATAAATAACCACCAAAGGCATATAGATAACTGAGTGGGGATTTGGCCAATGCAATGTAGGAAAACATGAAATTGGCTATTTTGTCAGGAAATAATAAAAAAAAGAAGCATATTCTCTAAATGGTGAGAGATTGTGGGATCAAAGGGACCTGGGTGTGATGAGGGGGGGGGGGGGGGGGGAGAAAGGGTGAGGAAGGGTGAGGAAGGGCAGGAGGGGGGGGATGGAGGGGGGGGGGGGGGGAAGGGGCAAGGGGGGAAGGAGTGATGGGAAGAAGGGGGAGTTTGTGTAGGTACCTAAAATTGGAGAGATCAATGTTCATACTGTGGGGTTGTAAGCTGCCCGAGCAGAATGTGAGATGCTGTTTCTCCAGTTTGTGTGTGGTCTTACCCTGTCAATGGAAGAGACCCAGGATAGAAAGGTCAACATGGGAATGGGAAGAGGAGTAAAAATGGTTAGTAATCATGGAGATCCAGTAGCCGTGGTGGACCGAGCAATTGTCACCGAGTTGATGCTAGGTCTCACCAATGTAAAGAAGGCCAAATGAGGAACACCGGATGCTGTACATGGGATTAAACGAGATGCAAACTACATTGTGCATATACATGATAAATAACATCAATAACGTTTAGTGCAAGATAAAAGCAGTAAAGTCTGATCAAAGATAGTCTGAGGGTCTCCAAAGAGGTAGATAGTAGTTCAGGACTGCTCTCTATTCATTGGTAGAATAGTTCAGTTGCCTGGGATCATATCTGTCTCAACCATCACCCAGGCAGCATTTTCCAGGGGCTCACCACAATCTGTGTAAACATCTTGCCCTGCAAATCTCCTTTAAACTTCGCACCCATCACTTTAAAACTATGTCCTCTTTGGTTTTTTGATTTTCCCATCCTGGGAAAAAGACTCTGGCTCTGTGTACCCTATCTATGGCTCATAATTGTATATGCTTCTTTCAAGTCTCCCCATCATTCCAGTAAACCACCCTTTTGAAAGCCTCCACCCTTCCTGTAATGGGGTGACCACAACTGCACGCAATATTCCAAATGCAGTCTAATCAAAGTCCTTGTTGCATTAGGACTTCCTGACTCGAAAGGGCCTGGCCGTTTGCATGCGTTTGGCGCGACCAAACGGAAGCGGAGTTCACGTGAAGTACGCACAAAGTACACGCTAAGTACAAGCTAAGTTCGCGCGTGACGTCATTTGCGTCATACTTACCAATCAGCTGGGCAGGAGGCGGGCCAACTGAATTTGGGTATCGCACGGCGTCGGGCTGTGACGTCATCACGCAACGCCATGCGCTAGGCGTACGCCGTCAAGACGCTGCGTACACCGTCAAGACGCTGCATACGACGTCACGACGCAGCGTACGACCACAATGCGCCTGCATGCCGACCGGCCATTGGCGCGCGAAGATTTCGGGCACTGTCAGATTTTTGGAGCCCCGCGCGATGTCGGGACCAGCCCCGCACAACTCTGCGCTTCTAAGTGGGACCGGCCTCGCGCTGCCAAACAGTGCCCGTACGCCTCAAGCGACCACGTTTGGTCGCGCCAAACGCATGTAATCGCATACAAGTGGGACAGGCCCTTTATACTCAATGCCCAGACCAATGAAAGCAAGCATATGATATGCCTTCTTTACTACTCTATCTACTTGTGTTGCCCCTTTCAGAAACTTATGGGCTTGAACCCCAAGATCTCCCTGTGCATCAACGATGTTAGCCATGTGATCATTCTTAAGAATTAAGGGATTTTTGAAGGTGTTTTTAAAAGATCCTCGACCAGTTGTTGTAGTCATTTTGCACAAAATAAATCTTTATTTTTATTTTTATTAGGTCATACACAGAATAATATAATACATTTCATACATAATTTAATAATAAAAAAGTAGTAGAAGCAAAAGGAGAGAGAAAGAAAGTTAGGTAAAGTGGTGAAAGTGATAGTTCATGAAAAAGTGCAAAAAAATGTGAGAGAGAGAGAGAGAGAGAGAGAGAGAGAGAGAGAGAGAGAGAGAGAGAGAGAGAGAGAGAGAGAGAGAGAGAGAGAGAGAGAGAGAGAGAGAGAGAGAGAGAGAAAATAAAAAATTAAATAAAAGGGATATACCTGCTTCTTATCTTTGCGCACCCTTCACCCGGTTCTGAAACAGTTAATTTCCAGGGTTATGTTGCACCATATGCTTGTAATAAGTCGTTAAAGGGAGACCAAATCTTTAAGAATTGGTCTGATTTGCCTGCTAGGACGAATCTTATATCTTCTAGGTGTAACATTTCAGACATATTTGAAATCCACATTTTAAGCGTTGGTGTTGGTGCATTTTTCCAGAATTTTAATATAGGTTTTTGCCGTTATTAAGCCATAATTAAGGAAACTCTTTTGGAACGAAGTCAGCTCAGAGCCGACCTCCATTGTTCCAAAGATAATAGTAAAATTAAATGAGAACTTACCAGTTTGAAGTTTGATCTTTATTTTGTGAGGAGTTACGATGAGGGATTACGTGAAGAAGCCCCGCCAGTGCGCATGCTCGTCAAAGCAGCGGCGTGAAATCACAGTAACTACAGTCGAAGTGATATAGTAAGACTCAGAAGACTAGAACTACCAGATGATCTTTGCGATTATGAGGGTCGGGAGTGGAGGGCACGTAATCCCTCATCGTAACTTCTCATAAAATAAAAATCAAACTTCAAACTGGTAAGTTCTCATTTAATCTTACAATTTTACTTCGGAGTCACGTGAGTGACTACGTGAAGATTTCAAAGCTCTGTAATTTCATGCCATAGATACAGTTCCATACGACACACTGCCTTGGTTGACACAGGATAACCAAATAATGTATCAAACATTGTTTAAATTATACAATGAACGTCTTAAACAATAAAAGAACAGTAATAACCCCTCTTTCGCTGGGGAAATTACAAAGGAGAACTCAAACAGAACCCAAAACAGCATGCCCAAATTTTTGCAATGCGAGGACAGGTTTATCATAACCCTAAAAGGTTCCTTAACTGGACTATCCTGCGGTCAGGATTTGGTCCAATGGCACGTCCTGTGCCTTTGCTGCGTGCGTTGACGCCGCCCTGGTGGAGTGATTTATACACATCAGTGTCTCCTCCAGCATAATGCAAACCTGTTTCGGTCATCTAGAAATAGCTTGTACTGACACCTTTGTATGAGGTTTTATGTGGCTGATGACCATCGCTGTTTCAGAGCCTCTGAGACTCTTGATGACCTTGATATATTAGCTCAGATACGTAACTACATATAGTCTTAGATCAATGGGTATATTTTAAGCTTATTTTGGTTCCAGCCATCCCTGGCCTGCTCTGTTTGATTAGGTCATATGCATAAAACACAATATCACCTACAGAAGAATGCATGCTGTCCAGTCATAACATTTGCAATATCTGGACGCATAGTGCTGCCACTAGCACCATGAACATGGTCACTTTGAGCGTTAACTTCCGGAAAGGCAGAGATGTAATTGGAGCCCATTGCCAAAGCAGTGTGAGAACTATGCTCACATCCCAGATTTCTGAATATCTACGTCTGGGAGAGTTTTGTTAAATACCTCCTATGAATCGGGCCACCAATAGATGAGATCCGACAGAGTGTTGTCTGGACCCTTGCCCTAAGTAGGAGGACAAAGCACTTTGAGCATTATAATGGCACTATAGCGTAACTGCTCATCAAAATGCAATGTAGGCAAGAACTCCAATACATCCCAAATGCCTGCAACTTATGATAAGATATATTTGACTGTAAACAGGACATCTCCCATTTCTTAATATGAGATACATATCGTTTTTTAGTACTGTCTCTCCAGGCCATCATAATCACATCGAAGGTCCTACTTGATAGTCCGAGTCCCTGGAACAGTCTGGTCAGAAGATATAAATCAATAGATTAATATGCTCATGTAAAGAGGAACTCTCCTCCTGTCCCAGTGTGAACCAACAAGTTGCTGTAATTGGGTTAATCATGAATGCTGTGTCATCAGTCTCAGAACCAATGGGACCATGCTGTGTGGACCAGTTTAGGAACTACCAAACGCCTAAGCGTAGTCGTGCTCTATTTTGGTGAGACATTGATGAAATGAGAAAGAAATGGGGAAAGCGTAAGAACGCATGTCCCCAACGTAGCGAGAATGTATTCTCCGCTACTGCCCCTTGGTTCCCATGCCGAATTTAGGTACTGGTAATTTAACCCAGATGCAACAGATCTATGTCTGGCAATCCATATTGGCTAACAATCATTTTTAAACTTTTGGATTCATCATCCATTCTGTTGTCATTGAATTTACGTGACCTGGTGTCTGCAACTTTCACATTATGTCTACCTGATAGGTAGATATCTGAGACCCAGATGTTTTTTGTAATGCACCAGTGCCAGATGAGGTTAGGCAGATTGTCACAGAATAATGACCTCATTCCACCCATGTGATTGATATGCAACAGCTGTGGTATTATCAATCTGAAGCTGCTCATGCAAATCATGCATTGTTGAGCAGAATTCTTTAGGCCCTAGAATGCACCCAGCAATTGTACGCCGTTTACCCCATGCCTATGCAGGGCTAATGCTTCTTTCACATTCTATCTGCCGCCACAGCCAAACTCGATATCAGTGGCTCCTCATCCTGAAGCTCACATCAGTTTGCAAACTAAAGGTTATTGAGTCAGAATGTCTCTAGTACATCGCGAGACATTAGTTACAGTTTTGGCCGTGGGCAAAGTACTGCCATGTTAATTAACCAATGATGAACCTCAAATAGCCAATCATTCTAAATGGTACTAATCTAAGTTTAATTAGATGGGTGAGGACCTAACCTCTCAACAGGTGTTTGGTAGCTGAATATTATGCATATTTCAGATCTATGGCTGCCATATAACACCCTTTTTATCCCAGTTACAATACTGACATTTTTTATTTTAAAACGTTTATACTGGACCTTAAGGGTTAAGTATGTTTAGGCCCAGAATGACTCGACACCCACCATCATTCTTTTGGCTGGGGAATTGGACACAATTGTTAAGGCTGATATGCATCATTCACCTGTAGAGTTAGTGGTATTGAACCCCAACACCCAACTAGGTGTATTTTGTACGGGTGGATGTACTTCCGAGATACCTATTCGAGATCCCCGGATACAGTCCAATATTCACTTACCCCTTCCTAATCTGAAAGGGTATGGTTTTTGATGTGGCATCCTGGTCTCAGTTTTTGTCTCATCGTCCGGGTCTTCCCCTGGATATTAGAGGTTCTGCGCAAGGCTGTGAACCATGGGTTGAGCATAGGCTGGATAGTTATTCGTAAATATTAAACTAACAAATTACACAGCAGGGTCCATATCCTGCTGTTTTAGATAGTGGCCTTGCCATTTGTCCAAACGCCATTGTTCCTGCTCCAACCAGTTTTTTAGGACTTCTACAGCCTTAATTCATGCATCCTCATGATGTGCTCCTTTAGAGCAATGCACAGTAACAAGTGTTTGATATGTGAAGTTTCTTCCATTATGAAGTCCTGGAACTGGTGAGAGGCCATTAATTTGCTGGCCAGATTGTCATCCCTGGCTTCACCAGTTCCCGCCGGTATGGTAAATTGCTGGCCACATCCGGCACACCTGGAGCATGGCTCATGTGCTTTGGTGTATGCACATAAGCAGTGACACCAAACTTCAGGATCTGCTTCCTCCTGCCCTGGCTCTCCCGGCTGATGCTCACAGGAGGTCACATACAGCCCTAAACGAGGTGCTGGTGTGCTGGATCCCCAAACTTCAGGGTCAGATTCCTATTGCCCTGGTTCTCCCGGGTCATGCTCACGGGAGGTCACACACACAGCCCTAACGAGGTGCTGCTGTGCTGAGTCACCATGTCCTGGCTCTCCCGGCTGATGCTCACGGGAGGTCACCACTTCAGGGTCAGATTTATACTGCCCTGGCTCTCCCGGCTCCTGCTTACGGGAGGTCATACACACAGCCCTGTCAACAGGTGCTGCTGGCTCGGCCCTCCCATAGGCCAGCGCTGTGACAAGTTCGGTGTCAGCAACCCATTGACCCGAACTGGTCTGCCCTTTGCAACAGGGAGACCTTGAGCAGCCGTCCTAGGCGCTGCTGGCACGGCTATCCCATAGGCTGCCGTTTTTACACATGTAGCAGCCCTATCCCAGGCACTGCTAGCGCGGCTCTCCCGTAGGCCAGTGCTGTGCCAGATTCAGCGTCAGTAGTGCACTGACCCGTCCTGGTCTCCCCCTCCAGCAGGGAGACCTTGAGCAACCCTGTCCCAGGCGTTGCTGGCGCCGCCTCTCGTAGAGGCCGGCGCTTTTTCACACATGAAGCAGCCCTGTCCTAGCTAGGCGGCGCTTTCACACAGGAAGCAGCCTTGTCCCAGGAGCTGCTGGCTCTTCCGTAGGCCGGCGCTTTCACACAGGAAGCAGCCCTGTCCCAGGCGCTGCTGGCGCGGCTCTCCCGTAGGCCTGCGCTATTACAGGTCTCACTAATTTGGTAGTGTGGACTTGTGAAGGGTGAAAAATACCCTTATTATCGGAGAGGAACCCTTGCAGCCCGACTCACCCGAGTTCCAATAGGGCTGCACAAGTTCTCTCCCCCTCCAATTTTACTCCATGCCTGGGGACCAACGTGTCTGTGAGTCGCTGACTGCATTGCCAGCGACTCTGGCATTACTTCAACGGCATCCCAGCAGGCTGAAAGCCACTGACTGCTTTGTCAGCGGCTGTTATCGCGAAACCCGATCTTTGCCGGCTATCCGCTTCAGCAGTCGGACCGGGGTTCCCCCGCAGCCCATAGCTGGCTTACGCATCGGACTCCACATAAATTCGGCAGGAAACCTCTGTGAAGAGAGGCTCCTGCTCGAACAAACAACCCTGATAAGTAAAAAACACTTACCTTCTAGGTTGAAACCTACCGCCGACAGGAGCGTTGCCCTGCCAGTTCGGTGCTTGCCAATGCGTCTGACGTAAAGACGGGCAAGCACACTGGCGGTGCTTCTTCACATAGTCATTCACGTGACTCCGAAGTAAAATCAGTTCTGCGTTGGGGTTCAATTTTTTTTTTAATACTTTTGTAAAAATTTCAAAAATTCCCATCCAAAACTTCTGATGTTTATGCAAAACACAAAGGAGTGTGCTATAGTTGCATCTTGAGATGCGCATTTATCGCAGATGGGAGACACATTTGGAAACATTTTAGTCAGTTTAGTTTTTGAGTAATATAATCTATGTAAAATTTTGAATTTAATTAAGGTATGTCTTACATCTATCGAACATTTATGTACATATATTTATCCCATCTATCTTTCGAGATATTTATAGATAATTCTTGTTCCCAATCTCTTCTAATTGAATCAGACGGTGGTTTCTCTATGTTTAAAATGATATTATACAAATATAATATTAAATTAGTAGAATCCGCCTTTCCGTTCATAGCTTCCTCTAATATATCTGAAGTCAAAGTTTTATGTTCTTTTGTATGTTTTTTCAAGAAGTCACGGATTTGAAGATATTTAAAGTATTGATTACTTTTCAGGTTGTATTTGAGTTGTAGTTGTTGGAATGATAAAAGGCTTCCCATTTCATACATTTCTCCAAACGTTTTAATTCCTATTCTTTCCCAATATGTAAAAGTTTTATCGATAATAGATGGTTTAAACTACTGATTATTAACAATAGGAGAGAGAAGCGATAGATTTCTTAATGTGAAAGTTAATTTTATTTGTTTCCAAATTCGTATTGTACTATGAATAATTGGATTTTTCTTGTATATTGTATTATTCAGTTTTATCAGTGAGAGAAGGATCGCTCCTATATTAAAAGGAGAGCAGTCCTCTCTCTCCAATATTATCCAATCTACCCGTTGGGCAGAATTGTCCAACAAATGAATTACATTTTTGATATTCATTGCCCAGTGATAGTACAATAAATTGGGTAGTGTCAGTCCGCCAAATTCCTTGGGTTTACACAGGTGTCTTCTTTGAATTCTGTGGACAGAATAAATCTTGACCCTAATCTTCCAATCATCTGTCACTTTCAAGTGTGCAAAGGATTTTCAATTTGTCATTTTTCAGAGAGGAACTCACCTAACATTAATTTTATGGGCAGAACATATACATAGGACATAGAAAATAGAAAAGTACAGCACGGGAACAGGCCCTTCAGCCCATAATGTCTATGCCAAAAATAATGCTAAAATAAATTAATATCATCTGCCTACACATGATCCATATCTCTCCATTCCCTGCAAATCCATATGGATATCTAAAAGCCTCTTAAACAATTATCATATCAGCCTCCATCACCACCTTCTGCAGCATGCTCCAGGCACCCAATTTATGTTAAAAAAAAGTCCCCTGCACATCTCCTTTATATTTTGCACCTCACGCTAAAGCTATAGAAACATAGAAACGTAGAAAAATAAGTGCCGTAAAATCATTTATTGAAAATCATTCAATATGATCATGGCTGATCATCTAAAATCAGTACCCGGTTCCTGCTTATCCCTATATCCTTTAATTCCTTTAGCCCTAAGAGCTAAATCTAACTCTCTCTTGAAAACACACAGTGAATTAACCTCCACTACCTACTGTAGCAGAGAATTCCACAGATTCACAACTCTCTGGGTGAATAAATTTTTCCACATCTCAGTCCTAAATGACCGACCCCTTATTTTTAAAGTGTGACCCCTGGTTCTGGACTGCCCCAAAATCGGGAACATTTTTCCTGCATCTAGCCTGTCCAATCCTTTAAGAACTTTATATGTTTCTATAAGATCCCCTCCCTTTCTAATTTCCAGTGAATACAAGCCCAGTCGACCCATTCTTTCATCATATGTCAGTCCCGCCATCCCGGGAATTAACCTGGTGAACCTCCTCAATAGCAATAATGTCCTTCCTAATATTAGGAGACTAGAATTGCACACAATACTCCAGGTGCGGTCTCCTCAGGGCCCTGTACAACTGCAGTAGGACCTCCTTGCTCCTAAATGCAAATCCTGTTGCAATGAAGGCCAACATGCCATTACCTTTCTTCGATGCCTGCTCTACCTCACTGTCATGGTCCACCGGGTGGCGCCAGCAATGGCTGCCTTGCCAGCAGTTGTAAGTCCTTTCACCCTTTTTGTTATTTTTAGTGTGTTTAATTGTATGTTTAAATGTTTCTTAGTATGTCTTATGTGGGGGGTGGTGGGGGGGAATAGAGAGAAACCGTTTTTTAGTCACTCACCTGGACGGAGATGCATGTTTCCATGTCGCATCTTCGCCCTCTCATCACGGCCTACCATCTGGATTGGGGCGGCCTTTCCTACCGGAGACGGCCCAGAGCTTCAGCGGCGGCGCAGCACTGAAGTATCATCGGGGAGCGGGGGCGATGCCTTGCCGGTGATCGCCTGTGTTGGAGCTCCAGAGTGTCGGGCCTGCTGACTTTAACACCGTGGAGCTGTGGTCTGTGGAGCACGACGCTGACTTTAATATCGCAGAGGCCTGTGCTCCCTTGCCGGGGATCGCCAGTTTTGGATCACCGCCCAGCTCTGCCTGTGGACTTCGGAAGCTGTAAGAAGCAGCCGATTCGGAAACTCCAAGCTGTGAGTATGTTCCGATCCGTTCCGACGTCGGAGTTCCGATCATCCCGGTAAGAGGCCCTGTACATCGGCGACTGCGGCGACTGCGGAGGGTTCAAAGGCCCTGACCACAGGTGAACAAAGAGGAAGATGACTGAACTTTATTGCCTTCCATCACAGTGAGAAATGTTGATTCCGCTGTGGTGGATGCTTAGGTTAAACTCTATCGCGTATTGTTTTTTTTATTTGTATGGTAACTCAAATTTCACTGTACCAATTGGTGCATGTGACAATAACTGTGAACCTGAACTTGAACTACCTGCATTCTTACTTTCAGTAACTGATGTACAAGCACACCCAGGTCTCGTCGCACCTCCTCTTTTCCTAACCTGACACCATTCAGATAATAATCTGCATTCCTGTTCTTGCCACCAAAGTGGACAACCTCACATTCCACATTATACTGCATCTGCCATGCATCTACCCACTCACTCAACTTATCTAAGTCACCCTGCAGCCTCATAGCATCCTCATCGCAGGTCACACTGTCCCAGCATCGAACCTTGCGGCATCCAACTAGTTATTGCCTGCCATTCTGAAAAGGACCTGTTAATTCCTACTCTTTGCTTCCTGTCTGCCAACCAGTTCTCTATCCATGTCAATACCCTACCCACAATACCACGTGCTCTTATTTTGCACACTAATCTCTTATGTGGGACCTTGTCAAAGGCTTTTTGAAAGTGCAGATACATTGCATCCACTGGCTCGCCCTTATCCATTCCACTTCTTACATCCTCAAAACATTCCAGAAGATTAGTCAAGCACTTGACCACTTGTCCTTGACACTTCCACCCTGGGAAAAGGTTCTGACTGCCTGCCACATCCATGTCTTTCATAATTTTATATACTTCTATCAGATCTTCTCTCAACCTCCAACATTCTAGAAAAAAACAATCCAAGTTTGTCCAATCTCTCCTTGTAGTTAAAACCTTCTGACCCAGGCAGTGTTCTGGTAAATCTCTTCTTTCCTCATCTCCAATTCCTCCACATCCTTCGTGGAAGAGGGCAACCAGAACTGCAGGCAATTCTCCAAATGTAGCCCAACCAATATCTACTGGAGCTGAATCATGACTTCCTGATCCTTACACTCAATGCCTTGACCTATGTAGGCGAGCATACCATACACCTTCTTTACCATCCTATCTATTTATGTTGCCACTTTTGGGGAGCTATGGACTTGCACCGGAAGATTCCGCTGCACATCGGTGCTGTCAAGGGTCTTGCCATCAGCCGTGTACCTTCCTCTTACACACAACCTCCCAAAGTGCAACACTTGCTCAGACTAAACTCCATCTGTCATTTCTGCACCAATTTCTGTATCTGATCTATATTCTGCTGTATTATTTTTTTAGACCTTTACTCACTGTCAGCCATCATGGTGTCATCTGCAAACTTGCTAGCGAACCCATCTACACTTACGTCCAAGTCATTTATATACATCACAAACAACAAAGCTCCCACTATATGTGTGTGGGAATCTCTAATCTATTTCAATGCCACCTGAGGGAAAGACGCATTGTTGCCAATTAACCCTAAATACTCATTTCAAATGAGTTGTCTTTGACATATTCAATGAGAAAAATGTGCACTTTTTATTCAAGACAGATAAAATCTATTCAACATGTTTTGAACAGTAGCTAACAGGGTGTTATATGAGATGCATTACATGGTATCCTGGTTGGTGCCTCCAACTCTGTGAGCACTCCTTCACTGTCACCTCTGGCTCAGAGTTTATTCAGACTAATTGGTCTAATGTGGTTGTGCAGCCTGCTCATTTAGTCTACAGCTGCTTGTCAGTTGCAAAGAGAGACTGAACAACTCTATAAATTATTCTTTCCAGGGGAGTCTGTTTTCATATTTTTCTTACATTGCAAAGTATATGAGCAATGCTTGTTGCAATCACAGGCTTTCACTGTTCACCTTTAAATTTTCTGTCCATATATGGTGAAAGCTTTCTCAGGCACAAAGGTTAAGAGATGAAGATGATTAAGTAGACTAATTGGCCACTGTTTCTAATATGTAGGTGAGTGATAGAATATTGCAGGTGTTGATGGGAATATGAGGACATTTGATTACACCTAAAATTAGTAGAGGAACTGAAATTGACTCAAAAAGCTGGAGTAACTCGGCGAGACAGGTGGCATCTCTGGAGAGAAGTAATGGGTGGCGTTTCGGGTCGAAGCCCTTCTCCAGATCCAAAACATCACCCATTCCTTCTCTCCGGAGATGCTGCTTGTCCCGCTGAGTTCCTCCAGCGTTTTGTGTCTATCTTCAGTTTAAACCAGCATCTGCAGTTCGTTCCTGCACAGAGGAACAGGATTGCTCTGTGAGATGGCAGAGATTTGATGGGCCAAAATGCCTCATTCTCTATCATCAGGAAACATGGAAAAATGTACAATGAAACCCATTCTGTGTAAGGTCCTTTGTTACATAAAAGGAAAGTTGATAGGGTCGATAGGTGCTTAATAACTCATTGATTGGTGCTACAAAGGAGAATGAGTAGATTGTGCTCCAATAGAAAGCCTGGCATAAAGGGGCTGTCCCACTTGGGCGACCTAATGCGCGAGTTCTGGCGAGTTTGGCCTCGACTCATACTCGCAGCATGGTCGACACGAGGTCGTAGGAGGTCTTCGTGACTTTCCTTCATGCTCGAGAGTGGTCTCCGCATTCTCAGCTAGGTCGCGGCAGTTTTTTCAATATGCTAAAAAATGCCCGCGAGTAAAAAAAGGGTCGCCATGGAAAAAAATCAATACTTTTTTTTACTCGTAGGTTTAGTCGTAGTAGGTCGACATGTTAGTCGTAGGTAATCAAGGGTAGTCGAAGGCAGTCGAAGGTAGTCGTAGATAGTCTTCATCATATTCGAAGGCAGGTCGAATGGAGGTCAATGGAGATCGAAGGAGGTCGTCTTCACTCTACACTATTCGGTGTCCAATTTTCCCGAAGCTAGTCGTAGCTAGTTGAAGCTAGTCTTCAACATGGTCGAAGGATGTCGAAGGAGGGTTTCATTGTACATGTCTTCAACATGTCATTTTTTCAAACTCTTCTAAACTCGCCAATTAGGTCGCCCAAGTGGGACAGCCCCTTTAGCATGCCCAAGTGGTAAGCATAGCTGTCAATTCCTTGCCTGGTGAAATTAGCTCCAACAATAAAGTCACTATTTAAAAGATGAACATATGATTTCATTTGGAGCAATAAATTTAACACCAGTATTCACACCCCTGCCCCTGCTTGCCCACCCTTTCATACTTTAATAATCTGTGCCACTTCCACTTGCACCTCTCTGAAATTAACACCCTGCAGGGGCTCATGTTGATGACCTCCCCGTGGTGAGCCCTGTCAACTGACCTCAGTCAGGCGAACGACAACAAACAGAGACAGCAGCAGCGCCGTAGCATGGCGCCAACCCAGAGCATGCGCCCTTTTTAGGGAGGGCACCTACGGATGTCAAACCAGATGGCATCACCCTGCTGCAGTCTTCTGCTCCCTCAAACACAAGAAGATCACCCTGCACTCTTCCAATGAAACTCAATGGAAGTGCATGAAATAGTGCTGCATGTTCTGACACATTACAATCTTCTACACCCAGCATCATTTCTTCAAATAATCAGTCTCCATTTTATACTATTATACCAGATTTGCAACATCCACTGGATCATGTTTCATTCCATCCAGAGCTCTCCAATTGATTTGCAAGGAAATAAACACTTTCATGCAATCAAATTACTAGGTAAGTGCCATTATTATTAACATCTATTTGATTAATATTCTTTCCCTTCTGAGAATAGGTTGTAATAAACAAAATTACATGCAACTTTTAAGCTAATGTTATTTGTGGAATCATGGGTGAGGTAGACTAACATTGCACGCAGTAGTTTGCAAGTGTGAGATTGCAGATGATTATGACAAATATTTTTATTTGAAATGTGTACCGAGATTTTTCTTCATATCAAGCAAATATATTGAACTCAATTCATAATATAAAAATTTAGTATTTCATAAAGTTCACATCTCATGAAATTACTCTTGTTCAACTTGAAAAATAACAAATAGAGGTGTGGAAACAACAGTCTGGACTCTGCTGGTGACTGTGTTTGCGTCATTCAAAGTTGAAGGTTGATTTATACGTAATGTTAAATGGTCATTTTGCATTTTGAATTCTACATACAAAATAACATTTTGTTTTGTTTGCTCATATTTTGGAATTCAGGTCCATCAATTATGTGCATCTTGTAGGAAGGAAACAAAAATTACCAACATTATCGTAAATATTCTCTGCACTCTTTCATGCTTAATTTCATCTTTCCTCTGGCAGAGTGACCAAAGGTGAACACATGACTCCAAGAAAACACAAAATGCTGAAGTAGTTCTGCATCTCTGGAAAACACGGATAGGTGACATTTTGGGTCGGGACCTTTCTTCAAACTGATTGCAGGGTGGGGTGGGAAAGAAAGCTGGAAGCGAGGAGGGACAGGAAAAAGCAAGTCTGTTAACAGGTGAACACAGGAGGGGGGGGGGGGTTGATAGGCAGATTGTCGGACAAAGCCCAGAGATGGAAAACCAGGTGCAATCCAAAAGCATAAAGAGTTGTGAATTGTGAAGCTCATTACGCCAAGTGCGGCCTCACCATTACCGTGAACAACTGTAACATAATGTTTCAACTTCTATAATCAATTCTCTAATTGATAACCGCCAGTATGACAAAAGCCTTCTTCACCACCCTATCTACCTGCAAAACCACTTTCAGGAAAATATGTACTTGTATTCTGGATTGTTTTCTGCCCCACAACACTCCCCAGGGCCCTACTGCTCACCATGAGGGTTGCCCTGGTTTGACTTCCCAAATGCCATACCACATGCATCTGAATTAAACTCCATTCACCAATTTTCAGTTCACTAGCCCAGCTGATCAAGATCCTACTGTAATTCTTGATAACCATATTCATGGCTACAATACCGCCTACTTTAGTGTAATCCGCAAACTTACTAATCATGCCTTATATATTCTCATCCAAAATCGTTGATATAGATGACAAACCGCAATGTGCCCTGCACGAATCCTGAGGCACAACATTTGTCAGGGGCCTTCTGTCTGAAAAACAACCTTCCACCACTGCCCTCTGCTTACTACCATGAAGCAATTCTGTATTAGATTCATTAACTCTCCCTGGATACCTTGGAGTTACATTCCAGAGCAGCATCCTTATCAAAAGCCTACGTCTACAGCCTTGACCTCGTCAACATTCTTGGCGACTTCTCCAAAAAACTCAATCAGATTCTTGAGACGTGCTCTGGCATACAAACAACCATGCTGCCTATCCCTAAAGCATCCTTTTTCTTTGATCATATATGTTAACTGGGGCTTGTGCGGCTATTGCTCAACAATTTATTATACATTAATAATGAGGACGAACCAATATCTCAACTATCTACAACCATAATGACTTAAAATTGTTCTCAATATGTAGATCAGCAAGATTATGAAAAACAATGCGGCACTGATATCTGTATGCTCAATTAGAATTTAACTTTTTATTAAAGTGAAAGAAATACAAAACGCAATGAAGTTTAATCACGGATCACTGGCAATTTAATTCAGACAAGGCTCTCCACTACAATTTTCTGTATAGACTCACTATCCTTCGGGAAAGGAATAAAGCAAAACTCACAATGCTGCATACTTCATCATACTTATCTCAAAAAGTTTCCATGCTTCACTTTCAGTGTGGTTTAGTTTAGTTTAGTATAGAGATACATTGCGGAAACAGGCCCTTCGGCACCAACCAGCAATCCCCGCACATGAACACTATCCTACACATGCTAAGGACATTTTTTCATTTACAATCATACCTAGCCAACTAACCTCCAAACCTGTACGACTTTGGAGTGTGGGAGGAAACCGGAGGTCCCGGAGAAAACCCACATAGGTCAGAGGGAGAACGGACAAACTCTGTATAGACAGCACCGATAGTTAGGATGGGACGTGGGTCTCTGGTGCTGTAATGCAGCAGCTCTACCGCTGCGCCACTGTGCCGCCCTGTTGTGCTCTCAACTGAAGATCTGTCAGGTTTTGTACAGCTTCACTATTGCTATCCATTTTTGCTCTTATAACTATTAATTTGTACCAAGCTAGATCCTATTTTAATCATGTTTGTGAATGCAATAACTGTTGCAAATATAATCGTTACATTTATGATTTTTGGCGTCTGTATAGTTTCTACAAATGTGTGTGGTGATAGTAACTCAAACTTTTAGACTACTTGATTTTCCTGTCTGTAAACAGAACCAAGGGAATATTATGAGTGTAAAAGTTGATTTATTTTAGCTACTGGATTGCCATTGCATGAACTATTCAACACTTATGCACAATCAGAGACAGAGAAGATGACGTAAGTAATGGAACAAATTACAGAATATAGGATTAATATGGCACATTCCACCTCGTCTAAGCCCCCACTTGCATGTCTCAACAAACCTCAATAAGCCTAAATTCTTCAAACGTCTCTCTCCCAATTAAACGTTTGCTCTGGCATGCAATTTTTATGTGAGGCTCCATTATCTTTGCAGGATTTACAATCCAATTGTCAGTTTTTTGTTCTGATAATAAAGAAACAATAAATGAAGGTAGAGTGATTTGATAATTTAGATTTAGATAGTTCTCGTGAATTAACTCTTTAAAAATGCTCATTTACAGGATGTGGCCATTACTCATTAGGGCAGCATTCTGAACCCATTCCTAAATGTCTTTGAGAAGATAATGGTGCCTGTCTTCTTGGACATAGAAGAGACTTAAAACCCATCAGAACTGCCCCTCCATTAAGTTGAGACTTAAAACTCATCTTTACTCTCAAGCCTTTCTTGACGTCCTCTGAGGGAGGGCTATATGTATGTATTTATGTATGTCCTTAATCTATGAACCACTGTTGTATAACATTAGTACCTCCACCATTGTAAAGCACTTTGGTCATCGAGAGTTGTTTTTTAAATGTGCTATAGAAATAAAAGTGACTTGACTTGACTAGAGAGACACAGCATGCAAACAGGCTCTTTGACCCATCGAGCTGCACCACTTTGGAACAAAGTTCACCATAGGTCGGCACGGACTGGAAGGGCCGAGAGGGCCTGTTTCCGTGCTGTAATTGTAATTGTTATAACCTCAGTAGGCCAGCGGCTATATGCAGGGGACCTATTTGTGCAAATTCAGAGGCCGGGCTCCAAGTCAAGATGATAGCCCTTCCATTTAGGATGCACAAAATGCAACCAACCTGCCCTCACTGTCCAGCACCAAATGGTAGTGGAGGACATGGCAAAATCCTGGAAAACAGAACAAATTTATAATCTGGAGATGGCCTGCACCCACCCGCCCATCCCATCTAGCATTTCTGACCCCATCTGAAGTAAACACTAATTTTGACACCATTGGTCACCTCAGAACTTACGGAACTGGAGTGATAGCAAATCATCCTCAATCCTTTGTGAACTCCTAGTTTAAAAAATGTCATTGTATCAAAGGGAGGTAGTGGTCATTGCCTTGCAAATGGGCAGTGCAGAAATTACTTATGACTGCCAGTTTAAGTTTCAATATTCTCTAGACCTTGCT
Source organism: Okamejei kenojei (assembly GCA_035221665.1). Classification (NCBI taxonomy): domain Eukaryota; kingdom Metazoa; phylum Chordata; class Chondrichthyes; order Rajiformes; family Rajidae; genus Okamejei; species Okamejei kenojei. The sequence continues at coordinate 21,792,875 of CM069131.1, forward strand.
CTACCCAGACATAAACTGGTTCATTATCTGTAGATCATTGTAGTCATTGAAAGCTAAAAACATGGAAAATAGGAGTGGACTTTTCAATCCTTCTAGCCATTCGAGCATTAATATGAAGACTGGAGGGTGCAGATGTTGTGCCTCTATTCACGCAAGGGCTGCAGGGAAAGGCTGGGGACCACAGGCCAGTGAGCTTAACATCCTCCTCACATCTCACAATCCCACCAACTTTAAAATATTATATACTTTACCTTCAGCCAAATTTTTTTAACATATTACGAACAGGTAAGGCACAAGCACGAAACACTGAGATACCCAATTAGTTACTGTTACCCTAAAAATTATTTTTTACGTGGATCTTTATCAAAGGTTACCCAAGAAGTCCAAAACTGTTGCACAGAAGATAAAGGGTATGGATGTGCAACAAATACTTGGAGGTGGGCATCCACCACTGAACCAACATCAGGAATCAATGAGTGATAATGCTCATTGAAAGAACAATAATCTAAATGCAGAAGTAGGTCTGGTACTTTTGTGTACAGCTGCAGAGCATCTTAAACTTCCACACAACTATTGGGAAAAAATACACAAAGTGCCGGAGTAACTCAATGGGTCAGGCAGCATCTCCAGGTAACCTGGATAGGTGACGTTTTGGGTTGGGACCTTTCTTCAGACTGATTTTAATGGGGTGGGTGGGGGGGGAGGGGAGAGCTGGAAGACAGGTTGAAGTGGGACAAAGTTTGGTAAGTGACAGGTGGATACAGGTGAAGGGGTTTTTTTGATTGGTAGATGTTTCGACAAAGTCTGTGGAGAACATGGATTGATGACGTTATTCAAATGATCACATCTGTTTCCACCACCACCCCCGGCAGCGTGTACCAGGCACCCACCACTCTGCATATAATTTGAACACCTCTCTGTGTTTTCATTACTTATTAGATACTTCTGCTTAACACCTCTTAATTTGGTTGATATTTTGAGCAATTAGTATTCATTGTATTTCATCAAATTAACATTTCTATCAATATTAGCTGACTATGCATCACTTGTAATATATACAGAATATAAATCATGGGGCTTTTGCTACATTAGTAAAGATCTTGCCCTGCAAAACCTCTTTAAACTTTCCCCCTCTGACCTAAAGATGTGCCCTCTAGTCTTTAACATTGGAACCCCTTGGGAAATGGTTCTGTCTGTCTACCCCTCTTTGTATAATCTTTATTGTATTTGTATCCTTTGCTGAAAAAATAGAACAGATCTGTACTCAATTTCTTGGTGCTCTACACAATTGCAATGAGACACCTTCACTTGCATACTCAACCTTTTTGCGATTAAGTCCAGTGCATGGTTTGGCTTCGCAATTGCTCACTGTACATATTTTGCATTTGGTGAGAAGGTAAATCTTCAAACAGTACACATTGTGTAAATTTCAATTTCAGCAGATACTGTCCTCAAAAAAATCACACCTATGCAATCATAAATAAATATTCACACATATAATGGATTGTACTGGCACCAGACTATAGATCAAACAAAGCTTTGCATATAGCACAAGATTAAAAAATCTGTTCAGTCCTTAAAAGCAAAAGCAAAATGTGTTTATTTTTCCTAACTGGGATAACACTCACATAATTTTCATGGCCTATCTGTGTTTTCATTACTTGTCAGATAACAGTGTCTAAGACTTCTTCATTTGGTTGATATTTTGAATAATTGGCATTCATTGTATTTCATCAAATTAACATTTCCACCAATATTAACAGACTGTACGTCACTTCTAGTATATACAGAACATAAGTCATGGGGCTTTTACTGCTTCAGTCAGAAGTGTAACTATACATTTAACTGTGACATGTATACAAAGCCAAGGTTACATTTTACAATGTGTCATCTAAAAGTAATTATAAGCTTTTTACAGAGTCTATGTGAATGAAAGTTTATATTTCTAACATTCCATTATTTCACTGCTATCCAGACAGTATTACTTAAAGCAAAATATGTACCCTACAAGGCTATGTTTTACTACTAATTGCCTAGCAGAAAGGCTTTCAAATCTCAATCCTGTGCTGTCCCTTTACACTAATGTTGATGAAAGGTCATGTGACCCCATCGTCCCCACTTAAAAAATTATCCTCTGCATTGTTATTTTTGTGTCATGGATGCTTATTATCATCCCCCTAAGTTTGAGTTTCCAATGTAAAGCCAATCATTCAAAAACAGTTCACCTTAAAAATAACAATAATTTAGAAGTGGTTCTCAAAATCTGTTCTGGTTTTTTTTTTGCTCTGTCCTTTATTCTCAGTTCCTGTCTCTGCCAAATATGATTTTGAGAAAAAGGTTTTAAAACTAGTTTGCAAGCTATATGCTGTTGTAGACCCTTTGCACAAAGTGCCCAACATTCCATTTTTTCAGCTTTTTCTGTGTTTTCTGAAATGAGTGCAATTAAAGGCCCCTAGCAGAAGCGTCCACGTCGCGGGGCTGGAAACTGGAAGTACCCTGAGCTAATTCTGCTACCAACATCATCTATTGTGACAAGTGATGGCTTCCACTGATTGTCGCCGGAAGCTTGCGTCCTTTTCAAGATGGACGATGACAGTGTGGTCAACATTTGTGACAAGATGGACACGAAAAGACGAAGCAGAGTGCATTCAAAGTGGAATAGTTGTTGTCAGATTTTAAATCAGTGCCATAGCATTTTGTTGATCTCACTTTACTGCCAATGACACTCATAGAATAAGAGTTGCATGGCCCATGGGGATTTCCAACCATCAAGCAACGATTGAGGCCTTCCAACCATCATATGTCCATTTACACTTATCCTGTTTTATTCTCGCCCACATATGCATCAATTCCCCACACTAGGAGCAATTTACAGCAGCCAATTAACATACCAACCCATATCTTTCAAGTGTTGGAGGGAACCAGAGCATCTGAAGGACACCCAAATAGTCACAGGAAGAATGTGCAAAGTCCACACAGAAGGCACAATAGCAATGGGATTGGAATGGCACATTAGCTCAAAATCATTTCTCATTGTGGAAAACTGTAATATGCCAAGATGGCAGATGGCATACTATTCCTCAAACCTTGATTGAGGTTTATTGGGAAGGTGCATGAAGCCAGAGAGATCAGAAGGGGAGGGGAATAGAAAATTAATATGACAAGTAACAGGAAACTCAGAATGGTCACCTAATTGAAATTTGATGTCTCCATATAGAAGACCACATCATGAGCAATGTATCCAGTGCACAATTTTGGAAAACGTTTGATTAAATTCCTGTAGACTGCAGATGTATGCTAAATAATAGCCCTGTCCCACGGTGCAGGTTCATGCCAAGAGTTCTCCCGCGTTTGCCCTGATTCGAACTCTGAGATTTATGGTAATGGCCACTCGTCGGTACTCGGTGCTCTCGTGGACATTTTTCAACGTGTTGAAAAATCTTCACGAGTCTTCCCGTGCTTGCCTGCCGTTACCGAGTATTCCCGAGTACCTGCCGTTAGCGGTACGAGCCGGTAAGAGACGTCCCCAAGCTCCGACTTACCCGCTATGTTCATTCTCAGAGCTTACCACGAGTTTGATTTTTTTTTAAACTCGGGAGAGCACTTGAAGGAACTCGCACCGTGGGACAGGGCTTTAAAACAAAGCGCCGGAGTAACACAGCAGATCAGGCAGCATACTGGGAGATATGGATAATGTTGTTTCCGGTTGAGACCCTTTGTTAGACCAAAGAAGTGTCTTGATCAAAAATGTCACCTGCTGAGTTACTCAAGCACTTTGTGTTTTTTTTAAATTAAATTCCTGCTTCTCCAGCAAAACAAAACTGATTGTATCGCTGATTAGCTGCTATTGTGGAAATGCTGTGATAAGAAGAGTAGGTATTATGGAGAGTGAACCAGAGCATCCCAGAGGGAACATACTCTTTGGAATGCTAAATGCGTGAAATGGAACAGAGAGCCATGTCAATCAGGGAAAAGGAAAAACCATGGTTCTGGGAGAAGGAAGGCATGCGCATGGTGGCGTCAACAGAACGGGGCAGATGATCGAAGAGAAAATGGGAAAATAGGATCAAGTCCATCGAGGAGGTAAGTAGGAAGTAAGTGTTGTCAAGATCACTGTCAGCCTGAAATGAATAGAAGTCATTAACCTGACCCTGAAATGGAGATACAAAAATCATGAAAGGAAGTTTCTGAGATGCACTGTGAAAGTCCCTGTGAAAGAACAAGAGGTAGCACCAACACATTTGACGGTGTACTCAGAAAAAAGTTTAAAGTGGTGACCTGAGTAAAACTGAAATCAGGAATGTATCATTTGTCCAACAAATAGAACAGTAGTGGCTTGGATATATCCAGTTTCCAAACAGATGGATTATTTTTATTTGGAAGAGGTCAGTGGAGTTAATTGAAAAGCTGTTCAATGTGAGAGCAGGTTTTGGACAGATGAAGTTAAGGTGGAGGGGAAGGAGGCTGATGGCACCTCTGTTGAAGCAAAAGCCATCCAACTGTCCAACAATACAGACAGTTAGAGGGATAGGACATCCATGGTGAAGATAAGTCAGTTGAGGGTAGAGAACTAGAAACCTACTAAGTGTTGTAGAATATCAGAGATGTCATTGACGCAAGTGGGAGAAGATTGGAAAGAGGGCGAGAGTCAAGGCAGGAAGAAACAGTTTCTATGAGACAAGAACAGACTGAAATTATGGGTCCACTGGGAGACTCATGTTTGTGGATTTTAGGAAGGAAGTAAAATGAACCAAACATAATAAAGTTCAATGGCGTTGGAAACCCTTGGAGAGAAGATCTTCAGTAGAAGTGAGGTCAGTAACATTCAAAATACTGCCTTAACTACATCAATATAGCAGCAGTAATAAATGCAGTGCACTGATCTAGAATGGCCCACATACAATAGGCCCACAATTATTTGCATAATGTATGAAACTTCAGACTGGACAATGATCATTTTTGTGGCATGAATCCACCACTTTGTTCTCCCTCTCCCAAGGCTAGGCTCAGAAGGTCAGCCACAGGCCCAATCAAATCTAGTCTGAAGAAGGGTCTCGACCCGAAACGTCGCCTATCTCCTTCGCTCCTTAGATGCTGCTGCACCCGCTGAGTTTCTCCAGCTTTTTGTGTACAATCAAATCTATCATTGGGCTCAGAAGTGACTTGGAGCCTTGCAGTTGCTGATGGGAGGGTGCTGGTATTGTGTGTGTTAGAGTGCGCTATAAACTAGCTTTGTTGTTTCCAGTGGGAACGAGATCATGAGCAGTGGGAATACAGGGAATTTCCATTAGAAAATTCCTCATTCTCAGCAAAAGTTTGGGGAAAGTGAAAGAAGGAGTCACACGCTTGCTACATAAGCCATTAAGATCCTAAATAACCAGGAGGATCTTGCAATCTTAAATGAAGCAGCTGTGTGTGGTTCCACCTCAAGTAGCTCAAACATAGCAACAGACAATTAATCCAGCCGATACAACCACATTTAGCTGGTGAATTGGGAGTACCTAAACTTTCAGGTCCCTTTTTATCAGTTCCCAGCAACAGTGATTTCTTAGCTTGATAATTTCTAAAGGATTCCTTCAGAGGTGACATTCTGCCTGCTCAAACATTGCAGGCATCTCTGCCATTGCCTTGATAATTAAATGAAACCAAAGCTGCATCCTTGCAAAGACGGTGCTGGAGCCCAGGGCAAGCAGAATTCGGGTGGCACAGAACACGAGGCTGTCTTGCAGTTTAGTTCATAAGCAATGGAAAATTGAGTTTAAGCGTTGTTATCCCAAACAAATTGATGGAAAACGACGGCTCCATTGCAGTAAAGATTAAATAGTTTTTTTTTTGTGTGTTTAGTCTCATGCTAAATATTTCAAGTAATTTTACAATGTGTCATCGTTGGTATTGAGAAGTCTGAGGGGATTATAAAATGTTGTCTCGGAACATTCCAAAAAAGAATAATGCAGGCTTTTACTAATACATCACATAGCATGATGGTAGATATCATATCAAAGGCTCATTTTCCGATTGCTATAGTACCTGCATTGCTTGTTTTAGTTTGAAAAGCTTTAGTGCCAAAGTATACTTTGCACCCATTCAAGTAGGTTACCATGTTTCCTGGATTATAACAGTGAATATGTTTTTAGAGCATTTCACTAGCTGTACTTTAGGACCGCATGTAAAAGTGTAACTGGTTCAATATAAATATGATACGACACAATACGATACAATACAACACAATAGAACTTTATTTATCCATGGAGGAAAATTGGTCAACCAACAGTCATAAAACACAACAAGATACATGAAACATGAAATAAAAATGACGGGTGGGGGTTGGGGCAGTTGGGGGGTAGGAGAGTCATTCTACCACAGGAGAGAAGGGGGAGGAGTTGCACAGTTTGATAGTCACAGGGAAGAAGGATCTCCTGTGGCGTTCTGTGCTGCATCTGTTGCTGAAGGTATTCCTCAGGTTGGCCAGTGTGTCATGGAGGGGGTGAGCTGTATTGTCCAAGATGCTCCACAGTTTGAGGAGCATCCTCCCCTCCAAGACCATCTCCAGGGAATCCAACTCCACCCCCAGGAAGGAGCCAGCCTTCTTGATGAGCGTGTTAATTCTGCTGCCATCCGCAGCCTTCACCATGCAGCCCCAACACACGACAGCGAAGAAGATGGCACTGGCCACCACTGCTTGGTAGAACATATGCAGCATCTTGCTGCAGACATTGAAACAGCGGAGCCTCCACAGAAAGTGCAGATGGCTTTGCCCCTTCTTATACAGGGCCTCAGCATTCCTGGACCAGTCAAGTTTACTGTCCAGTTAAGCATCAAGGTACTTGTGCTCCTTGGTAATCTGCACATCCACAACCTTGATGGGGACAGGGTGTCCAAATGCAGATGTTTCTATTCTCTTACCATACAAGGCTGTATATTAAAATAGTTAAATGTTCTATAGTTACAAAAACAAACAAAACAAATTTTCAGAAAGGTATTTTAGTGATATTTGAAATCATAAATCACTGTAAACACTAAGATTAGAGAAACTAATTTATGTTAATATTTCTTTGCGGCAAACTTTATGGTAAATATTTATAAGAAGGAGAACAGCAAGGGTGTGAACAGTGAGCAGTTGTTAAGCGTGAAATGGCAAAGAATTTAAAGCATTGTGAGAATTTATCTAAGCAAAAGTCATCAATGTAGGCGTCCGCAGATGGCAAGGATAAGAGTATATAAAGGTGTTGCAGCAATACGTTCACCTGTGGATGGAGATTGGTAATGATTGGATTACTACCTAACAGAAATCCTACCTTCCCTTGTTATAAGCTGACCCATTAAGGTGCAATAGGTCAGCTTATAACAAGGGAAGGTAGGATTTTTCCTTGCCCTATCAGAAAAATAGATGTAAGCATGATTAACAATGGCAGCTTGTCACTCAAATTCAATAAAGAAAATTATCAACCCCCCCTTGCCCATGCAGTGGCACAGTGGCACAGCAGTAGAGTTGCTGCCTTACAGCATTCGCAGCACCAGAGATGCAGGTTCGATTCCAACTATGGGTGCTGTCTGTACGGAGCTTGTACGTTCTCCCGGTGACCGCATGGCTTTTCTCCGAGATCTTTGGTTTCCTCCCACACTCCAAAGACGTACAGGTTTGTAGGTTAATTAGCTTGGTGTATGTGTAAATTGTCCCTAGTGCGTGTAGAATAGTGTTAATGTGCGGGGATCGTTGGTCGGAGCGGACTCAGTGGGCTGAAGGTCCTGTTTCCGTGCTGTATCTCTAAACAAAACTAATCATAGGCCACATGTAAAACCTGGATCCACAATTTATTTTTCCCATTTGATGTTTGGTTGCTATGACACTGGACAGTGCTGTCTTCCTCTCAATATACTGTTTGGTTTCATTGCCCAGTTTCTCATGCTAACACACTGATAGAAATTACCTGATTTCATAAGACTTGACCAACAACAGTAAATCATGGTGCACTTCACCATTCCGAATCTTCCAATCTTTACAGTCTCTGATTTTGGCAGAAATATTGTACATCACCATTTTTTTCACCACTGCACATCAAATTTAGGGGTTCAAGGCATAATAATCATGACCCTATAAGTAGTTAGATCAGAAATGCTGGTGGCCATTCAAGAGAACTAAATCTATCCCATGAATCTTTCCCAAAGTTGTTAACAAATTGAACAAATAATTTTCAAAATCTATGGCAGCTAGATGTCAGTAATATTAATGAGAAACAGGATGCTGATTAGTTGCTACGCCCCCTTCCATTTCTGTTCATGGCTGATGGCAGTCGGTAGCCTGTATTTTACAGTTGCAAAAACTGTCAGTATTTTCAGTTTTGCATTACTAAACAGATAGCAACTTTAGAATTGCCATTGTTTTAAAGTCAGTGCCAGTGATTCAGTACATTTTCACAGTGACTGTTGTTCAGCAGCCTTCTCTAACGTAGGGAAATCAGTGCACAGCTGCAATTAGTTCTAGTTGCAATTAGGCAAAGTACACTGAAATTCAAATCCATGGCTGGCTCAGTTTTTTAATGACTTATTACCTCATTGTTACTGCTGAGAAAACTATAGCCCCAAAAATAATTTCACATATGGATATTGTATTTTGCAAGTATTCAAAATATGTGTCGGAAGGAACTGCAGATGCTGGTTTAAACCGAAGATAGTCTCAAAATGCTGGAGTACGTCAGCGGGACAGGCAGCATCACTGGAGAAAAGGAATGGGTGACGTTTCGGGTCTGAAGAAGGGTCTCGACCCAAAACGTCACCCATTCCTTCTCTCCAGAGATGCTGCCTGTCCTGATCTGAGTTACTCCTGCATTTTGTGTCTATCTTTAATTTAAAATATGATTAATTTTAAAATATGATTCAAAAGTTTGATTATAATATTTCACTGTCTACCTTAAAATATTTGCATGTCCCAATCTTTATTTCTCATTCTGCAATCCTTCTTCATGTGAAAATTATTTAAATCAATTGGCTGCTCAGCCAGCTTGATAATATCCTTTCCATTGGACTCCAGGGATCCTTGTGAATTGACACATGATATCAGCCAAGCCTGAAGAAAACTAAATCTATGTGAGAGAAATCTCCGTGGACAGCTTTTATCGTGATCAAAGGTGAGTTGGCACCACTTTGCAAAATCCAACTGACCACAAAACTAACCACAAACTTCACTCAACAATCCTCGAGAAATAAATGAAAATGCCTTTAATTTAGAAAGAATAAGGATTGCAATATTATCTATCAACACATTTTCCAACAGCTTTCTTGTGCTTTCAGTCACAAACACAAACATTGTTATCACTATAACAGAATTCACAAGGTCTGAAACCAATTTTTTAAAACCATTTTCCTTCAACGCCCTCCCACATGCAATATATATGTGCACCTTTTTCCTCCTGAGTACAATTCTTCCAATGTTGCTCATTGCTAACCAAGCAACTTTGTTCTTTTACAAAAACATCTCCCTGACCTGTAAATTCCCAATAGTTTTTGAATAAATTCTTCCCAAGTTCATTCAAGGTGATATGAAGACTCATTGACTAACATTCCCCTCCAACCACAAACCACAAAATAATTACATTAATTACCCCCCAAAAATCCCAGCATTGAAACTTTCCCCCCAGCCTATGTAAATAAATTAAATTAATGGATAGGATGTTCCACAAAATGACCGAGGTGCTGATGGATGATCATCAGCCTGAGACATTAACATTATTTCTCTTTCCATATATACTGCCCGATGTTCTTTCTATTACCAGAATTCTCTTTTTTATTTCAGGATGTGCTTAGTCTCCCATTATTCGCCTCCTCTTCCATACTGCAAATTCAATGAAAACCCAACATTTTGCACTTTCCAATGCCCTTTTGTTTTTATTATCAGAATGTTCAGTTTTTATTCTCAGAAACCTCCGGGTGGGGGAGTGGGGACCACAGGGGGAGATGGTGTAGGAACTTGGACCTTACTTATCCATAGGCTAAGGGGTCCACAGAGATCCTCAAAAACAGTGGTTCTTAACCTTTTTGGCACCGGTATGCGCATACGCGAACAAAATACTGCATGTGGTATGTACCTTTGTTAGGTTCCTAAACATGGGCTCAACAAATTGATATGTTATTTGTGTCCCCTTCATGACCCCCAGCAAAGCCATAGTGACCCCCTGGTGAAGAACTACTGCTTCAAAAGCACAGATTTGTGCTTCCGGAAGGAAGCTGCCAGTGAGGTTTCTGCCAGGAATTGAATGTAATCACCTACGAAACATTGGAATCCTACCTGTAATGGTGATGAACCAGAGGCAAGAGCAGCAGGCAAAGAAGAGAAAAGGTGAGAAGGGGAAAGGGGTGTAGAAAATTAATGTAAATTTAATTCATTTTCACAATTTAATTATCATTAACAAGGCCAAATTTTAACAGCCTCTTGTGAAAATTAATTACATTTACATTAATTTTCTACACCCCTTTCCCCTTCTTAGGTGATTCTAAAGGATAGTTGAATCAACTGATGATAACTGGGAAGAGGGGTTTAAATTATGAGAATAATTTGGAGAATCTAGGCCATTTTCCTTGGAACAGAGGGGAAGATATTTAATAAAGGTGTACAAATTCTTCAGAATTTCAGACGGGGCAAACACAGAGCATCTGTTTCCACTAGTGGATCGATCAAAATTCAAAGGACACAGGTTTAAAATAATTTGCTTAAGATCCAAGGTGATGAAGAAGATAAAAATATGAAGATAAATTATTTACAATGGGGAGAAATTAAACTGACTGGCTTGCTCCACAAAAAAAAGCACAAACTCTATGGGCAAATTAGTCAGTGTCGATGCTGTAATTATTCTATCCTGCAAAACTGTTCACCAAATTCGTACTAAATCCTCTGTTGCCACCATTTCCTCAGCTATTCCCCATACCCCTAGAGTTAGCTGAGGGCCTTCCTCAAATAATCTTGTTTTTGTCTGAAGAAGGGTTTCGACCCAAAACGTCACCTATTCCTTCCCTCGAAAGATGCTGCCTGACCCGTTGAGTTACTCCAGCTTTTTGTGTCTATCTTCAGTTTAAACCAGCATTTGCAGTTCCTTCCTACACAATCTTGTTTTTATGACTGGCAGGATTTGGTTCTGGAGTGTTAATTGATTTTTGAAGATCACCAACATAGTCAGTGGACTGACATGGCGTAGTCATGTTGTGGATTAATTTTGTTGTGCGCAGCATGGACCACATCACACACATCCCAACATTTCTAGGCCCCTGTGCTAAACTGCTTATATGACTAATTCATCTCCCATAACAATGCAGGCAGGATTGGGGGAGGAACAGACTTGGAAATGTTCAGCCTAGTGTAGATGAAGCAATGTGGAATCTGTCTAGATGAGAGGGTTGAAATATGCATTTGACCTGTGTTTATTTCAGGGGTAGATTCTTGCTTAAATTAGGATGGGATTTGGAATATTGGAATTTGGAGATCTTACAATCATAGAATCATAGAAAATAGGTGCAGGAGAAGGCCATTTGGCCCTTCGAGCCTGCACCACCATTCAATATGATCATGGCTGATCATCCAACTCAGTATCCTGTACCTGCCTTCTCTCCATACCCCCTGATCCCTTTAGCCACAAGGGCCACATCTAACTCCCTCTTAAATATAGCCAATGAACTGGCCTCAACTACCTTCTGTGGCAGAGAATTCCACAGACTCACCACTCTCTGTGTGAAAAATGATCTTCTCATCTCAGTCCTAAAAGACTTCCCCCTTATCCTTAAAATGTGACCCCTTGTTCTGGAGTTCCCCAACATCGGGAACAATCTTCCTGCATCTAGCCTGTCCAACCCCTTGAGAATTTTGTAAGTCTCTATAAGATCCCCCCTCAATCTCCAAAATTCCAGCGAGTACAAGCCAAGTCTATCCAGTCTTTCTTCATATGGAAGTCCTGCCATCCCAGGAATCAGTCTGGTGAACCTTCTCTGTACTCCCTCTATGGCAAGAATGTCTTTCCTCAGATTTGGAGACCAAAACTGTACACAATACTCCAGGTGTGGCCTCACCAAGACCCTGTACAACTGCAGTAGAACCTCCCTGCTCTTGTACTCAAATCCTTTTGCTATGAATGCCATCATACCATTTGCTTTCTTCACAGCCTGCTGCACCTGCATGCCTACTTTCAATGACTGGTGTACCATGACACCCAGGTCTCATTGCATCTCCCCTTTTCCTAATCGGCCACCATTCAGATAATAGTCTACCCTCCTGTTTTTGCCGTCAAAGTGGATAACCTCACATTTATCCACATTATACTGCATCTGCCATGCATTTGCCCACTCACCCAACCTATCCAAATCACCTACAGCCTCCGAGCATCCTTCTCACAGCCAATACTGCCCCCCAGCTTCGTGTCATCCGCAAACTTGGAGATGTTGCATTCAATTCCCCCATCCAGATCAATAATATATATTGTAAATAGCTGGGGTCCCAGCACTGAGCCTTGCGGTACCCCACTAGTCACTGCCTGCCATTCTAAAAATGACCCGTTTACTCCTACTCTTTGCTTCCTGTCTGCCAGCCAGTTCTCTATCCACATCAATACTGAACCCCCAATACCGTGTGCTTTAAGATTGTATGCTAATCTCTTATGTGGGACCTTGTCGAAAGCCTTCTGAAAGTCCAGATATAACACATCCACAGGTTCTCCCTTATCCACTCTACTAGTTACATCCTCGAAAAATTCTATAAGATTCGTCAGACATGATTTACCTTTCATAAATCCATGCTGAATTTGTCCAATGATTTCACCACTTTCCAAATGTGCTGCTATCCCATCTTTAATAACTGACTCTAGCATTTTCCCCACTACCGATGTTAGACTAACTAGTCTGTAATTCCCCGTATTCTCTCTCCCTCCCTTTTTAAAAAGTGGGGTTACATTAGCTACCCTCCAATCCTCAGGAACTACTCCAGAATCTAAAGAGTTTTGAAAAATTATCACTAATGCATCCACTATATCTGTGGCTACTTCCTTAGAGTTCGTAGTATCCCTTAAAGGTTGGAACTCTTTTACAATCTCAGATTACTTTACCACAATATCACAGCCTTTGTCTCATAACATCTCATTGATATGAACTATTCCAGTAGTATTTTACAATCTTGAGCTCATTCGCAATTTCGGACATATAGTAGATGTATAGATTAAAGTAAAATTGGATATTTGATTATATCATTCTGATGCAGTTCTAAACATCAAATTTGATGAATGTATTTACAAAGTGAGGAATGGATTTTTGGGTTTGTTTTAAGTAAACGCAAATGTTTAACATTATATATTTTATGCTTGGTTGAAAATCAGTTATTTATTTTGCAGATTTAAGGCTCAGGCACATGCCGAGATAAAAATGATATCTCAAAGCATTTCACAGCTAGGAAAATATCTTTTGAAGTGTAAGAAAATGCAGTAGTCAATTAGTACACAGCACAGTCCACATGCAGCAGGGACTTAACTGATCAGATACTTTCGTAAAGTTGGAGAAGGGAAAGTCAGAGAAGAGAAGGTGCACAAAAGGGGCAGGTTACTGCCGGAACGGGAAGGTGTCACAGTGTATATCAGAGTTCCTACAGCAAGCAAGGTAGATCACTCGACGAAAAAGACGTAGTGCGGTCATGAGCAGATTCATGGGTAATTTTCGGCCCCATTTCCGTAACTGGCTTCCGTCTCCACACCAAAGATCCCGTAGCGGAGCAACGATACTAGTGCGGAGATGGAAGCCGGTTACAGAAACATCCTCGTAAAAATAAAAGTTATTTGGTCAAAGTCTTCTCCTCATTTTCAGAATTATAATTTATTAACACAAACTGTTCTCCCGCAACATTGATTACACTGCGAGTCGGGTCGGGTTGGGTTACTGAAATGGATGAAAAAAAGGCCCACGTTCCACTCCGTTGCGTACTACACATCAGCCCATTGCATTTAGCAGGAGTGGTCTATCTTGCTCCGCTATAGGATCTTTGGTGTATATTATGCTTACGCCAAGAACCGGTTTAACAGTGAAAGAAGAGCGCATCCTTGACTTGAACTGAATTGTTGGCCTGCATTTTTTGATTAAAGCCACTACCTTCTGCTCTTGGCACCCTCTGGTGATAACCTCCACCATCTCAAATCAATTGTAAAACAAACCACGCCATGACACCAAGGCCCAAATCTGACAGACAATTGCAATTACTTCCCACAGGACAAATCTCAACCCAGCTCAAGAGACCTTAATTCTTACCGCTACCAAGTGGCTGTATAATGCCCTGACTCTCATCCATGACTCCCCACGCCTCTCTCCCTTACACACAATCTCCTGTCTCCCTCTACCGTCACACCCCTATTACTAATGATTAGCATAATGAATGGAGGACAGCCTTTGATCACATTTCGTAGTTCCTTATGGTATAGAAGGAGATCATTTGACTCATCAAATCTATGTCAGCTCACAGAGCAATCCTTTCCCTCCCATTCTCTTAATTCTCTCTCACCACTCTCATCATGTTAAGTGTATAACATCTTGCACTTACAAAAACTGGGTTGTCCCAGGTTTACACGCCCTTCCAGGCAAAAAATTATTTCAAAAAACAACCTTATGTTAGTTTTGCATGTGAAGAAAATTTAGGAGTGGAAGTCATAAATTATACAACTATGAAATGAATTAGAGACCTGCAAAACACTTTGGGCCATCTATTCCAAGATTCAATAATTACGCCAGATCGACAGAAATGCTTTGATTTCCAAAGCAGCTGCGACACAATTTAAAGCTAACAAGGAAAGAAGATTACGTTGCAGTTCTGTAGCAAACAATTAAATAATGGAGGGATAACTTCGTCAGCCAATAATGCTGCACTATAGAAATCTATAAAGCCCTAAATCTACAGACCTGATCATTCACTGGAATCTTTTCCATCAATGGCCAGAAACCTCAAAAAAACACTTCCTGTTGCACAGCATAAATTCTCCAGTGCCCACATTAACCATCCTACTGACTGCCTTAGGTGACCTTGCCAATTTAGTGTCAATGTTTGCTGAAAAATGGAAATTTGGTACTATTAACTTAAAACCTGTGTAGGTTGCAGACTCTGAAGGCACTTTAATGGTAAATGTGGTGTGTGCGGGGGCAGCTGGTGTCTCAGGCATGGGTTTTCATGCAGCTGACTTTAAACTTTTACTGCCAGAATTCAATGGGACTGGATAACATTATCACATATGTGCCAGGAAGGCTTAAATTTCCAAGTATGTCTTCCTGCACCTTGTCTTAAAAGAGTTATGCTAGATTTACATTTGGATTTAAAATCTGTCTGCTGGAGGATCTAGGGCAGTGTTGGGCTGTCACTGGGACTGCTCCATGGCACAGCTGGTAGATCTGCCGCCTAACTGCACCTGAGACCCAGGTTCGATCCTGACTACAACTGCTGTCGAAGTGGAGTTTGCATGTTCTCCCTGTGACCACATGGGTCTCCTCAGGTTGCTCCAGTTTCTTCCCGAATCCCAAAGATGTGCAGGTTTGTAGGCTAATTGCCTGCTATAACTCGCCCTCAGCGTGTAAGGAGAGGATGCAAAAGTGAGCTAACATAGAACTAGCGTGTATAGGTTGATCGATGGCTGCCGAGAACTCGGTGAAGCAAAGGGCCTGTTTCCATGCTGTTTCAATCAGTCAATGCCATCAAACTCAGTGGGTCAGGCACCATCTGTCAAATAAATGGTCAGATGATGTTTCAGGTTGTGGCCCTTCATCAAACACATGGATTTGCATTACATTTTTGGATTGCTGTCTGCACCCCATATTCCTACAGATAAAAAGAAGCATTATGTTAACTTGTAAAACTATTAATCTACCTCGCCCCCACAGACTGCCGACATCTGTGTGATATTGTGGCCTCAGAGCACCAGTTATTTTCTTCCACCTTTACCAATAATTTTCAGACAAGCACATTCAAATGTAATCTATGTGTTACGTAGATTACTTCAAAATGGGTGTAATTTGGATGATAGCAATTCAGGAAAGAGAGAGAAATGGGAACCAAGGGGCAGTTTAGCTTAATATTATTATAAGGGAAAATATAATCTATTGTTAACAATCGGAAAACAGGCCATTTGCAAATTAAAATCCGATTTGGGAAAGTCTACTTGCTCATATGAAAGGATAGTTGTATTTGCAAACTGAGGTTGTTTTTTTAAAGTTTAGCCAGCTAGGTAAATACAGAAAATCCAATGGATGTTGTGCATTTGATTTTTCAGAAAGTCTTCGATAAAGCGCCATACAAGAGGTTTTACACAAGATTAGAACTCCTGGCATGGTTGCTTACATATTAATCTTAATTGTGAATTTGGTAATATACAGAAAACAGAAAGTAATGGTAGTAATTTTCTAGCTGAAACTAGTGGTGTCCCATGAGGATCTATGTAAATTACTTAGATGAGTGGACCATGTGTATTCCATTGGAGTTCATTGAAGTCTGCCAAATAGCTTGGTAGGAAAATTAACTGAGAAGGCCACAAAGAGGCTGCAAGAGGATACGGAGTGGTTAAGTGATTGGGTAAGATTGTGGTAAAGTAGTATAATGTGGGAAGTGTAAAATTGTCCACTTTGGTATGAATGAAAGAAAAATGTTTTTGTAAAGGTGAGAGGCTAATAAATGGTGGCATTCATTGAGATTTGGGTTTCCTTACCCTCAAATCACAGAAAGGTAGTATGCAGGTACAGGGAGCAATTAACAGTGCAGACACTGTTCCAGTGTTTATTACATGGGAGTTGGAATATAAGAGTAAGCAAGCTCCTGCAATTACATATCGTACATCAGGGAGAACGCACTTTGAGTGCTGAATACAGTTTGATTTCCTACTCTAGAAAT
Source organism: Okamejei kenojei (assembly GCA_035221665.1). NCBI lineage: Eukaryota > Metazoa > Chordata > Chondrichthyes > Rajiformes > Rajidae > Okamejei > Okamejei kenojei. Next base: position 21,809,757 of record CM069131.1, read on the forward strand.
ACAGTCTACTTGTTTTCGAGCAACTAAAAGCAATATTTAGTATAATGATTTCTGGGATGAGTTCTCACCTGTGAAAAAAGATTGGGAAGAATGAACCGACATTTTCTAGAGTTTAGAAAAGTGAGACCTGATCTCACTGAACAATGTCAACAATTCTGATAGACAATAGGTGCAGGAGTAGGCCATTCGGCCCTTCGAGCCAGCACCGCCATTCAATGTGATCATGGCTGATCATCCCCAATCAGTACCCCGTTCCTGCCTTCTCCCCATATCCCCTGACTCCACTATCTTTAAGAGCCCTATCTAGCTCTTTCTTGAAAGTATCCAGAGAACCGGCCTCCACCGCCCTCTGAGGCAGAGAATTCCACAGACTCACAACTCTCTGTGTGAAAAAGTGTTTCCTCGTCTCCTTTCTAAATGGCTTACCCCTTATTCTTAAACTGTGGCCCCTGGTTCTGGACTCCCCAACATCGGGAACATGTTTCCTGCCTCTAGCGTGTCCAAACTCTTAATAATCTTATATCTTTTGATAAGATCCCCTTTCATCCTAAACTCCAGAGTGTACAAGCCCAGCCGCTCCATTCTCTCAGCATATGAGGATTTGACAGTGTAAATGCTACAAGGCTGCCTGAGCTGCCATCTGGAAAGGTAATTGTCTCAAGACAAGGGGATGACCATTTGTGATTGCATTGAGAAGTTTTATCAATAAGAGGATGAGAGAGGGGGGAGAGGGGACAGGAGGGAAATGAAGGGGCTGGAATAGGTAGGAGTGAAAAGAATGGTATAAAGAGAAATGGGTTGAATTTGGGACGAGAGTAGTTAGTAGGAGAAGTAGAGGCTGAATATGAGAAAAAAGGATTAAAGAGGAGGATGCGACTGGAAGAGGGGGGGGGTTACAATGGGAGAGAGGGAGAATGTCTTTTGCACAGAATGTTGTGAACATTTGTACTGCCCTTGTACGGCCATAGAGGTACTCTTAGATGAGACTATTCAAGATAGATTCAACATGTTTGTAAATATTAGGAAATTAGGATTGTAGGGTTAGTGCAGGAAAGGAATGCAGTATTAAAAGATCAGATATGATCTTATTGAACATTGGAAGAGGCACCAGAAGCTGATGGCCTTCATTTGCATTCATTTCATAAGCTCCGGCTGAAAGTTATTCTGCAGAAGACCCTGATTCCCAACAAATAATGGAACCTTTAGTCCAATAAGTCTCATTTGGATTTGAATTCAAAAGCAAATGAGGAATGAGCAATGGATATGTTCTGACCAGCATCACTCAGATCAGTGAACAATCTTTTTTATCAATAATGCTGGGATCATTCTGTTCAGTAAGGAATTCCAAATGTTCACCACACTTTACAAGTTTCCACCTGTCCCATAATCACCCAATCTCCCTTTCTGCTCACATCCTCCTCTCCTACCCTTCCTTCACATGTCAATTCCCTCCCCATTCTCCAGCTTCCCTCTTCCCGATACAACCTATTCTTCTCCTCCGATTCATCCCACTCTTGCCTATCCCAATTTAACTAATCCTGGAGATTATATGCCACAGTAGGTTCTAATCTGTTGATTATCGATAGAACTGTTAAAACAAATTACCTTTATTCCCCAAAAAAAACAAATCAGGTCATCCAGTGCTCAAAATAGAAAAGCAGATTATGTTTTAACTGGTGAGAGATCAGTAAATGTTGGTGTCCAATGAGACTGATGTGTCCTTGTACGTAAATTACTGAAAATCAAGATGAAGATGCAGTCATGGAGTCAAATACTGTACATGTCAATCGTTATGTGAACAGAGATAATTATGACACAAAATGCTGGAGTAACTCAGCAGGACAGGCGGCATCTCTGAAGAGAAGGAATGAGTGCCGTTGGTCTCAACCCAAATCGTCACCCGTTCCTTTTCTCCAGAGATGCTGCCTATCCCGCTGAGTTACTCCAGCATTTTGTGTCTATCTTTGGTTTAAACTGGCATCTGCAGTTCCTTCCTACTGAGGGATAATTATGTCTTACTGCAATTGCACAGAGCATTGATGAGACCACACACGGATTATTCTGTATCGTAGAGAGAATGCAACAAAGATTCACCAGGTTGCACCTGGTGTGACAAGTATGCTAAATGGGAGATGGAGACTTCTCCAGGGTATATAGGAGTCAAGAGTCAAGGCACCCATCCTTTTTCTCCAGAGATGCTGTCTGACCCGCTGAGTTACTCCTGAACGTTGTGACTATCATTGGTATAAACCAGCATCTGCAGATTCTTTCTACACACTGTTTAACTGTAATATGTAATGGCAACAAAACATTTATATTCTTACGCTGCAGTATAATAGGCCTATTCATGCAATAACACCAATTAAATATCCAATAGCCAATAATACAATACATTATTAATCTGTAATACTGGGTAACCGGCCTATAATAGTGCAAAACCAAAATCCACAGTGCAACCAGAACAAAGTCTATAGCAAATCATAGTTGTTGAGATAGGGTTGCGTTTAGTGTTGCTCAGCATTCAAGAGCATGATGGTTGTTGAGAAGATGCTGTACTTGTTTCTGGAGGTCATGGTTTTCTGGCTCCTGTACTTTCATCTAACTGGTAGTAACAAAAACCATAGCATGGTCAAGGTGGTGTGGTTCAGCAATGGTATGAACTGCCTCTGTGGGGCAGCCCCTCCTTCAGATTCCTTTGATGGTGAAGAGGTCCACATGTGAATTCATTGGCCTGAATATGTTTTTTTTTTTTTTAACTTAATCAATCACTTAAGTCTTTGGGTTGTGAATGGGGAAAGCTGATTGGTACTTCAACAGATGATACATTGCCAATGGCAGGTAAAGATGCAATGGTCAAACACTTCAAGTAGTAACCGGAACATTAACATATTAACTGTCAAAAAAATCTCTGTGCTTAATTTTTTTTGTGTCAAACATATAATGAATATGGTTGTCTCTATAGTCAATTACATAAAATCTTACGGGCTCAACGCCCATCAATTTCAATTGTACTGAGAAGAAATTGATGCCAAGTGCGGTGATATGAATTATCGTGCAGAATGAGGTGACTCAGCAGGGGTAAACTCTTGAAAGAGTTTGCGGTGCTGCAGCCAAAAATGAAAGCTTTTCCGAAGATGAAAGACCCACCTGGAAGATTCTGCAGGGGCTTGTGATCGCACTTTCCTTCCTGAACAGAATGATCCCATGTTAATGCTCACAATTTTCAGCTGCAGGGAAAGGAACAATGCATGTCGCTACTCATCAACTAAACCCTGTCCTTTCAGACTAAACTGAAAATGTCTGCAAACTATGCCAGTAAAATAACCCCCAGCCTTGGCGGTAGGCTTTTTCTGATTACAGTCACTGCTTGCCTCCCTATTCTGGAGTGCATTCATTTGAGCTGTAATTCGCTGACCTCAGCAGACATAGAAAACCTTAATGTGTAGGAAGGAACTGCAGATGCTGGTTTAAACTGTAGGCACAAAATGCTGGAGTAACTCAGCGGGACAGGCAGCATGGGTGACGTTTCGGGTCGAGACCCTTCTTCAGACAAAAGGGTCTCAACCTGAAACGTCACCGATTCCTACTCTCCAGAGATGCTGCGTGTCTCTCTGATTTTGTGTCTATCTTTAGAAAACCTTAAGTTACTTGCTGATCATTTTCATGTAACCCAGTAGCAGTAAAATGAAGTACCAACTTGAACTTCACGACCTCCAATTGGTCTGACTTCTGATTTGTTGTACAACAAATACTGTAAAGGAAATCTGCTCAATTTCTGCGGCTGTCTTCAACTGGAAAAACTTCCGAAACCTGATATCTTTTTTGGCAAAACATTCATTTGTGAGCAGGCTTTTGCACTCGTGCATCTCAAAAAAATGAGAAAGTGCAGATTACAAAATATAGTCATAGATGCAGTATACATATGACACACTTAACGAAGTCTGATATTGCAAAAATGATCTGCTCAAAGCAGCACAGTACATCATGTTAATTTTAAGAAAGAACCAGCTGGTACATTTGTATTGTTTACAATAAAATGCATTAAACTAAATTTGCGATAAAATTAATATCTTACATTTATCATCAACCATAAAATGGTGACAGCATCAAAAACCCAGATTGTTACTGGGTCTGTGAGGAACAAAGATTGTGAAAGTAATTTTACTGAATTTTTACTGTTATGGGTTCCTTCATTGTCTTTAAAAGGAAAAAAAATGTTATTTATAATCATTGCTTCATACCAATCTGAACAGAAATAAGGCTGCTAATAATCTCCAGCACTTGCGTCTTTTTATTTGTGATGAAAAGCATTAGTATCTGTTTGTGTGGTTATGGTAACATAGTGTGTGGCCCCAGAAAGTATTTCAGCTTGTTGATCTGCTTCTCTCGTCAGAGGTTGTGCATCACTGTTACAGGAGCAATAAACAGGCAAAGACACACAGGAGACAGATACTATAAGAACATTTTCTCCAGAGACACTGCCTGACCCGCTGAGTTACTCCAACACTTTGTGCTTGTTTTGGACACCAGCATCTGCAGTTCCTCGTTTGTCTATAAGAATGTTCAGAGCTTAATGATTTTCACTATGTGCAATTTGACATCTCTATCTAAATGCTGCATCAGTGATCACTCTTTTCCAGCAATATAGAGAAAACTGAAAGGTGTACGAAATGCAAGAAACTTGTACAAAACCTTTTATTTTTATCAGACACTAAAATACATAGAATACTTATAAATAAACTCATTGAACCTGCATTCTTACAGACACAAGACTTGCCTTCTGTGGTTATTTAACTTCTGACCATTCCTTGAGCCACTACCTCAAAGGCTGCCAACTGCTAGCAAACCATCCCTACTTATCTCTCCCATAGCAAAATCAAGAAATGTCTCTGTTTTATGTCTAGATAGTTCACTTAATGCTAAAAAAAAATGTAATGAAAATGTAATGACATTTCCTGTTTAAGCATTTTGCCTATGATTTGATGGCTGTTTTACTGTAACAGAGGAATTGGAAACATCCTGGCTCCATCTTCTGAATATATCTTGCTCCACCGTTGTTACACCAATCTGCAAATTTCGACAAAGCAGAGGTCGCAGGATGGCAGTACCCCTGATTTGGAGACCTGACTCCAAGCAGAGAATGCTTTTTACAGATAACCCTCGTTATAACTGGGGGTGCAGTGGCTGGGAGGGGGAGGGGGGAATGGTGCCTGTTATTGTTGATTTCCGCTACAACCGGGTGAGGGATTTGCTCCAACCACCTAGCGGTATTTCATGTTCTTTTAGCAGCTAAAAATGTATTCTTGTTCTTGAATAGACAGTGGTGTCTGATTATTGCAGGGGACGCTCAGTCCACTACAACTGAAATCCGTTATGAAGAGATCCAATAATAACGAGGGTAGACTGTATTTGGAAGTATCGATTCTAATGCCCCTAAACAATGGATGTCAAGAAAATGTTGTCCTGTAAATCCATATGAATCAAGGTTTTGAAAATACATCATATCAAATATTATCAGATATATGCCAAAATTAATATTATTTGGTAAAAGTTTGAGAGTAGATTATTTTGCCCAACTGTTGTTAACACGTCATAAGTAGTTCTGTGAAAACCTCTGTCTGTTAGCACTTGGCAATTGATCAAAATTAAATGACAGAATCCATGATAACGTTGTGCACAATTTCTTGCATCTTCACATCCCAAATGAGACTAGGTTAGATTCTACTATCAATCCCTAGCGATTGTTCCACGATTTGCCTTCTCCACAAATCTGATTATGACGTAGACATTCTGATGTGTCATGCACAAAAATGTAATTAAAAAAATAAGGAATATGGTAGCATAGATTTCAAGTTAATGGACCTGCATCTATAAATTATCCCCAGTCGGTGGGTGACAGGAGAATTAATGTCGCGTTAAATGGATATATAAGAGAAAATTAGATTGTTCTGAGAGTCAGCCTAGACTGAATGGATCAAATGGCCTCATTCCATTCCATAAGAAAATATGAGAATATGTCTGGAGCCTTCCCTCGCAGTGGGAAACTTTGATCCCGCTGTGTGGGGATGTCTGTGTTAAAGACTATCGTGTTCTGTGCTCTTTATTATTCGTATGGCTGTATGGCGACCACACATTTCACTGTACCAATTGGTACATGTGACAAATAAATGTATCTTGTGTCTTGTACCTATCTTGTATCTTGGATATTGGTGATGGGACATGAATTCATATCCCACCATGGTAGCTAGGCAATTTAAATTCACATGATTAAACAAACTAAGAATTTCAAAATAAATACAAATCTCATTACACAAATGAATTGTCATGTTCTACATTCATAGTTCATAAGTTCATAAATTATAGGAGCAGAATTAGGCCATTTGGTCCATCATGTCTACTCTGCCATTCAATCATGGCTGATCTAACTTTCCCTCTCAATCACATTCTCCTGCCTCGTCCCCATAATCCCTGACACCCGTACTAATCAAGAATCTGTCAATCCCTGCCTTAAAAATATCAATTGACTTGGCCTCCAAAGTCTTCTGTGGCAATCTATTCCACAGAAAGAAATTAATCCTCATCTCCTTTCTAAAGATACCTCCTTTTATTCAGGGGATTATAGATCTTGTATTCTGTGGATGATATAATTATAACTAATATGTTTCATAGAAGGAAATTTGCTACACTTAACATGTTTGTCCATATATGTATATGTATTCATATGTATCCATATAAAGGCATTTGCACTTTACCTTGTAACAATAAACTAAACTAAAATAAACTAAAACTAACGTGTAATTCTACTGTAAATCAACCAATGTGGTCCACTTCTAAGTACCAATGTAGTTCTGGGATGAATGATAAATGGCTGCTTTACCAATGAAATCGATGTAGTATCAATGGTAAATTAAAAATATATATTCACAACACACTTCCCGTACAACATTTACTTATTTGCTGGGGGTAAAGGCCCTGTCCCAATTTCCCGAGTTACGCATGAACTCTCCCGAGTTTGCCCCTTGATTCGAACTCGGAGAAGTACGGTAATAGCCGTTCGTAGGTACTCGGGGCTATTTGTTTAACTCGTGGACATTTTTCAACAAGTTGAAAAAACGTCCCAACTTACCTGGTGCCCCGAGTTCCTACGGCTGGCATTACGAGCCGCTACAAAACATCTACGGACTCCATCGGGCTCCTACGAGCTCACTACCGACATTACCCGACATTCCCCGAGTTCGAATCAAGGGGAAAACTCGGGAAAGTTTGTGAGTAACTTGGGAAAGTGGGACAGGGCCTTTACACATAAACATGAAAATGCATTTTTTTTTAATATACAGCAAATTGTTAGGTTTGGGGATGCACTGCCACGGGGAATAGTGAAAGTAGATCGAACTGTATTGTTAAAAGGGAGCTGGATAAATATTTAAAGGGAAAGCATTTGTGGAACTGCGGTGAGAAAGCAAGGGAATGGGACAAGCCTGTGTGGTCCCACAATGAGCCGATATGGACTCAATGGTTCTTAATTAGTAGGGGTGCCAAATGTTACGGGGAGAAGGCAGAAGAATATGGTTGAGCAGGAAAGATATATCAGCCATGATTGAATGGGCCAAGCAGTCTAATTCTGCTCCTGTGACTCATGGGTTTATGAATAGTCTCCTCTTGCTGAATAACCATTCTGTGATTCCATAAAGTCCATTGGTGCATGGTCCTACTGTACAGACACAGACCTCTACACAATAGCTGAGCCAGCTCTGAAGAGCCCAGTCTGTCTGTGGCTCTGGAATCTGGCACCAGGACACTTCCACATGTAGATCCACTTTAGTATTCCCACTCGATTCCCTTACCGTTACTGCACTAAACAGTCGCCAGCCCTCCGAATTATTATAATTTTTTCCCCAGCAAACATTGCTCCCAATAGCCACTGACAGCACCTTCTTCATCCTATTTGGATTCAATAAGCAAGTTTGGTATTCCGACTGCACATGCCCAGGTCATAGGTCACTACAGATAAACATTGGAGTGGATCTGTTGTGTGAAATCTTTGGTTATCAGACCTTCGTTTCATGGAGTGCTTTATGCTTCGTGCTGCTCTGTGGGGTTAGGGTCATGGTCCATGGTCGAGGTCGGGCGTGGGTCTCCAGCTCTGTGGCTGGGCTGTCCCCATCCCCGTCTGGAGGCATCGGGCCGGGCTCGTAGCCGGTGCGCGGGGGGGGGGCTCCAGCCCTGCTCCGCACCTACTCCCAAGGAACTTTTCTCCGGGATGCTGCCCATCCAGCCGAGCCTCCGCAGCACCCCACGCGCACCCCCGCACGCACTGGGGGGGTTGGCCGGCCGCGGCCATTGGGTGGGGCGGGGGGCGCGGCCGGCCAACAGTAACACTATTGTTCATTTTCAAAACAAACTTCACAATAACATTTTAATGGACAAAAACGTTTTTAGATCAAGACCAAATCCTATTTCTTCCCATGCTCCATACTTCCAAATGGAAATTCATACAAGGCACGTGACCAAAATCTTGAATGTAATACCTAACTAGTCAGTCTGAACTATGCTTTCATAATACCAATCCATAAATCATTGCAACGGTTGTGTTCTTACCTTCATTTCACAGTGTAATGAGTTCAAATCCCCATTGCAATCTGGGCTATCAGTCTGGAACTGTGCTCAGAAGTCTGTAGGAGATAATATCATTCAGGTGAGACTTCTGCCCTCTCAGATGAGTAGAAAAGAACCTAAGGAGGAATATTAGTCTCCACACGCTCCCACCCAATATTTAGACCTATCGATAGATAGATTACATGATTCAATAATCATATTATTGTTTTTTGTTAACACCTTTGTTCCCAAATTGACTGCTGGATATCCTACATTACAGTAGAGGCTGACTTTCAAGAATATTTAATTGAGATATCCCTGACATCTGGAAGATACCATAAAAATATATTTCTCTGGTATAAAAATATAAGTGCTTTGGTAATAAAGATCTAAGCAGACAACTTATCAGCAATGTAAGAAAAATACAAGGGAAGAAAAATGATTGCAGATGGTTCTGAAAGCCTGAAAAGAGGAGAAATTTAGTCAGGAAGAGGGAATTTGCAACAGTCATATATCTGTCGTCCCCTCATTAGCACTAGGAAAGGGAGAGATGCAAGTTAGTTTATAGAAGGAGAACAGATCATGAATTCCACAGATTCGCCACCCTCTGTCGAAAGACATTCCTCCTCATCTCCTCTTTCTCTGGTCCTAGACTCTCCCACTAGTGGAAGCATCCTCTCCACATTCACTCTATCCAAGCCTTTCACTATTCGGCAAGCTTCAATGAGGTCCCCGCCTTATCCTCCTAAACTCCAGCGAGTACAGGACCTGTGCCTCCAAACACTCATTATATGTTCACTCAATCATTCCTGGGTTCATTCTCATATGGTTATGGGTGCAAAGAGAGTAGTAAAGGAGACTGAGCACACAGCCTTCAGATGCCCCATTGCTGATGGTTAGTATGGAGGAGGTATTGTTGTCAATTCATCCTGATTGAGGTCTGCTGGTGAGGACGCTGAGGATCCAGTTCCTTCACTCTGACGATGAGTTTGGAATGATTGAAGGGTTAAACACCGAGCTACAGTCGATGAACAACTGTCTACGTATGTTTAAGAAGGAACTGCAGATGCTGGAAAATCGAAGGTAGACAAAAATGCTGGAGAAACTACATATGTGTTCCTTTTGTCCAAGTGGTCCAGTGCAGGGTGGAGAGCATGTCCACTGACAATCCGTTGCAGTGGGAGATTAATTGAAGTGGATCCAGATCCTTACTATGGTAGGAGTCGATATGTGTCATAAGCAACCTCTCAAAGCACTTCATCACAACAAATATGAGTGCCGCCGGTCGGTTGTCTTTGAGATATGTCACCTTGCCCTTCATGGGCTCTGGCATTATGGATATCCTCTTAAAGCAAAAGTGGATTGTAACAGATGGTCTACAGGTTGACAGGTTGAAGATGTCTGCAAAAATTCCAGCCAATTGATTTGCACAGGTTTAAAGATCGCATCCAGGTGCACCATCTCGGCCGGACAATGTCCAAGGGTTCACCCTCATGAAGCATCATCTGATACAGATACTGAATGGCTGTGAAGGTGCATTATAGTTCTTTCTTTCGAAGCATTGAGCTTGCATGGGAGTGATGTGTTGCCGTGACTTCAGCTAGTCAGTTTCCCCTTGCAGGAAGTGATGGCATGCTGAGCGTCCATCTGAGACTCCAGTTTATACTGAAAATGTCACTTCACATTCTCATTTGTTACAATGAGCCTGTGCTTCTGCAATCATTCCAAAAAATACATGAGGAATTTGAGTAATTTACATTCTCTTCCACCTTTATTCTTTCCTCTGGCTTCACAATTTGCACTTCTTCTGTCCTTACCTCACACTTTTGCCTTTTCATCTCTGGCCTTTGTTCGACCATCTGCTTATCAAATCCCTCCTCGCCTGTATCACTCACCAGGCTTTGTCCCCTTTCCACGAGACAGTGGAGGTGGGACTGCTGATCAAGGGAGCCGATTGGACGAGAGAGACGTCAGTCAGCAGGCAATGGGGGCGGGGCATGATGATTAAGCGCGATGATTGGAGGAGGGAGGAGTGGCACAGACCTGCGCCTCATCCGCAGCCAGGATCGATCCCGGCTCTCCGGCGCTGTCCCGTCCCCACCCGATTGGCTCCCCGTCCCCCCCCCCCCCCCCCTCCCCACAGAGTTGAGCTGCATCCAGCGCTGGATTGAGCCTCCGAAGCCTCGCACAAGTGCACGCATGGCCGCCAAAAAATAGTGTCCCCCCTGTCCCCCGGTCCCCCCCATATTTTGATAGTGAGTTCCGCTCTTGCCTGTGGGGGCCCCTGTGTTGCTCACTATTAAACAATATACATCTTTCATAGTAGACCATCTAGCTTTATGAAAATTATTTTTCAAAATGAGGGATGCAGGCAAAGATTTGGGACATGCCTTGGACATAAAAATGAAGAAGGAGTGAAGCACATTAAAACAAGCTAAAGCCCTAGCTGTCATGTAATCAGCATAAAATATTATCACAAATCCCAGTGAAGCTTTTCATAAGAACAAAAGAAAATAGGAGCCTGCGGGGACTACTTGATCCCTCAAGTGTGCCCTGTCATTCAACATGTTTATGGCTGGTTTGCCCCTTTCCTAAATCGTCAATAATAGTCAAGACTGGTTTAGGTCTAACTGATGAGAATGTCGCAAAGGACACAAAAAAAACAACCATCAATGCATCCAAGTCAGGCACTGCTAATCATTTTAAAGCAAGGGCAATCTCTTTTTTTTGTCTAGTAATAAGTGAATATTATGAAAATGTCACATCTAAAATAATCTACATCACATTAAAAACACGTTTTTTTTCCAAAAATCAAGGTAAATAAATCTCTAGGTCTAAACTGAAAACATAATTGTCCAATTTAAGCAATTGTCAGCCTGTCTATGGAAACTGGTTTAACCCATGGAAGTTATTAAAAACAAATTCAATGCCACAGCGTTATACATCTAATTGACACCTCTCTCCAGCTACAATTCAAATATAGCTTATAGATTTAAAATTAGATATTTTTGTTTGGTCAGAGTTTTTTCTGCATTTATATGAAAAATGCATTAAAATATCAAATTTGTAGACCAAAGCATGCATGATTTTTTTTCATAGAAGCCACACCTAACTGAAGATTTTATACCATTGTGAATGTGAGAATAGGAATGACACAAAATGAAAATTGAGTTAGGCACTTCCCACCAACCCCCCCCACCATTTCCTCACTCCATTAGCTATTCATTTCAACAATTTCAAAGCACAAACCTCAAGATTTAGCAAAGTCCAGCTATAAATTGTGTAATATACAATTTCAATAATATTATAAAGGTGTTAATAAATTATCTGCTTTCCACTTAGTGCACAAAAATGTAACTTTTGTGATTATGTAATGTTGCTATCCACAGAGGGAAAGAAAATGTGGAACTAACGGACATTTATTCTAACATTGGTCTCCAAAAAAATGTTAAAATCCATTGTAATGAAAGTGGTGATAGATCACATACAAAATGGTGAATGGTGTGTGTGATCGTACAGAGCCGCCATGATCCTGTACAAGATAAATCATCCTTAATAAGCATATCTTTGTACTTTGAGGGTGAAGGTAATGGGATAGAAGTCAGTAGATGTGGTTTATTTGCACATCCAAAAAAAATCTGATAAAGTGCCACATTAAAATGCACTGTATAGATTGAGGTTAACATGTTATCATGTTAGTACATTGGTTAACAGGTAGAGAACAGAGATAAATGAGTCATTTTCAAGTCAGCAAGCTATTAATAACAGGATGACTAAAAGATAAGTCCTGTGGCCTTGACTGTTTACATCCATATATTAATGACTTAGATGAAAAAAACCTAGTGGAAGGTACAGTATAAAGTTGTTGTAAAGATATTTTTTCTGCCAGGGCATCCAGAAGATGGGGTGGGTCATTTTACGAGATGAAGAGGAAGAGGAATTTATTTTCTCAGAAGTTGTCAATGCTTTGGATTTCTTTACTCGAGAGGACAATTAATATGAGTAATTATGTATAACTTAGCTGGATGTTTAAGCTGACGGAAAAATAAAGAGTTACGGATATCAAAGAGGAAGGTGGTTTAGCCAAAGTGCCAATTGGCCATGATCTTAGTGGATGGTGGAGAAGCCTCATGTGCCTTCTCCTCCACCTCCTTCTCATGTTCGTAGAGTCAGCAATACCTGACTAGTCATGGACTGTCAACTCAAAAATGATCGTTTTGCTCCTATTCTTCTTTATATCCTTTAACAATCCTTAATCCATTTAATATATCACCAGTAACTTGCAATGCAACTTTGTATAATATAGTGTGATGTTTTATCAAATGCTTTTTGAAAATCCAAACTCAGCACATCTATTAACTAATCTACTTTCTGACTATAATTCAGAAAAACACTTAACAGATTTATAAAGCTTAATTTTCCTTTTAGAATTCAGTAATTAACATACAGTAGCTATCATATGATTCTCTGGGTGTTCTCTTTTAACATATTTTGTAGATAATTAGTAGATTATTGGTAGATTGTATCATTTCCTATTTCAGATGTCAGCCCAACTAACCTGGAGAAATATAACCAAATAGGATGGGAAAACTTCAGCACAACAGGCAGGATCTGTATAAAGACAAATGGTTAAAATTATAGGTTGAAGATCCTTCATCAGAACTTGCTGAGTTTTCCAGCATTTTATTTGTTTTCTATTTTAACAAACCTATTGATTCCTAGTATTGCTCTCCCTTCATGTTGGATAAGTGGAATTACATTTAGGATTACAAAGTTTGGGGGTCTTTCAAAAATGCAGCATATTCTGGAAAATTAAAACCAATATATCTATGAATATAAATCAACATATTAAAACCAAAGCCACACCTTTTGAATCCCTGTTAACAAGCAGATCATGGGATTGTTACTCCAAAATAAATTCTCCAATACCCCATTTCGTTCCTAAAATAAATTCCTTTAATGTCCTAATTGTTTAATTCACCTTGGTTTCCCATCTCATGTGACCTTTGCATTATGGGGACGTGTTTCTGGAAAACAGAACATATTGTGATTCCCACCCACCCCCTCAAGACCACAAAAGTCAAGAAGTTCCACCAGAAACTCCATCACCCAAAATTGGCAGATGGAAAGAGTGAAGTAATTACAGCAACTCATTGATTGCAATAACATACATTCACATTTCTGCTTTTTTTCCATGACCAATTACGACCCACATATCGAAAAGCCCATTCCGAAGAGAGCCTAGAACAGAGGCAAGCAAGAATGGAAGAAGCATTCAGCACCCTCTAGAAAGAACACTTGAAGACTCCTCACATATAGTATTTGGCACAAGACTCCTTGGCTACTGATCACAAGCTATCTAGTCCAATCTTGCCACCAACGTCAATCAGAAGTCCACATACCAATTGAAAAACAGCAAGGCTTCAAAAAAAGACTATATCACGGCAGAGTATATAAAGGTGGGGAGAGGAACTTCCGTCATAAGCTCAAGCCTGGGAGGAATACGTTAGAGTACCTCAAAGATGCCATAAACATGACTATCTGCACAAAAGAAAACAAATCTGATTGCAATAACTACAGAGATGTTGGCCTTGTTGTCTGCTCAAGGAAAGTCATTAAAAAAGTAATCGTCAACTACCTTCTCCCAATGGTAGAAGAGTTGCTCCCAGAGCAGCTCTATGGATTCTGTCCATTTTGAAGAATTAAGGACAGGATTTTTACCATGCATCAACTCTAAGAAAAATTCAAAAAACAGCCTCAATATTTATACCTGGCCTATTTTAACTTCACTCATGCCTTTGAGAAGGATGGTGACACAGCTTTCTCAAACTTTCTGGCCCACAGAAATTCATCACCATCTTACGTCTGTTCCATGATGGCATGCAAGCTGTGATTGCAACAAATGGGCCTATAATAGACCCAATCTTCAAACAGATTGGTGTTAAGAATTCCGCGTTGCTCAAACACTTTTCTTGATCTTACCATAAAGCTGGATCTCACCTCAACTCCAACAAATTTCCTACTGGGGCAGAACTACTCTACATGATTGTTCAAACTCCATTGCTGCTGCAGAATTAAAGTCATTTCAGCCTTAAGTCTTTACTTTATTTTATTTTAGTTTAGTTTAGTTTGGTTTAGAGATACAGCTTAGAAACAAGACCTTTGGGCCTACTGAGTCTGCACCGACCAATGATCTCAATAGTTCTATCCTACACAATAGGAACAATTTCCAGAAGCCAATTAACCTACAGATCTGCACATCTTTGGAATGTGTGAGGAAACTAGAGCACCTGGAAAAAAAACCCATCCAGTCATAGGGAGAACATACAAACTTCATGTGTAAGAAAGAACTGCAGATGCTGGTTTAAATCGAAGGTAGACACAAAATGCTGGGGTAACTCAGCGGGACAGGCAGCATCTCTGGAGAGAAGGAATGGGTGACGTTTCGGGTCGAGTCTGAAGAAGGGTCTCCACCTGAAACGTCACACATTCCTTCCCATCAGAGAATCTGCCTGTCCCGCTGAGTTACTCCAGCATTTTGTGTCTACATACAAACTTCATACAGATAGCACCCGGAGTAAGGATTGAACCTGGATCTCTGGCGCCGTAAGTCAGCAACTTTACCACTGCATCATTGTGTCATCATTGCTGCAGTGTACATGCAGTATTTATAGATGCACATGTTCATACGCCTTGCTCCAAAGCCATTCATAGAAGATGAGCTAATGGACCTTACAATTAACATGACCAAAAAAAAAGTGCTTCACAAACCTCCATTGACTAGTTCACGTAGCTCTCCCAACACTCTCCAACAATAAAGATTCATGATGAGAATCATGAATATGTGAGCCTCTTCCCACACTGCAAGAGCCAATGATTTATGAAGGCAGATATTGAGGATGAAATTTACCATCGCCATCGATATTCGTTGGGCAGCTTACAAACCAGCAGTATGAATATTCACAGTCCAAAAAAAGTGTTTGCAGATTGAGCTGTCAAACAACACACAAAGATTATGGTCTTTTGGATAGCAGCGATCCCTGTCCTCCTGTATGCTTCCAAGAAATGCAGTAGTTCCAGTACAGCTGGAATCTCAAAGGAATGGAAAGATACTAACAATTCTATCTCCATAAGATCTTCTAAATTCTCAGGGCAGATTAGAAACCAACATCAGCTATCTCTTCCAAGGTTCTTGGGACCCTAAGTAACCTCAATCAGCTTCAATGGGCAGGTAATGTCACTCTCCTTGCATAAGACTCTCAAAAAGGACACAATTGTGGCAAGAGATTAACAGGTGGACAGATGAAGTAATTCAAGGTAGACACAAAATGCTGGAGTAACTTATATCACTGGCTTATAATGTAACTTATATCACTGGCTTATAATGCTGAAAATAGAGAAGGAGCATTTGTAATTGCATTGAACATCTCAAGTTAGGAGCTACACCTTAACTGGAGGGGGACCGACATTCTGGCAGGCAGGTTTGCTAGGGTTGCACGTGTGGGTTTAAACTAAATAGTGGGGAGGAGGGATTGACAAATTGGGAGTATAAAGATGGAATTGAAGGGGAAGTGAGTACAGGAAAAATTACAAAAGGTTCTCGAATTAATGGGAAGGAAAGTTTGAGAAGGGATAAAAGAGTAAGGTCCGGGCCAATTACGAGCGGTGCGAGGGGGGGTGTGTGAATATGGAGGTCAAAGTGTTGTATATGAATACACGAAGTATAAGAAATAAAGTGGATGAGCTTGAGGCTCAGTAAGAAATTGACAAGTACGATGTTGTGGGAGATACAGAGACATGGCTGCAAGAGGGCCAGAGCTGGGAACTAAATATCCAAGGGTATACCTCCTATCGAAAAGACAGATAGGTGGGAGGAGGGGGTGGGGTAGCTCTGTTGGTGAGGAATGAAATTCAGTCCCTTGCAAGGGATGACATTGAAACAGGAGATGTGGAGTCAGTATGGATAGAACTAAGGAATTGTAAGGGTAAAAATACCATAATAGGACTTATCTACAGGCCCCCAAACAATAGCCTGGACATAGGGTGCATGTCGAATCAGGAGTTAAAATTGGCATGTTGCAAAAGTAATGTTGTGGTTGTTATGGGAGATTTCAACATGCAGGTAGACTGGGAAAATTAGGTTGATACTCGACCCCAAGAAAGGGACTTTGTCGAGTACCTTTGTGATGGATTCTTAGAGCAGCTTGTATTGGAGTCTACCAGGGAAAAGGCAATTCTGGATTTAGTGTTATGTAATAAACCGGATTTGATAAAGGAATTTGATGTTAAAGAGCCATTAGGAGCTCATGACCATAATATGGTCAGGTTTAATCTACAGTTGGAGAGGGAGAAGGGTAGATCGGAGGTGTCAATGTTACAGTTTACTAAAGGGGACTATGCGGCCATGAGGGAGGAGCTGGCCAAAGTTGACTGGAAAGATACCCTAGCAGGGATGACATTGGAACAACAATGGCAGGTATTTCTAGGAATAATACAGAAGGTGCAGGATCAGTTCATTCCTAGGAGGAAGAAAGATTCCAAGGGGAGTAAGGGGCGACCGTGGCTGACAAGGGACGTCAGGGACAGTATAAAAATAAATGAGAAGTACAACGTAGCAAAGGTGAGCGGGAAGCAAGAGGATTGGGTAATGTTTAAAGAGCAAGGGAAGATAACTAAAAAGACAACATGGGGAGGAAAGATGAGGTACGAAGGTAAGCTAGCCAAGAATATAAAGGAGGATAGTAAAAGCTTCTTTAGGTATGTGAAGAGGAAAAAATTAGTTAAACAAAGTTGGACCCTTGAAGACCGAAAAAGGTGAATTTATTATGGGGAACAAGGAAATTGCAGATGAGTTGAACAGGTACTTTGGATCCGTCTTCACTAAGGAGGACACAAACAATCTTCCTGATGTAGTAATGGCCAGAGGATCTGGGGTGACAGAGGAACTGAAGGAAATCCACATTAGGCAGGAAATGGTGTTGGGTAGACTGATGGGACTGAAGGCTGATAAATCCCTAGGGCCTGATGGTCTGCATCCCAGGGTACTTAAGGAAGTGGCTATAGAAATTGTGGATGCATTGGTGATAATTTTCCAATGTTCTATAGACTCAGGATCAGTTCCTGTGGATTGGAGGGTAGCTAATGTTATCCCATGTTTAAGAAAGGCGGGAGAGAGAAAACAGTGAATTATAGACCAGTTAGCCTGACATCGGTGATGGGGAAGAAGCTGCAGTCAATTATAAAAGACGAAATAGCTGCACATTTGGATAGCAGTAACAGGATCGGTCCGAGTCAGCTTGGATTTACGAAGGGGAAATCATGCTTGACTAATCTCATGGAATTTTTTGAGGATGTAACTAGGAAAATGGACAAGGGGGAGCCAGTGGATGTAGTGAACCTGGACTTTCAGAAAGCATTTGATAAGGTCCCACATAGAAGGTTAGTGGGCAAAATTAGGGCACATGGTATTGGGGGTAGAGTGCTGACATGGATGGAAAATTGGTTGGCAGACAGGAAACAGAGAGTGGGGAGTGACGGGTTCCTTTCAGAATGGCAGGCAGTGACTAGTGGGGTACCGCAAAGCTCGGTGCTGGGACCACAGCTATTTACAATATACATCAATGATTTGGATGAAGGGATTGAAAGTAACATTAGCAAATTTGCAGATGACACAAAGTTGGGTGGCAGTGTGAACTGCAAGGAGGATGCTATGAAAATGCAGGGTGACTTGGACAGGTTGGGGGAGTGGGCAGATGCATGACAGATGAAGTTTAATGTGGATAAATGTGAGGTTATCTAATTTGGTATCAAAAACAGGAAGGCAGATTATTATCTAAATGGCATCAAGTTGGGAAAAGGGGAAGTACAGCGGGATCTGGGGTCCTTGTTCATCAGTCTATGAAAGTAAACACACAGGTACAGCAGGCAGTGAAGAAAGTGAATGGCATGTTGGCCTTTATAACAAGAGGAGTCAAGTATAGGAGCAAAGAGGTCCTTCTGCAGTTGTACAGGGCCCTAGTGAGACCACACCTGGAGTATTTTATGCAGTTTTGGTCCCCTAATTTCAGGAAGGACATTCGTGCTATTGAGGGAGTGCAGCGTAGGTTTACAA
Source organism: Okamejei kenojei (assembly GCA_035221665.1). Taxonomy (NCBI): domain Eukaryota; kingdom Metazoa; phylum Chordata; class Chondrichthyes; order Rajiformes; family Rajidae; genus Okamejei; species Okamejei kenojei. The sequence goes on from CM069131.1 coordinate 21,828,463, forward strand.
GGTCAATTCCAGGGATGGTGGGTCTGTCATATGCTGAGAGAATGGAGCGGCTGGGCTTGTACACTCTGGAGTTTAGGATGAGAGGGGATCTTATTGAAACATATAAGATTGTTAAGGGTTTGGACACGCTTGCGGCAGGAAACATGTTCCCAATGTTGGGGGAGTCCAGAACCAGGGGCCACAGTTTAAGAATAAGGTGTAAGCCATTTAGAACGGAGACGAGGAAACACTTTTTCACACAAAGAGTTGTGAGTCTGTGGAATTAATTGTCTCAGAGGGTGGTGGAGGCCGGTTCTCTGAATACTTTCAAGAGAGAGCTAGATAGGGCTCTTAAAGATAACGGAGTCAGGGGATATGGGGAGAAGGCAGGAACGGGGTACTGATTAGGGATGATCAGCCATGATCATATTGAATGGTGGTGCTGGCTCGAAGGGCTGAATGGCCTACTCCTGCACCTATTGTCTATTGTCTATAAAAAGGAATCATTGAGGGCCATCACACAGCTAGTAACATAAGGCAACGACATGGAATGTGATGTGAAATAGTAAGATTAAATGAGAACTTACCAGTTTGAAGTTTGATCCCTATTTTATGAGGAGTTACGATGAGGGATTTCGTGAAGACCCCGCCAGCACGCATGCGTGACATTCTTCAAAGCAGTGGTGTGAAATCACAGAAAGCAGAACTGACTGGAGATAGTAAGATTAAGAGAAACCATATACCAGTTGACCTTATGATAGAGGGTTGGGAGCGGAGGGCACGAAATCCCTCATCGTAACTCCTCATAAAATAAGGACCAAACTTCAAACTGGTAAGTTCTCGTTTAATCTTGCTATTTTACTTCGGAGTCACGTGAGTGACTTCGTGAAGATTTCAAAGCTCTGTGATTTCATGCCCTGGACCACATCCATGCTCACACACTGCCGTAATAACTGATGGAGGAAGTGTGTTAACGTATTTCAGACTTGTAACAGAGCTGTAAAACAATAATGTATCCATTAATACAAACAAAAAAATCCCTGAGTTCGGGAACCATTCAGGGAACAGAACTTAAAACAGTATCTGCAAACGTTGCAGGAGTGGCCACAGGTTTGTTATAAAACTGTTGAGACGCGTTTCCGTTGGCCAAGCCCGCTGTTGCGAGGACATGGTCCATGGGTACCTCCATGGTCCTCGCCGCTGATGTGGACGCAGCCCTGGTAGAATGTGATTTGAATATCAGTGTCTACCCCTGCTGCATCCACCACCCTGAGCCACCTGGAATTGTCTGCACAGTTACCATGTGATGTGGGCTTTAAAAACTGATGAATTGACCTGTTTCCATTCTCCTTATATTTTGTGTTACATTAATATAATGTCGGAGATAAGTGGCTATACAGAGGCGTACATCAATGGGATATGCATGGAATTCCAATTTATGACCGGTTGTACCAGGTCTATGGTGTTTAAGTAATTCATCATTGAAAAAGGTTACCTTGGTAGGGGTCGAGACCATCCTGTCCAGTTTAGTTTGTGGAGGGTCTGGACCCGCTGAGCTGTATAAGTGCCATTAGCATCACTACTTTGTAGGTGAGTTTGGCCAGTGGGAGTTCCAAAACTGGTGACCAACTCCTGAGTAGGGACAACACTACCCCAATATCACAGGTCATAGTGTATCGTGGTCCACGAGGGTAAGAATTGAAATACCCCTCATGAGTTTTGACACCAACTGATGGGATCCTACCCCGATAGTGAGGTAGGATGACAATGCGTTTCTGGCATTATTGATGGCACTATAGCTGAGGCCCTCATCATAGTGAAGGCCCACGAGGAATTCCAGCACATCTGAGTCGTAGGTGATATTAGTCCTGGAACAGAAGGCCTCCCATTTCCTTACATGGGTAAGGTACTGCTCCCTCATGGACTCTCTGCACAATGCCGTGACGATATCCATGGTCCTGTTCGACAGCCCGAATTCCAGCAAAGGTCTCTTCAGAACCTGCAAGCCAACAGGTTCAGATGACCACGGCACGGATGATTCTCCCCTGATATGGGATGTATCAGTAGGTTCGGGCATTTAGGACCCTGCACCCATGGTTTCTTTACCATGTCGAGGACCACTGGGAACCATGGCTGTGTGGGGCAGACGGGTATTATCAGAATCCCTGATGCAGAATCTAGCTGGATTACCGCAACACCCGACTGACGAGGCAGAAAAGGGGGAAATGCATAGAAGAACAATTTTCCCCAATGTAGCGAGAACGCATCCATTGCTACTGCCCCAGGATCTAGCTCCCACGAGACATATGTTGGTATCTGATGGTTCAACCTGGACGCAAAGAGGTCGATATCTGGTGTTCCATACTTAGCTATAATATTAGCAAATATTTGGGGGTTCAACATCCACTTGGTGTTGTCCTTGAATACTCGTGACCTGGTGTCCGCCACTGTATATATGGATGCTGCGACGATACGCTGGAGGTCTGCCAGAGGAAGGCGGTTTTATCAAACCTACCGCTTTAACTTCCTCGTCTAGGTCTTTCCCGTTTGGGCAGGTCATCACCAAACAACTGTCTTGGTGGTGGCGTAGCGGTGGCCTTACACAAACCCGCAATATTTGGGATAGAGCTTTTCCGAAGCAATTGAACTCATATTGCGTATTGCAGAGCATGGCTTCTTGATGCATCCTGCTGCTCTTCCGTCATGTCCATACCGTCGACTGACCTGGCAAACGCAGTGATGCCTCAGGTCAGTAGTTTCAGGTTTTTTTGAATTTTACCAGTACTTGCATCCCTTGCAACTGTAGGTCTTCAGCCAACCCCTCTTCAAAGTCAGCTAGTGCCTGACTTCTGGCGCTCGCAACTGAGGAGGGAGAGATGGTGGACAGGCCTGTCATGGTCCCTGCCGTTGATGTTCGGGATCCGAGGGACGCACGCTCCGGATGGAGTAGGTCCCTTTCGAGCAGCTGCTCGACCATGCGCTCCATTCGAGCTATGCGACTGCCACCGCTATCTGCGGACAGCAAGTCGTCTTCCCCAAGTTCTGATGAACAAATGGGGTCTCTACCAACAGTCCGTACCTCGTTGAGGGGATGTCTATGGGACTGAGGTAGGTAGTCCGTGCCAGCCGCTCCTACGGGGCTACACGACTCCCGCGCAGATTTGCCGCTTGTCCGCGGTCTTCCGGACTGAAGCGGTGGAGTAGCTGGTGCCAGCCGCTCCTGCGGGGCTACACAACCTCCTGTTGGATTTTCCGCCTGTCTATTGCGACTGCGATGGTGAGGAGTCAGTCCAGCCGCTCCAGCGGGGCTACACGACATCCGCGCGGCCTTGCCGCCAGTCCCGTGTCTTCGGGACTGATGCGACGCAAAGTCGGTGCCAGCCGCTCCTGAGAGGCTACTCGACTTGTGTTTAGTTTTGCCACCGGTCCGCAATCTAGCGAACTGAAGCGGAGGAGAGTCGGTGCCAGCCGCTCCAACGGGGCTACACGACGTTTGAGTGGTTTTGCCACTGGTCCGCCCTCTTGCGAACTGATGTGGTGGTGAGTCGGGGTGTCCCTTAACTGGGCCCCGTCTTCCGCACTTTTTTGCCGCTGGTCTGTTTTCATACAGACCAAAGCGGTGGGGAGTCGGGGCTTTAGCTACCCTGATCCTGCGCAGTCCTACCGCCAGTATGCAGCTCCCAGGACTGCTGCGGGGCTCCCGACTGTGCGGGGCTCCCCGACTTCTGCGCTGTCTTCCTGGCCCGAGGTACAGGTGCTGCCGGAAATCAACGCTCATCTCCGGGAATGTTGGCCGCCAACCTCAATCCAAAGTCCCGCGGTCTTCAATGGCATGCTTGAAGCAGCCTTCGTACTGCTCGTTTTCTGCATTACGAAGTTTCTGTAAGGGATTTAAACAATACAGAAACCGAACCAACTCAAGGTTAGTACAACTTACCTGTTGGTCATATTTCCATCAGGTTTGGCCCCTGGTGGAGCAGCGCCCCCCCCCCCCCCCCCCCCCCCAGCCAGACGGTGCGTATTGCAATTCCCTCCTTCAGAGTCAGCCTAGGCCTGACTCCTTATGCTCCCCTGCGAAGAGGGTGAGCATTTGGCAGCCCTGTAAAGGGTACTGCCATGGGTCTACTCGGAGACCCATGGTGACCAGACTCCTGCTGGAGTGTGCCATGTTGGAGGTAGTGCTCCCCACCTGCTCATGGGGGAATATAGACTGCCCAACGGCTAGTCTGTGAGCCCGAACCCCGCCGGGTCAACGGCATGCCCACTTCCAGGCGTTGTGCCACCTGCGTTTGAGTCGGGGCCCCGACTCTGTCTCGGAGGTCCCGACTTCCGGGTAGCGTAGCCGTCAGTCCGCGGTGCTCCTGCGGGCTGCGGTGTTAAGTCGGGGCTGCCGCTCTGCCGTCGCTCCTGCGTACGGCGAGTCTGTGAGCCCGGACCCTGCCGGGTCAACGGGCTGCCCGACTTCTGAGGTGAGTTCTGCCGCCGCTGACTGCCCGCGGTCCGCGGTCTGCAGTCAGTCTTTTGAGGCGGCCCGTTGTCCCACAGAGTCCCTGAAAGAAAAACCTTACCTGCAGGTCCGTTCCGTGATTCCGAAGTAAAATTACATACAAAGGCATTTGTGGCCATTGTAAGGGCCACCTTGACATCAATTTTGAGGCACAATAGCCCTTTACAGTTTAAAAAAAATAAGTGCCCGATAACAGAGTAGTTAAATCCTGGTTCATAATCTGTTAGGTCAGAGATGTTTTGTTAATTGGTATATTCCTTATTCCTGTTACCCAGTGTGCAACATGCAGGTAGTCCCAAAAATAAATACATAACAGATTATGTGCTATAATTCAAGATGTATAGCTTGTAAGCATTATATTCCTGAATCCTTACAAAATATTATTTAACATTTGTTTAATAGTCAATGGAGTAATTTATAAACTTGAACCTTTACTAGTAAATTCAGATTTACCTATCTGGATGCTTTCTCTCCTTTCAAGTCCTTATCATTTTTACTCAAAGCTGTTATGCAGACCCCTTCACCATGCCCTCCACACCATTTGCTCTACCTTTCCCTCGCTCTTCCTCCACCTCCCAGATTATTCTATCGATTTGAAAAGGCACCTGAAGGGCAGCATCACTTAAAATATAAAAAATAATTTAATATTGTGCTGATGAGTCATATGCTACAATTATTGGGAAGGTTTGAAAGCATACCCTGCCTAATCAGAGACAACAGTGCCACCAAAAGAGCCAACCTCACACTTCAGTCATGTCAAAACAGTAGACGGAAATCACATGCAATAATACTGCTCTCTTAACTTCTTAGTAATTGAAGTTGCTGCACAGACTCTTTTAATTTAAAATAAGATGAACATTTTGGGTAATGTATTACAAATAATGAATAAATAAATTCTTAAGAGAAAGAGAATTGACTAGTACAAATTGAGTAGTTCAAGTGCCAGTTCACTGGATGCCATTTGGCATCATTCCACAGATGTCGCCATTGCCCAATTCTGAGAATATGCCAAATGCAGTTGTTCAGTGTGAATGTGGCTGTATCACACATCTTACAAATGTCAAGTTTAAAATAGAAGAATCTATTTACTAATTGCACTGATGATGGTTTATTGATGATTGTAAACGGAAGAAGGTTTCTTGAGGAATAAAAATACAAGTTTACAAAGCCACTAACAAAATATCTCTTTATTATTGCCATTACAAAGAAAATGCCACCATATAATTTCTCATCCATCTCGAGCGTTAGAATATTTTGGAATTCTTTCTGACAGACAATTACAAAGTATGGTATTGCTACTTTTAACTAACTCTACCTTTCATATTATTTTTTTTAATTATCATCACATTTGCCCAGATGTTGCTAATAAATGTTTTGAACACAATAAGGTGACGACTACATCTCGTTATTGTTTTATCTTTAAACATGTTCCAGTTTCTTCTTTTAATGTGCATCTACCACAATATCCATATATAGATATCAATAGATGACTAATGATTCAACAGCTTGCTAAACTCAGGACATAAATTTGCCAGCTATCATAGATATCAGAGCAGCTTCAGGAATGAGGCTTCTCCATTGTATAAATGGAGGCCCTGCTGCTGCTCAAGGTTTGTCCCCAAAACACTTTGGACCAGAGAACAAGCAACGCACATCTAGATTAGGTGAATTTGATAGTGTGGTAATTATACATGTCAATGTCGTGTAGTAAAACTGTGCCAACCAAATGCGACCATTGAAACTTTGTTGTATACAGTTGTATAAAACTTTGTTGTATATATCTCCAACTGAATTATACGTATATGGGACTGCAGCAATTACGCTTGTTAATTGTGGGAGTTGGATCCTGTCAGCAAAATCTGCCCCGTTGTAAATCTGCTGCTTATACAGTTTAGTTTAGTTTGGAGTTTAGAGATACAGCGTGGAAATTCTGTTACCAGGTGAACAGGAACTACAAGTTAGCAGGAACATTGTGCAATAGTTTATCATTTTGCAGACCAAAACTGTTTTAAAAACAAGCAACAGGTTGCAATGCCTGCCGCAGGATTGTAGGTAGAGTCAACAATTATTTTGGCCTCATCTCTTGATATACACATAGTGCTTCGCCATTTTTTACTTCAATTTGCTTCAACAATGCTACCCGGTCAAAGTAATGGCTATCTGTTTCTCAGAGTAATGCCCATGTGTGTGACTGCAGAGCCAAACAGACCGCATCAGAGATTGGGATTGAACGCAGAACACTGTGGGGCATCACCGCAACCTCCTGCACCACTATGCCACTCTCAGGAGATATGGGAAGTGGTCCATATTTTCCAGAGTCTCTTTATGGACATTTATTGTCTGTGCCAGTGCAGTGGGAAAATGTTGTTAGAGGTTCTTTGCAGATGTGAGCTGTTGGGACTATCTTTTCATTTACTTCAATGAACAAGTGAAAAAAACTTGGAACCTGCCTTCCAAATGTGTGCATATACATGAATCATTTGCATTCTGCAGCTCCAGGCTTGATCATGATTCTGGAGCAGGCTTGATGTAGATTGAACCGTTTCCATTTAACTGATAGATTTACTATATTACAGTTGGAAGCTTCCTGAAAGTAAACTACTGCACTGCAGCAAGAAAGATTGAAAAAGTGTTGGGGTAATAATCCAACGTTATTTGACACCAATCTGCCTTCAGGGCGCCGCACGTGGCCAGAAGGCTCTTGCAGGGCACCGCGGCCTACGGAGAAGCCAGCGCGGTGCGAGGTCAAAGTCCCTGCAGTCGGACTCCCTGGAGATCGGGCTGGGGTCAGAGTCCCGCGAGGTCGAACCGAGGTCAGATCCTCGAGGTCTGTGCCATGAGGCCTGAGCCAGAGTCGGGCGAAGGTCGAAGCCGCAAGGTTCAGGAGTCCACGAGTTGGTCGGAGTCAGGCCGAGGTGGGAGCCAGAGTCAGGTTCCAGAGTTCAGTTTCAGTTCAGTTTAGTTTATTGTCACTTGTATTGAGGTACAGTGAAATGCTTATGTTCCATGCTAACCTGTCAGTAGAAAGACAATTCATGATTACAATCGAGCCATTTTCAATGTATCGATACATGATAAGAGAATAACGTTTTGTGCAAGGTAAAGACAACAAAGTCCGATCAAGGATAGTCCGTGGGTCACCAAAGAGGTAGATGGTAGTTCAGCACTGCTCTCGGGTTGTGGTAGGATGATACAGTTGGATGAGCCACATCGCCGATAACAAAGGGGACCCAGCGTGGGAGAGCTGTCGAGAACAAAAGGGGACCTGGTGTGGGGAAGCCACCAAGGACAAAGGGGACCCGGCGGAAGGGTGGAGACAAAGAAGGGATGAGTACGTTTTGTAACTTTGTCGGCACCATTGTGGCGACTCTTTTGTGTACTTTGTGAGCAAAAACAATGAATTTCATTGTACCTAGGTACGAGTGACAATAAAGTATCATCATCAGAATGGGTAAAGAACAAAGTGCTGGAGTATCTCAGCAGGTCAGGCAGCATTTGTGGGTGGAATTGGACTGGGAACATTTTGGGTCATGACCCTTCAGACTGATTGTTATAGAAGGAACAATGGACAATGGACAATAGACAATAGGTGCAGGAGGAGGCCACTCGGCCCTTTGAGCCAGCACCGTCAGTCAATGTGATCATGGCTGATCATCCCCAATCAGTACCCCATTCCTGCCTTCTCCCCATATCACCTGATTCCGCTATTTCTAAGAGCCCTATCTAGCTCTCTCTTGAAAGCATCCAGATAACCTGCTTCCACCGCCCTCTGAGGCAGAGAATTCCACAGACTACAGATGCTGGAAAATCGGAGGTAGACAGAAATGCTGGAGAAACTCAGCGGGTGAGGCAGCATCTATGGAGCGAAGGAAATAGGCAATGTTTCGGGTCGAAACCCTTCTTCAGACTCTCCTTCAGACTGATTATTGTGGATGTCTTGGTTACCTCTTGTAGGAGGAGATCAACCAGTGTAATGAGGTCAGGATAGTCAGTATAAAGTTATACATGCTATTTCCTGCATTGTATTTGGTGATAATGTGCAGTAAAATTTATGTTGTATTCATACAGCACAGAAACAGGCCCTTCAGCCCAAGATGCCCCATTTAAGCTCATCGCATTTGCCAGTGTTTGGCTCCCATTTCCCTCTAAACTTTTTCTGTCCATGTACTTATCCAAGTGCCTGTTAAATGCTGTTATAGTATCTGCCTCAACTACCTCCTCAGACACACTTTCCATATACCCACCATATCTGAGTGAAAACATTCCTATTAAAACTTGCCCATCTTACCTTAATGTCCTTTGCCTTTATAATGTAGAACCACACATCACTATTTAGGGTACATTTATTTGGTAAATGAGGTTGTGATGTGGCAGGTTGCATGAAGATTCCTCTGTAATGACCACAATCAGTTTTGTCTCCCTTTTCTGAAGGTGGTCATGATTATGGCATCTCTGGTGTTCACTGTCATATCCTCTTCCAAGATGTTGACGATGAGGAGCAAATATTTAATAGAAGTCGCCCTTCACTAAAGCAAACGCAATGCAGGCATTTATTTCGAGAGGGTTTGTATACAAAAACAGGAATGGAATGCTGAGGCTCTATAGGGCGCTGGTCAGGCCACATTTGGAATATTGTGAGCAATTTTGGGCACCATATCTGAGGAATGATGTGCTGGCTCTGGAGAGGGTCCAGATGAGGTTTACAAGAATGATTCCAGGAATTAGTAGGTTAACATATGATGAGTGTTTGAAGGCACCGGGCCTATACTCGCTAAGGTTGAGAAGAATAAGGGGGAATCTCATTGAAATGTACAGAATAGTGAATGGATTGGATAGAGTGGATGTGGAGAAGATGTTTCCACTAGTGGGAATGTCTAGGACAAGAGGTCATAGCCTCAGACTTAAAGGATGGTCATTTAGGAAGGAGATGAGGAGGAATTTATTTTGTTGGAGCGTGGTGAATCTGTGGAATTCTTTGCCACTGAAGGCCGTGGAGGCAGTCAGTGTATATATTTAAGGCAGCGAAGGATTTATTCTTGATTAGTACAGGTATCAGAGGTTATGGGGAGAAGGCCGGAGAATGAGGTTAGCTATGATTGAATGGCGTAGACTTGATGGGCCGAATGGCCTAATTCTGCTCCTATCACATGATCTTATAACTATTGTTTTAGAAACTCAGCCAGGATCTGAGCTCTTCTTTTTTTAGCTGGATTGTGACCTTGTCTTGTTGTTGATCTAGAGTAGTGATGAGGTTGGACAAGTCAGTTGGTATGACATTCATATCAAAGATAGAGCCAAGCTTGTGGAGTTTTTCAAAACATTCCTACAAGTGGATGCTCTGTTCTTGATATGCTCTCCTCCGTGCCCTCTTTTCATCCACTATCTGTTCTTCAGCTCACAGATTTTTGTTTGCTATCAGTCTTCTGATGCCTGTAGAAAAGTTTTTTTCCCCTTGTTACAGTGCAGTTACCAATGCAAGAATACTTGGATTTCCAGTTAAATGTATTCTGGATCTCCTATCATTAAACGTGTTTTAGTAATTTTTTGCAAAGAATAGTATCTTCATATATGCAAATTATCATGGACCAGGGTAGTCCAGATACTCGGGACATTCTGTGGCCCCTGTTGGTGTGGGTTGTCAGATTGAAAAGAGCGCGCAAGATCCTTGTGGCCTTCAGTAATTATGTTGATGTCCTAATGCATAGTATATGTTATAGTATAGTATAGTTATACTATCTGCCTCAACTACCTCCTCAGACAACTCTTTCCATATACCCACCATATCTGAGTGAAAATATTCCTATTAAAACTTGCCCATCTTACCTTAATGTCCTTTGCCTCTATAATGTATGGACCCCACATCACAATTTGGGGTACATTTATTTGGTAATTGAGGTTGTGATGATTTTTCCTGTGGCAGGTTGCAGGAAGATTCCTCTGTAATGACCACAATCAGTTTTGTCTCCCTTTTCTGAAGGTGGTCATGATTATGGCATCTCTGGTGTTCACTGTCATATCCTCTTCCAAGATGTTGACGATGAGGAGCAAATATTTAATAGAAGTCGCCCTTCACTAAAGCAAATGCAATGCAGGCGTTTATTTCGAGAGGGTTTGTATACAAAAACAGGAATGGAATGCTGAGGCTCTATAGGGCGCTGGTCAGGCCGCATTTGGAATATTGTGAGCAATTTTGGGCACCATATCTGAGGAATGATGTGCTCGCTCTGGAGAGGGTCCAGAGGAGGTTTACAAGAATGATTCCAGGAATGAGTAGGTTAACATATGATGAGTGTTTGACAGCATTGGGCCTGTGCTCGCTAAAGTTGAGAAGAATAAGGGGGAACCTCATTGAAACGTACGGAATAGTGAAAGGCTCGGATAGAGTGGATGTGGAGATGTTTCCACTAGTGGGAAAGTCTAGGACTAGAGGTCATAGACTTAAAGGATGGCCTTTTAGGAAGGAGATGAGGAGGAATTTATTTTGTTGGAGCGTGGTGAATCTGTGGAATTCTTTGCCACTGAAGGCCGTGGAAGCAGTCAGTGTATATATTTAAGGCAGCGATGGATATATTCTTGATTAATACAGGTGTCAGAGGTTATGGGGAGAAGGCCGGAGAATGAGGTTAGGAAGGATAGATTAGCTATGATTGAATGGCGTACTTGATGGGCCGAATGGCCTAATTCTGCTCCTATCACATGATCTTATTACTATGTTTTAGAAACTCAGCCAGGATCTGAGCTCTTCTTTTTTTAGCTGGATTGTGACCTTGTCTTGTCATTGATCTAGAGGAGTGATGAGGTTGGACAAGTCAGTTGGTATGACGTTCATATCAAAGATAGAGCCAAGCTTGAGGAGTTTTTCAAAACATTCCTTCAAGTGGATGCTCTGCTCTTGATAGGACCTCTTTTCATCCACTATCAGTTCTTCAGCTCACAGATTTGTGTTGGCTATCAGCCTTCCGATGCCTTGTTACTGTGCAGTTACCAATGCAAGAATACTTGGATTTCCAGTTAAATGTATTCTGGATCTCCTAGCTCTATCATTAAATGTGTTTTAGTAATTCTTTTCAAAGAATAGTATCTTCATATATGCAAATTATCATGGACCAGGGTAGTCCAGATACTTGGAACATTCTGTAGCAATGTTACAAAATTTTGAGATTTTAAAAATCAAGTCTGCAATTTTTCCCATCAGATAAAGCATAAAACGAAGTTTAATTTTACACCTAATTCACTTTCATATCTTCAGTATTAAAAAAGTTATGGCCATTTTCATATTCGTAATTAGCATCTTGTTCCCCATTGCCTTTCCATTGACTAACTCAAAAGCTGTGATCGAGGACAGTCAAAAACCGATAACTTTCTTAAAAATTAGGAGAACTCAATTAAATTTTCATTTATTATAGATTGAAGCATTCTGAAACAAATATGAAACAATCTTACTTGTATGACCTGAAATTAAAGCATATAATTAGTTAGTTACCTAATTGTAGCTAATTACAACATTCAATTACGAGATCTAAACATCGATCCATTTCTTAAGAAAAGATAAACATTTTTAAATTGCCTAAGTGTCCAAATAACATTCACACAATAATCCACAATATAACATGATTTTTAAATCTCATTTTCATGAATTTATAGGCCAAATGGAAGGAATTTAGTGTTTAATTCCTGTAAATTAATGGCCATTAAAATCAACTTGCGAGTGGGTTTTAGTGGAATGCGGTGGATTGGAACGTTGCGATTTGCGGTGAATTTAACCCACAGTCGGCAGGAAAAATACTACCAGTTCGTATATATTTTTTGTCCCCATTTCGCAACATGAAAATTTGATTAAATGCTTCCTACGAACGATGTTTTTAGGTAAAAATAAACTGTGTATCTTCTTTTCTCCCCTACGTAAAATCCTTCCCGTTGTCAGCGTTCACGGCTTTAGAAGATTATTTTAAAATTACTCTAGCTAATAAATGATCTAGTGTAGTTTAAAAATACCTTCATAAAACAAATGTCAGAGCGATTTCTCTTTAGCGACGAAATCCCCTGAAATGGATCGACTTGAATTGTCTGGAGAAAAACAGCATTTTAAACCCGCCCCCCCTCTGAAAGGCGCCAAAGTCGCGCACACGGGGAGTGGCAGAACTGCAGCGCCGCTAAAGGTAAGTATTGTAACATACCTACATTCTGTGGCCCCTGTTGGTGTGGGTTGTCAGATTGCGTGTCAAGTAGAGAAGAGCGTGCAAGATCCTTGTGGCCTTCAGTAATGATTTTGATGTCCTAATGCATCTGCTGCTCTTAATGTTTTGAGGCCAATTTGATGGAGATAACAACAAATTATGCAGTGGTCAACTTTAAATTTACACATGTACTGTATGTACGTAAATCTTTCTTGATGGTTTCACTGATGATTATTTTTGTGTCTTTGCAACTGAATGTTCTTCCTTGCAACTTTTATTTACAAGTGGCCAGCTTACAACAAGTAACACGCTAGATTGTTTCTGTACAAGGGTAAAGTCAAATGAAGAAACCCACTATTATTAATCACACCACTGATAATTTATCAGCAAATTATCAATGCTGACATTTCCACCAGGTTATCACTGCTACAATTTCCAGTCTAGTAATCTAGTCGGGAATATTACAATTGCTGTTTGTTTTTATGGTGATGGGGTTATGATAATTGCCTTAAATATAGTTCCGGCAAAGGCAATAATGGAGTGGCATGGATGGACCTAGAAATTATGACATGATATTAGTCATATTTTGTAAGTTGTTGAAATGGCAGCATTTCAATAATTCTAAATCTTGTTAGCATCGAGCACGTCACATTATGCAGTATTTCTCAGACTTTATCTTATACTCGCCACTCATAAATGTTTACGCTGTATTCTGCCGGAGCTCCAGGCTTATAACAACATAGCAAGAATTCTAGGGCCTTGGTGGACAGCGAGTCCAGCTGTGAATTGTGACTTCTAATGAATGAGATGTAAGCACCGAAAAAGCTATAGAGGAAAGGCAATAAAGAGAAGAAAAGGTAAAAACAAAACAAAATAGAAAATAGATTTTAAATGATGAGAAAAAAAACCCAGAAATAAGTAGAAAAATATTCTGTTCTCACAATCTTTAACAAGGTGACTACATGAGGAGATGATATTGAAAAGATTACCTTGTTCCCTCTGGAACTGTCCATCCCTAGGTGTGGGGAGGAGGGTGAGGGCACAACTGTGCGAAATGGAGGTGAGGGCCATCACAACTCCATGGGGGAAACCACGTTTCCCGATGAAAGAGAATATCTTGATGATAACAGCAGCAGATTGCTTGACACATAATCTTTGGTGATTAATAAGAATACTTGGGCGCCAGGAACTTTTAGGCAAACTCCAGATCTGTGGGTACCACCTGTTGTCACTTCCATCCCTGCCATAGCAGGCGGAAAAGTCCATGCACCACATCCTTGTTGACTGAGGTCTGGTGTGTGGCACCGTTACCACAGACTGACGACCCCAAACACATGGGGATCAGAGGCGAGGCGGTCTCCTGCATGTTCCCAACAAGAAATTGACATGAATGAAAAGTATATTTAAGTGTTTGTGTTTAATAGTTCTTGTAACAGATGAAAGGCATCAACATATTTAGGCTCATCTACAAACTGCAATGACAGAAATTACCAAATTAATTGTTTTCTGATTAAATTGAGACAAGGAATCCATGCACATCTACCTACAAAACGACTGACTCCTTCTTGACTAAACCTCTTCCCACATGGTCCCTTGTAAGGATGTCCTTTAATCTCAGTTGCTACAGCTCTGCAAGGAAGCTTTTAACTCGTACATCTAAGATGTCCTCTTTCTCCACGGAATGGGCCACAGTTCTGCTCTTGCCCCCCCCCCCCCCCACCCAGGGGTAGAGTTCCCTTGGATCCTTACCTTTCATCCCCACCAGTTTCCAGATTAAGTCAAGAATTGTCCTATGTACCGGCATAGTAATTCTTACATATTGCAGCATGACAGGCCCATAAATACAATAATGCACAGACAATATATAATCAATGAGACAATAAACTAATAACTGTATTCATAGGTAATCACAGAAGTGGTGTAAAGCTGAAGTCCATAGTGCAACCAAAGACATTGTGCCTAGTCCATAGAAAACCATCATTGTTGTGGTTAGTGCTGTGTAGTGTTCAAGAGCCTGATGGTTGCTGGTAAGAAGCTGTTCTTGAACCAGGTGATCACGGTTTTCAGCTCCTGTACCTTCTTCTCGGTGGTAGTATGGCATGGCCAGGGTACTCTGGATCTTTGATGATATTAGCTGCCTTTTTGATGCAACACATCCTATCTCTCCCTTCGATGGCGGGGAGGACATTACCTCCGATGGACCGGGCCGTGTCTACCACTGACACAATCATTTACTATGTTCTCATTTCGTCAGTGTATTCATCAACATAACAAATCACCCAGCACATTATTCCCCATCATTTCGACCAGCCTCAACATTATTCCACCATCAGTCACATCTTCCCCTCCCAACCCCTTTCTGCCGCGACTATGCTCTGTGTGACCCCCTTGGTTCGTTCATCCCTCCCATCCACATCTCTTCCGCAAGAGAGGCGAGGGAGCTATGGTTTAGTATCTCATCTGAAAGGTGGTCAGGGTTGTTGTGCACCAAATACAAACAAGCAAGTGCCCAGGAAATTCTAACTTATGAGAAGAAGTCTGGACCCTAAACGAAAGAGAAATGTGACAGTGGACAGTTTCTGGGGGAGGGTGTCACACTCGGGCGTGGGAGTAGGTAAGAGTGATGTTGCTGAGGCAGGTTTACCTGCTGGTTTGTACCTAATACGTAACTTAAATCGCCTCGCGTTCATCATTTGCCTAATACGAAGTTACACGAGGGCAGTCCTGCCTGCCACAGTATCCGGATCGCATGAATCAGTTTACAGGTCAGTTCAATGCTGAGCTGTAAATCGTGTCTCACGGCTCCACCTCAATAGGAGTCCGCTCTCTACGCTTAATTTATGCAGTTGTATGAACAAGGATTAAATATTGACGTTAAAATTCACCTGGAATCATTTCACACGATTCAAACTCGCAGCTTAAACTCAACTCGAAAGTGGCGAAAAAGTTTAACATATATAGGTAGGCGCACACACACACACACACACACACCGCAAACGACAAAACAAGAATGAAAGCATACAAGATTCACAGCGCAGCCCCTCTCAGTGTAAAAACCCGGAGCAAATCTCCACAACATCTTAAAAGTTGAGGAGCAAAAACGAATGCCTAGCGTCCCACAACAATAATAAAACAAAAGATCGTGGATTGTTTGTGCTTTAACCAAGTGGGGGTGGGGGGATCCTCGGTAACATTTTGTGTGTGTGTGTGTTTGTTCCACTTGCTGCAAATGTGCAATTCTCCGGGCTGCTCCGCGACTCTGCAACAGGGGAGCAGTGGGTGCCGCGAGGATGCCCAGGGGGGAGGTGGGTGCGGGCTCCCCCAGCAGTGGGTGCAAGAGGGCGGGCGCGTTCACGGGCGCCCACCCACACGCTCGGCGCGCTCCCGACGCCGCTCTCTTCTCCAGCCGTGACTTCGGTGGGCGCGTGCATGTGGTTGCTGGGAAAAAAAAAATAGGGAGGAGAGGGGTGGGTGGGTGGGATGTGTGGGGTTTGTTGGTGGCTGAAACGCGCACATAACACATCATGTGGAGAGTGCAAGAAGCAGAGAGCGTGCCACCTACCTGCTGACATCCATCCGGAGACAACATTGCACCGGGCTCTGAACTACTTGCTGCTGCTGCTGCTGCTGCTGCCGCCGCACACACCCCACAACTCGCTGCACGGGGAGCTCGCTGCAAATACCGCATCTCCGTTTCTCCTGTGCACAGGAACATCCAATTGCAGGAGAAAAAAAAAATAGTGTTTTTTTTAATGTAGCACTTTTTTTTTGCAAAAGAGAACATGTGCTTTCGGAAGTTGTGATTTTTTTTGTTTTTTTTTTAAGTAAAGCGCGTGGAAGACTTAAACTTTATATATAATATATATATATATATAAATATATATATATATATATATTTCAATATTGGAGAATGAAAATGAACGCGTTGGTATATTTGAAGTTTGCCCTGGTGCTGGCAGTGGCCGCTAACTTTCTTGACAGCGAGGCGAAGTTTCTTGAAAGGAGTCAGGAATCTCCGGTGAGGAGGTGCCTGGATGGGAGTACGCCGCGCCGCTTGAGGAGGAGGGAGAGGAGACTTCTCGCCCTGGACCCTAGTGCCTATATCTGTCACAGGCTGTACGGCCGCCTGTCCTGCTGCCCCAGCTTCGTGCATTTCCATGAGTTCGTTGATCCCAAGGTAAATGTTGTCGCTCAAGCCGGGATAAAACGCATCATGCCATGCTGCAAATGGTGGGTCCAACAGGTTGAGCAGCAGCGAGCCCAGTTAGAGTTACCAGGGACCTTATAGTAAGTACTGCGTGTAGCAGGGTTAGGCTATTGTTAGCACGGGGGGTCGGGGTAATACGTTTCTGTTTACTTTCCTTGGGCAAGGGTAAGGGGCTGCAATCATATTGGTGTTGGCGGACAAAAGTTAGAAAATGGAAGTTTAGCAAACATTCAGGTGTTTTTTTAAATCTTCACATATGCAGCGCTGCAGTTGTCAAGGATGACGAGTGACGCCACAAAACTCGTGTTTCAGCGTTGTTGGCCTCAGCATAATAAGAAATACCCCGACTGAATCGAATTTTTATGCTAGGTTCACGGTGGATTTCACTCCATTCTCATGTAAACAGCTTCTACGAATCAACATATGCGTCTGGGTGGTATCTTCCACTTTGTTTTGTAACAAAAAGCCATATTGCATCATTTAATTTGCTCAAGTCATGCAAATAGAAAAAAATCAATAGGACAAAAAGGGGTCGACTTATCCTCCTCCCCACTAAACTGCTGCCCACACACAGAGTCCTGTTGCTTATGGCAAAAGAATAACAACAACACCATTGTGTTTGTTAGTTGGTTCACTAATGGGTGAAACTGGAGAACATCATTCTCCTTCAGTCCGAGCTCTGTCCAAATGTTCGTCTCTTTTGAGTGAGCATTTGCCCTGCTCTTTCTGTTCCCAGATCAGTAGGAACGCCTCACTGCAAATTTTCAGCTGCAGTTTTCCTTCTTTCTACCAAATGTGGCAATATTCAAGTGAGGATCAAATGTCTTAGGTTTTTGCTTAGAAGTGATATATGTTAACAGTCTGTCAGAGTAATTGAGTTGTTAGTATTAGCTTATTTTGCCAGATATATTTCATTTATACATAAACAAAACGGCTATTTTAGAATTTTGCGTAACCAACCAAATGATTGTAACATTTATAAACGTATCATTTATATTGGTGTCTTTTGATATACCTCTCTGAAATTCTTAATCTCAATATCTTTCAAGTGTTTTGGACGGCTTGTCAGATTGCCTGAACACATGGCTATTTAAGGAAGAGTTTACGAGATAATTTATCCTTCCCGATTAGCAACTTTGAATGATTTCAGAGCCAAGTGAATATTTGCCCAAATGAGTGTTATCAAATGTGTCCCCTGTGCTCTAAACTGTTTGGTCTTGAAGTTCAGGAATAATATTTATTTATCAAAAGTGAGGAAGGAACGAGTTCATCTGCACTTTTAAGACATCAAATTATCAAGTTGGCAAATTGGAGCAATTTTGTGGTGAAAGGCTGCACATGTTTTACACTAATCAATGGCAACAGTAATCATTCCTAAGCATGTTATGACAATACTTGAACGTTCTAAGAATAATGAAGCTCAATGGTTTTATACACAGAATAACAAGTAGGAGAAAATGGATATTGGGGAGGGGGGGGGGTGGGATTTAAGCTTTGTGATCACTTATTTAGCTACTGGATCTACTGAACAGAAAGGATGTTTTAAAGGATCAGACAGATAAATAATAGTTACTTTTTTTCCAAGATTGAGACCTGCTGCTTTCAGTGTGCTGAGGATGTAGACAAGTGACAAACACGTTTCATAGATTGTGCTTTGCAAATTTTTATTTTATACAGTCGTATGAAGTGTTGTGGAAGTAATGTGCCCATATTTGTAATCTGAAAAAAATAGTAATTTAGATAAAATAAATACAAGACAATAACATTAATGAGTTGGCAAGTACATTTATTCGTAAGTACAATTATCATTCCATAGTGAGCCACCTGATGGGTAGGATAGTCTTGTGGTTAGATACAAAATCATGGAGTAACTCATGTGGAGCAGGCAGCAACTCTGGATAGAAGGAATGGCTGACGTTTTGGGCTGAGACCCTTCTTGTGGTTACAAGGTTTCCTTGACCACATTGAAACAGTGGAGCAATTCCCGTACTTGAATGATGATATTCCAGGTGGGTGGAGTGAGTGGCAAGGCAGAGGAGGCGGCAGTAGTGGGGATATACAGAAGAGCCCCAGAACATTTCAGTTTTCTTCCACAGCTTCTGTAGTTCAACGTGGTGCTCCATCTAATGGTGAATTCTAGCACTGACAATTCTGAGCTGAGATACGGGATTTGCTTGTATGAAAAACTTAAGACACCTTGGCTGGAATGTCAATGTTTTGTGTAGAAGATAATCTTGGGAAAATGACCACATATTGGAACATTGTCCTGCCATGTTGCCGATTTCATGTCCAATGTTCATTAACTAGGCACTTATTGCAAACATGGGATACCCAAGTAGAAACCTCAGTCTGCAGCTCTGATGCTTATATTCTAACCAGATTTCTGCAAGAGAGCCTCCCTCCTGTCATTAATTCCTGCAACAGAAGGTCAAGCCTTTGAAATCCTTCAGTTTCCCTTCAACATATGGAAACACACCATCCAATGCTGCCTGGTTAGAGGGTATTAGCTGCAAGGAGAGGTTGAACAAACTTGGATTGTTTTCTCGGGAATGCCAGAGGTGCCGGAGAGAACTGATGGAAGTGTCTAAAATTATGAGAGGCATAGATAGAGTAGACAGACTGAACCTATTTCCCAGGATAGAAACGTGAAAGACTGGAGAGCATAACTTTAAGGAGAGAGAGCAATGTTTGAAATAGATGTTCGGGCCAAGTATTTAACACAAGTGGTGAGTGATGGGAATATGCTGCCAGGTTTGGTGATGGAGGCAGATACGATAGTGGCGTTTAAAAGGCTTTTAGTTATTTGCATGGATATGCAACGAATGGAGGGATGTAGGTCAGATGAAGCCAGATGAGTTTAGTTTGGCATGGCATCATGTTCGGCAAAGACATAGTGCCCCAAAGGGCTTGTTTCTGTGCTGTACTGTATAATGTTCGATGTTGAACGCAAACATACAAATTAGGAGCATAAGAACCCTCAGCTTGTTTCATCATTAAATATATAATGGCTGATATGATTACACCCTCAACTTTTGTATTCCTACTACTGCCACTCACCTTTCACTTCTCTGTTTATAAAGAATCTATTTAACTCTCCTTAAATACTTAAAAAAAAACACTTCCACTGCATTTTGAGGGAAAGCGTTTCAAAGGATCACAACATTCTGAGTGCAAAAAAAATGCTTCTCTATTATTAAACAATGATCCTGGCCTCTGGATTCTCCTACAATGAGAAATATCCCCTCCACATCTACCCTGTAAAGACCCCTCAAGGCCTAATATGTTACAATTAAGTCTTCTCTATTCTAAACTTTGGCAGACAAGCCTTGCCTGTGCATGCTTTCCTGATAAGATAAATCGTCCAGTCCAGGTATTAGACTAGTAAACCTTCTTTGAATTGCTTTCAGATCATTAATGTCTGAATGGAAGTAAAGACCAAGGAAGGCACCTTTGGCCTGTCAGTCCATATCAGTCATCAAGAAAGTGTTGAACTTTAGAAAATAAGTTGTTGTTGGGGCACCCACAGAATCATAATATGATTTGCTAGGGGCTATGAGAGGAAAATCATGCTTGGCAAAGCAATGGGATATGGTTAAGGATAATGCCAGTGGGATAGTTAAATGGGGAGCCTTTGGATACATTTTGCATTTGGGTTGCAGACAAATGGTACTGCATAGCAAACTTTTAAAATTCATTCATATAGTGAGGATGAACCAACATGTACTGCCCATTCCTGGTTACAGAGAGTTGCGGGCCAGAACATCACACAAACCAGCCTTCCCCCATTGACACTATTGAGAAAACAGCCAACATAATCAAGGACCACTCGCATCCCCTCGCATTTGCTCTTCTCCCCTCTCCTGTCAGGCAGAAGATACAAAAGCTTGAAAGCAGGTACCATCAGATTCAAGAACAGCTTTTCTCCGCTGTTATTGGACTCTTGAATGCAGCTTTCATAAACTAAGGATATATTCCCAACCTCCCATTCTATCTCACTGCAGCCCTTGAACTTTTTTTTAAGGAATCTGTATTTTCCCTGTAGCTGTAACACTGTATTCTGTTTCCTTATTCTTTTTTCTCTACCTTTACTTGTGCATAGTTTGATTGTAATCATGTAGGTATGATGTACCTGGATGGATACAAAACAATGTTTTTCACTGTATCTCAGTACACGAGACAATGATAAATGTTTAGCAATAGTTAGGTATAAGTGGTGAGCTGCCTTTTCAAAGCATTGAAATAGTATGAAAAAGGTTTTCCATGTTGCTGTTGGATTGGGTTCCAATGTGTTGGAGCTACAAGGAAGAAACTGTGTTTTATTTCTGAGTCAGCCTTGTATGTAACTTGGAGGCCAGAGTACAGATGATGGTGTTCCTAATTCACCACTTGGTGATTGAAGCCATGGGTTTGACAGATACCATCTCTGTAACCTCATTGAATTTTTAGATGTTACGCACAACATCTACAATGACCCAGAGATGGAGAATGTGAGCATTTAAGGTGATAATGGGAATAAGCAGTTCAGTGTGCTGTTTTGTGCTGGATGTTGTTTAGTTTTGTGAAAGCTGTTGGAGCACGGTTATTCAGGCAAATGGAGAATATCCCATCATATTCTTGATTTCATGGCAGATCGTGGAGAGAACTTGAGAGACTTTTCTCAGGAAAATGTTTAAACCCTTTATTAATGTGGCTATTATGGAACAATGGCATTAATAAATGTTACTGATGTTGGGATTAAATATATTAGGTGGATAGAGGAGGGACTGTTTGACAGAAAACAGAGAGGTTTAATGGGTCATTTTCAGATGGGCAGACTATAACTCGTAAGGTGCCTCAGGATTCAGTGCTGTGGCCTTAGCTCTTTATAGTTTATTTTAAATAAAGAGACTTAAGTTTACCAATAATAAATACAGTGATCACTAAGAAAGTAAATTGTTAGGGCACAAAGAGCCTACAGCAGTAAAGGACAAACTTAAAAGTGAGAGTTAAAGTGTGGCAGGTAGCTTATAATGTGGGAAAATCAAACTTTTCTTTTGTTCCGTATAATAGAATATTATGTAAATAGTGTGGTTATTTGATGTGGTATCCAGCGAGATCAGAGAATCCTCATGGAAGAAACACAGAACATTTACATGCTGTAACAACAAATAATTAGAAAGTCAAATGGAATGTTGGCCTTCAATATGAGGAGGGAAGAATACAAAAGTTGGGAAGTCTTGCTACAAATGAAAAGGACTTGGTGAGAGTACTCTGGAATATAATGTAACATTTTGGTCTCTGCTGTGCTTGCCTTAGAGTTGTTGCCAAGAGAGTTTGATAGATTGATTCCGGGATAAGTGGTTTGTCTTAAGAAGTAAGATTGGCTTAAACTATCTAGAATTTAGAAGAATGAAAGGAAATCTCATGAAAATATTTATGATTCTGAATGGGCTTGATGGGATAAGTGCTGGGAGGATGTTTCCCTTAGTGGGAATAATTTAATAAAGGGTTGCCGATTTGCGAAAGAGATGTGTAGGAATTTACTCCTTCAGAGTACTGTGAATGTTTGGAATTTTCTACTCCAGAAGGAAATTGATGCCCAATAACACGATATATTCATTGCTGTGATAAATCATTCTTTAGATTAAGAAAGGGAATCAAGGATTACGGGTACTGATGAGATAAGTCATGGCTTATTGAACACTTATGGCTTATTGATGCTAAAGGGGGTGTATGACCTAACCCTACTCCATTTATACTCGTGTGCTATATCTCACCCCTAAAAAATGTTTCCAGAACTAGTCTCATTTGCTTCACTGTTACCGTAATGAAGACCTTCCTTTCATGATTCATATTGTTGTCTCCAGGAATCAGATTTCCCCCCATCAACAATGGTTTGAATTAGCCTTCCATTAGAAATTGGCCTCAGGCATGGTTTCCAAAGTGATAACATCAAATCATATCCAGTAATCTCAGTTCTATCCCTTTGGTTATCTCGACCACCCATGTACCAGCTACATAACACGTTTATTTATAAACTACAACCCACCTGTTCTGTGCTGACACAGTAGACTTAAATATACTGCAGAAAACACAAAGAATTAAACTTCGCTCCATAGATGCTGCCTCACCCGCTGAGGTTCTCCAGCATTTTTGTCTATTTTCGATTTTCCAGCACCTGCAGTTCCTTCTTAAACAAAGAATTAAACAATCATTGCTTAGCTACACTATAAAACAGACCGTAATATGCAAATTGAACTTTAGAGATTGTTGAGTATCCTCAGTGATAAAACTTTGTGCAACCTTGTAAACTTTACTCTAGGCTTAAGTGCAAAAAGAGCATTAGGTTAATAGAGCTAATACTTTGCATTGTACAGTCCTATATATTTAAAATATTGGAGATTAACTACAATTTTTATTAGGTAGGTAAACTTTTGGGATATGCTATCATTTATAAGTTGCAGTATGTTGTATGCTTGAAACTAAAATTGCATAAAATAAGTGCATTGGATTGTTCCTTACTGTCCTCCTAACCAAATAACTGTATTTTGCATAATCTGCCCACATTAGAAAGATAGCAACAAGTTTATCAGATAATAGCATGTGATGAGTGTTTTGGAAGTTTGAATGAGTTCTGCATGTCATCTTTTGTACCATGGAAGCACTATGGTATTTGACATTCCAAAATTGGTGCAGTCATTACAAAACCTGTTTTGGGCTGCATTTATACCAACAACTCTTTGTCAATGCGTACCTGCTTCGTGGTTAGTCTGCAGTGTTCTCACATTTGAATGCATGCCTAACTTAGATGCTCATTTATAAAGATAGTGTCTCAGGAAATCACAAAATAATTTTTGTACCTTCTGATCATTTTGTCATTTATTTTAGAAGATATTTTCTGTCGTGACCAATGTCTACTTGAAATGCTCCTCTGATGATGCAGCAATGAAGATCTGTCTGTCCAGTATGGTTTCACCACAACTTAAGAAGTGTTTTCCATTGCTATTAATTTACTTTCTGTACTAAAGCTCCCACTCCTAAAAACAGATATTTGCATTTAGCGTCATTTGTGCGTCATTTACATGGTGCGCATTACGTGGCGCCCCAGGATTTTGGGATGTACAAAATCTTTGCGCGCCATCTGCATGACGCCCAAGTGGAACAGGCCCTTTAGTTCTAAAATGAGGTTACTAGAAAGCATGTAAATGGCTACAATGCCATAGCTTGTGTCTGGCAATATTACCACTGTTTTCAAATGGAAGAACTTATATAGATGAAAATGATCACCTCTTCCAATTTAAAAAAAAATCATATAAATTCAGCTGTTTTTGTGGGCAATATTTTAGCAATTACATAATTGACTTCCAATCACTTGCATGTAGCTTTGAGGCCGGTAATTGGAACCCACTTTGTACACTTACTTTCAACCAAACCTACTATGTTTAAACACCAGGAAAATGTGCCTTATATGATTGTGCATTGGCTGCTGAAATAAAAAGGGAATACATTTCATATTTTTTAGAGGAAAAGGGAATAAAATCTCTCCACCTGACCAAAATATGCGTGAAGCTGTATTATTGTGTTGTCCGATCAGTCCGTACAATCAGATGGGAAAACCTTGTATACCCTAAGCACTTTCCAATAGGAGTCTTGAAAAAATGCAGTCCAATTTATTTAAGGGCAAGTTCTAATGATTTTTCCTGATGGTGAATTGCCTGAGAAGAAATTGTGGGTTGGAGACAGAACTGAATTGTTGAATCTCAGTCTAAATTACTCATGAACATAATTTCCCAAAAAAGAATGGGATCCATAGATTTATCTATAAACAGCTCCAGAAGAGATCAAGTTATGATGCAAAATCAATTATGTTTTAAATATTCGTTGTCATAATGCCACACCATTCATCAGAAACAAAATCTCTTGCTTATTGTAGTCAAGATGGCCTAACCACAGACTGTCCCTGGGTAACAAATGTTACACTTTTACTAAAGTCCAAAAGTCAATTTTGCAAGTGTATTGTAAGTTGGAAAATACACAAAAATCACTCAATGAGGTAACCATACCTCAACATTAGTGTAATGAATGGCACCTAAAGTACATAGACTAAAAGAAGGTAGACAAAAAATGCTGGAGAAACTCAGAGGGTGAGGCAGCATCTATGGAGAGAAGGAGTAGGCTACGTTTCGGGTCCAGACCCTTCTTCAGACTAAAAGAAAGTGCAATTACGAAAAGTGGAGAGAGAGGAAACTAGTTCTGCTTTTTTTTAATTAATAATATTATGGGAGCTTGCTCTTATGTAGAGATGTCTATAAGTTGTGGATGGCCTGTATATCATTAGCATTTGCTAAATTGAGATAGTTCTGGGGCCGCAAGAACAGGTAAGTAGCACTAATTATGTATTTACATGATATAAGTTGCAATGATCAACATGATTTTCCAGGTTCTGATTTTAAATTCTTCGGATAATGAGGATGAAAATATTAAACCTGGCTTTATGCAAATCTACTTCAGATTTGAAGCATCCTTTGTCCTAATTTGTGATCTTTATGTAATATCTTGCACAGTTAGCTTAACTACGCATACACCAGATGCAAAAGGGCCAATCACTCCATCTTGTATTGCTCTGTGTGTGCTCCCATTGTTTCCAGTGGGAGAGAACATCGAGGGTGTGTTATAATGATGGCTCTATCTATCTCTTCATGGGTATATACCCTGCAGACCTCACACAGTGCAAAATGTGAAGGTCTCACTGTGTAAAAACAGCACAAAATAAATATATAGAAAAAATACTGGATCTAATTTCAGATAATTTATATTATACCGCTGTCCAATCTATTTTATATGTGACCAACACACATTCCAGAAATAGTTTTTAAAAAGTGATTGCAATGATTAGAATCTCTTGCAGTGTGTTTGTGTCCATAAAAATACCTTAATAGTGAAATTGGTGTCTGTGATGGCCAACAGAGGAGCATGCTAGCTGACAGTTGGTGAGCAGAATTTGAATATTTTTCTTTTATTCTAAGGCATACAAATAATTTGCCCTTCAGCATGAAGTAAAGGCTTCACTAATTCATAAATACAGCTTAAGGAGGTTATTTTTGAAACTTTAGAAACAATTTAATTAAGGATAACGTCCAGGACATTTGGCTGTAGTTTAATTGCAACGATAATTGAAATACAGGGAAACCTGAAAATAAGCCAGGTTTGGACAGTGATCGTTCTTTTGTGAAAGGTATATACAAAACATCTATTACAAAAATATATGTATGCAAGATTGAAATCACTTTTCATTAAAAACTGAACATATGTGGTACATGCATTAAATAAGTTAGCAGATTTAGTACTCATTTAATTGAATTATGCTCACAATAAATTAGTAATATAGAGATTAGAATAAAGGAGTAGATATTATAAATTATTTCCAGAGATGGAAAGTTAGAATCTCAAGACACCCAGGGAAATGGTATTAAGTAATTTTAGCAATTTCTGTATTTTCTAAACAAAAACATATAACCTGCCAACAGTACAACATTAATTTTTTTCACTTCATTTAGTGTTGCATGAGTACATTTGTAATTGCTTGGAACTGAATGATGCAGTTTGTGGGCATTACTATTTCTATTAAATGTTATAATTTTATTTTGGAACATTGGAGTCCAAGGGGACATCAGCAGATCTCCCACTGAGAAATCCTACAGTGGGGGGTTTGGGTCGGAACGTAACATAATGCAAAACATACATAT
Source organism: Okamejei kenojei (assembly GCA_035221665.1). NCBI lineage: Eukaryota > Metazoa > Chordata > Chondrichthyes > Rajiformes > Rajidae > Okamejei > Okamejei kenojei. The sequence goes on from CM069131.1 coordinate 21,855,058, forward strand.
TGTTGTGGCTTGACTAACATTTCTTTAATATGCCGCAAAATTTGGAATTTTCTATCTTTGCACACTCTAGTTTCTCTTTTAAAACTTCTATTCATTTCTCGTTTCAGTGTATAGAAAAGTAAGAAAAAATACATTAATTTTAGAACTTTGGCTACATGTATTCACTATTGATGATGCACTAGATTTTAAATAAGGGGAAAATCAAGTAAATCAATGCATTTCTATTCCTAAAGGCAAGTAGGTACAGTAAAGATCTTACATACAACAGATGTTCTCCACACATCTGAATGTTATCTTCTCGATTCAGTTTGCATTTGCTTACTTCTTTCTGCTGTTTGATTTTCAGATATTTTCTGTTACAAACAACACAGAATGTGCAAAGCTGCTGGAGGAAATCAAGTGCGCCCAATGTTCACCACATGCACAGTATTTATTTCACTTACCTGACCGGCAAGGAGCAGCAGACAATGAGCTGGCTTTACCCATGTTGTGCGGAGATTATTGCAAACAGCTCTACTTTGCATGCAGAAGCCAAATCACAGGTAATAAAGGCAACAAGACGTATGAATGAGCTCCCGATTCATACAAATTCTCATCTATTTCAATATTTGATGAATCAAGGTGGGGGGTATTCGCTGCAGACTCATGGTCCTCTGGTATGCTTATTGCAATGAAAGGGGGTGGTCATGGGCACCATTAAACAAAACGAAAGCTGACTGAAAAGTCATTACTTCAGAACTGCTGGCAGATGCTGCTGCCATCCTGTTTGGAGATGCAGTAACATTCAGAAAAGGCTGCTGCCACCCCACCGTGTCTCTTTTAACAATTAAATGCAGCGTTTATAATACAGTGCTCTATTGCTGTAACAGCTGAAGTAATTCCTTTTCATTCTATTCTAATAAATATACAGAAATGATATTTGCATTTAAATTCAGTGCAAGTTTTCTTTAAAGGAAACCTTCTTAAGGAGAGTACTTCATTTTCTTTAGTGTGGTTTCACACATTTTCCAATGTTTCCTGGAAAATGAAAATATTATTTTATCTACAACCTACCATTTTTTTTAAGGTTCCCTCCATCCAGCTGGTTCTTACTCTTTATCACATTCCCTGTAGATTGGAAAGCTGAGGATTGGAGTAAAGGGGGTGTGGGGGGGGGGGGGGGGGGAGTTGGGTGGATTGGTTACATTTTCCAAGTCTATGTACTAAGCAGTCATAACAGATTAGATTTTTGAGGATATTATTCGCAAACAATAAAGCAGCAGGGAATTTTTGTACGCTTTTCCTACGCAAAAAAATTAACTAATCCCTGACCTTAGTGACCTCGCCATCATTCTTTTTTTTTACAAACTGCTACTTAACTTTTTAAAAATTGCGTTTATGCTGAGCAAAGGAGTTAATTGGAGTGTCTTAAGCAGCACAGGAGCTGGTGCCACAGGAACCTTTCTCCCCAGATCAACATATGTGGTGACGAATGACAAATTTATTTTTCTACGAAGTTTGTGTATGTGTAAAACTGCTGAAGTGCATCAAGATGTCAAGTGCTTTGGGTGACCACCCAGGTTGTCTTGGAAGATAACCAGATGAAAGCATAACTTTAGCACTGGGACATGGATGGGGCTCAGGGGTGTGCAGAAGCAAACTAGCAGCCTGTTTTTCAGGCAAGCAAGATGATTTTCCAACATTAGACAGATGCTTATAATCAGCATATGGCACCACTTGCCATTGCAGAGGTCGGTGCTAATTGAAAGCTTTTGTTTTGATACTAGAGTTAGCGGACAAATTTTGTTGACAGGGCGATCATTGACAAGCATCCTAACTATATTTATTTAAAATATCTAATTAGAAAAATGCAACTGAAGCCAATGAAGTCAAAGAAAACTATTCCAAAATGGCAAAGTATTTTTCTCTTTTAAGCTAGAAAATAATTATTTACAGATTACAAATGTTTGTGACTGTATTGATCTTTAATGTCATATGTTATTTGACTTCATGTCAACTTACAGACAATGGTGTAATGGATTATTCAGCACTAAAAGTATACAAAAATTACTGAAATTTGTGGAAAAATGTCTTATTTGATTTTTAGATTTTTTTTCCTTCATTATTTTGATCAAAAATGAAAATAATTGCAGTTAATTGTAATTTACATATCAATATAGTTTCATCATATAGTTAACATTTCCTGAAGCTTGTACTTATATGGTAGTCATATTCTGTAACAGTGGGTGGCCTGGAAGTTTACTGTATCAGTTCAGCGATGTATTTTCCACAGGGTAGAATAGTATAGTTTTTCTGTTGTTCCTGACACAAAGAGATGTCAATGGCAATTTTTCATATGATACATTCCCAGACACAGATAGGCTGGGGGAGGGGAGGGGGTAACAGGGAGAAGTGTTTGGTGGGTAAGCCAGTGCGTTTAACTCTGTGCACTTTTTGGATCTGGAAACTGTGTTCAATACACTCATGTTATTTTGAAGATAAGAAAGAGTGCATCACAATCTAAACAGATAAAATAATTAAAGGTAGGGTTTGTAAAGTAAAACCTTAGAATCAATATAAACCAGTTCTCATTTTGTGATATTTTTATTATTATTCTCTATAGTGACAAAAAATGACATTGTTCATTCCACACATATTTACTGCTAAACACATATAAAATCCTCTTGCTGCTCTTAGACAAAAGCATGGAATAATGCTTTATATTTTGTTGCTGAAAACACTGGGGGAACTTGTACCTTTTTTGACTTTCAATACACTGAAGTATAAGTGTTTGCTGTGATCTTAAAAATGTACAGTTTAAAGAAAGGTGAAACAGTAGTCCCACTGGTGCTCTAATGTGCTGCATGTGCTTTGCAAGACGAGGGTTTTTATGGCTGATACTCCAGACAGCACATAATTGTCAGTGCCATCAAGGAACGTGCCAAGAGAAAGATCTCAAGAAGTGAGGAAATAGGATTCGGAAAGAGATTTCAAAACTAGTTACATAACTTACAGTTCTTGAGATGGGTAATTCTAAGGAATTACTTTTAAATCGTGGGACAAATTCAAAGGGTGAGATGCCAATAATGCCATTGATCATGGAACGTCATTTTTTACTCTGGTGTTTTTATATTCTGAGATTCTCCTTTCTTGAAAGAACACGACATTAATAATTTATCGATATCTTGTAACAGCTAAAACAATTGATCTGTCCGTTTTGCCCCACAAGGGTAATCACAATAACACCAACAGAAAAAGATTGAGGAATAGTTAATTTATATTTGCATTATTACACTTTGCGACCATTGAATACATAATTTATGTTTCGTCCTTAATTTGAACGCTGAGGAACAGGAAATAACAGTTTTTACTTTTTTTTAACGTAACAGTTTAAAGATTTGCATGCAACTCAATGTACATTTTCATTGTCAGAAAAGAGTAGATTTTTAACATGCCCCTGATTTTGTTAGAGTTTACTATGTTTTGCACTTTCATCGCATGGATAATGTTTTCTTGATATGCCAGTTCTTTGTAAGATCATCCTGAGCACTCTCGTGTAACAATGGTGTGCTGATTAAAGAATGTGGAAACCATAAACTTCTGCATTTTGGTTCAAAGGAACTCTGCACACCACCGTAATATTTTAATGGTTTCTTTGTGTTAAAAGTCAAATAATGGCACAAATGCTATCACAATGAAAATTAAATAAAATTCGAATAAATTGTGTAAAACCCAAATGTCTATACTTTAAGTAGTTATTTGTCACGGTTTGTTGACCGCAGCATATATGTCAAAATACTGCCAATGTGAATAATTTTTAGAAGTATCATCTTTCAAAACACAACAACGTACACTTCCTTTTTTGATCCTTTAAAGTAAAAACTGCAACTTCAGCTATTCTTCTTGCACATATAGACAATTTAATGGTGTAAACCCCTGTAATTTGTTTGACATCTGTTTTCCAGGACTCTTCCAAACTACTTCAGATGAGTTCTGTAACCTTTATGCAGCAAAGGACAATGGGATATGTTTTCCAGACTCACCCAGAAAACAAGTACAAGGACCGGGTTCCAACTATTTAAACCATATGGATGACTATTACAAGATGGAGCAGACCAACAGGTTCAATAAGATAACTGCTATTTGATTCACAAAGACAAGTCTTTGTAGTCGTGATATTGAACCTGCTACATGTCAGCTTACACAGCAGAGATGTGCTGCCAGATGGCTTGCTTTGTTGTGGAACTTCAACAGAATGTTATACATTGTTGAAGTTCATTAATAGTCTCTGCAGCCATGGCTTTTCTTTTCCAATTCCACACTATGTGCATTATCTTTCCTTTTTTTTCAGACTGAACACTTGATTCAGTTTTAAAAACTACTTGGAGTATTGAATAAATTAATTCTGGTTACGTTAATCACAGGATCTACTACTGTAATGTTATACATTATGTGTACCAATGCAGTGTATTGGTGGCAGGGTGTGCTTTATTAAGCTTTATATGCTTGAGAAATGCTCGGAGATAGTCTCTACAATACAATAATACTTTATTAGCAAAGTACGAGGAATTTCATTTGCAGAGAGAGAGAGAGAGAGAGAGAGAGAGAGAGAGAGAGCCATAGAAAATAGGTGCAGGAGTACGCCATTCGGCCCTTCGAGCCTGCTCCTGTAACTGCCTTCTCTCCATACCCTCTGATCCCTTTAGCCACCAGGGCCACATCTAACTCCCTCTTAAATATAGCCAATGAACTGGCCTCAACTACCTTCTGTGGCAGAGAATTCCACAGATTCACTGCGTGAACAATTATTTTCTAATCTCGGTCCTAAAAGACTTTCCCCTTCCCCTTAAACTGTGACCCCTTGCTCTGGACTTCCCCAACATCGGGAACAATCTTCCTGCATCTAGCCTGTCCAACCCCTTAAGAATTTTGTAAGCCTCTATAAGATCCCCCCTCAATCTTCTAAATTCCAGCGAGTACAAGCCGACAAGCCACATTCAGGTGGACTCAGCAATAGAAAAAGTTTGGGCAGAGCCAGAGAATGGTGGCCCACGTGAAAGGCAGCGAGTGGATATATTCAAGTAGAAATTGCAATGGCAAGTTCATGTACAATGTCATAACATTGTTCTTGAAATATCGATAGATTGTCACAGGAGAAAATTTGAGTTTCACTGTACCTTAATTGGTACATGTGGCAATAAACAGACCTTTGAACCTTTGAGTTGTGTGCAGCTTGTATTGTGTCATCATCGTGCTGTGCTTCCAGAGTAAATTTCAAATAATGAAAATAGTGGAACATTGCCCAAAGGAGCATTGGCCAAATTCCACTGATCACATATCCTTGGGTCCTTGTGGCTATGCAGTGACTCGGAGGCAAATAGTGGACCAAAGTTATCTCGCTGGATAACAACGGACACAATGGTCAGTGTCCTGTTTATGAAAATTGTATAGGAAAATTGGCAGCCCATTATGATCTTGTGCAGGACATCCGATTTCCCATTTAAATCTCTTCTCACTTCTTCTGCCAGAATTTCCTCTCTCACTGTTTCTGCCTGGATTCCTGATATCCTGTATGATATGCGACTGTTGAAAAATCTATCCCTCATTTTCACCCTCCCATCTCTGTCACTTGCTGCAAACCTCTGATTTTCCCTTCCTCCATTATACTCCAATCTTCCTCCAGCATCCTACCCTTTCTTTTTAACCATCATTTACCCATTTTATTCAGCACCCAAAGCTACTTAATGCCAGGCAGCAACAATATCTAACTAGGACATAACCTTGACATGTCCATCCACAATTTGACAGCAGCTGACACCATGGGTTGTTGGTGGGATTGGGCCTGTTGCTAGGCACAAAATGTGAGATTTGCTGGATCAGTTTCACTGGCTACTCTAGTGGCTTTATTGGGAGAATGATTGCCTGGTAAGTTTCTGTTTTATAATTGATAGGGGCCAGGAGGCAAAATTCTTAAAGACCTGTCCCACTGTATGAGTTCATACAAGAGTTCCCCTGAGTTTGCCCCGATTCGAACTCGCAGATTTACGGTAATGGCCACTTGTCGGTACTCGGGGCTCTCGTGGACATTTTTCAACATGTTGAAAAAATCTTCACGAGTCTTCCCGAGCTTATCGCATCTCCCGAGTACCTGCCGTTAGCGTTACGGGCCGCTAAGACACGTCCCCGAGCTCAGACATACTCAAACGTAAGAAAATTAAGGCAGCCATGTTGATCTTATGCAGCACAACCTAGTTCCACAAAAGTAATGAAAATCCCTGCGAGCAAATGTCCATTGCCAATCCAAACCACAGAACAAGAGAGATAATTTAGAAAATGAGAGTTCATTATAAACCTAGTAAAGAAATAATTTATCCCGACCTCAAGAGTGGATTTATCTATAACCGGAGGGAGCCAAAAATGATGGGGTTTCTTCCAAACCTAGTAAAGAGAAAAATCATCCAGAACCTGAGAGGGAGGCAATTGGGGTAGAAACCAGAAAAGAGATATTACAGGTAGACCTACAAGAGAGGACCCTTTCCGAATCCTGATTTTAAAAAAAAAAGCACTGCTCCGAGATTCAAGTGTGATAACCAGAAATATGGAACATTTATTACTTAATTCAAAGTGTATTGGTTTTTAGAATGGCTTTTAGAAAAATAGTTGACATTTTGGGGTTTTTTAGAGTTAATCATAAATTTATATGTTTGTATTGGTAACGTATTTTCTACAGATAGTGTAGTAAAACATGACAGCAAGCTTGTTTGTTGGAGACCTTTGTTTTCGATGTGATGTTTTGGTTTGTGGCAGTGATTGATAGATTGCTTAGCTGCACACAGAGGTGGGAGATTGCTTTTTATGCTCAAGTTGAGTTCATTGTCATTTTGCCATAAGTTATCAGGGATGCAGAAGAAAGACATTCCACAGCGTATTATCAATGCTGAGTATGAAACTTTGGATTTCTGTACGCAAGAGTGAAATGAGGGAAGAGCTACAGTTTATGTTTCTGCTTATTAAATGAAACTAGTAAACAGAGACATGGCAGACCTGTGGAATGCACATCCACAGGCGCAGAAACCGTGATCAGTTGGACGAGGTCAAGCTCCAGGTTTTGGAGGTTAAGCAACAACTGATGTGACTGCAGTTCATCTGTGAAGCTGAGTGTTTCATGTTTAGTGGTCAAGCTTTGACTCAAGAGGGTGCAGGCAAGGAGGGATTTGCAGGCAGCCTTTCAATTAAAAAAAGAGTAGCAGGTGTTTCAGGGGACTATTGAGTGCATATTTCTCTTGAACCAGAATTTGGTTCTGCTTACTGGTGTTGAAGAGATTTCCCTGGGGCAGTGCAATCGGAGGCAAGACTATAGCAGCAAAGTGGCTAAGCTGCACATGGAGGCAGAAGAATAGCAAATTGAATTATCGCAAATTCACCAAACATCCTATGTTGACTTGCCTCAGATCTTTTTCAGATATAAGATTTTGCATTTTTTTCCAAATGAAATAGATGTAAAAGGTTTAATAGTGTCTAACTGGTTCTTGCATTCTTAAACAGTTGAATTAATTGGCTTAAATGTCTTTTTTGCATTAAAAATAACGACTGAAAACATTTATTTAACATGCACCGTGTTAAAGTCATAGAAGTAGCAACCCTACATGTACCACAACCTTTTGCCTCAGAATTTGTTCTGCCTAGTCTGATCAAGGTTTGACCATAACCTGGTGTGCATGTAATTTAGGTCACCGCATTACATGAATGAGATAGTTGCACTGGAGAGGCTGCAGGGGTTGATTTATGAGAGTGTTGCCAGGACTGGAAGGTTGGAGATATGAGGACAGTTAGGAAACAATGGGTCATTTATTTGAAACACTTGGAGACTGTATTCGAAGGATGCAGACATGGCGATCAAAAACCAGAGAGTAAAGATTTTGAGTAATTTGTAAAAACATGAGAGTAGAAATAAGGGAAATCTTTTTCACAGAGATACTGGTGGTGATCTGCAACTCACTTCTTAATGGGTGGTAGAGGCAGAAAACCTTTATCATTGTTTAAAAAGTACTTGGATGTGTATTTGAAGAACCAGGTACTCCAGGGTACTGAGCTAATGCTAAAGAGTATGATGAAGCCAGGTTGCTTTTTCTCAATCAGTTCACACATTCCTCGTGTTCACTCTCTCATGAACCTATATCTTCTCTTCACCTTGCATCCACCAGTTACTCCATTTCTGTAATAATCAAAGATTCACTTTAATGAATTAGTTGAAATGTATAATGTATTTGTAACATAATGTAACGTCAGATCATTAAGGCAACGGAATATAATTGAATTCTGTACTCCAGGGTATAATTTGCAATAGGATAGATACAAAGAGCTGGACTAACTCAGCGGGACAGGCAGCATCTCTGGAGAGAAGGTATGGGTGACGTTTTGGGTCGTGACCCTTCACACCTGAAACATCACCCATTCCTGCTCCCCAGAGATGCTGCCTGTCCCGCTGAGTTACTCCAGCATTTTGTGTCTAACTTCGATTTAAACTAGCACCTGCAGTTCCTTCCTACACACTAATTTGGACTATATACTCTGAGGTATAATTTTCTCCAATCTAGGTGTGCAATATTCCTTATGAAAATAATCACCACCAAGAATTAAAATCTAAATTGTATGGTTACGAATTGGCAAGGCAGGGTCCCTAGATGCAACATTTAAAGTAGTTTGGTAAGGTTTTTGAAAATTAGCCACCTTAGTCTTCAAGATAAATTCCTACATCCTAAAATTACTTTTATAGCAAATTCACCAAACATCCTGTGTTGACTTGCCATTCTATTCCTTTTTCAGATTTAAGTTTTTGCATTTTTTTCCAAATGAAATAGATGCAAAAGGTTTATTCAGTGTCTAACTGGTTCTTGCATTCTTAAACAGTTTAATTAATTGGCTCGAACATAATTTTAGCATTAAAAATAATGACTGAAAACATCAATTTAATATGCACTATGTCAAAGTCACAAAAGTACCAATCTTGCATGTACCACAACCTTTTGCCTCAGAATTTGTTCTGCCTAGTCTGATCAAGTTTTTATTACAATATAAATCTCTGTAAATGGACTTTGTAAACATATATCATACGAAATAACTATTTATTGAATAGCTAGCATATTTCACAAATAACGCAGTTCATTGCAATACTCATGCTAATGTCATTCATAACTTACCAACCATTAAATATGGAGACACAAGGAAATGCAGAAGCTGATTTACAAAAAAAACAGACACAATGTACTGGGGTAACTCAGCAGCTCAGGGAGCATCTCTGGTGAACATGAATAGTTGATGATTTGGGTTGGGACCCGTTGGGATTAATTTGTAAGATGATTTGGACCTGGCCTGAAACATCACCAGCACAATAAATCTTTAAATGTATGATGTTCACTGGGTCACTGAGGGTGTTTTTCAGCCAAGTGTTAAATCAGAGAAACCTTCCATATTTGGCTTTCATCTCCAGAAACCAAATTCTTGAAAATGTAATACTACGTCTCACAATTTGATAAGTTATCATTATCTGGGACATGGGAAAAATATGCCGATTCTCTGAACAGTTATAACAGTTTGATTGTTATTAAAGATGATGACATTTTTATGTAATCACATTTGTAAGCAAATATTTTAGAAAACTAGTATTGGTTTTTAATCCTTATGCATCATCCAGCAAAATGATCACCTTCCCATCAGGTCATGTGTCGTATTGATTGGAATTTATATCATGATAGCCATAATTTCACTAAAGAGCTGCAATGCAATCAATTAATTGGTATTAATTGGCAATAAATAATTGACATATTTTGCGGCAAACATGTCAAAGGTTTATTCAATTTAGCAATCTTTTAGCAGTTAATAAAATAGAACCTGTCTAAAGAGATTGGCTTCAGTTCAAAGCAAAATGTAGCTTTAATGTGTGCATACTTTGAATTTTGAACTCCATAATGTATTAAAGAAAAAATGTATATAGACTAATGGTGAATTATGAAAATGTTCTGACTATGTTATACATTTTCCTTTTTTGTAATGGTGGTAACATGACCAAAATATCCAAATTGTTTTGTATAAAATAAATCTCACCATTATCAAAAATAATTACATATTTTACTTTTTCTTTAGAAAATATAAAAAAAACTGTTACTGCCTTCATGAAGTGGTCAGTGGACTTGTGCAGCCAACCAGATTAGTGCATTGTGGAGATGGATCACAAAGACTCTTCATCTTGGAAAAGGAAGGTTTTGTAAAGATTTTCACTCCTGATGGTGAATTACTGAAGGAATCATTCCTTGACATTCACAAGCAGGTTCAGAGCGGAATAAAGGTTGGTATTTTCATTGAATGTTAATATTCATCTATACTGATCTATTTATTATTAGAAATGTTGTGCACAAATGAAATATGTTTCTCACTGGGGAAACAAGTTGAGTTTCTAAACTGTAACCAATTTGTTTAAGAAGTTAGCATAGCATTGCCAGATCAGGCCAAACACCATTACAATTATGTGCTTGTTTCATGCTCAAGTGAACCTGATACCCAGTTTAGGACGAGAATATAGGAGCCATAGATACCAAGGAAGTCAAATATCTAGATATTCATCCTTAGTTTGAAATGCTACAGTATATACTGTTATATAGAAGCCACTGTATTATGTACTTTGCTTCCAATATTCAGTTCCACTATTTCAGTGGAACTGACTTTCAGAGATATTGCTCAATGCACATATGTGGTAATGGTCAGCAATGACAACCAAGGATAAATTCCTTGGCAATTTCTTTCGTTGGTACTTGGAATCATTTGTTTTGTACTCTTTGGATGGAGAGGAGAAACTAATTTGGTGAACAGTTCCTGTTGAAAGTATGTCAAATAAATGTCAGATTAGTTCAGAGATTAATATCATGATGTTTCCTATGACAGACATGCTAATGTTCATTATCGAGGTTCACAGGTGAATAAAATCTTAAAATCGGTATTTCATGCTGTGATTCAGGCCACAATAGAGTGCTCCAGTGCTTATTTTTGAGGTTATAAAATTACTCTTTCCTTTTTATTCTTATGGTTTCACACTGCCACCAAGATTATGCAACAAACAAAACAGTATAACTACTTATTGACGCTTTAAATTATTTTCTAAGAATTCTCAGAAAAAATATCCTTAAAAATGTATCGCTCAGCTTTGTAAACATTATAATCTGAATGCTTACAGATTCATTATGTGGCGACTCCACAAAATGGGAACTGAATGTGTATCTTTGTGCGTTCTACTTGTCCGTGAAAGCGTGCTTTTCCAGAGCATGGAAATTAATTTCCTGGAAAAATGAATTGCCAGAAGAGGCCAGGTCCTTCAACAAAAGATCAATTATTTGGATCAGATAGACACAAAAAGCTGGAGTAACTCAGCGGGACAGGCAGCATCTCTGGAGAGAAGGAATGGGTGACGTTTCGTTTCAAGACCCTTCTTCAAAATAATTTGGAGCAACTGTTTACAATGTACTATTAATGGATTCTAGAAGCAAGTCACATGGTTGCCATAGGTCTTGGAATTCTGAATTGGTTAATATAAAATAAATGAGAAAGTAACTTTTTTTTCTCCACCTGACCCAAGTGGAGAAGGAGAAGCTTGGTGGGACAAGTAGATGGCTTGTATAAAAGCACTCCTTCCACCCTTTTTACTAGAATTATTTGTTCCTTGAAACACCATCCCAGATATTCCTTCTACATTTTGATAAGGCATGGGCCATGGATTCCCATGAATTGGTGGGGATATTACATTTTTCAGATGTTAGACAATAGACAATAGGTGCAGGAGTAGGCCATTTGGCTCTTCGAGCCAGCACCGCCATTCAATGTGATCATGGCTGATCATCCCCAATCAGTACCCCGTTCCTGCCTTCTCCCCATATCTCCTGACTCCACTATCTTTAAGAGCCCTATCGAGCTCTCTCTTGAAAGTATCCAGAGAACTGGCCTCCACCGCCCTCCGAGGCAGAGAATTCCACAGACTCAACTCTCTGTGAGAAAAAGTGTTTCCTCGTCTCCGTTCTAAATGGCTTATCCCTTATTCTTAAACTGTGGCCCCTGGTTCTGGACTCCCCCAACATCGGGAACATGTTTCCTGCCTCTAGCGTGTCCAAACCCTTAATAATCTTATGCGTTTCAATAAGATCTCCTCTCATCCTTCTAAACTCCAGAGTATACAAGCCCAGCCGCTCTATTCTCTCAGCATATGACAGTCCCGCCATCCCAGGAATTAACCTTGTAAACCTACGCTGCACTCCCTCAATAGCAAGAATGTCCTTCATCAAATTAGGGGACCAAAACTGCACACAATACTCCAGGTGTGGTCTCACTTGGGCCCTATACAACTGCAGAAAGACCTCTTTGCTCCTATACTCAACATGTTGAAGCATGCCTTTGAATTTACTCTATTCTCTCCTCCTGTGACAGGCGTTGGCGTAGGATACCTTTTTGGGGGGAGTCTTGTATTTGACATGCAAATAGTGTGGCATTAAAGCTAGTGTTTTTGGAACCTGGATGCTGACTGGAAACAGGTGCTGACATTGACATTATCACGTTAGTGAACTGGAGGATTTTACAGCGATCATGCTGCTGGTACCTTTCCAGGGCTGTAAGGTGGAACCGTACATATCCATGTCTTTGAAGCATGCAAGAGGGTGAAAACACAGCTGTCCGAAAGCCATGAGTTTTCAACTAGAAACTTGATCAAACTTTGAGGGATAAGTAAAACACCTCCACAGATATCTTAAGACTGAAATTGCAATGAAACGGCTGTGACATTAAGAACACATGATTGGTGCAAGGCGTGCAGGAGATCCAGCAACGAAAGTGATGAACACGTGTTCATAATCCAATTAACCACTCTGCTCAGAAGCGAGACTCCAGGCGAACTTATCAAGAAGAGAGAAACAATCAATGTCCACTGGAGGGGGCACTATGAAACATTCTTCAACTAGCATTCTGCCCATGATGGTGTCCTTCTCTCTATTCCAGAGTACACCATCCAGTCCACTCTTCCATCATGCCGATTACCATGAGGTTTCAATGGCTGTATGTCAACTGGTCTCTGGAGGAGATGGTGTTGCCCCTGAAGTTCTAAAATTTGGTCGAGAGAAACTTCAGGCACAACATCAGACACATCTGATCAAAATGGAGGTTGTAACTCTGATCATTTTAAAGAAACAATACAAATATCTTTGTGGTAACAACAGAAGATGATAGTTGATAGAAATGGATCATTTTCAGACTGGAAATATATTTGTAGGTGGAGTGTCTCATAGATCGGTTCTTGCACCTCAATTATTTTATTGACTCGAAGGAGCAAGCAGATTATGAGGTACATTCATTTGCTGATACCACAAAAATAGGTGAGAGGGCATGTTGTGAGGATGTTTGGATTCCACAGTAGGCTAAAGATAGGTTGAGCTAGTAGGTGAAAAATTGAGTTTAATGTACGAACGTGTGACGACATGCACTTCAGGCAGATAAATCATTAAAGAAGTGTACAAATGGAGAGAGACTACAAAAGAGTGGAGTACAGAGTGCTCTCGGTGGTTTTGTGTGACTCAAAGCTAATTGTACAGGGTGTTGGTGAAACCAGTTCGAGAGTATAGGGCCTGTCCCACTTACGCAACCTTGGCTCGCAAATTACGTGACCTCGTGGTCGCTTGAGGCGTACCGGCACTGTATGGCCGCGTGGGGCCGGTCCCACTTAGAAGCACGGAGTTGTGCGGGGCTGGTCCCAACATCGCGAGGGGCTCTGAAATTCTTGCAGTGGCCGAAATCTTCACACGCCAACGGCCTGTCGGCATGCGGGCGCATTGCGGTCATACACAGCGTCTTGATGTCGTATGCAGCAACTTGACGGGGTACGCAGCAACTTGACGGCGTACGCCTAGCGCATGACGTTGCGCGATGACGTCACCGGCATGGTGTTGCATGATGACGTCACCGCCCGACGCCGTGCGATGCACAAATTCAGTCGGCCCGCCTCCTGCCCAGCTGATTGGTAAACATGACGCAAATGACGTCACGCGCGAACTTAGCGCGAATTTAGATTGAACTCCGCTTCCATTTGGTTGCGCCAAACGCACATAATCGCATGCAAGTGGGACAGGCCCTTATGCATATTCAGAGGATTGCTGCACTACCTATCCTGACTGCCAAGTTTGTATAGCAGTCAGTAACACCCTCTCTGCTTTTTGATGCCTTGGGTGTGGGTAACCAGATCTTGAAACATGCTAACTAGATAATATTTGGCTTCATCTTCACTAATTTTACCTTCAGCCTCTCTATGTTGATACCAGATTTTTCTCAACGTCCACCCATTTAGGTAATCAGTTATAGCTGGCCATCAAATTAATTGCTCATAGCTTGTTTACTTTTGACAAGTAGATACAACCTTTGTTGGGGTTAAAGTTACATTTCTAAATTAAATTCTAAATTCAGAACTAAATTAAATATCACAAAGAGATTATTCATTCACCAATTTCCAGGCCCACAAATTTCTGATATTTGTACATAGTTCAAGTTGCATTCCTTTCCAGGTGCACTCTATTGTTGCATTTGTATTTATATTTCATAGATATATTAAAACTATGAGCATTGCTGGCATTTTCCAAAACAAGATATGTAAAAATGTTTAAAATTAAGTAAGGAAAAGCTTAACTTATCTTTAGCCTCCTAATCTCCAGACTGCAAGTCCCCATTCAACTGAACAGGGACTCCAGTCCTCTGCCAGTTCTTGCTGAAATAAGATTGGAGAGGCAGATTTCCGACCCCAATGCAGAATAACAAGGCTCTGTTATTGGTCTTCATGCAGAGTCTACAAGTCTTCCTGATGTGTGACTTTAGGAGCAGACATTTCCATAACGGTTTTAATTTCATTACCCCAACCAGTTCATCGCTTTGCCAGAGAACAAAATCCAGCGTTGCCAGAGGTTTGTGTGGAAGCAGGACATTATTACATGATCAGGATCTTTACAGTTACAGCCAAGTTAAGTTTTGAAGAGTTGTGTGTGTATCAGGTGGCCACACCTGCAATGTCATGTTCAGGATTGCTCTCATAATTCACGAGAGGTTGAAGCTAGACTATTGAGTCAGAGGGGTCAGAAACAAAGTGCTGTTCAGTAGGAACTCAGCAGGCCAGGGAGCATCTGTGGATGGAATGGACAGATGACGTTTTGGGTCAGGACCCTTCCTCAGAGCCTGAAAAAAAGTCCCAATCAGAAACATAGTCGTTCAATTCCCACCGCAGATGCTGCCTGACCTGCAGATTTCTACCAGAACTTTTTTTTCCACTCAGGATTTTAACATCTGCAGTCTCTTGTGTGTCCTGACTATTGTATCGATATTTTTGCTCCAGACTTTCTTCTACAATTCTTAAGTGTTGTAGAGGAGCAGTTGCTGGGTTTGTGTGCAGAGGAGTTTTGTAAGTACATGTGTCATGTTGTGAATCCAACAAAGAAATGGCCGGTGGCCGGTGGGGATGGCACTGAACCCACTTCCACTGCACATCCTGGACTTATGACCAGGATCTCTGGCTTTATCTCTGAGATTTACTTGTGCAAATATGATGTGATTTTGTGATCTTGCATTTTTCTAAAAATGCTGACATTGGCATACTTCCAGAGTAGTCAAAAATATAGATGCTGGAATCTGAAATAAATGGGGGTAAATGCTGGAGATATTCAGCCAGTTGGGCAGCAGCTGTGAGTAGGAAAACTGAGTTCATGTGTTGACTCGAGGACTCTTCATCAGAAATAGTTCAACCTGAAACATTCGGATGTTGCCAAACCGAATTAATATTTACTGCATTTTTATTTCTATTTCTGAAGTGCATTTACAGCCGCAAGGTCAGAAATGTGACGATCACATTGCTTTCACATAAAAACAATGTGATATTGAGCAGTTATATGGTTTATGTTGATTGAGGGGAAATATTGTACAAGAGACAAAAGAAAACATCCTACCCTTGGGTTTTCATTTATATTCCATATATCCATCTACTAAACGGGTTGCAATGAGATGTTCTCGCCTTGTGAAATTAAGTTCCATTGACTTCTGAAAGTGGAGTACAGTAAACAAATTTATGTTTGCAGATGACACTAAATTATGCGGAATCATAGATAGTGAAGATGGTTTTCCAAAAATTACAGTAAGATCTTGAGCAGCTGGACCAGTGGGCTGAGGAATGGCAAACAGAGTTTAATGAAATAAGTACAAGGTAATGCATTTTGGGAATTCAAACCAGGGCAGGATTTTCACAGTGAATGGTGGGGCTCTGTTGTAAAGCAGAGGGATCTTGGAGTACGTAGTTTCCTGAAAGGTGGTGTCACAGGTAGAGAAGTGGTAAAGAAGGCTTTCAGTACATGGGCCTTCATCAGTCAGGATATTGAGTATAGAAGTTGGGATGTTATGTTACGGTTGTATAATAACACATTGGTGGGGCTGCATTTGGAGTATTGTGTTCAGTTTTGGTCACCCTGCTGCAGGAAGGATGTCATTAAACAGGAAAGAGTACAGGGAAGGTTTACAAGGATGTTGCCAGACGTGAGAGCCTGAGCCACAGGGAGAGGTCAGGCAGGCTGCTAGGGCTTTGTTCCTTGGAATACAGGAGGGTGAGTGGTGATCCCATAGAGGTGTATAAAATCATGAGAGGAATCGATAGGGTCCTTTACCGCGAGTTGGGGAATGAAGAATCAGAGGACATAGTTTTAAGGTGAGAGGGGAAAGATTTAATAAGAATCTGAGGGGACAACTTTTTCAGAGGGTGGTACCTTTACCAGTGGGTGGTAGATGCATAGAGCAAGCTGCCAGATGAGGTAGTTGAGGCAGGTACTTTTACAACATTGAAAAGTTATTTGGACAGATACATTGATAGAAAAAAGAGATATAGGCCAAACAGGACTAGCGTGGATGGGGCATCATGACTGGTGTTGACACTGGGCCAAAGGGCCTGTTTTGGTACTGTATAACTCTACTCAGTTGCTTCCATATTGCACTTCAGGAATGCAACTAATGATACATTTCGGCCATTACGCTTCCAAATTACAACGTCCTATATGGGGAACTGAAGCATCAGCCTAAATTTTACTTCGGAGTCACGCGAGTGACTACGTGAAGAGGAACCCGTCCAGCCGCACGTGCGTCATTACGTCAGACGCATTGGTGCAGGCGACCGGTTGGAGCAGCGGAGCTCCTCCGGCGGTAAGTTTAAACTTCAGGCAAGTTGTATTTCTTACCTGTTTTAGGTCTCCTGCAGGAACCTCGGTTTGCAGAGGTTTTTGCCGGAGGCTTTGCGACGGCCGACGAGGGAACCAGCTAAGGGCTGTGGGGAAACCCTGGTCCGACCGCGGAAGCGGGGAGCTGGCGAATGTCGGGTTTCGCAATCGGAGTCACTGATAAGACGGTCAGTGACTCCACACGTTGGGTTCCCGGGGAGGGGAAATCCAATAATATGCGGTTCCCATACCTCGGTAGTCCCCAGGATATGGGGTTAAACTGACCTGAACGGTCAGCCCGGATGCTGGGAGGTTTCCACTCCGGGAATGTGAATCTTGATACACTCTTACAGCAGGAGTTGGGCCAGCGCGGGTCAATGTGAGAGCCCGCGCCAGCAGCACCGTTTCACAGGGCTGCTCCAGGGGGATGCCGAGGCTATGGCAATACCAGCCTATGAGAGAGGCCGTGCCAGCAGCACCTTTGCTCAGGGCTGCTTCATAGGGATGCCAAGTTATGGCAATACCGGCCTATGGGAGAGGCCGCGCCAGCAGCACCTTTGCTCAGGGCTGCTTCATGGGCGCCAGCAGCATCTTGCTCAGGGCTGCTTTATGGGGATGCCGAGGGTATGGCAGTACCGGCCTATTAGAGAGGCCGCACCAGCAGCAACTTAGACGGGGCTGCTTAGTGGGGATGCTAAGTTAGGCTAACACCGAGCCCATGGCAAAGTCGGCGTATTGCTGAAGCCGCGCCAGCAGCGCCTTGTAGCAGGGCTGCTTGATGTCTCCCTCATGTAGGAGGAGAGCATGCGGGGTCAGTGTAGTCTGACGCCGAGTCTGAGGTTATGGTCATGGGGCATTCCCAGCGGATGAAGGGCACGCACCAGAGGTACTATGCCTGGCAGCAATGTTGCCATCCCAACACGTATGCAGTGAACACCGCTATCAGGGGGTCGAAGACAAGCTATTGAAATGAGTAAGGCTTCATAGTTTCGGCGACAACACACTCCACGTCTTCATCGGCAGTGAGCGGTTTGCTGAGGCTGGTGGCAGCATGAAAGCTGGCCAGAGGTTCCACGCATCCTACCTGTGCTACTCTACAACTAAGGGACCACTTACAAATTGGTAAGATGTACACTTGGTTGTACAATACAAATGATTGAGACATTATCATCTACTTCGAGGGGTCTAACCATGTAAAACTGGACAATATTAGCATTCCAAGCAGGTTGGAATTGGGCAGGCTCGGTATAATGGCCAGGATTGTCTTGCAAGACTGGCTCGGAAATTGGGCCAAAGTTGCCGTTCACGGCAGACACAAAATGGTGGCAGGCGTGGCCTGTTCATTATGAAAGATGGCTGATTAACTGATCTTATAGTGTATTCCCATTTACAGTGATCATGGGGGATATGTGAGGAGGCATTGCTATGATAAGGAAACATAACAGAATGATGACAAGAAAGCATACAAAGAGGACTACTACGAAGGAAAACCGTTTTAATGGGTAACTTCAATCTACATATAGATTGGGTGAATCAAATTGGCAGGGGTGCTGAGGAAGAGGATTTCTTGGAATGTATGCGGGATAGTTTTCTAAACCAACATGTGGAGGAACCAACGAGAGAGCAGGCTATTCTAGACTGGATATTGAGTAATGAGGAAGGGTTAGTTAGCAGCCTTGTTGTACGTGGCCCCTTGGGCAAGAGTGACCATAATATGGTTGAGTTCTTCATTAGGACGGAGAGTGACATTGTTAATTCAGAAACACGGGTCCTGAACTTAAAGAAAGGTAACTTTGAGGGTATGAGACGTGAATTGGCCAAGATGGACTGGCAATTGATTCTTGAAGGGTTGACGGTGGATATGCAATGGAAGGCATTTAAAGACTGCATGGAAGAACTACAACAATTGTTCATCCCAGTATGACAAAAGAATAAATCAGGGAAGGTGGCACATCCGTGGATAACGAGGGAAATCAGGGATAGTATCAAAGAAAAAGATGAAGTGTACAAATTAGCCAGAAAAAGCAGCCTACCAGGGGACTGGGAGAAATTCAGAGACCAACAGAGGAGGACAAAGGGCTTAATTAGAAAAGGGAAAATGGAGTATGAAAGAAAACTGGCAGGAAACATAAAAACTGACTGCAAAAGATTTTATCGATATGTGAAGCGCAAAAGATTAGTTAAAACAAATGTAGGTCCCTTGCAGTCAGAAATGGGTGAATTGATCATGGGGAACAAGGACATGGCAGACCAATTGAATAACTACTTTGGTTCTGTCTTCACTAAGCAAGACATAAATAATTTGCCGGAAATAGCAGGGGATCGCGGGTCAAATGAGATGGAGGAAATGAGTGAAATCCAGGTTAGCCGGAAAGTGGTGTTGGGCAAATTGAATGGATTAAAGGCCGATAAATCCCCAGGGCCAGATAGGCTGCATCCCAGGGTACTTAAGGAAGTAGCCCCAGAAATAGCAGATGCCTTAGTGATAATTTTTCAAAACTCTTTGGATTCTGGAGTAGTTCCTGAGGATTGGAGGGTAGCTAATGTAACCCCACTTTTTAAAAAGGGAGGGAGAGAGAAAACGGGGAATTACAGACCAGTTAGTCTAACATCGGTAGTGGGGAAACTGCTAGAGTCAATTATTAAAGATGGGATAGCAGCGCATTTGGAAAGTGGTGAAATCATTGGACAAAGTCAGCATGGATTTACGAAGGGTAAATCATGTCTGACAAATCTTATTGAATTTTTTTGAGGATGTAACTAGTAGAGTGGATAAGGGAGAAGCAGTGGATGTGTTGTATCTGGACTTTCAGAAGGCTTTCAACAAGGTCCCACACAAGATATTGGTATACAAACTTAAAGCACATGGTATTGGTGGTTCAGTATTGATGTGGATAGAGAACTGGCTGGCAGACAGGAAGCAAAGAGTAGGAGTGAACGGGTCCTTTTCAGGATGGCAGACAGTGACTAGTGGGGTGCCGCAAGGCTCAGTGCTGGGACCCCAGCTATTTACAATTTACATTAATGATTTGGACGAGGGAATTAAATGCAACATCTCGAAGTTTGCGGATGACACGAAGCTGGGAGGCAGTGTTAGCTGTGAGGAGGATGCTAGGAGGCTGCAGGATGACGGATAGACTGGGTGAGTGGGCAAATGCATGGCAGATGCAGTATAATGTGGATAAATGTGAGGTTATCCACTTTGGTGGCAAAAACAGGAAGGTAGACTATTATTTGAATGGTGACCGATTAGGAAAAGGGGAGATGCAGCGAGACCTGGGTGTCATGGTACACCAGTCATTGAAAGTAGGCATGCAGGTACAGCAGGCTGTGAAGAAAGCGAATGGTATGTTGGCATTCATAGCAAAAGGATTTGAGTACAAGAGCAGGGAGGTTCTACTGCAGTTGTACAGGGTCTTGGTGAGGCCACACCTGGAGTATTGCGTACAGTTTTGGTCTCCTAATCTGAGGAAAGACATTCTTGCCATAGAGGGAGTACAGAGAAGGTTCACCAGACTGATTCCTGGGATGGCACGACTTCCATATGAAGAAAGACTGGATAGACTTGGCTTAATTCGTACTCGCTGGAATTTAGAAGATTGAGGGGTGATCTCATAGAGACTTACAAAATTCTTAAGGGGTTGGACAGGCTAGATGCAGGAAGATTGTTCCCAATGTTGGGGAAGTCCAGGACAAGGGGTCACATTTTAAGGATAAGGGGGAAGTCTTTTAGGACCGAAATGAGAAAATCGTTTTTCACACAGAGAGTGGTGAATCTGTGGAATTCTCTGCCACAGAAGGTAGTTGAGGCCAGTTCGTTGGCCATATTTAAGAGGAAGTTGATGTGGCCCTTGTGGCTGAAGGGATCAGGGGGTATGGAGAGAAGGCAGGTACAGGATACTGAGTTGGATGATCAGCCATGATCATATTGAATGGCGGTGCAGGCTCGAAGGGCCGAATGGCCTGCTCCTGCACCTAATTTCTATGTTTCTACTCAGAGTTCAAAAACACTGGTTATGTATTGTCTTGATGATATTTTAAACGCTGTATTTTGCTAACATCCACTGTTTAAATCTCAAATTATATTTGATAAATTGGGCTCCTCTATCCAGTTAAGATTAAGTTGTTATCAAATAGAATTGTTGGACATTGGGATTTATCTTTAGCTATTCAACTGGCCGTTGACGATGGCCTGGGCAACAGATTGCAGTCAATAGACTCCTGTAACAGCCTTGTTGTTATAAAGCAGCCTTCTATTTCATTTAGACTAATTGGCAATATTATAGATGTGCTTCAGCTGTGCAAGTGGAAGAACTGTTATCCTGCTAAATGGTAAACTGTAAAGTGCCATATAGGTCATTGTTAATACAACTTTGTTATTACCAGCTGAAGCTATCAAGGTCGCAGTGATGGACAAACAGTGTTCGTTATTGCTCCAGTAGTTTGATTGGTAAATATTTCATTATTGCAAAATGATGCTAATGGCTCTAAAATGGGAAAATGCGAATATCATCTCGAGTTTGGAGGTGGAGCAGATTTGCATGACTTACCAATTCTTCACTTATTGGTATCAACTATCTATAGACCCTACGGGCATTGTATGGGTTAAAGAGTGATTGAGCGAATATGCATATCTGCATGCTCAACTTCATGTTGATACATTATGATGGTGGCATATGTTACTCACGTGGGTGCAATCAATTAAAGACTCCTGTAATGGTTAAATAATCTCATTTGCTGCAGGAGAATCATCGGGTGTAGGTCAATGACAACACAGAATCACATCATATTATGAAACTCTGGTTCAATGGAACACCAAATATAGATATGTTTGTTTTCATGCTTATTCGCAGGTTGCAAAATATGTGGCATAACAGTGGCGAAAGATACATTTTCACTACAAGGAGAAGGAAGGTCTTTTATGTCTTCCTCCATTTTGCTTCATCAATCGGGGCTTCAAAAGCCCATTTTAGGTTCCTATTGTGTGATTGACTTATGCACCTTTTTTCCCGATTTGTCGGGAATAATAATACAACCTTATATGGTTATTTCAAACGTAACTTTGCTGGTTCAGCCTGAGGCTTGGGAAATCAGCCGTTGCATGATAAAATCAAATTATGTTCTGCAGATTCAATAAAACTGCCCTACGGCTTGGGTTGTTACATCTATCCTTCTATGTGTTCAGAATGCTTGGATAGCACCAAAAAGCAGGACTTTTCTTTTTCAGGAGATAAAAAGGGTTTGTCTAATGCTCATGTTACATTGAAAACAGTATAGATTACTGACGTTTGGAGTTCATGTTAAATGATCTTTTGTCAATGATTGAGTTGTACGACCATTAACTGTATCAACGTACCTTCTCATTGAATTGGCTGTAGCAAACGAGACCCGCTCTGTCGGGTTCACCCCGGATATCAAGTTTGTGAGGATATCTTTAACACAAGGTCTCCCTGGCCGTATGGGATGTTGACATTTGTGAACACTATTTCACCAGGGGGCTCCAGCTACATCCTTGACTTTGACCGGAGCTCATAAGGTAATTATCCTTCTGGCGCTTGTTTAGCACAGCAGGTTCAGTTGCTACATAATTGCGACGTACAGGATGATTACATCTGAAAATAATAACATATAATATTTATATTTATAAATACTTGAGCAGAGCAGAAGGGGTGTCAGGTCTCAAAATAGTTACAGGCATGCCAGGGGACCTTTGGTAACGTAAGCACAAGTATATACATCAATACGTCAAGGTCACCAAGAGCCTTTGAGGTTCTGAAACTAGCAATGTTTGTTAGTCACAAAAAACTTAGAACATATCTGTTCAGGACAATCCAGATGATAAAACGGAGTTTGGTTTATGTAGGAGTAGATACTATTTCCAGATCTCATTCCACCAGGTCTGTTACAACATCAGCAGTAAGGGTATTTACGTTCTGCTGGACCACATCCTTACGGCTGCAGCATGGTCCAACAAACGAATCTCCAAACATTTATAATAACCCATTGCTAGACCAGGGGTATTTGTCAACTCTATTTTACGTTCTAGTTATACTTTCCATCCGGGTGAGAGATGTGAATATTATTACTTCATTTAAACAGCATCAGATTGTTTTAAATCTATGTCATGACTGTATGCATTATGAATGTTTTTTCCCTCATTTGTCATTGAAGCAGTTGTGGTTGTGTAGACGCGTTTCTCATGGCATGAAATCACAGAGCTTTGAAGTCTTCACATAGTCACTCACGTAACTCCAAAGTAAAATAGTAAGATTAAACGAGAACTTACCAGTTTGAAGTTTGATCTTTATTTTATGAGGTGGTACGATGAGGGACTATGTGCCCTCTGCTCCCAACCCTCATTAATGTCATCTGGTAGTTCTAGTCTTCTGTTGTCTTACTATTATACTTCAGTCACTATTACCTGTGATTTCACACCGCTGCTTTGAAGATTGACGCATGTGCGGCTGGACGGGGTTCTTCTTCACGTAGTCCCTCATCGTAACTCCTCATAAAATAAAGATCAAACTTCAAAGTGGTAAGTTCTCGTTTAATCTTACTATTTTAATTGTTCAACTTTGTAAAATGGGAATTGGACATATAGCTGTCGGTCACAGAGCAACAAAAAATTTGCTGAAGGAAATCAATAGATCAAGCGGCATTAATGGGGGCAAAGGCATTTTGGCGTTTCAGATGGAAACCCTGCATTGGAACTTCAGCCTCAGAGCCTTAGCCTAAGTTATGGGTCTGTCCCACTTAGGTGAATTTTTTACGCAACTACAGGCAACTAGTTTGCCGCTACATGTTCGCCGGTGGTCGCCGGGAGTAGTCTCCTCGGTCGTAGCATCTTTCTGTTTGCCGCTAAATTTTCAACATGTTGAAAATTTTTTGGCGACAATGAGCATAGCTTGACGTAGGTGCTGTCGTTTACTTTCACCAGGATGACGTAGGTTTTCGGCGACCTGCTACAACTATGACAGTCACCGGCAGTTGCCTAAAAAATCGCCAAGTGGGACAGGCCCATAAATACCTTATAGGTTTTGTTTGATAAACTAAATTATTTAAAACTGTAAACATAGTTCGTTACCTGAAATGACTAAGAATTTCCATGCATCCAAACTTATTCACAAATGAACATCTATCCTGGCCTGCTCTGCATTTTAAACAGCTTTTGTTTTTATTAAAGATTTACAGCAGATGACAGTATTTTGATTTTTTTTAATTAAAATACCTTCCCAGTGAAAGTAAAAGCATGAGAAAGATCTTCACTAAATTTAATGATAATAACAAATTATTTTGTAAATAAATATTGAATAAGTATTTTTGAACATTTTAACTTGTTGCAAAATGTTAGGAATGATCTTGATTTGTCAGATGCTAACCCACAAGCATTTAGCCCCCCTTAATTGTCACATCTTTAAGTGGTTTTACAAGAAGTGTTTGGATAATGGTTCCATGTCCAATGCCCATCCAACCCAAAAGATTGACGTGAAATTGATCAATGTATAATTGAGATTTATACCATTTATATGATCATCCAGGGAATGAGAGATCAGTTTCAAGCTGCCAAAATATGTTTGAAATAATAGTCATCAAAGCTCATCAGTTGCTCACATTTTATAGATTGGAAAGATTTGACGCAGCAGTTGGTATTTTTCAATCAGAAAATTGCCTGCAGCTGGTTAGCAGCTACTGAGACGCACTCCTTCCACTCTATGTAAGTATGCGTGAAGCTCTGTGCTTCCCAACACTTAGCAATGTGAATGAGTTGGATAAACATGACTCACTATCCAAATTGATTTTGTGAGTTAAGTCATTCTTAACTCACAGACATGTGCCTACTAATATGTGCCTCGGTAACTTAGACTCATGCAGCCTCTATGCCAACTTTGACAAATCACTTCCTTACACCATAGTGTTCCATTTGGAGTTTAAATATTTAATACATTGACTCATTGCAACAGAGCGCATTTACATCAATAAACATTCTATAGCTGAATGGTTTTATTTTGTATTAATCACTTTGAAAGCAATTTGTTAGCTTATCATGAAGATTTTGTGAAGCCCTTTCTCTCATGCTATTTTTTATCAGTGGGAAGGTATCTACTAAAAAAAAAACTACTTCAAAATACTTGTAAATCTTAAATGCAAATGAAAATATAAAATGTTTGAAATACGTAGCAGGACAGTATACATGTTTCTTTTATTCATCTATGGGATGCGAGTTTTACAAATTTATTGTCCATCTGTCTTCTTCTTCTTTCGTGTGGCGTGCACAGCCTAAAGTTGGAGGACAACTTGTTCTATTTGATCTTATTTGATTGTGCACGCCGGGTTGATTGCATTCGTCGAAACAGGGCGGACCACGTGAAGGTTGCAATCTTCCACCCCTTGTCCATCTGTGATTAACTTAAAAAGGTGGTGATGAGGTGACTTCTTAAATTATTGTAATTCCTGCAGTGAAGGTACTTCCACATGCTCTTGTGATGCAAGATTCTGGCCCAGCTTTGATAAAGGAACAATGGTCTGTTTTCAAGTCATAACAGTGTGTGACTTGCAGGGGAAGCTACAGGTTGGTGTTTTGATATGCTTACTAACCTTGGCCAGGTGGTGGATGTCACAGGGAGATTCTGCCAAAGTCTTGGCAAGGAGCAGAAGTCAATTTCATAGATGGCACATATTGTAGCCATGGTCTACCTCTGGTAAATGTACTGAATATACATGTATAAATGGGAATCTGTCAGTCTACATTTAAGAAGGAACTGCAGATGTTAGTTTAAAATGGATAAACTCAAAATGCTGGAGTAACTCTACAGGACAAGCAGCATCTCTGGAGAGAAAGAATGGGTGCCATTTCGGGTAGAGAACCTTCTTCAGACTTCTTCCGACTAAAGAAGGGTCTTGACTCGAAACATCACCCATTCCTTCTCTCCAGAGTTATTGCCTGTCCCGCTGAGTTACTCCAGCATTTTGTGTCTATCATCTATCAGTCAACTTTGTCTTTGATGGTATTAGGCTTCATGATTGCTGTTGGAGTTGCTTACATCATGATCTTGTGTCTTGTGTGTAATGAGAAGATTTTTAGTAGTCAGGAGGTTGGTCGCTCACCACAACGTTCTAGCAAAGGCATAGGTATTGCTGGATCAGGTAAGTTTCCATTCAATGATGATCACTGAGATATTGGTGATAAGACTGCAACAAATCACGAAGGTGGCCTACCACCCTACCCTAAGGAACAATTAGAGACAGACAACAAATAATAGCCCTGCCACCAAGACCAGATCCCTAAAATTAGAGAGAAAAAAAACATATAGGTAAATAATAGTTGTGATTGACTAGAGTGAAGCAGAAATATTGTCAAAAATAAGTATCAAGTAGAAAAATGCAGCTCCAGAATATAGTGAATCCATAAATAAAAGTGGGGAAATAGTTGTATCAGATTGCAATATTGAAGGAAAAAAAATGGTGGAGCTTGTGAAAGGGTTCAGATAGCCTTGCCTGGGTTATGTTATCCAACATAAAATAGACTTGTTTCATTTTTACTCAAAAGAAGGAGAAAAACATGTCTAATCACTAAAGGCATGGTCACTTAGGCATTTTATTTCATTCTGAGCTATGTAATCCTTCTCAACTCACATTTTTCTATCAAACTTTTGATATCCATCATGTCCAAAAATAAAAAATCTTCTTAAATTGGCAGTTCAGTTATGATTGTTTCTTTATAACCGAAATGTCAATTAATCCTGTGATTTAAATTGATGTTTTCAAATAGTTGTACTGAACACCAATTGAGATCCAATCAATAATTTATCTTTATATATTATCTATGGCTATTGTATTTACAGGTTTGTTATGCTGCTGCAAGGATTGCATTGTCCCATTGTCATTACAAATGACTATATACTCTTGACTTGAGAGAGGTTTGAGTGAGACATATAAATTACATGTGACCTAGATAAATAGGAATAAGTTTTTCATATAAAAGTCAAAAATTCAGGCAAGAGAGATTTAAAACTAACTGGTAAAATAAGTAAATAGATAGTAAATTTAGGACCATTCTAGGACTATGGAACTCAATGCCTGGATGTTTGGTAAAGGCAGGAAACCTTGTATTTAAATAGTACTTTGATGCATGCACGGTGAAAAGAAATATGAGTAAGCCATCTGTTTATTCAAGCCTGCTCTGCCATTCACAAATATCATGGCTGATCTTCCATCTCTGTTCCATGTTCCTGTACTTTCTTCTTTAGTATATTAAAATCCATAAATCTCTGTTTGAAATTAACTCAATGACCAAGATCCATAGACATCCAGAGTAGAGAATTCCAAATTCACCAGTGTCTGTGTGAAGAGATTTCTCCTTATCTTCATTCTAAACAATCTCTAAACTGAGCCTGTGGCCCCTGTCTTATAGACTCCTCAGACAGAGCCTGTCAGACATGGTAAGAATTTTGCAATTATCAGCGAGAACTCCTCTTGTTCATCTAAGATCAAGAGATTACAAGTCCAGGCTTATCAACTGCTCCACACACAGCCTCATGCAGCATACCTACCATCCCTGGAACCAGTCTAGCGAATCTGTGCTACACTCCCACCATACTGAGTGCTTGGTTTTCTAGGTAAGAAGAACACAAATGCCCACAAATCTCCAGGCATAGTCTCATGATACATCAACTGCCTTATAATTGCTTGTTCCTCTTGCAAATTACTTTTGCATATGCACAACAAGAGCCTTGCAACATCATTACTGCCCAGTCTCTCATCCCTGACAAATACTCTGCTTTTCTGTTTTGTGCACCAAATGATAAGATCTCACATTTATCTGCATGATATTCCATAGGCCCATCCACTCTGCTTGCCTATAACCTCTTGAAGCTTCTTGATGTCATCCATCCTACTCATGATTCCACCAAATTTAGCTCATTTGCAAACTTGAAAATATGATGTGCAGGAAGGAACTGCAGATGCTGGTGTACACCGAGGATAAAACACAAAAAGCCTGAGTAACTCTGTGGGTCATCTCTGGAAAAAATGAATAGGTGACATTTCAGGTCGAGACCCTTCTTCAGACTGAGTGTCAGGGGAGAGGGAACTGAGAGATATGAAAAGGTAAATTAATGAAAGATAAGCAAAAAGATAGATCAAAGCCACCAATGTTGATCAAAGAAAGGTGGAGCCCACAATGGCACATTGTTGGTTGTGGGGAAAGTTATAACATGTAATACAAATAGTGAAACGCAGCAGGATGACTGAAACTAGTATGACGGCTAGGATGGGGGAAGCACAGAGAGACAGGGATGCAAGGGTTACTTGAAGTTAGAGAAATCAAAGTCATACCGCTGGGATGTAAGCTGCCCAAGCTTACATTACAATATCCCTTCAGTCTAATCATTGTGGTACTCCACTGCAACCTGTGATTGATATTTTCATTCTATCTCTTTGCTTTCTGACTCATAATGAATTCTCAATTTGTATAACTATATTACCCCCTCCCACCCCCATGTGCTATAAAGTTGTTGGCCCACTTTGTGTGTAGAACCTTGTCAAAAGTATTCTAAAAATTCAAATACACTGCATCCAATGATTCTCCCTTGTCTATTCTACTTTTCTTTCATAAATCCATGCGCTTCTCAAGGTATGTAAGAAAGAGCTGCAGATGCTGGTTTAAATCAAAGGTAGACACAAAATGCTGGAGTAACGCAAGTCAGAAAAAGGGTCTCGACCCAAAACATCACCCATTCCTTCTCTCCAGAGATGCTGCCTGTCCCGCTGAGTTACTCCAGCATTTTGTGTCTACCTCTTAAGATATTCTGTCATTACATGTCACTATAGATTCCAGCATTTGCTCTATTTTTGCAAATAGGCCAAAGGTTGGTAGATCCCTATTTACTTTCTCCCTCCTTTCATAAATAATAGGGTCACATTTGCTTTGTTGCAATCCACAGGAACAATTCCAGAATCTGTAGAAGTAGCCACAGCATTGACTATCTCTGGCTACCTCTTTCAATACTCTGAGATGTCAGGTCCTTTGGATCTATCATCTACAAAGCTTATCAACTTTTCTTCTACTATTTGACTAGTACCTGTTTCATACAGTGCCTCCTTCTTACTAGATCCCTGGTTCTTTAATATTTGCAGCTAGTTTTGCTTGTGTATTTGAATAGTTGTAACTGCAGAGTTGTGGACCAAGTGTTGAAAGGTGGGCTACTAGACTGCCATAGACACAATTAGTTTGTTGGCCTTCTCTTTGTCATAACTTTTCTGTGATGTGCTTGAGGATTATTCTGCATCAAAAACTCATCCCTAAACCTGAATTTAGAGTTCTGATCGTAATCCATCCTTGAGTTTATGGTTTATTAAAACCAAGGAAAATGCAGGAAAAATGAGTCCAGAACCAGGGGCCACAGTCTTAGAATATAGGGGAGGTCATTTAAGACGGAGGTGAGAAAAAAACCTTTTCACCCAGAGAGTTGGGAATTTGTGGAATTCCCTGCCACAGAGGGCAGTGGAGGCCAAATCACTGGATGGAATTAAGAGTTAGATAGAGCTCTAGGGGCTGGTGGAATCAAGGGATATGGGGAGAAGGCAGGCACATGTTATTGATAGGGGACGATCAGCCATGTTCACAATGAATGGCAGTGCTGGCTCGAAGGGCTGAATGGCTTCCTCCTGCACCTATTTTCTATGTTTCTAAGCCACTGAGGTGTGGGCTCAAATGGGTAAGGATGGGGTAGGCCTGCTCAAAATGCGGAATGACTCTGTTTTGATAGAGATCATCTGAATTTGAATGGGTTGGGTTTGGTCAGGCACCATTATGGGGAGGGATGGGGGAGACAGATGCAGTAGAGGATATCATGACTGTTAGAGGCCTGTGTTTGGTGAATGCAGGGTTGAGAAAAATGCCTCCTCATTCCGATGTGCGTGTGCATTTTAAAACGCATTTGTTGGCCATATACTGTAGCAAGGATAGGTTCAAGGTGTCAAGGGCAAGGTCTGTTTATTGCCACATTTATCGTTTAAGGGACAATGAAATTTGAGTTCCCATACAGCCATACTAAGTGAAAAGCAACAAGACACACAACCACATAAAAGTTATCGTAAACATCCACCACAGTGGATTCCACATTCCTCACTGTGATGGAAGCAATCTTCTTCCCCTTTATTGGGCTAAGTATAAACCTGATTTTCCTAAGTACTGCAGGTTGTGATGGTTAGGGTGAGTATAATGACCTAGCAGTGGAGGTCTCAAACAGGCTTAGAATTCCTATTTGCAAATAAGGTGCAGTCCGTTTCAGGTCCAGGCACTACACATTGGTTTTTGCCTCAGCCTTCATCAACATCTGGGTGACCCACATATAGCCTATGCTGACTTTGCACTTTTTGCCTGTCAGAAGGGCGGCAGTGCCTAAAGAAGGGCAGTGTACTGCTGATATTCACTCTGCTTCAATTTCATGTTTCATAGTTTTCAGCCTCAGCAATACATACTCTCTTCTAATAAGGTTTGTGTGGTAACTGCTTCCCTAATAAGATTGCACTGTAAATCAGGGGAAAAAAAAGAATGAAACTTCTATAATTATGGAAATTAGGTGTAGATACATCAGAAATCGGACTAATTGAACAGTTTCTAGACAAAAGGGTTTTGACTTGCCTTTAAAGGGTGGAGACATGAAAGGTATGCTTACAGATTTCACAAGCCCAGACTAGAGTACCGGCACTTCCCCCCCCCCCCCCCCCCCCCCCCCCCCCCCCCCCCCCCCCCAGGCCTGAATTTGGAAAAAAATTACCACCCATGCCTAACTGCTGTTGCTCCAGCCTCTGGAATGTGACATGGGAAGGATTAAATGTAATGAGCGCGTGCAACCATCTCTTTAGATCTAATTTAATATTGATGGACAACGTCAATCAGAAATCCCACAGATAGGCTGTTGGAGAAATTGGAAAAATTAACACACTACCATTATGGAAATGGCCCGTCTGAAGTTAAATTGAGGAATAACTTTCAAAATATGTTGCCAAATTCTACAATATATTTTTTACCTTACCTGGGGTTGCTTCATGTTCACGCTGAAGCAGGGGCCTGAAATGGTCTTAATTGAATACAAAATACCTTTTTTATACGTTTAACGAGATAGACGTTCATCCATGTGACATGCATGATATGCTTGCTTGTTATTCGCCCGCAAGTTGTAATCTGAAATTCACTTATTTTGATTTCAATGCTGTTATGTCAATCATTTAGCAAGATGAAGAAGTCTAAGTTTGTAAGCCAACTAATGGTAACTGTAAACTGCAGACTATAGATTTCAATGCAAACAGTCTGAATTAACCTCTCATAGATAGTTTTATATTGTACTGATAAACAAACTAGCAATTTTTTTATAATATGAGTATACAAATGGTTTGCCAACATGTTACATAGAAACATAGAAATATAGAAAATAGGTGCAGGAGTAGGCCATTCGGCCCTTCGAGCCTGCACCGCCATTCAATATGATCATGGCTGATCATTCAACTCAATATCCTGTACCTGCCTTTTCTCCATACCCCCTGATCCCTTTAGCCACAAGGGCCACATCTAACTCCCTCTTAAATATAGCCAATGAACAGGCCTCA
Source organism: Okamejei kenojei (assembly GCA_035221665.1). Lineage (NCBI taxonomy): Eukaryota > Metazoa > Chordata > Chondrichthyes > Rajiformes > Rajidae > Okamejei > Okamejei kenojei. Next base: position 21,886,908 of record CM069131.1, read on the forward strand.
ACTACCTTCTGTGGCAATTCCAGAGACTCACCACTCTCTGTGAGAAAAATGTTTTCCTCATCTCGGTCCTAAAGGAATTCCCCCTTATCCTTAAACTGTGACCCCTTGTACTGGACCTCCCCAACATCGGGAACAATCTTCCTGCATCTAGCCTGTCCAACCCCTTAAGAATTTTGTAAGTTTCTATAAGATCCCCCCTCAATCTTCTAAATTCTAGCGAGTACAAGCGGAGTCTATCCAGTCTTTCCTCATATGAAAGTCCTGACATCCCAGGAATCAGTCTGGTGAACCTTCTTTGTACCCCCTCTATGGCAAGAATGTATTTCCTCAGATTAGGAGACCAAAACTGTGCGCAATACTCCAGATGTGGTCTCACCAAGACCCTGTACAACTGCAGTAGAACCTCCCTGCTCCTATACTCAAATCTTTTTGCTATGAATGCTAACATACCATTCGCTTTCTTCACTGCCTGCTGCACCTGCATGCCTACCTTCAATGACTGGTGTACCATGACGCCCAGGTCTCGTTGCATCTCCCCTTTTCCTAATCGGTCACCATTCAGATAATAGTCTACCCTCCTGTTTTTGCCACCAAAGTGGATAACCTTATATGTTTATATAAGGTTAACCTTATATACTTTATCTTAATGGTTACTTGACTGTAATTTTCAAACAGTTTAAGTAAAAATGTATGAAATGGACGAGGTAGTTGAGGCTGGGTTAAGAAACAGTTGCACAGGTACATGGATAGGACAGGTTTGGGAGGATATGGACAAAGCACAGGCAGGTGGGAGTAGTGTAGCTGGGACGTTGGTTGGTGTGGGCAAGTTGGGCCGAAGGGCCTGTTTCCACATTGTATCACTCTACGACTCTATGTAAGGCATGCTTTGAAAAGTAATTGAAGAGATAACGTTAATTTTATTGTTGGTGATAATATTTGAAAACTACATGTGCTTGTATGATTTGGTTGTTGGTCAGGAAGTTGGAGGGAAACGGTATTTTCTCAATATAACTAACTGTTGACGCTTTCATTTGTTGCTGTAGGCAACTTTAGAATTTCCACAGAATGAATATTCCTTATGGAACCCATCAAGGAAACATGAAGCTGTGACTGTCCTGTACCCGTTTGAGGAAATTCAAATGATCATAAGTACTTTTACATAGTTATAAGTATTTTGACATTTTTTAATTTGGCTTTTACAATTTGTTTGATAGAATCATAGAGCACAGAAACAGGTGCTAATCATCCATGCTGACCAAGATGCCCCATCTGTGCTAGGTCAATTTGCCAGTGTTTGGCCCATATCCTGCAAACATTTTCCTATTAAGTATCTGTCCAAATGTCTTGTAAATGTTGTTATTGTACCTGCCTCAACCTCTTCCTCTGACGGCTCATTCCATACTCCCACCTCGATCAGTGTAAAACAAAACATTGCCACTCCAGTTCCTATTAAATATTTTCTCTTTCACCTTAAACCTATGAGACTCTTTGTATTCAAACTACCTAGAGGATGGCCAAAATAGTATTTTCGCAACCAAGTCTTTCTTATCATTCTTATATCTTTCTTATATCAGAACCATGGAAGCAACACACAACAAACACAACAAAGCACCTTGCTTTTTTAGAAATGTTAATGACATTTAGTCATTTCTGGAAGTTTGTGCATTTTCAGAGGTAATGGCTGACTCTCAAATAATTTTTAGGTTTTTATCTGCAGATTGATGTTCAGTCTCCCATTGCCCCATTCCTCTCCGTTATTTCATAGCAGATCATGTCATCACACAGGGCCCTACCTTGAAGGCTCCCATCAGGAGAGGCAGTCAAGGTTAAGCTGTGCCAAGGAGGTTTGAACTTTGCTCAGTGACTGGTGGTGAACATGAGCATCTTGCTGCAGGTTGCTCACTTTGGGCAAGTGTGGTTCTAGTAAACCAACTTATTTACTAGAAGGTTTACCTGCAGATTTAAACATTGGGCAATCATTTTATCGTAGGTGATGTGGACCATGATAATGAGCAATTCTGCATCACTTGTCATCTATTGGAAAATTTGACTGGGTACTTCCTGTAACAAGTTATGCTTTCAGGATTCAGCTTCATTCTTACCTTGCAGCGCCCAATGCCCTTCTCCCAACATTATGTCATTCGTCAGCAACATAGACATGTACTCGATTAAAACCACTGAAAATTATTTGGTCTGGTTCAATATGCTTAGGTTTAGTACTAATGCTCCATAGCTATGAAAGCAATTGATAGAATTTTGTCAAAATAGCTGATTCTAATGTTAACAACACTTCTGTGGCTGCATAAGTAACTGCATAAAGTACTGAATCATTTATTAGTAAGGAAAATATACCACTCTGTCTTCCAAATTTTGTAACACCACACTATAGAATTTTCTCGTGGTTGCACAGTTTTCTCCCTTTATCCATATTTAAGATATTTTCGGATGGTTGGCTGTCCTAAAATAATGATTCTGTCCTCAAATTGTGCAAAGTGTTCCTGTTAACCATCTCTAATTCGTGCAGAGCAAACTTTGGCTCTTGACCCGGTAAAGAGCTTACAAGAAGCCCATATCTCAATTTCTTGCCATATCATTGTTATCACCAAGATTGATTTTTTGAATATCCCCTGGCGTGGAGCAGAGTTCTATTCAAAACAAGTTAATTGCCCTGGTGCACATGACCTACCGTGCATAAAACCTCATTGTTTCTCTGTCTCTTAATTGGCCATCTTCCCCAAAAGTTCAATTTAAATACACATATCACTTACACATGTTCCCTGCTTCATTGATTTATGCAGTTGTGCAACTTTCTCATAAGATTAGCTTGCTCTCTTTCAAACCTGGAAAAATGTGCATTTTTTCTATTGTCATCCATTTCTCCCACACCGGTAGCTAAGGCTCCATTCACCATGCAATCTGTGGACATCTAAATATCTACATCTCCAGCCACTTTTTCAGTAAAGTCCACTGACCTTTTCCAAGATTTTGGAACCAATTGTTTTAGAAATAACTTTCAAACAATCCGTTCATCAAAGACGGCATATGTGTAATCCGCAATTCAAAGCCAGACGTATTAGGTGATGAATGCTTCTGATTGGTGAAGTCAAATCATTCACGACATTTTAGAAAATAGATTCATATCTTTTCCTGGGATTAGCACAGGCTTGATACCACAAATTGCCACCCGCAGAGTAACTACTGTGAGTATTAAAATCCTGACTGAGTACTTGAGGCAAGCATTTCATTGTTTGCAATTTTTTTTTTGGGGGGGGGGGGGCGAAGTGATAAGTACTTAATAGATTACTTTCTGCTCAGAAGAATTAATTGCTGTGAAAGATGAATACCAAATGCTCAAAAAATGACTTCCTTAAATAATACTTTCATATTTCCTGCAAAATAGACAGAAACCATAATGGTTCTCATTTCAAATCCTGTCCTCACTTTACCTACAATCTATCTGTCACACAAGCCTATTAACATCTCCCTGATTCTCCCACCTGCCACTTGCACTAGGGGCAATTTACAGTAGTCAATTAAGCTACCCAGCATGTCCTTGGGATGTGGGCGGAAACCACTCGTCTTTTGGAGAATGCATAATCACCACACAGAAGTACCCAAGGTCAGCATTGAACCAGGTCCCTGGAGCTGTGAGACAACAGTGCTCACTCAATTTTTTTTTTTTCCAGTTAGTTTCCAAACACTTAGATGAAATTGAAAGTTCTCTAGTTAAGTTATATGCTTTGCTGAGCTGGTTTAAAGTATAAATGCAGAATTGTAGAAACAACATGGATTTGTCTTTTCACTTTTTCGAGCTAGGAAATCCAGGCAATTTTCAAATAGGCTTAATTAGGGTTGAATTATATGTAATTTTGTGATTTGAATTAGCCTCCATGACGAACTGAGTTCAGATATGTTATTTAAAGGCACAGCTGACACATTTCAGAGGAAGACATTCCACCCGAGAGGTGGATGGAGCCTGAAGTATTGTATTTTTCTGATCTTTCTCTCGCCTGATGCTCGTTTCAAAATCATTATTTTTTTATTGTATCTCTGTAGGAATGGCAATTGATATAGAAACACAGGTCTTGACCTGTATGAACTTCAATATTTCTATATCACATCCAAAACGTATTTTGAGATCAGAATCTGGTAATTTATAAAAGTTTTCAGTGTATCCAAGTAAAGTTTTTCTGCGGCTATCAACCTGTTGAAAAGGTCTCAAATTCTAATATTCAAGGAGCAAGATAAGTTATCCACAGGAAACAAATACAGTCATTTTGGAAAACATCAGTATTAGGTTATTACTGCTGTTATTGCTATTCATCTACAATAAATATCAATTAATTTATGTATTAAAAAGTGGAATATGAAGGGGCAAGATTCCAGTGATCATTCAGAACCCTCTTACAGAGCCAGTGTTTCTTTTAAACTATATATTTTCATGTATCCCTGCACTTTTTCAACTTAGCAGGTAAGGTGAGAAAAATGTAGCAAGAAACCAATCCATTCTGTTCCTGATCAGATTTGCCTCACTGCCACTCTAAATTACTGTCAATAAGCACACCCAAAACCAGGAAGACTTATATTAATTAGAGTAGATGACGGCACTGGTGACATATCCAGGTTCATATCTGATCTTTTAAATTGAGGCCCGAGTGGGATGGGCACATTTGCCATCCAAAACCGCATACATCAGAAACTTGCCATCCAAAACTGCCTGCATCAGAAACTAATCCCATTTTCTTAATTTTCGTTTTACAGTTCCAGGCAAATTAGCAGATGTAGGACTGTTCCTATGGTCCCTCTGCCGTAGGTTGGGTCTCCCCTGGCTGGCTTTGTCCCCTCAGCAAGTAGAGGATTCCCATATGCTGATCCTTCTCTTCAAATTGGTCCTTCTCCTTCCCCAGTTCCAAGATCATTCAGTTTCATGGCTGTGCACAATTCCTATCAATTTCTCTTATGTTTTGGGTGAAGACGTTGATAGGAGGCATGCTAATGAGGCTTGGCATTAGTCTGGTAAACTGAAGTCTCCCTGCTAACTCTGCTATGCTGGCTGGCAATGTATTTTAGCTTTAGCACATTCCTACCTAGGAGTTAAAATACAACTGGCCGCCAGTTTCTCTGGGGAGGCCTCAGAGCAATCTCTTCATCTGCAGTCAGAATGTTTGTGATTGAAACAATCATGATAGCATTTACAAGTAGCTCCAAACTCTGTGTTGTAAAGCAATGTTTTGCTAGAGATTTGTTTTGATAGATATTCTGGATTGAAATTGTACAAAATCCTATGTTACTGAAAGAAGAACCGGATGTTAATCCCAAAACTTTGCATCAACAAAATGTTATCTTGTCGCTCCATTATGGGTGATTAATCTAGGTTCCAGGAGTCAGAGGATTTTGTTTTATCATGTTATATGCACATGCTTAGATGTTAATGTACCATGTTTCCCTCAATTGAGTCCCAAGGTGCCAATTAGCCAAACTTGTTCCAAAATAATGCTCTGTTTATAAATCATGTTCAGTGTGGGTGTTCCATGACATTCCAAACCACGCAGCCTCAATGGTGAATTAGCAGTTTCCAGTTTTCTGAAAGCAGCTTTTTGGTGTTCATCAGCACAAATAAATTTACAATTTGGTATTCCATCATGTGCATTGTGATAGAAAGTGTCCAGAAATTACTCGTACTTTGAACATAATATGTTGAGTTATTTCGACATATACCAAGTACTGAGAGATGGAAATTAGCACCTTCCACATTAGCTTCCCTCGTGTGATGTGAGTCGATTGTCAAACAGAAGAAAAAGTCAATTCCCCCTTCAAATTCCCTCCTACTTTTCACCTGAACCTCGTAACTGAGTATTGTCCCATAGCGTGGATTATATTCCGTTGCCACGATCAAATGACCATCGCCTATGAGTGAGTATCTATTTTCAAAATTACTGATCCACAATTATTAGGTGCAACTGAATTTGTTAAAATCTTTTCTGTTTCATAACATGACTTGATAATGTAACCATCACCTTTTGGTCCTTACAGCATCTTTTCTTATATGTTGTCATTCTCCTAGTTTGACACTATCAGAAATACTGACTATATTTATGTTGCATGTGTGTCAAAATTATTGATAGATCTCAGTAGCCCACATCTTTTGAAGGAGAGTCTGATTACCTGATCATTGTATTAGTTTAGAGATACGGCATGGAAACCCTCCCTTTGACCCACTGAGTCCACACTGACCATCGATCACCTGTACACTAGTCCTATCCGACACACAAGGGACAATTTACAAAAGCTAATCAACCTACAAACCCGCACGTCTTTGGGATGTGGGACGAAACCGGAGCAGCTGGAGAAAACCCACGCAGTACAAACTCCATACGAATAACACCAGCAGTCGGGATCGAACCCTCGTCTCTGGCGCTGTGAGGCAGCAACTCTACCGCTGCGCCACTGTGCGACCAAACAAAAAGGGCCCTTCCAAAATACGCAGGCATTGTACGTACAGTAATTGCATTGTTATGTACATTCACTACAATATCCTAGCTAGAGCCCTGGGCTCACTCATTGTTTTCCCCAGCTGCAGCTCCAAGGCAGCCCACGGTTCTCTCACCAGGGTGGGTCGTCACAGTTTTGGTTGGTGCCCTGGCATGAACTGCCGCCCTCTCAGCTGGGGCAGTGGGCTGGGCCAGTGCTCTCTTTGCTGCAGCCCAGGGGTGGTCTGCTGGTCTCCTGGCTGGTCCCCAGATTGGGTTGGGCGCCCATGTGGGCCACCACTCTCCCAGCTGCTGCGCGGTGCGATTTGACATCGCACAAAACTGTCAGATCGTTTAAAGTATGGACATTGAATTCTCCAATTTTTGGTAACATCCACAATCACATCCCTTCCCCTCCCAGCCCTCTTCCCCTCTCCCTCCGCTAAGATTCTGTTAAGCAGTTCCACAGTGCACAACTATGTATCCCTCTTTGGCTCGCACCTGTCTCTGGGGAAGCATTTGTAGATTAGTTACCTAAAATTGGAGAATTCAATGTTCTTCTATTGGGTTGTAAACTGCCCAAGTGGATAATAGGTGCTGTTCTTCCAGTTTGCATGAGGCCACAATCTGGCAATGGAGGAGGCTCAGGACAATAAGATTATTATGGGAATGGGAAGTTAAAATAGTTAGCGACCTGGAGATCCAGCATGCCTTGGCAGAATGTGCGCGATAATTAGATGAAAGGGTCAACTAGTTTACCCACAGAGTTTCCCATTGTTGTCTTAGAGGGATCCCTCATCCACATGTCTTCTGTATCCCATAGTTCAGCTCTCGCTACCCCTCCCCCAAAATGACTAGTTCCCCTGGTCGTTACCTTTCACCCCACCAGCCTCCACATCCAACGTATCATTCTCCAACATTTCCACCATTTTTAATGTGATCCCACCACGTCACATTTTCCCACCCCCACCTATTTTCACTTTCTGAAAAGATTGCTTCCTCTGCAACTCCTTAGTTCACTCGTCCCTCCCCAGTGCATTCCCCTCCATCTGCAGGAAATGTAACACCTGTCCCTTTGCCTCCTCCTTCCCATCCATTCATGGACCCACCTGCCCTTTCAGGTGAGCCTGAGGTTCGCATGCATCTCATCTAACCGCATCTACTGCATTGGGTGCTCCAAAGTGGCTTTCTTTACAATCACTTGAGACCAAGTATAGACTAGGCTGAAGTTGCTTAACCGGCCACTCCAATAGCATCTCCAAAACCCATAACCTGTTTCACCAAAGAAAACAGGGAAATGAATGATTAGGACTACCAGCTAAAGATTAACTGCAGTGTACCCATTATCCTCTACTTGGACATACATCTTAATTCCATCATAATTACTGGACCTTGGGAAGGTCCCCAACTACAGTGTTGGAGGATCTTCCCTGGAAGTACTTCAGTTCAAGAAGGAAACTCTGTACCACATTTTCAGGGACAATTAAGCCTTAATATAATTATTATTCGCTTGTAATGTTAAGTGTTATATATACCTACATCCACACTGTTCACGCTAATTTTTAAAACTTGCTACTTATCTTGTCCATAGCAAGCACATTTGTAAATGAACAAGTAAATACAAATGTAAACCGCTTAAAGCCTTTTTCTGAAATATTAAACTGAGTTCTACTAATGTGCCCTGGAAAAGCATTACAGTACTTAGCAATGCAACAGAAAACACATTTTAAACAACAAACAAGTGAGTTATTTTCTTAAAGCTTCATTAAGCTCGCTTACTTTACACAAAAGTCCAACATTTTCTTCAAGTATTTTCATGGAGTGACAAATTCACACAATGTTGTTTTTTTTTCATTATTATATTCAATGATTGATGTTCAATTAATAAACATGGGCAAAATTGATAAATGCTAGATAGCATTTACAATCAAATTAGTTGATGTCCAGCGTGATAGTTTAGAAACCACAGCAATGCAATGACTTATGTTTCACAGTGTTTCTGTCCAGTATCATTTATTTTGTTGCTTCAGTAACATTGAATATTTAAAAAATTGAGGTTTAAAATGTAAAGTTATTTTCAATAAGCATCAATAGCAGTGAAATAATAACATAGGAGTGCCAACAGTGTTAAATGTGATAAATGCACAGCAGGCCAATGCATGTTTTGAATGCGAGCCTGCACCCAAGGCTTTGTGCATAATTGAGCAGGCCTTGTGTGCATAAAGGTAATTGCAGTGCAAAGAGAAGAATTTGGATAAGTTGTGGAGGGAAGCAAAGATCCTATAGGATCTTTGTAGGAAAGAGGGCTGGAGACAGTGAGAGGAGGGGGGGGGGGGGGGGGGGTTGGTTTGTATCATTAGTCAGAGAATTAGGACCTCACAAGTCAAATGCTGCATTTTCTAGGAAACGTGCACATACGCATCCAGGGGAAGACAAATCCAAGTGTATGTTCTACATTATTGAGTGCCACTATGTGTATCCCAGTGCCCTATTACTAAGCCATGCACATAAAGGACAGGGAAGCAATTTATTGAACTTCTTGAAATTTGCAGCAAGTAACATGTATAAAGGAGGCTGATGTATGGGGACTAAAGTCCGAAGAAACCCAGCACATTATCTTCCACTGTGCCTCCTGACGCAGATGTGATCTGAGCCATGCTTGTAATGCTGGCACAACTTTGTTCAGTGAAGAAAGTGTAAGTGTGTGGATTCAGCATTCTCCAGTTGCCACCTGATGCCTCAATTGCTGCAAACCATTTTCTGCAAGTAATCGGAGATTTCATGTGTCAGTGAAAAGTTTTGAGTATGCCATGGAATAGTTAAAATGTGAGAATTGGTGCTGTTGTAGTGAGTTTAAGTTTTATAAATAAGAGAAGGAGTGGAAGGTGGTTCAATAATAGAATAAAAAGCGAATCAAGATTTGACGGTGTTAAAATAGGCATGATTAGAGTAATTAAATTCATCCATTATTGTATCTATGCCCACAGAACAGTGTTCATTGTATAACCTTTTTCACTTGGAACAGAAACATTGTCTGGAGGGGTTTCTGCAACTTAAAAGGAATATTATCCCACATATCCTGCCGTGGCCAAGATCATTACCAGTACAAGCTACCCTTTATGAATATCTTGGAGTTATTTTTCAGCTTACCTTTCCCTGTTATCCAAGACTAAAGCATATTTTGTATTTAATACTGTAGATTACTGCAGCTTTTAGCTGCCATCAGATAAGCTTTATTTCCCATCCCTTAAACATTTGCAGCCAATATCAAGTTGGTTGCATGCTGATACATGATAGTGAGTACACAGCACAAACTTCACATGATTCTTCAATGAATCAATGAACTTCTGTTGTGATGTTTGAGACATCCAGTCCAAAATCGTACTTTTAATATCAATGGCTTTTTTTAAAATATAAAATTATTGCTTCTGGACCAAAGTAGGCCATTCAGTCCGTTGAGTCCTTGTTGGTTCTTCGCACAGCAATGCAGTCAAAGCCATTCCATTACTATTTCACAACATTGGCCATGGCTGGCCTATGAACACCCCACTTATGTTTACCCCGTACTAATGAACAAGCACCCCTAAATATTATTACATGCAAATGAGGACCAGTCTTTACCTGTATTTTCTCTGAATCAATCAAACAACATTTTCACTTAAGAACACGGGCTGCCAGTTTCACTGCGGGAAACTACAGAAGAGAATTGCTGTGGAAAATTAAAGCAAATTGCTTCTATTGATACCTGCGCAACAATACTCCATTAAACAATGCACTTCAGCCTAAAGAAGCCAGCCATTGAGCTTGGGACATCCTGATTCTGCAGCACTAACTAGTCAGGTGAAGACAATAAATAATGTTCATGCTAATTGGCCCTCCTCAACACCATCCATTACAATACCATACCAGGCAGCACTACTGGAGAGAAGGAATTAGTGACGTCTCGACCCAAAACGCCACCCTTTCCTTCTCTCCAGATATGCTCCCTGTACCGCTGAGCTTCTCCAGCATTTTGTGCCTATCTTCGATTTAAACCAGCGTCTGCAGTCCCTCCCTACACAATACCATACCAAGTGAGTTTGTGCACTTTCTAACATGGACAAAATAGACTTACCGACATCTAACAATGGAGCCCGTTTGTAAACTGGGAAGCCTATAAATGATTTTCCTTCAAGTGCTTTTAGTAATTCCTTATTCTATCACAGTATGTTCAAGATCTTAGCAGCACTTTGCATAAAGAAAGTTCTTAATACACAGCCCAACTCACAAAAATCACAATGCAGCAACAACCCTCAACAGTATTTTATTTAATGGCAACAAAAGCATACAAGACTGATATAAAGAACAATTATTAAGCATGGAGGGATTGAGTAAACTAGTTTTTCCATTCGTAGGAACAAGCATATGTATCCATGTTGGACTTTTGAATGTAATAACATTGTGACAGCTTTCTGGAGTGTCCATAAAATCGAGAGTTTATAACCTGGGGTTGGTGTGTATCTTTGCTAATCACTTTAAATCTGTGCTCCAGGATACTTGAGTCATCTGTTAATGGAAATAGTTTTTCCTCTATTTGTCTTATCACAATCGCTCTTGCTTACCATTACCATAAGTACCGCAAAAATAACAACTGTCAGTTTGGTAAACACAAGGAACCGCAGGTGCGGGTTTACAAAAAAGATACAAAGTGCTGGAGAAACTCAGTGGATCACGTAGCATTTCTGGAGAATCTGGATAGGTGATGTTTCTTGTTGGGACCGTTCTTCAGACTGATTGTGGTTGGAGGGTGAAAGGTGGAGGAAAGGAGCGATAAGACAAAGCCTGGCGAGTGATAGGTGGAAATAGATGGGAAGCTATTGATAGGCAGATGGTTGGACAAAAGCCTGAGATGAAAAGACTAAAGATGTGAGGTAAGGATAGAAGAGTTGTGAATTGTGAACCCAGGGGAAGGGGGTGGGATGGGGTGTAGTGGTGGGGTTGGGGGAGGGGGGGGGAATGGGTGCAAATCCTGATGGGGCACAGGGAAGATGGGAGGGGTAAAAAAAGGTTGTTTGTGGGATAGTTACCTAAAACAGGAGAATTCAATGTTCATATGGTTAGGTTGTCAGCTACCCAAATGGAACATGAGGTACAGCTCCTGTGTGGTTTCACTCTAGCAATGGAGGAGGCCAAGGACTGAAATGTCAGTATGTGTATCGGAAGGTGAGTTAAAATGGTTAGCAATGGGGAGATCGGTTGCAAGCCTTGACAGACCGAGCACAAGTGTTTGGCGAAATGGTCGCTGAGTCCATGCTTGGTCTTGCCCATTGAAAACCCTGGGCTTTCCATTGTAACCTTGTGGCAAAAGTCCCCCAGCTGCTCTTGGGCATCCTCAGTAGAACTTCACATACTTCCTCATGCTGTGGTTGTAAGTTAACAATGTTTTATAATAGTTGATCATAATCTGCATTATTTTTGTTTCTCTATTCGTGAGGGGCAAGTGGAATCAAGGGATATGGGGAGAAGGCAGGCACGGGTTATTGATTGGGGACGATCAGCCATGATCACAATGAATGGCGGTGCTGGCTCAAAGGGCCGAATGGCCTCCTCCTGCACCTATTTTCTATGTTTCTATGTAAACCCCAAATCCCATTTACCCTATAACTACACTTTCAATATGCCTTGTCATTTAGAAAAAAAACATGCACATGTACACCTAGTTCCTTAAGACTTGGACGTCCTTTAAAATTCTTCCACTTTATTTTTGTCAAAAATGTACCACTTCACATTTAAATCTCATCTTTCAATTGTCTGCACAATCTGCCAGCCCACCCCTGAACGCTTGCGCTCTGTTATTATCTTTACGATTTACCACAGCTCCAAATTTTGTCTAATGTACAAATTCTAAATTATATTCCATGCATTTTAAGCACTGTACGATACGATCACTAACCTTTGGGGAACATTACCATTTCCTTCAGGCTGAAAACTCATGTCAAATAAAATTCAAAATAAAGTCTTAATTCAGTGGTGCTTTCTATAGACCCACTTGAGTCCTGCATTCAGAGCCTTGTGATGGCTCAATTCATTTTGGGATGTTCCAGCACAAATTCCCCAGAATGATACCAGGATTAAAATAATTTGCATTTGATTTACATGGATATAAGCTGATATATATTTCAGTAGAGGTTAGATGGTGAACCAGTTGCAATGTTTAAAATGCTTAAATAGTTACTCTTTGTCCCGAAATATACTTGATTTAAAATGATAAAACTAATTAATTGGCTAAATAGAAAGGAACTGTTTGCATCAATGGAGAAAGTCATGTAAACTACAGTCTTTAGGAAGTACATAAATAAGATTTTGTTACATATTGCTCATGCAAAGTGTTGTTTTACTGTGCTAAGTGTATAAATGCAAATTGTTAATGTTGTTCTAATGAAGAATTACTTTGGCTTCCTTTCTGATTGCATGGTTTATAAACTATGGTTTCCATGTTTTCTGTTTTAAGTTAATTTTATTGGCCTCAAGACAGTGAATGCGGTAAGTCAAAAAGTTCCGCTACAGATTTCTGAGGCTGTAGATAAAAATCAAATGTAGCATTTGCAGAATGTAGTAATATTTTGACATTAATTGCATTTTCATCAGAGCATAATTTTATTTGACATTCATGTTATTACAGAGTACATACTGTGCCTGTTTAAAAGCAAAGGAATGAGTGCTAATTTGCACTTCAATGTGTCCCAGCCCTAAGCGAGCCCTTTTATAGACCATGACAAAATGTAAATCAATAAAACAAAGGTTTGTACCCAGAGAGGCAATTTATTATCTGTTTTGTAATGTTCTATGGACAAGGCCAACCTTAGGGAAGTATAAACATTAAGAACATTATAAACACGAAAGGCAACATCTGTGGAAAGAGAAACTGTTAATGTTTCGGGTCAAATACCCTTCACCAGAACTGGGAGAGGAACGAAAATAGTTATGTTTAAGTTCAGTTGCCACAGACTTGGAAGAAGGTCCTATTGTAATGCACACCTCTTAGATAACTCTATGACTTTACTGGCATAGGGCCAGATTAATCTCAACCTGGCCATTCATCTAGACGTTTTCGGGATGCAGACGGTCAGACAGGATAACCATGACCATTCTGTCCCAAGTCTGTCCCTCACCAGCATCTGATTAACATGATAGGCAGAACCGGCTCCAGCTGGCAAGTTGCCTCTGTTGACACAAGGAATTGCAGCTGGGAAGTGCATGCCGCAAACTTATCAGAACGCAAAGTACTGGAGGACCTTAGCAGGTCAGGCAACATCTGTGGAGGGAATGGCTAGGTGATGATTCACTGGAATTTAGAAGGATGAGAGGGCATCTTATAGAAACATATAAAATTATTAAGGGATTGGACATGCTAGATGCAGGAAATGTGTTCCCGATGTTGGGGGAGTACAGAACCAGGGGCCACAGTTTTAAGAATAAGGGGTAGGCCATTTAGAACTGAGATGAGGAAAAACTTTTTCACACAGAGAGTTGTGAATTTGCTGCCTCAACGGCAGTGGAGGCCGATTCATTGGATGCATTCAAAAGAAAGTTGGCTAGCGGAGTCAGAGGATATGGGGAGAAGGCAGGAAAGGGGTACTGATTGTGGATGATCAGCCATAATCACATTGAATGGCGGTGCTGGCTCAAAGTGCCGAATGGCCTATTGTCTATGTATCTATGATTGGGTATGTGATGCTTCTTCAGACATTGACGTGGGAGGGAGAGAGCTGGAACAGAGGTGGATATTGAACAAATCTCCGCAGTCATAGGTAGATACAGGTGAGGGGAGTTTCATTGGCAGAAGAATAGACAAAAGCTAGAGCTACTACAATCCGTCTGAAGAATTGTCATGGCACAAAACAGCAGCTATCCATTCCTTCCACAGATGCTGCCTATACCTCTGAGTTCCTCCAGTACATTGTGTTTTGTGTAAATCACCTCTGGTGGTTATTGTAACTTAGAATTAACATTTAATCTCCTAGTTCTGAAGAAAGGACTTTAATCTGAACTATTAACCCTGTTTCATCGAGTTGCGTTGATTGTCATAGTGATACAGAGGCACGGCAGTAGAGCTGCTGCCTTACAGCGCCGGAGACCCACCCGGGTTTGATCCTGATCTTGGTTGCTGTCTGTGTGGAGTTTGTATGTTCTTGTGATCATGTGAGTTTTCTCCAGGTGCTGCAGTTCCCTCCCACATTCCAAAGATGTGCAAGTTTGTAGTTTAATTGGCTTCTGTAAATTGTCCCTCGTGTGTAGGATACGAATGATACTAAACTGTACCTGTAAACTAAACTAGACTAAATATACACAAGTACAGTGAGGTACAAGTTCAACTAAAAATCTTGTGTGCAGCAGCATCACTTGCACATAAAGTCAGACAAACAAATAAAAACTAACTTTACATCAATTACACTTAAAAATATTTGTAACGAAAAGAACAAAGACTGCAAAAAAAAAGCAAAGCTAAATTAGAGGGAAAATATCAAGTCCAAACTAGTGGAAGATGTGATCCATAGAGTTCCATTGCCTGGGTAGGTTAATGCCCCTGTCCTTTTTAGGCGACTACAGGCGACTAGGCTGTCGCCACATGGTCGCCGGGGTGTCGCCTGTATGGTCTCCTCAGTCGCCCAAAGAGTCGTACCTTTTTTCTGGTCGCCACTGGATTTTGAAATGTTCAAAACTTTTCGGCGACAGTCGGCGCCTGTGGGTTTGACGCCAACGGTCGTAGCCTGACGTAGGTGCTATCGCCAGGATGATGTAGGTTGTCACCAGGGTGACGAAGGTTGTCGCCGGTGCCGACTTTGGTGAACTCCATTGACGACTACCTACGTCAACCGGCGACGGGTACCGACGACTGAATTGCTTTTCCTTGTCCTAGCTTAGACGTAGGTGTGGTCGTAGTTGAACGTCCTATGGGTCGCCGGTTGTCGGTAGCTTGCCATAGCTTGACGTCGACTAGGAGGTAGGTTGTTATAGACATTGTCATTGACATTGTCGTAGGGGGGGTCCATTCGCTGGTTTCTCGGCGACCTGCTACGACTATGACAGTGGCCGAAAAAATCGCCTAAGTGGGACAGGCCCATTAGGGCTCTGCTATTTGTTTCAAGAACATGTTGGTTGTAGGAAAGTAGTTATTCCTGAACCTGCTGGTGTGGGACTTCAGGCTTCTGAACATCATGCCCAAATATATCAGTGAGGAGAGGGCGCAGCCTGCAAGGTGAGGAAGGGAGAGCTGTACCTGTGATGAACTGGGCTGAGTTCACCATTCGTTGCAGCCTCTTGCTTCTCTTTCATAGATCCGAGAGTTTCCAGCATCTCTCTTTGCTTTAGATCTCCAGCATCTTCCGATTTACAAATATTTACAGATTGTGTGAGCACACTACAATTTCAGCAACTCGAGTTTTGTACAATTTTCTGCAGTTTAATGATATAATGGAGATCTAAATAACAATCTATACATCTGACTACATTCTAATCATAATGCAAATAATGATATTCAATGCATGAAGCACCTGGTTAATGTATAACCTAGCAGGGTATGTGCTCTGTGTACACCGCACCTAAGAACAATTGCAAACTCCATGAATAAATGTTTCCTTTTCAGTTGACTTTTAAGTTTTTAAAATAATTCTTACCATAGTGAACTCTAAATGAATGCAGAAAATGATATTGATATATTGTTTTGAGAGCAATTAACAGGCATTATCAAAATTTAATTAAAGTATAGATTTGTCATCATGAGAGAAACAGATTGGTCAGATGAGCAGAAAAAGACAAATGAAAGTCCAGTCATGGTGAGAGTGAATGGGGATTGAATGTGAAGAATTATAATGACCTCCAATTATGATCATATCTTATAATTAAATAATCAAGAAATCAAAACATTTTTTTAAATAAAAATAAATCACTTTGCATTTATGAACATGAAATTTAACTATTTTTAAAATTTTAATGACAAGTGGTGCTCATCTCTTTTTTGCCACTGTTAGACTTTCTTCAATACTCTGGCCAGTCAGAACTCTCCAATAATAAATGTTATTTTGTGCTTCCATCATCATTTAATTCTACAGGAAAAATTGTTAACTTGTGGAGAATGGCAAATAATAGGAAATTAAGCAGAGCTGCATAATTTTAATAATGTCATAGATATACAAATGCATCAGTCTAGCAGCAAAAGAATGACCAATTTGGAGCCATATAATAAATCATCTTGGCCTATTTGTGAATAAAGCAGCATTATAATTTGCTGTAATTGGGCAACCAGAACTGTACACAATTCTGCACAAGTTTTATAAAACTGCAACATGACGTCCTGACTCTTATACTCAATGCCTCAACTAATGAGGGAGGCCCTCATTACACCTTCTTTACCACTCTGTCTACTTTATGCCAATTTCAGTGAATTATTGTCGTGGACCCAAAGTTCCCTCTATATGTCTTTGTTTTTAAGCTATTAACTGTATAGTTTCCCCTTGCATTTGATCTCCAAAATTAATATAAAAATTAAATATAAATGTAACTTACAGACCTTCTCAATTTGCAAATACAGGCAGTCCCCAAATTACATATGTTTTCTATAGCTACCTCTATTATATTGCATTATGTTTACTTGCTATATTTTTTTATTTCATTGGATATTCACCCAAACACTACCCAGTCATTCATGTATCCAGTCATTAATGAATTCCACAAGCATTTTATTATTAACGTTACAGCCATCCTGAAAAATGCTTTAAAAGCAAATGGGAGTATTTGCATAAAGGCAAACTTCCGTAAATCAGATCATCTGTAACTGGGGAACCCTGTATTGGAATTTCAATATTTTTTCTACAATGGCATTAACTGTTCAGGGCGAGTGTCTTCCATTCACGCATCTATTTCTTGCTGTACTGAATAGTGCATGACTGTCTGCCCATAGCAGTATAGTCTAGATTAAATTGGTTTATTGTCATGTACACCAGGGTGCAATGAAATTCCTTGCAAACATGAAGCTCACAGAGTAAGAGGTATACATACAGTAATGATAAATACAACAATAAATATGAGTGTAAAATAGCTGAATGATGCAAGATTACAGTGCAGTTTCCAAGTAGTGCAAAAGGATATTAAAGTACAATAACAAATTAATGGACTAGAGTTAGAGTTCATGGCGACACCTCTAGGAATGGGGTGTGAAAGATGTGATTGGTTCAGGAGTTGGATAACAATAGGGAACAAAATGTTCTTATCTCTGGATATCCCAGCTTTCAAGCTCCCCGAAGGTAGAAGAGAGAAAGGAAAAGACCAGGGTGACAGGCATCCTTGGCGATACTTACAGTCTACTTAATGCAACACACCATGAAGATTGACCAGTTGGTTGGAAGTTGCTAGCCTGAGCTGCTGTTTAACACTGAAGGTTCAGGCAGTCAAGATCAGAGTCAAGGTATTATGAGATGTCCTGAAACGGAACAATGAAATTGTTTTTGTTGGAAGTGATCATTTGTGATGTGTAATATTACTTGTCACTTAACAGCCTCCATCTGAATGTTCCAAATGTAGTAGTCATGAGTTGCTTTATTTGCTCAGGAGCTGCAAACTGAATTAATCATTGTACAATCATCAGCAAACATCCCCAGGTCTGCTGTTATGATGGGAAGAAGTTTATTGATGAACCAGCTATAGGTGGGTAGGCTGACAAATTTCTGCAGTGACTGCTTGAGATTTGGATGGTAGATCATGACAAGAGATCTGGACAGAGTGGACATTGGGTGGTTGTTCTTTTTGGTCAGGGCTGCAGGTCATTGACATAACTAAAGCGGAAGAAAATTAATGGTGAAATTAGGAAAATCTCTGTTGCACAAAATGTGGTTGCAAATCTGCGATGTACTGCTTGAAAATGTGGTGGAGACGGGTTCCTTGTTGTCCCTTGAAGAGGAAATTGGAAACAAATATAGTGAAGAAAATTAAGCAAGGCTATAGAGGAAGGTCCAGGGTGTGTGGAATTTGCATATTATATATTTCTAGATTCAGATAACCAATTCCCAGGTTTGTGCCCCACCATGGTGATCTAGAAAATTATCTTAAATACTCTCATGAATGTGTCCTCCATGTTATTATTATGCTAATTGGCACGTGGCACAACCCTCTGGTCAGGTCCCAGGGCAAAAATATTTTTACTAAAATTAACCAGGCCGATAAGGGTGTGTTATTGCATTTGCACTCAGCCAAAGAGAGTACACTTCATATTATGATGATCAGCCATTGAAAATGTAGTTCATGATTGTTGTTTAGCCATTGAGAAATCAATAACATATTTTATTAGAGGCATGAAGATTGAGGAGGTAGGGAGCTACTGTATTTTCTGAGAATAACCTAGTTTGGAAGCACAGCACTCTTAGTGAAGAGAATTGTGCTTGTTGGCTGCTCTGTTAAGTTTGTGAGTTATATCTTTTGAATTAATGTAATTGTATGTTTGCTGTTTGATAAATAATACTGATAAACTTTACATTATCCTCAATGAATCTATCACTTACCACGCATAGGTAGAAAATAATGTTATGACTAGTATGCCTCCAGCTATATCATAGTATAAATACCCTTTTTAAAGTTTTTTCCATTACCACTCATGTTTCTGCTTACACATCCTGAATGACAAGTGAGATCAAATTTCATTTCTTCAGTCAAATTTTAATTTAAAATGCCGCGTATTGAAAACTTTTCAAAACTGTTCATTCACTACTGTGAAGGACATGAGGTTTTTTTTCATGGTATTGTGATGAATGTCCTATGTGGAAACCAAATGTAGATTGTTTTTCTCTGCACCAACAAATGAATGATAGTCTATTTATAGCAGCTAAGATGAAAAAGATGAAATCACACCAGACATGTGAAATGAAAGTTCTATCAATATTCATTTTAATATATTAAATATTTATGCTTATGTGTTTCTATTCTTTATGAAGCCAACAATTACTGCCCATCTCTAATTGCTCCTAAGAAGAGTGGTAAAGAAGGCATAGCCTTCATCTATTGGACCGTTGTGTATAAGAGTTTAAGAATATGTGTGAGGCTAGTTGTTCACACAAATTGTAGTGAGTGCCAGAAAAAGGCTGGCAGTTTAGTTGCGAGACCTAGCGCAGAAACGGGCCCTTCAGCTCATCAAGTCCGCACCGACCAGCGATCCCCGCACATTAACACTTCCCTACGCACACGAGGGATAATTGTACACTTATACCAAGCCAATTAACTTACAAACTGTATGTCATTGGAGTGTGAGAGGAAACCGAAGATCTGGGAGAAAACCCACACAGTCACGGGGAGAAAGTACAAACTCCCGTACTCCAGAATCAAACCCGGGTCTCTGGCGTTGTAAGCTCTGCAAGGCAGCAACTCTTGGCCAGCATGCCGCCCTATTGCTCCACTGCCAGTTGTGACGGGAATGGAAGAAAATAGGTCAGGTGCAGGCAGAGAAGATTAATTTAACCTGGCATCATGTTAGCATAGACAATGCCTGTTCGCTGCTGTACAGCTTTATGTCTATGTAAGGTAAAAGTGTCACGTTGAATTGTCACAGTTCTGATTGGTGTACAGTTCAATTCAATGAACTTTATTTATCCGTCAGGAACTTCATTTGTGTAGAGAGTTCCAGGATATTGATAGGGCTATGATAATCAATGAAATTTCCAAGTCAGTGAGGAATATCTGTTGGTAGGTGTGAACTAAGCAGGATACTGTCCTAAAAAGTTCAAAGCTTCTTGACTATTGTAGCTGCACTTGTTTTGGCGAATTGAAGGTATTAAATAATACTAAACTAAGT
This sequence comes from Okamejei kenojei, assembly GCA_035221665.1. Lineage (NCBI taxonomy): Eukaryota > Metazoa > Chordata > Chondrichthyes > Rajiformes > Rajidae > Okamejei > Okamejei kenojei. The sequence continues at coordinate 21,907,194 of CM069131.1, forward strand.
CCCTGTCACACAGGAGGCTTGGTCCCCCAACGCAATATTTCACCACTCAGCCACAGCCCCCAACTGCACAGGCACAGCTCATTTCCCATCCCAAGCGCTCTCTCCCCCTCTTCTTCACCCTCATTCTTCTTTCCCCTCTCTTCCTCCCCTCCCCAAATCCCTCCCTCAACCCTCTCTCCATCTCCTTTCCCCTACCTTCAGTCACCCCCTCCTTCCATAACTCCTCTGCTCTCCCTACCTCCCTCCTATCTCTCCATCCCCACCTCCCCCATTCCTCACCTCCCCTATCCCTCCTCACTTCCCCCACTGTCCTCCTCTCTATTCCCCACTCCTGACCTCTCCCACTCTCCCCTTCCTCTAATACCCCCCCTTCTCTTCCTCTATTCCCCCTCCTCCCCCACTCTCCCTCCTCACATCCTCCCTCTTTTGCCTCTCATCCCACCCTCCCATCCCTCCCTCACCTCTCCTTTCCCCTACCCTCAGTCACTCCCTCCCTCCTCTCCCCTCCCCATTCACCTCCTCTCCCTCTATCCCCTCTCCTCCCCCACTCTCCCTCCCCAGGATCTCGAGGTTGCCGCTCCTCTCCCTTCTTGCTTGCCCCGGAGGAGCATCAGCCATCGGCGCCCTCAGATTCAGGCCTCGGCTCGGCCCGGAGGCACCAACAGTTACGGCCACACCGGCATGTGGGCAGGGAAGGGGGGGAGTGTTTGAAGAAACGACGGGGGAAGAGCCATGGGGGAGAGGGGCAGGAGCCAGCGAGGGGGACCAGAAGGGAAGGGGCTCGAGCTGCGGGACATTACGCAGTGGTGCGTTTGGGACTCACAGCGGGTGCTGGATGCTCTCCTTTGCCGAGATCAGAATCACTGCTTTCCCTTTGGCGACTTCAGGCCGCTTCGGGTCCCTCCGAAAAAGATTTCCGGTTGGGGACCTCCACCGGCCATCCTCAGCTCCAGTAAAGACGTGATGGCGCAGGAAGGGGCGGACCGTCCGGGAGAGTAACAGGAGAAGCAAACAATCTGCGCGACGCTGACTGGCAGGAGAGGAGATCGATCTGCGCACGCGCTGTTTTTACGATTTTTAAACCTTGCTAACTTTTTCAACATACTACCAATCAGAACTAAACTTGGTGCACTCGCAACACTGGAGAACGGTGAGTGAGCTGGCGAAATATCGTAGCGCTATCGCGTACTGTTTTCGCGCAAATAGAAAGACCGTGCAAACCGGAAGAGCACAACATCAATGTTTTAGTTATGTATAGATAGATAGATTGGAAAGACTTTGAAAATTAGGTGAACCATTTGCTATAAGAAATCCAATCAATGACTCCTGCTTTTGTACGCTTAGGATTTATCAAGTGTAGTTGAGTTCTTGGATGGTGGTGATTGCTGGATATTGCTGATGTGAGATTCAACTGCGATTATGCTGTTGGATGTCAATGAATTTCTTGTTGAATGTGGTCATTACCTTGTGCTTATGTGGTGCAAATGTTATTCTTCCAATAGCTAAATATTGTGTAGCCATTGTGAGTATTTTGTGATGTGAAGAGATATAAAGGGAATCATCAGCAAACATCCCCACTTTTGAATGAATGCTGGAGGAATTGTCCTTGATGAAATAGTTAATCATGGTTGCGCCTTGGGTAAATTCCTGAGGAACACTTACCACAATTCTAAGCAATACTGACCACAATTTTTTTCATTTACTGGGATGATTGGCATCTAAAGATCACATCCCTCCTTCTATATATTTATCACATCCCTCCTTCTATATATCTTATATTTTCACTTCAGCTGATGGAGGTTTTTATCTTAAATATCTTTGACTTACCTGTAATTGGAACTTTTGAAAGCAAACACAGTTACTACAACCTTAATGAGAGTGCATTTGTTCTCACTTGCCTCAGGAACTCAGCTCCTTTATCCACGTGAAGACCAAGACTATAATGAGATTTGGGCCAAGTGGTCCTTTTGAAAACTAAACTGAGCATCAGTGCATAGATCGAAAAGCAAAAAAAAACCAGTGACAGCTGGAGCATGAACAAAAGCAGAACTTGTTGAAAAGGTTTGGGAGATCAAATGGAGTCTGTGGAGAGAAACAAAGTTAACTTAGGACTCGTGAATAATCGTTAACCTGAGTTGTTAACTCTATTTCCTTCACCAAAGTTATCTGAGCTGCTGATGGATTCCAGATTATTGGATCCAAGGTGATGTGGCATTTGATAACACCAGCAACAACATAATTTATTACTTTACTAATGAGTAACTGCTAGAGGGTAGATTTTGATTGGATGTGGCTTGACATTGGTGGATAGGACATATCTGGATTGTTTTCCTCATTGTCAACGTTGTAGCCGCAATCTAGTTAAACCTGTGGCAGATTCTGGAGTAGAAGTCCTCTGGGATGCCGCTGACGTCCATTGCTTTTCCACCTTCACTGCTTCTTGATTTTGCACGGAGTGAATTGATTTGGATGAAGAGTGGCTTTTGCCATGGTGTGTCTTTTGGAGGAGCTGATGGATTATCTGCTGAGCATGCCAAACTGAAGATGATTGTAAGCACTCATCTCTGGGTGTTATACGAGAATTTTGCCCGAACGGTCTGCGACTCAAAGCACTATGGTTAAAGTCCATAGTGCTGTGGCAGGTAGCACTATGTTTAGAACCATAGCACTGTGTGTATTACCTTTGCACTCCTAGTCTGTAGCTATGTGTATTGCTTTACGCGCCCAGTCTGCAGCTGAGAGCGCTGTGTGTATAACCTTGCACGCCAGGTCTGCGGCCGATAGTGCTTTGTTTCCAAAGGGGGGTGAGGGGCTTGCTCAGATGCAGTCCCCTGCCATTGGTTGTAGTTTGAATTTGGAAGCAGCGCTATTGGCCAGGACTTACTGGCGGTCATTTCAATAACAGATTTCTGCCTGTATAAAGGCAGGCCATAAGGTAAGCCATTAGGTAGTTCATAAGGGTAAGCCATGAGGTAGTTCTTGACAAGAGGGGTTCACCGACGGGCTGGATTGCGATCAGCACTGCGGACAGAGGCTGACAGAGAGGGGGGCATGCAGCTGTAAAACGGGCCCCCGTGCATACCAGGACAAGTATTGCTTTTTGTTCTTTCTCGTGCCAATAAAACTGATTTACAACTTGAAGGACGAGTGTGCCTTTTTTCTGTTCTACCAGTCAGATCCTTGAACCTGTACCTTGTAACAGTGGGGAGTTCCACTTCTGTTGAAGAATTGGATATTCATGGACGCCCTCTTTCATTGGGGCACAAGTACGTGATATAATAATAGAATATTGACTGGCCTTGAGGGGGATACGACATATATTGCCTGAAGTAGATTCATATTGCCCGAGTCGAAGACGAGGGCAATATGGATCTAGTGAGGGCAATATATGTCGTATCTCCCGAAAGAGGACAGTCAATATTGTTATTATTACCCATTATCAGACATCTAGAGGAAAATCTGAACATCTCATATGATATGAATGTATCTATACATTTTGCAATATGCATTGCAACATTGTAAAGAAGGGTACTAAAACCATTGCAACATTGTAAATAAGGGTACTAAAACAATGTAACATTTATGTTTCATTTATGTAATTTATGTCATTCATTTATGTGACAATGTGAAGGTCGAAGTTTTAAAACGGGAACCTTTTCTCGCAACCGGCAGCCATTTTTTTTTTTTGAGAATAAATTTTAAATTTCCCACGCAGCGTGACGTTGCCGTCACGCAGCGTCACGTTCCCGGATGTGAGACCAGGGGAATATAAGGTTATATTCCCCGCTGTTTAAACAGGTAAACTCCATAGGGGTTGGCTAGAAAGGGGAATATAAGAAAATATTCCCCTGTTAGCCCTGCTGGCAGTAAAAAGGAAGGGAATATAATTTGGTAAAACCATACCTCAGATGGCTGATATGGGTAATAATAACTATTATTACCCATATCACCCATCTGAGGTATGCTTTTACGAAATTGTATTCCCTTCGTTTTTACTGCCAGCAGGGGTAACAGGGGAATATTTTCTTATATTCCCCTTTCTAGCGAACGCCTATGGACTTTACCTGTTAAAACAGCGGGGAATATAGTCTTATATTCCCCTGGTCTCACATCCGGGAACTTGGCAACGTGACGCTGCGTGACGGCAACGTGACGCTGCGTGCGAAATTTAAAATTTATTCTCAAAACAAACAAAATGGCAGCCTGTTGCGAGAAAGGTTCGCGATTTAAAAGTTCGACCTTCACATTGTCACATAAATGAATTACATAAATTACATAATTGAAACATAAATGTTACATTGTTTTAGTACCCTTATTTACAATGTTGCAATGGTTTTAGTACCCTTATTTACAATGTTGCAATGCATATTGCAAAATGTATAGATACATTCATATCATATGAGATGTTCAGATTTTCCTCTAGATGTCTGATAATGGGTAATAATAACAATATTGACTGTCCTCTTTCGGGAGATACGACATATATTGCCCTCACTAGATCCATATTGCCCTCGTCTTCGACTCGGGCAATATGAATCTACTTCAGGCAATATATGTCGTATCCCCCTCAAGGCCAGTCAATATTCTATTACTATTCCAATCTTTGTAGGAAAGGGCAGCAATAGGTGTCAGGCATTTTTGTCCACTGCCTCCTATGCAAATAACTAATGATCAGCCTGCCATGTTACTTAGGTCTCATTCCTGGGAGTGTATCATAACAATATTTAATGAAGGGAACACACAAGCTATTTTCCATTATGGTTTTCATTCTGTTCAAAATTTACTTGTTTCCCTATCACCTATCATTCCTTACATTTTCTTCGAACTACGTTTTGATCTGACAGCTGTTTTTGCATATTTGTATTTCAATTAATTCTCAATTTGCCATATGTATCATAAATGTTGTCACACCTATGGCTTTTTACTTTTTTAAAATTCATCTTTTCGACATACTCCATCTGGCCAAATAATCAATGAAAACAGCAATGGTCATGTAGCCATTCCATTCACTAAAACGCAATTTCAGACTTGCATGGACGGCCACATTAAGATTTATTTCTACTGACATATTGTAAGTTAAGTTTCTTCCACTTTTTTTGGAGTAGTTGGAACGATTGGTGTCAGCATTTCCCTTTGTGTGCTGCAATCAAAACATCTTGACTTGTAAGGATTGTCAAATGGTAAAGTTTATTCTGTCATTTCATCGTACCATATTTGCACATTGATAACAACTGATGCTTCTCACAATGGCCAAAACCTAAAATGCCTATAGATGCTCAAACTTTGAGATATGCTTCTCTTTGGTTAATGATGGATATTTTGAAAAAAATAACTGAATGTTTAAAGAACTGTGTGAAAAAATAATAATTAATATCATAAGTAATATTCAAAACATTTACATTCCTCGCATAGTTCCATTGTCAAAAGCCCAGCCACTCATGAAAAATGGCAATTAATTACTCTAGACAAAGGAGAAACAGACCACCAGAGATGTGACAATTGATGTAGCTGCCTCCAGGGTAAAGAAAAGTTCATATACTAGACAATCTATTTAATTGTTTTTGGAGTGCCGTGCCAAGGCAAGGAGTTCACAGCTCACCCTGTGGTATTAGACGCTTTAAGAATATCAACAGCAAGAAAAAATGCTGCTAGTGTTGGACTCATTTGTCTTCCTTAGTGTATAAGCAAGTTAATAGCTAAACAAAGAATTCTTCGTAGCATTTAGAATTGCTTCGTGGAGATCCAGAGATTACACACACAAATCACTTCATAATGGTGCTGTAAGATGTTTTTATGCGCAATGTGTTTTGAAGTCAATTGTGACAAATGTCTGGTTCTAACTTGGAGAGTTATTTAAAGTGAAATATTTTATGGTCTCTTTGTCTGTTGTTCAGTGATTTAAAGAAAAGAATTTATAAGGAAATTTTCCACATCAGCTAAAGATTCTCTCCACTGGGTTCCAGATGACACAAAATGGAGAATATATTTAACATTACAATGCTTTCTTTTTTTTTATTTATCCACAGGGTGGAGATGAAAGAGGACTGTTAAGCCTTACATTCCATCCTAAATACAAGAAAAATGGAAAGCTCTATGTGTCCTATACCACCAACCAAGAGAGATGGGCAATTGGACCACATGACCACATTCTTAGAGTAGTCGAATACACTGTATCCAGGTAGCACATTTACTTCGCTCCAAGCTATAATTTAAGTATTAATTATTGAATAACTTCAAACAAACCTTGGGCTTTATGACATTATAAACATCACACTGTTCAAAGAATTATCAATGATTTATTTCAATTGTTTTCTGTTGATTTTATGAATAGTTTCAGAGCCTGTCCCTGTGAAACTGGATCTGACAATCAGTAAACCATTTGATTAACATTAGCTGCTAAGCTGCCAAGAGTAACTTGCCATTGCAGTTCAGTAAATCTTCAGATTAATTTTCCCTGATATATCACCAGTTCTCTAAATAAAAATAAGTTTTGTTTTCAGAATGGTTTGAGGGGGAAAATAGGGCAATGTCACAGTAAACATTGAAAATGTTTAATTTACAGGAAGGACATTTTAGTAGTTTGTAATTAACAGACTAGAATAATGTTTCCATTATTTATAGTATGAGTCATTCTTTAACAGGGCTGGATAGCTGTTTTAGAATTCATATTAATGACCCAGGAATTTCAATTGGTTAACTATTTTAGTAATTTAGTTGAAAATTGATTATTTTTTATAATGATGTAATGACCATGTCTGAGTTGCTTTGCATTAGTTCAGATATTTTAAGCAAGTCCATATCATAGGTGTAGAGGGTGCTGTAATTCCCCTGCAGTGTGTAAGGCCAGTGTGAGTAGTTGCAGGTGTATATTTCATTGGGCAAAGCTGGGACAAACTGGTCTTTGATTTGTGGTGCTGTACGGGGCACTGGCTAAGGTCCACTGTCACGCAACGATGGCTCAACTGCCACAATTCCCCCTCACCTCACTCAATGTTCCTCCCCACACCGTTTTTGATCTCAAGATCTTGATGTCCCTTTAAAATCTGGGAACGCAACCAACTGTGACATCTTCCTCTAACTCGCTCCATATTTTTCCCTCCTTCCACCTCCCTTCCCTGTCATTTACCTCATTTTCCGATCTCGGTGCAGTGAATCTCGCCCCTCCTGTCGATTTAAGAAACATCACATAATTTTGATCTTTATCACTCCCTTTCCCCTCCCCAATTAAAGGAACAAGGCCTCGAATCCTGATGGTTCTCCCCCATCACCATCACAGTACAGGGGCATACTGCCTCTCCCATCCCCACTCTCCCCACCATAGGGCTTTAATAATAGACCATCAGGCAGCATATTTTAAATTAAGGAAATGAGCATCGTATGTTCAGTTGTACCCAAGCCCTGGGGTGCAGCGTAAGTTTGCAGCAGGACGTTGGTGATCTAAATGTGCATCATTTGAGTGCTCTGAAATGTCTAGGCCATGGTAGCCAAGTTTTGTACTCGGGGTAAGTAACACGTTGATCTGTGAGGAGGACGCAGGGTGTTCACATAGAGTTTTAGAAATCTTTGGTTAGTGGGAAGAAGGAATAGAGTACTGTTATGGTGAATTTTAGGGCTAACTGCAGTGCCACTGTGCTACCCTCTATGCCAAAAAGCTATGGATGTTCGGTCATAGAATCATATGGCATGGAAACACTCCCTTTGGCCCTACTTGCCCTTGCTGACCAACATACCCCATCCTCACTAGCCCCACCTCTCTGTGCTTGGTCCATATCCTTCTAAGCCTATTCTACCCATGTACTTGTCCAGATACCTTTTCAATGTTGTAGCCTGCTTCAACCGCCTCCTCTGCAACTCGGTCCATATACCTACCACCCTTTGTATAAAAAAAGGTTGTCCCTCAGGTTCCTATTAAATCTTTCCTCCCTCACCTTAAAGCCTTAATTTCCTGACTGAGAATTTCTTGACTGAGAATGTTGGACACCAAGGCAATTAACATATATGGGCATCAATGTGAATGTCGGGTACAAGATCAAATACAATATCAAATAGTGTAGCATTGTTATTGCTTATCTTTCCCTATCTTGATGGACTTGCTTCAAACAAATAATGATTTATTTGTGGAGCTCTTTGAGCCATTAAAAGTAATGAAAGTCACTTTACAATTGAAAATTCTTTGTATTGCATTTTCCAAAGGAACAACATAATTGTCAGCATAATTGTCACTTATTACGCAGAAAGAACGCAAATCAAGTGGATACAAGAACAGCAAAGGTATTGATTGAAGTTGCAGAATTACACAGGAAACATTTGGGTGGACAGCTGATGTTTGGGCCAGATGGCTTCCTGTTCATCTTCCTAGGAGATGGAATGATTACTCTTGATGATATGGAAGAAATGGATGGGTTAAGGTAAGCAGAAAACATAATCAGAAACTAAAATGTATTTTATAATTCTAAAAGTGCAAATATTCCTTGATTTATGAACATTCAATTTACAAATTTTCATACTAATTTGATTAATGATATGTCTTTTTTTAATGCAAACCAATTTTTCACTATTAGCATCACAGGATGCCATTATCCACCAGTAGAAATACTGTACCTAAATACCCCATTTCATTTTATCTAATATTTTTGACTTGCAAGAACTTGCTTAACAAAACATACCTTTTTATAGATTAAGGAATCGTTATATTGTGTAAACACATTGATGATAGATGTAATGTTTATTGTCCAGGATAATGCATGTGCAGTGACATTTAGTGATGTCAAAAGTACAATAACGTTTCCAAAAGTGCTTATTTTTGTGCTCTTTTTTTTTAATTAATTTTTTTGTTAGCTCATTTGCTGAAAATAAGAAATGATCAGTAATGGGCAATAAAAAAGGAAATATTACAAAAAATATTCACTTATTTTTTTACAAAGTGCATTGAAACAGTATTGGAAGTAAATGAGTGATGGGGAAAGAGGAGAGTGTGATTAATTTGACAGCTCCTTCATAGACAAAGAATAGCACGAAGAGTCACAAGGGTGCAATAACATTGTATCCCTTAAATATAATCCACATAACATGATCATCTTCATTTAGTTCAATTAGCTCCCTCATATTTTACCTCCTATTTGTTAACATGTTATAGGGCAAATGTTACAGCAAAGGGATAACTTCTGAGCTCTTGTATAACCAGACCCTAGAAAGGATGGGATTGTTATCAGTGATCATTCAATTGTTAAATATGTGTGCCAGTAAGCTGATATTTCCCAAATTTCAAGTTTAAAGATCAGCCGGATCACAAGATCAAATTGAATTCTGATTAGGGAACTGAAAACTAGTGCATTATCATAAGGCCCTGGTCGACACAATTTGGCTCTGAATACATATTAAGGCTCTATACGGTGCTGGTCAGACCGCATTTGGAGTTCTGTGTGCAAATTTGGGCCGCATATCTGAGGAAGGATGTGCCAGCTCTGGAGAGCACCAAGCGATTTACAAGAATGATTCCAGGAATGAGTGGATGAGCATTTGACAGCCTCCACACGCTGGAGTTTAGAAGGTTGAGGGGGGGGACCAAATTGAAACTTACAGAACAATAAAATACATAAATAGAGTGGATGTGGAAAAGATGGTTCCACTGGTGGAGAGTCTAGGACCAGAGGTCATAACCTCAGAATTAAAGGGTGCTCTTTCAGAAAGGAGATGAGGAGGAACTTCTTTAGTCAGTGGGTTGTTAATTTGTGCAACTCATTGCTGTGGATGCCAAGTCAGTGGATATTTTTAAGGCAGCAATAGTCAAATTCTTGATTAGAAAGGGTGCCAAGGGTTATGGGGAGAAGGCAGGAAAATTGGATTAGGAGGCTGAGAACTGCCATGATTGAATGGCGGAGTGGACTTGATGGGCCGAATGGCCTAATTCTACTCCTGTAACTTGTGAACTTGTGATATCAACAGCCAGTCTATTTCAAAAGTAGTATTTTGAAACACATTGGAATAATCCTGAAAATGTGATCAGACATCGTGTAAGTGCAATGTGTTTCTTATCTCCCAGTGAGGGAGTGAAACTTTTAGCTAGCTCAAAAACAACAGAGGAATAATTGATTGTTCCTGTGTAAACAAGGCAGCACAGGGGAAAGGACAGTTTGTAACAAAGCATCCAGTCTGTAACGATACCACAGGGATATCTGGATATGTATAATTATAACTTGACTGCATGGGAACTGATGTTAGTTCAAACACTTAACTGTAATTGGGACATATTTAGGATATCATTAACACTCACCAGGCACACACCCACTTTATTCTTTCCCTCAGGAAAAGTTCCAAGTTAATACCCTGAGGAATCTATCACAGACTACCACTATATCATCAGAGAGTAAAGGTATTGACCCAATAATAATTAAATGCAATTATATTTCTAACCAATGGGAAGTAGATAAACACAAGTCCAACCCAACTAGATCTCCAGTTTTCCATATAAAATGGAAAAATGCCGTACTTACACTAGGTGTCTTTTGCATTGACTCGCAAATGAGGAAGATGCGTTCAAAATCTTTTATTCATATGTTTTCACATTGCTGTTTTCTAAAAAAATGAAATAATCAAAGGGTCTCAAAATTCAATGAAAGTTTCCTCCACAGATGGTGCCTGATCCATTCAGCAGTTTAGGGGTTTTGTTGCTGCAGACTCCAGCATCTGTAGTTTCTAGTGCATTCATTTAGCTGAGGTTCTGTGACAACCAAAATTAACTGAACATATGATGTATTTAGATTTGAAATTTGAATGCTGTTTATTGGCACCCTTGTTTATCGACAGTTGTCAATTACACCTTTAATTTTAATTCTAATATTTTCTATATAATCCTTTCAGTGATTTTACAGGGTCTGTGCTTCGAATCAATGTAGATACTGATTCTTGCAATGCACCATATTCTATACCCAGAAGCAATCCTTACTTTAATAGCACCAATCAACCACCAGAGATATTTGCACATGGACTTCATAATCCAGGCAGGTAAGTGTGTTTAATAATCCTGCAAATAAACTCAAATTACCGCGGTTGAAATACAAGAAATATTTTCACAATTAATTTGATACAAAAGGTCATAAGTGATAGGAGCAGAATTTGGCCATTCGGCCCATCAAGTCGACTCCGCCATTCAATCATGGCTGATCTATCTCTCCCTCCTAACCTCATTCTCGTGTCTTCTCCCCATAACCCTTCCCACCCATACTAATACATGCCTTAAAAATATCCATTGACTTGGCCTCCACAGACTTCTGTGGCAAAGACTTCCACAGATTCACCACCCTCTGACAAAATAAATTCCTCCTCATCTCCTTCCTAAAGGAATGTCCTTTAATTCTGAGGCTATGATCTCTACTATTAGACTCCCACTAGTGGAAACGTCCTCTCCACATCCACTCCACCCAAGCCTTTCTCTATTCTGTATGTTTCAATGAGGTCCCCCCTCATTCTTCCACACTGTGAAATAGAATACAAAGAAACTAGAGTCAACTTCGGATGAAAGAGACAATGTTATGTTCACATTGAAAATCCATTGATTAGAGTGATCACAGTGCTGACGTGTTCTTCACAGGATAAGTGTCTACATTATTGACAAGTTTAAATGTGTGCTGAGGCTTCAGAGGTCAACCGCAGTCATGAAATATTGGTGAAAAACAGGGAATCGACGCTGTAACATTGGAGATATTGGAGAGTGATACCACTATAATGCTGCAGCTTATCACCCACTATTAGATACTGTATTAACATCGGAATATTACTAATATTATTTTTATTAGTGGATGCTGTAAAACTATAAAATCAATAGAGAAGGAATCATATTTACCAGTCCGAGCCACTCAGTATTCAAATAAGCAATGTTAACATGTTTTTGTCTGATATGCTGAGTGATTTGGTTTCATTGTCAGATTAAATATATATATATATATATATATATATATATATATATATATATAATATATATATATATATATACCAGCAGATATGCTCATCCAGTTTTCCAGATAAGGAAGTGTTTCCAGAGATCATGAATAAGGAATAGAAGGTGGACACAAAATGCAGGAGTAACTCAGCTGGGTGAGGCAGCATCTCTGGAGAGAAGGAATGGGCGACGTTTCGGGTCGAGACCCTTCTTCAGACAAAGATATAATGTAGGCGGAGACAATAAGACTAGTGGGAGAATTGGGAAGGGGAAGGGGAAGGGGTTGGAGAGAGAAAGCAAGGGCAATCTGAAGTTAGTGAAGTCAATGTTCATACTGCTGGGGTGTAAACTACCCAAGCCAAATATGAGGTGCAGATCCTCCAATTTGCAGGGGGCTCACTCTGACAATGGAGGAGGCCCAGGACAGAAAGGTCAGATTGGGAATGGGATGGGAGGTTGAAGTGCTGTGCCACCGGGAGATCAGGCAGGTTAAGACGGACTGAGTGGGGGTGTTCAGTGAAACGATTGCCGAGCCTGCGCTTGGATTCGCCGATGTAGAGAAGTTGACACCTGGAACAACGGATACAGTAAATGAGGTTAGAGGAGGTGCAAGTGAACCTCTGCCTCACCTAGAAAGACTATTTCCGGCGTCACCCACTAAACACCCCATCTTGTAATTATATATATATATTATTCATTTTCTCCTTTTACCCCATCCCCTGCACTATCCACTTACGCATAGCCCCCTCCTGCGCAGGGGTGGCTAGAGAGGGAGAGGGGTAGAAAGAGAGGGGCAGAGAGGGGGAAGACAGAGATAGGGCACTAGACCAAGTGCAGACCGTTGGGCCCGCTCCCCCAACGCAGTATTCCACCAAACTGCGCATGTGCGGCTGCTGCATTCAAAGTTGGGCCATTGACGGCAGAAATTAAGTTAAAGTTAATAAATTGAAGGGAGCACCCGTGGAAGCATTTGTAAAATAGAAGGAAACTTACCCGTGGAGCCGTTGGGTCCCCGTTGTGAGGCTAGGCAAGTACACGTGAAATAAAAAACATGGTGATTTAAAAACAATGAAATTTGGGATCCCATTGTGACGTCGTACGCAGCTAACAGGCAGGGCAAGTGGAAAAGTGATTTTTGTAAAAGTGTTTTTTGTGAAGTTTAAAATGTGAATAACTTGTAAAATTTGTAAAATATACTATCAATCTGAATGAAACTTGTTTCATTTACATCACAGGACAATGGTGAGTAAGGTGGGCCAAAAATTGTAGCGCTATCGTGTACTGTTTTGGCGGTATTTCTGGGACACGCACACAAGCATACAAACAAACAAGATGAGAGTTTTAGTAATATAATAATAATAATAGATGTTGTTGGGCAGCTGCATTTCCAACTTGCAAACTGTACAGACCGTTCACAGAATTGCAACCCAATCAAAATCTGGAGCGCACCTGCATCGTATTCTTTCTAAAAGTCTTCCTAATGTCCTTTTTGGCTCTGTTGTCAATCGCCTTCATTCCTGTCACCTCTGCTAATGGCGATGCTCTCTCTGTATCTGCTCTATCTAACTCTTTCATTTTAAATTCCTCCATCAGTTCCAATCAGGACCTCCCCTGTGGCAAGGTGAACAACCCAAACCAGTTCCTTGCTTCCTGTATACCCCTTTTTATAAAGTTCAGATTCTGGGTGTTACATGAACCACTCTCTCAATCTGCTCTGTCACTATCAATAAAATGCACTCATCTGAATTAATTAATATCTTATTGTCACAGCGGAATTATTTTCTTGCATACTCTTGGTATGCAATAGTCGCCCCATAAAGTGCGGTACAAAGTATCCTGCGCCAGGTCCACTTGTTTTCTTTCCCCTCCCCCTCCTCCTCTCCCTCCCCCTCCTCCCGGTGGTCCCCCCACGCTGGTCCTCCCCCCGCGGTGGCGTCCTCACTCCCACGTGGCCCGTCGGTCGGCGGCCCCTGGCGGCTCCCGACCTCCCCACTATCGCCGCCAGGTCCCCTCCTTACGCTTCCGTGGCGCTGTTCCAGGCCCCAGACGCAGACTCCGCCAACCCAGGCTCCTTAGGCCACGGGCTCCGTCGACTCACGGAGCTCCGCTTCCAACGCGTGAGGCTCCGGCTCTGATCTATGTCCAAGTCTCTGCTGCTTACTTAATTCCCTAGGCCATCTATGATTCTTCCCATCTGGACCAGATGAAGGACCCACTTTAAATACACCTAGCCTTCCGGGTATCTCCCCTCCAACCAGAATCACAACTGCATCTTCTTTTGCTGATATTACAGCAGGATTGTCTTCCTTGTTCAAGAGTGATGGGAAGAACTCATTTGGTACCTCAACCATAATCACTGACACTGCAAGCAATTTCCTCCTTGGTTCTGATCGGTCCCACCTCCCCTTTTAAAGACCTGTTCTTGTTTATGGAGATCCATACTGTTTTTGGATTTCCTTTTACATTTGCTACCAGCCTTTTCGTATGCTCTTTCTTTGCCTCTCTTATTTCCTTTGTTTATGTTTAGTTTGCTTCATTTATATTTAGAACATATGTTTATGTGGTCCAGTGCTTCTCTAAACTGCATTAATTACAAATCAAGGCCAAAATGTAGATAGGATCTAAAGCGGCAGTAAAAAATAGAGACAGTAATTAGTGATAATGTATTGTTTGGCTCCTCACTCTGATACCCTCCAGTTCATGGCAAGCTGTGCAACACGATAATTCAATAACTTCTACATTTATCCCACGGACTAAAACATGCAGTACCAATTCTTACTATTCACATCAGACTGGGGTTTATGTGTGAATTGTCCAGGTTTTCTGGTCAGTCCAAGCAAATTGTAGAAGCATGACATTACGCTTGAAATTAACAGCAGTCCTACATTAGCACTTTGGTTCTGGGAGGTGTTTTTGCACTGACCCTGGCCCATTAGCGGTTGCTTTTCTGGCTGTGAACAAAATTTTGCTTCCTCTGGGACACCAGCGTCTGGTTCCATTTAGACCTTCAAATTGAAGTTAGAATGGAGGGAGAGACAGCGAGAGAGAACTAAAATTTGCTTTTAAGTCACCAAATTCACTGATTGTTGAAGGGATGGAGCCAATATTTTCAACACTTATGAAAGGCATGCGTAAGTTTTGTGTGAATTTTGACTTAAGATACATGGTAAGATTATTACACTGCAATCGGATCTAGGAGATTGCAGTGTAATAATTCCTTTTTTATAGTTTTGTTGCAGGACATAAAGCTTTTGCATGTCATAGAACCACACATTACATATTCTTTTCTTGAGTAAGGTTTTGAATTATATAGCAAGGTCATGGTAAATTAAATCTAAACAGGGCTGCCAACGTTGGGTGAGAGTTGGGAGTGAGAAATTGTGAGAGACCAAGCTCAAGGGAGCGTAGCGACCGAGCGGTGGGGGGTGAGGGTGTGGGTGGGAGGGGGGAGGGTGTGGGTGGATTGTGTCCACCTCCCATTGGTACGGACCTTTTGCATTTTTCAGCTTGAAATTGTGCAATCTGGTGCATACTGTAGCGAGTCTTTTAACTTACAGCAAAGAGGAGGATGACTGAACTTTGGTGCCTTCCCTCACAATGGGAAACTTTGATTCCGCTGTGTGGGGATGTTTATGTTAAAGTTTGTTGTGTACTGTGTTCTTTTTTTATTCATATGGCTGTATGGTGACCTCAAATTTCATTGTACCAGTTGGTGCATATTACAATAAATGTCTCTTGAATCTCTTGAATCTTGAATGCAATATTTATGCTTTAAATTGGATTACCTATGAATACGGTTAGGCTAAATTACATTCCTAATTACATTCCATAGTAGAGCTAGGCTCTGGTCAACAGGTCAAGAATGATCTTAGTATATTCATGTATGGAAATTAGATTATAATCAAACACTTGGCCCATAGATCGGATAGCAGTACATTTGGAAAGTGGAGATGGGATAGCAGTACATTTGGAAAATGGTGACATCATTAGACAAAGTCAGCATGGATTTACGAAAGGTAAATCATGTCTGACGAATCTTATAGAATTTTTTGAGGATGTAACTAGCAGAGTGGATAAGGGAGAACCAGTGGATGTGGTATATCTAGACTTTCAAAAGGCTTTTGACAAGGTCCCACATAAGAGATTAGTATACAAACTTAAAGCACACGATATTGGGGGTTCAGTATTGATGTGGATAGAGAACTGGCTGGCAGACAGGAAGCAAAGGGTAGGAGTAAACGGGTCCTTTTCAGAATGGCAGGCAGTGACTAGTGGGGTACCGCAAGGCTCAGTGCTGGGACCCCAGCTATTTACAATATATATTAATGATTTGGACGAGGGATTGAATGCAACATCTCCAAGATTGCGGATGACACTAAGCTGGGGGGTAGTGTTAGGTGTGAGGAGGATGCTAGGAGGCTGCAAGGTGACTTGGATAGGCTGGGTGAGTGGGCAAATGCATGGCAGATGCAGTATAATGTGGATAAATGTGAGGTTATCCACTTTGGTGGCAAAAACAGGAGGGTAGACTATTATCTTAATGGTGGCAAATTAGGAAAGGGGGAGATTCAACGAGACCTGGGTGTCATGGTACACCAATCATTGAAAGTAGGCATACAGGTGCAGCAGGCAGTGAAGAAAGCAAATGGTATGTTAGCATTCATAGCGAAAGGATTTGAGTATAGGAGCAGGGAAGTTCTACTGCAGTTGTACAGGGTCTTGGTGAGACCACACCTGGAGTATTGCGTGCAGTTTTGGTCTCCAAATCTGAGGAAGGACATTATTGCCATAGAGGGAGTGCAGAGAAGGTTCACCAGACTGATTCCTGGGATGTCAGGACTGTCTTATGAAGAAAGACTGGATAGACTTGGTTTTACTCTCTGGAATTTAGGAGATTAAGAGGGGATCTTATAGAAACTTACAAAATTCTTAAGGGGTTGGACAGGCTAGATGCAGGAAGATTGGTCCCGATGTTGGGGAAGTCCAGACAAGGGGTCACAACTTAAGGATAAGGGGGAAATCCTTTAAGACCGAGATGAGAAAGACTTTCTTCACACAGAGAGTGGTGAGTCTCTGGAACTCTCTGCCACAGAGGGTAGTTGAGGCCAGTTCATTGGCTATATTTAAGAGTGAGTTGGATGTGGCCCTTGTGGCTAAGGGGATCAGAGGGTATGGAGAGAAGGCAGGTACGGGATACTGAGTTGGATGATCAGCCATGATCATATTGAATGGCGGTGCAGGCTCGAAGGGCTGAATGGCCTACTCCTGCACCTATTTCTATGTTTCTATGTTTCTAGAAGGGGTACAGAGAAGGTTCACCAGACTGATTCCTGGGATGTCAGGACTTTCATATGAGGAAAGACTGGATAGACTTGGCTTGTACTCGCTAGAATTTAGAAGACTGAGGGGGGATCTTATAGAAACTTACAAAATTCTTAAGGGGTTGAATAGGCTAGATGCAGGAAGATTGTTCCCGATGTTGGGGAGGTCCAGAACAAGGCGTCACAGTCTAAGGATAAGGGGAATTCCTTTAGGACCGAGATGAGGAAAACCTTTTTCACACAGAGAGTGGTGAGTCTCTGGAATGATCTGCCACTGAAGGTAGTTGAGGCCAGTTCATTGGCTATATTTAAGAGGGAGTTAGATGTGGCTCTTGTGGCTGAAGGAATCAGGGGGTATGGAGAGAAGGCAGGTATAGGATACTGAGTTGGATGATCAGCCATGATCATATTGAATGGCGGTGCAGGCTCGAAGGGCCAAATGGCCTACTCCTGCACCTGTTTTCTATGTTGATCAACCTGGGTCTCACTGCACACCTGGGACTACTCATGACCCTGACTCGAGTTGCATATCTTCTCTCATTCCTGACCCTGAGTCCAGCCTTACACCTGGCCCCCTATTCTATCCTGATCATAGTTTCTTACCTGCTTAGGTTCCCAGTGCTGAACACTCCCATTGTCCCAGCTTTGACTGCACACCTAGTACTATTATAACCATATAACCACATAAGCATATAACAATTACAGCACGGAAACAGGCCCTCTCGGCCCTTCCAGTCCGTGCCGACCATTTGTTTTCCCCTAGTCCCATCTACAGACCATACCCCTCCATTCCCTTCACGTCCATATACCTATCCACTTTACTCTTAAATGTTAAAATCGATCCTGCCTCCACCACTTCTGCTGGAAGCTCATTCCACACAGCCATCACCCTCTGAGTAAAGAAGTTCCCCCTCACGTTACCCCAAAACTTCTGTCCCTTAATTCTCATGTCATTCCAGACCTTGACTCTGGATGCACACTTGGCCTTGCTCCTAGCCCCTCTGCACTGACAATATATCTGGCCCACACATAAAGCCCCATATCTGACCCCCTGGACTTAACCTATTATGTTCAAGTCCACAGGTGCTTATCTAATGCGGTAATCTTTTATGGGGCACTTCACAGACGACATGCTAGTTACTTTGTCAAAGAAGTCATCAATTGGTTGAACACAATTTCTGATCCATAAAATTATACTCACTCAGCTGTATAAGTATTCTGTTACCATTTCTTTCATTTTCCTAAAAAACTGTCCAGAAGTCATTTTCACCCCCAATATTTTCAGTATTTTGCTGTCTTACTGTCAGCTGGGACTTTTCCGAAATGCAAAGTACAATAACTATATATTTACACGATAATATTCTATTAAATGTGATCTTGTGAGTACATAATATTATCTGTAGTTTTCATACAACTATGATAAAAAGATCTTTGTTTTGATTGCACTTATCAACATGCATACATTATTATATTACAGTTAATATGTACCCAGGGCAAATTTTTGTTCCAATGCTCCCCATTCCCAATTACTTTTACATTGAAATGATTGAAATCGAAGTGAAGTTGAAATGTCATCAGAAAAATAAAACCTTCGGAATGGATGATATTCATTACGTGGTTGGTTGAAGGGCCTGTTTTCACACTGTATCAGTCTATGACTACATTATACCTCCACCATGCATGAATGCTTCAAAATCAAATGGTCGAGTTTTATTGCCATATACTCAAGAAACATAGAAAATTAGTGCAGCAATAGGCCATTTGGCCCTTCGAGCCAGCACTGCCATTCAATATGGTCATGGCTGTTTCATCTAAAATCAGTACCTCTTTCCTGTTTTTTCCCCATATCCCTTGATTTTGCTTGCCCCAAGAGTTAAATGTAATTCTCTCTTGAAAACATCCAGTGAATTGGCCTCCACCGCCATCTGTGGCAGAGAATTCCACAGATTCACAACTCTCTGTGTGAAGAAAGTTTGTCCTCGTCTCAGTCGTAACTGACCTACCCTTTATTCTAAAACTGTGACCCCTGGTTCTGAACTCCCCCAACATCGGGAACATTTTTCCTGCAGTTACAGTAAGTGAAAATCCAGCAGGCAAGTAGGATGCTTTCTCCAACCACCCCCATTTGAAGGCCACATCTTCCACCGCTTCTACCCAGTGCTTTGTATTTACTTCCAGCAGCCACCGGTTGTCCGCCAGGATGCACCGAGCCGCAGCCTGATCCATGCCGAGAATTTCTCACGACAGACCCTGAGAAATTTGTGATCAGCGTGAGAGCGCGAGAAGTTGGCGATATGCGTGATTCTCACGCTCATTGCGTGAGAGTTGGCAGCCCTGATCTATACCCCCCTCCCCCCCCCTCAAAGTCCAAATATTGCATTGATCAAATATTTTAATGGAATTAGTCAAGTAATTAATAGCGTAATATTAACAAAAATTTGATGGCGCAGTGGCAGAGCTGCTGCCTTATAGCACTGGAGACCGGTTTCGATTCTCACTGTGGATGCTGTCTATCTTAAGTTTGTACCTTCTCCCTGTGACTGCGTAGATTTCTCCGGGTGCTCCAATTTTCTCTCACATTCCAAAGACGTGCAGGGTTGTAGGTTAATTAGCTTCTGTACATTGATCCTAGCGTGAAGGATAGAACCAGTGTATGGGTGATCGCTGGTTAGCGTGGACTCAGTAGGCGGAAAGGCCTGTTTCCACGCTGTATCTCTAAACTAAACTAAACGTTATTCCTATACTCCAAATATAAAATGTGTGCAGTTTGGAAATATAACAGGTCAGTTCTATACTGGAGCATAACATGTTGATCGCAATTTTTGGAATTATGTCCATCTTCATCCTTGCTAGTTATAGTAGTTTAGTAAGGGTTTAAGTTTGTTATTGCCTCATGTACTGAGGTTCATTAAAAACGTTTGTTTAGCATGCTATCCAGTCAGATCAGATAATACTATACATCAACACTATCAAGTCAAACTCAAGTACAATAGATAGAGCAAAGGGAAGCACGCAGAGTGCAGAATATAGTTCTCAGCATTGTAGCGCAGCAGTTCCATTGACGTAGCCCAGTTTCTGCTGTGGGGTGGAGGTGAATCAGACATTTCTAAGACCCATTGCACTATTTTTGTATTTTAACTCACACATACTGTAACATATGTCACATGTGTGCTTTGGACTACTGATGTTTCTGTGAGACATGTAACATCAACATAAGTTGTTAAGTAGCCGTAAAGATAATAAAGGGTCACTAACCTGAAATGTTAACTTTGTTTATCTGTCCATAAATACTAACTGACATGCAGTTTTTTCAATATTTTCTATATTATTTCAGATTTCCAGATTGTGTAGTTCATTGATTTTTAGTAGAGTTAAGAAGTTCAAACAACCTACAGAATAACCTGATATGATTGGAAGCAATATGGGGGCCTGCGGAATGCACAAGTGATCAGAATTGGAGGATTGTGGAGTTCTCAGAGGATGTAGGACTAGAGAAAGTTGCAAGAATAAGAAAGGGTGTGACCATAAGAGAGCGAGATGAAAATATTAAATTTAACTTGTTGGGCAAGAAGAACAATATTTGTTAATGAGCACTGAGATGATAGGCGAACAGTGCATGTTGGCCAACTGGATAAAGTCAACATAGTTTTGCGGGGATTGTGGTTTATAGAGGATGGCTTATATAAAAATGTCACAAGAGCATATTGTTAATTAACTCTAAAGATGACTATTCAATAAATCAGTAATTTTTGGCAGCAGAACTGAAATGAATGTATGCAGGCTGAAGATTGTTTTTTTTTTACAATGTATTTTGAAGGAATGATGGCAGATTTTCAAGTCAGATTGTTGTGAGGCTTTGAGGAAAGCATGGTGATACCGGAAAAATGGTGTCCCCATGCTCCTGAAGCCCTTGTCCATTAGAGTTTGTAGTTGTGGACGGTAGATGATGTGGAGTAGGCTAGGCGAATAATTAAGTACAATATAACGCTGATAATCTGGCACAGTCAGGACTTTGGTGCTGTTGGACTAACAGATTCTCCAGGCTATTAGTTGGTATTTCTATTCCAACTGAAACACGCTTTTTTTAAAAATATATATTTTTATTAGAAGCATAAACACTTAATAGTAACACGATTTGTTTATCAATTACATTCATAGAAGCTTCTGTTCTTTTTATAGAATTTTGTAAGAGATAGAAATGAAAAGAAAGATCTATAAACTAATAGAAAGGAAGGGATAATGAAAAAAAAAGAGAAAAAAAAACAAACAAAAACAAATTTCCAATAATGGTTGTGGAGATAGGTCCGTAGATTATAAGGCGTAGTTATTCATCCAAACCTGAGCTCAGGTTTCAGTCCAGCTTATGTGTTGAACTCTTTTAAAAAAATTAACATATGTAGACCATATTCTAACAAATAACTTTGGTTTGTCAATTAAGACAAATCTATTTTTTTCCAAATGTAAGGTCTCAGACATTTCTGCAATCCACATTTTAATTGTGGGGGATGTTGAATTTTTCCAAAATCTTAGTATTAATTTTTTCCCAGTAATTATACTGTAATCAAGAAAAGTTCTTTGATTTGTTGTGTTTTATACTTTGTTCTGAAACACGCTTTTAATTAACTTTTTTTAGATGTTACACAGAAATATAATAACCTATATATATATATATATATATATAGTGAGCCAGATAGGTTTAAAGGGAGCACAGAACTAGTGCCCTGGTTTGACCAAGATGGCGCCTAACCCAGGCAAATATTTGACTGCTAGCCACAGACGCAGATCTACAAACTCATCTTACAATCGCTCCACACTCTTAAATCTCTATTCCTACAGCAACATTTCTTACTTTAACTATGATCTTCTTAAACTCCTCTTGGACTTTACTGGTTTTACCTTGCACTAATCGTTATTCCCTTATCATGTATCTGAAAAACGGTAAATGGATTGATTGTAATCATGTATTGTCTTTCTGCTGGCTGGTTAGCACGCAACAAAAAGCTTTTCACTGTACCTGGGTACACGTGACAATAAACTAAACTGAATGGTAAGTGAAAAGGGCATGCTTTAACTGGGGTCTAATGAATCGAAATAGAGCTTGAGGTCTGGGTCCACAGAAAGTAAAAAGGGGCCATGGGACCGGTGCCCCGCTGAAGCAAAGATGGACGGCCCAATGCCCCAGGAGGTAGAATCAGAGCATGGGAGCCAGGGCCACTGTGAGTGGGAAGGGAGAATGGCAAACATTGTCCATTGACACAGGTGCTGAGTCATTGGGATTTCCGAATTGTCATGTAGAAGATTATTGGAGATTTACTGTAAATTTTATAGATGACCTACATTGAGCTTCTTGAGTGTAGGTGGTGTTGGTAATGGAAGCATGAAGCTGTCATAAAGGCCAAAGATAATGGCTTCATTTTTCCCCTAAATGCAGGAATTACAAAGCATCCAGGACTGGATGCTGGTAAACGGTTTGACAGCATCAGGGACAAGAGAAGGGGGCAATAACTGGAACCAATAATGGCAATCTAGATCTATTCAGAATGGATTCCACCAACTTTTTGTCTGCATGAAACAGAGGAAATTATAACATTTAATTTGCTATTTGGAAAATAAAAAGTGTGGACATGAAAAACTGCTTCAGCATTGAAAAAACAACATTTTTTCACCTTTTATATAAAGCTTAGGAAGAAGATAACTTATTTTCCTTAGTTTCGAATGTGATTATTCAGGTTATTAAGTGTTGGTCGATATTAAAATAGATGACCCCTTGCCCCGACAGTTCACTTAACTCAATGGGCTAAATGACTGTTTTTTGTCCCCACAAAACTTGAATTTAGTTAAAATATTGTACCGTGCTTTGAAACATTCGCAACTTTTTGAACATTCTGGATTTTCACTAAAATGAACTGCACTCATTTTAGATAACACATACACACTAAATGTTTGTGCTATTTTCTAACCCCTTCCCTACTAATCTTGGCATTGCATCAGCCAACTATTGCAACTTTAGCAGGCCCAGGCTCATTACATCAGATTTTATTTAACCTTCACTGAAGTACTTGATCTCTTGTATGTCCAGAACCCCGTCATGATAGAGTTTGTCAATTAGAGCTTCTCAAAAACTGTATTCTTTAGCACTGTACTACATTCCTCTGGTATTTTGGGACACATCCCATTGTCTCCATTGCTATTAATTTTCCTTCATTTCATGCACCTGCCAAGATAACTCAAATAATTTCTACCTCCTGATGGTGTGTGGCCAGCGAGAGAATCTGTAGACCACATGACCATTCTTCACATACACTGCTGATGGATCATTTAAGGAACACCCCTAAACCAGGGACTTGAGTCAATGGTGATCAATGGCCTTGTCACTATCCTTTAACAATTATCAGAAACAAGGCTATTCTTTAAACGCTGGTGCTAATATAAAGACGCTAATATGAAATTAATCTCTTTTGAAGGAAGTGTCAGAAAATTGTTGGTCATTTAATCTGGATGTAAGGCAAGGCGTCTTGAAAGAGAGAAATTACGTTTCTATTTTGTCATTGTTTAGGGCAGTTTGAGATCAAGAAGGAGGAGGTGTTGGTGATCTTAAAGAGCATTATGGTGTATAAAACCCCAGGGCCTGATGGGACCTATCCCAGGTTATTGGATTAGGTAACATGGTGGCCCAGCAGTAGAGTTGCTGTCTTACAACGCCAGAGACCCGGGTTTGATCCTGACTACGGGTTCTATCTGTATGGAGTCTGTACATTCACCCCGTGACCGCGTGGGTTTCCAAAGACGTACAGGTTTTTGTAGGTTAATTTGGTAAAATTCGGTAAAAATTGTCAATTGTCCTTGTGGTGTAGAGTAGCGCTAGTGTACGGGAATCACCGGTCGATGCGGAGTCGATGAGCCAAAAGGCCTGTTTCTGCGCTGTATCTCTAAACTAAAGAAAACTATTGAGGGAGTCAAGAGTGTTTAATTGTTATATGTCCCGGATAGAACAATGACATTCTTACTTGCTGCAGCACAACAGAATGAGTAATAATAATAAATAACTGGACTAAGTGGAACCCGTTGGGTCCTAATCACACGAGAGGCCTGGTCCCCCCCAACGAAACCCATTCCCCAACGCAATATTCCACCCCTCACCTGTTCCCCCAACGCAACCCGTTCCCCCAAAGGTGGGGAGGTGGAGGGAGGTGGGGGAGGGGGGGAGCGAGGGAGTGGGTGTGTGGGGAAGGAGGGGTGTGTGGGGAGGGGTGTGGTCGCAGCAGACGCAGCTCGCACTCGAGAGTTTTAGTAATAGTATAGATTACCAGATAGACTCGAGAGTTTGAGTAATAGTATAGATATCACGAAAACTCAGGGAAAAAAAGAACAAACAATAACTGCAATAATAATAATAATAATAGTCTATTGTAGTTCATAGCTTATGAGGTTGTAGTGTTTAATAGCCTGATGGCTGTAGGGAAGAAGCTGTTCCTGGACCTGGATGCTACAGTTCTCAGGCTCCTGTACCTTCTTTCTGATGGCAATGGTGAAATGAGTGTGTGGCCAGGATGGTGTGGTGATGATGGTGTTGGCTGCCTTTGAGGCAGTGGCTATGATAGATCCCTTCGATGGTGGTGAGGTCAGAGCCGGTGATGGACTGGGCAGTGGTCACAACTTTTTGCAGTCTTTTCCGCTCCTGGACGTTCAAGTTGCTGAACCAGGCCACGATGCAACCAGTCAGTATGCTCTCTACTGTACACCTGCAGAAGTTCAAGAGAATCTTCTTTGTCATACCAAATCTTCATAATCTTCTCAGGAGGCACTGATGTGCTTTCTTTATGATTGCATGAGTGTGCTGGGTCCAGGAAAGTTCGACGGAAATATTCACGCCCAGGAATTTGACATTTTTGACACTCTCCACCATAGTCCCATTGATGTAAACAGAATTGTGGGACCTCAACCTTCCTCTTCCAAAGTCCACAATCAGTTATTTGGCTTTCCTGATATTGAGAGCCAGGTTGTTGTGCTGGCACCATATGGTCAGTCGGTCGATCTCACTTCTATTCTCTGACTCATCACCATTTGTAATTCGCCCCACAACGGTGGTGTCGTCAGGGAACTTGAAAATGGAGTTTGCACTGTGTCCGGCTACACAGTCATGAGTATAGAATGAGTAGAGCAGGGGGCTGAGCACACAGCCTTGAGGTGCTCCTGTACTGATTGTTACTGAGGATGTGTTTCTGCCAATTCGAACAGACTGTGGTCTGTGGATGAGGAAGTCGGGGATCCAATTGCAGAGGGATGCGCAGAGACCCAGTTCCGTGAGTTTCGTAACCAGCTTGGAGAGGATGATGGTATTAAACGCCGAGCTGTAGTCTATAAACAACAGCCTGACGTAAGTGGTTTTATTGTCCAAGTGGTCCAGTGTGGAGTGGAGAGCCAGTAAGATCGCATCCTCCATGGACCTATTGTGACGGTGGGCGAACTGTAGTGGGTCGAGGTTCTTATTGAGTTAGTAATTGATATGCACCATAACCCACCTCTCAAAGCGGTTCACCACCACGGACGTTAGTACCACTGGTCGATAGTCATTAAGGCACATCACCTTACTCTTCT
The DNA here is from genome assembly GCA_035221665.1 of Okamejei kenojei. Lineage (NCBI taxonomy): Eukaryota > Metazoa > Chordata > Chondrichthyes > Rajiformes > Rajidae > Okamejei > Okamejei kenojei. The sequence continues at coordinate 21,933,051 of CM069131.1, forward strand.
TGTGCACCGGTATTATTGATGCCCTCTTAAAGCAGGAGGGAACCTCAGGCCTCAGCAGTGAGAGGTTCTGCACAGGTTTTGAGAACTCGACCGGGTATACCATCAGGTCCAGGTAAGAGAGTAGTGTGCCCAGAGAGTAGAATGCAGGGGCTTTTGTTACCTCTCCAGTCCCGGATGACTGGAGATTAGCCATCGTGTTCCTTTGTTTACAAAGGAAAGTAGAGATAATTTACTCTGATTCAGAAGAATATGGGCTGCGGAGGAACAGTCAGCAAGGCTTTGTCAGCGAGAGGTCATGCCTTCAAAACTTGATTGAGATTTTTTGAGCAGGTGGCGAAGTTGATCAATAAAGGAGCACTGCGCTACAAACATTGATGAAACAATGAACTGTCTTGATTGCATTAGGGACTTTGGGATATTGTTTTGCACTAATATTATTTTATTTTAATATATTGAATTTTCTTTTGTTTATTATGTTACCTATCTGTTTACAGATCTGTTAAGCTACTGCAAATAAGAATTTTAATGTTCCTTTTTCGGTACATATGGCAATTAAATGCTTTTGATGAGGGTAGGAAAGTGGAGGAGATCAACATGGATTTTAGTAAGGCATTTGATAAAGTCCCCCATGGTAGGCTGATCCAGAAGATTATGATGCACAGAATCCGTGATGACTTAGCCATTTGAATTAAGAACTGGTTTCCTCATAGAAGAGGGTTATGGTGGAAGGGTATTATTCTGGCTGGACATCTGTGACCAGTGGAGTTCCACAGGGAACTCTGGTGGGACCTTCATTGTTTGTGATATATATAAACGACTTGGACATAAATGTAGATGGGCTGATTAGTAAGTTTGCAGATGGCACCGAAATTGGTGGAGTTGTGGACTTTGAGGTAGGCTGTTATAATATATAGCGGGATATAGATCAACATTGCTTTACAGTGGGATCATGGAGTCCAAGACCAAATCTCCCTGAGAGTGACACACAAGTAGATAGTGATAGAGAAGACTATGGTATAATTCCCTTTATTGGTTGGGGCTTTGAGTATAAGAGTCAGGGAGTCATGGTGCAGCTTTATAAGACAATGGTTGCGCCGGGATGGCTGGTCGGCATGGATTCAGTGGGCTGAAGGGCCTGTTTCTGTGCTGTATCTCTAGATTAAATTAAAAAAATAGAGGAAATTGTCTCTAAGGAGAGGTTGACAAATTTGGATTTTTTTCCTCTGGAATATCGGAGGTTGAGGGGAAGCCTTACAGAAGTATATACAATTATGAGAGGCAGAAATAGGGTAGGTATCAGAACATTTTCCAGGGTGGAAATGTCTAGTCATAGCTTTAAGGTGAGAAGGGCAAAGTTTATACAAGATGTGCAGGGCGAGATTTCAAAACAGAGAGTGGTGAATTCCTGAAATACACTGCCAAAGATGGTGGTAGAGGCAGATTCTGTGGTGGTATTTAAGAGACTTTTAATAGGCACAGGGATGGAATGGAGGGATATGGATCATGTGCATGCAGATAAGATTAGTTTAATTTGGCATTATGTTCTATACGGACATTATAGGCCAAAGGACCTGTTCTACATTTAGCATTAAATTGAATAAAAAGATAAACCGTAAAGAATCAACCACGTAGATTTGCCACATTGATTATATCTCAAAGATATTTAAATGGTACTTGAGAGAAATCCCACATCTTGAAATAAATAAAATAATTATTTTTTCATCCATCAGCAGCGGCAATAAAATCTGTCATTGCTTTCTGGATGAGTGGCACAGCTCAAAGATTAATGTAAAATATAAAATAATATTTGAACTGAAATAGAAGCCATCTAAATCAAAATATTGTTTGCAGAGCTAACCAGACTCTTATTATGCTGTGATGTATTTCAGTTTTCAAAGGACCCAAGTGTGCCAGTTTACATGGCAATCATTGTTTCAAATGCCCCCTGATTATAGACAAACAAACATACTTTTAACAATTTTAAAGATCTATTTGTAGTAGTTTCCAATTTTGGTAAATCATTTTCTCAAGTTTTATATTATCAGAATAACAATTAAATTTTCACAGCCTGCATATTTATGAGGACCTTTAGAGATTAGTTTTTTTTATGTACAAATCTTTTCTAATTCAATTAAGATTTTTGAATTAGCATGCTGTGATTTGTACTCGTTTCATTCCTTAATTTTGGCCCATTCAACCAGCCTCTATTTTATCATAAATGAACATCAGTAAATGTAGTTGTTCAATAGTGTTAGTGAACTGTGTTAGCAGAATGAAGGTTAAAATAGTAAGATTAAATGAGAACTTACCAGTTTGAAGTTTGATCTTTATTTTATGAGGAGTTGCGATGAGGGATTTCGTGAAGACCCCGCCATGCACACATGCACGACATTCTTCAAAGCAGAGGTGTGGAATCACAGAACTCCCCAGAAATAAACTCATATAGTAAGATTGAAGAGTCTCTATTTACCAGCTGACCTTATAGTAGAGGGTTGGGAGCGGAGGGCACAAAATCCCTCATCGCAACTCCTCAGAAAATGAAGCTCAAACGTCAAACTGGTAAGTTCTCATTTAATCTTACTATTTCATTTTGGAGTCACGTGAGTGACTTTGTGAAGATTTCAAAGCTCTGTGATTACATGCCCTGGATCACGTCCATGCCCACACACTGCCGTAATACGGATGGAGGAAGTATGTTAACCTATTTCAGACTTGAACAAGCTGAAAAATAATAGCATTATTGTTAATACAAGAATAAACCCCTGAACTCGGGGACAAACGTTTAGGGAACAGCACTTAAAACTGACTCCGCAAACATTGCGGGAGCGGCCACAGGTTAGTTATGAAATCACTGAAATGTAGTTTCACTGGCCCAGCCCGCTATTGCGAGAACATGATCCATGAACACCTCCATGGTCCTCGCCGCTGATGTGGATGCAGCCCTGGTAGAATGACATTTTAAAATGTTTAGAGTCTTACCTGCTGCACCGAATACCACCTTGAGCCATCTGGAGATAGTCTGCACCGTCACCCTGTGACGTGGGTTTCCATAGCTGATAACAGATCCGCCTCCATATTCCTGATGACCATTTTCAGACCTGTAGTCGCAGGTCTGTGTAGTTTAAGCAACTCTTTTATAAAGAAGTTACTTTATTATGGGTCGATCATTCTATCCAGGTTTAATTCCTGTAGAGTCTGGACCCGTTGTGCTGTGTTCAGTGCCATTACCATCACCAATTTAAAGGTGAGTAAGTCCAGTGGTAAATCCGTCATAGGCGACCAGCTCCTGAGTAGGGTCAACACCACCCTTATATCTCAGGTAATATAATATCATGGTCGGGGAGGGATGGATAGAACATATCCCTCATAGTTTGGATACCAGCTGGTGAGATCCCACTCCAATGTCGAGATAGGATGACAGTGCACTCCTGGCACTGAATACAGCACTGTACTGAGGGACTCATCATAATGAAGACCCGTGAGGATGCCAGCACATTGCAGATATGTAGGTGGTCTTGGTCCGACTACAGAAACCTCCCATTTCCTTATGGAGGTGAGGTACTGCTCCCTAGTGGACTCACTCTGCACGATGCTATATGGCGTCCATGGTCCTTTATGTTGCAGAAACTGGTTGTGTTTTCTGCAACACCTGACTGATGAAGCAGAATGGGGAAAGCATAGAAATCCATTTCCCCCAATGTAGTGAGAACTCGTCCATCGTCACTGCCCCAGGATCTGGTTCTCAAGAGACACATATTGGTATCTAATGGTTCAACCTGGACGCAAGGAGGTCAATATCTGGTGTACCATATTAGGCTATAATTTTAGCAAATATTCGGAGGTTCAACATCCACTTGGTTGTCGTTATTAAATATTAGTGACCTGGTGTCCACCACTATATTGAGCTTAACCAGAAAGTACATAGCTGATATCCAAATATTTCTTTCAATGCACCAGAGCCAAATTATATTTTTCCAATTCATCACAAGATATTGACCTGTTACCACCCATAAGGTTTAAATATGCCACCTCAGTGGTATTATTTTGAAGATGGACATACGTATGCTGCAGATTAGTGCATTAAGCCCACAGCCCGTGACATGCTCCCAGCATTTCTGAACACTCAATTTATGCCTTGATTGGCGGCTGCATAGGCCTGTAAAAAATGTCCAGCATTTGCTTTTAATGCCGAGATTTTGCTCTTTGCAAGCTTTGATAGTGTAACGGCCCAATTATGTAGCTAGAATGTAGCTACAAGTTTACCAATTACCTTAGCAGCATATCTAATAGTCGATTTCCTGGCGCAAGCAAGGCTGTTACATGCCTCTATAATGTCTATCGCTTTGTTCCCTGGGATAGTGACAATCAGCACCCATGTATCCCAGAATGTATGTAACCTCTCTCCTACTTGTGAGGTTATACATGCAGCCACTTCCTAGAGAACCAGACCCCCTACCTCCATGGCTACCGGCGGGCCTGTCGTTCTGCTTCCTGGTGTTCCGTTGAATTGTGTTGAGGTGCTGCTGATGTGTAGGTCCTTACTGGTCTTTCAGGTGGCCCGAGGTCTTGCATATGATGTTTGCCTGCGCACTGCCGCCCTGCTGGAGGGAGGTGGGTTATTAACCCGACTGCCTCCGCCTCCTAATCCAGGTCCTTGACCTGTATGGGCAGGTCCTCACTGAACAGCTGTCTCGGTGGTGGCGTCGCAGATGCCTTGTACAACCCCGCAAATATGGGGTTTAGGAGTCGGTTAAATGGCGATATATCGGGAAGCATTAACTTCATGACTAATATCGCAAGAGCATCCTCCTGCTCTGCCGTCACTTCCGTACCGTCAACCGACCTGGCAAAGGCAGTAATCCCCGGCGTCAGCAATTTCTGGATCTTTTGTAACTTCAGCTCCTGTGCCCTTATCCCGGGACTGTTGTTGCCCCAGATGGGCGTGTTGACTGTCGGTACATTCAACGATATGCCGTTGTTTGGGCCTTGTATTTGTTGATCGCCTTGGTAAGGACCTGTTCCTGCAGCTGGTGTGTGGTGAGGTAGTCTATGCTAGCCCCTAATATGGGCTGCAAAAGGCTGACCTGAGTGCTTCGGCTGGGCGAACTTGGAGACCACATTCAGCAGTTCCTCCTGGGTTTTCTCAGGTACTACAGGTTCCTGCTCCACCCTACTTACGTGTCAGCCAGCTGCTGATCCGTGGCATTCCCCACCAATGACGGGGACATGCTGGGTGGCCCAGCCGCATGTCTCCAGGACTGGAGGACATCTGCTGGGACATCTGGTCCAGCTGCAGAGATTGTGCTCTAGGATACGCTCCATCATGCGCTCCATCCGAGCCATGCGACCGCCGCCGCATCTGCGGACGACAAGTCGACTTCCTCAGGTTCTGGAGAATCCCTGAGGCTTCTGTCATCGCCCGCACCTCGTCGAGGTGATAAAAAGGGCGCCTAGACAGGATTTCGCTGCCTGCTGCTTCTGCGTGGCTAAGCGACTCCCGCGAGGACCTGCCGCTGGTCCGCCGTCTTCCGGACGGAGGCGGCCCGCTAGTCTGATAAGACATGAGCGGTGATGAGTCGGTCCCGGCCGCCGAAGCGTGGTACCCCGACGTCCGCGCGGGCTTGCCGCCTGTCCTCCTAGGGACAAAGGCGACGTTTGGTCACGTCCTGCCACTAAAGGGGGGGTGTGGTGACCGAGATGAGACTACACCGGCCTGCAATCTGGCAGGCTCCCCCGGTGGTGAGTCTGTGTCCTCCTAGGGACAAAGGCAACGTACGGTCACGTCCTGCCGCTAAAGGGGGGGTGTGGTGACCAAGATGAGAATACACCGGCCTGCAATCTGGCAGGTTCCCCCGGTAGTGGGTCTGTGTCCTCCTTTGGGACAAAGGCAATGTTCGGTCACATCTTGCCGCTAAAGGGGGTTTCGGTGACCGAGATGAGACTACACTGGCCCGCGATCTGGCAGGCTCCCCCGGTGGTGAGTCTGTGCCGGCCGCACATGCGGGGCTTGCAGACCCAGGCCTCAATCCTTCACCGGTCCGCGAACTGGCGCCTGCTCCGGTGGAAAGTCGACCCCGGCTCCTACAGCGGGGCTTCACCGACTATTGTGCGATTCTTCCCCTGGTCCTCCCTCTGGTGACCTGCATAGTTGGGGAGAGAGAACGTGCCGCCAAGCGGATAACACGCTTACGCACCTTTGCTCCACTGTCCCTATGCTTAGGTGACAGTGGTAGGGAGTCAGGGTCTTGCCTACCCTGCTCCTGCACGGTGCTCCTACCACTTTACGGCTCCATGGCCAGCCGTGGTGGAGAATCGGGTCCTGGCTGCGCAGGGCTCCCCGGTTTCTGCGTTCTTATCCCGGCCCGCAGAGCGGGCGCTGCCGAAGTTGCTGGCAGCTCCGGGAATAGTGGGCGCTGACTCGCATCCGAAATCCCATGGCCCCGGGAGGCATACTTCGATGCCTTCATCCTGGTCTCCCATCCATTGTTTCTGTAAGCAAAGTCTAGTACAGAAGCTAAACAACTCAAGGTTAGTATCTTACCTGAGGGTCTTCATGAGCTTCCGGTGGAGGAGCGCACTCTCTCCCCCCCCCCCCCCCCCACCTCTATAGGGTAGCATAGCCGTTAGTCCACGGTATTCCTGCGGCCTGCGGCGTTGAGTCGGAGCTCCTGCTCTGCCTTCCCGGATCCTCCTTGACAACGGTCTTGCCCAACTTCCGGGTAGCGTTGCCGTCAGCCTGTGGTGACCCTGCGGGCTGCGGTGTAGATTCGGGCTGCCGCTCTGCCGTCACTGCCTGCGAACGGCGAGTGTGAGCCCGGACCCTACCGGGTCAACGAGCTGCCCAACCTGCCCGGTGTAAGTAAAACCGTCAGCCCACAGAGTCCTTGCGGGCTGCGGTGTAGAGTCGGGGCTGCCCTGCAAGCCCCACTACCTGGTTAATTTAGACAGCCCGCAGTATCCTTGCAGGCTGTGGTGTAGAGTCGGGGCTGCTGCTCTGCCGTCGCTCACTGCGCACGGCGAGCCTGCAAGCCCCACTCCCTGGTTGATGCCGACAGCCCGCAGTATCCTTGCGGGCTGCGGTGTAGAGTCGGGCTGCCTCTGCCGTCCCTCCGACTGGCGAGTGTGAACCCGGACCCACCTGGGTCAACGGGCTCTTCCCGACTCCAGTCTGTTAGTGCCGCCACTGACTGCCCGCATCCCGCCGTCCGCAGTCAGTGCCAAAGCGGCCTGGAGTACTCTGAGAACAGAGTCCCTAAAATGAAAAAAGGACTGTAGGTTAGTTTTTTCTTACCTGCCGGACCCTGCAGCACTGCCTGTCGCTCGCATGCGGTCGACGATATGTAGCGCATGCGTGCCTGGCGGGGTCTTCACGAAGTCACTCACGTGACTCCGAAATGAAATCCAATTCCAAACACATAATCTGCACCAGTACCTTCAGCAAAGTACAAGAGTAATCTGTTGTTTTGCTATTACAGTTAAATAACTTCACAATTATTTTTTTGAGACGAAAATGTGAAGCAATGTTCACATTCACATTAACAAATGTTTAAATATAGATGGCTAAGAATTTTCACATTTAATTTTAAACATCCTGGTCCTGCGCATTCAAACATTCCAGCCTGAAATACTAACACCAGATTTACTTGATTTGATTGCTTACTGTATATGGACTCATCTCCCAAAATATCTTGAGATCTTACTGTTGCAGTCACACATTTCCACCCATTCCCAGCTTTGCAATTAGACAGATTCCCTTGCTCCTACCTATGTTTCCAAGGACTAATGCAGCCAGACCTATCCTCACCTTCCCAACCTCTACTATAAGGGTCTCACCAACACCAAGGCTTACCATCATTTCACCCAATACATGGCAGCACTCACTCCCTGAGAACTACTAGCAAGAACTATCTACTGACACAAGGGCTGGCAGCTGGAATGATGAGCTCAATGGAGAGCTCAGAAGAACAACAAATTCCCTGTTGGATCTTCCGATCACAACAGCTGGTGGGAATAAGAAGCTCACAAGATTGCCACCAATCAAATGCTTTTTTAAAAAATCCCTGAAGTCCAAGAAATAAAAAGATTCTTCATTAGGAAAGAAAATTTAGTTTAATTTAGTTTAATCTTGTCCTGTGTATTTGATTCAGAGATACTGCGTGGAAACAGAACCTTCGGCCCACCGAGTCCACACCGACCAGCAATCCCCGTACACCAAAAGATTGGAGTGTTTTAGATTCATTAACGGGAATGGGAATTTTGTGAAAGCCTAGCTACCTTTTATTATTTTAGATTGAGAGAGTTTCAATTTCCCTATTCTTCTGAGCCACAACCAGTATCGACAGGTTTCAGTACAATATCAGGAATAGAGAAGGGTCTTGCTAAATTATACAGTGCTCCAAAAAGATCCTTCTGGTTCCACACTTCAGTTCAACTGTAAAGTGTGCCATGCAAAGCCAGGATATCATTCGAACAAATTGAAATGGCTAATCTCCATTTCCTAATGGCAAACATATTTGAAACCTTTTCTTAAGAAATTCTTGAAAAGCGGCACCACATGTAAAAAATAATAAGTCAAAAGCTAAAAGATAAAACTGTTGCATTGTTCAATATATTGTTTGCACCAGTTTCTTGACTCTTAATGGATTATATTACACAGTAAAGGTGTTTTGAATGATTATTTTTTGTCAGTCGTGCTCTTTAATGACTCCTTGATTTTACTTAGGTGCGCAGTGGATCACCATCTTAGGGACTCCACTGGCAATCTGACCATACTTTGTTCAGAGTCAAATACTTGGAATAAGTCATCAGGAAGAATAATCAAGATAACAAGGGGAAAAGATTATGGTAATTGCAAATCTCAAAACATAATTATATTTTTGAACAGCTGCTCGTAAATTTGACATTGATGTACTGGAAATGTAAAAAAAAGATTATAACTTCTTTGTTATTGTTAAAATTACAAACAGTGCATTAAAGAATGATTCTACCCTAAAATAATTACATGGAAAATCCAGGAAAAGCAATTGTATTTCTGATATGTATCATCTGGCTAACATTTCTTGTCGTTTTAAATGCTAGTTTTTGTCTTCCAGAAATAGAGCCTCCAGCAGTTGAATTCAAATCATCCAGCCACAGTCCTTTAGTGGGCGGCTTCATATACAGAGGATGCCAGTCCAGAAGACTATTTGGAAACTACATTTTCGGAGATCGAAATGGGTATGCCAATAATTTTCGATGAAGTCATCCACACAGTTATCTGGTATTTGTTTGCCACTGAACTAAATGCTGCAAGCAAATAAAAATCACTTCAGTGATGAAGAATCTTCTAGGTTCATTGGGCAAAGAAGAGTATGTTCATCTGAATTATACCAGGGCTAAAATAATTAAACTATGAGAATAGACTACACTGATTAGGCTTGTGCTCTCATTTGTACAAATGATGTGATGGAACTGTTTTCCAAGATTAAAGAAATTGACACAGTAGTTGAAGCAAAACTATTACCTGATGTCCAAAGCAAGTTGATAGGAAGCTACTACATCGCACTCACCACCAAGAACCTATTTACATTAATTCTACACTGATCCCACTTTTTTTTCCTCATATTCCCATCATCTCCATCAAATTTTATCACCCACTTAACAGGGGGAACATAAAATTGACTATTTTCTCTGCCTGAGATGTTTAGAACCAGTGTCACTATTTCAAACTAAGAACATAAGGAATCAATGCAGTTGTAGGTCTTTTGGACCCTTATGATTGCTCTGTTGCTCAATAAGACCATGACTGAACATTTCCCTCGACACCAGTTACCCGCACCAGTATCATGTCTCTTGATTCTCCTCATAATTAGAAGATCACAAAAGCATTTATGACTGTATTAAAAATAATTGTTCAATTAGAGGGTAATGGATCTTTGGAAATCTCTTCCCAGGGCTTAGCAACTGAGTATTTTCAAGACACATTAAGATTTGTGGTTATTAGTGGAATCAAGGGGCATGGCTTAGCATAGGAAAGCACCATAGTGACAGGCCGTAAATCTTTTAAGCAGGAAAGATGCAGAGAAGATTTTTGAGGATGTTACCAGAACTTGAGGGCCTAAGCTATAGGGAGAGATAGGGTAGGCTAGCTTATTCCTCGGAGTCCAGGAGGATGAGGAGTTACCTTTGCCAATAACGTGTTTTTCTGCCTGTGTCTTTCCAGCATTTTCTGCTACAATTTCAATTTTCCAGCAAGTGCATTTTGTTAATTTTCAGCTATTGAAAGGTAATGTTTAGTTGTATGAAGTTAACAACATGGTAAACTTTGCCATAATCACTAATTATCAAGCTATCTCAACCAATAAGCCAATTTTAACCATAGTAATCTTGTGGTTGCCATCCGTCCAACTGCGAGAGATGATGGTGGCTTTGGTGTTGTCCTGCTCGGAGCGGGAAATGTTTCATCTGTGGTTGCTAGGTCTATCCTTGCCTGGCTGACCCTCCCACAGCATCTACAGGTGAAGTTGTCTCTGGTTGTTGGATTGAGGAGCATGTTGCTGTTGATCATTTTGTGGCATTGGCGCCTGGCCTGCGTGGGTCTTGAGCCCCATGCTGTTCTGCTGCTTCATACCCACTGGAGGTCCTTTCTCCACCTCCCCCAGACCTCAGACATACCTTATTGACTGGGCGCTGCCCAGGTTGAGGCGGGCAATAACTAACCAGTAGGACCTGATGATTCTTCCCACCGTTGGACTCCCTGTGCCATTCCAGTTAGACCTGTAACCTGTAACTGCAACCTCCCATGAATTTCTTTCCTCAACAAGGATGAAGCTTCATCTCCATTTGATTGGCCGCAAGTCTGGGCAGATAATTGAAAACACAGATTTGCCCAGCATCTGCATTCCCCTCTCGACCCGATAGACTGATTCCAGAGGAACAGCATTGTTGTTATATCTGGGGTCTACTTGGTCGCAGGAGTTGCCAGAAGGTGAATGCACGAGGGATCCGCTGACCACCTGTAGGGACCAGCTCCAGTGCTTGGTTCTCCTGAACCTTGTCCACAAGACAATGTTGTGCTATTTGACCCATTGCTGAGAGCTGGTTGATGGACGCTAGGGCGTGTCCACATGCCTGTGGGCCTACATGTTGCATCCCTGGGGGCCAACGTTCCTCCGAGATCCCCACGCAGTGATGCAGAGACTGAATTAGTTTTCTTCGAAATGTAGAGATCTGAGAAGAGCTGAAATTGAACTCTACAAAACTTATAAGAGGCTTGGAGAAAAAGAACAGGAAGGACCTTGTTTTAAAGAAGGAACTGCAGATGCTGGAGAATCGAGGGTACACAAAAAGCTGGAGAAACTCAGCGGGTGCAGCAGCATCTAAGGAGCGAAGGAGATAGGCGACGTTTCGGGTCGAGACCCTTCTTCAGACTGGTCAGGGATCAGGGAAACGAGAGATATAGACGGTGATGTGGAGAGATAAGGAACAATGAGTGAAAGATATGCAAAAAAGTATCGGTGATAAAGGGAACAAGCCATTGTAAGCTGTTTGTGGTGTGAAAACGAGAAGCTGGTGCGACTGGGGTGGGGGAGGGAGATAGAGGGAATGCAGGGCCCGAGGGCTGAGGGAGAGGTGGGAAGGGGAGGAGACAGCAAGGGTTAACAGAATTGAGAAAATTCAATATTCAAGCCCAAAGGATGCAAAGCTCCCCTGACCAAGAGATTGATCACTAGCAGATATAATTTCATGTTACAAAGTTTAGAGTTGAATTGTTAAAATAAATGCCCATGCAAATATCTGTGAGTGGTGTGAGACCCACTGTCTGAGAGGCTAGTAAAGGCAAAGATCTTCATGTTGAAAAGATGCCCAGATGATTATTTGAAAGCAGTAACCTAGGGGAGCTGTGAAGTGGGAGTTACCCAAATAAATCTACGTCTGACCAACATTGACAAAAAAGGCTAAATGTGTTGGAGTCATATCCATGCTGACAGAGTTGCTAGCCTCATTTGCCTGAGCTTTGGCCATATCCCTCTGAACCCTTCCAATTCGTGTACCCATCTTTTAAGTGTCATAATTGTACCCGTCTTTACCACTTCCACTAACAGCTCGTTCCAATATTCAGCTGTTTTTTTAAGAGCTTGGATGAAGTGTTAATTTCACATGCCACCATATCTATATCAGTTGGCTGAATGTATCATAGGTTGTAAGGGAATTATCAGGGGACCATTTTTCTGCCTGAATAATTCAGAGAACGTGAGTTCAAATCCCACTGTTGTAGTTTGAGAATGTAATAGTTTTAAATAAATGGAATTTAGCACAAGGTAATATTGAAGTCCTATTATTGAAGTGGTAATCTGGATGCCTGGACTAATGATCTGGTGCGTAAATTCAAAATCCCACGACAACATATGATGAATTTAAATTAATATCAGAAAATTAATTAAATAACTAGCTTTAATGGAAATGTTAGCGTCAATATAATAATTATGAAATTATCAGTTTGTCGTAAAAACCCAATTGGTTCAGTAATTCAGTAATGTGGCATTCATTTGCCCTATAAATAATTCCAGTCCCATACCAATTTTAACAAACTTTATGGAACGTAAATACGTAAATACGCAAGCTAATACTTTTAAGCATCTCTAAACTCTGCCTTCACAGCCTAGCTATTTACTTTTCACCATAGAAAAATTGATAAGCCAAATAGCTCTTTAAGATTACTATAGGTCTGGTAATAGTTTCTCATATCTTTTTGCGCCTGGCTTTCACGCTGCTTTCTGGAATGTAGTGGCACTTATTCACTCTTTGATGCTGAGCTACATAATATGATTTTGACAATCTCTGTGAAGTGAGTGATTTTGTATTACGTTTTGCAAACTGGATTACCACTTTGGATGTTCTTTTCCTTTCTCAGATACAGCAATCATGAGGTTGAGATTTTGTTTTTTTTTCAGTATGTGCTTTGAAAGTTGTACTTGTTCTAAGAAACATAGAATAAGGAATGGTTGTTTACAAGTAGTATATGTAGGAGTGTCTCTACATGATGTTGTGAATGCTGAAGTCCTTTTGACAAGACATTTACTCCGGCAAGGTTAAGTTGAACAGCCACATAAATGTCCACTTGGTTACTAGTAATTGAAAACAATGGGAAGTTTTCATGTACCATGAAATCCCTCAGCAGTATTTTTCACCAATTTTGTTCAACACAAATGCAGTAATATGCTGCCATTTATGTCAATTCAGATGTTCACAGCAATATCAATGACAGGAATAGTTGGTGCAGTTATTTATCTGTGTCTCTTACATACAACTATTTTTTTTGATTTGTTTTTTGGGGGGGATGTGGGACAAGGCCATTTAAAAGAAAATGGTTAACAACCCTCTTGAACTTCTGCATCCTTTCTGGTGCACACAGTGCCACTGGAAGGATGTTTTAGGATTTGGATCCAGTAGTGTTGAGGGAATGTATTTCCAAGTCAGAATGGTGTATGGCTTGGAGGAGAACCCGCAGGAGGTGGTGCCCCCATGCATCTGTCCTCCTTAGATCTAGAGATTATGTTAGGAGGAACTGACAGAGTTGTGTCAGTTTAGTTTAGTTTACAGGTACAGCATGGAAACAGGCCCTTTGGCCCAATGAGTCAGCGCTGGCCATGACCACCCATGCACTAGTTCCATCCTACACACTAGCAACAATTTACAGAGACCAAGTAACCTACAAACCTGCGCATCTTTGGAAGGTGGGGGGAAACCGGAGCACTCGGAGATAACCCATGCAGTCACAGAGAGAATGTACCAACTGCGTACAGATATCACCCGTAGTCCAGATCGAAACCGGATCTCTGCCGCTGTAGGGCAGCAATTCTACTGCTGCGTCGCTGTGCTGCCCTATGTAGCTGAATAACTGTATTGTATTTGTAGGTGGCACTCTCAGTTTGTGAGGCAGTAATCGGGAAATGAATAACAGGGTGTTGATAGAACAGCAATCACTGTAGTTTTTCCTTCTTGAAGCACATTCACTTTTATTTCACTAGGACCTCTTAATTCCACACTGCATTGGTGAGCTGTCACTCTCATCCCACCTATCCAATCCCATTCTTTGTTCCATATCTGAATGAAGTTTGTGTTGAGATCTGGAACCATGGTCCTGGCAAAGGGAGCTAGAGTTGGTACTTTGTTCTTGGTGCTGCGCTTGGTACCTTCAGTGCTCTTTCCATGTGTTGGCAAAGAACACTGATTCAGTAGCAGATGGAAGAGATTAAAAAAGTAATCTGGAGGAGGTTTTGTTGCCGATATTTGACCTTTGATATGTTACGTGGTAGGATCCGAAAGCAATGTAAAAGACTCTCAATACCACACTCTCCTAACTATGTCTCAATACGCTGCCCCTGCAGGCGGGACAGAAGTACCTAAGGATTGTGACTGAGGAGTTGGGCACAATTGTCAGATATTATTCTGTGAGCAACTCAGCAGGCCACACACTATCTCTGGGTAGAAGGAATGGGTGACGTTTCGGGTTGAGACCCTTCTTCGGACTTTTCGACCCAAAACGTCACTCATTCCTTCTATCCCAGTGGTTCTTAACCTTTTTGGCATACGTACGCGCATAGGCGAACAAAATACTCTATGTGGTATTTACCTTTGTTAAGTTCCTAAAAATGGGCTCAACAAATGGATATGATATTTATGACCATGTCCCCCGGTAAAGCCCCAAACAACCCGACCCCCAGGTTAAGAACCACTGTTCTATCCAAAGGTGCTGCCAGTCCCGCTGAGTTGCTCCAGCATTTTGCGTCTATCTTTGGTTTAAACCAGCATCTGCAGTTCCTTCCTACATTATTATGCAAGCATGGTTTTGTCAGGCTGACTGGTCTGCCAATGTAGTTGCTTGTCCCCAGATGTTTGTGAGGTAGCCATTGCAGGGTTCATGTCACCTGCTCAGAAAAGATTTAATCTCACTGCAGAAAACTCCTCCTTGGTAAATCTAACAATGAAGAGGGTGTTTTTTGCCACTATTTGTGTCCATACTTTCTATTACAGGCTCTGCCTATATAGTGCCTGCCATAAGCTTTTGTCTCTCCTGCCATGTGTTGTGAGGGGACATTAACAAGGATGGTGGATGAATGGAATTGCAAACAATATGGTCCAAGCAGGGAAAAGCAATAAGCCCAAGGCCACAAATATGCATGTCCGGAATATCCTTTGCTTTTCCATTTCCTGTCCACGGTCTGACAATAGGCAGGAGGTTAGAAAAGCTGATATAGTACGACCTTTGGAAGTGGAATCTTTAGGGCTGCACAGTGGTTTCAGTGCCAGAGACCCGGGTTAGATCCTGACTACGGGTGCTGTCTGCACGGAGTTGGTACATTCTCCCCATGACCTGCATGGATTTTCTCTGAGATCTTCGGTTTCTTCCCACACTCCAGAGACGTACAGGTTTGTAGGTTAATTGGCTTGGTATAAATGTAAATTGTCCCTAGTGTGTGTAGGGTAGTGTCAATGAGCGGGGATAGCCGGTTGTTGCGGTCAAAGGGCCTGTCTCCGCGGTGTACCTGTAAACGAAACTAAGTGGTTCTGGTGATCAAGATTGAGATAAGAGAAAGGGAAGTTTAATGATTGGGGATATGAGGGAGGAGCCATGATTTAGGAGGAAGGTCAGTAATCTGGTTCTGAGCAGCTGGACACGGGGGTTCTTTAACAGTTAGCACCACTGGATTATCGCCAAGTGGAGAACGTGTCAATTATGCCAACGATTTAACTCTCCGTCAATAACTGCAACCTTGTTTGTAACAATTATAGAGTGTGGTTACACTTGATCCAGATTTAGATTTTTTCTCAGTTTGAGTCCATTGGATAAAATAATGTCTGCTTAATGTTCCATTGTACGTCTTTTGGATTATTTGGGTGGAAATGTTATGCTTTTTGCTTTCACAACTATTCCGTTTTCCAAGCATGTGTTCTTCAAGTTGTAGCAGTTATTCAAAGGATCTGGGCGTCTTTGTTTATACTTGCAGCTTTGTGCCAGTATAATAGTAGTATTGATCTCATAACTATATAATGCTGCCAATATAAACACGAAGGAACCATAAAAACTGCTCTGAATGTGTTCAAAAAAACTTACCACCCAAGATCTGGCTTTTGGATGGCTTCAACCCAATACTGTGTAGGTGAGAACACCTGTGGAATTGAAATTGGCTTCAAAGTTTTCATGACACTCAGCAGCCCTTGCAACCATGTATTGATGCAGTTGGCAGTTAAACAAAAAATGATTGTAATGGTCTTTAATATCTGCAGAGCGCCAGTGAAATTTAGAATACAATTAAATACATCTGATTAAAATTATTGTGTTTATTCTTGCAATTAAAGATATGGATTTCCAATGCATTTGTAATTACCAGAGGAATTCATGACTTAAGTTTCAAGGGATTACAACTCATGTGCACATTGGTGCACAGAAACAATTGGTGTAAACACAGCTGAAAGAGGTGGAGTGTAAATTAATACCCAGTTGCACAGATGAATTAGCACTATGTTATAATGTAAGCAGACTTATTTGTGCCTCATTTGTTGACATGACTCTTTGGGATTGGATGGGGAATCACTGACGTTTTGTTCATGCGGTTATTAACATGATCTGTTTGACATTGCTGTGATTAAGTTTAGTTCCTAACTAGTATGAATTTATAGCTGTCGAGTGATTTAACATCGTTCAAATTTCCTTCTGCCAAAGAGTAACAGTTTAAAGACACCTTAGAAAAATTTCAGAGTCGTTTCAGAAGTCCATGTAAGATTGAGGGGGCTGCACTCAAAATATTTGCAAAGTTTATTTGTAATGACCCATATTTTTTGCATCTGATTTCAGGCAACTGATGAGCCTTCAACAAAGTCCTTTGAACAAGCAGTGGCAAGAACGAGCTTTGTGCCTTGGCAGTGGCACCACGTGCAAAAACTCACATAGCGGTCAGATCTCAGGAATGGTTTTGGGATTTGGAGAAGATGAGTTAGGTAATGAATGACCCTAATGTTTGTAACAATTAATGCTGTGAAATATCTTTCTCGTTTACTGGAAATGAACTTAATCAAATAAACAGAATTTCTTAAGAGTTTTACATTATGATCTAACCATCAATCAGAAAAAAAATGCTAATAGCAGCAAAATATTTTGATACCCTTATCATGTATTTGTTAAAATATAGCCTTATAAGACTACTTGCCTCCCAATATGCCACATATTCCATACTATTTTTTAGTCAGGGGGTGGTGAATCTGTGGAATTATTTGCCACAGAAGGCTGTAGAGGCCAAGTCAGTGGATATTTTTAAGGCTTAGATAGATAGATTCTTGATTAGTACGGGTGTCAGAGGTCATGGAGAGAAGGCAGGAGCATGGGGCTAGGAGGGAGAAATAGATCGGCCATGATTGAATGACGTAGACTTGATGGGCTGAATGGCCTAATTCTACTCCTATTCCTTATGTCCTTATTGATATACACTCTCCAGTTTATCTGGATTTGCTTCAACCATTCATGGTGCCTGCTATCTAGTCCATATGTAGAGGCTGGGGATTCAATTTCATCAATGAAAAATCAATTGATCTCAGATAAGGGTGTTGCTTTAAAACAAGGGAAACTTCCACCATGGCCAAGCTGTGCCAGAATCCTGTCAAACAAGAGAATCCTACTTTTATGGGTGACATGAACATCCTTGCAACATGTTTTATGCATTGCAAACTTGTTTTCAGGCATTGTGAGTGTTGTATTTTGCAACCTTCATCAGTTTGCACATAATTTGTGAAAGTATAGTGAGATCATATTGCAGAATATTTTATTCTGGAATGAGATCAAGAATTAATGGACCATGTCAGTGCTTGGCAGGTTTTTACAAGTTTTATGATGTGGTGAATCATCACATATGTATCTGCTGAAAATAATTGGCCACTGCGTTTTGATTTCACAGATTAGTCCGCTTGAAGCAGCTGTGAATTGGTCTTTAGCACGATGATCTCACTGAATAATTATGGGCATGTCAGCTTCTATTTCTAACAAATTGCAATTATGTAATGTACATTTTTTTTCACATTCACCATGTACCTAAAACAACATATTTTCAGGCTCTGGTCTAAATCATATATATTAACGAAGAGCGTCTTTATCAGAACATTACAGAACCTTTGCTTTCTCCTTATTTTTTCTTCTTTATAAAACTTTCCAGATATTGCTGTTCACACTTTTTTTTTTGTCCAATTTTCCTTCCTTTGGTGTATATACTTTATTTCAATACTGTTATCGCAAATGAAACCTTTTTAAGACAGATTTCAATTTGGATGATTTTTAGCCATTTAATAATTGTCCATGTTAGTAATAGCAGTTTTGACATTTTAGTCTACATAAAATTAAGTTTGTTTTTGAGGGAACAGAAACACTGAAATATTTTCAAAGTGATACAAATGATGCATTTAAAGATAATAATATCAGACTGCGCAGGACTAATAATTGAGCATTTTCCAATTTGTGTTTGCAGGTGAGATCTATGTTGTAGCGAGCAGTAAAAGTGTGACGCAAGTACACAGTGGGAAGATCTACAAATTAATGGATCCAAAAAGGTAAAGCTGCAACAAATATTTGTGAAACATTTGCACTTAGATATTCTACCCTCTGGGTAGCAGGGGTCATGCAAATGCACTTCACAAATCCCTTTTGAACATAATTTTCATGCAAAAACAGCAAGTAGAAGTCTTACAGTATTTGCTAATAGGTAGAGGGACTAACCTTATGTAGTCTCCTTCACGAATGACCACAGTCCTCTGTTAATTAAAGTCTCATTGGAAACTGAAACTTTGAGTCTCAGCTTACTTTTCACTGAAGGCGGCAGGATGGAGAATAAGGCAGGCACAGACTATCTTATAATAATCGGTTCCATGGCACCTAAGACGGATACCCGGGGGAATTCATCAGCATGATTGGAACTTCACCCACCTCAAGGAATGCAGAATTTCTTAAGTGCAATATTGGAGAAATCTCATCAAGGGCAAAGGTTTCCATGGTTATCTAGTAGCTCAAGCAAGGTCTTTATGACCGAACTGGCTTGAATCCTTCTGTTGATCCCTGACTTACTTTGGCATGTATGTGTGTCTAAATTCACTGCATGTTAACTGTTGTCACTGCTGCATGCCCAGTGCATTAATGCAAGACAAGCAAGGATGCCCATGATACAATTTCATATGGCATTTGTAAAGAGTGCAAATAGTATCTCGTATCAATTTTACACTTCAAATCTATCGCACGGCAAATAAAAAGCTCGTGCTTCGTGATAACATTTCCCAGCCCGCAGTGTTCAGTTTATGTGCCACATGTTATTAATCTATTTCATAATATCTGCTTGCCAGCTCATATAAAGAATGAGTGAAAACAATGCTGACAGCACCATCAAACTCTTCAGTTATGGGGAAAAAGATCATCTCACATCTGTGTTTTGTTAACAACATTAGACATAGGTACAACAGATGTCATAGCTCCCAGAGTAACGTAACGAAACCTCAGAATTGCAAAACAAGGGTTAGATTTGAAAAAACATTTTACATTTTTAACATTTTGTATACATTTAATTTCAACTATTTAATTTGACAACCTTCAGTGAAGACTAATGTGAGTCTCTATTTAGTAATAGTCATGCAGTGTGGAAACAGGCCACTTCGGCCCAATTTGCCCACACCGGCCAACAATGTCCCAGCTACACTAGTCTCACTTGCCTGCGCTTGGACCATATTCCTCCAAACCTGTCCTATCCATGTACCCTTTCTAACTGTTTCTTAAACAATGGGATAGTCCCAGCCTCAACTACCTCCTCTGGCAGCTTGTTCCATACACCCACCGCCCTTTGTGTGAAAAAGTCACCTCTCAGATTCCTATTAAATCTTTTCCCCGTCACCTTAAACCTATGTGCTCTGGTCCTCGATTCCCCTATTCTGGGCAAAGGCTCTGTACATCTACCCGATCTATTCCTCTCATGATTTTGTACACCTCTATAAGATCTCCCCTCATCCTCCTGCGCTCCATGGAATAGAGACCCAGCCAACTCAACCTCTCCCTACAGCTCACACTCTCTAGTCCTGGCAACATCCTCGTAAATCTTTTCTGAACCCTTTCAAGCTTGACAATATCTTTCCTATTTAATTGTGTTAATGTTCTATCAATGCATTATAACATTATATCAATTGTGCTTGCGTCATATCTAAATGTCCGTTTCACTGCTAATTATCTTGTGTCCATAAAGCAATGAAGAAATAATTGGATTGACAGTAACTTTACTGGCTTTCACTTTCTTGGAAATTGGCAGGAAGATAATTTTGCCCTTTCATATCTGTTTGCATAATCTGATTCCTAGTCACAGTCTGAGGAAGTCCTGCTTTCTCAGGATCTTTCATTAACAAACATCTAAATGAGCGAAAAATGGCACAATCAGTGATGTGAACATTACAATGCAATAATTATTTTTCTCATAACTGATGCATAACTGATTTGAAGCAAATTTTGGGCAAAATAAAGTATAAGCGAAAATAATGACCCCCATTTTAGATGTGATTGTTTCAAAATGAAACGTTGGCTTGGATATAACAGAACATCATTATAATCACTTACAAACATAGTAGCATAAGTTGATAACTGTCAAGATAATGAAATCAACATTGCAATATTTGATAACGATGAAAGCATCACTGTGATCCAAATGTCATTGCAGTCTTGGAGTGAAAAAATTAGGTAGAATGGGAGTCATGGTGAAGTTATTCTTGGTCTGTGTGGAAATCAGGTGAGTTGATTTGAATGAGTGGTTGCCATCTCAGGGATGGAGTATAGGTCAGACTTAAGATTGGAGTGGCATTCCTTCATTATTGGGAGTTAAGAGAGGGCAGAAGGAGGATATGATCAAGAGCTGAGTGGGGAGTGGGTTCAGGTATTGAAAATTGGTGTGCTGCTTTCACGAGCTTCAGGGGTCAAATATATGGTTGAGAGTTGGGGAAGTCGGTTCTGTACATGCTGGGCCTCGATGCAAAGGTACGTAGAGGGACTAACCTTATGTAGCCTCCTTCAGGAATGGCTATAGTCCTCTGTTAAGGGCCTGTCCCACTTGGCGATTTTCTCGGTGACTGCCGGCGTCATTGACTGGCGTAGCAGGTCGCCGAAAGATTTTGAACATTTCAAATCCATTGGCGACAAAAAAAATGTTGCGACACTTGAGGAGACACCGCGCGTCAAACGTCATCACGCCGCGACTTTTTCAGTGACCTGATACGTCACTCAATGAAGCCGACGGTCGCCAAATAAATCGCAAAGTGGGACAGGCCCTTTAGCCCCTTAAAGTGATGAATAGGCCTATGATAGTGCAACGCATGTTTGCTGGAAAGTTGCTGCCTTGAGGAATGCCCATGATAAACTCTTACCCCAGAGGGACCACTCTTCACCTGCTGTAGCTGTCAGGCATGGCCATAGCCTGGGGCAGTTGATTGTGCTGTTACTACAAGAGACAGTGTACTATGTTTACATATTCGGTTGTGCTGCTGCAAGTAAGAATTTCATTGAGATATGACAATAAAACTCTCTTGACTCTTGGTGGGAATATCGATTTCCTGAAGTGGAACGTCACCCTCATGCTCTCTTATGGTAGAGAGCAGGCCGCAATACAATAAACCGTAAGGTATATTCACAGGTGAAGGGCAGGTCCATTCTGTACAAGTCAAACAATCCTGAGTGGTGTGAGGAAGCTTGGTATGATCGTTGCAAAACCATCAAGGATGCCAAGAGACAATACCGGGACAAACTTGACTCCCAGTATAATCATTTGGATACCAGCAGAATACTATAACTGGCTACAAAGTGAAGTCAGGAAACATCACTGGCGACAGTACTGCCCTATCTGATGAACAATGCTTACTATGCTCCCTTTGACCAGAAGGCCAATAGGGAGATAACATCCGTTTCATCAATTTCAAGTGTGCCTCTTCAGTGTTGCAGAAGTTAGATCAGCCTTCCTGAAGGTGAGCCCACGGAAATCAAATGGCCTGGATGGAATCCTTGGATGTGCCCTTAGAGACTGAGTGGACCAACTAGCGGGTGTATTCATGGACATCTTTAGTTTCTCCCAATGAGGTACGCCACCTGCTTCAAGAAGACCACCATCACCCCGGTGCTGAAGAAAAGCAAGATCTCATGCCTTAATGACTACCATCCAGTGACATACCTTGACAGCCACCATCAAGAAGTGCTTTGAAAGGCTGGTTATGAAACACATTAAATCCAGTCTCCCAAGCAGAATTGACCCACTGCTGTTTGCCTACCACCACAACAGGTCCATGGCTGATGCCATATCCGCAGCCTTACACTAATCCCTGGAGCACATGAATAAGAGAAACAACTATGTCAGACTTCTATTCATAAACCAGATCTCTGCTTTTAATACCATTATCACAGCCACGTTCAACACCAAACTTGTGGGACTTGGAGTCCGCACTCATCTCTGCAACTGGATCCTCGAATTTCTGCCCAACAGACCCCAATCAGTGAGGATAGGGGACAAATCATCCTCTACGATAATCCTCAACACTGGTGCTCCACAATCCATTCTCAGCCTCCTTCTTTATTGCTTATACACCCACGACTGTGCAGCCAAGTACATATCCAATTCACAAATTTGAGGACAACACCACCATTGTGGGCCGGATATCAAATAATGATGAGACGAAGTACAGGAAGGAGATGAAGAACCTTGTGACTTGATGTCGAGACATCAACCTTTCAATGTCAGCCAGACAAAAGAGATAGCGATCGACTTCAAGAAGCGAAATAGTACACAGATGGCACCAAAGTAGAGGTGGTTGAAAGCTTCAAGTTTCTTGGAGTAAATATCACCAGCAACTTGTGCTGGACTAGCCATATTGAAGCACTGGTCCTTTACGTCCTTACAAGGCTTATGACCTTTGCTAAGTCCCCAACAACTCTCACCAGCTTCTCCAGGTGTGCCTTAGAAAGCATTTTATCAGGATGCATCGCAACATGGTTTGGGAACTGCTCTAACTAAGACCACAAAATTGCAGAGAATTGCGGATGCAGCCCAGACCAACCTCCCTTCCATTGACTCCATCTACACTTCACTGTACCTTGGTACAGATACCAATAAATGCTATTTTACTGCTTCCATTTACACAAAATTATCAGTTGCGATCATGTTTATATCAAAGATATCTTAGTATCCTAGCTCTTCACATTGAGCTTTCCTTTAGATATTATTCTTTTAACTTTGATTATTGATGTTAAGCATCATTGACATGGCACTCAGCTTTCATGCTGTTGAAACCCAGTTTTATCCAGCCAAGCAGACATTTGGATCATGAGTGTGACTCTATTCCCCAGCCATAGAAAATGAAATGTAACATTATAAACACATTCAGCTGGTTCACAGCATCTACTCAAGAGGCAAATATCATAAAAGCAGTTTTAGTCTGGAGCTGAATGAGCTGCTTGAGAAGGTGAAAAAAGTAAACCCTTCAGATGATTTATGTTCCTTAAGGGCATAGGTGCTAACATCAGCTAAAATCATCAGCGGAGACATCTGTAATGAACTAGAAGATCCAACTCTTCCTTGGGGGTGTTTTTTTGTCAATTTTTGAAAATTCAACAGAATATTTTGTGGTTTGTGCATTTTTTAAATTCTCCAAATCACTTCAAGTCTGTCAAATTACATTTGGGAAATGTTGATAGAACCATTGAACAAAGCAATATGGGAAAATATGACCAAGAAAAGCAAGACCGCCTTTAGCTGGCTATTGCATTTTGGGAGTAATTTTAATGAAGTGGATTTTAATGATATGGATTTGATTTTGTAAGATTTCTTACTGTTTTCTGGATTGCTATTTGGAGGTGACGCAGAATTGAGGTTAAAAAAAGGGTATAATTTGCTCTCCTGAATTCTGTGC
This sequence comes from Okamejei kenojei, assembly GCA_035221665.1. Classification (NCBI taxonomy): domain Eukaryota; kingdom Metazoa; phylum Chordata; class Chondrichthyes; order Rajiformes; family Rajidae; genus Okamejei; species Okamejei kenojei. The sequence goes on from CM069131.1 coordinate 21,956,991, forward strand.
TGTGCTTTTCATTCTTTGTACCAATGATTTAGATAAAGTTCCATATCTAGTTCACAGTTTACGCTAAAGTTGGAGGGAATCTAGAAATTCGTTTCGTATCACATCGTTTGTGCAAAAATTTGGTATTTTTCCAAACGGGAGCTTGATAATCGCCGCTTCCAAATCAGTTAGCATCATTCTGAAATGCAACCAAACGCTTCAGAGCTTTGTTACTCTTGTGCTCTAGAAACAGAAAATAGGTGCAGGAGTAGGCCATTCGGCCCTTCGAGCCAGCATTGCAATTCAATATGATCATGGCTGATCATCCAGAATCTGTACCCTGTTGCTGCTTTCTCCCCATATCCCTTGATTACGTTAGCCCCAAGAGCTAAATCTAACTGTCTTGGTGAACCTAGATTGTTGATTCATACCGCAAACTTCATTTTAATCACCGTGGATTCAAATCTTATCTATTCAGATTTCAGAATTGAAATTTTAAGAGCCTCCACACAGAATCTCATAACTTGCGTAACAATTAACTTGGTGAACCTATGCTGCACTCCCTCTATAGCAAGAATGTCCTTCCACGAATTAGGAGACCAAAACTGCACACAATACTCCAGGTGAGGTCTCACCAGGGCCCTGTACAACTGCAGCAGGACCTCCCTGCTCCTATACTCAAATCCTCTCGCTATGAAGAGCCAACATGCCATTTGCTTTCACTGCTGGCAGTACCTGCATGCTCTCAGTGACTGATGTATTAGGACACCCAGGTCTCATTGTACTCCCCTTTTCTAATCTGACACCATTCAGATAATAATCTGCCTTCTTATTTTTGCCTCCAAAGTGGATAACCTCGCATTCATCCACATTATACTGCATCTGCCATGCATCCTCCCACTCACCCAACCTATCCAAGTCACATATCTGATGCTCATTCTATGTGGAGATGCAAGTGATGATGCTATACACCATTTAGTGTTTCTTCTGGAGTATTGCAGGTGAACTTGGACAAGTTGGCCTGAGATGCCGGAGACTGGTCACTACTGGAACTAATAGAACCTACTATAACACCACATGTATGTGAATCATTCATCCTAACGGTGGACACCACTGACAATCCTTGGATTTACTGTCCATCCCTAACGGCTCATGAACTGAAAAGACAGTGAACATCAGTAAATACACCGCAGAGGCGCATTTAGGCATGGCCAGGTAAACATGGCAGATGTCCTCTTTTGATTGACATATCCCAGTGATACTACCTGGCTCACATATTAACATGGAGCACTACAACCCAGGAACAGGCCCTTCAGCCCACAGTATCCCTGCCAAACATGATGCCACATCAAACTAATCTCCTCTGCCTTTACATGATCCATATCCCCCTTGCCTATCTAAAAGTCTCTTAAATGCCACAATCGTATCTGCCTCAACCACCACCCCAGGCAGCGCTTTCCAGGCATCTAACACTCTCTACATAAAAAGGCATGCCCTATACATCCCACCTACAGCTATGCAATCCAATCTTCAACATTTCCACCCTGAGAAAAATGTTCTGTATTTCGACTTTATCTATGCCTCTTATCATTTATACACATCGATCAGTTCACCTCTCTGCCTCTGGTGCTCCAGAGAAAACAATCCAAGTTTGTCCAACCTTTGCTTATGGCTAATACCCTTTAATTCAGGCAGCATTCTGGTAAATGTCTTCTACACCCTCACCAAAGCTTCCACTTCCTTCGTGTAACGGGACAACCAGAACTGTACACAATATTCCACGTGCAACATCCACGTGCAACAATATGATCCAACCAAAGTCCTATAAAGCCAATGCAATATGACTTCTCTGTGTGAAAAAAGTCTGACTGTTACATTCAATTCCCAGACTAATAAAGGCAAGCATACCATATGCCCTCTTCACCACTATCTACTTGTGATGCCACTTTCAGGGAGCTAAAGACTTGGACCACAGGATACTTCTTGGGATCCATCCATAGCCCCCTGAAAACATTGACCTGTATCAATGTTGGTAAGGATCTTCCCATTCACTGCATACTTTCCATTTACATTCAATCTCCTAAAGTGTAGCAGTTCATACTTGCTTGTCTACTCCAACTTCCATTTCTCTGCCCATCTTTGCAGCTGATCTATATTTCACTGTATACTTTGTAACTCAACCAATTTTGGTGTTAACTACAAATTTACATATTTATTCACACACACACACACACACACACACACACACACACACACACACACACACACACACACACACACACACACACACGTGTACACACACACACACACACACACACACACACACACACACACACACACACACACACACACACACACACACACACACACACACACACACCCCTCTCTTAATCTTCTGGGTCAGCCTATCAAGATATTATTATTTTCAATCTCTCCCTAAACCATAACTAGGTGATTAAGCGGAACTTGGGATGAAAGAGATTAATTTAAATATGTTGTACAGTAAATACCTAGTAGCTTTTACCCCTGTTTACAGTTGAGGGAGCATTATTTTTTAAACAATGAAAAGTGGTAGAAATACAAAATTCTGTGTGGAGCCTCTTAAATTTTCAATTCTCAAATCTAAATTTGAATAGATAAGAGTTGAATCCACGGTGATTAAAATGGAGTTTGCGGTATGAATCAACAATGATCTAGTGAACAGTGGAAAAGGCGGGAGGCGCTGACTGGCCTCCCCCTGTGCTTGTGATATTGTACTCTTTGTCTTGTCATACTAATTTACTTTTTATGCATCTGTCTTGCAGTTTCCCACATGCCTTTTTGTTAACTTGCAGTCTGTCCTATTACCCACTAACTCAAGTTCTTCTCTTCTTACTTTACAATGGCCTGGGTTTTCTTCTCTGCTACCTGACAAGGCTACTCCTCAATATTACGTTTTGAGGAGTATAACATTGGAGTTTATGGTGGGCTGCATAAACTTGGGCTGCAGTTGCCAGCTATCAGATATATTATCAACTTGACTCTTCTTGCTAAAATTCCAATAAATGCCATAGAATTTGTTTCAGGTTGTCTTAAACCCAAATCATTAAAATGCGAAGAGTTTGTATTTGTAACCTTAACATTTACCTATTATTTTGTTTTTGTAACCTTTAATGAAAATCGGATTGTAAGTGTTGTAACAGAACTCCTCTATTTGCAAGCAACCATAGAACTGGAAGCAATATTCTTCATGCAGCTACTGGACATTTTGCAGAAACAATAGATTTTCATCAATTTGTGGAAAGTAATCTTAGACCCCCCCCCCCCCCCCCCCCCCCCTCGGTTATGGCTGACAATGGGTGTCTCCAGGGTGTTATTCCCTATGTGGAGGATGCCTGCGCGTGACTTTGTTTAACATGGGGAGACTGGTGCACAGACAGCCACCCCGCGGTCCTTGACAGATCTGGGTCAGGATCCAGTGGCATGGAGTCCAAGACGACCGGAGACCCTTTTCTGCTGCGGCCTTCATCTGCATTCCCAGCCGTTGTGATGCTCCACTAAGGTCAGTCATCATCCTCCACCTGTTCCACCGTTGAGGCCTTGGTTGGATTGCTCTTTGTCAGAGACCTCCCCCTCGACCTTACCGCCATGGGTGGCCTTACCAGGAGCATAGCTCCAGACAGCATCGCCCTCAGGATCTCAGGTCCACACAAGCTTCTCCACCACGACAGGGTGCCAATCCAAGGAGAAGTAATCACATGTTAAAAATTAGCGAGAAACTAAATTTATCTTCCCTCACTCTGTTTAGTAACCTCGACTGGAACATTCACTTGCGTAGAATGAGCAGGAATAGGATTAAGGGCAGTGAAAAAAGATTCTGTCAAACTAGAGGCCCAACATTCACATAGGGAGCCTGCTAATCCATTCTCTGGCCACCACATAGAAAATCTACTTCTATAGGATACCATATGGATGCAGATGCCTGTAAAAATAATTAGCTTGTAGCAGTCGTTAAATGAAGAAAATGATTGGGAAATTTGGGAAAATAATTAAGTGTCTATTATGATTCTGAAAACCTGCAAGATCTGGGATGTGTCAGTAATTGGTGTGTTTCAATCCCAGTGCTTCTGCTCACACTATAGTAAACCACGCTCACCACGACTATCAGATTGGAGCAGTCACAGATCAGCTGTTGTCGCAGAGTTATTTTAAGATCTATTGAGATCGAATTGCAAACCTTTTTCTTTTGCGTATTTTCCGTGTGTGACATGGCTTACATTTAGACTCCGAACTAGTGAAGTAAAACGTTGATTTAATTTTTTTTTGTACAAGCAATTTGTGATACCATAGTTATGGGAAGGAGGTTATAAGACGTGTTCAATTAGAGTCTATAACTGCGTATGCCATGTTGCTCTAGTTCATGAACTACACTACTAGGTCATAAAGATGGAGAAGCCTCAGTGGTTGAGATTAATTCTTATCTTTACATGATCCTCCGTATTTATAGTTAGATCATTCCTTTTCTTGGGAAATCTCTGTACCTACTTGTATAAGACCATAGGGGCAGGACCTTGATTGTGGATAGGGGAAGTGTCGTGCGGAAACTGCCACTGACAAACAAATCTAATTTGGTAAAAATAGCCTATATTCAAGAGGAGTCTGAATTAAGCAATTAAAACAAGAAAGCGTGAAATGGGTGGCAACACAGCAAAATGAAGCTGCACTAATGACTGATGTATGCTGGGTTACAGGGGAACAAATGTTTTGCTGCATCCAAGGGGCATGCTATGTGAATGCTAGGTTAGAAAATATATAGTGCCTGCAAAAGGCCACATACAGGAATTTGTTTGAACCCACAAGAGAACATGTTACATGTTTTCTCTTGTTGTGGGGCAACCATAAATAATTAACACCATATTACATGTGCTGTTTCAAAAATAGTTGTAATATTGAATTTGCATCTTTCCAAAAAAAGAAGTAACTCTCGCAAAAGCATAGTTGTTAATGTTTACCATCTGGAAAAATCTTAAATCCCTCACCATCATTGTACACCATCATACAAAATGCATACAATTACAAGCAGAAGTTCATACTTCATTTTGTAATCTGTTGCATTAGAGCTCTAATGAGCCTGTCCCACTTAGGTGACGAGGCGACTGCAGGAGACTTTGCAGTCGCCACATGTTCGCAGGTGGTTGTCGGGGAGTCGCCTTCATGGTCGTGAGGTGTTTCCACATTTTGGGACCTTGTTGCGGCCGCATTATGGTCGCCGCGAATTTTTCAACATGTTTTCAACAACTAGAATGAAGTTGCCATGATGATTAGCGAGAATTCTCGAGCTGTAGGTGGGTCGCAAGGAGGTTCTAGTAGGTTGCCAGGAGGTCGAAGTTTCTCGGAGGCTCTCGTAGGTTGGAGCCAGTGCTGACCGGTGAATTTCATTGGCTCATTGGAGGAAAAAAAAGGAAAGCAGTAGTTTTCAGAACCAAGGAACCGACCGGTAATGGTAAATGTTTGCCGAACCTCATAGCTGTATATCTCTGGCTTCTTAAAAGTTGTCTCCCCTCCTTCTCCCCTCCTCTCCCCCCTCTTTTAAAGGACTTACCATACACTGTGCTTTAGCTGTCTTAATTACAGCGCCAACCTTCCTGTTCATCGTAGTGTGTGTCTGTATCACCTTGGCTTTGCACCGTGGGAATTTTTTAGACAGCACTCCCCTGCTTGCTCTGGCTTCTGCCTTTGCGATGTGTGTGTGTGTGTGTGTGTGTGTGTGTGTGTGTGTGTGTTCCACTCTGACAGTCACCTTTCCAGTTCCTGGTTTTTCAGGCGACTGCCGGCAGCTTGACAATCGCCGGCAGTCCGCTGAAAAATCGCCTAAGGGCAGAAATTCCTAAGGGAGAGAGGCACCATTTTAATTCATGGAATCAATTGGAATTGCTAAAGTAGAGGTGGTGAGGCAGATGTGGGAGCAGTCATACACATTCTGGCTGTACCATGACAGCACAAGGTACACCAAAGGGGAAACTGCAGATGCTGGAAATCTAACACATAAACTAAAATTGCTGGAAAATACTAAACAATCAATGGATGACCCGGCATGGGGGGAGGGGAGAACAAAGGGGGACCTGGCGCAGATAGTTTGTAACTTTGTTAGCAACTTATGTGGCGACTATTTACATACCTTGGATAGGCAAGCAAAGCATTTCACTGTGCCTTCTCACATGACCATAAAGTATTCTATTGCATTCCATGTTAGGCCGCATCTGAGGGAAGAAAAATAGTTCATGTTTCAGGTTGAAGACCCTTCATCAAAATATTACACAAAATAATTAGTGTTTGGTAGCAAAATTCTTGAACAATCTCCACCATGTACATCCAAGTGACGCAGAACCACGTATAGCTTGGGTTTATAAGGCACTCAAAAGCAAACGGTTCCCTATGAATTTTAATTAATGGTGAACATTGTAATCCTATCTCACACCCTTCACCCCCGTTTTCACTATTGCTTTAATCCAACAATGTCTCAGTTGTAAAATACACTCATGCTTTCAAATGCCTTGGTGATCGTACGCCTCCCAAGGTTTGTAACCAGCTGTAATTTCTGGATCCACACTTTGAATTACTGGCGCTCGTGCTTAAACTCTGCTATTCCCTCCTGAAATGATTCTGCCTTCTCTTCCCTCCCTTAAAACACTTAGGAGCCACCCTGACCAACCTTTTGGTCTTCTGAGCTTGTTCACTGTTTGCTGCTACAACTATGAATCTCCTTGGGACATTTTGCAACGTTAAGGGTATTTTATAAATTTGTTCGTTCATGGTGAGATGCCATAAGTAAATTATTTGCATTAAATCATGCCAATTAAGAAATCAATGGTGAAGAAGTCAGTCGTCTGATCCAAAGGAACAATTATTATGCACAGCAGAACAGGATTGCAACGAGCTGGACATGCTACAATGTCAGATAACAAACAATTCTTCCCAAATTGGATTGTGTGATTTGAGTTTGGCTGTATGAATAGGTTGTGCATTATGCCTAATACAGTCCTGTATCTGATTTCAAGAGGCTAGCTTGCCTGACCTTGGTTTTGTGCTCACTTTGCCCATGCTAGCGGGGTGGTCTGGAAATTGAAGTATCTGGAGGGTTACACTGGGACCTCACATTGCACTGTGCTGATCCATAGTAATGGGTTACAGTGGTGATGTGATGAGCATAATGTGCTACAGTGGCTGAAAGAGTGGCTGCTGTATTTTGGCTGCTTACTCAATCCTCCCGATTCCTACCTGCACTCCCCGCCTCCACCCACACCCTCCGGCCCCATAGATGACTAGTTGGAGTATTCCCAATTATTTTTTTCTTTAAGCTATTAATTAACAATATTTTTTCCCAGTAATATATATTTTTTTTAATGTTGTCCGCTTTATATAATGTTTGGCTATTCATTTGTCCTTGTGAATTAATATCATTATTCGTAAAGGATGACGTACTAAAATTAGCACCATGTTATGCTGAACTTAGTTAGTGAGCATAACATTGCCACAGATTGCTTATCTCAATTACTCAGCCACTCGCAAAAACCATTCCCTTAAGAGCTTTAATAATAATGTGTGTGTATTTCAACTTTCCAAACACTTAAACTAACTTCAGAGAACGGTAGTAGATTCTTGCTCTCTCCCGTGATAGATGTTACGTTGGTAAATTCCCACAGTGACTGTTGACCCAGCTGTTTGGTCAAGTGGCTTGTACAGCAGGTGTTGTTTTCATGGCCACCCTGATAGTAATACAAACTGTTTAGTATTTGTGCTGACCTTTGAGCTATTGCCATTGAGCAAGGCAGAGTGGGTATCATTTTTCAAAAGTGTCATAGCTGTTAAAGGCTGTAGACTAGAAGATGCCAGTACAGTATTAATCTCCTGCAAGTTTTAATTATAGTGTTCTGACACCAGAAATCATGCATTACTATTTTAATTTCCTTTTGCTACAGATACAGAGAAAAATATCCTCAGTTATTTTTACAAAGGAGAAATCTTTTCCACTGCCTTAACTAAACAAGATGAATGTTAGTGTAATTCTTCATATTACTTGCAATGATTTTCCTCTGCTAATCCTGGGCATTGGTTCAATATTTTCTCTATAAATATTTAATGATTGATGTAGTTCCCATAGTTGTACAAATGGACAACAATGTTGGTGGGTTGTGCAAACTGGGTGGCACAGTGGGTTGGACATTAACCTTTCAACTCTAGGTCCATATCCATCCTTGACTGATTGGAGAACATCATTTCTAAGTTAAGTTTACAGAGTGAATTCTTCATCGGTGGACTTGCAGAACAAAGGTTCACTAATTTGCCACTAATGGGAATTTTTTCGCTGCTTACACTGCCATGTACTTTAAGTTTCTGAGTCTGCTCGAGGCAATCTTAAGTACAAGAGTATCGGTCATTCCATTAAACTAGCCAAGCATTTTGCATTTAGGAACATGCACTGAACAATATCAAATTATACACAATATTACAACCTAGGGTTGTAACAATAGTTGAGGTTGTTGGAGAGAATGAACGGGACAGATAGAGGGCAAAACAAGCCTCACCCACATAACATAGCATAGTACTTCGATAGTCAGCGAAGCCACATCTCTTACCCAATACAGCCAAGACATCAAAACACGATCTTTTTCATAGTTTAAAATTTCAAAATTCTAAAGCGCTCTTTTACAAAAACCTAAATGTTTTTAAAAACCTTGAAGACTGAACATTCATTAGGCATTTGATAAAGAATACATTTGAAATGTTTTTGACTTGACAAGGATTTCATTTCCATTATTCTGTGTGTTTCAGAGGAGGAAATCAATCTTACCTTGAGCAAAAGGAGACAATGGCCATTTCTAGGCTATTTTATGAAACTCCTTCATTTGAAACGCCTTTCTGATTTGACACAATTTCCACATTGAACTGCACATGATAATGCTATCCTTGCCTACCTCTCATACTTCTGGCCTCCTGGGTTACTGATGAAGGCCCAAGCCCCAATAATCCAAGGTCTTCAATGGAAGCCTTGACATTCAAACCTCTCAGTCTCTGTCATAATCTTTATTGCAATGAAACTGAGTTCTCCTCACCAATCCTAATCTTCAGACTGCTCCTGGAAAGCCACTCTTCAAACCACCACAGGCCTTTCGGCTCACCGAGTCTGCACCCGTTCATTAGTTCTATGTTAACCCAGTTTCGCAAACCACCACACAGGTCCAATCCTTATATATTCGACCACTAATCCCATGCACCGACACCCCCCCCCCCCTCCCCCAAAACTGCAGCATGGGTCTGACTGATGGCCATCAGCATGGGTCTGACTGATGGCCATCTGAATGTAGCCTTACTCTCAATTCTCAGGAGGCACATTTTTATCTGCAGTTCAGAGTTGGGACTCACAGCCAAAGGCATTTTGCCGAAGTTACTACCCCATTAGAAACCAACATTAGATGCAATCCAGCAACAAATTACCCTTGCCCGTGCATGGAAATACCAAAGTAATTTTATCGACAATTTCCTGCAAAAATTGGGCCAGTGTCTATATGTCTGCCCCATATCTTTGCCCCATTTTGCAGACTGCCTACTGAAACTATGAGAAATGACCATGTACGAATGGGATGGCACAGAGACACGGATTTGTTCTGTGCCATCCCATCCTGCGCTAGAGACTCGGATTTGTTCCTGGCTATGGGGGCTGTCTGTACGGAGTTTATACGTTCTCCCTCGAACCACGTGGGTTTTCTCAGGTTGCTCCAGTTTCCTCCCACATTCTAAAGGCGTGTAGGTTTGTAGGTTAATTGGTTTCTAGTGTGTGGGATGCAAAACTGGGTTCACATAGAACTAATGAACGTGTGCGGACTCAATGAGCTGAAAGGCCTGTTTCCATGCTGTACATCTATACTAAACTAAATGTTGAATTGTTTTAAAGCAAGATTTTTTTTTAAAGTGATAAATTTCAATCTAGCTTTGATTGGGGTGTGGAATTGAATAAACTAATCCTAATATCAATATGAAATCAGAACATACTGCGTTTTAAATGAAATGGCACATGATAATTGTTTGAAATAGATTCTCAGGTTCCACCAACTGGCTGGACTGACCATAATACCTGCTGTTTGTGGATATTTATTCAGACGCAGGTGAATATATTTTAGTTCAGAACATGACACAGAATCATCGAGAGGCTTCTGATGTAAATTTACAGGATCAAATTAATTTCTATAGTGAAAGAAAATCATGGCTAATTAGATGGGGGAAAACCTCAAGATTTCTAAGATTCTGTCACACATGTCTGCTTATTTTTAACACAAACTGTCTGCCCCTCACTGAAACGTTCTTTGCAGAAGTACTTAAGTTAGAAATAATGTAAATCGAATGAATTAATTTGGCAGGTGGGCATGTACATTATCACACCAATTATCTTCAATAATTGTAATTCATAGCATGCTTCTTATTTATAAACGATATATAAATCAATATTTTTTAAACAAACTAAATCTGTGGTATTACAGAACATGCTGAAAATATTTAGTTCTATCGAGATAGAAACTATTGTTTTGAAATCAGATAAAGTTGTGAACATTTTCATATGCATATTATACAAAAAAGCAATTTTACCAGGGTTGGATCACACGAGTGATCTTTTCTGGGAGAAATCACACCCATCAGGAAATTAGGCGATTTCAAGCGTGATTTACCTGACCGTGTCTGATGTTTCGCTCAATGGATTGTTGCACTTATTGCTGCATGGTTTCTACCCTTCTGACATGAATTGGAGTTTTGGGTGAAACCTACAATCAGTTACAGAATGAGGTAGTATGGCCAACAATGAGGGATCTGTTAAAGGTCAGCACTGTGTCGTTAGCATCTTGCACACAGTATCTGCTAGTAAATACAAAGGTAGAAACTGCATTAGTCAATTATCCTCACTGTTCCCAGCCTTTTGTACAATGAGAGCCGCATGCTGTGATCTCAGCTCTCTTGAACACATCAAATCCCAGAGTGCTGTGAGGCCATTGGGTACCCGACCTGAGCTTTGGGAGTGGTTGGATCAGCCAGGACTTTATTCCTTGGAACGCAGGAGACTGAGGGATGATATTGTAGAGGTGTATAAAATCATGAGGCAAATAGAAATGCTGAATGCACGGAGACTTTATTGCAGAGTTGGGGAATCAAGAACTAGTGGGCATAGGTTTCATGCAAAAGGAGAAAGATTTAATAGGAACTTGAAGGCAGATTTTCACACAGAAGGTGGGGACTCTATGGAACGAGCTGCCAGAGGAAGTAGTTGAGGCTTATACAATAACAACATTTAAAAGACACCTGGAGAGGTACATGGATAGGAAAGTTCAAAGGGATATAGGCAAAACGTGAGCAAATGGGACTAGTTTAGATGGGGCATCTTGGTCGGCATGGACAAGTTGAACCAAAGGTTTTTTTCCTCATGCTGTGTGACTCTGGGGTAATTTGTGGCAGAGCTCAATTGGGGTAGATCATCACATAGGAGTTTCAAACCCACAGGAAATAAAAAAGGTATCCTTCCCCTGTGTTTTCCTCTGTAGTGGTTGCAGCTGCTCTGTGGCTGCCCGGGAGGGAGAACCTGTAAGGTTTGATGTTCTCCAAGTTGATCACGCTGTTCATGCTATTCCCAACAGGTTCAGATGTAAAACATGATCCTGCAATCTTGCATGCACATCACCTTAGCTCTGCTTTTATTTCATAAACTAAGGGTGTGGTCCTGATTTCTGCAGCCTGCCTCATTTGTAGCCCACCCACTTTTAATCTGCACCTTCTTTGAAACTATAACGCTGTAACATTATGTTCTGAACTCTAGTGTATTTTATCTTTGCACTGCCTGCTGTACTTGCGCATGGCTTGATTGTACCCATGTGTGGTATGTATTGACTGCAGAGCAGCAAGGATTTTTACTCTATCTTGGTACATGTGGCAATAATAAACCAACACCATATTTGCTGAATAATTGCGATGGTCAGAATAGATGACAGCATCAAATGGAGCATATATTTGGCACCTCAAAAAAGGATATTTTTTTAAATTACTGTTTTTTCTGTTTATTTCAACTTTTTTTGCATCTGATTTCTTCTAGCTAGCTTGCAACATCCCATTCCTGGGATTGGAGCTTTTGGATCAACTCTCAGGATAATTAATCATTTTAGTCCCCATTGGAATTCACAAGAAAGTATGAGATCCATAGGGGTCCATTCCATTTAAAATACTATAATTTTCACCCATTTTATGAAATAAAAAATTAACTTTCTAGATCTCTTTTCCAACTTGACCTAAATTCCTTTCTTGTGTAGTTGCCATAAAACTGTATTTTTGTGTCTGGTGAAACTTTATTTAACATTCTTCTATTCTATATCCTTTATATTGCTTGAAACAACACCATATATCTGTCTTTTTGTTATCAGACTGTATGTCCAGCACCCATTTACTTTAGATAAACATTAAAAACCAAATACACAATCTTTGGTTTCCACAACAAAGTCAAGTCTTGCACCACTGACTGTTTACCTCAGATTGATATTCCAACTCCACACCTTGGGAAGATATTTAGATCAATTTTCATATTATCAGCTTCTTTTGCTGCATCTTCATTCCATTTCCTCCTCAAATCCATGATTCTGACATGCCCTTTGTTACCCCAGTGTTTTACAGGATAGTCTTTCTCTCCTCCATCCGCCCCACCTATGCCACGTCTTCAAGCTTGCAATCATTACCATTCCATTCTCTTTTACATTTTGCCACTGACACATTGCCGCCCCTTATTAATGGGACTGGGTCGTGATAGAATGTTAAACTTTGCAAAAAGGATAGGAAATTGAGGAGTATAACTTATAACAGGGAGATCTTCCTTAAAGTTCAATGAGGAATAAAGAAACTTACAGCGTGTACAGACAAATAACATCTGAAGAATAATATCATTAAACATGAGCAATAGGAAGGCTTTTTATTTCCTGAAGGCAAGTAACCAAATTCTGTAGAACTGTAAAAAGAAGAGAGGATATCAATACTAAATTCAAATACATTTACGAGGTGTTTGAATATATACAATGGAAGTGCAGGGGATAGAACAATATGGATAATGTACAGGCAGATGAGTAGACGAAACGTCACCTATTCCTTCGCTCCATAGATGCTGCCTCACCCGCTGAGTTTCCCAGCATTTTTTGTCTACAGGCAGATGAGATCAGTTTAACTTGGCTTCATGTTCAGCACAAACATTGTGGGCCGAAGGGCTCATTCCTGCAATTTACTGTTCTGTTGTTCTATGTCCATCAAGTAATTTAGAAGCAGGTTCTGCAAGAATTTCATTTTAACCTCTTCTGGAGGGCATGGTAAACAGCTATGAATGTAAATGCAGGTTCATAACATAAGGTCATAAGTGATGGGAGCAGAATTAGGCCATTAGGCCCATCAAGTCTACTCTGCCATTCAATCATGGCTGATCTATCTCTCCCTCCTAACCCCATTTTCCTGCCTTCTCCCCATAACCCCTGAACATGCTTGTTAATTATTGTAAAGGCCGGCTGCATTACCCCTGTTTTCCTCATTGTTTCAGAATTCATCTGCCCCCATGTCCCTATCTGTTTAGGAGAGATTTTAGAATGATGAGAATATGAAAATGGCTATCATGTAAAGTAGGTAATTGAGGCTGATTGTGATGATGGATTTAATGAGATACTCATATGGGTTGGATTGAACGGCCAATCCTGAATATTCTGTAAACCCAATTAAGATAAAGTCAACTTAATAATATATCAAAACAAATGATCATGAATGCGGTCACTGTTTGGTGGCTCCAAAGCACGGCCATGCCAAGATAAGTAAAGTAATTTGCATTAATACAAGGGATTGCAGTGACTGTTTAAACTAAACCATTTGGTCACTTCCAGTGGTCAATCTGCATTTGGTATTGGTAGACAGGAAAGCACAAAGCTTGCACGGAAGATAAAAAGTAATGTGATCCTGTATGATTTACAATACTTTAAAAAATATGGTGTGGTACTTTTATCATGTATGCAAACTGTTTAGTCTGTTTTAAACATCTATAACTCTTCATACAAATGCCAGACATGATTTCCATTTAATAACGCAACTAGATTTATTTATTTTTTGCATAACTTAGCCATGAATCTCTGAGCATTATATCACTAAGCAAGGTTAGTGCCAGTCCACATACTCCAGAAGTCCATCAGTTTCATTCGGCTTCCATTTCGAGAATATGTTCAGTCTTACATTAAAATATATTGTTTTATACGTTTCCATTCCAGAATGCATGTTCTTTTATTATTGTATAATGTCATTATTTTTCATCATCAATCCATTATGTAACGTCTATTCAGTCTGTCTGAGATTTATTTAATACTGAGTCTAATTACATTCATATTGTAATATAACTTCCAAGCAATAACGTAGAAAATTACACTTGAGAAGCCACTATCGCATTTGAAATAAACTGAATAACCTTCTGTTAAAATAGCACGCAAAATAACATCTCAGATTACTACAGAAACCCAAGTTTGAAATGTTTGCATATGCATACTTGAAGTCTTTTTTAAGTCCTGAACTTACATTCAGCTGTTCACTGGTGTTTTTCCAATTGTATTTTGACACGGAAGTCCTCATATAGTTCAGAATTGCAGAGATTACCCATCGCATACAGAAGGAGAAACATTTGAAGTCCTGTGCCAGGGTAGAATTCTTTTCTATTCGCTCCAAAGGAAATTATTGCAAGGGTCCATGATATGAATATGTAACTTTAGTTATTAGTAATTGCTTGCATTTATTGACAATTCTTATTTTTTACTATTATGATCATATTTCAACATTTAATAATTTTAAACTGATTTTAACAGCCAACAATTGTCAAAATTGGAGGGTATGACTGTTTTAAGTTTCTTTCAGCTGTTTTGGAGTGGGACTAGTTGTTAGCATCTCATCTCTTGCTATTTTGACCAAAAATAACTATTCATCATAGAGGATCAGGTGAGCTTCTTTTGGCAGGTTCTGGCTGGGTTACGACATAATGTAAAGGTTCATAGGTTAGCGCCAAGCCCAAAAATGGTTCAACAATGCCTGCAAATTCTGAACATTGTCATACAGGCACAGTGTGTCCATTTGTGATTGTTTCATCCTTATAACAAATAGAGATTCAAAAGATAGTGATTGATCTGAATGATTGAATTGGTTCCGTCGATAATAGTGCCAGAGACCCAGGTTCAATCATGATCTGTGTTGGCTTTGGACTTTACTTTAGACTTCAGAGATACAGGACAGAAACAGGCCCTTCGGTTTGGTACGCGGCGACCAGCGATCACACTAACACTATCTTACATACTAAGGACAATTTACAATTTTACCGAAGCCAATTAACCTACAAACCTGCACGTCTTTGGAGAGAGGAGCACCTGGAGAAAACCCACACGGGTCACCGGGAGAACGTACAAACTTTGTACAGACAGCACCCATAGTCAGGATCGAACCTGGATCTGTGGTGCTGTAAGGCAGCAACTCTATCGTGCGCCACTGTGCCACCCTTGAGTTTGCACATTTGCCCTGTGTGTGACCACATTGATTTCTTCTGGGTGCTTTAGTTTCCTCCCACATTACAAAGACGTGTGAGTTGCTAGGTTAATTGGTCTCATTGTAAAATGGTCTCATTCTGTAGGTGAAAGGTAGAATCTATGAAGAGAATGTAGGGAGAATAAAAAATGGGATTAGTATAGGATTAAGTGTGTAAGGACGGTGGGCGTGGACTCATGGGCTGAAGGGCCTGTTTCTGCGATGTATCTATGACTATAAACCAGCAGAGATTTGACATAATACACTTTTTCACCAAACAGAATAAACATTTGTTATTATTTTTACTTTAAACCAGACCCTTGGTTCCAGAAGAATGTAAGAAATTAGTGTTGCCTCCACAACCATTGGCAGCAGAGTGCTCGCATCTGTGTAGAAATGGACATTGCACACCAACAGGAATATGCTGCTGTAATCCAGGCTGGGAAGGCGAATTCTGCAGAGAGGGTAGGTAGATTTTCTTTTATTTGTAAGCAAATCAGCAATGAATATAGAACAAATACTATAAGTGACATTGAACAATATTGGAAAGTGCAATTTATTGCTTTGTACAATTAAATGCCAAATCTTCCTATTCTACAATACTATATATCAATCATTTCAACATTATTTATATTTTTATACCAGTTCTAAAACAAAATTAAATTGCACACTCGATCGTGTCTGTCTATGCATAACGTATGCAATGGGAAGAAAACCTAAGTCACACTGCATCCTGACACTTCCATATAGTTTCAGTACTGATAACAACACAATAATGTCACTTCTCCTCAAAGCAGCAACAAATTATGTGTATGTCTGATTTTAAGAAACAGCTTTCAATTAATATCATATACATCTGAAATTGATGGTCAAAAGTGAGGCTTCCTTTTAGTGTTCCAAGTTCCAAGCATAAGGTAGAAGTGGCAAATTACTTCACTTCTAGTCTCAGAATTAACATCACATTCCATCTTAATGAGGTATTCATTACAGTCACAATCACAATAATACTTTATTAGCCAAGTATGTTTTGCAACATACGAGGAATTTAATTTGCCAAGTCAGTCATACAAATAAAAACCAATGGGACACAACAAAAACATTTTAACATAACCATCCACCACAGTGACTCATCCACATTCCTCACTGTGATGGAAGGCGAAAAAGCGTTCAAATCTCTTCACTTCTTAGCTCTCCCACGGTCGGGGGCCTTGAACCCTCCGTTGACGGGACAATCTTGATCCGTAGCCAGCGTTGTTTTGGCCCTCCGCCTCGGGGTGATCAGTTCCTGCATCGGGGGATGTCAGCTCCCCTACTCCGACGATCGGACCCCGCATCGGAGGCCTCTCCCGAGACTGCGAGCTCTCGATGTAAAGTCCGCAGATAGACACAAAATGCTGGAGTAAGTCAGCGGGTCAGGCATTTTCTATGGAAAAAATGGATAGGGGATAGTGACCCTTCTTCAGACCACCTCCAACAGAATCCCACCACTAGTCACATCTTCTCATCACCACCCCTACTGCAGAAACCGTTTGCTCCACATCTCCCTTTTTCACTCATCCCTTCTCACCCAAACCACACTCCCCAGGTCCTACCCCCTGCAACTCCTGTCCCTATAGCTCCTCTCTCCATCCGGGGACCCTCACAGTCCTTTCAGGTGAGGCAGAGATTCACTTGTACCTCCTCCAACGGCATCTATTGTATCGCTGGTCCAGGTGTGGGCTCCTATATATTGTCGAGACCAAGCGTAGTCTGGGCGATCGTTTCACTAAACACCTCCGTTCAGTCCCCCTTGGCCCAGCAACCTCCCAGTTGCCAAACATTTTAACTCCCCTTCCCATTTCTTTACCGACCTCTCTGTCCTGGGCCTTCTCCACTGTCAGAGTGAGGCCACATGCAAATTGGAGGAACAGCACCCCATATTTCACTTGGGCAGCTTTCAACCTAGTAGTATAAATGTTGATTTCTTTAATTTTAAGTAACCCCTGCATCCCCTCTCTGCTCCTCCCCATCCTAGTCATCCTGCCAGTTTTGTTGTTCACATCCATACATCCCTTCATTCTCACCTCTTCCACAGCCAGCAATGGACCATTGTGGGCTCCACCTTTCCTTGGTCATTGCTGCTGACTCACCTGTTCTGAACCTTTTCATTCCTCTATTTTCCCTCCTCCCTGACTCTCTGTCTGAAGAAGAGTTTCTACCCTGAAACGTCACCTATTTCTTTTCTCCAGGGTTGCTGCCTTACCCGCTGAGTTACTTCAGCATTTTGTATCTATTTTTGATCATCATTTTCCTATTTCTCATAAACTGACAATTTTAGAATAGAGGTTCCTGGCTGTAAAAAGCAAAGATTCTAATTCTAGGTACCGTGTGCTTATGTAGGAATTTTAAACAGTTCTGTTTCGGCTCATAAATCTGATCAGAATTCCGTTCGTTCTGGGAAAAGAATTTCGGAAAACAATTTTAACATTCAGTTCTATAACAGCAAACCTGAAACATAACATCTCTGCATAATCTCCTGGCGCCAGCATGGCATTTAAATGTGGCTTTTCACTTCAATGTTTTTGCCATTTGAGCTGCAGCTTGTAAAGTGAATTCTTGACTACTTGTTCTCGATGTTGGGGGAGTCCAGAACCAGGGGCCACAGTTTAAGAATAAGGAGTAAACCATTTAGAATGGAGATGAGGAAATACTTTTTCACACAGAGAGTCGCGAGTCTGTGGAATTCTCTGCCTCAGAGGGGGGTAGAGGCCAGTTCTCTGGATGCTTTCAAGGGAGAGTTAGATAGAGCTCTTAAAGATAGCGGAGTCAAGGGATATGGGGAAAAGGCAGGAACAGGGTACTGATTGTGGATGATCAGCCATGATCACATTAAATGGCGGTGCTGGCTCGAAGGGCCAAATGGCCTACTTCGGCACCTATTGTCTATTGCCTAAAGTAACAAATTTGCCGTTCTCAGCCTGAATTTTAGCACTGAAGGAATGGTAGTCAATATTCAATTTGTTGAAAACAGCCACTGCGAATCTATATTGTGCATTCTATTTCAATAAATATTTTTAAAATGGACATTTGGTCCAACGAGCCACCTTACCCTCCAACCCATAAACCGTCTGACACTCCTGATAGAAAATGGCACCCTCCATAGGCTGTCTGTTGTACCCACAGCATTATATAGCGTGGAAACAAGCCCTTCGGCCCAACTTACCTATGCTGACCAACATGCCCCATCTATATTAGTCCCACCTGCCTGCGTTTAGCCCATATCCCTCTAAATCTATCCAATCCTGTTTAACCCCTACAACCGTTTCACTGAACACTTGCACTCGGTCTGCCAAGGCCTTCTGGATATCCCCCTTGCTAACCATTTTAACTCTCCTTCTCATTCCTGTACTGACCTTTCTGTCCTCGGTCTCCTCCACTGCCAGAATGAGGCCACGCATAAACTGGAGGAACCGCATCTCATAATTCACGGGTAGCTCCGAAGCTATGAATATTGAAGTTGCCAATCTTTAGGTAACTACCTACAAACCGACCCCATCCTTATCCCCTCCCCTTCCTCTTGTGGTGCACCTAGACGTGCACCCATTTCTCCCCTCTCCCTTCCACTTTTATTCCTTTTTTTGGCTTCACAATTTCCATTTCTTTTATTATCTCACACCTTTTGTCTTTTCATCTCTGATCTTTATCCAACCATCTGCCTAGCAAACGCCTCTCCGCCCACCTGTATGTACCTATCATAGAAACTAGGTGCAGAAGGAGGCCATTCGGCCCTTTGAGCTAGCACTGCCATTCAATATGATCATGGCTGATAATCCTAAATCAGTACCCCGTTCCTGCTTTCTCCCCATATCCCTTGATTCCTTTAGCCCAAAGACCTATATCTAACTCTCTCTTGAAAACATCAAGTGAATTGGCCTCCACTGCCTTCTGTGGCAGAGAATTAAACACAATTCACAACTCTCTGGGTGAAAATGTTTTTCCTCATCTCAGTCCTAGATGCCTAACCCTTTTTCTTAAACTGTGACTCCTGGTTCTGGACTCCCCCAACATTGGTAATTTTTTTCCTGCATCTAGCCTGTCCAATCCCTTAAGAATTGTATATGTTTCTATAAGATAGCCTCTCATCCTTCTAAATTCCAGTGAATATAAACCCAGTCAACCAATTCTTTCATCATATGTCAGTCCCGTCATTCTGGGAATTAGCCTGGTGAACCTACGCTGCACTCCCTCAATAGCAAAAATGCCCTTCCTCAAATTAGGAGACCAAAACTAAAAACAATACTCCAGGTGTGGTCTCGCCAGGGCCCTGTAAACTGCATTAGGACCTCCTTGCTCCTATACTCGAATCCTCTCGCTATGAAGGACATCATGCCATTTTCTATCACTCACTTCGCTTTGTTCTGCTTCTCTTCTCTTCCAGCTTTCTCCCCCTCCCCCCACCACAATCAATGAAGATGGGTCCCAACCCAGAACATCACCTAATCATGTTCTCCAGAGATGTTGCATGACCTGCTGAGTTACACCAGCATTTTGTGTCGTTTTTCCGTGTATAGCTGTTGTGGTTTATGATCCAAGAATATGCCCTCTGTGCCAATAATTCTAAATGCTGTCGGTTTGGGAAATTGGCTGATGACCTCTCCAAATTGGCATGGACTTCTCTTCAGGTCCAGGCCACCGAAGTATAATTAAGTTGAATAATTTGAAACTCACTTTATTTAGTACACAACAATGAAAATCAAATCTGTTCATCTGTTGAAAGTGAACATTTTGGAGGATGTTTTGGCTGGTTTAAAGTTGAGGGCAGAGCAGGAAGTGGTTTGCACTGCAGTGTTGCAGACAGGCAGGTTCAGTGCCTGTTGACAGCTGCACTGTTGCGTGATGTCCTGAGGTCATTTTGTGTTTCTGTTCCTTGAGGCAAATAAAAACGACAGAGCGGAAAAGAAAACATCTCCATTCAAGGTCAACCCTCCAAGAGTTCTTAAATATACATTCACACTCATACGTACAGCGTGCAGCTAGCTGATAGCGAGGCTAACATCTGTAGCATTGGTGACCCGAGTTAGTCCGCAGCCTATGTTGGATAAGCTACGCCATTTGCATGCCTGATACCAGACTCCCCAAGCAGATACTCTGGGCTCTGTCATGGAAGGAAGCTACTAGGCAAACACAGGTATATGCTCAAAACCTCTCTGAACAAGTGCAACAACTACAGGGACTCCTGGTAACCTCTGTCCCATGACCACTCAAAGTAGAAAAGGTGCATTCGAGATAGTATTGTGAACCTCGTGTTCGTGCAACACAGAAGCCCTGCATAAATATTGGAAGAGGTATTCGCCTCACAAACTATCCATCCACCCACCCACACATGCCACCAGCCTCCTCCTGAATCTCCAATGGAAGAGTTCCTAGTCCCATTTTGAATTATTAGCCATGTCAGTATACAAAAGTGGAGTGGAAGCAAATTATCCTCGATCCCAAGGGACTGCCCAGTAAGAAGAATGGAAGCACCAATGAGTTGTCACCACCTGTCCTTTCTATTTCACTTACCCAATTAGTATGTCTGTTGATATTGTGCTGACAAAGTAAGAGTTATTCATTCCCAGTTCACATATTATATTGTGAGTAAGCTAGGCATTAAACAAATTTGTGGGTTACACAAAATGCTGGAGAAACTCAGCGGGTGCAGCAGCATCTAAGGAGCGAAGGAGATAGGCGACGTTTCGGGTCGAGACCCTTCTTCAGACTGGTCATCTGCAGTTTCTTCGTTAACATTAAACAAATTTGTGTTTGGAGTGAAAACTATGCCGCCACTTTCAGTGATGCTGCATACATAGTACTTATTGTATTTGCAGGGTATTTTATGGAACATGCCACTCACATTTCACAAGCTCTATTATTGGGATTTAGATACCAGTGTGACTTTTAGCTTAAAGACAATCATGAGTGACTATTTCTCCAACTTCAAGTAACCCCTGCATTCCCTCTCTCTCCATTCCTCCCCCACCCAAGTCACACCTGCTTTCATTGTCAACTTGCTACAGCTAACAATGTCCAGTTTCCTTTACCATTGTTACTTTTTTGCATATCTTTCATTCTATATCTCTCTGCATCATTGTCTACATCTCATGTTTCCCTTCCCCATGACGTTCAGTCTGAAGGAGGCTCTTGACCCGAAATGTCACCCATTCTCTACAGAGATGCTGCCTGACCCGCTTAATTACTCCAGCATTTCGTGTCCATCATGAGTGATCATGTTGAATTGAAAACAGATTTATCCTCCTGCAGTCAAAAGATATATTAATAAAAGAAGAATCTATTTAAATAAAATTATACAAGAACATCAGTTTATTTGAAGTATGCGCCTTCTTCAAAGCTAAAGGTTATTTTCTTCTGCATCATTTACATTCTGAAATTTTGTTCTATTGTCTTCAATTTTAGTCTAACTTCAGAAGTAGTGTAAAATACACTGCCATTAAAATAGACAGGGATCGATTTATCCCAAAACAGAAAAAAATGATTGACCTGAGAATGATGCAAGTCCCAGAACATGATGCTCACTGGGATTTCAGCAATGCTGAGCATTGTTCCTCATTCGCAAGTTTGACCACATATATGGAATTATGACCCGTTTCCAACAAATGCAGAAAAAGTTGACATTTCAACATTAAGATATGCTTTTGTTTTCTAAACAGGGTATTATATTTTTGTCTTTATCTACATATTCTAATCTTTAAGCTAATGTTAAATTTTTGATGTATTAAATATTTCTAATTTTTTTAACAGCAAAGTGCGACCCAGTTTGTCTGCATGGTGGTGTGTGTGTGCGACCAAATAAATGCTTGTGTAAGGAGAGCTACACTGGACCACAGTGCGAACAAGTGGATAGAAACATTGAAAGAGTGGCAAGGGCAGGTATTATTCAACTGGCAGATTAATGTGTATATATATATTATATATACATATTATTGGAATAATAACATACTAACTTGCTTTAGAAGTTAATGAGACATTCGGAAAATATTTTAAAAATTACCTATTTCACAGATTGAGTAAAAGTAGTAAACACAAGGAACTGTAGATGCTAGAATTTTGTGTGGACCACAAAGTGTTGCAGTAACTCGGGTCAGGACCCATCATCAGTCAGAACATGGGTCCTGACCCGTAACTTTCCGCAGAGACCGCTCCCTCCGTAACTCCCTGGTCAATTCGTCCCTTCCCACCCGAACCACCCCCTCTCCGGGCACTTTCCCTTGCAACCGCAAGAAATGCTACACTTGTCGCTTTACCTCCCCTCTTGACTCCATTAAAGAACCCAAGCAGTCTTTCCAGGTGCGGCAGAGGTTCACCTGCACCTCCTCCAACCTCATCCATTGCATCCGCTGCTCTAGGTGTCAGCTGCTCTACATCGGTGAGACCAAGCGTAGGCTTGGTGATCGCTTCGCCCAACACCTCCGCTCGGTTCGCAATAACCAACCTGATCTCCCGGTGACAGCACTTCAACTCCCCCTCCCATTCCGAATCCGACCTTTCTGTCCTGGGCCTCTTCCATGGCCAGAGTGAGGGCCATTGTAAATTGGAGGAGCAGCACCTCATATTTCGCTTGGGCAGTTTGCACCCCAGCGGTATGAACATTGACTTCTCTAATTTCAGGTAGTCCTTACTTTCTCCTCCACTTCTCAGTTCTCCCTCAGCCCTCTGGCTCCACCTCTTACTTTCTTTACACAAAGGATGGTAGTTATATGGAACGAGCTGACAGAGGAAGTAGACACAAAATGCTGTAGAAACTCAGCGGGTGAGGCAGCATCTATGAAGAGAAGGAATTGGCGATGTTACAGGTTGAGACTCTTCTTCAGATTTTCAGAGGAAGTAGTTGAGGGAGGTACTGTCACAACGTTTGAAAAATATTTGGACGGGTAAATGGATAGGATAGGTTTAGGGGGATATGGGCCAAACTAAAGCAGGTGAGACTATTGTAGATTGTGCTGGAACCTTTGTAGTATTGTAGATGACCATTCAAAAGTTACAAGGCAGGAGTGTGCTGGAACATTTCCATTTGCCTGGATGCATATTGATTCAGTAATCGTCAAGCTCATCCCCAAGACAAATCATCCTGCTTGATTGGTACCCCTGTCCATCATCCTAAATATAAATTCCTTCCACTGTGCCAGTTCACAGCAAGTGCGGTATGCAGCAAATACCAAAGGCATGACTGTTACTCGCTCTTCCAACTGCACCTCCCAAACCGCATCGTCTACCACCCAGAAAACTGAGATTCCAGTTGCATTGGAACACCGCCCCGTGTAGATTCCTCTCCAAGTTATACACCATCCATAATTGAAAGTATATTGCCATTTTATTCTCGCCACTACGCCTAACCACCAATCGCCCATTCCCAACAGCACTGTGAGGGCAATTTCATGAAAAACACTGCATTGGTCGAAGGCTACAGCTCACACCCCCAATGCCCATTTGGCATGGTCAATATATGCTGGCCTTGCCCACAAAACCTTCACCCTGCCAAATTACAATCTACTGCCACAATTCTTGAAACAAGAAAAGTTCAGTTTCCTTGTTTACCCATTGCAATGCCTCGGAGTAGACATTACTTTGTCTTGGAGATGTATCTATTCTAACTATCATTATGCATTTCATTTGTTTATTTACAATGAATACAATAAATGTGTTCCATTAGAGTGTTGTTAAATGATTAATCTCAAAGTTAGCAAAAAGAAAATGCTGCAGAATGCCAGAAATTTGAAATGAATAAATAAATACACACATACATACGTACGTACATACATACATACATATAAATGCTTTAAATAGCTGGCTAGACAGACAGTCCCTATAGAGGACATCCTTAATGTTTCAGACCTACAACCTTTCATCTGAATATTTCGGAGTTGAACCATTGTAGAGGAAGCCGGGAATGATAAGCACTTTGGGTTGCATTCAATTGTATGAAAAGTGCTATGCAAATAAACTCATTATATATTCAAAAAAAGTGCAATCAAAATCTATCACAGTAAATAATTACAGTAATAATTTGGGCCCTATCCCCGACCTCTGCCTCTGCTACATCAACGACTGCATTGGTGCTACTCACTGACTTGATCCATTTCACCGCTAACTTCCATCCGGCACTCAAAGACCATTTCCTGTCTGGACCATTTCTGATATTTCCCTACCATGTCTTAACCTCACTATCTCCATCGCACGTGATAGACTTCTGACCGACATCCACTATAAACCCACTGACTCCCATGGCTATCTGGACTACACTTCTTCCCACCCTGCTTCCTGTAAGGACTCCATCCCCTACTCCCAATTCCTCCGTCTACGCCGCATCTGCATCCAGGATGACGTGTTCCACACCAGGGCATCGGAGATGTCCTCATTCTTCAGGGAACGGGCGTTCCCCTTTTCAACTATAGATGAGGCTCTCACCAGGGTCTCTTTTATACCCCGTGACTCTGCTCTCACTCCCCACCCCCCCCCCCCCCACGTGTAACAAGGACAGAGCCCCCCTTGTCCTCAAGGGCCGACATTTTCGCCACCTCCAACGTGATTCCACCACTTGCCACATCTTCCCATCTCCTGTCTCCTTTCCGCAGAGACCACTCCCTCTGTAACTCCCCGGTCAATTCGTCCCTTCCCACCCGTACCACCCCCTGTCCGGGCACTTTTCCTTGACCCAAACAGTCTTTCCAGGTGCGGCAGAGGTTCACCTGCACCTCCTCCAACCTCATCTATTGCATCCACTGCTCTAGATGTCAGCTGCTCTACATCGGTGAGACCAAGTGTAGGCTTGGCGATCACTTCACCCAACACCTCCGCTCGGTTCGCAATAACCAACCTGATCTCCCGGTGGCTCAGCACTTCAACTCCCCCTCCCATTCCAATTCCGACCTTTCTGTCCTAGGCCTCCTCCATGGCCAGAGTGAGGACCACCGTAAATTGGAGGAGCAGCACCTCATATTTCGTTTGGGCAGTTTGCACCCCAACGGTATGAACATTGACCTCTAATTTCAGGTAGTCCCTACTTTCTCCTCCCTCTCTCAGCTCTCCCTCAGTCCACTGGCTCCACCTCTTCCTTTCATCTTCCCGCGCCCTCACCCTCACATCAGTCTGAAGAAGGGTTTCGACCCGAAACGTTGCCTATTTCCTTCGCTCCATAGATGCTGCCTCACCCGCTGAGTTTCTCCAGCATTTTTGTCTACCTTTGATTTTCCAGCATCTGCAGTTCCTTCTTAAACTGTAACAATGATTGTGTAATTTCATTCACGCAATAATTTGGATTTCTAAAACAATCCATTTGGCTTTTTATTCAGAATTATTTTTCATTGTCTTCTTCCACAGCAGTTTGCCAGCAGCCCCGGAAGATCGGGAAGTGCCACACCCCGACATGGCGATGGTTCTTTAGTGTGGACACCAGGCAGTGCGAACAGTTTGTTTTTAGTGGTTGCCAAGGAAACAAAAATAGATTCAACACTCAAGAAGAGTGCGAGAAAACCTGCTTACCAGGAAACTATCAAGGCACAGAACTGATACAGAGGATGGATAAATAAACTCTTGACCAGACATCTTTTAGTTTCTTCCATAATGACAGAAAAAAACAAATACATTTCATACTTTTGATGTATATTTTACATGGGACTAAAAGATTTTAAAATTCAGAAATGGGAAAACAGGTTACTTCAGGTTTTTATTATCTAACCTTAAATTTATTTTAAAATAACGTGTAATATCTGAAGTGAAATTTTAGAAACCGTGACATCTGAAAAAAATGGTCAAATTGTATAAGCTCATTACTGGTCGTCCATCACCAGATTCTAATTGGTGTACGTAGATTTAAAACAAAGACATTTAAATGTATAATTTCTTTTTAAAATTTAATATATTGTTTATGTAAATGCATGCTTAATGTCCTCAAGAATACAGTATTATACTGTGACCATTGAGCTGATAAATTGTATTTTTAAACATTATCTGTTACATACTGTATTGCATCTGTTATTATACTATATGTAAGCTGCAGCAGATATGCTAAAGTATATTTTTATTACAGTAGCTACAAAAGTAATTGACCACTGGTAGTTCTCCTAAACTTCTACGGCTCTCTTTGTGAGCCCATATCTTAATGATCATTAAACTGTAACCTAGTGGTGAAGAGGTTAGGGGAGGGAGTTATTGATTAATGGCAATTTTAGTGAAGAAACCTTTGATATCAAATACCATGTTTGTCAAGGACTATTATCATCAAGTCTTTAAATGTTTGGAGGTGAGATCTCATAATGCTGCTGGAAAGATAAAATGCCGAGAAATTGTGTGTCACTTTTTTGTTGTTGCTCTAAACATGCATTGCATATGGCATTAACACCCACTCGGATCTCCAGAAAATGTTTCTAAAAACAGTGCAATGAGTTTTGCACACACAATCACGCACTAAAACAGGATCTCTCCAAATTTTATCAGAAGCTAAATATGGAGTTCATAAGCCTCTCTGCTGTTTACGCATTGACCACTGGGAAGCGAGTTGTTGCTTTCAAGTCAAGTCAATTTTATTTCTATAGCACATTTAAAAACAACTCTCGTTGAACAAAGTGCTTTACATCAGCGCAGGTACTTTGTGAACCCTTCCTCCAACAGCCGCCGAAAACGCCACCAAAAACACTGCTGTGGAGGTGAGGCAAAACACAGGTCGCTAAACAGTCTTGTTAAATTGGGCATCCGGCAGTTAATGGTCTAACCTGGTCTAGACCTATGCTGCCATGAGGTGCAGGCTAGGCTAAGCTTGCAGCTCAGAACTGATTTGAATAAAGAGCCTGTGGTCAGGGAAGGCGAGCCATTGAATCATTGCCCATAATGCTGATCAATGGAAACTGAGGCTGGCAGATATTTTGTGCTATTAGTTGGGCTTTTTTTTCATTTCCATATCCAGCATGAGGGATTCCTTGATCTTCTGTGAGCAGTCAGTCAAGGTCTTTGATCACACCAAGAGTTTCCGTATACACCAGAGGTGGAACAAATGCGTTTGCGTGACAGGGCCGACGCTGGACAAATGTCAATCCCACTGAGGTGAACAGTGCACAGAACTCCCCACAGCAAATTCCCAAGGGGTGGAATGTCATCCAAAAATGATCACTAAAGCAAGATAACCAAAAGAAGCAGCATTTGTGCATAAAATGAGAAATAATAGATCCAGTATCTTGGCAAGGAATTGCTTTCTCCCAAACCTTATCCATTTAAACGCAGCAAACCCCCAGCATTTTCACATAAATAAAAGGATATCCTGCTAAGAAATATTTTCCTTTCCCTTGTATTAATTTAATTGACAGATCCACTTTGCCAGACTTGTATTCATGCAGTATTCCATCCTAATATACAGTATGTTTTAGACTTTACCTTGTATATTCAGCACGTAAATACAGCAATTTAACTGTGAACTTGAGTACAGAATTTGAGAAAAACTGAGTTAATATGTGGTTTGGTGAGGCATTGCTGCAAATAGTTATACAAAGTATTATTAAATGTTTTGTGTAAAAGTTGCTTCTTTATATCATCACTTCATAATCATGAGATTTCATTTTATTCTGTTAAATATATCAATTCCGAGCTCGTAAGTGGAAACAATTGACAAGAAACTGGAAAAAAAAACGGTAGATTAGTATTGAGTTCAAATTTGCTTCTCTTTAAATACTTGGTAATAAGTCTAAAAATAACTATTCAAAGTGAAGGGAATAACCAGAAATGTGCGTAACAAGTAGCAAGGCACTATTTTCTGGCGCCACTAAACCAGGGAAAGAACAAAGATCAACATTTTTGGTTTAATGTTATTTTATTCATGATCACTGAGATTCCACTGAAGTAGGGTCTCGACCCGAAACATCACCCATTCCTTCTCTCCAGAGATGCTGCCTGCCCAGCTGAGTTACTCCAGCTTTTTGTGCCTATCTCCATTTCAGGTGTTGTCAAAGTACATTATTTTAAAATGTCAGCATAAAACTAAATTGAGATGTTTGCATTTTTACTTATTTTATGAATTGAAAGTAATTAAATTAAGAAGATTAAAATGAGAATTCATCAAGTGCTGACCTTTTCTAAAAACAGAGCCTCGTAATATTTCCCCCCCCCCCCCTCCCCTCCACCCTTATCAGTGTAAGCTATGACTATGATAGTGGCGTTCAATAAAAATGAATTCAATTCAGAGTATTGGTGATTTAAGCAGCATTTTTGACTGCACATGTTGTAGTGTTTCTGGTGTGCAGCCCCAAATTCCAAACGAGGAACGAATATAATTGCAGCAAATGCAACGCACTTTGTGAATTATATTATTGACTGAACTCAATGTTCCAATGTTTGGACCAATGTTAATCATTAATGGAAAATGATTTCAAGTGGAATGAAAAATGGACCGCCTGGTACAGCAACAGGTAAACTAATTAATTTAAGTTACATTCCTGAAGGGCTGAATTGGATGATCTTAACCAAGATGCTCCAGCCCCATTTCAGTTGGAAAATAAATACTCAGCATTTTCTTAATTGTTGCTTTTAGACACCAAGCTGAAACCTGCAAAGTTCCATTCCTTCTCAGGATGGCCTCGGGGTTGGCCATTCCTTCCACAATAAGAGACTCCAACAATTTCCTCTCAACCAATGCTCCTCCTCTATCTGACAGAACCTGCCGTCAACTTTTCTTCTGATTCCTCTCACTTTCTTCAAGTTAAAGGTGTAGCCATTTGCCCTTGCCTGGGCCCCAGTTATGCTTAACTTTT
Organism: Okamejei kenojei; assembly: GCA_035221665.1. Taxonomy (NCBI): domain Eukaryota; kingdom Metazoa; phylum Chordata; class Chondrichthyes; order Rajiformes; family Rajidae; genus Okamejei; species Okamejei kenojei. The sequence goes on from CM069131.1 coordinate 21,986,330, forward strand.
TGTTATCTACATTAACCTCTATTGAGGGAGTGCAGCGTACGTTAATGAGGTTAATTCCCTGTCATCCCTTCTCATAGTTGACAGGGAAAGGATGTCATCCCTTCTCATAGTTTCTCCGTCTCCATCACATTTGAGATGTATTTTTTGTTACAAAAACGTTGAATGCCCCCCTCCCATCCCCTAACAGTAGTGGATGGAGCCCTCATCCCTATCTCTCGTGTTCCCACATTTCTGCTCTTGGCCTCCCTCATTCTCAGGCATATTTGCCAGCTTCAACTCCATCCTACCACCAGTCGCATCTTCCCTTCCCCGCCTCTTTCTGCTTTTCACAGAGACCACTTTCTCCATGACTCCATGGTTTGCTTATCCCTCCCTACATACACTGGTCCATCCTGGGCACTTTACCCCTGAAACTGCGGAGGGTTGCAACACCTATCTCTACACCCGCAACCTCCATCCAAAGACCCAAAACGCCTGTCGAGGTAAGATATTCAAAGGGTCACACGTGCCTTCGCTAACCTCATCGACTACATTTGGTGCACCCAATGTGGCCTCCTTAACATCGGCGAGACCAAACGTGGACGAGGCCACCATTTCACCAAACACATATGCTTGTTCTGTTAAAACCTGCTGGATCTCCTGGTCGCCAGCCATTTTGACTTCCCACCCCATTCCCACACTGGCCTTTCAGTCCTGGGCCTCCAATGTCAGAGTGAGGCCACACACAAAGTAGCAAAACAGCGACTCATGTTCCACGTGGGTAGCTTACAACCCAACAGTATAAACATTGAATTCTCCAATTTTAGGTCACACCCTGCCGCCTTTATCCCCTCTGTTCCCTGTGCCCAACCTAGATGCACATATCACACTTCTCTCCTTATCTCACAACCATTTGTCTTCTTGTCATCTCAGGCCTTTGCCCATCCATCTGCCAATGGAACCCCTCTCATCTATATCCACCTATCACTTGCCTGGCTTTGCCCTATCCCTCACTTCAGTTCTAGCTTTCTCATCACTATTACAATTGGTCTGAAGAATTATCCTGATCCAAAACGTCAGCCATCCATGTGTCCTCCAAAAATGCTGCCTGACCCATTGAGTTACCCAAAAGACACTTTGTGTCTTTTTTTGTAAACCACCATCTGCAGTTCCCTGTGCCAAACAATACTGTGTGGCTGGATTGGTGGTTAAAACCAAAAACCATTTGCTAAATACTCACTTACACCAAGTAGCTATCATAGAACCCTGGAGGTTAGATACCTGCTGCAGGTATTGGCGTCTGCGATTTCAAGACTGGGGTTTCTTTGTAGAGCGGTACGGTTGTGCAGCGGTAGAGTTGATGCCTGACAGCGCACGGAGCACCAGAGACACGGGTTCGATCCTGACTCCAGGTGCTGTCTGTACGGAGCGTGTGCACATTCTCCCCGTGACAGCGTGGGTTTCTCCGAGATCTTCGTTTTCCTCCCACACTCCGAAGACCTGCAGGTTTGTAGGTTGATTGGCTTGGTATAAGTGTAAAATGTCCCTATTGTGTGAAGGATAATGTTAATGGTCGGTGCAATCTCGAAGGGCCTCTTTCCACACTGTATCTCTAAACTAAACTAGACACAAGAAACTTCAGATACTGGAATCTTAAACAAAATGCAGGTGCTGGGAATTCCCTGTCTCTTACAAGGATGTCATCCCTTTTCATAGTTTCTCCGTCTCCATCACATTTGAGATGTATTTTTTGTTACAAAAACGTTGAATGAACAAGGGCCACATCTAACTCCCTCCTTCTTTGTGCTTGTCTGCATGATTTTAAAGCTTTTTGGCATTGACCACATAGGCAATATTTTAGTGCAGAAGCTTTATGTAATCAATCCAAATTTGGTTGTGTATAACGGTATCTCATTCTAATTGTCAATTGGGTAATTTCACAGGTAACTAATTTTGACTCGTATTATTAAATACAGCTGTAAACTACAAAGCCCGCACACAAGTGCCTCCTCCTCCTGCGCTGCCCAGTAAAGCACCATGAGTCATGGTTAGGCTGCCACTTCACAGAGAGTGAACGTTCTGTAGAAGATGTACTTACTGCAGAGGATCAGTCGGAGAGATTATATACTTTCACTTTCTTCAATTAACTCTGGCAAGTTATGTGGGAGAAAAGGAAGGGATTTTTTTTGAGGGGCGGATAAAAGCACTAGCTTGATAATCAGATCCGGAGAGAAGAAAAAAGTTTTGGTAAAATTACGAATGCACAAAATAAATTGCCTTTAGAGTATTCTTCAGTGATTTGTTATCTGGCATAAATTTACTGACGGTCGATATTGTAGAGCAGTAGTTTTCCACGACATAGAACAATTCTCAATGTGTTGTATGGGGCCACACTCACACAACTCTCCCAATGCCCCTTTAGCATGTATTTGTTGCCTGAGAATGCCATGATATATATCAATATGTTATAATACCTCCCATTGCTACACTATCAAATGTCTACCATGCATATTTTAAATAGTTAAACTCGGTTATTGAACATCAACCGTTACTTTAAATCTGGGTTGACATATTATTGGTCTCGGTTTAAGGTCATGTGTGACAAAATACAGTGAAAAACCTTATTTGCGTGCCATCCAGTCACATCATACTGTACATTGAGCACAATAAGCCACACGCAAGTACAACAGGTTGTGCAAGGAGGGGGGGGAAATCAAAGTGTAGAATATAGTATTACGCCCTTATAGCTTTGCCGTTATAGACAAAGTGCGGATAAAAAAATGTACAAGGGGTACAAAGAGAGGTTGGAAGAATGGGTCTGCACCTTTAGCTTATGAAAGGACTGTTCATTTGTCTAATAACAGCGGAAAAGAAGCTGTTCCTGAATCTGTTGGTACGTGCCTCCAAGCTTTTGCACCTTCTGCCCGACTGGAGAGGAGAAAAGCAGGAATGACGGGGGTGTAAATAATTATGTGGACTATTTTCCCCAGGCAGTGTGAAGTGTGGATGGAGTTGATTATGGGGGTGGGGGTGAAGCTGGTTTGTGCACTGGGCTTGGCTAGGTCCACAACTCTCTGCACTTTCTTGTGGTCTTGGGCAGACCTATTGCCTAATTGAGCTGTGACGCATCCCAGTATGATGCTTCCCACGGTGCATCACCAGACGTTGACAGGAGCGCTTGGAGACGTGGCAACTCGTTAATCGTCTGAGGAATTAGAGGCGCTGCTCTGTTTTCTCACTGTAGCCTCAAAGTGGTTGGTTGGTCAAGGACAAATTGTTGGTGATATTTATGCTTAAGAATTTGAAGCTTCAGCACCATTGATCCTGACAGGGGTGTGTTCACCAGCTTGTTTCTTGAAGTCAATAGACAATAGGTGCAGGAGTAGGCCTTTCAGCCCTTCGAGCCAGCACCACCATTCACTGTGAGGATGGCTGATCATCCACAATCAGTACCCCGTCAATAACTGACTCCTTCATCTACTGATATTGAGGGAAATATTGTCCCGTGAACTCCATGTTACTGACCTGCCTATCTCTTTATTTATGGGAGATGCAGGAATTCCCTTTGTTCAAAGCACTAATTCGTAGTTGCTTTGCTCCCACTCCCATTCATCCATCCCTCTACGTTCTTCCGCATTCTCCTTCTTACTGTTCCCCTCGCCCTCCTTCACCTCCTCGTCTCTCCCTAATGAGGATTGCCAATGTCCCCTCATTGAGTTGGGAAAGTCTGTGAAGAAAACTGGCTGCCTGGTATAGGATATTCCATCTACACAAAAGGGAGTCTGTGGGACATGGTCAGAAATCTATAAGGCAACCAAAACATTTTAAGGCATAGTGTGAGCTCTAGTGATGCCTACAATGCAACTTCAATCCTGTTTATTTATGCTCTATCTAGTTAGAGGGGAAAGTGCAGGAAACTGTTGATATTGCACCACCATTACTGACCTACTCCCTCAAGGACTGATGAGTCAGGCAGCCAATTGCCAGTACTTTCAGCCAACATGCTGGTAGCGGACCCAGAGCCCAGATGGCCTGTTACCCAACACAGGCAATACCTCGGTTCAATGCAGACCCTGCCCCTGTACAGCCCAATCTCATGTTCCTTTCTGTTCACTTTTCACTGTACCTCGGTACATGTGACAACAAACTAAACCACAATTTCTTACTTTGTGCCTCTATCACTCTTGACCTTCTTCCACTCTTTCCTGTAGCTTGTCCACTCTCCATCACTTCACAACCTCTCCCTTCTTTATAATCTAACATTGCCTTTTATCTTTCCCCAGTCCATCACTCATTCTCTTACCCACTTTCCCTTCCCTCTATTATTATTTCCTTTCTCAAGTACTAATGTAGGATCTCAACATAAAATGGTGACTATCCCTTTCCCCTTGTTCAATGCACTGTTCCTCTAGCAGATTGTATCTTTTTGCTCCAGATTCCAGCATCTGGGGGCAGTGCTGGATATAGGGCCCTGACGAATTTAGAAAGATATGTGGAAAAGGGGGACCTGTGAACCAGATGCTGAATTATCAGTTTTACTATTCTCATTTGATATGGTGGCCTTGAATGTACTGTCACTAGCCTGTTTCTCAGGTGTGCAATACCAGCCCACCCTGTCCCTTGGTTACAAACGCTTGACTTGTAGAAACATAGAAACATAGAAAATAGGTGCAGGAGTAGGCCATTCGGCCCTTCGAGCCTGCACCGCCATTCAATATGATCATGGCTGATCATTCAACTCAGTATCCTGTACCTGCCTTCTCTCCGTACCCCCTGATCCCTTTAGCCACAGGGACCACATCTAACTCCCTCTTAAATATAACCAATGAACTGGCCTCAACTACCTTCTGTGGCAGAGAATTCCAGAGACTCACCACTCTCTGTGTGAAAACTGTTTTCCTCATCTCAGTCCTAAAGGAATTCCCCCTTATCCTTAGACTGTGATCCATTGTTCTGGACCTCCCCAACATCGGGAACAATCTTCCTGCATCTAGCCTGTCCAACCCCTTAAGAATTTTGTAAATTTCTATAAGATCCCCCCTCAATCTTCTAAATTCTAGCGAGACACCTCTACGTATATCTTCCATCATTTTATTTAATTCACAAGTCCAACATAAATACATGAATTAGTTCCTATGAGTGGCAGAATTAGTTTAAAACACAAAGTGCTGAACTAACTCTGCAGGTCAGGTAGCATCTCTGGAGATTGACACAAGATGTTGGAGTCAGGCAACATCTCTGGAGAAAAAGGATGGGTGTTGTTTCGGGTCGGGACCCTTCTTCAGACTGGAGGACATGATGTGAAACGTCATCGAATCATACCTTACAGAGATGCTGCTGGACCTTTTAAGTTACTCCAGCACTGTGTGTGTTATTCAAGATTCCAGCATCTGACTATGGGTGCTTGTCAGTACAGAGTTTGTACGTTCTCCCTGTCACCTACGTGGGTTTTCTCAGTGACCTTCGGTTTCCTCCCACATTTCGGAGACGTAAAGGTTTGTAGGTTAATTGGCTTGGTAAGAATGTATAAATGTAAAAATTATCCCTTGTGTACGTAGGGCAGTGTTACTTTGCAGGGATTGCTGGTCGGTGTGGACTCAGTAGGCCAAAGGGCCTGTTTTCGCGCTGCATCTCTAAATTAAATGAAAAAATTACAACTCTGGAGGTTTGGTTACAACTTACAGACGAAATAGATGAATGAATGTCTGTAAGAACGGAACCTGTTTATTACCCAGGGTTGTCTGTAGTTCAGTTTCAACATGTAGGCAATACCCCAGTGTGGTGCTGCTCCATAACTTTGCCACATTGTTTCCAAGGCAAGTGAAGATCACTGTCGTTGCCAGCAGTTTCTTTCTGTGGGATTCGTACCCACATACAATGTGGCCTGCTCTGTGGCAATAATAGAACTATCTTGAATGGGCATTATGAAGCCAGGTGGTTTCCATAACATCCAACGCCTCCCGGCTATTACACCAGATTTGCAGCCCAGCCAGAGGAAACATCAACCCTGCATCCACAATGTCAAACTGCTTAAAAATGTGTATGTTTTAATGAACCCACTTCCCATTCTTCTAAACTCCAGAGAAAAGAGGAAGGAAGTCAGCACTCAAATAACAATACACACGATGTACACGGTTCTTAGAGGTAGTCTCACTTTCAGAGATACTACAAAAAACCTAAGCCTTCCTTACTCCAACACAAACAATTCTGGTCTCATTACAAGGAATGTCAAGTCCCAGCTGCCATTACTATAGTCAGTGAATAATGAGGTGTTACGGCAATCAACTGAGATGAACAATTATGTGATTAGCATTGGGAAGGAATAAAGTATCAATTAACATCTCACAAACACTGTATTACTGCTTGTTTAAATAATTAAATCACTCACGTTCAAAAAACAGATTTGCAGACAGTTAAATTAGAGAAGGAGTAGATTTCTTGAAACAATGTTTTTGTTCTTAAACAGGAACAGGAATAGATTTGCCCAGGTATTGTAAATATTCACAAACCTATAATTGTCAAGTTCATTTTATTGATACAAGTACCTTATGTAAATCACAATGTCAACACCTCTTAATATAAAGGCACATTTGTGCAATTGCAATTTGGCCAGCACATGATAGCAGCTTGAATAAAAATAAAAATCATTCCCATCCCCATGCCATACATTTCTTGGAAAAATTCCAGTAGGTTTGATATTAATACACAGGACCAGCTCTCCTTGTTCAGGTTATTTTCACTTCGAGCTTGCTGGCAGGCTTGTTTCATATATGGACGCACAGCAAATTAGATTGTGTACTCCAGTAAACTTTTTCTGTTAAAATTCTTGCAGCAATATGTGCTAAAACTACCAAGCCGAGTCAATAGAAGCAAAAAAACACATAGAACTCTGGAGTAAATCAGCTGGTCAGGCAGCATCTTTGGAGGACGTGCAAAGTTGTAATTTCTGGTCCCAACCTGAGATGTCACCTCGTCATGTCCTCCGCAGATGCCTGCCTGACCTGCTGAGTTACTCCAGCACTTAGTGTTTCTTTTATTAAACAGCTTCTGCAATTCCCTGTGTCTCAATAAAAACAAAATAGAAATATATGAACAGAAAGCATCCAGTGTATGAGGTGTGATCTAATGGATAAACAAAGCTAAGTCTGCCTAAAGTAATTATGCTCCTCAGTGCATATTCGTAAAAATTAGCAATCAGGAAAAAATAACAATTCTTAGCTGTAGAGAGGAAATGAACATAAATTAACACACATCTAATTATTTCCAGTTGTTTAGTCTTTACCTACTGTAAGTGCAGAATTCCAATAGGAGTTAAGAAAATTGGAGAGACGCCAAATCCTTTTTTTATGAAATTGTAAAATACACAAGGAGTGACATTTAAGAGCAGGCACTTGCAATACCACATAACCATTCACCCTAACAGCTGTTTAGGGCATTGCTGGCTTGCCGTGGGAGGGCACTGAAGGATAGCTTGTAGCAAAGAGCATGGTCCTAATATGGGCCACAACACAAGCCCTGTCAATGTGTGAGCAAATATTGGTCAATTCAAACTATTGTTCCAGACTGAACCCACTGATCTGGTGAAGGAATTTTTCAGCTTTATTATCCCACCATTTGAGCTTCGACTGCTCCTTTTGGATTGCGAGAGGAAATTGACCCAAGATTAGATGGGTTGTGCAGTTTGGTTGGCCCTGGTAGGCTGCTGCATATTATTGTCTTTTTGAGGCAAATACTTCTATGCCTCTTTATCAAGACATTAGTCAAGAGTCAAGAGTGTTTTATTGTCACATGTCCCAGATAGAACAATGAAATTCTTACTTGCTGCAGCACAACAGAATATGCGAACATGGTATGATATGACAAACGAGAGAGAGAAAAGAAAAGCCTCAGTGTGTTTACAGTATATACACATACTCACAACATACCCATATATATATATATATATATTACACACACATACTCAAAAAGCAAACAAAACAGTGCAACAATAATAATAATAATAATAATAGTCTATTGTAGTTCAGTGCCTATATTAGGTTGCTGTGTTTAATAGCCTGATGGCTGTAGGGAAGAAGCTGTTCCTGAACCTGGACGTCACAGTTTTCAGGCTCCTGTACCTTCTTCCCGATGGCAGGGGTGAAATGAGTGAGGGCTATTAAGAAAGGAATATGACTATGAATATTCTCAATAAATTCAAGATCAAGAAACTGAACTTGAGACTAACTAAAGAAATAAACAAAAAACGAGATGTGAAAATTAAAATGATCTCCCCCTCACCTGTTACTGCCACACTTGCTTCAGATGTTTCAACGCTTAAAACGAGGACTGGCTCTACACATTGCCCAAGTATAAGACGGCATTGATGTTGGGAATATGTCTCACCACATCAGCAGTGAAATTGTTGCAGTTCACAAGTACAGCATGCAATAAAACAATGACCTAACCCCCTTCTGAGTTCTTAGGGTCAACCAAATTAAATAATTTGAATATCGCTCCAAATGTTAATGATGCAGCTAAAGCCAAAACCTTTGTTTAAGAAGGAACTGCAGATGCTAGAAAATCAAAGGTAGACAAAAATGCTGGAGAAACTCAGCGGGTGCCGCATCATCTATGGAGCAAAGGAAATAGGCAAGACTGGGCTTCAGACTGGATTTCTGAAGAAGGGTTTTGGCCCGAAACGTTGCATATTTCCTTTGCTCCATAGATGCTGCCTCACCCGCTGAGTTTCTCCAGCATTTTTGTCAACAGCCAAAACATTTGCTGGGAAGGTTTCTTGTTTAGTATGAAAACTAAAAGCTGATCTTCCAGGTTGATGAGCTGTCTAATTCCAGGCTTTCCCACTCCTATTTCATCAAGTGTTGAAGTACCAGGAACTTAATACAATAATACATTTTATACCAAGCATGTACAGTTATTAATAGACATGCATAAATATCACAATAAATCTTCAGCTCATCTGAAATTAATGAATATAACAATGTTGAACTCTTTCAAATCAAAAAAACATTTCAAAATCTGGAGTCTTCATCATACAAAGTAACTCCTCGTATTTTGTTGAAATAGGAGGCTGGCCACAAAGCCCAAACTGCCCCACCTCCACCTTCACCTTCTTCCCACATTTACTAAAAGTCATTGATATCAGTACACATGTGCTAAATATATTTATATGACATTCCTTTTTCATTATTTTAATTGTTCTCTCTCCAGAACCATATCTAGTAGTTCAACATTCTCTGATATTTTTAGCACACTGGCTAATATGTTTGTATGTCAGTCCTGAATGTGCTCTTTCAACATGATCATTAACCTACAGCACACACTGTAATTGGATACCAACACAGTTGCCAGCACACAAGAACACAGCACAAAGAGTTGTCTCCGCCCCCATATGCCACCTAAACCCTGCTCTATTTTCTGCTTTGAAAGCTTCCCCTGACAACTTATTTCTGGGGTGTCCAAAACCATCCAGTGGACTGGACCCAGCCTGTTCAATGACATGAATGGCAACATCTTCTGGTGAAAAACTTGCCAGGAGAAACAGTCAATCTGGAAATGGAGAATGGAGAACAAAGGTAACTTTCACTTAAATAGTCAAGCAAGCACTGAACATAAACGCACAAAGTGCTGGAGTAACTCGGCGGAAAAGGCAGCATCTCTGCAGAACATAGATAGGCAACGTTTCGGGTTGGGACTCTTCTTCATTCTCTAAAGGAGGGTCCAACGCAAAGTGCTGCCTATCAGCCTGAAGAAGGGTCGCAACCCGAATTGTTGTCAATCCATGTCCTCCGAAGATACTGCGACCCATTGTCAGAGAAATTGTCAGACCCGCTGAGTTGCTCCAGTACTTTTTTTTGGCTCAACATTCCAGCAGTTCTACTATTCTGAACATACTGAAACATGGCCCAATTATTGGGGTTCGCTTCACTTCCAGTCAGGACCCCCACTCTCATTGATCTTTTGGGGAAAGCATTGCTGAGAGCTATAATAAAGTCTGGGGCAGAAATCCTGGGGGGGATGGGGGACCCTTCCCCCCCTTGCTTTGAGAGGTGGGGGACGATCCCCCCCCCCCCCCCATGTTTTGTAAACCTGGACTATATCGGCCGCTTTCTAAGGGCTGAATCGGTCTGTTCGCGGGGCCTTTCAGCGCCCGGCACAGCTTAAAATCAAACTGCTGCATCGAGGCGATCGAGGCGATCGAGGCTCCCGATGTTGAAGCCCCCGCCGGCCGATGAAAGACCCCGTGAACGGACCGATTCAAGCCCCACGATTCGGGGCGGACGAAGCTGCTGTTGCTGGAGATCGGATTCGGTCACCAACCTGGTCAGCTCCCGATGTTACCGTCCTCGGGGCGAAGCCTCGCGTGTGTGCGTATGCCCGTGCGCAGCCGCCAAGAAATTGTGTCCCCCGCATGTTTTCTTAGTGATTTCCGTGCATGAATACAGGAAATCAACAGCGGTTGATTAAAAGTGGCAGGTCAGCCATATCAGTGGGCAGAGTAACGGCTGATGTTTCAGCACACTTACCTTCTTCTCTTTCATTGTTTTCTAAGATCTAGCATAACTGGTTATCCCAGCATTTATTTGCGTAGGAAGGAACTGCAGATGCTGGTTTAAACCGAAGATAGACACAAAAAGCTGGAGTAACTTAGCGGGAAAAGGAAAGAGTGACATTTCGGATCGAGACCCTTCTTCAGAGAAATCCTTCTCTCCAGAGATGCTGCCTGTCCCGCTGAGTTACTCCAGTTTTTTGTGTCTATCCCAGCATTTATTTCCCTTCCGGATTTTCTTGAAGTGCTGCAGTCCTGCTGAAGGTACACAAACAGTGCTTTAGTGTTATGGAGTTCCAGGATTTACACTCAGCAATAATGAAGGATCGCCAATACATTTCTATAGATATTAAGAGCAGAAGTAGGACACTCGGCCCCTCAATCCTGTTCTGTCACTTAGAGAAGTAACGGTTGAGCTAATTGCATCCTGATTTTCATTTTCCCACATACCCATCACAACTACCCCCACCCCCACATCCACACCCACTCACCCTTGCTTATCTACATTGCCTTATCTAAATCCAAGTATTTACATCCACCATAGTTCAAGGAAGGGCGTTCCTAACATCCATGGTCCTCTGAGAGAAAGATCAACTCATCTCATCTCTTCGTAGCTCTGGGAAAAGTAGGCTCTATCTTGAAGGCTATAATGTGCTTATTCAAAAGTATTTTCCTTTTCTTATTTTCTCTTTCACGACAACGAGCATATGGAAATGTAGACAGAGATATCAGCGCAGGATGGAATAGGAGATGAAAGTGACAGTCAGGTCAGGTGGCAGGCAATGCTGAGAGGCAGGTGCTCCCCTGACAACTTGTTCATTCCTCTCTGCTTGATGGATCTCACTGTGTGGACTGATGTTCTAAGTCCCAGCTGAAACAGATCAGCTGTTTCAATAAAAATGTTTTTATCAGTGGAGAAAACTTTCCACTCACAGCACTTCTTTTCGCAATGGAATCAGTTGTTCAGCCCCCTCTAGTCTGTTCAACCATTCAATTCAATTACATTTACTCTGCAGTTGTCCCACCTGCAAGGAGGTTATCAAAGTGCGGCCATCATTAGTTTGAATAAATCAGAGCAGCCGTGAGATTGTAGAAAAATGCATTCAAGGTCCCAACCCGAAATATCACCAGTCCGTTCCCTCTCCAGATACTGCCTAACCTGCTGAGTTCCTCCAGCATTTTGCATTTTGCTCAAGATGCCAGTATCTCCAGCCTCCAGCTAATATTTTAGTTTTAATATGGATCAACATCTGAAACATTAACTCTTTTTCACTCCCCATGGATGCTGTCTGACCTGATGGGCATTTCCAATATTTTCTGCCTTTTTAGTAAGTAAGTATTTTTTATTTATATAGCACTTTTAAATCAAATCAGGTTGTAGCCAAAGTGCTTTACAGAGAAAAAAAAAATTAGATTTCCATACATCCATATAAAATTAAAAAAAGAAGAAAACAAAGGCACAATTCACTATAGACTGCAGGCAGAGCAGTCATGCACAACGGCGATACAGAGCAGCCCCACTCCTGCAGTCCCAACAAGCAAGTAGTTCTAACAATTTTTATTTTGGTTTTCCAACACATCCAGCATCTCGATTGGCATCTTAATTGCAAATTCTATTTCGACATGTTTGAGGTTCTCAGAGAAAGAATTGAACAAGTAATTTCTGGATGCAGATGAAATGGATGCAGATAAAATGGGATGGATTTGGTATAAAAATAATTAAAAAAACGCTGATGGAATGGCAGCCTTCATACTGTGTTTAGAGAACAAGTGGTTACAGAGGTAGAGGTATATTACAGCTATCTAAAGCGCTGGGTATACCACAGCTGGTGTATTTGGAGTTGTCATTGTGTGTTACATTTTCGGAAGGATACTATAGCCTTGGACGAATGCAGTACAACTGGTTGAAGGATTAAACTATGAGGATCAGTTAGAGAGTTGCTTTGCCTGCAATTTATAAGATGAAGGGAAACCTGATTCAGGTTTCTGAGATTCTAGGATTCTGGGATTTAATAGGGTGAATAGAGAGAATCTATTTAAGTATAGAAACAACGAATTGCAAATGCTGGTTTACAAATAAAGACACAAAGTGCTGGAGTAACACAGCGGGTGAGGCAGCATCTCTGGAGAACATAGATAGGTGACGTTTCGGGTCAGGACCTTTCTTCAGACTGATTGTGGTGGGTGGGGAGGGGGTAGGGAGAAGAAACTGGAAGAGAGGAGATGCAGGACAAAGCCTGGATTGTGTTATAGGTTATTAATAGGTGAGTATAGGTGAGGGCGATTTGTGATAGGCAGATGTTTGAACAAATGCCAGGGATGAAACAACTAGAGATGAGAAGGTGTAAGACAAAGGTTCATGTTTAGGAAGGAACTGCAGAAGCTGCTTTAAACCGTAGACACAAAAAGCTGGAGCTATTCAGCGGGACAGGCAGCATTGAATAATAACAGTCAGAAGAGTTAGGGGAAATGGCCGGAGGCACAATTGGAAATAGAGGAGGGTGTTTGTAGATGGATCAGGATAAATGAGTCTGTGCTGATCAAAAAAGAATTGTCCAAGCAAATCGCACCTTCCAGCATTTGATCCACACTCTTCACGTACACATCCATAAGGTCAGAAGTGATAGGAGCAGAATTAGACCATTCGGCCTATCAAGTATACTCCACCATTCAATCATGACTGATCTAACTCCCTTTTCTAACCCCATTCTCCTGACTTCTCCCCATAACCTCTGACACCTGTACTAAACAAGGCATTGTTTAACTATATTGGGAGTTTTTGCCTCTACCACTATTTCAGGTAGTGAGCTTATTTTTTTCACTCAGCTTCCTTCTAATCCCTTTACCAATCACTAAATAGTAATTTACTTTTACCTCTAATCCCTTTATCAACTACTAAAAATCTACCAATTAAAACTGTACACCTGATTTTTAACCCCTCCACTAAAGGAAGTGGGTCCTTCAAATTTACTATCTAGGCGGCTCATAATTTTGTACACCTCAATTGATTCTTCCCTTAGAAGAATATTTTCCCTTCATAGAAAACAACCATAGCTTATCTAATCATTTTTCAGCTGCAATTTCCATGGCAGCATCCTTGTACATCTCCCTCTACATACTCTCTGATAGACACCAAAATGCTGGAGTAACTCAGCGGGACAGGCAGCATCGCTGGAGAGAAGAAATGAGTGACGGAAGGGTTGCAACCCAAAACATCATCCATTCCTTCTGTCCCGCTGAGTTACTCCAGCATTTTGTGTCTATCTATGGTGTAAACCAGCATCTGCAGTTCTTTCCCACACTCTGCATCCTCTCTGATGCAATCACACTTTCCCTGCTGTATGTGATGACTAGAATTGCAGCATTAATCAAGCTGTAAGCAAGTTAATAGTGTTTGATGACCAAATTAATATACTCAGCTCTTATATTCTGATAGATATATTATGTCTGCCGTGCCAAATTTAGGGATGTATAATCATACATTCTAAGGCTCCTCTGTATGAATCAATACGTTCCCACTTAATATACATTCCCTTACTTTAATGCACCTACCCAAATCAAATTCACTTCAGATGCTGAAAATATGTAATAAACACAGAAAATGCTCACCATGTTCGGCAGCATCTGTGGAATGAGAAACAGGATTAATGTGTTATGTCCGAATAACTTTTCAAGAGTTTGGATCTGATATGTCGACTTTGCTTTCTTTTTTCCACAGAGGCTGAAAATAATTGTTAGGATCACTGGGGTGTTCCGCCATTGGCATTTGAGCCGAGATAGGAGATGGGAATTAACTTCAAAATGAGTAGGGATTTTTATGCGCTGAAACTTGGAAGCTTTGGTAAATTTAGGACATAAGAAACGACAGTCTCCCTGAACATTAAAGTGAACTGAAAGATTCCCAGCAGTTTTCAGCAGGTGGTAGAAATGGTTATATTTTTTGTGAGGGGGTTGTGGGTGAAACACTTGCTGCAGAAAATCTTTGATCTCATTGCTTTCCATTCCTGACTGCCACCATGTGTTGGACAAATTCACCTCTTGATTTTTTCTCCTCCTCTGTAAGATAATTCCTGGCCTCTGCCCATTGCTTCTTTTAAAGGTCACAGCTCAAATGACAGAAGGTATGCACCCGAACATCGGGGATAAATGTTTGGACAGGAGGACACGTACGTTTGGCACTGCGCACTGAACTCTCTCCATCTGTGATCAATAGAAACATACAGTTGAACAGCTGAAGTACTTGAGGTGCTTACAAAGGAAGTGTTTCCGAGACTGGAGTCCTGTATGGAAACTTCAATACATGCACCTTTTTCAGCAATGAGGCCATCATTTTTTATTTTAACTTTTTTCAATTGGGAAATGAATTACTATAAAATTCTAAATATCTCATAACCAATAAAGCAAAGGATAAATTATAGCAATAATGGGGTGCAATTCTGTTGCTGATTTGTTGCAGTTCTTCACAAAATTGTCAGAAGATGGCACTACACTCACACCACTTTCTCAGGATTCATTGTTAATAAGACAAAACTCACAGATATTGTGAAGCAGCAGAATTTCCATGCAAAATATACCAGCATGGCGATTTTTTAAAAATCCTTCAAATGAATTAAATGCAATAAAAGTTACTCACATCAAAAACATATTACATGTATATTTACAACATTCATGTTGTTTTGCCTATTTCCAATCCAATTCTTTCTCGCAAGTATCTCGTCACCAGCTGCAATAGCAAATGAAGCAAATATATTGATGACACTTTAGAGTGGTTACAATACTCCAGTGGGAAATGTCATTCAGGCAAGGCTTTGCCCAGTTTGGTTCCAGTTAGGTAAAATGGAACTATGTTTCTACAAACTGCTTTTGATATCTTGTGGATAAGGAGAAATTACAATAGGAAATGTAAATGTTAGACTATGCCAAATGTTAGAACAATGACAAGAAACAAACTGAAAGGTCACTATTTTCAGTCTATTCTTTTCTTACAAATTTCTGGGACTTTGCATGGCTTTGTGGCTCAAAGAAAGGCTTATCTGTGGCTATGATTTGGTATGTACATCTTTCAGTGATGACCTCAAGGATATCAACTACAATTGTTAGAGGGTCACCAACGATTCATCAGTTTTCACAGTGAGGGAAAAGCACTGGTGTTATTGCAGTAGTCGCTTCAGAAAAAAAGAACAATATTTCCTTTCTTTTTACGTGGTGGCAACTAACTTTGCAGAAATACATTTAGTTTCTGCTCCTTTTTGAGTAATTTTTTAATTTCTAAAGCTTGCTAAAAGTGATATGTCATAGAAGTTAATTTCCCACTGAGCACCTTACAAAACAATTTATGTCTGCCATTGAATATGTTTTTGTGCCTCTAAGACTTTGGAAATAACCATCACCTTCAGTTTTATATATACTGCAAATGTGGCAACAAATTCTTTTAATTGGACTGAAGCAGCAATTTCTATGTAAATAAGTCCTTAATTTCAAGCGGCAATTTAATCAAACCAAGGTTTCCTGTTGCTCCCCTCCAATATATGCACGGTAAACATCTCCTCCTAATGTAGCTTTCTGTAGCAAAATTAAATCAATCTGACACTCCCCACTTGTGATCAATGACGAGTAGTCGATCTGCAATTGAATTTCACTTGAAGTCAACTCTATTCACAAACTAGCTTCTCCTATCATCAATAAGTGCTCCTGATATTTGTCTCTATTAGCAGTGTAACCTCTTGATTGTATCATGGAAGTAGTTGGAGGTATAACCATATAACCATATAACAATTACAGCACGGAGACAGGCCCTCTCGGCCCTTCCAGTCCGTGCCGACCATTTGTTTTCCCCTAGTCCCATCTACCTGCACTCAGACCAAATCGATCCTGCCTCCACCACCTCTGCTGGAAGCTCATTCCACACAGCCACCACCCTCTGAGTAAAGAAGTTCCCCCTCACGTTACCCCTAAACTTCTGTTCCTTAATTCTCATGTCTAATAGCTGCAAGACGTTCGCCATGGATGCCCTTGAATCTTTTCACTGAATTTCTAGCCATTTTCTAGGTACCCACAAACCTACAGAAGTAATGGGACTTTAACACAGAAGAAAATAGTTTAGTGTATTATTATTGTCATGTGTACCGAGGTACAGTGAAAAGCTTTTTTGTTGCGTACTATACAGTTTGAAATGTGAGACTCCTTCTGCCTACTTACATAGATAATAAAGATCCAATCCACCTTGTGTACTGTATAAGAAAGAATTGCAGATGTTGGTTTAAATCGAAGGTAGACACAAAATACTGGAGTAACTCAGCGAGACAGGCAGCATCTCTGGAGAGAAGGATTGGGCGACGTTTCGGGTCAAGACCCTTCTTGTGTTCTGTTGCCCACCTTGAACGACATTACTAGATGGACACCACAGTTAACATCTTGCTGGATTTCTTTGAGGATATTTCAAACAATACACTACAATGCAATAATACTTTATTAGCCAAGTATGTTTTGCAACATACGAGGAATTTCATTTGCCAAGTCAGTCACACAAATAAAAAACAACAGAACATACAAAATACATTTTAACATAAACATCCATCACAGTGACTCCTCCACATTCCTCACTGTGATGGAAGATGAAAAAAAAAACTTCAATCTCTCCCTTCTTTGTAATCCCACAGTCGGGGGCCTGAAGCCTTCTATTGACGGGACGATCTTGACTCCGGTAGCCGGCAGTCGAGCCCTCCACAACGGGGCGATCAGCATCTGCATCGGGGTTTAATCTCAGTGGATAATGGGGAAATCAGTGGATAGCGGTGTATTTGAAGTTCTGGAAGATACTACCTTTTCAGTGCTCTCCATCCAACTTTAGAAAAAATTCTCAGCTACTTACTTCTAATAGATAGAAATGGATTTCGCACAAACACATTTTTCACTGAGGTTAGCATTTCACAATTATTTTTGTATACATTTGGAAAGAATAAGTAATTGCGTCCAACTAAATTAATATTTAAATAAAAACAAATGGAAAAACAAGCATCAATTATGTCATAAGAAAGTTAAAATGTTCTGAAAATGTTCAAACAACACCTCAATCATGAATAGCTTTTGCCACAGTGTAAGTGAGAAAGGGACAAAGAAGCATGAGAATAAAATTGGTGAGAACAAAACATGAGACACAGAGGCAAACAATTGCTGAATGAGCACATACAAATTAATTTGTGTTCAATGGGATGAAGTGGAGGAGAACTCAGAACATAAACCACTGCCCACACAGTTACCCTTGCAACAATGAACAAGAAGAACATTTAATGCAGGTCAGAACTTGAAGTTGGAAACATCCAAAAATTTTCGAATGAAATTTTTGAAATTTTAAAAAAATTATTTAAAATAAAACTGAAACCCAACGCAGACTGATTATTTTTGGAACAATGAAAGCCGGCTTTGAGCTGACTCCGTTCCAAAAGAGTTTCCTTGATTATGGCTTAGTAACGGCAAAAAAACGTATACTTAAATTCTGGAACAATGCACCGACACCAACGCTAAAAATGTGGATTTCAAATATGTCTGAAATGTTGCACCTCGAAGACATGAGATTCGTCATAGCAGGCAAATCAGACCAATTCTTAAAGATTTTGTCTCCCTTTATCGACTTATTACAAGCATAAGGTGCAACATAACTCTGGAAATAAACTGTTTCAGGACCGGGTGAGGGGTGTGTAAAGATACGAAGCAGGTATATCCCTTTTATTTTCTTTTATTTTCTTTATATTTTCCTTTTGTTTTCTCTTCTTTCTCGTTCTCGGGCTTTACATCTTTATGAGCTCTCTCTTTCCACTTTTTCACGTACTATTAATATCACTATCTTATCTAACCTCTATTTTTCTTTTTCTTGCTTCTGTTACTTTTCTATTATTAAATTTAAAAACAAGAAGTGGTACATGAAATGTATTATGTTATTTTTGGTTTATATTATTGTACATTTCTTCTAATAAAAGAATAAAAAAAATATATATATTTTTTAAAAGAACTTGAAGTTGACCAGTCTTGCTCAATGTGACAGCTGTTTGCTTCTTGTTCATAGTCTGTATAACTACAGCAACCAGAGTGTCTTAAAATTCATTATTTTTAACAACCAGCATCCTAGAATATTTTTCATGAAGTTCGAATTCATTAAATTTAAATTTAAATGGAAAAATAATTATTTTATAAGAACTACAATCATTCATTCTCGAGTTGAGCTTATATTAAAATGGCATTATACCAAATGTTTAAAGACAATAATGGATAAATAGCTATGGATATCTTAGATGTCATATTATCGCTTTCTATTTTAGCTGAAAATACAAGCGGCATGTTCTGTAAATTGATAACTGCAGTAAAACTCTAATAATTTGAGGTTGACCAAAGGACTAAATGCTTGTACATTGTTTTACTTCACTTTTCTAATATTTTACACTTCAAAGACATTTATTTGCTATTGTATATTTCATGAACAGTGGCTCAAAATGATATCTCATTCATCGGAACCGCCTTGGCAAACATATATTTAAATAGCTTTTTATTAAATTGGTTTAAATTTCTGGTTTAATTACAGCATTTTAAATATTCAATATTTTTTATCTAAACAGAATGAATAATTTGTCACTTTGTTTTCCAATTATGAATAATCCTTTGTTTAAGCCCTCTGTATTGGACAAGGGGTTTAGACACTGGAATGATTTAGGAATTAAAAGGATAGAACACCTTTACAAGAAAGGAAAATTTCTTTCATTTCAAGAGTTACAGGATATCTATGGATTGCAGTCAAATAACATATTTAGGTATTTACAAATTAGAAACTATATTAAGTCAAATACGCAAGACTATAAAAATAGAAAACCAGGATTATTAGATGAATTGTTTAATAAACACCCAAATACAGAAACATTAATAGCGTATATATACAATACTATCTTGGATAGGGAAATCCCAACTTCGGAAATATATCGGCAAACATGGGAAAATGAAATAGGTTTATCTATAACGAAGGAAACTTGGGAAGAAAGCCTACAATGTATGCATTGTTGCTCATTAAATGCTAGACATATATTGATACAATTTTAGGTATTACACAGATTATATTATTCAAAAACGAAATTAAATAGAATTTGTCCTAACATTTCTCCTATTTGTGATAAATGTCAGAACTTGAAAGCTAATTTAACGCATAGTTTTGTAACATGTATAAAACTCAACTATTATTGGGCAAAAATCTTTAGAGTTATCTCTGAAGTTCTTAAAATTAAACTGGACCCAGATCCAAAATTAATAATATTAGGAGTTCTGGATTCAAATCTAATATTAACAGTAAACTGAAGAAAGTTCTTGGATTACTGTTTGATAATAGAGAAAAAATTAATATTGAAATTTTGGAAGGGAACATTATCCCCCACAATTAAAATGTGGACAGTGGAAATGTTGGAGACATTGCATTTGGAAAGAATCAGATTTGTCCTAATGGACAAATACGAACTTTTTGAACAGATATGGTCTCCATATACAGAATATTTGAAGGGGTAGCTGTTCTTGGCATCACAACTCAATGGGTACCCGGCAGGATTAGATGAAAATAATTCTTTTTTTTTTTGGATTTGTATGCATGTCTCTATTGATATCATTATTTGAAATTGTGTTCTTCACTATTAAGATGAATAATATATACTATAATCTTTTTTTCTCTTCTCTTTTTTCTTTTTTTTCTCTTCTTTTTCTCTCCCTATATAATCAAAATTATTATTTAATCACCATTTTTATTGATTAAAATCTATTCTTTTCTTTCTAAAAAATACTTTCTACTTTCTAAAAAATAGAAGTTTATTAGAATTATTTGTAACATCCGTATACTTATTGAAATAAGTTGGTTGTGTATTTGAAAAGTTGTTATGCCGTTGTTATGATGGATTACTTCTAATAAAAATATTATTTTATAAAAAAAGAATGAAATAAATGAACTCTGGCAGGGTTGGTTGTAGCTTTAGAGAAAAAACACTTTTCTATTCTGTCAATTCTGTTTTAATATACATTCACAGTACAAGTTCATATTTGAAAATTAAGCTAAACATGACTATTATTCAAATAATTTGTTCCACATTTTTGAAGAAAGGAAATCTCCATTGTGTGCACTTCTGGTCACCTAATTATAGGAAGGTTGAGGAAGCTTTGTAGAGGGTATTGGTTGGATTACAGAGTATTAGCTATAATGAGAGGTTGGACAAACTCGTATTATTTTCTCTGGAGCATCAGTCTGCGGAGAGATCTGATAGATTATAACATTTTGAAAGAGATAGATAGTCAGAATCATTTTTCCCAAGTCAGAATTGTCCAATACTAGAGGGCATAGCTTTAAGGTTAGACAGGGGAAGTTTAAAGAAAATCTGCAGAGCGAGTGTTTAGGCACAGGTTGGTATATGCCTGGAACGCACAGGCAGGGATGGTGGCGGAAGGAAATCTAATAGAGGTGTTTTAAGAGTCTTTTAGATAGGCACATGAATATGCAGGAAATGGTAAGATATAGATCATGTGCAGACAGAAGAGTATAGTTTATTGTATTTAACTGTGAATTTGGTTTATGAATTTGGCATCATGTTGTGTTCTTTAAGAAAATAGTATGTCCTTTTTCATGTTTGTGTAGGGAGAACGCCACGACAGATGTGTCTTTTACTGGGATGTCATTCTCCTTAGTCTCGTGTTCCCATTCATGCCCAATTGCAGACGGACAATATCAAAAATATGTTAAATTTCATTTTTCTCAAATAAATTAATCCTCTGATTGAGACAACTCTGAAAAATAATTGTTGGTGATAATTCAAGATTAAACAAACAATTTCCGTGTGAAAATTTCAGATGGCTAAGAGTAATTAAAAATTGGGAGGTAAATGAATTATATATAGGTTGGCAAAAGAGAGATAGTCAAAATGCAGCGGTGGCAGGGAACTGGGAGCAGTGGTTGCCTTTCTCTGCCAATGAGAAACAGATGGGATAGTAGGACTGTATTTCAAAAAGCTTCTTTTATACTTTCACATAATCTGCTTTTCTTCTCAATTGTCTTTATTATACCTCACACTGTCCTTTCAATTGTGCAGAAATTAAATGGTCAATGTGTTCGTGTATTTCGAGCCAAGATCATTAGGAGGTGAATGTCAAAGTTCCCATTTGAAAAGTACTTAAAATGAGAATTAATCGGGTTTAAAATAGCCAGGAACACTGTGGGTTAAGAATAAGATTTGGATAAACAATAAAGTTGACAAACATTACAAATTGAAAAATGGAAACGTAAAGCATGCAGGGAAAAACACACCAAAAAAAACTAAAACCGATGAAAAGTAAGACAAGAGTTTGTGTGCGCACACACAGACACAGACACACACAGACACACACACACACACACACACACACACACACACACACACACACACACACACAGACACACACACACACACACACACACTCACACACATATATATATATATATATATATATATATATACACACACATACATACTGTATATACATATAGATAAATACATTTGCATTCTACCTGCACATTGTTGGGCAATTCTGACACCATGTGGTAGATTTCTACTTTTAACACTTTTGTACTAAACACTTCCAATGCTGAAAGTGACCATATGGCAGAGAATAATCCACAATCTTGTTAATTTAAAGGAAACTAGATGTGCTTTAATATAGATATTTGTATACAATTCTCCTTTCTTGATATTTTACTCATTCTGCAAGGCCAACTCTTTTTATTTATTCAGTTGATAAAGACAAAAATACTGTTATAGAACTAATTTGATCCTGGCATGCATTTTGCTAGTAAATGCCAAACCTACTACATAATTCTGACCTCAGATGCTTAAGTTTATACATTTGTAACTGCATGATTTTCCTCCAGATGCTCTGGTTTCCTCACACATCCCAAAGACATGCTGGTTTGTATGTTAATGGGTACAGTAGGTTTGTAGGTTAATGGGTCCATCGTGTGTAGGTAAAATCTTGGCAGAGTTAATGGATAAAGAATAAACAATGGGATTAATGTATGATTAGTATCAATGAGCGGTTGATGGTCAGTGCAAAGTCAATGGGTCAAAGAGCCTGGTTCCCTGCAGTATCTCTCTCCGACTCTAAAATTCATCACCATCAATCCACAGTGGATTTCCCATGGAATCCCATGAAAGCTATGGAGCCCAACCTTGCTGAGATTCTTCGCATTTATGTCTGCCCATGTCTGAGCTGCTGCAGGACATGTCAAAACATTTCCAGCATAAATGCTAGGGAATTTCAGCAGGCCCGTGAACCGAATGCCTTTTCCAGTTACCTTTCAGATGGTTGCACTAGGTTTAACCTCACAATTATGAAAGCATCCTGGACAGCAATCTGTATTGATGGCAGTGCATCACCTTTGTTAATTATTTCTTCCTCAGAACACCACAAAGAGACTCAAAATTCTCTTCATTATTTCTCCTGCAGGTCCAAACCTCAGTATGTTGTGAACTGCACAGGGCATCAATTTTTTTTTAGATTACCTTGGCTATTCTGTACTGACAGGTTGCCTCAGATCTGCTATTTTACATAAAATGATCCGACAGTATGATGGTGGCTCGGTTGATGACATAAATGGATATCATCTTCATTCCACAGGTTTCTGACAAATAGTTGGCCACAGATTTAATCCCAACCTTGGCCCAAACCTTGAACTTAGAAGATAACATAAGATTCATTTATCTCAAGGCACCTTTAACCAAGTTTGGTTTCACGGAGCCCTGAAGTCAACAAATATCAAGGGGGAAACATGTAATATCTCATGTAAAGGAAAAAGATTGATGGGGATCAATATCCCAGAAGGAATATATCTTTGCAAGTGCGTAAGATGCTTCTCAAAAACCTTTCTTCCATCATAAGATTAGAAGTTGGGATAACCACCAATGTTTGCCAAATGTTCAACCTCCTCACCAAATAAATCAGCCCACACTTGCATATATCAAGACTTAAGCACCATTCAAACATGGGCTGATAAATGCCACGTAATTGCCATGTGATTGATTGATCTTCATTGAACTGAGTTTACAGTAAATCAGGAGAACTCTGCTACCTTCTCCTTCACTCAGCTAAACATCTCACATTGAATGTTGCTCTGAGTCCACTTACTTACTTCAAATCAAAACGTGTAACTATGGGTCCAAGCTATGCATATGTGAAACATCTTTCATTTCAGAATTTCTCAGATTGCTCAGGTCTTTCTCTGGTCCATCGATGACAGGTGCTGCGTCCTATTCTGACATGGAATTACAAAGTTAAAATTGTTGTCAATATCCATCCGTTTTCACTCATGGCCTATGTTTGGCTATTTCTTTCCTTTCCTCCACTTTTCCATTTCTATTTCAGTGGATAGGCCAGCCGTCAGAAGCTAATACACGTCTGCAGACTCATTCAATTCAATTCAATTCAAGTTTATTTGTCACATACACATACGGGATGTGCAGTGAAATGAAAAGTGGCCGTGCTCGTGGACTTTGTGCAAAAAAACAAACTAACAAACAACCATCAAACTACAAAAAGAATCACTTGTTTTTTTACATATTAAATATTGTGGGCGGTATTTTACTTTAGCATGCACATACTTTAGCTACAACCTGCCGATGAAGAATCAAAGCAGCCTCTGTACGTCCTAATGAGGACATGTAGAGGGGCAGGATACACACAAGAATATAAGACAACCTTGGCTGGGAAATAGGAAGCAGACAAACATAAAACATAGAAGAGTAGATTAAGGGAGGAGGTCCTTTGGTGCACAATGTCCAATTTAAACTGCACATGGTTTGTATATTATGATCAAGTAGCCAAGAAAATCAGAGTGTTGTGGATGTAGGCGGAAAGAGACTGGACGGCAGATTAAAAAAACAGATTCAAATGAAAATGAGTTCTGTGGGCTAAAAATAAGTTGACATTTTCATCTAGTGAAGCATCCATCTTGTGGGTTGTATAGAAAGGGTATAACAACTGTGCATTGTTCAATGTTTAGGATGGAAGAAAGAGCTTGGGTGAAATGAGCTAATTGATTGAGACACAAATGCCAAATATGTAATGTTTGAGCCATGGTTCAGAGGGAACCAAAAGGATTTTCACTAAGGATCCAATAAAACTTTTAGGAGATGTAAGATTAGCTTTTAGTGGGCCAATTCATACAGTATAATGATTGTTTTATTTGCCCAACTGCGTGGTTTTGTGAACTCTGCAAACACAAAAAATGAATGAATGATCCTTAAAGCATCTGTACTTTTCCCTTGAGGAACTGAAAACATCAATTGAAGACGAAAAAATAATCTAAGATACACCTGCTCATTCAATCGAATTTCCCTGTGAAAACATGAGTGCAGTGATATATACCTCATGGGATAGTATCATTTTGTAATGATATATTAGTGGGGTGAATATATGAAGTCCAATTTACCATGACAAGACTGGTATGTTTAGCAGAAATTTTCTATGATAACAAATTTAGATATTCATTTTAAACAAAATGTTATTCAAACTGAATTGAGATATTTTGAAGCTGTACGGCTGACATTTATTAGGTTCATAATTTAATAGATCTATGAGTGATTTTTAATATAAATATTATATTAGTTACTTTGTAATCTTTCTACTTGGTTCATTTGATTAATAGCTGCAGTATATTGTCTTGGGAACTGGTTTCATTATGTGATCCACCCGTCTTAAGAAGGATAATGAGGAGAGAATGACCTGACTATTCATGCAAAGGTTGATTTTTGGTATTGATTCTTAATCATAATAAATATTAAAGCTTAGCAAGTTAATTTGATGTTATATTTTGTACAGTTAGCATTTATAGAGTTAGCAAACATTTCCCGTGCTGTGAATTTACATTGCTAAATGGTACCTCGTTTACAGATGGGAAATCCAGTATAAAAATCTTGACATAAACCTGTTATGCAACAGCTTGATATATGTACATGTTTTCAACAGAAAACATCCCAAAAGTGTAATCAAATAAAAAAAAGTAATGCTGCAGAAAATAATTCTACATCTAATGGCACTAACCTGTAACAATTTCCATGCAGCGTAGATGTTATAGCCCAAATATTCTGCAAACTGCTTGCATCTTACCGCCGGAACTCTTTTACCTTGAGCAACAACTCAGTGGGTCCCTAAAGGGCCTGTCCCACTGTACGAGGTAATTCAAGAGTTCTACCGAGTTTCCCCAGATTCGAACTGGGAGAATTACGGTCATAGCCGCTCGTAGGTACTCGGGGCTCTTGTGGACATTTTTCAACATGTTGAAAAAACTTCATGAGCTTACCGCGTTTCCCGAGTACCTGCCATTTGCGTTACGAGACGCTAAGAGACGTCCCGAGCTCCGACGTACCCGCTACATACATTCTACGTACTTACCCTGCTTTTGATTTTTTTTTTAAACTCGGGACAGCTCTTGGGTAAACTCGTATAGTGGGACAGGCCCTTAAGTCATGCAGGGCCTTATCCCTCTTGTATTTCATTGAAATACTTTGACAGCAGTTGAAGTAATGCCACTGGTTGAACTGGCTATCAAACAAGTTGCAATTATTGTGAATATCTCTAATATCAAGGAACCATTAAATTTACTAAAACAATTAAATTGATTGAATCTTAAACATAAAACACCAAAAAAACACTTATGCCCAATTAAATACATGCAATTGCATGGCACAAATCACCTCATAGTCGCCCATCTCATTTGCTGGAATGGCGTTGCTGAAGCAATTCCAGCTTCATCTGGCTCAGGTTCAGCTTTCCCACAAGGAGTCTTCTCTTGAAATGCCAGTGGGGTAGTAGCGGGAATCAGCTGTGCTGATGTTTGGGATTTCAGTGTTTGCACACAATTCCATAGTAGTTCCAGTTCTGCATGTGTGTGAGGAATTTTAGGCTTTTTTCAAAGTCATTTTGGGCAATTGTTTTTTAGTTGCAAAATTTCTAAGATCTGAAAATGTTCAGCCATTATAATTTAAATGGGCATTGTCAGAAGTTTAATTTAAAAGTAAATGTTATAAAATATTTCACTTCAGTGTGTCCAAATGTTCCCACCAAGATTGAGTTTCATTAATTTGCAGGTTTACTCAGAAACACAAATGTTGTTAGAGTTATCCAATTACATGTTAATTATAATTCTCTGATGAATCTTCCCACTGAAAATTCGTGGTCTACTGGCATTCTATATATTTTTAAATTATAACCTTTCTGTTCTACAAGCTCCCCAAAGTGTATCAAATTTAACATTCATGTTTTTCTCATCATAATGTGAATTTTGAATCCAAACATCAGGCTTTAACATTCCATTGCAACGATTTCACCATATATTATAGATAGACAAAAATGCTGGAGAAACTCAACGGGTCAGGCAGCATCTATGGAGCGAAGGAAATAGGCGACGTTTCGGATCGAGACCCTTCTTCAGACTGATGTGAGGGTGGAGGGGGGGGCGGGGGGGCGGGAAGAGGCGGAGACAGTGGGCTGAGGGAGAGCTGGGATGGGGAGGAGAAAGCAGGGACTACCTGAAATTGGAGAAGTCAATGTTCATACCACTGGGGTGTAAACTGCCCAAGCGAAATATAAGGTGCTGCTCCTCCAACTTATGGTGGGCCTCACTCTGGCCATGGAGGAGGCCCAGGACAGAAAGGTCGGGATTTGGAATGGGAGCCACCGGGAAATCAGGTTTGTTATTGCGAACCGAGCAGAGGTGTTGGGTGAAGCGATCGCCAAGCCTACGCTTGGTCTCACCGATATAGAGCAGCTGACACCTAGAGCAGCGGATGCAATAGTTGAGGTTGGAGGAGGTGCAGGTGAACCTCTGCCACACCTGGAAAGACTGTTTGGGTCCTTGAATAGAGTCAAGGGGGGAGGTAAAATGACAAGTGTAGCATTTCCTGTGGTTGCAAGGGAAAGTGCCAGGGTAGGGGTGGTTTGGGTGGGAAGGAACAAATTGACCAAGGAGTTACGGAGGGAGCGGTCTCTGTGGATAGCAGACAGGGGAGGAGATGGGGAGATGTGGCCAGTGGTGGGATCCCGTTGGAGGTGGCGAAAATGTCGGAGGATTATTTGTTGTATGTGGCGGCTGGTAGGGTGGAAGGTGAGTGCAGGGGGGGATGGGGAGTGAGAGCAGAGTTACGGGGTATAGAAGAGACCCTGGTGAGTGCCTCATCTATAGATGAAGAGGGAAACCCCGTTCCCTGAAGAATGATGATATCTCCGATGCCCTGGTTTGGAACACCTCATCCTGGGTGCAGATGCAGTGTAGACAGAGGAATTGGGAGTGGGGGATGGAGTCCTTACAGGAAGCAGGGTGGGAAGAAGTGTAGTCCAGATAGCCATGGGAGTCAGTGGGTTTGTAGTAGATGTAGGTCAGTAGTCTATCACCTGCGATGCAGAATATATTTTACTTCGGAGCTGAAGGTAAGTAAACAACCTTGAGCTGGTTGTAGTTGGGAGTTTTGCTTCTACCTACAGATTCAAGAATGCAAGGAAGAGGGAAAGCCAAGCCTTCCAAGAGCCGCGGGACGCTAGGAAGTCAGCGGCCAACATCCCCGAAGCTTCTCGCAACACCGGCAGCAGCCGTACCACGGCCGGGGAAAAGGTGCGGACGTTGGGCCCTACAGAGTCAGCAGCACCCGACACTTCTCCAGAACGGACGTCCGCACAGGAGCAGGGTATACCAGACCCTGACTTCATGCTACCATCACCCAAAGCCAGGGGTGGTAGCAAGCAGTTACGAGCTAACGTGCCTTGCACACCGGCGATGGCAACTTCTCAGATTTTACAGGTCCCGCGAGGGTATACCCGGGGAAAAGCCACGCCACAGCCGAGCCCCGCAGCCGCGGCAGGCATCGACAAGCAGCCGGGGAAGCCTGCCGGAGTGCAGGCCGGCGGCAGAGCTGCTGGAGAGTCGGGAGCAGGAGCTACCGACATACCACAGGGACAGGCTGCCCGAGCGCAGGCCGGTGGCAGCAGAGTTCGGTCGGGCAGCCTCGCTGAGGCAGCCGGCGACCATGCACCACCACAGACCCTGGTGGTCAGAAGTGGCGGTAAGCCTGCGCGGACATCGGGGAGCCAGGCACCGGGGGCCGGCACCAACTCATCTCCGCTGCCTTCGTATCAGGCAGAGGGACCGCCACAGTCCACACGATGGTGGACTAGCGGTTTATCCGCGCGGGAGTCGTACGGCCCCGCTGGAGCGGCTGCCAACGACGACCTGCCAGCGGACCCTTGTCATCACCTCGACGAGGTGCGGTCCGCTGATGGAAGCCCCAGAGTATTCGAAGAGCCGGGGGAAGTCGACTTGTCGTCTGCGCTTAGCGGCGGCGGTCGCATGGCCAGGATGGAGCTCATGGTGGAGCAACTTCTCCAGCGAGACCTGGACCGACAGGAGCCTGCGTCTCAGCGATCTAGGAGCTAGATCATGAGGCCACCCAGCATCTCACCTTCATCAGCCGGCAGTGCTAGAAGCCAGCAGATGGCTGACTTCGATGAAGAGCCAGTGATGGAAGAGCCCACTGCCCCAGAGCCAGCAGCAGACCTGCTGGACGTGGTTGCCAAATTTGCCACACCAGCACGTTCAGGGAAACCACTGCATCCCAAACTGGCGGGGAGCATAAACTTCTTGGCCACTCACCAGCTTCAAGATCAAGTACTTGCAAAGGCCATGGAGAGGAACAAAGCCCGGACAACTGTGTCAACCTGAACGTCCCCACGGTCAACACACAAATCTGGGGGAACATGAGTTCCACCATCAGAGCCCAGGAGGTACGCCTGCAGAAAATCCTCAGGATCCTGACGTCGGGTATCACGGCATTCGCATAGGCATGGGCATGGAGGCATTGGCCCCAATTATTCACAACCTCTGCTGATGATTTGGCCAAGGGTTTGCAGATGACATGAACTTACCTGGATGACAATGTAGAGGTTTCCTGGGGATACAGATAAACTAAGTGCATCAGTAACAATATGGAAAAATAACAGTCATCTACATTGACAAAATACACTCAGTAATTTTATTTTTCCGAAGTAGAAAGGTTTCCTGAAAAATTAATGATCATTAACAGAAAGCATTTGGCCAAATTTTCAATAAAGTTGAAATTAGTTGGATGACAAATTATTTGCTGGCAGTTATTCCGCAAAAATTTGACCACAAGAGCAAATGTCTAATAATGTCTTACTGTAGTGCTGTAGTATTTAGAGCAGCCTCTGTTCATTCCCGACCTCTGCTGCCTTCTGAGCAGAACCTGCTTATTCATCCTGCAAATGTGTGCTTTTCCTCTGGGCACTCTGATTTCCTCCTCATATCCTAAAGACATGCAAGTTAAGTGACCATTGTATATTACCTATGGAGTTTATGCATTGTTTAGACCACTGGTGAAGATACAGGAGAATTAGGAGAAGTTGATGGGCGTGTGTGAGAACATAGGTTATAGTGAGTAACTGGAATATGGAAAGTATCCAAAGTATAGTACGTGGACTTGGTCGTCTTAATTAAAGGAACATATAGAGGAAGTGCAGCAAAGGTTCACCCTACAGATTCCTGGAATATCATAGGGAGATGGGAGATTGAATAGACTCTACACACTAAACCTTACAATAAATAATGAGGTGACCTCATTGAGATGCACGAAATACTTTAAGTGCTCAACTGGGTAAATGCAGGGAATGTGTTCTATTCTGGAACTGTAAACTAGAGGTTTACAGTTCCAGAATAGGGGTAGACCATTTGAGAATGAAATGAGGTGAAATTTCTCAACTCAAGGATGGGAATCATTGAATTTCTACAACTTCACTGGTTGTGAAGACTTGGTCATTGAAAAACATCCAAATCAGATTTTGGGAAAAAAGGGAAACTGTTGCTGAGATGGTAGATCAGCCACAATCTCACTGAACGGTAAAGTTGGCTCCAGGACCTGAATGGCCTACTCCTGCTCCTATTTCTCATGTAACTTGGAAAGCAGTGACGGGATCGGTCAAAGTCAGCATGGATTTATGAAGGGGGAATCGTGCTTGACTAATCTGTTGGAATTTTTGGAGGATGTAGCAAGTAGAATGGATAAGGGAGAGCCAGTGGATGTACTGTGTATCTGGACTTTCAAAAAGCCTTTGACAGGGTCCCACGTAAGAGATTAGTGTGCAAAATTAGAGCACACGGTATTGGGGGTGGGGTATTGACATGGATAGAGAATTGGTTGGCAGACAGGAAGTAAAGGGATTGAATTAACAGGCCCTTTTCAGAATGGCAGGCAATGACTATGTGGTGCCACAAGACTTGGTGCTGGGACTCGTTGTTTACAATACATATTAACGATTTAGACGAGGGAATTAAATGTAACATCTTTAAGTTTGCGGATGACACAAAGCTGGGTGGCAGTGTGAGCTGCGAGGAGGATGCTATGAGGCTGCAGGGTGACCTGAATAGGTTGGGTGAGTGGGCAGAAGCATGGCAGATGCAGTAAAATATGGATAAATGTTGGCGGCAAGAACAGGAAGGCAGATTATTATCTGAATGGTGTCAGATTAGGAGAAGGGGAGGTGCAACGAGACCTGGGTGTGCTTGTACATCAGTCACTGAAAGTAAACAAGCAGGTACAGCAGGTAGTGCAGAAAGCCAATGGCATGTTGGCCTTGCTTCATTATGAGAGGATTTGAGTTTAGGAACAAGGAAGGTCCGAATGCAGTTGTGCGGGGCCCAGGTGAGACCGCACCTGGAGCATTGGGTGCAATCTTGATCTCCTAACTTGAGGAAATACATTATTGCTATTGAGGGAGTGCAGCGTAGATTCACCAGGTTAATTCCCAGGGTGGCAGGACTGACGTATGATGAAAGAATCGGTCAACTGGGCTCGTATTCACTGGAATTTAGAAGGATGAGAAGGGAACTTATAGAAACATAAAATTCTTACAGGATTGGACAGGGTAGATGCAGGTAAAATGTTCCAGATGTTGGGGGAGTCCAGAACCAGGGGTCATAGTTTAAGAATAAGGGGTAGGCTATTTAGGACTGAGATGAGGAAAAAACGTTTTCACCCAGAGAGTTGTGAATCTGTGGAATTCTCCGCCGCGGAAGGTAATGGAGGCCAATTCACAGGATGTTTTCAAGAGGGAGTTTGATTTAGCGCTTAGGGCTAAGGGATTTGGGGAAAACGCCAGAATGGGATACTGATTTTGAATGATCAGCCATGATCATATTGAATGGCTGTGCTGGCTCGAAGGGCCAAATGGCCTACCCCTGCACCTATTTGCTATGTAACTGGTAGAAGTGAGATGAATTCTGCAAATCAAAATAGATACTGGAAAACTGGAACTACATGTGGTCTTACTTTCACCTAGTATCTGGTCCAGGGTTGCCAGTAAAATTAATCAAATAGGATTCTTAACACTGGAAATAGAGAGAAAGTTGGCAAATAACGGAATTCCGCTCATCACTACCGTTTCTGAGGTTTGTGACAACTGATGTATGAAAGTGGTAGTGATGGGAAAAAAATGTAACTGGACCTTGCCCAGAATATAATTGTTCAATGTTGACTTTATTTGCACACTCAGGTACATTTAATCAGGTGTGATAATAAAACACATTACTGTTAAGAACTTGAGACTAAAAATCAGGCACATGTGGCATTTAGCACCAATCAGCAATTCATTAATCTTTAATTCCAAGTTTTCAAATTAAGAACATTTGCTGCTATTGCATTGATCAGTGTTGTGGTTTTAAGACTCAAATTTGGATAATATGACACAGACACAGATAATTCTTCAAGAAGACGAAAGCCTTTATTTGCAAAGATCAACTTGGAGCATTCAGAGACGACACCACCTGTCCGTTCTCTAATTGCTCTCTGAATCCCAGAAACAAGCAGCTTTTTATTACAGTTTCTAGCCCTATCTTTGCTGCATTATCTTGCATGCTGTACTCCTTTTGCATCAATCTTTCTTCAATTCTAATTTTCTCTATCTCGCCACCATTAAATTCCTACCTTGGCTCAATCTTATTAAACTTTACAATTCCCCTCGTATCTCTCCTTCACTCGCCACCCTTAAATTCCAAACTATTGCTTTTTAATCTCCCAGCTATGTTTTAGCTGAAGCCATTTTATACTTACACACACCATTTTAGTTTATGTTTAATGCAAGGATATAAATGTATTTATTAAGAATACAAAGGTGTAAAAGTAGAAATAAGTAACTTGTTTATAACTTAAAGTAACTTGTTTATAACTTCCCTATAACTCCCTCCTCTGAGACTCCAACGAGTCTCAAAAGACAAAGAAAACCACACACATCCCCCAGGTCAAATCACCCATAGAGCCCTGAAATGCATGCTCTTCTAATTAAGTTAGTGTAATGCAATGCAGAGTTCTTTCTCTGACTCCCTGAGAAACTGGGCCACAAACCCACCCATTACGTGAGGCAGGAAAAAAGATTCAGTTTCCCTTACAGACTTCGTTTAACATTTTCCTAACACTTCTTCTCCATCGTAATAGTATTCTATCGCCGAGGTCCACTTTCCTTGAGGGCCAAATTCATCTTCACCCGTTATCATTGGTAGTTGCTTCACAGGAGCTTTCACCAGGAGAGACTTAATACAGGGGAAAACACAGCACAACATTATTGCCACTGCAAATAATGCGACCCCAATGGTCAAACCAATTTTAATCAGCCATGCTCCCCAACCCCCCAACATGCTCTCCAACCATCCAAACAATTGATGTCTGAACCCTACGTTTCTTTTAACCTCACTCCTTTGGTTTTTTAGCTTATCCATGGCTTTAGTGAAAGACCCCTCCGGGCAAATATTATAACGTATGAAGGTGAAACATTGTTCCCCAAACAAGACACATACACCCCCTCGTTCTGACCCTATTTTCACCACTCATAGTCACTAATGTCTCCAAAAACCTCACATTATCTTAAGCATATAACAATTACAGCACGGAAACAGGCCATCTTGGCCCTTCTAGTCTGTGCCTAACACTTATTCTCCCCGAGTCCCATCTACCTACACTCAGACCATAACCCTCCATTCCTTTCCCGTCCGTATACCTATCCAATTTATTTTTAAATGATAAAATCGAACCTGCCTCCACCGCTTCCACTGGAAGCTCATTCCACACAGCTACCACTCACTGAGTAAAGAAGTTCCCCCTCACGATACCCCTAAACCTTGGTCCCTTAATTCTGAAATCATGTCCTCTTGTTTGAATCTTCCCTACCCTCAATGGGAAAAGCCTATCCACGTCAACTCTGTCTATCCCTCTCATCATTTTAAAGACCTCAATCAAGTCCCCCCTTAACCTTCTGTGCTCCAAACAATAAAGACCTAACTTGTTCAACCTTTCTCTGTAACATAGTTGCTTAAACCCAGGCAACATTCGAGTAAATCTCCTCTGTACTCTCTCTATTTTGTTGACATCTTTCCTATAATTTGGCGACCAAAATTGTACACCATACTCCATAATTGTCCTCACCAATGCCTTGTACAATTTTAAAATTACATCCCAACTTCTATACTCAATGCTCTGATTTATAAAGGCCATCACACCAAAAGCTTTATTTCCCACCCTATCTACATGAGATTCCACCTTCAGGGAACTATGCACAGTTATTCCCAGATCCCTCTGTTCAATTGCATTCCTCAATCCGCTACCATTTACCATGTACGTCACATTTTCACTTGTTCTGCCAAGATGTAGCACCTCACACTTATCAGCATTAAACTCCATCTGACATCTTTCATCCCACTCTTCCAAAGGGCCTAAATCTCTCTGTAGACTTTGAAAATCTACATTATCCACAACACCACCTATCTTAGTATCATCTGCATACTTACTAATCCAATTTACCACACCATCATCCAGATCATTGATGTATATGACAAAAAAACAGTGGACCCAACACAGATCCTGAGGCACCCCACTAGTCACCGGCCTCCAACCTGACAAACAGGCATCCACCATTACACTCTCACATCTCCCATTCAGCCACTGTTCAATCCATCTTGCTACTCCACCAATAATACCCAACAATTAAACTTTCTTAACCAACCTTCCATATGGAACCTTGTCAAAGGCCTTACTGAAGTCCATATAGACAACATCCACCATTTTACCCTCATCAATTTCCCTAGTAACCTCTTCAAAAAATTCAAGAAGATTAGTCAAACATGACCTTCCAGGCACAAATCCATGTTGACTGTTCCTAATCAGACCCTGTTTATCCAGATGCTTATATATATTATCTTTAAATGCCCTTTAATTTGCCCACCACTGACGTCAAACAATGTTCTTGTTAGAACTCTATTCTTCCCTACTTCTTTGTCCTCCTGTTCACTTACCTCAGGGCTATTATCGAGTCGTACCTGCGGGACATCCCTCATGTAATGATTGAAATGGTACCAGGTAGATCAACCTTCTACATGAACAGCGGTGGGTGGTTCAGAAAGCTCATACATACACCTTGTCTCCAGGTTTAAAGGGTCCTTCCTTCTGGTTCACCTCCAACTGCTTTTACTTTGCCTGTGCATAAATAGACTTGTATATCATAATTAACTGTTACATATACTTCTTAAATTCTACCTCTAACTGTTCTAAACTCGGTCCTTTGTAGGGACATCTCCATTGTGATGCAGGGTCGGCCAGTAAGCATCTCATGTGATGTTATGTGGGTTATTCGTTTAGTTTTGCATGCAACATCTCTTCAGTGCCAATGGCAGGGCATCGATCCAATTCAACCTTGTAGTTACACAAATCTTATTTATATTAACCTTCAATGCTCCATTTATTCTTTAACATGCCCTGTGACTGCAGGTATTACACACCCAAATCTGTGTTTTACTCTAAGGGCCTGTAGCGTTCTTGCACCCAAGTCGATCCAAGCTTACCCTAGCTTTAACAAGAAACATCCACAAGCAAAACCTTTTTGTCCCCTTCATTCAAAGGCTCTGACTGTAAAACATTTCTCAGACTTGTGTGTCCTTCTACCTTCATTATTTTCCTTAATGACATCACAATTTCAACATACTTTCCAATCTAGTCTGAACTATATCCTGCAATTCCCAAGATCATCATCATCTGTTCTACTGTCTGAGGTTTGGGAACTTCAATTATCGCTTCCATTTGATCCTGCGCTATGGCTTTTACTACTTTAGATATTACTCGTCCAAAATATTCTACCTGCTGCTGACAAAACAACAACTTCTTCCTTGATACTTCATGACCTCCTATGCCATATTTTCCAAGATAATTACAATGTCTCTCTCACATTGCTTCTCACTTGTGGAACAAACCAACAAATCATCCACATACTATAACACCTTCCAAATCTGCCTATAACATCTGATTAAAAACATGGGGCTAGTATTTAAAACCCTGCTGCATCCTAGCCTAGGTGTATTTAATACCTCTTCTTAATGTTCTTACCATAGCTATGTTCACCACTATCTTAATTATTATTATTATTCCCTGATTACCATACCTGTTCACATCCCCAACACACCTTATCCATTACCCATCTCCTTACTAGCCTTTCTTGACCGTCTCCTTGAGATCCCTCCCTCTGGGACCCCAGTCCTGTCTGGGCTTATATCCAGATTTATTTCACTCCTGATAGGGCATTTGAGGAAACACTCTCCCAAAGACATTTATTATTGGCATGGAATTCTCTGGCCCCTGTTTGGCTCTGTCATCGGACTCACTGTGTGTCGGTGCATCACTTATTTCAGTCTTTTCAACCAGGTCTGTTGTTATTGACGCAAGTTACATTTGCATCATTTTTCTCTGTGCCTTTTCCTGCTGGTCTGCAAGTCTTTTTCCTATGTTTGCGATATTTCTCGACCTCATTGACCAAATGATCGCTGAACCGGGGGTGGGAAATAGATGACAACCCCACCAGCTCCTCCAATCCAGACTTGACTTTAGGAGGAATGACATCCACCACAGTGGTTCAAAATATAGTGTTCATTAACTAGTTGCCATCAGTTTCTTGTTCAGTTTCCAGTCTCCACCTTTTCAGCTGGTTCTCCAGATAGGCTGCTGGATTTTTGTCTGAGGGCCTGCCATACCCTCTGCCTGACTGTGTCAAACAGCATGCCATTGTTTATTTCATTGTTCACAGCATTTTTATACCAGCCATCTTCAGGAGTTCTGTCAGTTTAGTGGTTCCTATTACTTTCACCAACAGTGCCTTCAACTCTCCCATAGCCAATAATCGTCCTCCAAAGCCCTAATCCATTCCCTGCCCCATCAGGAACAATGGGTAAGGTTTTTTTTAGCCCTCTCAGTTTATGGGTGCCCAAAAGGATAATCTGTGTCTGTCCTGCTCTTTTCTTTTAAAACTGCCTCGTCCGTGCAAACCCCTGACCTCTCAGGGTGGTATCCACGAGGACGTAATAAACTCTTAATAACATACAGTGGCTTGCAAAAGTATTCATACCCCTCGAACTTTTCCACATTTTGTCATGTTACAATCACAAACGTAAATGTATATTATTGGGATTTTATGCGATAGACCAACACAAAGTGGCGCATAATTGTGAAGTGGAAGGAAAATGATACATGGTTTTCAAATTTTCAAAAAATAAAAAATTGAAAAGTGTGGCGTGCAAAAGTATTCAGCCCCATTTGCTCTGATACCCCTAAATAAAATCCAGTGCAACCAATTCCCTGCAGAAGTCACCTAATTAGTAAATAGAGTCTACTTGTGTGTAATCTAATCTTAGTATAAATACAGCTGTTCTGTGAAGGCCTCAGAGGTTTGTTAGAGAACATTAGTGAACAAACAGCATCATGAAGGCCAAGGAACACACCAAACAGGTCAGGGATAAGGTTGTGGAGAAGTTTAAAGCAGGGTTAGGTTATAAAAAAATATCCCAAGCTTTGAACATCTCACGGAGCACTGTTCAATCCATCATTGAAAGAGTATGGCACAACTGCAAACCTACCAAGACATGGCCGTCCACCTAAACTGACAGGCCGGGCAAGGAGAGAAGCAGAGAAGCTGCCAAGAGGCCCATGGTAACTCTGGAGGAGCTGCAGACATCCACAGCTCAGGTGGGAGAATCTGTCCACAGGACAACTATTAGTCGTGCACTCCACAAATCAGACCTTTATGGAAGAGTGGCAAGAAGAAAGCCACTGTTGAAACAAAACCATAAGAAGTCCCGTTTGCCACAAGCCATGTGGGGGACACAGCAAACATGTGGAGGAAGGTGCTCTGGTCTGATGAGACCAAAATTGAAGTTTTTGGCCTAAATGCAAAACGCTATGTGTGGCAGAAAACTAACACTGAACCCTGAACACACCATCCCCACTGTGAAACATGATGGTGGCAGCATCATGCTGTGGGGATACTTTTCTTCAGCAGGGACAGGGAAGCTGGTCAGAGTTGATGGGAAGATGGATGGAGCCAAATACAGGGCAATGCTGGAAGAAAACCTGTTAGAGTCTGCAAAAGACTTGAGACTGGGACGGAGGTTCACCTTCCAGCAGGACAACAACCCTAAACATACAGCCAGAGCTACAATGGAATGGTTTAGATCAAAGCATATTCATGTGTTAGAATGGCCCAGTCAAAGTCCAGACCTAAATCCAATTGAGATTCTCTGGCAAAACTTGAAAATTGTTGTTCACAGACACTCTCCATCTAATCTGACTGAGCTTGAGCTATTTTGCAAAGAAGAATGGGCAAAAATTTTAATCTCTAGATGTGCAAAGCTGGTAGCGACATACCCCAAAAGACTTGCAGCTGTAATTGCAGCGACAGGTGGCTCTACAAAGTATTGACTCAGGGGGGCAGAATACTTCTGCACACCACACTTTTCAGTTTTTTATTTGTAATAAAAATTGGAAACCAGGTATCATTATCCTTCCACTTCACAATTACGCACCACTTTGTGTTGGTCTATCACGTAAAATCCCAATATAATACATTTACGTTTGTGGTTGTAACATGACAAAATGTGGAAAAGTTCAAGGGGTATGAAAACTTTTGCAAGCCACTGTATATATATTACTCACCACACAGCGCAGCCTTCTCGGACAATCCTCCGGGTCTCTTTAGAACAATTTAGTGCCAGATTCTTGGGTCGGAGAGACCTTCTAACTACCTAGGCACTTCTGTGTCCCCAGTGGCTTCTCATGTTCAACAGGTTATTAGTCCAAATGAAGCGGAAAACCGCATAATAATTTTGCTGGGTGTCCACGCTTTTCCTGTTGTCCCTAGGAGCCAGAGGGCTGGGAAGCACCCTGAGCTGTTTGTGTTTTAATTAGTGGTCTCTTACCGACCCTGCTCGCAGCGCCAATTTTGTCAAGGTTTTAAGACTCAAATTTGGATAATATGACACAGACACAGATAATTCTTCAAGAAGACGAAAGCCTTTATTTGCATGTATCAGCGTGGAATATTCAGAGACGACACCACCTGTCCGTTCTCTAATTGCTCTCTGAATCCCAGAAACAAGCAGCTTTTTATTAGTTTCTAGCCCTATCTTTGCTGCATTATCTTGCATGTTGTACTCCTTTTGCATCAATCTTTCTTCAATTCTAATTTCCTCTATCTCGCCACCATTAAAATCCCACCTTGGCTCAATCTTATTAAACTACACATTTCCCCTCGTATCTCTCCTTCACTCGCCATCCTTAAATTCCAAACTATTGCTTTTTAATTTCCCAGCTATGTTTTAGCTGAAGCCATTACACACACCATTGTAGTTTATGTTTAATACAAGGATATAAATGTATTTATTAAGAATACAAAGGTGTAAAAGTAGAAATAAGTAACTTGTTTTTAACTTCCATATCAGGCACTAAGGCAGACAGCAAAGTATTGTGTTTATGCAGTTTTAAATTGGAAAGCAAATATTATGAGGATAGATATTACCCCAGCTGTGGTGTTGAAGACTTGGAGTTCGGAACAAGCTGAACCTCTAGCCTATTTGTTCCAGGTAGGGAATTGGCATCTGTACCACAATATCCATGAGGGCAGGTCAAATCCAATAAAGCTATTTGTCTGCACCAGAGTGCTCAATCAGCCACCAACTAATCCAACTTTTCATCAGCAATGAAGCAGTTTGAGCTTTTGCTGGCACAATATATGGTAGTTTCCTTCAGTCTTTTTTCTACGGAACAGAGAGTTCAGAGGTTTCTCAAAGTTTGTGGTTGATGAATCATTTTTATTTTACATCCATTCAATGTGGAACATTTCCACAATTTAAAAAAAAAATCAGCTTTGTATCAATATAGAAAATGGAAAACCAGCAGCCACTGATTATAACCATCATAGGATGTCCACACAACATCTGACTTAATGATCAGTCATCGAATACAGCGATACATCATGAAGTCTATCGTAGTACATCTAGGAAATTTACCAATTGAACTTTCTTCTACTGGCGTGTAGACTTTAATTTGCCTCATATGCGTGTCTCTTCCGTTCTGATGATTAGCCAGCACAGCAATCTGTATCATAAAGGTGCGGATTGGCTTCTTGTTGATATCTGTGAGTGGAACATGAATCCAGCCGCTGGGCTCCACCAATTCAAGTTGCTGTAATTAAATTATGACAAGGTTTTATACACTGCTGTTGCAAACAGAGACAACTAAATTCCAGTATAACAGCATGTTCAATAATAAGTACATGAAAAATATAATCTTTGGAACTGCTCAGCAATTCTTTTTGTTGTTCCAATGCAAATATTCCTGCAAAATTTTGGCTTAAGTTCAGCATGTACTCATTTTTAAATATTTAGCAAACTACACAAAATGTATCATTTTAAAAACAAAATTCCAGCACATAGAAATGTGAGAAAAACAGTGCTCATTGACCTCAGCAGCATGCAATACAAAATCAAGCCATATAACAAATCTACTTCCAAACTATACAAGATCTAAAACACTTTGTGCTGCCACTAATCACGTTAAAAATGCGACTTAGTCATTCTACCTCGGAGTTAAGACAATTTTAGGATCACATACCAAGCCAGTGAGATGAGCACAAAATCCAGATACCCACCCCAGTATATACAACCCCAGGGTAACAGCCATTCAGGTAAAAAAAAAAGTTACTCGTACAAAATTCACAAATCACTACCCAGAAATTTGAGATATGGAATAAGATTTGCTCTCACAGAATTTGTGAAAACAATACACAAAATAATTATTTTCAGCACTACCATTTGACATGTGCGCAGCTGCATGTTTGTAAAATCATGAAACAAAGTATATTTTAGAAACACAACACTTCCCCTCCCCCCCCCCCCCCCCCCCCCCCCCCCCCCCAACCTAGAGCTGGGGTTGCCTGAAATGCACCAGAAATAATTTGGGGCCTCATTTTCATTCTCAGATCGACGAAAAACATGACATTATACTGGTCTTCTTCTTCTTATTGAGTCCACAAACAAGATTAGAAGTTGTTCTGCATACAATGGTGTCTGCCTTGTGCTTCTAGTGCGTGGTGGTGGAAAGATTGGTGAAAACAGGGCCGCGACGTGAACGCTCTTCCCTCGGCCCCACTAGAGTCATAAGGAACTGGATATTTGAGCAAACCACAAAGTACTGGAGTGACTCGGGTCAGGCAGTATCTGTGGATGGAGTGGATAGGCGACTTTTTGGGTTGGGACTCCTCTTCAGACTATTGTCTTTCTATTCCCTCCTTTTGATTACGAGTATTTCCACCGTGAAAATTAACAGCGAC
This sequence comes from Okamejei kenojei, assembly GCA_035221665.1. NCBI lineage: Eukaryota > Metazoa > Chordata > Chondrichthyes > Rajiformes > Rajidae > Okamejei > Okamejei kenojei. The sequence continues at coordinate 22,027,593 of CM069131.1, forward strand.
ATTTTTTTCATTCAAAAGCAATTCATAGATTGTGAAGCACATGTGGCAAACTGGCATTAGGCATCACAGGCATTATAAAAATACAAAACTGTACTTTTTTATATCCAAGAGCAACAAAAAAATATTCCGATTCAAGATTATTAACCTACAGGCTAACCTTTTCTCTCTCCACAGCTACTGCCGCACTCTCCAAATTATATCTAACATTTTCTGGTTTTCATTCAAACGTTACACATGCGCCTTCCATTTAGTTACAAGGTAAAGTACAACTTTTGATGAACATGTACCCCACTGACTGAAAATCAGGGCTGGCTCATATTTTCCTGACTGGAAAACAGGTGAATTTATTCACAAATTCCATTCATTGCCAATCCCATGCCAAACATGGCGCCGCTTGCATGCAGGCCGGGTAGACTATTTCTGCACAACTGCAAATTGGGAATGATATGGTGATATGTTACTGGATTATTTGTACAAAAAGAATTTCACTGTGTGTTTGCACTTGCCACATGTGACAATAAAGCACCACTGAACCATTAATGTCTGTGCTCTTGCATGATCTTCTTTGAATGAACAGATAAGTTTATTGGCCAAGTATTCACATACAAGGAATTTGCCTTGGTACTCCACCCACAAGTGCCAACATGACATAGTGACAGTTAGGAATGACACAAAGTATTAAACATTAATAATAAAACATTATCGATTAAACATGTGAATAACATAATACACCAGAGCAAAAGGCTTCTACTAGGTCTTGCATATATGTATTTACATTCCGAGTATTCAAATAGAGACACTTTTCACAATACAGCATTTCTCCTGGCATCAGCCTATATTTTAACTTAGCCCTAGATTAAGAACTCAACTCGACTTTCTGAGGCAAGAATATTAACAATGATTAATTCACATTGGAAGTTTGGAACTGGGGCTTCGAACGAAGGTGTAACAAGACAGCTCTCTGCTTAATCCTGAATTGACATCTTCTTCTGAACAAGTAAAGATCTTGGGAAAAATGAAATAGGGAAAACAGTTGTGGGTGAAGCAGAGAGAAAAGGAAAAATAGAATGCCATGATGGAGAAGAAATCATGCACCTGTACAAATAATAATGGCAGCATTATATGAACTTAAACATGTTAAAATTACTTATTCAATATTCTAGACTTCTCCAACAAAAATGTTGGATAAAATTGCATTTTCCCATTAGGAAAGACGGACAAAAGTACACTGTGTATATTTTGCTTGAATGTCAAGAGTATTGCTAGAGGGGAGCTAAGCTGACAACCAAACTGCCTTTAACCAAAAAAATTTATTGTGCTGAATTAAAAAGTAATTGTTTAACTTGGCTGCACAAGGCCAAATAGACTTTCAACCATAATGAATTGCCCATGCACTGTTTCACTACATAAAGATTTTCTTGGCAAACCTTTGCTGCAGTTGATTACATTTACATATCATTCATTTTGTGTCTTTAAGCAAGTTTTGATATCAATGTAAAGCAGCCAAGTTTCTGTGTATTAAGTTGAACATAAACATTCTTGAATTCTGGCTATCAGTTTAATGTATTTCCATTGGCATTAAAGCGAGTTAGAAGTAAAATCTGCAATTTATTTTTAAGATTAATATTTCGTACTTGCTGGAAAGTAAATTAGAGACAACAAACATGCAACGTGAGGTACATATGACTACATAGTTTTCTAAGGTCACTTGGGAATTCAGAACGGATTGAGCTCTCACAATGGAGACAATAGTAACATTTTCCAAGCGGTTGAACGCCTATTTTGAAACTACAGAGCCAACAGCAACCCATTATGAATTAGCATAACCTGCCACCCACATTGCTGAAGAAACAGCTTTCAAACACATGCATTAAGATAAAAACCTACTAAATCCTTTAACACCCATTCACATATTTACAACACTTCATTTAGTTGAAGATGCAAAAAAAGTTTTCTACAATGAAGCTACTATGTTGATGGATCAATTGTGAATTCAGCTGTTGTTTTCATGACTAAAAGCACTTTAAAAACAAAACTGCTGAGTATACTATATTCTTTATATCACCACTTGTGGAACACATTACATGATAAAGAAAACCTTCCAAAAGTTCCCACAGATTGTGGATAAAGTATTAATTACTCAAAAATGCTACACATCATGGTCATAGTATTAAAGGCAGATATTTCCCTTTATTCACTTTTCATTTCACTGAAGGACTAGCAGTACAGACAAAACAATGTGAATTTGACTGCAAAGTACATTGGGGGAAAAATGTATTTTAATAATAGAGAAATGGAGAGAATATACTTCAAAAGAATGAATCATGTGAAAATAATAGATTGACTGAGAAGCTCTCATGTCAGAAGTTTGAATAACTCTCATAACTCATATAAAGACTGCTACGTCAAGAGTATCAGTGTTTCATCCAAAGCAACCACCTTAATTGTCATATTAATGACTCACTCCAAAGGACAAAAAGAGCTTTTAAATCATGTTGGATTTATGAAGACATATTGTGGCAACAAGAGGGAGAGGGTGGGGAAAAGCTAATTACAGAGACAATGACAAGAAAACTAACGATAAGTGAAGCGCTTCAGTGGCATTATTAAGTCCACATCTCCCAGAGTCGTACAGCTTGTCGATTCTTCCCTCATGGTGCACATATGTATAGTGCAACTTAGCCAAAGAAAAGGCTTGAAAGTAAGCCCCCAGGAGCTGTAACTAAAGATAAAACCAACATGCAGGAAAAGGAGGTGAAAAGTGATGTTTTATTTAAGTGGATAAGATCCAAGGGCAATTGCTTAATAATGTTAGACAATCTATATAGCTTTAACTACAAAGAATTCTTTAAGAGTTGAATATAAAACTAACAGGTTTATTTGAATCATTAGACAGACAAACAAATGTGAAAACTTATATTTGCGTGTAATTCCACAAAATAACTAAACCATGCAATCATCTTAAATATTCGTGATTTGCTTTAAAGGGCATAATTACATGCAACAGAACCAAAAACAAATGTAATAATCATTGAACAAACAAATCCTGAGACATTTTACAGTTGACATATTTTTAATACATGTTGTTTATGGAAACTTATTTAGTGCTCAGGTAACAGCAAACTCTTGATGCAGATTACTCAAGTTTATATGGAAGATAGACACAAAGTGCTGGACGAACTCAGCGGAACAGGCAACATCTCTGGAGAGAAGGAATGGGTGACTTTCCGGGTCGAAACCCTTCTTCATTGAGAGTCAGGGGGATGAGAAACAAGTTTCTATTGGAGAAATTACCTACCCATTCATTTGGAAGGAAAGCAAAGTAACTCACCATGTATTATAGCACATGGATTTGAATGGAAAAATAGTCACAGAAGTCTCTTTACCATTCCTTACCATGTCTGTTTCTTCTCTTACCTTGAACATAATTGCATGGGTAGCAATAACTCTATCTACAATGAATGACTGAACAGAAAATTCTGGAAGCATTTTAAGGAAACCAATCGAATACAGAATCACTGACATTCACAAATCTAAAAGATTGATTTGTAATAAATTATTTTTCATTTTATGTACAATTTTAACACTCATTAGAAGAACTATATCAATCTCTACCTTACATTGTTTGACTATCATTGGTCACTATAATAACCATAACACATAATCCACTCAATATCACTGTAAAATCATCCAAAATACATACATTTAAATTTAAATGATAACTAAAGTGAATTCAACATTTGATTGTAATTCTAACAAGGAACTAGATTCTCATTAATTACAATGAATGAATTAGAAATTTACCAATAAATCAAAACAGGAAAAGTAATTTCTACCAATCTCTGGGGAATAGTGAAAAATGTTCAAATCAAAATTATAAAAGTTACAGCATTCGTGGTTAAAGCTTCTTTGTTTCAGATTTAACTGCAAAGGAAAGAATCAATCCTTTCACATTTCAAATTGACATACCAATTAATTTCCTACTTGCACACTAGGTCAAATGAACACCATTATTTACTGAATCACTGAAATTAGCCACCAATTTCTCCAATTTAAGAGGTCTTAAGTATATCATGTGAGTTTCTGAGACCACATTTAAAAAGCAAAAACAATTGTCTAGATTACAGGCCGCTGAGTCTCAGAACTGCACATAGATCACAACTTTTATAAAAGGCATATACAAACTATCCAAGTGTTACTTTTAGCTCAATTTCCCTTTTAAAATATTTGCACTTTTGCACACACGAAATGTGATTAAATACTTTTTAGACTGGTGGCGAAAGAATTTACTTGAAGGCCAATAGTGCCTTATGCACAATAAGAGGACTACTTGAAAGGAGAATGCTAAAATTGGATATAAAGTGCATATAGTTGCAGACATGGATTATATCAATGATCACATCAGTGGTCATGATGTTTAATATTTACACAATAAAAAATATCACAAAAGCAATAAAACACAACGCCTTTCAACGTGGGAAATATCTATTCCAGAACAAACTTCACACCTGCAGTTGCAGTTAAATTTCTTCCCTCTCTCCGACACTAGATCTTGTCAGATGCAAGTAGATGGCACAAGAGAATGGCACAATTAGCATACCTGATGTCCCAACGCTTGTACGTGTGCCCGTAAAATTAGCTCTCAAATTTAAGGTTCAAGGTTTAATGAAAGATATTTTCATTTATAAGGCTGCTGCACAGACTCAGCTGAAAGTGCCACTTAATGAGATGGGTATAGAGATGAAGACTGTGAATATCGTAACACCGGAACATCCTATTTCCCAATTCCTTTTTAGCTTTTTCTGTTACATTGAGGTGAGGCTAAGTAATCTTTACCTATCTTTTTCCCATCGTACTGAGGGAATTGTTAGTAACAACGCCAAAGCCTGTGTAATTATCTAGTTGATTTTCTAATTGCATTGTTACTCCCTTGGAATCAGAAGTAATTAATTTTAACATTTTGTATGATATTAAACATTTCACAAGAGCATTCAGCTAGCTGATTTTACGCACGTATCGTGATATTCTAAAATTATCAACGACTGATTAACATTTATAACTTTATCCTCATCACAAGCATGATTAGTTAGCTATGAATGGCCCTGTCATGGAGGGGTTGTGCTCCTAGGCCATGTCATGATTTTCCACAATGTGAACTCTATCCCATCATATCCCACGTTATGACAGTAGATGCGTTGCTGTGGGAATTTTTTCTTTCAATAGTAAAGCCCCCACAGCTATGTAGTCTATGGGTAAGGCAATTTTGATTTTATTGTAGACACAAGAGATACAGTTGTTTCAATTAATTAGAAATGGGTGTTGCATCATTTGATAAAATATGCCTGCACAAATATGAATGGAAGACATTGATTTGTCAGCCTCTAAAGCACAGTCCTCGAGTGGCCTGGTGTCGTGAACTGGCAGCCTGCACTTGTTGTCCTTGGTAAATCAGTTAAATTCACTTTTCATTAACCATATAACCATATAACAATTACAGCACGGAGACAGGCCCTCTCGGCCCTTCCAGTCCGTGCCGACCATTTGTTTTCCCCTAGTCCCATCTACCTGCACTCAGACCATACCCCTCCATTCCCTTCACGTCCATATACCTATCCACTTTACTTTTAAATGTTAAAATCGATCCTGCTTCCACCACCTCTGCTGGAAGCTCATTCCACACAGCCACCACCCTCTGAGTAAAGAAGTTCCCCCTCACGTTACCCCTAAACTTCTGTCCCTTAATTCTCATGTCATGTCCTCTTGTTTGAATCTTCCCTACCCTCAATGGGAACAGCTTATCCACGTCAACTCTGTCTATCCCTTTCATCATTTTAAAGACCTCAATCAAGTCCCCCCTTAACCTTCTGCGCTCCAAAGAATAAAGACCTAACTTGTTCAACCTTTCTCTGTAACATAGTTGCTGGAACCCTGGCAACATTCTAGTAAATCTCCTCTGTACTCTCTCTATTTTGTTGACATCCTTCCTATAACTAGGCGACCAAAATTGTACACCATACTCCAGAATTGGTCTTACCAATGCCTTGTACAATTTTAACATTACTTCCCTACTCCTATATTCAATGCTCTGATTTATAAAGGCCAGCACACCAAAGGCTTTCTTTACCACCCTATCTACATGCGATTCCACCTTCAGGGAACTATGCACAGTTATTCCTAGATCCCTCTGTTCCACAGCATTCCTCAATTCCCTACCATTTACCATGTACGTCCTATTTTGATTTGTCCTGCCAAGATGTAGCACTTCACACTTATCAGCATTAAACTCCATCTGCCATCTTTCAGCCCACTTTTCCGAATGGCCCAAATCTCTCTGTAGACTTTGAGAATCTACTTCATTATCCACAATACCACCTATCTTAGTATCATCTGCATACTTACTTATCCAATTTTCCACCCCATCATCCAGATCATTGATGTACATGACAAACAACAGTGGACCCAACACAGATCCCTGAGGCACCCCACTGGTCACCGGCTTCCAACCTGACAAACAGCCATCCACCATTACTCTCTGACATCTCCCATTCAGCCACTGTTGAATCCATCTTGCTACTCCGCCATTAACACCCAAAGATTGAACCTTCTTAACCAACCTTCCATGGGGAACCTTGTCAAAGGCCTTACTGAAATCCATGTAGACAACATCCACTGCTTTACCCTCATCAATTTCCCTAGTTACCGCTTCAAAAAATTCAAGAAGGTTTGTCAAACATGACCTTCCAGGCACAAATCCATGTTGACTGTTCCTGATCAGACCCTGTTTATCCAGATGCTTATATATATTATCTCTAAGTATCCTTTCCATTAATTTGCCCACCACTGACGTCAAATTAATAGGTCTATAATTGCTAGGTTTATTCTTTGAACCCTTTTTAAACAATGGAACAACATGCGCAGTACGCCAATCCTCCGGCACTATTCCCGTTTCTAATGACATTTGAAATATTTCTGTCATAGCTCCTGCTATTTCTACACTAACTTCCCTCAATGTCCTAGGGAATATCCTGTCAGGACCTGGAGACTTATCCACCTTTATATTTTTCAAAAGTGTCAGTACTTCCTCCTCTTTGAATCTCATAGTTTCCATAGCTACTCTACTTTTTTCCTTTACCTCACAGAGTTCAATATCCTTCTCCTTGGTGAATACCGAAGAAAAGAAATTGTTCAATATCTCCCCCATCTCTTTTGGCTCTGCAGATAGCTGTCCATTCTGGTTCTCTAATGGTCCAATTTTATCCCTCGTTATCCTTTTGCTATTAATATAGCTGTAGAAACCCTTTGGATTTACTTTCACCTTTCTTGCCAAAGCAACCTCATATCTTCTTTTAGCCTTCCTAATTTCTTTCTTAAGATTCTTTTTACATTCTTTATACTCCTCTAGCACCTCATTTACTCCATGCCTCCTATAATTAAATATCATTGATCAACTTCTATTCAGTGATCGACTTCTATTCAGTGATCGACTTCAGGAAAGCGAAGTTGGACACAGAAGAAATTGCAGAGAGTTGTGGACATTGGTTTTCCTAATGGTCTGAGCAATCTCCCATCCATTGACTCCATCTACACTTGACTCTACCTCGACAAGGCCACCGGCATAATCAAGGATGAGTTTCACTCCGGTCACTCCCTCTTCTCCCCTCTCCCATCAGGGATAGAAGTGTGAAAATGCGTATCTCCAGATTCAGGGACAATATCTTTACAGCTGTTATCAGGCAACTGAATGATCCGATCACCAACTAGAGTGCAGTAGTGACCTACCATCTACATCATTGGAGTCACTCGAAATATCATTAATCAGACTTTACCTTGCACTAAACATTATTTCCTGCATCCTGTATCTGTACACTGTGGACGGCACGATTGTAATCATGTAGTCTTTTCGCCGACTGGATAACAAGCAACAAAAGCTTTTCACTGTACTTCTGTACACGTGATAATAATAAACATTGCGTAATTGATTTTTCACAAATTCCATAAATACAAATTTTATTCTGTATCTCAAGTTTTTTGTAGTGATTTGTGAAAAAGGAGATTTTCCATTACTGTGGTAACAATCCATAATTTGTTCTGCCAAGTGTTGTTTCTTATCATCAACTCCACAGAAATGGATAAACTGCAAAAAAATGTTAATGCACAAATGACATTTCACACTCAATGTCACTGTGCTGCAACCCTCAGACTGGAATGCATTCAGATTTTATTTGTGAAATTTATGCAAATGAATTTCTGTAGCATAGTGACACCTGGTGGATAAACTCTAAATACAAAGCTTCAAATTAATTCCAATACACTATCAATCTGTTAAATTATTAACTTTAAATGAATTTATGCACAAAACAAAAGCAATGCCACTGCTGTACTGTAATAAGCAATTATTTTAAGTACCAGCATCGCTTCTGCGCCTTCTCTCACTCTGAAGTTAGCTCCGGAATTCCAATTGGCACCTTACGTCTCTCCGTTTCCAAGCTGCCGCCAAGCTCAGGCTAACCTCTGATGTGGACACACCATCAATATATTTCTCAACTTTACTGCCAGCTCACTTGAGACCTCCCCCATCACATGCCAAAAGTTGCTGATGATTGATCAGGATTGAAACCAACAACAAAATTGTATCTTTACCATTACCAATTCTACTCCTTGACCAGCGTCCTGGGTTGATCTAACCTGTTTGCTTTCTTGATACTTCAGCTGAGCCTGGGTGCAGCTTTTGACTAATATCCTGATCACCAATTCATCTTTCATTTTTCTGCATCATTAGTTTTTTCAACAGCCTTTGCATCACCCTTAACTAACAAAATATCATAATATTCAAAGACAGGTTTTGCAGCATTAGAAGTAGCTTTATATTGATTTGTTCAAATATTTAGGGAACAGGAATACAGTTAACAGTGAATTTCTTCGAAACCTAAAATGATAGGTGTGAAAATCTAACAAATGGAGTTTAATGTGGAGGAGTGCGAGATCCCGCACATCCGCATGAGAAATTAAAAGGCATTTTATTTGTGCCCTTTTCAAACCCGCTGGCTTGTTATACTAAAAATTTGTAAACCTGGAGGTTTAAAACTATCTTTAGATACTATTGTCTCATTAGTGGGAAAGTCCTAAATCAGAATAAGAGAGATAATAAATACAAGCTTTATAATTGGGTCCCGAGTTTCAACAGTGCACAACCATGAATGAGCAAAGTGGAGAATCTTTTATTTTTTTTTAACCATTGGCTTGGTGAATCTCAAAAGGTGAGAAAGACTTTAATATCAAAGTCTACAACAAAAGAGATGCAGTAGACTTACCCGCATTTCTTTAAGATCATGAAAGTTGTTTCCGACTCTAACAGAGACCTTGCTTGGAGTATAGCTTTCATCAGATTTATAGTCAGCATAAATACACAAGGTTTTCACAGTTGTCTTTCGTCTAGAAGAACAAAAGTTATCCTTAGCATTAACAGATTACAGTCTACCCTCCTTATTACGGACCATTTGATGACAGATTTTGGTTATAGCGTGTCGCCAGTCATCAGACGCCACTCTCTCTTTAAGGACACAGGTTGTTAGTTACACTGCGGAGGCCATGAAATTGACAAGCAACTGCTTTGATCGAAACTTAACGATTAAACATTGTAACAAACAGCCTTTAGTATTTTTAGCTTGCAGTAATAAAAATACACTTTTAGAGGTAAGGCAGGTTAGTGTCGTTGGAAGGAGAAACTGGAGCTACAGTGCCCTCCATAATGTTTGGGACAAATACCCTTCATTTATTTATTTGCCTATGACCTCCACAATTTGAGATTTGTAAGAGAAAAAAAATCACATGTGGTTAAAGTGCACATTGTCAGATTTTATTAAAGGCCAGTTTTATACATTTTGGTTTCCCCATGTAGAAATTACAGCAGTTCCCCCATTTCAGGGCATCATAATGTTTGGGATACATGGATTCACAGGTGTTTGCAATTGCTCAGGTGTGTTTAACTGCCTCCTTCAAGCAGGTATAAAAGAGCTCTCAGCACCCCTGAGTCCTTCACCTTTGGAGACGTTCATTGCTGTTTATCAACACGAGGACCAAAGTTGTACCAAAGTCAAATAAGCCATTTTGAGACCGAGAAACAAAAATAAAACTGTTAGAGACATCAGCCAAACTTTAGGCTTACCAAAATCAACTGTTTGAAACATTATTAAGAAGAAAGAGAGAACTGGTGAGCTTACTAATCGGAAATGGACTGGCAGGCCATGGAAGACATCCGCAGCTGATGACAGCAGAATTCTCTCCATAATAAAGATAAATCCCCAAACACCTGTCCGACAGATCAGAAACACTCTTCAGGAGTCAGGTGTGGATTTGTCAATGACCATTGTCCGCAGAAGACTTCATGAAGAGAAATACAGAGGCTACACTGCAAGAGGCAAACCACTGGTTCACCACAAAAATAGGATGGCCAGGTTACAGTTTGCCAAGAAGTACTTAAAAGAGCAACCACAGTTCTGGAAAAAGGTCTTGTGGACAGATGAGATGAAAATTAATAGTAAGATTAAATGAGAACTTGCCAGTTTGAAGTTTGATCCTTATTTTATGAGGAGTTACGATGAGGGATTTCGTGAAGACCCCGCCAGCACGCATGCACGACATTCTTCAAAGCAGCAGTGTGGAATCACAGATAACAACAATGACTGCAGATAGTAAGATTAAGAGACACTAATATACCAGTTGACCTTATGATAGAGGGTTGGGAGCGGAGGGCACAAAATCCCTCATCGTAACTCCTCATAAAATAAGGATCAAACTTCAAACTGGTAAGTTCTCATTTAATCTTACTATTTTACTTCGGAGTCACGTGAGTGACTTTGTGAAGATTTCAAAGCTCTGTGATTCCATGCCCTGGACCACGTCCATGCGCACACACTGCCGTAATTACTGATGGAGGAAGTATGTTAACATATTTCAGACTTGAACAAGCTGAAAAATAAGAACGTATTTATTAATACAAACAGAAAACCCTGAATTCGGGGACAAATGTTTAGGGAACAGCACTTAAAACTGAATTCGCAAACGTTGCGGGAGCGGCCACAGGTTTGTTATAAAAACGCTGAAATGTACTTTCACTGGCCCAGCCCGCTGTTGCGAGGACATGATCCATGGGTACCTCCATGGTCCTCGCTGCTGATGTGGATGCAGCCCTGGTAGAATGAGATTTTAAAATGTTAGTGTCTATTCCTGCTGCACCCAATACCACCCTGAGCCACCTGGAGATAATCTGCACCGTCACTCTGTGATGTGGGTTTTTATAGCTGATAAACAGACCTGTCTCCATTTTCCTGATGTTGTGTGTGACATAGATATAATGTCGAAGATAGGTGGCTATACAGAGTCGTACATCAACGGGGTTTGCTAGGAATTCCAATTTCAGACCTGTAGATCCAGGCCTGTGTTGTTTGAGTAACTCATCTATAAAGAAAGTCACTTTATTGGGGGTCAAAACCATTCTATCCAGTTTTAGTTTATGTAGGGTCTGGACCCGTTGTGCTGTGGTCAGTGCCATTAACATCACCACTTTGAAGGTGAGTTTGTCCAGTGGTAAATCCAACATAGTCAACCAGCTCCTGAGTAGGGATAACACAACCCCAATATCCCAGGTAATATTATATCGTGGTCGGGGAGGGTTGGAATTGAATATACCCCTCATGAGTTTAGATACCAGCTGGTGAGATCCCACTCCAATGTTGAGATAGGATGACAGTGCACTCCTGGCCCTGTTTATGGCACTGTAACTGAGGCCCTCATCATAATGAAGGCCCGCGAGGAATTCCAGCACATTGGTGATCGTAGCAGAGTTGTAGGTGGTCTTGGTCCGACTACAGAAGGCCTCCCATTTCCTTATGTGGGTGAGGTACTGCTTCCTTGTGGACTCGCTGCACGATGCTGTGATGATGCATGGTTCTTGTTGACAGCCCGAATTCCAGTAATGGCCTCTTCAGAACCTGCAAGCCAACAGGTTCAGATGACCATGGCACGGATGATTTTCCCGTTATGGGATTGGTCACCAAATTCGGGCATTTGGTAACTGTACCCATGGTTCTTTCATCATGTTGAGGACCACCGGGTACCATGGTTATGTGGGGTATTATCAGTATACCTGATGCAGAATCTAGTTGAATTTTCTGCAATACCCGACTGATGAGGCAGATTGGGGGAAATGCATAGAAAAACCATTTCCCCAATGTAGCGGGAACACGTCCATCGCCACTGCCCCAGGATCTGGTTCCCAAGAGACATATGTTGGTATCTGATGGTTCAACCTGGATGCAAAGAGGTCGATATCTGGTGTTCCATATTTGGCTATAATTTTAGCAAATATTTGGGGGTTCAACATCCACTCGATGTTGTCATTAAATACTCGTGACCTGGTGTCCGCCACTGTATTGAGCTTACCCGGAAGGTACGTAGCTGATATCCAAATATTTCTTTCAATACACTAGAGCCAAATTAAGTTTGCCAATTCATCACAAGATATTGACTTGATACCACCCATATGGTTTAAATATGCCACCACTGTGGTATTATCTATTTGAAGACGGACATGCGTATGATGCAGATTTGTGCAGTAAGCCCGCAGCCCATGAAATGCTCCCAGCATTTCCAAATAGTTTATACCTGTGATTGAAGAAGAGTAGACTCATGCAAATCCCATCTGCCGCCACAACTGGAAGTGGTGTCGGTAGCTCCCCAGCCCTGGGCGCTTGCGTCGGTTTGTAATACGACTGATGGGTTTGATATAATGATGGGATTAAAACAATCACGAATATTGCTAATCCACCATCGTAACTCAATTTTTGCCTTGTTTGGCAGCTGCATAGGTCTGTCAAAATGTCCAGCATTCACTTTTAATGCTGAGATTATTTGCTCTTTGCAAGTTTTGATAGTGTAACAGGCCAAATTGTGCAGCTGGAAATGTAGCTACAAGTTTCCCAATCACCTCAGCACCATGTCTAATAGTCGGTTTCCTGGCGCAAGCAAGGCTGTTACATGCCTCTATTATGTCTGTTGCTTTGCTCCCTGGGGCGGTGACAATCATATGATTAGTGTTAATTGTGAATCCCAGATAGTCCATAATCACAGAGGGGTTGAACTTAGATTTGTCTGGATGGATGACAAACCCTAGTTTCTAAAATAATGATTTGGTAGCTGTTACTGCTAATTTAGCTAATTCCAAACTTTTTCCCACAATTAAAATGTCATCTAGATATGCCATGACTACGTGGTTTTGTCTTCTTAGAGACGGCAATACTGGTTTTAGTATTTTGGTAAATAACCTAGGGGCTGTTGTAAGCCCATTAGGTAGGGCTTTGTATTGCCATAGTTGCCCCATCCAGACAAATTTTAAGTATTTACAGTGATGTTCCCGTATAGGTACTGAATTTACTTTCTTGTTCCTAAACTCACATGAGAATGCCAGCACAAGTGAAAAAGGACCCTAAAAAACAGGTCTGATGTAGGGTTTGATAAAAGAGGTAAATTCATCAGCATAACAATAGGAAAGTCCAGAATGAACAGATTCTACCACTATGTACAGTCATGGAGCAGACTGCCATCTACATATCTCAGGCTTTGCCTCCCTTTCCTTGCCTCTTCTGGAAGCGTACCCAAGTTGTATCAGGAACATCTCTTTAAAGGTCACAAAATGTGCTTACAGCAGGTGCATAAAATAAAACGTGCCTTCATTTTCTTGTGGTCTAATAGAACAACTGTAAAATGGTATTGCCCGACAACATGATGCTCAAGAGACAAAAAAATAAACAAATCAACTTACACTAAATGAATCATATTTAAATGCATTTTCATGCTTTTAACAGCATACCCAGTATTTCCCCGAGTACTCGTACCTGAACTGAATGTTTACGAGATGAGGCTGAGATCCATCTGACTGCCAGTAAGTTTCCAAGTTATCATCACGTAATTGATCCACACCAAATCCTAATAAAGCAATCAAAATATTTTAATTATGCTGATTGCTGCATCAAATATTCCTACACGTTCAATTGATAACTACTCCAATACAATATCAAACTTTACACTTTAGGTTTAACAACAATATCTGAATTGAATTTCTTAATCTCAGTTTAGCTTAAAGATGAAGCGCAGAAACAGGCCCTTCGGCCCACCGAGTCAGTGCCGACCAACGATCCCCGCACACCGGCACTATCCTACACACACTAGGGACAATTTACAATTATCCCAAGCCTTCTTCTTTTTGCGTTTGAGAGCAGAAGTTACGTAATGCTCTCCAGGCGCTGTTGCCAGTTCAATGTGCTGTTGTCGAGGGCCGTGAGGTCTAGCCCTCCACCAGGGGGGCGGAGGACAGCACAGTCGAACATGATGTGCTGCGCTGTTTGTTGGTCTGCTCCACACACGTAGGCTGCTGATGAACGCCAAGCCGATTAACCTACAAACCTGCACAACTTTGGAGTGTGGGAGGAAACCAGATCTCCCAGAGAAAACCCATGCAGGTCACGGGGACAGCATACAAACACCTAACAGTCTACTTGCACAAATGTAAATTTCAACGTTGTTAAACCATCTTAAAGTCAACAATTAATTTGGACATCAACAGCTGTGCTTGCTGTAACAAGTTAATAAATTTAATGTAAAATATTAATTTTCTTCATAGTTGTAATAAACATTATATTCGCTTTCCTGCATGTAATCTGTAATATTTTAGAAAGTAAAGAGTTCAAAATAATTGGAAGAAAGATTTACTGAAGCTTGAAGAACTGGATATTATAACATTGATGTGTTAAAGAAGGAACTGCAGATGCTGGAGAATCGAGGGTACACAAAAGGCTGGAGAAACTCAGCGGGTGCAGCAGCATCTAAGGAGCGAAGGAGATAGGCGACGTTTCGGGTCGAGACCCTTCTTCAGACATTATAACATTGATGTTCTTTTGGCTTCTCCTCCTCTCTATCCCAATACAAATTATGAAGCATCACTGTTATAGCATCCAACACTGTTTCAAATTGAGATCTGCTTCCATTAAGTAAAGAGAAGGAAAGGGGAAAGACATTCTTGGCATGATTTTATTCCAAGCCCAAAGACACGAAACAGGCTAAAGCACAACAGGTGTATTTACCCTGGGACAGCAGGTGACAAAAGAACTATCAGTAAGGAGCACCTCATAGTTCAGCCCATTAATGACCTCTGCACTTACTTGCATTTTGCCTACTGAAATTCAGACCTGACCTCCCAGTCTGCCAGTTCTGAGCTAAGGTGCAAAATACACACGTATGGACCACACCAGCCACATCTGGTGTATCCATCACAGACCACTAACTCGAATGAGATTGTGACAGATGGAAAAGGCAATTGAATTATCTTCTTTATTTAATATTCTTGCCATTTAATTTGCATCTGTCAAATTTGTTCCAAATAAACGCAACTTTTAACTTAAACAATTTTCATTTTTTAAAATAGTTGAAATCTACTTTAACTGTTTTTATGTGTCTTCGATTATCAAAGACATTTTGAAAAAGCTAGAAAGGCATTTGACATCAGGACCTTCTTCTACACGAGGTCTACTCACTTCTCACATTCCGCTTTCCTTGCAAAGTGGCCTCATCAGCAAGACTTTGAGCATTATGAGCAGTTCGGCAGCAAATGGTCATTATGCACCCCAGGATCATGTAGGGGTTGGGCGGAGCTAGGGGATGAACATGAGCCGGAAACTAGATTTGGCATGATCTAGCCTATCTTCTCCAGAGTAGGAAAACATAGACAAACTTTTGGTCAGATTAGACTTCAAGAAAACAAGGAGTTTTGTTAATGCTGGGAACTGAGGATGTAGCTTAGGCCCAGTGTATAGAAGCATGATTCTCATTTATATGGGCAGGATGCATAGTACTCTGATAACAATTGCATAAACCGCTATATCATCAATGGCGGTTGTAGAAACATCATATTGGTCGTCAAACTAAATTAAACAACTGTAGTACAAAAACACAAATACTTAAGGTTCATCGGTAATTAAATTATCGTTTCTCTGATAGGACAAGGCTGAAATATATCATACTCCTGTACCATACAGTGTTTTGCATACCAGAAATGAGTTAAAGGTTAATCTTAGGTTGAATTTAAAAGTCAATATTAATATCATCCAATTACATCTCAATATTCAATGTATACATTTCTGTCCAGTGGTAAGCTAGCAATGAACATTAGTTTTACATTACAATATTCTAATCAGGACCTGCTTTTATTATTCGTCCAAATCAAGACATGCAGTTTGAATGGATAAGATGCTTAAAATGCAACATTGCATCACATCTATTTGTACCCTATTTACATGAAAATCAAAAGAACATATGGCATACCTTAGGGCCGTCTAAGTGTCTACGTTTAGACTATATCTATGAAAATCTATGTGGGCTCATCGGTTCCCGACCCCGGCTGCACTCCTGGCTGCGAACTCACTCAGCTGCTCCCGTCCCTAGCGTCTGTCGAGCTCACAGCCCCCGCCCGCAAACACAGCCCGCCCCCGCCCGCAGAACACAGCCCATACTCCGCTGCTTTAGGACGTGCTCAGCCCCGCCTCCGGTACTTTATTCTCCAGCGGGTGCCAGAAGGGGCGTTACCTTCATGGTGACTGACAGACGAGAAGACCAATCTGCTGATCTCACGATTTTTAAACCTTCATAACTTCCACCGATTGGAACAAAACTTGGTGCCTTGGAGCAGAGGAGAACGGTGAATAAGTTGGTGAAATCCTAGCGATATAGGGTACCGTTTTTGTGCAAATTTAAAAACAACACAGACCGGAAGTGGTCAAGATGAGAGTTTTAGTAATAGTATAGATTAGAAACTAAAAGAAACTAAAGCAGAGTCAAGTGACTACATGAGCAATTTTCAGGACCCACCTGGTTTACAAGAGGATAGAGACCAGACAGCCTGTGAACCAATCTCTCGTACTGTACCAGTTCTTTCCAGCTGCTTTGGATCATCCCCAGGTGGTGTCTTGCTTGGGGTAGTCATTTTGTCCAACTATTCTAGATCTGCAATAGATTACACAATTACAGTAGCAGTTGTTTAAATACAAAAAAGTTTCAGACAAAGCATTTACAGTGAATAACGCAAAAAATTCATGTGTGGCGGTGTTAAACTCTAATATTTTCACAAAAGACTGCCATAATCAAATGGAAAATATCATCTGCTCCAATTGAGTGCGCTGTCTACTTTTCCGTTTCTCAGGTGAAATGCCAACATTAACGTAGATAGAAACATAGAAAATAGTTGCAGGAGTAGGCCATTCGGCCCTTCAAGCCTGCACCGCCATTCAATATGATCATGGCTGATCATTAAGAGCTGATGAAAGCTTAAAAATTGGCTGTATCTGCCCTGAACATGCTTTTGACTGGCCCAACAGTGCACCAGTGGACTCCTTGTGGAAATGGCCTTTTTGGGAGAAATTTGCTGCTGGTGGAAGTTGTACGTGTCTTAATCCTTTAAAGTTTATTTATTTAACTAACTTTATAAAACTTGTTTTCTTTAATAATATGTCCCACATAATTTTGAATGTTCACAAACACAGCCCGAGAGCTGCGGGCTGAGCTCACTGACGGCCGCAGCCATTCAATTGGATCAGCCAGTCTTTAATCTAAGAGATCCACTGTGTCCTATGGCATGCTGAAGCTGAGTTCCCAGTGGAACACTGCATCCGAGACAACATTGAAACAAACATTATACATCAAAAGCTAGCAATCGATGAAATCAGTGCAGCAGAGTATCTGCGTACATCTATACACATATTGGTTGATAATCGTGTCCCTTCCTCCCATTTAGCCATTCTAAAGTAGGAGTTAGAGGTCAATTTTAAATTAATAATTTAAAATAAATTCAACTTCAAATTAAGGAACAACAGAAAGGATAAATTAAGGAAGGTGGTTAGTTCTAAATGTTTTTGAGATATTTATTTCTGGAAAAAGGTTCCTCAGAATTCACAATCTCCAATGAACATAATGGAGAATGGGAAAAAAAGGATCCAAACCCGAAACATCGCCTATCCATTCTCTCAACAGATGCTGACAGATCCGCTGAGTTACTCCAGCAATTTGGGTTTTGCACAATTACACCACCACCTGCCATCTGAAACTAGAAGACAGAAATGGATAGTTCACGAAATTCTGGGAGTAGTAATACCGATTTAGAGCTAATATCAAAATACACATTTGCTATAAACTTTCAAAAGATACAAGATAGGACCCTTCAACATGGTCTTTTCAGCAAATTTTGAATTTGAATTTTGAAACCAGATTACCAAAAAAATAAAGAAATAAAAAATGTAACTCAACATAACATCCTCTCTGCTGTTACCCTTGATAAGAGATGCTTGATATCCATAAATATGAAATTCATATTTTCGAAACACCAATTTCTAAGGCAAAAAATTAGATATTTTCACATTGGTGTTGCAGTTGCATAAAAAGCACTTTTGATGCATCAGACTAAACAAATTAGTGTTTAATATGAAGACTGTTTTCCAAAAAAGGGGAAATGCTCATCATACAATGCAAATTATTTATCCACCCTCCCGACTACATTTAATTTTTATGATGCATAAGTGAGGTTGTCAGTTTTGCCAGGAGTGGATAGGTACTAACAACATATAAAAGGCAAGTATAAATCTCATCCAAAACTCTGATGACATTTGCCTAATTTACACCATGTCCCATTTACAAATCAACCCTGATCTAATTATCCTACATTGGTTTCAAGTCTTCAATTTTAATATTTTGCTTTCATTTGTGAAATTTGTGATGACGTCGCGTGCACAATGCGAGGCTCTGTGTCTCCGTAGTTTTAGCAATTTTTAAAAAATTCTGTTAATAATTAACCTAGTTTTCGCCCGGTGCACTCAAGCGAAGACTCTGTACGGCCGTCAGGAGCTACTGGAGCTCGGCCGTCTCCACATAACGAGCCCAAATAGCGACTTTCAACTGCTGCCGGAGATCGCCAGGACACCGTGGTCTAGCGGTCCAGCTCCCCCGACAGGAAGTGCCCGGAGGCGGCGCAGGGAACGAAAACAAAGACGTGGGAAGCGCGGAGGCTGTCGAGCTAGGCTGAGATCAAACCCGCACCAGCCAGCTCTGCCCAGCATTTTCCTCGCAAATGTCCGGTCCCTGGTGAGTAAAATCGACGAACTGCGGCTGCGGATCACCACACACAACCGGATCGCCGACTGCAACGCCATGGTCTTCACAGAAACATGGCTCACCGACAACATCCCAGACAATGCCATCGAGCTGGAGGGGCGCACTGTCTTCAGGGCCGATAGAACAGCGGAGGACTCCGGTAAGACCAAGGGCGGCAGACTGTGCATTTATGTGAACAACTCATGGTGTACAGAGTGTTAAAGAAGGAACTGCAGATGCTGGAGAATCAAGGGTACACAAAAAGCTGGAGAAACTCAGCGGGTGCAGCAGCATCTAAGGAGCGAAGAAGGGTCTCGACCCGAAACGTCGCCTATCTCCTTCGCTCCTTAGATGCTGCTGCACCCACTGAGTTTCTCCAGCTTTTTGTGTACCCTCATGGTGTACAGATGCTGTCAGGATTGGTAGCCACTGCTCTGCTGACCTGGAATACCTGATGATAAAGTGCAGGCCCTTCTATCTGCCCAGGGAATTTACATCGATTGTTATCACTGCAGTATATGTACCCCCAGACGCTAATGCCAGGCTAGCAATGGGGGAGCTGCAAGATGCTATAAGCAAACAACTAGCTGCACACCCAGAGGGGGCTTTTATTGTTGCAGGTGATTTTAACCACTCCAACCTTAAAACTGTACTCTGGACCTAGTATACACCAATATTACTGAAGCATACAAAGCCCTCCCCCTCCCCCACCTGGGACAGTCTGACCACCTCTCTCTGTTCCTGCTCCCCAAATACACACCTCTGATCAGACGTGTGAAACCTTCAGTGAGGACAGTGAAGGTCTGGCCTGAGGGGGCTGCCTCTGTCTTACAGGAACAGTTTCAGCAAACAGACTTGAGTCTGTTTGCCACTCAGGCCACCTTCAACTCCCAAGTGAACATCAACTCATACACCTCAACCGTTCTGGACTATATAAAATTCTGCACGGACAACGTCACTACCCACAAAGAGATAAAGACCTACCCTAACCAGAAGCCGTGGATGAGCTGGGAGGTCAGACTCCTGCTGAAGGCTCGCGACGCCGCTTTTAAATCTGGCGATGCGGAGGGATACAGCTCATCCAGGGCCAATCTGAAAAAGGGAATTAGGAATGCTAAACTCAATCACAAACGGCGGATCGAGGAGCATTTCCGAAACAACTCTGACCCCAGGCGCATGTGGCAAGGAATAAAATCCATTGCCGATTACCATAAAGTCAACACCCCCCCCCAGACAATGCCTCCCTTCCTGACGAGCTAAACCATTTCTACGCCCGCTTTGACTGGGACAACAAAACTCCAGCCATCAAAGTTGCTCCACCCCCGCATGAACAACCCCTCAGTCTCTCCACCTCTGCTGTACAAGATGCACTGAGCAAGGTGAAAGCTTGATCACCAAACTCAGCGGTCTTGGCATCTCCACTTCCCTCTGCAATTGGACAACGGATTTCCTCACTAACAGACCACAGTCTGTTAGGATCAACAACATCACCTCCTCCACTATAACACTGAACACTGGCGTGCCACAGGGCTGTGTGCTCAGTCCTCTCCTCTACTCCCTCTTCACCCATGACTGCATCCCTAAGTATGGCTCCAACGCCATCATAAAATTTGCCGACGACACCACGGTGGTAGGACTGATCAGCGACAACGACGAGTCAGCCTACAGGGAGGAGGTCCAGCACCTGACAACCTGGTGTGCCGATAATAACCTCGTCCTCAACTCCCAGAAGACGAAGGAAATCATTGTCGACCTCAGGAAGAACACAGGGGGCAGACACACCCCCATCCATATAAACGGGACTGAGGTGGAGCGGGTCTCCAACTACAAATTCCTCGGGGTACATATCTCGGAGGATCTGTCCTGGTCCCTCAACACCTCCAAGCTGATCAAAAAGGCGCAGCAGCGCCTTTACTTCCTGAGGAGGCTCAAAAAAGCCCACCTGTTCCCCCCTGATCCTGACCAACTTCTACCGATGCACCATTGAAAGCATCCTGACCACCTGCTTTACGGTATGGTACAGCAGTTGCACCGTAGCAGACAGGAAGGCACTACAACGGGTGGTGAAACCGCCCAGCACATCATCGGTGCCCCGCTCCCTGCCATGGATGTCCTCCACCGAAAACGGTGTCTGAGACGGGCTGGGAAGATCATCAAGGACCCCTCCCACCCTAACCATGGACTGTTTGCCCTCCTACCATCAGGGAGGCGGTACAGGAGCCTCAGGTCCCGCACCAGCAGGATGAGGAGTAGCTTCTATAATAACACCCTCGCACTGCTGAACTCGGAGTCCCGCCGATAGATTTCCACATCTGTATTTATTTATCTGTATTTACCTATATATTGCTATCACTTCGTACTGTCACTAAACTGCATTTCGTTGTACCCATACTTGTATCTGTGCAATGACATTAAAGTTGAATTGAATTGAATTGAAGAACCCATCCGTTCTGTAAAGTCTTTCAATTGTTTAAGAGGGTAGGCAGAAATAATCTAGGAAATTATAGGACGGTGAGCTTCACCTCAAAGACAGGGCAGCTAATGTAGAGGATTCTCCGGGAAGGAACTTACTTGCATTTGGAAAATAATAGACGAATTAGGAAGAGTTAGCGTGGATTTGTCTCTAGCAGGTCATGTTTTATTAACTTGATTGAGATTTTTTGAGGAGGTGATGAAAGTATGAAGATAGTGAAGTTGATGTCGTCTAGATTTCAGTAAGGCGTATGATAGAATCCCTGATAGGCTGATGCAGAAGATTAAGATGCATCGATCCACAGTGACTTGGTCTTTAGGATTCAGAACTAGTTTACTCATATAAGACAGTGAGTTATTGTCGAAGGTGTTCTTCTGATGACAGTCTGTGATCAGTGGAGTTCCGCTAGGACTTCTGTTGTTTGTGATTATATATAAATGACTTGGATGTAAATGTAGATGGATTGCTTAATAAGCTTCCAGATGACATCAAATTGGTGGAGTTGCTGACAGCGAGGAAGGCTGTAAAAGTGTATAGTCAGGTGCAGGTCAGCTACAGAACCAGGCAGAAAAATGGCAGATGGAATTTAATCTGAGCAAGTGTGAGGTGTTGTATTTTGGGAGGTCAAATGTCAGGGGAATATTCATGGCAAGACACTTAACAGTATTAATGTTGAGAGAGATCTTGGTCCAAGTCCATAGCTCACTGAATGTGGCAACAGAAGTAGATAGGGAGTTAAATAATGCTTATAGTACACTTGGTTTCATCAGTCGGGATATTGAGTATCAGTCAGGAAGTCACATTGCAGCCTTATAGGTTGCAGACTTTTACAATACAAGAAGGGAGGCTTTAGAGAGAGTGAAGAAGTGATCTGCCAGAATTCTGCCTGACTGAATTTGAAGGTATTAGCTAATGAGAGGTTAGACAAAACTTGGATTATTTTCTTTGAAGTGTCAAAGGTCAATGGGAGACCTGATAGCAGTTCATAAAATCATCAATGGCATAGATAGGAAAGACAGTCAGAACTTTTTTCCCCCAGGGTTTCTGTACTTTGATATTTCTATCATGGGTATAAAAAGCACAATTTCGCATTTGGGGAAAGCTAAGATGTGATAGTTAAACATTGACTCTTGAAATCCATGACATGAATGAAATGGCTACTTTAAGAACACATGACAACAAACAAAGTTTGACATAAATCTATTTGAGGTACTCTACAATGAACTTACCATACTTTCATTTTTTGACAGTATTAATCTTGAGGGAAGACAGGAGTGATATTTTGGAAATGAAAACATAAACCAAAAATATATATTTAAAAAAGATAATATTGTCCTTTTTATCAAACCATGGTTCATCAGGAAGCATATTATCCATAGGAGTGGAGTTTTCTACATCGGCAAGACCAAACGTAGACTGGGCAATCGTTTCACTGAATATGTTCGCTCAGTCCGCCTGGACCTACTTGATCTCCCAGTTGCCAAACACTTTAAATCCCCTTCCCATTCCCACCCTGACTTTCCTGTCCTACGCCTCCTCCATTGTGAGAGGCCAAAATTCAAATTGGAGGAACAACCCTACCCTAACCCAGTAGTATGAATATTTATATCTCTAACTTCAAGTAATCCCTTGCATCCCGCTCTCAAGTCGTACTAACTTCAAAGTCATCTTGTTGAGTCTCATTGTCTATACTCATTTTCACTGAGGCCATAGCTAACAATGGCCAGTTTCCCTTATCATCGTTACTTTTTGGAATATTTTTCATTAATTAGTTCTATATCTCTTTACATCACCATCTATATCTCTCGTGTCTCTTTCCCCTGACTCTCAGTCTGAAGAAGGGTCTCGACCCGAAACATCACCTATTGGGCTATTCTTTGGAAAGTGAACCAAAATGTCACTCACGTTATCAAATGGCATCACATAAAGTAATACATTAAAAAATTACTGTAAGAGGTTAATCTTAATCATTGCTATTTCCCAACCTACAGAACAATAATGCACATCTGCTAAAAATATGAACATTCTAGCTTTTTAAAATTCACAAGAATTTGTAAGATAAAACTGAGTTATGAAAAAAATGCTTCTGTGTGAGATCACACACGTGACCAGTTATATTTGACCTCTGACCCAAAACAAACATTGTCAGCCTAACATGAATATTTCACTTGATAAACTTCGAAAAAAAGAATCATTAGATGTATTCAGCATTAGATGTATTCCACAATGTTTCCATATTTTGGTCACACATCTGATTAAAAATGGGGCCTATTACTGTTTTCCAGAAATGCTGTCTGACCCGCTGATTTACTCCAGCTATTTGTGCCTATCTTCGGATTAAACCAGCATCTGCAGTTCCTTCCTGCACAGCATAGTAGATGTTTCCAACTCATTACTAACAATCAGATGCTAATTTCCAAAAGCCCACATAGGCGTCCAGTCCGGAAGATGATTTTCATTGCACACGACCAAGCAACGACCCTATAGCTATAGGATCTTTACTACCAAGGGTCTGGTTGAGTACCCCAACAAAACGTCTCCCGATGCAGTTGGGCTCAATTACAATCCCACTGCCAAATGAATGGACGGAAGGATGTACACATCCAGATTTAGCACACTGGAGTTGCAGCGTTTCAACCCATTGTTTTTTATTTGGTGGGCAGGTATAGCCATGCGGATTGGCTTGTTCCTGCACATTCGTTAGACATCTTGCACTCAATGCAATAGCCATTCTATAAATACACGCTGTACTCTCACCCAGGAGCGGCTTTTATATCCAGATCAGAGGCGCAGCGGTAGCGGAACCCAACGGCGGCACACATTTGACATTAACCCAACACAACCTCTCTGCCCCTGCTCGATCGCTGACAAACAGACTCAGCTCGAACAACGGGCGCTTCCAGCAGGGCCAGCAGGCGCGCACCGACCACAGGCTCTGCCCGGCCGCCGCACGCTCACCGTCAACCGTCTCCCCGCCGACCGTGGGGGAGGATGGGGGAGGGTGGGGCAGACTGCGCCTGCGCCAGGGGGAAGCGTTCCGACAGCCGGCCCCCCGCACATGCGCACTGAGAGGGCATGCGCACGGAAGGCACGAGTACGCATGCGTACCGTGGGGAGGGGACTGGATGACGCCTCCGCACTGCGCATGCGTGCCGTGGGGAGACGGCAGGACAGCGGCGCTGCGCATGCGTGCTGTGGGGAGGCGGCAGGAGAGCGGCGCTGCGCATGCGTGCTGTGGGGAGGCGGCAGGAGAGCGGCGCTGCGCATGCGTGCCGTGGGGAGGCGGCGGGACAGCGGCGCTGCGCATGCGTGCTGTGGGGAGGCGGCAGGACAGCGGCGCTGCGCATGCGTGCCGTGGGGAGGCGGCAGGACAGCGGCGCTGCGCATGCGTGCCGGGCGCCATCTTCACCGGCCCCTGTGGAACACGTTAGCAGCGGCGACGAGTACACACATCTCTGCCCGAAGACAAACTATTGCAAGCAGCCCGGGGCGGGCAGTGCTTGGCACTGCATCAAGCCTGGGCTGGCCAGGTAAAGAAGCGAATTGGGAGGAGGAGGGGAAATGGTGGGCGCCGCAAAAGTTGTAGCTGCCTGGCGGGGTGGGGCGGGGCAAGACTGGGTGAAGAGAGAGACCATGAGTGGGGCCAGGCCGCGGCCCCGCTGCCCCACTAGGCCGCTGCGGTGCCCCGCTGGCGCTTCCACCGTGGACAGCAAAGATCCGCTATAGGATCCGCTATAGGATCTTTGATGGACAGTGAGCGCGATCATTGTTGGAAAATCGATGAATACGACATGAGGTCAGATGGAAGCAGCTCTGTAGCTGTTAAGATTTCCAATTAAGCAACACACATTCCGCTAGCACGTCAACATTTAACCTGCCCTTTCTCGAATGTTTCCAATGTCATTAAAACGTGCACATTTTGAATATTCTCTATTCTGGAAGTTTGGATAACGTGAATAAATCCTACGGAATTAGTTACAGAATTATGTTGATTGGTGAAATGGTAGGGGATTTATTATTCAATGTTTTGATTGTTAATATGTCAAAGCGTATAATTCTGGAAAACTAACATTACAAGTAATGGTCTTGCAAACTTGCTGCCCAGAATACAGATTATTTAAATTAACAAAATTGCTAACTCAGCATTCAGTTGTGTGTTTTTTTTAAAGTCAGAACTGAGGATGCAGGAAAGCTTCAGTGAAAGGCATCCTGGAAACACTTAACATCTGTGGAAAGAGAAACTGTATCAGGTTCATGGCCCAATGTCAAAAAAAGATGTCATTAAAATGATTTGACATAATACAAATAACATTAAGGCAAGCTTGTTTGAGTGAGTGGAGATAACATCTCTGCATGAAGGAAGTACTAATTAGAAAGCAGGCTTGCGACTTGACTCTTTTTGATCACAACATTTCATTACATTCTATATGAATTGCAGTCATTTTTTGTGTTTTTTTTAGCCATTATTTATGACCAATAAGTATTTTTAGCCATTATTGATGCCCAACAGGTTTGTTTATACAACGGTTTATTGAATCTCACTTATTTAAGTATGGAAGGACCAAATTATGTATGTAAAAAAATTGTCATGATCTAAAGCCCTTAATTTTGTTTTTGTCATTATCCAATGGCAGATGATAAGTTGCATTCATGCATAGTGACATGTTGAATCAAAATGGAATGGTCAAGTGAAGCAGTGGTAGAAAGGGATTATGTATAATGATTATTGAAATTAAATATTGTTACAGTGTAAAGTTTCAATTTCAAAAATTTGTATATGCCTAGATTAACACTTGAATAAAGTCAATTAATACCAATCTACAAATGAAAATGTGTTTCCTAGTTCTAAATAGCAGTAACAGGATCAGTCTGAGTCAGCATGGATTCACGAAGGGGAAATTATGCTTGTCTAATTTCTGGAATTTTTAGAGGATGTAACTAGGAAAATGGACATGGGAGAGCCAGTGGATGTAGTGTACGTTGACTTTCAGAAAGCATTTGATAAGGTCCCACATAGGAGATTACTGGGCAAAATTAAGGCACATGGTATTGGGGGTAGAGTGCTGACATGGATAGAAAATTGGTTGGCAGACAGGAAACAAAGAGTAGGAATTAACGGGTCCCTTTCAGAATGGCAGGCAGTGACCAGTGGGGTACCGCAAGGCTCGGTGCTGGGACCTCAGATATTTACAATATAAATGATTTAGATGAAGGGATTAAAAGTAACATTAGCAAATTTGCAGATGACACAAAGCCTGGTGGCAGTGTGATCTGTGAGGGGGATGCTATGAGGATGCAGGGTGACTTGGACATGTTGGGTGAGTGGGCAGATGCATGGCAGATGCAGTTTAATGTGGATAGATGTGAGGTACAATGGGAGTACGTTTAATTTTGCTGTTCAATGGACCTTATTAATGAAAACTTCTTTCTGCAGTCCTTGAATTACACGTGGCACCAATCAAGATAATTTTTGGCCCCAAATAAGGTCACAAGTACAGTATGGCAGATAAACTCACCAGAATTGCCATTGTCAGCCATGATAAGTGCAAACCCAAGAAATGTCGCCAGGAGTGCAAGAAGAGTTGTCCGGTTGTACGAATGGGTGAGCAATTTTGCCTTTCCAGTCCATTTTTACACTGCTTATTATTACTCCAGATCCTTGATTTTAAGATTGAATTTTCAATAACCTTTTGTGCAGCAACTTCCATTTGAGTATTCCATTTAATAGAAATCAACCCAGATATTAAGACATCTGGTGGTAGAAATTCCACTTCTAATAGCATTAATTTGAAACCGTTTCCACTCGTGCAGTTGCCCAAAGTTTCCACAAGCTGCATGAGTTCCAGCCCTTCAATCTGCTTTTTATTTGTGCGAGTTATTAGGTGCAAATTTCAACAAAGAAACAATATACCATCTGAGTGATGAGACCCAATCACTCGGGTTGGGCCTCGTGAATCATAACGTCCACAGAAATGCTTTGACAGTTGTTAAAGCAATGTCCCAAATGCAATCTATAATATATATATATATATATATATATATATATATATATATAATATATATATATATATAACTAAAACAATGATCTTGTTTGTTTCTATGTCTGTCTTTGTGTCTATGATGAGTGTGATCCTGAAATTAAGCCAAAACGGTACACAATAGTGCTACAATTTTTGGACAACCTTACTCACCGTTGTCCTGTGGTGTGCATTAGCCAAGTTCTGTTCAGATTTATGGTATATTTTACAAGTTATTCACATTTTAAACTTGATAAAATGCACTTCCATCTGCACTGCCCGTTAGCAGCGTATGACATCACAATGGGAAGCCCGTTACCATGTAACAAATGACAGGACTCCCAATTTTCAGCTTTGATTTTGGGTCAGTTTTTAATTTGTTTTCATATTACCGCAGATTTGTGCTAACAGTGTGTCTTCAAGAAGCCATGCTACAAATATGTGATAATTGCTTAGTACAGAAATGTAAGGTGCCTTTCTGATCAGTGTTGCCAAACTGTTTACAGGGTGTTTTTCTTCCTCACAGGAAAACTTTGTATTGAAGTTACTGCCCAAAGTAAGATAGCTTGGATTTCAGAAACTCTGTGCATTGGTTGTGGTATTTGCATTAAGGTAATCAACCTCCCATTTTTTTTTCAAGCAGCCATAGATGATGCTGATAGATTTTATGTATTACGGATTTCTGTAATAAATGTAATTTCCAACTTTGACCTGACACCTGGCTTCTGTGACCTAAATACTGTGAAAATCTTATTTTTGCTTTTTATTTTTGACACTTAAATTTGGCAGTTATCAATGGGGAATCTGTGACATTACTACAGTGCACGTTTCCATAACATGAATTGCCTATATTACAATTGATGAGTTGGGGAACATGATATGTACTACGCAGACTGAATTGGTTATAACATGATTTTAATTGGGAACTAGAGTATCACTTGATTGACAGTTTATTTAAAAAATAAACTGTTTCCATATAACATCCCCCGCCGTAATCAGACACCATTGTGATTATAAGAACAGACCATTATAATCGTTTGTAGACAAAAATGCTGGAGCAACTCAGCGGGTGAGGCAGCATCTATGGAGCGAAGGAAATGGGCAATGTTTCGGGCCGAAACCCTTCTTCAGTCTGTCTGTCAGGTTAATCGAAGGTGGGCATTGGAATTGACAAGCAATCACTTCTATTGACACTTGTGTAATTATGCTTTACTTAACAATGTAACATTCTGACTAGTACTTTTAATTTGCAGTAATAAAAATAGACATAGCTATTAAAAAGAGCTTTTTTTTCTGTTGCGAGTCAGAAACCCGAACGCGCTTTTCCCTGTTGATGCAATTCATTTGCAATGCGATTGTCTATAATGCGAGATTTCTTATGAACGCAATGATCATATTACAGGGGAGCTACCTGTGTCTTGCTTGTATTTTTCTCTTGGACAAATTTGCTGCCTATTGAGACAACAATTTTTGTTTCTATTTCGCTTCTGGTACTTGGAAGCTTATCGTAGCAATTGTAAAGTTATTGGAACTGAAACTTATGCAGGTAAAACGGAGATATCAGTGGTCAAAGAGATGCAAGAGCTGGTTTGATTTTGCCCACTTGACTGTCCTTCCCCGCCCCATTCATTCAACCTTTTCAGTGAGCTGCAACTGCAGAGTTGTGATGCGTGGGTGTTAATAAGTTATGTATTCTTATTGTAAGCCTTTATTTCAAAAATCAGATTGGATATTTGTGGAGAAATGCAGTATCTTTTACAACCTTTTTCCGTTTTCTTTGAAACTTAAGCATGTAACATTGGTAACGTAATTTACAGTAACATACGCAAGTGAAGCATTGTAGAAATAAATCACAGAAACCCTAATTTTAAATTTAATAAAGGTTCGTTTTAGCTTATTGTTTCCACAACTCCAGTGCCTCCAGTCCACAAGATTTTCCAACTAGTCAGGGCTAGGATTATGAGCATCCCAGGTTTCACCCATCCTCATATATACAAAAAAAAACATATTTTAAGAAGGTGAACTGTACTAATTTTGATTACCGGTATGTTCCCAGTACAGATAGCAGATTAAATGATATTTACATTTTATCAATGTTTCATTTCAGAAATGTCCTTTTGGAGCTTTATCGATTGTTAACTTGCCAAGCAATTTAGCTAAAGAGACCACACACAGATACTGTGCAAACTCCTTCAAGCTTCACAGGTAATGACCAATACTGGAAAATATTGTGAATACTTTCAAACCTACTTGGCTGCTTTAGTGTGTATCAAATAGTAAATGGTGTATGTAAACACTTTTTTAGTAGCTATGTATAAACAACCAATTTCATTCATCATAAGTTTCTCCACAAACTGAAATTCAAAAAGGTGTTTAGAAAGGGGAAAATGTTACATTAAAATTCCAATAATTTTCAACTTTATAAATAATAATCCTTGCTACCGAAAGGCAGAGGAAAAACAGAGCTTAATGCTTGCTGAAGTATAACATACTAAAATTACTTTTCTTTTTGGAGATTAATATTGTACTTTGATTTGCAAGGATTTTGTGTAAAACGCCGTCATATCTATAACATGAATAAAGAAAGATCAGACCTCAGTTCAGTGTAAATTCATTCTCTCTGTAATTCTGTCACATCTTACCATTATAAGAATAGCTGTGTAATCTTTTATAAATCTTAATAGATAAGTAATCTAAAAGTACTTCAAACAAATTCATAAAATTAAGTAAGCTGCCTGCATTGAGTTGGAAAATTATTTCTGCATATGCATAATTCACAAATTCCAACTTATCTAAACAAAAACAAGATAAATGACACAAGACAATTTTCAAAGGATCAAGGCTTATTTTGCAAGTGTGAACTTTTAATATTTTTCTTTGAAAATTGTTAAATAATAAAACACAATTGCAGGTAGTAATGATTTCAACGTTTCATTTCCATTTTCAAATTCATTATCAACAAATACTTAACTAGATTTCCTGCCCTCGACCAGACACAGCCTGAATATAAATCGGAGCATCATGTGTCTTAGTGTCATTTATCTTGTTTTTGTTTAGATAAGTTGGAATTTGTGAATTATGCATTGTGATAGGTCCCATTGGTTGCAATCAGCATTTGTAGACAGGCCACTGACATTTAATTGTTGAATTATCAGCAAATCCCAGAATTCCATACATCTATATATTACTAGAACTCTCATCTTGTTTGTTATTATGTCTGTCCGTGTGCGTGTGTGATGAGTGTGATCCTGACGTTATGCCAAAACAGTACACGATTGCGCTACAATTCTTGGCCCACCTTACTCATTATTGTCCTGTGGTGTGCATTAGAAAGTTTCGTTCAGATTGGTTAAATTTTACAAGTTATTCACAATTTTAAACCTTAGAATATTCACTTTTCACTTTAAAAAAGTGAAGAGGAGGGGGAGGGAGTGCTGTGGGTGAGGGGAAATAAGCTGCGCCTGCACAGTCGGGGGCTATGCATGAGTGGTGGAATATTGTGTTGGGGGAACGGGTGAGTGGTGGAATATTGCGATGGGGGAACGGGACCCAATGGGTCGCGCTTGGTCTAGTTTGTTATAAAATCAGGAATATGTGGATACATTTGAAGGCTTGTGCTTTCTGTTCACTCCACTGTTGGGCTCCATAGACTTGCTGGGACTGTCAATTTCAGAAGTGAGGCAGAAGTGAAGTGAGTTTTAATTGTTTCGCCGTTAATTCACCATGAATGATTTATATTGTTGGTCCTGCATTCAAATTCAATTCTATTAAGTTGTAATAGCGTGTTTTAATTATTTTTTAATAGTTGCTGAATGTCAGGCGATTAAAATTCCCTCAGATTTATTGCCAGCTAAGCTCAGTTTGGGTTTTTTCTGGCTGGGAAGGGGGAAGCAGTGATATTTCAACATGGTCACCTCACTGCACCCCTGGAATCCCTATTATTATTGGGAACTTGTTGCTGCATAAGTATATTTGCGCCCAATGAGATAGCCTTTCTGTATCCACATCCATTAGTACATACCTGATTGATCATGGATGGTCATGATGAGTGGAGGTAGAATCTGGACCGGCAGAATGTGGCACAGAGTTTTGTCAGTTGTGTAAATTTTAATAGATTGCAAATTATCTGATCATCAGGTTGCCTATTCCTCGTCCCGGTGAAGTTTTAGGCTTGGTCGGAACTAATGGTATTGGAAAATCTACAGCTCTGAAGATTCTAGCAGGAAAACAGAAGCCTAACCTGGGGAAATTTGATGTGAGTTCTCTCTTAGGTGGTATGTGACATTTTGTTAATGATTCTGTTGTTACTATTACTAACAATTTATTAAATTCATTAAGGTGACGTTTTTGCATAATAAAGTAGCTTTGATGCTGCTTTCCCCATTCGAGTAGAATGCATTTCAACTAGTTTATCTCACACATCCATTTGGTCCAGTCAGTCAATGCTGGCTATTAACTGAGCAATCCCATCACTTCCATTTCCCTCTCTTACTTTCCTGTAAGTTGTTCTCTCTGACATATCCATTAACTTACCTTTTGATTATTCTGTCCCTTATCTACCCTAAGGGTTAATTTACAAAAGTTATTTAATTTACCTACACATCCTAGTTTTGTGGAAAGATGCCTACTCGGTCACAGGACAAATGTGTAATCTCTACACAGACAGCACCCTAGGTTGGCATTGAATATGTGTCCCAGGAGCTTTGCATTATATATAGTTCAAATTATAATTTTAAAAAGTTTTTTGACTAACACTAGTTTTACAGAAGTATTCATTTCATCTGCCTTAGTCAAAAGTATACAACTGTACATTTTTAACTTGAAATATTATTATTTCTCAAATTCCATATTTCAGATTACGTAAGTGCTGCGGAAATCTCAGATTCACTTTATTCTAGTCAGGTTCCTTTGAATGGAAATAGCAACATATTTTCATTGTTTCATTTTGTCAATATGACAGATCCAAATAATATTTTTAAAGTTAATGATGGCGGAACTCCTAGAATTTAAAGTAGAAAAAATAGATATATCAAACCAATCGAACTTAGTGCGTGGATTACATTTGAATGAATCTAGAGACGAGGTGGGAGAGCCTTTTTATTATTTTAAATCATTTGTTTTGAAAAGTGTACGTACATTCCAGAGGAATGTAGATAATCATAGATAATCATGTAAAGTTATATAGTGTGGAAACAGGCCATTTGGCCCAACTTGCCCACACTGGCCAACATGTCCCAGCTACACTAGTCCCACCTGCCCGTGTTTGGCCCATATCCCTCCATGCCTATCCTATCCAGGTACCTGTCTAACTGTTTCTTAAACATTGCGATTGTCCCTTCCTCAACTTCCTACTCTGGCAACTCGTTCCATTCACCCACCACCCTTTGTGTGAAAAACTAAAAAACCCTCAGATTCCAATTAAATATTTTTCCTTTACCATATACCTATGTCTTCTGGTCCTATTCATCTACTCTGGGCATCTGCGTCTACCCGATCTATTCCTCTCATTCTTTTATACACGGATGCAGAGTAACTGCTTCTCTGATCCTATGTAAATGTTTTCCATTGCTTTATCTTCCTAATGCACTGGAACTGGTGCCTTTCATAGATGAAAATTGTTATTTTTTTCTTATAGGATCCTCCCGACTGGCAGGAAATTTTGACTTATTTCCGAGGATCTGAACTACAGAACTATTTTACGAAGATCCTGGAGGATGATCTAAAAGCTATCATCAAGCCCCAGTATGTGGACCAGATCCCAAAGGCTGTAAAGGTAACTTTAAAAATATCATTTTTGATATAAAATGTTATACTTTAATTTCTACATTTTACACTTAATGTTGACCTCTTCAGGACCTTTTTAGAAAGAAAATAATAGAAAAGCTGGAAATCCAAAGTGTATACAGGCTGTTAATAGTAAAAGGGATAGATAATGTTTTCAGAGAGAAAAACGGGTAATGGTTCTGCTCAATCATCTTTTATTACTAATGAAAGGCATAGTCTTAAAGTGCTGTTTTTCTCTCCATAGATGCTGTTTGATTACCAAACAATTTCAGTAATTTTGTGTTTCCTTAATCAATCACTACTGTTCACATTTATCTGCTTTCCTCAGCCTGTGTTCTTTATAATACTATTGTATCAGGTTTATTTAACATTTAAAGAAAAGGAACTGGTTTGAAATTTTTAATTATTTTGTAAATCTTTCATTTATTTTTTACGGCATTGCAACCCTTAAAAGGAGTCTAACTTGTAGTGCTAGTCCATGCGAGTACAAGTATTCAGATGCCATAACAAAACGTAATAGACAAAATATATATATAATTCCAGTCCATCACAAAATTGTATCACCACAATTTTTATTTGGCAAAGTTGAAGCATCCGGATGAATTTTCTGCTAGATCATGCTTTCAGTCAGTTGAACATTCAATAGTAATTGGAGTATAACTTGCAGATCTGGAAATTCTAATGTATTCAAGAAAAATTAGAAGCACTTGGGTCAAGCAGTATTGGTGGAGTGAAAATTGGAGCTGATATTTCACATCGTAAACCCTTAGATCAGGAAAAGTGCGAAATGAAACAGTAGAAACAAAGAACTGCAGGTGCTGAGTTATACCAAAGATAGACACAAAGTGCTAGAGTAACTCAGCGGGTCAGACAGCGTCTCTGGAGAAAACTGATAGGTGATGGTTTGGGTTGGGCCCTACTGAAAACAAGCAGGCAACTTTGCAGCGGTGGAAAGACCAGTGTGAATGTCTGATAGTTGTTAAGATTACAATGAATAGCTATAGCCTCATTTTGTGGAAAGACGAATGAAAACAGCCAGAAAACCACGACGGGTTGCTTCCTTAACTTGATCTATAGTGTGAAGTAATTGGGAATTTCACTGAGTCAAAGATATCGCCACAGATGCAACCATGATTACATTGCAGCCTAAAAACGGCAATACTGCTTTCCAGCTTTAATTTCTATAGCCTTCAAGATACAAGCTGAAGTATTAATTTTTGGATTCTATTTTCGTTCTGGTGAAAGTAAATAGCATTTCAACATCCTCTAATCTTTCAACCTATTGTTTAAATCCAAACTGAGTTACTGATACTTCTGTGCCGATAACCATACGAACCCCCCCCCCCCCACCCAGAATTCTATATGACCTTATTAAGTTTCCCTTTAGTCTCCTATGTTGCGTAAAAAGAAACATTCCCAGCCTCCGGAATCTTTACATCTTGAACATCTCTATCCTGGTGACGGAGATTTATGAATTTTCCTGTACTTTTTAGTGTTTTCAAAATTACCTTTTTCTTACATAATATCATCCTAATGAATTGTTTGTTCTTATTTCAGACTGGCAGCTAAAAGTCTCTTTGGGAGTAATTATTGAGAGTATAGAAGTGCTGCATTGAATCCCAATAATGATTTAAATGAATTATCGCAAAAATAATTAAGCATTGGTGGTGTGATATTATTTGGAGATTCTGGTCATTAGTATTCGATGCACACATATATTGCACTTGCTTGTAAAACAATTCTGGCCTTTTTGAGTATTGTTAGGCACAAGAAAGATGTGTTAGACTTTGCATAGTTTACTTTGGGGATGCAGCATGGAAGCATGCCCTTCGGCCCATGAAGTCCATGCCGATTTCAATCTAATTTCCATCCTGCACTAAAATTCACTTGGACCATCTCTGACATCTCCCTATCGTTTCTAGATCTCACTGTCTCCACCACAGGAAACAGACTATTGACCGACATCTACTATAAACCTACTGACTTCCACAGACTAAACTTCTTCCCACCATTCTTCGTGTAAAGACTCTATCCCCTACTCCCAATTCCTTCGTGTACGCCGCATCTGCGCCCAGCACGAGGTTTCCACACCAGGGCATTGGAGATGTCCTCATTCTTTAGGGAACGGGGGTTCCCCTCTTCCATTATAGATGAGGCTCTCACTAAGGGTCTCCACGATATCCCGCAGCTCTGCTCTTACTCCCCCTCCCCCTTCTCGTAACAAGGACAGAGTCCCCCTTGGCCTCACCTTCCACCCCATCAGCCATCGCTTACAACATATCCTCCCAACATTTTCGCCACCTCCAAAGGGATCCCACTACTGGCCAAATCTTCCCATCTCCATCCCTTTCTGCTTTCCGCGGAATCCATTCCCTCCGTAACTCCCTGGTCAACTCGTCCCTTCCTACCCAAACCGCCCCCTCCCCAGGTACTTTCCCCTGCAACCACAGGAGATGCAACACCTGTCACGTTTCCTCCCCCCTCGACTCCATCCAAGGACCCAAACAGTCTTTCCAGGTGAGACAGAGGTTCACTTGCACCTCCTCCAACCTCATCTACTGCATCCGCAGTTCCAGGTGTCATCTTCTCTACATCGGCGAGACCAAGCGCAGGCTCGGCGATCGTTTTGCTGAACACCTCCGCTCAGTCCGTCTCAACCAAGCTGATCTCCCAGTGGCCCAGCACTTCAACTCCTCCTCCCATCCCCAATCTGACCTTTCTGTCCTGGGCCCCCTCCATTGTCAGAGTGAGGCTCAGCGCAAATTGGAGGAACAGCACCTCATATTTTGCTTGGGCAGTTTACACCCCAGCAGTATGAACATTGACCTCTCTAACTTTCTCTCTCTCTCGCTCTCTCTCTCTCTCTCTCTCTCTCTCTCTCTCTCTCTCTCTTTTTTGCAGAAGCCAATTAACCTGCATGTCTTTGGAATGCATACCTGATGCAGATGTTTAGCATCAGAGTGCCTGTTCAGAGCAGCCACCTTTGCTTACACAAAGTTCCAGAATTTATACCAAATTCCATTGACATATTAATTGTGAATAGATTGTGGCTTTAATATTGGTGTGGGAGAAATTAATTTTTATGCCAACAACACTGGGAAGGTGTTTTATTTGAATGGACTTGAATTGAGCTAAGTGACCTAGCAAATCAAATAACTATTGCTACAGTTAAAGCTGTAAGCCAACTAGTTGGGACAGAGATGTGGGGCAATACTGGTAATGGGTAATTTTTTTAAAGTTGGGAAAAACTTTTTCCTAAAAGTGAAAAAAAAAGTTAGAAAAAACAATGCAATTGTGTTGTGTAGGAAAATGAGCAGCAATAATCAGACTACCAGGACATTGGAATAGAGCTCCAAAAAGAGTTGGAACAAGAAACTGAGGAACAAAGGTACAAATGATGGCAGAAAATAAAATAAACTGGTACTAGCCAATAGCAGTCTAAAGATGAGTCGACCCCAGACATCACATATTCCTTTTCTCCAGAGATGCTGCCTGATCTGCGAAATTACTCCAACATTTTGCGTCCATCTTGAGTGTAAATCACATCTGCAGTTCCTTCCTACAGCCATTGGAGAGATATGATTTCATTGTGATTCATTCAAAGATATTTAACTTTTGGGAGAACTAGGTGTGGCAGTATAGTAGAGGTGAGGTAATCCTTACCATAAATCATTTTACCACCTTATAAGTTATCCCACCGATAAAGCAATAGAAAGGAAAAATCATATCTCAAAATCAAGTGAGCAATTTGGTGGAACTGTGAAACAGCAAAAGAGAATCTTGATGATTTTGACTAAATGCTGCAGGGACTTGCATCTACAGGTGTTTGTTTTTAAAGCTGAGAGTACTGATAAAATACAGGTTTAGGTAAGATTTATTAGAAACATAGAAAATTCAAGCATCCAGAATCAGTACCTGGTTACTGCTTTCTCTCCATATCCCTTGATTTTGTTAGCCCTAACAGCTATATCTAACTCTTGAATACATCCAGTGAATTGGCCTCCACTGCCTTCCATGGCAGAGAATTCCACACATTCACAACTCTCTGGCTGAAAAGATTTTTCCTTGTCGCAGTCCTAAATGCCCCCCCCCCCCCTTACTCTTAAACAGTGACCCCTGGTTCTGGCCTCCCAACATGGAGAACATTTTTCCTGCATCTAGTCTGTCCAATCCCTTAAGAATTGTATATGTTTCTATAAGATCTCCTCTCCTCCTAAATTCCAGAAAATATAAGCCCAGTCGAACCATTCTTTCATCATATGTCAGTCCCACCATAATTAACCTGGTGAACCTACGATGCACTCAATAGCAAGAATGTCCTTCCTCAAATTAGGAGACAAATACTGCACACAATACTCCAGGTGCGGTCTCACCAGGGCCCTGTACAACTGCAGTAGGACTTCCTTGCTCCTATACTCAAATCCTCTCTCTATGAAGGCCAACATGCCATTAGCTTTCTTCACTGCTGCTGTACCTGCATGCTTACTTTCAGTGACTGATGTGCAAGCACAACTAGGTCTTGTTGCATCTCCTTTTCTTAATCTGACACCATTTGGATAATAATTTGCCTTATTGTCCAATTACATTGAAATTCTGAATGTGTGTTTGAACAATTCTGATACTACTATTGGGCTTTCAAATAACAATCTGATATTCACTAAGATTTATACCAAACAGCACCTTGGGCAGAAGCTGTTTTTTTCTCTGCTGAGTTGGGTAAATTCTGAAGGAAAATTGTGAAAGGAAGAAAATGATTTTCACAGTAATGAGTAGCAATTAACTTTATAAAGCAGAAATGTAATAATCCACAATAAATGGTCAACATAAATCAATAAGAAAAGTTTAATTTCTGTTGCTATTCTGTAAGAAAAGGACAACACAGAGATAAGCTCCTTTCACAATGAAGGGTATATTCATACTTATTGTGTGGTCCTTAATTGATTACATTGGAAAAGTCAAATTAATGTTATGTTTTAGGATGAGGATGTCGTACTTAAGGTTTAAAATAGACCTCCAATCCATGGCATTTTTCCCCTCATTCTTTAATTCCAAGTGGCATTGGTTGGTGCCAGGAGTGGGTATTTCAGGACGTGCGTTTATAGTGATATTTATTTAACCAATAATTGCTGGTTTTCTTAATTGACACCTAATGTGTGGACAGGATGATGGTACAATTCATCCAGTATCAGTTGCCATTTCAAGTAAAGAGGTGAAGGTATAGTTTCTCATCATGTCCACTAGGTTCTGTGATAATCAAGAAGATTACATGATTTTAGTCAAGATATTAAAAAAAGGTAATGGTGGGAATATATAAGCACCTGTCAAAAAAAAAACTTGCAGATGTTGTATTCTTTAATTTGTTTTTCCAGGGCACTGTGGGTTCTATTTTGGACAGAAAAGATGAGACCAAAACGCAGGAGATAATTTGTAAACATCTGGGTAAGAACGCTAAACATTCTGAAATGTTAATTTTTTACCGCTGATATCAATGAATATTGAGTATAGAGATCAGGAGTTGACTGGAGATTTTGATCAGCCTTGGTTTGTAAAATATATGACTCAATCAAAGGTTAAAATTACCCATTGTAATTTCTGTATTCTCTTATTGTACACACTTTAAGAAGCATGGGTGATAATTGCACTCATTCTCGGCTCTGCTGTCATAAAGGACGGAACTGATTGCAAGTTACTTAATTTAGGTTTGAGTTTATTATTGTCACTGTTGCCGAGTTACAGTGCAAACCCCTGATCTGATCCACTGATTGGATTGCTTAGCACAATGCATTCTGGCCCTAATGCTTCTGTTGTATATTAGCTTTGCCACCCAATTGACTCCACACTGTTTAGATGTGCACAGTGGATGGTGCTGCACCTCACATCTTTGTTGAGCTAATATTGCCCTGCCAGGTTTAATTTTAATGTTTAGTATGAAAGGTATATCAGGTTGTTGGGTTTTAGACTATGGCAAAATGCATTTCTGATGATCTTGGTTTCGCGATAATGTATCTATCTATCTTGGATCTTGATTCATTGGAGACACTTGGACTATTTTTTATGGGACTTTACTTGCTTTATCTTAACTAAATGTTATTCATGTTATTCCCTTTATCGTGTATCTGTACACTGTGGATGGCTCGATTGTAATCATGTATTGTCTTTCCACTGACTGGTTATCACGGAATAAAAGCTTTTCTTCAAGTGTTCCTCGGTACACTTGTAAAAAAAAGGGCATCAATAATACCGGTGCCCAAGAAGAGCAAGGTGACGTGCCTCAATGACTATCGACCTGTGGCACTAATGCCTATGGTGATGAAGTGCTTCGAGAGGTTGATCATGGCGCAAATCAACTCCTACCTCGACAAAAACCTGGACCCACTGCAGTTCGCTTACCGCCACAACAGATCAACAGTGGACGCGATCTCGCTGGCCCTCCACTCCGCTCTGGACCACTTGGACAACAAAAACTCGTATGTCAGGCTGTTATTCATTGACTACAGCTCGGCATTTAACACAATCATCCCCTCCAAGCTGGTTACCAAACTCGCAGAACTGGATCTCTGCGCTTCCATCTGCAATTGGATCCTCGACTTCCTCATTCACAGACCGCAGTCTGTCGTATTGGTGGAAATGTGTCAGACCCGATAACAAACAGCATGGAAGCACCTCAAGGCTGCGTGCTCAGCCCCCTGCTGTACTCACTCTATACTCATGACTGCGTAGCAGGATCATCATCATCATCAAATTCGCTGACGACACCAGTTGTGGGATGTATCACTGATGGGGATGAGTCTGAGTACAGAAGAGAGATCGAGCGACTGTCCATATGGTGCCAGCACAATAACCTGGCCCTCAACAACAGCAAAACCAAGGAACTGATTGTGGACTTTGGAAGGAGTAGGATGGGGACCCACAGTCCTGTTTATATCAACGGGTCGATGGTTGAAAGGGTCAAGAGCTTCAAACTCCTGGGCGTGCACATCTGTGACGGTCTTTCCTGGTCCGAGAACACAGATGCAATTATTAAGAAAGCTCATCAGCGCCTCTACTTCCTGAGAAGATTACGGAGAGTCGGTCTGTCAAGGAGGACTCTCTCTAACGTCTACAGGTGCACAGTAGAGAGCATGCTGATCGGTTGCATCGTGGCTTGGTTCGGCAACTTGAGTGCCCTGGAGAGGAAAAGACTACAAAAAGTAGTAAACACTGCCCAGTCCATCATCGGCTCTGACCTTCCTTCCATCGAGGGGATCTACCACAGTCGCTGCCTCAAAAAGGCTGGCAGCATCATCAAGGACCCACACCACCCTGGCCACACACTCATCTCCCTGCTACCTTCGGGTAGAAGGTACAGGAGCCTGAGAACTGCAACGACCCGGTTCAGGAATAGCTACTTCCCCAAAGCCATCAGGCTATTAAACCTGGCTCGGACAAAACTCTGAACATCAATACCCCTCCATCTGTTATTTGCACTTTATTAATTTATTAATTAATGTGTGTATTAACGTATATAATTGTAGTCAATGCCTACTATGTTCTGTTGTGCTATGCAAAGAAAGAATTTCATTGTCCTGTCAGGGACACATGACAATAAACTCTTGACTAGAGTTTGACTTGACTACACTCGACAATAAACTAAACTAAAACTCTTGGTAAGGATATTATAAGAGTAACTTTCCCCCTTGACAGTTCACGCCACCCACAAGTCCACAGCAAACTTTTTCGGTACTTGGCCAGATGGCTAATGATAATGCCACTAAACTACGCTCAGTGTTGGAAATCCGGGTTGTAATCGGTGTACATTCTGTGTTCTGACCAACAGTGCCTCTTCCAAATGCTGTTGATCACTGAGGAATATGAATTAATCAATTGAGGGAGGGCAGTTGGTTGTTATCAAGTGTTGGTCTTGGTTTTCCTGTGCAAATTGGCTGTGACCTTCCTACATCACAATAATACAGATTTGCAAAGTACTTAAGTTGGTACTTTGGGTGAAAGTAAATGATTTCCAAAAAGACAGTAAAGAATATGAAAGGATATGAAAAAGACTAATGTGGATTCCTTCTTTCTAATTAAAGCATGGTGAAATACGCACATGCAGGTCGCTCCATAATGTTTGGGACAAAGACCAATCATTTATTTGTTTTCCTCTGTACTCCACAATTTGAGACTGGTCGCTGCTAATTTTTCAACATGTTGTAGATCCCTTCTCATCCTTCTACATTCCAGACCCTTTTCAGTCTTCAAGGGTCCAACTTTGGCCTTAACTAATTTTTTCCCTCTTCACCTACCTAAAGAAGCTTTTACTATCCTCCTTTATATTCTTGGCGTGCTTACCTTCGTACCTCATTTTTTTCTCCTCAAATTGCCTTTTTAGTTATCTTCTGTTGCTCTTTAAAATTTACTCAACCCTCTGGCTTCCCGCTCATCTTTGCTATGTTATGTCTTCTCTTTTATTTTTATACTCTCCCTGACTTCCCTTGTCAGCCACTGTCGCCCCTTATTCCCCTTGGAATTTTTCTTCTTTGGAATGAACCAATCCTGCACCTTCTGTATTATTCCCAGAAAAACCTGCCATTGTTGTTCCATAGCCATCCCTGCTAGGCTATCTTTCCAGTCAACTTTGGCCAGTTCCTCCCTCATGGCTCCATTGTCCCCTTTGCTCAACTGTAATACCAACACTTCTGATTTACCCTTCTCCCTCTCAAATTGTAGATTATAACATCATATTATGGTCATTACCTCCTAATGACTCCTTTACCTTGAGTTCCCTTATCAAATCTGGTTACACAACACTAAATCTAGAATTGCCTTCTTCCTGGTAGGCTCCAGTACAAGCTGCTCTAAAAATCCATCACGGAGGCACTCCACAAACTCCCTTTCTTGGGGTCCAGTACCAACCTGATTTTCCCTATGCTATCTGCATGTTCAAATCTCCCATAACAACCGTAGCATTACCTTTGCGACATGCCAATTTTAACTCTTGATTCAACTTGCACCCTAAATCCAGCCTACTGTTTGAGGGCCTGTAGATAACTCCCATTAGGGTCTTCTTACCCTTACAATTCCTCAGTTCTATCCGTACTGACTCTAGACATCTCCTGATTCTATCTCACCCCTCGCAAGGAACTGAATTTCATTCCTCACCAACAGAGCTACCCCACCCCCTCTGCCCACCTGTCTGTCTTTTCGATAGGATGTATACCCTTGAATATTCAGTTCCCAGCCCTGGTCCTCTTGCAGCCACGTCTCTGTAATAACATAGCAATAAAAGTTTCCAAAGATTATGGAAAGATTGGAGGAAAGACTAGGTGCTGAGAGCTCTCTCATACCTGCATTAAGGAGGCATTTAAACACACCTGAGCAATTACAAACACCTGTGAAGCCGCAAACATTGTGGTGCACTGACATGCAGGGACTGTATAAACACAGCTGTAATTTCTACATGGTGAAAACAAAATGTATAAAAATACCCTTTAATAAAATCTGACAATGTGAACTGTAACCACACTTGATTTTTTTTTTTCTATTACAAATCTCAAACTGTGAAGTACAGAGGCAAATAAATAAATGATGGGTCTTTGTCCCAAACATTATGGAGGGCACTGTAGCTTCTTTGCAACAGTAATTTTTAAAATGAAACTTATTCCCCTCTTTCACACAGATCTGACTCACTTAAAAGGGAGGAATGTTGAAGATCTCTCTGGAGGAGAGCTACAAAGATTTGCATGTGCAGTCGTGTGCATTCAGAAAGCAGACATGTAAGTTTCTAAAAGGAAATATTTAATTGTTAATTCTTATATATTTTCAGTGAAATATCTTGCACTAGTTTAGTAGTCCTTCGCGGGGAGATCCAACAGAGATTGAATTTGCCATGACTACAATTAAATGCTATGTTTTGCTCAATTTTCCACAAATCTTTATTGGATACTTAGTCCACCAGAGGAGCAGCAGAGGGTGGGTGATTGGTGGTTACGAAAATTACTGGAAACAATGAAAATGTACGGAGCTGTTTCTAATTATAGCCCCCAATTATATTGAAAATACAATCTTTTTGAGTGCTTTTTAACACTAGTTTTATAAAATACCAGTTCACCTTTTAGAGCCATCTGAAAGTCTCAAAACACTGCAATGTGCAACATTTCACCGTGAAGACTAATTCTGTTTTGAGACCATAGTAAAATTACTTGTTGGTATTTATTACAATTAATGCATGTGATCTTAGAATTGAAAATTGAAATAGTATGATCTTTAGCTTGGGTTCTACCAATGGCACAAGGCTATTTTGTGGTATGAGCCAGATATGCCATCCTAACTGAGGGCTGCTTGCAAGGACTCATTTTATCTCAACAGTTTATGAGCATGCA
The DNA here is from genome assembly GCA_035221665.1 of Okamejei kenojei. Lineage (NCBI taxonomy): Eukaryota > Metazoa > Chordata > Chondrichthyes > Rajiformes > Rajidae > Okamejei > Okamejei kenojei. The sequence continues at coordinate 22,071,413 of CM069131.1, forward strand.
CTAATATATTTAGATATAAAAGAGAGAATACTGGAAGCATTTAGCAAGTTTTAGTTTTAGAGATACAGCACGGAAACAGGACCTTCGGCCCACCGGGTCCACACCATCCAGCGATCCCCACACATTAACACTATCCTACACCCACTAGGGACAATTTATTTTTCATTTACTAAGCTAATTAACCTACAAACCTGTACCTCTTTCCAATGTGGGAGGAAACCGAAGATCTCGGAGAAAACCCACGCAGGTCACGGGGAGAACGTACAAACTCCGATCAGACAGCATCCAGGATCGATCCCGGGTCTCAGGCGCCGCATTTGCTATAAGGCAGCAACTCTACCGTTGCGCCACCGTAACTGCCCATGTGGCATCTGTTGAATGCTGTTGTTCTCCATGCTGCACCCCCACTGCTATGTTCACCAGTCCCTGTCCACCTGTACCACACAGCTGAGTTGGGAGCTGGATATGTGTCTGGATTTGGGCAAGTTCAAAGTGCAAATGGGAAGACAGCAACTGCTGGCTGGACACACTCATCCCAAGAGTTGATAGTGAGTGCCCCTAGTGGATGTACAGTGCTCTCCATTATGTTTAGGACAAAGACCCATCATTTATTTATTTGCCTCTGTACTCCACAATTTGAGATTTTTAGTAGAAAAAAACGCATATGTAGTTAAAGTGCACATTGTCAGATTTTAATAAAGGCCATTTTTATACATGTTGGTTTCACCATGTAGATATTACAGCAGTGTTTATACGACCCCCCCCACCCACCCCATTTCAGGGCACTATAATGTTTGGGGCACAGCAATGTAATGTAAATGAAAGTAGTCATGTTTAGTATTTTGTTGCAAATCCTTTGCATGCAATGACTGCTTGAAGTCTGCGATTCATGGACATCACCAGTTGCTGGGTGTCTTCTATGGTGATGCTCTGCCAGGCCTGTATTGCAGCCATCTTTAGCTTACGCTTGTTTTGGAGGCTAGTCTACTTCAGTTTTGTCTTCAGCATATAAAACGCATGCTCAATTGGGTTCAGATCGGGTGATTGACTTGGCCACTCCAAAATTGACAATTTTTTAGCTTTGAAAACTTGATTATTGCTTTAGCAGTATGTTTGGGATCATTGTCTTTCTGTAGAACGCCGGCCAATGTGTTTTGAAGCATTTGTTTCAACTTGAGCAGATAGGATGTGTCTATACATTTCAGAATTCATTATGCTACTACCATCAGCAGTTGTATCATCAATGAAGATAAGTGAGCCAGTTACCTTCAGCAATCAAACATGCCCAGGCCATAACATCCTCATCACCGTGTTTCACAGAAGAGTTTATATGCTTTGGATCTTGGGCAGTTCCTTCTCTCCTCCATACTTTGCTCTTGACATCACTCTGATATAAGTTAATCTTCGTCTCATCTATCCACAAGACCTTTTTCCAGAACTGTGGTTGCTCTTTTAAGTACTTCTTGGCAAACTGTAACCTGGCCATCCTATTTTTTGCGGCTAACCAGTGGTTTGCATCTTGCAGTGTAGCCTCTGTATTTTTGATCATTAAGTCTTCTGCGGACAGTGGTCATTGACAAATCCACACCTGACTCCTGAAGAATGTTTCTGATCTGTCGGACAGGTATTTGGGGATTTTTCTTTATTATAGAGAGAATTCTTCTGTCATCAGCTGTGGAAGTCTTCCTTGGCCTGCCAGTCCCTTTGCGATTAGTAAGCTCACCAGTGCTCTCTTTCTTCTTAATGATGATCCAAACAGTTAATTTTGGCAAGCCTAAGGTTTGGCTGATGACTCTAACAGTTTTATTCTTGTTTATCAGTCTCATAATGGCTTTTTTGACTTTCATTGGCACAACTTTGGTCCTCATGTTGATAAACAGCAATAAAAGTTTCCAAATGTGATAGAAAGACTGAAGGAAAGACTGGGTGCTGAGAGCTCTCTTATACCTGCATTAAGGAGGCATTTAAACACACCTGAGCAATTACAAATACCTGTGAAGCCATGTATTCCAAACATTATGGTGCTCTGAAATGGGGGGGGACTATGTATAAACACAGCTGTAATTTCTACATGGTGAAAGCAAAATGTATAAACATACCCTTTATTAAAATCTGACAGTGTGCACTTTAACCACATGTGATTTTTCAATTACAAATCTCAAATATGTTATGCGTCTTGAGTTCTTCAGAATGTGAGAAAAATCCAACAGCACAACCAACTCTATTCCTCTGAACGATAAAGGAAATTATTTATGTGGTGGTCAGTCGAGGAGATGGTACCTTTTTCATTTGAAATATCTGCCTCTCTTGTGGAATAAGATGATTGAACATTATTGAACTTTATTGCCTTCCCTCACAGTGGGAAACATTGATTCCACTGCGTGGGGATGTTTATGTTAAATCCTATCGTGTATTGTGTTCTTTTTATTCGTATGGTAACTCAAATCTCACTGTACCAATTGGTGCATGTGACAGTAAATGGAACGAGCTAAACACAACTGAATATTTTCTCCATAAATTGTCCTTATTAATGTTTGCTTTCCTTCTTTCAGTTTCATGTTTGATGAGCCCTCCAGTTACCTTGATGTTAAACAGCGTCTGAAGGCTGCCATCACTATTCGCTCCCTTATAAATCCAGATAGGTAAGCTTAAGGTATATCTTTATTTTGCCAAGTGATAACTCTTTGTGTAATCATACTACTGAGTAAATATAATGGCCTCTGGTAACTTGTAATGAACATTTTTGTACCAATATCTTCAGTGAGTGCCATTGTTGGCTTCTAATAGCTTTGCAAATAAATAATTAACTTATTTGAATATCAACATTTTCACAGTTGACCAGTATAGAGTTTGGTTACTCCTTGAATTAACTATGTGAAAAAATGCGACGAATGTGCTCAAAGACTACAATGTTATGAGGGGGGTCTTGCATTAATATAAAGAGTTTAAATAATTATCAAAACATCCCAGAATGCCCTATTTCTAGTGCAGTCGCTATCATGACATTGCAAATGTTGAAAGCCACAAGTAATACGCTTGGAGCAAAAGATTTCAATGCGTCAAAGGAAATGTGTCGTTTATAACAGATTTGTTTCATATCATGGAAGAAAATACAAATTTGCATGCCCATTCCTATCTGCAAGATTGAAGAAGTGGAAGAATTCTGATTACTTTTACAATTTCCATTCAACTTTCCAAGTGATGCTATTAGTGTAGAAACCACCATTGGGCAACGTCTTTATGTATTTCTGCTACTGACGTCTAATCCAGCCATTAGTCCAAGCTATGACAGTTATTGTAGACCAAAATATTCTTGAAATTAATCTATAATCTGTTAGCAGTGCTTGTTGTTGATCTTTGGAAACGCTTTGAACTTTCCTCTTACTATTGGCTGTGCAGCCATCTCCTTTCTTTATGAGGCCTGCACATCAACAGGACTTGCAACATGATATTGGGTTCAGATAATGCAATATCTCCAATTCCTTCCACAGACACCCGTCCAAAAGGTTGTGCATGCTCTTGTCCTTCAAAAATATTTTGAGGTTATCAAAACTATATTCAAATAACAGAAAAATGGTCTGTACTGTATTAGCTAAAACTAATGTTGTCCTTTAAAACTGTGCTCCCTTATCAGTCAATGAGTCATAGAGAATTACATCATGGCAGTAAGGTAACAACTGACCACAACTTCATAACTCATATTTTTGATGGAATTGCTGATAATTATGGAGGGAATGTCAACAATCATGTGGCACCTGCAAATATTTCCCTGCAAAATAGAGCCCTGTATTTGCTGCTTTTCCAAATTTCTAACAAAAACGTTGGGAAATGGCAAATAATTTACGTGCATTTTGCTACTTGTGTAAAATAATGTTTACAAATTATAACCATGTGCAGTTTTACACTTAAAGGATTTGAGAAGATTTTGCCGTTAGTAGATCTAATATTTCTAGCTTATTGTGATAAAAAGTTACAGGAAACTTATTGAATAATGTTCTCATTTTTCCGTGTTTAGATATATCATCGTGGTGGAACATGATTTGAGTGTCCTTGACTACCTTTCTGACTTTATTTGCTGTTTATATGGCGTGCCAAGTGCATATGGTGTTGTTACTATGCCTTTCAGTGTTCGAGAAGGTAAAACTTAAATTAATTAATTATCCTTGTATGGGGAAAAATTGGAAACATTCTTTTTAACTAAAATTGCATCAATTGTAAATATTTGAATATGTCTAGCTAAGTTGGTTTATTAAATGCTTCAATTAAGGGTTTGATTCTTGCAAGTCCTTTGGAATTGCGGTAGAAGTAACAGCATTGGGTTTTAATTCATTGTGTGTATCATTAAGTTGGCGATTAATAAACTGTTAAGTCTTTGAAGCAGTTTGCACTACTGCATTTGACTTTGACCTATGTTAAACTGAAATACGATGAAATTATCTTCTCAAGGGGACAGTTATTGATAAATTCAAGCTAAAATTACTGGTTCAGTTTAAAATAAGTAGTTGGAAGCACGTAAAAATAAGTGCCATCCACAAGTGATCATATACATACAATTGTGGTAATGCAGTTTGTATTCTGCGGTAACTAAGTAACAGATAACACAGATAAGATGAAGACCTTTTTATCTCGCAATAGGTATCAACATATTCCTGGATGGATATGTGCCAACTGAAAACTTGAGATTCCGTGATGCTTCACTGATTTTCAAAGTGGCTGAAACGGCTAACGAGGAAGAGGTGAAGAAAATGTGCCGATACCATTATCCACGAATGAGAAAAAAGTTGGGAGATTTTGAATTGCAAATTGGAACTGGCGAGTTCACAGACTCTGAAATCATGGTAATGTTGGGAGAGAATGGTGAGCATTTTATTACATAATAGTTCAGCATGATAAGGACTTGATTGACATTTGTTTAATATTGTAGAGTATTCGAATACCCCAGCAGCATAAAAGTATTACATTTGTCTTTCGCCTTAAATACAGAATTAAAGCGACCATTGACAAAGAAGTGGAAGGGAAGAAAACAAATAAAATTGCATTTTCTATGGAACCACGGAGGGCAAATGGTAGATTTGTAACTAAGCATGTCTTCGCATCTCTGTAGTTGTTCTTGGCAGCGCAGGGGAGAAAAAATGTTGCTGCACGAGTCCACGCCAACCAGCGATCACTCCGTACACTAGCACTATTCTAAACCAAGTACAATTTTACCCAAGCCAATTAATCTAAAAAACCTGTATGTCTTTGGAGTGAGGAAACCAGAGCACCCGGGGAAAATCCAGTCACAGAGAGAACGTATAAACTCCGTACAGATAGCACTCGTAGTCAGGATCTCTGCCGCTATAAACAGCAGCTTAACATCTATGCCACTGTCTCCAAGAAATTTAAATACTCTAAGTAAAGTAGTCAATCTTTCTTGAGTTTTTTTTTTTTTTTTAAATATTTATTTTATTGTAGAAACAATATGTACACTCTTATACTACATTGAGAGTTATATAATGTATAAAATTATAACATATTGATTATTGATTAATACATTTATGATAATCCATGGGAGTATATGTAGTAGTAATACACTTAGATTTCTCAAATCATAGAGCATAATGTTGTTTGTACATAGTTTTATATAATTACATGTAATCAGGGATGCATGGCTGATCACCCACCCGTCAATGAGTTTCAGATACAGTTCTGTACAGTATGTATCATGACCAGCAAGAGATGAAGTATTGAGGCTGATTTAATCAATAGCATGACCATGCATGAGCATTAATGTGATCAATTCCAATACAAAACATTGACAAAAAATTTAGCTTTTTGCAAGTTGCATTTCAACTCAGTGTGTCAGACTGGTAAACTAGACAAATCTGTTGATGGGTAAAACAGCAAATATGAATGAGGTTAGAAAGATTAATTTAAAAAAATGAAAGATTAATTTACACTCGTAGTACAGAAAATAAGCTATTAACACTGAACAAAAGACTGAAAAGGAATATGCAAATGAAAAGTAAAACAATATCACAACTGGGGGAAGTTAATGACGTGACAGAATAAAGTTAAAGAGAACCTGAAATGAAATTTGCAGGGTTTATCATGATCAATGTGAAATTGACAATTATATTGGTATAGAGTGAACAAAACAGACTCCTTTAAACTATTAATGGAGATATTTAAAAAGAAAACAAGGAAATGTTGAATGATTTCCTTATCAGTATTTTGAATAGTTCATGTTGGAGATTAGACAACTAGGCAATATATTTGAATGTGAAAACATAGGGCAACTAAGGATGATGTGCAGTTAAACCAAGTTCTCTGCAAGGTGCAATGCCTCAAATCAAATTCCCACATGTCAATTGGTACCTGCAGCATCTGGCAATTCCATCCTGCCGGTCTCCCAAACGCTCGCTCAAATATATTGAGGCTATCCATAGTCAGACATTTGTAACGTGGGAAGACCTGTGTTGAGAGTTCAACTTATGTTTGAAAAGATTTGTCATGGCACTGAAAAGTAGGATCAGAGTGTTTCTATTCCCTGGAGACAAGGGAAATTAAATGAGATCCATTATACAGTGGAATGCTGTTAATCTGACACCCTTGGGGCTTTGGTAGTATCAGACTGTCATATTCTCCATGTAATCAGATGTTATTTCTGGTTATTTCTTTAATTTCTCCCTTTTACATATTACACAATGGTATAAATTTTCCAGGAAACCTGGTGAGCTTATTGGTAGTGGGAAATGCACCAGAACACCAGACCCTCACTGAGGCTGCAATCTTTTCCACATTCCTATCCAATTCCCTAGTTCCTGCTGCACATCCTGCCCACAGTCCAAACCCCAGTTCTAGCACACACCGCCTGTTTGCATTTGGAAGTCTTGGTTTACATTCTGAACTAGAGGGACTCAGCCTTTGAACCATTAGAAGTTGCAACAATTGAATGCCAGATATTAAGAGCTTGCCTGTATCTGTCCTCACCGTTTTCTTCCAGAGCAGCTTCAGTTAAGAGATTTTTCCTTCACACCAGAAAACAACCAAACCCTATTTAAGAGAGAAGCCATAAAATTATTGAGAGTTAATCTCATGGCTTGTCGGAAAATAACTGGAGTCTATGTTTAGGGACAAATAGATGGTGATTGTTTTGTTTTATTAATAGGTACGGGGAAGACAACGTTCATCCGAATGTTGGCTGGAAGGCTGAAGCCTGATGAAGGAGGTAATGCATTATTGATACAATTTTCAGAAATGGTGCTATCAAACTATAATACTGGCGGTCAGTTTGCAAATAATGCATTACATGTTTCAATAGGTACGGTGCCTGTTCTAAATGTCAGCTACAAGCCACAGAAGATCAGCCCCAAATCTCAAGTAAGCAGTACAATGTCTCTAGACTTTTTAGATTGATGGAAATGAATTGCTGAAGGAGGGTTGGAAAGTCCTGAGGATGTGAAAATTGTCCCCTTGATTCACTGTCCAGAATTTTAAATAATTGGAGCTCTTAAAATTAATACCACAGAGTTAAATTTGATGTTTATCCTGGCTGAACATTTCAGCATCTAGATTTACATAGCCAGCTTCAACCATGGTTTGCCTTGATCAAATTTAAACTCAACTTTCATAATTTGACCCTTTTACTGTGGCAAAAGAAAATATAAGCAGGAGATTTATAGATTTATGAATCTTGCTACAAAACTTTAATCATTAAGCAACTGGGAACATACGTTTGGTTTGGGGGAGGAAAATGTTAGTATTTTAAAGTTAGCTTTTTGCCTTAACAGGGATCTGTTCGTCAACTGCTTCATGAAAAGATCAGAGATGCCTACACTCATCCACAGTTTGTAACTGATGTAATGAAGCCACTCCAAATTGAAAGCATCATTGACCAAGAGGTACTGCTTGAGCTTTTTGAAAAAGGTTATGTAACACCTGGTTTTATTAACATTACGCTTACTTGAAGGAAATATCTCTGCTACTTAAACTGTTGCCACCCTCTACACTAGACTCCTAATTACTATCAAGCTGCCTATCATCTCAGATGCCCACTGTGAACAATTTAGTTTTATTCTTGTTATTGGATCTTGTCCAAACTGGCCTTAATGTTGAAAAAATATATGGCACTACAGAGCATCCAGAAGAAAAAATGCAGGACCAAAGAAAAAGACAAGATGTGGAATAACAAACATATATAGGGATGAATTCTAAATGGCACAGTGAAGGAAGACCAAGAGTTGGAAATGCAGATGTATTAAAGGGAGGTAATTCCAACTGGAAAGTATAGTAACTTAGTTGCATGAGGGGAAATTTGGCAATGGAAGTCAGAAAGAGTTTTGAGCAGCTATTGGAGGATGATGTATAAAGAGAAATGACACTATAACAGTTTTTGGTGTCTCTTTAAAATTATTCAAATCTTTTGAACTTTTGGAGCCACTAGCCAATGCAAGCAAATGAGTGTGTGTAATGATTGAGTCGGGCTTAATTGTGGATCAGTTGCAGACAGCTACACTTTGGATGAACTGGAAGTAATAGATAATGGAGTATGATTGAGATTGATATTTTAACTTGAAATTGACTTTGCTTCGGGGTTATTCTGGCTATATGTTTCTGTGGAAGGGATTTTAATAAAGTTACCTTTGCAATTTTAAGCAACTTGTATTTATCTTAAGAGACAAATGTGTTAAAATTCTTAGGTGATTCTTGCAAGATTAAATGGTAATCTAATTACAAGCATAATGAGTTCCCAGTACATGACTGGGGATGAGGGTGGAGTAAGAGCAAGGAATATTGTGGTCTTTAAAAATAGGGTTAGATGTTGAGCCTGCCCACACTGGTTCACACCCAAAACTCTTTTCCCAAAAAGCTGTTCCAAGTTTCCAAGATCAATTGAAAACACCTTCTCCCTCTCTCCCTCCCCTCTCCATCCTCTCCCTCTCTCAACCCCACTCTCTCCCCCTTGAGCCCACCCACCGTTCTGTAAAATCAATGTAACTGCAATCCCATTGGTAACCTTTCACCACTAGGTTTATGCAGAATTCTAGCACTGCCTGAAAAATAATCAAAGGTTCAACTTCCACAGCGAAAGAGAATTCCAAAGACTCATTGTTATATGAGAATTTTCCTGAACAGTCTGTGACCCATAGCGCTGTGACCATAGCGCTTTGTTTAAATTCCCATGCGTTAAACTGACAGCACTATTTAAACCTGGAGCGGGACAGGCAGCGACTCTGGAGAGAAGGAATGGGTGACGTTTCTGGTCGAGACCCTTCTTCAGACTGAACTGAACTTCGTATTTAAAATCCGTATTTAACAACACAAAATCGTACATCAGTATTCTAATCGCATTTCTGTACAAAATATGGAAAATCCGTACTACTTGGCATCTCTGGGTTAGACAAGGTTGATAAAAAATTGGAAAAATGTAGTTGGAAGGATTTCAGATACAGACGATGTATGATTTAATTGAATGACAAAATGGCTTCAGGTGTTTGAATGGGACTGGGTGTTTCAGTTATTTCTGCTAAGGCTCAAAACAGTCAAATTAATCAAAATTGTCCTGTGCATAGTGTTACTATAGGTAATTTTCTCCCTGTATGAACAGGGATAAATTTAGGATTCAGAGCAGTTAATAACAGCAGGGAGGTTTTTCTTTTCAACATGAGGAAAAGCTGACTATTGCTGTGTGCATTACCCAGCATGTTATAAAAGTGAAACTGCTGTGGAAGCCACTTGGAATTTTGAGAAGATTTAGAGTAATTATGAGGCAAAAGGAATGTTGCTGCTTCATAGTCTTTGCTGCTTAGAGTCTTTCATGTTATCATGATAATTAGGGATTGTGGCTTCCGCTCAATGTGAGATAAGCACCTGACCACCTTCGGGCACTTCACAATGGCACACTGAGGTAAATCGTGCCATATAATAGTTGTGTCATCAGTGAGAAGCTGGGGTCAAGGAAAGGGCGTTCACGTCGTGGTCCTGTTTCCACTAATGTTTCCACCACTATGCACAAGAAGCGCAAGACGCCATTGTATGCAGATGCCGAGAAGTGTGTTCAGCTCTGGCTGAACAATTTCTAATCTTGTGATGTGGACTCGATAGGAAGTGAGAAGTTTCTTTGTAAATCCGCTCCATTAGATTTGGTGTAACGGATAATTTATAACTAATTTTATTTCCTTTAACATAAAATTTATAATCAGTCTATTTCAAACAGGTTCAAAATTTGTCTGGAGGTGAATTACAACGTGTGGCACTGGCTCTTTGCTTAGGTAAGCCTGCTGATGTCTACCTGATTGATGAACCATCAGCATACCTGGATTCTGAACAGCGTCTAATGGCTGGAAGAGTAATAAAGCGGTAGGTTTTGGGGGCGGGGTGGCATTACTGAATAACTTAACATCACCTTGGCTCACTTGGTTGTGTTTTCAAAAACAGTTAGGAATGTTAGCTCAATGCTTCTGTGCAATACTGAGGGACTGCTATAGTGTTAGTGATACTGATACTAAGGGCAACGCCAGCTTAAGGGAATGGAGTTACTATTAGAAAGGTCTGTATTTATTTGTTATCACAAATTGCCATTTGCTGGACCAAAGAGGGTTGCTGAAGGTACTAATTTGATGTATGTGGATTTTGTGTGGCCTTTGACAAGGCTTTGCAATGACAGACTGATTAATAGAACCTGTCAATCTCTGCTTTAAAAACACCTACCTTGAGGGAGGTATTCAACATCAGTCTGCAGACCCTGAAACGTCGCCTATTCCTTTTCTCCATAGATGCTGCCTCACCCACTGAGTTTCTCCAGCATTTTTAGTCTAAAAATACCAAATGGCTTGGCTTCCAAAGCAGTCTTTGACAATGCTTTCCACACTCAGCACCCTCCAACTAAAGAAATTCCTCATCATCTCCTTTCCAAAGGTCCATCCTTTGTATTCAGCTCACTCACCAACAATCGTGTCCTTATGCTCTATAGTGGCTCGCCACTGCTGTACACATCATTGCGCTATTGGAGTGTTAAGTGCAAAGTCTGCGGTAGTATATGGATTATCCAGCAATGGGCATTGCAGTGTCTGGGTCTCTGTGCCACAGTCACGCGTTGTTGTACCCTCGATGTAGCCCCCTTTGTGCATTGTCACCCTTGACTGCCTGACCCCGGTTCGCAGTCAATTGAGACATCTCCAGTTCACCGATGAAAACCATTGACAATAATTTATATTAAGCTAGGAAATCTGAGCTCAGAAGTCCAGAATGATAGATATGAAATGATCCAAGAGATTGAGCTATGTGGACTAACGTAACCATTGTTTCTAACTGGAGCCTCTTTCCTGGGTAGAGGTGTGTTGGTGGTGTCTTGCTGGGTATTTGTATTCTGGAGACTTCTACCATTGCATAAAAAAGGCCTCAATGATAACTAGATATCGGGTGCCATACCGCTGTGGCCCACCCCTGAATGTCTCAGACAGGTTTTGATAAACCTCGAGTGGAGCTGCTTTTTTTTTTTAACCTAAAGTTTCCCAGTCATTTAACAGCTTTCAAAGATCTGCCAACATGATTCACAACCATATTGACATAAATGAAATATCTTTAAATTAATTCCAATAAACATTCCATAAAACAGTCACTTACAAATCATTAAAAGCAGCCAAGTGAGATAATTAGCAGTCCTTAATTTGAATTCTCATTCAAATGAATGTTTTGGATCATGAGAGACCTATTAAATGTCTACAAGAGTATAATTATTAATAACTCTGTTCTTGATAACATTTTTAGATGCACTCTGAAGTGTTGACTACTTTCTCGTTAATTTCCAACTCCCAAAGATGGGTAGGTTGTCAGGATAATTAGCCACTGTAAATTACCCCTGAAGGAAATTGGTAAGAATGTGAGGACAATGGGATTTTCTGTGAACCATCTTAGAAGCCAGTGTCCAATGTCATTTTGGAAATTTGATTACTGAATTAGTGACAAATACTCTCGTTACAATCTTTGTTTTAGCTTCATTCTCCATGCCAAGAAAACTGCCTTTGTTGTGGAACATGATTTTATAATGGCCACCTATTTGGCTGATCGTGTGATAGTGTTTGATGGAATACCATCAAGAAGTACAACAGCTAATCCGTAAGTTTTATTTCTTTGGACATATAATGATTTATCAGCCATTTTCGAAGTTAGATGGTCAAACTGCATGTCTGTTTTTGTATTCTACTCACTCGCATATGTAAACCATTGACACTAAGTTATGAAGATTTCTGAGCTTTAATGTCCAGAATGATACAGTGGTGCAGCGGTAGAGTTCCTGTCATACAGCGAGACCCGAGTTCGATCCTGACTACGGGTGCTGTTTGTACGGAGTTTGTACATTCTCTGTGACTGCGTGGTTTTCTCCACAAATTCCAAAAAAGTCCAGCTTTGTAAGTTAATTGGCTTCTGTAAATTGTCCCTAGTGTGTAGGATAGAACGAGTGTACAGGTGATCATAGGTTGATGTGGACTGAAGGGCATCTTTGATCGCTGTATCTCTAAACTAATATAAAATAAACTAAGAGATTGAGCAAGGTGGACTACATGAAGTTTGTTTTGCAACTTAATCCTCTTTCATTTCTGAAAATAGATATTTCAATTTGTTAATTTTAATCTCCACATTTTTTTTTAAACAGGAAGTTAGCAACCCATGTCAATAACTGAAAAATTGCAACTATGGCTAATGGCCTTTGTTCACTTGGAATAAATAAATAAATAAATACATTGAGCACTAAATTGTATTGGAAACTAGATCACAGTGTATTTTCCAAGTAAAGTAAAATAGTTATAAGATTTGGATGCTTGTTTTTTTTTTAATTTTTATGAGGCAATGGTATAGTCTTACCTTAAATTTTGTTTTGGTTGTAGGAATTAGGTTTATTTGGGAATGTGGAAAGCACTATCAAAATAAAACAAATTATTCCCAAATTGCCGTCACTTTAATGGATGTGTGTTTCACTGTGCTTTGCTAAATATTTCATTAAACAATTCCAGTCCGCAGACTCTGCTCGCTGGAATGAATAAATTTTTATCGCAGCTGGAGATCACATTCCGAAGAGACCCAAACAATTATCGACCAAGGATTAATAAGATGAACTCTATCAAGGTAAGCATCAATTTTGTATATTAACTTCAATCTTGGAAATGAAATCAATGTGCCTCTTCAGAATTAAGATTCCTAAACTAACGGTGATTTACAATACCGCTAGAATAAAATCTTAAAATTCATCGTTCCCTTCATAGTATAGATAAGGAGTGATGAAGAATGAGCTTTATTTTTAAGCCTTCCAACTATTTTCAGGAAATGAGGATTTTCATAACAAGAGGATTTCAGTACAGGGGTAAAGAGGTTCTTCTGCAGTTGTATAGGGCTCTGGTGAGACCACATCTGGAGTATTGTGTACAGTTTTGGTCTCCTAATTTGGGGAAGGACATCCTTGTGATTGAGGCAGTGCAGCGTAGGTTCACGAGATTGATCCCGCGGATGGTGGGACTGTCATGTGAGAAAAGATTGAAAAGACTAGGCTTGTATTCACTGGAGTTTAGAAGGATGGGGGGATCTTATAGAAACATATAAAATTATAAAAGGACTGGACAAGTTAGATGCAGGACAAATGTTCCCAATGTTGGGTGAGTCCAGAACCAGGGGCCACAGTCTTAGAATAAAGGGGAGGTCATTTAAGACTGAGCTGGGAAAAAACATTTTTACCCAGAGAGTTGTGAATTTATGGAATTCCCTGCCACAGAGGGCAGTGGAGGCCAAATCACTGGATGGATTTAAGAGAGAGTTGGATAGAGCTCTAGGGGCTAGTGGAGTCAAGGGATATGGGGTGAAGGCAGGCATGGGTTATTGATAGTGGACAATCAGCCGTGATCACAATGAATGGCGGTGCTGGCTCGAAGGGCTGAATGGCTTTCTCCTGCACCTAATTTCTATGTTTCTAAATGAGTGAATAGAGCAAATGATTGAATATATTAACTAATACACAAGATTAAACAATCCGAACGCAAGATTTCCTCTACTTGCTGTGTTAGAAAAAAGTATTGTATTCTAGTAATACTGCCAACCCTTCTCAGTTCAAATCAGTGTTAGTAGTATAGCACACATTGCATGTCTAAGTGATGGGAATGGTATCACATTAGCAGTCTCCCCCACAATGAAGTATTGTCATTACTGGGATAATGCAGAGGCTAAGCTATCTTTCCAGAGAACAAAATGAACCACAATATGAAGGAGGTGAGTAACTACTGTATATTCAAAGTAGATTCAGCAGTTATGCACCCTTCCTCAATCATTTAATTTGTTGTGGTAAGGTGGAGAATGCAGGATTTCAATTCTTTGTCATTCTGAAACTGATAAATCTGTGAGATATATTCCTTTGTTTTTTTATAGGATGTGGAGCAGAAGAAGAGTGGAAATTATTTTTTCTTGGATGACTGAACTTTCACTTTTGAGAACCAATGTGATGAACTTACCTGACATATTCAATGCAAGAAACGTTTGGAATGAAAACTGACGAACTCCATCTTTAACTGTTCAATCAACATCGGCAGAGCAGTGGTTTCTAATAATTTTTTAATTGTTCATTTTCCCCCTTGAAACATTTGTAGCTAACTGATGATATAAATTGTGGTTTTATCACTGCTACATTTATTTATTCATAGCTATGATGTGAAACACCATTTTAAGGTGTGCAAGGGGGAAAGAAGAATCCGACAACATAATAAGACAACCATGTACTATGAAAGGTGACCCGAGGCTTGCGGTATATATAAAACATCAATTCTGCTTTTATTTTTACACCCGTTTCTTTTGGCAATAATTGAATTTTGGGGAAGAAATCTATTTCAAAGTGTCCTATTAACAATATTAAATCCTACAAAAATGAAATTAGTGTACTTGTTGTTTCCTACTCCTTTTGATAGGTTATACAATGCAATTTGCCGAATGAATGAATTGAAATAGACGGGCGCACAGTTGCAAAGGAAGACATCCTCTCGTGGGATGCGTTATAAGATTGTTAAATCGTTCTGACAGAATTATATGATAGACTTAGCACTGAGGAAATCCTTTCTTTACGATACTTTCTCGGGTATTTGAGTCTATTTTGCTTAAACTACAATCATGTGGCCATGTTTGTGCCTGTGAAGTAAGAGAACTCTGGCACCTTACCCTAGTGGAGTGTGAGACAGGGCAAATATTGTGAAAACAAGTACCTCGTTATTTTTGGGCAGTATGGGTGCATTTAAATGGTAGGCCTATGTGTGTATAAGCTCGTGTAGTTGGCTGGCTTTTACACTTAATGTGCTAATATTGTGCAAATTAGTCATTATAACTTTGTAAGACATGTAAAGTGGAGCAAATTATTGCTAGTGGATTTCTGTATATCCAGAATGTCTGATACTATCTTTTTGAAGGTACTTTGATTGAGGTATGGTCTTATTTTTCTTTGTATGGGTCCAGTTGCTTTGCTGTTTTCAATATAGAATCCTGGAGATTTGAGGAGGGTTGCTTTCAGAAAAGCATTACTTAGATCTCCAACAAGCCCTAACGAATGGAGGTCATGGATGAAGCTATGTTATAAAAGGAATGAGTATTGTTTTTAAAAAAAAAGGGCAATTTTTGTCCCAAAAAACTCAGTTCGTAACTCGATGTAACCATCAACATGTCACAATGCATTTAAAGTACTTGCAGAGGGCTTATGTAGATGAATCTCGAGATTTGCACTGTAAAGTCCTATGACTATTCACTTTAGTTTCAGAATAACTTAAATTGTAAACATCTCCTCAGTAAATTCAGACATGTTACTTGTAGTCATTAAAGTTTTGGCTTTGTTTTGCAATTAATGAATTAACAAGGAACATTAATTTTGTACATTCATTGGATCCCGTTGGTTGGCAGAAATTTGAGGATTATGTGATCCACATTTTCCCATCTCCACCCCTATCCGCCTTCCGCAGAGATCATTCCCTCCGCAATTCCCTGGTTAAGTCATCCCTTTCCACCCCTCCCAAGGTGCCTTCCCCTGCAACCGCAGTCGGGGTCCCTCGACTCTGTCCAGGGACCCGGACAGTCCTTTCAGATTAGGCAAGAGTTTCACCTCATCTACTGTATCTGTTCATGATGTGGACTCTTATACATCTGCGAGACCAAACGCAGACTGGGAGATCGTTGGAGTTTTTACGGACATTTTCAACCTGTCACTTCTGAGGTCTGAGGTTCCCACCTGCCTCAAAAGGGCATCAATAATACCGGTGCCCAAGAAGAGCAAGGTGACGTGCCTCAATGACTATCGACCTGTGGCACTAACGCATGTGGTGATGAAGTGCTTTGAGAGGTTGATCATTGCGCAAATCAACTCCTACTTTGACAAAAACCTGGACCCACTGCAGTTCGCTTACCGCCACAACAGATCAACGGTGGACGTGATCTCGCTGGCCCTCCACTCCGCTCTGGATCACTTGGACAACAAAAACTCTAATGTCAGGCTGTTATTCATTGACTACAGCTCGGCATTTAACACAATCATCCCCTCCAAGCTGGTTACCAATCTCGCAGAACTGGGTCTCTGCGCATCCCTCTGCAATTGGATCCTCGACTTCCTCATTCACAGACCGCAGTCTGTTCGTATTGGTGGAAATGTGTCAGACTCGATAACAATCAGCACGGGAGCACCTCAAGGTTGCGTGCTCAGCCCCCTGCTGTACTCACTCTATACTCATGACTGCGTAGCCAGTCACAGTGCGAACCCCATCATCAAGTTCGCTGACGACACCACTGTAGTGGGACGTATCACTGATGGGGATGAGTCGGAGTACAGAAGAGAGATCGAGCGACTGTGCATATAACCTGGCCCTCAACCTGGCAAAACCAAGGAACTGATTGTGGACTTTGGAAGAAGTAGGATGGGGACCCACAGTCCTGTTTGTATCAACGGGCCGATGGTTGAAAGGGTCAAGAGCTTCAAATTCCTGGGCATGCACATCTGTGAAGGTCTTTCCTGGTCCGAGAACACAGATGCAATTATTAAGAAAGCTCATCAGCACCTCTACTTCCTGAGAAGATTACGGAGAGTCGGTCTGTCAAGGAGGACTCTCTCTAACGTCTACAGTTGCACAGTAGAGAGCTTGCTGATCGGTTGCATCGTGGCTTGGTTCGGCAACTTGAGTGCCCTGGAGAGGAAAAGACTACAAAAAGTAGTAAACACTGCCCAGTCCATCATCGGCTCTGACCTTCCTTCCATCGAGGGGATCTACCGCAGTCGCTGCCTCAAAAAGACTGGCAGCATCATCAAGGACCCACACCACCCTGGCCACACACTCATCTCCCTGCTACCTTTGGGTAGAAGGTACAGGAGCCTGAGAACTGCAACGACCCGGTTCAGGAATAGCTACTTCCCCACAGCCATCAGGCTATTAAACCTGGCTCGGACAAAACTCTGAACATTAATACCCCTCCATCTGTTATTTGCACTTTATTAATTTATTAATTAATGTGTGTATATAAGTATATAATTGTAGTCAATGCCTACTATGTTCTGTTGTGCTATGCAAAGAAAGAATTTCATTGTCCTGTCAGGGACATGACAATAAACTCTTGACTTGACTTTGACGTTTCGCAGTCCACCTGAACCAACCTGTTGCTGGACATTTTAATTCTTCTTCCCATTCCTCCACAGACCTTTCTGTCCTAGGTCTCCATTGTCATAAACGCAAATTGGAGGAACATGTCATATTTCGCTTTGGGCAGCTTATAGCCCAGTGGTATGAATATTGATTTCTCTCACTTCAGGTGGCCCTGGCCTTCCTTCTCTCTCTCTATCTCCTCCCCCAAAGTCGCACTAGCTTCTCATTTTCACCCTACAAACAGCCTACAATGACCAGTTTCCTTTATCATTGTTACTTTTTTGTAGATCTTTGATTCATTGATCTTTATCTCTCCACATCACCGTCTATGTCTCTGGTTTTCCAATACCTAACCAGTCCGAGGAAGGATCTCGACTCAAAACGTCACCCATTCCTTTTCCCCAGAGATGGTGCCTGTCCCGCTGAGTTACTCCAGCTTTTTAGGTCTACCTTGTACTTTATAGTTTGCTTTAGTCCATTGTTGTATCAAAGATAAACATCAGGTATTGTTACAAAGCAGATATTTTATTATGCAAGGCACTAGTTTCAAATTCTTCACACATCAAGAATACAAAATAAAGTATATACACAATTGCACGTTGAAAAACGTTCAAAATATGGTTTGAAATATACAAAAAATCCAATCTGGAATATATTATATTCCCTTTAGCATTTCATGGCAAACAATGTATCATGGTTAGGTATTATGAAGCTAACACAACTCCCAAATGAAAACTGTTCAATAAATAAAGGATAAAAGTTTGTTTTTGTTTATACCTATGCCAAACTGCAATAAGTCTTGCATATACTGTCCGTCGTTGTGCCCAGAAGTGTCTAATTTGGATGTGTTCCCACAATAAAAGTAATAGTTATCATAATTGAAACATAGGCTCCGCTCCCATCGGTATGTATTTTTGTCAGTGCAATTTAATCCCTGCCAAAATTTGACAGTAACCATGTTAGCATCTTCTGTCATTAAAAATAGAACATTCATTGTAATGCTATGCAATTAGAGAACAAATAAAACATTCTGGTTTTGGAAATGCACAGACAAATTTAGTCATATTTAAAATAGCCTTAATTAAGGTACAGTCACTCAGAAATATAAAGAACAAATGACTACAAATTGCAGAATGATAATATTTAGAGGATGATGCAGGGCCAAAGTGTGCTACAGTTGAATAATTAAGATCTTCTCGAAGGTGCATGGTTGTACCTTGCCTGTGGGGCAGTACAGCAAAGGTATCATGGACCAAATGGCAACCTATGATATATATTTGATTGTTTAAAATATGCAGACTGGGTTAGTGCCTATACATTGAATATAATTTCAACTACATAGCCATGTACCCATAAAACAAATAATTAAAATCCATCACTGGGCCAAAGACACTTGTAAAAGGAACCTAGTCTCCTTTTGTAGTGTTGTGAGATGGAGATTACTGCAAGCTCACGGTGAACTCATAAAATACAATGTTCAGTGATTAAAATCTTTCCCTGCAAATATTTGCCTTACAATCTAGTGTCAATTTTTAAACTTTTAATTCCTGAACTGACAGTTCAGTTCCGCCTCTGTGATTGAAGGTCATTTGAAGGTTTTAACTTTCACATCTGATTGTAAAGTGTCAGAGAATGAACACTCCACAACAAATGGCTGACTAGACAAATTTACAAAAAAAAACCTTGCCACCATGAGACTTGAGAATTGCAAAAAAAATAACAGCAAACATCACAGGGGCATATGTTGTGTAAAAGACAAAATCCGTATTTTATTAATTACCTTAATCACGTGTTTCATGTCACATCTGTTCCTTAAACTGAAATAACTGATGAAGGTAGTAAACGACACAAAATGTTGGGGTAACGCAGTGGGTCAGGCAACATCAGTGGAGAATATGGATTTTTGATATTTTAGGTCAGGACCCTTCTTCAGTCCAGTTAAATATGGTAGATATACTTGTGTATTTAAGAAATAGTTGGTAAAACGGGGGGGGGGGGGGGGGGTTCGTGTTTGATAGGAATACCATAACATTTGTAGGCTGTTAGGTTAAGACAGTGATCAATAAATTGCCAGGAAAATATGCGCAATACTAAGTTAACCGAGGTAGATTTTGGCATCCCAATGTAAAGGCACAAGGTAGTGCTGAAAAGATGTTTTGGCAAAAAGCATTAATACAACCACTGGAAAAGGTTGCAGAATGTTGTACTACTGGCACAAAAATCCTCCAATTATGGGAAAGTTAAAAATCTATTACACTTTTAAGGTGTGAAGATGGGAAAAGAACTTAAAGGTTTATAGTTCATGAGGTCTTAGCTTCAAAACAATGGCTAAGGAAAATCAACTGAACCATAAGCAGTGGAAGGTTAATCTCAAGAGGCAATAGCTAAGTAATTCTAGTAAATACAGATAGAAAGTGCTGGAACAACTCAGGAGGCCAGGCAGCATCACTGGAGAAAATGGATGGATGCCGTTTCAGTTCAGGACCCTTTTTCAGACTTTCTAGAGGGCAGATCAATGAAAAAGGAGCTTTCATGATTTGCTTAATGTCCTAAATCCTGAGAGCAGAGAAGGCTGGGAAACATGGAATTCACGTAGTAAATAAGCGTAGTAGGCCTTCACACAATATACTTCTATATCTAGTTAAGATGAAGAGGATAAAAATCTCAGCCTCAATTACTAATGGTGTTGGCATATGGCTTATTGTGGAAGATAATTCCACACTCACTCCTAGGTATATTTAATGTATATCCTCAACAACCTGCTGTTAGATTTAACACCTCAACCTACACCCACCCATCAAAATGTTTCTATCAAACCTATCAATCTTATTTTAAGATCTTAATTATAAAATCTTTGCACCCATACCTGGAAACATAATGGTTAATGTGATCACTTAATTTAATCCAACCTTTGAACCCCTCAATTTACTAGTGAACCCTGTGCCACTCAAATGAGACACTTCTATCCCTGCAAAATGTGATGGGGAATATTCAAGTGACATTCAAAATGTATATTCCATTCCTAATGTGAGAAAACTCAAAATATTACTGCTATATTTTACTAATACATAAATCTCCAAATCATTTAAATCCTTACCTATTCTGAGAATACAGATTATTTTTCCTTTGGATTGAAATCTATCTGATACCCGATCTTTGTAATTTTATGCTTTATAACTCCAATATTAATTCTACTTACAATATTACAAACTTCTTATTGCCATCCTTGGACACTCGGCTCTATATAGTATGATCTGGCATTAATTTAAATTGTAACAGTTGCATCTTCGGTACAGATCCTTGTGGAACCTCTGGTCATTTGCTTACAATATGGGAAATCTAATCGAGGTACTGTGTTCAAAATCATGAAGCATTTCATATCAGTTTCTACAGGCAATGAATCAGTAACAAGGGCACAGATTTAAACCGACAAAATGATCAAAAGATTAAGAGCAGCAACTGCTGAAAAATTAATGAATAAATATTTCACGTGAATTTCAAATAGCAATTAGCTACAAGACCAATATGCAGGGTAAAGACGGGTGTGGCACTAAAATGGAATACATTTTCCAGAGTGCTCTCCCTCTGACCCTTAAGAACATACATTTGTTAAATCCCCTCAAAAACATTTCCAGTTATCGCAATGTTAAATTAGTAATTATATCTTGTATCATTTTCTTGTATAAGTATTAGACTTCCCACTATCTTTATATCTCTGTTTTCTATAACTATTGCGTTTTTCTTCATGCATTATACCACTGGTATCTTCCTCAACCACTTGATTCTGAAACTGTTTTGCATCACCATCACTCCTATTGACAAGATAAGTTTCTTCGCATAGTGCATTCTCACTCATATAGGGCCTTTGGTTATCTACTTGTATCCGTAAGTTTTCATGCCCACCAAAACCAATATGCGCTTCAGATCTCTCTACAATTCGGTCTTTAGTAGGTGGTTTGCTATCTTCTTTTGAGACTGCTTGAATGGTCCTGTCAATATTGCTATCATGTAAGAAACCTGTATCTCTTGACCACTGCTTGCCTGATTTATCTTTCCTGTTAATTTCCCTTTCTCCTTTCCTATGGATGTATGGAGTACCTCGAAATGCATTCTTTTCTGAAGGGCTATCCTTTATGTTGTAGTTCATCCCTCTTGTTCGTTTGTGAAATTGTGTATGTTTGTTGCATAAGGTGTCAGGTGTTTTATAATTATTCCTGGATTTCTGATTTGTGGAGGTGTCTGCTACCGTCCGTTTTACAGTATCAACTTTTGATTTCTCAGTGCTTTGAGAAGCTAAATCACTGTTGGAATTTGGCTCTGAGAACTGACTATCAATTTCTGAATGACTTGCACAATCTTGTGGCTGAATATTCCTTGTATGTTCACTGTAAAGCCCTACAGAAGAAATTAAGCTTGCTTTCTCTGGCTTCCTTTCTCCAAGGACTGAGTTTTGATTGACACATTCTTCCTGGGGGCCAGGAGCTGATTGCTGCTCCGAACCAGATGGACACAAGTCTATGACGCTACCAACAGTCTCAGTAACTAGTCGAGGATCTTTGAAAAGAGCAGACTGAACCTGAGAAAGCCTACACTCTCCAGCCTGGCTGAACTCTAGTGGCGGTCTCTCAGCTTCTTCTAATTTGGGACTTGCAGCATTACCAGATATCTGTTCACATTGATCTGGTGCACCAATCTTCTGGTCAACTATGCAGGCAGAGGTCCCTCCATTTATTTGTATTGGGTATACTTGTCCCGGTGCAGTCATGTACATAGGATGAAAACCAAAAGCATGCATGTACGCGTTCTGGGTAATTAAACTCGAGGGTGGAGGTGCTGCCCACCCAGAAAGTTGTGCTCCATCTGATAAAAAGTGAGGAAAATTACTTGGGAAAGGAGGATTAAAATTTTGAGGGGGTAGTCCAGGGTTTGCTGATACTGGAACAGATTTATTTTTGTGAGGCAGTTGTTTAGTAGTTGCTTGTGATGATAATGAATGGTTGCTGTCATCACCAATGTCTAACTGTGGAAGAGCGTTGATTTCCTGAGGATTTGCTGTTTGCAACGGGGCTCCAACATTGTCATTCTGCACACGCCCAGCCATTGCCTGGAACTGAGGATTTGATGTTTGCAATGGACCTCCTACATTCTCATTCTGCACATGCCCAGCCATTGCCTGGAACTGAGGATTTGCAGGAAATATTGGAGCATGGCAACCGGGGTACATTGCACAATTTTTGAAATAAGCCTGGGTCAGTGGAAATAGATACAAATATGGTGGCCACCATGGTAAACTGTAAGCCTAGAAAGAGAAAATGTTTGATATGAAAAAGCACGAATCGCTGACATGATATAATAAATCGCTGACATCTGGTGCGGTAATTCCTATACAGCAAGCTAGTATCATGGAACTTCCAACATGTGAGAGATACTAATGAGCCAAAGTATTCCCTCATTCCCCAAGGCATACAAGGAGGAAGTTGTTCAAGGTCCTGCTGCTCATTATTATCCAATTACATTTACTAATAAATGCATGGAGGCAGACGAGGCACACAGCAGATTTGCAGCACAGTGAATGAATAGCTTCCAGCATGTGATGACGAGGCACACATAGGAATTGCCACGTGAGCAGTGGTTCACTGACACCAGCAGGAATGCTTACTAAGAGTTATCATTCTTCACTGCAGAGGTTAAGAAATAACAAAAATGAAATGTCTTCTCACATTTTATAAAATTGGGCTTCAAATGATCTCCCACAAAAAAAAACAAATACTAAATGTAACCATAGAAAAACGGGAGCAGCAGTGATGGCAGTTCTTACCATGTAAAAAAAAAGATTAGACTGGATGACTACAATAATCACAAAATGCAAAACAAATTTTGTAGCTTTAAACAACCAAATATTCAGGAATTAATTTAGTCCACAGAACTAAGTGTAATGAAAGGCAGTAGGACCAAACATGATTCATATTGCTAATAATGTTTTAGTACTGAGAATGGAAGTCACAATTAACTGGCTTACCTTAACACCAAGGTTGTAGAAGAAGCGCAGGATGCTTTTATCTGAAGAAGAAAAAATATTTTTCCTCTAAATGTGAGTGACCAACAAATTCTTTGTATCATTACATATGTTAATAAATGTTAAAAGTTCCTGAAACTGAAGTATAACACCGGCAAAATTCCCTCAGAAATTAGAAATGTAAACAAACGTTTAACGCACATGTAATTGTTTTTAAGGCAAGGCTACAGCAAAGGAGGAAATAAAATTTGCTGATTGATAAATGGCAAATATTTAAAGGAACATTTCATAAATAATAATCTAATTGAAAAATATACAGTCAATGGGAACAGTAATAGAAGACGCTTATGGGCCTGTCCCACTTACGCAACTTTTTTGGCGACTGGCGACCCTCCTCATAGGTCCGTTGCAGGTCGCCGAACATTTTCAGCATTTTGAAAATCCAGCAGCGACCGGAATAAGGTACGACTCTTTGGGCGACTACCCACGACCGTACAGGCTTCAACCCGCGACATGTCACCAGGGTGTCGCCTGTATGGTCTTGAGTAGTCTCCTCAGTCGCCCAAAGAGTCGTAGCGTCTTTCTGGTCACCGCTGAATTTTCAACATGTTGAACATTTTTGGCGACCTGCAATGATCTATGACGGATGCCAGTAGTCGCCGAAAAAGTCAGTAAATGAGACAGGCCCATTACAATGTCGTTGAGGATATTAAGTGGAGGACTGTGTGTTTTAAGAACCAATGAATGGCCAAAAAATTGATAGAGGAAAAGTAAAAGTGAACCAGCAAAATATTTTTTTGAAGAATGATCCAGAACCAAAACATTGTCTATCCGTTTCCCTCCACAGATCCTGTCAGACCCAAAGTTCCTCCAGCAATTTGTTTACTCAAGTTTACAGCATCCTCAAAGAATGTTTTTTTTTTAAAAAACAAATAACCTTCAGCAATGTATTAAAAACAGAACATCAAAAAGACTGTCCTGTTGTCAAATGCTTTTTTAATGGTTTCTGAGCCTAACGATCAGGATTGATGAGATGAGAACGTTTTAAAAGTAAAATTGATTAGTTGAAAGGTTTTTATAATTAAAAATTTAATTGAAAACAGTCACTGCAGATTGGAAGGTCCCATTCAGTGCCCTCCATAATTAATGTTTGGGACAAAGACCAGTCATTTATTTATTTGCCTCTGTACTCCACAATTTGAGATTTGTAATAGAAAACATCACATGTGGTTAAAGTGCACATTGTCTGATTTTGTTAAAGGGTATGTTTATACATTCTGGTTTCACCATGTAAAAATTACAGCTGAGCTTATACATATTCTCTCTTCTCCCCCCCTCCCATTTCAGGGCACCATAATGTTTGGGACACATGGCTTCACAGGTGTGTGCAATTGCTCAGGTGTGTTTAAATGCCTCCTTAATGCAGGTATAAAATCTCTCAGCACTGTCTTTCCATCACATTTGGAAACGTTTATTGCTGTTTATCAACATGAGGAGCAAAGTTGTGCCAATGAAAGTCAAAGAAGCCATTATGAGACCGAGTAACAAGAATAAAACTGTTAGAGCCATCAGCCAAACCTTAGGCTTAACAAAATCAACTGTTTGGAACATCATTAAGAAGAAAGAGACCACAGCTGATGACAGAAGAATTCTCTCTATAATAACGAAAAATCCTCAAACACCTCTCCGACTGATCAGAAACACTCTTAAGGTGTGGATTTGTCAATGACCACTGTCCGCAGAAGACTTCATGAACAGAAATACAGAGGCTACACTGCAAGATGCAAACCACTGGTTAGCCGCAAAAATAGATGGCCAGGTTAGTTTGCCAAGAAGTACTTAAAAGAGCAACCACAGTTCTGGAAAAAAGGTCTTGTGGACAGATGACACGAAGATGAACTTATATCAGAGTGATGGCAAGAGCAAAGTATGGAGGAGAGAAGGAACTGCCCAAGATGCAAAGCATACCAACTCATCTGTGAAACACGGTGGTGGAGTGTTATGGCCTGGGCATGTTTGGCTGCTGAAGGTACTGGCTCACTAATCTTCATTGATAATACAACTGCTGATGGGAGTAGCATAATGAATTCTGAAATGAATAGACACATCCTATCTGCTCAAGTTCAAAATGCCTCAAAACTCATTGGCTGATGGTTCATTCTACAGCAAGACAATGATCCCAGACATACTGCTAAAGCAACAAACAAACATGACGAGAATTAAGGGACAGAAGTTTAGGGGTAACGTGAGGGGGGACTTCTTTACTCAGAGGGTGGTGGCTGTGTGGAATGAGCTTCTAGCAGAAGTGGTGGAGGCAGGATCGATTTTAACATTTAAAAGTAAAGTGGAAAGGTATATGGACGTGAAGGGAATGGAGGGGTATGGTCTGAGTGCAGGTAGATGGGACTAGGGGAAAACAAATGGTCGGCACGGACTGGAAGGGCCGAGAGGGCCTGATTCCGTGCTGTAATTGTTATATGGTTATATGGTTAAACAAAGCTAAAAAATGTTCAATTCTTGAGTGGCCAAGTCAATCGCCTGATCTGAACCCAATTGAGCAAACCTTTTATATGCTGAAGAGAAAACTGAAGGGGACACGCCCCCAAAACAAGCATAAGCTGAAGATGGCTGCAATACAGGCCTGGCAGAGCATCCAGCTACTGGTGATGTCAAGCACTCATTGCATGCAAAGGATATGCAACAAAATACTAAACATGACTACTTTCATTTACATGACATTGCTGTACCCCAAACAATATGGTTCCCTGAAATGGGGGGACTATGTAAAAACACTGCTGTAATTTCTACATGGTGAAACCAAAATGTATAAAAATTGCTTTTTATTAAAATCTGACAATGTGCACTTTAACCACATGTGATTTTTTTTCTATTACAAATCTCAAATTGTGGAGTACAGAGGCAAATAAATAAATGATGGGTCTTTGTCCAAAACATTATGGAGGTCATTGAATGTCAATGGGCCTGCAAAATAATGGAATGATGTGGTTAAATGGCACTTAGAAAATCAACCCCGATCTAGCCCACAGAGTTCATTCCTTCCCCTATCCAATCTTCACACAGCTGCTGTGTATTTCCAGTCTGCCGAGGCCCTGTTGCCACAGCCATAGCATAAAGCAGGAAGCCGGAGGCTGG
This sequence comes from Okamejei kenojei, assembly GCA_035221665.1. NCBI lineage: Eukaryota > Metazoa > Chordata > Chondrichthyes > Rajiformes > Rajidae > Okamejei > Okamejei kenojei. Next base: position 22,098,209 of record CM069131.1, read on the forward strand.
AAGCCCTGCCCCACAGACCAACCTCCTGATGCCTTTTGAATGCTGCTGCTGCTGGGAAAGGCCATTCTAATGTTTGTCTGACATTCAAATATTTAAAATACAGCCCAGAAAAAGGCCTGTGTGCCCCAATATACCCATGGTAATTCTGTTAACCTGCCTTAGGCCTGTTACCCCTCTCCATCTGCCTTTTAAATGTTGTAATTGTGCATTTAAAAACCTCCTCCGACAGCTTCTTCCATATAGTCACCATCCTCTGAAAACCTCACCTCCCTCATTCTGAGCTTCCCCATCGAAGGAAAATATTCTTACTGTCTACCTTGTCTATGCCCTTCATAATTTTATAATCTTCTACAAGCACACCCCAGAGCTTTCTAAATTCCACTGAGAATAAACCCAGCCTATTTAATCTCTATCTATCTTCTGCCTATGAAGATATGCATGCCAATTCCTTATTCACTAAGCACGCCTTATTCACTACACTATCCACCATTTTCTGGAAGCTATAAACTTGCACTGCAAGGTCCCTCTCTGTATATCAGCACTGAAATACTTTGTTTTTGACCTGATTTGATCCAAAGTGGGTAATCCTTTCCCACATTGCCGTTACGTAACAAGAACATTGGAAGCAGGATGTAAGATGCAAGCAGTCTTATCAAGGCAGAACTCAAACTTTGAAACCAGTTCCACCCCCACCAAAACCCGGCAATCACAGCAGCTACCCAAGGTTTCCAATAGGTTCAGCAACATGTCAATCTGTCATGAATACCCAAACATGATCATCCAAGCAATTTCAAAAATTCACAATTCTCCGATGGTATGTTTAGAAATATGACAAAATGTTTGACCTCTTTAAACCATTCTATGACCACTGATTCTAAACGATCCAACGGAAAAGGGCACTCAATACCTACCAAAACAAGCTCTTAACTTTACACGCCATGTGGAAATTATTCTAAAAGGCAGAATTGAATGTATCGAGTTTTTAATTTAGCAGAAACTACGTTCATCACATCCAAGACGTTGTTATAAGTTGACGAAGCAGGATATACAAAGAGCAACCAAAGATAATTATTATTTGATTTTTCAAAAGGCATTCAATCACACGCCACACAAAATAATGGCTCACAAACTTTAATAGCATGGATAAATTGATCGAATGACAGAGAACAGAAGGAATGAGATTCATTGCTTGCGTGCCATTACTTATTGAATTCCACAAGAATCATTGCTGGAGCTTCAGCTGTGTCAAATGACTGCTGAAGAGATGAGATTTAACATTGTATTCGCAAAAATATCTGGCAAAGCACAGTGTGGCATTAAGCTACTAGGACACCAAAAAAGCATAAATGAGCAAATCAGGACAAGGTACCTAATGTAGAAACATGAGGTTTATCAAATTCTAAGTATAAAACTATTAAATATTGATATTTTGAGACTTGGTTTTCCTTGTACACTAAACAGTGTTAACAAAAACACTTCCATTCAGACACTGTTGACCGGACGTGTATTTCCAGCATCTGCCGAGTTTTTACTTTTAATCACAATTAGATGACATGAACCGGAATCATTCACAGTAATACTGACAGTTTAAAAAATCTTATACTGTATTTAAACACATAGTATTTACCTTCTGGAAGATCTGCTCCACTTGTGTCATATGAATGCATTGGTGCACTGGTGGGGTACTCTCCCCTTTCATTCAGGGCAAATCCAGGGTATAACAGATCATATGTGCTTGGAAGCTGAGGTGCCGACATGAGTGGCAGATTAGCTCCAGGGAAAGGAGCACAGAGTGGCTTAATTAGGACCGAGGACATTGGAGCCTGTGATACTGCTGGACCGGAGGTCACTACAGATGATGGAGTTACAGATGGAATGGCCGTCTGTGATGAATTCCCTGTCAAACAACATAAACTACATTAACTAATCCTTTAAATAAACAAGTCTCTCAATTAAATCATAGGGGCTATGAACCATTACAAATAATTCTCAAATATTTAATTCCAAACAAGATTTTATGAATATGCTGGGCATTCTGCTCACCAGGGTGGCTAAGGAAATAATATTAACAATACTGCAGTATCGAACTTAAAAAGGGAAAATTTGCACTTTAAAAAATAAAAGTAAATTGTCCTCTTCTGTTTAAATCATTAAATTTATTGCACATGAGTTATTTATTTTGTTACATTTTAATATGGGAAAATATTCCAACTGTTGCAATGTTATGTAATAGAGTAATCAATCCCATATCCTACATCTAAAATGGTTCCAAAATAAATGGCAAATCCTTTTATGAGCAATACGTATACATCTGGAATACAAGTACCTAATAATAAGTGCAGGGAAATTACATTTCCAATCTCAATTTTTAAGCTGCAATTTTGACTGCTCCCCCAGCCTTGCAACTCTTGTTGGAAAATCTCTTAATTCACTGAAATGTATCAACAGATCTCTATTCAGTTGAGGATTGCAAATACGATTTAAGGTATTACCAGCTGGTGGACTTGGCAAATGTACTGGAACCAGAGGTGGATTTTCTGATGTTGCAGAGGAAGATGATGATTGTGTTTGGAGATCCACCTGGAGAATCGGATCTACCTGTTCCGTCCTGGTGTGAGAAGTGGTCTTCTCCAATGGGTTCTACAGAATTTAAAAAATGTCACATTTAAATTTTGTTTTAAATAATGCAATGTTACTATGTTCTAAGCCCACAGATTAGGAGACAGAAAGCAAACCTTCTCTGCCAACCCCCCCCCAATAAGCGAGTTTGGTATTCCGTCTGCGCATGCCCAGGTCATGGGTCAATAGCGAAAAACACTCTCGGCAGTCGTGCCTCAGCATGGACACAGACCCGCGCTTCATCCATAGCCAGGATCGATCCCGGGTCTCCGGCGTCGCAATCGTTGTCGAACTGCCACTGGACCATCCCCGTCCCCTCCCGTCTGGGGGCGGCCAGTGACGTTGGGAATCAGACGAGAGAGGCACCCCCAGGCCACAGCCAGCGCAAAGAAGCGTTGGATTTAGCGCTGCTTCTCCGCGCTGGCTGTAAGCCTGGGCTGTCGATACCGTAAGTCCAGGCAGGGCTGATAGGTTAACAGGCAGAATTGAGCTAGATTTAGCGCTTCCACACACTGGCTGTAAGCCTGGACCATCGTTCCTGTAAGTCCAGGCAGTGCTGTAGGTTAACCCGGCAAGACAGGCAGAGTTGAGCTGGATTTAGCGCTGCTTCTACGCGCTGGCTGTGGGCCTGGGGGCGCTGCTCCCGTCATCACTGGCCGCCCCCGGACGGGGAGGGGGCACTCGGGAGGGAACGGTCCAGTGGCAGTTCGGCAGCGATTGCGGTGCCGGAGACCCGGGATCGATCCTGGCTGAAGATGAGGCGCAGGTCTATGTCCATGCATGGCTGTCGAGTTTTTATCGCTTGTGACCATTGACAAATCCCATGATTCTTTGTGTTTATCGGAATACCGAACTTGCTTATTGTCAGGAGGATTTTTGGCTCAGGAATTCCTCATTAAGTTTAGTTTTTTAGTTTAGAGATACAGCGCGGAAACAGTGCCCTTCGGCCCACCAAATCCGCACAGACCAGCGATCCCCGTACATTAACACTACCCTACACACCAGGGACAATATACACTTATACCAAGCCAATTAACCTACAAACCCCTACGTCTTTGGAGTGTGGGAGGAAACCAAAGAGCTCGTAGAAAACCCACGCGGTCACCGGGTGAACATACAAATTCCGTGCAGACAGCACTCGTATCTGGGATCGAACCCGGGTCTCTGGCGCTGAAAGGCAGCAACACTACCGCTACGCCACCGTGCCACCCAGTTGTCTGCAGTGCATCTAGTTCAGAACTTGCTGCTCAACTCCAAGGATCATAAGACCAGTGAGACGACCCTTCTGCATCCATGGTAGGCATAGGTCAGCAAGACCTAATCCAGTGTTTGTAATAAAGTATTGAATATGAAAAAAGTTCACAAAATATTCCCAAAAGCCTTTCTCAATACAGTTCTATGACAGAATCACTTCACATTTTCCAGTTCATATAACTTACATACAATTTGTTTCTCCTTCGGTTGCTGAACACAATCCATTTTCTTCTCTTTCCCACTCATTGCAATATCCCACCTCTAACTGTGTACAGTTTACACTGTAGGTAAATGCTGTTTCAACAACTCAAGCTGTCTGTGCCCAGGTAACGAACGGGTTCTGCTTTCACGGATGGCACACGGGTAGATTTTCAGAAAATATACAAAAAAAGTGAATCACTTGATATGGGCGAATATACCTGCACAATTTTGTAATGAATGGCATCAAAAGCACGTAAGTCTGATAAGAAAGAACAATTACTCAAAGTGGATAGGAAGAGAAAAACTCAATCTGGTTTTCACAAAAACAAACCCATGTAGGTATGTCAGAAATGTTAATTAAATAATCTTATAGGAACTCAATCGTATATGTTGGGGCGTTTTAAATCTGGGGCGGCTGTAAAATGTTATTTGGTTTACTATTAACGTTAATCTTAAGCGCATTTATTTTCTCAGTTGTTTTGCCAACATGCTTTATATTTATTCATCTTAAATCATCAATGCAAATTGGTTATTTTAAGATAAATGTTCAAGATGAGAGCATTGCAAGATCAGCATAATTTCTATCTTTAATAATCCTTAAGAAAGTGGTGGTGAGTCTGGAACCACAATTCTTTCCTGAACAGAGAATTACTCAAAAGTTTTTCTTTTTAAGCATTGAATTTCAGTATTTCCATTTGCACTGCTATTTTCATTGTACAGAAGTTTCCCCAAAATCCTACTTATAATAAAATTAGCTTCATACTTACATCCAAAGCAGGTAGAGATTTCTCCACTCGCGGGTGAATATTAGTTGACACTTGAGCTTCATTTGGCCCTGGATCAACCTTGACTGAAGGACTAACATCTTTACTTGCTACTTTAGTTTGATTAGATTCTATCCTTCGATCATATTTTCTATAATAAAATTACAATGAAACAAGACGTCAAAAGTCATGTAAAGCACAAAATGACTTATTCAAACCACAACAAGTATACCACACACATCGCAGTAAACTGCTTGCAAGGACAAACATGATGTGACCATCTTTGGCAGACACAGCAATGTGTTCTCTTTACTTAAAATAGCTTAAATCAAATATATATTCCTCTAGGTAAAGTTCAATAAGTTTGTGTTGCTAATGCCTGGTTTACCCTTTCACTTTTCAGTTTAAAGACAATCCAATAATTTTCAATGTCAAAAACAGAAAATACTGGGAAAACTCAGCAGGTCAGACTGCATCTGTGGGAAGAGAACAGTCAGAATATTTCAGGTCAAAGACCTTCTGTATCTGACCCCTTTTAGATTTCCAGCATGTGCATTTAACAAAAAATAAATTCACCTCATAAATTAAAATATTTGACTTAACTTTTGTTTGTACAACATATTTCTTGTTCATTCAATGCTCGACAAATTGATTCACATAATCAAATGAGATCCACCAATGGAAAGCTGCCTGTTTTAATGTAATAGTAAAGCATCCAAAGGCATTTAAGGTCATGATCAAACAGTTTGTCCAAACTTGCAGGGAGTTACTGAAGAAAGCAAAAGTTTGCTTCCTTCAAAGATCAAACAATTGATCAAAGACAGGCTTTACAGAGCACAATAAAGAATCGACATGGTTGTTTAGGTGGGAATTCCAAATCTGGGCAAGGATGGCCAAAATGATGATTGAGAGACCAGGGTCGAGATACTAGGTAAACTTTAAAGGTGGGAAATGACAAAGTCAGTACAACAATTTGAAGGCTGCAGTGAGAATTTTAAGATTGTGGCCTTGTGTAAACTGGAACCAACGTGGGTGTGCAAGCATGGAAATGAAAAGTGAAGAGACTTGAAGCAATGGGACTGACACTGCTGAGTTTGGATGAGTTCACACTCATGAAGAGTAGAAAATGGAAGAACACTGGACTGGTCATGTTCGTAATTAATAACAAGGATGTAGGTATCAGCATTTAACGTGCTAAGATAGTGGCCGAAACAGACAGAGCGACTGCAGTGAAACCAGATGCTCCCAATGATATCTTGGCGTGATAATTGACTCAGCACTGAAGTTTGACAAACAGGTCAATGCTGTGGTAAAAGCTAGCTTCTTCCAGCTTCGGATGATAGCTAAAATAAAACAATTCCTCCAGTATGATGACCTTGAAAAGATCATCCACACCTTTATCGCCTCCCGCCTAGATTACTGCAACTCCCTTTACACTGGCATCAGCCAATCTTCCCTGTCCCGTCTGCAAGTGGTACAAAACGCCGCAGCGAAACTCCTGACGGGCATCCGAAAAAGGGACCACATCACCCCGATCCGGGCCTCTCTCCACTGGCTCCCTGTGTGGTTCTGAATTAATTTCAAGACCCTCCTCTTTGTCTACAAAGCCCTCAATGGGCTTGCAACCACCTACATTAAAAGTCTACTCACCCACTACACCACCTCCAGGTCCCTTAGATTGGTCGACTTGTGGTTGCTGAATGTCCCGCAGTCTAGGCATAAGCTCTGGGGCGACCGCGCCTTTGCGGTCGCAGCTCCTAGACTGTGGATCAGCATCCCCCTTCCCATTAGAACTGCCCCCTCCATCGACACCTTTAAGTCTTGTCTAAAAACGTATCTGTTCTCCCAAGCCTTTCCTGATGTCCTCTGAGCGAGGGCTATTTGTATATTGTATGTAGCCTGCTTGTGTATACTACTCTTATAACAAATGTAAAGCACTTTGGTCAACGAGAGTTGTTTTTTAAATGTGCTATATAAATAAATGTGACTTGTCTTGAAAATGAGGAAGCAGACATGGCTCATCCAAAAGGTGAACATGAATGCCAAGGTTGCTTCAAAAATTTGACTGGGGATTGGGATAGAAACATAGTAAATAGGTGCAGGAGTAGGCCATTCGGCCCTTCGAACCAGCACCACCATTCAATATGATCATGGCTGATCATCCAAAATCAGTACCCCGTTCCTGCTTTTTCCCCCATATCCCTTGATTCTGTTAGCCCGAAGAGCTAAATCAAACTATCTCTCTCTTGTAAATGCAGTCAGTCACTAGATTGTGTCATGGCATCAGTGTTTCTGTATTTAGGAGGAAAAAATTATCTTTATCCAGGACAAGCAGCTTATGAAATCAGAGATGCCGATGCGGGATAATGTGAAAAATGTCAATGTACTTTATCTGATTTTGCTTAGAGATGCTAACCAGAGGGGGCCGTGGAGATTTGTATGTAGGAGCAGCAAGAGAATGGTGTGGGAGCAGCAAGAGAAACCATAGAAAGTGTGAAGGAGACAATTTAGTCAGAGAGGACATGAAAGAGAAACTAAAGATACAATGTTATGTACTGGCACATTGAGGTCTCAATCTGAAGAAATCTATTGGGTTCACACATGCATCTTATACAGATTGAAATAACACAGGTCATTGTAGAGCACAATCATGTTCTGCCATCTCCTGTACTTTCTACGCTGCAGATAGACCTTTTGATGAATGGATAAGGGAGTGCAGACTGATTATTATCTGGTACATTTCCGTATGTAAAATCATGTTATGGGTTTAATAGGATGAGTGTGATTAAGCAATGAGCTGCAGAAATATTCACTTCAGATCATAAGGTACTTGCATTGAAAGGAAGGCAAAAGCTTTTGAGGTATTCTTTTACTCCGTTTTCAGATTCTGAATTACACAAAATACAGCACATCCAAACACCAGTGCCAACATTTCAAAGATACAGCAGCAATCTCTATGAAGTCCCATTCCACGATCTAGGTAACTGGATCTTCCTGTCATATCATGTTATCTTCTGAATGCTCGTTTACTGATGCTGCTGGAAGTACAGAGATGGGTGCAATACTCACTTTGAGAGTTGTGGGAAGTCCTCCACTCGCTCTAAGTACTCTGGTGAGGGCACCTTGGGCTGTTGTTCTGGATTCTGCTGTCGGGCTGCCGTTGCTTGATGCAGACGTGGTGGTAAACTTGAATAGTAGCGGTTCGACTTACTTACAAAACTGCTCGAATTCTTCACTCCCCTGAAGTCAGCCTCTGTACAATACGCATGCATTAAATTAATTGATTCAGAGTTATGCAGCACAGAATCAGGCATTTTGACACAACCTATCCATGCTGCCAAAAATATATGCTAAACCTATTTGCCCCTTTTTGGCTCATATATCTCTGAGCCTTTCCTATTCATAGAAACATAGAAATTGGGTGCAGGAGGAGGCCATTTGGCCCTTCGAGCCAGCACCGCCATTCATTGTGATCATGGCTGATCGTCCCCTATCAATAATCCGTGCCTGCCTTCGCCACATCCCTTGATTCCGCTAGCCCCTACAGCTCTATCTAACTCTCTTAAATCCACACAGTGAATTGGCCTCTACTGTCTTCTGTGCAGAGAATTCCACAAATTCACAACTCTCTGGGTGAAAACGTTTTTTCTCATCTCAGTTTTTAATGGCCTCCCCTTTATTCTTAGACTGTGGACCCTGGTTCTGGACTCTCCCAACATTGGGAACATTTTTCCTGCACCAAGCTTGTCCAGTCCTTTTATAACCATGAACCAATCCAATCAATTTTTAAAAGTTTATTTATAACTGTTGCTGTCACCTCTCTCCGAGTGGAAAAACTTGCCCCTTTGATCGCCTTTAATTCTTTTTACATTCACCCTAAACGTTTTAGTCTCAGCTACCCTGGGAAATTGACTATGACCATCTACCCTATCTATGCCCCTCAAAATTTTATAAATCTCTGCAAGGTTATCCTTCACATTCGTTCACTCCTAGGAAAACCATCCCAGACTATCCAATCTCTCCTTTCACCTAAAAATCTCCAGTCCAGGAACAATTCCTTTTCCAATCCTCTTTAGCTTAATGACATACTTCTTACAGCATGGTGGCCATTATTGCATATAATACTCCGTGTACAGTCTAGGTGACGATCTGCATGACGTTCCAGTTCCTACACAGGATTTCTACTGGTGAAGACAAGCATCCCATATGCCACCTTCATCACACTGTTGCCACTTTTAGGTGTACTCCAAGGTCTAGCCGTTCATTACCACTGCCCAGGGTCCTGTCATTCACTGAACAGTCCTGCCTTCCTAAAATGCACACTTGACACTTGTCGGAGTTAAAGTGCATCAGTTATTCCGTTGCACTTTCCCAGTTGATCTTGATTAATCTATCTTTGACTCCGAGAATTATGCAGTAAAATCAATAAGGACTAAATATTCTTCATGACACTCATGAAATCACTTTTGAATAACATCTCATCATCCAGAAAGACCTGAATATCACAGTACAATATTATCTACATGTTTCTAGACAAGCTAATAAATTACATTTAGAACAAATGGGTCTCAGTACTGTTTTTACTGCCAAAATTTAAATCATACTTCTAGTGCAATAGGACGCCCAAAATTTCCATACCAGAATTGACATTCAATTGCTTCTTGGCTCTTTTTCCTTGAGCTCTGCTCCAGGTTGCCCTTTGAGAGCCTTGAGTAAGTGGCCGAAGGTCCTGAAGAAGGGCACTATGTCTGAAGAAAAGAAAACATACGCATCTGTTTAAAATGTTTTCTCATAATGTTATGGTGATGATTCCAGGGGCGGGTAAGATTCTATCTGGTTTAATGGGGGGGGGGGCACCAGTTGCTGGAAAATCAGTGGTGGACCTGTACATGATTACACAAGCCATCACAATGTACCGATACAAGATAAAAGGGAATAACGTTTGGTTCAAGATAAAGTCCGATTAAAGATAGTTCAAGAGTCGTAATTTGTAAACTGTTGGATTTGTATTTGGCTGCAGGAGAAAAGAAGGGGACTGAGAACATATTCTTGCAGAGCACCAGTGTTGAGGATTATTGTGGAGGATGATTTTCACCTATCCTCACTGACTGTGGTCTGTTGGTCAGGAAGTCGAGGATCCAGTTGCAGAGGTCTCATGTAGAGATGTCTCTCTTATCCAGGTGTTCCAGTAAATAGGCAGGGAGAAGGCATCATATGTGGATCTGCAGCAAGCAAGAATTTCATTGCCCTATCTGGACATATATGACAATAAAACACTCTTGACTCTAGTAGGCGAATAGCAGCAAGTCAAGGTTGCTTGATAAACTATATTTAATGCATTCCATAACCAGTCTCTCAAAGCACTTCATGATGGTGGATGACAAGGTCACTGGACAGTGGTCATTAAGGCATGAGATCTTGCTTTTCTTCGGCACCAGGATGATGGTGGTTTTCTTGAAGCTGGTGGGTACCTCAGAACGGAGCAAGGAGATTAAAGATATCCTTGAACACTCCCGATTGCTGGCCTGCGCAGTTCCTAATGCCCCTGTCCAACGTATGTCCCTGTCCCACTTAGGAATCCTAAACGGAAACCTCTGGAGACTTTGCGCCCCACCCAAGGTTTCCGTGCGGTTCCCGGAGGTTTATTTCCTCTGACAACCACCTTCAACTAGCATCGCAACCGGCTTCGACTAAAAAATCAGCGATTTTTTAAACGGAAACCACTTTCGACCATTAGGGAACTGACAAAAACCTCCGGAAACCGCACGGAAACCTTGGGTGGGGCGCACAGTCTCCAGAGGTTTCCGTTCAGGTTTCCTAAGTGGGACAGGGGCACTAGGATGCGGCCAGGGACCGTCTGGGCCAGTTACTTTCTGTGGGTTCATCCTCAGGAAGGCCGATCTAACTTCTGCAAGAGACCTGGAAAGAGGCACACTTGAATCTGAGATGGGAGAGATGACATCACCCTATTGGCCTTCTGCCTAAAGCAAACGATCTTCTGTTCTCAATAAAATTCATCGGACTATGGTTCTCAGACAATTCCCCCAGCTTTGAACCCTCCTCTCTCAACAAGAATTCATTCAAATTTGTTATTCATTTACATGCAAGCACAAGGTCAAGCTATCACACAAATTAACACAAAACTGCTTCAAAATTTGATATCATACTTGTCATTTTCTAATTCAGCAACACTTCAGCATCCCCCACTCCAAACCACTCAGTGCTTTTGTTCCTTGGAAAAACTGGTTTGGTCTTAGTTAGGAAGGGAACAAGAGACATCCATAAGGTACAGTCTTAAGAAGGGTCCCTGCCCAAAACATCACCTATCCATGTTCCCTAGAGATGCTGCCTGTACCCACTGATTTACTCCTGCAGTTTGTGTCCTTTTACCACAAGTTACAAGTTAGTTTCACTTAATTCTTATACAAATTTTAGTTGAGAAATACAAAATCATTAAAATAAGATAGACATGCTGTTATTGTAACAAATAATATGCCCAAAGGCCTGGATGACGAATGCATAGATGAAAGTTTAAGGCACAGGGAAGGAGGAAAGTTGGATTGATACAAAATGTTGGGTAGATCAAGAGTTGTTTGAGGACTTCTGTGACTGCAGATACATTAAGAAAGATAGTCATTGAGAATGCACAACGCACATAGCCCATAATGAATCCAGCCCATAACTGAAAATTTTACAAAGCCAACATGACAAAGCAACGTTCATAAAATTAAGGACAGTTTTGCTGGACTTTAAGAGACAGGACATTTTTCATTGAAGATTCAATGATTAAAACAATTTAAAATTGTCACTAAAGTAATTAGAAAAAAATCCTTATATAGAGGATTATCCAAATGATGAATAGTCTGTGACAGAACTCACTGCATCATTTTAAACAGATTAGATAAATATTTAAGCAGAAGAGGGCATAAAGGATGAAAAAAGGAGAGGAGAATGTGGAGCATTTATTCTGAACCACTAAAGAACAATGAGCCAAACGTTCCACTTTGTGTTTTAGTAAAATTGTATAATCTGAAATGTGTGTAAATGATGTGCAAGGACGATATGGAACTTGTGGTCTAGATCATATAACAGGATAATATAATCATTACCACTTTACCTCCTTAATCACAGGTGAGGTCCCAGAAGACTGGAGAAGAGTCAATGTTGTTCCTTTATCTAAGGAAGGCAGTAGAGACAAACTGGGAAAATTATAAGGCAGGGAGCCTTACATCAGTGGTATTAAAATGAATGGAGAAGATTAAGCTTAGTATCTACTTGCATCTAAAAAAAGCATAGATTTATTCAGGATAGGTAGCATGACTTTGTGCAAGTGAAGTCATGTCTTACAACTTGGTCAAGCTTTTTTTGAGGTAACAATGATGATTGATGAGGGTAGAGCAGAGGATGTTGTATACATTGACTTTAGTAAAGTATTTTACAAGGTCCCTCACAGTGGGTTGAAACAGATGATTAAGACACATGAGATCCGTCAAAACTTGTTAGATTAGTTCATATTTAGGTTTGGCCATAGAAGACAGAGGATACCAGTGAAGGAGTGTTATTCTGACAGGAGGATCAATGCTGGGATCTCTGTTGCTTGATGATTTCGAAAATCTGTCTATCTATTACAAAAGTTATGAAGGTTTAAAAAAAAAAAATCGGGAGATCAGCAGATTGGGTGAGTCAGGAGCCGGTGAGTGCAGTCGGTGCCGGAGCCATGAACCGGTGAGCCCACCCCCCCTCCCCTACACCCCCGCCACCACAACCCCCCCTCCCCCACACATAACCCCCACAAACCCCCCTCCCCCACACACACACCTCCTCGCCCACAACCCCCCCCCTTCACACTCACCACAAACCCCCCGCCATATATATATTTTGTGGCTTTATTCTCACTTACTGTTCTCACTGAGCACTCTTACGGAGAATTATGTTTTACTTGCAGCTAAAATTGTGTTGTCCTTGCAATCATTGATTATCATTTGTTTACTTGTTCTCAAGATGACATTAGAACGAAAAACTTCAAGCTTAGCATAAGGAATATCCACATCTGTGCTTGAAAACAATGTGCTCTTTGCACATAAGTGGGTTTCCTGATGTTACAATTTAGTTTTTTTAGTTTAACTTTGAAGCCCTCAAAAAGCCAAGACGGCCATTGAACAAGTGTAGACACAGGTGAGAGTGGTAGTATGTGGAAGAAAGGAGATATGATACAATTTAAAATGTAAAGGAATGCAAAGTAACTGTTAACTGAAAAGTGGGGGAATAGCTGTGCATGGCAATCAAGGTCAGTCAGTCTACACTAAAACATTACAAATGGAAGACAAAGGACTGCATCGTTCTTGAAAATGGGTCCCCTCACATGGTTAATTAAAGCTTGCTACTTCGTTGCAGAGCTTTGCTTTCTCATATGGTGGCCCGAGTTTCAGACGTTAATATGTGGGAAAGGGGGTGTGTGAGCTGGGTTATGACTAAAGCCAGAACAAGGGATGCTTGCCTTGTAGTTGCTGTATGGAGAAAGAGGCTGCATACAAATTGATGATTAATTCAGCAGAACACCATTTGCTTGTCATAGAACCCCTACTGGCATCCTGGGTTTAAAAAGTGAGATGAAAAGGGTCCACACATCAATTAAGGAAAATGGCCACAGACACGAGCATGTGACAGATGAATGAAGCCTGGGATGCAACATGGTGGAAGTAGATACATAGAACTGACTTCCATGCAGAGATTCTAGAGGGTGATACTGTACTCTGCAAACCAATGCCCAGATATCAGCACTTTTCCGACTTGTTGATACTGTGTAAAGTTTAAAGCACCATCTCCAGTAAGAGTCAATGTCTACTCATTTCACAGACGGGTTAAACAGCACAAACACAATAAATTGGCTCCCTTCCAGATATCATCTTACTGCTGCAGGTACGAGTTTAATAAAGGCAAAAGCCAGGTGTGAATGGCAGCAGCATTTCCTTAAGCAAAGGCCACATTTTATAGAATCAAACTCCTCGGCATTCCTTTGCATCGTAAATATTTTAATAGAGAGAATGGATCAACAAAACTTACCATTCTAAATGCAAGCTCATAGAAATCAATGACATATTTTCTCGAATTTGTCTCTGTAATTTAGATTAAATTGTGTTGCAGGCCCAGAATTCGGTCAAATGTGCCTGGATAATTAGTAACAATGCTAGTAATGTACAAGCAAGCAAGAAGGAAGAAGTAGCAGATGATTTCTGAATGTCAGAGGCTACCATTGCAAAAACGAAATGATCTATCTCACCCCTAACCTCTTAGATGAGTCTCTGCAAGTTAGCACGTGTGCGTGGCGACTCTTTGCATGCTGGTCTCAGAGGAGGATCTATTATCACCCAATACAATCACGCTAATTTTTTGAATTCTTCTTCTATCTTTCGGTCTAGCACCATTTCTAGTTATTGTTACAATGCTAAGAACTATATTTTGCATTTGGTAACTTCCTCTTTGCTCCACCTGTTGGCGTAAGTCTGGTTTGATTGTATTAATGTAGAGCATTATCTGATTTGATTGGATGGCAAGTAAAACAAAGCATTTCACTGCCATGTGGTACACATGACAATAATAAATCTATACCCTGTGATTTCTGCATTTGCATATTGCCGTTTAAACCTGACAGAAAATTAAATCTGCAATTTGTGGCCAAAGTATTATTTTAATTTAAAAGTAATTCATGGCTGTCAATCTATGACTCCTGCCCAGAAAGTGAACTGTGTTTTATCTAATTCATTGTAATTATTGTTGGAAGTTTTCAAACATGTCATATTTTAAGTTTAAAAAAAAAAAATCTTCCTTCACACTCACTTCTCACCCCCACTCCCATTTCATTCAACCCTGGTCTCATTTCTATTCATGTACCAAATTTAAATATTGAACTTGCCAACTCCAATTCACCCTCCTTCCAAGTTGCCTCTTAGGCCATTAATTTTAATAGTTAGGGAGATATTATCATTCCTCTGTGAAACAAGTGCCCAGCTTGCGTAAGCTTGGGAATTGTGTTTTAAATACACGTATAACTAGCAGAGTGCAGAAAACTTGTACCTCTGCACATATTCTGTCCCCAAACATTTAGAGTAGATAACGAGAGGAAAGATATCTCTCGCCTCTTCTCTCTTGCAAATCCTGGGTTA
Source organism: Okamejei kenojei (assembly GCA_035221665.1). Lineage (NCBI taxonomy): Eukaryota > Metazoa > Chordata > Chondrichthyes > Rajiformes > Rajidae > Okamejei > Okamejei kenojei. The sequence goes on from CM069131.1 coordinate 22,113,210, forward strand.
TGCCAGAGGATTCCGTGTGCTAATCACATTACAGTATCTTGTTCGGGAGACAATATTTTAGACAAGATTAGCCTGAGAATATTCCATTACCAGACTTTGACGTCAATACTACAGCATATGTACAAATGCGTATCTTTGGTTTATATTGAGTGGAGAGAAATAATTAGTTGTCTATTTTATCATCCACTCCAGTGCCCACGATCCCCATTACATTTGTCTAAAATGACCAATTCGACACAAACAAAAAACATCCTTGGATCCCATCGAAAAGTGTGACTTAGTGGGCCACATACCGAGCCATAAGGGAAACTATACAAACGTTATGCATGATGTGCCTTTTTCTCTCAACCTAGTTCATACTTTCACTGCACCCCCATATACTTTACATTTTTAATCCACGGCTCACATCACTTCTCCAAGTTTGCCGGGAGAATTCTTTCAAGGCACATGTGGATCAGTTGGAAAATTGCAAATCTTTAGTCCTTGAACACACACTTCTGTCACCCTACATATTGATAGCAGCTGCTCGCACATTCACAACATTCCACGCTCTCACATCATGAAAGTCAAACGGATCATCATGCTTGCACCATGTTAGAAAAATGCCATCACAAAACGTAAAACAATCATCAAATGTTTTTAAAGGCTGAAAGACAGAAGGCACATTATTTTTTTAATTAATATGGTTGAACCTACTTTTCTCCCAGTTCTTCTATGTAGACGTCAACTGGTCCATTGTCAGGGCTGATTGCCTGAATGTGTGCATTGTAGTATTTACCATTATCCAAACAGACCTGAAGAAGGTATTGCAATGGATTTTAAAATATATTCATTTTGTCACATTTTTCATCAGTTATGTAATGCATGCATTTGCAATAACAAGCAACTCAAAAGGTTTCAAAAAATAATTAACTCAATAAAGGGCTTCAACAAGGTCAACGCAATGAGAAAGGACGATTTAGACAAATGAGGGACACGTTTTAAGTTCATAAGTCATATGAGCAGAATTAGGCTATTCGGACCATGGAGTCTATTCTGCCATTCAATCACGGTAGATCTATCTTTCCCTCTCAACCCCATTCTCATGCCTTCTCACCATAACCTTTGACATCCTTACCTATAGGGATCAAGGAAAGAGCGTACACATCGCGGCCCTGTTTCCACCAATCTTTCCACCACCACGCACAAGAAGCGACAAGACAGACACCATTGTGTGCAGATGCCGAGAAGTCTGAACAACTTCTAATCTTGTGTGCGGATTCGATAAGAAGAAGACAAACCTGTAAATCTCCTCCTTAAAAGTACCTAAAGATATGGACTCCACAGCTGTCTGTGGCAATGTATTCCACAGATTCACCACCCCATGGTTAAATAAATTTCTCGTCCTCTTCTTCTGCTGCTGATCCCTCTGGACCTAGACTCTCCTACTCGTGGAAACATCTTCTCCGCGTCCACTCTACCCAGGCCTTTCATTATTCGGTAAGTTTCAATAAAATTCCCCCCCACTCCCTTCTAAACGTCAACGAGTACAGGCACAGAGCAATCAAACGCTCATCATACGTTAACCCAATCATCCCCGGGATCATTCTTGTAAACCTCCTCTGGACTCTTTCCAATGCCAGCATGTCCCTCCACTGGTATGCGGCCCAAAACCATTCACAATACTCCAAATGTAGTCCATTACAAAGCCTCGGCATGATATACTGACTTTTATATTCTAGTCCTTTCGAAATGAACGCTATAATTGCATTTGCCTTCCTTACCACTGATTCAACTTGCAAATTAATCTTTAATAACCAAATAAACATGAATGGAATGAAGACGACCTTCACAAGGCATGTTTATCCTGTGCAGAAGAATTTGGAGCTTTGCATTCCCTGCAGAGGGCAGCAGAGTCCAGTGTAAATTCTGGGGCATAATTGATTTAGAGAGATTGATAATTGATTTGGAAGAATCGCTGTTTAAGAATGGGTTAGAGTCCAAAACAGACGGTGTCAATATACAGTAGTCCCACATCAATGGGAACGGGCAGGATTTAGTTATAAATACACTTTTGTGTTTTTATGAGTCACTGACTTAAATTAGATGAAAGGAAGAACAGCACAATAGAAGAAAAACATATACCAAATAAAGACTAACTCAGCGGGTCAAGCAGCATTTCTGGAGGACATAGATAGCAAACATCACCTATCCATGTTCTCCATAGATACTTTTCGACCCAATGAGTTACTCCATCATTTAGCATCTTTTTTCCAAACCAACATCTGCAGTTCCTTGTGTCTATATAATAACCAACTATAATTTTCCCACAAATTAATAGGTCATTCTAGTGATCTAGTGATCCAAAGGCAATTTATTTTCTCTGCTTTAGATACTAATTTTAAGCACACTTTACTCATGCTCACTGCCTTCATACTTATATCACTGGGAGAGATACGTTGGATTTGCCTTTCCATTTCTTTTCTCAATGCTCAAGGCAAATGATAGGTCTATTCATCTATTAACTCTGCCAATTTAGTCACTCAATTTAGTGACCAAATCCTTCCCACATGTTTGTTTCATATATCCTGTATTTGGAATAAAAAATGTTGGTGGCATTTATTAAAAAAGTCCATGACCATTTAATAGATAAGATTAGAGAAGTTCCATTTGAAAATGTAAGGTGATTATATACCATTCTATTTCGACTTCCTGAAAGAACTCCATTCATACCATGGTAGGAAGACTTGAGGTTATAAGGAATCAAGCACAGAAATCACACTCAACATCATTTCAATGTCAATTCAAAGCACAACCCAATCACCATGTTCACACAAATAGTCACCAACCACTAAACCAATACGTTGCAAGTACTTGTTCTGGAGTTAAGATTCTTTTGAACATTTTAACAACAAGTCAATTAAGCCAGAGGGAGAGGAAAAGAGAGAAGGGAAGAGGCCGGATTGTCCGTGGTCTTAATGACAACCCTGTCCAGCCCTCCAATTGCACATATGTTCAGGGTTTTAGAGCATCATCTGCAACCAATAAAAGCTTAAGTTGGCAGCTAAATATCTGTGCCTCAAGTCACTGTTTAGACGTGTCGCCCAATGTTCATGGTCTTATAACAAGGAATATTTGGGGCTACTGATCTTTGGATCCTGGTCCTTTAATCCCCATATCACTCTCTTATTCCGCACTCCTCCCGTCCGACTTCAAGACCATACAGGAGGTGCTACACATTTTAAAGATTCGTCACCATGTCAAAAGTCAGAGAGTGGATATTTTGCATCAATGCCTACCTTGCATTTATCCCCAACAACGTACTGCATGCCAGCAGCAATAGAGTAATCCCTTTCCTGCTGTGCTGGAAAATGCAGATTAAATATTAATATTTAACAGAAACACCGTGTGAAATAGCTTACTTGGAATCAAAGGTTGCAAACTTAAAACATTTACCTTGCTTTGATTCCTGCCAAACTTCGTACTCAATATTTCTGTAAACATTCGGGTTGAATGCTCGGAGGACCTCGCCAGGAAAGGAACTCTGAGCTGCATTTTCACTTTTCTTTCGTTGCTTCTGAAAATGTAAGTGATAAAACATGTGTCTGAAGCAACTTTACATTTTCCCAAAATCACCCCTTTCTTTTATTTGGGCAACAAAATATCCTTAAGTTTTGCTGATATAATTCATTGTTCTTAGAACTTGCAGCCGCTGGGTTCCTCCAGCAGTTAGCCTTTTAGCTCATCATTTCAACATCTGCATTATTTTGTATCTCTTCACCCACTACCTGTTTATCCGCTGTTGGCAAATTATTCTGTCCTTTTCCCCTCCCCCTTCATGTACAGCAAAATCCAATGCACAAATCAACTTTCTGCATATTATTCACGAGTGTGTTAAACAGGGCCCGTCTGTTTAAAATACAAAGATTCATCAGATATTTTTTGCGAACAAAACCTACAATAAAACTCAAATAATCCACTATCGGATCATTCAGGTTAATATCGCCTCATTGGGTACTGATTCCAACACTCTCCCTCACATACCAGGCCCCTGGTTTCAGTACATTTAGGACTTTTATGGTGCCGGACAGCAGATTTTCCAGATTATTGGATGTTATTCAAATTAATACTCCAATATACTCTTAATTCACTTTTGTATAGGAGCAAGGAGGTCCTACTGCAGTTGTACAGGGCCCTAGTGCGACCACACCTGGAGTATCGTGTGCAGTTCTGGTCCCCTAATTTGAGGAAGGACATTCTTGCTATTGAGGGAGTGCAGCGTAGGTTCACCAGATTAATTTCCATGATGGCGGAACTGACATATGATGAAAGAATGGATCGACTGGGCTTATATTAACTGGAATGTAGAAGGATGAGAGGCGATCCTATAGAAACATATAACATTGTTAAGGTATTAGACAGGCTAGATGCAGAAAAGACAGTGTTGACTAATTCACTGGGTGTATTCAAGAGAGAGTTAAATATAGCTCTGAGGGCTAATGGAATCAAAGGATATGGGGAGAAAGCAGGAACGGGGTACTGATTTTGGATGATCAGCCACGACATATTGAATGGAGGTGCTGGTTGGAAGGGTCAAATGGCCTATTCCTGCACCTATTTTCTATGTTTCTATGCTTTTTAGATGTTACTCAGTAGAATGATACATTTGAGCGAACTGGGCGGGCTTAAAGGATGGACATGAGAAATAGAGCCCTGGCAAGTTCAAAGAGAGTGAAGGGACCAGAGTCCAGTGAATGAGAAGCTAAACTGTCCAGATTTTCCCATAGAAGAACAGGGTTTTTAGCATATCTTTATCTTGATTTCAATTTAAAATAATCTCATAATATTGTATCTTGGGTTTTATTTATTGTATCACAGCTTAAATTCACTCATTTTACTGAAGCAATGAAATTGCAAAACAGCACAGTATATTATTAATTGTGTAAATAATGATCCAAAAATTGAGTTGTTTCTTTTTTATTATTTGACCTATAGCTTATATGAAAAACCTAAACATATTGAACACCAAGCACAATTTTGTCCTGTAGTTGAAGCTCCCAAAAGCATCAAGATGGGGAGTGGGTGGAAAGAGGGCCATGATTTGTACACAGATGTGACATTTTATTGTCTTTTGCTAATTTCCCTTGAAGTGATTAAAATATCAACAAGTAGCAGAGATGGTCAGAGATTAGGAACAAATCTGAGACTGCACAAAAGTTAAACTGACCTTGGCCAAAAATCACAACAGAGCCACACTCAGGCAAGAACCCACACTTTTTTCATAAAGGACAAAGAACGACTGGTCAATTTAATCTAAATCAACTCTCTACTGACGTAATTTTCAGAAAAGAATGCAACATTTGATCAATGTATCAGAGTTACTCTGCCAAAAGTAATCGTGATTGTCAAATATTGTTATTTTATATGCTCAGCGTTTTAGATATTTAGATAAATCAACTATTTGAATGTTATAACTTTAAAAACTCTTGCAGAATGTTTATTTAATAATCACCTGTATATTTCCTTATCATGTGAGGCCATAATATATCTTAATTTCTGTTTCATTACATTAAGAACCTTAATAAAGATACTTAACTGATGCCAAGTTCATGACAGAATTTGACCGTATCCATTTACCAGTAACGAGCAAAAGAGAATTGAGGATTAAAACAAAACACTGGGTTTCAGAACCGTCCAATATATAGTCGTGCCAGATTGGCCCAGGTCTCTCACAAATCAGAATGCTTATGGTCTTGAATGCATAATTTATGTCAATTTTCAATAAAATATGAAGGAAATGCTGTTTAGATGCGCGTGCTGTTTTCCAGACATTACATTTCAAAAACACACAAAGTTTACGTAATTGCACGAGTACCTTTCGGACTTTATTATATGACTGGGACTTGAATCCACTCATGTCACTATCATCGGCAGCTTTGCCCCTGTTAAACATTTGAAAACAAAATTTACAGGCATGTTAGAATTTAAATGTTCATCTAAAGCAACAAAATGACATTGTCATGAGTTTAGAGAAAATCCACAAAATAAAAAACTGGATGAAAAATATTCTGAGCTGAAGGTTCTATTTTTACAGGAGGTTGGAGCCTGTGTTGAAAGTCACATCTGTTAACAACAGATTCCACTAAAAGCATCAGGTTAGGGCCATAATACAAATCTAAGAATCCAATTAACTTCCTCGTTATCACTCTGTGAATCATGGTGCTCTTGCCCAGTTCGCAGTGATTCATTGTGTTTTCTAACTAAAGCTCACAGTAGAGCAAGGTTGAAATAATGTTCACCATGGTCATTGTTTTGCAAATGTGAACTAGCATTTTTTCCCAAACAGAAACCCTACATTAAAAGGAATGAGCTGTAACCATCAAGTAATCTCTCCAGCAGCATACACTTCTCTTAAGATAAACGCAAGTATTTCAGTTTTATAAATTAACTTGAAAAATTACTCCTCAGATTAAATTATCCATGGCATGTGTGTTTTGTTATTGATAATAGGAAATTCCTGGAGACTTTGGTCACCAATTTCATCATCCTATATCTAAACAGCCAGCCTACTCCTACTCATTCTTCACGATTATTTTGTGTTGCATTTTCAGCCGACCTAATGAAATGCCACAGATCACAAGCAAGCACTCATTAGACTTTAAGGGTAAGGGAGATCTTTTCAGAAAGAACAATAATATACACTGGTAGAAAGAAAGAATGCAAGATACAGTAAAATTCAATAATCCACTATCTGATTGGTCAGAAATCCCCAAATTCAGCTCACCAGGCAATGTTTGCTACACTGCCTTTAAAAACACCGGGTCCCATTTCCCATACTCCCTTTAAACACACTACAGTGTGTTTCCTATGCTCTCTTTAAAGATACCAGGGTCCCTTTTCCCACCTCCATTTAAACATATAGGTTCCCGATTCCCAGAGTCTAATTAAATTTACTACAAAATTTATTTTTCTGCTGTAACATGTTGAAGAAATTGAACGTGTTACTATGTTAATAATAATATCCAATGGTTGAATTTGCCATGCCAGCACGACCAAAGTTCTGAGAGTACAATATTATGAGAGACTCTGAAATCAACAAGAACAAAGCAGCCTAATCCAAGAGTAGCTAATGCAGAGTTAACATTTTCCAATACTTCCATGATGCAATCGTGAATACAGACCAGACTAACATTTCCTCCTGGCGTGCTCTTTAAAAAGAAAATAGGCCCAAATAGCAAGGCATAGAAACTTTAAAAATCAAATGATACGAAACTTCCTTTACAATACATACTATTTCCCCAGAAGTTATTTATTGTAAATAAGTCAATCACAACCATCTGTTTCCACTGTCACCATAGGAAACCTGTTCCACATTAACTACTCTGCAAAACTAGAGAATCAATGGTAATTTGATAGCTTGAGGAACTACACAGTGCTCACGTGGGTATATTTTAGTGCAATTGGATGAATGCGTTAAAGAAAATTAATACTAGCCATCCTTCACAACAAGATCTGGTACGGGCAATTGTACTGATCATATTTCTGAGTGACAAACTTTGATTCAGTCTTTAGGAACTGCATATCTATTCCTTTGAATCCCCTTGTTTAAAACACCAGTAATCACCCCATGTTTTTTTTTAAAATTTGACTACTTACCGATGCAATTCCATTTCTGCGCCAGAATCAGAATCTTCACTAGAATGGACATGCTCATTTGTTTTGCCGATTACATCCAGTGCTGATATCACGGTCTCAACGTTAATTTTTAGTACATCCTGATATAGCATTTCATAGAGAATGGCTGCAAACCAAAAGTTTAACTTATAATATATCATATACTTATACAAACACACACCAAAAACACAAAGTAAAACCCAGCAGTTCAGATTACATCCAGCAATCAATCACCCACCACTGGTAATCACTGCAATGGCACTTAATTATTAATGTTACTGGAAATATGCCTGCCTAGAATACCATAAAATCCAGGCCATCTTACCAATGAGAAAGGGTTGGTGCGGGTTTCCACCGACTCTCCTCTCTCCCCAGATTTTCATTTGATCTCTAATGTAACAGGCTGTACATTAATACCGTTCTTTTTCAAATATGCTTCAGAAGGTCCATATACTTTTGCAGACCCCGCTCTGGTAGAATAAATTAATAACGAATCACTACAGAATGTATGACCACACCAATTCTCAACTCCTGGGAGGAGTGGTTTAGCCTTTGTGTATTTATGCTGGCTATGCCATGTCAAAAAATAAAAATGATTATATAGCTCTGCAAAGTGAGGCATTCCTGTAGGAAGCAAAGCGGCACGCATGCTCCAGTTTGCATTGACAGTGCCGAAGTAGAGATGGTCGAAAACTTCAAATTCCCAGGTGTCAATATCAGCAACTTCTGCTGGACCACCAATATTGAAGCAAGGACCAAGAAGGCACACCAACACCTCTAATTTCTTCGAAGGCTTAGGAAGTTTGGCATGTCCCCTACAGCTCTCACCAACTTCTACAGATGCACCATGGAAAGCATTTTATCGGGATGCACCTCAGCTTGGTTTGGGAACAGGTCCATCCAGGACTGCAAGAAATGCAGCAAATTGTGGACGCAGCCCAAGCCGTCAGAAAAACCAACCTCCCTTCTGTTGACTCCATTTATACCTCACGCTGCCTTGGCAAAGTCAGCAGCATAATCAAGAACGAGTCGCAGCCTGACCACTACCTCTTCTTCCCTCAGGCAAAAATGCACACCAACAGATTCAGGGACAGTTTCTTCCCTGCTGTTATCAGGCAACCAAATCATCCTACCACAACCATAGAGCAGTGCTGAACTACTATCTACCTCTTTGGTGACACTTGGACTATCCTTGATCGGACATTGCTGGCTTTACCTTGCACTAAACGGTATTCCCTTATCATGCATTGATACACTGCAAATGGATCGATTGTAATCATGTATTGTCTTTCTGCTGACTGATTCGCACGCAACAATAGCTTGTCACTGTTCCTCATTACACGTGACAATAAACTAAACTGAAATATCATACTGGAAATAGGTTCCATTTCAACACCGATAAGAAAACCAATTCAAAATTTTTAGTTAAAGGTAACATTTTGGAAAAAATATAGTTAAAAATAACATTTTGAAAAAAGAAGTGAAAGTCATTTCTCAGTTTTTCGGTTTGCAACTACCACATAGATTTGAAAAATGATCACACATTACAAACTTCAGGACACTTTAATTGTGAGACCGAAGTTCAGTGAACACATTTTTTAGGGATGACTTGGATGGGATACAATCGAGATTATGACTAGGTTATCAATCTGGATAACAACATTTGCTGCAAGAGGGAAAATAGTGGGCTACAAAACTACATTTTTACAAATCGTTAGAAATATGTGGTACCACAATATTTATTTCTGCAGCCTTTTCTATTGATTGTTCCTTTCAATAATTAATATATAGCCCAAAAGAGATTATTGAAATTTGTGGGCTATAACAGATCAAGAGATTATAATTACAACTAAACCAGAAACAAATTGCAAAGGGACATTAATAAGATGGGGATAAAATTGATTCACTTTTATACAAAGCCCGTGGGACATATACAGATACATAACATGATTTGAAAGTAAGCATGCAGGTACAGCAGGCCGTGAAGAAAGCGAATGGCGCGTTGGCCTTTATAACAAGAGGAATCGAATATAGGAGCAAAGAGGTCCTTCTGCAGTTGTACAGAGCCCTAGTGAGACCACACCTGGAGTATTGTGTGCAGTTTTGGTCCCCTAATTTGAGGAAGGACATTCTTGCTATTGAGGGAGTACAGCATAGGTTTACAAGGTTAATTCCCGGGATGGCGGGACTGTCATATGCGGAGAAAATGGAGCAGCTGGGCTTGTACACTCTGGAGTTTAGAAGGATGATAGGGAATCCCATTGAAACATATAAGAATGTTAAGGCTTGGACACGCTAGAGACAGGAAACATGTTCCCGATGTTGGGGGAGACCAGAACCAGGGACCACAGATTAAGAATAAGGAGTAAGCCATTTAAAACGGAGACAAGGAAACACTTTTACTCACAGAGAGTGGCGAGTCTGTGGAATTCTCTGCCTCAGAGTGCGGTGGAGGCAGGTTCTCTGGATGCTTTCAAGAGAGAGCTAGATAGGGCTCTTAAAAGTTAGCGGAGTCAGGGAATATGGGGATAAGGCGCTCCATAGCTGATGCGCCGACCAACGATCACCCATACATTAGTTCTACCCCTTCACACAGTTCACATTAGCCAATTAACCTACAATCCTGCATGTCTTTGGAATGTGGGAGGAAACCGGAGGACCCGGAGAAAACACACACGGTCACAGGGAGAACGTGTAAACTCCACACAGACAGCACCCGTAATCAGGATTGAACCCGGGTCTCTGGCGCTGTAAATCAGCAACTCTACTGCTGTGCCACTGTTCTTCCCTTTTCTGATCTTTTGAGGAATTGATGACTAATAGCTTTAAATGGAGTCTAAATTATGAAAAATATCGAAAATATTCTCAAACTAAAAAAAAGGTACTTACATTGGCAAAGAGCTGCAGCATCTACAAATTTCCGAGGATAGACACTGTCATAATGGTTTCCATTTGAAAAGCATAACGAGATCTATTTGGAAGTTAAGAAAATAAAATCAGATATGCTTCCTGTTATCACGTTCTAACACCACAAGGTACATCTGAAAGTTGGCAAGGATTCCCCATGGAAGGTTGGTTAAGAAAGTTCAATCTTTGGGTGCTAATGGCGGAGTAGCAAGATGGATTCAACAGTGGCTGAATGGGAGATGTCAGAGAGTAATGGTGGATGGCTGTTTGTCAGGTTGGACGCCGGTGACCAGTGGGGTGCCTCAGGGATCTGTGTTGGGTCCACTGTTGTTTGTCATGTACATCAATGATCTAGATGATAGGGTGGAAAATTGGATAAGTAAGTATGCAGATGATACTAAGATAGGTGGTGTTGTGGATAATGAAGTAGATTTTCAAAGTCTACAGAGAGATTTGGGCCATTTGGAAAAGTGGGCTGAAAGATGGCAGATGGAGTTTAATGCTGATAAGTGTGAAGTGCTGCATCTTGGCAGGACAAATCAAAATAGGACGTACATGGTAAATGGTAGGGAATTGAGAAATGCTGTGGAACAGAGAGATCTAGGAATAACTGTGCATAGTTCCCTGAAGGTGGAATCGCATGTAGATAGGGTGGTAAAGAAAGCCTTTGGTGTGCTGGCCTTTATGAATCAGAGCATTGAATATAGGACTAGGGAAGTAATGTTAAAATTGTACAAGGCATTGGTAAGACCAATTCTGGAGTATGGTGTACAATTTTGGTCGCCTAATTATAGGAAGGATGTCAACAAAATAGAGAGAGTACAGAGGAGATTTACTAGAATGTTGCCTGGGTTCCAGCAACTATGTTACAGAGAAAGGTTGAACAAGTTAGGTCTTTATTCTTTGGAGCGCAGAAGGTTAAGTGGGGACTTGATTGAGGTCTTTAAAATGATGAAAGGGATTAGCAGAGTTGACGTGGATAAGCTTTTACCATTGAGGGTAGGGAAGATTCAAACAAGAGAGCATGACATGAGAATTAAGGGACAGAAGTTTAGGGGTAACGTAAGGGGGAACTTCTTTACTCAGAGGGTGGTGGCTGTGTGGAATGAGCTTCCAGCAGAAGTGGTGGAGGCAGGATCGATTTTAACATTTAAAAGTAAAGTGGATAGGTATATGGACGGGAAGGGAATGGAGGGGTATTGTCTGAGTGCAGGTAGATGGGACTAGGGGAAAACAAATGGTTGGCATGGACTGGAAGGGCTGAGAGGGCCCGTTTCCGTGCTGTAATTGTTATATGGTTATATGGCAAGTTAAAATTTAATAGGAGTTCAAGATCCTTTCCCCACATCCATTTCAGATCCTTTTGTAGTAGATGATGTAGTGGCTTTAGCACAGTTGTTAAATCTGGAAGGAATCGTGCATAGAACTGCACCATCCCAAGGAATGATCGTAGCTCTGACACACTGTTGGGTTTTGGAGCATTCACTATTGCTTCAACGTTCGCCTTTGCCGTTGGTGTCTACTTTGCGTCCAAGGTAGACCACCTCTGACTGTGCAAATGCACATTTACTTTGTTGCAGTTCAGTCGTGTGAGAACTTGTTCAAGGATTTCCAGATGTTCTACCATGCCCTCTGTGAATATCAGTAGGTCATCCTGTTTGCACACACAGTGCGGAATGCCTTGAAATATTTTGTCCATGACAGACTGGAAGATCTTTTGGGAGGATTTCACACCATAGGGCAGCTTTGTATATGAATACAAGCCTTTATGTGTGTTGATAGTCAAGTACCGCTGACTTTCCTTGTCTACATTGAGTTGGGCGTAAGCGCGAGCTAAATCCAGTTTAGTGAAGACTAAGTTCTGCGTACAGATCTTGCGAGGTTGGTAACGGATATTGTTCATCGTCAACGGCTTGGTTGATTGTGACTTTGTAGTCACCGCATAGTCGAACTGTTTTGTCGGCCTTGGGTATGGCAACAATTGGCGTTGCCCAGTTACTCTGGTCTGTCTTCACAAGTACTCCATTCCACTCTAACCTGTCGAGTTCTTCCTCTACTTGTTGCTTTAGTGCATATGGTACAGGTCTTGGTCAACAATACACAGATTTCACATCTTTCTCGAGTCGAATGTGTGCAGAGTACCCTGTTATTCCCGTGTTGGCAAGGAGTGTTGGTTTATTTCTGTAGCTGGCTACTATGATGGGCAGTGTTACCGACTGACCATTATGCTGAACTTTACAGTTCATTTGTCCGCATGTCTCCAAAACTTTGCCCAAGTAGGTTATCAGCTTGACCTTACTCTCAAATAATGGTGTCTGTGGGAAGTTTGTTTCATACAGGTCTCTGCTCATGACCGAACAATCTGCTGCCGTGTCAATACACATATCGATTAACTGTTCATTAATCAATAGTTTAGTTCAAAAGTCCTTGCCTTGGCTGGTTGAAGGCTTATCAATTTTGGTTGCACAAATGGTGTACAACCCAAGTTCATTCCCATCTGGGCGCATCTCCAAGTTGTGAATGAAATTCTGTTGTTGTCGCTTGTTTCCCGCAGGTTGGTTTCCTGTTTTAAGCTTGGCCCGACATGGTGAGGCAATATGGTCTTACAATGGCAGTTATAGAACTTGGCCATTTTGAACTGACAAAATTGGGATGAGCGATTACCGTTGCAACGATAACAACTGGCTGAACTTGGCTCCCCGCCATACTTTGGTTTTCTTTTAACGCCTCTTGGTTTGGCTATAGGCACTACCTTATGACTGTAAACGGCCACTGCAGTCTGTGGTGGACAAAACACGTGAGCATTCTTTGATGCCATCTCCATTGTGTTAGCAATTTTGCATGCTTTCTTGAATGTAAGATCTGGAGTGTCCATGAGTTTGGACTGAATTCGTTCATCCACTAGACCACAAAACAAATCTGTCGCGTAGTGCGCGTCCAAGAAAGGTTCCAAAGTTACAGTGCAAAGTTAAATTTTTCAACGCAACAATGTACTTATTGTCTCATTCTACTTCTGGTTTCTAGTGCCGAATTTGTAGCTTTCTGCAATTTCCAGAGGCGTTGGGTTGAAGTGCTCCTCCAACTTCTTCATAATGTCATTGAATGGCACGTCTATTGCCTTTATGGGAGCAAGGAGATTCACGAGTGTGCCAAAAACTTCAGGACCGATCTCCGTGAGCAGAATCACTTTCATGCATTCGCAAACGCCCCTATTTGTTTCAGCCACTACCTCTCCTTCACTGTTAATCTCCATTATATTATTTGCTGTGAAAAACATGTTAATTCTCTCTATATAGGAGCTGAACGGCTCTCTACTCTTGTCGAATGTGCCATGGTTTCTGATGTAGCCCGTGGACGTCGCCATCGTGTCGTTCTCTTTTTTTTTTAAAGTCCATTCAAAAACTCCCATTTCCTGTCTGTTCTGGTATAGCAATTCACCTAAAACTTAGCTGTACAAAGGCTCGACAAAAAAAAATTCAATCTAAAATCCTATACAATCCCAAGGACGCCATCTTGCCACGTAGACACAACATAGCGATAGCCTGACAAACTCTTCGACGATTTGTACAGCTGCAGTTTTAAACTACAGTCCCATGCGTAGAAGCATCTGTGGCCTTTCGTGTCCAGCTCTCAAACAACTGCGACACAACTCCGTAATTGTTGTTTAAAATGTTAAAACAATACTGCATGTTGCAAAACAGTCCTGCACTGTATTAAAGGATGAGTTCACAAACTCTATCCCGTCCTCGTCGCCAATTTTGTTATATTTGGACGGCAGAATGAAGAACAAGACTTACACACTAGTTGCCTGGATCACGAGAGAGAGATTTATTACCCAGCATTCCCTGCTTATATTGAACACCAACTTATTAACATACACATGAATATGTATGAATACATTACACTTGGCAACATATAAAAGTGTCACAGTTATCAGTGTGGGACCTTAACCTTTTACAAGTTACATAAATGACTTGAATGATGGATTTGCTAAATTTGCTAAATAGCTAAATTTGCTGATGAAACCAAGATATGGAATGTACATTTTGAAACGGGTGTAAGGAGGTTACAAAGGGATCAAAGACAAATTATGAATGGACAGATCTGGCAAATGTAGTAAACGACAAAGTGATTATCAAATGTCAAACATGCTTAGCTGGTATTTATTTTAATTTAGAGGAGGAAGAGTTTCAACTTGATTGAAGCATATCATACCATGATGGATCTTAACAAGATGAATGTAGAAGGAGAACACAAGACACTGTAGATGCTGGAATTATTGAGCAAAATGCAAAGTGCTGCATAAACGCAGGTCAGACAGCATCTCTGGAGAGAATATACTGGCAACAATTGCCTGTCCAATCCCTCCCTTGTCTGGCCCATTGGGTTCCTCCAGCACTTTGTGGATGAGGCGAGAACATTTCCTATTGTCAGTGAAACTAGAACCAGGAGCCACAGTCCAAAAATCAGCTGTTTCCCACTTAATGCAGATGAGGCAATGTTTTGTTTTCTTTTAATAAGTCCCTTTTATCCATTTTAATGTAGTGGCTTTGTCATATATTTTCTTAAAGTCACTTGAAATTATTTTATTATGTCTTCTGTTAGCTCACCGTGTCAGGAAATCCATTTTCAGTAACTCGGGCAGGAGGCCTATTTGGTTCCTGGTAAATTATAAAATCCCGCCTAAAAAGTCAAAAGAAATTTAAAAAAATTAAAAGCTTGAACCATCCAATGACTAACAACGGTATTCTGTCTTTCTGTACAAATCGAAACATAATTGTTCTCGTTGCCGCAATTGTTTAGGGTACGACACTATAAACAATGGAGTCTCAAGAATCAAAAACTGCATCCATCCATTTACGTAATCGCAACCAGGCCATAATTCATTCAGATTTTCATGTCCAAGAATCAAAATTAGAAATCCTGCTGGTTGCAAACTCCTGCATGTGGGTCATCATTTAGTATGATAAGTATCGCCCAAGATGTCTTTTATATATGCTTGAGAAAGAACCAAATGACACTCAGGGATCATCTATTAGTCAAAAAGTGATACAGTGTGGAAACAAGCCCTTCGGCCCCACTTGCCCACACCAGCCAACATGTTCCAGCTACACTAGTCCCATCTGCCGCCATTTGGTCCATATCCCTCCAACCATGTCCTATACATGAACCTATCTAATCGTTTCTTAAATGTTGGGATCATCCATGTCTCAACTACCTCCTATACAGCTTGCTTCAGACACCCACCACCCTTTCTGTGAAATTTCCTGAATTTGTAACATAACCTAATTAATACTAGCATAGCAGAAAAATTTTTTTCCCCCCTCTAGTTTCAGCAACTTTGAGAGTAATCATGAAAAAGTGGAAATTAAGTGCGGCATGGAAATTCAGGAAATACATTTCCTCAATAGGTCATTGGAAACAGGTTTTAGGACCACATCACAATTAGTTGTTTGGATCCAAGTCATCATTCAGACTAACTCAGAAGTGGTAATAAAGATATGCTCAAACAATTAAAACTACAGGTCAGTGACCCTAAAATCACTGTGGTGGACATCCCAATATATACACCCTTACTATTCTACAGCCAAATCCTCAGCATGGTAATATTAGGAACAAAAAATATAACGGTTGTGCTGTAAAAATGTTATTCCAGATAAAGTAATTGAAGTTTTCAACACAAGTACATGTTGGCACTTGGACCACGCATTACTCACTTTCAATCCAATTTACAAACTCTTGCCAATTCAGTTTCCCGAAAGGGAAACCACTGGGGAATCGTGTAAAATATAATCAACCTTTCCCCAATTAAATAAATAATAATTTGCACTTATATAGTGCACACATTGTAGTGAAAAGATTCAAGGCATTTCATAGAATAGTAATCAGTTAAAATGTTGAATTTTGCTAAACATTGAGGCAGATCACAGAAATAGTGCACTCAGCCTACCTAGCCAAGGCTGACCAGCAAGTGTAGATATATACTAATCCCACTTGAAGAGCACTATACAGAGAGGTGAGGAGATAAGAAAGGGAAAGCACAGTAAAATTTGTATCCAAAACAACAAAATACAGTCAAAGATGGACGAAGGAAAGCATACAATTCTGCCCACAATGGAATCTTAAATACACTCTACATGTCATAGTCATGGCAACATTGAATGCCACCACCCCAGCACAAAAACAAGGTGTCTCCATTTCTTAAACCCCTACTAAGCAATTTTTTTAGGTAATAGGTTTTTTGGAGACAATATTTTGTTGCATTTATATTTGTCTACTGATTGATTTCTTTCTGTGAACCAGTACTCAATCAGTTTATATTGGCAGCAACATATCTTCCACCGGAAGTGGCAGCACTGCCTTGCAGCTGCGGCTCGCCTGCAGTCAGTTTGTCTTTTCTTTTTTGTTTTCTTTTGTCGCGTTGTTACAGTTTATTTTGGTTATTTTAGTTGTGTATGTGAGGGGGGGTGGGAGTAACTTTTGACTCTTCCTTCGGGGGGGATGCGACCTTTCTTGCCGTATCCCCCGTCTCCGTCTGCGCTGAGGCCTATCGCGGAGCTGGCGGCCTCCAACTGGGACCGACCTCGAGTCTCCGGAGGCAGAGCCAGGACTTACCAATGTGAGGCTGGCTGACTTCGGGGCTGGGGTGGCGTTGCGACCCGACTTCAGAGCCTCGGAGTCTCGGCCGCGGGCCCAGTGGCCTCGGCCACAGGCCAGTGGACGACATCACAGGTAGGTGACCTGTTTTTCCGGAGCTCCCGCAACAACAGCTTCGTCCGTTGGACTGGAGGGCGGCAGCTTCGACCGCGGAGTTTGAACCGGCCCGTTCGCAGAGCTCGGATTCAGCCGCGGGACTTGCTTACCATCACCCGGCGGGGTCACAACATCGGAGGCCTGGAGCGCCTCAGCGCAGAGGGAGAGCAAGGAGGGAAGAGACAAGGACTTTGAGACTTTTGCCTTCCATCACAGTGAGGAGGTGCCTGGAGGATGTAAAACTGTTGAGTGTGTGTTTTGTTATTTATTCTATGTTATAACTGCAGGCTAAACCATTTTGTTGTACTGAAAAGTGCAATGACAATAAAATTGAATCTGAATCTGAATCTTTGCTGACCATCAGCACAGGGCCATCTCAAGGCTGTGCTCAGGCTGTTTTTCCCTTACTTATCTCTTTACTAACAACTATGAAGCTGAGCCGTAGACCTCCGAAAAAGGTTAGATCTGATCAATTTGATTAAATTTACATTTGGTTGTAGGTAATGGAACACAAACACATAAAACACACATGCTGAATGGAATGAATGTCCTCCGGCTGCATTTTTGCATGTGACAGGAACTCCAGGATTTCAATCTAATGTCACTTTCTATGTTGCTGGTCCTCAGCATGCTATTGCATGTCACATACCCAATACACTGAAACACTAACCTGATGCAAAGATAAAATCTTTGATTTTGAATTTGAACACTCACGGAATATGCATAGACTGTAAAGAAAGTCTCTGAATCATGGACCTCCGCATGTAAAGTAATAACCGCATTACAAGAGATTTCTAACTCATTCAATGAGGAGGATGATTAAAAAAGCAAAAACCTCACTAACCATTTAGAAACAGACAATATTATATGCCAATACGTTTAGCCTCCATCACCATCCTTTGGGCATACTAGTGTACTTTGGTCACTACCGAGACAGGTCTTCTAACACAGTGAAAGTTCTATGCATCACAAAGATAGCCATTTGAAAGAATGCAGCACATATTGAAAATCCAATGGAAGTTCTCAGCATCATAAAGATCGCCATTTGAAAGAATTCAACACATATCTAAAATTCTCCTCAACATCTCACTAATTTTAAGTGCTTCATGATCTTGTAATGCCAAGTGTTATGCCTTAGTTTTAAATTTATATTCCGTGAGCTCCCATTTCACCTTCCTACAAAGTGTATGGAAGCCATAAGTACAAGTAGTACAAAGAGAATAATACCAAAATGCCGAACAGGTGCAAAAGCATTATAGCATTACAGTAGATAGGCACAAAATGCTAGAGTAGCTCAGCAGATCAGGCAGCATCTCTGGAGAAAAAGAAGATGTGATGTTTCGGTTCGAGATCTTTGCCCCTAATCATTGCCTATTCCTTTCCTCCAGAAATGCTGTCGGACCCGCTGAGTTACTCCAGTATTTTGTGTCTATCTTCGGCGTAAACCAGTATCCACACTTCCTTCCTACACATAACATTACAGTAGTCTGATAACTCTAGGGAAGAAACTGTTCTTGAATCTGAAGGCAAGTGCTTTTAAGGTTTTGCAACTTCTGTGCGATGGTAGTGTGGGAGAGGGGGGGGGGGGGAAATAAAGGGTCTGTCCCACTTAGGTAATTTTTTGGGCGACTACAGGAAAATTTTCAACATGTTGAAAAAGTTTCGGCGACAGTGGCGACTATTTTTGCTGTCGTAGGTTGATGTAGGTGTTGACGTAGGTTGTCGTAGGTGCTGTTGTAGATTGTCGCCAGGTGTCGTAGGTGAATTCCATTAAAACTAGTCCCTGGCAGTCGCCTAAAGTCACCTAAGTGGGACAGGACCATAAGACTGGGGAGAAAAAAAGATCCTTGGTTATGTTAGCTGCTTTCCTTATGCAGTGTGAAGTGTACAGTAGATGGTGGGGAAAGCTGATCTGTGTGATGAACTGTGCGACATCCACAACTGTCTGCAATCTCTTAATCTTGGGCAGAGCTGTTGCCAAACCAAGCTTTAGTGCATTCTGATCGTATGCTTACCACGAGGCAACAGCAGAGGTTGTTAAGAGTCATTGGAGACATGCATAATTTCCTTAATCTAAGGAAGCAGAAGCGTGATATGCTGTCTTTGAAGTGGTTGCTCCACGACAAGTTGTTGGTGATATTCACGCCTCGGAACCTAAATCTTTTGACCGTCTCCAATTCCGTACCATTGATGTTGATTGTGGCACGTATCTAGCTTCCTGAAGTCATTTCACAGCGAATGGCAAGCCCCTGGGTAGTGTTGTAGAACAGAGGGATCTAGGAGTGTAGGTACATCGTTTATTGTACGTGGCATCACAGGTAGATAAGTTGGTCAAGAAGGCTTTCGATAGATTGGCCTTCATCTGTCAGGATACGGAGTATAGAAGTTCGGATGTTACGTTATAGTTTTACAAGATGTGGCATGGCGGCATTATGTTCAGTATTGTCTTCCGTTTTGGTCACCCTGCTATAGGAAGAATGGTGTTAAGCTGGAAAGAGTGCACAGAAGATTAACAAGGATGTTGTCAGCACTTAAGGGGCTGAGTTATAGGGAGCGGTTGGGCAGGCAGATGAGAGGTGATCTTACAGAGGGGTATAAGATCATGAGGGTAATAGATAGGGTGAATGCACAGTCTTTTATCCAGAGTAAGATAAATCAAGTACCAGATTACATAGTTTAAGCTTTGAGAGGGGAAACGTTTAATAGGAACCGAGGGGGAAACCTTTTCACACAGGTGGTGGGTTTATGGAACGAGCTTCCAGAAGAGGGAGCTGAGGCAGGTACCATCTCATTATTTGAAAGACATTTGGACAGGTACATGGATAGGAAAGGTTTAGAGGCATATGGGCCCAACACAGGCAGCTGGTGTAGGAGGGGCATCTTGTTCAGCATGGGCAAGTTGGGCCGAAGGGCCCGTTTCCTTTCTGCAAGCCTCTAATATAGCTTCTTCGTCGTGCTGACATTGAAGGAGAAGTTATTGGCTTGACACCATGCTTTATGCTCTCTATCTCCTTCCGGTACTCTGCCTCCTCACTGTTTGAGACAGCCATTGACAATGGTGTCACCTGCAAACTTGTAAATGAAGTTAGAGCCGGATTTGGCCACATGGTCGTGAGAGTGGGCCTGCTTGCGTGCGTGCAATTTAAATTCAGCTAATTAAATATTTTTTTAAGAAGAATGTTGTCTAAGTCATGTTGAACAGCTGATTGCTAGATTACCATACAAACCCATCTAGTTCAGGGAAGGAAATTGCTCCCTTTATCCAGTCTACCTGTGCACAACTAAAATGGCCTTTTAAAACATTTCAGTCGAATCAAAACTGTTATGCTGGAGCACAATAAAATTAGGCAGACGGCCCATCGAGTATTGAACAAGGCACCAAATCAGTGCTCAACTAAGCAGTTCCTAACAATTTTTGCATTATTATTCTCACAAACCCCTGGGGATTGGTTTAAGTTGGAGAGCTGTCCCACAGACTTGTCATGTAATGCTGGAAGCCATATTCATCTTACAACCAATGCTGCAGGCTATTCCATCCCTGTACACGACCTGTCTCACTGGCAGGACAGGCAAATCAAAGGTATACAGAAAGCAGGAAGAAGCTCTGGCAGGCATCACATTGACCAGATACCATGAAACTATAAGGCATCATCATAAAATGGGTAAGAAAGTATCATACCAATTACCAACTACGGTCTGTCCGAACATGTTCCTGCATGATAACAATACTTGGAAGCATGACTGAGAATATGATGTGAGCCGCAACACTAACATAAAGGATAACCTATTTAAATTTCATCGAATGTACAGTTGCAAATTGTCCATGAAATACCGGGAGAAGTAACTTCAAGAGCTCGCTCCCTCCCCCCAAACTGAAGAGATATCCTCACATTTTGTGTGGCACCGTCAATGGATTGGTTATAATCAGAACACATTTGTTAGTTCGAAAGAGGGCCATTACCACAGAACTGCATTCTACCACAGGCAATGGAAAGATCCAAGCAATTCCCCAATTTACAGATTGAATCAAAGCTCTGTTAATCGTGAATTGTGAGAGGCAATTCACAGCTATCGAAAGAAGCCAGTTTCAAGAACTTCCCCATCTCATTGTTGATGGAGCCTAGTGCTGGATTTTCAAGGCAAGGCCAAAAACATTTGCAAATATCCTTTGCCTAGTAAGCCTCACAAGATGCTTGAGTTTCAACCAAATGCATTGAGTGGAAAATCCATTAGTTTCCCTGAGGTCTGCACCATAATGGAAGACTGTCTTCTGCCAATTCAATTACTCCATGAGACATAATGAATCAGTTAAGAGCAGTGGAAAAGGCAATGGCTATGCAGCCAAACAATATCGCAGCAATGATTGAAAATTATCCATTCTTCCAGTCAAGTTAATCCAATATAGTTTAAAATATTAATTTGCTCAACAATAAGACATATTGCTACGAATATCCCATCCATGAAAAGCAGAACAAATGCAGTCTGGCTAATTGACAAAGGGACTAGAATAGTTGAGGAATTTGATTCAACACTACCTTTCCAAATTATACGTGTGTATGGGGTGGAAAGGGGACATGGGCAACTATAGCCAGGTGGCGGTGATGCATACATCCTGTGAAATAATAAAAAGGTTGGAGTGAGAAAAAAGTAATGACAGATCATTTGACAAAACTGCTAGGAATTATGTTCAGCCGTTAATGATGACATCATTCATTTTGACCGAACTACTGTTAACCCTGTTTTCTAATATTCTACATAACATAGCATGATGATGCTCCTAAATTGGGGATTCATAAATTCAACCATATTTCAACTTCTGGTATTTAGCACAAGAAAATGACGTAGTGATAGCAAGTTATTACTATTGATGGGTATCCAAATCATCTTGAAATACATAAAAGGCAACTGGGGTCTGAATGCCCCATGTACCTGAAGTACAAGATATATCTCGTAACACTAATATCCATGGTAGCCTTACTTGTACATGAGTGAAAGCGCACTGATTTCTACTTGTCCAACCCATTCCTGCATTCAAAAAGAAAAAAACATTTAGAATATGGTTATTCAAAAATTAGTATGTTTAAATAATTAAATATTAAAGACAATAGAAAATATAATTCCAATTTAAGCGAGGGCACCCCAAAGTAGAACTATTTTTCTTATGCCAAAATGACCCCATATCGCAGGGTCACTGAAGAGCAAACGCTCTGCCAGGGGAGTGTGGAGTTTCAAAGCAGTTTGAGGGTCTGTCACAGCAGTGACCAGTCAAAAAGTCACCAGGGTCGTCCAGCCAAGGGGTCAGGACCCACCTTCCGAGGCAGAAAGGTCTGAAGGTTGGTTTAAATCACAAGGTTACAAAAGATTAGAAGTACAATCCAGCTCACTAATCTTCAATCATTCTACCTAGAATGGTTGAAAATATGTCACTCACTTGTCTACTCTCTTTTTTATACACATTTATATTTGAATCATCTTCAAAAATACATTTGTTCACACATTTTGGGATTCATGCAAGATAGTCTATTTCTCTCAAACCACTAAAAGACTGGGAGTCTTTGCCCCGAGTGTCTCTTCTGCAACTTTCCTCCATCCTTTCCATCAACCTTCCTTTCCATCAAAATTCTTCATTTGTGTCTTCAAATAACGTTCCAAAATACATTAA
This sequence comes from Okamejei kenojei, assembly GCA_035221665.1. NCBI lineage: Eukaryota > Metazoa > Chordata > Chondrichthyes > Rajiformes > Rajidae > Okamejei > Okamejei kenojei. The sequence continues at coordinate 22,136,185 of CM069131.1, forward strand.
TGGAGTGCTACTTTTGAGATTTAATGCCAAATAATCACTTCTATTATGTGGACCTCACATCCGCACAGTCCACAATGAACCTGCCTTATATTGACATTGACAAGGAGATCGAAGGATGGAATTAAAAAAAATGCACTGATTGGCTGTTCTCTGTAGCAAAGTAATTGAGCATCACTATCACAGGAACTCAAGGTGCTAAGACACTGCATCATCTGGAAAAATACATCATGATTTCACCCCCTCGAGACAGATGTTTGTCTGCTGCGACAAATAGCCTTTTTCCACAAAAAAAACACAAGACCAACTTTAATGTGTTGGACTACAATATTTAACTGTGACATACTTAACATACAACTTCTCACAAACGTGCGATGAAAATTATACATTCCAGGTGTTATTTACGAAAGTAACATTTGGACAATGGAGTTAAATTATTTTGGGGTTGTTAAAGGTGTCTTTTGAATCTTTACTGATTAGATGACAACAACAGACTTTTTCCCAACCGTGAAAATGATGGTATTTTAAATCTAACTAGGCAGGTAAGAAAACCAAGAGATGGGATAAAATTCTCGCTTAACAACCCCTTACCACCCCCTCCGCATAAAGTACAGATATGCCTTGACATGTTTGTGCATAGAATCACAAAAGGTTAGCAGGAGGTGCCGCGAATGATTAAGAAGGAAAATGGCACATTTGCATTATTGCAAGAGAGTTGGATTTTAGAAACATTGCAGCATTGTTATAATTTCATAGTGTACTTGTCAGGCCATGCCTGGAGTACTTAAATAAGGGGACAAGAGTTCTGAGTTGCCTATTTAGGAACAGGTATACTGACATTGGCGATAGTCCAAACAAAATGGATTCAACCAATTGCAGGGATGAGAGAGTTGAGCTATCATGAGCAGCCAAATAAATTAGATCTATATTCTTTGGAATTTAGGAGAGGTGATCATATTGAAAGATACATGATGGTATAAATGTTGAGATATTTCCACCAATGGAAAAATGTTGAATAAGGTAACACAATTAAAAGATTAGGTAGCTGTCATTTAAAACTGAGATACATAGGAAACTCAATTGGTGTGGCGAATCTCTGGAATTCACTACTCCACTGGGGTTTGGAGGCAAGACAATTTAAAGAGAAAGTAGATAAATGTTTGAAAGATAAAAGAATTACGAGGAGTTGGAACTGGCACAAAAGAGACAAAGCCTGGGGCAGAATAATTATGATCATAAAGATCATTGGTCTGAAGAAGGATCTCGACCCGAAACGTCACCCATTCCTTCTCTCCAGAGATGCTGCCTGTCCCGCTGAGTTACTCCAGCATTTTGTGTCTCTCTATGATCATATTAAACAACTGGGCATTTGCAAAATGTTGAGAAGCCTACTCCTGCATTTTTATGGCCAGGGCGGCACAGTGGTAGAGCTGCATCCTTACAGTGCTTGCAGCGCCAGAGACTGGTTTTGATCCCGACTACAGGTGCAGTCTGTACGGAGTTTGTATGTTCTCTCCGTGACCGGGTGGGTTCTCTCTGAGATCTTCGGTTTCACCCACTCTTCAAAGACATACAGGTTTGTAGGTTAATTGGCTTGGTATAAATGTAAATTGGCCTTAGTGTGTGGAGGATAATGTCAATGTGCGGGAATTGCTGGTCGGTGCAGACTAGGTGGGCCAAAGGGCCTGTTTCCATGCTGTATCTCTAAACTAAACTAACCCAAGTGTAAACAAGCATTGTTCAAGATGACCAAGCTAGGTTCAATTACTTCAAATGTTTCTAGATTTTTAAAAGGTATTCCTTATACATTTTTTAAATACATTTTCTATTCCATACCTGTGGCTTCTCAAGTTGCTTCAAATATTCATCAAATGATCCTTCAATGAACTGAAACAATCACAGAAAAACATCTTACAAATGATGCAGTATATAGAAACATAGGAACACGAGTAATTATTAAATTATTAAATAATTTAAATGTTTCTATTACTGAATTAGATATTGGCTGACCTGCATCAACAACAAACCTACTCAATTATTTTTTTTTAAATAAAATCTATATCACTTGTGAAATTTTTAATTTCCTTCGTCTGAATTTTCTGTAGAAAAGAGAACTCCAGATTTCTAATATGCAGGTGCAATTCATTTTTCCCCGCGATTCACATTTCTGCATCAAATTGATTGTAGTGTTTCACAATGAGTATTGATAAAGGACCAGGCATGTGTGCAAAGGACAGATGTTCCCTTTGAAGTAAATTGTCCGTTTGCCTATTAAAGGGCCTGTCCCACTTTCACGACCTTTTTTACTCGTGGACATTTTTCATCATGTTGAAAAAATGCCCCGACCTATACTTGATGCCACGAGTACCTACGACTAGCATCACGACCTGCTACGATCTACCTAAGACCTCGTGACGACCATGCTGCGAGTACGAGTCAAGGGCAAACTCGATAGAGGTCATGAATTAGGTTGTGAAAGTGGGACAGGCCCTTTAAGGATAAAATGAAATATACCCGAAATCTACATTAAACTAAATGATTTTTGTTTTAATCTACATTTAAAAAAACATACCGCCTCAAATTGTTCTTGGTTCCTCCTCAGGTAAGAAACACAAGCTCCTCGCACTTCAAGGTGTTCAGATTGCGTATGGAAGACCTGAAAAGAAAGAGAAGCTGAAATAATTTACAGACCAGCACATTGCTGTAATTATTTATAATTAATTAATCTCCTGCCAAATTGTTCACAAACGCTGCTCTGATGTTAGCCCAACTTTTCACAAAGGTTCTGTGATTTCTATGTGTAAGAAAGAACTGCAGATGCTGGTTTAAATCGAAGGTAGACATAAAATGCTGGAGTAACTCAACTGGACAGGCAGCATCTCTGGAGAGGACGAATGGGTGACGTTTCGGGTCTGAAGAAGGGTCTCGACCCGAAATGTCACCCATTCCTTCTCTCCAGAGATGCTGCCTGTCCCGCTGAGTTACTCCGGCATTTTGTGTCTACCTCTGGATTTCTATTGCGATTTTTAGTACTGAGGACCACTCAAAATCCTTAACTAATGAACAAACTTTTAAAATGTTGTAAATGTTATAATTATGATTTACATACAATATTCTTTCACAAACAACAACATGGTAATGAACAGATAATCTGCTTTTGTGGTTGTGGATCGGAGAATACAGATTGGGCAGACGCATGAGGTAAGTGAGGACAATCACAAATTGGACAGTTTACTAACGGCGGTATGAATATTGAATTCTCTAAATTTAATTCACTTTGACCTACACTCCCCTTTTTTCCCCCCAGTCCTTTAACCAGTTCCTCAGCTCTCTACATTGTGTCCCTCAAGTTCACTCCTTCCCTAGTCAACAATGGGCCTGCCAGGGCACCATCCTGCCCGAGGTCATTTGGCTCTGATTGGGGTCCTGGTCTATTTTTACCTCCAGCTATTCACAACTCCAACCCCCCCCCCCGCAACCAATCCTGTTTTTCCAGTGATGCTGCCTGACACACTGAGTTATTACAGCACTTTGTGCCTATCTTTACATACATCCCCTGCTCCTCTTTGAACTAATGTAATTGGGATTTTAAGTCCATCTGAGAATGTAGCCAAAAATGTTCAGTTTAACCTCTCAGCCAAACAATTGTAGTGTCAGGGAATTTGAGCAAGGAGAGTAAAAGATGCAAGTACACACAAATTCAGGTCCAGGGTGGGCAGGATTTATGTCTGTTTACGAGATCCATCAGTGCCTGTTGTGGCTCCAACATACAGTGCCTTGCAAAAGTTTTCATACCCCTTGAACTTTTCCACATTTTGTCACGTTACAACCACAAACGTAAATGGATTTTATTGGGATTTTATGTGATAGACCAACACAAAGTGGTGCATAATTGTGAAGTGGAAGGAAAATGATACATGGTTTCCAAATTTTATTACAAATAAAAGACTGAAAAGTGTGGCGTGCAAAAGTATTCAGCCCCTCCTGTGTCAATACTTTGTAGAACCACCTTTCGCTGCAATTACAGCTGCAAGTCTTTTGGGGTATGTCTCTACCAGCTTTGCACATCTAGAGACTGAAATTTTTGCCCATTCTTCTTTGCAAAATAGCTCAAGGTCAGTCAGATTGGATGGAGAGCGTCTTGCCAGAGATTCTCAATTGGATTTAGGTCTGGACTTTGACTGGGCCATTCTAACACATGAATATGCTTTGATCTAAACCATTCCATTGTAGCTCTGGCTGTATGTTTAGGGTCATTGTCCTGCTGGTAGGTGGGGACTATAATAGGTTTTCTTCCAAGATTGCCCTGTATTTGGCTCCGACTCTGACCAGCTTCCCTGTCCCTGCTGAAGAAAAGCATCCCCACAGCATGATGCTGCCACCACCATGTTTCACAGTGGGGATGGTGTGTTCAGGGTGATGTGCAGTGTTAGTTTTCCGCCACACATAGCATTTTGCATTTAGGCCAAAAAGTTCCATTTTGGTCTCATCTGACCAGAGCACCTTCCTCCACATGTTTGCTGTGTCCCCCACACTGCTTGTGGCAAACTGCAAACGGGACTTCTTATGGCTTTGTTTCAACAATAGCTTTCTTCTTGCCACTCTTCCATAAAGGCCCGATTTATGGAGTGCACGACTAATAGTTGTCCTGTGGACAGATTCTCCCACCTGAGCTGTGGATCTCTGCAGCTCCTCCAGAGTTACCCTGCTTCTCTGATCAATGCTCTCCTTGCCCGGCCTGTCAGTTTAGGTGGACGGCCATGTCTTGGTAGGTTTGACAAAGGGGAGAAAAAATGGTGGATATAGATAATGAGACTGAACAAGACAACTTCAAGTAACCCCTGCATCCCCTCTCTCTCCATCTCACCCCCACCCAAATTATACTAGCTTCAAAATTATTTCATTTTCTTTAACTCGTTTTCACCCAGCCCACCGCTAACAATGGCCAGTTTCCTTTATCATCGTTACTTTTTTGCATATCTTTCATTAATTTGTTTTATATCTCTCGATATCACCGTCTTTATCTCACGATTCCCTTTCTCCTGACTCTCAGTCTGAAGAAGGGCCTCAACCCAAAACGTCACTGATTCCCTTTCTCCAGAGATGCTGCCTGGCCCGCAGAGGTACTCCAGCTTTTTGTGTAAGAAAGAACTTCAGAAGTTGGAAAAATCGAAGGTAGACAAAAATGCTGGAAAAACTCAGCGGGTGAGGCAGCATCTATGGCTTTCTGTAAGGACTCAATCCCCTGCTTCCTGTAGGGACTCTATCCCCTACGCCCAATTCCTCTACGCCGCATCTGCACCCGGGATGAGTTGTTCCAAACCAGAGCATCGGAGAAGTCCTCATTCTTTAGGGAACGTGGGTTCCCCTCTTCGATTATAGATGAGGCTCTCACCAGGGTCTCCTCTATGTCCCATAGCTCCACTCTCACTCCCCATCCCCCCCCACACGTGACAAGGACAGAGTGATTTTAGATGATCAGTCATGATCATATTGAATGGCGGTGCTGGCTGGAAAGGACAAATGGCCTACTCCTGCACATATTCTTCTATGTTTCTATGTCTATGGACTCAGTTACCAAAGGACCTGTTTCAATGCTGTATCTCTAAACTGAAACTAAATAATGCAAGATATGACTCGTTAATTATGAGTAGACAAGGAATTACTCAATACGCAGTAAATCTGGCAGAAGGGCTTTCTGGTCAATGTGTCTGGACAATGAAACGGTTAATAATAATACGTTTAGTTTAGAGATACAGCACAGTGTCCGCGCCGATCAGCAGTCACCACGTACACTGGCACTCTACTACACATTATAGTTATGTCTAGTATAGATGATCAATATTCCCAGTTTGTCTGTGGGTCTCAATATTACAAAAATAATTCAGCTGCACATGTATACAAAGGCAAGTAGAAGGTTAACTGCTGAACTTAGCAAAGTTATGAAGACAGATCAATGTTTTTTAAGAACGTAATTCATTTTTAAAATATTAACTTCGGTATGTCAATTCATTTTTTTTAGCAGGTTAGAAATTTAGTTTCAGTTTTGTTTCCTGGGAAAACAAATGCAAAGACGGGGCAGCAGAGAACACAGCCCAGTCTTGAAACTGCAACTAATTAAATTACATCGCGGCTGTGGCCGTGTTTTGATTATCTATTCAAGAAAACATAGCTTTTGATCAAAGGTGTGTGCAGGAATTTACATTTAATACAAAGTATCCAGATTGGTAATTTGTAAGGACAGGCTTTACAAAAGCAGAAATCCTCCATTTTGTCAGGTACCCAAAATACCCAATATTATCACAACTGAAACGAAACACTTTCTCACACTCTCAAGTTTCTATCTCAACTAGAAATGCACCCCCAGGCATGACAAAACTCTATTCCCAACACATTCTGCGGGTCAAATCAGATTATAAAGAGAACACAGAATCAGTCGGATCAGCTGCCAAGAAAATTGACTCACTTTTGCTACAAGACAAAAGTCAGCAGTAGCAAATGGTCATCTACCTTGAAACCTGCAGAACTGAGGGTGTCACACTTATCCATGTACATCAAAGTGTTGGTCCAAGTGAACCTGCTCGTCACCCTTCACATGGCCATAACCTTCCCAATGGATTTTGCAAAAGGCGAACAACAGAGGCAAAATAGCTGCTGGTTCCAACTCTAAATTGAATCAGGAAGCTTTCCATTTGCCACTCGCCTGTTTACACTGTTCTAATGATATATGCACATATCCAATTAAGAATCCTCACACAGATCTCATTTTGGACAGCACTTTTAAGACATAAACATGCAACATTTTTTCAAAGACCTTTTTCTGCTCCAGCTTAACCAGGCAAGCATCCATCCTGCATGCAGGCAATCATATCCCTGCTGATAGAGAGAAACCAAGGAATTGGAACATTGAGCAAAACACAAAATTCTGGAGTAACTCGGTGAGTCATGCAGCATTCCTGCAAGACATGGATAGGCGACTTTGATCCAAGTGCATTACCAGATACTTAGCAGACTTGCCTCATTTGACAGCCTGAGACATGGTTTTGTAATCCTCATTTAACAGCTTTCTCCTAGGATGTGGGAAGTCAGAGGCACTGCTAGTGTCACTGACCACTGCACCAGTGGGAACTGTGTCCAGGTGCACCTCCTCAGGGACTGAGTTAAGGAACTGGAGCTGCAGATGGATGACCTGCGGTCCATCCAGGATGACAAAAGCTTCCTGGACAGGACCTACAGTTAGGTCGTCACTCCAAGAGTGCAGGAGGTGCGACAGGTAAAGTCGGAAAGAAAGGGGATGAAACGATAGCAGGAGACCTCGGTGGAAGTACCTCTTGCGAACAGGTACACCCTCTTGGGAGCTGTCGGGGCAGACGACGCTTCAAGTCCGAGCGGCGGACAGGTCTATGACTCGAATCCTAGTGCTGACATTCGACCGGCAAGACCGACGTCAGGCAGAGCCATAGTGGTGGGTGACTCTATTGTCTGAGGCGCAGACACATGATTCTGTGGCGACAGACAAGACTCGAGGATGGTGTGTTGGCAGGGTTCAAGACGTCTCAGACCGACTTCAGTACATCCTCGAGAGGGAAGGTGAGCAGCCGGAAGTAATTGTGCATGTATCCTCAATTGATGCAGATAAGAAGAGGAAGGAGGTTCTGCAACGTGAGTATAGAGAACTAAGCAGGAGGCTGAAAATCAAGACTACTAGGGTGGTTATCTCTGGATTGCTTCCAGTGCCTCGTGCTAGTGAGGGTAGGAACAGGGAAATAGTCGATCTGAACGTGTGGCTGAGGAGTTGGTGCAGGGGGCAGGCATTTAGAATTATAGACCACTGGAATCTCTTCTGGTGCAGGGGTGACCTGTACAAAAGGGACAGGTTGCACCTTAATTGGAGGGGGACCGACATTCTGGCACACAGGTTTACTAGTGCTACACGGGTGGGTTTAAACTAAACAGTGGGGGGGGGGGGGGGGGGAGACTGGCATCAACGTGGAAGCGTATCCGTGCAACTGACGGGAAAGTGTAGGAAAGATCACGCTTAAACTAACAGGGCAGGGGGATGGGACCCGATGCAAGGAGACAGAGGGCCATAAAAGGACAGAAGCAAAATTTGAGGAGGATTTGAAATAAGGTGGATGAATTGAATGTGTTGTCAGGAGTTAAGGGATATGATATAGTTGGAATTACAGAGACATGGCTCCAGGGAGACCAAGGCTGGGAGCTAAACATGCAGGGGTATTCAATATTCAGGAAGGATAGACAGAAAGAAAGAGGTGGCATTGCTAGTTAAAGAGGAGATTGATGCAATAGCAAGGAGAGACATTAGCTTGGATGCTGTAGAATCGGTATGGGTAGAACTGCAAAATAGCAAATGGCAGAAAACGCTTATTGGAGTTGTACACATATAGATTGGGCCAACCAAACTGGTAACAGTGCTGAGGAGGAGGATTTCCTGGAATGTATACGGGATGGGTTTTTAAACCAATATGTAGAGGAACCGACAAGAGGGCAGGCCATCCTAGACTGGGTATTGTGTAATGAGGAAGGATTAGTTAACAATCTTGTTGTGAAAGGCCCCTTTGGCAACAGTGACCATAATTTTGTGGAATTCTGAATTAGGATGGAGAGTGACACGGTCAATTCAGTGACAAGGGTCCAGAACTTGAATAAAGGAGACTTTAAAAGTATGAGACGGCAATTGGCTAAGATTGACTGGCTAATCTATCTATCTTCTATACTATTACTAAAACTCTCATCTTGACCACTTCCAGCCTGCGCTGTAATTAAATTTGCACAAAAACGATCCCCCATAATACTACGATATTTCGCCAGCTTACTCACCATTCTCCTCTGCTGCAAGTCAAATAAGTTTTGTTCCAATCGGTGAAATAGTACAAAAGTTATGAAGGTTTAAAAATCATAAAAACCACCCCTTCCGGAACCTGCTGTCAAAAACGCAGCGAGGAGAATAAAAAGCTAAAGGGGCGCAGTGTGTTGTGCAGCCCGTTCAGAGTGTGCAGCCCGAGGGGAGCGCACAGCCTGCAGACTGCTTCTGCGGAGCCCAGCACGACAAGCCGGAAGCTGCTGAGTTGAACCGGAAGCCTATGAGTGACGCCGGAGTGGGACCAGGATCTGCTGCGTGAGGGCGAAAGCTGAAGGTGCGGGGTGAGCACAGTGCGAGCTGTGTCTGCTGCCCCTCAAACACACCCCCCTTCCCCCTCACCTCCCTTTCCCCACAGTCTAGTTACACTTAGAGGTTGACAGTGGAGATGCAATGGCGAAGATTTAAAGACCGCATGGATGAACTCCAGAAATTCATATCATCCCTGTCTGGCGATAAAATAAAACTAGGAAGACAGCTTACACGTGGCCGACGAGGGAAGTCAAGGATAGTGTTAAAGCCAAGGAAGAGGCATATAAATTGGCCAGAAAAAGCAGCAAACCAGAGGACTGGGAGAAATTTAGAACTCAGAGGAGGACAAAGGGGTTAATTAAGACAGATGGGGAAAAAAGCATGAAAGTGAGCTTGCGTGGAATATAAAAACTGACTGTAAAAGATTAGTGAAGACAAATGTAGGTCCCTTATAGGCAGGTGAATTTATAATGAGAAACAAGGAAATGGCAGAACAGTTAAACGAGTACTTTGGTTCTGTCTTCGCTAAGGAAGACACAAACAATCTCCCGGAAATATTAGGGGACCGAGGATCTAGTGGGAGGGAGGAACTGAGGGGAATCCACATTAGTAAGAAAATGGTGTTAAGTAAACTGTTGGGACTGAAGGCAGATAAATCCCCAGGGCCTGATGGTCTGCATCCCAGAGTTCTCAAGTAGGTGGTCCTAGAAATCATGGATGCATTAGTGATCATTTTCCAATGTTCTCTCAACTATGGATCAGTTCCTGTGGACTGGAGAATAGCCAATGTAACTCCATTTTTAAGAAAGGAGAGAATGAGAAAACGGGAAATTATAAACCAGTTAGCCGTACATCGGTAGTGGGGAAGATGCTGGAGTCGATTATTAAAGATGTTATAGCAGTATATTTGGTATGCAGTGACACGATCGGTCAAAGTCAACATGGATTTATGATGGGAAAATCATGCTTGACTAATCTGTTGGATTTTTTTTGAGGATGTAACAAGTAGAATGGATAATGGAGAGCCAGTGGATGTGGTGTATCTGGACTTTCAAAAAGCCTTTGACAAGGTCCCACCCAAGAGAATAGTGTGCAAAATTAGAGCATGGTATTGGGGGTAGGGTATTGACATCTGCAGTTCTTTCCTGCATTGAAAGTAAGCATGCAGGGACAACAGACAGCGAAGAAAGCCAATGGCATGTTGGCCTTCATTGTGAGAGGATTTGAGTTTAAGAGCAAGGAGGTCCTACTGCAGTTGTACAGGGCCCTGGTGAGACCACACCTGGAGTATTGTGTGCAATTTTGGTCTCCTAATTTGAGGAAGAACGTTATTGCTATTGAGGAAGTGCAGCGTAGGTTCGCCAGGTTAATTCCCGGGATGGCGGCACTGACATATGATGAAAGAATGGGTCAATTGGGCTTATATTCACTGGAATTTAGAAGGATGAGAGGGGATCTTATATAGACATTCTTAGTGGATTGGACAAGGTAGATGCAGGAAAAATGTTCCCAATGCTGGGGGTGTCCAGAACCAGGGGTCACAGTTTAAGAATAAGGGGTAGGCCATTTAGGAATGAGATAAGGAAAAAATATTTCACCCAGAGAGATGTGATTCTGTGGATTTATCTGCCACAGAGGGCAGTGGAGGCAATTCACTGGATGTTTTCAAGAGAGAGTTCGATTTAGCTCTTAGGGCTAATGGAATCAAGCGATATAGGGGAAAAGCCAGAACGGGATACTGATTTTGGATGATCAGACATGATCATATTAAATGACGGTTCTGACTCGAAGGGCCGAACGGCCTACTTCTGCACCTATTGCTATGTTTCTAAGATCTGTCACAAATTTTAGACATCTTCAATTTCCTTCCTCGATTTGTGGGTGAAGCCACGGGATCCACGATCCCAACCTTGTGGATTCCGACATATCGCCTACCACGAAAAATTGATTCCACAATTAACTGAAATCCCAGATATCCCCAATCCTAGTACTTGCTGCAAGCTAAAGCACAAAGGTGTGCAGGAAAAATATAACAGTGACTACGCTCTATAAACATGACAAAGCACCACGATGTGTGTTCAGGTCGTGAAGTTGCTAAATCAATGCAATTTATTTATTATGATCCCCTTCTTTATTTGATCTCCAGCATTTCAAAGTTAACTAATATACTTCCACAATGAGAAAAAAAGTTTTTAAGAAAAGGCATTAAGATTATATATATATTTATTTACGCTAGTCATAGCCTAGTGCACATGTAAGTAATGTCCAGCGATTGACAATGTTGTTTTTCTATAACGAGCAATGTTTGCAGAAAAAACAAGTAATATTTTCTTCCGGATTTGTTTACGCTAGTCACAGCCTAGTGAAAATGTAAGTAATGTCCAACGACCGACAATGTTGTTTTTCTTATCAAGCTCCATACCTGTTCAGCAACAGCTCTAAAAAGGCAAGAGCCATCCTTAGCAATTCTCTTTCGATACAGATCTTGGTTCTTCAAGAATGCATCCAGTAGGACTTCGCCGGGACTGGATGGGTTTCTGCGCTGTACGGCCTCGCAGTCTTTGCCTTTACCAGCAGCGCCGACTCCATCCATTTCAAGCCGCAGCCTCGCGTTTTGAACGCAAACTCATGGTGGCGTTTGGCCGCGCGCCTCCTCTAACCGACCCGGAGCGTGCCCCCGCGCGCCTCCTCTAACCGACCCGGAGCGTGCCCCCGCGCGCCTCCTCTAACCGACCCGGAGCGTGCCCCCGCGCGCCTCCTCTAACCGACCCGGAGCGTGCCCCCGCGCGCCTCCTCTAACCGACCCGGAGCGTGCCCCCGCGCGCCTCCTCTAACCGACCCGGAGCGTGCCCCCGCGCGCCTCCTCTAACCGACCCGGAGCGTGCCCCCGCGCGCCTCCTCTAACCGACCCGGAGCGTGCCCCCGCGCGCCCCAGCTCGATTGTGCTGCCGGAACACCCCCGCGCGACGCGGTGGGTTGTGGGCAATGTAGTCTGTCGGGCGACTCTGGCGCACAGTCCTCAGCGGGCGCTGGACTACAGGAGCCAGCGGGCATTGCAGAGGAGCTCCGCGGAGGGAGAGGAGGACGAGACCTCGTTCATGATGAGGAAGGAGAGTGGAATAGGCTATTTTTTTCCCTTCCAGACGGGCTGCCCCTTCCCGATTAAAAAAAAACCCCAGCAAGTAATGCAAGTTCTTAGCAGAGCAGGATGCATCTCTGTAGAGCGAAAGAACAACAGGGACAAGGCATTCGGCCTCCAGCTTGCTCCGCCATTCAATAAAATAAGGTCAATGTCATCCACTTCAATCTCCTTGATTCCTCTTTTATCCAAAGATGAAAGATTTATCAATATCAGTTATTAATGAAATCGATTATTGGGTCTCTAAAGCCGTCTGAGGTAGAACATCCTACCAAATTTGGGAACACGTGAACCGTAGTTCTACACTTGTCAGTCGGGAAAACATACCACCAAACATAAAAACAAGGTTCAAGTTCAAGTGAGTTTATTGTCATGTGTACTTGGTAGGACAATGAAATTCTTGCTTTGTTTCAGCACAACAGAACATAGGCATTGACTACAAAAACAGATCAGGGTGTCCATATACCATTATATAAATAGAAAACACACATGAATAAATAAACTGATAAAGTGCAAATAACAAATAATGGGTTATTAATGTTCAGAGTTTTGTCCAGGCCAGGTTTAATAGCCTGATGGCTGTGGGAAAGTAGCTGTTCCTGAACCTGGTCATTGCAGTCTTCAGGCTCCTGTACCTTCTACCTAACGGTAGCAGGGAGATGAGTGTGTGGCCAGGGTGGTGTGGGTCCTTGATGATGCTGCCAGCCTTTTTGAGGCAGCGACTGCGATAAATCCCCTTGATGGAAGGAAGGTCAGAGCCGATGATGCACTGGGCAGTGTTTACTACTTTTTGTAGTCTTTTCCTCTCCAGGGCGCTCAAGTTGCCGAACCAAGCCACGATGCAACCGGTCAGCGTGCTCTCTACTGTGCACCTGTAGAAGTTAGAGAGAGTCCTCCTTGACAAACCGACTCTCCGTAATCTTCTCAGGAAGTAGAGGCGCTGATGTGCTTTCTTGATAATTGCATCAGTGTTCTCGGACCAGGAAAGATATTCAGAGATGTGCACACCCACATCTTCAGAGATGTGCTGGAAGAACTCAGTGGGTCAGATAGTATCAACATGAGTAGGGTGACTAGGATGGTGGGGGGGGGGGGACAAGGGGGTGGGAAGTACACTGCTCCTTCCCCGCCCCCCCCCCCCCGGATGCTTATCTCCTTCCAGAAGTACCATACGTCCCATTATCTCCTTCCACTGATATCCCACCCTCCATTTCACCCCTCTTCTTCCTTTATCTGAAGCCCCTTTGTCAGCCTTTCTCACTTCATCCATCTACCAATTACCCCGCCCCTTAGGTGTAATAACCTTTCACTTGCCAAGCCTTGCCCCACCCCAGTCTCTCTTTTCCAGATTTCTTACCCTATTCTATCAGTTTGAAGAAGGGTCATCTTCCACTGACCCGAAATGTCATCTGTCCATTTCTCACGGATGCTTCTCCAGCACTCGGCCTTTTGCTCAAGAATCCAGCATCTGCAGTTTCTCGTGTATAAATATTTCCCACATCTTTGTTGCTGGGCACACAAAGGATTTTCAGTGTTTCAATAAATTAATCTAAATTCTAAAGAATAGAGACATGGCTTTATCTTTACTAGAATTACAGATCTGCCAGCCCAGAAATAATTTGCGGTCTTAGCTGCATTTCTTGTATGGCAAATCTATACTTTTTTTAGTATGATCCCCACCTTGGTGCCATGCCTTCCCCCATAGCCTTGCTGCGCAGTCGGGATACACCTCCCTCCCTGAAGGGGCAAGCCGCGGAGCTCTGCTTGTTTCTGAGGGCCAGAGAGGGGGTGAAGAGAGACAGGTCTCTAGAGCTGGTCAACTGTGAATGTTAGATTCAAGATGGTGGTGGTGGACACAGGGAGACAAAGTGAATGGAGTGGAGTCTTACCTACGAGGTCGGCTGCGAGAGGCACCCTCGGGTCATGAGGACTAAACAGTGGCCAGGTGAGGCGGTTGCGATGAAGCAGTGGCCAGGGATGATGGTTCACTGGTCGATGTATCCGGATCAAGGAGTTGGTGGAGTAGTTGGCTCGACTGGATCGAGCACCAATTCAAGGACCATGGACGGAGATCGGACGCGGCCTGCAGAAGCATTGAGCAGTGGTGGAATCAGCAACTTTGCTTGATCAGACCGATCCTGCAACACTGCCAGGACAGCGGGCTTTTGTGGCCAGGCCGAGAACTCTACGTATGCATCAACTTTCAGACTTGAATCTTGCAAAATGGCGCCAACATGCCATTAAAAACTGTGTTTTCAAGAAAGATTTAGATTTAGCTCTTAGGGCTAAGGGAATCAAGCAATATGGGGAAAAAGCCCAAACTGGATACTGATTTTGGCTGATCAGCCATGATCATATTGAATGGCAGTGCTGGCTCAAAGGGCCGAATGGCCTACTCCCGCACCTATTTTCTATGTTTCTAATACGTCAACTCTTGTATACTATCTCAGTATACTATTCCTATACACTTGTGCTTAACTAAGATTATACTTATGTACAGTTCTACTTTTACATAACTATATGGGACAAAGGAATTTCTGTGATAGGACGGAGGTCAAGAGAGATAAAACGACAAATGGTGATGGTGCACCCTGGATAAGTAGATTCCATCTCCCTGGAGCCACAGAGGACACGATCATGCATGATAACTCCAGGAGAAATGCAGGGGGCAGAGCACCAACTCCAATACGTGGCCTTTGTTGATCTCACGAATAGAAAAATTCTCAAATTTGGCTATAGCTGAAATTTAGCAAGATCATATTTAATAATTCACCAAGGCTTCATAATTCTACACATGATCCTAACGAACAGGTCCACAACGTCCAACATTATTGCAGATGAGTTTTAAAGACTGCATGATTTTTTTTGCAAGCCTTCTTGCTGCATTGCTAAACTTCATATCACCTTTGACAAACTTCTTACTGGAGAGGAGATAATTTACAGGAGTGATAGGAACCTGCTCCACCTCCATTTATTCTGCTCCAGAACCACAGTCACTGACCGCAGTGTGCAGACAATGCCTGTGAATGCATGCATCAGGATAAAAGATTCAAACATTTTCTCAAAGATCCTTGAAAATAGCAAATAGAAAGTTGTTTCTTGGGAATCTTGGACCCATGACTGCTCAAAGTGGAGAAAAAACAACTGAGATGATATTAGTACTACACAAAATCTTGGTGTAAACAACAGAGGGAGCAAGTTATCCACCTACCCAGCCTGCTATGCTCAACTTGCCCACTTGTTGCAAAACCTTCCTCATCAGTCATCTCAGAACGGAAGTGGAAGGAAGTGTTCCTTGGTTCTGAGGGACGGCCTAAGAAGACAGTACCTTTGAGAGGTGAGGTCCTGTGAATTAGTGCAGAGCTTGAAATTATATAAGTAAAAGATATTAGATGAGAACAGAGAAGAAAGGTAGATTGATATAAAGGAGAACATTCTCAATACTCAACGGGTCAGACAACTTGTAGGGAGATATTAAAAAAATGGAGTTAATGTAGGTTTGATAACGTTTTACCAGAAGTAGCCAGTTCTCTTCGACATGGAACGGCTGATTATCAGAAATTGTTGAATTTATTGTGAGGTTCTGGGGGCTGTGATACACCATGTTGGAACATGACCTGACATTCCTGAGCCAAAGTTCATTGTAATGAAGAGGTCAAAGTGGGAGTGGGATAGAGAAATAAATTGAGAAATAACTGGAAGTTCAGAGTGACATTTCGGGGCAGAATGGGGTTGTTGTGCAAAGCTGTTACCCAACCTGTGTTTGTTTTATCCAATGTAGAGGATGAGCTACAAGTGAATTGCTGTTTCTTCTGCAAGGAGACTTTGAACATTTGGATGACTCAAAGGGCTTAGTTCCAACATGCTACATGCTAAGGAAGACACAAATCGAGAACCAGAGGATGTAGGTTTACAGTGAGGGGTGAAAGATTTGATAGGAATCTGAGGGATAACGTTTTGACACAAAGGGTGGTAGGTGAACCTTCTATTTCTGTCTCCTTTATGTACCCATTCAACTTTTCCTTAAATGTCTCAATGTAATTTATCTCTTCTACTATTTCTGATAATATGTTGTATCAGAAGGCTGTGGAAGCCAAGGAAATTAATATTTTTAAGGGAGACATAGATATATTCTTGATTAGTAAAATCTGCAAAAAATAACAATTGTTGAAAACAAGCCTTCATTAGCTGCCATAGTTTACTAAGCATTGCACTATTTAGCACAAAAGCATTTTTATGTACTATACTATAACCTTGCCAAAAGCATCAATAAATATCAGCCATATAGCATTAGAATAAGAAAGTTCCAGGTCATTTCTTTCAGTAACAGAAAATCAGTTTTGCTCTGTGATCTTTGTGTGTTTCAAACATGTTCAGTAGAACATACAGATATGCTAGACCACAATTCTGCAATAAAATTCTTCATTCAGTTTCAAAGCATTTCCGTTCCCTTTGATTTCCAGTACTTTCGCTTTCAGTGGAGCTTTGAGTATTGCTATGGTTTTTTACTTTGTCAACTTAGAGCAACCTCAAGTGCAGGAAAATAAAACAGCATTATATTTTTTAATAATTCAAAAATTCTCTGGAGCTGCAGTTAAAATGATTCCGAGTTGCTTTTTCACATATGTTGACATTTCAGATTTATTTCAATAATTTTCAATATTTCAACCGTATAATGTTCAGGTTTTGCAGAATACTCGTGAAACAAAATGAAACTTTTAAACAACACTGCTGTGTTTGCTGCCGAGGAAAAAACAATGTTTATTCTTTGAAATGAATTGCTGGAAGAATACATATATAGTTTTGTATGTCAAAAAATACCAAAGGGCAGACTGTGAATTCAACAGTCTGTGTCCTAACATCTTTTGCCTTTGCTGACACTTGTGGTGTTATTCTGCTGAATATTATCTGAAGTTTCTCTGATTACAGAAAGCTGTTCTTCTACAACCTGCAAAGTTAAGCAGAAAAAATCCCATGTCCATTTTGAAGAGGCTGAAGATGACTCTCTTGACTACAGTATTCAATACCACTATCAATTGATAATCTTTACTTTCTGAATCATGATATTATTTTTTATATTTTAAAAATATATCCCAAGATATGTCTTGAAACTTCAGTAGAAGTCATAGTCAGGTTTGATTATATTTAGATATCTGATAGAGCATGTTTTATTAAACAGAAGATTGTAACCCTTGTACAACACGGTTTTCAATTTTTGCCTGATAACACTGTTGTGTTAACATGTCAAAGCATGTTAATTTTATTTAGTGCGTTCTTTAAAATATGAAATGTTCTACAGTTGTTGGAGATGCTGTAGCTTGCAGATTTTGATGCCCTCTAAAATTTCACTGTGCTAATGGAAATAAAATGCACTTTCAACTTGCTTCCTACCAGGAAAACTACTGGTTTCAATTTCAATGTGCACTGAAATATCTTTCAGTGGCTAATTCATTGCCCATACTTAAGGTAACTGAGAGGTTCAGCAACTACTCTGTGTTAATTTATTTTGCAAGCTTTTTGGGTGTGGCCCTCAGGCATTTGCAGCAGACAGACTGCCCAAAACCAAGGCATTAATTAATACCCTACAGCAAAGCCCACATAACCATATAACCATATAACAATTACAGCACGGAAACAGGCCCTCTCGGCCCTTCCAGTCCGTGCCGACCATTTATTTTCCCCTAGTCCCATCTACCTACACTCAGACCATACCTCTCCATTACCTTCCCGTCCATATACCTATCCACTTTACTTTTAAATGTTAAAATCGATCCTGCCTCCACCACTTCTGCTGGAAGCTCATTCCACACAGCCACCACTCTGAGTAAAAAGGTTCCCCCTCATGTTACCCCTAAACTTCTGTCCTTTAATTCTCATGTCATGCCCTCTTGTTTCAATCTTCCCTACCCTCAATGGGAAAAGCTTATCCACGTCAGCTCTGTCTATCCCTTTCATCATTTTAAAGACCTCAATCAAGTCCCCCCTTAACTTTCTGCACTCCAAAGAATAAAGACTTAACTTGTTCAACCTTTCTCTGTAACTTAGTTGCTGGAACCCAGGCAACATTCTAGTAAATCTCCTCTGTACTCTCTCTATTTTGTTGACATCCTTTCTATAATTAGGCGACCAAAATTGTACACCATCCTCCAGAATTGGTCTTACCAATGCCTTGTACAATTTTAACATTACTTCCCTACTCCTATATTCAGTGCTCTGATTTATAAAGGCCAGCACACCAAAGGCTTTCTTTACCACCCTATCTACATGCGATTCCACCTTCAGGGAAACATATGCACAGTTATTCCTAGATCCCTCTGTTCCACAGCATTCCTCAATTCCCTGCCATTTACCATGTACGTCCTATTTTGATTTGTCCTGCCAAGATGTAGCACTTCACACATCAGCATTAAACTCCATCTGCCATCTTTCAGCCCACTTTTCCAAATGACCCAAATCTCTCTGTAGACTTTGAAAATCTATTTCATTATCCACAACACCACCTATCTTAGTATCATCTGCACACTTACTTATCCAATTTTCCACCCCATCATCCAGATCATTGATGTACATGACAAACAACAGTGGACCCAACACAGATCCTTGAGGCACCCCACTGGTCACCGGTTTCCAACCTGACAAACAGCCATCCACCATTACTCTCTGACATCTCCCATTCAGCCACTGTTGAATCCATCTTGCTACTCCGCCATTAACACCCGATGATTGAACCTTCTTAACCAACCTTCCATGGGGAACCTTGTCAAAGGCCTTACTGAAATCCATATAGACAACATCCACTGCTTTACCCTCATCAATTTCCCTAGTAACCTCTTCAAAAAATTCAAGAAGGTTTGTCAAACATGACCTTCCAGGCACAAATCCATGTTGACTGTTTATCCAGATGCTTATATATATTATCTCTAAGTATCCTTTCCATTAATTTGCCCACCACTGACGTCAAACTAACAGGTCTATAATCGCTAGGTTTATTCTTTGAACCCTTTTTAAACAATGGAACAACATGCGCAGTACGCCAATCCTCCGGCACTATTCCCGTTTCTAATGACATTCGAAATACTTCTGTCATACCTCCTGCTATTTCTACACTAACTTCCCTCAATGTCCTAGGGAAAATCCTGTCAGGACCTGGAGACTTATCCACTTTTATATTTTTCAAAAGTGTCAGTACTTCCTCCTCTTTGAATCTCATAGTTTCCATAGCTACTCTACTTTTTTCCCTTACCTCACAGAGTTCAATATACTTCTCCTTGGTGAATACCAAAGAAAAGAAATTGTTCAATATCTCCCCCATCTCTTTTGGCTCTGCAGATAGCTGTCCATTCTGGCTCTCTAATGGTCCAATTTTATCCCTCGTTATCCTTTTGCTATTAATATAGCTGTAGAAACCCTTTGGATTTACTTTCACCTTTCTTGCCAAAGCAACCTCATATCTTCTTTTAGCCTTTCTAATTTCTTTCTTAAGATTCTTTTTACATTCTTTATGTAAAAAGTTCAGTATTTAGTAGTAAAGTTTAAAGGATAACGTTTTGTGTTTAATAAAAATAAAAAATAAAAATATATATGTATAATACAGATTATATATAGACAGAGGCCCAGGCGCGGGTGCAATGAGAGGAGCCCAAATCCGTAACGTTCCATTCGCGGCTCGCAGTTGAGGAAGCCGCTGATTGGTGGAAGACGACTCAAGGGAGCAGCTGATTGGCAGTCAGATCCCTGCTGATTTCTGTGAATATATATTTTTTTATTAGAGTATTTAGACAGTGGATTAGCAAACATATTATGATAGAAATATTTCATGTTCAACAAGCATACATTATTAATATTATCAGTTGTATCATTTTGACTCTAATTGTTTTTTTTTTATAGAGGAGAGCAGTAAGAAAAATAGAATAATAATCTATATCAAAGAAGAAAATCATAAAGAAAGGAATAATTTACTATTAATACATCGTAGGAGATAAGATCAAAGAATATAAGATATAACTTTTCATCTATTCCTAAATCCAAGTTAGGGTTCCCTGCCGAACCATTCTACCCTTTTAAGTAA
The DNA here is from genome assembly GCA_035221665.1 of Okamejei kenojei. Lineage (NCBI taxonomy): Eukaryota > Metazoa > Chordata > Chondrichthyes > Rajiformes > Rajidae > Okamejei > Okamejei kenojei. Next base: position 22,156,522 of record CM069131.1, read on the forward strand.
TCAATGAAAGAAGACCATGTCCTGCTGATTTCTTTCAGCTAAAATCCTTGCATTGTATTGTATTGTACTGTATTGTATCCAGGGTAAGGGGAAGGATGAGTGCCAGGGCAGTTTACTGTTCTGGATGTCAGATGTGGGAGGTCATGCAGTCAGATAGCACTCCAGACGTCCACATCTGCACCAGGTGCGTCAAGGTGGCGCTCCAAATGGACCGTATTCGGTACCTGGAGCAGCAGCTTGATGACCTCCGTCTGGTCAGGGAGAATGAGGAAGCCATAGAGAGGAGCTACAGACAGGTGGTCACTCCAAAACCACAGGAGGCAGAAAAGTGGGTCACGGTTAGGAGAGGCAAGGGGCAGAGGCAGGGACTAGAGAGTACCCCGGTGGCTGTACACCTTGGCAATAAGTACTCCTGTTTGAGTACTGTTGGGGGGCACAGCCTACCTGGGGATAGCAACAGCGACCGGGCCTCCGGTACAAAGACCGGCCCTGTTGCTCAGAAGGGTAAGGAAAAGAAGAGGAGGGCAGCAGTAATAGGGGACTCTATAGTTAGGGGGTTAGATAGGGGATTCTGTGGACTCAGTCAGGAGACCCGGATGGTAGTTTGCCTCCCTGGTGCCAGGGTCCGGGATGTGACTGAACGTGTCCAAGATATCTTGAAATGGGAGGGAGAGGAGCCAGAGGCATGGTACATCTTGGTACCAATGACATAGGTAGAAAAAGAGAGGAGGTCCTGAAAGGAGAATTTAGGGAGTTAGGAAGAGTGTTAAGGAGAAGGACCGCAAAGGTAACAATCTCAGGATTACTGCCTGTGCCACGCGACAGTGAGAGTAGGAATGGAGCAAGGTGGCGGATAAATGCGTGGCTAAAGGACTGGTGCAGAGCGCAGAGATTCAAGTTTCTGGATCATGGGGACCTCTTTTGGGGAAGATGTGACCTGTACAAAAAGGACGGGTTGCACTTGAACCCAAGGGGAACCAATATCCTGGTGGGGAGATTTGCAAAGGCTACTGGGGAGACTTTAAACTAGATCGGTTGGGGGGAGGGACTCAAATAGAGAAGGCAAGTAGTCCGTTTGTGAGGCAGGAGGCAGAGAAGAGAAGCAGTCAGACGCAACACGTGGGAAAGAAGAAAAAAAAACAAATGGAGATTAAGAAGTGGAGGGTTTCTTAAATGTGTGAGCAGAGAGACAGAGGGGTGTAAAATGAGGATAGGAGCAATAGGTAGCGAGGTGAAAAGTGGCAGGAAAATGAATCCAGGGCAAAAATCTAAAAGGGCCATTTTCAACATAATTGTTAAAAGGGCCAAGAGTGTTGTAAAAACAAGCCTGAAGGCTTTGTGTCTCAATGCGAGGAGCATTCATAATAAGGTGGATGAGTTGAATGTGCAGATAGTTATTAATAATTATGATATAGTTGGGATCACGGAGACATGGCTCCAGGGTGACCAAGGCTGGGAGCTGAACATCCAGGGATATTCAATATTCAGGAAGGATAGACAGAGAGGAAAAGGAGGTGGGATAGCGTTGCTGGTTAGAGAGGAGATTAACGCAATAGAAAGGAATGACATTAGCTGGGAGGATGTGGAATCGATATGGGTGGAGCTGTGAAACACCAAGGGGCAGAAAACGCTAGTGGGTGTTGTGTACAGGCCACCTAACAGTAGTAGTGGAGTTGGGGATTGCATCAAACAGGAAATTAGAAATGCGTGCAACAAAGGTAAAACCATTATAATGGGTGACTTCAATCTACATATAGATTGGGTGAATCAAATTGGCAGTGGTGCTGAGGAAGAGGATTTCTTGGAATGTATGTGGGATAGTTTTCTAAACCAACATGTAGAGGAACCAACGAGAGAGCAGGCTATTCTAGACTGGGTATTGAGTAATGAGGAAGGGTTAGTTAGCAGTCTTGTTGTGCGTGACCCCTTGGGCAAGAGTGACCATAATATGGTTGAGTTCTTCATTAGGATTAGTTCAGAAACAAGGGTTCTGAACTTAAAGAAAGGTAACTTTGAGGGTATGAGACGTGAATTGGCCAAGATAGACTGGCAATTGATTCTTGATGGGTTGACGGTGGATATGCAATGGAAGGCATTTAAAGACTGCATGGATGAACTACAACAATTGTTCATCCCAGTATGGCAAAAGAATAAATCAGGGAAGGTGGCGCATCCGTGGATAACGAGGGAAATCAGGGATAGTATCAAAGAAAAAGATGAAGCATACAAATTAGCCAGAAAAAGCCTACCAGGGGACTGGGAGAAATTCAGAGACCAACAGAGGAGGACAAAGGGCTTAATTAGGAAAGGGAAAATGGAGTATGACAGAAAACTGGCAGGAAACATAAAAACTGACTGCAAAAGTTTTTATCGATATGTGAAGCGCAAAGGATTAGTTAAAACAGTCAGAAATGGGTGAATTGATCATGGGGAACAAGGACATGGCAGACCAATTGAATAACTACTTTGGTTCTGTCTTCACTAAGGAAGACATAAATAATTTGCCGGAAATAGCAGGGGATCGCGGGTCAAATGAGATGGAGGAAATGAGTGAAATCCAGGTTAGCCGGAAAGTGGTGTTGGGTAAATTGAATGGATTAAAGGCTGATAAATCCCCAGGGCCAGATAGGCTGCATCCCAGGATACTTAAGGAAGTAGCCCCAGAAATAGCAGATGCCTTAGTGATAATTTTTCAAAACTCTTTAGATTCTGGAGTAGTTCCTGAGGATTGGAGGGTAGCTAATGTAACCCCACTTTTCAAAAAGGGAGGGAGAGAGAAAACGGGGAATTACAGACCAGTTAGTCTAACATCGGTAGTGGGGAAACTGCTAGAGTCAATTATTAAAGATGGGATAGCAGCACATTCGGAAAGTGGTGAAATCATTGGACAAAGTCAGCATGGATTTATGAAGGGTAAATCATGTCTGACGAATCTTATTGAATTTTTTGAGGATGTAACTAGTAGAGTGGATAAGGGAGAAGCAGTGGATGTGTTGTATCTGGACTTTCAGAAGGCTTTCGACAAGGTCCCACACAAGAGATTGGTATACAAACTTAAAGCACACGGTATTGGTGGTTCAGTATTGATGTGGATAGAAAACTGGCTGGCAGACAGGAAGCAAAGAGTAGGAGTGAACGGGTCCTTTTCAGGATGGCAGACAGTGACTAGTGGGGTGCCGCAAGGCTCAGTGCTGGGACCCCAGCTATTTACAATATACATTAATGATTTGGACAAGGGAATTAAATGTAACATCTCGAAGTTTGCGGATGACACGAAGCTGGGGGGCAGTGTTAGCTGTGAGAAGGATGCTAGGAGGCTGCAGGATGACTTGGATAGACTGGGTGAGTGGGCAAATGCATGGCAGATGCAGTATAATGTGGATAAATGTGAGGTTATCCACTTTGGTGGCAAAAACAGGAAGGTAAACTATTATTTGAATGGTGACCGATTAGGAAAAGGGGAGATGCAGCGAGACCTGGGTGTCATGGTACACGAGACATTGAAAGTAGGCATGCAGGTGCAGCGGGCTGTGAAGAAAGCGAATGGTATGTTAGCATTCATAGCAAAAGGATTTTAGTACAAGAGCAGGGAGGTTCTACTGCAGTTGTACAGGGTTTTGGTGAGGCCACACCTGTAGTTTTGCGTACAATTTTGGTCTCCTAATCTGAGGAAAGACATTCTTGCCATAGAGGGGGTACAGAGAAGATTCACCAGACTGATTCCTGGGATGGCACGACTTCCATATGAAGAAAGACTGGATAGACTTGACTTGTACTCGCTGGAATTTAGAAGATTGAGAGGTGATCTCATAGAGACTTACAAAATTCTTAAGGGGTTGGACAGGTTAGATGCAGGAAGATTGTTCCCAATGTTGGGGAAGTCCAGGACAAGGGGTCACAGTTTAAGGATAAGGGGGAAGTCTTTTAGGACCGAGATGAGAAAATCATTTTTCACACAGAGAGTGGTGAATTTGTGGAATTCTCTGCCACAGAAGGTAGTTGAGGCCAGTTCGTTGGCCATATTTAAGAGCGAATTGGATGTGGCCCTTGTGGCTGAAGGGATCGGGGGTATGGAGAAAAGGCAGGTACAGGATACTGAGTTGGATGATCAGCCATGATCATATTGAATGGCGGTGCAGGCTCGAAGGGCCGAATGGCCTGCTCCTGCATCTAATTTCTATGTTTCTATGTTTATACTCCTCTAGCACCTCATTTACTCCATGCTTCCTATAATTATTGTAGATATCTCTCTTTTTTCGAAACAAGTGTCCAATTTCCCTTGAAAACCATGGCTCTTTCCAATTTTTACTATTTCCTTTCAACCGAACAGGGACATAAAAATTCTGTACTCTTACAATTTCCCCTTTTAAATGTCATCCATTTCTCTTCTACATCCTTCCCATAAAACAAAATGTCCTAATTCACTCCTTTTAAATCCTTATGCATTCCCTCAAACTTAGCCTTTCTCCAATCAAAAATCTCAACCCTAGGTCCAGTTCTGACTCTCTTCATAATTATATTGAAACTAATGGTATTGTGATCACTGGTCCCGAAGTGCTCACCAACGCATACCTCCATCACCTGACCTGCCTCATTTCCTAACAGGAGGTCCAGCACTGCCACTTCTCTGGTCAATACCTCTATGTACTGCTGCAAAAAACTATCCTGCACACATTTTACAAACTCCAAACCATCTATCCCATTTACAGAATGTGTTTCCCAGTCTATTTTTGGAAAATTGAAATCTCCCACAATCACTACCTTGTGCTTACTACTAATATCTGCTATCTCCTTACATATTTGCTCTTCCAATTCTCGCTCCCCATTTGGCGGTCTATAATACACCCCTAAAAGTGTTGCTACACCGTTCCCACTTCCCAGTTCCACCCAAATAGCCTCCCTAGATGAGCCCTCTAATCCATCCTGCCAAAGCACTGCTGTAATATCTTTTCTGACAAGCAATGCAACACCTCCAACTCTGGTCCCTCCAATTCTATCACACCTGAAGCAACGAAATCCTGGAATATTTAGTTTCCAATCACAGCCCTCCTGCAACCATGTTTCACTGATTGCCACAATATCATATTTTCAGGTGTCAATCCAGGCTCTGTTCATCCACCTTTCTTACAATGCTCCTAGCATTAAAATATACACATTTTAGAAACCCACCATCCTTATTCTCTGTCTATTATCTTTTTCCTCTTTCTCGCCTACATTTTGGGTCCGAGTGCTTCCCTTCTCTGCCTCTTGTCCCACACCCTGTCCCATAGCCCCCTCTACCCAAGTCCCTCCCCTCCCTTTGCAAATCTCCTTGCCAGAATATTGGTCCTCCCCGTGTTCAAGTGCAACCCGTCCTTTTTGTACAGATCATGCCTTCCCCCAAAAGAGGTCCCAGTGATCAGGAAACTTGAATCCCTGCCCACTGCACCTGTCCCTCAGCCACACATTTATCCTCCACCTCATTCCATTCCTACTCTCACTTTCACGCAGTAACACACCCATTATGGCCCCCTAGTATTTCTAATGCATCCAGCATACATACTGATTTCAAAAATGTCATCACTTTTGTGGAACATTTCAATGCCTTCACATGGCCCATTTCAGACTCTTCCTTTACATTTTTTAATCTCCATCTCCATCTCAGGGGTCAGGCGAGCCACAAGCACCCTTTACCTGCTCATCAACTCACACAGCACAAAGGAGGGGCAAGGCAACGCCTGGCAGGTAATGGGTTGATACAGTTGAGGAGGGTATTTTGTTAGGCAAATGGTTGGACAAAGGCCTGAGATGAAAAGACAGAAGGCATGAGACTAAATGATTGAAAAGATGTGAATTGTGAAGCTACAGAATGGAATGTAGATGGAAGGAGAGGGGAGAAATAGGTGTAAGCCCAGGTGGGGCACTGGGGTAGGTGGGTGGGGGTGAAGAGAGGGTAAATAGGGGAGGAAGGGAGAGGGGGAGGGTTATGTAGTTATCTAAAATTGGACAGTTCAATGTTCATACCATTGGGTTGTAAATTACCCAAGCAGAATATGAGGAGTTATTCCTCCAGTTTGCATGTGGCAATGGAGGTGGCCTAGGACAGAAATGGCAGCATGGGAATGGGAAGTGTTAAAATAGTTAGCAACTGGGAGATGCAGCAGGCCAAGTGTATGTTTGACAAAATGGTCGCCGAGTCTATGCTTGGTCTCACCAATGTACATGAAGCCCTATCTGGAACACCGGATGCTGTAGATGGCATTAGAGGAGGTTTGCGTGAACTTCTGCCTCATCTGGAAGCATTGCTGTGGTCCCTGGATGGAGGCGAGGGAAGAGGTATAGGGTCATGGTTCGTCTTCTGAACCATGGCTTCCCCTCTGCCATTGCCAATGAGTGCATCTCACATATTTCCCATGCGTCCGTCCTCACTCTTTCTTCTGGAAGTTCTCTGATCCTCACCTTTCACTCTCCAATCGTCTGCATTCAAAAATCATCCTTTACAATGTTCCCCAGTTTTGGCTATCCCATTCCCAGCCAACCCAGTCCACTCTTTCAACCCCCCCCCCCCCCCCCCCCCCTCTCCCCACCACCACTTCCTGTCTTATAACACCCGTACTAATCAAGAATCTATCAATCTCTACCTTAAAAATATCCATTGACTTGGCCTCCATAATTCATTGCCACTGAAGGCTGTGGAGGCCAAGTCAATGGCGGTAGGGTAGAGATTGGACAGTCGGAATGATAGATTACCAATGGAGGGAGGTAAGGTAGAGATTGTCTGCATCTTGATTAGTACGGGTGTCAGGGATTATGGAGAGAAGTGCACGAAAATGGGGTTGAGAGGGAATGATAGATCAGCCATGATTGAATGGCAGAGTAGACTTGATGGGCCGAATGGCCTAATTCTGCTCTTATAACTTATGAACATAGAACCACAGCCCTGCACCATTCACTAGCTCTCACCCTATCTAAGAGATTCCCTTTGTCAAACCCATCCCTCCCCCTCTTTCTTTACTACTGAAAACTAACTTGTTTTCACTCTTCCCCCAGTTTCAGTAAGAAGGTCTAAGACCAGAAACATTATCTGTCAGACCTGTCGAATGTTTCCAGCATCTGTTTTTTTAAATTAAAGGACTTAATGGAGCAGATAAAGAGAAACTACTTCATCGGGAGGGACTCATGAGTGAATCACTTTGAATTTATAAACTAGTTATTCAGGAGCAGCACAATGGTATAGCGGTAGAGTTGCTACATTACAGCCTCAGAGACCCAGGTTCTATCCTGACTACTGGTGCTGTCTGTACGGAGTTTGTATGTTCTCCCTGTGACTGGGTAGGCTTTCTCCGGGTGCTCCGGTTTCCTCCCACACTCCAAAGTTGTACAGGTTTGTAGGCTAATGGGTTCGGTAAAATTGTAAATTGTCCCTAGTGTATAGGATAGCGCTAGTGTATGGGGTGATCACTGGTCAGTGTGTATTTGGCGGGCCGAAGGGCCTGTTTCCACGTTGTATCTCTAAAGTCTAAAGATTGAAGTCATGAAGCAACTTTATGTACAAAAGTTGGAACCCAACCTATTGATCCATGCTCACTGATTCAAATTGATTTTTTAAGAGAATGATTGGTTCATTATTTCAGTAAGGTAAGGATACCAATTTATATGAAGCAAAGATAATAAAGGTCACTTTGGAATAATTAGCTATGGAAACTTTCAAAGCACAACAGAAGGTAACAAAAAGGGCAATACGGGATGGAAAGATGAAGTACGAAGGTAAACTCACCAAGAATATAAAGAATAGTAAAAGCTTCTTTAGGTATGTTAAGAGAAAAAAAATTAGTAAAGACAAATCTAGATCCCTTGAAGGCAGAAACAGGTGAAATTATTATGGGGAACAAGGATATGGCAGAAGAGTTGAACAGGCACTTTGGTTCTGTCATCACTAACGAAGACACAAACAATCTCCCAAATGTACTAGAGGACAGAGGATCTAAGGAAACAGAGGAACTGAAAGAAATTTGCATTAGGCGAGAAATAGTATTGGGTAGATTGATGGGACTGAAGGCTGATAAATCCCCAGGGCCTGATGGTCTGCATCCCAGAGTACTCAAGGAGGTGGCTCTAGAAATCGTGGATGCATTGATGGTCATTTTCCAATGGTCTATAGATTCAGGATCAGTTCCTGTGGTTTGGAAGGTAGGTAATGTTATCTCATTGTTCAAGAAATGAGCGAGAGAGAGAAAACGGAATTATAGACCAGTTAGCCTGACATCGGTGGTGGGGAAGATGCTGGCGTCAATTATTAAAGAAGTAATAATGGTGCATTTGGATAGCATTCTAATGGTGCATTAGAAGGATTGGTCCAAGTCAGCATGGATTTATGAAAGGGAAATCCTGCGTGACTAATCTTCTGGAATTTTTTTCGGGTGTGACAAGTAAAATGGATGACAGAGGCAGTGGATGTAGTGTATCTGGACTTTCAAAAAGCCTTTGATAAGGTTCCACACAGGAGATTATTGGGAAAAATTAGAGGACATGGTGTTGGGGATAAAGTTGGAATAAACGTGCCCCTGTCAGAATGGCAGGCAGTGGCGAGTGGATTTGATGATGAAATTAAAAGTAACACTAGCAAATTTGCTGATGACACAAAGCTGGGTGGCAGTGTGAACTGCGAAGAGGATGCTAGGAAGTTGCAGGGTGACATGGACAGGTTGAGTGAGTGAGCAAATGCATGGCAGATGCAGTATAATGTAGATAAATGTGAGGTTATCCACTTTGGCTGCAAGAACAAGGAGGCCGATTATTATCTCAATGCTGTCAGATTATGAAAAAGGGAAGTGCAACGAGACCTGGGTGTCCTTGTCCACCAGTCACTGAAAGTAAACATGTAGGTACAGCAGGAGGTGAAGAAAGCTAATGGCATGTTGGCCTTCATAACGAGAGGATTTGAGTATTGGAGTAAAGATGTCCTTCTGCAGTTGTACAGGGCCCTGGTGTGACCGCATCTGGAGTATTGTGTGCAATTTTGGTCTCTTAATTTGAGGAAAGACATCCTTGCTATTGAGGGATGAGGTTAATCCCCAGGATGGCGGGACTGTCGTATGAGGAAAGATTGGAAAGACTGGGCTTGTATTCACTAGAATGTCGAAGGATGAGAGGGTGTCTTATAGAAACTTGTACAATTATAAAAGGACTGGACAAGCTAGATGCAGAAAAAATGTTCCCAATGTTAGGGGAGTCCAGAACCAGGGGCCACAGTCTAAGAATAAAGGGGGGGGGCATTTAAAACTGAGATGAGAAAAATATTTTTCACCCAGAGAGTTGTGAATTTGTGGAATTCTCTGCCACAGAAGACAGTGGAGGCCAATTCACTGGTTGAATTTAAAGGAGAGTTAGATAGAGCTCTTGGGGCTAGCGGAATCAAGGGATATGGGGAGAAGGCAGGCACGGGTTACTGATTGTGGATGATCAGCCATGATCACAACGAATGGCGGTGCTGGCTCGAAGGGCTGAGTGGCCTCCTCCTGAACCTATTTTCTATGTGTCTATGTCATACATTGAATGCCAACATAAGCTTGTGGGGCTGAATGGTCGACACTTATTTTTACATTTAATGCACACAGGCTCCTGGGTTAACTGTTCTTGCTACTCAATTTTGCAAAGCCAATTTTGTCAAACGAAAATTTGCCTTATAACATTAATTAAAAATAGCATTAAATGAAACAAACAAATCATTACTCAAAAGCGCAATTCCTCCTCAATGACAATATTCTTTGTCAAAGCTGAACATTGATCTAAAAATATAAAATATGTATGTAATTCTGATAAAGTAGAGCATAACAACCATAACATCCTCCTTTAATTCACAAAAATTCTCAGTTTTGGATATATATTCACACGGAAATTGTGTATGTTATGTGTTTGGCAAATTATTTAGGTAATAGTAGTTTTATTTTGCAATCATGCCCACTGGTTGCCCTAAATCGTTTCCTACCCACTGAAGTGCAGTGACTGTGTAAAGTAACAAACAGTGCCAACAAATTGTACACAGCTGGTTCCTGCAAATATAATTGTCGCTATGGTAATCTCATCAGTTCATAAAATGTTGACTAAGGGGTCAATATTGACCCATTGATACTTCTCCTTAAGATAACTTTCCCTTCTTTTCACATTAATACCATGGGATCCATTATTGTTAGGTCAAAGAATGTCTTTCAAAGGATGGAATGTCCAACATTGCCTTTGTAATATAATGGTGAGGCTTTCTCTCTGCTCGAGTCTCTGGGGTAGGATTTAAATTCACAACCCACTGAACCACAGTTGACACCTTGGATTAATTTAGAGAATTCAGCATTATTTATCCTGTTATGAATAATTATCAAAATCTCAGAGGCTCTTTCAGCTTTATTTCTTTAATGGAAGAATTTAAAAAAAAATTGATGATAATGTACAGGCTAATGAAAACGTTAAAACATTTTGGTAGTCTGCAAGGATATTGTTGAGTATTGATTGAGAAAATTAACAGCTGAAACATCATAAAGTTTCTGGAAGATTTACAAATGCCATTTATTTTGCTGGATCTTCGGTTTTTAATCTTGTGGGATACCAATTAGTGATCAATTGTCTTATAATTTTTATCCGATTAAATATTAATGACTATCACTACGGCTTGCAGCAAAAGTTGGAAATGTTTTGTATCATCGAGATTAATCAAAATGTATAATACTGCTTCCTGATATATAATACCAAATCAATTGGTTAGGATCTACCCAGCCCTCAACCACTGACATGAGTTGCCACCCACTGATTCTACATGCCTGCCTTCAACTGGGCCACAAATGGAAGGCTACTCTTGTTGGCTCTGTGCATCCTGGATTATGGAGTGAGTTATAGATATTGATTGGGCTCCAATGATGGACTCCTGGGGGCCTCGGCAGAACATCTAATAAGCATTGACTGAACTTCCGTCACATTCAAAAACATACAGAAATTATTAAATTAAATTTAAATAATTCAAAGTAAATGTAATTAAAACACCTAGAAATTAAAGTAACATATATATATATATATATATATATATATATATATATATATATATATATATATATATATGTATATATATATATGTATATTATGTGTATATGTATATATATATATACATATATATATATATATATACATATATATATAGTATATATATATACTCTCTGCCACATCTGCCTTTACAGCACAACATCCTATTTTTATTGAGGAAGTCCTGGATCTAAAGTGGGTCTGCATTTAAGTCTGGGACTTGCTATATTTGGAATTTGCTAGGGACCAGCAGCTCCTTTCATACTGACTGGAAAACCTGTCCTATTATTTAGTTTGTGATTTCTCATTGTAGGATGTTGTGCTGTAAAGACAGATGTGGCAGAGATTATACTCAGAAACTTATACAGAGTCATTATCAGCATGCTAAGTTTGAACAGGACTGATCTGTAATAAAAAAGAGATTCAGCATGTTACTGAATACTCAATCTTGTAAAGATACACTGTAGAATGTATCCTGGCTGGTTACAACATGGCCTGGTACAACAGTTCCAACACACAGCAATGCAAGAGGCTACAGAGAGTGGTGGAGTCAGTCCAGTCCATCATGGGCACACCCCTCCCCATTTACATTGTATGTCTCATTGTACAAGAGGACATGACAATAAAATCAATTTGATTGAATGTGATGCTTCTTCAGATTTTAATATTTCTGTGACAAGCACAGCATTCACATCAGTACTGAATGACAAGGCAACCTAGAAATGCTGCACATGCTCAAAGACATCATCATTTTTGGAAAAGAATGCCATTGCACAGCTGCATCCCAAAGAAGAAAAGTGTGCTTCTGGAATGAAGGCTGTTGAAGACCATCTGCCACTCGTGTCTGGGGTGGGCAGTCGGGTAATGCTTCACCAGACTTTCTGCTGTAACCCATGCTTGTCTCACATGCAGAAAATCCAAGTGATGATTCCAGTTATGGACCCGTGTTTCATATGCAATTTTAAGGCTTTTTGGCTTTGATGCTCAGTCAAACAGCTGATTAGATCAACAGAAGATCAAGGTAAGCAGTTGATGTGGGAATTATAGAGATTTGTACAACATCATGAAGGACATCAATAAGATCAGTGCACCTATAATTGCCAGTATTAGCATGAACAGTGTTTGGCATTGATTATGGCCAAAACTGTGGGATATTACGGAATTTGAGGAGGAGGCTCAAGCAGGACTGAATGAAGTTGACTGATGTTGTGTGGTGGAGCTACTGCAGTCTCATGGGGACAGCCCAACGCAGAAGAAACTCCAAGAGTTGGATCGACACCATGTTCATGCAGAGGCCAGTGGGACCTAATAATAGAGATTCCAGTTGAAAGAAACCTTTTTCTCCAGAGATGCTGTCGGACCCACTGAGTTACTCCAGCTTTTTGTGTCAATCTCCAGGTGAAAAAAACATGTTATCTCTCCCAGTTGTTTCATTCCAAGTACCACTCTACATTAGTTTGTCAAGATTAAACAAAATATGCTGCAAAATAGATACATACATTCTGAAGTTTCTGGTGGTTTTAGGTGTCTGAAAAAAAATCAGAGTATAGCTTGTTGGAAATCTTGTATCTGTAACTAACTCACCTGCTTCAGGAGAATAAATAACGGAGTAAGTAAATTACAGTACAAATTGTACTTCAACACTTGCCAGAATCCATTATGTTGCGTTTTCTTGTGCAAGGAAGATGTGCAATTCCACAAAATATTTGTATTTATATATCCTATTAGGCGTTGATACATAATTTTAGCAATGAATTATTATTTACAGTAGTTTGTGGTGCCGATACAACAATTGCATGGTGGAGCTACTGCAGTCTCATGGGGACAGCCTAATGCAGAAGGAATTCCAAGAGTTGGAGTGTCGGCAGGTACAACAACCACACTCCATTGGCAATGCTTCTCAAACAATTGGGAGATAGACCATCAGTTAGTCTACTTAATTTTTGGTGGAAGTGTTAAATGAAGAACTGTAGTTGGTACTAAGAAAGAACATCCTGCTCCGCATTTTTTTTTTAATACGGCTGTTCTTGAGCTATCCTCAGAGGGAAAAGGAACTGACTTTTTCATTGATAGTAATTTCATACAGACAGGCAGAGAATAAGGTGAATAATCCTTGAATGATAAGTATTTGACCAAATATAAGTATGGTAATACGTACAAGAAATTAAAATCTGCTGTTCAAATCATCAAAATTAACATACAAAACTGATATTTATTTATTTGGGTTCAACTTTAAGAGAAATCTAATAAAATTTAGGAACATATTAACACGTCTGCATTAAGATCGGAAGAAACCAATTGTGGATATTCTTTTGTTGCAACTGTGTTCCAGATCTCAAGGAAAAATAGAGATGCTATTTTGCCATTAGTTTCTTTGTGGGTTTTTTTGCATCAACCTGATCCTCAAACTGTGAAGTGCCTTGGGGCACTTGGCTATATTAAAAATGCTATTTAAATATACAGTCTTCTCCGTCCATCGAAGAAATACATGACAATATTATTGAATAAATCATTCATTTTTAGCAGAGCCCAATAAAAATACAAAAAAGATTTTAAAAAGTGCACAATGGAAAATCACGTGAACAATAATGTACTCCATAGCACTTCAGTGCAGAATTACATCATGAACGCTACTCAAGGACATATAGAGCAAAGTCAGAGCCAAATGAAATAAATAAATATGAAAGATCAGGTATATAGGTCTTTGTACGAGATTGTATTAGAGCAGTAGAACTTTAGATATGCTGAACTTTATATAGAGTGAAGGAAGAGAAGGTATCCAGAAAGATACCAAAGATTATGAAGATATGAATATGGGCATTAGCCACTAATATAGAAAGATAAGAGAAGGGCTGAGTGATTTTATCGAAATATAATTTCTCCAACAGGCGATAAGGTTACAAACTATCTGCCAATAAATGGCATGTAACCAGCAAGGTTATGCTGATGGTGTTGACGTTCTTCCCAATATTATTGTCCCAATATGTTGCGGCCCATCCAGTGCTGGATATTCGATTGGATTCACTGCAGAGCGGAATGGAGGGAATGAGATTGTGATCCTGAGGAATAGAGGGAATGAGATTGTGATCCATTTATTTGGAGGCTTGCATCGTGTGGGCATGGATAATGCTGTCAATGGGGTTGTTGCAGAGGATGAGCTCAAGAATGGATCTTTGATGGATCGAGTGGAGAAAATGTGTTGCGGGATTGGGAAAGGAAGCTCTTAATGAAGTATCCAGTTCAGATAGAATAGGAAGACTGGAGCCAACACATTGCAGTTGGATGGTAAGAAAACATGACGAACATATCGGAGAGATCAAGATGGACAAGGAAAGAAAATACACAGATGAAAGGTCATTGCTCTTTAAATATAAAACCACGCACTTCTTTTTAACGTTGTGATTTGCTCCCTAATCAACGTTTTCAGGAAGTGAGTTCCCAAACCTAACCACTGTTTGGATGAAAATAATTGTCTTTACCTATCCTCTAATATGCTCATACACCACGTCATAATTCCATTTGCATGCTAATTCCTCTTAGCTCTCAATTCCCTGATCTTACAAAAAAATATACACCTTCACTTTAAAAATCTCCAGTGATCCATTTTTGCACAACCCTCTTTAGAATAGAATTCTAGGAATTCACCACATTCTGGGAGAAGAGATTCTTGTGCTCCTAGTTTTAAATAAATGCCCCCTTGTCTTGCACAAATCTCAGCATGTTTAAAACATTCCCAGGCTTTATACTGAAAGAGCTATGACCTTCCGGGCTGTGTATTTTCCTTCCTTGTCTTGTGAATGCCCCTCTTATCCTCTCATTAGGGATTCTCCGACAAGTGGGACCAAATAAATCTCTAACTTTTCATGCCCTCTTAAGATATTATACATTTCAATAAAATCATCCTTCATTCTCTTAAAAACTCTGAATGATACAGGTCAAAATTGATTTAGCTGTTTGTGATAGTACATTCCTCTCATCCTGGGATTTAGAAAATATACAAGTCCAGCACTGGAACAGGCCCTAGAGCCCACAATGTCGGTGTCAAACATGATGCCAAGTTAAACTAATCTAATCTGCCTGCATGTATGCTTGTATAGTTCCTACTATCTTTAAATTCAGGTTCACAGGAAAATGTATTATTCTACTGTGTAACATATTAAAACATGAACTAGAAGCATCCCAATAGTCTGGAACTTGGCCATTCCAGCACCTTGATCGCGGATGCCGGTTTATCAGAGTTGCAGTCTTTGTCCTCTCTCTGCTACAGTTTTGACACAAGGTCTTGTGTTGACACAAGGTCATGAACCTCTGTTTTTCCATTCACGCATGCTGGCCGATGTGCTGAGTTGTCTGTTTTTATATCAAGCTCCTTGCGGCAATGGCAAGATAACATTTCCCTTGACGCAGCTCGCAAAGCAAAATGCAGTGGTCAGGGTAGCCCGGCATGTTTCACTTCCACCTGAGATGTTTAACGTCCCTCGTCACAACATTGGTGCTGGGACATTGGAGAAAGGATGAGAAAGTGCCCTGAACTCAAAATGACTGCCTTCATTGTTAATCCATCCTTTTCTGAACAGGGGGACTAAACCTGCACAAAATACTCAAGGCGCAACCTCACAAACCTCACCCTGTAGAATTGTGACAATACTTCTCTAATTTTTAAATCCAATCCCTAGCAATGAAGGCCAGTCTTCTTATTTGCTTACTTCGCCAACACGCTAAATTTTGGTGTCTCAGCCCCGAGAAGATGGAAATCCTTAAGTACTAGGTAACTGATGGGCTAGGTTCAAATATCATGGAAGAATTGTGGCAACCTATTTCATGAAGGATAAGGTATTGGAAAAAGTTAAAGGGACTTAAGACCATAAGAGATAGGAGCAGTATTAGGCCATTCAGCCCATCAGGTCTACTCCACCATTCAATCATGGCTGATCTATTTTTCTCTGTCAACCCCATTCTCCTGCCTTCTCCCGGTAACCTTTCGCTCCCTTCCTAATTAAGTGAGACCCCCTCAACCTTCTAAACTCCAGCGAGTACAGGCCCAGAGACTTCAAACACTCCTCATACATTAACCCAATCATCCCCGGGATCATTTTCATAAACCTTGCCTGGACCATCCCCAGAGCCAGCACATCCTTCCACAGATATGGCCCCTGATATGCCCCCTTTATTCCCATTCTTTGCCTTCTGCCAGTCAGCCAATCTCCTATCTATGCCAGTATCTTGCCTCTAATACCATGGGCTCCTATCTTGTTCAGCAGTCTCACGTGTGGCACCTTATCAAAAGGCCTGAAAATCCAAGTAAGCAACATCCACCAACTCTCCTTT
This sequence comes from Okamejei kenojei, assembly GCA_035221665.1. NCBI lineage: Eukaryota > Metazoa > Chordata > Chondrichthyes > Rajiformes > Rajidae > Okamejei > Okamejei kenojei. The sequence continues at coordinate 22,172,896 of CM069131.1, forward strand.
GTCTATCCTGCTTATTACCTCCTCCAAAAACCCACAACAGATTTGCCAGGCAAGATCTCTTCTTAACAAACCATGCTGACTTTGGCTTATTTTATCATGTACTTCCAAGTACCCTGAAACATCATCCTTAATAGGAATTTTACCAACCACTGATGTCTGATTAACTGTCTGTATAATTTCCTTTATTTTATCTCGCTCCCTTCTGTAACAGTGGAGTCACATGTGTGATTTTCCAGTCCTTTGGAATCATTCCTGAGATTCTTGAAAGATCACTACTAATGCCTCAACAATCTCACCAGCTACCTATTTCAGAACCCTGGCCTGTAGTCCATCTGGTCCAGGTGGCTTATTTACCTTCAGATCTTTCAGCTTCCCAAGCACCTTCTCCTCAGTTTAAAGCGACTGCATTCACTTCTGCCCCCTGACTCTCTTGAATTTCTGACATGTTCCACAGTGAAGACTGACACAAAAACATTCTGATTATTTGCCAGTTCTCTGTTCCCCATTACTACTTCTCCAGCTTCATTTTCCAGCAGTCCAATGTCCATTCTTGCCTCTCTTTATATATCTGTAAAAACCTTTGGTGTCCTCTTTTATATAATTACCTTCATATTTCATCTATTCTCCCCTTATAGTTTTTTTAGTTACCTTCTTAGTTTTTAAAAGCTTCCCAATCCCCAAACACCCTGCTATTCTTTGCCATGTTATAGGGCTTCTCTTTTGCTTTTATGCAGGTAAGGCACGTAGATTGGGACTGAAGGCTGATAAATCCCCAGGGCCTGATGGTCTGCCTCCCATGGTACTTAAGGAAATGGCATTAGAAATTGTGGACGTATTGGTGATAATTTTCCAATGTTCTATAGATTCAGGATCAGTTCCTGTGGATTGGAGGGTGGCTAATGTTATCCCACTTTTTAAGAAAGGAGGGAGAGAGAAAATAGGGAATTATAGACCAGTTAGCCTGACACTGGTGGTGGGGAAGATGCTGGAGTCAATCATAAAAGATGAAATAGCAGCACATTTGGATAGCAGTAACAGGATTGGTCTGAATCAGCATGGATTTACAAAGGGGAAATCATGCTTGACTAGGAATTTCTTGAGGATGTAACTAGGAAAATGGACAAGGGAGAGCCAGTGGATGTAGTGTACCTGGATTTTCAGAAAGCAATTGATAAGGTCCCACATAGGAGATTAGTGGGCAAAATTAGGGCACATGGTTTTGGGGGTAGAGTGCTGACATGGATAGAAAATTGGTTGGCAGACAGGAAACAAAAAGTAGGGATTAATGGGTCCCATTCAGAATAGTGGGGTGCTGCAAGGCTCGGTGCTCGGACCGCAACTGTTTACAATATACATCAATGATTTAGATGAAGGGATTCAAAGTAATATTAGCAAATTTGCAGATGACCCAAAGCTGGGTGGCAGTGTGAACTGTGAGGAGGATGCTATGAGAATGCAGGGTGACCTGGACAGGTTGGGTGAGTCAGCAGATGCATGGCAGATGCAGTTTAATGTGGATAAATGTGAGGTTATCCACTTTGGTAGCAAAAACAGGAAAGCAGATTAGTATCTAAATGGTGTCAAGTTGGGAAAATGGGAAGTACAACGGGATCTGGGGGGTCCTTGTTCATCAGTCAATGAAAGTAAGCATGCAGGTGCAGCAGGCAGTGAAGAAAGTGAATGGCATGTTGGCCTCCATAACAAGAGGAGTTGAGTATAGGAGCAAAGAGGTCCTGCTGCAGTTGTACAGGGCCCCAGTGAGACCACACCTGGAGTATTGTGTGCAGTCTTGGTCCCCTAATTTGAGGAAGGACATTCTTGCTATTGAGGGAGTGCAGCGTAGGTGTACAAGGTTAATTCCCGGGATGGCGGGACTGACATATGCTGAGAGAATGGAGCAGCTGTGCTTGTACACTCTGGAATTTAGGATGAGAGGGGATCTTATTGAAACATATAAGAATATTAAGGGTTTGGACACGCTAGAGGCAGGAAACATGTTCCCGATGTTGGTGGAGTCCAGAACCACGGCCCACAGTTTAAGAATAAGGGGTTAGAATGGAGATGAGGAAACACTTCACACAGAGAGTTATGAGTCTGTGGAACTCTCTGCCTCAGAAGGTGATGGAGGCCAGTTCTCTGGATACTTTCAAGTGAGAGCTAGATAGGGCTCTTAAAGACAGTGGAGTCAGGGTATATGGGGAGAAGGCAGGAACAGGGTACTGATTGGGGATGATCAGCCATGATCATCTTGAATGGCGGTGCTGGCTGGAAGGGCTGAATGGCCTACTCCTGCCCCTATTGTCTATTTTCTATAATTGATAAGACCTAATGGCGTACAATCAAGCGTTCTAAGGGAACTGGCTGCAGAGATAGTGGAGCCATTGATTGAAGGTTCTCACTGAGTTCGAAGATTGGAAAATCTCAAATGTGATTCTCTTGTTCAAGTTGGGAGGTAGACAAAAAGTGAGAAACTATATTTAGCTAAGCATCTGTTGTTGGCAAGTGGCTGGAGTTGATAATTAAAGAAGAAATAGCTAGTCATTTGGGAAAGTTATATGTAATCAAATAATCAGCATAGTTGTATTGAAGAGAAATCACGTTGGAGACATTTTCTACAGTTCTTTGATGACGTAGCAGGCAGAATCTATGGGGTGAAGCTGTGGATGTAGTGCATTTGGATTTCCAGAGCACATTTGACAAGGTGCATGATACAAGAGCTGGTGCACAAAATAAGAGCTGACGATATCAGGAGAAAAGTGGCAGCATGGATTGAAGACTGGTTATCATGTTGAAGACAGACAGTCGGAATAAATGGGACGTTTTCAGGCTGGCCGAATGTATCTGATGGAATGCCTCAACAATCAGGCTTGGCCCTCAATGATCTACTATTCACAGTAATGACCTTGAGGAGGAAGCAGAGGATAAGACATCCAGGTTTTCCTAAAGACATGAACAGAAGTAAGAATGAATTCTGCGATGAGGATATTTGGACTCTGCAACAGGCTACGGATAGATTGTGGGTGAAAAACATAACAAATGCCTTTAGGATTTATGTGGACTTCAACAATTGGATCCATTTTCTCCCACATCAAGTTGCTCTCCAGCCCGGAAGAAATATCCTTAACCCTGGCATTGGGCAAACTTCACAGCAGTCGAAGATCCCTATCCTTGCTGCAAAGAACAGCGTAATTTCCCGTAAATTATGCAATCCTCTATGACAATTACATTTCTGTTTTCTTTCCCTCACTTGAAGAGTCCCTTATGCCATGGTGCTATGCAGTTTGTATATTTTCTCTGCCATCCCCACGCTTGTCCAAGTATGCAGCAAACACTTCATCTTTGTTAGGCAAGAGTAAAGAAAGAGGGATAGGGGCCTTTCCAGAGCTACCCTCTGGATCCTCTACCTGCTCCTTTTGCATTCACACCCTCTTGTCCCTAACCACTGATCAAACCTGAGACAATCCAAAGAGCGTGAGAACACAGGGTTCAGGTAACTCTCCCACCTCCTGACGTGTCGTACCTGTGATTCGGATTCCAGTTCATCATCTCTGAACTGCTCACGCAATAAACTACCACTGTCGCCATGAACCATAATGGGATCCGTTGCAATGGGAGCACATCGCCTGCCCAGCCATCTCTGTTTTATTTATCTGTATTCACGCTGATTCTGCAACCAGATTTTGTTGGCCTTCCCTGGCAAAAACACTTTCTCACCCGAGGGATGCCAAGGAGCAGATATTCTCCCACAATATGTCTTCTTTAGTTACTTCAGTATTTCAAGTGGGTTTCTATGATAAGCAGAATATGAAATGCTGGAGGAGCTCTGTAGGTCAGGCAGCAGCTGTGGAAGGAAAAAGGGCAATCAATGTTTCGGGTCAGGAATCTTTATTTGGACTGTGTTAGCCTCATTTCACAATATTCCATTTTATGGTTACAAGACTTTATATGCACATTCTTTGCAGCCTTCCCAACTAGGCCAGCTATCTCTAATAACTTTATGGATGTGTGTCCTCATCTCTCCGTTCAATTTAATTCATATGCCTAAAAAATGTTCCTATCAAAATTAATCATCGCACTTCTCGGCAATAAATTTCACTCCCCCATTAACCACCCCTTTCCCACTACTGCCCTTCCCCCCGCGATCATATCTCTGACCTTGCACTGGACTGTGACTCCTGAAGTCTATTAATGTTCTTTGCGCTGCTTGATACATTTATGAATGTTTGGTATTTGCATTCTCTGAAATCATGTCCCATGTTCCCAATTATCAAAAGGAAGAGAGGTCAATTGCCTGACCCTGATACACTTTAACCTTACTTCATCAAATAACTCTTTATTTCAAATTTAAATTATCTTTCACATATCTAAGCTGGCTTTCATTCATTAGCTCATATTTTGGCAACTTACTTTTGTCCCAGATTGATGACTTTGAAAATTATCCCACCACAGAAATTGTATCACTCAAGTTTATCTCCTTTTCCTTTTTGAAGTATAGCATTCACTGTCTTTCAGTCCAACAGTAACACTCTCAGCTCCCAGGAGGACCTGGTGATGAAAACCAAAGCATTCATTATTTCTACTCTTACTTTCCTCTGTACTCATTTGGACTGGGTGACATTTCTGCTTTTAAACATGCCTTAGTATATCTTCATCATCAATTATAACAAGATATATCAATATTATCCTCTTCCATGAGATAATATACCCATTCAGCAGCCGAACATTTTGCCTTCACAAGAAGATTTCCTCTTTGGTCCCTGATTAGATTCATATTTCTTTTGAATAACCTTTTCCTAGTTATCTATTTAGAAGAGACTTCTGGTTTTCCTTTTCAATTAGGTTTTTCTTAATCCACTTTTTTGCCTCCCTTCCTTTTTCAGCACTTTCCTGTTTCTCATATTCATCTTGAATGTATATCGGATTATGCACATGATACTTATCATGACTATTTTATCTTTCAAATTAATCTTTATATCTTTAGAAATCCACAAAGCTCTAACTATGGATTTCCTTCCTCATGGAAATCTGTCTGGTCCACCCAAACTACTTTCTCTATGAAGTCCCTGATTGCTAATTTAGTTCTACATGCTTGTCTTTGATTCTGATTTAAGGCTGGATCCCTTTTCTACTTGCTGGAAATAACTGTTGTCCAAATAAATATTTACCAGCACTACTCTAAACTTGAGCATAATGTGTCCACAAAGCACTGTTACTTAAAGATGCTCAATTTACTCCCCACATCATTCCCAGAACTGGATCCAGCACTATATGCTGCTTGTTTAGACTAGAGAAAACAGTGGTCAAGAAAGACCTCTGCATACATTGCAGGAAATCCTCCCTCATTTTCCCAGTCAATAAGATGGTATTTAAAATTGTCCAGAGCAGTTTATGACAGTGACTCTGAATTTCTGTCACCTGTCATTTAAATTCTCTGTTCCACTCTCATTCTGACCTTGTGCGTAGGAAGGAACTGCAGATGCAGGATTATACCGAAGATAGATACAAAAATACTGGAGTAACTCAGTGGAACTGGCAGCATCTCTGGAGATGCTGCCTGTTCAATAATTTCACTTAACCAACCTATCCTGTTTGTGTCAGAACTTGTCAGTCCAATTGCAAGATAATCCTTCTCTAATATTAAGTCAATTTTTCTCTTACTGCATGTCAGCAAAAGGAAAGATAGGTGGGAATGTGAGGTTATGATCAGCTGGTCTCAAAGGAAGGAGATTCAGGGGGAGGTTAATGAATATAGTGATACTGATGGGTTGAAGTGTATTTCAATGCAAGGAGTATTATGAGTAAAGCAGATCCTCGACTTCCTGACCAACCAACCCCCAATCGGTGAGGATAGGGGACAAATCATCCTATACGATAATCCTCAACACTGGTGCTCCGCAAGGATGCTTTCTCAGCCCGCTTCATTACTCCTTGTACACTCACGACTGTGCAGCCATGTTTAATAGTAAGATTAAACGAGAACTTACCAGTTTGAAGTTTGATCTTTATTTTATGAGGAGTAACGATGAGGGATTACGTGAAGAAGCCCCGCCTGGCGCTGGAACGGCATACTTCAAAGCAGCGGCATGAAAAACACAGAACATAATAGCCGGAGTAAGATAGTAAGGCTTCTCATAGATTTAGAACTACCAGATGATCATTTATTTTATGAGGGTGGGGAGTGGAGGGCACGTAATCCCTCATCGTTACTCCTCATAAAATAAAGATCAAACTTCAAACTGGTAAGTTCTCGTTTAATCTTACTATTTTACTTCGGAGTCACGTGAGTGACTACGTGAAGATTTTGAAGCTTCTGTGTTTTCCATGTCGTAGAATTCTTCCATACGACAGTCCGGCTAGGTCAACACATACATGAGTAAAAACCTTTTACCAGACCAGTTTCAGTTCTTTCCATAAATCTTTTAATGATAAAAGAACATATAATAACCCCTTTTTTACATCTGGGGAAACCATTACAAAGTGATAAAAAGATATAAGTGATAACATAATCAATAATATCAATTGATAGTGAAACAAAGCAGGTGATTATAGTGAACCCAACACCGCGTGTCCAAAGCCTGTCATTGTGTGAACAGGTTTATTGTAGAACTTTGAAAAAGTTTCTTCTTTACACCACCCTGCGGTTTCTAAAATATGTTCGAGTGGCACGTCCTGTAACTTCGCCGCGGACATAGCTGCTGCCCTGGTGGAGTGAGATTTGAACACATCAGTGTCTACTCCTGCTAAAAGTAACACCTGTTTTAACCACCTCTAAATTGTTTGCACTGAAGCTTTTGTGTGTGGTTTCTTATGCGTAATCATTAATGTTTTTTCATTACCTCGAAGAGTTTTGGTAATTTTTATATATTGGTTCAAATGTTTAACTACACACAATGTTGGATCAATAGGGTAAGCTTGAAACGTTACCTTTGCTCCAGTTCTTCCTGGTCTGCTTTGTTTGATCAGATCGTAAACATAAAACACAATGTTATCTGTAGCCACATGCATACAGTCTAAACGTAGCAATTGTAATGTTTGCACCCTTTGAGCTGAAACCAATGCCATTAACATTACTAATTTAAATGCTAACTTTTCCAATGATAAAACTTCGATTGGAGTCCATTGCCTGAGTAGAGTAAGTACAATGCTGACATCCCAAATTTCTGTATATCTTGGTTTGGGTGGACTTTTTGTTAAAGATTCCTTTCATAAATCTCGATATTAATGGATGTGATCCAATTGATTTTTGATCAGAGATTTGTCCTAAATAGGATGACAATGCACTACGTGCACTATTAATAGCACTATAACTTAAGTGCTGTTCAAAATGCAGCTCGGCAAGGAACTCCAATATGTTTGCAATGTTCACCAGTATGATAGGATATATTTGATTGTCTACAAAATTTTTCCCATTTCTTTATATGTGTCATATATTGTCTCTGGGTGCTATCTCGCCATGATGCGACTATAATATCCATAGTCCTATCCGACAATCCAAGCTCTTGTAGTGGTCTGGTCAAAACCTGCAGATTAACAAATTCATATAAGCATGTAATGGATGAATTTCTTTGGTCACCGGTTTTATTAACAAATCACTACTGCTAGGAATTGACATATATGGTTCTTTAATCATGTTTAACATCAATGGGAACCATGGTTGTGTCGGCCAATTTGGAATCACCAATAATCCCGTGGCAGAATTTTGTTCTATTTTCTTCAGACATTGCTGAACCAGAGCAAATGGCGGAAAAGCATAAAAGAACATATTCCCCCAATGCAGTGAAAAAGCATCTACTGCTACTGCATCTGGATCTGGTTCCCAAGACACATATTTAGGTAATTGATGATTTAATCTTGATGCAAATAGATCAATGTCTGGTAACCCATATTGAATCACAATTTTACTGAAAATTACTGGGTTCAACATCCATTCTGTGTTATCTTTAAACACCCTTGATCTATTGTCTGCCACCACATTGTATTTACCTGGGATATAATTCGCCGAAATCCAAATTTGGTGCTCAATACACCACTGCCATATCTGATGACCAGACAATCACATGATACTGATCTGACTCCCCCCATGTGATTAATATATGCAACAGCTGTTGTATTGTCTAATTGTATTAGTACATGCAGATTCTTTTTTGTAGAACAATAGGCTTTTAATCCATAAAATGCCCCCAATAACTCTACATAGTTAATACCATATGTTTGGAGAAACATTTCCTCTTGGACAGTCCATCTGCCCCCACAGCTGGTAAATGAATCTGTCGCCCCCCCATCCGAGAGCACTAGCATCTGTTTGTAAAATTACTTCAGGCTGTTGTATCACAATGTTTTTAGCAGCTTGTGGGACATTTTCAATCCACCATTGCAATTCCAATAAGGCATTTTTTGTTAATTGCATAGGCCTATTAAAATGGCCTGCTCTCTTTTTTTTAGCTTTTATTTTGTCTCTTTACAGGTTTTGGTAATGTAATGGACCAAATTCCACTGCAGGAAATGCTGCTACTAATTTCCCAATAACTTTTGCTACTTCCCGGATGGAGGGATAAGGTTTGTGCATAAGACCCCTGCAGGTCATTATAATATCATCAATCTTATCTGTTGGCAAAGTTACTAACATAGTAACTGAGTTGATCACAAACCCCAAATAGTTAATTGACTGTGTTGGCTGCAGCTGGGATTTAATTGGATGAATCAAGAACCCTAATTTCTCAAATAAGGTTTTAGTTGCTGAAACTGATTTTTCAGCTGATTCCTGATTACAATTGATGATTAAAATGTCATCCAGATAAGCCATAATGATGTGCTTTTGTGCTCTTAATTGTGCTAAAGCTGGTTTCAACAGCTTTGTAAAGAGCCTGGAGCTGAACTTAACCCATTTGGTAAAGCTTTAAATTGCCACAGCTGTCCCAGCCAATTAAATTTTAAATATCTTCGAAAAAATTGGTGTATCGGTACTGAATGGTACGCGTCCTTTAAATCAATTGTGGCCATATAACAACCTGCTGACATCAAATGTCTTGTAGTATTGAATGTTTCCATCTTAAAATGTTTATACTCGACAAATGTATTAAAGTTTGTAAGGTCCAGAATAATTCTGCAACCACCATCTTTTTTACTTCTTGGAAATATATTTGACACAAATTGATGTTCATGTTCAACAGTTTTTTCAATAACACCTTTTTTAAACAATTTGTCAATTTCCACATTAATCTCTGCCTCTTCAATTGCAGAAAACATGAAACCATAAGCAGGTTTATTTTGTACCGGAGAGTTAACACCTTCTTTAAATGTTATAATAGCTCCTGAAACTGTTTGTAAAATAAACCGATCAGATGTGATGGCAAGCCACTCATCATAAAACATTTGTAATCTCCCTCCAACTGGAGATTCGTCCACAGTTTCTTTAGGAATTGAATAAATTTTTTGTACCTCTCCATATGAACGTGGCGGTCTCCTTCTCCCCGTATACGGGTGAACATTAGGCTGTGTTGGATGGTAATATTTTCTTATCATATTCTTGCCTCTGTTTCCGAAATCAAATCCCCTTCTTGACGAAAAATACCTTTTTTGTCCAAAAACGAAAGGTCTCATGTGGCTAATAGATTTAGCCTCTTCATCCATTTCTCTTATTTGTTTAGGCAGGTTCTCTCCAAACAGATAACCAGGAGCTTGAACACCACTTGATCGACACAGACCTGCAAATCTTGGATGAAATATGGGCCGAATCGCAATTTTCCTCATACAATTAATTTCATAGAAGGAATTGCACAATAAGCCCAAAGTATCTTTTTGGGATTTTAACCATTTCCGACCCTTCCATTTGCCTTCCATAGGCAGTAATGGCAGCTGAAATCAGTTTGAGGATTCTTTGAAATCTTATTTCTTGTCCACTCATGCCTGGAGACATAGGCGTCCATATAGACGGATTAACCGTAGGTACCTTCAATGAGGTGCAATTATCCGGTGTTTTATATAATTCTGCTGTTTCAACCATCACAGAATCTTGAAGTTGGTGAGATACCATATAGTTAATATTGGCAGCTAGGTTTTCTTCCATAGCCTCACCACTTCCTTCCGGTATAGCAAATTCTTTTGCCACATCAGGCACATCTGGTCTTTTCTTTTTTATTCGTGGTGTGCACTCATAATCCACATCACCACTTGCAGGGTCTGACCTTTGCAGCCCTGATACACTTGGAATTATATCCAATGAGACTTCCTCCGCCCTTAATCCTGGGTCTGGAGTTTCAAATTCCCAATTTGGCACATAGCCATATTCTGGATATTCAAACCTCTCAGGGTCATTTTGGGAAACTTCTGGGTACTGTGACCCTTGTCTCATTATATTCTGGAGTACTTTCTCCATATGGACACATGATGTACTGCTATGTATTAGGTATATCCATACTAATATGCAGGCAAACAAGATTTGTCTAACATGACATCATGTTCGACACCAAGGGGCTGTTCCTGTGCTATGCTGATCTATGATCTATGCGGACAACTCCCTTTGTTCTCCCCCAATGCTGATTAAAACACATTTGTTTACTCCCATTTTCAGTTCATTAACCTGACACATTAACTCTTTCTCTCTCCACAAATGCTGTGTGACCAGCTGGGTATATTCAGCAATTTCTATTTTTATCACTTCCCTAAAATCTGTTGCAACTTTTCTTCAAATTTGATTCTCATTCACCTTCGCATCATTTCAAGGTTTATCACATACAACCAGCAGGGTAAAAATTCTTCCATTATTCCTTAATTCTTACCCATACATTTGGTCTTAAACTCTCAAATAATTCATCCCTTCTGTTACTGCTTTACTCTGCCACCTCCTTCTTCCACACCTCAACCCTACCTTTCCAGAATCTGTTACACCTAATAACATTGAGTGCTTATTTCCAATTTTGTTTTTAGCTACAACTCCATTTTTTCATGTACTGTATATATTGACCCCTTTATGTTTGACAAATCTGACTCGCATACAGTCCAAACTAAGGATCTGAAAGTTTGAGGTCCAATCTTTTGTGATGGAAAAATGGTGGTATGATGCATATCCCTTTGTTATGGGACAAACTTCTGCCCACAAGTCCACAAGTGCACATTATTTTAAATTATTGGAAGGCCTGTGACCATGCATACCTGGTCTATCTTGCATTCACCCAGTGTGACTGTGGCAGTGTGTGGTTCCTTCATATAACAATAGGTCATTAGATTACCACATCCAAAACTGGATGTGGTAATTTAAATAATAGCAGTAGGCCCCTGCCATCTGTACATGTGCAAGAGTGGAATGATCTCCAATAGATGTATAAAGAATTGGAGTTGCATGTTTATAAAGGAATCTGGAAATATGAACAAGCAAAGGAGAAATGCTTTTATTTAATTTGTTGAAGGAAATAAATGGCCTGTAATTTATCCTGTGCCAGTAAACCTTTTGTGATCTTTTGAATAATTTATTTAACCTTGCAGATATGATTGCCCCTGCTGAGCTGATGGTATAGAGCCTGATAATCTGGTAGTTCTCAAATCCGGCCATGTCCTGAATGTGGATAGAAAAGATTCCTTCTGTTTAGAAATTTGGTGGGATTTTAGGAAGGGAAAGTACATTATAGATTTAGATTGAATCAAATTTGCAAAGTGTCTTGCTTTCTATCGGAATTGCTAATTTAAAATGTGTACATTGTTCTTAATAAAAATGTCGTGCCTAAAACTGTGCTCTTTTCTCTCTGCAATGACTTTGGGGCTTTCATTTCCGAGCTATCTCATGGCATCAACGTAAAATTTAGCTTGAAAGGAAACAGTGCAAAAGTGCTTGTAAACATAACACCTGTCTTTAAAAAGGGAATGGAACTAAGGCCTGGAATTACAGCCAAAATAGGAGAGACACTAATATCTTGGCATAAGATTAGAAAATGTGAAAATGAGAGGTGAAAAATATAATAATAATAATAGAATGATGGTTTTAAAAACATAACTAACTTCAATGAATTGTTTGGAGAAATAATGGTAGGAGTCAGTAAGTGGGTATGAAGTGCATGAACTTTCAGATACTCTTTAATAGACAATGCCCACAGTTTATGGAGTTAGTAACCAGGTGCAAGAAAAGTGAAATCTGATTACAAAACATAAAATAGAAGGCATGAGCTAAGGAAAATGTCTAAATTAGCAATGTAGAAACCACCGCGCTCAGAAATTAGAGATCAAAGCAATAATGTGGAAAACACTGCCAAATTACAAGATTTTAATGAGCTTTGAAAAGGTGAATAGAAATAGCAAAATTAATCCAATGCTAAGAAATGTGAGGAATCTATTATTGATAGACCAAAGATGCTGCCTGTCCCGCTGAGTTACTCCAGCATTGTGTGTCTACCTTCGAACTAACAACGGTACTCATTTCCTTATGGATGAAAGACAAAGTGAGTTGGATGGAAAAAGAGATACAGAAATACAGATATGGTAAAAGCAGCAAAACATATTGCCAAGGCCATAAAGAACACAAATAACGGGGTTCATTTTTGAAAGAAGCTAAAAGTATGAAGCTAGTTTGACCACAATACGCGAGTTCAGTATTTCGATGAACACAAGGAATAATGGGATTTGACAAAGGTCATTCGGGATTTTAAAAAAAGCAAACACAGCGCTGTATAAACTGTGTATAAATTGTTAACTATTCTACCAATGAATTAATCTAGAATTCTGTCTTGTTCTGCTGTTCACACACTACTTGCACAGTCCCAGTTCTAGTTCAGTTCATTAATCAGTAATTATGAGATATTACAAAAGTTAAAGAATTTATTATTTTCACTTTTAATCCTTAATGTGTTTGCTACTGAAATAACAAAATGTTACATATTTGAAATTTTTTCTTATCTTTATTCATAATTTATGTGTAAAAATATATTTAATCTGAGGCAGGCAGCTACTGTAGCAGTGTGATGTGGGCTGATGCTTTACCTACAGGCAGCATGAATGTACCGTTAAGGCAAAGATTAATCTCCGAGAAAAACTGAGTAAAGGGTTGGCCCTGTGAAGGAGCCGCCAATCTGATATAAGACATTTAACTGTGAAATGCCTGCCCTTTAGTATTGGATAGATTGGGTGGAGGGTCTTTGCTGTTCCAAGTTTGTGGTGGGTGCGGTGCGGTTCCCCAGCTATCTCGCCCAGTGCACGTTGACCAGCACAGTTCACCAGCCCTTGTTAGCAGAGGCTCTTTGTGCAGGTGTTACCCGAAGCCCAAAGGTTTTGTGGAGGTTCTGCGTTAGGATCGGGCACGCAGCGAGCTAGTGAGAGGGCTGTCAGATCAGGGCAGTCATGGGTAGCACAGCGGTTGAGTTGCTGCCTTAGAGCAAATGCAACGCAGGTGACCAGGTTTCGATCCCAATTACAGGTGCTGTTTATATGACGTTTGTACGTTATCTCCGCCGTGACCTGCGTGGGGTTTTCTCTGAGATCTTCGGTTTCCTACTGCATTCCAAAGACGTACAGGTATGTAGGTTAATTGGCTTGGTATAAATGTAAAAATTGTCCCTAGTGGGTGTAGGATAGTGTTAATGCATGGGGAGCGCTGGTCGGTGCGGACCTGGTGGGCCGAAGGGCCTGTTTCCGTGCTGTATTTCTAAAAAAAAAATCAGATCAGCCCAGGTTGCCGAGTGGCTGAAGGGCGGAGTTTAATGGGTCGTTATTAAACTGTTCTGTCCGTGTAGCATCGCCAGCCCTCTCTCTCCCAGATCGCCCGCCCCAACTGTCGACAAAGTCTGACTGAGAAAATGCTCCCACTCGTATTATGGGTTGGCTCCACGTTTGCCCACTCGCTGGGGTGGGCGGCGCCTCCTTCAAAGAGTGCGAGAACAGATCCCGTCAACTGGGGAGCTGCGACCCACTCCTGAGTGAAGCCTCTAGTTTGGCTGCGGTTGAAATGGCTGCATATTCTCATCATTATCACCGCCCGGTCACCCGGACCCGGCTCCCAACTGTGTGCCCTGACAGACTGGAACCAATCTCAGAGGTTAAAAAGACAGCATCTTTATCAATGCCAATCCACATCGAAAGTTTAACCAGACTGTTCAAATCCAATCTGAACTTTCCAACCTACCCCCCACACAGCACATCCTCTTCATTCCCTTCAATCCAGGAAGGTGGTTTAGATAGGAATGTAAGGACTGTCTCAAATTGGTCCTTTGACCACTCAACTTGTAATTCGTGTCAATCAATATCTAATTTGAATGGCTGTGACTCAGGTTAATGCCAGGGATTTGATAACTGACAGACATTCTTGCGTTTTCAACGCTGGTAGTGTATTGAGCCAATAATTTAAATAGATACATTTGTGGATTTGTGCAGCCTGCAGTACGCTGTGCCCTACTGTTGACATATTTGACGGATACATTTATTTATAAATCTCATTGAAATGAATACGCAGGTCCGTACACATTCAGCTGGCGAGAATGTTTATCCCGAATGACCCATGACCTAGGCATGCACAGTTGAAATACCGAACAAGCTTGTTGAAACGGTGTTTCGACTCTGCTGACAAAGATACCGAAGCACTAAACAAAGCACAAAAAAGGTTTACAACTATATTCCCAGAAATCAGGTGATATTACCAACAGGAGAGTTTGAAAGGGTTGCGTCTCACCGTTCTGGAAAATAAAATGATTTCTATAGGATTTTGATCGTGTACTCTATCACTGGACCTTACTTTTCCCACTTTTAAAAAAATATCATGTCTCTCACTGAAATCCTGGATTTTTTTTTGCTACAGCTAGGTATGTTACAAAACGTACCTTTAGCGGTGCTGCAGTTCTGCCGCTGGTCGTGTGCGCGACTTTGGCGCTTTTAAGGGGGGGGGGACGGGGTTAAAATGCGGTTTTTCCTTGCCATCCGGAATAATATTTTGTCAGAGTGCGATCTATTTCTGGAGGTTCGTTCCGACTGCCGGTAAGTTCTTTTTTTTTTTAAATCGCCCGACTATTTCTGCGCTGCAGTAAAATAAAAATTAGCTCTTAATGCCGTGAACGCCGACAACGGGGACGGATTTTACGTAGGGGACAGGTAAGTGAAAGCTGTTTATTTTTACATATACACTTGCTTGTTTAGGGGACTTTAATCAATATTTCATGTTGCGAAACGGTGATTTATTCCCCATACGAACCGGCAGAATTTTTCCTGCCGACATGGGGTTTAAATTCACCGCAACCGCAACGTTCCAATCCATCGCGTTCCAGAAAATCCCACTCGCAAGCTGATTTAAATGCCCATTAATTTACAAGCATTAAACACAAAATTCCTTTAATTTGGCCTATAAATTAATGACAATTAGATTTAAAAATCATGTTATATTGTGAATTCTTGTGTGAATGTTAGGCTTTAACAAAAATGTTAATATTTTCTTAAGAAATGGATAGATGTTTAGATCTAGTAATTGAATTTTGTAATTAGCTACAATTGTGTAACTAACTAATTATATGCTTTAATTTCAGGTCATCCAGGTAAGATTGTTTCATATTAGTTTCAGAATGCTTCAATCTATAATAACTGACATTTTCTTTCAGTTCTCTTAATTTTTAAGAAAGTTATGGGCTTTTGACTGTCCTAGATCACAACTTTTGTGTTAAATCAATGGAAAGGCAATGGGGAACAAGATGCTAATTTCCGAGTATGAAAATGGCCATAACTTTTTTTATACTGAAGATATGAAAGTGAATTAGGTGTCAAATTAAACTTCTTTGTATGCTTTATCTGATGGGATAAATTGCAGACTTGATTTTTAAAATCTCAAAATTCTGTAACATTGCTACTACAGCTGCACTATTTAACTCACCCTCACCCTCACCCTCTTCTCACTAATTTGTGCAGCATTTTCAACGACATTTTTGTGCTGCTTCAGGACTCCAGGAAATCCCTTCTATGACTTATGAGGACCATTTCCCTCATTATTAACGTTGTCAGTTGTTCTCCTGTGATGCTTCGGCTGAGCATGCTCCACAAAACTGGAGCTGGAGGTGAGAACTGAAGGCAAGGCAGACGTGCTCTCATACTCCAGAAAGAATGGGCTCCTGCCTGTTGACCCTCATCCCCAAGTGTTTAGAGGGAGATGCGCTCCTGTCTCTGGTTCTTCTGGGATCAGTGTCCAGCGGCTAGAGGATTTTTTGCTTCGACAATGACAGAGAACTTTGACTTTCTGCAGCTTGAGCTCTAGTTCTATTTGTGGAGGTTGAGGCCAATGTCACACTGAGAGCTTAGTTCCACCGTGGAACAGAGGGATCAGACATGCATCGGATCCAGACCGCACAATGCCCACGGTGATCTTTCAGATCACAGTAGTCTACTCCCTAGTGGCGCAAACACGCTACCAGTTGGCTTCACGCTGCTGCCGAAAATTGACACACTACTCCCCAGCAACAGTGAGCAGAGCTGGAATTTGAGTAGGAAAGAGTCCTTTGTGGGATGATGATTTTGGATAGCCACTGCTGTGACTCACCGGAAATAATACTGCTCTCAGAGAGTTGGTGAACCTCTCACTTCTGAGGTCGGAAGTTCTCACCTGCTTTAAGAGGGTATCAATAATACCGGTGCCCAAGAATAGTAAGATGACGTGCCTCAATAACTATCGACCAGTGGCACTAATGTCTGTGGTGATGAAGTGCTTTGAGAGGTTGGTTATGGTGCACATCAACTCCTACCTCGACAAGAACCTCGACCCACTATAGTTCACATACCGCCACAACGGGTCAATGGAGGAAGCAATTTCACTGGCTCTCCACTCCGCATTGGACCACTTGGACAATAAAAACACCTACGTCAGGCTGTTGTTTATAGACTACAGCTCGGCGTTTAATACCATCATCCCGTCCAAGCTGGTTCCCGAGCTCACGGAACTGGGTCTCTGCGCATCCCTCTGCAATTGGATCCTCGACTTCCTCATCCACAGACCACAGTCTGTTCGAATTGCCGGAAACATTTCATCCTCAGTAACAATTAGTACGGGAGCACCTCCAGGCTGCGTGCTCAGCCCCCTCCTTTACACACTCTATACCCATAACTGCGTAGCCAGACATAGTGCGAACTCCATCATCAAGTTCACCGATGACACCACTGTTTCTTGGGCGAATCACATGGGATGAGTCAGAGTATAGAAGTGAGATCGACCGCCTAACAAAATGGTGCCGGCATAACAAACTGGCTCTCAACATCAGTAAGATCAAGGAACTGATTGTGGACTTTGGTAGGGGAAGGATGAGGACCCACAATCCTGTTCACATCAATGTGACGATGGTGGAGAGGGTAAAAAACTTAAAATTCCTGGGCGTGCAAATTTCCTGGACTCAGCACACCGATGCAATTATAAAGAAGGTACATCAGCGACTACTTCCTGAGAAGATTACGGTGATTCAGCATGTCAAAGAGGATTCTCCTAAACTTCTACAGGTGCACGGTAGAGAGCGTTCTGACTGGTTGCATCGTGGCCTGGTTCAGCAACTTGAACGTCCAGAAGCGGAAAAGACTGCAAAAAGTTGTGACCACTGCCCAGTCCATCACCGGCTTTGACATCCCCACAGTCGAAGGGATCTATCGTAGTCATTGCCTCAAAAAGGCAGCCAAAATTATCAAAGACCCACACTGTCTGAAGAAGGGTTTTGTCCCGAAACGTTGTCTATTTCCTTCGCTCCATAGATGCTGCCGCACCCGCTGAGTTTCTCCAGCACCTTTGTCTACCCACACCATCCTGTAACACACTCATTTCACCATTGCCATCAGGAAGATGGTACAGAAGCCTGAAAACTGTAACGTCCAGGTTCAGGAACAGCTTCTTCCCTCCAGACATCAGGCTATTAAACACAGCACCGAATAAGCTCTGAGCTCTGAACTGCAAAAGACTATATTATTATTGCACTATATTTGATATTTATTGAACTTTTTTTTTTCTCTTTCCCCATTATGTACAATGTTTACATATTCACATATGCGGTTGTGCTGCAGCAAGTAAGAATTTCATTGTCCCATCCGGGCCATATGACAATAATACACTCTTGACTTGGTGAAACGAGCATATCTCCTTCTAAACACTTGGGGATGGGGTCAAGAGGCACAAGCCCATCTCATCAGCCACACACCACCTGAGTTTCAACACCCTCTGACACTAAGGTATCCATCCAGATGAAAAGGATCTGCAGGGCCTGTGGAAGATGAGATGAATCCCACCTTTCCAGCCCTCTTTTGCATGTTGTCAGACAGCCAGGAAAACCCACAAAAATTCCACATGTATCCAAGGCCATTTTTCCATTAAGTTTCCCTGTTTTAATCCTCATCTATTTTCTTTGGAATAGAACTGATGTGCAACCTCTAGCTGTGGGAACTGAGATATTAATTTTCCTATCCCTCAGCCTTAAGAATAAGGGGTATTTAGGACTGAGATGAGGAAAAACTTTTCACCCAGTGAGTTGTGAATCTGTGGAATTCTCTGCTACAGAAGACAATGGAGGCCAATTCACTGGATGTTTTCAAGTGAGAGTTAGATTTAGCTCTTAGGGCTATAGGAATCAAGCGATATGGGGGAAAAGCAGGAACGATTTTAGATGGTCAGCCATGATCATATTGAATGGTAGTGCTGGCTTGAAGAGCTGAATGGCCTACTCCTGCACCTATTTTTCTATTATTTGGTGGAGTGCATCCCAGGCCTATATGGCATACTGAGTGAATGTTTTTTTTGTTTCTCTTGTGACTACAATAAAAGGGCCACAATACTGTAGATAGACACAAAAAGCTGGAGTAACTCAGCAGGACAGGCAGCATCTCTGGAGAGAAGGAATGGGTGAGTCTCGGCCCAAAACGTCACCCATTTCTTTGCTCCAGAGATACTGCCTGTCCCGCTGAGTTACTCCAGCTTTTAGTGTCCATTTTCGGTTTAAACCAGCATCTGCAGTTCCTTCCTACAAAAGATCTCCACACTGGCGTGTGCAAACTTGCAAAAACTTGAAGAAACTTGAACAATCGCCTCATCCATGGCCTCCTTGCCTTGCCTCCTTGCCTTGCCTCCTTGTCAAGGTGATGATCGAGGTAGCCCCAATGATTATAAGGAGGAAGGACTTCCTTCTGCAGCCTGGTCAGTCTTTGTAATTTCCACCTCACCGGGACAGATGGCTTTTATTGGTAATCTTATCCTGCACAGGGGTAAAGTTCATTTTGAAATGCTACAGTGGCACGAATCATGTGGCACGGATTACTTTCCCTCGATTAAACAGGCGATATCACAGAATATTTCTCTTGCACTGCTCCCAAGTCTGGCTTGGATTGATCTCTCTTCCCTTTTTGCCACCCTTTCCTTATTTGGACTAAGTACATCTGCCGAGGGGCCCAGTGTGGCCTCTCAACCTTGTCTACGTGAATCTGTAGGCTTACTGAAGTGGGAGGCACACTCCACTTCCCAACCTTGCAGCCATTTGATCTCCGTGCATCATGGATACTTACAGCAGTGCTGCCTTTCCTTTCAAAGGCTGGAAGATCAATTTCAATTAGCAGATGGAAGGATTGGAGCACTAATGATTATAGGCCATGCATTTAGATGGAAAATAAAACACAGTACACTCAAAGCGTATAGAGCCATTTCCACTACAACCCTGATGAAATACCACCTCTCACTGCGCAGAATTTAAAGCCAGGGTTAATCATGCTCTTCTTACCCAACACACCTGTTGAGATCAAATTTCTACACTTTCAACTCTTATGCAAGAATTCAATAGGGAAAATGTGGAGAAAGTATTTCCCCTTGTCTGAGGGAAACTAAGCTAGCCAGTGACACGTCACACAAAAAAAATAGGAAGCACTTTTACAGAGGTGCCGGTAACAATGTGGATTTTACTGCAGATACAAGGAACTGCAGATGTTGCTTTACAAAAAAAGGCACAAAGTGCTGGAGTAATTTCCCTCCTCCCCTCTTTTCCCCTCCTTCCTGGGGATATGCACCCATTTCTCCCACAATCCTATTCCCTTACCCCTCACCCCGTCCCCTTCCACCTAGATCATTTCCTCTGACTTTGCATTTCACTACTTTTCTCTCCTTATCTTCATGTCTTTTATCTTCTTTTAATCTCTGGTCCATGTCCACCCATCTGCCAATCAACCCCCTTCCCATCTGTATCACTATCGAAAGTTGCACCAGGATCCTGATGAGCTGGGCTGAGATACAGATAAGTTTGAGGTGTTGTATTTTGGGAAGTCAAACCAAGGCAGAACTTTCAGATTGAATGGCAGGGCTCTGGGGAATGGTGTAGAGCAAAAGGATCTAGGAACGCAGGTACATAGTTCCTTAAAAGTGGCAACACCGGTAGATAGGGTGGTCTAGAAGGCTTTTGGCATATTAGCCTTCATCAGTCAGAGTAATGAGTACAGAAGTGAGGAAGTCATGTTACCATTGTACAAGACATTGGTGGGGCCACATTTGGAGTAGTGTGTTCAGTTTTAGTCACCCTGTTATAGGAAAGATGTTGTTAAGCTAGAAAGGGTGCAGAGAATATTTGCAAGGATGTGGTCAGGACTCGATGGCCTGAACTTTAGGGAGACGTTGAGCAGACCAGGACTTTATTCCTTGGACCACAGCAGGATGAGGGGTGAAGTTATAGAGGTGTATCGTAAGGGGATTATGATGTCCAGAGGTGTATCACAAGGGGATTTCCCAGAGTAGGGGAATCAAGAACCGGAGGACATAGGCTTAATGTGAGGTTAAGAACCCGAACAGGCAACATTTTTACACAAAGGGTGGTGGGTATATGGAATGAGCTGCCAGAGGAGGTAGTTGAGATGCGTACTATCACAATGTTTAAAAGACATTTGGACAGGTACATGGATAGGATATGTTTAGAAGGATATGGGTCAAATCCAGGCAGGTGGGACTAGTATAGATGGGATATCTTGGTTGGCATGGGTAAGTTGGGCTGAAAGGCCTGTTTCCATGCTGTATGACTCTATGACTTGCCGGGCCTTGTCCTGCCCCCACCTCTTTTCTCAGCTATCTACAATCAGTTGGAAGACCGGACATAGTGCTTAGCCACGTCTTCCAGAGATGTTGCTTAACCCATTGAGTCACTCTGTGCCCTTTATTGGATCTTACTGCCTATTTGAGTTATTGCAATGAATATAAATGCATTTCTAGGGAGGTTTGATGCATTCTGAGAAGATGAAATAATGACTACAGGTCAAGGTGGGAAGAGAAACTGAGAATGAATGAAATAGAAATTGCAGCTGTTTCTGCTTGCAGATTTAATGTTATATGGAAAAGAAAATCACAATATGAGTAACTGATCCAATATCCTTTAAGAGTCTATATAATTAAAAGTCTCATATTGACCACTTCCTGTTTGCACTGTGCTTTGATTTTGGAAGAAACTCTACCACATATGGCTGTGATTTTTTGGCCATGTTACTCAGAGTCCTCCTCCGCTGAGCAGGCCCCGAGGATGTTTCCCATCGATGAAAAATAAAAGACTTATTAGTGTGTAAAAAATCTTGAGATTCTCTCTCCTGTCAATCACCACCATGAAAGCCCTTTCCAGTGGGAGGGGGAGGGACTATAAAACCCGGAAGTGTGGCCGTGGCTCAGTCTGTCTGCAAGGTGGCGAGGGAGAGGTCACGACTGCCTGAGCTGGGAAACTACAGAACACTGTGAGTATGCAATGTACTTGAATAAATGATTTGTTAGTGGTTAATGAAAATGAAATGAGTTGTTTGGCCTGCCCTGTGCTTGAAAGTACAATGACAATGGAAATGAAGTGAGAATGCAATCAGCTGTTTGGCTTGAGCCTGCCCTGTGCTTGAAAATGCAATGACAATGGAAATGAGGTGAAAATGCAATCAGCTGTTTGGCTTGGGCCTGCCATGTGCTTGAAAGTGCAATGGCAATGGAAATGAAGTGAAAATGCAATCAGCTGTTTGGCTTGAGCCTGCCCTGTGCTTGAAAGTGCAATGGCAATGGAAGTGAAGTGAAAATGCAATGAGTTGTTTGGCTTGTGCCTGCCCTGTGCTTGAAAGTGCAATGGCAATGGAAATGAGGTGAAAATGCAATCAGCTGTTTGGCTTGGGCCTGCCCTGTGCTTGAAAGTGCAATGGCAATGGCAATGAAGTGAAAATGCAATCAGCTGTTTGGCTTGAGCCTGCCCTGTGCTTGAAAGTGCAATGGCAATGGAAGTGAAGTGAAAATGCAATGAGTTGTTTGGCTTGTGCCTGCCCTGTGCTTGAAAGTACAATGGCAATGGAAATTAAGTGAAAATGCAATCAGCTGTTTGGCTTGGCCTGCCCTATGCTTGAAACTGCAATGGCAATGGAAGTGAAATGAAAATGCAATGAGCTATTCGGCCTGCCCTGTGCTTGAAACTGCAATGCAATTGGAAATGAAATGAAATGAGTTGCTTGGGTTGCCTGAAACCACTAATTTCGACCCACAAGGCCCCTATTAGCTGAGAAACCAGTCCCTTTTGCCCAAAATGCCCGTATTAGCCCAGGAGGAGCATTTTGGCCCAAAAGGCCCGTGCCAGGCCAGGAAAAGTCCAGATGAAGTGCCTTTCACTGAGCTTTCACTCAGTTTTTTTTTTTAAAGAGCCCCTTCGGCCCATCAGCCCTGTACTAGCCCAGGAGTCCCTTCGGTCCATCAGTAAGTATACCCCCTGCAAGTATTAAACCTCACCCCAGTATTTTTCTCCCTCCCTTCATTTGTTCCCTCTGAGATCCAGGCCAGGATAAACTTTCCTCCTTCTTTGTTCTGATCTGCAGAAAAATATGAAAAAAGTCTAAAATTGATTCTCAACCCTCTACCCCTTCTCTCTCTCACACAGAGTCTCGCACCTGTTTATGGCAGAATTTCTGGCAGTTTCTGAGCTACCAGCCCACCAGGCCTGAGTGACTGAGCTGCCAGCCCACCAGGCCTGAGTAACTGAACTGCCAGCCCAAGAATCCATTCGGCCCACAATGTCCATACTAGCCCTCTGGAAATCAGTCCCTTCGGCCCACAACACCCATACTAGTGCTCCAGAAGCCCCCCCCCCTCCCCCACTGGCCAGCAATATTGGAATTGGTGAAGCGGTGGAATATTGCGTTGGGGGACCAGCCCTCCCCTGTGAACGGGTCCCACTTAGTCTAGTACTTTGTAAAATCAAATGACCTCTTATGTGTTCTGCTGTTAATATGGGGTCGATAAGGGTGACAGAGTGCCCAGTCCTTTGTAGAATGAACCTCTCTCATGTGTACATATCTGCTAGGGTTATTGCCATTTTGACCTTTGCAGAAGTAATATTTATCATATGCTAAATCAAACCAGAGAAAATAAAAAGTAACAAGTTACTTTGATCCTGCTGCATTTCCCGATGAGTTATTTCAAAGTAATTCAAAATAAGGTTATTAATCAGAATGACCAAAAAGAGAAAATTAAATTTAAAGTTAAAAAATTCCCAGAAGAGCAAAATTTAACAACATCTTAAACACCTAAATACCAAAGGATCTCGTTTTTCAAGTGCAGCCCCAGAAAATAGATACGAAGGAAGAATTGTTCTCTTCCATTTTGCTTGTATAGCTAAAGGCCGCCTATAAAAGTCAGCAATAATGGATGGAGTTTAAGTACAAGGTTTCCTGGGTTGGGACAATCTATTTTGAGGTTACAGCCAGACAGCCATAGTGTACTCTCTTCATTGAAGGAAGTCTAGACAGTTGTGACCTGCAGAAATGAGTCTTTAGGGAGAGAGGCCAGATGATACTGAATGGATAAAGAAAAGCTTCTGGGAATTGTTAAAATGAAATCCAGATTGCCCAGAGTACGTCAGTATTTTTCTTTAAGTTGTCGATGAATCAAACAAATTACTTGGAAATGGAGTGGGCAGAAACAATGCTGGAATAAACAGATAAAACATAAAGCAAAGGGGAAAAAATTGTGTAAAGTGCTTCCTGACTGTGCCCAACATAGCTCACTGATACAAAGTTAAAAAATAAAAATCTCCTGGGGAAAAAAAAAACTTCAAAGGCATCATTGTACCTTTACAAATATTACATGTTTACTCACTGTTATATTCTTGGTCTGTTTAACTAAAACTTTTTATTCCTCGGAGAATAAAATGAAGACTAAAAATGAAGGAGAATAAAATGACACTAGCATTTACTAACTCATAGATAAAGTCATAGAGTCATACAGCATGAAAACAGGCCCTTCGACCCAACACGTCTATGCCAACCAAGATGCCCCATTTAAGTGTCCCATTTGTCCACATTTGTCCCATATACATCTAAACAATAGACAATAGACAAAAGGTGCAGGAGTAGGCCATTCGGCCCTTCGAGCCAGCACCACCATTCACTGTGATCATGGCGGATCATCCACAATCAGTACCTCGTTCCTGCCTTCTCACCATGTCCCCCGACTCCATTATCTTTTAAAGCTCTATCTAACTCTGTCTTGAAAGCATCCAGAGAATTGGCCTCCACTGCTTTCTGAGGCAGAGAATTCCACAGATTCACTAGTCTCTGGGTGAAAAAATATTTCCTCATCTCCGTTCTAAATGGCCTACCCCTTATTCTTAAACTGTGGCCCCTGGTTCTGCACTCCCCCAACATCAGGAACATGTTTCCTGCCTCTAGCATGTCCAAACCCTTAATAATCTTATGTTTCAATAAGATTCCGTCTCATCCTTCTAAATTCCAGTGTATACAGGCCCAGCCGCTCTATTCTACACCATCCCAGGAATTAACCTTGTGAACCTACGCTGCATTCCCTCAATAGCAAGAATGTCCTTCCTCAAATTAGAGGACCAAAACTACACACAATACTCCAGGTATGGTCTCACTACAGCCCTGTACAACTGCAGAAGGTCCTCTTTGCTCTTATACTCGACTCCTCTTGTTATGAAGGCCAATGTTATAAACCTTTCCTATCCATACTCTGACAGCTCATTCCGTATACCCATCACACTCTGAGTGAAAGAAAATGCTCCTTAGGTTCTTATTACCCCTATCCAACTTATATCCTCTGATTTTCGATTCCCCTACACTGGGTAAAAGACTGTACATTCACCCTATCTATCCCTCTCATGATTTTATACACTCATTACATGAATTCATCAATGTGATCTTTCATAGCAAACATATGCTTTGTGCAACTTCCTTCTGCGGTTCCCACCATCACAGTATCAAATCCTCATGTAAATTAATCTACCACACTTGCTATAAAGACATGGCTGAGGACCCTGGATAAGGAAAAGGTTTCAGGATGAGATGACATTGCAGACAAAGAGCTGAAGATGTACCCTGGAAATAACCGCACATTTCCCACTACTAAACACCCAACAATGAGAGAATTGCGTGCTGGCTCCTATCCATATTAAGGAGGAGATTTCTGACGAGCTTTCACCCAATCTACCCAACCTACCCTCAAGTAAGGTGATGGGTGTCTTCAGCAATGCATCAATTGTGCATCCATGCATAAGTGGCAGAAGGGGGTTGAAGATTGCAACCTTCACGTGGTCCGCCCTGTTTCGACTAATGCAATCAACTCGACGTGCACAAACGGAAGATCAAATAGAAGTTGTCCAACAACTTTAGGCTGTGCACGCCACACGAAAGAAGAAGAAGTGGCAGAAGAACCATCCTGTAGCCACCTCCTGCCCACCTGCCGATGAGCATGCAGTTCCAACATTGGCCTCATTAGGCACATCAAAACCCAGAAAACAGGAGTGGAAGCAGGTGATCATCGACCTAGAGGAACCGCATAAGACTCACTAGCAGGGGTCGTAGCTCACACGGAGGAAGATGGTTGTGTTTGCTGGAGACCAAGCGTCTTAGCCTTAGGGTGTTGCTGAGGTAATTTCCCAGGGCAGATCCATAGTAGGACGATCTGAACAACATACATCCATAGACATGTTACATTGGTTCCACACATGTGAGATCAAGGGCAGTACCTTATTATTGACATTCTGGGGAGGCACCGTTGACCAGACATTTACCTGAAATAGCCACAGAGATACCTCATTTACAGAGGAAGTCAGAAGCTGGCCATCCTCATGACTTGACTCCCCAAAGACTTTCTACCATCTCAAATCATAAATCCGGAATGTAATAATATACACAGAAACAAGGAACTGTAGATACTGTTTGTCAAAAAAAAAAAACACAGAGTGCTGAAGTGAATCGGCAGGTCTGGCAGCATCTCTGGAGATCATGGATAGAGAAGTTTTGGGTCAAAATCCTTTTTCACACTATATTCAGTAATATAAGGCTCCTCCTTTGGCTGGATGAGTGCAGCTCCAGCAATAGTCCAGAGGCTCAACACGATCAGGACGGAGCAGCCCACTTAATTGGTACCCCGATCAATATTCATTTGCCCACCTCTGGTATATAGCAATTTCTGAAGCAATTGACTCATCTCCAATTCACCAAACATTTTCCACCACCTACAAGACAGAATCCAGGAACACTTTCAACATGCCTGGATAAATGCAGCGTTAGCATTCGATACGTTTAACCCATTCCTGGACATAGACAGTAGAACACTTCAGCACAGGAACGGCCCACAATGACAGTGCAAATATGATGCCACGTTAGACTAATCTGATCCATACCCCTCCATTCCCTGCATATCCATGCCCCTATCTAAAAGACACGTAAATCCCATTATTGCATCTGCCTCAACCATCACCCAGACAGGGTGTTCCAGGCACCCACCACTCTCCGTGTAAGAAACGTACTCTGCACATCCCCTTTTAAAAGTTCCTCTCTGCCCTTAAAGTTATACTCTCTAGTCTTTGACATATCCACCCTGGGAAAAAATATTCTGACAGACTACCCTATCTACCCTATATATGTCTCTGATAATTTTATATATACTTCTATTAGGTCTCCAGACAATGCATCAGAGAAAACAAGTCAATTTTGTCCAATCACTTCTGTACCCTCTTCAAAGCCTTCACATCCTTCTGGCACTGAGGCAACGAGAACTGTACACAGTATCCCGAGTGTGGCCTCGCGGCAGCGGCCTCTACAGTCCGTCTGTCTTTTTTCTAATTTTTGTCCTGTTGAGCGTATAGTTTGGTTGTAGTTTATATATTGTTTCTTAGCTGTGTATATGTGGGGGGAGAGGGGGGAGGGGACTTTTAAATCTCTTTCCTGTATTTGCCATCGCCCGCCGGGGGCTTTAACATCGGGAGAAGAATGGAAAACAGGGGAGAGACAATGACTTTGCCTTCACTGTGACAGCGAGGAGGAGATTCTCTGTGATGGATGTTTGTGTAAACTGTGTTAATTGTGTGTCTTGGTTTCTTGCTGTATGACTGCAGAAACCAAATTTTGTTTGAACTTCATTTGAGGTTCAAATGACAATAAACAGTATTGTATTGTAATCAAAGTTTTATAAAACTGCACCATGACTCCCTAACTCATAGTCAACCGATGAAAGTAAGCATACCATATGCCGGTTGGGCATTGTGTATAAGAGTTAGGAAGTCATGTTGAAGGTTTATAAAACTTTGGTTAAGCTGCACTTGGAAGAACGGTCAACGTTTTGGATTGGAACCCTTCATCACCAGCCCTACAACTGTTTGGTTTAATCCCGTTTACATCATCAGCCATCACTGTGACTCTAATCTATGGACTGTTATGCAGTTATGATAAGCACACTACAAGTAAGTTATCTGACATCAAGATATTCTCTCACGTGTATAGTTTTAATAAAAGATACATGGGAGACAAAACAGGTTTAAATTCTATGAAACTCACAGGCAATCCCCTCTCCCATCAGGCAAAAGGTATAGAAGTGTGAAAACGCACACCATCAGATTCAGGGACAGTTTCTTCCCACCTGTTGTCAGGCAACTGAATCATCCTACCACAACCAGAGAGCAGTGATGAACTACTATCTCTCGTGTCTGAAGAAGGGTCTCGACCCGAAACGTCGCCTATCTCCTTCGCTCCTTAGATGCTGCTGCACCCGCTGAGTTTCTCCAGCATTTTGTGTAACCCTCGATTCTCCAGCATCTGCAGTTTCTTCGTTAACAACTACTATCTCTCTCTTTGGTGACCCTTGGACTATCCTTGATCGGACCTTGCTGGCTTTAACTTGCTCTTAACGTTATTCCCTTATCATATGTACACTGTAAATGGCTCGATTGTAATCATGTATTGTCTTTCCGCTGACCGTTTAGCATGTAACAAAAGCTTTTGTCACGTACCTTGGTATACGTGACAATAAACTAAACTGAAACTAATTGTTATTTAAACATACATTCTTGCTTGTTTTAAAGTAGGAAACACTGAAGCAGTGTGAGGCTACTTGCTCAAGATTTTGGCAGAGTACATTCTTGAGTTTCCCTGTGATGGCAATATGAATCTGAAATCATGGTATATCTACAAATGCTTTCTGCAGTTTATGGTAAAACATGAAATTTAGTTACCATTTCATATAATGAGCAGTAAGAGCCAGAAGTCTAAAGCAATGAAGTAAATTTTGACAAATCAAAAAGCTGCAGAGGTGGGGAATCTGTAATTAGAACAGAAAATGCTGAAAGTGAGGAGAAACAGATTTAATATTTGTCAATGACCTTTCATTGAGTCATGGGATTAAAAGGCATATGGAGCACAGATATCAAATTGTTTAAGAGTGAGAAAACACACAATAGTGTATTCTTATTTTATTTTTTGTTCTCCATAGCTTCTACCTGGCATACAATATTTTACATTTGAAATAATTTTCAATCAGGCTGGATTGAAATGTACAAAAGATAGCCACAAAAAGCTGGAGTAGCTCAGCGGGACAGGCTGCATCTCTGGAGAGAAGGCAAGGGTGACGTTTCGGGTCAATCCCCTTCTTCAGACTATTTTCGGTTTCAACCTGCATCAGCAGTTCCTTCCTACACATTTCATTTGAAATATACAAAAGCTTCCCCTCTATGATTTAGGATTATGTAGAATTTTGCTAATTCTCCATCATGGCCTTCTTTACCTTTTATTTATTAACTGAGTCGTGTTCATCAGTTTGTTCTGTAAAAGAAATAATAACAAATTGTATTCATTCATTTATTTTTCATATCTCATGGTATTTGGAAGCATCTTGTAAAATGCTATCATAGATTGCTTGGAATAGGATAATATTAGTGGTGTTGGGTCTGCTCTGATTAAATTCTAAAGAATATCATTCCCAGATCCAAAGGTCATCTATTATCACCTTGCCAGTACAATCCTGAGAAGCAGGGTAATAAACAAAAGAATATAATTTGAGGCAATCCAGTTAATTATCTAAGCCTCCATTTATTTCATGTAGTCACCGATGGAATATCAATGACTATTTTGCTCCCACCAGATTCATGCAGCCAGCTTTGAAATGTTAATAAACATTCAAGTGGAGAAAAATGGGTCATGAATTTTACCTGCCCTGGTTGACGAGGAGGAATTAAAAAATGGAAATTAGGGATAAGTTGTAGAAGTTTGTGTGTCAGCTACTGTTGGTTACAAAAACATTGACCCAGAAAGAGAAAAGGGTAAAATTATTTGGTCAGGGTCATGGGGTCATCCATTAAATGACACCCGTGTATGCATGGACTTGGGCATGTGTAGGTGAGCGCGTGTGCGTATGTCTTGGAGAAAAGGAGAGAGGAAAAGGGAGAGAGGGGGAGGAGAGAGAGAGACAGAGGGGGAGGGGGGAGAGAGAGAGAGGGGGGGAGAGGAGAGGGGGGGGGGGGAGAGAGAGAGAGAGAGAGAGAGAGAGAGAGAGAGAGAGAGAGAGAGAGAGAGAGAGAGAGAGAGAGAGAGAGAGAGAGAGAGAGAGAGAGAGAGTGTGAGAGAGGTCCGTGCACGTGTGTCCCTGGAGCGGGAACATGCGGTGTCCACGGGGACTCTGGAGGCCTTCCGTGGGCGCTGGTCACCGCGTGGGGTTCAGAGTATTGTGAACAATGATTGTATTGTTGTACTATAATGTTTTTTATATAGTGCAATTTTTGATTATGGTTTGATGTGTTGTATTATATGATTGTGTCAAATAAAGTTTTTGAAACTAAAAAATAAAAAAAAGGGGTGTGAGAGAGAGGGAGAGAGAACGAGGGTGAGAGAGAGAACGAGAAGGAGAGAGAGGGTGGGAGAGAGAGAGATGGGGAGAGGGAGAGAGAGGGAGAGAGGGAGAGAGAGGGAGAGGGAGAGGGAGGGATAGAGATGGCGAGAGAGAGCGAGGGAGGGAAGGTGAGAGAGGGAGGGAGAGAGAGAGAAAGAGAGAGAGAGAGAGAGCAGGAGAGAGAGGGAGGGAGAGAGAGAGAGAGAAAGAGAGTGGGACAGAGAGGTAGAGAGAGGGAGAGTGGGGAGAGTGGGGGAGGGGAGGTAGACAAATTCTTGATTAGAACGGGTGTCCAGTGTTATGGGAGAAGGCAGGAAAATGGGATGAGGAGGCAGAGATCAGCCACGATTGAATGGCGGAATAGACTCGATGAGCCGAATGGCCTAATTCAACTCCTATGATTTGTGAACGTGAATTCCTCCTCCACCCCCTCCCCCACCTCAGATGCCGCTGAACCTGACGCATTGCTCCAGCAGACTGTTTTGTTCACTATGATTTGAAAGGCAGGCATACCCTTGTTGCATCAATAGTTGCTGCCATTGAGAACAATTATACATTCCTTCATATTTTACGTACAGGATGCACTCTTGTAAAATGGTCTCAATGACTAGGGTTTGTCAACCATTTCCTGTAAGAAATACTTAAGAAAACCAAGGTAATCAATCCTGACCCTTAAACAACTTTCATGGTACACATGTTCTAAATAGTAAACCTTCTTGAATTCCAAGTGGCACAGCGTAGGTGTTGCTGCCTTACAGTGCCAGAGACCCAGGTTCGATCCAGACAGGTGCTGTCTGTGTGGAGTTTGTACATTCTCCCCGTGATCTGTGTGGGTTTTCTCCAGGTGCTCCGGTTTCCTCCCACACTCCAAAGACGTGCAGGTTTGTAGGTTAATTTGCTTGGTCTAATTGTAAATTGTCCCTAGTGTGTGTCAGTTAATGTTAATGTGTGGGGATTGCTGGTCGGCATGGACTCGGTAGGCCGGAGGGCCTGTTTCTGCGCTGTATCTCTAAACTAAGTAAACTAAACAACATCAATGCCGTGGCCTATCTTGGTTTACTTGTTTTCAATATCAGAAACATTAATGGACTCTTCTCAACAACACAAGCATGATCTAACTGGGTTTCTGAATATTACAGTGTGCCATCACTGCAACTTTTCAGAACACAGGTTAATTCATCTGCAATATATCCTTCAGTGCTTTCATCTGCCCTTTCCATTGCATTGAGGATGTGACGAGTAAAATGGATGAAGGAGAGCCATTGGATGTAATGTATCTGGACTTGCAGAAAGCCTTTGATAAGGTCCCACAGGAGATTAGTGGGCAAAATTAGAGGACATGGTGTTGGAGTAGGGTATTTACATGGATGGAGAATTGGTTAGAAGACAGGAAACAAAGAGTTGGAATAAAGGGATCCCTGTCAGAATGGCAGGCAGTGGCGAGTGGAGTGCCGCAAGGCTCGGTGCTGGGGCCGCAACTATTTACAATATATATTAATGATTTAGATGGTGGAGTTAAAAGTAAAACTAGCAAATTTGCAGATGACACAAAGCTGGCTGGCAGTGTGAACTGCGAAGAGGATACTAGGAGGTTGCAGGGTGACTTGGACAGGTTGAGTGAGTGGGCAGATGCATGGCAGATGCAGTATAATGTGGATAAATGTGAGATAAATGTGGATAAATGTGAGAAAGGGAAGTGCAACGAGACCTGGGTGTCCTTGTACACTAGTCACTGAAAGTAAACATGCAGGTACAGCAGGCAGTGAAGAAAGGTAATGACATGTTGGCCTACATAGCGAGAGGATTTGAGTATAGGAGTAAAGACGTCCTTCTGCAGTTTTACAGGGCCCTGGTGAGACCACATCTGGAATATTATGTGCAGTTTTGGTCTCCTAATTTGAGGAAGGACATCCTTGCTATTGAGGGAGCGCAGTGTAGGTTCACGAGGTTAATCCCCGGGATGGTGGGACTGTCATATGAGGAAAGATTGGAAAGACTGGGCTTGTATTCACTGGAATTCAGATGTCAAACGAAATTTGTTAGCAGTCATAACATGAATTTAACATCCACCACAGTGAGTTCACCAAGCACCTCCTCACTGTGGTGGAAGGCAAAAGTCTTAAGTCTTTGTCATTTTCCCCTACTTGATCCCCCTCTGTATCAATCTTCGATGTCATACCAGGCCCGGCGGCCGAGCCTCCGAAGCCAGGCCGCCACCACAGCTGTCCCAGTCAGGAAGCCGAGCTGATATCTTATAGAAACATGTAAAATTATAAAAGGACTGGACAAGCTAGATGCAGGAAAAATGTTCCCAATGTTGGGGGAGTCCAGAACCAGGGGCCACAGTCTACAAATAAAGGGGAGGCCATTTAAAACTGAGATGAGAAAAAACCTTTTCACCTAGAGAGTTGTGAATTTGTGAAATTCTCTGCCACAGAAGGCAGTGGAGCCCAATTCCCTCGATGAATTTAGATAGTTAGATAGAGCTCTTGGGGCTAGCAGAATGAAGGGGTATGAGGAGAAGGCAGGCACGGGTTACTGATTGTGGATGATCAGCCATGATCACAATGAATGGCGGTGCTGGCTCAAACGGCCAAATGGCCTCCTCCTGCAGCTATTTTCTATGTTTCTATGTTTCTAACTCATTACTTCTTCTTCAGCCTTTGCTGTAGCATCGAATATCACTGAAATGATTTGTTAGTACATTTGAAGTAATTAAGGTACTGTATAATAATTTAAATCTGACTATTTTCTCACCTTCAGTAAGTAACACAATAATATCACATTAAGCAAAAACGTATTCAGCATCATTCAGCACTTCAATAAATCTCGGACATTATGAACCAGTTTGCACAATTGCCTGAAGTAAGTGCAATTTGCAGAGTGTTAAAATGTTGTTAATCTTTCTGAATCATCCTGGATACATCAAGGTCCTTTTGAAAGTATGGTGTTCTCTAAAGAACATAATATTCTGATATCTCACCAACCATTTAGAAATAATTAAAATGACTTTTTGATAACAATTCTACCCATTAAATGGTGTGAATTTGTCAACATACAGACTAGGGATTATCTTTAGTCACTTAGGCAGAAAATTAATCTTCTTTCAAAATAAATTGTTCCAGATGTCTGCTCATTAATCTGTCCATAGGTTGGACAATAGCTTCTCACTTGAGATTCTCGACTTCAACTTATTCTTTCACTGCATAGGGAGTTCTCATCTCTCCTACCTTTTTAAAGCATGTTAAGCATTTTATTTCCCTCAAGTGCTGCAACCATCAATAAGATTCAAACAGATCTGGCCCCCTTTAAATGCATCATTCATCCATTGTACTTTTATATCATGGATAGAACAGGTTTGGAGGGATATGGACCAAGTGCAGGCAGATGGGACTAGTGTCGCTGGGACATGTTGGCCGGTGTGGGCAATTTGGGCCGAAGGGCTTGTTTCCACACTGTATCGCTCTATCACTCTATCAAACAGTTAGCTGACTTCTGATGCAAAACATTTTGTTATTATTCGCAGACCAATGACTACAGTTTTGGATCATGAGCCTTTTTTCCTGCTCCTGGGAGTTGAGTGCTCTCAAGACAAGGAAAAATAGACACTTTCTTGCAGTTTGCCTACAGTGGATGTCTTGCAATTACGCTTTCCCAAACTAAATGCATGTTACTTAGTTGAGGTTTTCAAGGTTATTCTGATTAACCAATAAATCTGGTTTAAAAAATTAGTAAATTACCAGTCTGATCAATTTGAGGGAGTTTTTATTTTCTCCATAACGCTACAAAAAGTGGGGCAAATTTATTCTGTCGAATGGGGGTCCTACACTTAGTCCACAGTTGTTTATTTGCAATATGCTCAATACGGTATCGTGCCTAAATACATCAAAGATTACTCAGATAAATGCTCACAACACAAGAAATGTTACCGATTTCACATACAGCATCACCCTCCGCTTGGGTAGCTTACAATGGTATGAACTTTGTAATACCCTCTCCCCACCCTGGTGCACATTAATTCCCCCACTATCACACCTCTTCCCCCCCCCCACCCACTCACTGTCTGCTTCCACCTTTATCCCACCCTCTGGTTTCACCTTTCACGCCTTTTAGCTCCTAATCTGATACCCTTTTGTTTACTTTTCATCTCGAGCCTGTGCCACTTATCCATCCATCTGCCACTAAAAGCCTCCTCACATATCCACCTATCACATTCCAGGCATTGTCTTACTCCCACCTCTCTTTTCCAGCTTTCTCCTCCCCTACTGCAATCAGCCTGAAGAAGGGTGCCAACCCAAATTGTCGCCTGTCATTCCGTCCACATTGTCTAACACATTGAGTAAATCCGGCAGTTTGTATTTAGCTCAAGAATCCAGCAACTGCAGTTCATTGTGACTCCAAATAATTCAGTTATTTAGTGTGAGCTTCAACTATTCATTAAGTACTCAAACTAGTGTAACAACATCTCATATTCTGCCTCGGGTGTATACAGCCCGTCAACAGGAACATTGAAATCTCGAATTTCAGGTAACCTACTTCCCTCAGACACCCATATTCTCCCACTCACACCCTTTTTTCCCACGATACACAAGCCACTCTCACCTAGATTCTTCCTCACCTAGTGATCTGCCCATCCCATGCACACGCCTCCTATTGGGTCTCCTCCCTCAGTTCCCATCTGCCCGCCCCACTTCCCCTATTTGATCCCATACTCCATCTTCCGTTCCCATTAGATTCCATTATCCTCAGCCACTGGTTACTTCCGCCAAATACATTCCAGCCTCTGATGTTATGTTTGTCTTTCTGTCCCGCCATCTAATAAATGCACCAATCCAGCCCTCCTCACTATAGGCTCCACCTATCGAGTGCCAGCTTTATCCCCACCCCTTCACCTCTTTATGTGTAGGAAAGAACTGCAGATGCTGGTTTAAATCAAAGACAGACAAAAAAAATGCTGGAGTAACTCAGCAGGGGAGGCAGGATCTCTGGAGAGAAGTAATGGGTGACGTTTCAGGACGACCCGAAACATCACCCATTCCTTCTCTCCAGATATGCTGCCTGTCCCGCTGAGTTACTCCAGCTTTTTTTTTGTCTACCCTCCCCTCTTTCTACTGCCTATCTCCCCTCTACTCTCTCAGTCTGGAGGACGGCTCTACATCTGAAACATCATCTGTTCATTTCCCTCAGTAAATGCTGCCTGACATGCCGAGTTCCTCTTGCACTTTGCATTTATCTCAAGACTCCAGCAATTGTAGTCTTTGGTGTCCCCATAAAGTATGCTTGCTGTAAACACCTATGAAACATTAGGCCTTATCAAAGAAAGGAGTAACTGAATGTTCAAGATGTACTAAATTATCACAGAACAATATCTATGTATAATAATTAATATAATTATATAATATATAATTTTACCTGTATGAAATTGTATTGCCACAGAATAAATTGTAAATTTATGATTATTAAAACTATTGTATTTTGCTATTTAAGTTTTTCCCTGACTGCATTTATTGGCATGGGATCACTGTTGATTTAATGTATATGTCCATGGACTGGTCTTTGGTTATGTAACTCAATGTATTATTTGGCCACCAGCAATAGTCAATAAACTTGCTGTTGCTTCATTGATAGCAGAAATAAAACTGACAGAATTTCATGATACTTTTGGATCTTTACTTTTACATCTATTGTGTTCTCCAGTGGAACACCCAGTAAATACTTACACAGTCTCAAAAGCAATACAAGCAAACCCTCCATCACAAGATCATAAGATCGTAAGATCATAAGTGATAGGAGCAGAATTATTCCATTCGGTCCATCAAGTCTACTCCGCCATTCAATCATGGCTGATCTATCTCTCCCTCATAATCCCATCTCCTGCCGTCTCCCCATAATATCTCACAACTGTACTGATCAAAAATCTATCTATCTCTGCCTTAAAAATATCCATTGACCTGGCCTCCTTCTGTGGCAAAGAATTCCACATTCACCACCCTCTGACTAAAGACGTTCCTCCTCATCCCCTTCCTAAAAGAATGCCCTTTAATTCTGAGGCTATGACCTCTAGTCCTGGTCTCGCCGACCACATCCACTCTATCCAAGACCCCTAACCTAATCATGACCCCAAACCTACATTTAAGGAATATTATTATTAAGTTCCTACATGGGGAACTGTGTAATCAAAACACAAATGTATTAGCAGTCATAAGATCGTGAGTTGCATTCAGCAATATGAATGATCTCCAAAATCAATGCTGCTCTGCCACTTATAAGGTGTCAAAGAATCCAATGTGATGGATGCTGTGTGTATTTCAATGCCCAAAGTGCACTATTGACCATGGTGATATTACCCACAGTGTTACCTTGAACCGACATCTGAAATGAGCATTAGTCCCTTGGCATGTTAAGTAAGAAGCTAATGCCAGTTTTAGACAACTTAATAAAACTAGCAGTTAGCATTAAAAAAAGTGGGTTGATGGGTTGAACAATATTACTCCTTTGAGCATTTTTATAGAAACAGTGAACTGCTTCTCCCTTCCTCTTGCTGTTGCTGGCATCACAGATAGTTTAAAATTACAGCTTTAGAATGACAGGCAGCCAGTATCTGCATGCGAGTTAAAATTAGATGAAAGCAAAATGCTTTTGATCTTAAGCAGGCCATGAATCATCGATGAAGAGAGAAATATGATTAATAGTTCAGTTTGATAATGTTCTTTGCTGGGTCACTATAAATGAACTCAGAGGCCTCAAACACATTGGGCTGATGCAAGCTTTAATCACTGCACTCAGAGTTCATGTGCAGTAGGCCCAATTCAATTCCTAGCCATTAGTTTCAGATCCCGAACCGAAACATCACCTATCCATTTTCTCCAGAGATGCTGCCAGGCCTGTTGAGTTACTCTTGCATTATGTGTCTATTTTTGGTATAAACCAGCATCTGCAGTTCCTTTTTATTCTATTACAGAAATTAGACACAAGATTGGTTGGGATCAAGTAACCTTTTGCATCTTATTTGATTAATTAATTGTCATGAAAACTGGTTTCAGAACTGTAGATTGGTTATGCATGTCAACCAATCACATATAAGTTAGCATCACTAACCCCACCCCACTGCTGCGTTTACTAACACTTACTTCCGGCACTGCTCAGTTCGAGCAGCAGTTAGGATGTTCTGAAAACTAACCATCCTCTATGCTGTTAAAGTCTCTATGCTGATTAAAGATGACTTTGGGTCACATAGTGTGTTTGACTCCTGTTTGCACTCCTGTTTACAAGAACCTAGCACAATTCACAACTTTATCAAATTCTTGAGTGAATTCTGTCAGGCAGTGGGCTTTTGTTGCTTTCTTCTTTGAAAACATGTGTACACTTTGTTTCTCAGTATACAGTGAATTAAATGTTTAGTTTAGTTTAGAGATAGAGAATGGAAACAGGCCCTTCTGCCCAGGCAGTCCATTGATCACCCATTCATATGTGTTCTACATGATCTCACTTTTTGCATCCATTCTCTATACACTCGAGGCAATTTACAGAGGCCAATGAACCTACAAAGCCGCACATCTTTGGGATGTGGGAGCAACTGGAGCACTAAGAGGAAACCCACACAGTCACAGGGAGAACGTGCAAACTCCACACAAACAGCACCGGAGGTCAGGGTCAAACCTGGATCTCTAGTGCTGAGAAACAACAATCCTACCAGCTGTGCTACTGTTGTTAGTTACTTTTAGAAGTAACTTTTATGTATATTTAATACATTTACAGTTGCTGGTGCTCTTCAATTCCTTGTTTATAACTTTAACCATATACGGCGAGATGTGTGTGTTTTTAAACTAGTTGGGTTTAAATTGGGAACAATCTTTCCTCACGAGTCTAGCAGATGAAATAAGGTCTGAATTTCCGTAAGAAAAGCTGATTAATCATATAAGGGGCAAGTGATATGGCGTCACCAGGTTTTGTTGGTTTTGTGCATATAGGGCACGTATTCTCTTACTCAGATACTTCCATATCCTGAAGCCATCAGAAGTATGTTCCAGCTTGCCCTACACACAATACTACCATCAACACAATACCACCTACCAACACCCTCTCTCCATCCCAATCACTCACTCCATGGGGCTGTTTCCCTCCCTTTTACTAAGCTTAAACTATTTACCTTTTCCATCAAATCATTCCACGCCTTACCCTCATTCAATTTCTTCAAATGCCAGAAATATCTTTTTCCTTCTACAATCTCCACCAACCTCCTTGTGCAGTTTTCTGCCCTTTAAACATTTCCAACAGAACATTTAAGGAAAAGCCACCTTATACTGTTGCTTTTATCATCAACTTTGAAAAGATTATCAAGCACAGTGGCCCAGCAGTGGAATTGTGGGTGCTGTCTGTGCTGAGTATACACATTCTCCCTGTGACTGCACGGGTTTTCCCCAGGTACATTGCCCCAGGTTTTCATATTCCAAAGACACGCAAGTTTGTAAGTTAATTGGTTTCTGTAAATTGCACCTAGTGTGTAGGACTAAAAGTGGGATAACATAGAACTAGTGTACGGGTGCTCGATGGTCAGCATGAACTCAGTGGGACGAAGGGCCTGTTTCTACGCTGTATCTCTAAACTAAACTAAAAAACTTTTGATCAAAGCCAACATTTCATCATGACCTGGTATATATTCTGATATCTATTAAAGTCTTTTCGCCTATTCCTCCTGTAAAGCATCTTGATAAAGCAACATAAAGTATAGTTGAATCTTGGATATTTTTCTGATCAAATGCAATTTATAAATGCTCCACCCAATGACAAGCCATATCCAGGGTCTTTTGGAGAAATAGATATGTGCACATCATTTTACTTCTTTCCTTTCCAACATTCAGGGCTCCAGTGTTCCCAGAAGTGGCAATACTGTTGTATTTCTTCCAATGCTGCATTTGGTGCTCACAACATGGTCTCCTCTGCATTGGAGAAACCAACTGCAAACTGATTGATTCCTTTGTGGAACACATGTTAATTTTCAGGGTTGACCCTGAGCTTCCAGTTACCTGTGGTTTTAATTCTCCATCCAACTCCCACATCCAACTGGGCATGGCCTTCTGCGCTGTTATAATTAGGCCTAAGTTAAGCTTGAGGAACAAGGTGGCACAGTGGCACAGCTGATGGAGCTTCTGTCTCGCAGTGCCAGAGACCCGAGTTTGAACCTGATTTCTGGTCCTACCTGTGTGGAGCATGCACATCCTCCTCGGGAACATGTGGATTTCCTCCCATATTCCAAAGAATTATGGGTTTGTAGGTTTAAGAAGGAACAGCAATTCAGATGCTGGAAAATCGAAAGTAGACAAATATGCTGGAGAAACTCAGCGGGTGAGGCAGCATCTATGGAGCAAAGGAAATAGGTGACATTTCGGGTCGTGACCCTTCTTCAAACGTCGCCTATTTCCTTTGCTCCATAGATGCTGCCTCACCCGCTGAGTTTCTCCAGCATTTTTTCTACCCTCGGGTTTAAGACAACAGACAATAGGTGCAGGAGTAGGCCATTTGGCCCTTCAAGTCAGCACCACCATTCAATGTGATTATGGCTGATCATCCCCAATCAGTACCCCGTTTCTGCCTTCTTCCCATACCCCCTGGCTTCGCTATTTTTAAGAACCCTATCTTGCTCTCTCTTGCTCTATATTTTATTAATATAGCACGTTTAAATCAACTCGCGTATAAACCAAAGTGCTTTACATGGAAGAAATAATTAAGTTTCCGTACATCCATAGAAAAATAAAAAATAAATAAAAATGACACAACACATTATAGAATTCAACATGAATGTCCCCCCACAACAGAATCAAAATTTTCCACTGTGGGGAAAGCCATCAGAAAGTTCCGTCCTCTTCCTCTGTGATCACCCGAGGTCGGGGCCTATTTGTGGTCAGGGCCAAAGTGTTTCCTCGTCTCCGTTCTAAATGGCTTACTCCTTATTCTTAAACTGTGGCCCCTGGTTCTGGACTCCCCCAACATCGGGAACATGTTTCCTGCCTCTAGCGTGTCCAAGCCCTTAACAATCTTATATGTTTTAATGAGATCCCCTCACATCCTTCTAAACTCCAGAGTGTACAAGCCCAGCTGCTCCATTCTCTCACCATATGACAGTCTTTCAAGGACTCCCAGATCCCGTTGTACTTCCCCTTTTCCCAACTTGACGCCATTTAGATGGTAAGTGTAGGTTAGTTGCTCTCAAGGAGTGGATGCAATAGTGGAATGACATAGCTAGCTTGAATAGGTGATCAATGGTCGGGCATGAGCTCAGAATGCCAAAGGACCTGTTTCCATACTGTATCTTTCAATCAATCAACGAATTCAATCTTGAATCTGGGCATATTGCTGGCTTTTCAACGCAACATTGAATTCAACAACTTCAAATAACTCACGATGGACACAAAAAGCTGGAGTAACTCAGGGGGCAGGCAGCACCTCTGAAGAGAAGGAATGGGTGATGTTTCGGGCGAAGACCCTTCAAATAATTCACTTTCTTTGTTCATGTCA
Organism: Okamejei kenojei; assembly: GCA_035221665.1. Classification (NCBI taxonomy): domain Eukaryota; kingdom Metazoa; phylum Chordata; class Chondrichthyes; order Rajiformes; family Rajidae; genus Okamejei; species Okamejei kenojei. Next base: position 22,213,487 of record CM069131.1, read on the forward strand.
GAGCTTCAACTGTTGATTTTTTTGAATATGGAGTTTTAGCTAACTTTGTCCTTTACTCAGACCAATATTTCTGGATTTTCTCCAGAAAATTTCCCAAGTATTATAAGTCTAGTTGAAACATTAGCGATGCAGTGGTGCTGGTTTCCGACAGGCATGTTGACGGATGCACCACACATCTCTGTGCTCCATGCAGCTGGCAAGCTCCTCTTTTGTCTCTACACATGCGTCGTCCATCAACGCCTTCAGCATCGTCTTGATTGGCCGTCCCGGGTCACGTCTTCCACGGGTGGGTTCCCACTGCACAACCTTGTTTGCTGGCATCTCTGGGTGGCGGTGGCAGTGACCAGCGAGCCTCATCCTTCTCCACCTGGTCTTCTCGGTCGGAGATGGAATCTTCCCATAGAGCTGGGCGTTGGTGATGTTTTCCCTTCAACTGACATTTTGAACTTTTCTGAGCAGTCGGGTGTAGGTACCATCGAGAGACTTGGACAGTGCTTGAGTGAGAGTCCATGCCTCACACCCGTACAATAATATGGTCTCTACAGTTGCATGGTAGAATCTCAATTTGAGACCCTAATGGGCCTTAGGCAACTTTTTAGGCGACTGCAGGAGTCTATTCAGTCGCCACATGGTTGCCACATGTTTGCGGGTGGTTGCCGGGGAGTCGCCTTCATGGTCGCCAGGAGTTCCCGCATTCTGGGAACTAGTTGCGGCCTCATTATGGTCGCCGCTAATCAACATGTTGAAAAATTAGCAGCGACTAGAATGAAGCCGCCATGGAGAGTAGCGAGAATTCTCGTGCGGTAGGTGGGTCGCAAGAAGGTCCTAGTGGACTTCCAGGAGGTCGAAGGTTCTCGTAGGTTGTAGCCGGTGCTGACCAGTGAATTTCATTGGCTCATTGGCTCAAAACCAAGGATAACCGACCGGTAATGTTAAATGTCCGCCGAACCTCACAGCCGTGTATCTCTGGCTTCTTAAAAGTTATCTCCATTCCTTCTTCCTCCTTCTACCCCCTTCTCCCCCGCCTCTTTTAAAGGACTTACTGTACACTGTACTCTAGCTATCTTAATTACAGCGCCAACCTTCCTATTTATCGCGGTGTGTGTCTGTATCACCTTGGCTTTACACCGTGTGAATTTCAGACAGCGCTCCCCCCGCTTGCCCTGTCCCCCACCTTTGCGATGTGTTTGTGTGTGTGTGTCTGTTCTACTCTGAGTCACCGGCAGAGGCCTGAAAAATCGCCTAAGTGGGACTGGCCCATTAGACATCCAAAACGTCCAGATTTTCCCCATGTTATTGAGGGCTTTCCATGCGAGCGCTTTCTGGACCTTGATGCCATTCTCCGAGCTCTGCATCCTCGCTCTTTGGTCACACTCATGTACAAATCTCACACTTTTGTAGAAAACTAACATAAGGTCACACTAATGTAGAAATCTCTTATGAAAGATATTAATTAACCTGAGTCCTACAAGCAAATAATATGCATGGCAGTCTCTCTTGCTTCTGTGCATTCTTCTCTTTTTAATATGTAGTTTGAGGTAAGTAGTTCATTTGCTGCAATTAGTTTCATCTCTTGAAATGATTAGCAATAAATTGTAGCAATCTATATTCAGTCAATGAGCCCGTTATGTTGTAGTCATGGGGAGCTAAACTATCTAAACTAAGTGATTTAAATGTAGAGGAAAAATTGTCAAAGACAAGCAATTAGCTTGAGGTAATGGACAGTATTGCAAACGCAAGAAGAAAAAGTACAGGAGGAATTGTCATAACAATGGTGGAACTGTAAAAGTGAAAATAATGTCCCACAAATCTGAAGAAGGGTGCGGACCCAAAATGTCAGCTGTCCATTCTCTCCACAGATGCTGCCTGACCCGCTGAGTTCCTCCAGCACTTTGCATTTTGCTCAAGTATTCCAGTATCTGCAATGTCTTCTGGCTCCATAATATGCCATCGGTGGTAACGGACGGAATCATTGCACATATGCAAGTTGGAGGAGAAGAAAAAACATTTTGAACATGTGCACATGAACTGACAGAGGGAAGGCTGTAGCTAATGGCACGAGAAAACGAGGGTTCAATTATTCTAGTCCGTAATCTTCCCCAGAAGAATTGTACTAAATCTAAATACATTCTGCATTTTGAAGATATTAGGAATTGTAGATGGATTCATTAATGCTTTTGAATTGCTGGAAAACATTCAGCTGTTGAGGTGAAAGTTCACGTCTTTGACCCCTGCCTCAGCACTACCCCCAATGGCCAAAGTATAATTTGCTGTCTACATGTGTCTACAATAATTGTAGACACATGGAGGTGGGAGATTGCAACCTTCACGTGGTCCTTCCTGTTTCGACGAATGCAATCAACCTGGCGTGCACAATCAAATAAGATCGAATAGAACAAGTTGTCCTACAACTTTAGGCTGTGCACGCCATACGCAAGAAGAAGAAGTAGACAGATGTAGCTGCAGCACAGTCCATCGCACAAACCAACCTCTCTCCCATTGATTCCATCTACACATCATGTTGCCATGGGAAATAGCCTGCTTAATCAAGAACCACTTACACCCAGTCATTCTCTCTTCTCCATCTCCCATTGAGCAGATGATACAAAAGCTTGTATCCTCTGCTCAAGTTCCTCTTCCAGACAAGATTACTGAGCGGACTCTCATAAAGTAATGGTGTAGTCCCGATGTCTCAACCTACCTCATTGTGGCCATTGCACTTATTTTTATCTGCTCTTTTTCTGTGGCCATAAACAGTATATTCTGCATTTTAGATTTTTTTCTCTTTCATTACCTGTTGTAGAGTTTAGTTTAGTTTCGACACATAGCATGGAAACAGTCCCTTCGGCCCACAAAGTCCACGTCGACCCGTACACAATGTCACTCCTACGCACTAGGAGATACAGAAGTCAATGAACCTGCAAACCTGCACGTCTCTGGAATGTGGGAGGAACCCAGAGCACCAAGAGTAAACCAATACAATCAAAGGGAGAATGTACAAACTCTGCACACACAGCACCTGTAGTCGGGATCGAACCTGGGTCTCTGGCGCTATGAGGCAGCAACTCTATTACTGTACCACTGTGTCAATGGTGAAAGTACGGATATCAAAGAAGTAACTTTCAAAGAATCAATGCAAGGGAAGTCAGATGGTATGGATGTTAAATGTCAAGCTGCATCTTCTCTCCAAAATATTGCTCACCAATGCCCAGTTTGATTTATTTTGCATCTAATCTGTTCCTAACTTTGTCCACTTGTAAATCCAGGCCAAAATGGAGCTAAAAGAGGGCTAAAATAAAGTACAGAATCCATGCACTCACAAGGCCTGAGGGTTAAATTCTGCAGAGGAGGCCACAAGCTGCTAGCTGGTGCCGGGAAGTCTAGGTCCCAGATCAGCCCTTCAGATAAGAAAAGTCTAAGTATCTTTATGCATGAGAATCTAGCAGAAGGAACTCCAAGATATTGTGAATGCATGAGGTTGATTGGATTGTTGCAAGGGGATTGTAAATAATTTAAATAATGTTGCGAGACTGTTACCCTGCTGTTTGTTGATTGGTTAAAGTGTTAAGCCCTGGCAGAATTGTTTTGAGTTCCAGGATAAATGTTGCATTATTCAGTTAGTTAGCTTCCTTCCAGAAGCTTCTTCAAATAACATTGTTTGGAAGGCTCTGTAATTGGTTTGGGGAACTGTCAATAATGTGTTGATGTAATTAATATTTTTGATTGGATTATAAATAGACCGCCCCTATGTAGGGAGGAGGTATTTTGCGGAGGTAGAGGTCGGGGATGGGGCGCTGGTATGCCTCGAACAAGGATTGTTCGACGTACCCTACAAAGAGGCAGGCATTGCTGGGGCTCATGTGCATGCCTATAGCTATGCCTTGTATTTGGAGGAAATGGAAGGAGTCAAACGAGAAGTTATGGACCAACTCTGCTAGGCAGAGGAGAGTATCAGTGGACGGGTATTAGTTGGTTCTCTGGTCAAGGAAGAACCAGAGGGCTTTGAAACCAACCTGGTGTAGAGTGACTGGATGTCCATGGTGAAGATGAGGGGATGGGGGCCTACAGAATGGAATGCCCGTAGATGACGGAGAGTGTCTGAGGTGTCTTGAACATAGGTAGGGAGGGATTTAACCAGGGTTTTTATTTTGCGGAGGTAGAGGTCGGGGTTGGGGCCCTGGTACGCCTCGAACAAGGATTGTTCGACGTACCCTATCTGAAGAAGGATTTCAGCCCGAAACATTGCCTATTTCCTTCGCTCCATAGATGCTGCTGCACCCGCTGAGTTTCTCCAGCACTTTTGTCCACCCCTATGTAGTTCAGCCCCTCAAGGTTCGTGGACCTATAAAAGGTAGCCCCATCTTGGATCGATGTCGATCTTCTGGAAGTGCGCTTGGGACTGTGTGACCTTTTGGAGCGTGTTTGTTTGCACGAGGCTGAAGGGCTTGGTCAGGCAGAGACAAGGATCGAACCTGCAGTGGTTTAGGTATCGTATTGGGGAATTTGTGTTCATTCTAAAATAATAAAGAATAGTTGGTCCAATGCTTGAGTCAGTGTTTTGCTGAACTAGACTTGGGGAGAAAGCTTTAGGAGCATATTTATATTGGGGGCTCGTCCGGGATCTCAACGGACCCCCAAACACAAGCTTGCGATTAAGTGTGTCGAGCTGTTCCCGATCGCAAGTGCAGAAATCGGCGGCACGGTGTGGTTTTCATATCAGTTTTCCCCACTTCGCTAGTCGGAGCAGATCGATCATTCGCGGGCTTGGGAAAGGGTCCCAACGAGATCGTAGAATAGTAAGATTAAACGAGAACTTACCAGTTCGAAGTTTGATCGTTATTTTATGAGGAGTTACGATGAGGGATTACGTGAAGAACCCGCCTGGCGCTGGCAAACGGCATACTTCAAAGCAGCGGCATGAAAAACACAGAACACAAAAATAGCCGAAGTAACATAGTAAGGCTCATAATAGACTTAGAACTACCAGATGATCATTTATTTTATGAGGGTGGGGGAGTGGAGGGCACGTAATCCCTCATCGTAACTCCACATAAAATAACGATCAAACTTCGAACTGGTAAGTTCTCATTTAATCTTACTATTTTACTTCGGAGTCACGTGAGTGACTACGTGAAGAGTTTAAAGCTTTCTGTGTTTTTCGTGTCGTAGAATTTATTCCATACGACAGTACGGCTCATTAACACAATAACGAGTGAATAACACATTTTCCCCAAACATTGCCTCAAGTTATGTGATAAATAATTTTCACATTATAAAAAATGAAAATAATGCCCTTTCTATTGAAAAGCAAATTTATCACAAATACCAATTGATATATATTTTTTATGGCATGACAAAGCAACAATTATAGCGAACCGAACATTGCGTGTCTAAATCTGACACCATGACTGGTTCCTTTATTTTAACAGTAATCTACAGCCTCCTGCGGCCTTGCATCTTTGCTCGAGTGGCTCATCCTGTGCCATTCCTGTGAATGTATTTTCCTCATTAACAGAGTGATTTTCCACCTTTCAGTGTCTAGTTCCTACTGAATGTATCCAATTATTAACCATCTAGAAATACATTCCTCTATAACCATCAGTTTTACTGAACCCAATGTGGTTTTTGTGTGTAATAAGCAGTCTCATTGCCACAGACTCTTACCTACTGCAACATTTTCATCAATGTTCACACACACACACACAACTTAAAGCCAGCAGGATGTGCTTATAGGTTTACCTTGGTTTTGTTTTCAGGTCTTCTTGGCGTGCTTTGTTTGGTAAATTCATAAACATATATGATAATGCAATTTGTATCCACATGCCATTATAACGTAACATTTGCAATGTTTGCACTCTTATATTGATACTAAAGTTATCAGAATTATTATTTTCAATGTTTAAGTTTTTTGAATCATAGATAGAGTTAAAGTCCATTTCTTAAGGCATTTCAAGATTTTTTATCTCCTGCCTTTATATTTTTTACAATTTTGGACAGATTATATATACATATACCCATATCTATATCTATATCTATATCTATATATATATATATATATATAATATATATATATATATACACACACACATATATATATTTTATTAACTTTTACATATATATCCCTTTCCATATTGGGATATTATGAATGCATCTGATAACTTCTTGGTTAATATATTATCCGTTTATAAGACGGTAACACTCTGAGCCCTATAATTGGCTCTATCAATTAGATACTTAGAAAATGCAATCCACAAGGAATTCACATATATCTAAATGAAAAAATAACTTTACTGTATATACAGACCTCCAATTTCTTATAACAAAATATAGTTATTTAGACTTATTTCCGCAAATTGCAGGTATAACACTTCTTTATACATAATTATTTTATTGATATATCGTAATATTGGTTTACATTCATAGACTTCTTTGACCATCAGCTGTTGAGATGGTCTTGTCAACCTGTAGATAGTCAAATTCATATTTTCACTTATGGAGGTTTTTGTACAACAATAAATTACTGCAGGGTTTCTCAACCTGGAGATCCCAGTGGGTGCAGCAGCATCCAAAGAAACAAAGGGAGACAGGCAACGACCTAGGTCGAGACCCCTTTTTTGACTTCAATAAATTACTGCCATTATGAATCATCACTAGCAGTTCAAAATCACACAATATAAATGAACCATAAAGGACCCATATTGGGCCACCAAAATGCCTCTGGCAGTGTCCTGCTACATATTCATCAGACACTGCCCTATTAAACAAAAATGAGGAACACAAAGAATCTTTTCCTCATGTAATTTGGAGAAAAGCATCCACCTTCACTGTTCTTAGATTACCCACAAGAATATTCGAAAAATCAGTGATTTAATCTGTATGCAATCAGATTAATCGTAAGTAATCCATATTAATGACAATATGTTTTTCTTCCCAAATTTGTTCTCTTCCGATACCATTGTCTCTTCCTTAGAGATAAACAGGTGGACTAACTTTAAAACATACCACATCTGTTTACTTAGATAATCCCATAATTGTTGTTTGACTTATCTTGTGACCCACAAGAAATATTAAAAATCAGTGATTTAATCTGTATACAACCAGATTAATCGTAAGTATGCAAAATAATGACAATATATTTTCCTCCCAAATTTGACCATAGTTAACATATGCCACAGCCGTGGTATTGTTCATCTTGATACGACATGGACAGTTCCATAATAAAACAATCGATCTTTTTTTATCCATAACTCCTTATACTTCAACAATTAATACGAATGTTTGGAAAATTCTTAGGACAAACCATTTATGTTTGCCTGGTACAATTATTGTTATAAGAATAGATAATATTCTTATCTTTACCCAAACATTCACAGAAGCTGTACATCATCTGTAACACTTGCTTCAGTTGTAATTTTATAGTTGAAGCAGCTTATGAATCTTTTTTACATTACTAATAATGATAACGTATCATTTGATATTTTGCATAAGCCTCTTCACAAGGCATACATATTCTATAAGCTTCTGTATTCCTTCTTTTGGAACTTTATTTATATTTTCCCCTAACCTAATGGAGGAACAAAGTATGTCAACAACAATAATACATATTTGTATCATGGAACAATTTTCCCCACTCTTATGGTGCTTAAATTACTTCTAAATTCAGAATAGTAATTTATAAATATTTTATTAATGCCTGAGCATATGCTTTATGTAATGGGTCAGGTCCTTACCAACCGCCAGGTTTGTAATGGCAGGCACTAATTTGCAGCTGCTCTTTATCTCTTCTAATTTAAATGTAATCGAGATAACCCATACCATGTACCTCATTAGTGCAAGTGCTGATCTTTTATCAGTATATTGTTCCTTCAGTGTTCAGTTTAACAACTTGAACTGATTGATTGTTTGGACAAGTTTTAACTTGCACAGCTTGACCCACTTTAATTAATTTCAAGCACCTGTAATATTGATTAACACTTTGTTAATCACAACAGTTTTCCATGTTCTAGATGTTTCTATTTTCTTACACTGTGAAAGTGTAAATAATGATATTATTGTATGGTTTATACCATGAATCTTTACACTAAGGTAATTTTATAATATACATGTATGTTCCCCTTCTTTTTAAAATTTACTTTTGAGTGCAAACCTGAAATCAGTTTTCCCCTTATACAGGTGAACCAATCCTCCTTAGTTATATTAAGTTTTAACCATCATAATACACCTGTAATCCCCCATAATTGGAGATTTCATGACTTATTTTGTAACCAGATGTTTGCACCTCTTCAACGTACATCAAGCCTTCTTTTCCCCAATTATATAGGTTAAGATAAGGCTATGTTTGGATAATACCACTTCTGCCTTTATTTTGATCCATCATCAAATTTCTCATTGGATCATAGTTTTTTCACCGTAAGATAAAAGATCTTTGTCTTTGTTTTGATCCATAATCAAAATTTTTATTGGATCATAGTTTTCCTTCCCAAAGTTTAAAGATCAGTGGTCTGTTCTTTTGTAATTAATATCTTTGATTTATCATAAGGCAGGTATTCTATAATAATCAGGAGTTTAATATATCCTGATTTGTATTAATCTGCAACCCTATGATGCAGATTCGGTAAATTATATATATTTCTTCCTATTAAGCTCCACAACTAATGGCAATTTATTTTATATTGCAAGTATTACATATTTGCACCATTTTGAAACTTTGAAATTGTATTTCTTATATCTCATATATTTGAGACATGGATATTTATAAATGGATTAACCATTGATATTTAAATAAAACATAAAATTTTATCGTATTCTTGAAGTTGGTGAGATACCATATAATTAATGTAGGCAGCTAGGTTTTTCCATAGCCTCACCACTTCCTTTAGATATAGCAAAAACTTTTGCTATCTCAGGCACACCTGGCCTCACTTTTATTTTTATTTTATTTGTGGTGTGCATTCATAATTCACATCACCACTTGCAGGGTCTGTCTTTTGCAGCCCTGATCCACTTGGAATTATATCCAAAGAGACTTCCTCCACCCTATCCAGGGTCAGAGATTTTATTTCTCAATTTGGCACATAGCCATATTTTGTATATTCAAGCCCCTCAGGGTCTTTTTTGGGGAACTGTTTGGGTACTGTGACCCTGGTCTTTAGTACATTCAAGCCCCTCAGGGTCTTTTTTGGGGAACTGTTTGGGTACTGTGACCCTAGTCTCTTTTTATATTATGGAGTACTTTCTCCATATCGCGAATTTTATTAACTTTTTTAAAAATACAGTCTTTCTGACTTTTTAAATATCCTGCCAAAATTGTGGAGCATTTAAACCTTTCTACCGTATTTTAAACAGTACCAGTATCGGAACCGGCCCCGTAATTAATCTCTCGTCCCGATCGCTGGGTATTCCCCTGGGACGTTCTTTTTAAAACTCCGTTATTTTAACAGAGTATATCTGTTCAATTTAAACTTTTAGTTAGTTTTTAAAACCTTTAAAATCCTGGTTTCCACCAGGCACAGAGTTTTCTAGTCCTAAAAAATTTTTTCAACAGCACTTACCTGCCGGTTCCGAACCTACCGCTGTCGAGGAGCTGTCTGTGCAGCTCCTGCTTCTGCCGTCAGCGTCGACGTAATGCCGTTTGCCAGCGCCAGGCGGGTTCTTCACGTAGTCACTCACGTGACTCCGAAGTAGAACAGAGTCTAGAAAGCACTGACATTCGTGCCTTTGGAGTTAAAGGACCCTAGGGCTAGGTTAGAGGCCCTCTCCATTGGGTTAAAGGCCCATAAAACCTAACAGTCAGTAGCTGCAGCTGCTGCTAAGAATCTAGGGTTGGGTTCAAGGCCTTCTCCTTTTGGTTAAAAGCCCGCAAAACTATAGTAGTTAGAGACCCAGCCCAGAATTGGATATCCGATTGGCTGGATATTGGAAAACAAAACTGGGTTTAAACAGTGCTAAGCGGAAAAGTACTGCGTCGTTGCTGGGGGCACAGATTGGAAAGGCGCTCTAAAAATCGGCATCGACTGCCAGCTTGAAAAGACTACGCGCTGACACCCGATACTTAGCAGGTATGAAGGGAAACCCCTTGCAAGAGTGTACCTAGGCGGGTTCAAGTCCACGCGTGGTTGAGATATCTGGATCGGAGGAAGGAGTCTCGAAAGGTATCGGGCACTCAGTGATTAGAGTATAAATTGGCCGAAAATACTCTAATCAATCTGAGATTTCATATCCCTAAAGACGTTTCCATACAAATTCTGAATTTGAACTTGCATAAAAATTTTAATTGGATAGAAAATAACGAACTAAAAATTATTCGATTCAAATTTACTAATATTCAGAACCTCATATTGAGGTGCTGGTTAATTTAGTGTGTATATATCTCTCTTTCCAAGTTAACTTCTGTATAAATACTTTGTAAGATTTGTTAATAGTTAAAATCTTTGACGCTACCTTTCAAAAGTGTATTAAGAATGTCGTTATGGAATTGTATTTACTGTGTCCTGTGTATTGCCTTTGATTTAACTTTTGAATGTTAGATACACTGTTGCGATATCGGTTTGAATCGGCTGTAAGATAAACAGTTGATTAAGACTGCTATTGTAATTGGAGTCCGAATCGTGGCTGATCAACCAGGAGTTCGTATCCCCTCTGATTGATTGTTGATTAGTACCTGATAACGAAGAGTAACTGAGCAGAATAAAATTAATTTTTAGTAAAGAGTAACCTGATGGGAAAGGTACCCCTAAGTCTAAGCATTTAGTGTGAGGAAAAAGTACCTGACGGTAAAGAGTAGCTAATTAAGAAAATGTACCGCTCAGCAAAGAGCACCCTAGGAAGGGGAAAGTCTCCTGTATCGGATGGCGAGGTTCCCTGGTTGATAGCAGCGCGACACGAGATTGAAATATTGCAATTTGCTTTTGGAACTGTACAGTTAATGAATGCGATATTAGACAAATGATTGTGGTTTGTATAGAATTGTGGTTGTGCATGATAATAATAAGTGGTGTCATTTCTTGTATGTGTACGGTTTCGCTTGTGTGTTTGGAGCTTATTTGCATGTGCCTTGATTGAGGTTGCTCTGGGTATAGGAAACATGCTGCGGGAACGTGTTTCATTGTGCTCGACTGTATATGATTGTTCCCTGGATCACCTTGATCGTCAGATGACTGAGGATTGTGGAAATAGCAAAGTTGAGGTTGTGTGAATTTGTGGGAGACAGTCGGTCTGTCAAGGAGGACTCTCTCTAACTTCTACAGGTGCACAGTAGAGAGCTTGCTGACTGGTTGCATCGTGGCTTGGTTCGGCAACTTGAGTGCCCTGGAGAGGAAAAGACTACAAAAAGTAGTAAACACTGCCCAGTCCATCATCGGCTCTGACCTTCCTTCCATCGAGGGGATCTACCACAGCCGTTGCCTCAAAAAGGCTGGCAGCATCATCAAGGACCCACACCACCCTGGCCACACACTCATCTCCCTGCTACCTTCGGGTAGAAGGTACAGGAGCCTGAGAACTGCAACAACCCGGTTCAGGAATAGCTACTTCCCCACCACCATCAGGCTATTAAACCTGGCTCGGACAAAACTCTGAAAATTAATACCCCTCCATCTGTTATTTGCACTTTATTAATTTATTAATTAATGTGTGCATTTAAGTATATAACTGTAGTCAATGCCTACTATGTTCTGTTGTGCTATGCAAAGAAAGAATTTCATTGTCCTGTCAGGGGCACATGACAATAAACTCTTTTGACTTGACTTTGAACTCGGATACTAGATTGAGTGAACTGATTGTACGATTGGGTGTACAAAGAGTGAGACTGGAAGGGCACTTCAGGAGCAATCTTGATAGTTTAGGAGATTAAGATGTGTGAATTGTTGAAGAGGTGCGAGTCACTTAGAAGTTGTCTTTGTTATTTCTATTGTTCAGAAGTATGGGAAATAGCCTGGAGAAGGTTACGACTACTGATGTTAGGAGCCCATTGCAATTAACATGCAATGAACTCCCGCATAAAGGTGAGAAATTAAGAGAGTTTTCGGGAGCACAAAATAAGAAATTAGGGGACAAACTATGGCCGACGGGGGGCATTAGGACAGTAAAAGGAATAAAGTACATAGAACAAATCATTTGGCAATATTGTAATAGTGAGGTAGCGAATGAGTTAATAGGATTTTGGAGGAAATATTTTTTTTTTTTTTTTTTTTTAATTTATTTATTATAGAAACAAAATAACAACCAGTTACATTATATTTCAGTAGTAAAAATACATAGTCCTAATAACTGATTCATACTAATAATATTATTTATACTGTATTATCCTTAGTTATAGATTTCAGAGTTATGTATTTTATATAATTAAAGATACATAATACTACTAATACATTCACAATATTAGCATTATACTCGTACTATTAGTAATTATCATTTTATTTCTAATTTTATTAAGTATAAGACCAAATTTTATGATATTATTGATACAAAAAGTTAGTAAATCTTATATAATTCTTATTATTTCTTCCTAATGTTAACAATATTTATTTTATCGCTAAATTTAAAATTATTGTACCATTAAAAGCATATAATTTTATATAATTAAAAACATAAAATACTAGGAAATGCTAATAATACTAACAATGTTCTTATAAATCTAATGATATTTATATTCATTCTAATATTAAGCTAGTGTGTTTCTATATTATTTTTTTATTTTTTATTTAGATATAAGAAAATAGAAAAATTAGGAAATAGAATAAAGAATAAGAAAAGGTTTGATGGAGAATAAAATATTCGTCAATAATCCGTCCTTATAGATATATTCATGATTTATTATATGTATCTCTTCATCCACTCAAATGTCCAGGCCTCAGTCAGGTTCCCGCGCCGAACCATTATGACCCTGCAAATATTTAATATATGGAGACCAAATACATCTGAAGAGATCTAACCTATCCATAAGGACAAGCCTCAATCTCTCCAAATGAAGTGTCTCCGACATTTCTATATTCCACATTTTGATTGTTGGGAATGCAGGGCCTTTCCAAAATTTTAATATTAATTTTTTCCCAATTATTAAACCATAATCAATAAAAATTCTTTGATTCGTTGTTATTAATTGGTCAGTTTCAATTATTCCAAGTATAATCAGCTTTGGGTCAGGGATTATATTTATATTAATAACAGTCGAGATTATTTTAAATATTTCCTTCCAGTATTCTACAATTTTTATGCAGTTAGTGAATGAATGTGTCAAATTTGCTTCTGAAATTTGACATTTGTCACATATTGGAGATATTTTTGGAAAAATATTATGTAATTTAGATTTAGAGTAATGTAATCTATGTAATATTTTAAACTGTATAAGAGAATGTTTAGCGTTTAATGAACAATAATGTATATGTTGTAAACTTTCATCCCATATTTCTGGTCTTATTATTTGGCCTAATTCCTTTTCCCAAGATTCTCTGTATATTTTCTGTTGATGGAGTATCGTTTTCCAGTAAAATATTATATATATATGATATCATTTTTTCCATATTTGGATGTTTATTCAAACATTCATCTAAAATTTCTATTTTTTCTATTTCTAAATTCATATATATTTACAGAGGCATAGTTTCTAATTTGTAAATATCTGAAATATTCTTTATTATGTAGCCCATAAATTTGTTGCAACTCTTGAAATGAAAGAAAAGTATTTTCCTTATAAAGATCACCCATCTTAGAAATTCCTTTATTTTTCCATTGTAAAAAAGCCTTATCCAAAATTGAAGGTTTAAACATAAAATTATTAACAATCTTAAGACTTATTGGTATAGATTTTAGTTTTAATGCTTTCTTTATTTGTTTCCATATGCGGATTCCATTTTCTATTATCGGATTTTCACTATAAACTTTCTTAGCTACATTAATATTAGCAAATATTATAGAGCTAATTTCTAATGGAGAACAATCTTCTTCTTCCATACTTAACCAATTTGGTTTATTATCTATTTCTCCTAACCAAAAATTCATGTTTTTAATATTAACTGCCCAGTAATAAAACATCAAGTTTGGTAACGCTAATCCTCCATTTATTTTAGACTTACATAAATGTTTTTTATTTATTCTATGAATCTTATAATCCCAAATAAAATTCGTAATTAAAGAATCTACTTTTTAAAAAAAAATTTTTGGAAGATATATCGGGATTAATTGAAATAAATATAATAATTGTGGAAGAAAAATCATTTTTATTGCATTAATTTTCCCTATCATCGAAATAGGTAAACTTTTCCAGTATGAAATATTCTTATTTAATTTATCTAGTAATGGGGGAAAATTAGATTTAAATAGAGAATTAAATCTTTTTGTAACAAAAATCCCAAGATATTTAATATTTTCATTTGTTATCTTAAAAGGAAATTGTTGTAATATATGTAACTTATTCATTGTTATAGGCATAAGTTCACTTTTATTCCAATTAATACTGTATCCTGAAAGTGATCCGAATTCCGTTATTAGTTTTAACAAATTTCGAATACTTATTTCTGGTTGAGTAATATAAAGTAATACATCATCTGCATATAAGGAAATTTTATTCTTAGTATTTGCGGTATCATATCCATATATTTCCGGGTGTAGTCTTACCCTCTGAGCAAGTGGTTCTATTGCTAATGCAAACAATAAAGGTGATAAAGGGCAACCTTGCCTACAACCTCGTGATAAATTAAATTTAATTGATAACATTCGATTTGTTGTTATTCTAGCTATTGGATTTGCATATAATAATTTAATCCAAGTAATAAACTCCTCTCCTAGTTTAAAAGCTTCCATCACCGAAAATAAATAGGGCCATTCCACTTGGTCAAAAGCCTTTTCTGCATCAAGCGAAATAACTACTAAATCTTTTTTATCACTTCTTTTCGAATATATAATATTAAACAATCGTCTTAGATTATATGAAGAATATCGTTTTGGTATAAATCCAGTTTGATCCGGATGTATTAATTCATCAACAATTGAACTCAATCTTTTTGCTAATATTGTTGTTAATATCTTTTGATCTGTATTTAATAGAGCTATTGCTCTATATGATCCTGGGTCGTCTAAGTCTTTATTTATTTTAGGTATGAGTGTTATAATCGATTCGTTCAATGTATCTGGAAGCTTCTGTTCTGTATATATCTGTTCATATAGTGATTTTAAATATGGAACTATATATTCATGAAATGTTTTATAAAATTCCGAACCTATACCATCAGGTCCTGGTGTTTTACCGTTTTTTAATGATCTAATAGATTCTTTAATTTCATTTATTGAAATATCAGCATTTAATAATTTTCTATTTTGTAAATCCAGTCCTTTCAAGTTACATTTTTTTATAAATGCATCTATTTCTATTTTACTTACTGTTGTTTTAGCAGTGTATAAATTTTTATAATATTGCATAAATCTTTCATTAATATCTTTAGGTTGTATTAATAAAATCACCATTTTGTGATTTAATCCTATGTATAATTTTTTCCGCTTCAATTTTCCTTAATTGTCGAGCCAGCAGTTTTTGGGGCTTATCCCCAAATTCAAACTGTAATTGTTTAGTATGTTGGTAAAATTTTATCACTTGATCTGTATATATTTTATTTAATTTATATTTCAATATAACAATTTTATTATGTAATGTCGTATATGGTTTTATTGCATTCTGTATATCTAATTCCTTAATCTCCTTTTCTAGATCTTGTTGTTCTTTCCGAATCTTTTTATTGTCAAATGCTTGTGAAGAAATCATTATTCCTCGAAGATATGCCTTAAATGTTTCCCACAATAAAGAACGCGATATCTCTGGTTGATCATTTATTTCAAAAAAAGTTTTAATTTGAGTTATGATATATTCCTGAGTGGCTTTGTTTTTTAAAATTTGTGGGTTAAATTTCCACTGTCTTAAATTTTCTATTTTATTATTAATTTTAATTTTAAACGTTACTGGAGCGTGATCTGAGATTATTATATTATCATATTTAGCTTCATAAGTAAGTGAGATAAGTTTTGCATCCACCAAAAAATAATCTATTCTTGAGTAAGTTTTATGTACTGGGGAGTAAAAAGAATATTCTCGTCCTGTAGGATTTTCTGTTCTCCAAACATCTTTAATGTTGGTTGTTTGCATATATGCATTTAGCAAATCACTAGAACGTGATTTGTTTTTCTTTGTTTTGTAGATCTGTCTAAGTAAGGGTCTAATGTACAGTTGAAATCTCCACCAATTATCAAATTATATTGTGTTAATTCCGGAATATTATTAAATAATTTTTTTAAAAAACAATGGACTATCAAAATTTGGTCCATATATATTAACAAGAATTTACTTTTTCTGTATTTAATTCTCCTATCACAATAATATATCTACCATCTTTATCATCTATGGTTAATGTATGTTTAAATAAAGTACCTTTACGAAATAATATTGCTACGCCTCTTGATTTATGTGTAAAAGAAGAGTGATATATTTTATCTATCCATTTAGCTTTCAACCTGTTTTCCGCCTCTTTTTTTAGATGGGTCTCTTGAATGTAAATTACATCAGCTTTACTTGCCTTTAAGTATGTCAATACTTTTCCTCTCTTTATCGGTTCATTAATACCTTTAAACATTCCAACTGCAGAATGTTAATCCCTCATTCCCCGTATTTCTTTTTAAGTCTTGCATTTTAGATTTATGGGGATCTGCAGGATCTAAGGATCAGCGCGATAAACCCAACCTTACACCTGAACCCCGAGTGGATGTAGTTTAAATCTCTTTTTTGCCCCTCATGAATATATCTCCCTTGGTACATTATATTACTCCAATCAAACCAAAAATTACTATAGATATAAAAGATAGAAAGAAAATAAATAGAAGTACTGTGTGTAAAAGAAAAAAGAACTACATCTAGAATCGATGTAGTTTGTGCCAGCCATATTAAGATGACTATATATCTAACGACTTCCGTCATCGATGTTATTAACACGACCAGCTCCTGGAATTAGGGAATTACTATTCCTTAACAATATTTTAACGGGGGTATAATATATATAATGTAAAAAAGGGGGGGGGAGGGGGAATAATAATAAAAAAAAACCAGGAAGGGAGAGAAAAAGAGAAAAGAGGAAGAATAAAAAAAAAAGGTTCTTCTTTAAAAATATCAATATCTAAAGCTAACTTAGAAATCTAACTAATATTAGACATAAAAAATACAAAGGCTATATAAAAAGATGAATAACATACAATTAATTCAGTTCAAAAAAGGGAAAATTAGTTATTAATTATTAGTAATAGTGATTAGTAATAATAGACATTCCTAATTAATAAAAAAATAGGGTGGGAAAAAACTGATAATAAAACCGTATTATAATCTTAATGTGTGTGTTAATTATTTTTGTTAGTTATATGTTAGAACTAATTATCAATGTCCAGATATCCAGATGACGTTGTCAAATCTTGTTTTATTCCCCTCCATTCCATTCGACATTGTCTATTCCATCAAGTCCAATATCCGGTGGCGCTATGGAGCCCTAGAGTATAGTGCCAGCCAGCTCTGCAAAAAAAATCGTTAAAAACGGGGGTTTTAGAAGACTTACCGGCTGTCTGCAACGAGCTGTTTGTAGTTTTCCTCACCGAGTGACGTCATCAGGCGCGCGACGAGCTATGTCGGTTCCACGGAGCCCTACAGATAAGAGTAAAGCTCGAAAGCCGAAACCGGGAGAAGGCCCAAGTGAAGCCTGGGAGTCGATTAGAACTCGATCCCAGGAAGATGTGTCGACTAGGACTCGATCCCAGGAAGATGTGTCCAAGAAACCAGGGACAAAAGTGGAAGGTGAGGAATTGAAATCCTTTATTTCTCAGCAGATAGTTAAGTTAAAGGAAGAATTAAAGGAAGAAATAAGTCAAATAAAATAGCTCGATTGATATACAGATGAATCAGATGAAAACTCAACTGATGGAGTTAAAAAAGGAAACAAACACAATTATTGAAAAAAAGGTTAAGAAAATGTCGGATGATTTAAAAGAAGAGTTTATTGACACGTTTAATGACATGGAGGAAAAGCTGGATAAAAAAACTGGAAAGGTTTAAAAAAAGACATTAAAAAAGACATTGACAACAGATTTAAACCTATTGAAGAAATGCAGAAACAACAGATGGCTGCAATAAAAGACCTTGAACAGACGGCTGAATCGAATGCTTTGACTACAGCGAATTTGATTACAGAAAATGAACGTCTGATGAGTATGCTGACTAAAACAGCAGAGAAATGTACTGAGCTAGAAGGACATCAGAGAAGGCAAAATCTGAGAATTGTAGGGATTCCTGAGGGTCGAGAGAATATCGACGGCCCTCGAGAGTTCACTGCTAAATTACTCAAAGAAGTTCTATCTCTGGAAGAAATGCCTTTATTAGCTCGTGCTCACAGAGTCAGTAGACGTCAGACCAGACCCAACGCTCCTCCCAGACAAATGATTATAAAAGTACAGTTTGATTTTGTTCTGGATGAGATTATGCGGAAAGCTTCGAAAACTAAAAACTTGACATTTGAAGGTCAAAGGATTAGTATTTTATCGAGACTATCCACCAGAGGTCGCCAGGAAACGAAAAGCATTCAATGAAGCCAAAAGTCTTATGCGTGGAGTAGAAAATCTGAGATACGGTTTGAACTACCCAGCGACTTTAAGAGTTTCTTATAAGAATGTGGAGTACTTTTTTAAGACCCCAAACACAGCATTGGAGTTTGCTCAGCAGTTCAAGACTTGAAGAATACCTACAAGCAAGTTATACTGACTTTTACCATCTTCAGATATTCAACATGAACTTTTAATATTTACTGAGACTCTTCTGGAGGAAATATTTTGAGGAACGAAAGGCGAACAAAGAAGTTAGGAGAATGGCGAGTTGGGAAAAGACTATTTCAAAACTTGGAATAGGGAGGACAGGGGTAGTAATTTAAGAAAGTACAAGCAACAGGGAAGAGGTAGATCTCCTGAAAGGAAAGTAGTCCCTGTAAATTCAAAGTTTAGAGATCCGATGGTTAGTATTGACGTTGAGGGGGAAGACGACAATATTGGGAAGATTGGACAATGTTAAAACTAATAGAAATTTGCAGCTCCCACCGTGTTCCTCTTGCGTTCCCCGGGCTTCACTTGCACCTTGTATGACTTGTGTCCATAATAAATATCCAGAGCCTGCTGAACCTATAACACCCCCTGCAGATTCCACGTTAGAGCATGCTCTACAAATAGCAGCAACTGGGGCACCAGATTCTTTGACTCTATCCACTCCACCATTAATAGATCGTCCAGTAGCTCACGGCACCAGGAGTAGAACGAAAAGGTTAGCCCCGGTATTTAACGAGAAAGAGGGTATGAAAGACAGTATGTAGTACAGCCACCAGAATATTTTTGCGAGCCTCAACCTAGACAAATTAGATGAGTAGCGAGACAGAGGAATGAATCATTTAGAAGGTACCGGGAACTCCCTGGTGAAGAGGAAGATTCATCTGAGGGTGAGACAGTAATTGAAGATACCGAGATAGATTTTGATGTGACAGAAAGTAGCAATGTTACAAAATTTTGAGATTTTAAAAATCAAGTCTGCAATTTATCCCATCAGATAAAGCATAAAAAGAAGTTTAATTTGACACCTAATTCACTTTCATATCTTCAGTATTAAAAAAGCTACGGCCATTTTCATACTCGGAAATTAGCATCTTGTTCCCCATTGCCTTTCCATTGACTTAACTCAAAAGCTGTGATCGAGGACAGTCAAAAGCCCATAACTTTCTTAAAAATTAAGAGAACTCAATGAAATTTTCAGTTATTATAGATTGAAGCATTCTGAAACAAATATGAAACAATCTTACTTGGATGACCTGAAATTAAAGCATATAATTACTTAGTTACCTAATTGTAGCTAATTACAAAATTCAATTACTAGACCTAAACATCTATCCATTTCTTAAGAAAAGATAAACATTTTTTAATTGCCTAAGTGTATAAATAACATCCACACAGTAATTCATAATATAACATGATTTTTATGAATTTATAGGCCAAATGGAAGGAATTTAGTGTTTAATTCCCGTAAATTAATGGCCATTTAAATGAACTTCCGAGTGGGTTTTTGTGGAACGTGGTGGATTGCAACGTTGCGGTTTGCGGCGAGTTTAACCCACAGTCAGCAGGAAAAATACTGCCGGTTCGTATATATTTTTTGTCCCTTTTTCGCAACATGAAAATTTGATTAAAGGCTTCCTAAGAAGCACGTTTTTATGTAAAAATAAACCGTGTACCTTCTTTTATCCCCTACGTAAAATTCGTCCTGTTGTCGGCGTTCACGGCTTTGGAAGACGATTTTTAATTCGCTCTTGCTAATAAATGATCCAGCGTAGTTTAAAAATAGCTTCATAAAACAAATGTCGGAGCGATTTCTCTTTAACAACGAAATCCCCTGAGATGGATCGATTTGAATTGTCTGGAGAAAAACGGCATTTTAAACCCGCCCCCCTCTGAAAGGCGCCAATGTCGCGCACATGGGGAGTGGCAGAACTGCAGCACCGCTGAAGGTAAGTTTAGTAACATACCTACAGAAGGTATACAAACTGAACAGATATCCCATAGACAGTTCCCAGTTGGGGAAATACTGAATCCTGCCTTTGATTCGACCAGCGCAGTGGGTGTAAATAATTCCCGCACCATAGATGTCCATACTCCATGGAAGCCCCATGAAATAATAGCAGTGTTAAACAAAATCCCTGATAGAAAGAAGTCACCTGCTTCCTTTGTAGATTACTTATGAACTACAATGCGTGTATATCATGCAGACTCCCGAGACCTACGGGCGACGATACAACAAATAATTACTCCAGCAGAACACACCAGATTTTTAGCAGCCCTGGGATACCCGACACATGAGGCATTGGCAAACATAATAGCGGATGATAGTGCAAGCGAAGATGCTGTTATAACGGCCCTTGCAAACATCCTTCAGAATCCAATTGATTTAACAAGAAATCTAGAGATAAAACCAAAAAAGGGAGAGGGAGCAGATGAATTCTTAGAACGATTCTCAAGATTATATATGGACCAATCAGATGATTTAAATGATCAAAATGGAGTAAATTCCACACAATATTGTGCCATCTTATTGAATTGTCTCCCCACTACTGTAGCTGAATCGATTAGGACCCATAACGTGGACTGGTCTGAGAACCGTGCCAGTCAAATGGCCAGAGCTGTGAGGCACCATTGGAAGGATGGTAGGATTATCCTGTAACTGAGAGAAGAACTGAATGTATGGTTAAGAAGAGTTCCAGAATATCCAGATCATTATTACAATTATACTCCCATTTTAGAACCAATTTTGCTGGGACCAAGTGGTAAAAGAAACCCAAGGGCATTACCTAATCAATGTTATACTTGTGGGAGAATGGGACATTGGAGCCGAGCCTGTCCGACAAGGGAGCAAGTGGGAAGGAGGGGTCAAAGAAAGAACTTCAAGGATCCAAAAGGACGTAGAAACATCCAAGATCCCAGGAATTATAGGAGGTCCTTAAATTCAAGAGACTTCTGGGATCCAAGAGAACAGAGAGAGAGCTGGCCAGAATATCAGGAACCAAGAAGACACACACCGTTTACTCAAACCATCCCATCTATCAGCCCTGACTCACCCACCAGTCCAGGAATTGTGGACATAGTAACATGACCCCTACCCTTGAACCCACTCAAGTAATTTACCAAAATGAAAGAATTGGATGTACTATTATAGTGAAAACTGAAGATCATGTCAGGAGAAACTGTAAGCAATTCTATAACTGCCCAAAAAAGCACCTTAAAGCAAAGAACACTGTCAATTTGGGAGCTTGCTATATCTGTACACAAGTAGATAATTGGAGTAAGGAGTGCCCAGCGAGAAGACAGAATAGAGCAGAGTGTAAGAGAAATCAAGGAGCAATAAAGAAATTAAAGTAACTGGTGTCAAAAGAGAAAGAACTCAAAGGGAATCAGATTGGCACTAGGGAAGAAGAGAAATAAACTATAGTGCAGGAAGTGTTGGAATGAGAAATAGGAGCAATTGTACACTCATTTAATTAACTGTTGTGAGTTGTTGTGCCTTCAGGACAGTGTTTCCTATAACACACCATTATCTGGGGAGTGAGATAAAAGAGCATGTGAACCCTCAAGTATGGGCAAAAGACGCAGCTCACCTAGGATGTGTAACCATCGATTCCATCCAAGTAGTTCCCCAGAGAGAGAAAAAGAAGTAATACTATCCTGCGCCTTTAATGCTCAAGATCCGAGGCCACCAACAACATTCACCATCTGGGAAAGGCCAAGAGACAAGAAAGGTTGCTCCTCATACTGATATTCCTACTCCTGCAAATTTAAAACCAAGAGGGAAAAGAAGATCTATACACCCCACAAATACCCTGGAGCCAAACCTTGCAGACAAAAGAACATAATATTTGACGCCAGTGAAAAAGGAAGAACAACGTCTCAGGAATCTGAAGAAGTATAGACCGCCTCCAGAGAACATAGAGGCAAGCTCCAACTTAAACACACTAAATATGGAAACCTAAGAATGAACACCACTCTGTTGTTCGGGAACACCCACTTTGCGCCTAAATTTTGATTAGCATAATAATTTGACCAGTTCTAAATTAGGTCCTTTAAATTGTGGGACATGATTCATGACTATAGTAATGTATTGAAAAGACTTTTTAAAATTTGGTATTTGAAAATGGCTTGCGGGATCTGGTTCAAAAATAGTTGTTAATTTGATTGTTAACCTGGTATCTTTTTCTTGTCTCACGCCCAGACAGACAGCCAGAGATGGGACGGAGTTGTTTAGTGACCATCAAGGAGAAGACAGATCCTAGCAGATATCAGAAATTACGATGTGGATTTAATATGGAAAAAATGCCCTGGGAACGTAAGGTGGTGGTGTAAAATGATAAGGTAGACTGAAAAGTTTAAATAACAGGTTCCCCTCGGAGAGGTCGATAAAAACCATTCAAAAAGTTACTCAGTGGCAGGAAGAGATCAATTTTAAGGAAGAATCCCTATTGTCTGTGAGTCTGTCCAACATACTAGAAGAAGAATTGTACTGAGTTAAAGGAAGTACTAAGAGAATGGGTACTTGTTGTCAGAGTCAATGTATTTGACCGGTGGATCAAAATGTATCTAACCCTTGATAATAAAGCGGCTACAAGGAGTGAAGAAAATTGTCCCTAGATTTGGCATCTCTGGCTTGAATTAAATAGTAATCCACAACATGTTGAAACAAATTGATGAAATTAAACAGCTGGGAATTCCGCAGCAATTGAATTGTGAATATCGACCACGAGCTGTTGGAATGAGAAAGGGTAAGACAGACCCTAAAAGTTAAATTAGTTAAATTAAAGGCTGAGACTGAATTTGGCTGGATTGAAACATTCCCCGTGGTTATTTTAAGTAAGAGCCACACCTGTAGGGAAATTTGGACTGAACCCAGCTGAAATTCATATGAGGAACCTTCATTAAGAGCACAATAAAATTGATCATTCTTCACCGTGTGACTGCAGAGATGATTGACCACATTCTAGCTTTGATCATAGTGTGGGAAGGATTGATTTTATAGAGTAGGAGCAGTGTACAGAGAGTGGCCTTCAGTTGCGAGTAGAAGGGAAGAATGCAAGGGTACATCTCTACCTCTGTAGGAGTATCAGTGGAAGTATGGACTGCTAACTTACTTTATCCCAGATTCTTCTAGGAACTTCATACTCTAGTATGGATCAAGCACAGGTGAATTAGCAACATGGATGGAGGGGAGTTGCGCCCAAGAAAACCCGGGAGGTGAAGACTCATCAGACAGGAATCATGAAGCTACGCCCACTAAAACTCGGGAGCTTGATGAGATTCTGGGAAAAGACATCAGCATCCTGTTGTTAATATATTTGTTAGAATGGAACAGTCACCATTGTACTTTGGTTATCATTGATGATAGGTTACCATATGATACAAGGGGGGAATGTAAATCCTGGCCAAAATGGAGCGAAAAGAGGGCTAAAATAAAATAGAGAATCCATGCATTCACAAGGCCTGGTGGTTAAATTCTGCAGAAGAGGCCACAAGCTGCTAGCTGGAGCCAGGAAGTCTAGGTCCCTTCAGATAAGAAAAGTCTAAGTATCCTTATGCATGAGAATCTTGCAGAAGGAACTCCAAGGTATTGTGAATGCATGAGGTTGATTGGACTGTTGCAAGGGGATTGTAAATAATGTAAATAATGTTGTGAGACAGTTACCCTGCTGTTTGTTGAATGGTCAAAGTGTTAAGCCCATGGCAGAATTGTTTTGATTTCCAGGGTAAATGTTGCATTATTCAGTTAGTTAGCTTCCTTCCAGAAGCTTCTTCAAGTAACATTGTTTGGAAGGCTCTGTAATTGGTTTGGGGAACTGTCAATAATGTATTGATGTAATTAATATGTTTGATTGGATTGTAAAGAGACCACCCCTATGTAGTTCGGCCGCTGAAGGTTTGTGGACCTATAAAAGGTAGCCCCATCTTGGATCGATGTTGATCTTCTGGAAGGGCGCTTGGGACTGTGTGACCTTGTGGAGCATGTCTGCTTGCACGAGGCTGAAGGGCTTGGCCAGGCAGAGACAAAGATCGAACCTGGTATGGTTTAGGTATCGTATAGGGGAATTTGTGTACATTCTAAAATAATAAAGAATAGTTGGTCCAGTGCTTGAGTCAGTGTTTTACTGAACTAGACTTGGGGGTTAAGCTTTAGGAGCATATTTACACACTCTTGGACCAAAGAGCCAAATCCAGGAGCTGAGTAAAAGTGCGATCGACAACCCTTGACAGCTTTTGACCAAATGTGTCATCAAAGACCTCTAGTAAAACCCGAAGGCAATAGGCATCAAGGGGAAAGACTCTAATGGCTGGAGTTATGCATTTCACAAGAAAAGATGGCTGTGGGCATTAAGGGTCAATCATCCTCATGTTATTGTAGCAGGAGTTCTTCAGTCCCAAGTCCAGCCATCTTTAGCTATTTCATCAACGGGCTTTCTTTCATTATGAAAGCAGAACGAGGGATGCTTGTGGGTGACTGCACAATGTTAATGGCTCATGTTAATGTGCATGAAGGTTCAGTGTGCTAGTGCTGGTACTCTGCCAGTTCTCATCAGTTCCTCATAAACAGCACCTAAAAATAACTCCTTCCTTGGTTTGAAAATGGTACAATGGAGGCTGTGCAATAGGTTAAGCACTTCAATGTAATTGGCAACAATACTGATTTATTAGATGCTTCCTTGATAGTCACAACAGAGGCAAAATTAAAATTGATCAATGCTGGGTGTTCCACGCAGCCCACAAATGCATTGGCAGGAAAGTAAACATTATATCAACATTGCCCTGTGCTCCATTCTACTTTTGTGCTATCACTTTCTTGTTTTATGTGCATGTGATGTTTCCACCTAAGTTTTTGGAATGGAAAGAGACAACCCAAAAGGAAATTCACTCCAATACTGCTTTAATTTATAAATAAACATGCGAACATTGTTTAAGAGTCACCATCTTGAAGACTGTTTGGGGGTTTCGCTCACCATTAATAAGTTGCTCAAGAGAATTTGGCAGGGGTTCAGTTCACCAGCAATAAAAGAAGTCATTGCTAATTGAGCAAATCACGACAAAAACTGAGGAGGTGAAACCATTGAGATACTAGGGGAAATTTGTAATACTTCAGGCTATTTTCCGATTAACTTTACTCACACTCATAGAAAAAAGCCTCCTAGAAATCCACTTTAAACCTTATGTCTGGTGTGAATGGGAATGTGAGTACATTCAGACCAGACCATTTATTTTTTTTACTCCAAGACTATACTGAATATTACATTGATTGTCCATAATATATTTCTGATCCCTCTAATAAATAAAAGTTGCCAAATGAAATATGTTAACCTAGCTATGAAATATTAATTGCAAGTAATATACACAAAAGCAATTCAGTAAATAGGGAGAGAGAGTCATAGAGTCATACAGCATGGAAACAGGTACCTTGGCCCAACATCCACACCAACCAGACTTTCCCTAAGTTATGCGATATTAATACATTATTAAATTTACTATTCTTCTAGGTTTCTGAGTTGAAAATAATGAAAATGAGATTATTTGAGAGTTATTTTTATAAAGTCATTGAGTTTAGAGTTATGAGATAAGGCAATGGAAACAGGTCCTTCAACCCACCGAGCCCATGCTGACTATCATTCACCCATACACTGGTTCTATGTTATCCCACTTTATACAAATTACACACTAGGGGCAATTTACAGAAGCCAATTAACCTACCAACCTTCATATTTTTAGAATGTGGGAGGAAACCGGAGCACTCGGAGAAAACCCACATGGTCACAGGAAGAACATACAAACTCGGCACAGACAGCACCCATAGTCAGGATTGAACCCGGGTCTCTGGTGCTGTGAGGCAACAGTTCTACAGCTGCACCACCATGCTGCCCGCATTGAGATGAGCATTTTCCAGTCACCTTCTTATGTCACACTGCAGGGGTGCAGCATAAATTTGACTCATTAAATTAAGAAAATGGTGAAAACGTATTATTTCAGCCTGAAGAGTTTCTGGATATAGAACTGTTATTCAAAACTGATCACACATAATAGAGTGTCCAGAGTGTTATGTATACAGGTAGCTCTGGTATAACATGACAGTTGCTTTCCTAATAAACCTTGTATTATAGAATATCATGCTTTAAAACAAATTGTGTAATGGGTAAAAGGGGGTTAAGGCCTAGAGTTTCAGACTTGCAATAAGTTATACGAATCATTGCCCCAATCTTTGCACCAAATGTGGTGAGATTATAACTCTACATGTAGTCTGCCTGCCCAGAAACCAGATAAGAAGCTTGTTTTGCTGGGATTACATTTGTAGAGACTGGTGAGATTAGCTGGAGCACATCTTAGAGTCAGGTATGACTGAGCAAGGTCAGAGATGGATTAGGAGCAACCAAAGGGCATTGTTGGAGCAGATCAAGAACCACAATGTCTTGTTTCTGAGGCTTAGAAATAACTCTAAGAAGCGGGTTAATTTTAGGAACTGAGATTTGGGGTAAATAATCATGTTCCTTTCAGAACACAAAGCAGTTCTGCAAAATTATCTACTGCCTCCACAATGTAAAACACTCAATTTATCTCTGAAGATCCCCCTTATTTTGGAGGAACCCCCCACTTGTTCATAGTCAGTAAAACATATACTCATTGCATATGCCCGAAGAGTTGGGATTGTCACAAGAATGCCTGACAGCACTAAGGCTAAATCATGCCAAAAGAATATATATATATATATATATATATTTATGTGAAGCTAAAATACATAATCTTATTGAGCTCTTAATGATCATCTGTAATCTTCCGTACCCAACCACTACCCCCTCCTTCCAGGTTAGGGTTTGCTCAAACTTTAACAAGAAACAAACAGCAGTGTTGTTGATTAAACGATGAACACGATTGAACACGACAGCCAATAAATTTGCCGAATACCTTTACTTTATTAACCATGATTCACTACTCAAATATTCACCACATAGTTTCAAACAAGAATCGTTAACTCTTCAGTTGCACAACTCCTTAGTTGCAGAGCATAGAACATAGAAACGTTAAGCACAGGAACAGGCCCTTCAGCCCATAATGTCATGATGCCAAGCCAGGCTAATCTCATCTACTGTACCTGCACATGCACATGATCCATGTCCCTCCATTTCCTGCATCAATGTGCCTCTCGAAATATCTTTTAAAAGCCATTTCTTGTATTCAGATATTACACAATTTCGAGGGTAGACAAAAATGCTGGAGGAACTCAGCGGGTGAGGCAGCATCTATGGAGCGAAGGAAATAGGCAACGTTTCAGGCCGAAACCCTTCAGACTGATGTGAGGGTGGGGGGGGGGGGGGGCGCAAAGATAAAAGGAACTTGAGGAGCCAGTGGGCTGAGGGAGAGCTGAGAAGGGGAGGAGAAAGTAAGGACTAACTGAAATTAGAGAAGTCAATGTTTATACCACTGGGGTGCAAACTGCCCAAGTGAAATATGAGGAGCTGCTCCTCCAATTTACGGTGGTCCTCACTCTGGCCATGCAGGAGGCCGAGGACAGAAAGGTCAGATTCAGAATGGGAGGGAGAGTTGAAGTGCTGAGCCACCGGGAGATCAGGTTGGTTAATGCGGACCGAGCGGAGGTGTTGGGCGAAGCGATCACCAAGCCTACACTTGGTCTCACCGATGTAGAGCAGCTGACATCTAGAGCAGCGGATGCAATAGATGAGGTTGGAGGAGGTGCAGGTGAACCTCTGCCGCACCTGGAAAGACTGCTTGGGTCCTTGAATGGAGTCAAGGGGGGAGGTAAAGCGACAAATGTAGCATTTCCTGCGTTTGCAAGGGAAAGTGCCCGGAGAAGGGGTGGTTCGGGTGGGAAGGGACGAATTGACCAGGGAGTTACGGAGGGATTGGTCTCTGTGGAAAGGAGACAGGGGAGGAGTTGGGAAGATGTGGCAAATGGTGGGGTCACATTGGAGGTGGCGAAAATGACGGAGGATTATTTGTTGTACGCGATGGCTGGTAGGGTGGAAGGTGAGGACAAGGGGGACTCTGCCCTTGTTATGAGTGGGGGGATGGGGGTGAGAGTAGAGTCACGGGGTATAGAAGAGACCCTGGTGAGAGCCTCATCTATAGTGAAAGAGGGGAACCCCTGTTCCCTGAAGAATGAGGACATCTCCGATGCCCTGGTGTGGAAAACCTCATCCTGGGTGCAGATGCGGCGTGGACGTAGGAATTGGGAGTAGGGGATGATGTCCTTACAGGAAGCAGGGTGGGAAGAATTGTAGTCCAGATAGCCATGGGAGTCAGTGGGTTTATAGTGGATGTAGGTCAGTAGTCTATCACCTGCGATGGAGATAGTGAGGTCAAGAAATGGTAGGGAAATGTCGGAAATGATCCAGGTGTATTTGAGTGCCGGATGGATGTTAGTGGTGAAATGGATGAAGTCAGTGAGTTGTGTGTGGGTGCAGGAGGTAGCACCAATGCAGTCGTTGATGTAGCGGAGGTAGAGGTCGGGGATAGGGCCACTGGTATGTCTCGAACAAAGATTGTTCGACGTACCCTACAAAGACGCAGGCATAGCTAGGGACAATGCGCGTGCCCATAGATACGCCTTGTATTTGGAGGAAATGGGAGGAGTCAAACGAAAAGTTATTAAGGGTAAGGACCAGCTCCGCTAGGCAGAGGAGAGTATCAGTAGACATGGATAGGTTGGTTCTCCGGTCGAGGAAGAAACTGAGGGCTTTGATAACCTCCTGGTGGGGGGTGGAGGTGTAGTGTGACTGGACATCCATGGTGAAGATGAGGGAATGGGGGCCTAGAAAATGGAATTTCGAGGTTTGATTTGACGAGTTCTCCAATTTCCTCACGCAGTGTTTTCTGTGAAGGTTATCCTCTAGAATGATTGCCTGAATCATACAATGAGCCGCTTTCCTATATATTCCTTTGCATACCTCCTTGGCAATGCTCTTGATTTTATGACTAATTGCATGGCAATAAGTTGACACCTTTTCCATATAATGTACTTAACTCTTTAATTTCTTGAAAATCCTGCTGGCACCATTCCACAATCTCTTTAGTACTTCAATCACCACTTGTGTCATTATGAGGATGTCTGTTCATGGCAGACACAGAGCGCTGGAATAACTCAGTGGGTCAGGCAGCATCTCTGGAGAACATGGATAGGTGACATTTTGGGACAAGACCCTTCCTCAGATTGTTCAGCCTTATCTGGGCTCGGGGTCAGCTCACAGAGCTGTGTTGTCACAACCCGACACTCCCACGTTGATACTATCGTGACGTCCAGGTATTGATCTCATGACCACTGTCTGCCATGCTTTCTTCGTTACGCTATTCCCTACAGCAGCTTCATCAAAACCTTTAAATAGGTAACCCACCACTTAAGTGGGTTTGTTGTCTTTTACCTTTCTCGCCCTCCTTTTGAACTGAAACTGACAGTTTTGAAGCAGTTTGGATCTTGCTTTTGTTTTAAAAAGATTTTGCTTTAAAAAGAATCAACGTCCCACCTAATCTAAAGCCACCTTTCCTTTGGAGGTGGGGGAGGGTGGTGGAAGAGGTAGTATTCTCTTCCTTGTGTCTCTGAATGAGATGGCTTCCGCCATTGACCTGCTTTAATAACTATGATTGAGGTCTTCAACATGAGTTGGTGTACTGAGATTCTTGAAGTTCTGCCTTGCATACGGAAACTATGCCTTCAACAATAGCTTCAATCAATCTTAATGCCATACGTTAGGTGGAAACCTTACAAACATATATGAATAATGGAGAACAAGGAGCTGCGGATGCTGGAAACACAAAGTGCTGGAGGCAATTCAGCATTTAAGAAGGAACTGCAGATCGAAGGTAGACAGAAATGCTGGAGAAACTCAGCGGGTGAGGCAGCATCTATGGAGCGAAGGAAATAGGGAGGAACTCAGTGAGTAAGGCAGCATCTCTGGAGAACATGGATAGGCCATGTTTCAGGTTGGGATCCTTCTTCAGACACCCATCCATGTCATTCATAGATGCTGCCTGACCCATTGAGTTTTTCCTGCACTTTGTGTCTATAAATAATATTTCTCTGGTAAATATATCACAGAGGAATAGCAGAAATTCAAAGAAAATTCAGCTCAAAATATTTACAAATTGCCTCAAATCAAAAAGAGTGGCCAAGATTAATAGGGCAAATGGATATATTTATGGGAATTGCACTCGTTCTGCTTGGCAAGAAATCAAGAGTGTAGAGTCCAGTGTTTTATTGTCATATGTCCCAGAGCAATGAAATTCTTACTTGCAGCAACACAACAGAATATGTAAATATAGTACACGGTAAACGATATAAAAAATGAGAGAGAAAATATAAATATACAGTGGCTTGCAAAAGTATTCATACCCCTTGAACTTGTCCACATTTTGTCACATTACAACCACAAACGTAAATGTATTTTAATTAGGATTTTATGTGATAGACCAACACAAAGTGGTGCATAATTGTGGTGTGGAAGGAAAATGATACATGGTTTCCAAATTTTATTACAAATTTATCTATGTACTTTTTTTTCTCTTGCTTATTATACTGTTTACATATATACACACACATGTACACATGCACACGCGCGCACACAAAAAACCCCAATAATAGAGCAATAATAACAATAATAGTCTGTAGTTCAGAGCTTATTTGTGGTTATAGTGTTTAATAGCCTGATGACTGTCAGCAAGGAGATGTTCCTGAACCTGGACGTTACAGTTTTCAGGCTCCTGTAACTTCTTCCCGATGGCAGAGGTGAAACGAGTGTGTGGCCAGGATGGTGTGGGTCTCTGATGATGCTGGCTGCCTTTTTGAGGCAGCGACTCCGGTAAATTCCTCCGAAGGTGGTGAAGTCAGAGCCGGTGATGGACAACTTTTTGCAGTCTTCTTCGCACCTGGGCATTCAAGTTGACGATATCAGCAATCGTATCAAAAAATGACTGTAATAGATTGGGCTGGAGGATCTCAGGAACATCACCTTTCATTATCTGGTGTACCGTTCAGCTTGCACAGCTCAGGAGTAAAGGTGATATTAATTTTATTTCATCGTACATCAAAACATCAGAAACAATTCTTGAACTCATAATGGCTAAGTTCAATATTTGGCAAGGTCTTACATTCTCTATCATCACTTTTCCAGGAATAGGTCAGATAATAATTATTTTGACTTTGCAAAATATCTAGATGGCCTACTCCTGCACCTACTGTCTATTGTCTATCGTCTATAACTTTCTAGCATTTGCTGATAGCTAAATCATACAGACAATATAATACAAATCTCAGAATAAATGATGTTAAATGTCCAGAATAAAAAAAGACGAAATTTGGAAACAAATCTTCATAGAAATATAACCATCCACAAATTTAGCACCAAAGCAAATGGCAATATATAATCCCTAAAAATGAACAAGAATGCCATAAATATCTGGTAACAGAATGTAGCAATCTGGAGTGCATGCCATTATTTAACATTACTACTATTCATTTGGTGATGACAGGCTCATGGAATTAGTATCTTATTGCTAACGCCCTGTGAATGAAACCATGTCAAAAGTTTTTAACTTTAATCAGTTCTACTACTGAAATCTACTACTGAAATGTATTAGTTTAAATTACTTTCTTAAATTACTGTCTGAAGAAGGGTCTTGACCCGAAACGCTGCCTATTTCCTTTGCTCCATAAATGCTGCTTCACTCGCTGAGTTTCTCCAGCATTTTTGACTGCCTTCTTAAATTATATATTTGTTCTAAATGTTGTAAATAGGAGTTATCTATTCCCACAAAGTATCTGCCAATATATACTTTGCCTAGATCAAAGCCCTTGACTGTTTCCACTTCGCTGAGGTTGAAGGTCACGTACTTCTTTGGAACGATAAGGCATGTTGCACTATTCTGACTTGGAGAAACTCTGCAGAACTTTGAAATGTTCTCAAAACATAGAAACATAGAAATTAGGTGCAGGAGCAGGTCATTCGGCCCTTCGAGCCTGCACCGCCATTCAATATGATCATTGCTGATCATCCAACTCAGTATCCTGTACCTGCCTTCTCTCCATACCCCCTGATCCCTTCAGCCACAAGGGCCACATCTAACTCCCTCTTAAATATGGCCAACGAACTGGCCTCAGCTACCTCCTGTGGCAGAGAATTCCACAGATTCACCACTTCTCGATGCTTAAAACAATAAATCCTATAGATTTTCCTTTAGAGTTGGAGAAAAAACAAATCATTTAATTTCTTATTGCACATATTTCAATCAGGTACAATAACACTTTGTTTTGATGATTGATCATTGAGCAGAAACATGAACTGTTCTTCTCTTGAAATTTTCTTCTGTGCATTTCCAACAATTACTCATGATATTTCAGATTATTCTTCCCTCCAGTCCCACTCTGACCTTTCCGTTTGTGGACTCCTGTGAGAACCAAAACAAGCTTAAGGACCAACAAATCATCTTCTGTCTGACACATTGCAGCCCTTTAGACTTAATATTGAATTCTCTGTTTAGGACATGTAAATATTTCTGTCTCAATCAGAACTGGCTACTTCTCCTGTAAGTTATCCATCTGTGATTTTGGCCCAATTTTTATTTCTCCATTGATATAACCTGACCTTGTTGAGAAAGACTCAAAGCCATGCTATTAGCAATAAAATACACTGACAAAGAAGCACACCGGCCCTAAGTGCCTCCATTAACCCATTTGACCTTGTCTTACTCTATCAAAGATATTTCCTTTGTCCTATCCATTTTTCACACCACCTTCGCTGCAATTTAAGGTTATCATTTTAATATTTCTCAGTTCTAATGAAAACTCTGACCTGAAACATTAACCGTGTATCTTGTTCCACTGCTGGGGGTTTAGAGGATTTTTTTTTTTTGGCTATAAATTAATTCTCCAAATATTTTGTATATGAAAGTTTCATTTCAACACATTTATAATGTATTGCCTGCAGAACACAGAAAATAAATGCCTCCATGTAACTTAAAGAATGCATTTTGTCATCAAATCCTTCCAGAAACTGAAAATAATCATAAAGAACTAAAACTTAATTAAGATTTTGTCTTAATTTCCCTTTATTTCTGAAAATACATATATTTAATTAAATTAAATGCAGAAGGAGCTACAACCAGAAAGTGTAAAGAAACTGAACTATTCTCAGTTGATGCAAATTATTAATGCAGAAACCTGGTTGTTTTAGTTGTCCTTTTAATTTGTAACCACAGTTTGTACATTTTTGTAGAGTTTGTACAGGTCCTGAATAAAATCACGCCTTTGTCATACTTGTAGCATGATAGTAATAAAAATATCATATTCACCACTGTCAATATCACTTTATTTCATTATCCAACAATCTATTTTCCTAATTACATTTTTCTTAAATATATTTTTTTCCTTTTTATGTTAATGTTCAAACCCAACAAGCTCCATTTTCAAAAGAAGAAATATAGTTTTTGTTATCATTTCACTACTCCAGCTTTCATATTACCCCCACCCTCCCCCGGCCTGACATTGCCTCCTCCATTGACCTCTAACCTTTTTAGAGGGTCAACTGATGTGGCATCAAAAAGATACTCCATTTAAAGTCCAGTAAAGCGCAGTCTTTATTAAAATTTAAATCACATAAGTCAGTTAAATGATACTTATTATCTTCACATTTATTTCAACTGTTTCAACATCACTTATTTTACTAAATCATAAGACTGACTGCTTGAACTTAAATACTACCCTTATGAAATTAACTAGCCATGCTATTTTGATTGGATGCAGTCTTCTCTGAGTCTCAAACGCAGGGAATTCCTTCTGCAATGGTTGCTCCTGAGGTGTCATTCTTGATGTCTTCGAGAGTCTTTCCTTCATAATTTATTTCTAACCATCCAGAATATTCACTGACATATTCTACCCAGGAGCCACATGATCCTGAGATCTTTGTTCAAGGATCTGGTAAACAGGACACATCTGTTCCTTTGTCCCTTTATCCATCCTGAACTTAGCAACATTTGCCCTTACTAAGGTCAAGTTACCCTGACACAAGGTGGCTGATTCAGCTGCCTGGTTCCACTTCCTTTTTATTCTAAATGGACTGTTGTCAGTATAGGGTTAATTTATTTAACCAATCATGCATTTGGCTTTCCCTGTTAGCCCACTGACTGCATCCCTTTTACTCTCAAATATGTGTTTATCCTTAAGCTGGTTTAAAAGTCCCGCAGCATTATTCACCCACAGGTACCTTGCCCACACATCATTCCCTGTTTATGTATGACGCATAACAATCTTGACAGCCCATTCAAAATCTGGAGAGATCAGATAGTCATTGATGCTCAGTCCACTTCACGCAGTATTCAGATGTGTACAATCAATGGGGGACAGTCCACTGGGTAGCAGGAATATAAAGACCCATTGATTTCTTCACTAAGTTTAAGTTGCGGAGTTTAATTATGATGTTCCACCGCCACCCGGGAGAAATTTGCTAACTTATCCTTGTTCTTTCACTCAATAAGTACAGAATTCAAGTGTGAATACTAAATTGCTTCCATCACAATAGATCTTTCTATATACAAATAATTGTGGATAGAAACCCATTTAAGATATCACTGATCAGAAAATATAAGCTTTGATGCTAACATTTATAACAGATTGTATTAATTTTGAATGCATTACTGTTTAATGCTTGCTGTTTAATACATCATGTATGTGCTTAAAAATATTTTTGCGGAAGTACCACAATGAATGAACATGGTGGCTTACACTTATGTCTTTGTCTAATTCACTCATCAGGACATGAATGAATGGGCACGTGTTTAGATTTTTTTCTAATTAAATACCTATTTTGGTCAGTACCTTCCCAGTCAATCTTGGCAGAAATTATGAACTAGCAGGATGTAAGTAGTGGTATCCCCAGGGATCCTGCACTTGGGCCTCAGCTTTTCACTACATTTACAGATGACTTGAAAGAAGGGAATGGAGAATCATTTATCCACATTTTTAGGGGACCTTTGTCTGGAAATTGGATCTTGTACTGCAGTGTTCTTAAGCCGTTTGTTATTGAATTTCTATGTTTGAATGGGCAAATTGTACAAACCCTGTTAATCTGCGAGTGTCGTGTATTTTGCAAAATGTGGCACTTCTGCTGACGTTTAGCACACAGGAAGCATGACACGTTGTGACATCCCTTGTGCAATGCTCATTTTGAGCAACGCCAGATAAAATTGGGTCACTTTTTTCTGCTATAGGAATGGCCAGCCACTCACAGCTAAGCAAGTTTTCACAGTGCTCCACTTACTCACAGCTGAGCTATTTAAAGGGCTACTCACTCACCTGACATTTCTGTATTCTGCAAAAGAACAGTCTGGAGATTGGCTGGTGTTTAAGAAGGCTGCAGCATGGTCGCACTGTGACTTCTGGAAAGGTGCAGTGCTCCTTCTTCACTTATTACATATTTTATTGAAGGGTGCTTCTGAGTGGTCTTACTCTGTGTAGTGAATGAGTTGCAACAGTAGAAAGCCATTAGAAGCAGGGACATTTGCATGGGACTGGTGGAGAAGGTGGAAGAAGGACCAATGTCTGCATATTGGTATCCCTCAAGTACATTCATGAACCCATGCCCTTTTTCGAACTCTCCACAAAGCAGTGTAACTGAAGATTACGATTTTCTAAGTGGGGTCAGAAATCTGCAGGTTTCTGCAGGCAGAGCAACATGCAAGCCTGGCCAACACTGCCCAAGGAGATCAAAGTTACTGCCTCCCTAGGCTATGGATCATTTCTGTCTTGATGGCCGATCTATGTCCCATTTGGAGGCTTCCATTTCACTGTACACTGTTGCATCAGGGTGGCCACTGACACTCTCATTAAGAGAGACCATCAGGCTAATTGGGCAAGTGAATTTATGAGAATTGTAGTCTTCACAAATGTTCTTGGAACATTTCAGACTCCCCCTTGGAACCCAAAGCTCAAAATGAATTGCAGTGTTTGGTTAACCAAGGGATGAAATTCCTCATGGCACGTTTGTATGGCTCTTTTATCCTTAGGCATCTCTCATTCCCAGCTCCTCAACTACAGAAGCACATGGAAAACAGCATCTTTATGGGTTTGGGCTATCCCTTCCTTCCTGGACTTCTATTGATAATATAATGGTTGCAATGGCACTATCGGGGGATCATCGCTATCAATGTCATCTTCATGTGATTCTGTTGTTCACGTTTCCAGCACCACGCTTCAGAGAGGGCTGGATTTTTTGTAACTATCTGTTGCCCCTTCACATTGTAAGGTGGATGTGGACTTTGCCCAAGGCCTTCTAGTAGAGCTGGAAGAGATGGAGGAACAGACACAAGGGATAGTTATGCAGCGAGATCATCATAGATGATGACAATTGACCTTTCTGAACATTCAGCCTGGTCCATTTGGTTGCCCTGTGATTCTCAAGACTCCATTCAATAGGATTTGAATTAGTTGGGCTGCCTCACACCATCTGCTTTTCATACTCATTTGCAAAAGTAATCTGCAGAGAGGACACGCTCAAATCCATGCTCTAATTTTCAACTGCAGTAGAGTTTACTTGAAGTAAACTCGGAAACTTTATTTTTTTATCATCAGGAAAACCTGTAAGATGCTGGCATAAACGTAGCCATGGCTGCTGTTCATTTTCAGCAAGGGACAGAGAATCTACCAGAATATAGACACAAAGAGCTGGAGTAACTCAACGGGACAGGCAGCATCTCTGGAGAGAAGGAATGTTTTGGGTCGAGGCCATTCTTCACACTTCTTCAGACCTTCAGAATTTACCAGGTTCCTACCCGGTGACGATAAAGTGTTGGTAACTAATGATAATTTTCTTACCTCTGCTTGAAACAGAGGATAGTTTTGAGGTAATAAAAGACATCTCAAAAATATTTTAATCATCAACAGCTGTGGCTCCGGTGAAATTCTCAGCATACCCAGATAAATCATTTTGTCCAAGTAAATGCTTTCATTAACTATCCGTAACGGGAATAGTGCATTGATGTTTATACACACAATGCAGATAGGTGTGCAAACATAAATTCACATCTATCATATAGTTGCTAATCTTACATCTTGTCATTCTTGTTAGGCTTTATGTCTGTGACTCTTCAGCTAATTCATAACTGACTCATCACGGCGTGGCTATCTAATTGATCAGCTATTGAGGTGTTGCATTGGGTTGAGCAGAATTTTTTAACTTAGGGATCAGCAAGGTATGATACCGTGTGCTATTCCATAACCTTGGCAAATCAATGTTGTATTTGTGGAGTCATAGAGTGATACAACGTGGAAACAGGCCCTTCGGCCCAACTTGCCCATACCAGCCAACATGTCCCAGCTGCACTCATCCCACCTGCCTGTGTTTGGTCCATATCGCTTCAAACCTGTCCTATCCATGCACCTGTCTAACTATATTGTGTTGAACACAATGACAAAAACAAAGTGTTGTAAAACCAGATTGCCAAATCCTTGAGCTTGACTGGTGTAAAGAATGGATTCAATAAAGGCACACTCGGCCATCTTTGTAGTTAATTTTCAAACTTGTTAGAGGACAAAGTATAGTATGGTGCAACATAATTTTGGAATTAAACCGATTCACGGACAGGATGATGGGGGTGGTGAGAAATGAAGCAGGTATATCAACGCGTTATGGTCCCTTTTAATTTTTAAAAAATTATTATTTTTAGTTTTTGTCTTCTTTTTTACTTATTCACTCTTTGACTACACTATTTGGTAGTTTAGGGATTTACAC
The DNA here is from genome assembly GCA_035221665.1 of Okamejei kenojei. NCBI lineage: Eukaryota > Metazoa > Chordata > Chondrichthyes > Rajiformes > Rajidae > Okamejei > Okamejei kenojei. The sequence continues at coordinate 22,251,841 of CM069131.1, forward strand.
ATTCACTAGTTCTTTCACTTTCTCTCTTTCTTGCTCTTACTCTCTTTTTCTATTTCTTCTTTGTCAAATTTAAAATGGAAGATGTACAATAAAAGTATGCCGTGGTTTCTACTACTGTACACTGCTTCTAATAAAAATATTTATAAAAATAAATAAATAAAATAAACATTTAATTCCTCAGATGAGGAATCAATCTATGTGTACAACATAAACAGATGACCGTTAATAAGAAAACTTCACTGATATGCTCAGTATAACATCAGCATAAACTTTGCCTATTCATCTCATTGCTTTGATTCATTTTCATTGCTATGGATTATACCATAGGCTTAAGGATCAATTTATCTCTAGATCTTCACACAACTTTTGTCTATTTCAAAAAACCTCAAAAAGGGTCGGGTTCCTGAGTCATGACCTTCACAAGACAGTGAAAGAAAAGACTGCAAAAAAAACAAGACATCAGCGCAAAAATAACTCTAAAATAATAAAGGGCAGTAAGGAATTGTGTTGACTTAGAAAATGCCAAAATGGGAGTAAATGGTAATAATATATCACACAGGTGCTGCTAATATATCACACATGTGCCAAAAAACACACCTTAATCATGTGGGACTTTTATCTCCTTGTTGAAGGGGAATGTCAAGGTGTTTCCAGAGCTTGAACATATTGAATGAAGCCTATCCTCCACATCGTATCTGCTTACAAATAAACAAATGAGCAATGTTTAAGAAGGAACTGCAGATGCTAGAAAATCAAAGGTAGACAAAACGGCTGGAGAAACTCAGCGGGTGAGGCAGCATTTATGGTACGAAGGATATAGGCGACGTTTCGGGTCGAGACCCTTCTTCAGACTGATGTGGGTGTGAGGTGGTCGGGAAGAAGAAAGGAAGAGGCGGAGACAGTGGGCTGTGGGAGAGCTGAGAATGGGAGGGGAAAGAAGGAGAACGAGGGGACTATCTGAAATTGGAGAAGTCAATGTTCGTACCGCTGGGGTGTAAACTACCCAAGCAAAATATGAGGTGCTGCTCCTCCAATTTACGGTGGGCCTCACTCTGGCCATGGAGAAGGCCCAGAACAGAAAGGTCGGATTCGGAATGGGAGGGGGAGTTGAAGTGCTGAGCCACCGGGAGATCAGGTTAGTTATTGCGAACCGAGCGGAGGTGTTGGGCGAAGCGAACGCCAAGCCTACGCTTGGTCTCACCGATGTAGAGCAGCTGACACCTAGAGCAGCAGTTGGAGGAGGTGCAGGTGAACCTCTGCCGCACCTGGAAAGACTGCTTGGATCCTTGGATGGAGTCAATGGGGGAGGTAAAGCGACAAGTGTAGCATTTCCTGCGGTTGCAATGAGCAATGTAAGTTACATAGACAATGACCATATCACAGTGCTCCATCTTTCACAAGTCTTTAAGTCACTTCAACTGCAAATTTTACTTCGGAGTCACGTGAGTGACTACGTGAAGAAGGCCCGCCTGGCGCTGGAACGGCATTACGTCGACGCTGACGGCAGAAGCAGGAGCTGCACAGACAGCTCCTCGACAGCGGTAGGTTCGGAACCGGCAGGTAAGTGCAGTTGAAAATTTTTTTTTAGGACTGGAAAACTCCGTGCCTGGTGGAAACCAGGATTTTAAAGGATTTTAAAAAACAAACTAAAAGTTTAAATTGAACAGAAATACTCTGTTAAAATAACGGAGTTTTGAAAAGAACGTCCCAGGGGAATACCCAGCGATCGGGACGAGAGATTAATTACGGGGCCGGTTCCGATACTGGTACCGTTAAAATTACGGTAGAGAGGTAAAAATGCTCCACAATCTTTTGGCAGGGAATTTTAAAGTCAGAAAGGCTGTACTTTAAAAAAGTTAATAAAAATCGCGATATGGAGAAAGTACTCCAAAATATAAAAAGAGACAAGGGTCACAGTACCCAAACAGCCCAAAAAAGACCCTGAGGGGCTTGAATATACAAAATATGGCTATGTGCCAAATTGAGAATTGAACCCTGGATTAGGGTGGAGGAAGTCTCTTTGGATATAATTCCAAGTGGATCAGGGCTGCAAAAGACAGACCCTGCAAGTGGTGATGTGAATTATGAATGCACACCACAAATAAAAAAGTGAGGCCAGATGTGCCTGAGATAGCAAAAGTTTTTGCTATATCTAAAGGAAGTGGTGAGGCTATGGAAGAAAACCTAGCTGCCAACATTAATTATATGGTATCTCACCAACTTCAAGAATACGATAAAACTTTTATGTTTTATTAAAATATCAACGGTAAATCCGTTTATAAATATCCATGTCTCAAATAATATGAGATATAAAAAATACAATTTCAAAGTATTTCAAAATGTTGCAAATAAGTAATACTTTCAAAATAAAATAAATTGCCATCAGTTGTGGAGCTCAATAGGAAGAAATATATATAATTTACCGAATCTGCACTATAGGTTTGCAGATCAATACAAATCAGGATATTAAACTCCTGATTATTATAGAATAAACCTGCCTTATGATAAATCAAAGATATTAATTACAAAAGAACAGACTACTGATCTTTAAACTTTGGGGAGAAAAACTATGATCCAATGAAAAATTTTGATAATGGATCAAAACAAAGGCAAAGATCTTTTTAACTTGCGGTGAAAAAACTATGATCCAATGAAAGATTTGATAATGGATCAAAACAAAGGCAGAAGTGGTATAATCCAAACATAGCCTTATCTAAACCTATATAATTGGGGAAAGAAGGCTTGAAGTACGTTGAAAAGGTGCAAACATCTGGTTACAAAATAAGTTCATGAAATCTCCAATTATGGGGGATTACAGGTGTATTATGATTGTTAACCAATATAACTAAGGAAGGATTGGTTCACCTGTATAAGAAAACTTTAAAAAATTGATTTCAGGTTTGCACTCAAAAGTAATTTAATAAGAAGGGGTACGTACATGTATATTATAAAATTACCTCAGTGTAAAGATTTCATGGTATAAACCATACAAAACATCATTATATTTACACTTTCACAGTGTAAGAAAATGGAAACATCTAGAACATGGAAAAACTGTTGTGATTAACAAAGTGTTAATCAATATTACAGGTGCTTGAAATTAATTAAAGTGGGTCAAGCTGTGCAAGTTAAAACATTGTCCAAACAATCAATCAGTTCAAGGCTGTTAAACCGAACACTGAAGGAACAATTATACTGATAAAAGATCAGCACTTGCACTAATGAGGTCATGGTCATGGGTTATCTCGATTACATTTAAATTGGAAGAGATAAGAGCAGCTGCAAATTAGTGCCTGCCATTACAAACCTGGTGGCAGGCAAGGACCTGACCCATTACATAAAGCATATGCTCAGGCATTAATAAAATATTTATAAATTACTATTCTGAATTTAGAAGTAATTCAAGCACCATAAGAGAGGGGGAAAATTGTTCCATGATACAAATATGTCTAATTGTTGTTGACATACTTTGTCCCTCCATTAGGATTAGGTAAAAAATAAATAAATAAAGTTCCAAAAGAAGGAATACAGAAGCTTATAAGAATATGTATGCCTTGTGAAGAGGCTTATGCAAAATATCAAATGATACGTTATCATTATTAAAGTAATGTAAAAAAGGTTCATAAGCTGCTTCAACTATAAGATTAACAGCTGTTGCAAACTGAAGCAAGTGTTACAGATGATGTACAGCTTCTGTGAATGTTTGGGTAAAGATAAGAATATTATCTATTCTTATAACAATAATTGATATGTCTCTTGTTCGGACTGCAGACAATAATACCAGGCGAACATAAATGGTTTGTCCTAAGAAATTTTCCAAACATTCGTATTAATTATTGAAGTATAAGGAGTTATGGATTAAAAAGATCGATTGTTTTATTATGGAACTGTCCATGTCGTATCAAGATGAACAATACCACAGGCTGTGGCATATGTTAACAATGGTCAAATTTGGGAGAAAAACATATTGTCATTATTTTGCATTACTTACGATTAATCTGGTTGTATACAGATTAAATCACTGATCTTTCAAATGTTTCTTGTGGGTCACAAGATAAGTCAAATAACAATCATGGGATTATCTAAGTAAACAGATGTGGCATATTTTAAAGTTTAGTCCACCTGTTTATCTCTAAGGAAGAGACAATGGTATCGGAAGATAACAAATTTGGGAGAAAAAACATATTATCATTAATATGGATTACTTACGATTAATCTGATTGCATACAGATTAAATCACCGATCTTTCGAATATTTCTTGTGGGTAAACCAAGAACAGTGAAGGTGGATGCTTTTCTCCCAATTACATGAGGAAAAGATTTCTTTGTGTTCCTCATTTTTGTTTAATAGGGCAGTGTCTGATGAAATGTAGAGGGACACTGCCAGAGGCATTTTGGTGGCCTAATACGGGTCCTTTATGGTTTCATAAATATTGTGTGATTTTGAACTGCTAGTGATGATTCATAGTGGCAGCAATTTATTGAAGTCAAAAAAGGGGTCTCGACCTAGGTCGTTGCCTGTCTCCCTTCGCTCTTTGGATGCTGCTGCACCCACTGGGATCTCCAGGTTTGAGAAACCCTGCAGTAATTTATTGTTGTACAAAAAACCTCCATGACATGAAAATATGAATTTTACCATTTACAGGTTGACCAGACCATCACAACAGCTGATGGTCAAAGAAGTCTATGAATGTTAACCAATATAACAATATATCAATAAAATAATTATGTATAAAGAAGTGTTATACCTGCAATTTGCAGGAATAAGTCTAAAAAACAATATTTTGTTATAAGAAATTGGAGGTCTGTATATACAGTAAAGTTATTTTATCATATTAGATATATGTGAATTCCGTGTGGATTGCATTTTCTAAGTATCTAATTGATAGAGCCAATAATAGGGCTCAGAGTGTTACCGTCTTATAAACGGACAATATATTAACCAAGAAGTTATCAGATGCATTCATAATATCCCAATATGGAAAGGGATGTGTGTATATGTATATATATATATATATATATATATAGTGTGTATATGTATACTGTCCAAAAATTGTAAAAATATAAAGGCAGGAGATAAATAATCTTGAAATGCCTTAAGAAATGGACTCTAACTCTATCTATGATTCAAAAAACTTGAACATTGAAAATAATAATTCTGATAACTTTAGTATCAATATAAGAGTGCAAACATTGCAAATGTTATGTTATAATTGCATGTGGATACAAATTGCATTATCATATATGTTTATGAATCTACCAAACAAAGCACACCAAGAAGACCTGAAACGAAGGTAAACCTATAAGCATATCCTGCCGGCTTTAAGTTGTGTGTGTGTGTGTGTGAACATTGATGAAAATGTTGCAGTAGGTAAGAGTCTCTGTGGCAATGAGACTGCTTATTACACACAAAAACCACATTGGGTTCAGTAAAAACTGATGGTTATAGAGGAATGTATTTCTAGATGGTTAAAAATTGGATACATTCAGTAGGAACTAGACACTGAAAGGTGGAAAAATCACTCTGTTAATGAGGAAAATACATTCACAGGAATGGCACAGGATGAGCCACTCGAGCAAAGATGCAAGGCCGCAGGAGGCTGTAGATTACTGTTAAAGTAAAAAGGAACCAGTCATGGTGTCAGATTTAGACACACAATGTTCGGTTCTCTATAATTGTTGCTTTGTCATGCCATAAAAATATATATATATCAATTGGTATTTGTGATAAACTTGCCTTTCAATGGAAAGGGCATTATTTTCATTTTTTATAATGTGAAATAATTTATCACATAACTTGAGGCAATGTTTGGGGAAAATGTGTTATTCGCTCGTTATTGTGTTAAATGAGCCGTACTGTCGTATGGAATAAATTCCACGACACGAAAAACACAGAAAGCTTCAAACTCTTCACGTAGTCACTCACGTGACTCCGAAGTAAAATAGTAAGATTAAACGAGAACTTACCAGTTCGAAGTTTGATCGTTATTTTATGAGGAGTCACGATGAGGGATTACGTGCCCTCCACTCCCCACCCTCATAAAATAAATGATCATCTGGTAGTTCTAAATCTATGATGAGCCTTACTATCTTACTCCGGCTATTTGTGTTCTGTGTTTTTCATGCCGCTGCTTTGAAGTATGCCGTTCCAGCGCCAGGCGGGCCTTCTTCACGTAATCCCTCATCGTTACTCCTCATAAAATAACGATCAAACTTCGAACTGGTAAGTTCTCGTTTAATCTTACTATTTTACTCAGTGATTTTGCAACAATGATTTAAACAAATTATTTCAACGAATATTAATCTCAGAAGGAAACTCACTATTCAGGCATGATATGAACTAATTACCATTTAATTTTCTGTTTATGACAGTATTCTAGTATAGCAGTATGCTGACTAACTACATCTATGCAGTGCTCCCTCTACGCCCCTCTCTAGCCCTAACTCTCCCCGCTCAGGTGGATGGTCTGTGGATGATTATAATGAATAACTACAACAGTCTGGACCTGGAAGGGCTAATAATGACTGCAGTGTCTTAGGCTGAGAGACTGCTTTAGGGAAAGGTGAGAATACTCAGCAGGGCAGGCAGAACCTGGAGCAAGAGAAGCAGAGTTAATGTAGCACGTCATTAATTTGATTAACGAATAGTTCAAATGTAAATGTATGCTAAACTGCAGAGGCGGGTTGTGGAGAGAACAAATAAATTACATTGACAGGGTGAAAGCCAAAAGATCCAGAATAGATAAAAGGTGGTGATGCCTGCTCAAAGAAAGTAGTAAAGGCTTGTTAATTAGAGATAGCAGGGGGAGAGCTTTTTAAAAATGGTGGAGTGTGGAATATAAAACACCATAGGTGCTGGTAATCTTAAATCAGAGGAAATACTGGAAATATTAAAGAGGATAGACGGCAACTGTTGGGAAAAATGATACAGGTTGATGCCCTTTCATACAACTTGGGGATAGTTATGAATCAAAATGGAAAGTTTAGTTTAGAGATACAACGCAAAAACAGGCCCTTCGGCCCATCGAGTCTGCACCGACCAGCGATCCCCGCACATTAACATTATCCCACTCACACAAGGGACAATTTACACTTATACCAAGTCAATTAACCTACAAACCGGTACTCTTTGGAGTGTGGGAAGGAAACCGAAGATCTCGGAGAAAACCCAGGTGGTCACGGGCAGAACGTACAAACTCTGTACAGACAGCACCCGTAGTCGGGATCGAACCCGGGTCACTGGCGCTGCATTCGCTGTAAGGCAGCAACTCTACGCTGCGCCACCGTGCAGCCCTTAGAGGTTTAGGTTTAGGTTTATTATATTCACAATTACCGAGGTTCAGTGAATAGTTTTTTTTTGCATGCCATCCAAACTGATCAGATACACCATACAAAGAATCAATTGGATCAAACTCAAGTATAATAGCTGGAACAAAAGAGAAGATACGGAGTAAAGAATATAGCATTGTAATGGATTGTTGTGCATCAGTTCCTTAGATAGCGTCTAATGTTCTCAAGGTAAATCGAGCTGTACCCTTGCTTGTGGAAAAATTGTTCAGCAGCCTGATAGCGGAGGGGAGAAGCTGCTCTTGGGTCTGATGGTACGTACTTTCAAGCTTCCGCAACTTCTGCTCAATGGAAGCAGGGAGAAGATGAAATTACTGGGGTGGAACGTTCTTTGATTATTTTGGCTGCTTTTCCGAGGCAGTGTGAAGTCTAGATGGAGTCAATGGTGGGAGGTCTGGCCCATGTGATGGACAGGGCTACATCTTCAAGATGTGCTAAAGCCAGGCAACAAAAAGCTAAGAAACATTTTTGTATACGGACTGAAAACAAAATAATGACGTTCTTATTTAAAGCAGCATAACAGGTCTGTAAACACAATATTCTTAGATAACATAATACCTTTGTTAAAAGTTCAATAAATTAAAAAAACAATCCTCGTGCAAAAAAAAGCTGAGGTCCCTAGTGCAACCAAGACAGTTTGTAGTTCGTAATTTAGTTGGTGTTTGTAGTGTTCAAGAGCCTGATTGGTGTTGTGAATAAGCTGTTCCTCAACCTGGAGGTCAACATTTTCAGACTCCTCTACCTTCTTCCAGATGGCTGGAGAAATTAGAGCGTGGCCAGGATGGTGTGGGTCCATGATGATGCAGCTGGCTTTTTGAGTCAGCACCAGCTTTTTGGGCAGCACGGTGACTCAGCAGTAATTGTTGCCTTCCAGTGCTTGCAGCGCCGGAGACCCGGGTTCGATTCTGACTACGGGTGTTGTCTGTATGGAGTTTGTACGTTCTCCCCGTGACCGCGTGGGTTTTCGCCGAGACCCTCGGTTTCCTCCCACATTCCAAAGACGTACAGGTTTGTAGGTTGATTGGTTTGGTGTAATGTAAAGTGTCCCTAGTGTGTGTGTAGGATAGTGTTAGTGTGCGGGGATTGCTGGTTGGTGCGGACCCGCTGGTCCGCGCTGTATCCCTAAACTAAACTGAACTAAATTTCCTATAGATCCCTTCGATGGTGGGGAGATCAGTAGCCATGGGCTGTGTCCACACTTTTTGTAATCTTCTTCGTTTCTGGGCATTCAAGTTGCCGAACTAAGCTGTGATGCAACCCATCAATATCCTCTCCACCGTGCATCTGTGGAGTTCAAGAGTTTTCATCCACATACCGAATCTCCTCAATCTTCTAAGGAAGTAGAAATATGACAGGCTTTCTTTATGATTGTATCAATGTGCTGGGCCTGGGATAGATCTGCAGAGATAAGCATGTCCAGGAATGTTCACACTCTCCACCACTGACTGCCGATTAAGACAGACTAAATGTGTAGTAAGGAACTGCAGATGCTGGTTTAACCCGAAGAAAGACACAAAATGCTGGAGTAACTCAGCGGGACAGGCAGCATCCCTGGAGAGAAGGAATGGGTGACGTTCTGGATCGAGACCCTTCTTCAGACTAGTTAGGGAAAAGGGAAACGAGAGATGTAGACAATGATGTAGAGAGATAAAGAATAAATGAAAGACATGCAAAAAGGTAATGATGATAAATTAAACAGATTAGCTGTTTGTTGGGTGAAAACGAGAAACTGATGCGACTTGGGTGGGGGAGGAATAGCGAGAGAAGGAATGCCGGGGTTAGTTGAATTTAGAGCTTGGGTACCTTGCAGCCCAGTGGTATGAATATTGATTTCTCCAACTTCAAGTAACCCCAGCATCCCATTCCTGAATTTATAGATGGAGTTGGAACTATGTCTGGCTACACAGTAATGGGATTTGAGTCAATAGAACAGAGGAAATGAGCACACAACCTGAGGTGCCCCAATGCTGATGGTACTCTAGGATGAATTTGGATGTGCATTTGGACTTTCCAATGTAGACGAAAGCATATTCTGAGCACAGAATATGATACACTAAACTGGAAGTACTGCAATAGAAGTGCTGCTTCCCCTAGATGGTGGGGAGCAACGAGATAAAATGGCAAATGAAAATCAGAACACACACTAGCCTCCTCACTTATCCAGTTTTGTTAAAGAGCCTTCGATCTGGCAAGTTAATTCTGTCTCATTTTCCATCATTGAATCTTGGTCTGCAGGGTGTTTCCAGCAATTTCTTTTTTTTGTTGTCATAAAAGTAGGTTTCAGGGGTGGGGGGAAGGAAGTAATGAGGGTGCTGCATCTCCTGCAATAGCATGGGAAGATATTGCCTGAAGGGCAGGTTTGCCTACCCCTATTCTCCTCCATTCCCCCTCATCCCCCACACTGCCTCACCCTCCTCTTCTTCCCCCCTCTTGTTTCCCCTCTCCTCCTCCCCTCACCTACTCCCTCTCTCAACTCTCCCTCCCTCTCCTTTCCCTTACCCTCAGTCACTCCCTCCATCCCTCCAACTCCTCTCCCCTTTTTCTTAAGATAACCTAAACACAATGTCATTGTGAATTAAAATGGATGAATTTTAGGGTTTTTTTCAATCGCGATTTTGAATGTAAATTAAATTTGGGTTTCCATTGTGATGTCACTGTGACGTTGAACGCGGCTGACGGGCAGGGCAAGTGGAAAAATGGTTTTGAAAAGCGATTGTTGTAAAGTTTAAAATGTCAATAACTCGTAAAACATAACATAAATCTGAACGAAACTGGTTTAATTTACATCACAGAGCAATGGTGAGTAAGGTGGGCCAAAATGGTAGCACTATCGTGTATCGTTTTGGCTGGGTTTTGGGATCTCACGCGCATGCATACAAACAAACGAACAAGATAAGAGTTTTAGTAATATATATATAGACCAAGTGGGACCCATTGTGTGCCTGTCACACAGGAGGCCTGGTTCCCCCAGCGCAATATTCGACCACTCAGGCATAGCCTCCATGGGAGGCCTGGTCCCCAAACGCAACCCGTTCCCCAATGCAATATTCCACCACTCACCCGTTCCCCCAATGCAACCTGTTCCCCCAACGCAATATTCCACCACTCCGCCATAGCCCCCAACTGTGCAGGCCGGCTCATTTCCCCTTATTTACCCTCCCTCATTGTAAACTTAAAAAAAATGCAATTGCACTTGCTAAAGGACTTAGTGTACAGGATGGCAACATTGTAGCGAGCAGGTCTACAATCCCATTGTGACATCATAGCTGGTAATTGCCAGTGCAGATTGGAAAAAATATTTCTCAAACTGGGGTTTTTTAATATAAAAATGTGATAACTTGTAAAATATAACATTAATCTGAACAAAAATTGTTGAAAACGCACCACATGACAATTGTGAGTAAGGTGGTGCAACAATTGTAGCACTATTGAGTACCATTAATATATGGTACTAATAATAGTAATATATAGATAGAAGGTAAAAGTCGTGGTGTGTGAAGAGATATGTCTGGTGCTGGCAATGTGTTAAAGGTGGTGGAAATCACAGAGGATAAACAGTTACGGGTGTAGACATGAAGACAAGAGGGAATATATCCTTGCTCTGGAGCAGATGCAGTTGATCAATCAACATCTGCAGAAAAATCAACAGTTACGTTTATCTGATCAGTTCTGACAAAGAACCCCCGATGTAAAACATAACCATTTCTCTTTCCACAAATACTGCCCGACTTGTTGAATGTTTCCAGCAAATATCCATTTTCATTTTCTATTATTTCAGAAATCTGAAACTTTCTTCACCAGAAACCTGTTGATTACAAAACTGACTTTAATAGATTTTCCTATAATAGGACATAGTTCAAAGGCTGATAATATACAAGTCAGTCATGACCTCTTGGGTTGATAGGGTCAGAGATATTCCTATGTTCATAATTTTATTGGGGAATTCCACGCTTCTCCAGTCTTTGCTGATTGCTTGAGAAAATAACAGACCCCTGGAGGAACTCAGTGAGTCAGACAGCATCTGTAAAAAAATAAATGGACTATTGACATTTCAGGTTTGGACCCTTCTTTCAGACTGGTCGAAGATCAGGAGAACCTAGGCAGCACAGAGGAGGAGCAGTGAGAGAGAGTCTCCAGGAACACCTGTTAGGGAGAGGTGGAGAACTTCTTCAAAGTGGGCATACTTTGAGGTTTCGCAGGGGAGCAGTAAATTGGAGACATTGAAATCTTAAGCAAATACTGATTGCTTTATGGAATTCCTAGTATAACATTTGGAAGATTTAGAGTAAATATATACATTTTTTATCACTATTATGATTGAAATAAATATGATCTTCTTTAAATAATTTATGTCATTTTTGGAAATAAATATATTATCCAACATTATGAATTGGTCTGTGCAAATAATTGGGTGAAAACAAAGTATGAACTACTTCAATTAAGTTACTTTCAATTAAAAGTAAATTTTAATTAATTTTGATGCTATTCAGACTGCTATCTTTACAAGCTATATTATTTTATTTTATTTTTTAATTTTGCTTATTTGTTCCGAACAAGTAAAGACATAAATATGAATAAATAACCACAACAAAATCGAAATAGTCAAACAATTGGACATCCCAGGCAATATTTGCAAAGCAATGAAAAGTATAAAGCAAAATTTAAATGTCCAACACTTTTTCTTTACAAGCTCGAAAAGAAGAAGAATAACTTATTTAATCTCACCCCTTCTCCCTAAACCCGTCTTCCATTTTTAATAATTAATTAATTAATAATAATAATTATCACCATCATTAATAACATTGCTTATAATAATAATAACAATAATGATAATGTATCAATAGTAATGTAATATGTAAAACAATATACAATATATAATCTACAATAGCTAATTATTCATTTGAGATGCAATTTAACCGTAGACGTACCTCAGACAATTTTTAGAGATGCATACAGACATATATATATATATATATATGTTTATTAATTATTTATTTATGTTTTTTGGTTATTTCATACATATTACTTGTATGTGTTTATCAGTTGTGCATTTGAGATACAATTTTTAGAGATGCATACAGACATATATATATATATATATATATATATATATATATATATATATATATATATATATATATATATATATATGTCTGTATGCATCTCTAAAAATTGTCTGAGGTACGTCTACAGTTAAATTGTATCTCAAATGCGCAACTGATAAACACATATAAGTAATATGTATGAAGTAACCAAAAAACATAAATAAATAATTAATTAATAAACATTAATAAACATTAACCCCTGTTTGTTAACCATCCCCTTCATCAAAAGTTTTTTGTATGTCATTTTGAACTGGTTCATACTTGGACACTGCTTTAACACCACATTCAAACTGTTCCACAATCCCACTCCACAGTCCGAAATACAAAAAGTTTTTCTGGTCGTGCGGACTCTTTGTACCTTAAAATTAAATATTCTTCTCAAATTATAACCCCCCACTATCTCATTGAATAATTTTTGTATATTTCCAGGTTTTTATTTTTGGCCCTAAACATTATCTGTGCTGTTTTAAATGCAACCAAATCTGCTAATTTTTTATCATTTTGACTGTAAGAATAATGAATTAGTGTGATCCAGATACCTGACATTGTGAATAATGCGTATTGCTCTTTTTTGCAGAATAGTTAATGAATGTAACAAACTTTTATAGTTATTGCCCCAGACTTCTGCACAGTAATTTAAGTAGGGTAAGATTAGTGAACAGTAGAGAATGCGGAGTGATTTGTGATCCAGAACCTACTTAACTTTGTGTAAATCAGAAATGCTTTTTGACAGTTTGGATTGTACATGTTTAATGTGTGATTTCTAGCTGATTCCATCATCCATTATAACCCCAAGAAATATATTTTCATAAACTCGTTCAATTTCAACCCCATTTATCTTTATATTCACTTGTGTATTTGTTCTGCAATTACCAAATAACATTATTTTGGTTTTGCTCAAGTTTAATGATATTTTGTTCCTGTCAAACCATGTTTTCAGTTTGCCCATTTCTTTTGTTATTTTGTCCAGTAGTTGTTTTAAATTTTCCCCAGAACAAAAAATATTTGTATCAAACAATTGTATTGTATCAAACAATTGTATTGCTCAATGATAAAATGTATAATGAGTGCTTTGCCACTGATGGAATTACTTCAGCTTCTACTACCTGCATCACCGGCACACGGTGGCTGCAAATGCACCACCTACAAAATGCAGTTGCATTTATAAGCACATGTAAAATAATAGACTGTCAAGGTTAATTTAAACAACTTAATCTTCTTTTGGCTAAAGTGGAAGTCTCAACATAAAGGCTCAGGTATTTATCGCAGAAGTAATTTCTTCACCTAAAAGGTAACTAGTCTTTGGAATTCCCCACCTAAGATAGTGGTGGAGATTCAGTCACTGAATATATTCAAGAAAGAAATCAATAGATTTTTTGATATTACAGGAATCAGGCAATATAAGGTTACAGCAGGAAAGGGGCGCTTGGATAAAAGGTCTTACTGAATGGCACAACAGTCACTTGAGGTGAATAGTCTACTCCTGTTTCTATTTTTATTACTTATAATAAACTGTAGAGCTAGTTTCCAGCGGTCAGATTCTGAGTTATGAAGAAAAACAGGGGACACGGGGGAGTCATTTATATTCCATCCCTCCTGAGATCAAAGACAATATACTTTTCATGTTTTTTGATTTTTTTTTTCTGTACTCATGTATTAACTTTTAGTCACTTGTGAACATGGACATCCAAATCACTTGATTATTCCACAACTGTCAGACCTTTGCTATTAATCAACTCAATCAAAACCACCAACAGAGTTTTAAATGGTTATTTGCTCTTTTTGTGATTGTTGTATATAAATATGAATTTGTGTTTGTTTAAGAACTGTGACTGCATTTTAAATAGAATGCATTTGCTGAGGTTACCTGAGGATATGAAAAGAGTTCCCAAGTAAATTCACGCCTTCTTTGCCTTCTCTAAATTCAGATGTAAATCATAACAGCAGTATACTGTGGATTTCGTAAATCTAAAGTAAGAAACAGAAATATACACAGCAGGCTAACGTGCTTTGTTAGCTGCATCAAGTTTTATGTTTAATTTTAAATCACAAAACATTTCACAAGACTACTCAATTGGTCAAAGCTGTTTTACAAATCATTAATCAAATCATTGCTTTTCCACTTACAAAATAAGTTAATAGATAACATTCTTTACCTTTATGCATAGAAACACTTGTTTGTTTCATTTGGATGTAGTCTACAAAAGTAGATAATATTTTTGATATTGATATTTTCATATTCAATAAATATTAATTATAAATTAAGTTGGAAATAATTATGTTTTAAATGATTAAATCTATTACCGTTTTCCCGCAGGTTAATGCTGCTTTTGTATAAAAGTATACTTAAATCCATGTGACAATATATTTCAAACCTGCCAAACTTATGGAAATGATTTATATTTTATAATTACATGTAACATCTGAAAATGATGAAAATCCATGGCAGCACCTATAAAGAAAGGAACAGTTACTGTTTTGGGGAAAGTTAATGTTGAACCTTCATTTGTTCTGAGAAAATATATTTATTATTCCAAAAGCAAAATGCTGAAAATGTTGGAAATCTGAAAAAAAGAAAATGCTGCAAAAACATTCAGCAGGGAAGGTTTTGCTCGGGAAGAATACGGAGTTAATGTTTAGAATTCATCAATGTTGCTGAATATATCCAGTGTTTTCTGTTTGTGGTTATGATATATATTAGTTTTACACGTTCCTGTCGTATCTCTCACATCCTGATGATTTTGGATGTACTTTCACGAGAAAGCTCTGATCTTGAAAAAACCAATGACTAAATATCAAAATCAGAAAATACTTTTCTATCTGTGTCCTGCATATACACATGAAATAAAGAGGTAAATAAAGAGCTTTTTATTGTTGAAGTGGACACACTGCTCAAAATATTGGGGGTAACAATTTAACTATAAAATACTTTGGGCAACTGAATATTTTTTTCTGAGATGTTTCGTATGCTGAAATTAATCACTTGAAGCTTGATGCCAACGAAATGGCATTAGCTTTCAAATGTTGTGGTAGCCGACAAGTTCGTATATATATATATATATATATAGAAGTTGATTTTTTTTTAACAGAGTGAACTGTGGAGGTCTGAACACAATCTTAAGATTCAGTTTCAAGTACTGAAACGAGGAACCAAATCGCAAACTTCTTCCAAACACAAAGGTGTTATGTTTTCTTTTACACAAAATTGGATATATCAAGATGCATTGTAACGGTTTTTTCCCCCAAAGTGAGCAAGTTGTAACAGATGAGTGAGGCTTGATAAGTCTTGTATATTTCAGATTTATATCTGATGACAAACATTAATGTTCCTATTCCTCCCCTTGATAAAAAGAGAGCGGGGGCACTTAATGAAGCAAACGGAGCTCTTTAAATTTGTAACCATCTCATCTCTTTAATTGCAGATGCAGAATGCAACCAACTAAATGCATTTTTATTTTGCTCCAGTCTTGAAATTGCAAGAAAGGGTTGAAGCTCGTCTCGAATGTTTCCCTGCGAGCCGAGCGGCACCTTTACTTGGCGTCCCTGCACTTGCCCTTTGATCCGTGGATTAGTGTTAGTGTTAGGGTTGGGGCAGTGCTCCTGGTAACAGCGGCGGAGAGCCCCTCTCACACACACACACGCACACCCACCCAGCTCACACTCGCCCTGCTCTCACGCACCGGGGCCACGGGCAGTGCGCCCAGGTGCATCGCGCCCTGAGCCCTGGCGCCGGGTGACACACGGACGGACACGGGCAGAGGGAGCGAGAGCGAGAGCAAACCGACCTTACATGTCACTCACTCTCACTGTGCGCCGTGGAGAAAGGGGGGAGAGACACAGAGAGCAAGACAATTTATTATTATTTTTGTGTTGACTCCCCCACCTCTTCTCGTTGGTGTTTTGTTCATCTGCTATAACACACGCGACAACAACAACAACAACAACAAAAATGATAAGAAAGGAGAGTGTGAAGAGAAAATGATCTAAAAAAGAGAGAGAGAGAGAGGAGTTGGGTGGAGGAAGGAAAATGCCCAGGAGAAAGCAGGAGCAGCCGAAGCGACTGCCTTTTTCGCGTAAGTGAGCGGCGGCGGCGGGGAGGGAGAGGGAGAGGGAGAGGGAGAGGGGAGCCGGGGTGAGGCTGACAAAGGCGCCGGCGCTTCACCTTTGGGCGGGCGGGAGGCAGGAGGGAGGGAGAGAGGCCGCCATGTTGGCGGCGGCGGTGTGGGGGACGCTCGCCTCGGCTCCGCTCGGGGTGTCCGTCCGTCCGACCGACCGCCTGTGATAATTCAGCCCCAATAATATAAGCGGGGGGCGGTGGTGAGGGTCTCGGGGAGGCGCTTATTTTCTGTTGTTGTTGGGAGCTGTGGAGTTCATCTCCTTCTCCCCCCCTCCCTCTCCCTGAGCCTCCACCCCCGGGTCACGGAGTGAACTGTGTGGCTTTTGTCGCTCCTCGGCGTTTCTCTCCCCCTCCCTCGCTCCTCTTCCAGTGGGGGTGAGTGAGCGGGGAGAGTCCAGGGGGCCGGGGCACTAGGCCAGCGTCCAGGTGCCGCTGCGGACGGTGGAGCGGCCCTGACCAGGGAGGAGAGGTCAGGCCGCGGCCTCTGCCCCCGGCCCCGGCCCCGGCGCTGGCGCTGGCCCAGCGGGAGCTTCCTCGCTCCCCGCCTCACTCCCTCACTCCCTCGCTCGCTCGCAGCAGCCCCACACTTTCTGCCAGTCCCTGTTTATTCCAGCAACAACTTTGGAGTCGGACGCCGGCTCCGCGGGTGTGATTTAAAATAAAATAGAATTATTTTTTTCGCCCGAGGGGCCGCCCTAGTTCACGGCTCCGGGTCAGAACCGCCCCGGCAGCCGAGGCCGAGTGCCTGCCCCGTACCGACATTTTACCTTTTAATTCCAACATTTCATTCACAGTGCCAAATCTCTAGTAAACTCCAGATCTGCAGCACTCTAGCATCCTTTAATACCCCTCTGTCGCAAACAGTTCACCGGATCAAATGGTGACCCTTCCACCAGTGCTGTGCCTCCCCTCCCTGTGTGTCGATGCATTTATTTACACTGAATACCGTGTCTCGTCTCCGATAACCATGCCCGTTGTCACTACAAGCGCATGTTAAGTTTACTGCTAATCATCTTATGTTGCTCAGTCTGACAAAGTCCTATTTTAATTGGTATAATGGTGAATAAAGGCGCGGAAATAGGCGTGCGTTGCAAACGTGCCTTGTGCATAACATCTGCTCCTGGATTCCTGCTCTGGTTACTGACTGTGCAGTAAAGGTCAACACCACCATTGCGCCGCAGACGACAAAGCACACACAGCATTGTGACTGCCTAAAAGCACTTGCCCTTTGTCTATGCAAAACCTATTAAGGGATTTGTTAAATTAATGACTTATTTATTGATGGAGAGGGTGGTCTTAATTGCTGACATTGAGTCACGTAATAACTGACTCAAATACATGCTAGCAAAATTTGTATTGATTGTAATTATTTTGCCCCCATTTTAGTAGTCTACAAATGGTTATAGTTTTAAGGTCACCGGTGATTACTAAAAACTTGAATGGCACCAAAGGTGAAAAATGTATTGTTACCAGTAATAGATACTCAGATCTGGGCAGGTGGGATTGAGTATAACATTGATGGCACTCGTTGCCACTTGTTGCATTTTTAGTCCCTTAAATTTAGCACTTTAGCAAAGAATATCTTGACATATGGGGAAGCCTCTTATGGTGATACACAGCTATAGCTGTATTATTCAACTTTATTGTTTATAAAATAACTCCATCTATATTGAACTAATATTTTACATATGTGAATACATAATTCATAAAGTTCCATAGGCTTCTAATCTACTGACATTTAGTTTTGGAGCTTGTGATGATTTAGCCAATGTTCTCGCAGAAGATTGGAGAATACTTACAGACATTTTAAAGTCATATTACAATGAAGCATGTAGAAAAGGAACAGACAAATTGATTTCATCATCATAAACTGTTAGGCAGGGAGGGGATTGGCGAAGGTATTTCAAATGACTGATATTCTGGACTCGCCTTCAGTCTGCATTGGTAGGCTCGACCACAAAAGTGATGTTTATGCATTTGAATTAAGGAAATGATAAGAATCCTCTTTTATGGGCTTAAGGTCAAGTAGTCACCAGATACTTATTATCTGCCACCTGTGTTGGCTAAACAGTCGTGGGATCTGACAAAGTCATCTCAATGCATTTCATTGTCTTCAAGATGAGGCAAAAATCGGAGCTGGATAAAGACATTTGAGAATAACTAATGAAAGAAAGGCACTGAAAGTTAGTGAAATTATAAAATTGAGCAGTGGTAATAAAGTTGAAATTGAACTACATACAATATAACATTAAATATTTCAGGGAGATGGTAGTTTATGGCTTGTTTATAGATCAATTTTTAACATGGTCAGTGGTGATGTAGACCTGGTGACTAGCAGCAGTGGCTCAAAGTTATTGCATTACTCTTAGATTTGATGGAATGAGAAAGATCAGTTGGGAGAGAGGTTTGCATTTGTTCAGTTTTGCTTTGTAAATAATGTCCCTGTAGATATGGTAGCTATTAATAGCCAGATATTGACAAACTACTTGTCACTTATTTAGTTTGTGATGGCCATTCTAATAACTTCCCAGCAGGGTAGCATTATGGCACTACTTGTAGCTCGATGGACTCTGATTTAACCCGGACCTTGGATCTTTGCCATTCTATTTGTGACCATATGGTTTTCCTCGAAGTGCTCTGGTTTCCATCTGTGCCTAAAATATACTGGTAGGTTAATTGGTTCTTGTAAATCACCATGTAGATTAATGGCAATGAAGAATCAAAAAGGCGCAAAGTGCTGGAGTAACTCAGAGGATCAGGCAGCATCTCTAGAGAACATGGATCAGTGATGTTTTGGGTCAGGAGTTTCTTCAGACTGAAACATTACCTCTCCACGTTCTCCAGAGATGCTGCTTAACCCACTAAGTTACTCCAGTGCTCTGTGTGCTTTTGTGTAAACCACTTTCTGCAGTTCCTTGTTTCTACAAGAATCAAAAGGGTGCCGATGGGCATATACATTGGAAATAATAAATTGGGGGGTGGGGGGGTGTTGGACAGTATGAAGAGTGGGAATGTGATTCTTGGATTTGCTCCCCTGGGAATTCATATACAGTGATACACTGTATACTGAGGTACATACTGTGGTATACAGATACAGTGTGGGAACAGGCCCTTCGGCCCACGGAGTCTGTGCCAACTAGCAATCGCCCGAACACTAGTTCTATCCTACACACTAGGGACAATTTACAGAAACCAATTAATCTACATACCTGCATGTCTTTGGAATGTGGAAGAAAACCAGAGCACTCGGCGAAAACCCACATGGTCACAGGGGGAACATACAAACAGCACCTGATGTCATGGTCGAACCCTGTTTACTGATACTGTAAAGCAGCAACTTTAGGCCTGTGCCACTGTGCTGCCCAATTTACTTTGTTATTGTTAAAAGTACAAAAGGATAATAGTATTTTAGTTCGCAATAATTTTTTGATTAGCAGAAAAGTCATTGTAATAAGTGGCATTGACACTGATTGTCATCCAATGCTTGGCTAATACCAGCTATTGCCTTCATTAAACCCTAAATTGCCACACCATGATTATTGCCAGAAAATATTTAACACATGGAGGTAAATATCTTAGTTATCAAAATAACTAGTCTGTTGACAAAACTTTCTTTTGTCTCAAGGTATCCTGATCTGCTTTTTTAATACATATAGATGGTGTTCCGATTGTTTCATTTATTCCATCTAAAAACCATAAATTTTGTGAAATGTTATTTATAAAATGTAGACATTTAAAAAAAAAAAGTAAGAATATCCTTTCTTTCTGTTGATTAGAGAATAACATGAAAGAAGATTTTAAATGCACAGTGGTTTCCTTTCAGCTGCTCCGTTGGGTACAAATCCTTCATTGACCTATTCGTTTGGTAGTTGCTATGGAATTGGAAGGTTATTGATTTTCTATGTTCAGGTTATATGAGAGGATAGGCTGAGAGATGCATACTGATCCGCAGTAATTATGAACGTGCAGGCGCTTCAGTTTTGTTACCAGAATCTGTAAGACTGAATAATGCCAATAATCAGTAATTGCCCTATTTTTTCCCCATTACAGTTCTCACTGTTCCTGAATGTCATATTTCTTTCATTGCCCTTCCTTACTTAGCTGATTATGTGGTGCTTGATTTGTACGCCTTGCTGTTGTGTTTTCCGTTATTTAACAATTGAGATAGCGCAATTGAGTCTGACATTATCCTCGTATGACATAGAAACATAGAAAATAGGTGCAGGAGGAGGCCATTCGGCCCTTCGAGCCAGCACCGCCATTCATTGTGATCATGGCCGATCGTCCCCTATCAATGACCTGTGCCTGCCTTCTCCCTATATCCCGTGACTCCACTAGTCCCCAGAGCTCTATCTAACTCTCTCTTAAATCCATCCAGTGACTTGGCCTCCACTGCCTCTGTGGCAGGGAATTCCATAAATTCACAACTCTCTGGGTGAAAAAGCTTTTTCTCACCTCGGTTTTAAATTACCTCCCCTTTATTCTAAGACTGTGCCCCCTGGTTTTGGACTCGCCCAACATTGAGAACATTTTTCCTGCATCTAGCTTGTCCAGTCCTTTTATAATTTTATATGTTTCTATAAGATTCCCCCCCTCATCTTTCTAAACTCTAGTGAATACAAGCCTAGTTTTTTCAATCTTTCCTCATATGACATCCCGCCATCCCAGGGATCAATCTCCTGGACCTACGCTGCACTGCCTCAATCACAAGGATGTCATTCCTCAAATTAGGAGACCAAAACTGTACACAATACTCCAGATGTGGTCTCACCAGAGCCCTATACAACTGGAGAAGAATGTGTGCAGGTTTAAAGCAAAGATTGCGAATCACAATAGGAATTCAAGAACTGGGATATTTTACTCTACCTTAACGGGTTATCTGTAACATTCTGGTCTTGTTCAACCAAGATGAGCAAAGTTTGAGGCTGAGCATCTCTGTGCTCCTTTGAAGAACAATAGAGAATTGATAGTGCGTTTTACACAACTTTACACTTATTACACGTTCTAATTTTTGTGTGCATGGTGTGCACTGGGATTCATTCTTTGAAGCTGCTGGGCTATGCCTTTCTGTAAATTATTATAGTCTGAGTCCCATTCCTTATTTCACAAATTCTGCATGGACAGAGCAGCAATACTGTGAGAAAATTGTAGTGCTATAATCTTTTCTGATGGGTTAGTTTCTGCTTATGAAAATACACTGGAATCCAACTACAGTTGATCAAAGTCAATCATCAAACGTAGCAAACCATTGTATGGTCTTGGGTCTACCAAGAACTTACTGGTATACTTTCGTCAAGTGACTCCTTTTAGGTCGTTATTCCTAATATAGTCACATCTTCTGATCTCCACCCCTTTGCGCAGAGACTTCCCTCTGCAACTCCCTGGTTAACTCGTCCCTTTCCACCCAAACCATCCCCTCCCTAAGTACCTTCTTCTGCAAATTAAGGAGATGCAACACCTGTCTGTATACAACCTTGCTCGACACTGTCCAAGGACCCTGGCAGTCCTTTCAGGTTAGCCTGAGGTTCACTAGTACCTCCTCCAACCTCATCTACTGTATCCACTGTTCCAATAGACAAAAGGTGCAGGAGTGGGCCATTCGGCCCTTTAAGCCAGCACCGCCATTCACTGTGATCATGGCTGATCATCCGCAATCAGTACCCCATTCCTATTTTCTCCCCATATCGATTGACTCTGCTATCTTTAAGAGTTCTATCTAACTCTCTCTTGAAAGCATCCAGAGAATTGGATGCTTCTGAGGCAGAGAATTCCACAGATTCACAACTCCATGGGTGAATTTCTTTTCCTCATCTCCGTTCTAAATGGCCGACCCCTTATTCTTAAACTGTGGCCCCTGGTTCTGAACTGCCCCAACATCGGGAACAGGTTACCTGTCTCTAGCATGTCCAATCCCTTAATAATCTTATGTTTCAATAAGACCCCTTCTCATCCTTCTAAGTTCCAGTGTATACAAGCCCAGTCCCTCCATTCTTTCAATATATGACAGTCCCGCCATCCCGGGAATTAACCAGGGGATTCCAGGGGTGGAATCCTCTATATCGGCGAGACCAAGTGCACACTGGGTAATCATTTCACAGAACACCTTTGCTCAGTCTGCCTTGGCCTTTGTGATCTGGTTGCAAAGCATTTTAACTCCCATTCCTATTCCCCTAATGACCTGTCTGTCCTAGGCCTCCTCCATTGTCAGTGTGAGGCCAAATGTAAATTGGAGGAACAGCACCTCATATTTTGCTTGGGCAACTTACAACCAAGCCGTATGAATATTGATTTCAAGCAGGCACGTGCCGTCAGGGTAGGCAAGGTAGGCACTGTCAACTCTGACTAAAATTATAACATGGTAATAACTAAATATAAATAGTAAAGGCATGGGAGAATTATGCCTATGTAAGAGATCGATCTCTTAGGAAGGTAATTCTCCATGCCTTTCATCCGCAGCTCTTGTAACACGGGAAGCTCTGTGCAACCCACGTGCCATCAGCGCTGCCGTCAATGATAATCGGGGCTGAAGGCAGCAGAAATTCTGCCTTTGCAGCACTGCGCATGCGCATCGGTCTACTGCGTATGCGCAGAGCAAGTTTCCTGGCGGGAGTTTTCAAATATGGTTTGTCAATATTTTAAGTGTATGTTAGGTAACAACGAGAGAAGAATGGAGCTTGTGTACCAATAATGTGGTAAGTACATTTTGTGTTTATGTTTTTAAATACTGTATTTCCCGGGGTGTGGGGTGGGGGGGGAGCTCCTTTCACAGTGTTTGGGGAGTCTGGCCCGGGGTAAGGTTGCGGGGAGGGCACGAATATTATAAATGAGGGGATTGGGATAATGCCACTTGCGACGCTCCTTGCACGGCGGCGTGGAATGCCACCACATTGAGGCCGGGGAGGGGGAAGAGAAGTAGCTCGGTGGCTGAGCGGCCGCCAGGCCGGACAGCGGAACCAGCCGCCACCTTAGCTCCTTCTGCCGGTCCCCGCTCACCTCTGGCAGCTCTCCGTCTACAAACCACTCTCCTGCCGCTCGCTGGCCTCACTCATGTCCTTAAAATCCGACAGCGCGATTGAGGCCACTCGGCTGTGGGAATTTAAGGATTTGCAGGAAGCCGCTGACATGAGCGAAGTCGGTGAATGGCAGGTGACAGGTGTTCCGACGGAGAGCACTGCCAGAGGTGAGCGGGCCGGCAGAAGGCGCTGAAGTGGCGGCCAGTTCTGCTGTCGGGTACCGGCGGCCGCTCGTAGCTACCCGAGCTGCTTGTATCCCCAGCTACAGTGCAGGGGCTTTGTGCCCGGAGAGCTGCGGCAGCGGTGAGTAAGTTTCTGGCATTATCCCCAACACCCTCCTTGTCAACACTCGTGCCCTCCCCACAACTTTACCCCTGACACAGACCCTCCACACGCTGTGAAAGGAACTGTTCCCCCAATTGGTCTAGGACTAGGAAGCCTTGGGCAAATTGAAATGTCACTATTTTTATTTATTTAATTATTTAACGGAGCGGACAATCTGCGCATGAGCCGTTTAATTTTTTTTTTAGGACTGAGTGCCTACTCACGGCACGTGCCTGATTTCAAGTAACCCCTGCATCCTCTCTTTCTCTCTGCCCCTCCCCCACCATGGTTGTACTAGTTTTAGCATCCTGTGGAGTTTCACTGTTTGTATAACCCGTTATCATCTATCCAGCAGCCAACAATGGACCCTTGTGGGCTCTGTCTTGATCATCGTCGCTTTTAATATCTTTCAATCATTTGTTCTATGCACCTCCTACTCTTGTTTCCCTTTCCCCTGACTCTCTGAAGTGTCCCGACCCGAAACGTCATTTATTCCTTTTCGTCAGTGATGCTGCCTGACCTGTTGAGTTACTCCAGCTTTTTGTATCTATCTATAGTTAATTGTTTACTTACTTAACGGGATGCGTGTGAAATATTTGTATGTTTTATTTAACATACAATCTTTACAAACATTTTGAACATAATCTTATTCAGAGATGTTAATTCCTTAGTTATTACTTATCAAAATCAATTGCCATTCAAGGCTAGGAAAAACTGGAAAATCAATGTTGCAGCAATAGATATAATTACTGTTGGCCCAATTAGGACACAATTCAAAACATAATTTCACCCCTACCAATTCTTAGTAAATGAAATTGATTATACCTGTAAGACTAGACATATATGTTGAATTGTTTCCTTTATTATTTATTTTGAATATAAATTCAAAGGGAGATAGATGGACATTTGACATTATAATGCGGTGAAATGTTTACACATAAGAGAGTTTTATCATGGTAGTACTTCTGTTGGTTATTTGAAAAATGTACTACCATGAATCTTTATACACAATGACATCTAGGCAGATTTTTAAAATATTTTTAATAGGATAGGAGAAAAAAACTGCTTCCATTGATATGAGCCATAACTGCAAACTTAAGTTAAGATATTCAGGAGTGATATGAGAAAGTACTTCTTCATTCCATGGTTCGATTCTACTTTATTGTAATGTGTACCTAAGTCTTGTTTTGAGTCCAGTTCCTTAACAATCTTAGTATAAGTTGGACACAATCATACTGAGAATAAAAGTGTAAGATACAGAGCACACTGAGTCAGTACGGAAATGTCACCGCGTTTTAGATGCTATCCTGTGCCCTTCAAGTCCATTTTTTTAAAGTGTCAGTCTTAACTTGGCTATAAAATTATAAAGGACCATTTTCCTGGCAGTTACATTGGGTTGATGTTGCACTGGACGTCCTGGCCAGACAAAGTATCAATGTCCTCTATAGGTGCTCCACAACTCTGTGCCACTGCATGGATAATGAATATTTTACAAACTTTTAGTATTGTTAAAAATAAATAATTTGAAGATTTCCAATGCAGGGTTAAGGATATAAAGTTGTGGAACCAAAGCAAATGTGTTGTTCGTTACTAAACAGCCTTGAATTAATTCCTAGTTTTTAATTGAATTGAAAATTAGAAGACAGGTGAGGGATATGATTAGCATACAGTGTTGAAAAAGGTGAACAAGTATTGCAGCTAAATTGACAAATTATACTATAAATTTAAGTTAGTTATAATTTATAAATGAGAAGTGCTGCATTGTAAAATGATGAACTCCATCCTAAATATTTGTGGTGGCACACTCATATTTGCTTTGGTTCCTCCAATAGCTGGAATGTAGGAAAATTGCTAATATTATAATGAATGGATCACATAGTTAATGGAAGTGAACTAAAGCTGAAAGATACAACACATAGCGGCCAAGTAAATAAAAGCAGGGCCAAAGAGAACTGTACAAGACAACTACCGAATCATAATGCTGGGAAAATATTGTGTGGATTTCTAACCTGTAGAACATCAGCAGTTTCCCTGTGAAATCTGCCACTGAACATGCACCAGGTTATACTGAGCACAGGTTTTGCAACTCTCTCCATTTCCATGGAGAAGAAAGGCTGAGTGAAAGAGTAAGCTTAAGGTCATTTACATTTTCAAAAATTAAATTAACAAAAACAGTTTAAATTATTTTTACTGATATTTACAATATTTAGCCTGTTTGCAGTTTTGCTCCTTCTGATGTGTAAGGATGGCTTAGCCAGCTGTCAATGCATTTTTGTGGGATTTACAGCTGGAGGGGTGTGCACTACACAGTTCTTACTGATCATGTCTGAGCTGCTTTTTGGATCATATTGCATCTAGAAGATCTGCTTAGTGTTACTACTCGAGGTGATTGAGCCCACATGGTTAGAGAGTATCCTAGCAAAAAGTGATTTTGAGTTTTTTATGTAATCTTAGAAGAGTATTCTCATGTTAGTGTAGGGTGAAAAATTAAATTGATAAGTTCAGGCAGCTCGGGATTACACTTGCAATTAAAGAATGGTATCCTGCAAAAGTTCTGTTTTATCTCCGAATGTGAGAAGTGATATGGGGAGTAGCACTTAGAGTAAAAGTAAAATGGCTTGGGAAGATAAAAGCTTTGGACAGTGGAACTTTGGAGATGAAATGCCAACTATTGCATATCTTGGTGTATTTTCTGCAGAAGTACTTGCAACCTGGCATCAAATCAAGCAATGTTACCCACCTTTCTGTTATGAAAGAAAGTGGCGGGTGGCGCCGCGAGCGGCAGCCTCGCCAGCATCTTGTGTGTTTTTTCGACTTTTTGGGTTATTTTTAGTGTGTCTAAATGTATGTATTAATGTTTCTCGATATGTCTGACGTGGGGGGCGGGGGAATCGGGGAAATCGTTTTCAGTCTCTTACCTCGACGGAGATGCGACTTTTGGCAGTGTCGCATCTTCGCCCCCCCCCCCTTTTGCGGCTTAACAACTGGATTGGTGCGGCCTTTCCAGACTGGAGACTGCCCCAGAGCTTCAAGCAGTAGGCGCGCCGCGGGCTTTAACATCGTGGAACTGCAATCCTTTGCCGAGGATCGCTGGTGTACGAGCTACGACCACGGGGGTGCAGCGTAGGTTTACAAGGTTAATTCCCGGGATGTCGGGACTGTCATATGCTGAGAGAATGGAGCAACTGGGCTTGTACACTCTGGAGTTTAGAAGGATGAGAGGGAATCTTATTGAAACATATAAGATTGTTAAGGGTTTGGACACGCTAGAGGCAGGAAACGTGTTCCCGATGTTGAGGGAGTCCAGAACCAGGGGCCACAGTTTAAGAGTCCGACCCCGACTCCACCGCCCGCGGACTCCTACCTTCAGGTCCGCCGACACTCCACCGACACTCCACCGCCCTCTAGCTGGCCGCAGCCGTCACCTTGCCTGCAGACTGGACTCTGCAGTGGGCCTGAAGCCTCCACGTTGCTAACTCATCCCACCACTCTGTTTTTAACGGCACTGGGTCCAAGTGCCTGTCTCCCCAGCCCCTGTAACCTTAGTGGCTATTCCACCGGGTCTTCCCCATCCCCCCACACCACAGCCCCCATACCCCCCCACCCCCTGACCACGCTCCACCCCCCCACCACACAACGCTCCATCCTCAGTGCACTCACCTGCCTTCCTCCGGCCACAACCCCCATCCTTGCCGCGTGTTCACCATCCCCCTGGACCTCCCCCTCTCCGACAGTTAAAGGTCGGTCCTCAACAGAGGTCTTACCTTTGTCCCCCTCCATCCCCACCTCAATGAGTTCCGCGCCCACCACGACTTGGAGCTCTTCTACCGTCGCCTGCGCCTCACAGCGTTCTTCCATGGGAAGAAGTCCTCGCCCGCCACTGATGATCCCTTTTCCTGTCTCCAATGTACCCCCTCCACTTGGACCCCCCCCTCGTAGCCTTCCGGCTCTAAAAGTATTTATCCAGATCTGCCATCGGGACATCAACCGCCTCGACTTCTCCACTCCCCTGTCTCACTCCAATCTCTCACCCCCCCACCCCCCCGAACTTACGGCCATCGACTCACTCCGTAACAACCCAGACTGGGTTATCAAACCCGCCGACAAGGGAGGTGCCGTGGTAGTCTGGCGCGTCGATCTCTACAAAGCGGAGGCCACGCGCCAACTCTCGGACACCTCCTCCTACTTACCCCTGGACCATGACCCCACTGACGGACACCAGGCCACCATCTCGAGTACCATAACCGACTTCATCAGCTCCGGCTCCCTACCTTCCCGAGCCTCCAATCTCATCGTTTCACAGCCCCGCACGGCCCGATTTTACCTTCTCCCCAAAATCCACAAACCCGACTGCCCTGGCAGACCCATTGTCTCTGCCTGTTCGTGCCCCACCGAACACATTTCCACATACCTTGACTCCATCCTATCCCCCTTTGTTGAATCTCTCCCCACCTATGTTCAAGACATCTCAGACACTTTCCGTCGACTCCGCGCATTCCATTCTCCAGGCCCCCATCCTCTCATCTTTACCATGGACGTCCAGTCACTCTACACCTCCATCCCCCACCAGGACGGTCTCAAAGCCCTTCGGTTCTTCCTCGACCAGAGGAGCATCCACTGACACCCTCCTCCGCCTAGCGGAGTTGGTCCTTACGCTCAATAACTTCTCTTTTGACTCCTCCCATTTCCTCCAAACACAAGGCGTAGCTTTGGGCACACGCATGGGCCCCACCTATGCTTGCCTCTTTGTCGGGTACGTCGAACAATCCTTGTTCTCGGCGTACCAGGGCCCCATCCCTGACCTCTACCTCCGTTACAGCGACGAGTGCTTTGGTGTCACCTCCTGCACCCACACACAACTGACTGACTTCATTTCGCCACCAAGTTCCATCCGGCACTCAAATACACTTGGACCATTTCCGACATTTCCCTACCATTCCTTGACCTCACCATCTCTATTGCAGGTGATACACTCCTGACCGACATCCACTACAAACCAACGACTCCCACAGCTACCTGGACTACTATTCCTCCCACCCTGCTTCCTGTAAGGACTCCATCCCCTATTCCCAATTCCTCCGTCTACGCCGCATCTGCTCCCAGGATGAGGTGTTCCACACCAGGTCATCACAAATGTCCTCATTCTTCAGAGAACGGGGATTCCCCTCCCCCACTATAGATGAGGCTCGCACCAAGGTCTCCTCCGTACCCCGCAACACTGCCCTCTCTTCCCATTCCCCCACTCGCAAAAGGGCAGATTCCCCCTGGTCCTCACCTTTCACCCCACCAGCCGGCAAATACAACACATACAGGGTTACCAACTGTCCGGATTCGCCGTATTTCGTCCGGCGAAACAACCTAATTACGGCGTTCCGGCAGGCTGACCTGTCGTTACGGAGAAGGGCGGGAACGAAAAAGAATCAAAAAAATAAACGGCAAGGGCACGTTGAGCACACGTGCAAGGGCGGGAATGAGCGGCGGTTGCACGTGCAGCGGGAAGGGCGGCGGTTTGGACACATCTTCCTCCCTCGGGCCCAGCCCCACCGCGGAAAGGCGTCAGGGAGATCACAGGCCGCTGTAGGATCTTTGATCATAGCCACCGGCGGAGGAGGGAGGGAGAGGGACTTCATCGTTGTCCAGGTCGGGCGAACACCAGCGCACCTTTGACACACTTTCCTCGGGAGGGGAAAGAGCCAGCGAGAATGAACGCAGCGATGCAGGACGTTCACTTTCTCAAGTCCGCCTTGCCGTCGGACGCCCCGGTCTCCACCCAGGCCGTCCCGTCCGACCGACAGCTGGACCAGCGCAGCGAGCACGGCAGGGCAGCCAGCAGAAGAGCATGGGGTCCAGGAGCAGGTCCTCACCATGTTAAAGAGCAGCAGCAGGGCCAGCGCCTCGTCCTACGGCAGCTCCCTTCATGAAGGTAAGTGGAGCCAGCTCGGCACCTCCTTCAAACCACTCCAAGAGTCAACAATGTTTTACCTTTGGGGTACACAAAAGGCTTGGAGAAACTCAGCGGGTGCAGCAGCATCGAAGGAGCCAAGGAGATAGGCGGCGTTTCGGGTCGAGACCCTTCTTCAGACATTTACACAACGCTTTACCTTTGTCACGTACTTTTAGGGGGGAGATGAGGAGGAATTTATTTAGTCCGAGGGCGGTGAATCTGGGGGAACCATTACCACAGAAGGCTGCGGAGGCCAAGTCAATGGGTATTTTTAAGGTGGAGAGTGACAGATTCTTGCTTGGATGTCAACGGTTATGAGAAGGCAGGAGAATGGGGTCCAGAGGGAAAGATAGATCAGCTACTATTGAATGACGGAATAGACTTGATGGGCTGAATGGCCTCACTGCTCCTATATCTTATGAACTTATGTGTCCTGAAATGGAACAATGAAACTTACTTGCAGCAGTGCAACATATGTAAGCACAGTACTCTGTAAAACACATACTAAGCAACAAAACATTCATTGTATACACCTATGTACATAGTGTGTGCAGGAAGGAATTGCAGATGCTGGTTTACACTGAAGATAGACACAAAATGCCGGAGTAACTCAGTGGGGCAGGCAGCATCTTGGAGAAAATGAATAGGTGATGCTTTGGGTCGAGACCCCTTTTCAGACTAGAGTCAGGTGAGAAGGAAACTGAAAGTATGAAAAGTATTGTTAGCTGTGCATGAAGGCTAAAGCATTCAAGATTCATCAAAATATATATAAGTACATCTTTTAAGTGATACTGTGTATACTAAAGGATGTTTATGTGTGTTTAATGAGTTTGTATATAGTACTAGTTGAAAAAAGGAAGGTTGGATTCAACGCGCGTTGCAGATTTTGGGTCGTTGCCATGCATATTTCTGGTGCCGCAACATGTTACTGAGAGAAATGCATTTACCCCCATTTGTTACTGACAAATGGGTTGAATGTTACTGTGAACTAAATTTAGGGTTGGCATCTCTGCACATCGTCCTCCGCCAGTTTCGCCACCTCCAACGTGACCCCTCCACTCGCCACATCTTCCCATCTCCCCCCCTGTCTGCCTTCCGCAAAGACAGCTCCCTCCGCAACTTCCTTTTCAATTCTTCCCTTCCCTCCCGCTCTACCCCTTCCC
Organism: Okamejei kenojei; assembly: GCA_035221665.1. Classification (NCBI taxonomy): domain Eukaryota; kingdom Metazoa; phylum Chordata; class Chondrichthyes; order Rajiformes; family Rajidae; genus Okamejei; species Okamejei kenojei. Next base: position 22,282,853 of record CM069131.1, read on the forward strand.
CGGGCACTTTCCTGTGCAACCACAAGAAATGCTACACTTGTCCGTTCACCCCCCCCCCCCCTCCACTCCTTTCAGGGACCCAAGCAGTCCTTCCAGGTCCGACAGAGATTCACCTGCACCTCCTCCAACCTCATCTACTGCATCCGCTGCTCCAGATGCCAGATGATCTATATCGGTGAGACCAAGCGGAGGCTTGGCGATCGTTTCGCCGAACACCTCCGCTCGGTCCGCATTAACCAACCCGACCTCCCGGTGGCTCAGCACTTTAACTCCCCCTCCCATTCCGTATCCGACCTCTCGTTCCTGGGCCTCCTCCACGGCCAGAGTGAGCAACACCGCAAGTTGGAAGAACAGCACCTCATATTCCGCTTGCGGAGTCTGCATCCTCTGGGCTTGAACATTGAATTTTCTCAATTCTGTTAACCCTTGCTGTCTCCTCCCCTTTCCACCTCTCCCTCAGCTCTCGGGCCCTGGCATTCTCTCTCTCTCTATCTCTCCCCCACCCTAGTCGCACTAGCTTCTCATTTTCACACTACAAACAGCTTACAATGGCTTTTTCCCTTTATCATCGATACTTTTTTGCATATCTTTCATTCATTGTTCTTTATCTCTCCACATCACCGTCTATATCTCTCCGTTTCCTGGTCCCTGATCAGTCTGAAGAAGGGTCTCGTCCCAAAACGTCGCCTATCTCCTTCGCTCCTTAGATGCTGCTGCGTCCGCTAAGTTTCTCCAGCCTCTTGCGTAGCCACAGTTTAAAAATAAGGAGTAAGCCATTTAGAACAGAGAAGAGGAAACACTTTTTCTCACAGAGTTGTGAGTCTGTGGAATTCTCTGCCTCAGAGGGCGATGGAGGCAGGTTATCTGGATGCTTTCAAGAGAGAGATGTTAAAAATAGCGGAGTCGGGATATGGGAAGAAGGCAGGAATGGGGTACTGATTTGGGATGATCAGCCATGATCACATTGAATGGCAGTGCTGGCTTGAAGGGCAGAATGGCCTACTCCTGCACCTATTGTCCATTGTCTATTGATTCAATTCGCTTTTTTATCATTACCTAAGCACCTCTTTGAATCTACTGCCACATATCTTTACGTTTTCGCATTCTAACATTTTTGTATAATTTTTTATGGGTCTAAATGGAAAGAAACTTCCAGCAGATTTATTTAATACTAGACCACGTGCAGACCGTGCTCCCCCAACGGTCTGCCCCCTTCAACGCAATATTCCACCACTCACCCATTCCCCCACGCAATATTGCACCACTAACCCGTAACCCCCACAGGAAGCGTGGTCCCCCAACTGAACCCATTCCCGAACGTAAGATTCCAGCACTCCCCTGCCTCCCTCAGCACTGGATTTAAGTATTGATGTGGATAGAGAACTAGCTGGCAGACAGGAAGCAAAAAGTAGGAGTAAACGGGGCATTTTCAGAATGGCAGGCAGTGACTAGTGGTGTACCGCAAGGCTCGGTGCTGGGACCCCAGCTATTTACAATATATATTAATGTTCTGGATGAGGTAATTGAATGCAACATCTTCAAGTTTGCGGATGACACGAAGCTGGGGGGCAGTGTTAGCTGTGAGGAGGATGCTAGGAGGCTGCAAGGTGACTTGGATAGGTTGGGTGAGTGGGCAAATGCATGGCAGATGCAGTATAATGTGGATAAATGTGAGGTTATCCACTTTTGGCAGCAAAAATAGGAGGGTAGATTATTATCGGAATGGTGGCCGATTAGGAAAAGGGGAGATGCAACGAGACCTGGGTGTCATGGCACACCATTCATTGAGAGTAGGCATGCAGGTGCAGCAGGCTGTGAAGAAAGCGAATGGTATGTTGGCATTCATAGCAAAAGGATTTGAGTACAAGAGCAGAGAGGTTCTACTGCAGTTGTACAGGGTCTTGGTGAGGCCACACCTGGAGTATTGCGTACAGTTTTGGTCTCCTAATCTGAGGAAAGACATTCTTGCGATAGAGGGAGTACAGAGAAGGTTCACCAGACTGATTCCTGGGATGGCAGGACTTCCATATGAAGAAAGACTGGATAGACTTGGCTTGTACTCGCTGGAATTTAGGAGATTGAGGGGGGATCTTATAGAGGCTTACAAAATTCTTAAGGGGTTGCACAGACTAGATGCAGGAAGATTGTTCCCGATGTTGGGGAACTCCAGAACAAGGGGTCACAGTTTAAGGATAAGGGGGAATTCTTTTAGGACCGAGATGAGAAGATCTATTTTCACACAGTGAGTGGCGAGTCTGTGGAATTCTCTGCCACAGAAGGTAGTTGAGGCCAGTTCATTGGCTATATTTAAGAGGGAGCTAGATGTGGCCCTTGTGGCTAAAGGGATCAGGGGGTATGGAGAGAAGGCAAGTACAAGATACTGAGTTGGATGATCAGTCGTGATCATATTGAACGGCGGTGCAGGCTCGAAGGGCCGAATGGCCTACTCCTGCACCTATTTTCTATGATTCTATGATTCTAATAAAAACATTCCAATTGCACTTCCCCTGCCTGCCGCAGGAGTTCCAATTACAATACCAATTGGCCCTGCCCCTCCCGTTGAAGTACTTGCTGTGGTATCCCATTGAGGTGAAAAGTTCAGAGTGTTCCTGTCTTGCAACGTTGTATCGAAATGTGTCGGAAGTTGGCTGTGAGGATTTTAAGAGTAGAAATCTGGTTAAAGTTGGCATTTTTAAAGCTTTGAAATATAACATCATCACTGGTAGCTGCTGGAAAAAAGCTCTCTGTGAGAAGCTGCGGTTACCATTGACAACGTCCCACTGTGATGTCATTGTGGCACTCTACAGCTTGAGAGCCCAATGTGATTGGTGCACTGTGAGTGGCATTATGACATCATCATTGGAAGCTGCTGGAAAAAAGCTCTCTATGAGAAGCTGCGGTTAACGTTGGCAATGTCCCATTGTGATGTCATTTGTAAATTAGATCCATTGTGATTGGACGTCTGTGAGATGGCATTGTGACATCACTGGAAGCTGCTGGAAAAAGGCTCTGTGAGAAGCGATTTTTGGCTTTTTTAACACTTTAATCGTGAATAACTTGAGAAATATAGGATGAAATCTTAAGAGAAGCTGAGTACGATGTGGTTGGGAAAACTGAGTTAGAATATGTAAAAATCTAAGCGCCAGCGTGTAGCGTTTTGAGGAAAATCCAAAACATACAAAGACATACAACACACAAGATAATACTTTTATAGGTATATATAGATAGATGGTCATAAATTAAACTCAGATGTTTAGCAGTAAATTTTATGTAGATTCGATGGATGTGAAGTACTTGGACCCAGTGTACATAGATGAACTAATTTGTCCAAGGTCAGTTATTAAATAGGCAGACTAACTACATGAATGGTCATGGAAGACTGGGTAAACAAAATTTCCAGAGTAGTTCTGTTATAACGCGATAGTTGTGTTCCAAGGGAAACATTACGATATAGAAAGTCGCTCTATAAAAACAATTGTGTCCATGGAGAATTTGAGTTTAGTTTATTATCACATGTACCGGCGTAACTGACATTTTTTGTTGCGTTGTGTGCTGAGGGAAAAGTGTCTACCATGTTTTAGACTCGTAATAACAATGCTTTATTTCCCCTAGGGGGGTTTTGACAATAAAGATATTTTTAATAGCTACAAGTTTACTTTTGTTACTTACTGCATGGTAAAAATATAAAAAAAAACTGGGTGTTACATTGTTTAATAGAGTATTGGTGCACATGTATCAGTAGAAGGGATTGCTTGTCAATTTCATTCGTCTAATTATTGTAGTGCGGTTACATGGAAACTTTTTTTCCCCTAGACTATTTTTCCCAAGATGTTTTTTTCTCTGCTAATCAGTTTCCAGAGTAATTTTAAAATGGATCTCGAGTTCCCAAACAAAATCGCAATATACCCATTTCAGCCCATTTAATACCTACCTATAGTTTACAGGGATGGGATGGACACATTTACCAAATGTTAATATTTATGGAACATAAATTCTTGAACGTACAAAATGCATTGCAAACCTTTGTATAGAACTACCCTTGCAAAGACCTTTGAAACTCTAAAACTAATATCATGTGTATGCTGTTAATTTGAAATAAAACACAACATTCTGGAAATGTTCAGGAAGTTAGTTAACATTTACAAAGAGAGAAACAAAGTTAATGCTTCATGTTAATGATCTTTCATCAGTTCTGTTTTATTTCTGAAGAAGAATGCCTGACAGTATGAACAGCATAGAAATCCTAAACTATAGGCATGTTTACAAGTTAATCTAGGTTTGAGCAAAGCACCAGCTAACACTGCCTGAAAGGATGGTAGTAGCATATTCTTTGAAGAGGGAATTGGCTATATATTCAAAAGGCTGAGCGGAAAGAAGTGAGACTTAATGAATCTTTTCGCAAGTCAGTAGTCATCCAGTGACTAATAGGTGGCTTCTGTCCTACAAGTTTAGATCCCCTCTATTATGTTAATATATTTAAGCATAACAAAGAAATGTGAAAGTACCAAACTACAGCCAATAGGGTAGCAGTTTACTCATTTAGTAGTACTGATGGGTATATAAAGCAGAATCTGAAGCACGTGGGTGAGACGTGCATAAATAGCTGTGATAGACGTAATGGAATCATTCCACTGTAAGTATGTAAATCAAAATGGTAACGGGTTCCATTTGTCAGGAAAAAGAGCAAGTGGGTAGATTTTCTTTAAAATCTTTGCAACCATCCACGCAATTCATTGGTGCAAGACCACCATGTATAAGTATCGCATTTTACAACGCAGATGTACTCTTGGCAGTTAATTGATTTGAACTCGGCAAAATGAGGTCTTTGGAAACACGAGGAACTGCAGATGCTGAAATCGTGAGCAAAATACAAAGTACCTACATTCTATCTGAAGATTGACCCGACCCAAAATGTCTATTTCTCTGCACAGACGCTTCCTGACCGGCTGGGTTCCCAGCAGTTTGTATGTTGATGAAAAAGTCTCTGTCCTTGTCAGGGACCAATAGTTGAGGGCGATGCTTTGTGTGCAGTTTATCAGCATTGTGCGACTTATTAATGTTCTTACATGTTCACTTTCATACTATACCACTGATAATAAAACCTCTTTTGATTGAGTTGTGAGAAAGCATCGAATAATAGTCGGTAAGGCATTTTGTATTTTAGTAGTGACCTCTACCTGCTTGCAGAAAGGGGAGCCTATATGTACCAATTGTTTAAACATCTGAGCTCTGGCTAGTAACACAATATTGCTGTTGCTATTTCCTATCTGAGAGAGATGTGAAAATATGGTTCGCTCTATGAAGTGTGGTTTAGAAAAGCCCTATTCTTTTCCATTAGAAAATCACTTTTGTGGGAGTTCTGAATCATGGGTTTTGCTGCTGCTTATCCAAAGGCAACTGTGAGCATTGTTCTTTCATGGGAAGCGAATAATGAGTTATGTTGTGATATTTATGAAGAGATCAAAAGGGCAATTGCATAAACTGATCTTATTTTAACTATTAAACAGAGAAATGGAGAAGTGACCATTAATGGATTTGATTTTTTTTATAAATATGCAAAATTGTCAATTCTTCTAGAGCCATTATTAAAGATGTACTTGTTTTCAATTTTGCCCATCAGCATGAAAATAAGATTTTGAACATTACCAATGCACTGTCATTATCTTAGCTAATACAGAAATGTCCATTGTATTCCTTCAATTACAAGCGAGTACTGTGCTTTATGCTTGGCTTTAGCATTTTTTTCCCATTTCACCTAGCAAACATTAATATATTGCTAGAGCCCAGCTGTTTGAAAATTTATTATCTTCTGGGATAAAAGAAGCCTGTTTGGTACAATGTACCCGACTAACTTTTGTAAAAATTATGCATTTAGTTCCATTTCTTTCCACTAAGCCATTTTTTTGAGTATATATCCAATTCCCTCTTCAAAGAATCTACTTCCACCACCCTTTCAGATATTGTATTCCAAATCATAACACTCTGTGTAAAATAAATTATTCATCTTCCCCTTGGTTCTTTTTGTCAGTTATCCGTGTCCTCTGGTTACAAATCTTTCAGTCACTAGAAATTGTATCTCCTTATTTACCCTTACTGAAAACCCTTTCATAATTTTGAACACCTTTATTAACCCTTTTCTAGACTGAAATTGTAAATACCTGGATCAATCCATCAGCTCCCCCTCTTTTGACCGCAAGACCTGAGTAAAGGTGGTCAGAATTGGACATGTTACTCCAGCTGAGGGTCTCATCATTGCCAGATGTTGGGATGTTTCTTTTCAAATAAGTTTGAGTAAACGTGAAAGCCAAATAACTGATATATATAAAATATGGTAACTAATTGACAACTTAGTGTAGATATAAACAAATTGAAGGAATTTAATTTGGCTCTTTAATTTGGGGAACGTATTAAGTTTTAATTTCTCTTGAGATTTTGGAAAATTAGGCTAATAAATTATCTTCTATGAAATTAGTGTATTACTTTGAACAATAAATTTTAGTTATTTCAATAAAGCTGCTATATTCTCAGTTTCTGCTAAATTCCCCAATTTCTTTTCAAGATGGAAATGAAGAAGAAACAGGAGAAGAATTGGGTGAAGAAGAGGATTGGTTCGGAAATGCCTCTGAAACTCCTTCTGAAGTCTCCTATCTAGATGCACAAGAGGACCTTAATGCGTCACCTGGGAAAAAGCAGCAAGAACAAGAAACTTCTCCAGATACCTCCTTGGGAAGCACAACTCCCATAAGGAACTCATTGGAATTGTTAGCCTCTGAAAATGATCAGGTTGGAGACCACTTGGGAAAACAGGATGCATTATCACCTGCTTCATCATTATTGTTACATGAAATGGGATCCCATGCTTTGCACAAGCCAATGAGTAGCAATTTGAGACGACTGTTGGAGTCTGGGCCAGTCAGCGGCACCACTGGTCTGGGAGCTAAGGAAAAAGAATGTTGTGTAGATGGTCTTGTTTCGGTTTTGCCTTTGTCACCATCTTCCCCTCATGCACTACAACTAAGTGTTCTTGCTAGGAAGTCAGCTGCTAAGCAGGAACAAAGTAATAATTTTAGTCCAAGTAACAACTTTATGTGGGACCAGGATATTTGGCTGCAAAGTTCATCGTCTTGTAGTTTATCACCTGCCTCAGCCACACAGAAACTTAAAGCAGCTGCAAATGCAGTTCGCCTGGACAAAAGTCTTTCAAGGGTAGAGGAGCCAATGAGATTTAGTCCATACTCATCGCCTTACAGCCCTATACAAAAGCAGTCAGCAAGTTCTGCACTGGCTGCTCTCTCAAAGAAAGTTAGTGAAAGAAGCCAGTCTTCTGCTCAAGATCACAAGCGTCCAGGAAGTTCTTTCCTTTCTCTGGCCTCAATGACCTCATCAGCTGCCCTCTTAAAAGAAGTTGCAGCTAGAGCTGCTGGCAATATGTTGGTTGAGAGAAAAGATCAACTGATCCCAGGAGATACCTTAAGATCTATGGAAGTGAAACAAGAAAAAATAATTCCATCAGCTCCATTGGAATTGCTGTTACCGGCACCTAAGCAGAAGTCCCTGAAGCCTGTCAATCAAGGTAAGAGGATATTATAGTTAAAACCGGAAAGTGTTTTTGTTTTGATGTCTAGTATTTTAAGATTTTTTTGTGTCTAGCATATTTACTTGTTATTTTGAAGCACTTTTAGATCTCCTAATGGACTAGTTATCTGAACTGCAGATGCTAAAGATGGGGAGGGATCTGCATTGAAAGTATTCAGAGGTCCTCAACAAGTGTATTTTGAAGGGAATGATTCTGTTTTTAAAGTGAGCTATCTGTGCATTTGTGTCAAAGCCTCTACAGTGAATGACATTTTCTGTTGGATAGGGGGGTGCTGCATGGTCATGTTTGCACTCTTTATAGATGCTGACGAAATCCAATAGAAATTTGGGCTAGCATTATTGGCAGATTATAAATCTTATAGTTATTTTTTGTGCCATTTCAAGAACTTTGTTTATTCAATATCCGTTTTGAATAAATTAGTTTCACACTGCTTATTTGGTATACCAAATAAAATGTTTACAACCTTTGCAATAAACTCGGTATACACCAATTTTATTCCTCATTATTTTGAGCTGAATCGGTGTTGCATAACATCCTGTTTGACCTTGAGTTTCTAAGCTCAGTTGGAGAAATGTCCGAATAGTCCATATCTACCATTTTCTCAGCCCAGCTGCCATTGAAACCTCAATTCAACATGCTAAGATTTAACTAATCTAGTATTCAAGCAGTTAGTCTTCAATTGTGTTTAATTTTCAACTAACATTGCTGCCTGTCTCCAATGCTGCATACATTTTGCCTATGTCTCTGGTTGATTTACAAACAGAAAATGGTGCAAATACTCAGCAAGCCAGGCAGCAGCTGTGGAAGGAGATGCAGTTATTTTTTCAGGTCTAAGACCCTTCATTAGAATTGGCCAAGTTGGAAAACAAGTTTGTTTTAAGTTGCAGAGAGGCTGGGTAAGGAATGGATAAGACCTAGGGAATATCTTTATTAGGGTGAGGCCAGGTTTGCCCAAGTGAACTCGCTGATAGTTGCAGACGGTAGGGGAACATATTAAAGATTCTAAATGCAGGTCAGAGATGTTGCTGAAACCCAAGGCCAAAAGGAGAATGCTGGAAATATCGAGCAGATCAGATAGTGTTTGTGGAGAGAGGAAAATCTTGTTAATATTACAAATGGATAGTTAGCAGAGCTAGTGGGTTCACTTGCAGACAGGAAAAGGCAATTATATAAAATTGTTGAATTTAATGTTCAGGGAGGCCGCAGTGTGCTTCACCAGAAGTTGCTGAATTGCTTTGGCTCATTTATCTCCTTTTTTTTTTACAAATTATCTTGCTTTTCTCGAATTTCCTCGCATTTCATACTCATGATTCCTTAGATTCTTATCGCCTGTCCATCTCCTGCCCTTAAGCTCCACCATTGATACTGTTGATACTGTGGAATTTGTTCCTTAAACCCAATTCCCTAACCACCTTCTCTATGAAGCCCTACTTTAAACCTACTTTATAACCAAGCTTTTATTTGGATATTCTAATCTTTATCCTGAGGTCAATGTATTTACTTTTGCTTGCAACCATAAAACATTGGAAAAGCATTATATACACTGCAAAGCTCCTAATTAATTACAAGCTGCGAATTTTGGGGAAATACACAAAACACATAAAAATATTTGACACAAGTTAGATTGGCGGAGTTTTGGTTTCCATTTCAGTCAAATTGTCGAAGATAATAGGAAAAAAAATCAGGAGTATAATCAATCTTTCAACTGATCGGCAGTGCAGATGAATTACCTGTAGCTTTATTTCACTTTACAGTTTCAGACGAAGAGGGAGGAAAATCCTTTCAGTGTCCCATTTGTGGCTTGGTTATAAAACGAAAGAGCTACTGGAAACGCCACATGGTGATTCACACTGGACTAAAGAGTCACCAGTGTCCACTCTGCCCATTCCGTTGTGCACGCAAGGACAATCTGAAATCACACATGAAGGTACCAGGGGTGTTGGCATACGTTTTTATAAATGATTATTTCTCAATGTACTTTCCTGATGAATTGTGGAATATTACAAGTATTTGAATAAAGAGACTAAGTAAGTAATTGTTGACAAACATTGAGAAATCCCAAACTCATTGCGATTTGCTGGAACATGATTTATCTTAAAGCTCCATTAAGATTGTCCAAGAATAGGTAGTATTGTCATTTTTAATTATCATCCTAAAACCAGCTTTAAATAAAGTTTGTAATCAGCAAATCTAAATAATTCCCATTTTAACATGAAAAATGGAACATTATCTACCCCCCAATTCAAGCTGATCTTCTGAGGGCAATTTTATGGAGAATAGTTATCTTGTATCCTGCCAAGTGGCCATTCTTTGTGTAAAAGAATTAGGTACAATGAGCAACAGCGCTGTGTATATTTAATTGGGTAATACGTCTGAGCAAATAGCTATCAATGATGTTGGGAAATTTGAAGAAAACAATATTTTTGGTCTTTCAATGACTAAATTCAAGACTGTTTCTGTAAAAACATAACTACAAATTATCAGAATGAAAATATTTAAAATAATTTTTTTTAAGTTATTTTATGTTACTTTAGGTATTTTGCAGCAATTATAATCCACTTTGAGTCTAGCTATTTTGCCAGATTAATGTAGGATATCAAAATAAAATTAACCCCAGGAATATATTGGTTGTTCAAATGATCTAGTTTAATTTAATGGAAATAACAGGGCAGACTTCTATTGCCAATGTGTTATTTCTTGATAGCTATCACTGTGAAACTCAGCTAGCCTTTATTTCTCATGGCCAAAAATATTATAGTCAGAAAGTAATTTACTGTGCATGGTAACATTTTTCACATTTAGAATATTATAAATAGGAAGCTGCAGATGAACCAGCTGTGGGTATTTCTTGAATTCTTCATCTCTACTCAGTTGAAAGGAGGGAGACGAAATGCTGGAGTAACTCAGCGGGTCAGTCTGAGGAAGGGTCCTGACCCAAACCGTCATCTATCCATATTGTTCAGGGATGCTGCCTGACCCACTGAATTACTCCAGCATTTTGTGTCTTTCCTTGGTAAACCATAATCTGCATTTTCTAGTAGAACGGAGAATTATTTATCCTGTTTAGTTTCAGCAACTTTGGGTAGCAGTTAGTGACAGACCATGCAGCAGAATGTGGAAATACCTTTAATCACCTTGGTGTCACCAAAATTCTCATTGTTTAAGACAATGCATTCAAAGTATTTTTAAGGTTTATGCATCTATTTATTATTCCAATTCCAATATGCATAATAATACTGGAAATACTCTGGGTCAAGTAATGTTTGTGGAAGGAGATGCATAATTAACGTTTCAGGCCTGAATGTTCAGTTCTGAAGAAGGGTCTTGGACCTGAAATGTTAATTGTTTGTCTTTTCACAGAAGCTGTTTTATTTCAGGTTTTCAGCATCTACAATATTTTTTTTGATTTTGCACATGCAGTATGCACATTCAAAGCAGTGTTCTCTTCAGTAAGCTATAGTTTACTTTTTCAAATACAGTGGCGAGCATGCTTCCTCTTTGCTCCAGCAAACCTGATTCAATCCTCACCTGTTGCATGTTCTCGTTCTGATAGTGTGGGTTTCCCCATGGTACTCGTGTTTCCTCTCACATCTCAAAGACAAGCAGATTGGGAGGTGAATTGGCCTCTTTAAATTGCTTCCAATGTGTCAGTAAATCTTGTGGTGGGGGTGGAGGAAGCTCCTTAGAGAGAATAGAATACAGGAAAATTACAGATAATCTAATTAGTATGGCCAAAATTAGCTCTCTCTATATCATGGAAATATCGGAAATAATGCCATACACTTAGGAGGTAGGGTTAGTATTCTTTATGGCACAGTAATGTACAGAAACCTCAACTGGCTTTGCATGTGTTTAAAAAAAATATGCATGTGAGATGGCTTAAGGAATTCATTGGTAAAAATCAAAACATTCTTCAGGGAAATTTTGCATTTTATATGTTTAAAAAACTGATTTAAAAGCATGGCCATTCTTTTGTGTTCATTCAACCCACCTCAATCCTGCAAAGTCTATTTTCTGTATAATAAACTTATCATTTTTGTTCAGTTGCCATCACAAAGCCCTGTTTCCATTTGCTTTTCAAATGGAATGTTCTGTTTTAAGTTGCGATGCTAGGTTAAGTCATGGATAATCTATTGTAGAACAATTTAAGACATAAAATAGTTGTAGTTTTTAATGCACTGTTAATTCATATAGCTCATTTTATTTACTTTTTTGTCTGTAGGTGGCTGCTTCTTTCACTAAAGTGACACTGAAAAAAATGTGCTTGTGTGTTTAATTGAGAAGTGGTGAGGGTACAGGCTTACATCTAAAGTTTTTATCATGTTCTCGTGTTCCCTTTACAAACAACTTTGTCAATCACCAGGTTCATCAGCACCAGGACAGAGGGGAAACTTTCCATTGTGACCTTTGCCCTTTCACCTCGTCTCGTCATTTCAGTTTAAAACTCCACATGCGCTGTCATCAGCACTTTCCCAGAACAGAGGTGAAGGTCAAAGAAGAGATTACTGAATCTGAGGTCGGAAGGTTACCTGCTAATGAGACTGCTGATAAAAACGAGGAAGCACAACTACTTGGGAATAAGTTAAAAATACAGGACCATCTTTTGTATGAAACAATGACGGAGAATTACAAGGAAGCTGCTGTTGCATTGAAGCCAGTTAAAAAGGAACCCATTGATATGAATGTCACCAGTGTATCACCACTAGATATTCATGGGTTTGGCAAAAGACCAGAAGCAATACAGCAGGGTTCAGCAAATCCATCAGAGACATCTGATCCAAGAGACATCCAAAAAGTATTTCTCTTCAATCATGACATTTCTGCAACAGATTTTCTTCTGAATTTATCAGGTAATGCACTTTTCCTGGTTTAAATGCAGCTTTATTTTTGTCTGATACTTTAAACAGATGGTCATTTTTATTTGTATGGAGACTGTTGCTATTTGTTGCTTTAAAAGTAAAAAAAAATAGACATGTTATTGAATTTTTTAATTAAAAATGTGACAATGATTTGTATATTTCTCTCATATGCAGTATGCTAAACCGTCCCAAGACGAAATCTGAAATGATTTTTCACACAAGGTGATAAAAGTTTGATCTATTGATCCTAGTTGATCAATTGATTTTTTTTTGTCTAAGATTAACTTTTTTTTTTTAGTTTATGGTATCAACGGACAAAATAGAAAGAAAACATGGTGCTGAATAGTCTACTATTGCAAAAAAAAGTGATTATTTTGTTTCTTATCAAAAGCTTTCAAGTATCAGAGAATATGTTCACTGGAAGAACTAAAATGTCAAATACTTAACCCAACTACTTCACCTGATCAAGTGAGCTTCATCTTGGAGTGACTTCATTCCACTCGGCTCTCCCATAAAATATCAGCATTTTGTTTGAAAAGCGTATTATTCTTTATCACCTATTAACCCAGAGTTGACTTCCTGTAATCTTGTACAACATTTGTAATTGGTTAGCAGTGTAAAACCCTATATTTGTACAGTCAGATAAGGTTTCCCTGATTCCAAACTTTTATTGCATTATCAAGTAATGTTCTGGAATGTTCAGACTACTTCGTTGCACTCATTCAATAGCTTTGAAAGAGTTCATTTATATGAGAAGCATGATTTTATGATGCATTTTGCTTACCAACCATTAACCATAAACAGAAGAAAATAGAATAATGCAGCTTTTGAGTATGTGGTGGGATCAATCTTGAGGTTCTATTTTATAATACAGTCCTGCAATGTATGACACTGTTATTACATTTTTAGCAATGTTTTGCAAATTGTGTACATTAGCATATAAGAACATATTTACAATTGCACTTTTTATGATCAATAACATACATGTGGTAACAACAATTACATAACTCTACAGCATGTTTACATATTGTTCCACAGTGATACCATTTTGTATATATGTGGGACAGCAGTTCGCCCTCTGTGGCCAGACTAAGTCTTCCACACCCGCACGAATGTAGAACCAGTTAGTACTAGTATGAATCACTTTTTTCCAAAGTTAAACGTGCTATATATACATGGTATATGGTGTAATTTACTTGTTGATTCTGTGGTTAAAGGCAATTGTTGCACATACAGCCAGTTGATATTAAAGTGGTTTGAAAAGTAACAAAGCACTTTCACATGAAGCTGCATGATTTTTCAAAAGATAATACTGTATTTGAAATTTCTAACTTGTATGTGCAAATTTCAGTATTATTTCTGTTAGAAGCTTCTCCATGATTGTTGCATTTTAAATTGTTGCCTTGTTGAAATGGCAGTTATCTTCTAAAATCCAACCTTTATTATACTGAACTTTTAATCAATTTTGAGTCGAGGGTGGTGGTTGGGATGAGGGTGAGCAAAAAGATTGATGTGAATATTATTTATTCATCGTGCATTTAAAAATCTGTTTTGAATGTATCAGAACCAAGATAAAAAATGGCAGGCTAACTTTAAGCAAAATTGCAAGAGAGAAAAACATCATACGGAACCTAAAGGGCCTGTCCCACTTAGGCGACTTTTTCGGTGACAAATAGGCTGTCGCCACATGGTCGTGGGGTGACGCGGAGTGACGCCTGTATTGTCGTGAGTTGTTGCCTCAAGTCCCGTGGCCTTTTTCTTGTCGCCGCTTGGTTTTGAATTGTTCAAACCTCTCGGCGCCAGTTCGCTTGACCTTCCGTGATTTTTCCTGGCGTAGGTGCTGTCGCCAGGTTGATGCCATCTGACGTTGGCTGTCTTCGGTGCTGACTTCGGTGAATTCAAGTGGCGGCAGCCTACGTCATGCTACATCAACCGGTGACAGTATTGGCGTCACGAGAAGTCACGTTGCATCAATTGAAAAAAATGCACCGCTTCGCCTTCAGTTGACGCCGTCAGGGTCGTAGCTTGTCGCGGGCTGACATAGGTTGACTTCAGTTGTCATAGGCTGCCGTCTATATTGTCGTAGGCTGTCGTGGGTTGACGTCGAGTGCCGCAAAGAATTGCGACGCCGGTTGTCGTAGCTTGACGTTGACTAGGTGCAGCCTGCCGTAGACATTGTCGTAGGGGGGCCCATTTCACGGCGTCACGCCACAACAGTGACTCGCCGAAAAAGTCGCCTAAGTGGGACAGACCCTTTGGTTCATTTCCGTTGCATAATAGAGTTGCCAGATCGCTTCTCGGCCTTTTGGCTAAGATCAAGTGTAGTATCTGTTCTTATCAGTTTAATAATAGAGTTGCCAGATAACTGACAGCCTCCATATTTTAGTTTTGCACGTGTGGCACATCTTTCTAGATATATTAGCACTTAAAATATTCCAGAGTGCAGAAGTAAAGCTGAGTACAGTGCACAGGGTAGACTTTTTTATTATTTTTTGTTTGGCTCTGAAGTTGATTGCTCTTTCAGAAAGCAGTTGATTTTTGTCTTGCATAAGGAGACACTTTAAGCAGGGTTTTGTCCTGTGGAAGCTTTGCTGGATACGGCATTCCAGATAAAGTAATAAATAGAAAAACCATAGTTAGCTATGGCAAGGCAGCGACTCGCTCTAGATTCTTTCCAAATACTCAATATTTCATGAGGAGTGCATCCTCTCTAGTAATACTGAGTTCTTTCTCATTGTTTGACGTTTCAGTGTCAATAGATAAAGTATCTGTTGTTTCAAAATCCGAAGGACTCTAATCAAATATCTCTTTAGTCCTCAGTATTTAAGGACATCCATAATGGCACCTTTTTCTCTGAATCAAAAGTTATGGACTCAAATTCCACTCCAGGATGTTGAGCACTAAATTTTAATCATGTAGTCAATTGAGATCTACAGTACGGAAACAAATCCCATTATACCATCCAAGCTCATCAACAAACTCATGGGACTTGGAGTCAGCACTCATCTCTGCAACTGGATTCTCGACTTCCTGACCAACAGACTACAATTAGTGAGGATAGGGAACAAATCGTCCAAATTCCTAGGAGTCAATATTACCAATAACTTCTCCTGGACCACCCATGTTAAAGCAACAACCAAGAAAGTACACCATGACTCTACTTCCTTAGAAGATTTAGGAAGTTTGGCATGCCCCAACAGCCCTCGCCTTTTTCTATAGATGTGCCGTAGAAAGCATTTTATCGAGATGCATCGCTGGTTGGTTTGGGAACAGATCCATACAAGACTGCAATAAATTGCTGCGAACTGTGGACGTAGTCCAGATTGGAAAGGAACCAATCTCCCTACCATTGACTTAATTTATACCTCACACTGGCTCGGCAAGGCCAGCAGCATAATCAAGGATGAATCTCACCCTGGCCATTCCCTCTTCTCCCCTCTCCCATCGGGGAAAAGGTATAGAAGTGTGGAAATATGCGTGCTGCAGGCCTTGCAAATGTAAATGGAGTCAATGAAAGGGAAGTTGGTTTGTGCGATGGTCTAGGCTGCAATCACAATTCACCGCAATTTCTTGCAGTCTTGGATGGAACTCTTCCCAAACCAAGCAGTGATGCACCCTGATAAAATGCTTTCTATGGTGCACCTGTTGAAGTTGGTGAGAGTTGTAGGGGACATGCCGAACCTCCTAAGTGAAGTAGAGGTGTTGGTGTGCTTTCTTGGTCGTTGCTTCAATATGGTTGGACCAGGAGAAGTTGTTAGTGATATTGACTCATAGGAATTTGAGGTTTGCAACCATCTCTACTTCAGTGTCGTCAATGCAAACTGGGGTATGTGCAGCACTGCGCTTCCCAAGGTCGAGCACTATCTCCTTTGTTTTGCTGCCATTGTGAGAATGGCTGTTGTTTTGACACCAAGATACAAGGTTTTCGATCTCCTTCCTGTACTCCGAATCCGGCCCTCAATGGTGGTATCGTCTGCAAATTTGAAAATTGAATTAGATTTGTACATGGCTGCAGGGCTATGGAGTCGGAGCAATTTTGGTGCTGCTGTGGTCAGAGTCAGTAAAAAAAGTCCCAGACTCCGACCTCAACATAAATTTCAGAGACTAAGTAAATCGGAAAAACATTCCACTTTTTAAACATACCGCACACTTTATTTCCACCCGAGAGAATGAGAAATCACGTTGGAATAGAACAGAATGATGAAACTTTAGATGATATTGTTGAGGAGGCATCTCAGCTCTGTCTAATGCAACATATGCATTGTGCTGTACATACATTTCAACTAGCAATAAGAGATGGATTGAAAGAACGCCATGCAGCTGCTCTGATAGGTAAAGGGAGGCAAGTAGCCACAGCAGCCAGACCTCTAAAATTGATGGTATCCTCCAGAGACGTGTAGGAAAGGAAGCTATTTTGGACCAAGCAGCTCGCTGGGGCAGCACACATATGATGGTTTAGCGTTGGCTTGACCGAAAACCCTTTGTAGAAGACATTGATAATCCCAGTGTTTTACTGACTAAAAATCAATGGAGGTTGGTGTCACAATTAGAAGCTCTGCTTGCTCACCCATATGCAGTCACCAAAAAGCTGCAAGCATGTGATTTAACTCCTGGTACATTCCTACGGGAGTGGAAAATTTTAATATTTAACCTATCCAAAGCTGGAGGATTAATTGCTGAAGGAATTGTATCGTCAATAAAGAAATGAGAAGGTCTGCTACTTGAAAATCAGATCTTTTAGCTGCTGTCTACGTAGAACCAATGAACCGAATCTTGTTGAGCAAAGATCAAATTACTAAAGCAAAAGAGGCCCTCTGTGATGTTGCAGTTCGGATAAAAGAGCTACTACCTGAAAGGTCAGAACCACAAAATGAAGATGGGAGTACCAAATCCTTCTCATCCTCTTCAAATGATGAAGAGTAAGATTTTGCAAAATATTTAGGTACAATTTGAACAGTCGAGAGCAAAGCATTCCCGTTTAAATGTGCCTTTTGATGTTGAACTAATGGAATTTAAGCAACATTTTCTCGGTGGTTTAAAATAAATAGAGAAATATCGCTCATCTAAACTCATCACTAAAAGTCATCCTGCTTATCCAGAAATGGTAAAATTTGCGGCTATGATTGTAACAGCCATACCATGCACTCAGGTCAGCGTGGAGAGACTGTTCTCCGCACTGAAAATAATTAAATGAGATTTAAGGGCTTCAATGAAAGAGGATCTGGCAGAAGTAATTCTGTTCCTCATGGGCTTGTCCCACTTGGGCGATTTTTTAGGTGACTGCCGGTGACTGTCAAGTGGTAGCAGGTCGCTGAAAAATGGCCGACTGGAACAGCTACTGTCAGAGTGGAACAGGCACACACTCACACTCTCACTCTCACTCGCTCATACTTCACTAGCCAGTTATGCAGGCGGGAGACAGGGCAAGCGCGACAAGTGCTGTCTGAGTGAAATTCACACGGTGCAAAGACAATGTGATATAGACACACCACGATCAACAGGAAGGTTGGTGCTGTAATTAAGACAGTGAAAGCACTGTGTGCAGGGAGGATCATTTAAGTCCTTTAAAAGGGGGGAGGGGTGGGAGGGGGAGACGAGGTGGGGAGAAGGAGTGGAGACAACTTAAAAAAATCCTGAGATACACGGCTGTGAAGCTCGGCGGACATTAACATTACCGGTCGGTTATACCTTGGTTCTGAAAACGACTGTTTACGATTTTATTTTCCCCCAATGAGCCAATGAAATTCACCAGTCAGCACCGGCGACAACCTACGACCCACTACCACTGCACCTACGGCACGAGAATTCGCGCTACTCTCCATAGCGTCAAAATTCTGGTTGCTGCTAATATGTTCAACATGTTGAAAAATTAGCGGCGACCAGAATGAAGCCGCGACTAGTTCCCAGAATGCAGGAACTACTCACGACCATGAAGGCGACTCCCCGGCAACCACCCGCGAACATGTGGCGACCGCATAGTTTCCTGTAGTCACCTA
Source organism: Okamejei kenojei (assembly GCA_035221665.1). Lineage (NCBI taxonomy): Eukaryota > Metazoa > Chordata > Chondrichthyes > Rajiformes > Rajidae > Okamejei > Okamejei kenojei. The sequence goes on from CM069131.1 coordinate 22,301,305, forward strand.
AAAAGTCGCCTAAGTGGGACAGGCCCATAAGTTATTAATAAATTTTAGGTATGTACTTTTGTAGCAAACTACCTATGCATTTAGTTTTAATTTCTATTGCACGAGAATTTATTTTGGTCATAATTTAGCCTTTTAGCTCATACATATGGCCTTAGTTTAAAAAATTTGGGAGTAATGCTTTTATAATTTTTATTTAATTCAATGGAATTTTAATTTTGTCATAGTCCTATATGTTTTTTTTTTTCTTTTAGCATAAATATTTTGGGGTTTTTTTTCAAGAATAAACAATAAGCCACAATTGCATAGCCACAACCATTAGACTCAAAACTTTAAGGACATGGGTTTAAAGGGCAGTCACGGTGGTACAGCGGGTTACAGCGAATGCAGCGCCGGAGATACAGGTGCTGCAGTTCGATCTCGACTACAGGTGCTGTCTGTACGGAGTTTGTACTTTCTCCCCGTGACCTGCGTGAGTTTTCTCCGAGATCTTCGGATTGCTCCCACACTCCAAAGACGTACAGGTTTGTAGGTTAATGGGCTTGGTAAATGTAAAAATTGTGTCTAGTGGGTGTGATATAGTGCTAATGTGCGGGGATCACTGGTTGGCACGGACCCGGTGGGCCGAAGGGCCTGTTTTCGCGCTGGATCTCTAAACTAAAAGGTAGCCTGATGATTCATGTAGTTCATACAAAATGACATCCTGTTAATGTCGTCATATCAGATTTAGAATTGTTATACCTCTGAGTCGGAGTTGAGGATTGTTGTAGAGGATGATTTGTCCCCTATCCTCACTGATTGTGTCTGTTGGTCAGGAAATTGAGAATCCAGTTGCAGGGATGAGTGCTGACACCGAGACCCACGAGGTTGGTGATAAGTTGGGATGTTGTTAAAGGCAGAGCTGTAGTCTATGAATAGGAGTGTGACGTAGATGTCTCTCTTATTCGGGTGTTCCAGCGATAAGTCTGGGGCAATGGCATCGTCCGTGGACCTGTTGTGGCAGTAGGCGAATTGTAATGGGTCAAGATCGCTGGGTAGAATGGTTTTAATACATTCCATAACTAGCCTCTCAAAACATTTCATGATGGTGGATTTCAAGGCCACTGGACGGTAGTCATTTAGGCATGAGGGCTTGCTTTTCTTCAGCACCAGGTGATGGTGCTAACCCTTACCGTAACCTACATCGTCTTATTATGAACTCTACTGTGGGGTAAAATTCCTCGCATCCTATCGATACCCCATCATAATTTTGTTTACGTCATTGAAGTCACCATTCTGCTCCAAAGAAAATAAACCCAGCCCATTCGGTCTTTCCTTGCAGCTGAAACGCTTTATTGTCACATGTGACTGTGCACAGTGAAATTCTTTGCATCATACCCAATGTATACCCTACGGCGCTGACAAAGTTACAAAGCACGCCAGCTCCCCCTATTGTGTGTCTCCCCCCCGTCCCCCGTGTCTCCCCCCACACACACACAGCGGTTCCCCCGTCCCCCGTGGGTCCCCCCACACACACACAATGGTCCTCTGTGTGAAAATGTTTTTCCTCCTCTCAGTTCTAAATGGCCTACCCCTTATTTTTAAACTGTGACCCCTGGTTCTGGACTCCCCCAACATCGGGAACATTTTTCCTGCATGTAGCGTGTCCAATCCCTTAATAATTTTATATGTTTCTATGAGATCCCCGCTAATCCTTCTAAATTCTAGTGTGTACAAGCCCAGTCGCTCCATTCTTTCATCACATGACAGTCCCGCCATCGCGGGAATTAACCTCGTGAACCTATGCTGCATTCCCTCAATAGCAAAAATGTCCTTCTTCAAATGAGGAGAACAAAACTGCACACAATACTCCAGGTGCGGTCTCACCAGGGCCCTGTAAACTGCAGACGGACCTCTTTGCTCCTATACTGTCGTTATGAAGGCCGACATGCCTTCTGAGTGCAGTGCGTTACGTAACCTACCTGGGAATAGGCTATGTGTAGAAAAAAACTGCAGATGCTGGATTAAATTCAAAGGTAGACACAAAATGTTGGAGTAACTCAGCGGGTCAGGCAGCAACTCTGGAGAGAAGGAATGGGTGACGTTTAGGTCAAGATCTTTTTTCAGACTATAGTGGATTTGGTCATATGTAATGAGGAGGGAGTCTGATGAAGGGCCTCTACCTGAAATACCTATCCCTTTTCTCCAGAGATGCTGCCTGACCAACTGTGTTACTCCAGCTTTTTATGTCTATCTTCGATTAATAAACAATCTTTGGTTAAAGATTCCGAAGGTGGTAGTGATAATATAATAGAATTCCAGACTCAGTTTGAGGGTGAACACCACAGGGGAAAAAAAAAATGAGTGTCTTCAACTTAAATGAAGATGATTATTATGGGAAGATGGTGGAGTAGTCTAAGATGGACTGGAAAAAATAAGCTAAGGAGCAGGTCAGTAGATGAACCGTGGAACAACTGGAAAATGGGTGTTTACCCCAATTTTAATGAGGGATTCTATGCGAAACGGTACTATTTGTGGTTAACACAGGAGGTGAAATGATATATTGAAAAGTAGGGCATGTAAAGTGGAAAGGTAGGTGAAAAAAGGTTTATTGTTTAGGATCCAGCCGTGAAAGACTATAAGAAGTTAATTAGAATGGAGAACATTAATTTTCAAAGTAAACCTCTTTGCAATATCAAAGCAAACAGTAAGAATTTCTATGTATATATAAATAGGAAGAAGACGGCTACTGTCAGTGTGAGACCTTTTTTTTAAAAAAAGAGGTTATAACAGGAATTAATAACAGGAAACGAAGAAAGAGCAGAATAATTATTTTTTTCATCAATCTTTGGCATTGTGGACATTGCAAATACATGGAGTAGCTTGCAAGAACATTCTAACCTCAAGCACAGAAATAAAGTATTAGTAAAATCGTCAGGATAAAGGTGGACAAATCAACAGGACTTGAGGGCATTTGTGCCTATTTCAAGGAGTGACTATAGAGCTAGTGGACCCATTAGTTGATTTTTTTCAAACCCTACTAATTTTCAGTAAGGTAGCAGAAGATGCAAAACGGCCAATATGAGTTTTTATATTCAAAAAGAGGGAGGCAGACAAATTGGGAATCTATAGACAAATTTAGTTGCGGATGTGCAGGAAGGAACTGTATATGCTGGTTTAAACCGAAGATAGACACAAAAGGTTGGAGTAGGATATAACAGGGAGTTGATAGACAGGAATCTGTAAATGTATTTAGATTTCCAAAAGACTTGATAAGATGTCATATGAGGTTGGTATCTGAATTTAAAGACATTGAAGGAATTGTGTGAACATAGATTGAAAACTAGTTTTGAAGAAAACAATAGTTGGAATAAATAGGTCCTTTTATGGCTGGATGGATGTAACCAGGTCTCTCAATTGTTTAATTTTTACATTAATGACAAAGTGAACAAAATGTAAGATTTGAAGTGTGTGTGCCATGAGGATGTTGCGACTTTATAATAGGTAGATTGAATGAATGAATAAGTTTATTGGCCAAGTATGTACATATACAAGTAATTTGCCTTGGTGCTCTGTTCACAAGTAACAACATGACATCCAATAAACCATTAAGAATAAAACATTAAGAATAAATTAAGAGCAAAAGGAGGCTACAGACTTTTGGTTATTGAGTAGAGCTACTGCTCGTGGAAAAAAGCTGTTTTGATATCTGGCTGTGGCAGCTTTGACAGTCCGAAGTCTGTTGTGTAATGAGACCCATACGCAGAACTCATAGTCTTTATTGTAACACAAGTGGATGAAACATTACATGCTATCATCTCTGTGGTCAGCATTTAGTCTAACAGTGAGACAGTGACGTACTGTATTAATAGTCCAGGATAGGGATGAAGATCTGGACTACATATGGAATGTGCAGCATGCATAATATGTGTGGTGATAGATATAGTAAATGCAGAGTAATATGGTTAATCTACATCCTTGATTACATGTGGTTGGTATAAGTAACGTGAAGGGAATAACACCAAAGAGAGTTCAAACGTAATCCTGATGTTTTGGGTTAGGCCTGCAGGTGCGACCTGCACGTGTACGGTACTGTCCTGCATTTCCTCCCTTTACCGGAGATGAGATCGGTGGTAGAACAGGTGCAGGAGAATGAAGCAGCATCCTTGGCAGGGGTCGAGGTGGCGTGGTCGTGGGCGAGACGATCGGATCAGGAGTGGCTGACAACGGTGGTATGATCGGGCTGATGCCGTTGGATGGGGATGGAAGTATGCTACTGCGGTCAGGATGGTACGGAGGTGGCACTGGTTCATTCACAGGCAGGATATGCTGTCTATTACGTCTGTAGGTGCCGCCATTGACAATGACCAGCTATGATCGTGGTTCAGGAGAGGTTCTAGATATTACACCGAGGTGGTCGTGACCCTTTTCTGTTTGGAGACAGACTACTTGTCCATTGGCTAGTGGTGGAAGGGGTCTGCTCATGTCATACCATCTTTTTTGAATGTCTCATTTTTGTTGTCGCCTGGACTGGATTTCGGATGGTGTGCAAACATGCGGCTCCAATGTCTGTTTTGGCACAGGTACTGTGGCTCGGGTCTGTCTTGACGTCAGGCGCTGGGCGAGTGAGCCCAGTACAGGATCAAGGTTGAGCAAGTTTTGGAAAATGTCTGATCCTGCTCTGTGGGATCTCTCCATCACTTGTTTGGCACTCCTGACAGCACGTTCAGCAAGCCCGTTTGACTGTGGGTATTTGGGGCTGCTGGTGATATGACGAAAGTCCCAGCGTATGGCAAAGTCTTTGAAGTATTGGCTGCCGTTGTCAGAAAGTAGTTGATAGGGAGCCCCGTGGACAGAGAAATGGCGTGCCAGCTTCTGGACTACGGCTGCGGAGGTGGGGCTGTGGAGTAGGATCAATTTCAAACCATCCGGAGTACGAGTCGACTAGGACCAGGTATTGTTTTCCATGCCAATCAAAAATGTCAGTAGCCACTTTGGACCATGGGAGGTCAGGAACCGGGTGTGAATGAAGTGGCTGCTTTTGCTGGTGTGGTGCCAAACTGTTACACACCGCACAGGACTCTACCTTTTCACGTATATAATCAGTAATGCCAGGCCAGAATAACATGCTTTTCGCTCGTAGAACAGTCGCCTCTGCGCCTGGGTGTCCCCCATGGACGGCAACAAAGTATTTGTTGTGTAGGAAGGCAGGAATTACAGCTTTGTGGCCCTTTACGATAATGCCATCTTGTAGTACTAGTTCGTCACGAACGGAGAAAGGGGGTCGAATTGGGAGTGGTAGTCTGTATTGCTTGTCTGGCCACCCGTGCTGTATGACAGAGGAAACCGATCATAAGGCATCGTCAGCAGCAGTCTGGGCTGCCAAGTCTTCCAAACAGGACGAAGGAACATAGGAGACCATCATGACAATGAAGCTGTCCTCATCCATTGATGGTTTCTCACAGGTCTTGCGAGAAGCTCGCGACAGGGTGTCAGCCAAGTGCATGTCTTTGAAACGTTGTAAACTAGATCAATGTCATGCTTCTGTAGTTGTAACATCATACGTTGGAGACATGCTGGAGCAACGTGTTTCAGTTTGTTCAGAATGCTGATTAGTGGTTGATGGTCGGTTTCAAATGTGACGGTTTTTCCGAAGATTCAGTCTTCTTGCCAGCGAAAACGACCGCTAGCAGCTCCTTTTCAATCTGAGCGTAGCGTTGTTCCGTGTCAGTCGTAGTGCGAGAAGCATAGGCCACAGGTCTGTTGCCGTCATCGTTGTTTTGGAGGCAGGCTGCTCCTAAGCCATACTGGGAGGCGAAGTGCTTCAAAGAGTTTATGGCCTGGGTGAGAGGGGTCAGAGATGATCTTCCCTGCTCGCTTCCTGGCTCTTGCAGTGTACAGTTCGTCAATGGGGGGGGAAGGTTGCAGCCAACGACCTTCTCAGCTGACCGAACAATTCGCTGCAGCCTCCGGATGTCATGCTTGGTGGCTGAGCCAAACCAGAGCATGATGGAGAAGGTGAGGACAGACTCTATGATGGCAGTATAGAAGTGGACCATCATTGCCTGTGGCAGATTGTGTTTCCTCAGCTGCCTTAGGAAGTACATCCTCTGTTGGGCCTTTTTGACTATGCCCCCCCCCCATTAAAGATCCTTGGAGATGATGGTTCCCAGGAACTTAAAGGACTCCACAGATGTGACTGGTGTTGTTGATGGTGTGTGTGGGGGGGGGGGGGGGGGGGGGGGAGGGGGTGTTTTTCTAAAGACTACTATCAATTCCACTGTTTTAAGAGCATTGAGCTCCAGGTTGTAGCGATGGCACCAGGACGCCAGCTGTGACACTTCCTGTCTGTAGGCAGATTCCTCCCCATCCTGGATCAGTCCAATCAGTATTGTGTCGTCCGCAAACTTGAGAAGCTCGACTGAGGAGTCTGGAGGTGCAGTCGTTGGTGTAGTGAGAGTAGAGGAGAGGGAAGAGTACGCAGCCTTGCGGTGCTCCTATGCTGAGGGTCTGCGGGTCCAAGATGTGCTTTCCCAGCCTCACATGCTGCTTCCTGTCTGTCAGGAAGTTGGTGATCCACCGACAGAGGGGTTCAGGCACAGTCAACTGGGAGAGCTTTGTGTGTAGTAGCTCTGGCACAATGGTGTTGAATGCAGAGCTTTAATCCCCAAACAAAATCCTTGCATAGGTTCCCTGGCGGTCTAGGTGCTGGAGGATGAAGTGCAAGCCTAGGTTGGATGTGTCATCCACTGGTCAATTGGCCCGGTATGCAAACTGCAGAGGGTCCAACTTGGGGTATGTGATATTTTTCAGCTGGACCAGCACAAGTCTTTCAAGGGCCTTTGTGACTACAGAGGTCAGTGCAACAGGCCCCTTAGTCATTAAGACCAGTAATCCTTGTCTTTTTGGGTACAGGGACAATAGTGGAGACTTTGAAGCAGGCAGGGAGTGAATGGGCAAACGTCTGGCCCATAGTGTTTAATACAGGCATGAGATCGATCCGTGGATTTTGAAATTCCGTCAAAATTTGTTTATTTTTTAAAATCTGTCTAATTCTGGAAGTTTATGTTAAACTTTATTTTATGTGCTGTGTGTATTTTTGCTTTTTACTAGTATGGCCGTATGGTAACTCAAATTTCACTATAACTTAATTGGTACAGTGAAATTGGTACAGCGAGACAGTGAGCCGCTGCGCCGATGGTTGAGTGCATGGAAATCTGGTTTTAGCGGAAAGCGTGAAGAAACATAGAAGATAGGTGCAGGAGTATGCCGTTCGGTCCTTCGAGCCTGCACCGCCATTCAATTTGATCATAGCTGATCATCCAACTCAGCATCCTCAGGGCTCTCGCTTAACCTTTTTCCCTGTTGCCAGCCGGGCAACCTTGACAGCTTTTTAGATTGCCAAATGACAGTTTAGGTGGTCTTTGAAGACAGTTTGCATGACGCGTGCGATAATGTGCTCGGACGAAGTGCGTAGTTACCAGTCAGAATTATGCTCAATGAAGCATTCGCATATTATGTTCAAGAAGGAACTGCAGATGCTGGAAAATCGAAGGTAGACAAACGTGCTGGAGAAACTCAGTGGGTGCAGCAGCATCTATGGAGCGAAGGAAATAGGCAACGTTTCAGGCCGAAATCCATCAGTCTGAAGAAGGGTTTCGGCCCGAAACGTTACCTATTTCCTTCGCTCCATAGATGCTGCCGCATCCGCTGAGTTTCTCTGGCACTTTTGTCTACATTCACATATTATTTTTGCTTCAAATAACTCACAAACTAAACATATCCACAAATCAAGACATAATATATACCGCAATGGCATGCAGCAAAATTATAATACAATATGTCAACTCTTTTTATACATTGCAATTAATGCAATTTCTATTAGTTCTTTCCACTTCCAAACAAAGATGTGATTGGGTTATTCTGCATATGATCAACCTGTGTCAATAAATTCTGGACCATGGTAACATATATGGTTAACCATACACACTACAGATTGATGCAAGCATGTTTTCTGTGAAGGACAGAAAATTACCATGACATGGCCATAGCATGGGTCGTTATTGCTATTGGCACAGAAACACTCTCGCTTCCCACATAATTTATCCATAACAAAATATACAGGTTGCAAGGAAATTTCTTAAGGCGTTTTATGATAATAGCTGTTAAAACCCATCTGACAGGTTAAACATTACACTAACTGACAAGAGATGGACAAAGGACATTTTTTTGGTAGTATGTTTAAAGGTGTCGAAACAAATAATAACATTGGGAATTAAAACACATTTCATTACATTCCGTTATCAAACATAATCAATGTTCGCTCTGAAGGCCATGAAGCACAATAGGGTCAGGGGGTGTGTGAATCAGTGCGGGGGGGGGGGGGGGGGGGTTGAGAAGGCAATCTGTGCGGAATGGATGCATTGGGGCAGGTGAATTAGTACGTGTTGGTTGGAGTATGTAAAATTATGAGGGGAGAGCACGGGGGACGTCAGAGGTGTTGAATGGGGGGGGGATCAGTACGGGATGGATGGGGGGGGATCAATGGGATGGATGGGGGGGGGATCAGTATAGGATGAATGGGGGTTCAGTACAGGATGAATTGGGGTAGACAAAAATGCTGGAGAAATTCAGCGGGTGAGGCCGTATCTATGGAGCTAAGGAAATAGGCAACGTTTCGGATCGAGACCCTTCTTCAGACTGTTCCCCCCCATTCTTCTTGGATGGGGTTATCAGTACAGGATGGATGGGGGGGGGGGCAGGACAGTATGGATCGGAGGGTCTATGCAGGATGAATGGGAGATCACTACAGGATGAATGAGGGGATCAGTACAAGATGCATGAGGGGATCAGTACAGGGTGCATGAGGGGATCAGTACAGGGTGAATGGGAAGATCACTACAGGATGGATGGGTGGATCAATGCAGGGTAAATGGAGGGTGGGTCAGTACGGGATGAATGGGAGGAACAGTGCAGTATGAATGGGGGAGAAGTGCACGGATGGATGCGAAGGGGGGGGTCAGTACAGGATGAATTGGGGGACCAGTGTAGGATGGATGGGGGGGGGGGGTGGCAGGAGAATCAATGCGAGGTGGGTAGGGTGATGAATAGATTTGGGGGGGGGGGGTAGATGGGGAGCGGAGCACAGGGGATGTCAGTGAGGACTGAATACAGGAGGGAATGGGGATCAGTGCGGGATGGAGAGGGTCCCAGGATAAGAGGGGTGGAGGGGGACGTACAAGAGCGAGAGAGGAGGGGGGAAGGGGCAGAGGAGGCGGGGAGGAAGGAAGGTCAGCGCTCCTCGGACAACATCGCCCGCTGCCTTGGCCATCCCTGTCCAATGCCAAAGTGCCGCCGCCTCCACGTCACCGCCTCCCCTCTTCCGCCAGCCGACGGGAAGGTGCGGGGCCAAGCGGTGCAGCTCAAAGATCCTATGGCTATAGGATCTTTGGTGCAGCTGCTTCAGACGGCGGAAGGAGACCTCCCTCTCCCTTGCTCCCTCTCCCTCTCCCTCCCTCCCTCCCTCCCTCCTCCTCCTCCCAGCCTTGGCGTGCGAGAGGGGTTGTTTTGAAAGCGCCGTTATCAGGGCGATAGCAGCCGCTCATGGCAAACCCGCAAAAGGCCCTTTCACAACAACCCCTCTCGCATGCCGAGGCCGGGAGGAGGGAGGAAGGGAGGGAGAGAGAGGGAGGTCTCCTTCCGCCCGGCGGGGTGCGGGAGGAGGAGGCGGTGGACCCGCTGTTGCCGCTGCTGCCGCTGCTGCCGCTGTTCGGGGCCCGTCATTTGCTCCAACCCTTCGTCACCCTGCTCCTAGTATCTTTGCCCCGCAATCGAAGATACTCGAGGAATACAGCCGCAGCCGACACGAGACGTCAGTTCCTATTCACCAGACGCTGCCTGGCCCGCAGAGTTACTCCAGTTTATTGCCGGTATAAACCAGTATTTGGGTGCCAAGCCGGGCAACATGAGTCGGCATTTAGGTTGCCTGGCAGCACTTTCTGTGGTCATTGGCACCCGGGCAACCGCTAATTTTGAGCCCTGATCCTGTACCTGCCTTCTCTCCATACCCCCTGATCCCTTTAGCCACAAGGGCCACATCTAACTCCCTCTTAAATATAGCCAATGAATACTCCTAAACTACCTTCCATGGCAGAGATTCACCACTCTCTGTGTGAAAAATGTTTTTCTCATTTCGGTCCTTAAAGACTTCTACCTTATCCTTAAACTGTGAACCCTTGTCCTGGACTTCCCCAACATCGGGAACAATCTTCCTGCATCTAGCCTGCCCAACCCCTTAAGAATTTTGTACGTTTCTATAAGATCCCCCCTCAATCATCAAATTCTACTGTCTAGGGATGGCAAGAATGGTCTCCTCAGATTATGAGACCAAGGGTGTGGTCCCTGTACAACTGCAGTAGAACCTCCCTGCTCCTAAACTCAAATCCTTTTGCTATGAATGCTAACATACCATTTGCTTTCTTCACTGCCTGCTGCACCTGCATGCCTACTTTCAATGACTGGTGTACCATGACACCCAGGTCTCGTTGCATCTCCCCTTTTCCTAATCGGCCACCATTCAGATAATAGTCTACTTTCCTGTTCTTGCCACCAAAGTGGATAACCTCACATTTATCCACGTTATACTGCATGTGCCATGCATTCGCCCACTCACCCAGCCTATCCAAATCACCTTGCAGCCTCCTAACATCCTCCTCACAGCTAACACTGCCCCCCAGCTTCGTGTCACCAGCAAACATGGAGATGTTGCATTCAATTCCCTCGTCCAAATCATTAATATATAATGTAAATAGCTGGGGTCCCAGCACTGAGCCTTGCAGTACCCCACTAGTCGCTGCCTGCCATTCTGAAAAGGACCCGTTTACACTTACTCTTTGCTTCCTGTCTGCCAGCCAGTTCTCTATCCACATCAATACTGAACCCCTAATACCGTATGCTTTAAGTTTGCATACAAGTCTCTTATGTGGGACCTTGTCGAAAGCCTTCTGAAAGTCCAGATATAACACATCCACTGGTTCTCCCTTATCCACTCTACTAGTTACATCCTCGTTAAATTCTGTAAGATTCGTCAGACATGATTTATCTTTCATAAATCCATGCTGACTTTGTCCAATGATTTCACCACTTTCCAAATGTGCTGCTATCCCATCTTTAATAACTGACTAGCATTTTCCCAACAACCGATGTTAGACTAACTGGTCTGTAATTCTTCGTTTTCTCTTTCCCTCCCTTTTTAAAAAATGGGGTTACATTAGCTACCCTCCAATCCTCAGGAACTACCCCAGAGTCTAAAGAGTTTTGAAAATTAATCACTAATGCATCAACTATTTCTGGGGCTACTTCCTTAAGCACTCTGGGATGCAGCCTATCTGGCCCTGGGGATTTATCGGCCTTTAATCCATTCAATTTACCAAACACCACTTCCCGACTAACCTGGATTTCACTCAGTTGCTCCATCTCATTTGACCCCCGGTCCCCTGCTATTTCCGGCAGATTATTTATGTCTTCCTTAGTGAAGACAGAACCAAAGTAGTTATTCAATTGGCCTGCCATGTCCTTGTTCCCCATGATCATATCCCCTGTTTCTGACTGCAAGGGACCTACATTTGTTTTAACTAATCTTTTTCTCTTCACATATCTATAAAGACTTTTGCAGTCAGTTTTTATGTTCCCTGCCAGTTTTCTTTCATAATCTATTTTCCCTTTCCTAATTAAGCCCTTTGTCCTCTTCTGCTGGTAGGCTGCTTTTTCTGGCTAATTTGTATGCTTCATCTTTTGTTTTGATGCTATCCCTGATTTCCCTTGTTATCCACGGATGCACTACCTTCCCTGATTTATTATTTTGCCAATGTTGTAGTTCATCGATGCAGTCTTTAAATGCCTTCCATTGCATTTCCACCGTCAACCCTTTAAGAATCAATTGCCAGTCTATCTTGGCCAATTCACGTCTCATACCCTCAAAGTTACCTTTCTTTAAGTTCAGAACCCTTGTTTCTGAACTAATCCTAATGAAGAACTCAACCATATTATGGTCACTCTTGCCCAAGGGGTCACGCACAACAAGACTGCTAACTAACCCTTCCTCATTACTCAATACCCAGTCTAGAATAGCCTGCTCTCTCGTTGGTTCCTCTACATGTTGGTTTAGAAAACTATCCCGCATACATTCCAAGAAATCCTCTTCCTCAGCACCGCTGCCAATTTGATTCACCCTATCTATATGTAGATTGAAGTCACCCATTATAACTGTTTTACCCTTTTTGCACTCATTTCTAATTTCCTGTTTGATGCCATCCCCAACTCCACTACTACTATTAGGTGACCTGTACACAACTCCCACTAGCGTTTTCTGCCCCTTAGTGTTCCGCAGCTCTACCCATATTCCACATCCTCCAAGCTAATGTCCTTCCTTTCTATTGCGATAATCTCCTGTCTAACCAGCAACGCTGCCCCACCTCCTTTTCTTTAATGTCTATCCCTCCTGAATATTGAATATCCCTGGATGTTCAGCTCCCAGCCTTGGTCACCCTGGAGCCATGTCTGTGATCCCAACTATATCATATTCATTAATAACTATCTGCACTCATCCACCTTATTACGAATGCTCCTTGCATTGAGACACAAAGCCTTCAGGCGTGTTTTTACAACACTCTTACCCCTTATACAATTATGTTGAAAAGTGGCCCTTTTTGATTTTTGCCCTGAATTTGTCTGCCTGCCACTTTTACTTTTCACCTTGCTACCTATTGCTTCTACCCTCATTTTACACCCCTCTGTCTCTCTGCTCATGCTCCCATCCCCCTGCCACATTAGTTTAAATCCTCCCCGACAGCACTAGCAAACACACCCCCAAGGACATTGGTTCCATTCCAGCCCGGGAGCAGACCTTCCTGTGTACGCGGGTGCGGGCTGACCGTCTTTGCATGCGCTTCTCTATGGCTAGCGCTCAGCTCCGCACTTGTATAGTCGCGGTTTTCCTCGGTCCCCTAGGCCTACCGTACTGTGATTGGGGCGGGGAGCACAGAGTTGCGTACGCAATGCTCACACTGCATTCAAGAGTCTGTATGTCATAGACACTAATGGAGTATGAGAGGGTAGATGTTCAGATGTGTTCTGTGGTGGGAAAGTCATGAAGAAGGCTTCATGGTTGCAAAATAAGGGCCTAGACATTTAAAACCGAGGTACATAGAAATGTCTTCTCTTCAGGGTAGTAAATCTCTGACATTCTATGTATGGCCTGGAGGGGAGTAGAGGCCAAATCATTCGACACATTTCAGGCTGAGATTGATAAACATTTGAAAGTCCCATTTCTTTGAAGTTATCGTAACCAGCACAGGGTTGAGGCCAGCATGGATCAGCCATGATTACATTGAATACCAGGCAATGTGCCAGTGGCCTGGTGACTTGCTTATTTATGTTTTACTATGGTCTTATGTTCTGACTCGAGAGTCTAGGGCATCACAATCTAAAGATTAGAGCTAGTCTTTCAGGAAGTCACAAAGTGTTAGAGTAACTCAGTGGGTTACACGGCATCTAGAGAAGTCAAAGTCAAATTGTCAACTTTATTGTCAATTCAAATAATGCAACAAGTAGTTACACAGAGGATTGAAATTGCGTTTCCCCATACTCTAAATGTGCAAGTAATATTTATTTATAACACAGACAGACAATCTACCATTAAAAAATATACCATTAAAAATAGACATTATATAGTGTGCCAGAGTCTAGTAAAATTTTGAGGTATGTTATTAAAGTGCAATAATAAAAGGTACAATCTAGAAAAGTGCAAATAGCATACTGCAGACATTGAGTTAAAGTTATTTGACAGTCAGTTGATCTTTGGTTGTGTAATGTTCATGGAATTTTCTTGAGTGAGTTGAGTAGTCAGATGGCCTGAGGGAAAAGGCTGTTTTTGAATCTGGTGGTTTTGCACCGCATGCTGCGGTAGCGCTTGCCGGATGGCAGGGGGTGAACAATTTGTGTGCTGGATGGGTGGTGTCTTTGATGATGTTGGTTATTCTCTTGCAACAGCGAGATGGGTATAAGTCCTGGATTGCTGGTTGGGGTGATCTGGTGATCTTCTCCGCTGTCCTCACCACTCTCTGTAGGGCCTTCTGGTCAGCAGCAGAGCAACTGCCATACCAGACTGAGAGACTGCTGGTAAGAATGCTCTCAATGGCACCACTGTAAAAGGTGGTGAGGGCAGAAGGGGGGAGGTCGGCTCTCCTCAACCGTCGAAGGAAGTGGAGGCGTTGCTGTGCTTTCTTGACTAGGGAGATGGTGTTGGTGGACCATGTCTGATCATCTGTGATGTGCACTCTCAGGAACTTGGTGCTTTTCACAGACTCCACTGCACTGCCATTGATGGTGAGTGGGTTGTGCACTGTCTGTTTCTTCCTGAGGTCCACAGTTATTTCTTTTGTTTTCTTGACATTGAGTTGAAGGTTATTGATGTCACACCAGTTGATGTTGTTCAACCTCGTCTCTGATGGGTGACATTTCGGGTCAGCACCCTTCTTCAGACTTACATAACGTTTGTTTATATGCAAATAGTGGTAAAGTTTGGAACTTTCAATCAAGCTCAATTTATTGTTAAATTTAAATCTTGTATATCTTTTTTTAACCTGTAATCTAAAGGAAATTAGGCTAAGGTACATATGTTAAATTGGATATTAACTCAGATATAAACCAATAAATTAAGATTATCAGGAATAGCCACAAACCTGCTCTAGCATTCTTCTAGATTGTGTTCCTTCTGCTGCCTCAGTGCAATATTTCACCTACTCCACATACACTTTAGATACTCTGTAATAGCTCATCCTCGGCCCTCAGGTAAGGAATTGCAAAAATCACAAGATAATGAGTCCTGACATTGTTGTAGCATGGTGGTTTTATTCTGAGTTCCTGGCAGTGGGCTCAAGTGAAAACTGCTTTACCTGCTGAGCATTTTGTATTTGCTTCAGATTCCCAACTTCAGCAAATTTTGCTTTTGTGGAATTTATTACCCTTTGTCTATTTAATTAAAATGTTTCTGAGAATTATGAGGAATGTAATGGGCCTGTCCCACTTAGGCGATTTTTTAGGCAACTGACGGCAACTAGGCTGCCGCCAGCGTGTCACCTGTATGAGTAGTCTCCTCAGTTGCCCAAAGAGTCGTAGCGTCTTTCTGGTCGCCGCTGGATTTTCAACATGTTGAAAAATTTTCAGAGATGTTCGGCGACAGTGGGTTTGACGACAATGAGCATAGCTTGACTTCTCCTGACGTAGGTGCTGTCATAGTTGTCGCCAGGTTAACGTAGGTTGTCGCCGGTGCTGACTTTTCTGCTGTTAAAGTAATTATTATATTTCAAATTTTGTGCCGAAGAGGGGTCCAGTCGCCTGTTTTTCGGCCACCTGCTATGACTATGACTGTCGCTGGCAGTCGTCTTAACATAACCTAAGTGGGACAGGCCCATAGCCTGATTTCCCATACACTCCTGGTGGGCAAATCTGTAAGGCAGTCTTTTTTTGTTCACGCAAAGAAAAAAACAACAGTTTTAGTAAAATTATGGAAGGGTGTTTAGTCCTTGTGGAACTATGGACTGCTGTGTATGACCAGTTACAAAGGATGTTAATATACAGCAAGATTTATAGTCATATTGAAGTAAAATGCTCTCTACCTCTAAAGCAGTGTTATAGTCTTTATATACTGCTATATTAATGTGTTTTTACTCTTAAAATTACAGCTGCAAACCAAAGGGGGCCCTTAATTCCAAGGATCAAAGTGAAAGACGAGCCTAAAGAGAGGACAACACCTGATCCTATTCCGTCACCACGATCAGTTAACTTGATTGGTAAAGAGCCCCCAACTGCTGCTTCAGAGCTGTTCAGCCAGGATATGTCTTGTAAGGTGGCATCAGAGCTCCTGTTTAAACTATCAGGTACTTGTCTGTTGACTTGAATTGTAACTGTGTTACCTAATTTTTCCAACAATGAGCAAAATATTTTAGTTCGTTTTAAACAGATTAATATAGTATGTTTTGGAAAATAATGTCAAAGGTTAGCGATTAAATTTTAGTACCATGACAGGGTATAGTGACTGAGTTCCTTGTGTTGCGGAGTTTTGGTATCTTCCAGGGAGAAATGTAATGCTTGCATAGTGTTTGGCTTCATCCAAATTACTATGTCTTACAGTGCTTTGTCTATTGGTTATGGCAAGGCAAAAAGGAAATATTACACTAAAAAAGAAAAATAGCATAATGGAAATGTATATATTTTTTAAATCGAATACTGCTTATATTTTAAGTTATGTTTGGTTCTAACTCTGTTCAAGGTGCAGTGTTTATTTCCAGTACTGTTCGTATACTTAGGCACGTGTATAAATGCACTCTCCCATAATTACAATTGCAGTTAATTGCTTTCAACATGTTATCAATCTAACATGCAATATCACTACCAGCCAACTCAATAAAAAGATCCTTATCAGAATTGTCATATTTTTAGTTTTTTTAATGCTGTGAAGTAGCAATTAGAGATAAATTAGGACTGGGTTTCAACTATGGGCCTACAGGACTGCACGGTGCAAATCCAGATCCTAGAACTGAAAGGATATTGTTTTAGTTAAAGAAGTCAGATTCTCAGGTACCCATTTTAATTTAAATGTCCTCTTGTCCCTCGGGGGAGCATGTCATCACAATTTTGCTCAGTGCAATTTGTTAAAAGGAGCTTTTTGTCAATCATTCATGATTCTTCTTGGGGCTGGATGATCTGGGACATTGGTTATGTAGGAAGACTGCAGATGCTGGTTTATACTGAAGATAGACAGAAAATGCTGGAGTACCTCAGCGGGACAGGCAGCATCTCTGGAGAAAAGGAATAGGTGACATTTCGGGCCAGGTCTGAAGCAGGGTTCTGGCCTGAAACGTCACCTATTCATTGCTTTTCCCCAGAGAAGCTGCCTGATCTGCTGAGTTACTCCATTATTTTGTGTCTATCTGCAACTGGTTATGTCTGGTGTGTCTGAAGATATTGCTTTGAGCTGCATAAATATTAGTTGCCTTTATTGATAACATTTGTAGTGGAAACTGCCAAAGCAAATACTTAACAAATTTGGAAATAAATTCCTTTTTAGCCGAGGTCGTTCATTTTTTTGATGGAATGGGAATGTTCAACTTGAGAGCAATCAGAAGAAAACAACTCTTAACAGCACTTAAAGTCCCACTATGCCATAAGGCCCAAGTTCCTGTGTGTTGTGAAATTAATTATGCAAAAAGGTGAGGGTGATGTGCATTTAATCCCCCATTGCCGAGAGGACACTTTATGAGAGATACAAGAGAATACATAAAAAGGAGAAAAAACTTATGTGCAACTTTGTAACAAGCTGTGAGTGACATTGAAGGTGGGTTAGGGACAAGGAAATGCAAAGAAGCATTCAATTGGAATGTACAGGAAGAGAATTGAAGAAAATGATTGCCCCCCCCCCCACCCCCGCTTATTTTCTTCCCTTGGATCAGGTATTTGTGTTAGTATGAGCATAGCCTCCATTTCACAATCCCATCATGGAAAGATACAATTTAGAAACGGATACCTTCAGCCCATTGAAGCTGCACAGAACATCCATTTTACACTCATTTATTATCAGACCTCCCAACATTTGATTGTCAAAATTCATAATATTTCCCCTCAAAATTTATATTTTTAAATGAAAATTCATAATATGTCGCGGCGCCCTATTCGGGGTCCCATGTCACAAATTCTAAATTGTGAAGAAGTATTTTAAATGCCAAAATGTGAAAAAGGTACATGTATGCTGAAACATTTATAATTCTTTGTTAAACTTTGATAAACTTGCACTAGACTCACCTAATTTCTCTCACTTGGGGTTGTTGCCGGCGGCTATGCGCCTGCGCACTGGTTTGAATCCCATGATGGGCTGTGACAATTCCGATAGGCGTGGCTCGAAATGGCGCCAGGCCCGGCAACCCTTACGCGCATGGGGCCCGGCAACCCTCCCCCACTGACCGCGTCCACTGCCCAACACTGTTGTGAGGCTTTTAGCCATACAGCATGTAAACAGGTCTTTTGGCCTACCAAGTCCACGCCGACCGATCCTTAGTACTATCCTATACACGAGCAATCATTTACAGAAGCCAATTAACCTACAAAGCTGCATGTCCTTGGAATTTGAGAGGAAACCAGAGGCCTCGGAGAAAACACACACAGTCGCAGGGAGAATGTACAAACTCTATACAAACAGCACCAATTGTCGTGATTGAACCCGGGTCTCTGGCACTGTAAGGCAGCCACTCTACAGCTGTACCACTACACCGCCCTAAGATGTATTTTTTGGGGAGTTGACAGTACCACATGCTTGTTAAACATTTTTTTTTAATTTATTGCTTCTACCAATGCCTAATTTGGTAGAAGAGTTGTTGTAACAGGCAACAAATTTGAAACATTTTTCAAAATAACTAGCACCAGTTAACCACTATTTCACATTGAACTGATAATTTTGTTGGAAGTAATAATAAATCATCATCTCCATATGTCGATAAATGAGTTCTTCACCATGTTAATAACAATCAATACCCCAGATTAAGACCCACTGTGTTTCTTGTTACTCAAAACTGGGATATTCTAAATGCCATTTTGTTTCAGAAAACTTTTAGTTTTTTCTCCAGATTTATGCATGTGTTTTTGTTTTAAAAAGAAAAGTGAGCTGGAAAACCCAAACAAACTCTTGCTCTGCTGCCAAAATAAATTTCATTGACGGCTGGCCTTCTGATTTTTATTCCTCTGGCCTTTACTCACCTCATGCCTTAGGAAATAATGCAGCAATGTTTTATTTTCTCACTCAGGACCTGATTTGCTGGCCAAACCACATTTATTTTGGATCCCTCATTATCCATTCGATCTTGATTCCTGTTGTATTGGTGTTGTTCATATTAGCAATTTGATGTAATGGGAAAATTAAAGGTCCATTGTGTTGGTATGATACTGGAAATTCTACAAATGCAACATTTTATTTCCAGGCTTAAACATTTCTGAATTTATACTTTCTGGATTTAGTTGTACAACCTAATTATCATGAAATCATTTTGTTATAGTCACTAACAAATCAAACCACTCTGTTGTACCACACGCTGACATGTTTTTGCACACTAATGTGTCTTTGTACATTCACTTTTCAAAGGTTCATAATTTTCTCTCGCACTCCAAGGAAGTACACATAGAGATCATTTGTCTACATAGGAAAAATATTTTTTATCAAGCTGGAAAGGGTGTGGATTTAAGAGGATGTTGTTAGGACTCGAGGGCCTGAGCAATAGGGAGAGGTTAAGCAGGCTAGGACTATTCCTTGGAGTGCAGGAGGATGCGGGTGATCTTGGAGAGATGTGCAAAATCATGAGAGGAATAGATCGGGTTGACAGTGTCTCTTGCCCAGTCTAGGGGAATCAAGAAACCTGAGGGGTAACTTTTTCACACAGAGGGTGGTGGGTGTATTGACCAAGGTGATGGAGGAGGTAGTTGAGGCAGGGACTATCGTAATGTTTAAGGTACATGGACACAACAGGATTACAGGGATATGGGTCAAATTCAGGTAGGTAGGACTAGTGTAGATGGGAAATGTTGGTCAGTGCAAGCAAGTTGGGCCGAAGGGCCTGTTTCGACACACTGACCCAATGAGATAAATATTATGCATTGAAATGTGTGCTTTCTTCTGTTGCCATTTAACTTGCCAGACATTTTATTTGTGCATTGGGCATGTCATCATAAATCAAGGTTCGTAAAGGCTTTTATAGCTTCCAAGTGTGAGGTATGCTTTAATTAAAACTTGATTGTTAGCATTAAGATGACAAGTTGGCCGTAAAATAAATTTGTAATTGCTCGGATCTCTTTTTCATGAACAGAAAGTTGCAGAGAACTTCAGCTAAAGCGTTGGATCACTTGCATTCAAATTACGCTCTGCATTTTTTTTCCCCTTCGTGGGCAGAGTTGCATTGATTCTGAAATCTCATATTCCCCACCGTCTGTGTATTTGGTTCAGTATGTTGCTCCAAAACCTTTTCCTTGATAGACAAGATCATAGTTAAAAACTACTTAGCATTGGTTATTTCTGTAACTATTTATAGCACGGAAGCTTTTTGTTTGTTTAATATTTGAAGTGCTTGACGCACACAAAATCACTTTTGAAATGCAGCAACTATTTGGGAAACTGATCAGAAAGCATTTTTGAGAACATCTCGATCAATAAGAGTGAGCTGAATGGTGGTTGATCTGTTTTCATGAGAATTGAGGGAACATTGACTACACTGAAATTTGTTTTGAATAGAGCCAAAGAATTAAAAAAAAAAAAAATGTTAAGGGGTGGACATGGGGCCTTGAAGTTATAGTGGACTGCAACATCTCCTTTGCAGTAGGCACACAGTAGCAAACTTGGTTTATGTGGTCAAATTGCTTTTTGGGCTAAGCCCACAAGACAAGCATTACCTGACCCAAGCTGACATGCTCTAGGTCTGGAATAAATGAACAGAGGAAAAACAAAGCACCCAATTTCCAACAAGCTGTGACCCCATCCATGCATAATCCGCCTTTTATCAGAGAGAAATCAGAGCTGCAAGGAATATTTGAAAAAAGTCTCTTGACTAAGCTTAACTATTTTCATTCAGATATGCATTTCTTGGGTGCACTTTCTTTTGAATACTAATTGAATCATTTGCGCTTGGTGCTTGATCATCTGCCGCAGAATGTTGACCACAACTCTTCAGCTTTCATGCAGTTGAAAGAACAATGTGAAAAAATGTATTATTTAAAAACAATATTTTTGCTGCTAGTGTTCATTTGATAGGTACTTTTCTGATCAACAATATGGCATGGTTTGAAATATATAACATCCGTGAAAAAAATCTTTATTGCCATTTCTTAGTGTTTTCCTCCTCTCTACTTTGCAAGGAATCGGCATTGCTATAAATTCTTTTCACTTTCATGTATTTTATTATCATCATTTTCTGATTACAATTACATTCATACATTTATTGACATTGGTACGTTGATCTTTCGATATAAAAAATGTTTTTTAAACTGATATCACGATGCTGCTACAAAGTAAATCAGTCGTTCAAAGTATACACTCAAGGAACACAACCGTACGAAATTGTCACGGTGAAATTTAAGCCAGTTTGTACCTTTAGTGAACGACAGTCCAAGTATGAGACAAAGCGAGAGACGCGATGATGGAGTAGCTCAGTGGGTCTGGCAGCATCTGAGGAGAACATGGATCAGTGACATTTTGGGTGGGATGCTTCTTCAGACAGGCCCGCTGAGCTACTCCCACACTCTGTGTCTTCATGTTCTCCTGAGCTGCTTCCTGACCCGCTGAGCTACTCCCACACTCTGTGTCTTCATGTTCTCCTGAGCTGCTTCCTGACCCGCTGAGCTACTCCTGCAGCCAGTGTCCTCTTTTGTAAACCGATATCTGAGGTTTTTTATGCCTACCTAAGACAAAGTGAATGGTTGTCGTTGATCTTATGCAAATCTTCTGAAAAAGGGTCTCGACCCAAAACGTCACCCGTTCCTTCTCTCCAGAGATGCTGCCTGTCCCGCTGAGTTACTCCTGCTTTTTGTGTCTATCTTATGTAAATCTTCTGACCTCTAGTGGCAGAAACTGGCTATTGTGCCACTATATATGAATGTAAGAATTGTGAGATTTTGAGTCAAGTCAGTGTTTTATTGTCATATGTCCCAGATAGAACAATGCCATTTTTACCTGCAACAACACAACAGAGTATGTAAACATAGTACACTGTAAACAATATAATAAATGAGGGAAAAAAATGTTCAGTGTGTGTGTATGTATGTACACATGCCCACATATGTGGCGTTACTCCAGCATGTTGTCTCTATCTCCGGTGTAAACCAGCATCTGCAATTCCTTCCTACTATATATATGTGTGTGTGTGTGTGTGTGTGTGTGTGTGTGTGTATATATATATATATATATATATATATATATATATATCATACACACACACACACACACACACACACACACACACACACACACACACACACACACGTACAACTCAACAACAAACAAACAATAATAGTGCAATAATAGTCTATGTAGTTCAGAGTTTATTTGGAGGTTGTAGTGTTTAATAACCTAATGACTGTAGGGAAGAAGCTGTTTCTGAACCTGGACGTTACAGTTTTCAGGCTCCTGTGCCTTCTTCCCGATGACAGGGGTGAAATGATGTGTGGCCAGGGTGGTGTGGGTCTCTGATGATGCTGGCTGCCTTTTTGAGGCAGCAACTCCGGTAAATCCCTTTGACGGTGGGGAGGTCAGAACCCGTGATGGACTAAGCAGTGTTCACAACATTTTGCAGTCTTCTTCGCTCCTGGGCATTCCAGTTGCCGAACAAGACCGTGATGCAACCAGTCAAGGTGCTCTCTACTGCACACCTGTTCAAGAGAATCCTCTCTGACATACCAAATCTCCATAATCTTCCCAGGAAGTCGAGGCGTTGATGGGCTTTCTGCATAATTGCATCAGTATGCTGGGACCAGGAAAGATCTACAGAAAAATGCGCGCCCAGGAATTTGAAGCTTTTGACTCTCTCCACCATCGTCCTGTTGATATAGACAGATTTGTGGGTACTCATCCTTCCTCTTCCAATGTCCGCAATCAGTTCTTTGGACTTACTGATCTTGAGAGCCAGGTTGTGCTGGCACCATTTGGTCAGTCAATCGATCTCACTTCTATACTCTGACATCATCATCCGTAATTTGTCCAACAACAGTCGTCAATGAACTTTAGAGCTGTAGTCTATAGTCAACAGCCTGACGTATGTGCTTTTATTGTCCAAATGGTCCAGTGCAGAGTGAAGAGCCATTGAGATCGTATCCTCCGTTGACCTGTTATGATGGTAGGCAAATTGTAATGGGTCGAGGTTCTTGTTGAGATAGGAGTTGATATGTACCATAACCTACCTCTCAAAGCACTTCATCACCACAACCGTTAATGCCAACGGTCGATAGTCGTTGAGACATCTTGGAATCCTGTCCCTAGCCGAGCAATGCAGGGGAAAGGCTGGGCCAAAAGTCTGTAAAATATCAATAATTCAGTAATTCCATGCATATATGTCAGAGAGGAAGTGAACAAGAGGATGGATCAGACACAACAATGATATTACCACAGTCTAATAGATTGACAGCAGTGTTTAGAATTTGCAAAAGAATATCCAGGCAAAGTATCACTATATAAAACTACTGCAACAAGAAATCAAAATATTAAAGATGATATAACTTTAAGAAAAGGGCAGCGAGTAACTTTTTAAAAGTTGGATTAATTTAATGACAATAGACAATAGGTGCAGGAGTAGGCCATTTGGCCCTTCGAGCCAGCTCCGCCATTTGGCCCTTCGAGCCAACTCCGCCATTCAATGTGATCATCCACAATCAGTACCCCGTTCCTGCCTTCTCCCTGTATCCCTTGACTCCGCTATCTTTAAGAGCTCTATCTAACTCTCTCTTGAAAGCATCCAGAGAACCAGCCTCCTCCCCACTCTGAGACAGAGAATTCCACAGACTCACAGACTCACAACTCTCTGTGTGAAAATGTACTTCCTCATCTCCGTTCTAAATGGCTTATCGCTTATTCTTAAACTGTGGCCCCTGGTTCTGGACTCCTCCAATATCGGGAACATGTTTCCTGTCTCTAGCGTGTCCAAACCCTTAATAATCTTATATGTTTCACTCAAAACCCCTCTCACTCATCCTTCTAAATTCCAGTGTATACAAGTCCAGCTGCTCCATTCTATCAACGTATGACTGTCCCGCCATCCCAGGAATTAACCTTGTGAGCCTAGTCTGCACTCCCTCAATAGCTAGAATGTCCTTCCTCAAATTTGGAGACCTAACTAACTAAAAAGACAATACGGGGAGAAAAGATGAGGCACGAAGGGGAAACCATGCTTGACTAATATTCTGGAATTTTTTGAGGATGTAACTAGGAAAATGGACAAGGGAGAGAGCCAGTGGATGTAGTGTACCTGGATTTTCAGAAAACATTTGATAAGGTCCTACATAGGAAATGAGTGGGTAAAATTAGAGTACATGGTGGGGTGCTGACATGGATAGAAAATTGGTTGGCAGACAGGAAACAGATTAGGGATTAATGGGTCCCTTTCAGAATGGCAGGCAGTGACCAATGGGGTACCGCAAAGCTCGGTGCTGGGACCGCAGCTATTTACAATATATATTAATGATTTAGATGAAGGGGTTAAAAGTAACATTAGCAAATTTGCAGAGGACACTAAGCTGGGTCGCAGTGTGAACTGGGAGGAGGATGCTATGAGGATGCAGGGTGATTTGGACAGGTTGGTTGAGTGGGCAGATGCCTGGTAGATGCAGTTTAATGTGGATAAATGTGAGATTATCCGCTTTGGTGGCAAAAACAGGTAGGCAGATTATTATCTAAATGGCAGATAACGTACTTCTTTTGGGTACGTATGTGGCAATTGTGGCTCATGGGATTTTCTCCCACACTACTAGTTATATTCGTAACAACATATTTAAATACGTGAAATTTTCAATCTTTCCCAACCCCTTAAAAAAAATGCCCGAAGAAGGGACCCGATTCTAAACGTCGCCTAGCCATTCCCTCCATAGATAGACACAAAATGCTGGAGTAACTCAGCGGGTCAGGCAACATCTCTGGAGAGAAGGAATAGGTGACGTTTTGGGTCGAGACCCTTCTTAGATCCAGCCAGACCTGCTGAGTTCTCTAGCACTTTATTTTTTACTCGTAAAATAAATCCGTGGTCCGCTGAAGAAACAACACGATAGACCACTCTGGAAGTGCAAGTTTTGATGTACACTTCATACTGTAGAACAACATCATAATACACCCCGAGTGAATTAATGGGGTTAGATTTTTTTTTTTTAATCTGTTGTCTAGAATTAATCGATACCCACCCTATGTACCTTATATCAGATTTAAATCGTAATTCTGGTTTTTTTTTTTTTTCCTATTTGTCAATTTTTTTTAGCCCGATTATTTGGCGGCCAATCAACCGCTGTCTCTAAGGGCGGTGCGTCCAATCACCAAGCAGCTTCCCTTAAAATTCGCATCCAATCAACAAATCGGTCACAATCCAATCAGCCGCTGTCTTCAAGGGTATTGTGTCCAATCACATACTGCGCGTTGTCACTCGGCGGCCAATCAGACGCAGTCTCTGAGGGGCATTGCAACCAATCACGAGAGAGAGATAGAGATGCAAGAAAGCAGCTATGACAGATAATACACAATAAACTGTATTAAAAATTACACAATAAACAAGTTATGCATTCTTGTACTCTTACATAGGTAAGACCGCATATTAAAAAACAAAACAAATTTCAGCAAAATGGCACCACGTGATGTGTGATCCCCTTGAAAACTCTTGGTTTGTTGTATTTTCCATTTACCAATCCTTGAATATACCTTCCACATTGACACGGTAAAACAATCCTTATTTTACTTGAAGCCAGATGCAATTTTCTTATTTGCAATGTTGATTCTGGATGGCAACAGTATCAATCACCAGTCTCGTCGGCATTTCAGGTGTGTTCGGGGAGAGACCGTGTTCACCTCAAATAACTTTGTATATTTTTTAGCATTCTTGATAAGTGGATTTTTTTACTCGCAACAAATATCAAGCCCTTGGATGTGTGCCAAAGCTGGAATCATGACAACCAACCATTTGGAAACCTGCAGGGTTCCGTAATCCCTTTCTGAGTCCTTCACATTTCAATCAGCATGGGTCGTGAAATCGGCGTGCCTGCCAAGCATTTCGAAGTAAACCATTCATACAAAATGTCCATCAGGGTTAGCTCTGGTTTTTGAAGACCTCGGCAGGTTTCATTGAAACCTGCCGAGGTCTTCAAAAACCTTGCTTTTCTCTGAAGAAGCCATGCAATTTAGTAACTGAGCCTTTTGAGCTTTAATTTCTTAGATGATCAATGATCCTGCAGCAGATTCCTTTATTTGTCACCTTTCTATAGTTGTTTTATTATCTCCAACTTCTGCATCAATATGCTTATGGTTTTGTCCACATCCTACTCGTGTGGCCTTTAGGTTGGATAAAAGATGGCTACTGAATTAAAATAGAAAAGATACAGGTTAGTGAAGGGTAAATTTGCATTGGCTTATGGAGAAAAGTGCCAGTTGCTAAGGTTTTCTGGTTAGTTGGAGTCTGGATGTTAAAATGTTTCTGTATGAGACACCTGTCTTATTGTGTAGAAAGTAAATACAGATGCTGGTTTATACTGAAGATCGACACAAAGTGCTGGAGTAACTCAGTGGGTCAGGCAGCATCTCTGGAGAAAAAGGGTGGGTGACCTTTCGGATTGGGACCTCTCTTCGGGCTGGACGTTTTGGCTTGGGACCCCTCTTCAGACTGCCTTATTGTAATAGTTTCTAAAATGAGTCCTTTAAGAGAAGGGGGAGAAGGAGTGGAGACAACTTTTAAGAAGCCAGAGATATACAGCTGAGAAGCTCAGCGGACATTAACATTACCGGTTGGTTATCCTTGGTTCTGAAAACTACTGCTTACGGTTTTTTTCCCAGTGAGCCAGTGAAATTCACCGGTCAGCACTGACTACAACCTACGAGAACCTACGACCTCCTGGCAACCCACTACCACTGCACGAGAATTCTCGCTACTCTCCATGGCGGCTTCATTCTGGTCGCCACTAATTTTTCAACATGTTGAAAATTTTGCGGCGATCATAATGAGGCCGCGACTAGTTCCCAGAATGCGGGAACTTCTCAAGACCATGAAGGCGACTACCCGGCAACAACCTGCGAACATGTGGTGACCATGTGGCGAGTACATAGTCGCCTAAGTGGGACAAGCCCATAATGAGTCAATTCTCTCTATGTATAAACAATGCTTAAAATGTACAAAAATGAAACATATTTTCCTGTTTTCTGGGATGGAAGTAATGTTCATTTCAGAGGATCAAGAAGTGGTATCTGGAAAGCATTTTAGTTGCTAGATCATTGCATTTATTTGATCAACATTATTCAGTTGTCTTATCATTAGCATACAGTTTGTCACAAGCAGATGGTCTTTGGGTATGTTGTATTGATTGTAAAATACTGTGCTTTGACAAAGACACAATGGTTATTTGAAATCGTCACACACACTAGTTATGTGAAACAGTAGAGCATATTTGCTTTTTAAAAAAAAACAAAATATGATTTAGAGAAGGTACAATTGTTCTCCTTGGGAGATCCTGGAGTAATTAAATAGAAGTGTTTCCAATTGAGTATTTTTATTAAAACATAAGGAGTTTTTTCCTCTGGCAAGAAGGATATGGATTGTAGATAATTGGCAAAAGACAGCTTTGATCATAAACGCATGGCCTGAAAGGATAATGGACGCATGTTAATAGGAAGTTGCAGGAGAAATCGATCATGTTCTTGGGGGACGAAAAACACAAAGCTGGAGTAACTCAGTCGGTCAGACAGCATCTCTGAAGAAAAGCAAGAGGTGAAGTTTCGGGTCGACACCCTTCTTCAGACTGTTCTTGTGGAAGTTGAGCAGTGGGATGGGGTGTGTGGAGGGGGAACAAAGAACTAAAGACAAGGAGAGTAGGTCCTAGAATTAGGTAGCTCTGTCAAAAAGTTGGCAAGACCATGCCTGCTTCCATAGTTTAAACTTGTTGAAATTTAGGATGCAGTATTGCTTGTGCAGTAATGTTGCTTGTACGAAATCCATGTTATACTTTTAGCTTATCTTTTTCTTTCTTAATCTGCCGCAGCTGAAAATAAAAAGGAGCTGGGAACACGGACAGTGATAATTAAAGAGGAGCCAATGGAATTGGAAATACCCGACCCTACCGTGTCACAACTTCCTAATCGTGTATTTAATTGCAAAGCAGTAAAAAATGAACGGTTACAGAATTCCCCTGAAGTTATACCTCTCACCGAAATTAAGCTTTTCACTCAAGACATATCAGTGAAGATGGCATCAGAGCTTCTTTATCAACTCTCAGGTATGTGTGTTGCTGCTCAATTAAGGTACTATTTTGTGCCAGGGGAATGATGTTTAAAGTATGCTAGGTAGAGAGTAATCTGACTTGTCTGCCTTTCAAACTCTCTTCATTGTAATATTGTTCTATGGTTTCAGGCAGTAAGAACACAATACTTACTTTAAATTAGGACTAATAAATTCTGATTACCTCTCATTAACATTGCAGCTATCAGTAAAGATTGAATTACATTTTAAATTCATAGATATGAATCTGGGACCCGGCTTAACTAATCATTTAATACTGAATGCACCACTCGCCCTTTTGAAATGCATAAATATCTGTGTACTTCTGCTTGGATCCTGCTGTCGCTTTCAGATTCTCCCAGCATTTCAATAATATTTTTCACATTTCTTTTGATGATTATTTTCTCAATTCAATAATCTTGGGTCTTGATCATACACCAGCTCTCCGCCTCCCTAAATCAGTTCTGCAAGGCATGAAGATTTTAATTGAGACAACAAATATGAATTGCAACTCTGCAGGTGGTGACATCAGAAAGGAAGAGAGGATAATCTTTATGGGTACCTGGTGATAGAACCTTTGTTCTTTTTTTGAATGTTCTTTTAAATTACATTTTTACCACTGCAAAATATTGTAGTTAGTAATCATAAGGACAAATTTTGAAATTAGAAAAAAAGGTATGGTATTTTAATCATTCAATATAAATATCTGGTGTTGTTTAAATAAGGATGTTTTAAAAATCCTGTTCCAAAAACACTGTTAGTTATCCACATGCATGCCTTTCCCATGGTTTGTTCAGCCAGGGTAAAACCATATTGTCATTAGCTATTGGCTTTCAGATTATACTTGCACATAGCAAATGACCAACGTACTGCTGTCATGCTCACTATCTGTTTACATAGAAACATAGAAAATAGGTGGAGTAGGCCATTCGGCCCTTCGAGCCCACACCGCCATTCAATATGATCATGGCTGATCATCCAAATCAGTTTGTAGGGATAATTTGTAAGGAATGCTAAATTTGATCTGTAGCTGCAACTTCATCTGCCTTCTCTGTCAATCTGGCGGAAAGGCACTTCAGGGTTGTGAACGAAAGAGATGAAAGAAAGAAAAAGAGAAGTTTATGTTTCAATATGTGTGTATTCCATCAGGCAGAGACTTTGATTCTGAATGTGGAATGAACTATCATAAATGTGTGACTCTAATACAAATACTTTTCTAAGTTTTCCATCATAACTACTGTAATTAACGTGCATCACTCTCTGAAAATGCCACTTTCCTTCACTATTTTTATTTGAATGTTAGCACATTTTTACTGAGACATTGCATCAGTATGGCTCAAAATAGATAGTATTCTGCTGTCTAAGGGCAGATCTTGTCTGGACCCTAAAAGTAGCACCTGGATGTCAAGGCTTGATGGTAGCACCAAAACCATCAACACAAATGACAGGGTATACTACAGATTTTCATAACTTGCACATAATTACTTCTGCTGTTAGAGATGGACTGTTACCACAATGTGCGTAGTATAAATTCCCAATCCAATCCAGGATCCTCCAAAAAATCTTCGGGTTGAAATTAGAATAGCCTAGGCTTCAATATATGTTTTCTGTTTATTTTAATTTTCTCTGTCTTTTTGACTGTATTTTGTTGAAATTAGGTGTGGCTGGTAGATGATTATAGTATGATAAATAGGCTGTTAATGAGGGGAAAGCTGGACCAATGTCACAATATTTATATTTATAAGCTCCTAGAAAGTGGGGCGGCACGGTTGCGCAGTGGTAGTGTTGCTGCATTACAACACCAGGGACCACGGTTTGATCCTGACTACAGGTGTTTGTATGTTCTCCCCGTGACCCGCGTGGGTCTCCGGGTTCGTCCCACACTCCAAAGATGTACAGGTTTGAAGGCTAATTGGCTTTGGTAAAATTGTAAATTGTCCCTGGTGTGCAAAGGATAGCGTTAGTGTGCGGAGATTGCTGGTCGGTGTGGACTCGGTGGAGTGCAGGTTTCCGTGCTGTACCTCTAATCTAAACTAAATGTAATTGGGGGAAAAAAAATCACATGTCTAGGAATTGTGAAATCTGGATAAATTGACATTTTCAAAAGCACAATAACATTTTGATGGGTAAAGGGCTTGATTGAGAATTTGTGAATCATGATGAAATAAAATGGCAGCACAGTAAAAGGGCTTAAATAACTGTTCTTGTTTCGAATCCTAAATAGATATGTCCCTAAAATTATAGTTCAGTTTCCTCTCGAGCCAGAACTCTGTTCAGTTGCAGGGTACACAAAAAGCTGGAGAAACTCAGCGGGTGCAGCAGCATCTAAGGAGCGAAGGAGATAGGCGACGTTTCGGGTCGAGACCCTTCTTCAGACTGGTCAGGGATCAGGGAAACGAGAGATATAGACGGTGATGTGGAGAGATAAGGAACAATGAGTGAAGGATATGCAAAAAAGTATCGGTGATAAAGGGAACAAGCCATTGTAAGCTGTTTGTGGTGTGAAAATGAGAAGCTGGTGCGACTGGGGTGGGGGAGGGAGATAGAGATAGAGGGAATGCCAGGGCCTGAGGGCTGAGGGAGAGGTGGGAAGGGGAGGAGACAGAAAGGGTTAACAGAATTGAGAAAATTCAATATTCAAGCCCAAAGGATGCAGACTCCCCAAGCGGAATATGAGGTGCTGTTCCTCCAGCTTGCGGTGTTGCTCACTCTGGCCGTGGAGGAGGCCCAGGACCCAGAGGTCGGATGTGGAATGGGAGGGGGAGTTGAAGTGCTGAGCCACCGGGAGGTCGGGTTGGTTATTGCGGACCGAGCGGAGGTGTTCGGCGAAGCGATCGCCAAGCCTCCGCTTGGTCTCACCGATATAGATCATCTGGCATCTGGAGCAGCGGATGCAGTAGATGAGGTTGGAGGAGGTGCAGGTGAACCTCTGTCGGACCTGGAAGGACTGCTTGGGTCCCTGAAAGGAGTGGAGGGGGGATGTTCAGTTGCAGTTTGCTAACAAAATAGCTTCCTTATGCTTTTCATTTAAAAATGCTCTGTCTCTTTATAGAAAAAGTTAACAAAGCTCAAGAACAAGGACGGGAGGCATCAGAGTTGAGTAGCAGCAGGTGAGTATCATTTTATTGTTTCACTTTCAGTGCACTTCTATCTGGGTGGCGAAATGGGGGTTTCATAAGTACAGATTGTTCTGCTATAACATGATAACTGATTTCCCACAAGAAATCCCACATTGTTGAAGACGGACACAAAATGCTGGACTAACAGTGGGAGATGCAGCATTTCTAGACAGAACGAATGGGTGACGTTTTGTGTCGAGACCCTTCTTTAGACTAGAAAATCACATTATAAAAATAATTGTGAAAAGTTGTTAGGAGCTGGAGAATTTCAGTCTCGCAATAACAGAGGACTTTTTAATAGCTCTAAATTGATTTTTGTTGGCTAAAAACACTAAAACCTGTACATTGCAATGTTTAATAGAGCATCATTGGAACAAGCCATAGAGTGATACAGTGTGGAAAGGCCCTTTGGCCCAACTTACCCACACCAGTCAATATGTCCCAGCTACATGGATTTAAGAGAGAGTTAGATAGAGCTCTAGGGGCTAGTGGGGTCAAGGGATATGGGGAGAAGACGGGCACGGGTTATTGATGGGGGACGATCAGCCATGATCACAATGAATGGCGGTGTTGGCTCGAAGGGCCAAATGACCTCCTCCTGCACCTATTTTCTATGTTTCTACACTAGTCCCACCTGCCTGCGCTTGGTCCACATCCCTCCAAACCTGTCCTATCCATGTACCTGGCTTTAAACGTTGGGATTGTCCCAACCTCAACTACCTCCTTTGGCAGCTTGTACCATACACCCAACACCCTTTGTGTAAAACAATTACCACTCAGATTCCTATTAAATCTTTACCCCTTTGTCTTGAACCTATGTCATCTGGTCCTCGATTCCCCTACTCCGGGCAAGAGACTCTGTGCATCTACTCGATCTAATCCTCTCATGACCTTATACACCTCTATAAGATTACCCCCTCATCCTCCTGCACTCCAAGGAATAGAGACCCAGCTTCTAATAATAATGGTGACAGAAATGTCTGTTTGACAAAAAGATTATAATTTGGTAACTGTAAGATGTGTTCACCACATTACTGGTAGGATGTGGAGGCTTTGGCGAGGCTGCAGAACCTTTATCCCTCTGTGAAAATGTCAGACTAGAGGACATGGTTTTAGGATGAGAGGGGCAAAGTTTAAATAAGATGTGTGGGACAATTTTTTTTACACAGTGGTGGGTGCTTGAAATGCCAGGGGTGGTGGACGCAGATATGATCGTGGCATTTAAAAGGCTTTTAAATAGGCGCATGAATATGCAGGGAATGGAGGGATATGGTCACATACAAGCAGAGATTAGATGTGTCTGAAGAAGGGTCTCGACCCTAAACGTCACCCATTCCTTCTCTCCAGAGATGCTGTCTGCCCTGCTAAGTTACTCCAGCACTTTGTGTCTACCTTCGATTTAAACCAGCATCTGGAGTTCTTTCCCACTAAGAGATTAGTTTAACTTGGCATCATGTTCGGCGTGGACATTGTGTTCTAAGATCATTCATTCTAATAAATTCTCAGAAATACTCTGGGAATGGCCTCTCACTAAATACATAGGATGGATTGCAGCATTGACGAAGGCTTGAGTGTTTATTCTTAACCTCCTTTTGAAACATTCACATATTATAAGTTCATTGTTCTGTATGCATCCTCAGTTCAGAACAATAATTTGTTTGAATCTTACTTAAAAGTGATAATTAGCCTACCAGAGGCAGTGACTCCAACTCTCCCGCTTTCGGCGGGAGATCGCCCGCTGAAAGGGCATTTTCGCAAAATCTCCCGCTCTCCCGCTTGAGATATAATTTCTCCCGCCCGGGCGGGAGAAATTATATCTCAAGCGGGAGAGCGGGAGATTTTGCGAAAATGCCCTTTCAGCGGGCGATCTCCCGCCGAAAGCGGGAGAGTTGGAGTCACTGCCAGAGGACTGGGAAAAATTCAGAGTCCAGCAGAGGAGACAAAGGGCTTAATTAGAAAAGGGAAAATAAATTATGAAACAAAACTGGCAGGGAACATAAAAATTGAATGCAAAATTTTTATAGATATGTGAAGAGAAAAAGATTAGTTAAAACAAATGTAGGTCCCTTGCAGTCAGAAACAGGTGAATTGATCATGGGGAACAAGGACATGGCAGACCAATTGAATAACTACTTTTGTTCTGCCTTCACTAAGGAAGACATAAATAATCTGCCGGAAATAGCAGTGGACTGGGGGTCAAATGAGATGGTGGAACTGAGTGAAATCCAGGTTAGTCGGGAAGTGGTGTTAGGTAAATTGAATGGATTAAAGGCCGATAAATCCCCAGGGCCAGATAGGCTGCATCCCAGAGTACTTAAGGAAGTAGCCCCAGAAATAGTGGATGCATTAGTGATAATTTTTCAAAACTCTTTAGATTCTGGAGTAGTTCCTGAGGATTGGAGGATAGCTAATGTAACCCCACTTTTTAAAAAGGGAGGGAGAGAGAAAACGGGGAATTACAGACCAGTTAGTAGTGGGGAAACATCGGTAGTGGGGAAAATGCTAGAGTCAGTTATTAAAGATGGGATAGCAGCACATTTGGAAAGTGGTGAAATCATTGGACAAAGTCAGCATGGATTTATGAAAGGTAAATCATGTCTGACGAATTTTATAGAATTCTTTGAGGATGTATCTAGCAGAGTGGATAAGGGAGAACCAGTGGATGTGTTATATCTGGATTTTCAGAAAGCTTTCGACAAGGTCCCACATAAGAGATAGTATGCAAACTTAAAGCACAGGGTATTGGGGTTTCAGTATTGATGTGGATAGAGAACTGGCTGGCAGACAGGAAGCAAAGAGTAGGAGTAAACGGGTCCTTTTCAGAATGGCAGGCAGTGACTAGTGGGGTACCGAAAGGTTCAGTGCTGGGACCCCAGCTATTTACAATATATATTAATGATTTGGACGAGGGATTTGAATGCAACATCTTCAAGTTTGCGGATGACACGAAGCTGGGGGGCAATGTTAGCTGTGAGGAGGATGCTAGGAGGCTGCAAGATGACTTGGATAGGTTGGGTGAGTGGGCAAATGCATGGCAGATGCAGTATAATGTTGATAAATGTGAGGTTATCCACTTTGGTGGCAAGAACAAGAAAGTAGATTATTATCTGAATGGCGGCCGATTAGGAAAAGGGGAGATGCAATGAGACCTGGGTGTCATGGTACACCAGTCATTGAAAGCAGGCATGCAGGTGCAGCAGGCAGTGAAGAAAACGAATGGCATGTTAGCATTCATAGCGAAAGGATTTGAGTATAGGAGCAGGGAGGTTCTGCTGCAGTTGTACAGGGCCTTGGTGAGACTACACCTGGAGTATTGTGTACAGTTTTGGTCTCCTAATCTAAGGAAAGACATTCTTGCCATAGAGGGAGTACAGAGAAGGTTCAGACTGATTCCTGGGATGGCAGGACTTCCATATGAATCAAGACTGGATAGACTCGGCTTGTACTCACTAGAATTTAGAAGATTGAGGGGGGATCTTATATAAACTTACAAAATTCTTAAGGGGTTGGACAGGCTAGATGCAGGATGATTGTTCCCGATGTTGGGGAAGTCCAGAACACGGGGTCACAATTCAGGATAAGGGGGAAGTCTTTAAGGACCGAGATGAGAAAAACATTTTTCGCGCGGTGAATCTGTGGAATTCTCTGCCACAGAAGGTAGTTGAGGCCAGTTCATTGGCTATATTTAAGAGGGAGTTAGATGTGGCCCTTGCGGCTAAAGGGATCACGGGGTATGGAGAGAAGGCAGGTACAGGATACTGAGTTGGATGATCAGCCATGATCATATTGAATGGCGATGCAGGCTCGAAGGGCCGAATGGCCTACTCCTGCACCTATTTTCTATGTTTCTATGTAATCTTTTTCAGTAGCGGGTAAAGCACATCTCAGCATCCCATGTTTTCCAACAATGAGCAAGCTTAAAGCTGACCTTTATCTCAATAACTTAAACCTCTTATTAAAAGCCAAAAATCTGTATCATTATCTGTGAGAATGTCAGTTTACTTTAGTGCTCCTGAAAATTGTAATGGAACTAAACTCAAATTTGTGTTTTCTGTGCCAGAATTACAACATTTATCTGTTTTAAATGGCATTAAATTAATGATTTGGGTATGTTACTCTTTTGATCCAGTTCTTCTCTATGTGAAGAAGTATTTAGACAATCACCATTTGCTCCAAACTTGAGGGATCCTTTATCTAATCTCCATGCAAGAACATCATCACAAGGTAGGTGTTATGTACAGTTTCGCATTCTGCCTATTGTATTAAATATTTTTTTTTAATTAAGGCAGGATGCTTTACATTAATTCTAATGAGGAATTTATTTATGAAAATGCAGTTTCCAAGTTCGTAATTTTCAAAATGTGATGAAAAAATATGTATAAATTTGTCAAATCCATGATTGGACAAGTGGGTATATGAAAGAGCTGCAACTGCATCCCTGATCCTCTCATACAAATCTACAAAAATGTCACCCTGCTATCGCACAGGATTAGATAATTTATCCAATTAAAGAAGGATGGCATTTAGCCTTTAACATGAGAGTCTTTAAAACTCACAGTATCTTTAGTCTTTAACACTCACAAAGTCAAGCTATTAGCTATAAAAATGGTAGCAGTTGACAAATATTTATAGCTGTCAGATGTTTTCTGCAAGGATATTTCTATTGGCAGATTTAGGGTACCAGAAAGAAGGCCGTCAGTTGGCTGGAGGAAGGAACTCCAGATGCTGGTTTACACCGAAGATCGACGCAAAATGCTGGAGTAATTCAGCAGGACAGCCAGCATCTATGAAGAGAAGGAATGGGTGACATTTCGGGTCGAGAAGGGCCTCTAACCAAATTGTCACCCTTGCCTTCTCTCCAGAGATGCTCTGTCCCGCTGAGTTATTCCAGCATTTTAAATCTAACTTCAGATAGTTGTTGAGGTTTAATTTTTTTTAAAGCTTTTGGATTCAAGTAGATGGAGTCAATGGACGTGAGGCTGGTTTGTAAGATTGTGTGTGTGTGTGCGCGCGCGCACACACACACATATATATACATACATATATATACATATATTATTTATATATGCATATATATTTATATATACGTGTATGTGTATATATGTAGGTGTATGTATGTACATATCTGTATGTGTATACACACACACACACACATGTATATATAAATATATATGCATATATAAATAATATATGTGTGTGTGTATATATATATACATGTAGGTGTATGTATGTACATATATATGTATGTGTATACACAGGCACACGTGTGTGTGTGTGTGTATGTATGTATATGTATGGATACTTGGCATTCGGATGGATACTTGGTTAGGAATAGCTTTGTGGGATGCAAGCAAATGGGATTAGCATGGATAGGCATTGCAGTTGGCTAATATGGCTTGTTCTGTGCTACATGATTCTACGAAGCTTAAGTTAAGCACTATTATGATTCACTTACTAGCAAGAACGAAATATCACAGGCCATGAGAATAAAGCAAGAAAGTATATGACTCGTATAGCGTGAGTGTTTTTTTTCCCTCTTCTGTTAATATATTTGTTTTGTTCATTTTCTGCCATTTGGCCCATGTGAAAGTCATGTTACCTATGCACGGAGTCCCTACTGAATATCGTAATCTTATCAATCTTTGGAAATTATTATAAACTTCCTTCCTGGTTGTTATCTGAAACTAAACCAGCTGGGTTTGGTATCTTGGTCTTGTGGATGAACATCACGTCCGCTTCATCACTAAGGCTTGTTAATTCCTTGGTAATATTAAAAGGGATTTGCCCTGGCTCACTTTGACACTTTTGATCTTGTTCTATGCTTTTTTATACCTGTATATTGAAGAATATAAATACTTTTGATCTCCCAGCTTCTGCAGAAACCCCGAGTGCATTTAAATCTTTCTTGTCCTTGTCCTAATGGCAAAGGCCATATTTATCCATCACCCTATCCTCGGCAACATAAATTGGTATCTGCTCCAACAATGTCCCAGTTTATTCTTAATCCTTCCACCATTTATTTTCTTTAACGTTGTCCAGCAGTACATCCTTCCAGAGTGTCTACTGATCAGTTTCTCTTTTCGCTCCATGTGTATGATAACACTGTGGAATGCCACAAAAACATCCTGTGTTAAAGGTGTCATGTAAGTCCAAGTGAGTTTATTGTCATGTGTCCCTGATAGGACAATGAAATTCTTGCTTTGCTTCGGCATACAGGACATAGTAGACATTTACTACAAAACTGATCAGTGTGTCCATATATCATTATATAAATACATACACACATGAATAAATAAACTGATAAAGTGCAAATAACAGATAACAGATAATGGATGATCATAGTTAATACGATCATAGTTTTGTCCGAGCCAGGTTTAATAGCCTGATGGCTGTGGGGAAGTAGCTATTCCTGAACTTGGTCATTGCAGTCTTCAGGCTCCTGTACCTTCTACTTGAAGGTAGCAGGGAGATGAGTGTGTAGCCAGGATGGTGTGGGTCTTTGATGATACTGCCAGCCTTTTTGAGGCAGCAACTGCGATAAATCCCCTCGATGGAAGGAAGGTCAGAGCCGATGATGTACTGGGCAGTGTTTACTACTTTTTGAAGTATTTTCCTCTCCAGGGCACTCAAGTTGCCGAACCAAGCCACGATGCAACCAGTCAGCAAGCTCTCTACTGTGCACCTGTAGAAGTTAGAGACAGTCCTTCTTGACAAACCGACTCTCCGTAATCTTCTCTGGAAGTAGAGGCGTTTATGTGCTATCTTGATAATTGCATTAGTGTTCTCGGACCAGGAAAGATCTTCAGAGATGTGCACTCCCAGGAATTTGAAGCTCTTGACCCTTTCGACCATCGACCCGTTGATATAAACGGGACTGTGGGTCCCCATCCTGCTCCTTCCAAAGTCCACAATCAGTTCCTTGGTTTTGATGGTGTTGAGGGCCAGGTTATTGTGCTGGCACCACATGGACAGTTGCTCGATCTCTCTTCTATACTCTGACTCATCCCCATCAGTGATACGTCCCACAACAGTGATGTCGTCAGCGAACCTGATGATGGAGTTCGCACTGTGACCGGCTACGCAGTCATGAGTATAGAGAGAGTACAGCAGGGGGCTGAGCACGCAGCCTTGAGGTGCTCCCGTGCTGATTGTTATCGAGGCTGACACATTTCCACCAATACGATCGGACTGTGGTCTGCAAATGAGGAAGTCGAGGATCCAATTGCAGAGGGATGCGCAGAGACGCAGTTCTGAGAGTTTG
Organism: Okamejei kenojei; assembly: GCA_035221665.1. Classification (NCBI taxonomy): domain Eukaryota; kingdom Metazoa; phylum Chordata; class Chondrichthyes; order Rajiformes; family Rajidae; genus Okamejei; species Okamejei kenojei. The sequence continues at coordinate 22,339,701 of CM069131.1, forward strand.
GTAACCTGCTTGGAGGGGATGATTGTGTTAAATGCCGAGCTGTAATCAATAAATAACAGCCTGACATATGAGTTTTTGTTGTCCAAGTGGTCCAGAGTGGAGTGGAGAGCCAGTGAGATCGCATCCACCGTTGATCTGTTGTGGAGGTAAGCGAACTGCAGTGGGTCCAGGTTTTTGTCGAGCTAGGAGTTGATTTGCTCCATGATCAACCTCTCAAAGCACTTCATCACCACAGGCGTTAGTGCCACTGGTCATTGAGGCACGTCACCTTACTCTTCTTGGGCACTGGTATAATTGATGCCCTTTTAAAGCAGGTGGGGACCTCTGACCTCAGAAGTGAGAGGTTGAAAATGTCTGTAAAAACTCCAGCCAGTTGGTCCGCACAGGTTTTTAGAACACGACCGGGTATTCCATCAGGTCCAGGCGCTTTTCGAGGGTTCACCCCTCTGAAGGATTTTGTGACGTTGGCCTCTGTGACTGAGACTGAAATACCATCACAGCGAATGGGGGCTCGGGAAGGCACATCAGTATTCTCCCTATCAAAGCGTGCGTAAAACGCATTGAGCTCGTCAGGGAGTGATGTTTCGCCGATATTCGAGCTGCCTCCTGGTTTCGCCTTGTAGGATTGCATTCAGGCCCCGCCACAGCTGCCGAACGTCTGTCTCATCCTCCAGTTTGGAGCAGAATTCCCTTTTGGCCTTTTTGATGGCCTTACCAAGGTCGTATGTGGACTTCTCGTAGTCCACTGTATCATCAGACGTGAATGCTCGGTGTCTGGACTTCAAAAGAGTGCGGATCTCAAAGTTCATCCAAGGTTTCTGATTGGGAAACACTGAGTTTTTGTAGGGATGCAGTCTTCCACACATTTCTTTATAAAGTCTGTAACGACTGTGGCATATTCGTTCAAGTCTGTTGCCGAGTCCTTGAACATTGCCCAGTCTACAGACTCCAAACAGTCCTGGAGATGTTCCTTCCCCCCGACCAGCTCTGTACTGTCCTCACCTCTGGGGGTGCGCTCTTCAATTGCTGCCTGTAGGCAGGGAGAAGCAGCACCACGGTATGGTCGGATTTACCATTCTTGATGGTGGTGTAGCAGTGGTCGAGGGTGTTTGGTCCTCTGGTGCAGCAGGAGACATGTTGGTGGAAGTTGGGGAGTGATTTCTTTAGGTTTGCCTTATTGAAGTCCCCAGCAATGGTGGTAAATGCCTCGGGGTAAGATGACTGGTGTTTGTTGACCATGGCGTGCAGCTCCTCCAGTGCCGGACGGACGTCTGCCTGGGGTGGGATGTAGACCGCGGTCAGGATGATGGAGGTGAATTCTCTTAGGAGGTAAAGGGACGGCACTTCACCGCCAGATGTTCCAGGTGTGGAGAGCAGGAGTTGGACAGGACTGCCACGTCTGAGCACCACGCAGAGTTGACCATGAGGCAGACGCCCCCTCTCTCCCTTTCCCAGATGTCAGTGAAAGTTGTTGAAAATCCACCTGGAATGTTGATTTTGTTCTCCATCACTGAGCACAAAAATATCTGCAAGAGTTATTTTATTAATATAATTACATTGAGGAGATGCGAAGGTAATCCTAATGATAAAGGAGAACATGCGATCATAATTAGAGGAAATATGCATTTAAAATGTGAAAGGTTTTGAACATCTTTGGTGGATTGAAAATGATAAGTTTTACTTTTCGTAGAACTATTCAGGTGCCGTCATTATGATTCCCGACTGATATAATCTGTCAAATTTTTGGCAGAATTTCTGAAAATACTAAAAAAGACAAAGTGCTGGAGTAACAAAGACAAAGTGCTGGTCAGACAGTTTTTCTGGATCCATCTTCTCTAGAGATGCTTCCGGATCCACTGAGTTGCTCCAGCACTTTGTTTGTATATGTAAATCAGCAGTGCCATGAATTTATGATAGGACTTTTTTCCTTTTGCAGAATCAGGAAAATTAACCATCGAGTCTGGAGCTCTAAATCCGCAATGGAAATTTTGTGAGCAGCTTTTTCCCTGTAAGGTTTGCGGGAAAGTTTTTGGTCGGCAGCAAACATTGTCACGGCATCTTTCGTTGCACACAGGTAAGTGATTATCCTGCTTTTTTACATTTGTCAGTTATAGTTGTATATAAACTAGATGCAAGATTAAAACAATACACCTGTCACTAGATTTGGAAGAGCTTTTCTTGTCGAAGATTGTCTTGCAAGGGTGTATCAAATCTAACCATTGCAAAATATTATTTTCATAGAAGAAAGAAGGTACAAGTGTCATTTGTGTCCGTATGCTGCCAAGTGCCGAGCAAACTTAAACCAGCATTTGACAATCCATTCAGTGAAGTTAGTCAGTGGAGATTCTGAGGAAATAGCTACTGCTGTAACCTCAAACAGTTCTGATCGTAAGAACAGTCCCTATTACTACAGGTAAATTCTGTTTCTGCTATGCAGGATGCTAATTCACCTCAGTTCAAGGTCACGCTCGACCAATGTTATTTTCTTTAAAATATTAAGCACTTAATAAACAAGATGAAAAGCAATAGTTTTCATGTTGCCTAATTTTCTATCCAGCTGCCATGTTTGTGGATTTGAGACCGAGGTGAATCTGCAGTTTGTCAGCCACATGTCATTACATGTAGATAAGGAGCAGTGGATGTTTTCATTGTGCTGCAATGCCTGCAACTTTTCCTGCATGGATGAAACAGAAATGAAAGCACATGCATATGCAGCACATGCAGGTAACCAAGGGAGTTATCTTTAGTTGTGGGCAATGGCTGTTTGGTTGTTTTTATTTTTGCTCAGGTGGTTTTAAATTGAAAAGCCACACATTAGCCACACAAAAGGAAACAGATTTATCAGTGCTCTTCTACAGAGAAATAAATACTATGTTTCAGGCTAATTACCTCATCTGAACATGGAAATGTTGGAAAGCAAGTAGAGGGAAAAGGAGAGACTAAGGACAAAGGAGGGCACTGCAATAGGGTTTGGTTCAGTGGCTCAAAATGCTCTAAAATCCATTTCATCAGCTTCTATAGAGCTCTGTTAGAAATGTGCAGGAGGTATAATGGATACAAAAGGTCAGACTTGGGCAGACTGTTAAAAGCAATTGGTGACAGAAGTTTAGAGTCACACTTAGAAACTCTGAAAAGCCATAACTTCGTGAGTGAATTTAAATAGAAAATTATGATTTCTTGAATCAAGTTTAAGTTTCAGTTTTAACGAAGTCAATTAAGACCGATTACCAAGTGCCATTAGTACAGTAGGTTAACACGTTGATTTTTTTAACATGCTTACAGTGGGTAGTAGAGTATTTGGAGACAATAGTCTTCACGTCAGCTTTATGGATGCTTTTAGCCTTTTAAATAGCCTACCCGGGACTCCTATTCTCAGCCTTGACATGAATGATGAAAGGGATCGACAGCTAATCCTTCAAACTCTGAAAATTGAGATCCCTCCGAATCTTGCTACCATTTGATCTGAGTGATACCAGTGAACAAAGACAGAATTTGGTGGAGGGAGGGAGAAGATAGAGAGAGGATAGGGAGGTGAAGGAGGGAGATGGGTGTCAGAATGACATTAGGAGAAATGAATTGGGATGGAGGAGAAAGCGGAGGAGAGAGAGACAGTATTGGGAAGGACGGGCCATGGCAATCATTGAAATTGAAAGATCCAAAAGTGGACAAATTCAGTCAAAAAGGCCTGTTTCTCTGTTGTGCGACTTGGACGAGAAAGAGCAAGCTGCGGCAGTTTTCCTCCTCTCTCAAATCCTGACAATAGCCACTTATCCTGCTCTTCTCTCCCCTCTACTTGAAACTATTCTCACCATGTAAAGATGAACATTGTGCCACATGGTTGGTCACAACATTGAGATAAAACAAATCAGGAGTATCTAGAATTGGAGGAATGCAGAGATCAGAGCATGATAGGCCGTTGAAAATAAACATAGGGAAGAGGCCGCTGAGCAATTTGAACATGAAAATTTCATATTTTTATCTGAGGTTATTTGTGACAAAACATCTCCTTTGGATATTCAAATTGATAGTCTTATTTATTAACAATATTATTAACATCACATTGTGTACATTGCTCAACAGACTTACTTTTAAAGAAATGCCTTCTTGGTAATAATGATTAAGAAAACAAGAAAACATTTTCCAAAGTTAGCCAAATCTCAGGGAACCTTTTTAGGTGGACGTTTTCTCTCGGCTCTCTTATTTTCAGCCTTCACAATGGGCTGAACAGCTCAGAAATTATTGCTGAATTAAGCTAATGTTTTGGCTTAAGGTTGAACTTATCAAAAGACATGTGCTGTCAACAAATGGCTGAACTTCACCATGTTTTCACTTTGCTGTGTTTAACACTTCTGCAGATGAGAAAGCCCAAACGCCCTCTTGTCACAGTCCCGCCAGTGACTCTAAGGCAGCTGCCATGTTTTCTTCTTCCTCGTCAACGTCTTCATCAACGTCTTTGTCGTCGTCATTGTCTTCATCTTCAGCACTTTGTGATTCCGTCACTGAATCTGAAATCCCCCAATCTGATTTCATCAATGAAGAGCAAAGTACTTCCTTCAACCCTCCAGTGGCTCTCAGTGGGTCGTCTACATCGGGTTCAGAGGAAAAAACTGAGAAAGGTGAGGAGGATTTGTTTATTGACTCAGTGATCCAGTTGAGGATTCGTTTTGATGATTGTATTTGGTTATGTTCTTTTCATCTGTGTGTCAAAATAATGTGGCACTTTAAACCGGATGCTAAATTGTGTCATATAATTAAATATTGAGATGCAAGTGTGCACCCATGCATGAAAAGCGCACATGGATTATGATTAGCTAGGATTTAACTAAAAGCTACCTTTCACTAAGCTTGTAAACATTTTAAAAGCTGCAAGAAATTTCAGAAATCATTGCTGGTAAAAGAGGTGCAATGAAATGTAGATAACTTGAACTTTTAATTTATAGATACTACAGTTATCAAGATGTGCAAGTGTTTTTTGTTGTCTCAAACTGGCCAATTCTAAATATCTTTTGGACCTCTAAATATTAATAATTAAAGTTTAAGAAAGAACTGCAGATGCTGGAAAAATCGAAGGTAGACAAAAATGCTGGAGGAACTCAGCGGGTAAGGCGGCATTTAAGGAGAGAAGGAATAGGTGACATTTCTGGGTCGAGACTTCTACCCTTAGGTAATAGACGTCCAATGACCTACAACAGTACAGAACTGGAAAAGAAGCATCAAATTACCATTTTTACACAAGAGATGAATGTATCTGTTCAGAAATTCCTTGCACAAGCGATGAACTTTTTTTTAAATTTGAAGTGATTTGATTCTTCATGAACTTTCAAGATGTGAAGTGCATCGATGATGCAAACTAATTGATGAAGAGAGCTTGCAACATTGAGTTTGCTGTCAGTGAATGTGTTGGAACTTATTCATGTTGCTTGCCTTTTTCTCCCCCCCCCCCCAGGAAAATGTCCACATTCAGTGCCGTGGGATGTCAACCAGTCTCACATTAAATGACATTGATTGTGATAGTGTGCACAGTACTTTGCTATAATTGTCAAAGAGATTATAAAGTACTAAAGAAATGAAAGATTTTCTTCTTTGACTTTTTTAAATAGCTTTTTCTTTTGTACGGCATTTAGTACAACGTTGGTTAATCTACTCAGAACTTCATGTAGCTTAATGCAAATTGGAAAACAAAAGTAATTTGGAACAGATGTTTATAACAGCTGTTTATTGTAAAATAATAATAAATAACTCATTTTTCATATTTCCTTTCTCGATTTTCCGTGTGACAGTGTTGATGCCTGTTTAGACCATTGCATCAATGCCAGGTCTCAGAAAATTCCTCTCAGTCCCATTCTGCCACTTGCTTCCCAATAACCTCCACATCCATCACATCTCCACAATTCTCCTGCCACCTTACCAACACTAAATGGAATTTTCAGTAACCATTTAACCTACCAGCATGTCTGTGATATGTAGAAGGAAACTGGGGCAACTTGGTGAAATCTAAGATTACAGGGAGATCATGCAGTTAGTTGCATAAGTGCAAAGAGAGCTTTAAGTAATAAATTCACAGGTAAAGCAGCCTGAAACTATTTATAAAATTATATTTATTGTAATTAAGCCAGAATGTCTGTATAAGCTAGCCATGTTTTTCTATTTACTTTATTTGCATGCCAGAAGCAATTAGAATATAACAATAATCTTCTGTTGTAGGCAATACATCTCTAACAACTTATTAAGAGAAACAGTAAGAACCATGATCACAAGGTTGAATTTCGATGTTTCTGTGGTCTCAGTAAAATACATCCACTGATTGAAACTTTGCATATATCCAGTGGGAGTTGACGCTCATTTTTGATTCCAGCCAGAAATATTTTGCAATACTTAGTAGGAATATGCAGGCACACTAATTATATGTTAGACAGCAGAAAGGTTATGTGTGGAAAATATAACATTTACCCACAACCCAGGATAATGTTCTGTAATTTCTATGCATGGGAGGCATTTGAGAAATGCTTCTAATTTCTTAAAGCCTTACAGGCAAACTAAATTAAGGATGTGTTTATACCTCTGATAAACATTAGGGAATTAACACCAGAGATCACAGATCTGGAGTCATCCATAGAACCATTGCTTCATAGAAGTGTCCTTGCACATAGAAACATAGAAATTAGGTGCAGGAGTAGGCCATTCAGCCCTTCGAGCCTGCACCGCCATTCAATATGATCATGGCTGATCATCCAACTCAGTATCCCGTACCTGCCTTCTCTCCATACCCTCTGATCCCCTTAGCCACAAGGGCCACATCCAACTCACTCTTAAATATAGCCAATGAACTGGCCTCAACTACCCTCTGTGGCAGAGAGTTCCAGAGACTCACCACTCTCTGTGTGAAGAAAGTCTTTCTCATCTCGGTCTTAAAGGATTTCCCCCTTATCCTTAAGCTGTGACCCCTTGTCCTGGACTTCCCCAACATCGGGAACAATCTTCCTGCATCTAGCCTGTCCAACCCCTTAAGAATTTTGTAAGTTTCTATAAGATCCCCTCTTAATCTCCTAAATTCCAGAGAGTATAAACCAAGTCTATCCAGTCTTTCTTCATAAGACAGTCCTGACATCCCAGGAATCAGTCTGGTGAACCTTCTCTGCACTCCCTCTATGGCAATAATGTCCTTCCTCAGATTTGGAGACCAAAACTGCACGCAATACTCCAGGTGTGGTCTCACCAAGACCCTGTACAACTGAAGTAGAACCTCCCTGCTCCTGTACTCAAATCCTTTTGCTATGAAAGCTAACATACCATTCGCTTTTTTCTCATAAAAGTGTCCTTGCTCTTGTGTAGTTTACATTTGTTCATATTCCATTTATTGCCTTACTAACGTTTTTGCTTGTAAACACTATCTTAACTTGTCATCATTCCTGTGCTCAGGGACCTGGACTAGCCACTGGTTACACAGTGATTTGATTTGAAAATGTACATCCTTATTTACAAATTTGTCCATTGTCTTCCTATCTAATTTACTCCAGCCCCACTACCTTTGATCCTCAATCAGACTTCTTAATCATTCCCAACTTTTAAACACTTTACAATGTCGAACCCATAAGCTTTGGAACTCCTTGTCTAATTTTCTCCTTGCTCTGCTTTTGTACCTCTTTCTGGTTTTTAAATAACCGTAAAGCTTCTAGCTTTGCCTGAGCTGATTGTTATCAGGTTTAATTAAGCCTGGCCTTAATTTCTGTTTGATGACACTACCAAATCACCTGTGGTGTTTTTAGAGAAAGCGCATGATTAGAAGTTGTTGCCATAAATTCTTGTACCTTTAGAATGCATGTTTTAGAATGCATGTCATGATTCATCAAGGTGTCTCCACTTTGAAGAGTGTCAGGAGAGAATCAGAAGCTCATTCTTAAGGAAGGGTTAATTGCTTGCATTGTTTTAAGAGATATGGCAGGAAAGTATGTACAGTCCATTCAGAAACTATTCAGACCCCTTTACTTTTTCCACATTTTGCTACGTCACAGCCTTATTTTAAAATGGATTACATTCATTTTTTTAATCATCAACCTACACACACTACCCCAGTATGAAGCGAAAACAGATATTTAGAATTTTTTGCAAAGTAATTAAAAATAAATAACAGAAATATCACATTTACATAAGTATTCAGACCCTTTGCTATCACTCAAAATTGAGCTTAGGTTTATCCTGTTTCCATTGATTTTCCTTGAGCTGTTTCTACAACGATTGGAGTCCACCAGTGGTAAATTAAATTGATTGGACATGATTTGGAAAGGCACACACCTGTCTATATAAGGTCCACAGTTGATAGTGCATGTCAGAGCAAAAACCAAGCCATGAAGACAAAGGAATTGTCCGTAGACCTCCGAGACTGGATTGTGACAAGACACAGATCTGGAGAGGGTATAAAACAATTTATGCAGCATTGCAGGTCCCGAAGAGCACAGTGACCTCCATCATTCTTAAATGGAGGAACCTTGGACCCACCAGGACTCTTCATAGAGCTGGCTGTCCAGCCAAACTGAACAATCGGGGGAGAAGGGCCTTGATCAGGGAGGTGACCAAGAACCTGATGGTCACTCTGACAGAGCTCCCGTGTTCCTCTGTGGAGATGGGAGAACCTTCCAGAAAGACAACCATATCTGCAGCACTCAACCAATCAGGCCTTTATGATAGAATGGCCAGATGGAATCCACTCCTCAGTAAACAGCACGTGACAGCCCACTTGGAGTTTGCCAAAAGGCATGAGAAACAAGATTCTCTGGTCTGATGAATCCAAGATTGAATTTATTGGCCTGAATGTTAAACGTCACGTCTGGAGGAAACCAGGCACCGCTCATCACCTGGCCAATACCATACCTACGGAAAAGCACAGTGGTGGCAGCATCATGCTGTGGGATGTTTTTCAGCGGCTGGAACTGGGAGACTAGTCACGATCGAGGGAAAGATGATCAGAGCAAAGTACAGAGTTTGATGAAAACCTGCTCCAGAGCGTTCAGGACCTCAGACTGGGGTGGAGGTTCGCCTTCTAACAGGACAACGACCCTAAGCACACAGCCAAGACAACGCAGGAGTGGCTTCGTGTCGAGTCTGTGAATGTCCTTGAGTGGCCCGGACTTGAACCCGATCGAACATTTCTGGAGGACCTGAAAATAGCTGTGCATCAATGCTCCCCATCCAACCTGACAAAGCTTGAGAGGATCTGCAGAGAAGAATGGGAGAAGTTACCCAAATACAGGTGTGCCCAGCTTGTTGCGTCAAACCCAAGAAGAATTGAGGCTGTAATCGCTGCCAAAGGTGCCTCAGCAAAGTACTGTGTAAAGGGTCTGAATACTTATGTAAATGTGATATTTCAGTTATTTCTTTTTGATTACTTTGCAAAAATTTCTAAACCTGCTTTCACTTTTTTATTATGGGGGACCGTGTGTAGATTGATGATAATAAAAAAATAATTTAATTCCTTTTAGAATAAGCTGTAACGTAACAAAATCTGGAAAAATTGAAAGGGTCTGAATACTTTCTGAGTGCACTGTAGGTTTATTTCAGCTGTTGCTTCCTGAAACTGTTCTTGACGTAAACATCATAAAAATACCTTTGAACAAGGTTCTCGCAAGAAAAATTAGAGGGAATAATGACCTTACTGACATCGTTTTTACCCAATAAAGCCACTGATTTTGTGGGGGATTGCACCAGTCATGCTTCTTGGACTGTCGTGCCAAATGTAGTAAACAAGTAAGGTTGTTTGGGATTGCTGCCTGCTGCACTCGGCTTGAATATCTGGGGCCAAGATATTACTTTACCGGTATCACTGTAGCATATCTTAGTTGGGAGTGGTGTTCACTCCTTGCCCCGAGCTCCATGTCCCCAATGTGATTCAAATTCATAATTAACTTAAAATAATGCCCTGTAATTGTCAATTACTTACAACACTGTTATTGTGTACACTGACTGTTCAAAGATTTTTTTGATTCCATCTTTTCTTGTGTTCTTTTGTATTTTATAATTGTGGTGCTTTTGTTAATCCTTAGGTTTTGAGTGCATCTTCTGTAACTTTGTGTGCAAAACAAAGATGATGTATGAACGACATCTGCAGATACACCTCATCACCAGGATGTATGAATGTGATGTCTGTCACAAATTTTTGAAAACATCCGAGCAACTATTGGAACACAAAAAATGCCATAATATATCCACCGGAGGACTCAAGTAAGGAAAGCTGGAATCTAGACTACTATTCTTGGGATCTGACTTCTAAGGAACATTTCAGCACTAATTCCTTAGTTTTGGTTTTGAAGCAGCAAAATCTATACTGGCTTTAAGAAAATTGTTCCATTATTGAATGAGAAAATTAGCCAGTTTTGTTCAGTGCTACAAAAATACAATGGAAACAACTGAGCAGAAAATGTTTGAAAATCCCTAGCACGTCAGACATCATTCTCCATGAAAGGAAGCATGATATATGTCAGCACCGTCCTCTGATGAAAAGTCATAGATTGAAAATGTTAAACAAATATTTTTCCGATTCTCCATTGACTTTGTCTGACTTGACGAAGGTTTCCTGTTTATTTTTAATACCAACTGCTGATGTTACTATTAAATAGTCGATAACTGCAAAAGTGATGACATCCTCACAGTAGACAAAAATGCTAGAGAAATTCAGCGGGCGAGGCAGTATCCATGGAGCGAAGGAATAGGCGACGTTTCGGGTCGACACCCTTCTTCAGACTGATGTGGGGGGGCCCGGGAAAAAGAAAGAAAGAGGCGGAGACAGTAGACTGTGGGAGAGCTGGGAAGACGAGGGAAAGGATGGAGAAACCAAGGACTACCTGAAATTGGAGAAGCCAATGTTCATACCGCTAGGGTGTAAACTACCCAAGCAAAATATGAGGTGCTGCTCCTCCAATTTGTGGTGGGACTCACTCTGGCCATGAAGAAGGCTAACGACAGAAAGGTAGGATTTGGAATGGGAGGGGAAGATGAAGTGCTGAGCCACCGGGAGATTGCGAACTGAGCGGAGGTGTTGGTGATGCGATCGCCAAGCCTGCTCTTGGTCTCACCGATGTAGAGCAGTCCTTGTTATGAGTAGGGGGATGGGGAGTGAGAGCGGAGCTACGGGATATAGAGGAGACCCTGGTGAGAGCATCATCTATAGTCGAAGAGGGTAACCCCCATTCCCTATAGAATGAGGTCATCTCCGATGCCCTGGTTTGGAACACTTCATCCTGGCTGCAAATGCAGCGTGGACGGAGGAATTGGGAGTAGGGGATAAAGTCCTTACAGGAAGCAGGGTGGGAAGAAGTGTAGTCTAGATAGCGATGGGAGTCAGTGGGTTTGTAGTGGACTCCCATGGCTATCTGGACTACACTTCTTCCCATCATGCTTCCTGTAAGGACTCTATCCCCTACTCCCAATTCCTCCGTCTACGCCGCATCTGCACCCAGGATGAGGTGTTCCAAACCAGGGCATCGGATACGTCCTCATTCTTTAGGGAACAGGGATTCCCCTCTTCGACTATAGATGAGGCTCTCACCAGGGTCTCCTCTATATCCCGTAGCTCCGCTCTCTCTCCCCATCCGGCCCCACTCGTAACAAGGACAGAGTCCCCCTTGTCCTCACCTTCCACCCTACCATCCGTCACATACAATAGATAAACCTCCGACATTTTCGCCACCTCCAACGGGATCCCACCACTGGCCACATCTTCCCTTCTCCCCTTTCTGCTTTCCGCAGAAACCGTTCCCTCCGTAACCTCCAGGTCAATTCGTCCCTTCCCACCCAAACCACCCCCTCCCCTGGTACTTCCCTTGAAACCGCAGGAAATGCGACACTTGCCGCTTTACCTCCCCCCTCGACTCCATCCAAGAACCCAAGCAGTCTTTCCAGGTGAGGCACAGATTCATCTGAACCTCCTCCAACCTCATCTATTGCATCCGCTGTTCCAGGTGTCAACTGCTCTACATCGGTGAGACCAAGTGTAGGCTTGACGATTGCTTCACCAACACCTCCGCTCAGTTCTTTATAACCAACCTGATCTCCCGGTGGCTCAGCACTTCGACTCCCCCTCCCATTCCGAATCCGACCTTTCTGTCCTGGGCCTCCTCCATGGCCAGAGTGAGTCCCACCGCAAATTGGAAGAGCAGCACCTCATATTTTGCTTGGGTAGTTTACACCCCAGCGGTATAAACATTGACTTCTCCAATTTCAGGTAGTCCTTGCTTTCTCCCTCCTTCCCCTCCCCTTCCCAGCTCGGCCACAGTCTACTGTTTCCGCCTCTTCCTTTCTTTTTCCTGCCCCCCCCCCCCCCCCCCCCACATCAGTCTGAAGAAGGGTCTCGACCCGAAACGTCACCTATTCCTTTGCTCCATAGATGCTGCCTCACCCGCTGAGTTTCTCCAGCATTTTTTACTATGATTTTTCCAGCATCTGCAGTTTTTCTTAAACATCCTCACTGTAAGTCGTTTACTTAAAATGGGTTGAAAGAGAAAAAAATAATCTGTTTTGCAGACAAAAATGAGCATTTCTGTGAAATATAGTTAAAATTGAGATGGGGGAATGACATAGCTGAGTTGAATCTTGTCCTCGTTACTTCACTGCTTCACATGTGCAAATTCTTGTAAGGTTTACTAAACAATGAAGAGGAATTACACCCTTCTTGGTTTATTTTCTCCTTAGTGAGAGGCAGTTGTATTGCAACCACTGCTGCAGAAAATAAAATTGGCTAAAGCTCGATTAGGGTTTGAAATGAAGATTTTTTTGTATTGAACTTTATGGTTGAGATTTGGGTGAAATGTCTTTACTTAGCATTTGTTACTTTGATATCCTTTGCTCTTTGGAAACAAATACTTTTTAAAATATTATTTTCCCACTGCAGAGTGTTTTGGATCATTCACTGCTGTGTCATACAGTGCCCTCCATAATGTTTGGGACAAAGACACATCATTTATTTATTTGCCTCTGCACTCCTCAATTTGAGATTTGTAATAGAAAAAAATCACATGTGGTTAAAGTGCACATTGTCAGATTTTAATAAAGGCCATTTTTATACATTTTGGTTTCACCATGTAAACATTACAGCAGTGTTTATACATAGTCCCCCAATTTCAGGGCACCATAATGTTTGGGACACAGCTATGTCATGTAAATGAAAGTAGACATGTTTATTATTTTGTTGCATATCCTTTGCATGCAATAACTGCTTGAAGTCGGTGATTCATGGACATCACCAGTTGCTGGGTGTCTTCTCTGGTGATGCTCTGCCAGGCCTGTATTGCAGCCATCTTTAGCTTATGCTTTTTTTGGGGGGCAGTCCTCTTCAGTTTTCTCCAACATATAAAAGACTTGCTCAACTGGGTTCAGATCAGGTGATTGACTTGGCCGCTCAAGAATTGACCATTTTTAACTATGAAAAACTCCTTTGTTGCTTTAGCGCTGTGTTTGGGATCATTGTCTTGCTGTGGAATGAACCGTCGACCAATGAGTTTGAGGCATTTGTTTGAGCTTGAGCAGATAAGATGTGTCTATACACTTCAGAACTCATTATGCTACTACCATCAGCAGTTGTATCATCAATGAAGATAAGTGAGCCAGTACCTTGAGCAGCCATACATGCCCAGGCCATAATATCCTCACCACAGTGTTTCACAGATGAGGTGGTATGCTTTGGATCGTGGGCAGTTCCTTCTCTCCTCCACACTTTGCTCTTGCCATCACTCTGATGTAAGTTAATCTTTGTCTCATCTGTCCACAAGACCTCTTTCCAGAACTGTGGTTGCTCTTTTAAGTACCTCTTGGCAAACTGTAATCTGGCCATCCTATTTTTGCGGCACAGCATTGGTTTGCATCTTACAGTGCAGCCTCTATTTCTGTTCATGAAGTCTTCTGCGGACAGTGGTCATTGACAAATCCACAACTGTCTCCTGAAGAAAGTTTCTGATCTATCGGACAGGTGTTTGGGTTTTTTTTTAATTATAGAGGGAATCAGCTGTGGATATCTTCCTAGGCCTGCCAGTCCCTTTGTGATTAGCAAGCTCACCAGTGCTCTCTTTCTTCTTAATGATGTTCCAAACAGTTGATTTTGGTAAGCCTAAGGTTTGGCTGGTGTTTAACAGTTTTATTCTTGTTTCTCAGACTCATAATGGCTTATTTCATTTTCATTGGCACAACTTTGGTCCTCATGTTGATAAACAGCAATAAAAGTTTCCAAAGATGGTGGAAAGACTGGAGGAAAACTAGGTGTCGAGAGCTCTCTTATACCTGCATTAAGGAGGCAATTAAACACACCTTAGCAATTAAACGCCTGTAAAGCCATGTGTCACAAACATTATGGTGCCCTGAAATGGGGGGGGACTATGTATAAACACAGCTGTAATTTCTACATGGTGAAACCAAAATGTATAAAAATACCGATTATTAAAATCTGACAATGTGCATTTTAACCACATGTGATTTTTTTTCGATTGCAAATCTCCAATTGTGGAGTACAGAGGCAAATAAATAAATGACGGGTCTTTGTCCCAAACATTATGGAGGGCACTGTGGGTAATAATATTTAGACTAGATTTTACTGCAGACTATTACAGAGAATGGATAGCACAGGATAAGCAATGATGACAGCAATAACAATAATTTGCATTTATGTAGTCCCTCTAACGTAGACAAACGTCCCAAGGCACTTCCCGGAGGCATACACAGACAAAAGTGGACATCAAGCCAACAAAGGAGATATTAACAGGGTTGAACAAAAGCTTGGTCAAACAGGTGGGTTTTAAGGAGGGCCTCAAAGGAGAGATAAAGGTAGAGTTTCGCAGAGATTTCGGGAAAGTCTTTCAAAGAAATGGATCTTGGCAGCTGAAGACAATTCCTCCAATGATTGATCAGAGGAAATTAAGTTAAAAAAATAGTAAGAGAAAGTAAAACGCAAAATAAATAAGAGAAACCAAGTTTGAGAAAGAAGGCAAAAATTGTAGGCCTGAAATGTGGGTAGGGGCTTGGAGCAGCCTAAAAGAGTTTTTAAATAAAGTACTGCAACTTTTAAACTGATTAAACCAAGAAAAGACGGAATGAAACATTGGGGTTGTATTAAAGTGAGATGGTGTGACTGACTTTACCAGACACCAGGAGAGGGGATCAACCTGAGATGTTTCTTTATGGTTTAATTGGCACTGTTTTAACACTGTGGCAGTTAATTGGAGAACTTCAAACTTGGAGGTGGAACATAAATTTGGAGGTTGACAGGAACTTTAAGAAGTTTGGCATGAAAATATTGGTAGGTGGTGGAGAATATTTTTTTAAAAAATATAGGAGCTACTGGCAGGAAAGGAAGGAACGGATTTTTTTTTTATTTTTTTTTTTAAGTTATGTTATTTATGCTGAGAATTTCAACCGAAGATGAGAAGATAGGTGCTCAGCAGTTTAGTTGCAATGGAATCCCAAGGGAACATAGAGGAATCTCATTGCTTTAACAAGAATGATGAGGAATGAAGCAGGTTCTGGATTAAGCAGGATGAGAATATAGAGAGATGCAATTCATCAAACACCAGGAAGAAAAGATAGTAGCAGTGCTGTTGTACACATTGCCTCAGATTTGGTGGCAAAGTGTTCTATGAGTTCCTTGAAAATAAGGAAGGAATGCACAAAGAAAAAAATTCTGACAAAGTTGTTGGCATTGGAGAAGAGTAGCCTGTGTCTTGCTCTCCGGGTTGCCCTTAAAGCGAACAATGTGGTGTGAAGAGACTAGGGCCTCGCATATTTGACGTGGTCCAGCAAGATCTGTCTCTGGACAATTAAATTAGTTTTGCACTTGAACTGCTTAATTCTGTACCCAGTAGGTGAATGAATAAAGATAGCCAAACCAGGATGAACAGTTGGAATGGGAGAGATCTTGGAGACAAGAGAATAGGTGAGAAAAAGGTTTAGATAGATCAGAAAAGGAAAAATATTGCACTGAATGGGCGCCGAAAGCGCGGCATTTAATCAAGAGAAAGTGCAAACATAAAGCCCCTGTCCTACTTGGGCGACCTCCACCGTGACCTCTGGCGAGTTTGCCCGCGACCCATAGTCCCGGCAAGGTCGCCACTAGTTCGTAGGAGGTCCGTCACTCTCCTTCATGATCGAGAGTGGTCTCCGCGTAGTTGAGGCTTCAGCTAGGTCGCGGCGTATTTTTCAAGATGTTAAAAATTGACCGCGACTAAAAATAGGTTGCCGTGGGAAAAATCAATATTTTTTTGGTCGTAGGTCTAGTCAAAGCCGGTCGTAGTAGGTCGTGATGCTAGTCGTAGGTACTCGAAGGTGGTCGAAGGTAGTCAAAGGTAATAGCTCCGGGATGAAAAAAAAGGTCAGTAGAAAAAAATGATAATTTAAACAGCAGAACGTCACCTCTTTCACTCCAAGGCACCTTCATTCATAGCTGGAGAGTTTTTTGGAGAGGGGACTTGTGTTTTAGAGATGGCACCAAAAAGGCAGCAGCGCAGGGGGAGAGCACAACCCTGAAGAAAACCTGCTATGCAGGTGTTGCCCACCCAGGAGGAGGAGTGGCAGGGGGTGATAGTGCAGGAGGAGGTAGCCCTGCATGAGAGACCCCTGGAGGTGGAGACCAGGGTGATAGCATATGTCCCCACCACCACCCCATCCTTCACTGCCTAATTTGAAGGCAGCAAAGCAGCCCTTTCTCCTGTGTCTGACACAGCATGAGAGGCAGATGCCCCATTGATGGTGAGGGAGGGCTGGAGGAAGGTTATGCCCTACACCTTCACCAGGCAGCAGGAGGGGGATCTTGAGGAATGGTTCCAGCAGAATGCCATCCTGTACGAAAGGGAAAATGAGGGTACAGGGACAAGAATGGCATGTTTGACATCCACTGCCCCACATGTGTGCTTAAAGTTCCATCTTTTGTCAAAGCCCAGCGCCACTCTCTTCCAATCATCTGGTGTACTGGGACAGTCCATCACATCATCTCCATTCACCCATTGAGACCTCTTCTTGTGCTTCCTCTTCACCCTTGCTCTTCCCCTTCTGCCTTTCTTAAAATGCTGCTGAAGCAAAAGGGCCACTGCAAACAGCAGTAGTTGTATTTTTTACTAACATTCTCCAAACTAGTTCCTTCCTTGCTTGCGTAGTTCAGAATTATTTTTTTTAAACCTTGGAGGCATTTTTTAGTGAGAAAAAAATGCAGACATGACATTTTATCAGGTGATCATTTGAGCTGTGGACACTCGTCACTGATCGTTGTTGGTTTTCGGTGTGGTTCTCTGAGGTGGAAGGGGGTTGTGCTTATTCACAGACCAATTTGCAAGAGACCACCCTCGAGTAAAACATACATGGTCGATGCCAGTCTTCAACATAGTCGAAGGTTGTCTTCTTCATAGTCGTGGAAGGTCATAGGTCACCGCAACCTTGATCTATTTTTTTAAGTCGCCAGAGGTCTCGTAAGTGGGACAGGCCCTTAAGGATGACAAATGGACACTTTGGGCAGTAAAAGATATTTCCTCAATTTTACGCTCAGAAGTCAGCATTTTTGAGGAAGTAGATCATGGTGCGAAGCTGGCAAAATAGATAAGAAAAAATATTAAATAATGAGATAGTAATTTTGTTGCCTCAAAATCAATCTTTGCATGTCCGAGGGTGTATTTGTAGCACAAAATGATTAAATGCAACACAGGAACTGCTTGGACTCAGTGCAACATAGGCCCTGACCTAATTTGAATGAAAAATGCTGTATTTGCAGTTAAGGGGCAAACTTCCTGGAGCTGAGATATTTATGATGCCCCAGCAGCAGCAGAGCAGAAGGTGCTGCTGTTGTCCTGGGTTAATACCAGTGCAGAAACTGAGACTTCAGCTGGGAATACTGGGATAAGTCCTGGTATAAGACCTGGCTCTGAGCAGAAGATCTTTCCACAATATCACCTCCTTCCCAAAATATAAAATGTTAGTTGGAAGATTGCAACTCAGTATACAATAAAGTGTAAAGAGTTGATATCTACAAACGTTTATTTTCTGAAGTAACTTGGCTTTTGTTTAAAATGGATTCAAAAACAACTATAGTAATTAATAGTTCTTTGACTCAGCTTTGAAAACACCTTGGTTTTGAGTAGAAGATTGGACAGAATTATTTCTCTAGCCTTTATTTGTTATCTCTTGGGGAAAATGGGTATGTGTGACAACGAAACAGGACCAGACACTGCTTTGATAAACCAAATAATTACTGACATGTATTGTAAATGTTCACAATGCCAGTTGGGGCAGGCAAAATGGAGCATGGTGACAGGTTTTTATAAAAATAATTCTAAAAATAGGGTATTAGAATTCTAATGGAACAGGTCTGATGTATGTTGAATTATAAGTTCTCTTTAAGCACTTTGTGCTGGTTTTTGCAGTCCGTTCAACTGAATTGGATTGGCCCCTGTGGATTCCTCATGGCTATACCACATGAGAAGTTAGTTACTCCTGCCGTGAGCTAATGAATGATTTACTTTCTTACACTAATTTAGTTAAAGGATAAACTGGGGTTTGAAATGTTTTTGTACTTTCAGTGTTCATTGTCAACACCCTTCTTGCCCACTTTTTTAGACTTGCTTTTCTAACTTTTTAAGTTTCTCTTTTAACTTTTGACAAGCAACAGTGCAAAGTTCTCAATCTTTAAACGCTGCAGCATTCACAAGTAATGTTTGCTTTTTTACTCTAGATAACAGAAAGGATACGGCATGGAAAGGGGTCATTTAGCCCACGAAGTCCATACTGACCCCAAGCAATAGCTCATAATCTCTTGCCTTTCCTTTCTAGTCATAATATTGTGTTACCAAACAAGTCTCCTAATATCCCCACTCTAGCTATATCCCTGACTGATTTTCTGATGCTGATTCCCTAACACTGTCTCTATTTGTGCCCACCTAGTGTTCAGCTTGCTGCATTAATATTTGCAGTTTACATCACTGATCCATCTGGTGTCCATGTTTTGAGCTTTGCCGCACACTTCCAAAACCTGTCTGCACCAGCTATCTTTTGTGCTGGAAATCCTTGATTAGCCTATTTTAATGCATCCGTCTTTCCATCTCCCCAACTCCAAAATTAATAAATCCGTGATCTCCTTATTCATTTTTCTAAATATTTATTTGAACAGATACTTTGAACCATGAAGTTACAATTTCTCTAAAGTGATGTGGTATAAATCGGATGCACAACTTTGACTTGATGGTTTACTGTGGCATTGGTGAGTTGCAAAAACTTTTTTTGGTAAACCACTAAGCCTCGTTGTATATCCTTTATTTACATAAAATTTCTATGTGAAACGTAGAAAGCTTGAGATTATGCCAAATTAATCATTAACAGTGCTGAATTATAAATTATTAATTCTTGCATAGGGTTTCTTTCACAACAAAACCAACTTCACTTTGTTGAGGCGTTTATCTCAATAGCCAGGAATTAGTGAAAGTATCAAAGGGATGGATATAGAACTAGATTTTCATAAACGTCAAGGTGGGGAAAAATATTGTTACGCAAATGGGCTTGGGAACGATATTGCAGAACGCAAGGCCATATTGGTCACCAATGATGAAACAGAGGGAAGTGGAAAATTGATTGTATTAAATGATTACAGAAGGTGGAGAACAACTAGAGAAATTTAGAAATGTTATGAATTTTGAAGTCATAGCAGTATAAATAGCATGACAATAATCCTTTTAAAAGTGGAGTTGGTTCTATTTAGTGAAAGCATTGAACTATTAAGCATCATTTGACATGTGACATTTTGAAAATTTCTGAACAAAATGAACTCCTAACCTGATTCCACCATTTTGTTGGAGTCTCTTTCACTGCAGGGGAGCAAGTCCTTGTCATGCCCTCTCTAGGATGTGTCTCTTGTACGTTTAGGAGCTCAAAGTGCTCTAATTCCCAATGACTTGAGGAATAGCATTTACATTTGAGTCAGATGTGGGATCTTTCCCTAGTTGTTCCAGGAACATCCAAAACAATGAGTTTTGGTCAATGCTACAAAAATGTAGTTTATTCTAAGATATGTTATTTTCTCCATTTTACATAAAGCTTATGTTGAAATTTACAGTCGATCCAATAATGTATGTACATGTAACCAAGTCAGCAGTGTTTCAGTGAGTGTATCACCTGATATTGTTAAGCAGTACAATTCATTTATTCAGAGTCTTGTGTGTTTAACTTGTTACAACACACAGTATTAAACGATTGTTAAAACCTATTTTAAATTTCATCTTTGTTTTTAATTGTATATCAGGTGCCCATTTTGCGTTTACGCCACAAACCGTCCTTCAGCCATGGAATGCCATTTGAGGACACACTACAAAATGGAATTCAAGTGTCGAATCTGTCAAGTGGTTAAAGCAAACCAACTGGAGCTGGAGATTCATATCCGTGAACATCGCCTTGGCAATCACTACAAATGCGAACAATGCGGTTATCTCTCCAAGACGGCCAATAAGCTGATAGAGCATGTGCGTGTCCACACAGGGGAGCGACCTTTCCATTGTGACCAGTGCAGTTACAGCTGCAAACGCAAAGACAATCTAAACTTACACAAAAAGTTGAAGCACTCTCCAAGGCAGACTCTGTGCTGCGAAGAATGCTTCTTCACAACCACACATCCATTTGTCTTCAGCCGGCATGTGAAGAAGCATCAAAATGGTGAATATTTGGAAGGAGAGAGGAAAGTCCTGCCTATGTCTGGGAAAGAAAGCAACTCCATATTAAACTGTGGCAGTCCTAGAAAGCTCCTTTCACCACTTTCAGTTATGTCAGCATCACAGGCTTTGCAAACTGTTGCACTGTCAGTGACGGGCAAGAATGGAATTTCAGCAGGATCATTTGGCTTATTTGGCTTGAATGGCATTTCTGCACATCTCAATAAATACAGGAACAGTGATCTTGCCCATCTTATTCCACTGACTACACTTTTTCCTCAAAACAAATGTGAAACTACATTCCATTCATCACAGCAGCAGACTGCATTTGCAGATTCTGTTTCCCCAAAAAACTCGTTCCTGGCCTACCTTGGCTTAACTGAACAGACAAACACAATTTAGGTTTCAGCCACAGAGTGAACCGTGGTCATTGCTGCAATATAAGATTTTTTTTTTCATAATGTTTATTATTGTAGAAGAGTAGAATGCGTAGAAGTGGCTGTAAATGCTTCTTGTATTCATATAAGTGCTGCTTGAATTATATATAAATATACTTATGTCCATATTTGTATGGAAACCCAAGTATTGGAAAGAGGTAGTTGGACTCTGGGCTGTGAAATGCCCAGTCTAAAAAAAAGTTATGTGATGAGGCAGAATTTTGCACAATGCTTAGTCTTGCACATTTTTGCGTTACTTAAAGTAGTATCATTTTCTACCTAGTGTTACTAGTTTCAAAGCAGCAGTGTGTTGACTAAATCTGATCAGCGTGATAGTGATAAGCCCCATTTATTCTGGCAACAACCATTAGCACTTTGAAAGATGCATGGCATTGCTGAATATTGTTTTCAGCATTTATCATCTCCAAGCTTTAGACTGGCACATTGACGTTTTTGCATTCAATGCAGTATAAATGATCCCTGCACTATGTTTGGAGTTCATCTTCATTCACCCAATTGAGTTCCAGTATTTTGATTTATTCAAAATGCAACATATTGTTTTCAGTATTTTGAACAGTGTAGATTCTGTATGCGTGTGTGTACTAATATATATATATTTATATATATATTATTGTGTGTATGTACATATATAATATATATTTATATATTTTGCTTTGATTATGCTTTGCTGCATTTAAAAAAAAATGTTAAAAGGCTGTTTGTGACAGTGATTGGCACTTAGAATTTTTGCTCTATTTCCTGTTCAGTTGCATTACTCGTGTAACCTGCAGTATATACAAAATAAATCGGCATTATTTTGGTTTTCTAGTACTTAGTTTTGTTCCTGCTGAGGCACCACTTATACATTTTCTTTTCCGTCCCTCCGAATCATATAATTGAATTAATCTTGCAAGCAATGCAGTGTTTGTCACATTTCTCAGCAGAACACAATCTGTGATGGGAGAGCGATCGTTTCCCACATTCAGCCTGCATACTTGACATCATTCATGCATCAAAGTAACAACCAGGCTTTTTTGTTCAGAAACATCACCCTACCCATGTTTATGCTTTTAATTTGTACTCTGATATGTTGCCAATTTTTGTTCAAACTTGCGAGTTCTGTTAGCTGCAAGCTACTTTCCCATTGTTCTAATTTGTAGCACTGCTTTGTACAATTGTGATATCTTGAATGTAGTGAGAGTTGGGGATGGGGGAAATGGATCATTCCAAAAGAATTTCATGTAGAAAGTACAGTATTATTCCAAGTAGAAATGATTTGTACACAACTAACGGTAAGAACAATTTTAAACTGCCTTCTACTTGCAAGTAGTACCATACATATTAGATAGATTAGCTTTCTGAACGTTACAAGACTATTTGTCTGTTTTTAAATTACTGCACTTTGATCTATTTAAGACTGAATTGCCCAACCTTAATTTATAACTATAATTCAGATTGCATTGATTATGGCACCTAAAAGGTAATTGCTATTGGAAGTTAAATAATGCAATTATTTCAAATATTTCTTTGAAATAAATACCTACTGTGCAGACCTGTTTATGGGTCAATGACTTGTGGCTTTTGTGTATCAACATTCTAATCTGAGTAGCCTCAATAGATTCATCCTTGCACTTCCACTTCTACTGAAACATTTTTACACATTTGGTTTTTCTTGCTGGTTTTCACTCTAATATTTAAAATGCACTATGAGATGCCATAGACACTTGGACAAGTACACAGATAGGAAAGGTTTTGAAGGATTATGGACCAGATGTGGGCAAATGGGACCAGCTTAGATGGGGCATCTTGGTTGGCACAGGCCGGTTTGTGTGCTGTATGAATTTTTGATTGAGTTTGCCATTGTGCATTCATGTTGTCATTTAACTGGATGTGATGTCTCAATATAAACAGAAAATTACAAAATTGGTTTATTTATGTAAATTATTTAGAGGCACCAAAGAGGTTGCAGTTTTAGAAATGTTGGAAAGATAATGCAAGAACTGAGATGCCATCAGAAAATGCTAATTCTAGAAATGCGACGGCAAAATAGTAACCTAATTTAAGTATTTAAAATTATGGAGGGATTTATTAGGATTGATGCAGAGATGATGTTTCCACTCTTGAGAAGCTTCAGAACTATTATTGTAAGGTTGATAAGCATAAGGAATAGGGGAAAAACATAATTATCTAGAAACTTGGAGGCTTTTGGACTTCTACAAGGACATAAAAATAGTAGACTGTTTTGTTTTTTGTTCCTCCTCTGACACTCACCAGGCTTGTGACTTTTATACCACGTGCAAATTGGAGGAACAGCACCTCGTATTCGGCTTATAACTTAACGGTTTGAACTTTGAATTGTCCAATTTTATGTAACTAATCCATAACTGCTACCTTCTTCCCTCCCCTCCACCTGTACCGTTTACAATTAATACACAATTCACACCTTTTCTATCCATGAGCTTAACGAGCTATCAGGCTCACACCTGTCTCTTCATCTCTGTTCTTTGTCCAACAATCTGTCTGTCAAATAACCCCTTCGTGTTCCCCTACACGTGTTCACATGTAAAGAGGTACAGTGAAAAGCTTTTGTTGCATGCTATCCAGTCAGCAGAAAGACAATTTATCACACTAGACAATAGGTGCAGGAATAGGCCATTTGGCCCTTTGAGCCAGCACCACCATTCACTGTGATCACTGTGCTGATCATCCACACTCAGTAATCCGTTCCTGCCTTTTCTCCATATCCCTTGACTCCGCTATCGTCCCTATCTGTCCAACTCTCTCTTGAAAGCATACAGAGAATTGGCCTCCACTGCCTTCTGAGGCAGAGAATTCCACAGATTCACAACCCTCTGTGAAATAGTTTTTCCTCATCTCCGTTCTAATTGGCTTTCCCCTTATTGGGTAACAGAAACAGCAGTCAAGCAAGCACCAGATTTGCAAAATAGCCCAGCAAAGACTCAAGAGTGTTAACAAAGGTTGAGCACTTTGAGAAAACGGTCAGAACTACCTATAGAGAAGATATCACAGTGGCAGCAAGTGTCATTGAAATAATGAGTGAAGGCACGAATCTGATTGTCTTTGTTGTAATATAAATATATAAACGGATAAATTAGGAACATGAGTAGGTCGCACAACCCCCTGCGCTTGCTCACCATTTAATAAGATTACAGTTTATCTAACTTTTACTCAGCATTCCTGTAAACTCATGATCCCTGCTGTTCAACCATGTTCTGACCCAAACTCATTACTACAAACTCCTCAGCACTTGCCTTTGTTGCCATCTCCAGTCAAACTCCCCTCGCCTGTATCCACCTATCACTTGCCGGGCTTTGTCTCACCCTACCGCTCTATTCCCGGTCCCGGCCCAAAATGGCACCTGTCCATTCCTTCCACAGATGCTGCCTGACCCACTAAGTAACTCCAGAACTTTGTGTTTTGCTCAAGGTGTCCAGTATAAGCAGTTTCTTGTGTTTCTGCTGTTGCACTATCTCCTTTCATGCTCCTAAACCCAATAATAAACTCAAACTATTTCTTTGTTGGCATTAATATTCATTGTTTAAGTATATGGTATGCGATTTTTATTTGAATTGGCAAAAATTATAAAGATTATTAATAACATTTGACTATGGTATTCTTGATGATATCTTGGTTTGTATCAGGTTACAACTTTCATGGTTGTATTTTTCTGTACCAAGTGTGCCAAGGCTGGGTCACCCACTCTGGGTGTATTTGATAATCATAGATGTATGGCTTGGATGTCATCTCACACAGGCAGGCATAGTTTGAGAGTTGGAAGTGAGGACCTTCTACATTTCGAGGATTGATACGAGAGAGTGTTCTCAGTAGCCGTTCCACTGCCAAGATTTCTGTAAAGGGGGAAAAAAAGAACTTTAGACCAGATTTTAGAAACATCTTAAGGAACAATTTGAGGGAGAAGAGCATGTAAAAGGAGAGTGAGTGTTTTTCCAGAACTTAATCTTGACAATTGAAAACAAGTCTGCCAAAATATCAGTGTGGTAAGGGGACTATAGCAAAGTGATTAAGTTGCTTGACTTCTGGACCAATCACCCAGTGATACGAGTTCAAATCCTACAATGGCAGCTGGGAAATTTTAATTCAAGTTATTTAAGTAATAAGTATAAGTAATGAATGTGAGAGAGAAAAAACTGACTACAGTAATAGTAACTATGAAGCTAGATTTGTGCAATAATTTATTCAGGGCTGGCTAATGAATGACCCCAGATAATATGGGTAGGAAGGAACATAATTCTCATTTAGAAGATCTTTAGCAACAGAAAATTCTGTGATACACACAAACAGTGAAAACATATTAAATAAATATAGACAGTGTTACAGAGCTGAATGTAGTCTGGCATGATAACAAAATTGAGACTTAATTCAAGAGGTAGCATACCAAAGTCGAGAATAACATGCACAGTTAAATGTATTTCATTTGTAATTTTGATGTCACATAAATATTGAGTAATGACACATCCCCTTGACCCATCAAGTCCATGCTGATCATTGAGCACCGATATACACTAATATGACATATGACAATAATAAACCTAATATTATGCTAACCCATTTTATTTTCCACACATTTTTGTTAACTTTATCCCCACAACATCACAGCCAGATTCTACCACTCATCTATATACTGGGGCAAATTAGCCTACAGATCTGCACGTCCTTGAGATGCACAAGGACTTGGACAGGGTGGAAGAGTGGGCAGAGAAATGACAGATGGAATTTAGTGTAGCAAAGTGTGGAGTCATGCATTTTGGTAGTAGGAATAAAGTAGACTAAATAGTAGCCTATTTTCTAAATGGGGAGAGAATCCAGAAATCAGAGGTACAAAGGGACTTGGGAATGCTGGTGCAGGATTCCCAAAAAAGTTAATCTGCAAGTTGAATCGATAGTAAAGAAGGCATACTCATTTATTTCAAGAGGGCTAGAATACAAAAACAAGGATGTGATGACGAGGGTACACAAAAGGCTGGAGAAACTCAGCGGATGCAGCAGCATCTAAGGAGCGAAGGAGATAGGCGACGTTTCGGGTCGAGACCCTTCTTCAGACTGGTCAGGGATCAGGGAAACGAGAGATACAGATGGTGATGTGGAGAGATAAAGAACAATGAATGAAAGATATACAAAAAAGTATAAATGATAAAGGGAACAAGCCATTGTAAGCTGTTTGTGGTGTGAAAATGAGAAGCTGGTGCGACTGGGGTGGGGGAGGGAGATAGAGAGAGAGGGAATGCCAAGGCCCGAGGGCTGAGGGAGAGGTGGGAAGAGGAGGAGACAGCAAGGGTTAACAGAATTGAGAAAATTCAATGTTCAAGCCCAAAGGATGCAGACTCCCCAAGCGGAATATGAGGTGCTGTTCCTCCAACTTGCGGTGTTGCTCACTCTGGCCGTGGAGGAGGCCCAGGAACGAGAGGTCGGATACGGAATGGGAGGGGGAGTTGAAGTGCTGAGCCACCGGGAGGTCGGGTTGGTTAATGCGGACCGAGCGGAGGTGTTCGGCGAAACGATCGCCAAGCCTCCCGCTTGGTCTCACCGATATATATATGTGATGACGAGTCTCTATTTTAAGGTGCTGGTTAGGCTGCATTTTGAGCAATTGAGTATTGTGAGCAATTTTGGGAAAGGATGTGCTGGCCCTGGAGAGGGTCAGGAGGAGGTTTACAAGAAAGATCCCAGGAATGAATGGGATGACATGATGAGCATTTGATGGCACTGGGTCTATACTCTGGAGTTTAGAAGAATGAGGGGGGACTTCATTGAAACGTACTGAATAGTGAAAGGCTTGGATAGTGGCTGTGGAGAGGATGTTTCCACTAATGAATGGGCCTAGGCCTCAGAACTAAAGGATGTTCCTTTAGGAAGGAGATGGTGAATCTGTGGAATTCTTTGCTACAGAAGGCTGTGGAGGCCAAGTCAATGGAAGCTTCTGCACACAAAGGGTGGTGGGGGCATGTAACAAGCTGCCAGAGGTAGTTGAGGCTGGGATTATCCTAAAGTTTAAGAAGCAGTTAGACAGGTACATGGATAGGACAGGTTTGGAGGGATATGGACCAAACATGGGCAGGTGGGACTAGTTGAGATGGGACTTGTTGGCCGGTGTGGACAAGTTGGGCCGAAGGGCCTGTTTCCATGCTGTATCACTAACGCTAAAAGAGAAAATGGTGGAAGTACAACAGGTCAAAACAGAATAAAATGAAACTGGGTCAACAGCTCATTCCATGGACTGAGCATCTGAATCTAAAACAAAAGATTGGGGAACCATTCTTTCCACATCACGTGGACAGCTGGTGGACGCAGAGTCAGTACTAACGTGAAGTATTCCTGGATAAATACATAAAAACGACTCATTCACAGGGTTATGCAGAAAGAGCTGGGGTGTGTGAGCAACCTGGCACAGTCAAGGTGGACTACCTCGTCTCTATGTTATGAGTTTAAATTTCCTACGAATAGTTGATAGCAATGAACAAATAATGGAAACTCGAACAATGTTCCACGATTCTGTACAATTTTGTTACTGTTACATTTGTACAATTTGATGGCTGTGAGAGTAATGTGTAAAACATTATGCAACTTGGAGACAAGAGTGGTAATGAAGGGTGCAAGTGTTGTACTGCCGCTAAATATTCTTTGCAAACAATTAGAGCAATTTTTCTATATAGATAAGAATAGAGAAGCACTGGCTGGTTCAGCTGATGGGGGCAGAAGAACAAATAGACAGCCTCAGCTCTTTTCACAACGTCTTGAACACTGTTCCTATTTCTACTAAGTTCACTGTTCAAAGACTGAGGAAGGATTCCGACCTGAAATGTCATCTGAGCATGTTCTCCAGGGTTGTGGCCCGACCCACTGAGTTACACCATCATTTAGTGCCTATCTTTGGTATAAACCAACTGCTGCAGTCCTTTGTTATTACATTTATTATATAGACTATTGTGCCCTGAATTCATTCTCAACAACTAATGCTGAACATGGTCTGAAGAAGGGTCTCAACCCGAAATGTCACCCATTCCTTCTCTCCAGAGATGCTGCCTGTCCCACTGAGTTACTCCAGCTTTTTGTGTCTACCTTCAGTTTAAACCAACATTTGCAGTTCTTTCCTACAAGTGTTATTTTATATTTCTTTTGTGACATAGAAGGTGTCTATTTGATCTTCAGGTCTATACCAGTTTTGATAATAATCCCATCAATCCCATGACCCCCATTTGTTTCAAATTGTAAATGATTCTGTCCCAAATGCCGTCAGCTCCACTCTGATTCACCCACCATCACCCCGCACAGGTTACAATATGCAACAAACCTACTGTGAGGGATAAAGTGATTAAACCCCATTAAAGTAAGGAGTTTTAAAGAGAATCCGAACTGAGAGGGGCTGGAGAGAGGATTCTGACACAGCTGTGTCTGAAGGTTGCCAGACCCATCCTTGAGTCCTTGAGTAAAAAGTAATAGCATTGTATAGCAGTAGAAGGGAGTGATGTAGAGAGATCCATATCAGTGGAAGGGAGTGATAGATGGGACCCTTGTCACTATAGCTTAGCTTTAGTACTGATATAGGAGAACTGAGAGGGTTCACTAGGAGGTGAGTAAAACTAGGGTAGGTCATGAGCAACTGAGCATGCTTAATAGAATAAATGAATATTACAACACACCCCTGGTCAAGAAACTGCTCATTACCATGAACATGTTTGAACATGCAATGTATGATATGGGAGGTGCGAGGGGATGTACGGTGGGATGTACCTACAGATTGTGCTCCTCCGACCCTGATTGGAGAAGGGTCCGGAGGGGAGGTTGAATGTAAGATTCTGTGTATAAAGGGGGATGACTTATTTGGCTTCGGTGTGTCTCGAATTGGAGAGGCACCCGGTCTGCAGACTCGTAAAATAAAGAATCTCTTGCTTCCAGGATTTAGTCTTTGAGCATTAATTGTGAGCATAAAGCGTATCTCACAAATTGGGGGCTCGTCCGGGATCGCCACTCCGGCTGCTTGGTGGAGGCAAAGAAGGAGGGGAAGGTGCACCCTGCTGATTTCAGCAGTCTCTGATCTCCTTGCTTGCCATCAGCAGTTTGAGCGAGTGATATTCGGTTGAAAAGACTCGGGAAGCAAGAGGGGGTGTAAGGTAAATACGTACGGGACGGTCGAGCGATTCTTGTGCACAGGACCCAGGTAAGAAAAGCGACTATTAAGTATTACCTGGGCGGCCGGGGTCTGTCGGACGGGAATAGTCCGACGAGACGATGGGAAACCGGAACGGGAAAAGTAAGGGTCCGGGGAACCTGGATGAGGCTCATACTGATATGGAGCCTAACATTCCGCCCGATAGTCCGTTGGGGCGAATGTTGGATGGGGTGAAGGGAACACCCGGGGTAAGAGTAAGGAAACTATGATAAAGTTTTGTTACTTTGAGTGGCCAAAGGAGCCTATTCGAGGGAGCGCAGTGTGGTGGCCGCGGTTGGGTTCAAATGAGGACTGGGTGGGACAGGCGTTGAATGTTTTTGTGAATGAAAGACAAACGCCGAATCAAATAGAAAAGGAATATGCCCAGTGCTGGAAACCCAATAATGGGATGTTTCCGTTAAAGACGGAAAGAGAGCAGGATGAACCTGACTGGCCACCAATTGGTGATGATCACCTACGGAGACTGCCCCCGCCATATGAATCCCAGCCCCCAAATATATCCCCATCAGCGCCGGCTGCATCTGCCCAGGAGGTCTCACTAAGCCAGAGCGGATCGGCAGTAAACCTGTCCGCTCCTGTCTCAGAAGAGACAGATAGTAGAGAATCACGGAGAGTAGAGAAGAAACAGGGTGAAAGAAACTGTGATTCAAACATAGAACGTGAAGGAGAGAGCCAGTCAGATAAGGAAGAGGGAATAAAAAGTGAGGACGAGGATGAGACGGGTGTCCCAGGCAGTAGTCGGAGGACGCGATCTCAAACGAGGGCAGAGGAACAGAGATTAGAGCGATCTGTTCAAATGAAGCCCCTTAGGGAGGTCCCGTTAGGGGGAAATGAAGGGGGGATGGGATTTGTAAATGTGCCTCTCACCAGTATGGAGGTGAGGAACTTTAAAAAGGAGATGAAAAGTTTATTGGAAGACCCCTTGGGACTGGCTGAACAAATAGATCAGTTCCTAGGGCCAAAAATGATTTTATGAAAAATATTGAGTTGTTTCAAACAATCTCATTGAAGTAAGAATGGAACTAATGTGATGTGTGTGTAAAAACCGTTTTGGTATGAATGAGGAAGTTTGTATATGTGATAGGTTTGTTTGCTGTGGGCCACATGTTGTAAGGGTATGTGTGTGTGTTCCTTTAAGAAATTGTAAGCAATGGGGGAGGTTATTGTAAGGTAACGGACAACGCTTTGTATCATCGCAACTTAAAAAGGGGAAGTTGGAAAATGTAGGTTGCTTGGCTTCTATAGATTTCTTTTCAGTAAAGTTAATTTGGAAAATTGTTAGTCGTATGTATTTAAACTAGGAATTGGAATTTGGGAATTGTAGGGGGAATGGTTTGAACAAAATTAGAAATAAGTTAATTGCTGAACAACAAGCAGCTTTTATGGTTTGTTTAGATAAACATTCTGGTTGGAGAAGGGTAATAAATTAATGGGGCCCAGGGAAAAAAAAGTTGGCAGACAATGATGTCAATAAGGGGAAGTTTGTTTACTTCAGAAGAAAGACAGATGGTCAGACAGGCAGGAGAAGGGGTTACAGGCTCAAGCGGGAGCAGTAAAATATCCCATTACTGCGCCGGATTGGAGTAACCAAACAGAAGAAATATGAGAGATCTCAGGGAGATAATAATCAAGGGAATCAGAGAGGCCGTTCCCAAGGGACAAAATTTTGAACGGGCTTTTGAAAATCAGCAGAACAAGGACGAACCTCCAACAGTGTTCTTACAAAGGTTAAGGAGGAATGTCCAGCAGTATTCGGGGATAGACCCTGATACGGCCGCAGGTCAGCAGTTGTTAAAGGTTAATTTTGTAACAAAATCATGGCCGGATATTAGAAAGAAATTGGAAAAATTGGAAGATTGGAATGAAAAACCATTGAATCAATTGTTAACAGAGGCTCAAAAGGTATATGTAAGACGGGATGAGGAGAAACAGAAGGGAAAGGCAAAAATGATGTTGCAAGCAGTACAGCAAGGAGTACAGAAGGGGGGAATCGAAGGCGATAGAAGGCCGGGTGCTCATGGTGACCGGGGAAGGGGAAGCGGTAGTATTAGAGGACGAGGAAGAGGTGAATGGGGGGACCAAAGTTGGGGTCCCCGGGAAAACAAGGAACAAGAATCAGGAAGATGGTATACGGGGCCACCCCGGTGTTATTATTGTAAAGAGGAGGGTCATTTCAGGAGGGAATGTCCCAAGCGACGACGGGAGGTGCAGTCATACGCACTCATGGAGGAAGAATAGGGGAGTCAGGGGTTCCGCTCCCTGGGGTGTATGGGATACACACGGGAACCTCTGGTAAACTTGAGATTAGGACCCCAGGGAGAGGATATGATATTTATGGTAGATTCGGGAGCAGAGAGATCGAGTGTAACTAAGGTACCAGAAGGAATGAGATTGGGTAAAAAACAGGTTAGAATCTCAGGGGTAGAAGGGAAAGTGATGACATTACCCGAGGTAGAAGGGGTGGTGGTAAAATATGAGAATCGGGAAACTACGGAAGATTTAATCTTGGTACCCCAGGCAGGGATAAATTTGATGGGGAGAGATTTACAAATCCAATTAGGAATGGGAACAGCCCCCGTAGGGAGACAGATAATAGTCCAATTGTATAAATTGACCACAGAGGACGAGGGAAGAATAGTCCCGCAGGTGTGGGCCAAGGAAGGAAACCGGGGAGGGCTGCAGATCCCACCCTTGAAAATAGCTCTAAAAAAAAGAAAGTGAGGCAGTACGGGTAAGACAATATCCAATTTCTATGGAAGGAAGGAGAGGACTTCAGCCAATTATAGAGAACTTACTAAAGGACGGTATATTAGAGAGTTGTATGTCCCCATATAACACCCCCGTACTCCCCGTAAGGAAGACCGACGGGACGTTCAGATTGGTCCAGGATCTCAGGGAATTAAATAAGGTACTTAGAACGCGACACCCGGTAGTCCCGAACCCGTATACCATAATGGGACGGATACCCCCGAATCACAAGTGGTTCAGTGTGGTAGATTTAAAAGACGCTTTTTGGAGCTGTCCCCTGGCTGAAGAGAGCAGGGACCTTTTTGTGTTTGAATGGGAAAACCCAGAGACCCAAAAGAAACAGCAGTATCGGTGGACTGTGCTCCCTCAGGGATTTACGGAGTCCCCGAACCTGTTCGGACAAATATTAGAACAAGTACTAGAGGACGTTCCGAGGACTGATGAGACACAGCTGTTGCAGTATGTGGACGACCTATTACTATCAAGGGAAGAAGAGGAGGCAGTTAGGGACGCAACAATAACCCTCCTGAACTTTCTGGGGGAAAAGGGGTTGAGAGTGTCTAAAAGTAAATTACAGTTTGTAGAACGAGAAGTTAAATATCTAGGACACCTGATAAGCGATGAGAAAAGGAGAATAAACCCGGAAAGGATAGCGGGAATTACCGGACTGCCAATGCCAAAGAATAAGAAGGAGATTAGGAAGTTTCTTGGACTGATTGGATATTGTAGATTATGGATAGATGACTATACCCGACAGGTTAGGTTTCTATATGATAAATTAGGTGAAGAAAACGACAAAGTAAAGTGGGAATCCGGGGACGAACACCAGTTTAGGAAACTAAAGAACACCAGTTTAGGAAACTTAATCACTGCCCCTGTACTGGCTCTCCCGTCTATTGACCAGCCATTCCATCTTTTTGTGAATGCAGAAAATGGAATTGCGCTGGGAGTACTAACCCAAGAGAAAGGAGGGAAGCGAAAGCCCGTCGCGTTCCTCTCCAAACTCTTGGATCCAGTATCGAGGGGATGGCCAGTATGTATTCAAGCGGTAGCGGCAACAGCAGTGTTAGTGGAGGAAAGTAGGAAATTGACGTTTGGAGGAACTCTGGTGGTGTCCACTCCCCACACGGTCCGGACGATACTCTCAGAAGTCCAGTCGGTGGTTGACGGATTCTAGAATCTTGAAGTATGAGGTTATACTTATGGAAAAGAATGATTTGACCATAGTAACGGATAAAAACCTAAATCCCTCTCAGTTTTTGTACTCGGCAGGTGCTGAGCAGGAAGGGGAGTTACCAGAACATGATTGTAGTGAGATAATAGAACTTCAGACAAAGAGTAGGGAAGATTTAGAAGAACGACCGCTTGAGACAGGGGAAAGATGGTTTATTGATGGTTCTTCCCGATGCATAGACGGAAAAAGGTATAGTGGGTATGCTATAATAACCGGAGAAGGGTTTGAAAAAGTGGAAGCAGGCAGGTTACCAGGAAGTTGGTCCGCGCAAATGTGTGAACTGTATGCATTACTGAGGGCATTGGAACTATTGAAAGGGAAAGAAGGAACTGTGTATACGGACTCCAAGTATGCCTTTGGGGTGGTACACACCTTTGGGAAAATCTGGAAAGAAAGAGGGATGATTACAGCTAGAGGGAAAGAGTTGGCTCATGAGCAGTTAATTGAAAAAGCTTTGGAAGCACTAAATTTGCCAGAAAGAATAGCGGTGGTCCATGTAGCAGGCCACCAGAGAGGGAATTCGCTGGAAGCGAGAGGGAATAGGGCAGTCGATAGTGCCGCTAAGACAGCGGCGACAGAAGGAACGGTAAAAATGCTGTCTCTGATACCGTTGAGAGAGGGAATAGAGAAGATACCTGTATTCTTGCGGGAGGAGGAAGATGAAATGAATGAGTTGGGTGCCCGGCGCTCCACGGACGGGACGTGGTGGACGCCGGACAAAAAACAAATAATTACTAAAGGATTGACGAGGGATTTGATTAAACAACTACATTCGCAATCGCACTGGGGAGCTCAGGCTCTGTGCGACACGATACTACGGACTTATGCCTGTAGAGGCATTTATACTTTAGCCAAGCAGGCGGTGTCTGGTTGTGTAGTGTGTCAAAGGGTGAATAAGAAGGTAATGAGAGCTGTCCCAGGGGGAGGACAACAATTGACCATTAGACCCTTCCAGAGAATACAGGTGGACTTCACAGAACTACCAAAAGTACAGCAGTGGAAATATCTTCTGGTTATAGTGGATCACTTCACCAGGTGGGTAGAGGCATTTCCCACGATAAATGCCACTGCCCAGGCAGTCACTAAGATACTGCTGGAACAAATCATCCCACGATATGGAGTAATTTAATCCATAGATTCAGATCGAGGAACACATTTTGCTTCCAAGGTGCACCTATTAATTTGTCACGCCTCGGGAATAAACTGGAAGCTGCATACTCCATGGCACCCCCAGAGTTCGGGGAGAGTGGAGCGGATGAATGCCACTCTAAAATTCAGATAACTAAATTAATGGAGGAGACAGGGTTACCCTGGACTAAATGTCTACCAATTGCTTTATTGCGAATACGGACGGCACCACGAAAGGATATTGCGGTGTCTCCCTATGAAATGTTGTTTGGATCGCCTTATTTTGGGAAGGTGGAAGGCACACCAACCTTGGAGGTGATGTGTTCTTGAGGAACTATTTACTGGCAGTGTCTCGTTCCCTTACAGAATTAAAAGCGAAAGGATTATTGGCTCAAAGCCCACCACTCGACTTTCCAATACATGCTGTAAAGGCCGGCGACTGGGTACTGGTCAAGAATTGGAAGGAGGAGAAACTCCAGCCCAGGTGGACCGGACCGTACCTAGTATTACTGACAACCGAGACAGCAATACGAACAAAAGAAAAAGGGTGGACCCACACGATCCGGGTTAAAGGACCCGTCGATCCACCCGTTCCTGATGAGGAGGAACAGTGGATGGTGAAGCCAGGAAGCAAACCCCTAACAGTAATTTTAAAAAAGCATTGAATGTATAACTGACAGTATGAAAGGAGCAGTCGTGGTATTGTTTGCTTTGTATGTAATTGTGGTAAAAGGTATTAATAATTGTGATAAATGTTATCATCCTATCCAATACAGAGGGCGGACAACCAGATCATTTATCTATCATTCCCATGTGAACAAAGTATGCCATGACCGGAAGACTAGAACCATTTGTGAAGAGGGGGGAAAGGAGTATTTGATGGCAGGCAATAGGGGGTATATAGGGAAGTTTGGGGCCGTTACCTGCCCAAGGGGAGAGAGATGGGTTTGTGTACAGTTAGTTTTCCCTTCTCAGATCGTAAAATGGGCCATAGATAAGACAAGGGAGGAAGTAATAAAAGAGGTTACAGAAGTAGTAGTCACTAAGCCTCCCCCTCCCCCACCTACTCAGCCTCAAGTGCACCAGACACTGTACGAAGAGATAAAGAAGCAGATCGAGATCCCTGAAGGGAAAAAAAAAAAGAAAACCTGTTTGTGGACTTGGCCCTCCGGATAGCTGGAATCCTGAATGTGACTAACTGTTGGGTCTGCGGAGGACCACTGATGAGTTCACGTTGGCCGTGGAGGGGATCCATTGTTGAAGTATGGGACCTGATGGGTGGAACCTGACAGTTGGACAATACCGAGATCCCCAGGTATGGGTCCTGACAGACGCTCTGGTCGGGACTGAGTGTATCGCTAGGCCCTGGGCAAAGGATGCCGTCCTAGTAGGCAGCAGCCCCTGCCAGCGCATCGTCACCCAGTGGCCAAATCAGTCCCGAGTGTGGTGGCCAGAGGAGCCTAAATGGTATCCAACTAAGAAATATGGGAAAAACTGCGGGGGCGCTGGAAATGCTGGCAAAGCAGCAGACGCAGATGAGAGCAGCGATATACCAGAACAGGTTAGCCCTAGATTACCTCCTGGCAGAAGAAGGAGGGGTATGCGGGAAATTCAACCTCTCTAATTGCTGTTTGAACATCGATGATAATGGACAGGCAGTGATGGACATATCAGAAGGGATCTGTAAGTTGGCACATGTTCCAATACAGAAGTGGAATTCGATTATGGGAACCCAATGGTGGGATTCCATCCTCGGAGGAACCTGGTGGAGAACGGTGGGACTTGTGTTTCTATGTGCAGTGGCTGGACTGATCTTTATCCCCTGTTGCATCCCTTGTTTTAGGGAACTTATTACCAGAAGTATAAGTCGGATGCAGGCGGTAGTCATGCCTATGGGAGAGAGAGGGGAAATACAGAGAATAATTATAATGCGGCCAGGGGAGGTTCATGATTTACAGGAAGAGAAGGTTAGGACAATGTTACATCAGTTCGAGTTGAGGGAACTTGAAATGAGGGTTTAATCAGTGTATGCGTAGCAAAAGAAAAAGGGAGGATTGTGAGGGATAAAGTGATTAAACCCCATTAAAGTAAGGAGTTTTAAAGAGAATCCGAACTGAGAGGGGCTGGAGAGAGGATTCTGACACAGCTGTGTCTGAAGGTTGCCAGACCCATCCTTGAGTCCTTGAGTAAGAAGTAATAGCATTGTATAGCAGTAGAAGGGAATGATGTAGAGAGATCCATATCAGTGGAAGGGAGTGATAGATGGGACCCTTGTCACTATAGCTTAGCTTTAGTACTGATATAGGAGAACTGAGAGGGTTCACTAGGAGGTGAGTAAAACTAGGGTAGGTCATGAGCAACTGAGCATGCTTAATAGAATAAATGAATATTACAACACACCCCTGGTCAAGAAACTGCTCATTACCATGAACATGTTTGAACATGCAATGTATGATATGGGAGGTGCGAGGGGATGTACGGTGGGATGTACCTACAGATTGTGCACCTCAGACCCTGATTGGAGAAGGGTCCGGAGGGGAGGTTGAATGTAAGATTCTGTGTATAAAGGGGGATGACTTCTTTGGCTTCGGTGTGTCTCGAATTGGAGAGGCACCCGGTCTGCAGACTCGTAAAATAAAGAATCTCTTGCTTCCAGGATTTAGTCTTTGAGCATTAATTGTGAGCATAAAGCGTATCTCACACTACTAATCAGCACGAGCTGTGGGGGAAAACTGAAGTAGCCAGGAGGGTCACAGTCAAAATGCAAACTCCATACCAACTACACTGGAGTTAGGACTGAACGCAGATTGTTGGAACAGTAACATCTGCTGCACTGTTATGCCACCCTGTTGTAGAGCGGCCTGGGTACATTTTGTATTACACCTGTAATCAATAAAATAATATAATTAAATTGAAGAAATTTGCGAGGCAGGGTACTTTATACTGAAGCTTCTATTTTGGGTTACAAATTGAGGATATATATCTGAGTGTCAGAAACTGCATTAGTGCACCAACTCTCACCACTCAAGACATGAGGAGGTTAGTTTAAGTTGGCATTATGCTTGGCATCGACATTGTGGGCCAAAGGACCTGATCCCATGCTGTACTGTTCAATGTTTGATATTTTGTAACTCCTTAAATCCTATTCATAAATACAAAGGTTTTCACTTAAGGTTTTACAATTATATATCTGATCATAGCTCAGTGTTCTGCTTTGTGTTCAAAATTATGCAAACATAAGGGAGAATCGACAGAAGTATCATTTTCCCAAAAGATAAGAACCCTGGAATGAACACTGAGCAATACAAGATTGAAATAACAGATTCACAACAGGTAACAAGGAAAACATCTTCACAAAGAGAAATGCAAGGCCGTGGGATTAATTTTCTAGAATTAATGGTTGAGCCATAAACTACAACAAGTTTTGATGGATGAGAGAGAAGGGAGTAAATCAATTAGTTGCCCATGAGGCACATAAATATCAGTACTAATTGGATGGGCAGCACAATGGGGGGTTTTTAATTGCAGCTTCTATACTTGTCTTATGAACTGTTCCACTTGCACAAGAATTCTCACATTCTCAACTAAGATAATTGAGATAGTCACTTTGGTGATAAAATCTCAAAGCTGAGGCAAAGAAAATAAAGCAAATCTGAAAGCCATTTACAAACTGGCCAAGAAAGATCCATCCGCACATGGGTAATATAGGCAAGGGTTGTATTATGTTTCCTTTTGCTGGCTGTCTGCTAGTGCTCCATCACTCTCTCCATAACCATGGACTCCAGTAACTTCCTGATAAGCGATGTTATGCCAACTGATCTATAATTTCCTTCCTATCATATTTAAATGACTCATCTTTCTTAAATAGAAGAATTATATGCAAAGATGTTCAACCTAAAAGAATATTTCTGAATCGATTGATTACATTTCAAGCATCTGCACTGTTCTCACCTATAATCTTACAGAAAACTGGAAAGCAAGTCCTCTGCTCAGGGGGATTTCGCTTTCCGTCGTGCCATTATTTTCATCATTGCTTCTAATTTGCATGCATTTGTTGTGAAAATTCTGCGCGTGTTCAGTATTTGTTTCCTTGGTTTATCTGGCATGCTGACCTCTTCTGCTATTATAAATATCCATGCCAAGCAGTTAGTATCTGGCGCTATTTTGTTTCATGTTAATGTCATCAGCAGTTTTCATCGGGGTGATGTGGTTCCTGGCATTTTCAAAATGTTGTTGGAGGCAGCTTTTCAGGAGGTGCTGGTTGGAATCTGGAGCACACTGCCTTAATGGGTGATGGAACCACTCTCGCAAAATTTAAATGTCCAGTTGAACATTTTGAATTGTTAAATCAGTAGACTACGGACCACATGGATTCAGCATAGATAAATACTTGATGGCTGGCCTGTATATGATGGGATAAAATATCCTGTTTATATGCTGTACAACTCTATGAATAATCTTAACATAAATCTGATTAAACGTTAATGTTAGTGTAAGATAAAACCCCTACAACACAAGCTAGCTTAAAGTTATTACTCATGGTTTCCATCTGATAATAACTTACCTTCATTTTCAGCTTTTTGCAACCAGTGATTAATTGAAGTTATGTATTGGCACTTGACAAACCTGGACAGCGCCTAATAATGAAGAACAGACATGAATGACAAACCATGTTAATTGAAACAACTTTAGCTACAAACAAAATGACATTTATTGTCACTGAAGAGTCTCCATGAACTTTACTCCACTTTTCCACGTTGTAAGATCGAGAAATGTATCAGCAGTTTACGGCCAACAGCAATCAGTTAACTTTTTTTTAAACTATATTAATTGAAGGTGGATGATAGCTGCTGCAAACATCCCACAGAAACAAACCAGGAGGCAAAGGAATGTAAGGGGGTTTGTCTTGGAGTGCCCTCTTGTGTCTAATCAGAGTACGCTTTTAAAAGTAGCAAGTAATCTAATGTATACATTCACTAAAAAATCTAGTCATATCATTGAAGGTATACTTGACATTAGGATATTGTTCACATTTCCAGCCATAGTACAACTGTGTTCTCTGCATATATTGTAAATAATTGTCTATATTAATTTATACTCAGCAAATGTCTTCAATTAGTCATTGACTGTTCAGTGCATGGAAACACTTAGCGTTCTGACATTAGCCTCTCAACGGCACCTTACATGGATGTGTTTCAAAAAATCTTGGAGATTCAATTTGTCCCTGCCTATTGTGACATTAAAAAGCCAAGGTCATAGGAGGTGGAAGTGTGAACTTTGAGCCACAGCAACCAAGGAGGCAATCTAGTTGTTAACTATCAAATGAAGGCTCTGTTCCTCAGACTTAATCACCATTTTAAATTGTATGTAGGTGGGCCCACTGCTGGGTTCAGAAGCACCTTTCACTTCTCTGCAGGATCTGGTTTAACACTTTCACTGACATTCTCCCTGATTTCTTCCAATGAAATCCGTCTCCCACCTTCACTCATCTTCCTTATTTCCCATCTTCTGCCTTCCTACCTTTCCCCATTCTCTACAGAACAATACTCATCTACATTCTTTCACCCACTCTCCCTCCTCTGTGGCTGAGGTCCTCCCCTCTCCCCTCCCCAGGTGTCACATGGCAACAAACTGATATTCCCAGCATTATTGTGAAAAAGCCTTGGAGAAGGTTATTCTATTTGAGAACAGCAGTTATACCATTGTATTATTGAACCACCTGCTTGTCCTTCTGAAGCGGTCTATTCTAACTACAATTTCTTGCCCTTTTTCTGCCCTTTTATTCACGTATTATTTTTCTTCTAGCCTTATTACATATGTAAACTGATGTATTTTATTCCAATTTGCAGTATGTATTTGTAAACTGGTATAAAGTTCACTTAATCATATTCGAACTATTAACGAGTCAATCAAGAAATCCGCCGTGTCTGTTATAACATTCAATTATCTTCTCGTACCCAGCCGCAGCAGTGACTAGCAAGCACAATGCAAAATTCAAATCAAATCAGTGCAGACCTCTGCATTCTATCATTAGACCTTACTTATGACCTTAGACGCGAATGCTGTTTCGGGAACAATGGTCATATTATGGTAATATTCCCGACTTTGAGGGTGAATACCTTGGGTCTAAATTCAATTAAAATAAGGCAAGGGTTCTGAAGAAAGAGTTCTCTAGAGTGGACACAGAAAATTGGCTAAAAGATCAATACATGACAAATTCTAGGTATTTAATAAAAAACTATAGAATGCAAAGTGGCAATCGGATGGTGGTTGTTTGGGGCAGCGCTGCGACACAGCTGGTAGAGCTACAGAGTTACAGCACCAGAAACAGATTTGCGATCCTGACCTCGGGTGCTGTCTGTGTGGGGCTTGCACATCTTCCTATGACCACGTATGTTTGCACCGGGTGCTCTGTTTTCCTTCCACATCCCAAAGACGTGCATGTTTGTCAGCTGATTGGCCTCTGTAAATTGCCCCTAGTGTGTAGTGACTGAATGCAAAAGTGTGATATCATAGAACCAGTATGTGTTGATGATCAATGGTCAGTGTCGACTCATGGGCTTCTTGCGTATGGCGTGCACAGCCTGAAGTTGTAGGTCAACTTGTTCTATTTGTTTGTGCATGTCGGGTTGATTGCATTAGTCGAAATAGGGTGGACCACGTGAAGGTTGCAATTATCTTTTTAAAAAGAAACTGAAACATGAGGGCTGGGGCTTTTTGGGAATGGGCAGCATAAACATTGATTTTGAGAGGAACCTGGTAGGTAATATCAAAATAAACAGCATGAACTTCTATAGATATTTTCAAAACAAAGTGGATAGTTAAAGTATGTGTGGAAAGTCTGGTCATTCAATAATGGGAAACAATGAAATGGTAGATAATTTGAACAAATATTTTGCATTAGTCCTCCACTGTGGAGGACATTGCAAATATCCCAAAGATAACAAAGATGCTAGAGTAATTCAACGGGTCAGGCAGCATCTCTGCAGAAAAGGAATAGGTAACTCTTAGCTATATTTAAGAGTGAGTTGGATGTGCTATATTTAAGAGTGAGTTGGATGTGGCCCTTGTGGCTAAGGGGATCAGAGGGTATGGAGAGAAGACAGGTACGGGATACTGAGTGGATGATCAGCCATGATAATATTGAATGGCGGTGCAGGCTCGAAGGGCTGAATGGCCTACTCCTGCACCTAATTTCTATGTTTCTATGTAACCTTTTGGGTTGGAACCCTCCCTCAGGCCTGAAACGTCACCTATTCTTTTTATCCAGAGATGCTGCCTGACCTGCTGAGTTACTCCAGCATTTTGTGTCTTCAGTATAAACCAGCATCTACAGTTCCTTCCTATACATTTCCAAAGATAACAGATGGACTATTTTAAATTATCAGGGAAGAACATGTCACAATCCCTACCACAAGGGAGAAGATAATTAAAAAAATTCCAATGGGAAGGTGGCCAACAAATCACCAGGAGCTGAAGGCCTGAATCCTAGAGTTTTAAAAGGTGTGACTGCAGAGATAGAGATTTATTAGTTGGAGCTTTTTAAAATTCAGAGTTTAGGAGAATATTAACAGATCGGTTGCCTTGTTCAAGAAGAAGGGAGACAAAAAGTAGGATGCTATGAGCCTGATTAATACATGTTGTTGGCAAAATGTTGGAGTCAATAATAATGACTTAAGATTCTTTAACTGAATCTTAAGGAAGTCAACCTTAGTCAATGTGGTGTTATGAAAAGAAAATCAAGTTTTAACAGGTTGCTGGAGTTCTTCAAGGATGTATCACTCGGAATCAATGCAGCGGAGTCTGCAGATGCAGCGTATACAATGTATCTGGATTTGGAGGGGTATTTGCCACGTGAAAGACTGGCTCACGCAGTGAGAGTCAATATATTGGTGGAAATACATTAATGCAACGAAGACTAGTTAACAGGTCAAAGCCAATGTCTGAATATAGACATAAAGTACTGCAGTAATCAGTGTGTCAGGCAGCATCTCTGGTGACATTTCTGAAGAAGGGTCCCAACCCGAAACGTTTTCTCCAGAGATGCTGCCTGACCCGCTAAGTTACTCCAGCACTTTTGCCTACCTTTGGTATGAATCAGCATGTGCAGTTTGGTTTAGCGCGGAAATAGGCCCTTCGACCCACCGCATCCGTGCCGACCCCCACACATTGACACTATCCTACACACACTAGGGACAATTTACAATTATACCAAGCCAATTACCCTACAAACCTGTACGTCTTTGGAGTGTGGGGGGGAAACCGAAGATCTCGAAGAAAACCCACGCGGTCACAGGGAGAACGTAAAAACTCCGTACAGACATCACCCATAGTTGGGAACAAACCCGGGCCTCTGGCGCTGCAATCGCTGTTAGGCAGCAACTCTACCGCTGCACCACCAAATCGTGCCACCCACACGGTTCTTTGTTTCAACAATAAGTCCAAATAACTGGGTCTTCAGGCAGGGAGGATGTAATGCGTGGAATAGCCCAGGGTTCACTCTTGGCTCTCAATTATTTACTTTTCATGATAGTAACTCCAAGGGCACAGAGTGTAAGATTTTCAGATGTAGAAATATGGAACTGCAGTTGCGGGTTTACAGAAAACTACAAAGTGCAGGAGTCAGGCAGCATCCCTGTAGATCATGGATAAATAGCGTTTTGAGTCGGGACCCTTATTCAGACTGATACAAGATGAACAAAGAGATAAAACTAGGTGGGAAAGCGTGCTTAAAGGGGTTATTTGGACTCTGTAACAGAATAATAGATTGGTTACCTTGTCATTTCTTTGCCCTTTTATACATGTATTATTTGCCTTTCAACCTCATTACATGTAAATTGATGCATTTTACTCTAATATATAGTATGCATTTAAAAACTGGTCTCAAGCTCACAAAATCATATGCTAAATATCAACGAGGAAATGTTCAGTCTATCAAGAAATCCTCCAATTCAAGCATAGCAAATGGAGTTTCATGTAGAAATGTGTTACGTCCTACACTTCAGCAGAAGAAATCAAAAAGCAGATTATTATTTAGTGTTAAGGGATTGTAAAAAGATTTGAGTGCAGAGGATTCTTGGTGATCTCATGCATGAAACACAAAAAGTCAGATGCCGGTGTAACAGGTACTTAGGAATGCAAGTGGAATACTGGCCTTGATTGCGACAGGTTGGAGTTAAGAAATCAAGAAGAATTGTTATAATTGTAGAAAGTATTGGTGAGGTTCGATTAGGAATATTGCGTATAATTGTGGTCTCCTTAAGAAAGGGTATACTAGTATTCACAAAACTATTTCTTGCGATGAGAGGGTTGTTTTTTAACAGCAAAAAATGCTAGTTCTGAGCTTTTGATTTTATAGGAATGAGGGGTCATCTTAATGAAGTATATGAAGTTCTGAAGAAGATATGGCAGGGTAAAGATTGAGAGGTTTCTGCTAGTCGGAGAATCTCAAATGAGATAACATTACAAGATAATGGGGTGGTTATGTATTAGTAAGGTGCTTAGGAATTTCTTCTTGCAAGGGGGTAGTGAATCTCTGGAATTGTCAGCAGTCCACATGCTCGGAGGTATTTAAAGAAGAGGTGGATTCAATTTTCTAAAGATTAGGAACTACAGGGAAACTGCCACAGACCAGCCATATAGGGGCTGCCATGAGGGCTCTGGTGGTCCATAGCTTCTCCTATTTTCCTGTGGGCTTTTGTCATCCACACACCCTTAAATCTTTTGTCCCCAGACCCAATCCCACGGCAAAAAGTACATTTATCAGTGATCCTTTGATGAATCTGTGCACTACCACTGTTCTAAGGATATAAGAATTACGATACAATATAATAGAATATTTATCCCAGGAGGTAAATTGATCTGGCAATAGTCAAAAAACACAAAGCACATGAAACATGAAATTACCGTGTTGAGTGGAAAGGATTGGGGATGTGCAAACATTGGGGGGGGGGGGGGGGGGGAATCAGTCTACCCCACGATAGAAGGTAGAGGAGTTGTACAGTTTGATAGCCACAGGGAAGAAGGATTTCCTCCTTCTCCTCCAGAAGCAGGAGAAAGTCACTTGGCGTCATTCACACTCCTCCTCCACATTGCACCACTCTTCACTAACCTTA
Organism: Okamejei kenojei; assembly: GCA_035221665.1. Lineage (NCBI taxonomy): Eukaryota > Metazoa > Chordata > Chondrichthyes > Rajiformes > Rajidae > Okamejei > Okamejei kenojei. Next base: position 22,384,223 of record CM069131.1, read on the forward strand.
GATTCCTTAATTTTCTTGATAATCATGAATAACTGAGTTTCCACAGACCTCAAAGGGAGTGAATTCTAAAGTATTAAGACCAGCAGAGTGGTTATTCATTTTGATCTGTGCCTTGATTGGCTGACCCCTTTTATTGATACTGTGACCTCTGGCTGTATACTCTCAGCTGGGGAAGCATAGCTGGAGATTTAATTCAGATCATGCTCTCAAGTTTAGAAGAATGAGCAATGGTCTTCTGATCCGAGTAAGATGCCATCCCAGGAACCAATCAGGTGAACAACCGCTGCATGCTTTATCACAAATGTATATTAATATTGTGGATGTGAGCCCAACATGCATTATGCGGTTGGAGCAAGACATCTCCTGAGACAGCAAGCCTTGTGTATTGCACCAGAGCCAAACATTAGCGGGTTGCTGACTGTTTCAGGCTGTCAGATCTAACTCTGCCTGCTGAAAGTTGCCGGATCATCCTTAAGACTTTGACCCTCTTGTCAAGAACATATTCTTGACTTTTTAAGAAACATTTAGACAGGTACATGGATAGGATAGGTTTAGAGGGATATGGGTCAATCACGGGCAGGGGGGACTAGTGTGTCGGTCGGTGGTGGGCAAGTTGGGCTGAAAGGCCCGTTTCCACGCTTTATGGCTCTATGACTATAAAAGTGATAATCATCATCATCGTTGAAAACATCAACGGGCTCGGTGCCTTACAATGCTATGTACGAGAGTGATCGCAACCTACTGAAGTGTGGATGGCTGTTGGCTCACTAGGAGCTCATCCGCCCTTTGACAGGTCTTGCTTTTGGTCCTGCTGGGGGTCCACAGCCCCCTCCTCACCTGGCAAACCAGCTGGGGGAGACAGTTTAGTCACTGCCTATCTGACCATGGAGCAGGTAGCACAGGATTACATGGTACCCGTTGGGGGGTGGGGGGGGGGGGGGAAGAACTCCCCCCGCCCTGACCTGAAACAGATCATCACTGTTATTTTAATAACAGGGATGGGTGGTGAGTGTATGGAACCAGCTGCAAGAGGAGGTAGTTGAGGCAAGGATTATGCCAACATTTCAGAAACAGTCAGACAGGTACATGGATTGGACAGGTTTGGAGGGATATGGACCAAACACTGGCAGGTGGGACTAGTGTAGCTGGGACATGTTGGCCGGTGTGGGCAAGTTGTGCCAAAGGCACTGTTTCCACACTGTATCACTCTATGACTATAACAGCGAGCCTTGTCTGCCACAGTGTCCATGGGTGGCTTTTGGTGCTGTGCGGCCTGCCTGCCTGCAGCAGCATCATGAGGAAGCTCTGGCAAGACATTAGGAATTGTTCTATAGAAGTGTGGCCATGCAGAAGACGTCTCCTATAGATCTTTGACATTCCCACCACCTGTAGCATTTTCCCCTCCACACCTTTATTTTGCTTTCCACCGGGGCCATTCCACCCGTGGCTCCCCGATTCACCCATCCCTCTGCACTGATCCCTCCCCATGCACTGCCCCCTGCACTCCCCCATGCAACAGTAACACCTCTCCCTATATCTCCATCGTCACCACCATCCAGAGACCAAACAGCCCTTCCAGCTGAGGCAGAGATTCATCTGTACCTCCTCTAGCCTTGTTCCTGACTTTAACACTTGCCATGTTTAACACTCATGTATGGTTGTTTGGAAAATAGTGTTGGAGTGCCAGGTTGGGAAATTAATGTGCACGGCGAACGCCTCCCAAAACATGTAAAGCAGGCAGATCTTTACACTCAGTCATGTACAACATTGATCTTTGGCCAGTGTTGTTGCTCTGAAAATCAATGCACCAGCCAACAGTCTGTCCCAACTACAAGCGATCGAAATTTTAAAAAAATCAGCAGCGAAACCTAAATAAAGTATTAGACTTGAAGAGTTGTACAGCAGGAAACAGGCTCATCAGCCCAGAACAGCCATGCTGATCTGAAATAAACCATTGTCTTTTTATTTTAATAAGTATTTGGCTGAAATGGAACAACCACTGTGCCTGTAACTGGAAGAGCACTTTGTTATACTGCATTTCACAAAAATCAGTCAACCTGTGTTGTGCTGGCTTATTTTCCACAGACTAGTTACAAAGTATTATGGCAGAAACCTAAAAACAGGTTACCTGCCTGTTCCCAAGTCAGATGTGTCTTCTAGAAAGACGAAAAGGATCAAAAATATAAACAAATACCGTCATTAGCTTCCATGCTAAAATAACAAAACACTCAAGAATTATGTTACAGGATATATGGATATCTTGAATTCATGCAAATTAATAATGCCACCCACTGTGTCAGTTAGGCAGAGCCAAGTTTACAATGGCCAAGCTGAACAACCTGTACCTTCCAAAGTACCAAAACATCAGCATCCACTTGATCTATTAATAAAGCAATTAGGTTTATGCTTTTAACAAAACAAACCAGCACTTTAGCAGCAATAGAAATCAAAGCAAATAATTCGTCACAAGATAAATATCACAGCACAAAAGAAAGCAGCAAATGATGCAACCTATTTCATGAAATGTTATATTGTTGACCAGGTATTAAGCTTCCTTCTCCAAGAAAAGGAAAACCTTTCGTGCCTGGCAAAATGATGTAACCTGCAAGGCCAAAAGAGCGGCTCACTCCAGAGCCAAGGCAGACGTCCAGAGCCGGGTGAGGGAACTTAAGAACTCTTCGTGGACAGATAAAGCTCTGGAAATCCAGAGACTGGCAGACTCGGGTGACACCAGGGGCTTCTTCCGTGCTACTAAGGCCCACGTTACCGCTTAAACCCCCTGCGCTCAAAAGACGGACAAGAACTGCTGAAAGACAATGAGTCCATTAACGCCTAATGGAAAGAGCACTTCCAGGAAGTCCTCAACCGTGACAGCACAACTGAAGCAGACATTACCCACCGCATCCCCCAGAGTCCCATCAGAGAAGACATGGAAGAACTTCCCACTATGAGAGAGGTTCAAGATGCCATCAAGAGTCAATTGAAGGAAGGTCGGCGGGCCAAAGAAACGCTTCAAGGACAACTTCAAGAACAGTCTGAAGAAATCCCACATCATATCGAGGAACTGGGAGCTCATTGCATTGGACAGGCGCTCCTGGAGGAAATCCATGCAGGAAGGAGCCGCGCATCACGAAATGGAACTACGCCGTGTCGCAGAGACAAAGTGACAGCACCGTAAGGGGAGAGAGAAGGGGGCTCGATGACCACCAACCACCGCCAGTCTCCACTGCCCACGTTGCATCCAAGGTGTGTGGATCGCGGATCGGCCTCTACAGACATCTGCAGGCCACAAGTAGACGACCCTATGGAGAGGAGAGGACAGTCATACTCGTTTCGAGTGACCGCCGATGATGATGATTAAACTGCTCCCCTTTCTTCTCCATCTACTTAACAATGTAAAGAACTTATCCAATGTTTGTTAAGAAGGTTGTTCACCAGTTTTTTCTATTTCATTTTTAATGTTGCAAAGTGACGGATTTTGACTGTTTACCCTTAGAAAGGTTTAATGATAATTTGAAGTTAGCTGTTCAAACTACTGATACATGTTAAAGGGACGTTTCATTCATAGCTCCAGAAAACATCCAGAATGACAGTCACTCCTGCTTTGCATAAACACTTGAACTTAGGAACTGAGCCTATATAATGTAAATATGAAGGCCAACATAACTTAATATGATTGGATGCTGGATGGCTCTTATAATAAAAGCTGCAACATTTGTCATTGGATGGCTACTTAGAGATGCAGTGTGGGAACAGGTCCTTTCGCCAACCATCGATCACCCGTACACTAGCTCTATGCCCTACACACTGGGGCAGTTTACAGAAACCAATTAACCTACAAACATACAGGTCTTTAGAATGTGGGAGGAAACAGAAAGACCCGGAGGATAACCCACCAGGACCACAGGGAGAATGTGCAGACTTGGTCCAGACAGCACCCGTAATCAGGATCTTGTACAGACAGCACCCGTAATCAGGATCAAACCAGAGTCCCCGGCGCTGCGCCACTGTGCCTGCCTGTGTGTGTACAGAGGTGGCCCTCACCAAAACCAAAATCACAAAATGCTTTTGTCATACTCATGTTCACTGGCCAATATACTGACAAAAAACAAAAACAGAAAATAATTTAAAACTCAGCAGTTCCGACAGCATCTGCTCAGAAGGAGATGTCTGCTAACAATTAGCAGGTGGTGCAGCTGCTGCCTTACAGTGCTTGCAGCATCGGAGACCCGGGTTCGATCCCGACTTCGAAGGCTGAGTTTGTACGTTCTCCCCGTGACCTGCGTGGGTTTTCTCCAAGATCTTTTGTTTCCTCCCACACTCCAAAACATTCAGGTTGTAGGTTAATTGGTTTGGTGTATGTGTAAATTGTCCTAGTGTGTGTAGGATAGTGTTAATGTGTGGGGATCACTGGTCGGTGCGGACCCGGTGGGCCGAGCGGCCTGTTTCCGCACTGTATCTCTTTCCACAGATGCTGCCTGACTGCTGAGCATTTCCAGTATTTTCTCGTTTAATTTCAGATTTTCAGCATTGACAGTCTTTTTCTGTTTCCCACCCAAAAATAACATACTTCTTTATTAATGAGTAGTATTGTTCATCACATTGGATCGGAATGTGGCAGATAATCTTTCTGATCAAAGGGTCTTGGAAAAATGTTAAAGGCATAAACACCAAATCATATACATGCATTAATAAAGAGGGTGGTGTGCCAGAGATAGTGAGAACCACTGTGAAATACAATTACTTCTCTAGCCTGGGGTAAATTCTGCTCCGATTTTTGACAGCAGGCAAAGGAATTTCAAACACACATTTATTTGTACAGGTTGAACACCGGTTATCCGGCACTCTCAGATCCAGAGCCTCTGCTTTTCTGGACCACAATAATGAAACGACAATATACCCCGACACCCATCCCGTGTGTCTAAAGCACCTTGGAATGTCAGAAACTTAAACAAAACAAATATAAAATGAAAACTCAATGTGAACAGAATGACCTTGCGACCCATCCCTGGCTCCCACCTTCTCTCCGGCTGTTTAAAGCCCTGTTTTCCAATCCCACTCCCGACTCGCAAATTTCACCAGTGAGTCCTTCTTCGCCCATCGCACAGCACTGTCTTCAGGTCGCCGCCCCCTCCCTCGACCCCAATTTACCTATTAATGGACAGTTTAAGTGATCAATTTCTACATTGTGAGCATCTAATTAACTTATAGAAACATAGAAAAATAGGTGCAGGAGTAGGCTCCTCGAGCCAGCACCGCTATTCAATATGATCATTGCTGATCATCCAAAATCAGTACTCTTTTCCTGCTTTTCCCTCATATCCCTTGATTTCATTAGCCCCAAGAGCTAAATCTAATTCTCTCTTGAAAACATCCAATGAATTGGCCTCCACTGCCTTCTGTGGAAGAGAATTCCACTAGATATCACATAATCATAACTGAGTTAGATCCATCAAGTCTGCTCCATCATTCAATCATGGCTGATCTATCTATCCCGCCTAACCCCATTCTCCTGCCTTCTCCCCATAACCTATGACACCTGCACTATTCAAAAATCTATCTCTGCCTTAAAAATAGCAAATAATTCCACAGATTCACCACCCTCTAACTAAAGACATTTCTCCTCATCTCTTTCCTAAAAGAACATCCTTTAATTCTGAGGCTATGACCTCTAGTCCTAAATTCTCACACGAGTGGAAACATCCTCTCCACATCCTCCCCATAGGTTAACCTACTCATTCCTGGGGTCAATCTCGTAAACCTCATCTGGATCCTCTCCAGAGCCAGCACATCCTTCCTCAGATATGGGGCCCAAAATTGCTCACAATATTCCAAATGTGGCCTTGCTAATGGCTTATAGAGCTCAGAATTACATCACTGTGTTTGTATAAAGGCCTCTTGAAATAAATGCTAGCATTGCGTTTTCACTCATTTTAGATCTATTTAGATTTAAATGTGTCAAGTGTTAACTGTCAAAACATTGAATTCTGCCACAATAACCAAGTTTTTCCTGTGTTTTACAGTGATAACATAAACTATCAAGCACAAATCAATTTCACTTCTGACTGGTGTGTGAATGGACAGTGTGTAACTGTCCTAGTAATACATTGCTCCCCCCCACACTGGACCCCCATCAGTTTGCCTACCGGACCAACAGGTCTACAGAGGATGCCATATCGGCGGCCCTACACTCTGCCCTGACCCACCTGGACAGCAATAACACCTACATCAGGCTGCTGTTCATTGACTTCAGCTTCGCCTTTAACACTGTCATACCCGCTAGCTTGATCACCAAACTCAGCGGTCTTGGCATCTCCACTTCCCTCTGCAATTGGACACTGGATTTCCTCACTAACAGACCACAGTCTGTTAGGGTCAACAACCTCACCTCCTCCACTATAACACTGAACACCGGCGTGCCACAGGGTTGTGCTCAGCCCTCTCCTCTACTCCCTCTTCACCCATGACTGCATCCCTAAGTATGGCTCCAACGCCATCATAAAATTTGCCGACGACACCACGGTGGTAGGACTGATCAGCGATAACGACGAGTCAGCCTACAGGGAGGAGGTCCAGCACCTGACAACCTGGTGTGCCAACAATAACCTCGTCCTCAACTCCCAGAAGACGAAGGAAATCATTGTCGACTTTAGAAAGAACAGAGGGGGGCAGACACACCCCCATCCATATAAACGGGACTGAGGTGGAGCGGGTCTCCAACTACAAATTCCTCGGGGTACACATCTCGGAGGATCTGTCCTGGTCCCTCAACACCTCCAAGCTGATCAAAAAGGCGCAGCAGCGCCTTTACTTCCTGAGGAGGCTCTAAAAAGCCCACCTGTCCCCCCTGATCCTGACCAACTTCTACCGCTGTACCATTGAAAGCATCCTGACCACCTGCTTTAACGGTATGGTACAGCAGTTGCACCGTAGCAGACAGGAAGGCACTACAACGGGTGGTGAAAACCGCCCAGCCACATCATCGGTGCCCCGCTCCCTGCCATGGATGCCCTTCACCGAAAACGGTGTCTGAGACGGGCCTGGAAGATCATCAAAGACCCCTCCCACCCTAACCATGGACTGTTTGCCCTCCTACCATCGGGGAGGCGGTACAGGAGCCTCAGGTCCCGCACCAGCAGGATGAGGAAGCTTCTATAACAACACCATCACACTGCTGAACTCGGAGTCCCGCCGATAGATTTCTCCAGTCTCTCCGTCCACATTGTCTGCATTCTGTATCTATTTATATATTGCTATTACTACGAACTGACGCTAAACTGCATTTTGTTGTACCCATACTTGTATCTGTGCAATGACATTAAAGTTGAATTGAATTGAATTGCTCTCACCCAGTAATATCAGTTACTTACTTGACTGATGTAGCTTTGCCTTGGAGTGTTGTTTCTTGTTATATCCACTGATGCACTGAAGGCACAGTCCATCATTCTGTTCACAGCCTGGCGATCTAAAGAGCCAAGATAAGTCATGTTGTCATAACCTCTGTCAAACATTCAATCTGAAAGTGTCAGAGGTTTTCTGAAACAGAAAATAACAAAGGGTTTCCGTTGGCTTAAGCTCGGAGTCACAACTGTTTACCTTTTTCATTGGCAAACTTCATCCAGGCCTCTGCTACCCTGACTGCGTTTGAGTTACTGAAGAGCGTCTGAAATGATGAGCAGACTGCGATCACATCAGTCGTTTTTTGTTGTTTCTGATGGGAATGAGAAGAAAAGCTGAAGAGAGATGCATCACGAGTCAGACACTGTGTACTCTGCTGAACAGAAATTACGAAATCGCATCAAAGTTGTGAACAGAAATAAAACATCCGTTAGACACCAGAGCAGCAGAGAAAAATATAAGGTTAGGAAAGGACCACTACAAAGCCAGAAAATAAAGCTAATTGGTATTGACAAAGAAATTGTCCTACTGTTATAGTTACTACTAAAGATTGCTTATCTTGTGATAAAGTCTTGGGGGAAAAATTAAATGGATTAGTAAAGAACCGGTGTAAAATGACTTCTTGATTGTCAATGCACACCAGGTGGGCTGAAGGGTTCCATGCTCTCCGATCTCTGACCCTGTATCTACGACCATGGATTTGAAATGGGCAATTCACTGGAAACTCTTAAAAAATAATTAATGCAATTGGGAAAATAGGGCAGAATATAGTTGACAACTTAGCACATTTAAAAGACGATAGAATCCCAGATCCGAACGGAATGTACTCATTTATTATGAATTAAATTACAGGAGAGCTGATAGAAACACTAGTATATACCTATAACGGTGGGAACGATGGTCCAACCAATTTATGAACAGAGGGCCACAATACAATATGAAAAAAGGCCAATTCAACAGTTCCCGGTGACCTAGCAGTGAAGTGCAAACTCGCTTTATCTCTCCAATTTCCCTGCTACCCCTGAACCATACTAAACCTGGTGCAGGATAAATAACATCTTTAACTTATCTGGAGATGACTGGTTGCAATAAATAAGGGAGGTTAAGCTAATTTAGTCAAAAAATAATTTAAAAGTTTTGCTTTTTAATTGTATAAAATTGTTTTGAAATGTTTTAAGTTATTTAAATGTTATAGTTTCATTGATTTTAATGTTTTAAAATAATTTCATTTTTAAAACTTTTGCTTGCATGCTTTTCTGGTTGTTAAGGATGTCCGCATACGTCATGGTTCGTCAGACCAGGTGCTTCCTTCATGAAGGATCTTGCCAATTTTAATGGGATGAATTTTGCAACTAAGTTCACAGTGATGTAACCTTAGAAAATGTGCTTCCGATATCAATAATATTTAGTAAGCCTTTCATATTTTTAACTGTTTCAGTTATTTTAACTGCTTCATTTGCTGCCTGCCTAAATTCTGCTTATTTCACTTTATTAGACAGGCCTAAACAGTTATTAAATATAAATCACCAGACTACAAATACTTTGTTTACATACCTCTCTGGTTCTGTTACTATTTATTGCTGCCCGTGGAAGTGGATTAGATTTACACCATCCTGGTGACTGTCTGAGAACTTCTTCCCATTTATCTGCCAAAAGAAGAATAACTGCGTAAAACCCCTTTCCCTGTCAATGCACAGATCATTAGGTACTGATATTTCTTCAGAGTGCAGGCAGAAATCTAGAACGAAATAAGTATGTCGGAGATGTTGTGAACAGTCCCCATGCCTGAATGACTTGATTCAAGGTACATGTAATACTGAGCCTCATTATTATTGAGCAGATGATCTGTAGACACCCAATGGATTTCCCAGGATGTTTCCCATTAAGAAGGTGTTAAAGTTTTAGCCAATTATGTCATCTGCGACCATTCTCTGCTACGTTGTGTAGTCGAGCAGGTGCAACCAACATTAGTTTAGTTTAGTTTAGAGATACAGCGTGGAAACAGGCCCTTCGGCCCACCAAGTCCACACCGACCAGCGATCCCTGCACATTAACACTATCCTATACACACTAGGGACAATTTAGAATCTCTACCGAAGCCAATGTACGTCTTTGTGGTGTGGGTGGAATCCGGAGCAGCCGGGGAAAATCCACGCGGTCACGGGGAGAACATACAATCTCCGTACAGACAGCACCCCGGATCAGGATCGAACCTGCGTCTCTAGTGCTGTAAGGCAGCAACTCTATCAATGCGCCACCGTGCTGCCCTGGAACATGGCTAACAAAGAAAGGGAGTCAAAGAGGAAGGAGGTAATTGCTTACCTCCCATCTGAGGAGGAATAGTAGCCAGGAGGAGGAAATTAGCAAGATGTGATTAGAGTGGAGAGTGGAGAGCAGGGGTGAATGGGAGGATGTAAGGAGAGAAGAAAACATGACTTCTGGCAATTGGGATCCAGGAAAGCCTACAATCTGGAATTTAGTGTCTGAGATAGGAGATACTGAAGTTATAATTGGAACAGACCATGGCCAAGAGGATTGTGCAACTTGTGGGTCTTAGGCATTCAGCATTCATATGGGTATTTTATGGATGCACTCTGCCAGTTTATAGCTGAATGTAAAACTACGAGTGGAATTAATATTCCTGAACTCAGGCAGTATGCAATATCAAACAGGCCATTTCAAACAATATTAGAATTGCTAAAGATTTAAAGGAACCCATTTTATTCTGCCTTCTGTATTTAGTTTCAATGAAGTCAATAGTTTTCAAAAATGGGGTACAGAAGGCAACAGATAATCCATTGCCATCTAAACACAAGTGACTAAAGACAAACTTGTAACTACAATTTGCTTTCTTCCTGGTGGCAGCTGCCGTACCTGTAATAATCAATGTGCACTCCTCACTTGCCATGTTAGAGGTTTAGGCACTCACTTTGCAGCCAAAAATGGGCACTGGGTCATTTAATTTTAGATGTACCACACAATATAATGACTTGTATCATATTCAGTTAAGGTTACAGAATCGATACTTATTTTGGATATCACTGGACTTCTGCCTATGGATTCATTCACCAAATCCTCTGCCGAAACATGCCACATATTAACGAGCTCTCTATGTACCTCGTAATGGCAAGATGGATGTACTTTTAGCCATGTTGTTGTGTCTTGGAAGTTTATGAAGCCGAGTCACTAAAAATAACCTGAAAAAGATGACAAATTACAGTTTGTTCATTTTTCATTTTAAGACTTAATACTCTTAATACTTGTACCCACAATAGTAATATAAATGCTTATAAGCATATCAATTACAAGCAGGAATAGGTCACCTGGCCACATGAGCTTACACCAAATTTTAATAATATCTTGAAAGATTGGATAGTATGCAAAATAAAGCTTTTCACTGAACCTCGGTACATGTGACAACTATGAACCTAAACCTAATCTGCTTTGTATTCTTTCTTTTTCCAATTCAGATAAAGGTTCTTAACTTGAAATATTAACTCTGTATTCTTTTTCATGCACATTGTTTTCAGATTTCCGGCATCTGCAGTTCTATTCTATTATGGGGAACAAGGAAATGGCAGATGAGTTAAACAGGTACTTTGGATCCGTCTTCACTAAAGAGGATACAAACAATCTTCCTGATATAGTAGTGGCCAGAGGATCTGGGGTGATGGAGGAACTGAAGGAAATCCACATTAGGCAGGAAATGGTGTTGGGTAGACTGATGGGACTGAAGGCCGATAAATCCCCAGGGCCTGATGGTTTGCATCCCAGGGTACTTAGGGAAGTGGCTCCAGAAATCATGGATGCATTGGTGATAATTTTCCAATGTTCTATAGACTCAGGATCAGTTCCTCTGGATTGGAGGGTAGCTAATGTTATCCTACTATTTAAGAAAGGCGGGAGAGAGAAAACAAGGAATTATAGACCAGTTAGCCCGACATCGGTGGTGGGGAAGATGCTGGAGTCAATTATAAAAGATGAAATAGATGCACATTTGGAAAGCAGTAACAGGATCGGTCCAAGTCAGCATGGATTTACGAAGGGCAAATCATGCTTGATTAATCTTCTGGAATTTTTTGAGGATGTAGCTAGGAAAATGGACAAGGGAGAGCTAGTGGATGTAGTGTACCTGGACTTTCAGAAAGCATTTGATAAGGTCCCACATAGGAGATTAGTGGGCAAAATTAGGGCACATGGTATTGGGGGTAGAGTGCTGACATGGATAGAAAATTGGTTGGCAGACAGGAAACAAAGAGTAGGGATTAACGGGTCCCTTTCAGAATGGCAGGCAGTGACAAGTGGGGTACCGCAAGGCTCGGTGCTGGGACCGCAACTATTTACAATATATATTAATGATTTAGATGAAGGGATTACAAGTAACATTAGCAAATTTGCAGATGACACAAAGCTGGGTGACAGTGTGAATTGTGAGGATGCTATGAGAATGCAGGGTACTTGGACAGGTTGGGTGTGTGGGCAGATGCATGGCAGATACAGTTTAATGTGAATAAATGTGAGGTTATCCACTTTGGCGGCAAAAACAGGAAGGCAGATTATTATCTAAATTGTGTCAAGTTGGGAAAAAGGGAAATACAACGGGATCTGGGGGGTCCTTGTTCATCAATCAATTAAAGTAAGCATGCAGGTACAGCAGGCAGTGAAGAAAGTGAATGGCTTGTTGGCCTTCATAACAAAAGGAGTTAATATAAGATTATTAAGGCTTTGGAGTCACGTGAGTGACTACGTGAAGAACCCGCCTGGCGCTGGCAAACGGCATTACGTCGACGCTGACGGTAGAAGCAGGAGCTGCACAGACAGCTCCTCGACAGCGGTAGGTTCGGAACCGGCAGGTAAGTGCTGTTGAAAAATATATACTCTGTTAAAATAACAGAGTATATATTTGAAAAAAGATATACTCTGTTAAAATAACAGAGTATATATTTGAAAAAAGATATACTCTGTTAAAATAACGGAGTTTTAAAAAGAACGTCCCAGGGGAATACCCAGCGATCGGGACGAGAGATTAATTACGGGGCCGGTTCCGATACTGGTACCGTTTAAAATACGGTAGAAAGGTTTAAAATGCTCCACAATTTTGGCAGGATATTTTAAAAGTCAGAAAGACTGTATTTTTAAAAAAGTTAATAAAATTTGCGATATGGAGAAAGTACTCCATAATATAAAAAGAGACTAGGGTCACAGTACCCAAACAGTTCCCCAAAAAAAGACCCTGAGGGGCTTGAATGTACTAAAGACCAGGGTCACAGTACCCAAACAGTTCCCCAAAAAAGACCCTGAGGGGCTTGAATATACAAAATATGGCTATGTGCCAAATTGAAAAATAAAAACTCTGACCCTGGATAGGGTGGAGTAAGTCTCTTTGGATATAATTCCAAGTGCATCAGGGCTGCAAAAGACAGACCCTGCATGTGGTGATGTGAATTATGAATGCACACCACAAATAAAATAAAAATAAAAGTGAGGCCAGGTGTGCCTGAGATAGCAAAAGTTTTGCTATATCTAAAGGAAGTGGTGAGGCTATGGAAAAACCTAGCTACCTACATTAATTATATGGTATCTCACCAACTTCAAGAATACGATAAAACTTTATGTTTTATTTAAATATCAATGGTTAATCCATTTATAAATATCCATGTCTCAAATATATGAGATATAAGAAATACAATTTCAAAGTTTCAAAATGGTGCAAATATGTAATACTTGCAATATAAAATAAATTGCCATTAGTTGTGGAGCTTAATAGGAAGAAATATATATAATTTACCGAATCTGCATCATAGGGTTGCAGATTAATAACAAATCAGGATATATTAAACTCCTGATTATTATAGAATACCTGCCTTATGATAAATCAAAGATATTAATTACAAAAGAACAGACCACTGATCTTTAAACTTTGGGAAGGAAAACTATGATCCAATAAAAATTTTGATTATGGATCAAAACAAAGACAAAGATCTTTTTATCTTACGGTGAAAAAACTATGATCCAATGAAAAATTTGATGATGGATCAAAATAAAGGCAGAAGTGGTATTATCCAAACATAGCCTTATCTTAACCTATATAATTGGGGAAAAGAAGGCTTGATGTACGTTGAAGAGGTGCAAACATCTGGTTACAAAATAAGTCATGAAATCTCCAATTATGGGGGATTACAGGTGTATTATGATGGTTAAAACTTAATATAACTAAGGAGGATTGGTTCACCTGTATAAGGGGAAAACTGATTTCAGGTTTGCACTCAAAAGTAAATTTTAAAAAGAAGGGGAACGTACATGTATATTATAAAATTACCTTAGTGTAAAGATTCATGGTATAAACCATACAATAATATCATTATTTACACTTTCACAGTGTAAGAAAATAGAAACATCTAGAACATGGAAAACTGTTGTGATTAACAAAGTGTTAATCAATATTACAGGTGCTTGAAATTAATTAAAGTGGGTCAAGCTGTGCAAGTTAAAACTTGTCCAAACAATCAATCAGTTCAAGTTGTTAAACTGAACACTGAAGGAACAATATACTGATAAAAGATCAGCACTTGCACTAATGAGGTACATGGTATGGGTTATCTCGATTACATTTAAATTAGAAGAGATAAAGAGCAGCTGCAAATTAGTGCCTGCCATTACAAACCTGGTGGAAGGTAGGACTTGACCCATTACATAAAGCATATGCTCAGGCATTAATAAAATATTTTTAAATTACTATTCTGAATTCAGAAGTAATTTAAGCACCATAAGAGTGGGAAAATTGTTCCATGATACAAATATGTATTATTGTTGTTGACATACTTTGTTCCTCCATTAGGTTAGGGGAAAATATAAATAAAGTTCCAAAAGAAGGAATACAGAAGCTTATAGAATATGTATGCCTTGTGAAGAGGCTTATGCAAAATATCAAATGATACGTTATCATTATTAGTAATGTAAAAAATATTCATAAGCTGCTTCAACTATAAAATACAACTGAAGCAAGTGTTACAGATGATGTACAGCTTCTGTGAATGTTTGGGTAAAGATAAGAATATTATCTATTCTTATAACAATAATTGTACCAGGCAAACATAAATGGTTTGTCCTAAGAATTTTCCAAACATTCGTATTAATTGTTGAAGTATAAGGAGTTATGGATAAAAAGATCGATTGTTTTATTATGGAACTGTCCATGTCGTATCAAGATGAACAATACCACGGCTGTGGCATATGTTAACTATGGTCAAATTTGGGAGGAAAATATATTGTCATTATTTTGCATACTTACGATTAATCTGGTTGTATACAGATTAAATCACTGATTTTAAATATTTCTTGTGGGTCACAAGATAAGTCAAACAACAATTATGGGATTATCTAAGTAAACAGATGTGGTATGTTTTAAAGTTAGTCCACCTGTTTATCTCTAAGGAAGAGACAATGGTATCGGAAGAGAACAAATTTGGGAAGAAAAACATATTGTCATTAATATGGATTACTTACGATTAATCTGATTGCATACAGATTAAATCACTGATCTTTCGAATATTCTTGTGGGTAATCTAAGAACAGTGAAGGTGGATGATTTTCTCCAAATTACATGAGGAAAAGATTCTTTGTGTTCCTCATTTTTGTTTAATAGGGCAGTGTCTGATGAATATGTAGCAGGACACTGCCAGAGGCATTTTGGTGGCCCAATATGGGTCCTTTATGGTTCATTTATATTGTATGATTTTGAACTGCTAGTGATGATTCATAATGGCAGTAATTTATTGAAGTCAAAAAAGGGGTCTCGACCTAGGTCGTTGCCTGTCTCCCTTTGTTTCTTTGGATGCTGCTGCACCCACTGGGATCTCCAGGTTGAGAAACCCTGCAGTAATTTATTGTTGTACAAAAACCTTCATAAGTGAAAAATATGAATTTGACTATCTACAGGTTGACTAGACCATCTCAACAGCTGATGGTCAAAGAAGTCTATGAATGTAAACCAATATTACGATATATCAATAAAATAATTATGTATAAAGAAGTGTTATACCTGCAATTTGCAGAAATATGTATAAATAACTATATTTTGTTATAAGAAATTGGAGGTCTGTATATACAGTAAAGTTATTTTTTCATTTAGATATATGTGAATTCCTTGTGGATTGCATTTTCTAAGTATCTAATTGATAGAGCCAATAATAGGGCTCAGAGTGTTACCGTCTTATAAACGGACAATATATTAACCAAGAAGTTATCAGATGCATTCATAATATCCCAATATGGAAAGGGATATATATGTAAAAGTTAATAAAATATATATGTGTGTAAATATACACATGTGTGTAAAAATATATATGTGTGTAAATATATATATGTGTAAAAAGTTAATAAAATATATATATCTGTCCAAAATTTTAAAAAATATAAAGGCAGGAGATAAAAAATCTTGAAATGCCTTAAGAAATGGACTTTAACTCTATCTATGATTCAAAAAACTTAAACATTGAAAATAATAATTCTGATAACTTTAGTATCAATATAAGAGTGCAAACATTGCAAATGTTACGTTATAATGGCATGTGGATACAAATTGCATTATCATATATGTTTATGAATCTACCAAACAAAGCACACCAAGAAGACCTGAAAACAAAACCAAGGTAAACCTATAAGCACATCCTGCTGGCTTTAAGTTGTGTGTGTGTGTGTGTGTGTGTGTGTGTGTGTGTGTGTGTAAACATTGATGAAAATGTTGCAGTAGGTAAGAGTCTGTGGCAATGAGACTGCTTATTACACACAAAAACCACATTGGGTTCAGTAAAACTGATGGTTATAGAGGAATGTATTTCTAGATGGTTAATAATTGGATACATTCAGTAGGAACTAGACACTGAAAGGTGGAAAATCACTCTGTTAATGAGGAAAATACATTCACAGGAATGGCACAGGATGAGCCACTCGAGCAAAGATGCAAGGCCGCAGGAGGCTGTAGATTACTGTTAAAATAAAGGAACCAGTCATGGTGTCAGATTTAGACACGCAATGTTCGGTTCGCTATAATTGTTGCTTTGTCATGCCATTAAAAATATATATCAATTGGTATTTGTGATAAATTTGCTTTTCAATAGAAAGGGCATTATTTTCATTTTTTATAATGTGAAAATTATTTATCACATAACTTGAGGCAATGTTTGGGGAAAATGTGTTATTCGCTCGTTATTGTGTTAATGAGCCGTACTGTCGTATGGAATAAATTCTACGACACGAAAAACACAGAAAGCTTTAAACTCTTCACGTAGTCACTCACGTGACTCCGAAGTAAAATAGTAAGATTAAACGAGAACCAGTTCGAAGTTTGATCGTTATTTTATGAGGAGTTACGATGAGGGATTACGTGCCCTCCACTCCCCACCCTCATAAAATAAATGATCATCTGGTAGTTCTAAGTCTATTATGAGCCTTACTATGTTACTTCGGCTATTTTTGTGTTCTGTGTTTTTCATGCCGCTGCTTTGAAGTATGCCGTTTGCCAGCGCCAGGCGGGTTCTTCACGTAATCCCTCATCGTAACTCCTCATAAAATAACGATCAAACTTCGAACTGGTAAGTTCTCGTTTAATCTTACTATTATTAAGGGTTTGGACACTCTAGAGGCAAGAAACATGTTCCCGATGTTGGGGGAGTCCAGAACCAGGGGCCACAGTTTAAGGATAAGGGGTAAACCATTTAGAACAGAGATGAGGAAACAGTTTTTCACACAGAGAGTTGTGAGTCTGTGGAATTCTCTGCCTCAGAGCACGGTGGAGGCCGGATCTCTGGATACTTTCAAAAGAGAGTTAGATAGGGCTCTTGAAGATAGCGGAGTCAGGGGATATGGGGAGGAGGCAGGAACGGGGTACTGATTGTGGATGATCAGCCATGATCACATTGAATGGCGGTGCTGGCTCCTGCACCTATTGTCCATTGATCATTTGGCCTGGCCCTCGAAAATTCAGGAGGTCATCAGCAGATTATTGGAATACGAATAGCATCACATTCAAACCTTCCTTTGGTTGTGCCTTTCAGGAAACTTTGCTGGAGAGAAATTGGGAGTGAATCAATAATTTCCATTGCTGGGGTAAATTTTATTACTTCCACCATCACACACATGGAAGTGAATTAGGGGCGAATTGTCTTGTTACTTCAAAGAGATTTAATTATATACATTAAGACAGTAGCGTTAATTGTGAAATATGCTTTAATTAAATAGTGTAAATTTGAAATACTTTTAATTTTACATCTCAATGCTTTTTTAATTTCAAAGTCATGGCATGACAAATTGTTCAAATATTCATTAATGACTATGAAGATATCTCCAATATTACCATGGATGAAAATTCCATGTGTACAGTGTAGTGGAATCTATTTCATATTTAAATTTATAGGATGACCCAAAATGTGTTTATCAGTCACAATTAATTGCTCCGTTTTTGGATAATTTAAGACACCTGTTTAATTTGATTCATTTGCAAAGTTATCAGGATCTGCAATAGATAATTAACCTTTACAATCTCTATCATTGCCTTGTCTAAAGAAAATGAGATTTCTGCTTATGGTGTGTCACTATCAGAATACCTTTAACTAGTTAAAAAAATTAAACTAAATATATACTTTAAATGTTATATATTTAGTAAAAATATATAGTATTAAATGTTAATTATTAGTTAATTATTAGTAAATATTCCTTACTCTGATGGATGGGGTTTATTCAGTCTGGTTGGGGAGTGTGGTCGGACCAGGTTCTGAGTTGGTTCATCCAGTTGCTTTTTTTTATATTCGGCTGAATAAGTAGTCACACTTTTCAGTCCATTTTCATGTTCTTCTCTCCAGACAGCACTTGCTTTGTGCTTAATTTTCTCAAATTCTTCAGCATCTAAACAACTGAATGGCATTTGAAAGTGCTTGGCTTCCACCTGAGCAAAGGATTTCTTCAGATACCTTGGAGGGTAAGCAGAGCGAGATTGCAGATAGTTATTTGTCATCCTAAATATTCACTTGAGGAACAGAAACTTTGTTTTGCTGGAGTGTAACTTTGTTTTTAGAGAGGTTGAAGCAGTTCTCCCCCTTCTGGTGAAGTAATTGGCTTTGTTGATCATTTGCTAAGCAACAGGGCCTGTGGTGCACCTCCCACAACCTGGATGAATCATGTTCTGCAACAGTCATTGACAACCAAGAACAAGAGAATGTCTTGACTGACCATGAAAAGAAACTGCGGAAATCTCCTTCCTAAGATTTGCTCCTAAGGAAACAATATAAGCCATCACATATTTATAAGGCTCTGGCTAGGAACATATCTGTGGAACTGGACACAGATTGGCAACTTTATCATACTTTATTAGCCAAGTATGTTTTGCAACATACGAGGAATTTGATTAATCAATATAATAAAAAGTGTTTACTAAAACAAAACTCATGCCAGAAAGATAAGCAGTGCTATTGTTGCCAATCTGTGTGATGGCAATCAAATTTATTAAGGGTCATGGAATTGAAGCATGCAAGAACATCAGCAGTGGTCTATTTAAATGGTGGACCAGGGTCAAGTAGTTCAGTAGGCAACTCTTGTTCCTATATCCCTTAACGGTTTACAATTCCACTTATAGCTTTCTCCTAAATGATGCTTGTTTATTATAGATGTTGGAAATAGAGGGGTTCTGAAGAAATGAGATTCCTCCTACTAGGCAAAGTAGACCAATTCTTAAAGATTTGCTCTCCTTTTATCGACTTCTTACAAGCATATGGTGCAACATAACCTTAGAAATTAAATGGTTCAGAACCGGGTGACAGATGGGTAATGATATTGAATAGGTATATCTCTCCTAATTTCTTTTCCTTTTTTTTCTCTTTCTTTTCAATCTCTTTAGCTTCTTATTTCTGCTTTCTCTCTCTCTCGCTATTCGTTTCTACTCTATCTATCTCGCCACTCTCTATTTTCTTCTTTCTATCACTGCTCTTTTATTATTAAATTAAAAATAAGATGGTTGTACAAGAATTGTAACGAATCTGTATGCATCAGGAACTTAGGTACCACATTACTGTGCTTACTTCTAACAAAAATAAATAAATAAAAGGAAATGGAGGGTTTTTTTTTCTGAGCATAACTTACCTCAGAAAAAAGTTTTCCTTAATTTTCTAATACAGACAGGCATTAGATGATAGCAAGATAAAACAAATTTTGATTTTTTTTTATAGTTGTAAGGAGCAGCAAGGTCTAAGCATAATCTTGTCTTCGTTTAAATCCAAAAGTGCATAGATAACAGGTTAACAGAGTGGGACAGGAATAAACCTCCCCTCTCTTTCATTCTGAGGAAGTATTGGTGCCCAACCACTCGTCCACCCGAGATCAGCTCACACAGTACAGAGGACCGATTGAAAATGACATCTTTCCATTTTGCAGTATAGTAAAATGTCATCACTTCCGACTCCCTACCCTCCCAAGCCTCCAACCTCATCGTTCCCCAGCCCCACACAGCCCGAATGTACCTACTCCCCAAAATCCACAAACCTGACTGTCCTGGCAGACCCATTGTTTCTGCTTGTTCTTGTCCCACCAAACTTATTTCCACATGCCTCGACTCCATCCTATCCCCTCCTGGTCAAATCCCTCCCTACCGATATCCAAGACACCTCACATGCTCTTCGTCTCCTCCATGACTTCCGTTTGCCAGGCCCCCACTCCCTCATCTTCACCATGGATGTACAGTCACTCTACACCTCCATCCCCCACCGGGAGGGTCTTATAGCCCTCCGTATCTTCCTTGACTGCAGAACCAACCAATCCCCGTCTATCAATACTGTCCACCGCCTTGGGGAGCTGGTTCTTACCCTCAACAACTTTTCCTTGAACTCCTCCCATTTCCTCCAAATCCAAGGCGTAGCTATGGGCACGCGCATGGGCTCTAGCTATGCCTGCCTCTTTGTAGGGTACATCGAACAATCCTTGTTCAAGACGTACCGTGGCCCGATCCCCGTGGCCTCTACCTCCGCTACATTGACGACTGCATTGATGCTACCTTCTTCACCCATGCAGAATTCAGAATTCATCCATTTCACCAACTTCCATCCGGCACTCAAATTCACCTGCACCATTTCCGACATCTCCCTAACATTTCTAGACCTCACTATCTCCATCGCAGGTAATAGACTACTGACCGACATTACTACAAACCCACTGACCCCCATGGCTATCTGGACTACACTTCTTCCCACCCTGCTTCCGTAAAGGACTCCATCCCCTACTCCCATTCCTCTGTCTACGCTGCATTTGCATCCAGGAAGAGGTGTTCCAAACCAGGGCATCAAAGATGTCCTCATTCATTAGGGAACTGGGGTTCCCCTCTTCAACTATTGGTGAGGCTCTCACCAGGGACTCCTCTATATCCCGTAGCTCCGCTCTCACTCCCCCCCCCCCCCCCCCCCACTCATAACAAGGACGCAGTCCCCCTTCCAACCATCACATACAGCAGATAATCCTCTGACATTTTCGCCACCTCCAATGAGATCCCACCACTAGCCACATCTTCCCATCTCCTCCCCTTTCAACTTTCCACAGAGACCGCTCCCTCTGTAACTCCTTGGTAAATTTGTCCCTTCCCACCCAAACCACCTCCTCCCCTGGAACTTTCCCTTGCAACCGGTGGAAATGCTACAATTGTCGCTTAACCTCCCCCCTCGACTCCATCCAAGGACCCAAGCAGTCTTTCCAGGTGAGGCAGAGGTTCACCTGCACCTCCTCCAACCTCAGCTATTGCATCCGCTGTACTAGGTGTCAACTGCTCTACATCGGTGAGACCAAGTGCAGGTTTTGCGATCGCTTCGCCCAACACCTCCACTCAGTTCGCACTATAGACGAACTATAGCTCACCTATTAGTAAGCTAATAGGTGCAGGAGTAGGCATTTGGCCCTTCGAGCCAGCACCGCCATTCAATGTGATCATGGCTGATCATCTCAATCAGTACCCCGTTCCTACCTTCTCCCCATATACCCTGACTCCGCTATTTTTTTAGAGCCCTATCTATCTCTCTCTTGAAAGCATCCAGAGAACCTGCCTCCACCGCCCTCTGAGGCAGAGAATTCCACTAACCAACCTGATCTCCGTGGCTCAGCATTTCAACTCCCTCTCCAATTCCGAATCCGACCTTTCTGTCCTGGGCCTCCTCCATGGCCAGAGTGAGTCCCACCGCAAATTGGAGGAGCAGCACCTCATATTTCGCTTGGGTAGTCAACATCCCAGCGGTATGAACATTGACCTCCAATTTCAGGTAGTCCTTGCTTTCTCCCTCCTTCCCCTCCCCAGCTCTCCCACAGTCCAGTCTCCGCCTCTTCAGTGATCTCATTAGCCACTTTTTTGCCAAAACCCTAGAATGAACACCATTATGACTTGTCAGCATATAGCTCCAGTCAGTACCACTACCTTGGGAATTGTAATTGTCTCAGTTCCTTCCTCCCTTTCAATTCCTGATGCACAGCTATGATTCAGATGTTACTTTTATTCTTTGTATGAATGCTGAAGCAAACTAGGGTTTTCGGCCCGAAACTTTGCCTATTTCCTTCCCTCTATGGAGGCTCCTGCACCCGCTGAGTTTCTCCAGCACTTTTGTCTATATATCATATGCCATCTGTTTGTTTTCCAGTAATTCGCCTGCAACACATTTTATACGACTAAATGCCATATCACTTTTTAAAATATCTAGCT
The DNA here is from genome assembly GCA_035221665.1 of Okamejei kenojei. Taxonomy (NCBI): domain Eukaryota; kingdom Metazoa; phylum Chordata; class Chondrichthyes; order Rajiformes; family Rajidae; genus Okamejei; species Okamejei kenojei. Next base: position 22,406,343 of record CM069131.1, read on the forward strand.
CTTTCAAAGTTCATATTTCTTGATAATTTTATCTAATGTTCTAATCTATTAATGTTTTAGTCATTTGTTGCCTTTTTGTATATTCTGATCTGACAGACATTGAATTTAATGAAAAAGCATGCAATTGTGCAACACCATCTAATTTTTTTAACAGCCGGTGGATGCTCCCCTTAGTACTTTTCTGTGCATTCCAAATGACTCAAAATCCCTTCAAATATCTAGTCGTCAGGTTTATTCGTCACATACACATACGAGATGTGCAGTGAAATGAAAAGTGGCAATGCTTGCAGATTGTGCAAAAAAAACCTACAAAACAGAATGGAACAGAATCACATATTTGTGGGAGGGAAAAAAAAGGAAAAAAACAGCAATTTAAAAAAGACACCACGCAACAGTAAATTGGTACAGTAACGTTAGTCCCTGGTGAGATAGTAGTTTACAGTCCTAATGGCTTCTGGGAAGAAACTCCTTCTCATCTTCTCCATTTTCACAGCATGGCAATGGAGGCGTTTGCCTGACCATAGCAGCTGGAACAGTCCGCTGCTGGGGTGGAAGGGATCCCCCATGATCTTGTTGGCTCTGGAGTTGCACCTCCTGATGTATAGTTCCTGCAGGGGGATGAGCGTAGTTCCCACAGTGCGTTCGGCCGAACGCACTACTCTCTGCAGAGCCTTCTTGTCCTGGGCAGAGCAGTTCCCAAACCAAATCGTGATGTTTCCAGACAAGATGCTTTCCATCGCCACTGAGTAGAAGCACTGGAGGATCCTCAGAGACACTCTGAATTACCTCAATTGCCTGAGGTGGTAAAGGCCTTACTCACCAGTGCTGCAGTATGTGATGTCCACGTCATCTGCCATTGCGTCTTGACCCGATTGATCCCTTAATCTAAATTTTGCCATTTCACTTCAGCCAGTTTTGCATTGATAGTTGACCTAGTCTAAATTTAAAACGTTGCCCATTTCCTTCGCTCCATAGATGTTGCTGCACCCGCTGAGTTTCTCCAGCACTTTTGTCTACCCTAAATTTAAAATACAGGTCTTGGACTTTTTCTTCTCTTCTTAAACAAAATATAAAATCCAATCAATCACCATAACCTAGTGATACCAATGTGCTGAGATTATGAATGAATCCCATCTACTTCACAGTCCTAGGTCCAGAAGGAAATTATTGGATTGGGAAACCAACCAGACTTTTTGTTTAGTTAAATCATGTTACAAAATTGCATTTTACAGAAGGATACTGCAGATTTTTAAACAATGATCCTTCATTTACCCACAATGAATGTTCAGTCTTTTTTCTAAGGATTATTCAGTTTTTTAAATATACAAGGCATAATCCTAATGCATAGAAGAGTCATGCATACTTAGTGTAATGGTTGGAAGTGGTCAGCATGGACATAGTGGGCCACACGGTTTGTTTCTGTGCTGTGTGACTCTGTGACAAATGTCTCATTCGATATCTCATTCGTTATCTCAATCAGGCATTGTTGTAGAGGTTCTTTAAGACCGTGTCTAAGGCCCAACTATCTTTTTTCATCAAAGATCTTCCCAGTCAGAAATCATTGAACTACACGTTTCCAAATAACTGCCCAGTGCAGAGTTCCATTCACAATCCATCATAATAAAACAGTGCTTTACCCAAAGAAATACCAGGGGTCATTTAGTCTTGGGCTGGGTAGATAACAAGTAATACTTGTACCACTTGAGTATATTCAATAAAACAATCTTAACCACCTGCCCTCAATACTCATTAAGACATTTTAAGATCACCGTCAATCCGAAACTTAAAGGACCGAAACATTGTGGTCCAAAAGGTTCAGTACTCTGGTATGAGTGACACACTATTCAAGTCTTCATAACATTTCCACTATCTGCTGAGCGCAGGTCAGGAATGCAATAGAATTATTCTGGATAACAGCAGGTCCAAACACAAAGAAAACCACAGTTTGCAGGATGTCACTGACGAGGAGGGAACAAACGCTGTCGAGGGGGATGTAGGTGATGGTGAGGTTACTCTGCCAGTCAGGGAGAAGGGCAGTGGGATGAAACCTAGAGTTAAATGGTCTAGGGCAAGTGAAAGGAAGGAATGGGAAACAGTTAATGTAGATTTGGTACACAAAAAACTGGAGAAACTCAGCGGGTGCAGCAGCATCTAAGGAGCGAAGGAGATAGGCGACGTTTCGGGTCGAGACCCTTCATGTAGATTTGGTAACTGTGTTAGAGCCTGAATGGGACGGTGGAAAATAAGTTAGATAAGATAGATTATTTATCAATATTTCGCAAAGTTTCAAAGGAAAAGTGAGAGGAATATTTTAATAGGACATACTCGGATACAAAGAAATGGTTTCATACAATTTTTATTTCTATAGCGACTAAACAATATTGAAAAACTCATGAATAAAATACAATCACTTCAGCTCAGCATAGGAAACCAGATCATTTTGCACAAAATCAAAGAAATAATCTGTACAATTACAAAGGATGTTTTTATTTGTGCTTATTGAAAAACAAGAAATTCTTCATAAAGATTCCGTAACATAAAAATTCTACTCAGCCCCTCAGGAATGTTCCTTACCAACTTTCGGCCGATCAGAAATTAGCTGTGTAAATATGTTTGTGTCATAAATATATCTATATTAATCAGTATTAATCAGTATTTACAGCATTTACAGTATTTGTTTTTTTTGAAAATGTCCTCAAAAGGATGTCTGCAGCAAGACCAGGAGTTATATCTCCCCTGACAACCTTCTCCTCTAAGTTGGGAATTTGATTTCTGACAGCTGGGTGGTTACAGAGGTACTCAGTAACACTCTCTTGGATCATGTTCCACATCCACACCTTTTGCTGCCTTTGCCTTTTTAGTTGCAACTCACCAGTTGCAACTAATGTGGTGTGGAATTCTGTCATTTTCTCCCAGAGGTTAGTAAACCCTTCTCCGTATTTTGAAGACACTCGCATCACCTAAGAAAAAGGAAAATGAGGTTTACAAAATAAATAATTCTCTGAACCCAGTAATTACTAATCCTATACAAACTGTAAATTCAAATCCACACCATCATGTAACTGAAGCAGCTCCATGGCATTGTGAGTTGAAAGTTAAACATTTCATAATGACATTCATACCAAATGCACAACAAAACAACTCTAGTCTGTGGCATAAAAATGTTGGAAGCAATCCCTATGTTTATTTCTGATTTCTAGCACCTGAGCCTTTTGTTTTTCTGCTCCTGGTCTATGGCACCAGTTACTACAAAAACAAGTTATCTTTTCTGTAACTATTCTGCTTAGGGATTCCATTTAAGTACGTCTACAATTTTTAGACAAATCATTAGTCTTCTGACGATGTGATCACAGAGGTATTTATAATTGGGCATCATTTATTTTCTCATTGTTGGAATGGAATGAAATACTGTCACTTGCACTTTGCTTGCATACCCAATGCATACAAATAGCAGCCACCTACGGTGCTGACAAAGTTACAAAGTACACCGGCTCCCCTTTTATTCTCCCTCCCCAGTGGTTCTCCCTTTGGCAATGTAGGACACACATATGTCATTTTACAGATGTACTCAGTTAAATGAATACACAATAGGGGATCAAAAAATCAATTGGTTTTGCAACTCTGAAATTCCATGAGCGGAGGGGGAGTGGGGAGTATTCTCTGCTATGTAACCCTTCAGCATTTTCCCTGCCATTAAAGCAGAAGATAAAGACCTATATTCTACAGAATTCCAAAGCATTTGTTTGGCCTATGAGCAGCCAGGTAAGAGGTTTCAGATGTTCATGGGCAGTTCAGATAAGCAAGAAAGGTTTGACTGAAGCATAGGATGATGAATGGGCATGAAGTGATTTGGATATACTTACAGAAGGAAAAAAAGGAGTGAGGCCGAGGATAGTAAGCTATGAGGAAGGTACAGACCCGGGCGCACCCTACTGTCTGCAGCCTCATTCTTTCTAAATTGACTTTTCACAAAACTTGGGCCATATCAAGGAAGTTGAAATTCTTACTAATTATTGAAGACTTATTTATGCCTAGGAAATAAGATGACGATGAAAGAAATAAGAAAAAAGTCAAAATGAGCACCTTAATCTATTAGTCTTTATCTTTATGTAAAATGTGGCATAGAAAGACACTGACAATAGCTATTTGAACTAATCAAAAGTAAAAGTGACATACATGCATTTTAATGTGGGACATTTATAATAAATTGTTTATTTTTTAATACCCATTATTAAAGTGGGATGAACCCAAGATCATTTTACATAGATGTACAATAAGTATTCAAAAAGAATAAACATATATGGATTGCAACCTAAATGGATTCCTGCATTACATATTTTTCAACTTTATTATTGTCACGTACCGAGATGCAATGAAACACATAGGCAAATTACACCAAATACCGAAAACATCAGGTAGCGCAAAAGGGAAAACAGAGTGCTGAATATTATTTTAAATTAAAGGTAAAGAGAAAGTGATTTTTTTTTAAAAGTACAAGGGCCAGAATGAGGTAGATTGGAAGATCAAGAAATCGTCCCAGGCATATGAGTGGTCCAGGCCTTTCACGAGCATGATAACCATGAATCTGCTGTTATGTGCTTTCAAGCTTTCTTATCGTCTGCCTGACGGGTGACGGGAGAAGATAGAATGACTGGGGTGTTAGTCAGACATGAGACAGGAAAAAAAATGAAAAAAGAGGAAGCGAAGCAGCGTGAAGAATATGTTAAAAGCTCTCGAGAGGGCTGTGCTCTCGAAGATTGGAAAATGCAAATGTTTCCAATCTGGAATACAGATTGGAAAATGCAAATGTTTTCACTGCAGTATGAGTTTGGACATGTTTGTATCATTAAATGGCCTATTTGTAATCAGAGTGTGGAATGTGCAAGCACAAGAGCAGGACTCACTTGGAGACAAAAAAAAATGCAGATGATGCAATCTTGAGAATGATGGAGAATTATAAGGGTGCACGCTATCTTGGAGAGATTCCCAGCGGAAAAAAATATTGATGATAATTTGAGTGATGGTTTGGTGTTCATCGGTATCATCACGGTCAACAGGTAGTTGAGGAGTCCGAGAGGTGACACCTGGCCTCAGCAAGTCAGAGGAAGTTTTGCTTATTAGAGGAAACTCTTGCTCTCCTACCACAGACAGAAATGGTTAGAGTTTCTCTGGTCCTCACCTTTCACCAGCCTTCACATCCAATACATAATTCTCCAGCTTTTTCACCACCTTCGCCGTGATCCCACATCTAGTCATATCTTCCCATCACCACCCCTTTCCGCTTTCTCCTGGGACCACTCTCTGTGCAATTCCTGGTTTTGTGCCCACCCAACTCACCCCCTCACCAGGCACTTTGGACGACAGCTTCAGGAGATGCAACACCTGTCCCTACACCACCTCTATTGCCTTCATCTAGCATTCCCAGTAAAATTTCCAGGTCAGAGACAAGCACCTCTTCCAGTCTGCTGCCTGGTGCTCCAAATGTAGCCTCCTTTACATCGGTAACAAAAACATAGACTAAGCAACAGTTTCACCAGACACTAGCCCTCTGTCTGCTGGAGCACCCGGTCGCTAACCATTTTAACTCCCCTTCACATTCCTATACTGACCTTTCTGTCCTTGGTCCCCTTCATTGCCAAAGCGAGGCCACACACAAACTGCAAGAAAAGCACCTCATATTCCATTTGGGTAGCCTCCAAACAAACGCTATTAACCAGCTCTCCCATCTCACCCCTTTCACCTGCACAACGTCATTCCAGTGCACACACATATCTCCCACCAACCTTGTGACTGTTATTTTACACTCTTCTGCATGCTCATCTTCCATCCCCGAATCCAATATTTCCTTTTCTGCTTTTTCCCCCTCCTCTTAATCCCATTCCACCCTTCCAGTTTTCCATTTCATACTTTTTCCCCCTTATCTGACATCCATTTGCCTTCTTTTCTCCTATTGCCTTGTCACTTAATCCACCCATTTGCTAATCATCCCCTCATCTGTATCCACCTATCATTTGCTACTTTGACCCACCCCTCTCTTTTCCTTTCTACCCCCGATTCTATCAATCTGAAGGGTCCTGATTTAATCGACTGTCCATTCCCTCTACACATTCTGCTGACCTGCTAAGCTCGTCTGCACTTCTTTTCGGAGCAGGAATCACTTATTTGGAACATATTCCAAAGTTTTGGCACTATCAATTTCCTGATAATAATGTTTTTACTTGCAGATAATAGTCATCAATAATATTCATCAACTGAAAAAAAGGAAAATAAAATAGTATTTCAAAGTCTGAGACTTGAAGGAAATTCTGCGTAAGTGTTATAAAGGCTAAAATTAACTAATGAATCAAAAACTGAAGCAAATTACTTATGTTACTTTGATGATGGATAATTCTATGTTACTGCCAGTAAAAATGCTGTAAAATTCAGAGCAAGATGTGGGATTCATTTGTTAGCTCTGCACACCCATACTTTATGTATACAACCTTTGGATTCCAACTCTTGGACTGATTACGAAGCAGCTTTAAAGCACTTGTATATTCAGCTTGTATCTTTCGTGCAGGAACAAGGAGTTCTCCATCAGCTTTTGTTACCACAACCAAATCTGCCATCTCTATTATACCACGTTTAATTCCCTAAGGAAAAAAAATATATATATTGATTTACTTTGGAATCTGATTAAAGAAATTCAATGAAATGTGCTATATTTTTTAATTCATTGGCCCCTTCAATAATTTTCTCACTCTCTCACTTAGGAAGGCACTCGTAATGCTGCTGGGGAATGACTTAAGTATGACAAACATTCTCGATTATTGTTCATTTGTAACTGAACATTAAAACGTTGCAGGATGCTGATCCAGAAGAGGCATTGCTGCTAAACCTGATCAGAGTCATTTCAGGAATGATCTAAAAGTTGTGCATGATTCATACTTTGAAGAACATTCTATTCCGATACGTGCATTTTCCAGTTGGCACCATATTGATAATTATCCAATTCTGGAACACTGATGCAAATTGCATAGTTCCTTGTCATTTCAACTGAAAGTAATTTAAGAGTAGCTGAAACTATCCTGTAATTTTGCTGTAGAAACTTAAATCCCTTTCAAAATTCTAATGTTCACTTTCTAATTCGGCATCAAGCAGAAGGCAAAATTATTCATAATCAAACACAAGTAGAGTCTGAGGTCAACATGTGAAATTAAATTTAATGCACATTAAAATTTCAATATTTTCTTAATATTAATCTTAATTTTCAACTGCATCCCAATTTCATTTCTATGGAACAGGTAATAAAGCTTAGTTATTGACTGCTTTACAGTTGCCATGAATAACAATATGCGATGGGTGGGACAGTGGTACAATTGCACAGCTGGTAGAGCTGCCGCCTCAAAGCTCCAATGATTTTTAGATCCAGATCTTGGCATTGACTGGGTGAAGTTTGCATGTTTTTCCTTTGACTATGTGGGATTCCTCTGTAGCTCTGGTTTCCTCTCATGTTCAGGTCAGTGGGTTAATTACCCCAAAAACGGACCCAAAAAGCTGATGTAACTCACTGGGTCAGGAAGCATCTCTGGAGAAAAGGAATAGGTAATGTTTCGTGTCAAGACACAAAACGCCACCTATTCCTTTTCTCCAGAGATGCTCCCTGACCCACTCTAGCCTTTTGTGTCCGTCTTTGGTTTAAACGAACATTTGCTGTGCCTCCCCACAAACGGGTTAATTACCTCAGTGGATGGGCGAGTGGTAGAATCTGGGAGGAGGTAATGTGGGAGAATAAAATTGGATAAATGTAGGAATACCATAAATAACTATTTGATGATGAGCATGGACTTAGTGGACCAAAGCGGTCATTTATGTGCCTTATGAATGTGAGTCTAACTGGTTTAAATACTCCATCCTACCCAAATTAAGTTGCTAAGTGGCAAAGGGTTATGTGTTGGGAAAATGGAAACAATACTTGCTCCTACCTCTCCAGACAAAATATATAGGTAGATCTTGTTGAAAAGTATTCACTTGCAACCAGCTATAATACAAGATTGTTTTCAGCTATTACACTATTGCCAGCAAATTGTCTTTCATATGTGTAAGTTACTTACAGATAACCAATTGAAGAATGAGCAGAAGTAACATTCCAATAATACCATGCACAAATAAGTGCTTACAAGGTAGAATAATAATCAATAAAGGATGGCAGTACAATCACATGCTTAGCACATCTCAATTTTCTCAATTTCAATGCCGTTTCTATATCATTTACGGCTCTATGGTACAATGTTACACGTGGATCCATTATAATGGTTATATACATTTTAAAGCAGAACAATAAATAACGACCAAGTGGAGATTTTTTTATAAATCTGGAAAGCACTGAGAAACGTCTATGAAGGCATGTTCCTCAGCACTCACGATAAATACACACCTAGAATCAGCATTGAGCTAAATTGTTTACTAAAAATAATCAAAGGGGACAAGACAGTTTGGTAGAAAGTCATAGAATCATATAGAATTGGAATAGAAATTTCAGCTAATCAAGTCTATGCTGACTATCAAATACGCAACTGTGCTAAACCACTTATCAGAGCAGTCCGGAGCCTGCAATGTCTTAGTGATTCGGGAGTTCACCTGCATACTTCTTGACTGCTGTGATGATACCTGCCTCTACCACTCCCTCAGGCAGCACGTTCCAGATTCCAATCACCCTCTGGTTGAAAAAATAATCCTCCTCAGATTCAGTCCAAACCACTTTCTCAAAATCACTACCCTCTGATGTTAGATATTTTGCTACAACTACAGGGAAAAATGTCAAACTCTCTACCCTGTACTGGTGCTTCATAAATTTGTGTATCCCTTTCAGCTGCTTTCACTTCAAAGGAGACAGCCTATCCAGTCTCTTTGCATACATATGACACTGTATCCTTAGATACAGTGCCCTCCATAATGTTTGGGGCAAAGACCCATCATTTATTTATTTGCCTCAGTAGTCTACAATTTGAAATTTGTAGTAGAAAAAAAATCACATGTGGTTAAAGTGCACATTGTCAGATTTTAATAAAGGCTATTTTTATACATTTTGGCTTCACCATGTAGAAATTACTGCAGTGTTTATACATAGTCTTCCCCCCCCCCCCCCATTTCAGGGTACCATCATGTTTGGGACACAGCGAAATCATGTAAATGAAAGTAGTCATGTATAGTATTTTGTTGCATATCCTTTGCATGCAATGACTGCTTGAAGTCTGTGATTATGGACATCACCAGTTGCTGAGTGTCTTCTTTGGTGATGCTCTTCCAGGCCTGTATTGCAGCCATCTTTAGCTTATGCTAGTCCCCTTCAACATATGTCTTCAACATATCAAAGTCATGCTCAATTGGGTTCAGATCGGGTAATTGACTTGGCCACTCAAGAATTGACCATTTTTTAATTTTGAAAAACAACTTTGTTGCTTTAGCAGTATGTGTGGGATCATTGTCTTGCTATAGAATGAAAGACATTCAGCCGACCACTGAGTTTTCAGGCATTTGTTTGAACCCGAGCAGATAGGATGTGTCTATACACTTAAGAATTCATTAAACTACTACCATCAGCATTTGTGTCACCAATTAAGATAAGTGAGTCAGTTCCTTCAGCAGCCAAACAGTTGATTTTGGTAAGCCTAAAGTTTGGCTGATGTCTTGAACAGTTTTATTCTTGTTTCTCATTATCATAATGGCTTCTTTGACTTCATTGGCACAACTTTGGTCTTCATATTGATAAGCAGCAATAAAGGTTTTCAAAGGTGATGGAAAGACTGGAGGAAAGACTAGGTGGTGAGAGCTCTTATACCTGCATTAAGGTGGCAATTAAACATACCTGAGCAATTACAAACACCATGAAGCCATGTGTCCAAAACATGATGGTGCCCGGAAATGGGGGGGGGGGGGGGGGGGAGACTATGTATAAGCACAGCTGTAATGTATTTGTGGTGAAACCAAAATGTATTAAACTGGCCTTTATTAAAATCTGACAATGTGCACTTTAACCACATGATTTTTGTTCTATTATGAATCTCAAATTGTGGAGTACAGAGGCAAATAAATAAATGATGGGTCTTTGTCCCAAACATTAAGGAGGGCCCAGTATATTCTGGACCATCTCTTCCACACACTCTCCAGTACAATATGCTGTCCATAATACTCCTGCTATGGACTACATGCACTGTCTGGTTGCCATACTACAACATGTTTCTGTAACTCCTGTGCTCATATACTATGCCTAGGCTAATGCAAGCAAGCCTGCATTGCAATCTTATTCACTGTGTGCCATCTTCAGGGATCTTTGGACTTGTACAGCAAGGATGTGGAGGATTTGAAAAGGGCGCAGTGGCGGTTTACCAGGATGCCTGGATAGCCACAGGAAGAAGTTAGACAGACTTGAATTGTTTTCTCTAGAATGCTGCAGGTTGCAGGGAGATTTGAAATGTTTATAAAATTATGAGGCATATATTGAGTAAACAGCCAGAATCTTTTTTCCCAGGATGGAAAACTCAAATAGTGCAGAGTTGGTCTTGCATCATGTTTGGTTCAGACATTTTGGGCTGAAGAGCATACTGTACTGTTCTATGTATTTCTTATGTTCGTTAGCCCTCCAACAGTACATATTGCATTTTGAGTTACACAGAACGACAAAGGTCCTTTAGTCCAACAAGTCCATGTCAATTTATTAGAATTACATTTCATCTGCCATCCACTTCCCATCTTAGCAAAGTAATCTCATAGCCTAATGCTATTTTCCATATTTTCAACAAACATCACCAATTTTTGTGTCATCGGCAAACTTGCTATTCATTTCTCCCGTGTTCACATCCAAATTCTTAATGTATATAACAAATAGTAGGATCCCAGCACCAAATTCTGTGGAACGACACCGATTAAAGTTTTCCAAGTACAAGAACACACCTTTACCTTCATCATCATCATCATCATCATTTTCTGCCTCCCATTTCCAAGCTAATTCCTGATCCAGTTGCCAACTTGCTTTGGTTCCCATGAGCTCAAACCCAGGTTAATATTTTATGTGTCTCCTCTGAAGAAGGGTTTCAACCCAAAATGTCACCTATTCCTTTTCTCCAGAGTTACTGCAGCTCTTTGTGCCTATCTTTAGTCTAAACGAGCATCTGCAGTTCCTTCCTACACCTTATATCCTCTGCACCCTTGCTCAGAATTTCCTTCCCCATCTAATCATTTAGGTGGACCCAAAATGTCACACATCCATGTTTTCAAGAGACCCTGCCTGACCCGCGGATTAACTGTCTTTTTATCCCCATAATTTTCAATACTATTCTAAAGCTCAATTGTTTGTTTATTCTCCTCTAAAAATGAAAAGCATTAAATTATTTTGTTCAATGAAATAATTTACTATAAATCATTTCTATTTATTCTTAATTTCACATGTCAATGAGCAAAGCATTAAAACAAAATGATTTGGTAGTTTCCATCTTACCTGAAGTTCATCTCCCCCTGCTGGGGAAATAAACAATATAAACATATCCACCATGTCTGCCACTGCAAACTCAGATTGGCCCACACCTGCGTAAAACACAAAGCTTATTGGCATTGCTTTACTGAATGTGGTTTAGTTAAACTACATCAAGCAACTGGAAATGGGGAGGATTATGAATCAACAAAAGTGTTGAAAAGTATGATCAACACAAAAATAGTCTCAGTGTGACCGACAGAACACCAAGATTAAGAATTCTCAAACTATAAAACTAATAAAACAAATAAAATTAGGTAATCCTTATTTCTGCTGACTGCAAAAATGAAATCCCATACCACTTTGATGGGCATTTTTTTTTGTTGATGGTTTAAATGATTTCTGTAATTGCCTTCATTCATAAGAGCTTACTACACTTCTGGCAACTTAATGGCATCAAGGAATATGGAGATAGCGCTGGGAAGATCAGAAACGTAGATCAGCCATGAACATATGAATGGAGGTGCAGAGCAAAGGGACTATTCTTGCTCCCATTTCTTATGTTTTTATTCAGTCAAATGATTTGTAAAATCTGATATGGCTCATAAAAGCTAGAAATCTGAAATTAAGATGGAAAATGCAGGAAATATTCAGTAAGCTTAGCAGCCAGCAATTACAGATCAGAGTTAATGCAAATTCTTATGAAAGATCACTAACTGACATCAGAAACGGGATCAGATTTATTTTAATACGTTACAAAGAAAGTCACACAAAAATTGCTTTGCCGTGTAATTCAAAAGCAGGATTTGGTACCAATTTTGACTCACTTCAAGAAATTACTCCATTCTGCTAAGTTAAATAACCAGCAAAAATATGAAATTATCAATAATGATGTTGTAATGCTTTGAAATCATATTTATTTTGCATGAATACTATGCCAAATCTCTGTGGAAAAAGTAAGAGCCTCCTCTTTTCTTTTTTTACTGTAGTAAAACTCATCACGTATTTTATTATTGTTAATTGTATATTTATTTGTTGTGTTGTTGCATTGATGTGGCTTCATCGTCACATTAATGTTTTTAAAATGTACTCTCTACCCCTATGGAGTTCTTTCACTCCAGGCTCCTCCAAAGTAATCAAAGAAAAAAAGTGAAAACAGCAATACACTGATGCAGGACTTCAACACAAAATCTCAACAATTCTTCCCCGTCCCCAACAGATGCTGTTGGGGGGCAGGAATACTCCAGCAGATTGTTTGTTGCTCTAGGTTCCAGCTCTGGGTATGGTCTTACCAAATCCCTACCTAACTGATGCCAATTACACTTCACCATAATAAAGAAAATTAGAAAACAAGTATGTGTGTCAATAAAAAAGTTGAAATTTGAAATAAAAGTTATAAATCAATACATGCACATTGCCTGCAACTGTAAATTAATAATTTGAAGGATTTTCTTTCAAGGCACCTCTGCATCTTGTCTATCTATTTTTCAACATTCCCAAATTTATACTGATCTTTCCCAGATGGCTTGCTTGAAGCCTTCCATTGTGTTTTCATCTGTGTCATCAAAACAGCCATCCAAGCAATTGTGATAATCATTTATTCTTTTAAGGTAATCCATTTTCATCCTGTCTTCCCAAACTATTTGCAATTCAATAAATGACATGTCCTCCAAAGTCTCTCCATCATCATCCATGTGGTTGGGATCTCAAATTCTTAGTGCCATTCTTATTTCTTCAAATTAAGCCAGAGATTCTGCACCTCTGTGGTTCTTTCTGATGTCTCTCAAACATCTATTCTTGGCTCATTCCTATTTCACCCTTCTGCAACATCATCTGCTGAGGATGACATGTCGCTTAGCCTCTTCGGGTCTCCAAATTGTTCATCAGACAACCACAGCTAGTTTAACAATGAAGATAGACACATATGTTGGAGTAACTCAGTGAATCAGGCAGCATCTCTGAAGAGAAGGAATAGAAGACGTTTCGGGTCGAGACCCTTCTTCAGACTTATTCAGCACTATTAATCCATGGCAATCACATCTAGTGTTACAACTATTTACTGCGAAATCCAAAGCGTCCTCGTTAGAAACTAGTTGCCCTACATATCCCTCTTTGTACAAGTTATATGAATGAACCAAACGATTTGCTCGAAATGATTACAGTTACCTATAATCCATAGTTAGCTGAGTAGGGATATCGTGACAACAGGAAAAGGGGTGGCAAGACAGTTTTATAGCACCAGGTAGCGGTGGTCCATCATAGGTGACATGATGGGCTAATGAATTATAACCACATCAGCTGAGGTGGTGTATTATGGATCTGAAAAGCTGATTAATAGCAATAGGACTAACAAGGAGGCAGAAATGGAAGGATAGGTCCTTTCCTCATGAAACAGGACAGCTGTAATCACACTGAGATAGTCAGCATTATTAATCAATGGCAATCACATCTCAACCACATTAACGTTCACTCTCTTATGAACTTACCTTTCATCTGTAAGTCAAGGGATGCAGCAGCAGCTGACCAGGATACTAGCATGGCTGCATGTCCTGAATTCCAAGAAGGAGGGTTATGCTATGACTGGAGGAGCCATTAGAGAGTTGGTGAACAGCAATGGGGCTGAAACGATAGAAAATGAAGGCATTCTCACACATTGCTCCATGCAACTACTAGGATTGCTGTGGCACCCAGAGAATCTGTTAGACAACAGACTACAGTATTGCTGCAATACATTGAAAGCCACGTTGAACATAGGTAATTGCTGCCAATAATAGCAGTAGTCTGAGCTTCTGAAATAGCAAATCATCTTTGGACTTCTAGAAAAGCAGCAAGTTGATGTTTTATTGTGGAACTTTAACTGCAGCATCCAGAAATTGGATAGATTTGCTTGATTTACAATGGAAACTAAGATCAGAACCACTGTCAGAGTTGGAGCTAAATTTGTGCTAAGAAAGTTTCCTACAACTAGCAAATTGGAAAGGATGGGCTCTGATCTCTGAAGAAAGCTCCATACTTGGCACTTCCACATTCCTTGATATTACTTGCAGGCCTTCTGGGAAGACGACCAATACAACAAACATATCAACATTCAACATCCTTTATCCCATTAAAGACCTCATCTGAAATATTGGTAGAAGAACATGTGGGCAACCTCACCTCCAGTGACCCAACATCTATGCTATATTTGCCTCCTGTCTTTGCTGTTGGCGATCCACATCTAATATCTCACCGTGTGTCCGGCCCCTGCGTGTAAAACTACCTCCTTCAATCAACACAGTATCTGAGATGTTGGCTACAGTATCCGTGGTGGTGGCTACAAATGTTAACTCATTTGGTGGCATTCTTTCCTAATACTGTTACTACACTTCCATCTGCTGCTCTTTACCACTACCTAGCTACATTTTTTGCAGAGTCTAAATCAGAGGAGTTTGTGGAACAAAGGAGAAATACTTCTGATGAGGGTAGGGTCAGATATGCAACATTGTTCTATCATTTTAGCCTCAGTGCTGATATGTCAGAACCTGATCATAACCTCAATAAAGGCTGCTCCAATCATAGTGTCACCATCTCCTCTTTGGGAACCAGTGATTATAGAATGCTGGTACCCTGATTAGCTGTGTTGCCTCTAGTGACCCACAAGGAAAGGTTAAGTGTGGGAATGTTGTGCAAAGTGTTTAATGTGATTCTCATAGTTTAATAATTGACAGTATAAAAAAGCTCCGAGATGTGTGTATGCACTTTGCAGTATTCGGATGAGGCAAATCTAGGAACTGACTATCTGATTTGCCACCATTAATTACTACTATTAATATTATGTTTCAAGAGGAGGGTGATTGACGTTGGTACATCCATGTTGCCAAGTTACAAATCGTCTGCAACCGTATAAATTAAACTCCCAACAGGCTGTTGGGAGTAAGAATTTCTTACCTGTTGCAGAGTAAATAGTATACATGCTGTAATAATAAATACAACAATAAATATAAAGTGCAAAATAGCAGAATGGTGCAAGATTGTAGAACAAAATCCAAGTAGTGCAAAAGAATATTAAAACACAATAACGAATGACCTATGATGTAAAGCTAAGAGTAACCAATCTCTTCTCACACAACACATTCTCTGTTGCCGCGTAAAGTTAAGAGTACGTGGCACATCTCCGAGAAAGTAATGAGTCAGAAGAGATTGGTTCAGAGATCGGATAGCAATACGGAAGATGTTTTAAAAGGATAAGAAATTCCTACTCCCAACAGCCTGTTCTGTTTTCAAGCTCCAGGAGATAGATGAGAAAAGGAAATAGTCCGTGACAGGCATATTTGACAATACTTACAGCCTGCCTGATGCAACACACCAGGAAGATTGATTAGATGGAAAGAACTGATGGACTGGGCTATCTTTCACTAATCTCTGAAAATTCAAGTAGTCAAGAGCAGAGTAGCTGTAGAGTCATATTCTCATGAATACTTTCTATAGGTCATCTATAAAAGTTCAAGAGAATCCTCATGGACACGCCGAATCTTCTCAGACACCTAAGAAAGTAATTACACTGATGTGCTTTCTTAGTCCCAGCATCAGTGTGAAGGGACCAGGTTAGGTTGTTGGTGACATGGTTGCTGAGGAATTGAAGTACCTCTACAGCAGCTCCATTGAGGCTTGTGCTCACCCGTTGCTTCATTGGGTCAACAATCAACTCTTTCAACTTGCTGATGTTAAGGACTGGATTATTGGCCCAATATCACAACACTAAGTTCTCAATCTCTTTCTTAAACCTTGTCTCATCATCGTATAGTCAGCTGACAATAATGATATCATCGGCGAATTTAAAGATCGAGGTGGTGCTGTATTTGCAAGTCATGGGTGCACAGAAAGTAGAACAGGGGACTAAGCGCACACTCCTGAAGGGCACCAACACCGAGGGTCAGGTTGGATGAAATTCTAAACTACTGAGGTCTATCAGTCAAGTGTTCCCTAAGGCAGTTGTAGATGTAGGTCCCAAAGCCGAGGTCGAGAAATTCCCTCTCTATCTCTCCCCCACCCTAGTCGCACTAGCTTCTCATTTTCACACTACAAACAGCTTACAATGGCTTGTTCCCTTTATCGTCACTTTTTTGCATATCTTTCATTCATTGTTCTTTATCTCTCCACATATCTCTCGTTTCCCTGATCAGTCTGAAGAAGGGTCTCGACCCGAAACGTCGCCTATCTCCTTCGCTCCTTAGATGCTGCTGCACCCGCTGAGTTTCTCCAGCCTTTTGTGTACCGTCGAGAAATTTAGGTATGTGCTTTCGGTATTATGGCGTTGAAAGCTGAGTTGTAATCATTGAGTAGCATCCTGTTCGTATTGTCAAGGTGATACAGGGCTGAATATAATGCAAGAGCAAGCAATCCAAGCTCCACCAAAGGGTTTTATGCTATCTGGTTAAGGCAAGAGGACCTGGCCAAGTGAGATCCCTGGAAGGAACTTGCACAATTGGACTAAGAACACAATCCTGAAGAGCACCATTGTTATCACTTGGAAGGAGTACTGAGGAAGTTGCCATATTTTAAGAATATGGTAATTTATCTATGAAAAAAATGGATGCAAAAATGTTTAATCAGGATGTTTGCTTAATTATTCAACCAAAAAGGGGCAACAAATATATATTTTTACTCCAATAACATGATGAATGATGTAATGGCAGGGAAGGACCCAACTTTTCCCATCGCGCTTCTCCATCCCCACAGGTTATTTGCAATATTCACCCCTCATACAAATAGAGACAACCTGAACACGTTTACTTCACCATCTAATACCAATGCTTAAAATATCAAATGTGGTTTTACAGGTTAAAAGTACAAATTTGTTCTCTGCCTTGTGTCACCAGTGAAATGACTTTGTCGGACTAATAGTATTATAATGCTATGTAGGAATTTTCAATGAATGATGTGGTAGTGGCATGCCCAGTAATGACAGGTGTTTCACAGTTTAACAGGTACGCCAATTTTGATAATTGGAAAATATTTGAGTTTTTGAATCTATCTTGCAAGGTAATTAACTTTCAGCCTCCGGGACCACAATCAACAAAAATAAACTCTTTTGTTCTGGTGCATTTTTCTTCCAGAATTCTTAATACCAAAAGGAAATCAGGTGTAGGAGGTTCCCTATGAACTTGGAAGAGTTTTTTTTGGTTTATCTTCATCGCTGGCACTATCAACACATGTGATTCTTGTGACCTCGTTTGCACTGAGATCACATGGCACTGGATTTGCAGCAGGAAATTAATGCTAAAATTACTGAGAGTTCTCGGAGAAGCATGCATTAAAGTCACTACTCTCTGGTAGGAAGATGACAAACAGCAAGTTGGACATTGCTATTCTAATTGATGGAAATTGTTAATAATGGTGGTGTACTGAACAGTTCCCAAGTGTTATGTGGAAATTAGGAGGTTAGTTTATATGAAGATGCATTCAAATTTTGACAACATGTAACATTATTTTTTATTTTCTGTACCAAATCCAGGCTCACTGAATTGACCATTATAGTATTTAGTACCCTACCCATTGTGAGTTTATATAGCCAGCCTTCTTCTTATGCTCCATGGAATAAGTATCTCAATCAACTTCCTCCAGTAATGCCTTAAGTGTTGGAAAATCTTGAAGCTCAACATCTTCCAAGTTATGTTAGTATTCTACCTGTTTTCTCAATACACATTCTAAAAATTGCTCCAACCACACTGTTGAATGGTTGCATACATCAACAATGAGTGGCATACTCACTGTTGATGTATGCAACCACTCAACAGTGAAGTTGGCAGTGGCAACATATTGGGAATCATATAAAGTTACACTTAATACTCCAGCTGTGTCAAGTAGCGGATAATATTTTGCTGACTTACTACTTGCAACAGAAGCATTGACCATGTGTTTTTCTTGTTTCCAGATCTTTATTTTGGAATCCAGTTAGCTCAGCCCCCACATTATATGCTTTTTGTAAGAATCTCACAATAAGGAAGACGAAAAAATCTTATTTTGCAATATAAATTAACACTACAGTTCAGAAACTGGCCATTGAAGTCAACTATTGAAGTGTTAAAATTGTCATTTCAAATGTATCCGATTGGGATTCTAAGGTATATTTTTTCCTAAATAAGTTTATTTTCCCTCTTTTTCTTTGAGTTTTTAGATGGATTCCAACATTATTCTTGTTGTGACAATGCTGTAACAGATGGGATATGTTGGAACCGTCTCAACATGAAAATACTATCACTCATTGTGTAAAAATTGGTTTATGTCAGTCAAAGGGCGAACAAATAGCTGGATGCACACGATTACCTGTCACATTTATCAGAAGTTACAAGTGATGCAGCCAAGACAAAATACCCGATTTTCTCCAGAAACAAATCAGATAAGCCTCTGCTATCTTAACTTCCAGCAATTATATATAGTTGAAGAGTTTCTAGTCTCTAGTTTACCCCAATTTCATACACTTACCAATATTTTAAAGACATGTAAAATTGTTGTCATCAATATGAAATAAATAGTCTATAACATCAGATCTATTACCCTCCCACGAGAGAACAAGACAATTCTTCAAAACAGACTTTTGCTTTAAAGGGCCTATCCCACTTAGGCGATTTTTTAGGCGACTGTCATAGACCTAGCAGGTCGCCGAAAAAACGGCGACTGGACCCCCCCTACGACAATGTCTACGACATCCTACCACCTAGTCGACGTCAAGCTACCGACAACCGGCGACCCATTAGGACGTACACCTACGACCACACAGGCGACAACCAAAGTCAACCTACGTCCACCCGCGACAAGCTAAGACCCTGTCGGCGACAACTGAAGACAATTCAGTCGCCGGTACCTGTCGCCTGTTGACATAGGTAGTCGCCAATGGAATTCACCGAAGTCAGCACTGGCAACAACCTATATCACCTGGTGACAACCTACAACAGCACCTTTGTCAGAAGAAGTCAAGCTACGCTCATTGGCGTCAACCCACTGTCGCCGAAATGTTTTGAGCGTTGAAAATCCAGCGGCAACCAGAAAGACGCTACAACTCTTTGGACAACTGAGGAGACTACTCACGACCATACAGGTGACACCCCGGTGACAGCCTAGTCGCCTGTAGTCGCCTAAAAAATAGCCTAAGTGGGACAGGCCCTTTAGTACTATTCATCATCTACAACTCAACATTTCTAAATCAATTAGGAAGGATCAAGTGCTGAGTAATTCTAGCAAATTATATGCTTCATTTGAAGAGTATCACAAAATAAGAAGTGTAGTAATTGGTTCAGATCAATCTAAAGTCTAAGAAACATCCAATTATGTTTAATTGAAAGAGCACCAATTTCAATAGGCTGACAAGGGATATTGTACGGTTTGAATGGATACCAAGGTTGGCAGGTAAAACAGTTAACGGCCAATCAGAAAACACAAAAGAATATCGTCACTTCCCCAAGTTAGAAAGAGCTCTTTGAATGACAAAAGATGTACATATTAAAATTAAACTGGAAAAATCTGTTTGAGGTGACAAATTCATAATGGTGAAGAATCAAACAACCTACAGAAAGTAAAAAAATCAGCAAGGGAAATATAAAGGGAAGTAGAAAGAGAAAAGGGGTTGCCTTTGAAAAGTTTAACAGGCAACTTAAACTGGAACACTACAATAGAAAACCCAGATAGGATAAACATAAAATGGTATTTAAAATGTTGCCATGCTCAAAGCAAAAGTCTTAACTGAAGAGAATGAACTTCCTGCATGAAGTTCCTTCCATAATCTTTCAATCCTCCTTTCGCACAAGAATAGTGCCAAAGGAGTGGAGATCTGCAAATCGTTCATCAATTAAAAGAGGGTATATCTGGATATATGTGGTAACTGATGGGTAGTGAAATGCTATGAAGCGTTTAGTGACAAATCTCAGACAAAATTGGCAATTTGTTAAACATGCATCAATAATTAATAGCCTTCACATACATTTTAAAAGCAAGTTGCATCTAATAAATGTGGAACATAGAACAGTGCAGCATAGGAATCAGCCCACTAGGTCTGTGCTGAACATGATGCAAAGATATAAATCATGAAGGGATTAGTTTATCTTGCAATTCCCTGCATATTCATGTGCCCATCTAAAAGCCTCTTGAATGCCATTATCGTATCTGCTTCCATCACCATCCCTGGCAGCACGTTTCAGGCAATTACTATTCTATGTAAAAAACCTAGCCCCGCATAACTCCATATCTCCACTAGTTTCCCCCCTCTCATCTTAAACCTATTCCTTCCAGTATTTGGCATTTCTACCCTGGGAATAAAGTACCAACCATCTACCCTGCCTCTCATAATTTGATAAACATCTATCAGGTCTCCCCTCAGTATTTCAAATGTAGTCCAAGTGAAGTGCCACAGAGCTGCAACGACTTCCTGACTTATTTTCGATGCCTGACCAATGAAGGCAAGCATACCACACACATGCTTTGTCATTCTATCTACAAGCGTATATTTCAGGGAGCAATGGACTACTATCCAGATGCTTCTGTACATCAAAGCTGTGAAGGGTCCTGTCATCACCTGCCATTTCACCTTCCAAAGAGCAACACCTCACATTGCTGGATTAAATTCCATCTACCATTTCTCTGTCACTATCTGTAACTAATATATATATTATGCTCCATACTTTGACAGCCTTCTTCACTGTCCGCAACTCCACCATTTTTTGTTTCATCTGCAAACTTACCAACCAACCAAATTACATTTTAATCCATATCATAAACAACAGAGGTCCCAGTAGTCACATGCATCTTCATCTTCTGGATCAGCCTACCATGATGGACCTTGTCAAATGCCTTACTAAAGTTTATATAGATAACATTCATTTCCCTACCCTCATCGATCATCCTCATTACTTAAATGCGAATGCTGATGGAAATCACTGGCAGAAACATTACATTCATCATGGCTGCTTAAATGAAGATGCAAACACAAATTATAATCCAAGAAATAATTTATATTATGTAAAATTAAAATGTATGATAACTTACCTACAGTTTCTACAAGAATTATATCATACCCTGCCCCTTCGCATAAAATAATTGCTTCATTTGTAGTTCTGGTAACTCCTCCCAAAGTACCCAAAGTGGGTGATGGACGAATATATGCATTCATATCCCTTGAAAGTTCAATCATACGGGTTTTGTCACCCAAAAGTGAACCTAAAATTTGGAATTGTTAAACTTTTATTAAAATCAATTTATTTCACAGAATACAGTAATATATTTGACACCCTTTTGTAAACTTGCAACATTGAAACATTATATGTTCTAATATGGCCAATTTCTGTTTATTCCAACAGGGGAAAAAAAATGCTGTGTAACTTTGTTACAGCCAGATTTCATGTATTTATATAAGATATACAATCTTCCCCAAGTTACGACAGGGTTTTATTCGTAACGTGGTCTAAAAGAAATTCACAAGGCTCATTCCTGGGGTAACACCATGAACAGCAAAATAAATTAGATCTATGTTCTTTGGAGTTTAGAAGAATGTGCAAGATCCCAAGGGAGTTCAAAGGATAGTTTTCATTAACGCGGGAATTTGACAGGGCATTTAAAACGGGTGTGTAGAGTGTGACAGAGACTAAAATGGAGAGTATTTAAAAAGAGGAAGTAGAAATATATTTGAAAGATCATGGAATTTAGGGTAATGGAAAATCACCCAGACAAGGAGGCAAAGCCTGGGGCAGATCAGTGTGATTATATTGAACAGCAGGGCATACTTGACAGACTGGGTGTCCAACTTCTGCTCCTACGTTTTTATGAAGTGATTCCAAAATCCAACATCTCTTCTTATAACTGTCGCAAAAAAAATCCACAATGCACTACTCTCTAACTAAAGAAATTCATCCTTATCGCCATTCTAAAGTTTTCTCCTTTTGATCCGAGACTGTGCCCTCTGGTCCTGGACTCTCCCAATATTGGAAACATTTCCACCACATCCAGTCCATCTAGGCCTTTCATTAATCTGTAGGTTTCAATGAAACCCCCCCTCATCCATCTAAACTCCAGTGAGTACATGTCCAGAGCCACCAAACACTCTTCATAGGTCAACCTAATCATCCCTGGGATCATTCTCCCAAATCTCCTCTGGACAGCACATCTTTCTTCAGATATTGGGCCCAAAACCGCTCACAATATTCCAAATGTGGCCTGACCAGTGCGTTATAAAGTTTCAGCATTACATCCTTGCTTTTATATTCTAGTTCTCTCAAAATGAAAGCTAACATAGCATCTGCGTTCCTGACTACTAACTCAACATGCTTATATTAACCTTTTGGGAATCCTGCAGCAGCACTCCCAAGTCCCTTTACGCCTCTGATTTCTGAATCGCCTTCCCCATTTAGAAAATAGTCTATGTCTTTATTCCTTCATTTCCATCATCCAGATCATTAACATATAACGTGAAAAATAGCAAAACAGTACCCAACATCAGTCTCTATGGAACACTACTGGTCACTGAAAGCCAACCCAAAAAGGCCTCCTTTATTCCCACTCTTTGCCTTTTGCCAGTCAGCCAATATTCTATCTATGTCCTTACCTTGCCTCTAATACCACGGGTTCCTATCTTGCTTAGTTGCCTCACATGCGGCACATTATCAAAGACCTTCTGAGAATCCAAGTAAATAACATGAATCGTTTCTCTTTTGTCTATCCTGTTTGGTACTTCCGCAAAGAATTCCAACAGATTTGTCAGACAAGATCTCCCCTTAACAAAACTAAGCAAACTTCGGCCTATTTTATCATAGGTTTCCAAGTACCCCAAAACCTCATCTTGATAATGGACTCTAAAATCTTACCAACTACTGAAGTCAGACTAACCGGTTTAAAATTTCCCTTCTTTTGCCTCACTCCCTTCTTTAACAGTGGAGTTACATTTGTGATTTTCCAGTCCTCTGGAACCATTCCTGACTAGTTATTTTAGAAAGGTCACTACTAATGCCCCCAAAGCTACCTCTTTGAGAACCCAGAAATGTTGTCCTTCTGGTCCAGATGTCTTATTCATCTTCAGACCTTTCAGCTTCCCAAGCAACTCCTCCTCAGAATATAGCGACTACACTCGCTTCTGCCCCCAACTCTCTTGAATTTCTGGCAGGTTGCTGGTGTCTTCCACTGTGATGACCGACACAAAATACTTATTCAGTTCATCCGCCATCTCTTTGTTCCCCACTACATCTCCAGCGTCATTTTCCCGTAGTCCAATGTACACTCTTGTCTCTCTTTCATTCTTTAAAAATTCTGAAAAAATGGTTTTGGTATCTTATTTTATTTTATTGGCCAGCTTACCTTCATATTTCATCTTTTCTCTCCTTATTGCTTTTTGAGTTGCCGTCTGTTGGTTTTTAAAAGCTTCCCAATAATCTTTGACATATTGTATGCCTTCTCTTTTGCTTTTACACTGTCTTTCACTTGCTTTGTCAACCACAATTGTCTCACTTTCCCCTTTGTAGATTTCCTTCCCTTTGGGATGAAAAGATCCTGCATCACCCGAATTACTCCCAGAAACACCTGCCATTGCTGTTCCATCCATAATTCCTGGTAGGATTCCACTTTAGCCAGCTTCTTCCGCATGCCTCTGTGGTTACCTTTACTCAACAGTAATACCGATACATCTGATTTTGGCTTTTCCCTCTCTTAGAGAACTCACAGGTTGAATTCTATCATGTTATGATCACTGCCTCCTTTGGGTTCCTTCACAATAAGCTCTCTAATCAAATCTACACACAGCCAAGTCCAGAATTGCCTTTTCTCTGGTGGGCTCCACTGCGAGCTGCTCTAAAAAGCCATCTCATATGCATTCTACAAATTTATTTTCTCGTGATCCATTACCATCCGGATTTTCCGAGTCAACCTGCATATTGAAATCTCCCACGACCATTGTAACATTGCCTTTCTAATATGTATTTTCTGATATTTAGTACAGAATTTCCAGCTTGCAGTTAAACCAAAAAACATATTATAGAACATGAGAAAAAAATGTATGACCTTCCATTGCTTTGAAGGTATCTCATTTTATATGCAACTTTACATACCTCCAGTGGTTTTTGAAGATGGATCAACAGCTAGAACAGCAACTTTATGTCCTTTTCCTGTCAACATTTTCCCAAATTTTTCAATAAATGTAGATTTCCCAGCACCAGGTGGGCCAGACAGTCCTAAAGAGCAAATCAGTAAATGAAGACACCATAGGCTAAACTTGTTTCTAACCAACTCCAAATCTTTGAACTCTTCCATTTAATTCAGTGATATTGAATAAATATGGAATTGGAAATGGTATGAAATAAGTCAAGTTATTGTTTTGATACAGGCTGGGATAAGTTTGAATCGGTTTTACAATATCCAAGGTGTGCAAAGGCCATAGATATAGCATGGTACAACAGTTCTAGCCTAGGCAATCGATAACCTATTTTGCATTAATCTTGCATGAGTCCAATATTTACTCCAATCACATTCTCATCAAACCTCCCCATATTCTACAACTTACCTGCACATTAGCATTCATTGATATTACCAATTAACCTACCAACCTGGTATGTTTTTGGGTTGCAAGAGAACTCCCGAGCATCCAATGGCACCCATGCAGTCACAAGGAGAACTGGCAAATTCCACATAGCATTGGTGGTGAGCATTAAACCCAGGTTGTTGACAAGGTAAGGATGTAGTTCTACTGGCTGTGCCACTGTGGCACTATCAGCTACATTATTGTGCTGCCCATTCAATTCCCATTTCAATTATGCCTTGCATAATCCTTCAAAGTCATTGTAAAAAAAAAACAAAGTACACATTGAATTTGAATCTGCTACTCTACACTCAAAAGCTGTCTGCAAAAGGTGAATGGTATGGATATCTCGCTGATATCTTCTGCATTTTCAGCATCCTTGGATTGATAGCACAAGGAATATAATCACCAACTCGTGTTTGTAGATATTTAAGAGAATATTATTGCAGTTCTTTCTGCGCCCAATACAGAACTCATCCTTTCATTTACTTTGCCTGCAAAACTAATCACCAGTTGAGGTCATTAAGTAGGAAAAGCAACATGTCCCAAAAATTTTAAATCATGCGGGTATAGCAAGACGCTGTTATCGATGGAGCTGGAAGCCTCCTTGGACTGACTTTGAGCGCCCCGCGTGAACTTAATGTCGGAGTCAATCCCTTGCCTGGGATCGCTCCAACTGCGGCCTGCTGACTTTACCATCGAGCTCGCAGTCTCAGGAGAGGCTAGTCGGGAAGCTCCAACGACGCAGAGGTTCGACCAGCCCCGACGGGAGGTTCGATCGTCGGGTGCGGGGGAGTTGACATCCCCGATGCAGGAGCTGATCGCCCCGACGCGGAGGGCTCACCGCCGGCTACAGAAGTCAAGATCATCCTGTCAACGGAGGGCTCAAAGCCCCTGACCATGGGAGAGCAAACAAGGGAGGAGATTGAACTTTTTTTTTTCGCCCTCCATCACAGTGAGGAATGTGGTGGAGGCAGCAAAAATTAGATAGGCGATATTTTGGATCAGGACCCTTCCTCACAAATAACCAGCCCCAGACCTTTCAAGTTCACACCAACCCGATAAGTGGAAGTGTTCACTAGCAATGGGTAATCTATGTACAAACATCAAGTGAGACCTGGTTGAGACAAAATGTCTACTCCTCTCTCAAGTGAGACCCTGAGCAGGCTCCACCTATTGCCTTCAGCAAACTATTTTTATTCTCTTCTTTCCTTTCACTTCATCTTAAAAGTTCCCAGTTCTGATTGTAGATCACTGACCTAAACTGTTAAATGTTTCTCTCTCGTTGTCTAAATATTTATTGTTATTTCAGATTTCAAGCATCCACTGCATTGCACTTTCGCATAAATTGTTTAGAATATAGAACAGCACAGGAACAGGCTCTTCAGCTCACAATGCCCATGCCAAACATGATACCAAGTTTCCTCAT
The DNA here is from genome assembly GCA_035221665.1 of Okamejei kenojei. Taxonomy (NCBI): domain Eukaryota; kingdom Metazoa; phylum Chordata; class Chondrichthyes; order Rajiformes; family Rajidae; genus Okamejei; species Okamejei kenojei. Next base: position 22,432,749 of record CM069131.1, read on the forward strand.
ATTTTGCTTGAGCAGCTTACAACCCAGCGATATGATTGCCCTCCATTGTCAGAGTGAGGCTAAATGCAAATGGAAGCAATAGCATCTCATATTTCGCTTGGGCAGTATAAATATTGATTTCTCTCACTTCAGGTAGCCCTAGTATTCCCTTCTCTCTATCCCTCCCCCACCCAAGTCGTACTAGCTTCTCGTTTTCACCCTACAAACAGCTAACAATGGAATGTTTCCTTTATCATCGTTACTTTTTTGCATATCTTTCATTGATTGTTCTTTATCTCCCACATCACTGTCTATATCTCTAATTTCCCTTATCCCTAACCAGTCTAAAAAAAGGTTTCTTCTCTTCCTTCTCTCATTCTCTGAGAAGAAACCCATTCCTTCTCTCCAGAGATGAGTTACACCAACTTTTGTGTCCACTGCTCTAACTTCAAGTAAACCTTGGATCCCCCCCCCCCTCTCTCTCTCTCTCTCTGTCCCCCACCCTAGTCATTGTACTAGTGTCACTGTTATCCTGGTGAGTCTCATTGTTTGTATAACTCGTTAACACCTAGCTCACAGCCAGCAATGGACTGTTTTCTTGATCATCGTTACTTTTTTGTATATCTTTCATTTGTTTGTTCTGTATCTCTCTATGTTACCATCTATATCTCTCGTTTCCCTCTCCCCAGTCTGAAGAAGGATCTCGACCCAAAACATCACCTATTCCTTTTCTCCAGACCTGCTGCCTGAGCTGCTGAGCTACTCAAGATTTTTATGTCTATCTTTGGTTTTAACCAGCATCTTAAAACCGAAGATAGACATCTTAACCAGTTCCTTCGCACAAATGATGTCAAGTTAATCACCTCTGCCTGCATTGGATCCGTATCCCTTCATTTCCTGCATAAACATTTGCCTATAAAAGTTTAGCTTAATCGTCGAGTCATAGAGTGATCCAGTGTGGAAATGGGCCCTTTGGCCCACAGCAGCCAACAATGTCCCAGCTATGAGTCCGCGTTTGGTTCATATCCCTCCAAACCCGTCCTAAGCATGTACTTCTCTAACTGTTTCTTAAACGTTGGGATAGTCACAGCCTCAACTACGTCCTCTGGCAGCATACACCCACCACCCTTTGTTCCTAGTCAATCTTTTTCCCTTCACGTTAAAACTATCTCCTCTGGTCCTCTATTCACCTACACTGGGCATGCGACTCTGTGCATCTAACCAATCTATTCCTCTTGTGATCTTATACACCTCTGTAAGATCACCACCCATCCTCCTGCGCACCAAGGAAGAGACCCAGCCTACTCACCCTCTCCCTATTAGCTCCCACCCTCGACTAGTCCTGGCAACATCCTTATAAATGTTCTCAGTACCCGTTCCAGTTTGACATCTTTCCTATTAAATGGTGCCCACAACTGAACACACAACCCTAATAGTCTATGTCTTTATTCCTTCATTTCCATCATCCAGATCATTAACATATAACGTGAAAAATAGCAAAACAGTACCCAACATCAGTCTCTATGGAACACTACTGGTCACTGAAAGCCAGCCCAAAAAGGCCTCCTTTATTCCCACTCTTTGCCTTTTGCCAGTCAGCCAATATTCTATCTATGTCCTTACCTTGCCTCTAATACCACGGGTTCCTATCTTGCTTAGTTGCCTCACATGCGGCACATTATCAAAGACCTTCTGAGAATCCAAGTAAATAACATGAATCGTTTCTCTTTTGTCTATCCTGTTTGGTACTTCCGCAAAGAATTCCAACAGATTTGTCAGACAAGATCTCCCCAGACAAGAACACACAACCCTAAATGCGGCCTCACCAACATCTTCTTCTACAACTGCAACCTGATTTGATTAGGTTGACATTGCTGCTCGGCACGGTGCTGTTTTAGGAGGTCCTGCTGTACTGTACTGACCCATTCTGAAGGCCAGCGGTCTCTGGTCATTCAAGCGCTCCCGTTCCCTCTGGCAGTCCAGCACTTGCTGCAGCAGTAGCCGAGCCAGATGCTTCTTCTGCCCGTTCGTCGACTCCGCCAGGGTGATGCCTTCGGCCAGACAGGACCTGTCTCCACCCAGCAGCCCCTTGCACAAACGCTCAAGCAGCCGCTTCTCCCAGTCGGACAGCGTCAGCGCCATCTGCTGCTGCTCCGCCCGAAAGCCGCGCAGGCCAAGCGGAGCGGGAGCGGGAGCCGGGGCCGGGCGAAGGCCCCGCAGACCGGCCGGAGCGGCGGCGGCGGGGACCGGGGGCTGTAGCCGGCGGAGGCCCCGCGGCCCCCGCACCAGCGAGTGCAACTGCCGCCCGGGCGCGCGGCGCTGAGCGAGGCCCGGGCGCGCGGCGCTGGGCGAGGCCCGGGATCCCTGGAGCGCGAGCGCGGGCGAGGGCGCGCGAGCCCGGCCTCCCCACCTGCACCACACACCCGGCAGCAGCAGCGCCTGGAACATCGCCCCGCTCCCCGGCGTCACCCACCAACCACCCAGCCCTCACGCCAGCAACCACACTCGCGTTTAAAGGTCGATGGTACCCAGCATACACTGCCCTCCGCGCGTATACTTCCGACGCATTGTTACTTTGCACGCACACGTTTGCCTGACGCTTCCACCCTGGCTGGAGCCACCCGTTTCGTCGCAGGGTGGGCAGTGGGGCCCCGACTCTCAGTTGTGCAGGAAGGAACTGCTTTAAACCGAAGATAGATACAAAGTGCTAAAGGCAGCATCGCTGGAGAGGAGGAATGGGTGACGTTTCGGATCGTGACCCTTCTACGTATTGTAGTTCCCACCACAGACCCTTGTTTCAGCCACGAAGTTCCTCCACTTGTGTTTTGCTCAGGTTACAGTAAACGCTCGTTTTTGCGGACCTCTGTTATGGTGGTTACTACAAACCCACTGACTCCCATGGCTATCTGGACTACACTTCTTCCCACCCTGCTTCCTGTAAGGACTCTATCCGCTACTCCCAATTCCTCCGTCTACGCGGCATCTGCACCCAGGATGAAGTGTTCCAAACTAGGGCATCTGAGATATCCTCATTCTGTAGTGAACGGGGATTCTCCTCTTCGACTATAGAAGAGGCTCGCACCAGGGTCTCCTCTATATCCCGTAGCTCCGCTCTCACTCCCCACCCCTGCACACTCATAACAAGGACGGAGTCCCCCTTGTCCTCAACTTCGACCATACTAGCCATCACATACAACAGATAATCCTCTGACATTTTTGCCAATCCAACGGGATCCCACCACTGGCCACATCTTCCCCTTTCTGCTTTCCCAGTCCTCCTCCAACCTCATAAATTGCATCCGCTGTTCTAGGTGTCAACTGCACTACATCGGTGAGACCAAGCGCAGGCTTGGCGATCACTTTGCCCAACACCTCCGTTTAGTTTGCATTAACCAACCTGATCTCCCGGTGGCTCAGCACTTCAACTGCCCCTCCCATTCCAAATCCAACCTTTCTGTCCTGGGCCTCTGCGGTGGCCAGTCAGTCCCACCGCAAATTGGAGCAGCACATCATATTTCGCTCGGGTAGTTTACACCCCAGCGGTATGAACATTGACTTCTCCAATTTCAGGTAGTCCTTGCTTTCTCCCTCCCCAGCGCTCCCACAGCCTCCACCTCTTCCTTTCTTCTTCCCACTGTCCCCCACATCATTCTGAAGGGTCTCGACCCGAAACATCACCTATTCCTTCGCTCCACACATGTTGCCTCACACGTTGAGTTTCTCCAGCTTTTTTGTCTACCTTCTGTTATGGTGGATTGACTTTCACTGCAGGTCGGGCTGCCATGAAACCCCTGGTCCACGCCACTAGCCCGACCTCTCCCAGGCCATGCCTGCCTCCAACCCTTATTTGCATTCAATCAGCCTGCAGGCCACGGCCAATGACTCTGCCTAGAACCGGCGACTCACCTAGATTCCAGGCAGTTTCAGACCGAGAGTGAAGGGTCCCGACCCAAAACGCCACCTGCCCATGTTCTCCATAGATGCTGCCTGACCTACTGAATGGCCAGGGTGGTGTGGATCTTTTGTTTTATTTTTTTTTTAAGCATAGATTCATTTGATGGGAGGGAGTTTATTACCTGTGATGGACTGACTGGGTAACGTCGACCACTCTTTGTCCTCTCCTGGATCCCAAGTTGCCGAACCAGGCTGCGTTGCATCCCGTCAATATGCTCTGTACACTACATCTGTAGAAGTCCAAAAGAATATTCGATATACCACAAGGATGAGTATTAAGTTTAGCAATTAAGATGCATATAATACATACATAATATACAGCAATTGCCTTGAGCAATTCTCATGCAACCAGCATCAATATGCATTCTGCACCTCCTTGTCTACATGGATGCCACATGGCTAACAAATATTACAATTACATATTTAAACATTATATAAATGAACATGGACAAATTTTATATTATACTGCACAATCTGTTTAATAATGTCTAGGAATTACCTGTTCTCACACAAGCCATTTCAGGTTCCATAATATCAATAATAATCCCACACCCCTGCTCCACTCGACCAGGACTATGTGATCTCCCGGTTGCTAAACACTTTAATTCCCCCTCCCATTCTAATACAGACTGTACTATCCTGGGGCTCCTCCACTGTCAGTGAGGTCCAACGCAAATTGGAGGAACAGCACCTCATATTTCGCTTGGGAAGATAACCCAGCAGAATTTATTTAGATTTCTCTAACTTCAAGTAACCCTTGCTTTCCCCCTCTCTCCGTCCCTCCCCCATCCTAGTTTTCCGATTAGATTAACTATCCTACTGATTAAATATTACTGATTGTATGCCTCATTGTCATCTTCCCCTCAGCAAACAATGAACCATTCTACATTCCTTTAGCATCATCTGCTTTGATCTGCCTTTTTCACAACCTTACCCTTCCATATCTCTAGACTCCCTCTCCTTACTCAGTCTGAACGAGGGTCTCAACCCGAAGCATCATCCATTCCTTCTCTCCAGAGATGCTGCCTGGCCCGCTGAGTTACTCCAGCATGTTGCGTCTACCTTTGGTGTAAACCAGCATCTGCAGTTCCTTCCTACAACATTCAATTGGAAGCTAGTTCAATGTATAGGAGAAAGCAATATTAAGAGTTGTTGAGGAAACTATCGCCTGCTCCACAAAAAGATTATGATACCCTTCATTGGAAAGTCACAACACACTATGGGTAAAATGTCTGCAGATTAGGGCACATTAAACACATAGTCACCTACGTGACTATTCTATCACTTGCTTCCCTTTCTAGTGTTTTAGTCTACATTGTGCTTTAAAATGTCAAAAGTATCCAGTAAACCACAGTTCACCATACATATATTTCCACACAAAATTGGGTTGGTGGGAGTTGTTGAGGAATATTTTAACAAGAAAAAATTGTCTAGACTTGCCATTTTAGTTCATAAGCAATGGATTCAAATTATTGAACATTGTAATCACAAAGTTTAGAAACCAATTTTTATTTCCCAGTTATTCACCATCCAGCTTTACTGGGGCCGTTACTAGTTTGTCGTCTACAGCAATGATTGGAATGAGAACATACATGGCAAGATTAGCAAGTTTGAAGATGATATAAAAGGTGGGTGGTTTTTCAAATAGTGAAGATGGTTGTGAAAAATAGCAGCAGGATCTTGATTGATTGGCCAGGTGGGCTGAGGAATGGTTCATGACATTTAAGAGAGAAATATGAGGCGTTGCATTTTGGGAAGTCTAACATGGGCAGGACCTACAGACTGAATGGTAGGGATCTGGGGAGTGTTGTAGAGCAAAGGGATCTAGGAGTGCAGGTGCATATTTCCTTGAAGGTGGATTCACAGGCTTTTTGCATATTGGCCCTCATCAGTCAGGGTATTTAGTATGAAGTTGGAAGTTGTTGCAGTTGTATAAGACGTTGGGGAGGCCGCATTTAGAGTATTGTGTTCAGTTCTGGGCACCATCTTGTATTAAAGATGTTGTCAAGCTGGAAATGGCAGGGAAGATTTACGAGGATGTTGCCAGGACAGAGATGTTATCTCAGATATAAAGATTGAGTAGGCTGGGACTTTATTTTTTGAAGAACAGGAGGATGAGGGGTGATCTTATAGAGGTATATAAAATCATGAGGGGAATAGATCGGGTGGATGCATACAGTCTCTTGCCCAGAGTAGGTGAATTGAGGGCCAGAAGACATAGTTTAAGGTGAAGGGGAAAAGATTTAATAGGAATCTGAGGGGTAATCTTTTCACACAAAGGGTGGTGGGTGTTTGGAACAAGCTGCCAGAAGAGGTAGTGGAGGCAGAGACTATCCCAACACTTAGGAAACAGTTAGATGGGTACTTGGATATGACTGGTTCAGTGGGATATGGACCAAACACAGGCAGGTGGGACTAGTGTAGCTGTGACATGTTGGCCGATGTGGGCAAATTGGGCCCTGTTTCCACACCGTATCACTCTATGATTCTAATACTCAAGGGAATATGTTTTTTTTTTTTAATGCAGCACAATATTATTAGCCCACAGACCATACAGTCAGTGCCTCTTTCCTGGTTTGAAAGCAACTGGACTGACAGACCCACATAGTGATCATCGAACTACCAATCTTACAACAGCATGCAAATCAGGTTGCTTGGTATGCTGCTGGAAGCTTCAATGACCATGTTCTCCTTGCAGCATCTGATTCCTTGAATAATTTTATCAATGAAACATTGAGATACCCCTGAACAAGAGGTTTCCGTCAATTGCATAGGAGGACAAAACACCATGTTATCAGCACTTATGGCAGCCAGATCTATAAAGGAGTCAGCCACATTGTAACTACAGACTTTGATATAGTCCATTGACAATGAGTTCCAGTGAACCCAGTTAAGTTTCAAGGGAATGTAGGATCCCAGTGAGCTTACAGGTAAGACAAGAATTAGGACCCTGATACTGAGGTTGCATGTTGAAAAAAGATTGGAGTTTGACTGTATTCTTAAACTAAATGTTATCCTCAAATACATTCTGAAGTCCAGGAGTATACACTGCAGGACATATTTAGGGTACAATCAATGTAAAGGATACTGAGGGAAGACTAATACATATTGGTACTGACATCTAAGCTCCTTTACATACAATACATGGGGATATATCTAAAAATCAAAGAAATTGCACATCCTCAAAATCCAAACACCAAAAGATGCTGGAACTAAGTCTGGCCAGAACAGTGGACAGAGAAGTAAAAGAGTGAACATTACAACTAAGTTTTTGAGAATTGGCCAGTTCCAATGCAAACCAGAAAGGCTGATTGCCCATATTTGTTGAATTAAATAGATTCCTGAGAATTATAACTTGCCCAGTCAGCAGACAAGATGTTCTTCATTAACTTGCTTTGGGCTTTGCTGGAAGTGGAAGGGACGAAAGACAAAATTCAAAGTGTGGTGGAAAATTGAGAGATAGAAACACAACAGGTAATTGGAAGCTCAGGGTCAACCTCCAGGTCTAAAGAAAAGTATCTGAGAAAGTTGCATAAGACTTCTCCAAAATGGGAAACCACATCATGAGCACTAAATGCCAATAATACAACTATTGCTGTTTGCAGCAGTGTTCGTATCCCTGATTAGTGACAGAGGTGCAAGGGCAGGTGTGCAGCTGCAGGGGAAGGTTCTGCAAGATGAAGTTAGAAATATGAACCCAAAATCTGTAGTAGGAACTGTCCTTTAGAATGGTGAAAGAGTGAAGGGGAATTTGGTAGAAAGAGAGGATAATTTGCTGAATGTGGAATTTAATGTGATGGAAGGCGCGGACCTGAAAACTCATTTTTGTTCAGGTTGGGAAGCAAGGGGATGAGAGTAATAACTAGCAAGACATTCCACACTTGGATGAAAGCTTTGTGAACTGTGATGGTGGGGAAACCACAGCTAAAATAAAATAGAAGACATCAGCATTTTCCCTCTCTTCTCATTTCCATTCATCTTCTCACATTTTGTGTCTTTTCCATGTTGTCTTTAAACAGAATTTCACCATCAGATCTCACTCACTGTCTCTGGCTGTCACCTCATCTCATAAATTCCTTTTTGTTCTTCCTACTCCTCTCACTTCTCCAAGTTAAAACAGATATATTTTTTTAATTTTTTGGTTTTGTTGTAAATTTACAACCCAATTGCCTCCCCCCCCCCCCCAACAGATTCTGTTTAACCTACTCAATTCTCATCAAGCTAAGCTATGATCTGTGATGTGCTTTACAAAAATGTCTAAGAATGTAAATATGCAATATACAATCTTGCGTTCAAAATCTTATGTACTTTTCATTTCATATTTAATCTTGTCAAGAAGGATGCCATTATAATAGTTAAAGGACGACCGGACAAGTACATGCACAGGAAAGATAGAAGGATATAGGCAAAACATTGGCAGGTGGGTCTAGTATAAACGGGGCAACTTGGTCGGCATGGGTAAGTTCGGCCAAAGGGCCTATTTCTGTGCAGTATGATTCTCTACAATTCTGTACAGGTGGAGGAGTGTTACATTGTCAGTTGCATTAAGTTCCTCATTTACCTATACTGGAAAATTTGGGCCCCAGCACTTTCTATCTTTCGAATGTAAAAACATGCAAAGACATGAAATGAATGTGTTTAAGTCAAAGACAAATATAAACACATGAATAGGAGCTTAAACTTTAATTGTTGTCCGTTAAACAGCACGAGAGATAAATTTATGTGACTATAAGATTAGTTATTTCTTGAAGCCAAATGTTACATTGTAGAAATGGTCGGGTAATTCATGGAATTTTATTGAAATATTTAATGTAATATAATGCAAAGCACAACATAGAACTCAAGAATATTCCAAATTTTCTGTTGAGTGAAAAGTATGTTTATTTTGAACATGTTATCTCTGTAAAACACTTCTTTGCTGTCTTCCTCTCTTTAAAATTCTGGGGTCTTCAATTTACACACTGCTCCGTTATGGATGGAGACAACAGAAACAACAAGCAGAAAGGTAATCATACAACATGCTTACAAAAAAGATGAACACAATCGAATCAGTTACCTTACATTATGATAGTAGGAAAAGTGTAATATTTTCATGGATGAGAGAACTGGTGTATCAAATCAGCTTAACTAGTTACCATTTATATACGAAACAGCTGAAGTGAAGATAGAATACTACAAAATAATGCAAGACTTGCCCTTTTACCAATAGAACATTGAGTATCTTAACAGTCTATGGTGCAAAGTTCTCAATTAGTTTCCAAACCATTTTTATGTTGTTTTCGATGGAAAGACTACACCACCTGAGCAAAATAATCAGTAAATTATATTTTGTCATTAGGATGAATGGCAAGGACTCCAAACGATAAATTATACACAGATGACAGCATGAACATACTTTGGCCAACAGCTGAATAATTCAGCATTACTGCTCAGGCACATCCTCAGTCACTGAGCCTTGGCTTTCAGCTGGGTGAAACAGCATCGTATAGCACGCGACTTATTGTTAAGCACCATGGGCAGGTCATTAAACTATTTTATGTGGACGTTTGCTGGTGCCATTAGTTTATACACTGTCATTCATACTGACATTTATTAACCTTCCGCCAAAAGACACTGCATGTTTCCTAGTTGTAAGACAAGGCCTTAGCAGAAGCCAGTAGCCCACAAGTCCAAACAAACAGCCAATATGTGATGGTCACATGGCAAAAGGAACACAAGGGTCTACATAGGTGATTTGAGCAACTTAAAGCAGCCGCACCTGGTTCACACAGAGTACCCCCTATAAAAGTTAGGGAAAGAAAAGGCTCACATCATAAACTCTACCTGGTTTCCCTTGACTGATTGAAAATCAAATATCCATGTTGACAAAAGAAAATCTGAGCTTGCAGAACAATCTCATTAATAGAGACACATGTATCAAATAGATATTCCCTGCTTAGACTATGTGAAAGCAGTTATTTAGAGAATAATACTCTTTTTACTGATCAGGTTGCAAGGAATCCCCCCCAAAATATCTACACAACATTAAGACTCAGAAATGCCATCACAAAATGCATAGCAACCTATCTGAATATCCAATAACCTAATAATGTTGTGGAGACCACTGTGCTATAACAAGTTTGACATGCACAAGAGCCAATGCCTCAACACTAAACATTCCCAAAGAAATTAGGACAGTTATACAACCTGCCGAATAACATTCTATGAAATATACCCCAAAATGACTAGATCCTGCAGTTGACTGACTTCAGTGCACACAACGAAATGGGTAATATGGATCTGTAAATACAACCAGAGAATTCCTCCTAACAACTGGACATTGTCACCACGTTGCCCAAAATGCTGGAAGATAGTTCTGCTTGAACTGTCAAGGGTGGTGAATCCTACCACACGGAAGCCAATGCCACTATTAGTCACACTGAATTACAAGTTGTAATGGCAAAGTTTATCAATCTTTCAAAATATTTTCATTCTTTCGCAACATGTTTGTATTATCAGAAATAATTCACTCAATATTATGGCATAAACCAATTTCAACCATGACAACATTTGCAGTGCAAAGTTACATGGTTTATTGTAGATGTTTAGAGCATTGAAATTTCAACATATTAGAATGTTCCTATTTATGAACCACATTTGCATACACCAATGAGGATTCAGTACAAAATAAGCTTTTGTTTAAAAATCACAAACTATGACCTCATTTCTCCTATGTTTAATTAGATTATTTTGCACAGGTCTGGGAACAGGGTGACAATCTATAACTTTGTCTCAGAAAACCACAACTTTCCCCTGCATACCCCTCAGCCCACCTAGCACACACAAGTAAATATTAATCCAAAGATAGATATTTAAACAAATAAACAAAAAATTGCAAATCTGAGTTAGTTGGATAAAAGTGTCCTTAATGTCTTCAAAGATAGAATCTGAGAGTTATTTGCGGTGCATTTCTTAAACTTGTTACAAAATGTCAAAGGAAACATACTTTAAAAATCATGACAACACAATTTACATGGTTTCTAATGAAGGACTTGCAATCCTCAAAATAAATGTTGCTTCCCAATTCCACAGCACAACAGCAAAGGTTTGTGTAAAAGTGCATATAAGAACCGAAAATAATTGAGCATTATTTATAAAACAAGCTGACCTACTACTTGGAAAACTAACAATGTATTGCAAATATCCAGCCAACTTTAATCAATAAAACTGGAGAAAAATGTACAAGACTATTTTAATCATTGTATAAATATCTAACCTGTTGGTACCCACTAATCAGCTACTCAGAGGATTTATAGAAATATCTCAATGCTGCTCTTTAAAGAGAAATTAGCACATAAAAGGTGACAAAGCCAGAATAATGCATACACAACAATTTTTGTTTACCGAAGTGATGTTTTTAAAAACGTTTAATTAACAAACTCTAAACTAATGCTTAGTTACTAGTAAATGAACTTACCAGTAAACTTGCGTACTAGTAAACTTAAAGTACACATTAAATGCAATGGTTAAAAATACTGAATTTAACCACAGCACAGATCACATGGCCCACATCTTTCTATTGTCAAATTGAAAGTCCCAATTCAATTGAAGAGAGGACAAATGCAATTACTTTAAATCTTGCCATACCTGTACATCCATACACACTTTGGAAATGTACTGAGAATTAAGCTGTAACTTGACACTATCTGATTTAATTATTTTAAAAAATTGATGTCAGCACTTGTTAAGACAGAGTTGCACACAAGACTCATTTGGTCCACTTCCACATTGTACTTCAGATGTAAAGTGACCTAATGTATCGAGGTTTTGCAAGTCATCCATACAATATACCTTCAACTTCAGCATACCATGCAGAAATTGTGCTACAATGGAAAAAGACTGCATTTACTTTTTACCACAAACTAGCATCTAAAACAGTTAACATTCAAGTGAATCATCTATGCTTGGTCACCTTTCATCATTTTAGCATTCTAAAATCATCTCCTATATAAATTCATCAGATTAGGCAGAAGTGGAATACTACAGTGTAAACTGAACACTTTCACGAGAACAGTAGTAAACTAAAAAAACTGATCATCTTTGTCCAACAATTGGTCACAAAAGGTCAAGTAACTTCCAGATTCCCATTTAGTACAGTCCAGAATGTACCCATTTTAAAAGTCCTTCAAGTGATTGCAAACTCCAGAAAATCAACTCAAGAATTTATGAGCACTATGAAGCAGCACATCAAGCACTGTTACGACACTGATGAGATAGGATTATGTGGGGAACCCATCTGGGTGAGAACTTTATCGAGCCATTGCAGAGGGCCATGCAAATGAATCTCTATCCAGCAAGGGGTGCTTGTTACATCCTGTCGATGATATTCAGCTCCCCAACCCTAAAAATGCAACAATAAAAATTATTATGAGTATTAAAAAGATTAAACACACAGAAAATACATTTTCGCCAAGAGCAACAATTTATTTGGTTAACTACAGTAAACTTCATTATCAATTTGCACTAATACAACACAATATATCCCAGGAAGAGGCCAATGGGCCCACTACATCAACAATAAGCCTACAAGAAACTATCTTGCTTCTTCATCAACTCCCTTCTCTCCAAATTCTCCAGCCACCAACCAGCACTAGGAACAATTTCAAGGTGGCAATTAACCTACTAACCTGCATGTCTTGTCATACATGAGGAAACCAGAGCACCCAATGACATATGACATGGAGAATGCGCAAATGTGTAGCTCCCAAAGTCAGCTTTGAAGTCAGCCTGGGAGTTTCAATGGTTTCAAAGGTTAAAATGATGAGGCAGTAGCCGTTACTACTGCAGCACCCAATTTCAGAAGTGTCTTTGTGCATGATTACTACAGATCCTGCATGACACAACCAGTTAGTCTTCTGACAACTCCTCTGATTGTGGATGATCAGCCATGATCACATTGAATGCTGGCTCGAAAGCCGAATGGCCTACTCCTGCATCTATTGTCTATGGTCTCTCAGTCTTACGATGATTCATATGTCAGTCAGGTCAGAATTTCTTCTCTAGCTTCCTACAGTGTCCTCCAATATATCTTATCAGTCCCAATAAATGTATCTACCTTCATACTCCTTAAGACATCCAATACCTCCTCGACCGTAATACAGACTGTCCACAAGACATCTCCATTAACTGCCCTATGTTCCCCAGTCTTTGTCTTTCTCCAGCATAAAAATAGAGGAGAAATTCTCATTGAGGAAAATTAGTTTATCAATTGCTGTGAATTTCAGATTCTTTCACTAAGGATAGAAAGACTGAAGGCTGAGAAACCAGTGTGATTGGAGCATCAAAATAAGTGCGTAAGGAGCAACATATATCTAATATATGTTCTGTTTTGGCTGTGGAAGATGGCCGGAGGATAATATAGTCTTCCAGAAGATATTCAATAAGAACGAAGGTAGACACAAAATGCTGGAGTAACTCAGCGGGACAGGCAGCATCTCTGGAGAGAAGGAATGGGTGACCTTTTGGGTCAAGGCCCTTCTTTAGACCAAATTCAATAAGATAAAATTGAATTACATAGAGTGTGCATTGTTAAGCAGCAGAAACAAAGAATACACCAAGTTAATATTTACAGGAGTCAGAAGGACTAGTTGTCTCCCTTAAGGATATCTAAGATCATTATTATTCATTTTAATTAATATAGTAACAGAAGAAAGTCCCTTGTCCAGGTTTGCTTAATAACAGAAGAGTATAGATAATGGTCTCACTAAGGGATATTGAATGATAGATAGATGAGTAGGAAAAATATGAAAGTTGCCTATTAATAAGTTTGAAGATATCCAATTTGGACTGAAAACCTGCATGTTATTTAAATAGTGAAGAGATAGAAAGAGTACAAATCCAAAGATTTAGGGATCCTTATAGAAAGACCACTAAAATGGGACAATTAAAACAAAGAAAAATAACTGCTAGCTTTAACAAGTTGAAGTTCAAGTTAAATATTACACAAAGGAAGATTTGCTAAAAATATACAAAGTTTTGAAATAGTACAAACTATATACAGTATGTCCTGGGAAGTGGTGAAGTGACCATTAATTAGAAGGTTGCAATAGACACATACACAGCATATTCATTTGGTTACAACTATATTCAATTTGCGAGAATACGGAATGCAAGTATTTTATATGGTAATTGGACTGAAGCTGTTGATGGGATATAACTAATTTTCTCCAATTGGTTAGTGCTAAGGGATGCAAACTTAAAAGCAGATGCATGCTATTAAAGTGAGAATATAGGAAACAACCTTATGATCAGAAGTGGATAGAAATGTGGGACACTGCCACAAAATGCACTGAACAGTAACAATTTTAAATTATGAACCATCATTTTAGTAGGTGAGAACAGGAGCCAAAGCAGATGGATAACATTTGATAATTTGCAGTCCAATGAATCGACGATGCTGAGCACCTTACAAAAGGTGGAATAGCCTAAGAATAGCTTCATTTGTATCTTCGTGTCAACATCATAAAATAGTATACCCAAATATAGAATGTTTGAGTATAAACAGCTGATTTGGTCTATAGTATATTTAATTAAATATGCCAGGAAGCTTCACTTCAGGAAGCTAACTTTGACGGATGCACAGTGCAACTGGTAGAGCTGCTGTCTCACAGCGCCAGAGACCCAGGTTCAATCTTGACCTCTGAGGCCATCTGCATGGAGTTTGCATGTTCTCCCTATGACCACGCAGGCTTCCTCCCACATCCCAAAAAGATTTTGTTTGATCTCAAAGATTGGTCTCTAAATTGCACGCACTGTGTCTAGACTTGATGCAAAATTGGGATAACTTAGAACTATGAATAGATAATTGATGATCAGCTTGGATTTGGTGGGCTGAAGGGCCTGATTCAGTGCTGTATCTCTAAACTAAACTCTGGCCCCACAATCTAATCACCACATACCAAATATGCCTGTGTGAACCCAAGTCTCCTCCCATTCTACTTATTTCATCTTTGTTTGTTGTACACTTAATTAGCTTCCTTTACCAATAAATATCAACTAGAGCAACTAGACATTTTTATTACCTTTACAAAACTCATTCGTATGGTGCACATTTTAGTTAGTTCATAAACCGCTTCAAAGCCATGATTTACTGACTGTGCCAAAAGCTGGGCAAACTCCTGATTGTTGAAGATTTTCAAACTACATCCACTGGGGATCTTGCAGACAGTTGTTGGATGGAAGCCATGATGGTAATTGCAGTTTCGACTCTGAACAAAAATACTACTGTCGCTTAAGCATTCAGCATAGACTTCTCCGCCAACATAATAGAGATGAACACCTGTGAGCCAACAGACACAAGTTTATTTTCCATAATATACTGTCAATTACAATAAGAACAGTACTTCATCGATTGTGAACTGTTTTAATATATCTTCAATAAAATGTACTGCACATTCAAACTCCTCTAAATTGTGGCAATCTGCAGGTAATACATTTTTTTAAATATTCTACAGACACTCAAGTGCAGTAATAATAATAAAACAATCAAATTCAATACCTGAAAACTTGAGCACACTATTATCAGAAGCCAGGAGTTCCAAATGAGATTGTAGTATTCTTCCCATTTCAGATGTATTTTAGCCCTGCTGCCTTCATATCGATAGCTTTAACCTCTTGGACAAAGCGATCAATCGGGCCATGGCAGTGTTTAGGACTGGGCTAAGAAATTAACAAATCAAACCAAAACGTACCTTTAAGTTCTGTGCTTTGTGCAAAATTTCTTAATGCCGATTACCTATCCTGATTCATTCTAAGCATTTCTAGGAGGCCAAATTAAAAGACACTATGATCATTTATGAAATAATATTATTCTCCTCATCCCTGCCAGAAAATGGCAGATGACCCGAATTAATTTATATTCTCTTAGAGACAGTAGATGCTGCTGCAATAAAACAAAGTACTGCAGGAACTCAGTTAGTCAGGCATCATGTGTGGAGTGAAATGGATAGACCAGGTTTCGGTTTGAGACCCTTCACAGACTTAGTTTGCTTATTGGAACATAGAAACATAGAAAATAGGTGCAGGAGGAGGCCATTCGGCCCTTCGAGCAAGCACCGCCATTCATTGTGACCATGGCTGATTGTCCCCAATCAATAACCCGTGACTGCCTTCTCCCCAAATCCCTTGATTCCACTAGCCCCTAGTGCTCTATCTAACACTATTGGTCTTCCAATCATTCAATACAATTTCCATAATCAACAGCCCCTGAAAGATTATAGTTAGAGCTTCTATTTTTGCATCTCAATTTCAACATGCCAGAATGCAGACCTCTATTTTGTTTTACTCTCAAGTTGCTTATCTCCATATTTATAAATTTGAAATTTCTTAAATTGTACATATAGTGAAATGAAACTACTTTAATAATGTAGTCGGTAGGAAATTGCAGGAGTTCCATCCAGTAAGGAATGATGGCATAGTGACATCCACGTTGAGATGCTGTATGACATGAAGATTTCCAGAACCCGGTCTGCTGGGAGAGATTATGGCTTGTGGAGTCTATTGAAGATGAACTGGCCCATCCTATAGGACAGGGGTTCCCAACCTTTTTCATACCGTTTACCCCTGGCAACTTTAATAGCACATAACAATGTAATTTCACTTATTTATGAACTAATGATGAACAGATACCAAACACAGTCTGTCAATGAGAAAAAATATGTACAAATCCAGAATCAACAAATTTACCCTCTGGGGATAAATTTACGCCAGGTTGGGAACCCTTGCTATAGAATATGTAACAGCCAATGTACACTGTAGAGGGAGATTATATTTAAGCTCTCAAGACTGACTGACCAACACATTTTGTCTTGAACAATGTCAATGTGACAAGTTACCTTTAATGCATTCCACTTCAGACCTTATTGACGTACAGTGGATAGCTTTTGGGAAATTGATGGCAAAGTATTCCCCAAAGTACCTATGTTTCTGACTTGTTCTACAACTACAAATACAGCATTTGTGCAGTGACACTGTTGAATTTGTCTGAACAATCACAATCCCTGAAAAGATTATGAACATTTAAAATATGCAAATGTCACTGAATTTTCAGACAATTATTACTGTTTATTTGCAAGAGCAAATAGGATCAGATTTTTTTCAGCTTTCGCTGCTGCACATTTCCTCAGACATGTCAATGTGAACAATGCACAAATATCTTCCTTCTGATATAATAGAGTAAAGATGGGGTGGAAGATTGCAACCTTCACGTGGTCCGCCCTGTTTCGACTAATGCAACCAAGTCGACGTGCACAAACGTAAGATCAAATAGAACAAGTTGTCCAACAACTTTAGGCTGTGCACGCCACACGAAAGAAGAAGAAGAGTAAAGATTAAAGACAAAGTTGTAGAAAGATAACTGGGCCTGGTTTCCTGCCTCACTAAGAACACCTCAAAGCAGCTTCTGGAATAGCAACTTCTGGCTTCTGACAATCACCGCCACATTTATTTGCATCAAATACATTTCCAGGCACTGGAATCATTGCCCCAAACTTGGCTTCTTAATGCTACACTTATATGAATGCTGTTTTAATGTCAACAGTAGTCAAGTACATGTTACCAATTTAGGTCTTGGTCACCTTGGATCACCATTCTAATGACCAGAAATGGCCCTGATGAAACCAGAACAGAACAAGAGAGAACTATTATCAAGTGATTACACATCTCACCACTTAGTTCAGGAATGAAAGTTGCAAATGGTATTGCTTGTAATGCCAAGTCCTTGAGGCCAGCATTACCAATGTAAGGACCTAATTCAATGATTGGTCCACATCAAAAATGCATTATGCCTTTGCTGTTTTCAATGCCTAATCATAGTTTTAATAAAACCATGATTCATAAGGTAAGCAGTCATCAGCAGATGGTTTATTTTATGGTAGGCTGATCCTGAAAATTAAGATATATGGAAGTCAGTGATTTTCTCATTTGGATTCAGAACTGTCCAAGTCAGAAGATAGTGGTAGAAGGGTGTTGTTTTGGCTGGTGGTATTCCATAGGGATCTGTGCTGTGACCTCTGGTGTTTGTGATATGTATAAATGACTTGGATATTAAAAATAGATGGGTTGGCTAGTACGCTTGCAGACAGCAGTTAAACTGGTGGAGTTGCGGACAGTGAGAATGCTTTAGTAGGTGTTGCACTTTGGGATAGTGAATATATGGGGTATGTATACAGTTAATGGCAACACCCTTGATATCATTGATGTACAGAGGGATCTCGGAGTCCATGTCCATGTCCATAGCACCCTTGGAGTGGTAACACAAGTAGATAGAGTGATAAAGGCAGCATATGGCTTGCTGCCTTCATTAGTTGCTGCAGTGAGTATAGGACTTTGGTCAGACCACATTGAGAATAAGAGTTAGGAAGTCACTTTGCAGCTTTATAAAACGTTTCTTAGTCCACATTTGAAGTATCGTGTGCATTGTAGTCACCCGTTTGCAAATTGCAAAATTAAATGGGTTCAAAAATTAAGATTATTGGGTGCATACAAGAACAGGTTTTGAGGTCACTTAAAAGGGAAGTAATCTCACAAAAGGATCACAAATCGATCTGCATTTGAGATCAGAATACATCAAAATATTTTGAACACTAACATGCTCTTGAATTTTTACTTAGAATAATTGACAGGTTATAGGTTGGCAATAATCATTACCTGCAAAATGGCCTTAGAACACTATCTGCTTTTCAAAGATATGTAGCGTCTTCAACAATATTTACAATGTAGCATTCAGTCCAAAGAAGGGCTGGAAAACTGCTCTGATATGTCAAATTACAACTCCATAAAATGGAGATTACCTTTGCCAATGTGTCTCCTGGTGTTCTCAATAGTTGAATTACGATTCACATTGGAAAGAAGACCGAGGCAAAATCTATTCTTGTTATTTGAGGGATCAGTAAAACCATCAACGAGGACGCTGGTAGAGGAGGCTTGGAAAGCTTCTCCCACACGATTATTTAGCTCATAATAGACAATGGAGCACCAGTGCTTTGGTTCTTCATAAGCAACTGGTTGAACATCTGCAAGAAGGAAAGTCAGCATTATTCTTTTGGTTAAAAGCTGTACCATCACTAACAAATGAGCTACAAAGAAACGTGCCTTGGGATTTGTAAAATTACATTGAATAGATCAGATGATTCAAGCAACATAAACCAGCAAATGAGTCACTATGTTATTTACTCCCCCAAGAAAGTAATTAATCTGAAATATTCAGTGTTTCAGTTCTTCCACTTAAGGAATAAATACAGTTTGGGTGCAGTTTTATGCATCTCAGATACTCGGAGACCTCAAATATACAGCTAATCTAACAGACATTTCATAAGCGTAAGCCATGGGATCAAAGGATATATGACAAAGCAGATGGTCATTTCCTCTGAAGCCGGTACACTAGTTTGATATGTCAGAAGTAATCTTTAATCCAGTTCAGTTAAAAGACATGTGCAAAACCACCTTAGTCAAATTAAAAAGGGCCATCCAATTTTAGCCAAGACTTTTGGTCCCGTGTTTTCAAAGAAAAATTATCCAACGGTGGCAAGCTGCCATAGAACTACAAGAAGCTGCGTGGTCACAAGAGATTGTAGAGGATTGTCAAAGAGGAGACCAGTTCCCCTTAAAAAGAAACATTTCCATTTCCCAGCACTTCTTCCAACAGGGTAACAATCAGAAATTTACCTAGTGAATGTGCCACTTTGTAATTTCCTCAATCCAATGGCGAATGCAAGACTAATAAGGTTGTCATAGTAGGGGATTTCAACTTTCCCAATATAGACTGGGACTATCATAGTGCAAAAGGCTTAGACAGGTGGAATGTGGTTAGTGAAATTTCATTAGGCAATATGTAGAGGACTCTACATGGTTGATCTACTCACATCGAATTGGGAAGAGCAAGTGACTGGTGCTTGTGGGTGAGCCTTTTGCAAACTGCAACCACTGTTCTATTATCTTTCAGATAGTTATGAATACAGTCAGGGCAGGATCACAAGTCAAAATTCTGAACTGGGGTAAGACCGATTTTGCTGGTCTTAGACTGGAACTTGGTCAAGTTGATTGGAGTAGATGTTTGCAGGCAAAAAGACATCCAGAAAGAAGCATACTTTTAAAAAGTGTGATAAGAGTTCAGAGCATGCATGTTCCTGTTAGAGTGAATAGCAAGGTAGGTGGGTGTAAGGCTTGGATGACAAGAGAAACAGAGGCCCTGGTCAGGAAAAAAAAAGAGGCAAGGAACAGATACAGGGTTTCGACCCAAAACGTTGCCCATTTCCTTCGCTCTATAGACGCTGCCTCACCCGCTGAGTTTCCCCAGCATTTTTGTCTACACATTTTATGTACATTAAGGGAAAGAGTATCAAAAGTGAGTGAATAGGGCCCAATAGAAAACAACTTGGTTATCTCTGTGTCGAGCCGCAGCAAATGGGCAAGGTCCTCAATGAGTATTTCTCCTCTGTTTTTACTGTGGAGAAAGATGAAGACTAGGGATCTTTGGACAGTTAATGGAAGTGTGTACAGGACAGTCAATATTATGGTTGAGGAGATACTGAACATCATAAGGCAGATGAATGGAGAGAAATCTCCCAGGCCTGATCAGATATATCGGAGGAGATGGGAAGCTAGAGAAGAAATTGCAGGTGCCCTGGTTGAGATGTCCGAATCATCATTAGAAATGGATGATGTGCCAGAAAACTGGAGGGTGGCTAATGTTGTGCCTCTATTTAGGAAGAGCCGCAAGGAAAAGCCTGTGAACTATAGACCAATGAGCCTAACATCTATGGTAGGCAAGTTACTGGAGACTATTCTGGGGATAAGATATATTGTCCTCCATAATGTTTGGACAAAGAACCATCATTTATTTATTTGCCTATGTACTCCACAATTTGAGATTTATAATAGAAAAAAGAATAACATGTGGTTAAAGTGCACATTGTTATATTTTAATAAAGGCCATTTTTACACATTTTGGTTTCACCATGTAGAAATTACAGCTGTGTTTATACATCGTCCTGTAGCGAGTCCAAACTTTGTAGTCAAACAGTTACTTCATTCGGTGAGATAAGTTTGACATACATGTGCGTTGAGACTAACATATTGAATCATTATTGCTGCTGCTGAGCAAGGGTGTTGACTCGAGCTCAGCTGCCTGTAGACTGGTGATCTCAAGGTAAGATCTGCTGATGTAGCAGGACACTCCCCTTAACCGATGACGTCATGTGACAGCCCTCGTAACCACTGACGAGGGTTCGACTGTAAGTGGTCTGAGTAAGGTGATGCCACAAGAACCCCCCCCCCCCCCGAAACGGAGGAAGGAAAACGAGCAGGCCAATGAAACGCGGCAGCCAAAACTCGTAAACCCACAGGCAAAAAGGGATAGAGTACGCTCACCTTCTACCGGAAGGTGCGTAAGTATGGTCGAGGGCGGCTCCTGTTGTGGGTCGAGGCACCCCGGCTGTATGTCACAACGGTGGGGCGCAATCGACGCTCCGGCTGTGGGCCACCCCGGTCGTATGCCGAGGGGTGTAAGGAGACCAATGCAAACGCCGCAGGATGGACGAGACACAATCACATCTCATCGACCAGCAGGGGATCGGTATTTCCACAGAAATACCGCACCCAGCAACGGCTGTGAGACATCGGCAACAATGCAAACCAAAGAAAACACAACAAAGAAATAAGAATAAACTAATAGCTATACCCGGAAAGGTTATTACAGTGTAAAAAGTGAAAAGAGAAAAAAAAGTGAGCAAACAAGTCCAAAGTGGTAAGAAACTAAAAGTTCAAATTGTCCAATGTCTGATGAGAAGCTGTGCTGGAAGCTCGAAAACCGGCGGTTGCAGTGAAGCCATCCGACCTGAAATGGCTGTTGACGGCGGTCAGGCTGCAGAGACACCATCTGACCTGAGGTGGCGCTGTGGACAGCGATCAGGCTGCAGATACACCATCTGGTCAGAAGGTGGCGATGTTGACGGCGGTCAGAGCAGATCTTGCGCCTCAGCGGCCATTTTGGCAGCCGACCGATGCTGCTTTTATTGGCAGCCGACAGATGCGATTCCCGGATGCGTGCGGGGCGACCGGCATCGACGGGTCTCACCCCACCGCTGCAGGTAGGAACTCCACCCACCATCGTCGGTGTCATCGGAAACCGGCTGCGCTACCGCGCCACCGGCGGAGACTGGAAGCTGCCGGGTGATCCGTCACGGGACCGTCGAGGCACGACTGGCAGAGGCTCCATCCTGCTGCTGGGCCGACCACAGCCCGACCGGACGGGCAGCCAGCGGCCGGGGATCATCGAATTCCACGCCGGCGAGGAGCAGAAGGACATCTTCGGCCAGCCCGCCCGATCGAGAGGCTAGGCCTCGAGCTGCAGCCGGCGGGCCTGCTCTCTACCCGCTCCTGGTGCCGGCGGTGCAGGTGCTGCTGGAGGCGGGAGGCTGACATACTCGCAGCTCCTGGAGCGGCAGGTGGGAGTGCAGCAGCAGCCGCGGCCTCTCAGCCCTGGTGGGCGGCCCCAGGCGAGCCATGCGGGAGAGACTGGATCCTAAACATACTGCTAAAGCAACAAAGGAGTTTTTCAAAGGCAAAAAATTGTAAATTCTTGAGTGGCCAAGTCAACCACTCGATCTGAACCCAATTGAGCATGCCCTTTATATGCTGAAGAGAAAACTGAAGGGGACTAGCCCCCATATCAAGCATAAGCTAAAGATGGCTGCAATACAGGCCTGACAGAGCATAACCAGAGAAGACAACGTGCAACTTCAAGCAGTCATTGCATGCAACAAAATACTATACATTACTTTTATTTACATGACATTGCTGTGTCCCAAACATTATGGTGCCCTGAAATGGGGGGACTACGTATAAACACTGCTGTAATTTCTACATGGTGAAACCAAATGTATAAAATGGCCTTTATTAAAATCTGACAATATGCACTTTAACCACATCTGATGTTTTTTTTCGTATTACAAATCTCAAATTTTGGAGTACAGAGGCAAATAAATAAATGACAGGTCATTGTCCCAAACATTATGGAGGGCACTGTATATGCATTTGGACAGGCAGAGTCTCACAAATCTTGAGATGTTTTTTTTTTTTTTTTAAAAGAGGACATTGCCACAGACATTGTCCATATGGATTTCAACAAGGCATTTGATAAGACCTTGCATTGTTGGCTGCTCTGGAAGATTAGATCACGTGAGATCCAGGAAGAGCTAGCCGATTGGATAGAAAATTTACTTTATGGAAGGAACCAGAGAGTGATCGCAGAAAGGTTGGGGTTTTTTTTCAGACTGGAGGCCTGTGACTAGTGGTGCGCCTCAGGGATTGGTGTTGGACCCTTTGCTGTTTGCAATTTATATCAACGATTTGGATGAGAACATACAAGGCATGATTAGTAAGTTTGCAGAAAACGCTAAATTAGGTGGTATTGTCAACAGTGAAGATGGTTGTCAAAAATGACAGCAGGATCTTGATCAGTTGGGCAATTGAGTTGAGGAATGCTTATTGAAGTTTAATGCAAATTATAAGTGCGAGGTGTTATATTTTGGGAATTCAAATCACAGCAGGACCCTCAGTAAATGGCAGAGATCTGGGGAGTGTTGCAGAGCAGAAGGATATTGGAGTGCAGATATATAGTTCCTTGAAAGTGGCAGCACAGTGCCTTGACCACCCTATCTAGAGAATGGTCAAGGTGGCATTCGGCACATTTGCCTTAATCAGGGTATTAAGTATAGACATTGGGATGCTTTACAATCATACAAGACTTTGGTGAGGCCAGATTTGGAGTATATTGTTCAGTTTTGGTCACCGTTTATATAGAAAGATGTTAAGCAGGAAAGAGTGCAGAGAAGATCTGCAAGGGTGTTGCCAGGACATGAGGTCCTGAGCTATGGGGAAAGGTTGGGCAGGTTAAGATTTTATTCCTTAGAGCACAGGAGGATCACCTCTTAGAGGTGGAAAAGATCATGAGGGGAATAGATAGGTTAGATGCACAGAGTCTTTAACCAAGAGTAGGGGAATCAAGAACCAGGAGACCGTTTAAGGTGAGTAGGGAAAGGGGAAGAGGAACTTGAGGGGCAACTTTTTCCAAACAGAGAGTGGCGGATATACAAGATGCCAGATGATTTAGTTGTGGAAGCTACTATCACATCATTTAAAAGACATTTGGACAGGTACATCGATAGGAAAAATTTAGAGGGATATGGGCCAAACACGGGCAAGTGGGACTAGTGTAGATTGGGCATCTTGGTCAGCAAGGGCAAGTTGGGGCGAAGCGGCCGTTTCATGCGGTATGACTCTTATGGTATGACAGATGTGGCACTGGCTGTGGCAAAGCGATGGCAGAACGTCGTCTGACACACCAGCGAACAAACTCTATGGTTACAAAAATAACTGTGTACACATGGTGGCGAGTCACAGCATTGGGTCATTTTCAAAGAAAGCACGGAGTACTTCAAACTATGATGGAAGTCAATAATATACAGTCCTATATTATGGATAAAACTCATTTTTTAAAGCAAGAAATATAAAACTTGAAAATTGTTCTGCTGCATAAAAATCTGCGATTTGAAATCAAGGCTAATAAGAGATTGCAAAAAAATCTGATAATTTATAGCAGTGTACTAAATTTTCCTGTAATTGTGATTATTAGCATTTCACCCCCAATTAAAGCTACAAATGGTCAAGACTTCACGGGATATGCACTTCAGTACATCACCACAACAAATCATTTCAGAACTGCTAATATGAATTACACTACCATTCCAAATTCATCTATCAGTTCCACAACGTAGAAAACAATCAAAATTCAGAATTTTATTTTTAATGTAGTCATTGTGGAAACGCTGCCATCTTTAGCAAGGCAAGTATTTATTATCGACACCCAATTGCCACTGAGATGGTGAGTCACCTTCCTGAACCACTGCAGTTCTTCAGGCGATATTCCCATTATACTTAAATAAAGATTTGATGAAGGAATAGTATACTAAACCCTCATTATAACGGCCCATACGAGGGGGGGGGGGGGGAGGAAAGAAATGGTGCCTAATATTGCCAATTGTCTGCTCCAGCCGAGTAGGGGATTACTGAGTAATAGAATGTGTAGGAAGGAACTGCAGATCCTAGTTCAAACCAGATAAGACAAACAGCTGGAGTAACTCAGCAGGTCAGACAGCATCTCTGGATAGGCAACATTTCGGGTCCAGACCCTTCTTCAGACTGAGTCAGGGAAAGGGGAATAAGGGATATCGAAAGATATAGAACAAATGAATGAAAGATACGCAAAAAAATGATTACAAAGTAAACAGGCCATTGTTAGCTAGGGATTAGGTGAAAACGAGTTGGACAATAAGACTCGGCAAGATAATTTGAAGTTAGTATGACTTGAGTGGGGCAGGGATGGTGAGAGGGGGGGGATGCAAGGGTAACTTGAAGTTGGAGAAATCAATATTCATACCGCTGGGTTATAAGCTGCCCAAGCAAATTATGTGGTGATATTCCTTTGCATTTGGCCTCACTCTGACAATGGAGGAGACCCAGGGCAGTAAGGCTAGTGTGGGATGGGAAGGGGAATTAATGTGTTTGGCAATGGGAAGGGTAGAGTGTTTGGCAAGATCCAACAAGCGGTTTAGCAAAACCGAAGAATGCATCTGTAATAGACAATTACCACAGTCACTTTAACCAGATCACTATTTTGAACCCATTGGGGCACTAACAGTTGCTATTCTCCCTCAGCCCATCTTAATTAGAACAGCTCTATACTAATTGAGATAGATAATAGTAGTCTGGATATCAAATAATTCTAATCTTTTGTCGCAATCTTATGCTTCAATAGATCGTAATCCATGAAATCAAAGTGAAATTAAGATAGAATGAAAGATAGTCAAACCAATTAACATTGCATAGTCAAAATAAACAATCCCAAACGGACCCAAAATGGCTCAATCTTTTCCAGTTTGCATCTTTTACACACAGCAAAAGCTTTAATTTTTTCCCCATTTTACCACACTTCCCATATTTTACCTGGTCTGTTGGTTATATTCAGTGGTATTGTAGGTATGAGGACATTTGATGTATCCATGGGTTGCGAACCATCTTGTGTCATCTGATCATCTGGAGGCATATATGCAGGAGGTGGTGTATCAGCTGTAAACAGACAAAACAGTAAGAACAGTTCCAAATCAATATAACTTTATCATAACAGTATGCTTGTCAAAAACTATTCAGGTTTAGCTCGTGGGGATGCTAATTCCTTACAGAATGTAGGTATTCAACACCACAAAACCTCTTAACCTGAAGGACACACACAATGTTTAGCGGATTGGAATTGAACATTTGTTAACAGATGTATCAGCTGGGGAAAGAGCAATTAAATTACATGTTCCAGAGCTCAGACATGTGAGCTCAGTGCATTTAATGTACATTTAGTTTTAGAATTTCACTGAAAATCAGATTTGCACATGATAACAAAATGGGCAGCCAGATACCAAAAATATATTAAATTACAAATTTACATAATTAAAATAGCATTCAGAAGAGTAAAATTTAATAAATATATTACGGAAGTAATGAAAATTGCTGAGTAGTGGTTTTCTAAACATACCTGGGGCATAAATGATAATAAATCACTATAGATTTAGGTATAGATTTTAATCAACTTGTCTATCAAACTGATTGCTGGCTAAGATAACTGAGAAATGATACAAGTGGAAAAAATTAAACAGATCACTTTTTTCTTGGGAAGAATCGAGACTACCTATTGAAGTAAAGAGGGGTCTTCAACCTGTAACACTATGTGGAGGAAGGAACTGCAGATGCTGGTTTAAACCAAAAATAAGACAAAAAGCTAGAGTAACTGTGGGTCAGACAGCATCTCTGGAGAAAATGAATAGGTGACAATTCGGATTAAGACATTCAGATGGAGAGTCGGGGACAGGGAAATGAGAGATATAAACGGTGATATTGAACAAATGAATGAATTACATGCAAAAAAAATAACAATGATAAAGGAAACAGGCCATTGTTAGCTGTGGGCAAGGTGAAAACGAGGTACAGACAATGAGACTTTGAAGCTAGTATAACAACCTGCATGGGGGATAGACAGAGGATATGTGAGGGTTACTTGCAGTTAAGAGAAATCAATTTCATACCATTGGGCTGGATGGTAGAGACCAGACTACCACGGCACCTCCCTTAACGGTGGGTTTGATGATAATGTCAGGGTTGTTGCGGAGTGAGCGGAGGGCTGTACGTTCAGCGGTGGTGACGTTACAGTAGGTAAGGAGAGTGGAAAAGTTGAGACGGTTGATGTCACGCCAACAGTTAAAAATGAAGTGATCTAAAGAGTGCAGAAGGCCATCTGGGGGAGTCCAAGAGGGGGACCGATGGAGTTGGGATCAACACTGGGTGGCGAGGACCCCTTCCCCTAGAAAAAAGCACCAAGGCGGAGGCGACAGAAGAAAAGCTCTGCATAGTGGCGGACCAGGAACTCATTGGGGTGAGGATGAAGGGGAACAAAAGTGAGGCCTCTTTCTCTTTCGTCAGATGCTACCTGACCTGCTGAGCATGTTCAGCAACATCTGCAGTTTTTCTATTTTCAGAAATTGCAGCACTGATTCAAAATTGTTGGCAAAAAAACCTTTTCACTTCTAAGCAAACAGTGAAAAGGGACCATAAAAGATAATTAACATTTAAAAAACAAAAATTGGTTAGCTTCTTTTACACACCACTATGTTGTAGATCTTATTGGAAATCAGAGCATTGACAATTAAAACCTTGCGATTACATGAAAAGGTGCAAGGGGGCCTTTGACTTGGAGGAGAGGTATGCATTTAATCACTGATATAAATGAGTTCCAGGGGATTTTGTGGTTCAATATCTGTAGAAACCTTGAATTTTCATCTTGGAACATAGGCCACTTAGAGAATCCAAGGATACAAAATGCTACATAGAAATACAAGTAATTTTAACACTAAATGAATCCAAGATAGTGGAATGGAATTGAGGAAGTGATCAAACTGCAAAAGGGAAGGAAATCTGTTACTGCTATCAGGAACTTTTCCAAACAAAAACAATTAATTAGTGGAATGAGTTTACTGATTAGATAGTGGAGAAAAACAATGGAATAGCTGGATGCTGAAAGCGTCAAAATGTGATAGTGTATCGATGGGCATGCATTTTACATAACTGAGCAAAGGCTGTAGAAATAAAAAATTAAACTTTTGCTTTAACTTGCCAAGATAGATTGTTTTTTATAGAAATATAAAGCATTTATAGATAAACCACATTATCTATTCAATGGTAAAATTGACTTTACACTGCTCCATTCCTACTTCTTCAAATGCACTTCTAAACAAATCCAGGAGGAAAAAAAAAATTGCAAATGCAAAATTAAACAATCTGCTCATCAAACTCACTTAAGAAAGTGTGACCACAAACATAACGCAGCTTTCTAGTGTACTGTCTTATTATTCCATGATTGCCATTAATTTCTTGAATAAAATTAGACTAATAATTGAAAATTTATATTTAGATTGAATGTATACTCAATAATCATTGATAGAAATGTTATCCTAAACATTTTATTTTGACTTTGAATCAGATGTTCGACTACAGTATTTTATCACCGGTTTTGTTAACCATAAACTTCTCCTCGTAATCAATTTCAACGATGGAATTATTGACTGCAATCTTGATCACATTTTATTTTCATTACAAGAAATTGTACCTGACAAGTCTGGTGTAATAGTGAAATGCTAGGTCCCGTTTACTAATTCAGACCAATGCTTGGCTGTGAATATTAAGTATGCATTTATGGTATTATTAAGGTCAAATTATTTGTGTGCCCATAGGCGATCGTCCTCTTCACTCCAACTTTTTAAAAAAATATTTTAAAAAAATTATTAAAGTCTATTTCTTGGGAAGTATTTATAAATCTAAAGTCTGATTTGTACAAGATGTAAATAATTGCCAACATAAACAGGAAAGGTTATGCTAGAGCTTAATATTACTGCTCTTACCTGGCATCTGAAGTGGGCTGCTCGGCCCAGAACTTGCTGGAGAATGAGGATAGGTACTACTTCCAGGGGAGCTTGGATAACTTCTATTGGGAGAGTTAGGAAATGGATGGGTGTTTGGTTGCTGAAAGGAAACTGGAAAGGCAGCATTTTGTGGCATAGGAGGATCATTATGTCCCAAATTACGAAACTGTGCAAGTAGGCTGTGCTGTGGATTAAATTCACTGTGCCTTGGAACCAACACCGGAGGAAGAACTAGAAAGAAAAGACAATCATTAAACATTTTACAAGAAAATCTTTAATATTTTGATAAACAAACTTATTCTATGATTTAAAAGTAGACAATTAACTTCTCCAATAATGCATCATTTAAAAAAAATAGCATGCAGCCTCTGCACATACAGATCCACCATCGTTTTTCCAGCAACTGATAGTCCGGCATGTCCTTTAATCTGCACACTTTAATACCGCGACCGAGTTAATTTCAATGAAAGCCACAACTTGTTTGAAAAACTAATATTCTGAAGGGAGAATGAAAATTAAACCTTGACCATTTTCATTCAACTGTGCCCCTCAAAAAGGTCAGTTTTCTTTTCTCTTTTATGAGGGAAATAATTGTAAGCAAGTTGCACCAATCTTCATTTGTATTCCTCAAATGAATATCCTGTGAAGACTTTTTATTTCCTTAATTTATACTGGCTCACTTACTATATTGAACTGTACTTCATAATGCACGGACATTTTCACGTATAGTTTGTCATTATGTTTCTAACTTGACAATGATCTCTGAGGAAATTTGTTCTTCTTTCCTAAAAACAGTATTTCCAGGTTATAGAATTAGGCATCATTACAAACACCTTTGAATAAATGTATACAAATTTCAAGCAGATGAGGAGGAACTTGAAAGACCTTCCTCTATCATCCTTAAATGTGTACATTGGATCCAGTGATTTAATGTTCAATATTTTTAATGACAGTTTTCTTCAACCATCAGCTTTACAGGATGCACATGTATACAAAGTTCCATAATCATTTGAGAAAGGTTGATGCTCTGGTACACAAAAATAATGCACTTGATCTTTGACTGACTATATACAATTCCAAATGCCTTTTATCCACTTCTCAACAACAGAATCCCAAATTACTGGTAATTACTCAGTAAAACAGTGTTATCCTTTGCCTATGAATTTGCAACAAAACCTTCATATTAAGCAGACAAGTTATCTGATGATCACCTTACCTATTGCAATCAATCTGTCGTTTCTCTACCACAGTCAAAAGAAATCAATAAAGAGTCTGTGCAAGAAAAGCAGCTCAAGTAATAAAATATCAATAAAAATATAGTACAGGAGTAGATGAACAATGCTGATTAATCATACTTATTCTGCTTGACCATCAGAAATAGATCCCCATCAACCTGCCAACGTGACTACATTTCAAGCTGACATGCAACCATAGAAGACAATATTATTTTTTTCAGGAGCAACGTAAAAAGGCCCTCTAATTTATTACGAGTTAATATGCATTTTTCACACTTTCAAAAACCTAATCCCATTCATCCTTGCAATTCCTCTAGTGCACAGTTCACAAGATTTTTTAAAATTCTATATTACATTGGTTCACTTGCTACATCATAATACACACATACCATCCCACATTTCCCTGAGTTCATGAGATCAATATAAAATTCACTACTGGCAACAAGAACTGGGCAACGTGTCATTCTGAGTACATCACATCATTCAGTATGTTATAGAAAGAAAAATGTTAAATATACATTTTTTATGCAGATTCAACCAAGCACAAACTGCTAGTATCACCTCAATCCAACAGTCATTTGGTTTGTGAACAAAATGGTTCTTTACATGCATTATAAACCACATTGTGTTTCTGGATAGTGGAACTTAGAAAGTACGTACTGTTTTTCAGAGGATACATTTTAACCTGAATAAGTCAGCTGATCGAGTAGATGGCACAAAAGCTATTAGTTTTGGAGTTTTCTGGAACAAGAGGACAGATCTTTGAAGGTATTTCCTAAAGACTTTAAATTACTTGTAAAACTCCAAGCCAGCATCAAGCAAAAACGAATACCTTTCGCTTGCTGCTGATCACAAAATTAGATCAACTAAATCAAATATATTTTATTGAGTTATTTCCAGTATTAATAATACCCCTCCCAATTTGGGTGCATTAACAAAATTATAGTAGTAAATACTGAAATGTGTATTTACTACCTAAAGCATGTTTGAGTGTTAGGTAATTATTATTATTTGGTCATAAAAGCTTCCAATTCTTCCTACCACCAACGTTAAAATATTCAATCTATAATCCTCTCGATTTCTCCCAATTCTTTTAATAGTTTAAATTATTTTAATACCAGCAGCATCATCACCTCTGGTTACTTTCTGGAAATTAATCCTGACTAAAAGGGCTAGTTATTTTTCCTATTACCATCCCAACTTTCCATTTTAATAATATTCTGATTTCCAATGTCAACTATGTTAATCTCTCTCTAGAACAAAGGTGAACTATTAAGTATTTCCTTTGCATTTTTTTTCGTCTGCAGAATATTTTAACCATGGTAGGAACAAAATCCCGTTTTTATTGAGGCCTTGGCGGTTTCCTTAATTGTCTTTGAAGTCACAGTATATTTTTCAGCTTTAAGTATAAACACGGTGCACTCGGCAGATAAATGATAGGCACTGGTGGACATGCAAGATGATATTATAGCCAGCATGGAAGCATGGCTTAAAGACAAGTGGGAATGATGCTTAACCTACCTTCACGCAGGGTTTTCAGGAATGGAATGCAGGAATGGGAGTATGAAAATTCAAAAAACATTTATAAGAGTTGGCAGGACCGATACATCACCCATTCCTTCTCTCTAGAGATGCTGCCTGTCCTGCTGAGTTACGCTAGCTTTGTGTCTATCTTCCCAAAACAAACAGTGAGAAGATGGAAAGATCAGATGAGATTGTATGGATAGAATAAAACAAAGGGACAATTAAAAGTTGAGTGTACTTTAGAGCCCTAGTCTGAGAGAAATTGAAGAATAAAATTGACAAAATTATGACATGCAAAATTGGGCCACAATAGTGGGAGGATTTAACTTACCCAAATATTTACAGAAAAGTGCAGAATACTTCAACTGCATTGCAAGATTTTTTAAAGCCAATATATATCAAACGGAACATAGAGATGGGAATGGAGGAACTGCAAGTAGCGAGTGAAACCTGGATTTGGTTTAAGGAAGGGCAAGGAATATATCAGTGGAGAAAACATTTATGATAGTGACCAAAAGTCAGTTATATTTAGTGGAGTAATACCAATGGACAAAAATAAGAGTAAAAGATTGAAATCAGGATATGGTCAATTATGCTAGGCTGGGACGCAACTTACAAAAATGGATGGAGCCATTAATTTGTGGGAGGAAAGTGGAGGTCCCAGAGAAAATCCATGCAGGTCACAGGGAGAACGTACAAACTCTGGACTGACAAGCACCCATAGTCAGAATTGAACCGGGGTCTCTGGCACCGTTAGGCAACAACTCTATCATTGCGCCACTGTGCTACCTAGTTTCAAAGCTATATCTATATTGTCCTATTTCAAGCAAATCTTCAGATCAACTCAGCAGTGTCTTTTTTTTGGTAAAACCTTGCATTCGACAGCTACCAATTTTCTGTAACATATCCACTGAACATCTCGTTGAATCAGGCACTGGGAGATAACCAACAATGTGGTCCCAATGGCAAAATCACCTGCATTGCCTCAACCCCAAATTCAATGGTTCTTTATTGTCACATATGCACTGCATAGTGACATTCTTTTACACAACCACAAATGCACAGTCACCACAATTTGGTGCCTGTTAAAATTATTTAAAAAAACAGAAAACACGAACAGCCCACAGTCTAGTCCACGCTGGAAGTCGTGGAGCTCCCCGATCCAGGAAGCCTGCAGGCCCATGACCCGATGTCCCTCTGCTCTGCCGACCACCATTGTGTACCGGGGGACACTTCCTGCAACCGACCTTCCAGACACTGGAGGAAATACCTGGAACCCTCTCCTACCGGTCCACTCTTCGCATCCATCACTGCCAGCAGATCTCACCTCGACTCTCCGATCTTTGGGTCCTCATTCCTGGTGGCCCTTGGCCAACCCATCCTTATTCTCGGCAGTCACCTTGGCCAACCCATCCTTATTCTCGGCGGCCAAAGTGACTGCCGGGAATAAGGATGGGTTGGCAAAGGGCCACCAGGAATGAGGACCCAAATTGTTGAGCATTTGTTGTACAAGTATTATTTCCACTACTAGCATAGAAGGGAAGGTGGGATGCTTCCGGCGCACAGCACTCGCCGGAAGCATCCCACCTTCCCTTCTATGCTAGTAGTGGAAATAATACTTGTACAACAAATGCTCAACAATTGGTGACAGAGCAATCAGCCTAATTTTTAAAATGTCAAAGGTATTCTTGGATTCACAACCTTTGCTTTGCAGAATATTCCATAAATTGAAAGACTAATTCTTGCCTAGTAGAATTTAAATAATCTTGTATTACAGTGGATAAATAAATAGCCTCAGAATAAAATAATTATCCTTCAGTTTGCCCTCTGGATTTATTAACTAAGTATATGTGTCTGCTGCCTGCTTGTCTCCTATTCCTGCTGGCGAGACCCACTCTAACTACTCGCATTCAGCCGGTGAGACCCCTCTAACCACTTGCATCTAATTGGCAAGACTAAGCACTTACATCATTTATATTGATACCATCAATTTAAATATATATCCACACACAAACATGTTCAGTGCCTGAAAAGCCAGTGATTTATTTCGAAAGACAAAGGGTTGGAGGTATTGCTAACATTGTATAGACCCTTTTCCAGGCCTCTGTTTTGAGTATCTGGCATTTTCCTGTGTTCCGTTTCCTCAGTAGATTACACAGCTGTCAATGAGTCATCCTCTTCATAATATCCTTCAGGTTTGAGAGATTATGAATTCACACCCGACATAGGTGCACATAATCTGTTGCAGTGCAGCATCTGTTATGTATGTTGAGGCCCATACCAGAGCAACAACCCAAGTTGCATCTGCTGTTCTGGAAGACAAACTTAGTCACGTCATATGCAGTTTATTTTTCCTAAGGGATCTAATTCTCCTTTGGAGGCCTTAGAGTTTGCAGCTTCATTGAATGAAACCCCGAGCACCTGTTTTTTAGTAGTCCTTGTTAGCTCATACATGCCCGAAGGTCTGAATTTCTTCTTGCGTTTGAGGCAGCAGAAATTATGTAACGCCCTCCAGGCGCTATAGCCAGTTCAATGTGCTGTTGTCGAGGGCTGTGAAGTCTACCCCTCCACCGGGGGGGGGCGTTGTCGAAAATGACGTGCTGGGCTGTTTGCTGGTCTGCTCCACTCACGCAGGCTGCTGATAAACGCAGCTCCCAGCGATGCATGTTGGCACTGGTCGACCCCTGTACGGAGCCGGTGCAGGGCAACCCACTCTTTGCAGGGCAGGTCCGAGCCGGGTGGGGCTGTGGTGTTCAGTGCAACAATGAATTGTGGAGGTCGCGACATCTGTTCCCAGCTGGTTCTCCATGCTCCTAGTGTTGAAACCGGAGCCACAGAGGGTCGCCGCGTGACGGGAGAAGGGACAACGAGATGACAGGCGCTGAGGTCCCAGCTGCTGTGAGTCCTGGGCGAGGTGGTGCAAAGGATGTTTGGCGTCCGATGGGGCCTTGCACACCAGCCTATGAGTGAAGTACTCTCTGCGAAGCTTGGCTGTGAGCACCGGCAGATCCGTCGGAGTAGGGCGTTGGCAGCCGGTGCTGATCCGCATGGTGTCGTCGATCCACATGGCGTCTAGCTTGCTAGTATGAGCGCTGTGGCGGCATACTCAGTGGCAATGTACACGAGTGCAAGAGCACTGGTTCGGAGAGTAGATGTCCTGGCACCCCATGACGGTCCAGCCAAGCAATGCAGAGGTTGTTCCGTGCCGAGACTTTAGCACGGAGAGCTTCAAGGTGTTGCTTGTTGGTCAGCTATCGATCTAGTTTCACACAGAGGTGTGTAGGAAATGGGGTTATAGCTTAGGGGTGACCCATTGATGCTGATGGTTAGCTGGCGTTGAGTTTCCTTGTTGTTATGGAGAAAGGCCGATGTGGTGGTTTTTGCCATGCAGTTTTAGTCACCAGGGCTTAAGTTAGCCCATGACAAGTTCCATATCCGCCGAGAGCACATCCTCCACGTTTGACCAACTCCTGTCCGAATGCAGTAGAGCATGGGGGCCAGTACCAAGCCTTGGGGGACTCCGTTCCTTAGGTGTCGCAGTCAAGCTAGATTGTCTGTCGCTGGTCTTGAATACAAAACTGCAGTTGGCAAGGAATCGCACTAAATGGCAGTCAGGAATGGTGCAGAGAAGCTTCAAGATCAGGCTCTGGTGCCACACTGTATCGTAGGCGGCGGTGAGGTCCACCAGTGCGACGCCCGCATTGTGACCCTTTTCAGAACTGTCTTACACGTCATTTGTCCCCTTGACTATTTGGAGGGTGGTGCAGCGTCCGTGATGAAATCCGGCTTGTTCAGCGGGTAGTTGGGGGTCAATGATTGGATCAAGCCGGGCCAGAAGAAAACTTTCCAGGAGCTTGTACGGGGCACAGAGGAGCGAGGTGGGCCGATAGGTCCTCGGGTTGTCCGCAGGCTTGTTTGGTTTTGGTAGTGCAATGACGGTGGCTTTCCACCAGATCTTCGGTATGGACTGACCAATGAGGCAAGAGGAGTAGAACTCACGGGAGCCAGACCAGGCATTTAGGACCGCAGTGTTTCAGGAGTTCTGGGGGGGATGTTGTCAGGACCCTGGGCTTTTCCGCATTTCAATTGAGAGATGACAGAAGAGAGTTCTGCAGAGGAAAAGGGTGCTGACAGGAGCCCATCAGTGCCTGGAGCTTTCCAAAGATTAGTGGTTTCCTGTTTGACAGAACGAGTATGGTTCTTGTCCGCGTCTTTGAAGTGACCGTTAGCCAGGAACTGGTGGGCGATGGAGTCGGCCCTGGCAGGGCAATGCTTTGGGTTCATGTTGTCGACCTCGCCGTGGTGAGCCCTGTCAACTGACCTCAGACAACAAACAGAGACAGCAGCAGAAATAACAATGAAGTAAACACCAATAGCTTGCAGCCCTAATGCAGTCTTAGTCGCCACAGTTTGGCGCCAAACTTTTTAGGGAGGGCAACTACGGATGTCGAAGCAGATGGCATCACCCTGCTGCAGCTGAATGCGGAAAGCCTCATCAAGGCCAACATCATTGAACATCTGCTACAGACCCACAAAGTCATTGCAATCCTGCTCCAAGAGACACAAAAGTGATAGCTCCCATCTGAAGATCCCTGGTTATACACTGGCCGCCTACACCGAGGGGATTGCCACTATTGTAAGGTACCCAGCAAAATGGAAAGTGATTGCAGCATCCCCTCCTGACTGACGTGGAATGGGCGGCAACGCAAGTCGAAGGTGTCACTGTCATCAATGTATACAAGCCGACTTCTACCAAAAAGACTCCACCCCCTCCTTTGGTTCACCCTGCATATACGCCGGAGAATTTAACTGCCACAGCATCACCTGGGGTTACCATTCAACTAACTCAGATGACGCTGCACTAAAAGGTTGAAGAACACCTAGTTATTAAGCCATACTTTTTCTAAACAAGTTGGAGAAGAATTGTGGCAGTTTTCCCAATGCACTGGTTGATCTGCGTTAAAATGAAGTCAGTAAATTCTAAACAGAAACAAAGCAACAACCTCCAAGGCTTAACTCTGGATGCTAATGCATAACCGTGGTTGTATCTAATGGTTCAAGCATCTAGACCGCGTAAAACAGGTTTCATGGATCAGTTTATTCGTAAATATTTTTGTTTAATGTTTGCAGGTTCACTATGGGTGAAGCAAGACATGAAGGTGGATGTGACCTTCATAATAAACCGACAAGGATTAGTCCAAGATCCATTAATCAGCTAAGCGGAGAATTGTGGAATATAGGAAGATAGTTGAGACTCGTGAGGTTACAGATTTTGTGGTATGTTTTCAATATTCCTTGCCACAAATGTGGCCGACAATGACCATTGCTGACAAAGATTTCTTACCACATCCCAATGACATTTAACAGTATTATTTTTGCTGGAATCACCCATCAACATTCTAGGAGATTAGTAATGACCTGAAGCTTACAATCAAATTGTACTCCCTGCATCGAAAAGCTCATTCTTGATTTTCATTCGTACTCCTTGCACCCACCTCTTAATCACCCAAAAGATCTGTCAAGCAAGTGATATAATATCCTGACCTGATCAACCACAAATGCAACCTAAACCAGCTCACAATCCTGGCTAAAGCAGCATGCTTCAGTAACACCACCTTCGTTATTCATTCCCCCCCCCCCCCCCCAATAGCAGTACATTTATGGCTTTAATGTTATGGATTTATGTTTTACAAAATGAACTGAAACATCTTACCAAAGCATTTTCAATAGCATCTCTCAAAAAATAACATTTACCCATTTTTGCAACAACTTTTATTGAAGGTGGCACACCGGTGCAGCTAGTAGTGTTGCGGCCTCAGTGTCAGAGACCAAGGTTCAATCCTGTTTGGAGTTTACATGTTCTCCGTGATCACTGATTACTCCAGATGCACTGGTTTCCTCCAATATCTTCTAAACAATAAAAGGCTGGTACATTAATTGGCCGTTATAAATTGCACAAAGGTCAGTGGTAAAATCTGAGGAAAGTTGAAGAGAATGTTGGGAAAATTGAAAAAAAAAATTGAATTAACATAGACTTAGTGAGAAATAAGTGGGAGATGGTCATTGCACTGGATAGGCTGAAAGGCCCGTTTCTGTCTGTATCTTTTTCTATGACACCCAGAAATCAGCTCCAGGAATAAAGAAATGCCACCAACACAAGTTGTCCTCTTGACTCAGAAATCGAATGCTTTTCCATCATGGAGAAGTCAAAAATCCTTGGGCACGCATTGAACAACATTAACATGCAAAAAGATGGCACAGCACTCCCTTCAAAAAGGGCAGTCCGATTGGCAGTAAATTTCAGAAAATGTGTTTCCCATGACTAAATAGAGAAAAACCTGCAAAGAATTACATATGCATCATGAAATATGGCTGCTTCAGCATCATGGCTAGAGAAACAAACTGGAAAAAGTCAAAGACAGGAGCTTATTTTTAATTTTCTGGGTAATGAGCAGTTTATGAAAAAAGGTCAACAAAATCATATGAGGCTCGACATTGAGGGAGCAGCCAAAAATATTGTATTCTCAGCTTGAAAAGGTGTACATGCATGTAGGATATAGCACAGCATTTAAGGGTTGGAAACAGAAAATTGGAGATGGGTGGTAGCTTACAAGGTCTAAGGGGCCAAGGGGAGCTTACCCATGATTTTGAAAGGAACGGTGACAATGCTTGTTGAGGGCAAAGCATTTATATAGCAGGTTGCAAGAGAATTGGAAAGAGTACTTAATAGTTTATTGAACGTGGAGGAGCAACTGTACACCAAAGCTAAAAGGCACTTAATATGGGCAGCGCTAAGCCAAGGAAGCTTCTATTAGTAGGATTTTGAAGACACTAAATGGATGTTTCTAATATTAGCCATAGATGGTCATGAACTACTTTGGCATAGAGAAAATAATCTTGCCGGTCATCCTTCTTTTGGCATTTACTGGAATAAAAAAGATTTGACAGAGGTTGCACATTTGATATTACTTAATAGTTAAATGTACAGAGGAATCTTGGGGTCCAGGTTATTACTCTCTGAAAGTGGTAACACAAGGGAGGCAGAGGAATGACTCCGGGACTGCTTTGGAGTCAGTAGACTGTTTAAGGATTCGGCAACAGACCTCAATGAAGTCGTCACAGTTATAACCGACTAAATAAGAAAATATGTGGAGGAGTGTGTTCCCACCTAAAAACATTGGATAAACTAGGAGGTCCGTATTCTTCTATGGACCAGATCTTGGGCATTCAAGTTCTGGCAACATGGAGCTATATGAGAAGTCCAGATCTGAACTTGTTAAGGCCATCAAAAATGCTAACAGGAGTGTTTGCTCCAAATTAGAGGATGAGGCAAATGTTGGACAGCTGTGGCAGGGCTTATATGTCATCACTTTCTGCAAGGTGAAATCAGGGGACCGTTCAAGCGACAGCAAAGCATCACTCCCAGACAAGCTCAATGAGTTCTACGCATGCTGAAGTGCCTACCTGGGTCTCCATAGCCCCTGATGGTATTACTATTTCAGTCACAGAAGTCGACTTCAGAAGATCCTTCTGGAGGGTGAACCCTCAAAACATCTGCTTTAAAAGGACATCAATAATACTGGCAACCAAGTACAAGATGACATGCCTCAATGACTACCAACTGGTGGCACGAAACATCTGTGGTGAAGAAGTGCTTTGAGAGGTCGGTTATTGCCCATATCAAATCTTTCCTTAACAAGAAACCATTACAATTTACAGAGTCAGAGGATGCAATCGCACTGGCTCTCCTCTGGGCAACTTGGACAAAAACACACACACGTCAGGCTGTTGTTCATACTACAGCTCGGCGTTTAACACTATTTGCCCCTCCAAGCTGGTTGCCAAGCATACGGAACTGGGTCTCTGCGCTTCCCTCGTCAATTGGAACCTCAACAAACCATAACCTGTACGAAATGGCAGCAATACTTTCCCCTCGATAAATATCAGCACAGGAGCAACTCAAGGCTGCGTGCTCAGCCCCCTGCTCTACACACTATAGTCACGATTATGTAGCCGAACACCTTTCGGACTCCATCTTCCATTTCCCCGATGACACCAACCATTCTTGGACAAATTACAGACGACAATGAGTCGGAGCATTGGAAGGAGATAATCGACGGATCAAATGGTGCCAGAATAATGTCTCAACTTCAGTAAGACCAAGGAACTGATTGTCGACTTTGCACGAGGAATGAGGATCCACAAACCCGTCTTCATCGATGGGACAGAGGTGGAGAGTCAAAAGTTTCAAATTCCTGGGCATGTCTCTGAAAATCTGTTCTAGACACAGCATATTGATGCAATCATAAAGAAAGTCAATCAACACCTCTACTTAGAAGATTGGGTAGATTTGGTATTCAACGAATACTCTTTTGAACTTTTACAGGTGTACAGCAGAGCATATTGACTGTTCGCATAGCAGCTTGGTTCAGCAACTCTTAACGCCCAGGAACCACAAAGATTGCAAAAAAGTAGTGAACACTGCCCAGTCCGTCAGGAGTACTGACATCCACACCATCAAAGGGATCAACAAGAGTCATTGCCTCAAAAAGGCAGCAAGCATCAGTAGAGACCCATACTGGTCATACTCTCATTTCACTCCTGCCACCGGGAAAGAGGTATAGGGAGCCTGAAAACCAATGCCCAAGTTCAGGAGTGCAACTTCTTCCCTACAGCCATCAGGCTATTAAACACTACAACCTCCAAATAGGCTGCAAACTATATAGACTTGGACAGGTTATTTTTTTACTTTGCACAACTATTGTCCATTTATTTGCCTTTGCCTTGTGGAAATGAACACCTGGAGGAAAGCTGTGCAGGGAGCACAGGGAAAATGTGCAAACTACACACAGACAGTACCAGAGGTCAGAATCGAGCCTGGGTCTCTGGCACCATGTGGCACAGCTGTATCACAAATAGATTTATCACAAATAAGTTTATCAGCAACTCCAATTCAGAATGTTCATTCTTAAAATTACAAGTTACCATAAAGCTAGGAAATGCATAAGACTAGAAATAGGAAAATGAATGGAAAGACATGAATAACACCAGCAAAATCTTTATTCTACATGAATAAAAAAATTTGAGAAAGAAAAAACTGGGCAATTGAAGACTAAACTACAACTGTAAATTCATCACAATCCCAGGTAAACTGATTTTCATGACATTTTAATATCAACATGAATTTGCACACTGCTGTTAATAACAAAGCAGTACAAACATATACAAAAGTTGATACCAAACCCCAAGATGATACTAGGCAAGTATCTAAAAGCACAAAACGAGGAAGTTTTAAATAGTGCAGGCGACCCCAACATAAATTCACATTTAAATAATTCACAAATCACCACCCAGAAATTTGAGGTCGGGAATAAAATTCACTCAAGGAATTAAGTTACAAAGATGTGTTTACCTTCTACCTGCTTCTCAGTTACAGAATGCTACAGAAAAATCACAATACAGACTTTTTTCAAGGAATTCAGCATTGCCATCCCTTGTGAGGTGAAGGCACCTTAGAGGTGAACTGGTCTGGGGAAAGAATTCCATGACAATGGACCGAGTGCCAAGGACATGCAGGGCTCTAGCTTAACTTTTTTTCCCTGTTGCCAACCTCGGCAGCTTTTTAGGTTGCCAAATGACAGTTTAGGTGGTCATTTAAGACAGCTTGCATGACGCGTGCGATAATGTGCTCGGATGAAGTGCGTAGTTACCAGTCGGAATTATGCTCAATGAAGCTTTCACATATTATTTCTGCTTCAAATAAAGTCGCAAACTAAACATATTCACCAATCAAGACATGATATATACCACAATGACATGCAGCAAAATTACAATACAGTATCTCATCTCTTTTTACACGTTGCAATGAATGCAATTTCTATTATCTCTTTCCACTTCCAAACAAAAATATGGTTATTCAGCGTATGATCAACCTCGGTGAGACCAAGAGCAGGCTTGGCGATCGCTTCACACGACACCTCCACTCAGTTCGCAATAACCCACCTGATCCCCCAATGGCTCAGCACTTCAACCACCCCCCCCCCCCCTCCCATTCCGAATCCGACCTTTCTGTCCTGGGCCTCCTCCATGGCCAGAGTGAGGCCCACCGCAAACTGGAGGAACAGTACCTCATATTTTGCTAGGGTAGTTTACACCCCAGCGGTATGAACATTGGCTTCTCCAGTTTCAGGTAGTCCTCGATTTCTCCCTCCTTCCCCTCCCATTCCCAGCTCTCCCACAACTTACTGTCTCCGCCTCTTTCCTTTCCCCGCCCCCCACCCCACCCGACATCAGACTGACGAAGGGTTTCGACCCGAAACGTGTCCTTTTTTCTTCGCTCCATAGATGCTGCCTCACCTGCTGAGTTTCTCCAGCATTTTTGTCTACCCATTCACACAAGTTCTGTTATCCCACTTTCCTCACCCACTCCCTGCACATCAGGGGTAATTTTACAGAGACAAGTTATACATTTTCAGTTTTAAATCTCCAAGTGATGCTATGTCCCCCTTTACAGCTACGGTATGTTTTAATTCAGTTAAAGGCTATTGGGGCAGTACACTGGCCATAAATCTGCTGCCTAAAATTGCCAGAGACCTGGAATTGATCCTGAATATGGGTGCTGTCTGTATGGAGTTTTGTTTTCTCGTTTATAACATTGTTTACAGAGTACTATGTTTACATATTCTGTTGTGCTGCTGCAAGTAAGGATTTCATTGTTCTAACTGGGACGTGAGAGAGTAAAACACTCTTGACGCACGTCGCTGATGTGTGGGATAGAACTAGAGTACGGGTGATCAGTGGTCGGCGTGGTGGGCCGAAGGGCCTGTTTCCACGCTGTATCTTTAATTTTAACTAAAAACACGAAAACCAGAGGAAATGTAAAGAAGGGTTTCTACCCGAAACGTCACCCAATGTTTTCTATCCAGAGATGCTGGCTGCTCCATGGAGTTCCCCCGCACAATTAAAGTATGGAATAGTCTTCACCCTACCATAGGTACCAACCAGACGCAACTAAATTTAAGA
The DNA here is from genome assembly GCA_035221665.1 of Okamejei kenojei. Lineage (NCBI taxonomy): Eukaryota > Metazoa > Chordata > Chondrichthyes > Rajiformes > Rajidae > Okamejei > Okamejei kenojei. The sequence goes on from CM069131.1 coordinate 22,475,521, forward strand.
TAGCTCCCCCCCACCAAGAACCCTTTTTTGCTTAAGTCCAAGTCAAGAGTCAAGAGTGTTTTATTGCCATGTGTCCCAGATAGGGCAAGGAAATTCTTGCTTGCTGCAGCACAATGGAATATGCAAACGTAATACAGAACAGAAGATAAAAGTTCAGTGTGTCTATATACTATCGACCATATATATACACAATAAATAAACAGATAAAATGCAATAGGCTGTTATTTTTCCAGAGTTTGGAGTTAGGTGGTGGTGGGTCCACCAGTTTAAATTCTATTTCGAATATTTTTGGAGGACCAGGAAACCAAGAAGCAAGAGTTACTCCAGGAAGTTACTGCAGCTCCAGGGAGAGAGTCTGCGTTGTTTATCAGAGGTCACGGTGAGGCAGCAACCGGACAGCAATGGCAGCCAGAATTCCCACAATGCAAAGGTAGGGAGAAAGTGGCCGTCGCCGACCAGTTGCCGTGGCAGTGCGCATGTGCAGGGCATGTGCAGGGCCCATATGCGATGCTCGGGAGCGGAGACCCGCGAGCTTAGCGCCAAGCGGAGATCCTAGCGCCGAGCAGAGAGCCAAGAGCTAGCGCCGAGTGGAGAGCAGAGACCCAGATTGTTTGCCAAGCCGGGCAAAATGGCATGGCTTTTAGGTTGCCCGGCGGGACTGTAAGTTGCCATTGGCACCCAGGCAACCGCTAATTTCGAGCCCTGACATGATTTGTGAGAGGCAATGGGGATCAAGATGCCAGAATTAGAATACAGATCTGATGGCAAGGCCAGATGAAATTAGAGATAAGGAAGGAGATAAGTACCACAATATTTGAAAACGAGATAGAATTTTGATTAAACAAACGAGATTGAAGTGGCTTATTTATAGAAGACAGATTTTCATGGAAGGTAGACATAAATATAGATGGGTTGGTGAGCAAGTTTGCTGATGACACCAAAATTGAAGTTGCAGACAGTGAGGAATGCTGTCACAAGATACAGCAGGGTATAGACCAGCTGCAGAAATGGTAGATGGAGTTTAATCCGAGCAAGTGTGAGGTGTTGTAGTTTGGGAGTATGAATGTAAGGAGAGAGCATATAGTTAATGGCAAACCCTCAACAACATTGATGTGCAGACAGATCTTGGAGTCCAAGTTTATAGCTCACTGAAGGTGGCAGCAGAAGTGGATAGGGTGGTTAAGGTGGCATATTGTATGCTTGCCTTCATTGCTAGGAGCATTGAATACAAGTCAAGAAGCATCCCCATAGGACTTTGGTTAGTTTGTATTTGGAATGTTGTGTACCGTTCTGGTTGCCCCATTACAGGAAAGATGTGGAGGCTTTAGAGAGGATGCAGGGGTGGTTTACCAGAATGCTGCCAGGATAAGAGGGTTTCAGCTACAGGGAGAAGTTGGATAAACTTAGATCGTATCTGCCCCCTCTCTCTATACCCCCCCTCCCTATAAGAGCCTGCGAGTTGGGGGCTATGCGTGAGTGGATAGGGCGGAGATGGGGTAAAAGATAAGGGGGGGGGGGGGGGGTGGTGGTGGGGTGTGTGTGTGTGTGTGTGTGTGTGTGTGTGTGTGTGTGTGTGTGTGTGTGTGTGTGTGTGTGTGTGGCTACAACCGTGCCCCGCCGCATGAGGGACGGGACAAGGGTCCCACTTGTGTAACTATTACAAGTCTTGTTTGTGTGTGTGTGTGTGTGTGTGTGTTCTACACGTATAAAGTTTGTACAGTGAGTCCAAAATCTACTTAATCTGAAAATGGCTGTGTGTTTAAAAATACTTTTTTTATATAGCAGGAAGGACAGTGGAACTATATTTGGTTTATTTTTTTGTAAATTCTAAGTTTGTCAATTGATAACCAATCATGTAAGTTGCACAAAACAGAACCAGGTCTGGTAGGATTTGTACTTGCAAGTCACAATTTCGACACTGTTTAAAAATGTGATCGCCATGTTGGACCATTATCCTCCTCTTCCTCAGATTGTCCCTCATGATCAAGTGACTTGCTTTCAGTCCAGTTTGTGAGTTGAAGTAACTGATGTGCACAATTTAGAGACTCACAGAAGACTGCCTGGGTAAGCAGCAGCATTCCAGACTCAACATTCAATTCTCCAACTCCAGTTTCCTCTGTAATAATCATAATGGAACAATTCTGCTTTAAGTCACCAATTTATAATTTGGGTCATTTTTTCTTTCCCCATAGGTATAATCTGACCTACCAAGCATATCCCACAACCTTACATTTACTAACATGGAAGCAGCTTCAAACATGAACTTCTTTGACCTGATTTCATCCTCCAACAAGTCTGCACTCAAAGGTTTTAAAGAAATTGGCTGTAGAGATAGTGAACACATTGGTACTTTCCTGGAATTTAGTGAGTTTTGAAAATATTCAACCAGAGGATTGGAAAATAACAAACATGAATCCCTTATTCAAGAGAGGATGAGAAAAGGCAGGTAAACGTAGGCCAGTTAGTTCAACATTGTAGCGCTTGAGTCAATAATCAGAGGATGTAACGAATCATTTAGGAAAGCTTAATATAACAAAACTGTCAACATGTTTTTATGAAAGATAAATTATGTTTGACAAAATTAATAGCGTTCTTTGAGGATGTAACTGAGAAACTCAATAGAAGGGAACTTTCCACTGTAGTGTATTTAGATTTCCAAAAGGCATTTGATGTTGCCATACAAGCGGCTGGTTAAATTAATAACTCATTGAATTAGTGGAATGTGTTAGCATAGATTAAAACTAAAGAAAGATTGGAGATAAATGTTTTTCTTCCACCACTTTGGAAGAAGGATGTAACCAGTAGAATACCCAAGGGATCAGTTCTTAACTGTCAACTATTTATATTAATGATCTGGAGGATGGCAAATTGCTTCCACATTTTCATTTACTTTACCAGCCAACATTTCCCCTTCTTACTCTCTCTATGCAGGATATAGATAGATATAGATATCATTCGTTCACATTTAATTTGATTACTTTTATATTGATGTTAGCAATATGTTCAACTTGCATTTACAATATCCTTTTTAAAAAAAGGGAATTCCCTTATCAGCAGAAAAATCACTGAGCAATTTCACTCTTTAGTTCTACCATTTCTTTGAATTTATCCTCTGTTCTAAACCCGACAAAAGTACGAATTTTCCTGTGGTATTCAAATCTGCATCTGATCAATCTTCAAATTCTGGAGGTACACAAAAATGCTGGAGAAACTCAGTGGGTGCAGCAGCATCTATGGAGCGAAGGAAATAGGCAACGTTTCGGGCCGAAACACTTCAGACCAATTCTGGAGTACTGGTTGGGTCTTTAGCAAATCCAGGTCAAGGTGAATAACTACTTGCATGATTTCCTCATCTCTTAGTTTTGAAGCAGTCTTGTGTAACTCTTGCTGACTTATTTAACACTGACTGAAAAATGTGGATGTTCACCATTACAGTTGGCTGTCCATTAAAATAGGGGTCCGGGAGGTAAAGGGAATTGACGTAGATTAGTCACCATCTAGCTGAATGGAAACATAGGCTCAAAAGGGGCATTTGGTCTATTCCTGCACCCGTTCTAGATCACTGAAATCTCTTCTGGGGCATGGATGACCTGTACAAAAGGGACGGGTTGCACCTTAATTGGCAGGGGACCGACATTCTGGCACGCAGGTTTGCTAGTGCTGCACGGGTGGGTTTTAACTAAAAAGTGGGGGGGGAGCTGGCATCAACATGGAAGCGTATCCATGCAGCTGATGGGAAAGTGTAGGAAAGATCACGCTTCAAACTAACAGGGCAGGGGGATGGGACAATGCAAGGAGACAGGGGGCCGTAAAAGGTAGAAGGGAGATAAGAAGCACTAACCTGAAAGCTTTGTGTCTTAATGTGAAGAGCATATGAAATAAAGTGGATGAATTGAATGCGTAGTCAGTAGTTAAGGGATATGATATTGTTGGAGAGATGGCTCGAGGATGGCTCGAGGGTGATCAAGGCTGGGAGCTAAACATGCAGGGGTATTCGATATTCAGGAAGGATAGACAGAAAGGAAGAGAAGGTGGGGTAGCATTGCTGGTTAAAGATGAGATTAATGCAATAGCAAGGAGAGACATTAGCTTGGATGCTGTAGAGTCAGTATGGGTAGAACTGCAAAATAGCAAAGGGTAGAAAACGCTTGTTGGAGTGGTACACAGACCACCAAACAGCAGTAGGGAGATTGGGGATAGCATCAAGCAGGAAATTAGGGATGCGTGTAGCAAAGGTACAGCGGTTATCATGGGCTATTATCATGGACTTTAATCTACATATAGGTTGGGCCAAGCAAATTTGTTGGTTGGGTGCAGTGCTGAGGAGGATGATTTCCTGAAATGTATACAGGATGGGTTTTTAAACCAATATGTAGAGGAACAAACTAGAGGGCAGGCCATCCTAGACTGGGTATTGTGTAATGAGGAAGGATTAATTAGCGATCTTGTTGTGCAAAGCCCCTTGGGCAACAGTGATCATAATACATTAGTATGGAGAGTGAAACAGTTCATTCAGTGACTAGGGTCCTGAACTTGAATAAAGGAGACTTTGAAGGTATGAGACAGGAATTGGCTAGGATGATTTAAAGACCGCATGGATGAACCCCAGAAATTGTTCATCCCTGTCTGGCGAAAAAATAAAACTGGGAAGATTGCTTAACCGTGGCCGACGAGGGAAGTCAAGAACAGTGTTAAAGCAAGGAAGAGGCATATAAATTGGCCAGAAGAAGCGGCTAACCAGAGGACTGGGAGAAATTTAGAACTCAGAGGAGGACAAAGAGGTTAATTAAGGGGGGGGGGGGGAAAGAGCATGAAAGAAAGATGGCGGGAAATATAAAAACTGACTGTAAAAGTTTATATAGGAATGTAAAAAGGAAAAGATTAGTGAAGATGAATGTAGGTCCCTTCACTAAGGAAGACACAAACAATCTCCCGGAAATACTAGGAGACCGAGGATCTAGTGGGAGGAAGTGAAGGGAACCCACATTAGTAAGAAAATGGTGTTCGGTAAACTGTTGGGATTGAAGGCAGATAAATCCCCAGGGCCAGATAGTTTGCATCCCAGAGTTCTCAAGGAGGTGGCCCAAGAAATCGTAATGCATTGGTGAACATTTTTCAAATGTTCTCTCGACTCTGGATCAGTTCCTGTGGACTGGAGGGTACCCAATGTAACTCAATTTTTCAAGAAAGGAGGGAGAGAGAAAACAGGGAATTATAGACCAATTAGCGTTGCATCGGTAATGGGGAAGATGCTGCAGTCGATTATTAAAGATGTTATAGCAGCGCATTTGGAAAGCAGTGACGGGATCGGTCAAAGATAGCATGGATTTATGAAAGGGAAATCATGTTTGACTAATCCTTTGGAATTTTTTGAGGATGTAACAAGTAGAATGGATAAGGGAAAGCCAGTGGATGTGGTGTATCTGGGCTTTCAAAAAGCCTTTGTCAAGGTCCCACACAAGAGATTAATGTGCGAAATTAGAGCACATGGTATTGGGGTAGGGTATTGACATGGATAGAGATCTGGTTGGCACACTAATGGGTTGCCGCAAGGCTCAGTACTGGGACCCCAGTTGTTTACAATATATATTAATGATTTAGACGAGGGAATTAAATATAACATCGCTAACTTTGCGGATGACACAAAGCTGGGTGACGGTGTGAGCATGCTATGAAGCTGCAGGGTGACGGATCAGTTGAGTGAGTGGGCAGAGGCAGTATAATGTGGATAAATGCGAGGTTATTCCCTTCGGTGGCAAGAACAGGAAGGCAGATTATCTGAATGGTGTCAGATTAGGAGAAAGGGAGGTGTAACGAGACCTGGGTTTGCTTGTACATCAGCCACTGAAAGTAAGCACAAATTGCTGGAGTAACTCAGCGGGACAGGTAGTAGCTCTGGAGAGAAGGAATGGGTGACGTTTCGGGTCCAAAGAAGGATCTCGACCCGAAATGTCACCATCTCTCCAGACCCGAAATTCCATCGCTCCAGAGATGCCTGCCCCACTAAGTTACTCTCCAGCATTTTGTGTCTACCTTGGATCTAAACCAGCATCTGCAGTTCTTTATGCATGCAGTGAAGAAATTGTGAGGGGATTTGCGGAGCAAGGAGGTCCTACTGCGGTTGTACAGGGCCCTGGTGAGACTGCACCTGGAGTATTGTGTGCAATTGGTTTCCTAATTTGAGAAAGGACATTATTGCTATTGAGGGAGTGCAGTGTAAGTTCACCAGGTTAATTCCCGGGATGGCGGGATATTTGACATATGATGAAAGAATGGGTCGACTGGGCTTGTATTTGCTGGAATTTAGAAGGATGAGAGGATATCTTATAGAAACATATAACATTCTTAGAGGAGTGGACAGGGTAGATGCAGGAAAAATGTTCCCGATGTTGGGGGAATCCAGGGGTCACAGTTTAAGAATATGGGGTAGGCCATATAAGACTGAGACGAGGAAAAACTTTTTCACCCAGAGTTGTGACTCTGTGGAATTCTCTGCCACAGAAGACGGGGAGGCAGATTCACTGGATGTGTTCACGAGAGAGTTAGATTTAGCTCTTAGGGATACGGAGAAAAAGCCAGAACAGGGTACTGATTTTGGATGATCAGCCATGATCATATTGAATGACGGTGCTGGTTTGAAGGGCCGAATGGCCTGCTCCTGCACCTATTGTCTATGTTTCTATCACCACCTCTTCTCAGCATTGTCTTTTTGAAATATAATTTTCCTGGATGCCAGGTTATTTTCTATTTGTTGAAGTGAGCCATGGTTCCCTGCTCAACTTACGGCACTTCACATCGCAATAGTATTTAATTCTGGTATTTTCGTTCCATTATGCACATCATTCAAACACACTGAAGTTACAACCTTTCATATCTTCAATGTCATGCGCTGATATCTGTTGGAATATTTTGAGTCCTACTCAATTGCTGCCTTCCTTCTGCATTTTTTGAAAAATCCCACTTGGGATATCATTTCTCATTTGGTCTCTCTTTTTCAGATTAATTAGTTCCACTGCAAGCTCAATTTTTTTTACTATCCTTTTGCTCATATTACTACCACAGCAGATTAGAGGAACGCTCACTTTTGGAAACGCAGTGGTATGTGGTGGTAGTTTCTTATTGAAGTTTAATAGAAGAGCACTGGTTACAATAGGCACAGAGATACATCTGGTCTAGTAAACTGAAAGATCCAAATTTTGAACAGGCTTTCAGGATGGGCAGGATATCTAGAATGATGGATAGAATGGAATGGGTTTCCACGTCTTATGGAGAATAGAGCAGAAATTGGGATGATGGATAAGAGGATATAGAGACAATATTTCTATTTCAGCACAGCTCAATCAAACTGAAACATGCACCCATTTATAGAAATAGTCTTTCTTCCACTTTTAACAATTGGAGGACTGCAGAATTTAAGTACTATTAAACATCTCTTGAACAACCACCGGATACATCATCATTCATAGGTTAACTTTAAGAAATGTTTTCCAATTGGGAGAAACACTACAAGATATTACACTTTTTTTTTTAGGCAGAAGTACATTTAATCGACTTGGAACAAAGAGTTTAACCCAAAGAAAGCACACAGAGATATTGTTTAAAGGGTCACTACTATGTAAAAGGTTTTTGTTTTAATTAGTAACTACATGCCAATCTCAGGCTCAGGATTTAGCAACAATTCTATCTTTCAATATTCCTCGTTTTCTGGCCATTCTCATTTCACAAGCATCAATAATTTCAACACTTTGGTGCAGTAGCTAGAAATTCTCCTGAACATGGAATTTAGGAAATTAGAGATTAAATCCAAATAGTTTTATATCTTCCAGAGGAAAGGAGCAACAGAGATGATCTGAAGATCTCATTAGTCCCACCGGGTTTGAGGTCATGAAGGCATGCGATTCAGATACTAATTCTGGACAGGTTGGAAAAGGCAAAATAGGAAGGGCCTCAAAAAAACGTTTTCACCGATTATGCTGATTCAGCCAGATGAATTTCTAGAATGCTTTTCAGATACACAAGGTATTACAGGCCTCTTAATTCACACAGCAGGGAGAAAGAGGATCTGAATGTGTGGCTGAGAAGCAGGTGTGGGAAGCAGGGATTTAGATTCTTAGACCACTGGAATTTGTTTTGGGGGAAGGGCGAATTGTACAAAAATCAGGGTTGCACCTTAACTGGAGGGGGAATCAGCATTCTGGCAGGCTGGTTTGCCACTGCTACGCAGGTGGGTTTAAAATAAATAGTTGGGGGGGGGGGGGGGGTGGGAAGAAGGAGATTAACTCCATCCTTATATCTCCAGTTTAAGGGAAAGAGAATATAAGAAAAGTTAAGAAAGACACCAGAATTAACAGGGCAGAAAACTCAGGAAGGGATAGAACAGTATTGCCAAGTGAAATAGGAATCGATGTGAAGGGTGAGGGGAGTAATGGATTAAAAGTATTATATATGAATGAACAAAGTATAAGAAATCAAGTGGATGAGCTTGAAGCTCGGTTAGAAATTGGCAAGTATGATGTTGTGGGAATTACAGAGACCTGGCTGCAAGAGGACCAGGGCTTGGAACTGAATATTCAAGTGTATACGTCCTATCGAAAAGACAGACAGGTGAGCGGGGGGGGGGGGGGGGGGGGGGGGGGGGGGGGGGGAGTCAGATAGCTGTTGGTGAGGAATGAAATTTAGTCCCTTGCGAGGGGTGACATAGGATCAGGAGATGTAGAGTCAGTATGGATAGAGCTGAGGTACTGTAATGGTAAAAAGACCCTAATGGGAGTTATCTACAGGCTCCCAAATAATAGCCTGGATATAGGGTGCAAGTTGAATCAAGAGTTACAATTGGCATGTCGTAAAGGTAATACTACAGTTGTCATGGGAGATTTCAACATGCAGGTAGACTGGGAAAATCAGGTTGGTGCTGGACCTCAAGAAAGGGAGTTTGTGGAGTGTCTCCAAGATGGGTGCTTAGAGCAGCTTGTACTGGAGCCTACCAGGGAGAACGCATCTGGATTTAGTGTTGTGTAATGAACCGGATTTGATAAGGGAACTCGAGGTAAAGGGGCCATTAGGAGGTAGTGACAATAATAAGTTTTAATCTGCAATTTGAGAGGGAGAAGGGAAAATCGGAAGTGTCAGTGGTGCAATTAAACACGGGGGGGGGGGGGGGGGGGGGAGCTAGACGGGGAGAGACTATGGAGCCATGCGGGAGGAGCTGGCCAAGGTTGACTGGAAAGATATCCTAGCCGGAAGGACAGTGGAACAGCAATGGCAGGTATTTGTGGGAATAATACAGAAGGTGCAGGATCGGTTCATTCCAAAGCGGAAGAAAGATTCCAGGGGGAGTAAGGGTCCACCGTGGCTGACAAAGGAAGTCATGGACAGTATAAAAATAAGAGACTTATAATATAGCAAAGATGAGCGGGCAGCCAGAGGATTGGGAGACTTAAAGAGCAGCAGAAGATAACTAAAAATACAATACGTGGAGAAAAGATGAGGTACGAAGGTAAGCTCGCCAAGAATATAAAGGAGGATAGTAAAAGCTTCCTAGGTATGTGAAAAGGAAAACAATAGTTAAGCCCAAAGTTGGACGTTGAAGACTGAAACGGGTAGCTTCAATGAAAGCTTAATAGATATTGCATTCAGGGGATCACCAGATTTTACACAAGGGCACGGTTTTGACCGTCACATAAAATAGTTCACATGACATTGGTAACAAAGGGCATGTCGTGCTCTCTGTGGGAACGTCCCTGAATCAAACAACTTTTCAACAAATTTCATAAAATGACATTGTATTACTTGGGCTGTTTGGATTTTATTGTACTAGGGTTGGAAAGATTTGAAGTTTGTCAGTGCTTGGAATAGGGCTAATTTTCCTAAAGTACCTCAGGGTCAACTGCTGTCAAAAATATTCTGCAACTGACAAAATCCTTTGAGTCTATCTGCCCTTTTTATTTTATAGTTGGATTAAGCGATTGAATTTCATGGCGTCTGCTGAAGTCTGTTACCAGTTTGATGTGAGATGGCTGGCCAATGTTGTGAATAACATCTACAACCTGCAATCACTTGTTACATCAGATACCTAGTCCTACAACAGTCTTGTGGCACTGTGCAGCCTCCTTGCATTATATTTCACAGCAATTTAACTTGGATTTATTTTCCCCATGTAGCCGCCTCATTGCACTTGACGTATCGTTGCTTACTCTTGCACTCACTTTGGCAGCGCATAAGGCCAAGTAGGAGAAATCCATGACAAATCTAAAAAAAGTTTTGCTCAGATTTTGATGTTAACCACCACCAACTCACCATAACTAGTTAAACTCAACCAACCAATACCGTTCTCAGAATTTGATGATCCTTTTAATAAGGCTGCTCCCAAGCATTATTTCTATTGTTTTAAAATTGTGTATTACTGGTTACTGAAAATAAGATACTAAAACAGAAGACTCTCAAATAGATGCCTATGGCATGGAAACAGGCCCATCGGCACAACTTGCCCACGTCGACCAACATGCCACATCTACACTAGTCCCACCTGCCCATGTCTGGCCTATAGCCCTCCAAACACATCCCATCCATGTACTGTCCAAATGTCTCTTAAATGTTATGATAGTACCTACCTCAACCGTCAGCTTGTTCCATATTTCCACCACTCTGTGTAAGAATGTTACCTCTCTGGTTCCTATTAAATGCCCCCCCCCCATACTTAAACAAGGCCTCTTGCTCTTGATTCTCCTACTCTGGGCAAAAGACTGTTCCTCGCATGATCTTATACACCTCTTTAAAATCACCACTCAGCCTCCAGCGCTCCAAGGAATAAAGTATGAGCCTGCTCAATCTCTCTACTGCTTGGGCTCTCAAGTCCTGGCAACATTCTCTCAAATCTTTTCTGCACCCTGTCGTCCAGCTTAACAACTTTTTTTGACAACCTTCACTCTACAATACCACCCACTTTTGAGTCATCTGAAAACTTGCTAATCATGCCTTGTATGTTCACAAACAAATCGTCAATATACATGACAAACAGCAATGGGGCCCAGCATCAACCCCTGAGGTACACCACTTCTCACACGCTTCCAGTACAAAAAACAACCTTGCATTATCATCCTCTGCTTGCTTCAATGAAGCCAATTTTCTATCGAACGCTCTCATAGGATATACATGAGGAAATGTTCAATTATAAATCCAATCTAGATTAAACTAAACCCAAGAAGTGTTAATCAGGTTCGATAGGTGTAGAAAGCTGCTCATAGCAAAAGTACATCTATATTTTAGTTTTGTTTATTGTCGTGTGTACCGACGTACAATGAAAAGCTTTTGTTGCGTGCTTACCAGTGAGTGAAAATTTTTTCCCCAGTCAGCTCTGGTTAGAATATTGTATCAGAACTGGGACATCTCATTATAAATAACTACACCAACTTAGCTGACCGGGGGCACTACCTTCTCACGGAAGCTATTTTCTTAATGGCAAACTATAAAATTAAGTATATTCCCACCATAATAAGGTTGTCTTAGCGATTCATGCACATTTTCAAGAAATGGAAGGATTCCAAATAAAAGGACTAATTTGTAATTGGAAGCAGCATTGTGGCTTGCTTAACCTTATTTTACAAAACTGTCATCTAAGCAGCATATGGATGCTCTCCTGCATATTCTTCTCAACCGTGGTGAAAAGGTGCTGTAAAAGTTACTTCTGCTTTCAGTCCATGGCTTCCAGAGAATTTGCACCAAAATTTAGAAACTCCCCCTCATAATGTACAAAGGAGACACCATTAAAATAATGTGTATATTAGGCATTGTCATGCAAAAGGTCCATTTTAATCATTGTGGCAGTTTTGTCTGCGCATTATCATTGTGCTACTTTTATTCAATAAAAGGATCTGGATATTACAAGGACAGCATTCCCTAATTAACCTTGACAAAATGGCTGTTGAGCTGTCTTTTGGAACCACAGGGATGATTGCGGTGAAGATACTAATACACTGCTGTTGAGCTTGACATCTGTTCATAAACCATACAATATGACAATTAAAAGTTTTGTTAAAAACTGCTAAAGCTAGAAAGAAATCTGGCAGTGCATATTTCATCTTTATCACAAACTGTCAAGACTTTAACACTGTCAAAGTATATATTATCTAAGCCACCTACCAGGACTTTCTACTCGTTTATAGTGATATGGATTAATGCAGACTTCTTTCTGCTTTGAGCCAAATGGAAATTCACAACACTCTAGTGCCTTCAGTTCATGATGACTTTGAAGATCCGGCCATCGCCATACACGGCAATAAATAACATGTGGTAAGCCCTTTCGATGCGATACCTGAAGACGACCATCTAGAGACCGAGGAATAGTGACACAATTACTAGGTTGACCCGGACTGCTTAATGCCTTCTCCAATTCTTCCATGGCTCCTTTCTTCTTCTTGAGTTTTTTCACTAATGCATCAACTGCTTTCTCAGCCCACTTTTCCTCCTCATCTCCTTGCTTCCAGCCCAGCAGTCGTTTCACAGCTGGGCTGGTGAATGAGAACAAGCTTGCCATTGTCGTCATTTCAAAACGTTTGTGAAACCAATTGCAGGTTTCAAGAGATTAAAAGTAGTCCTGAAGAAGTGATTCTAAAAAGGAATACTGTTTAAGCGTCAAACCAGTCTTGAGATATGAAATTCTGATTGTACTTCAGCAGAATTGACTCGGCAGTCAAGTTTATAAAAATCCACAGGCAAAGAGAATCACAAATTGGTTTGGAATGTGTTCAGATAATTTTCTTCCAGATCTATGAAAACAAAAGCAAAGTTAGACTAAAAATGTGATCATTTTTATACATTTAAGCTTGAAAACATCAAGCATATTTCTAAAGTGATGTCCTCCACCATAATAGGGACTGGCATTTATAATGTATATATTTTTGCTGAGGATGGAACTGCAGCAAAAAAACAAATGGGGCTCTACATACGTTAATTGCATTTGAGCTGCATTTCGCTTTGTATGAACTGTACTTGTTCCATTAATAATGAAAAATAATTGTCCCATTACAAAGTTAGTTTAGTCCAACCGATTTTTTTTTACATGTACATGGCTGTTCTGATGTAAAATATTTTAGATACTTAGACCTAAAACGAGTATCAGCATATTATCCTCTCATTATTTTTGACCCCAAGAAATGTTCCACAATTTCAAATCTTCCAGATAAAATGTTAAAATTTCACAGAAATGCAAGGACAGATTTCACGTATTTTTGCCCTCTCCAATTAGTCAAGGCTAAGAATTGTGAGACGAGGGCCCTTCAACCAAAGAAATACAACGTTTTACTCATGGCTGAATAAAATATTGATCCACAATGATTTAATGCATTTATTCTGTTCCAATACTTATACATGGCTTCTAAAATGTTTTTAAAAGCTCACTGAGTATTTTTAGTGGACTAATTGTCAAGACAAAATTATTACCAATTGCATAAGGTCCAAACTTCAGAACTGCCTATACTGGAAATATTGCAGCCGTTGAAAACTTTGACATCAAATCCAATGCAATGTCCTTAAATTATGACGTTATAGTTATTGGCCATCCACACAACAGCTGTCATTCCTATGTGCACATCCTTTAGTATTTTGTGAAAGATGAATCAGTTGCCTTCTTTCTATGGTCACAACACTGCTTTAAATTGTACGACACTTAAATTAATTTTGGAAAGTTGAATATCCTCGCAAATGTACATTTTGGCATCACCATACCACAAGCTTATATTTTGTCAGCACAGTTCCACAAAGATACAATATACTTTTGCTTTCATATTTCAGGTTTAAGATTTATAAACAAATCCACATATTTTTTACCAACAGGAAATAAGATTTCCAAGAGAATGTTTATCCCATTTCATTGACAGTATTTTTCATTGCTATACAGTTGCTCACTGGGATTTTATGATATCCAACTCCATCTTTCATTTATTTGCAAATATATGAATTCGAGCACAGAAACTAACTGCACACTACTTTATTTTTTGTGGAAGTTCACCTATTAGTCTCTTGGGGGCTTTTAACAGCCAAAAAAAGAGTGCAAGGGCCATTGTCTTATACGTTTCAGTGAAAACGGTAGCTTGAGCACTGAGAATATATGCAAAAGCAAGTACTATCAGCTGTTCATCTACTGAAGTTTGGATTAGTCTGCAGTATGTTGGACTTCTCAAATTCTTAATATTAGCCCCACTCCCACAAGATGTTTGTTGTAGGCAAATTTCAGTTCAGTTTAATGTCATATGTGCCAAGGTACAGTGCAAAGCTTTTGTTGCATGTGAACCAGCCAGCAGAAAGACAATACACGATTACGATCGAGCCATTCAGTGTACAGATACACAAGTTAATAACGTTTAGTGCAAGGTAAAGCCAATAAAGTCCGCTCAAAGATAGTCAATGGTCCCCAATGCTATTTCAACCTTTGCACCAAGAAAAATTGAGAAAAGTGTTGAGCAATGTGACAGTCTTGTTGACCACCAGTCCACAAGACTTAAAAAAGATGAAGGCCATTCTACCCATTGTGTCTGCTCCCCCATTCAAACATGACTAATCTATTTTTCCCTCAACCTCTGTAACCTTTGTCTCTATGTGTTACTATTTGAGAACCTATCAATCTCCGCTATAGAAATATCCAATGATTTGGTCTACACAGCTATTGTGGATCTTCAGGGGTTATAAACACACTCGTGTCATGGGAGTGGCCAGTGCATAGATGAGGAAGTGAGGTACAGCAGATATAGTAGATGAGGTTGGGTGAGGCAGTGGTTCACTTGTACCTCGTCCAACCTCATCTACTGTATCCGCTGCTCCAGGTGTGGACTCCTGTATATCGGCGAGATTAAGTTCAGGCTCGGAGATCGTTTCGCTGAACACCTCCGCTCAGTCTGCTTAAACCTACCTGATCTCTCAGTTGCTCAACACTTTAACTCCCTCTCCCATTCCCACACTGACCTTTCTGTCCTGGGCCTCCTCCATTGTCAGAGTGAGGCCCAGCACAAATTGGAGGAACAGCACCTCATTTCGCTTGGGCAGCTTACACCCCAGCGGTATAAACATTGCTTCTCTAACTTCAAGTAGCCCTTGCTTTCCCTCTCTCCAACCCGTCCCCTTCCCAGTTCTCCCACCAATCTTAATGCCGACTACATTTTATCTGTTTGCTTTGTTGTTACCTTCACCCAACTAACAATGATCTATTCTACATTTTCCTTGATCTCAATTTCTCCTGTTTTCACACCTTACACTTCCTTATCCACACATTTCCTTATCTATGCCCCGCCCACTCCCCTGACATCAGTCTGAAGTGTCTCGTCCCGAAACGTCACTCATTTCTTCATTCTAGAGATGCTGCCTGTCCCGCTGAGTTACTCTAGCATTTTGTGTCTAGCTTCAATTTAAACCAGCATCTGCAGCTCCTTCCTACACACTAGTGTCATGGTCTCTGTGCTGTTGTGAAGCATGTCTTAGGTCCTTGGGCAGCCAAATTTGTGAAAGGTATTCCACATTCTCAGAAAAAAGTGCAGGAAATACTTAACAAGTCCGGCTACATCTGCTGTATTCAATATTTTCTGTTTTTGTTGATGCCCAACATTTGCATTAAAAAAAAAACTTTTTAGTGATGTGTTGGCTGGCTGATAAAAGTTGAAAAAAAGCCATGTATAGTGGCTGATACTGCTCAAGATTAGTACAGTGGACATCAGTCACTGTCTTTAGGGTACACAAAAGGCTTGAGAAACTCAGCGGGTGCAGCAGCATCTAAGGAGCGAAGGAGATAGGCGACGTTTCGGGTCGAGACCCTTCTTCAGACTTTATGGAATCCATGTCGATTTGGGGAGCAATCCTTCACTCACTGCAAGCAGCTACTCAACAGCCACAAGTATGTAGCCTCCTTGTGCTCTGGTATTTTATTTAATTCTTCAAATGTTTAAATTATAATGTTTTATTTTTAATTGTCTACTGTATATTGTGTTGTTACTTGCAAGCAAAGCACCAAGGCAAATTCCTTGTATGTATACATACTTGTATAATAAAATGTATTTGATTCAATTAAGGATGCTGTTGATGATTCTCTATACTTAACAGCAGAGACCTCTCTCTGTGGTTACCACAGTCAGGCATAGCATTGTCAGGTTGCCAGTAGGTTTATCCTCCACTTTCAGGGTTGTGTTGGAGTTGGAACATGGCCATTTTGACAGTCAGGAGTGGTGGTAGACTAAATAAGCTGCTGTTGGATATAGTCATGTCAAAGAATGATACTGAGGTCTTCAAAGTGTGCATTTCAGTAGGCAGTGACCATCTCCTCTCTGACAAGTTAACCCCTTAACTTTCAGTGGAGTGGGCTTTGGATGTTTGGGCTATGGTGACTTTCATAATACTGAAGCATCCTTTACAAATATTCCAAAGTTTACAAACCCACAACATACAGAGGTAAGGTTAGTAGCCAAGCTCTACCTTCTAATAAAATTAAAACAAACTGATATCTAATTACCTAAACAAACTGGGCAATCACCTTTACAAAGGGAGGGTGCATGCAATGAGCAATGTTACACGAAGGACAAACATGTTCCAGAGCTAATTAGCAAACATTAAATTATGTCTGAAGGAGGGTCTCGACCAAAACGTCACCCATTCCTTCTCTCCAGAAATGCTGCCAGTCCACTGAGTTACTCCAGCATTTTGTGTCTACCTTCGATTTAAACCAGCATCTGCAGTTCTTTCCTACACATTAAATTGTGTTCTGTGCGAACAGCTTTCCATAGTGTAATGGGATTTATACTTGCATTATGAACAAAGGAAATATTTATGGAAGATATCCTTGAAATGATAGGTTGTGCCACAACATTTTTCCATTGTTGCATAATACTCAAGGGAACATTCCATGTGGAATTATTCTTACATAATTTCCTCCTTCTCAAAAACAATGGATTTTCACAGGTGTTTGATAGAAACTGCCTGTTACACTAATAACCTTTGGTAGAATTACAAATTAAAATGATTTCTTTATTTCCCCCCCAATATTCCCAATCATATTTCAGTTATGAAAATAGCAGCAGCAGCAATTAGCAATGTGCTAGGGGAAGAGAGAAAAGCAAAGCAAGAAAGTGCCATCATCAAAAAAAACCCTTGACACCCACTCCTGGAGCTTACTCCCTGCAAAGTATCACCCATATTTAATATTTCTGGCAGAGTTGGACAAGATTTGTACAGAGGTAATATGTTCAAAAACACTGAAGATTAACAAGGACATAAACTGCCATCTTTATCCTTGATGATATCTTTTGGTCAGTGTTCATTTTATCCTCCTGCAACACCCGAAACGTCACCTATCTCCTTCGCTCCCTTAGATGCTGCTGCACCCGCTGAGTTTCTCCAGCCTTTTGTGTACACCCGTTACTCAGCTAGTTTCTGCATTTGCCTGGTTCCATTCCCATCTTAACTAGTCATACATAGTCATAGGGAACAGAAGAGTCTTGTTGCACAAGTTCAAACCCAGCAAGTTTCTATCCTTGAGTCTCAAATGTTTTAAATTCACCCAAAATGCCCCATTCCACATATACTTTGGCCAAATTGTTCATCACTTGGGCTCTATGTTTTCTGACATCCTGCACAGCAGGTACATTTTCAGGATATAGAATTAATTGGAATAAAAGTGAAATTATGCCTATAACTGGAATAAAAGTAAACATATTACAACAATTTCCGTTTAAAATAGTTACGGATAAATTTAAATACCTAGGAATTAATCTAAATCTTATAATCTATTATTCAAATTACATTATCCTCAGTTATTGGATAAACTAAAAAATAATATTTTATACTGGAAAACACTACCAATATCAATGATTGGCAGAATAAATACTATAAAAATGGTCTTTTTACCACAATTATTATATTTATTTCAAGCTATCCCTTTATATCTCCCAAAAAATGTTTTCAAAAAAATCGATTCTATTATTAACAGCTTTATTTGGGATTATAACAATCACAGAATAAGTAAAAAACATTTATGTAAATCCAAGATAAATGGAGGATTAGCGTTACCTAATTTTTTTTATATTATCTTTGGGCGGTTCAGATTAAGAATATGAATTTTTGGGTGGTAAAAATGGACCAGGAATCAGCTTGGCTAAAGATGGAAATGGAAGACTATTTACCATTTGATATAAGTTCGATTCTTCTTGCTCCAAGTGAAGTACACAAAAAAAACTTATGGGGATAACCCTATAATTTATAGCAATATACATATTTGGAAAGAAATAGTTAAGAACTTTACATCTGGATAATATGTCACTCTGTTTACCAATTACGAATAATCCTTTATTTAAACCTTCTATATTGGATAAGGGGTTTAGACACTGGAAAAATTTAGGAATTATAAGGATAGAACACCTTTACAGGAAAGGAAAATGTCTATAATTTCAAGAATTAAAAGATATCTATGGATTACACCCAAATAACTTGTTTAGGTATTTACAAATTAGAAACTATATCAAGTCAAACATGCAAGACTATAAGAATAGAGAGCCAGGATTATTGGATGAGTGGCTTAACAAGCACCCAAATACAGAAAAATTAATAGCGTGCATATATAATACTTTTTTGGATAGGGAAGTCACAACAACAGAATCATACCGACAGATATGGGAAAATGAAATAGGTCTATCTATAATGAAAGACACTTGGGAAGAAAGTTTACAACGTATACACCGATGCTCATTAAATGCCAGGCATACTTTGGTACAATTTAAAGTAATACATAAATTACACTACTCAAAAACAAAATTAAATAGAATTTTTCCTAACATTTCTTCTATTTGCGATAAATGTCAGAATTTAGAAGCCAACTTAACGCATAGTTTTGTAACATGCATAAAACCTAATAGTTATTGGGCTGATATTTTTGGAATCATCTCTGAGGTTCTTAAAACTAAATTGGACTCTGATCTAAAGTTAATAATATTAGGAGTCCCTGACTTAAGCTTAATATTAACAGTAATTCAAAGAAATGTTCTTGACTGTTTGATAATTGGAAAAAAATTAATATTAAAATCCTGGAAGGAAACATTATCCCCCACAATCAAAATGTGGACTGTGGAAATGTCGGAGACGTTGCATTTGGAGAGAATTAGGTTTGTCCTAATGGACAAATATGAACTTTTTGAACAAATATGGTCTCCATTCATTGATTACTTAAAAGGGTAGCTGAGCTCAGCACCGTAACTCAATAAGAACCCTGGTGTAGGATTAGATGAAAAAAAGTATTGGGATCTGTATACATGTCTCAATAGATATTGTTATATGAAACTGTTCCATTCAATGTAAAGATGTATTCCTTTTTTAATTTTTTTAAATTATATCATTGTTTATTTGTTTTAAATTTTTCTTGTTTATCTTTATTCTTTTTTATTTTTATTATATAATCATTATTATTTAATCACCACGTCTTGATTATTGATTTATACTTTTACTTTTTTTTCCACTCCCTTACCTTCCCAAAAAATAAAACAAAAACAGTAGCATATATAAATTATCCCGTAATATCTGTACAATGTTTGTCATAAGTCTGATTTGTAGTTGAAGTGCTGTTGTACCTTAGATAATATGCAATGCTTCTAATAAAAATATTAATTAAAATTTTTTTTAAAAAAGCCCCATTCCACACATACTTTGTTTGGCCAAATTGTTCATCACTTGGGCTCTATGTTTTCTGACATCCTGCACAGCAGATACATTCAATTAAATGCTTGCAAACCAAAACCAATCTTCCCTGCCACAAACCATATCCTTTATCACTGCTCATCCTGACAGTTTGCATGCACCTCATCTTTTAACCTTGTATATTCTTGGTGTATACCCAATATTGGCCACATTTGCCGCTTCCTCAGATCACTTGTGGACAGAAAATGCTCATGCAAGCGTATTTTATATTTACTTATTAATTGAATGCAGTAAAAGTCAATTCAGAGTTCACATCCTCCACCTTCTGCTGTTAATTCAGGCACACTCCTTACAATATTTGTTTAGGAGTATCCTAGTTGAGGATCTGGGGAAGCAGGCACTTGGACACAAATCATTACCATCTGCCTCCACTTTATTCCCAGTTAGTTAAACTGATCTGGATATTTTGAGTATGTAAAACTAAACTGTGTAGGTATTTATTTATGGACACCATTTACACCAGTGGCTGTAAATGTAGTATCCATAAGAAACTGAACGTATTTTAACCACATGACATGATAGGATACTTTTTCCAAACAAAACCTCAACATCATTAACCAGAAAAAGATTAAATGAAATTGGAGCAGAGAGGTGAAGAAAGTTCACTATATTACAACCTCTAATTGGGGAACTCATAAAGATGAGGAGAGACGAGATAGACAGGTTACAAATTTAACTTCGCGAGGGACATAGAATGTAGTTTCTGTTGAGGTGATGGGGAGCTCCACATGCAGAGTATCGTGAGCAACAAGGAGGACAAGCAAAGTTCAGTGAATCATATGTCCATCACTAACATTCATTTTTGGCCATGTCAGCGTCTGTAATTATCAATCTGCCTAAGTGTATAAAGATATTCTGCTAATTTCTTAAAGCAAGACTTACTATAGCCGTATTTCTAGATGCAGAGTGGTGAGAGATCGGTGAATGTCCAACTCAATACAAGCTCGCTAACCTCTTAGCTCCCAGTCCAACCACACCAATCTGAAAATTCTCACTTTGCTATCAACTTCTGCCAGGGCATTATTCAAAATAGCAATCACAGAAGGACCTAGTTTCCCCATGAGTGAAAGATCATGATGGATCTTTTAAAGAGACCGAGGTAGATGGAAATGTAGCATGGTTCAAGGTGAATTCCAGAGATCAGGAATTAGGTAAATAAATGCAGTACCACAGCAGGGATGCAGTTCATATGGAAGGAAGCGATTACAAAACGCATGCAAAAATGAGGTCAGTCAAGGATACATCCATTGTGAAGAAGGGAGTGCTCTTGCAAGAATGAGAACACAAAGATCTTCTGGAAATGCTCTGACTACAACAAGAGGCCACACTTAGTTAATAATGAATATTTCTATTGTCTATTTAGGAATACAAAAACTCATAGAAGTCCAAATACTAAAACACGCCATTTGCCAAAATATTTAGCACAATACTCTCATGCAGATATTACCTTTTATAAATACACAAACATTCTTTTATTGACATCAGAACCTCAATCAAATCAAATGTTCTAATATGATTTCGCTAAATTATTTTCAAGTCACAGCACATTTAGTGTTACTTGATAAATTAAACTACGTACAGGTGAGACTGTATTGTGAGCAAATGCACGACAACCACGAAGCTTCATAATTACATTGGCAAGCTTGCTAAAAATATAGCCGCAAACTCAATTCTACACACAGCCTTTGGGCAAATATCCAGAGCTAAGGGAAATTAGCCAACTCAGAGCAATTGAAGCTACAGTCAGTCTCAGAAGATTATTCAAGATGCAGAAATGTGGTAGATAGTAGATTTAATGGATTACACACACTGCAGGTACAGGAAGAAAGATGGAAGAACACCAGAAAGGCCAAAAATGCATTGTAAATGTTATCTGTAGTCAATCCCCACTCAAACAGGTTGGTAGACACGGTTGGTTGTGATGCACAGCAGGGAAGAGAAAATACTAGGTGAGCAATAGTAGTCAGGAATTCATAAGGGGAACAGCCAGGTATTTCTATACCGAAAGCAAGACTTCAGAATGGTATTCCATTGTCCTGGTGCCAGTCAGGGAAGTCTTGGAGCAGGTACAGAACATTCTGAAGGAGGGATAGAAAACAGCCCGAGTTCATAGATGCTAGCATTGATGACGTGGGGACAAAGTGAATTTAAGGAGTTAGGTGGTTTAAAAAAAGCTTTAGGCTCATAGTCTTACTGCTGATGCCAAATGCTGGTGAAGCTAAAAATGGAAGGATAAGGCAAAGTAATACATAGTTGCAAAGCTGCATCCCCATGAGTAGGAGGAAGGTGGCGTAGATGACAAGTCTATGTCAATTCTGTATGGCCACTCTTTCCAGCTTCCCATACGATTTGTATCCTGCTGCAGTGTTGGACAAGCTTTGTCACTATCCTCACCACCACCAATTTCCATATCTTCTTCAAACAGACCAATCACACCTATATTCACATGGAAGTGGAATTCAGCTCAAATGGTAGTTTAAGGGAAAACGATATATTTGATCAAATTTCAATAAAATCCTTATCAATGCTTAATCGTGAACAAATTGATTAGAACGCTAAACCAATGAGTAATTATTCAGGATTTCTTATAAATAAATAAAAATGTCAATAGAAATTTAAATCTGATCTTTTACACAAACTGCATGAACATTTATCCTTTAGAGCATATTGTCATGAAGATCATAGCCAATTTGAACTTTGACCTAAACTTACTTTCCTGTCCAATCCCCATAACATCCAATTCTCTTGCAATCTAAAAATACTCAATTTGAATACACTGAATGATCCTGCATACACTTCTCAAGCAAATTAAGATCCCCAACAAGGAATTCTCTCTCACTTATGTCTTAAATGGTCAACCCCTCAGGCGATAACAGTCCCATTCATGTTCAAAGTTCGCCAAAGGAAATTCAGTCTGAAGAAATGTCTCGTCTCAAAACGTCACTCATTCCTTCTCTCCAGAGATGCTGCCCATCCCACTGAGTTACTCCAGCATTTTGTGTCTACCTTCCCCAAAGAAAAGACCCCCCAACATTTTATTTCTCAATAACCAAAGTTTGAATGAGATCGATTCCAATGTAATATAGGTTATAACTGTTATCCATACATTTATAAAGGCATGCACACACAAGCTGGATAATGATTCATCAATTAAGCATATTTTAAAGATTATTGTATGCAAATTTAAAAGCTGCTTTGCATCTGAAGGATCACAAAGTATCGATCTACATTGATGTTAGAAGGATTTGGGATAATGAACATTGTTTATTCATCAAAGAAAGGAGATCATTGTAGCAATCATTGTAGAGAAAGTTACTCGAAAGACTGTTCAATGCCTTATCCAGTTGTCAATCTTGGTGCATAAATCCCACTTTTGAAGTTAAACCATTCAAACTCCACAGTACAAAGCTGACACTAAGGATATGTGTGTCCAAGAACACATTTTATATGAACCTCCAAATATATCAATTGAGTGCCGCCAAAAATTAAGCAGCTTAATCACAAAAGTCATGGGACATTGAATGTTTTTCCCATCTGTTCCTTTTTATAGCTCCTCACAGGAAACAGGTGTGGATAGTGTTCATATCAAAATCGTAAATACTAATTTACACAAAGCTTTGGGTTCAAGGAGAAAGGGGACAACACCAAATGAATAAACAATGTAGAGAATTATAGGCGTACATTCAGGTGGTTTACCTAGCAACCAGAATATGCAAGATTAAGTTTTTGCCGAACATTGAAAAAAAGGCAAATGATTTGGAAAGCTTTGAATGAGGCAAAAGTCAGAGGTTCAAAAGTCAGGTTGATCTGTCCAAAGGAAAATAAGAAAAACTTTCTGAAGCCCATTTTCCCTTTAATGCACCTCTTCCATACCCCCCCCCCCCCTAAATCCATATCACCCCTTCTGGCTTTACATTTTTCTCTTCTTCTCACATCATCTCCCTTGCACCTTTAGCCTTTGTCACTTACACCATCCACCAGCCGATCAAAACCACCCACACATGCATCCATTTATTATTTTCCAGGCTCTGCCCTTTCTCCAACACTGTTTTCCCAGCTTTATTCTCCCTACCACAATCAGCCTGAATAAGGGGCCAGATCCAAAACATTGTTTGCCCACTTCCTCCAATTATTCCAGCACTGCTTTGAAATCAGACACTCAAACTTGTGACCTATAACAAAGAGCATGACAAGGAAATCTTTTGGAAATACGGACATCTCCAAGTAGCCCATCATGGTAAATTTGGAGATAAATAATCAAACCTTCATTATCAGTAATACCAGATCATGGATAGCCCTCTGCAACAGTACTGCGCTTCAAGATGGCGGCTCATTGCCAACTTCTCAGGGATGTCCATTAGATGTTGCCCTTGCACTCACAGATCACAAAAAAGACTGATGCCTTTTGATTGTATAATGATTTTTCAATATGTCCTGCTTCTTCCACCTTAATAGTGGATTGTAGCTCCCCCCCCCCCCCCCGGCCTTTTCAATTTATCCCTCCTATTTTATGTTTCTAAACAATTATTTTTCATAGCTGAGAATTTGTACTGCAAAAGAGCCTCATCCAGTTATACAAAATCCAGATCCTACTTGGAAGGAGATTTTGGCAAGTGAAAGTGATTACAAAGAAAGACAGGTCTAATGTGCAATCTGTTAGTGAACCTAGCAAATATATAAACTGCACTAGATAAAATATTTTGCTCAAGCACAATCACGTTCTCTTTAACCTTAGATAATTTTGCTTAGAATCCTCAAACTGGATTTGCTGACAATACCTTTGATTCATTCATTGACAGTATTGTCCACAGAGAAGCAGCATGCGAACTGTAAATCAATTTACTCAAAACTACTGCAACATCCCAAGCAGAGCAATTTCTCCAGGAACATCTTGTTCGAGGAACAGACATACACATTGTGCATAAATCAATTTCACTCACGTAGAATCAGGTTTCATAGCAAAAATGCCCAGCATCTCTTTTCTAGTGTTAAAACTCAAAGAATCACACTCATTACAGCATTGGTGGTGACCATTTGCCCTTCAAATTTATGCCTACTCTTTTTCCATCAATCCAATCTTAATCCCAGGAAAGTTTATTTTAGCTGAAATTCTCCCATCTTCACTTTGTCTGATAAGAGGCTACCATCCATATGGCATCAAGTTGATCTTGTTCCTGTGAAAACATCATATGATCTTGTTCCTGTGAAAACAACCCCTTTCCCTCTATTGCAAATAGTAATTGAAAATAAACATCCAATTTTCAGCAAAAACTCAAATCTAAATCCACCACCTTAGGATAAACTATTCTGTGTTCATCACAGGGAGCACATTTGCCCTATATCATTCCAGTCCTATAACAACTTTTCCTATTAATGACTGCTTACTTCCAGTATTGTGCATTATACACCTGCAGAGACAACGTTCATTTGTTCAACATCTCAAAACCCCTTCCCCCACCAATGAAGTTTAAACAAATAGATATGTTCCAATATCCTAGTTTGTAATGTCAAATTCACATTGCCTCACAATCCTCCAAACATTATAATGTGTCCAATCCTCTGTTTAAACATGTCCATTGCATATCTGTAATCGCTTCCAAGTTTAAAACCGTTGACCTACCTCAATATCTCTATTCCTAGCTTGTCCCTACTAATAACTTCACCTTCAGCTGCGAGAATCTCATTCTGGAATTTCCTCTTTAAACACCACCTCCTTAACAGTTGATTATTTGCTCATCCTTCTGACATACCAATTGTCTTCCCACCAAATGATTTTCTATAAACAGAAGTACACGAATCTTGTTTGTGCTATGGTTCGCATGAGAATTTCCCTTTGCATTGTTTTTCATCTAATGAAGTCAAAAATGGGGTGTTCACAAATGACAATCAAGATGACCAATAACATTTACATTTAACAGACATTACACAATAACATTTAACATACATTTTAAATGGTACATTGATAGAAAAAGGTTTAGAGGGATATGGGCCAAACGCAGACAGGTGGAACTGGTGTAGAGGGGCTGCTACCATGCTCAAAGGGAAGATATATGTATTCAAGGGAAGATACTAGCATGGGCTGCAGGTTGGCAGAAGACAAGGAGTGGCAATAAAGGTTTTTTTTTCTAGTTAACTGCCAGTGACTAGCAAACTTCCACAGGGGGTCAGTGCTGGGGCCACTACTCATCACATTGTATATTAGTGATTTGGATGTGGGGATTGAAGGCTTTGTGGCCAAGTTTGCAGATGATACTAAGATAGGTAGAGGGACAGGTAGTATAGCAGGGACTCTGCAGAAGGATTTGGACAGGTTGGGAGAGTGGGTAGAGAAGTGGCAGATGGAATAGAGCGTAGCAAAGTGTGGGGTCATCCATTGTTGTAGTAGGAATAAAGGTGTAGACCATTTTCTAAATGGGGAGAGAATTCAGAAATTGAAGGTGCAATGGGACTTGGGAGTACTGGTGCAGGATTCCCAAAAAGTTAATTTGCATGTTGAATCTGTAATAAGGAAGCCAAAGGCAATGCTAGCCTATATTTCGAGAAGACCAGAATACAAAAACAGGGATGTAATGCTGAAGCTCTATAAGACACTAGTCAGTGCATTTGGAGTGTTGTGAGCAATTCTGGGCCCCATATCCGA
This sequence comes from Okamejei kenojei, assembly GCA_035221665.1. Taxonomy (NCBI): domain Eukaryota; kingdom Metazoa; phylum Chordata; class Chondrichthyes; order Rajiformes; family Rajidae; genus Okamejei; species Okamejei kenojei. Next base: position 22,501,880 of record CM069131.1, read on the forward strand.
GAAAGGATTAGCTGGCGCTGGGGAGGGTCCAGAGGAGGTTTACAAGAATGACCCCAGGAATGAGTGGGTTAACATATGATGAGCGTCTTATGGCACTGAACCGCTACTCGCTGGAGTTAAGAAGGGTGATGGGAGACCTCACTGAAACTTACCGAATAGTGGATGTAGAGAGGATGTTTCCACAAGTGGGGGAGTTTAGCACCAGAGTTCATAGCCTCAGAATGAAAGGACATTCCTTTAGGAAGGAAATTAGGAATTTCTTTAGTCGGAGGATGGTGGATCTGTTGAATTCATAGCCACAGAAGGCCGTGGAGGCCAAATCAATGGACATTCATTTGGCAGATTAAGACAGATAGATTCTTGATTAGTACAGATGTCAGTGTTTTGTGGAGGACACAGGAGAATGGGGTTAAGAGGGAAAGATAGATCAGCCGTGATTGGATGGTGGAGTAGAATGGATGGACTGAATGGCCTAATTCTGCTCCCACCACTGATGAACATGCTGTATGGCTATGACTCTAAATTACCTACATTTAGAACCAAAGTTTTGAGGATTTTGAATTTACTAACAAAGGCAGATTGCTACACAATACCCAAGAGACATTTAATAACCACTAGCATAGAGCAGATCATTAATGTACCTTTAATGATCTGAACATGGATGCACAAGTGGGGGTCCAAAGAGAGAAATGGATGGTTTCCCCACTCAGTGGCTTCAGATAGCATTGTGCAAATTCTCCTGTGGTTTGGTGTGCAACTTTTTCATAGTTCAGATGACCAGCAAACCTAATTTTCCAATGCTCTGGAGTCTAATTTGCACCAAGAATCAAAGCTGTCAGGATCAGGGTAAGCTGGACAAAGGTCTTTTAGGAAAAATAATGACAGTTTGATGGGTCAGGCAGCATCTCTGGAGAATGTGCACAAGTAATGTTTCAGGTTGGGGCCCTTTGTTGGGCTGGTTGTGGTTACAGGGGGGGAAGGAAGAATTTTGGCCGGCTTAGCTTAGCAAATGTGTCCATCATGCAACTTCATAAGGCAATATTCTCAGCTTTGACTGTCTTTGACTATACAGCATTCCTGACCAAATTATAAATTAAACTTCCCAGTTTCCCAAAGAAGATTTGGGTTAGTTTCAACCCAATCTTACTTGATTCAGTGAATTGAAACAGTTCAGTGACATATTTAAGTGATGTGGTACAATTCTGTCAACATGGGTGGAAATGTGCATCACAAAAAAGTATTTCAATGTATTTTGTCCAGCACCTGAAAGCAAATACCACAAATTATTTATAAATATACATTATTTAGTATTAAAATCACAGACAAGCTAAACTTGTGCTTTAGACTATGATCCAATTTCAGACAAATTGCAGTCATTCAAAGCCTAGTGTCTTATAATAATTTCTAAAGTTGAAGTAAATCATATGCATCATCGGGTATCATGAGGAAAAGTGTACAAAATCTTCTCAATAAAAGACTAGGCAGGTCCAGCAAAACGAAAAGTTACAAGTACACTACCAAAGTGTTTATCAACATAATTTCTGTTGGCAGATGGATGCAGGGTACGCAAGGTAGCAAAAGGGTTACTGCAAATAGATGGGAATGCCTTTGCAGTTTTTCCCCACAATCACATTTATTTGGATATCAGATAAATCTCACCAGCCAATAAATAGGCACAAAAACTGAAAGGAAACACCATTACTATGAATTTTCCCAAAGGTTATGCAAAACTTAGATACATTTGTGGATTTTACTTTGCTTTAAGTCTTCTTAAGTCAAGAAGAGCTCAAAATAAAACTCTTACCATTTTGCCATGACACGAGTTCTGACAGTTAATCAAGAAGGGGAAAAGCAAAGTATTAAAAACAAATTAAGGAAGTCGCTAAACAATGATGGAAGGAAAGAGTGAAAATAACTGAATGCACAAACTTATTGCCAGAGTGTCATGGTGTAAAGTGCATGTAGAAAATTAAGAGTGGGATAAAGAACGATTTCATAAGAGGCAAATTTAAAACCAGTATTACAAAATATTTCTTCACGTAAAATAGTATTTCAAAAATCTATGGACTCTCGATTGCAAAGCACTCGATGGAAACATTAAGATTGACAATAATTAAGTCTGCAAAAAAAGTCCTAATTTCAACCTCATTATATCTCCACTACCACACAATGGCAAGTAAAATTCTACTCTGCCTCATCATCTATTACATCCATGAAATCTGAAGAACAAAACCAATTCAAACGTGACAACAAAATTTTTTAATAGAAATTAAAGAAATCCTCCACAACACACAGAATATATCTAAATGCAGTATTTACACCATAGAATCATCCCATAAGCATTAACTTTATACAAATACCACGCTGTCAATCCAGAACAGGATATCAACATGCCACAAAGACAAAAGAGCAAAGCCTTCCTATTTTGCAGTTGCAACAGCCATACAGTTCTCTAACAAGCCTGGCAGCAAGTAATTCAATCTTCTAGATCTGCTGATGTTCGCCAACCACTCACATTTTACAGCATCAGTAAAACACAACTGAATTACAGCCCTGTAATTCATTCCCAGAGATTTGTTACCCTGCATAGAATAGACCGTGCCCTCCATAATGTTTGGGACAAAGATCCATCATTTATTTATTTGCCTCTGTACTCCACAATTTGAGATTTGTAATGGAAAAAAAAAATCACATGTGGTTCAAGCGCACATTGTCAGATTTTAATAAAGGCAATTTTTATACATTTTGGTTTCACCATGAAGAAATGAGAGCAGTGTTTATACATAGTCCCCCTATTTCAGGGCACCATCATGTTTGGGACACAGCAATGTCATGTAAATGAAAGTGGTCATGTTTAATATTTTGTTGCATATCCTTTGCATACAATAACTGCTTGAAGCTGCTGGTTGTCCTCTGCCAGGCCAGTATTGCAGCTATCTTTAGCTTAAGCTTGTTTTAGAAACATAGAAACATAGAAATTAGGTGCAGGAGTAGGCCATTCAGCCCTTCGAGCCTGCACCGCCATTCAATATGATCATGGCTGATCATCCAATTCAGTATCCCGTACCTGCCTTCTCTCCATACCCTCTGATCCCCTTAGCCACAAGGGTTTTGGGGGCTAGTCCTCTTCAGTTTTTTCTTCAGCATATAAAAGGCATGCTCAATTGGGTTCAGATCAGGTGATTGACTTGGCCACTCAAGAATTGACAATTTTTAACTTTGAAAAACTCCTTTGATGCTTTAGCAGTATGTTTGGGATCATTGCCTTGTAGAATGAACCGCCGGCCAATGAGTTTTGAGGCATTTGTTTGAACTTGAGCAGATAGGATATGTCTATACACTTCAGAATTCATTATGCCCCTACCACCAGCAGTTGTATCATCAATGAAGATAAGTGAGCCAGTACCTTCAGCCGGCCGTAACACTCCACCACCGTGTTTCACAGATGAGGTAATATGCTTTGGACCTTGAGCAGATCCTTCTCCCCTCCATACTTTGCGCTTGCCATCACTCTGATATAAGTTAATCTTCTTCTCATCTGTCCACAAGACCTTTTCCAGCATTGTGGTTGCTCTTTTAAGTATTTCTTGGCAAACTGTAACCTGGCCATCCTATTTTTACAGCTAACCAGTGGTTTGCATCTTGCAGTGTAGCCTCTGTATTTCTGTTTATTAAGTTTTCTACGGACAGTGATCATTGCCAAATCCACACCTGACTCCCGAAGAGTGTTTCTGATCTGTCGGACAGGTGTTTGTGGATTTTTCTTTATTATGGAGTGAATTCTTCTATCATCAGCTATGGAGGTCTTCCTTGGCCTGCCAGTCCCTTTGCGATTAGTAAGCTCACCAGTGCTCCCTTTCTTCTTAATGATGTTCAAAACTGTTGATTTTGGTAAGCCTAAGGTTTGGCTGATGTCGCTATAACAGCTTTATTCTTGGTTCTCAGTCTCATAATGGCTTCTTTGACTTTTGGCACAACTTTGGTCCTCATGTTGATAAACAGCAATAAAAGTTTCCAAAGGTGATGGAAAGACTAGGTGCTGAGAGCGCTTATACCTGCATTAACGAGGCAATTAAACACACATGAGCCATGTCCTAAACATTATGGCGCACTGAAATGGGGGGACTATGTATAAGCACAGCTGCAATTTCTACATGGTGAAACCAAAATGTATAAAAACGGCCTTTAATAAAATCTGACAATGTGCACTTCATCCACATGTGATTTTTCTCTTACAAATCTCAAATTGTGGAGTACAGAGGTAAAGAAATAAATGATGGGTCTTTGTCCCAAACATTATGGAGGGCACTGCAGATACCGCTGCAAAATAAACAATGCAGTAGGATATTGCTAGTGATCTTATTTTTCACCAATTTAAGGCTGGGAGTGGATGAAAGTGGGGGTCCAAAGCTTTAAAAGTGAAACCCCTTGAAAAGCAAATAATTATGCAAACAGTTTAAATGCTTCATTAAAAACAAAACTATCCTGACCTAATAGTCATTAGTCTGCTGATCCAAATGTCAACTTTCACAGGTCAAAGACTTTTTTAAAAATAGTATCAGATCTGACATAATTTTTAAAATAGAACTATTTTTTTTAAAACAACTCCGTAGTAATCAAATCTATTGGCCACCCACTGTTCAGAACACTAGGGCCACACCATACACTGATTTCCTGTCCAATCAAATGGTTTAATTACTACATCTGGGATAATGGGCTCACATCTTGACTTTCACTGCCTGACCTGATGTAGACTAGAGTATCATTTTGCACCATTTCTGAGCTGTAAATCAATTGAGGATTTCAAAGAAGGTTGAAGAGTCTGGTAATGATGCTTTCTCTGGTCTCTTGGGATTCCACATTACAAGGAATGTACATTATTTATAAAGAATAGCTGGTGTGTCCATTAAAGCTTTCAGGCTCAGAGTAAACAAGAGCTTTTGCATTTCAATCGTCACAACCTATGCTGCACTCAAATATTCTCTTTATGTAGCTCTTGTCAATTAGAAATTATCAGCGAAAGGAAACCTTGTGTTATAACAGCTCAGGTAGTGAAATTCACAAATTACTACCAAAAATATATATTCACGCTCACAGAATGCCTTTATTAATTAAACCCATCTCTTGACCCACACGCAGATGATACGGCTTCACGCAAAAAAAAAACCCCTCCAACAGTTTTCAGGGATGGGACCCCCTATTCCTCCACCAACACATACCCCACCAACACATACCCCACCATAACCCTAGTGTCGCCTGTGCTTTTCATGTGTGTTTGGTATTTTTCTCTTCCGAATATCACAATTTTCTTCATGAACCATGTTGCAACATCTCATCTTTTATCCAAACAATATTAAGAAAATTTTCAATTGTACTTTGTAAGAAGTGGCGGCACTGCAGCTGGCCTGCAGTCCGTCTGTTTTTTCTGTCGTCCTTGTCCTGTTTTAGCCAGTTAATTTGAGAGGTTCTGACATAATTTTGAATGAGCTTCCAGCAGAAGTGGTGAAGGCCAGGATCGATTTTAACATTTAAAAGTAAAGTGGATAGGTATATGGACGTAAAGGGATGGAGGGGTATGGAGGGAATGGAGCAGGTAGATGGGACTAGGGGAAAACAAATGGTCGGCACGGACTGGAAGGGCCGAGAGAGCCTGTTTCCATGCTGTAATTGTTATATGGTTATATAGGGGTGTGTAGGTGTGTGTGTGTGTGTGTGTGTGTGTGTGTGTGTGTGTGTGTGTGTGTGTGTGTGAAACTTGTTTTTAATCTCTTCCTTCAGGGGGGGATGCGACTTTTTCTGTTGTATCCCCCGTCTCCGTCTGCACTGAGGCCTAATGGTGGAGCTGACGGCCTCCAACTGCGATTGACCCGAGACTCCGGAGGCAGAGCCAGCCAGGACTTACCAGCGCGAGGCTGGCCGACTTCGGGGTTGTGGCAGGCTCCGGCGGTGGTGACGGCCTGACTCAGGACTGAGGTGTCCCGGCGGTACGACCTCGGAGGTTCGGCCGCGGGGCCAGCAGACAACATCGTCGGGAGCTCGCAGGTCACAGGTTGGTGACCTGTTTTTCCGGAGCTCCCACAGCAACAGCTTCATCTGCTGGACTGGAGGGCGGCAGCTTCAACCACCCCAGGCTGCGGAGTTTGAACCAGCCTGTTCGCGGAGCTCGGATTCAGCTGAGGGACTGACTTACTTACCAACACCCGGCGGGGTCACAACCGCTGAGGCGATCCAGGCCTCCGATCAGAGGGAGAGCAAGGAGGGAAGACACAAAGACTTAAGACTTTTGCCTTCCACCACAGTGAGGAGGTGCTTGGTGAACTCACTATGGTGGATGTTAAGTTGCGTTTATTGTGTTTTGTTAATTTATTAAATGTATGACTGCCAGGAACGAAATTTCGTTCAGACCAAAAGGTCTGAATGGCAATAAAGGATACTTTACTTTATTTATTTTAACTCTGTGGACAGCCAGAAGACTTAAGTTGGTCAATAACACTTAAAACCGATTAGGAAAAGGGGAGATGCAGCGAGACCTGGGTGTCATGGTACACCAGTCATTGAAAGTAGGCATGCAGGTGCAGCAGGCAGTGAAAAAAGCGAATGGTATGTTAGCTTTCATAGCAAAAGGATTTGAGTACAGGAGCAGGGAGGTTCTACTTCAGTTGTACAGGGTCTTGGTGAGACCACACCTGGAGTATTGCGTACAGTTTTGGTCTCCAAATCTGAGGAAGGACATTATTGCCATAGAGGGAGTGCAGAGAAGGTTCACCAGACTGATTCCTGGGATGTCAGGACTGTCTTATGAAGAAAGACTGGATAGACTCGGTTTATACTCTCTGGAATTTAGAGATTGAGAAGGATCTTATAGATTACAAAATTCTTAAGGGTTGGACAGGCTAGATGCAGGAAGATTGTTCCCGATGTTGGGGAAGTCCAGGACAAGGGTCACAGCTTAAGGATAAGGGGGAAATCCTTTAAGACCGAGATGAGAAAGACTTTTTTCACACAGAGTGGTGAGTCTCTGGAACTCTCTGCCACAGAGGGTAGTTGAGGCCAGTTCATTGGCTATATTTAAGAGTGAGTTGGATGTGGCCCTTGTGGCTAAGGGGATCAGAGGGTATGGAGAGAAGGCAGGTACGGGATACTGAGTTGGATGATCAGCCATGATCATATTGAATGGCGGTGCAGGCTCGAAGGGCTGAATGGCCTACTCCTGCACCTAATTTCTATGTTTCTATGTTTCTAAAACAAAAAAAATCCACAAATTGTAAAACAAATCAATTTAACAAAACCGAGCAAGTCACACATCCCATCACACACAGTCTGCCAAAACTGTGACTTTCACAACTTCAGATGTCCCAAAGTCATTGACAGCCAATGTCATAGTTACTGTTGTGACATTAGCATTATTCAGCAAACATGTAGGTTTACCCCCAGAGGTTCAAAACAGCACGATAGATCTTTTTAGATCCAGTCAGAAGAGATGAGCCCTGGGTTAAACTTCTCATCCACAAAGAAAACCAGAATCTCTAAAATAGTAACACTTATACTTCACTGCTTTCGAAGATCAACCTAGAAGCAAATATTTAGGTCTCCAGACAGATCATGAACTCTCAATCTCAATTAAATCACATATATGAGCAGTTACATTTTAGTCCTCATATATTGAGAAGCTAAGCTTGAAAATAATCAGTGATAATTATCACAAGCTACCCAATAACCGAGAGGAAAAAAAAACATAAGTTTCTTCTTGATCAGATCAAGCTATCACTGGAGCTTATAAAACACCTGTCACTGTCTAGTTTCACACTGACATTTTCAGAAAGCGTTGAACAAAACGAGACAGTACAAAATTTAGTTTTTTTTAAACATTAAAACCTTTTTTGCAATTCATTGTTTAGCTGATATTTTTTTTAATATAGCATAGCTGTGGGATAATTTTGACATTAGTTTTATTAATACGCCAAATCCAGAGCAAAAATATTAAACCTATGATGCACAATTTTAACTACTTATTGGCCTTCCCAAATGATACAAGACTTGCAATTCTATCCCAGCATCTTCAATAGTTTGGATAGAAAGAAACAAACTGGTTTGAAAACTTAACATAGACTTACAATGAAATAGAAGCGCCAACAGATTAATTTCACTCAAAATGGCAGACATAAAAGCTCTTATAACATAAAATTACCATGAGATGCATACTACGAACAGGATACAAATCCTGGACAAATGACAAAGAATTATAAAATCATGAGGGAAACATAAATTAAGTGCGCTGTTACCCAGATTAGGGGAAATCAAAAACAAGAGCATATACGTTTAAGGTGAGAGGGCAAGTTTTAATAATAACCCAAGAGGCAATTTTTTCACTCAGAGGGTGGTCTCCTTCTTCTTCTTGCGTATGGCGTGCACAGCCTAAAGTTGTAAGACAACTTGTTCAGTTTGATCTGTTTATGCACGCCAGGTTGATTGTGTTCGTCAAAACAGGGTGGACCACGTGAAGGTTGCAATCTCCCACTCAGAGGGTGGTAGATTAATGGAATGGGCTGCCAAAAGAGGTAGTTGAGGCAGATTCTACAACAGCTTAGAAGACACTTGGACAGGTACATGGGCAGGAAGGGTTTAGAGGGATATGGGCAAACACAGGCAAATATGACCAGCTTAGATGGGGCATCTTGGATGAGTTTGAACCAAAGTGCCTGTTTCTAAGTTGTATGATTAATTATTTCTGTGTCGGAAAGAACTGCAGATGCTGGTTTAAATCAAAGGTAGACACAAAATGCCGTAGTAACTCAGCAGGACAGGCAGCATCTCTGGAGAGAAGGAATGGAGCGAGGCCATTCTTCAGACCAATTATATCTACATAGGAAGAGCACAAATTTGTTTTGTATTGGTACAGCTCTACATCTTCTGGTAGTTTTAAAAAAATACAAGATGGATGCAATTAAGTTATTTAAACCTGGCAAATCATAGCTTAGACTCACAATGTGGCTATATACACTTCAACTAACATTCACTGAGAATAATGAATGGCTGATTTTTCTCAATGAACATTATCAAAGCGATCTAAAGACAAAACAAACCATGCAATTTGTATCTCGTGGACCAATAAATACTATTTGTTTACCTCAATATAGTCAACAAATAAAATGTGATGCTTTGAACCCTTATTTATTATCAGCGATGGATCAGTTGATCAGTCGAGACAGTCTTGCGTTTAAAGACCCACTTTTAATTGAGCAAGCACAAAATCTAGGCTGACACCTGAAAAAAGTAAAAATTCCACTCCTAGGACATTTAAAAATACAATACACTGGTCAATATTTAAGCCTCAACAAAAACCACTAATAACTTATCACCTAGTCTTTATTGTATTGCTATTTAAGAATACTTACTGTCTGTAAAATAGCAAGCCTTCTCCTACACATCTCCAAAATTACTTAAATGACAAAAGGGTGCTTTCAAACCCTGAAAGGCATGATACAAAAAACACATCTTATTCGCTGCAACAGTTGTTGCTCACACAACTTCACTTGCATCCAATACAAGAAAAAGGTCTTAATAAAAGATCAAGCCTCCACTGTAATTTGGTGTCATTTTTAAATATTTAAAACGTATGCTTTTTGTTGTGCAATGTTCACTGTAGTTTTAAAACCCGATTTAATCACTTTTCATCCCCACTCCCACCATGCCTGGGCAAAGGAAGGGAAGACTACCAAAGACCAATAGCATGAACAAACTGAAGCAAAGGACCTAGACACCAGACACAAGCAGTCAACAGCCAAATTGTAGAGGAATACACAACTCTACTTTAACAAAATAACTCTACATCCATGGAAATCTATTTATGCTTTTCAATAGACCTAACTCCTGTTTTAATCCTTGAGATACAGTATAGCGTGCAACATTTTTCTCAGATAGAATTCTGAATCTTAAAAATGCAAACCATTACATCTAACATGTGCAAGACTAAAAATGCACTTCAAAACAAAAGCATGTTTCACTTAACAAATATTTGATAGGAACTAAATTTGTTTTAAATTCAAATCCCTATTCAAATTTAGACCAAAATGTTCTCCAATACTAACGAGTCCATTAAAACCATTAACTGAAATGCATCTGCTAGTATTTAGCTGAGCACAAGCATAACTACACCTTTAAGGACCACAATACCAAATTAAATGATGATTTTTATCAAATATGAAGTAATGAAATTACTCACCACTGTTGTAAAGAACTAATGACACAACCCCATTACCATTTGTAACCAGGTTATGTTTTCTGAAGGTATTTTATTCAGTTGAGAATTTTAATCAACTTACTCGAAATGGAGCTTTCAAACTCAGCACCAGCATACATAGGGAAGGTTAAAAATCGTTTTGACTACTGTACTTAACCTATTGCTTCTTCTACACAGAAAACATACAATTCATGTCTGCAAACCCTTATGCAAACTCAGTCCATACTACTCCAAGTGTATGAAGTATCTTTAAGTCAGGAAGGAGGGGGACATGAAGACAATTCATTAAGAAAACACAAGGGGCAAGAATTATCCTAAATGCCCAAACACAATTCAAGATTCAGAGAAGTCCCTCAAAAATAGACCTCGGCTGTTCAAAAAAAAACAGCATTTTAATAATACACGGTTATTTACCTGAAGCAGCATGTTCAAAAAGTATTCATCAATAACAGGGATAAACGTATGTCAATATTCATGTGAACCACTTATTAGTTTAATAAATTGGTCAGTCCAGCTATTAATTAAACATGCTCAAAGTGAAATTTAAGGACATACTATTTATTTAAAAAACATTTTAAAATAAACAGTTGAACTTCAAGCTCACCCAAAGGAAGGAAGAACATAAATGATGGAAAATAGTGCTAATAGTGAGAGGATACATTGAGGTGGGGAAAAAAAGCAAGACAAGGACAAATTTCCTGTCCTTTTGGTAACTGAATCTCTGCCTTGAACCGATTCCTGTCAAAACGCCAAGAAGAATGCATGGCAGATCATGCATCAGCATATGCAAAAACAAACTCCAATACAGATTAAATTAATTTATTGAACATGACATTGCAAACTGAATGCAAATTCACGTTGGATGCTTCCATCATAAAGGTTTACAGTTTAAAATGCACAAATATAAACTGAACCAATCAAAACCAGAGCAGATACTTTTATACAAACTCAGAAAGACGTGCTTGGAAGGCAAAACATATTCGTTTTCTATCATATAATCAGATCATTGTAAAATTAAGTACATTTAAATTAGACCTTTCACAATCCAAGTGTTTTTAAATATTTTACTGTAACATTCCTCATTTTGCCAGGTGTCCAGAAGTCATGTTTTAATTACAAGAAAAAAATAAACGTGGCGTATGTGTTACTTTGTGTTTCAGCGAATGATCCATGAAATATAAATTGAAATCAGGAAGGCAATTTCACAGGATTCATATCAAAGTTAAATACTCAAAAAACGGATTCATATCCAGTTACAACTAATAAGAAATATGAGTATGATCTAAAAAGATAGGACCCTTAACGCTGTTAAGCGGTATTTGGCGCACAATCAGGATGAGCTAAATACAGAAAATCATTCCAATACAATTTACATCGTTGCAGACAGGAGTAAGTGGTTGTTACCCCAACTCTATCCCAAGAAAAGAAAAACATCCCATTAACTTTTCAGGGAGGAAAAAAAACTTTAATTGTAGCACAAACGACACGAGCTAAAATAGTCGCACAAAAGAATTGACCAACAAACAGATTTTGCAGCTGTGAAGCGGGGAGCCTTGAAACCAGACGAACTTTCCCGGGAGATGAGCTACGTTTTTCCCTCTGGATCCGACCACTTTTGCCCCTTTCCCCGGTGACGCCATGTTGGTCGATAAGTACTTTTGGAAAAGAAGGCAAAGAACGCGACAACTTTCCTCATTTTAAACGCCCCCACGGAAAAAAAAAGAAAGCAAAAGGGAGTCAGTCAAACGCTGGAGGAGAGAGGCACCTATTGCCGGGGGAGGGTTAATGTTATCTGTTTAATTACCTGTGTCGCCGGGACAGACGGACCGACTGCCCTGAGCCACCTCCACTCGGTCCCCGCCGCCGCCGCCGCCGCTCCATCTGCGGCTCATTCAACAAGCTGCAAACCGCCCAGCCCGGCGTCAGCCAGCCTGCGCCGCATCACCCTGCCTGCCTGCCTGCCTGCCGTGTAGCCGCCCGCCGGCCGGCCGGCCGGCACTGGCAGCACTACTTCCACAACCCCGTTCCCGGAGGGATTCCAAGCTGCAAAACGCCCGTCAGCGCAACCACCCACTCACTCACTCACTCACTCTAAACATTGCAATGCTCTCATTGCAGCCTCTCTAATGCGGCCCTCGCTGTTTTGTTTCCAGTTCACTTATTAATTATTCACAACTTCCTTAATGCACGCTACTGCCTCGTTTAGAAAAAAACTTCATTATTTCCCCCCTGATTTAGTTAGCATCTCGTTGTATTCAAACACCATGAATATATAAAATAGGCACGAATGTCGGAGTCTCTAAAATCAAGCTGAAGCTTAATTTCAAACCTGTCGCGATTCATTAAGGTAACTTACATTTTGACGGATTAAAACATATAATAACAAGTAGCTATTTGTCAAATTTATACTATTAAATCAACACGTAACTAGATTCGGCTATTATGATTGCCGCAGTTTCTTGCATTGAAGCATGTCTTTAAACCCGATCTCTTGGTTTCTTGGTCCATCAAAATATTCCAAATGGAATTTAAACTGGGGGTGGGCTAAATTGACTCGTCAATAATATTTCCAGAGTTCCTTTGTAACTCCTTTACATTTTAAAACCAAACAATATTTTCAATTGTTCTCACGTCGTCTTTTTTGAACCTCTTGATTGATGTCTTAGGTGTACTAGCGAAAATTTGCGATATCGAATGGAATAATTTTGTCACGGGTGAAAAGAACAAGAGGGAGACAAAATAACTAATTATTTTCCTTCCTAAAGACGCAATTGTGCCAATTACACCTCTCCTCATTATGGTAGGATGGAAGAATACCAGAAAGACTCACAGTGCACAGTTTGGCATGAAAAAGGCATCACCAAACTGGACAGGTATGAACATTGACTTCTCTAACTTCAAGTGGCCCTTGCTCATACTCTTCACTCCCCCCCCACCCAGTTCTCCCACTAGTCCCATTGTCTCCGCCTGCATTCTTTCTTTATCCTGCCCCCTCCCCTGACTTCAGTCTGGAGAAGGGTCTCGACCCAAAACGTCGCCAATTCCTTCTCTCCATAAATGCTGCCTCACCCGCTGAGTATCTCCAGCATTTTGTGTCTACCTTCGATTTTACCAGCATCTGTAGTTCTTTCTTAAACATCACCAGACTAGATTTGCTTCATAAGAACTCAATTCGGCCCATTCCAGCCACAAAACTAATTTCAATTTCGCCAACATGACCAAACAAAGCATCACTTTCAGAATCCTGCAATAATTTAAGACCCAAATTTCTTCAACCTGAAATAAATTAACTCTATTTCACTTTCCTTAGATGCTACCTGTCCAGCTGAATCTGTTGTTAGCATTTTCTATGTTTATTATCGACCATTTATACATCTCAATCTGAGCCTTCGGTCCTTTAACTTCCAGCATTTTGGGGTCATAGTTTCATTATGATTGCATTGTGACCTACATGAGGAAGAAGCTAAACCAAAAAAAAGTTGACCCCGAGAGACATGACGTAGACCAATAGCTAATGGTAGGGGAAGATACAGAACGTGGAATCAGAACCTTAATATTATTAGTACAAATTGCAGAAAGGTTAACATAGAATCACTAGTGCACAAGCACCACAGGTTCAGTGTCTCCACATCAGAGAAATATCACATGAGATATGACCAAAATAAATCAGAACTTTTCTATCTTCAAGATCTTTTCAAATAGGTATGTCTCACAGGTTAGGATAACCCTGATTATACTCAGATCCAGCACTTTGTACATTTTTTTTGTAAAGCAGCATCTGCATTCCTTGTGTCCAAATTAACACTTATTGCAGTTACCCATTGCATGATGTGCAAAACAGCTCAACCTTCTTTGGAAGCAGTACAAAGATTTGTCGTCCATTTCTAACAGTGGTGATTCAACCCAACATAATACCTTTGTGGTACACATATAATATTTGGTTTTGTTCTAGATCTGGGAAACATCAGGTTGCCTAACAATCACTTTGGTACAAAATACTCCATCAGCACTTCGATCCAGGAGGGGCACATAACCTAGCCAATATGGTCTGAATATAATCTTCTCTTGTGCTTCCATCCATGGCTAACCTAGAACTCAATGCAAAACAAGTTACCTCAAACTGTTCTTATTGATGAAGAAATTCAGAAATGCAAGCATTTTTTCATTATTAATGTTCTCTTTACAATTCTGAAAGAAATAAGACAATATTCTCTGAGGAGGTTACACCTTTCATCAAACGATATAGAATACATAATAAAGGAAACATTCTCCATAATCAACATTTACCAAGCTGTTACAAATGGATTACCATTACCAATAGAGTCATTTAGAAATTGGCCATGGGATTTCTGATAATTTATTCAAATTTACTGTTGGATGAAATATATATTGAAGTCCTGATGATGGTACTATACGAAGGTTGCTTGCATTTGTTGAGAATACAATGTTATGAATAACTTCAGTCAGTAAAATAAATATTCAAATGTATTCATAAAGCCAACTTATGCAACTGAAATTAACATTAAAACACTTCCACGGTATTTTGTTAAGATGTTGCAAGTACTCAGAGTGGCAGACTTATAAACTCATGGGATATTAAAACTATTATAACATATACGGTATATGTCCACTGGAAGTATGCAGCGCAGACAGATATCAACATCAATCAATATGCAAGGCAGATTTGAGCCAACACTGCACATTTGAGGTTCAATGTTCCAGCCAACATGTTCTCTTAACCTTGCATGATTAAGTGCACATTATGCATCAAAAAATAAGACCCCAGCAATGCAATATCAGCAGATTATCTCCTCCTCGCACTTTCAATCCTATTGACTTACTTCGAATGCAGCCATAATTCAGTGTCTGGTGTTTTCTACAACTGGTTTAAGTTAGAGAGGTCTGTGGAGAATTGTGTGGTAGGCACTAAATTCCTCTGCTCAAACTCTTGAATAAGGGTACAATAGTAAATATTATCCTTGGAATAATGAGAAATTGAACAGAAACAATACAGAACGGGACAAGCGCTATAAGTGAGGGATGAGGGTTCAAGTTCAAGAGAGTTTATTGTCATGTGTCCCTGATAGGACAATGAAATTCTTGCTCACTTCAGCACAACAGAACATAGTAGGCATTGACTACAAAACAGATCAGTGTGTACATATACCATTATATATACCATTATACCAGGGTTATAGAAAATACTAGACTAAGTGGGACCTGTTGGATCCCAGCATCACACGGGAGGGCTGGTCCCCAAACGCAATATTCCACCTCTCCACCAATTCCAATATTGGTGGCCAGTTGGGGGGGGGGGGGGGGGGTGGGGGGGCTAGTTCTGGAGCGCTACTATGGGTGTTGTGGGCTGAAGGGACTGGTTTCCAGAGGGCGAGTATGGACATTGTGGGCCGAATGGATTCTTGGGCTGGCGGCTCAGTCACTCAAGCCTGTTGTGCTGACAGCTCACTCACTCACGGCTAGTGGGCTGGCAGTTGACTCACGGCTATTCCTTGAAATTCCATTTCAAGCAGGGTGCAAGGCCACTAAATTCAAGTGCAGTTTCTTACCGCTTCAAGCAGGGTGCAAGGCCACCAAATTCAAGTGCAGTTTCATACCATTTCAAGCAGGGTGCAAGGCCACTAAAGATAGCGAGTCATGACCTCTCCCTCCTCCATCTTGGAGAGACTGAGCCACGCCCACACTTCTGGGTTTTATAGTCCCCCCCCCCTCTCCCACGCCTTCATGGCGTGATTAACAGGAGAGAGAATCTCAACATTTTTAAACACTAATAACTCTTTTATTTTTCATCGATGGAAAAAATTCTCGGCACCTGATGAACGGAGGGGGACTCTGAGTAAGATGGCCAAAAATCACAGCCGTACGTGGCAGCGTTATTTCTAAAATCAATATAAAGCGCAAACAGGAAGTGGTCAAGATTAGACTTTTAATTATATAAAAGGCAAGGCAACTTTAATTAGGCAAGGCAACTTTAATTAGGCAAGGTAACTTTAATTAGGCAAGGCAACTTTAATTAGGCAACACAGCTTTAGCATTTCCAAACCAAAGGCAACACAGCTTTAGCATTTCCAAACCAAAGGCAACGCAGCTTTAGCATTTCCAAACCATAGGCAACGCAGCTTTAGCATTTCCAAACCAAAGGCAACGCAGCTTTAGCATTTCCAAACCAAAGGCAACACAGCTTTGACATTTCCAAACTATATTTTCAAACCACATTAAGGGCACTGACAGGTCAGTAAAACCACTCACAGTTTAGTAGGCATGCGTTCAGTGTTATTCACAGCTCAGACCGAGAGACATGACCCTCTCACTCCCCCATCTTGCAGAGACTGGCTGAGGCACTCAACAATTCCAGGTTTTATAGTCCCTCCGGAAGGGGCATGGCCTTCAGGAGAGAGAATCTCAACATTTTTAAAACACTAATAACTCTTTTATTTTTCATCAATGGGAAAAATCCTCTTGTCTTGCGCAGCGGAGGGGGACTCTGAATAACATGGCCAAAAATCACAGCCATAAGTGGCAGCGCTTTTTCTAAAATCAATATACAGAACAACAGGAAGTGGTCAAGATCAGACTTTTAGTAATATAGATTCGCTAAAGCGTGACCACGTTATTCCATTGATGACAGGGCTATAGACTCCAGTGTGCAACCAGGCTCTGTGCACAATAGTTCAGTCACTTAACCAGTACCCAAAAACATGAGATTGATTTCCACCACAGCAGCTGGAGGATTTATGTACAATGTATTCTGGAACTCTGGAATTAAAAAGCTGGTATTGGTAACAATTACCACAAATTTATTCTAAAATTGTAAAAAAAAAATCATTTGGCTCATTATTATCTGGCATCTGTGTGTTTACGGACTCATTAACTCTGATTGGTTCTTAACTAACCCTCAGTTTATGAACAATTAAGAATGGATAAAGCTGTTGGCAATGTCAAATTCTTGTGAATGAACAGATACATTAAAAAAATGCCTATATTCATAGCTATGCTTCCACACGGTAAATATGATAATTTCCCGGAGTCTAAAAATAAATGGCTGATAAGATGGATGGTATTGATTGTAATTTTCCAAAATTCCCTAAATTTGCAGAAGATCTGATGTTAGAAAGTTTGTAATTTAACTTTCTAATTCAAATTTGGAAGGAGACAGGGAAAAGGAAATATGACATTCAAAATCTGTCACAGAGAAAATTATCAAGGTGGTTCTGTGAAAGAGATTGACCAATTTATTGAAGTTCTTGGAAGAAATATGTGCAATGATTAAAAATGAGTCAATGGATATGTTAAGGCTTCCAGAAAGCATTTGATATTGTGCCACATCAAAGGTTATTGTGGAAGTTAATGGTGTAGGAAGTAACATTGGCACAGGTTGAAAAATGGTTGGCTAACAGAAAATATCACTCTCAAGGTTCAACAATGTTTGTAAATGACTTGAATGAAAGTGCCAAATGTATAATTGCCAAATATGCTGGTTACTTAAAAATAGATAGGAAGGTACACTCTGAAATATGCTATAAGGAAGATATAGGCAGATTACGTTTGTGGGCAAGGCCCTGGTTTATTGAATTATAATGTGGGAAATATGAAACGTGGGAAAATGCCTATTTAATAATATAAAAAAGAAGCTTATTATGTCAAAGGTGAGAAATCATAGAGTTCTGAAATGCAGAGTTATGAGTGTCCTCGTACTCAATTCACAAAAGGCAAGTGTGTAGTTAGCAAATCATTAGGAATGTTTTATTTATTGTAACAGAAATTAAAAACAGAAATAGTGAAGTTATGCTTCACTTAAATAGAGCATGGATGAGACCACATCTGGAGTATTGTGCATAGAAATGTTCTATTTAGTTATGAAATTATGTTAATGCATTGGTAGCAGTTCAGAGAAGGTGTTCTGGGTTATAACTGAAATGGACAAGTTGTCTTATGGGGAAAGATTGGACAGGCTATGTCATGAGATGGCAACTAACCTGTACTATATTAGGCGGAGGATGCAGTGAAGTGTCAACTTCAAGTTACATTTATTGTCACATGCACCAATTGGTACAGTGAGATTTCAGTTACCATACAGCCACACGAATAAAAAGAACACAATACATGACAGAATTTAACATGAACATCCCCCACAGCGTAATCAACGTTTCCCACTGCGAGGGAAGGCAATAAAGTTCAGTCATCTTCCTCTTTGTTCACCCGTGGTCGGGGCCTTTGAACTCTCCGCAGTCGTCGTTAGGAACAGCCCGATGTATAGGCCCTCTCGCCGGGATGAAACTCCGGCGTCGGAACGGATGAACATACTCAACGGCTTGGAGTTTCCGAATCAGCCGCTTCTCACCAGAGACCGCGGCTTCCGAAGTCCACAGGCCGAGCTGGTCGGAGCTCCAACACTGGTGAACAACACAAGTGTCCCAAGAATCTGTACTTTTCCCTCAGTTATTTTCTATCTATATGTGATATGAAGAAGGAGGCGATGTAAGCTATCAAAGTTTGCTGATGCCACAAAAACAGATGCTGTGATTGAGTATAAAGCAAGAAGATCCTACTGCAGTTGTACAGGGCCCTGGTGAGACCACACCTGGATTATTGTGTGCAATTTTGGTCTCCTAATTTGAGGAAGGACATTATTGCTATTGAGGGAGTGCAGCATAGGTTCACCAGATTAATTCCCAGGATGGCTGGATTGACATATGGTGAAAGAATTGATCGACTGGGCTTACAGTATATTCACCGGAATTTAGAAGGATGAGAGGGAATCTTATAGAAACATAAAATTCTTACGGGTAGACACAAAATTCTTAAGGGATTGGACAGGCTAGATGCAGGAAAAATGTTCCCAATGTTGGGGAAGTCCAGAACCAAGGGCCACAGTTTAAGAATAAGGGGTAGTGGGCCATTTAGGATTGAGATGAGGAAAAACCTTTTCACCCAGAGAATTGTGAGTGTGTGGAATTCTCTGTCACAGAAGGCAGTGGAGGCCAAATCACTGGATCTTTTCAAGAGAGAGTTAGATATAACTCTTATGGCTAACGGAATCAAGGGATATGGGGAGAAAGCAAGAACAGGGTACTGATTTTGGATGATCAGCCATGATCATATTTAATGGCGGTGCTGGCTCGAAGGGCCAAATGGCCTACTCCTGCACGTATTTTCGCTGTTTCTACGTTTCTTTGAAGATATTTAGATTTCACAACAGGATATAGATAGGTTGACTGAATGAATGAAAACTTGACAAATTAATGTTAATGCAGGAAAACATGAGGTCATACACTTCCGTAGGACAAATCAAAAGGCAGAATATTATTTAAATGAAAAAGATTGTAAATGAGTCAAGTGCAGAAGGGTCTACGTGTTTTTAAATATGAAACACAAAAGATTATCATCCAGGTGAAGCAAGCAGTTGGGAAGCCAAATTGAATATTTTTGTTCATTACCAGGCAAAATGGATTGAGAAATAGAAATATATTGTTACAATTGTACAGGGTGTTGATGAGGCCATGCCTGGAATACAATACGCAGTGTCATTTGCCTTATTGAGGAAAGGATATATTAGGATTGGAGGCAGTTTAGTAGAGATCCACTGGACTAATTCCAGGGATGAAAGTGTTGTCATATCATCGGCAGCTAAAACATGATAGTGCTGCATTCTTTGGAGTTCATAAAATGAGGGATGATCTTACTGAAGAATATTAGATCTAAACTGTGTATGATATGGTTGCTCTTGAGATATTTCCACTGCTGACAACTTTGAGTAAGGGGGTGTAATTACAAGATCTTCGTCCAGAGGATGGTGAATTATTTAGCCTGGAGTGTTATAGAGGCCAATCATTCATTCAAGAGGAGTTAGATACATTTTTGAAAGATCTGGGAATATGTTTCTGATCTTTGGTCCAAATTATTTATTTTTCTGGAGCTTCTGTCCTCTCATAAACCTGTAGGATAAGGGAGTCTATGGTTACCATCCAGTTTTCAAACACCTACCCATCGTATATAAATACCACCAACCAGCATACATTTTCTATTTGCTATTCTAATGAAACAGGATGATTACCTCCTCTCCAGATTCATGCAGCATTCCTTTACATCTCATTTATCTTCTTACAATTCTAAACATAAACATTTTTTTTCCACCTCATTCAAGGCGATAGATTATTACCTTTATCAGATCTTGCAAGACCACATGGACCTGTGCTCAAACCAAAATATATATGTACTATTTTAAATCTATAATAAATGTCAAACTGCTGCTTATCATTGTGATTTCTTATTGTTCCTGAAGCTCTGCAAGTTCATCCAGGAGCACTATTGCGAAATGAGATATTGATGTTTACCACACAGGTACAAATAAATCTGTGGACCAACTCCAAGAAAATAGCTATTGTGAGATATGGTTCTAATTGGTACTCTGGGTAGTTTAAGCTATTTTTTTATGATTGGATTGGAATATGCCACTAACTTGAAAAAAGAAAAAAGTGTCAAAAGTTTCCAGCCACATCTGAGACACTAAATATAGGTTCCAAGTGGAACATACCAGCCGGATAGAAAGCCAAAAGTTCTCAGCCATCTCAAAATATCCAAACGGACATGTCTTGGAAATAAATCCACATCTCTGGATGACATGTAGGCGATGTTTTGAGTCAGCACTGTTCTTCAGACTGATTCTAGGTTGGGGAGGGTGAAAGCTGGAAAAGAGGCGAGGGCCATCAAACAAAGCCTGACAAGTGATGTGGAATAACAAGGAACTGCAGATGCTGGTTTATACCAAAGAAAGACACAAAATCGTGTCAGACAGCATTCCTAGAGAACATGGATAGGCAACGTTTCGGGTCAGGACCCTTCTTCAATATGACCCCTTTCATTACTCCAAGATTTTGTGTCTTTCTTTAAGTGATAAGTGGATACAAGTGAGGGAACATTGATGTCCACAAAGGCTAGAGATGAAAAGCAGATAAAAAAGGAATCAGATAAAAGAGGAGTGAAATGCAAAGCTGGGTTGGGGGGGTGGAATATACTGTAAGCCTTGAAACTGGCTACCCGCAGAACTAGTAGAAACTGACCAAAGAGGATGGTCAAGATTGAACAGGATTAGTACGTGTAAAGTAAATGGGTTGAGGGGAGCTTAATCTCCCATGAAATGTATTGCAGAGTGCATAGACTGATGCGCATGAGGCAAAAGGAGGGTGAGCGCAGTACTTCAAGAGTTCTTCACAGAGTGTCCCCAAATTCTCATCCCACATTGACGCAACCCAGGGAACAATTAGTCCTGTGATAGATTCCTTGACGGAATGATGGTCTTAATGTGCCAATTATTCTCCACAATCCATGCGATGTACACTACAATTTGAAGTAAAACAGTTTGCAAGCCAATGTGCAAGGAGCAAGGGGATTGGACTGGACAGATTTCTCTACGAGGACCTGGGAGAGACAAGATGGCTGAATGAAATCCAGCCCCCTCACCCATGAGTTGAACTTCGCCTCAAGTCTCCAAAGGCCGGCAGACAGGATTTGCTCAAGGTTGTCCCCCACAATGCCTCAAGAAATATTGTTTAACTTACCAGAGTGCAGGAGACAGTGGCCAGCTGGAACTGTGCTGCAGGACCGTGGGAATGGCCATAATATCTGAGCAATAACATTTTCCAAAATTATTATTTTCTTTAACCTTATAGGGAAATCTCATGATCAGTTCAGAATTGACTGACACATTAGATTCAACAAAAAGCATGAAGCATTCCGACTCCATGTAGTAGCTAACATGGCAGTAGCTAACAAGCAATGTGCAAATACGCTCACTCTGAGGAGATAAATATGAAACCACGAGAAGTACTAGCAGCATAACAGATATGTTACGATAGTATTCTGTAAACACCACAATAAACAAAAAAAAAAATTATATATATATATATATATATATATATATATATATATATATATATATATATATATATATATATATATATATATATATATATACATACACACCATGCAGTGGCTTGCAAAAGTATTCATACCCCTTGAACTTTTCCACATTTTGTCACGTTACAACCACAAACGTAAATGTATTTTATTGGGATTTTATGTGATAGAGCAACACAAAGTGGTGCATAATTGTGAAGTGGAAGGAAAATGATACATGGTTTCCAAATTTTATTACAAATAAAAAACTGAAAAGTGTGGCGTGCAAAAGTATTCAGTCAATACTTTGTAGAACCACCTTTCGCTGCAATTCCAGCTGCAAGTCTTTTGGGGTATGTCTCTACCAGCTTTGCACATCTAGAGACTGACATTTTTGCCCATTCTTCTTTGCAAAATAGCTCAAGCTCAGTCAGATTGGATGGAGAGCGTCTGTGAACAGCAATTTTCAAGACTTGCCAGAGATTCTCAATTGAATTTAGGTCTGGACTTTGACTGGGCCATTCTAACACATGAATATGCTTTGATCTAAACCATTCCATTGTAGCTCTGGCTGTATGTTTAGGGTTGTTGTCCTGCTGGAAGGTGAACCTCCGCCCCAGTCTCAAGTCTTTTGCAGACTCTAACAGGTTTTCTTCCAAGATTGCCCTGTATTTGGCTCCATCCATCTTCCCATCAACTCTGACCAGCTTCCCTGTCCCTGAAGAAAAGCATCCCCACAGCATGATGCTGCCACCACCATGTTTCACAGTGGGGATGGTGTGTTCAGGGTGCTGTGTAGTGTTAGTTTTCCGCCACACATAGCATTTGCATTTAGGCCAAAAACTTCAATTTTGGTTTCATCAGACCAAAGCACCTTCCTCCACATGTTTGCTGTGTCCCCCACATGGCTTGTGGCAAACTGCAAACAGGACTTCTTATGGCTTTGTTTCAACAATGGCTTTCTTCTTGCCACTCTTCCATAAAGGCCTGATTTGTGACGTGCACGACTAATAGTTGTCCTGTGGACAGATTCTCCCACCTGAGCTGTGGATCTCTGCAGCTGAGTTACCATGGGCCTCTTGGCTGCTTATCTGATCAATGCTTTCCTTGCCCGGCCTGTCAGTTTAGGTGGGCGGCCATGTCTTGGTAGGTTTGCAGTTGTGCCATACTCTTTCCATTTTCGGATGATGGATTGATGGATTGAACAGTGCTTCGTGAGATGTTCAAAGCTTGGGATATTTTTTTATAACCTAACCCTGCTTCAAACTTCTCCACAACTTTATCCCTGACCTGTCTGGTGTGTTCCTTGGGCTTCATGATGCTGTTTGTCCACTAATGTTCTCTAACAATCCTCTGAGGCCTTCACAGAACAGCTGTATTTATACTTAGATTAGATTACACACAAGTGGACTATTTACTAATTAGGTGACTTCTGAAGGCAATTGGTTGCACTGGATTTTATTTAGGGATGTAAGAGTAAAGGGGACTGAATACTTTTGCACGCCACACTTTTCAGTTTTTTATTTGTAAAAAAATTTGAAAACCATGTATCATTTTCCTTCCACTTCACAATTATGCGCCACTTTGTGTTGGTCTATCACATAAAATCCCAATAAAATACATTTACGTTTGTGGTTGTAACGTGACAAAATGTGGAAAAGTTCAAGGGGTATGAATACTTTTGCAAGCCACTGCATGGTGTGTGTTGTGTATATATATATATATATATATATGTTATATATACTAATATTATATATATATATATATATATATATATATATATATAAAATATATTATTATACACACACACACACACACACACACACACACACACACACACACACACACACACACATATATATATATAATATATATATATATATATATATATATAATATATATAATGCAAAGACAAAAACAATGCCCCCAAGTCTACGTAGTTTGGAGCTTATTTGGAGGTTGAGGCGTTTGATGGTTGTTGGTAAGAAGCTGCTCCTGAACCTGAATGTTACAGTTTTCAGGCTTCTATTCCTTCTTCCCGATGGCAGGAGTAAAATGAATGCATGGCCAGGGTGTGGTGGGTCTCTGATGTTGCGGGTTGCCTGTTATAAGGCACCAACTCCTGTAGATCCCTTCGACAGTGGGGAGGTCAGTACATGTGATGGACTGTGCAGTGTTCATCACTTTTTGCAGTCTTCTTCATTCTTGGGCGTTCAAGTTGCTGAACCAGGCCGTGATGCAACCAGTCAAGATGCTCTCTACTGTACACCTGTAGAAGTCCGAGAGAGTATTCGCTGGCATTCCAAATCTCCTTAATCTTCTAAGGAAGAAGATATATCAAAGTTTGAGTTCCAGGACAGATCTTCAGAGATATGCACACCCAGGAATCTGAAGTTTTTCCTCCATCACTGTCCAGTCAATGAAGACAGGCTTGTGGATCCTCAGCCTTCCTTTTCTAAAGTCAACAATCAGTTCCTTGGTTTTATTGACATTGAGAGCAAGGGTGTTGTCTGGCCTGCTGTGTTTAAAAACAATTCTACCATGTCTATGCAGTTCAGAGCTTATTTGGGAGTGGAAGATTGCAACCTTCACGTGGTCCGCCCTGTTTCGACTAATGCAATCAACTTGACGTGCACAAACGGAAGATCAAATAGAACAAGTTGTCCAACAACTTTAGGCTGTGCACGCCACACGAAAGAAGAAGAAGAGCTTATTTGGAGTTTGTAGTGTTTTAAAGCATCTGAATGTAGTATCAGTGACTTTCTTAATTGCTAAATTGGCATGATGTAGGTCATTCAAATCTGCCTCAAAGTGCATTATGAAGTATCAATGCAATGGTCACTTTGACAATTAATGATAATCTAGGTATGTTACAAAACTTACCTCTTGCGGTGCTGCAGTTCTGTCACTGGCCGTGTGCGCGACTTTGGCACCTTTGGGGGGTGGGGGGGGGGGGGCAGGGTTAAAGTACGGTTTTCCCTTGCCAACCGGAGCTTTATTTTCTCGGAGTGCGAGATTTTTCTAAAGATTCGTTCCGACTGCCGGTAAGATACATTTTTTTTTTAATCGCCCGACTATTTCATCGTTGCAGTAAAATAAAAATTAGCTCCTAATGCCGTGAACGCCGACAACGGGGACGGATTTTACGTAGGGGACAGGTAAGTGAAAGCTGTTTATTTTTTCATATAAACCTGCTTCTTTAGATGACCTTAATCAAACTTTAACGTTGTGAAATGGTGATTTATTCCCCATACGAACCGGCAGAATGTTTCCTGCCGATATAGGGGTTTAAATTCACCGGAACCGCAACGTTCCAATCCATCGCATGCCAGAAAATCCCACTCGCAAGCTGATTAAAATGCCCAGTAATTTACACAGAATTCCTTCAATTTGGCCAATAAATTAATGACAATTAGATTTAAAAATCATGTTATAGAATCATAGAAAATAGGTGCAGGAGTAGGCCATTCGGCCCTTCGAGCCTGCACTGCCATTCAATATGATCATGGCTGATCATCCAACTCAGTATCCTGTACCTGCCTTCTCTCCATACCCCTGATCCCTTTAGCCACAAGGGCCACATCTAACTCCCTCTTAAATATAGCCAATGAACTGGCCTCAACTACCTTCTGTGGTAGTGAATTCCACAGACTCACCACTCTCTGTGTGAAAAATGATCTTCTCATCTCGGTCCTAAAAGACTTCCCCCTATCCTTAAACTGTGACCCCTTGTTCTGGACTTCCCCAACATCGGGAACAATCTTCCTGCATCTAGCCTGTCCAACCCCTTAAGAATTTTGTAAGTCTCTAAAAGATCCCCCCTCAATCTCCAAAATTCCAGCGAGTACAAGCCAAGTCTTTCTTCATATGGAAGTCCTGCCATCCCAGGAATCAGTCTGGTGACCCTTCTCTGTACTCCCTCTATGGCAAGAATGTCTTTCCTCAGATTAGGAGACCAAAACTGTACGCAAAACTCCAGATGTAGCCTCACCAAGACCCTGTACAACTGCAGTAGAACCTCCCTGCTCTTGTACTCAAATCCTTTTGCTATGAATGCCAACATACCATTCGCTTTCTTCACAGCCTGCTGAACCTACATGCCTGCTTTCATTGACTGGTGTACCATGACACCCAGGTCTCATTGCATCTCCCCTTTTCCTAATCGGCCACCATTCAGATAATAGTCTACCCTCCTGTTTTTGCCGCCAAAGTGTACAACCTCACATTTATCCACATTATACTGCATCTGCCATGCATTTGCCCACTCACCCAACCTATCCAAGTCACCTTGCATCCTCCTCACAGCTAACACTGCCTCCCAGCTTCGTGCCATCCGCAAACCTGGAGATGTTGCATTCAATTCCCTCATCCAGATCATTAATATATATTGTAAATAGCTGGGGTCCCAGCACTGAGCCCTGCGGTACCCCACTAGTCACTGCCTGCCATTCTGAAAATGACCCGTTTACTCCTACTCTTTGCTTCCTGTCTGCCAGCCAGTTCTCTATCCACATCAACACTGAACCCCCAATACCGTGTGCTTTAAGTTTGAATGCTAATCTCTTATGTGGGACCTTGTCGAAAGCCTTCTGAAAGTCTAGATAGAACACATCCACAGGTTCTCCCTTATCCACTCTACTAGTTACATCCTCGAAAAATTCTATAAGATTAGTCAGATATGATTTACCTTTCATAAATCCATGCTGACTTTGTCCAATGATTTCACCACTTTCCAAATGTGCTGCTATCCCACCTTTAATAACTAACTCTAGCATTTTCCCCACTACCGATGTTAGACTAACTGGTCTGTAATTCCCCGTTTTCTCTCTCCCTCCCTTTTTAAAAAGTGGGGTTACATTAGCTACCCTCCAATCCTCAGGAACTACTCCAGAATCTAAAGACTTTTGAAAAATTATCACTAATGCATCCACTATTTCTGGGGCTACTTCCTTAAGTACTCTGGGATGCAACCTATCTGGCCCTGGGGATTTATCGGCCTTTAATCCATTCAATTTACCTAACGCCACTTCCCGGCTAACCTTTCACTCAGTTCCTTCATTTCATTTGACCCCCGGTCCCCTGCTATTTCCGGCAGATTATTTATGTCTTCCTTAGTGAAGACAGAACCAAAGTAGTTATTCAATTGGCCTGCCATGTCCTTGTTCCCCATGATCAATTCACTAGTTTCTGACTGTGTTATAATGTGAATTCTTGTGTGAATGTTATTTGGACACTTAGGCTTTAAAAAAATGTTATTTTTTTCTTAAGAAATGGATAGATGTTTAGATCTAGTAATTTAATTTTGTAATTAGCTACAATTGGGTAACTAACTAATTATATGCTTTAATTTCAGGTAATCCAAGTAAGATTGTTTCATATTTGTTTCAGAATGCTTCAATCTATAATAACTGAAAATTTCTTTCAATTCTCTTAATTTTTAAGAAAGTAATGGGCTTTTGACTGTCCTCGATCACAACTTTTGTGTTAAGTCAATAGAAAAGCAAAAGGAAACAAGATGCTAATTTCCGAGTATGAAAATGGCCATAACATTTTTAATACTGAAGATATGACAGTGAATTGGGTGTCAAATTAAACTTCTTTTTATGCTTTATCTGATGGGATAAATTGCAGACTTATTTTTTAAATCTCAAAATTTTGTAAC
Source organism: Okamejei kenojei (assembly GCA_035221665.1). Classification (NCBI taxonomy): domain Eukaryota; kingdom Metazoa; phylum Chordata; class Chondrichthyes; order Rajiformes; family Rajidae; genus Okamejei; species Okamejei kenojei. The sequence continues at coordinate 22,529,695 of CM069131.1, forward strand.
ATCTATCCATTTCTTAAGAAAAGGTTAACCTTTAAAAAAAACCTAAGTGTCCAAATAACATTCACACAATAATTCACCATATAACATGATTTTTAAATCTCATTTTCATAAATTTATAGGCCAAATTGAAGAAATTTAGTGTTTCATTCCCATAAATTAATGGCCATTTAAATCAACTTGCGAGTGGGTTTTTGTGGAACGCGATGGATTGGTACGTTGCGGTTTGCGGTGAATTTAACCCCCAATTGGCAGGAAAAATACTGCCGGTTCGTATATTTTTTTAGTCACCTTTTCGCAACATGAAATTTTGATTAAAGGCTTCCTAAGAAGCACGTTTTTATGTAAAAATAAACTGTGTACCTTCTTTTATCCCCTACGTAAGATCCGTTCCGTTGTCGGCGTTGATGGCATTAAAAGATGATTTTTAATTTACTCCTGCTTTTAAATTTTCCAGTTCTAATTTTAATAAACTTAATAAAACGGCAGTCGAAGCGATTTTTCTTCAGCAACTAAAAAGCCTGTTCAAAATTGATTTGAATAGTCTGAAGAAAAATCGCATTTTAAACCCGCCCCCCTCTCAAAGGCGCCAAAGTCGCGCACACGGGCAGTGGCAGAACTGCAGCGCCGCTAAAGGTAAGTTTTGTAACATACCTACAGATAGGTGCCAAGGATTTGTAAACCTGGAAACTCATCTGATCAACCAATTTTCACAACACATGATAATCTTCTGGCAATATTGCTTGAGATTACCATGAACTGTCTCTGCTGGTCCTGCAATGCTTCTGGGACCTGAACTATATAAAGCAGATTTGTCAAGGTATTTGAAAAATACAATCAATATTGCTTGCACAAAACCCTCCAAAGTCACTGGAGAGATAAGGGAATCAATGTCAACATCTCCCCTGGACTAATATCCCCCACTTTGTTACTCTCCATCGACATATTTGAGCAAGCCACATTATCTTGTGACCTACACCTGACTACTGAAACAGATACTCTATTCATTTATGTCATGAGATGTATTTACCTTGAGAGCATTGAAGCTGAACATAAGCAGGAGGGGAGTGATCATAAATCATCCATCCATCTAACCTCCCAGCCACCTCCCGCCCAATCTGTAGAAGAATCTTCAGCTCCAACATTGGTGTCATTAGCCAACTAAGAACAAAACTAGAGAGGAAGCAAGTCATCCTCTATCTTGATGGACTGCTTAAGAAGGAGTATCAGGGATTATGGTGCACTCCTGCAGTTGCTAAAGAAATATGTGCATGTCTGTTAACTCTCCAGTGAAAAAGTATTACTCTGATCTTTTATTGCTGGTATGGATTATCACGTATGTAAACACAACTACAAAGAAATACTGTAAGCAATGAAGATTTTTCCTAAACATCAATTAAGACAATTATATTAAAGATCGGATTTCATCCAAAAGGCAACATAATACCTACCTGGCTTGAATTGCTGCACCAGATCCTCCTACCCCCAAGTTAGCACTGACCTTGCCTACATGTGGAACTCTATCTCTACAGTCCTCCATATCCTGTACGCCAAGGCAAGATTAATTGTTCCAAATTAATTTAACTCTAGCAAGATGAAAGGATCCTGCCCAAAACATTCCTGATAAGCTTTGACAGATGACAGCTGTAAAAACCATGACTGATTCTTTATAGTTTTTTGAATGTATCTGACACTGTTAAAACTGAAGTAAATCATTGAAAATAAAGTTAAAGACATCAATATATTTTTTTATGATTTTAAAATGAAGTTGCCTCGGAACAATTAAAATACTTAGATAATTAAAAACATTATGCAAAGTCCTTGGATCTACACTTCTCATTGAAATCAATAGGATCTTGGATCCTGTTGAGTTCAGTGATGGAGCAAATTGACAGATATTGCCTTCTGAATCCGTCAATATGTCCCACGCTTCCGTGTTTGATTCCATACACATAGAAATTTGGGACTCGGGTTCAATGGCCGAATGCAAACAATTCCATTTGGAACCATTCATAGCAGTAAGGCCCAGCCCAATTTCTGTTCAAGGTTGTCTGACCTATTTCAGGTAAATTTGGGACAAAATATCACATAACTGATTTTACTGCAATAGTTTTATATATATATATATATATATATATATATATATATATATATATATATATATATATATATATAGTTAAAAATGTGCATATTTTTAATTTAATGCCTAACTTATTATTATCTTTAATATACTTGAATGTATTTATGCAAAGTTTATTGTTAAAACTAACATATGGCAATGCATACAATGCATGCTAAACAAAGTAGTAGACCACGAGGAGTGATAAAATAATTGCATTAGTTAAGAAAGGAAAGTTTGCAAAATTGGAGAATTTAAAAGAAGGAATATTTTGAAAAATGCCTAAAGTAATGTTGAATAAACCAAAAACAACTCAAAGGCATAAGATGTTAAAGGCAACATGTTACTGATGTAGTCATCAAATAAAGGGAAGCAAAATTCATATCTTCCTCGAGTTAAATTAATTAAGATGTAATCAACCTTGCCAAATTGGAACCAGATTATTGACATTTTGGAAGATTCAATACCATCCCCACGAGAGTGTGAAGATGAAATCAAAAAATAAAACTCTGGGCTACCTTGCAATATTAAGATTTTATTTAATTCTCTTCTTTTTGGCTGCAGTCTAACAGCCTGTGACCTAAACAGATGGGAGAGAAGCTACACAGGGTGCTATTTCATAAATCTTCCCACAAGTCACCAGATCATCCATTAAGAAGCAGGTACACCTTTAACATTAGCTCAGAGGTCTTCAAAACATACTTGAAAGTTACTGGTGGAGATAATTGAGGTACACGACTAGGCTGTCAAACATAAACTTTCACATCTCCCCTTCCTTTCTCTCTCCTTCCTCCTTCCCCTCCCTTTCTCTCAATCCCTTTCTCTCCTCTGCTTGTTCTTTCACTCTCTGATTCATTTTCTACAGATTTTCCATCTCTCCTCTGCCTACGTGCCACTCTCTCTGCTATATGTTTTCCTACTGATCTGCAGGTTAAATAGTAACAGGAGTCAGAGCCCAGACAGCACCAGCTACATTCTTTCAGCTTGGTAGATCAGATTGATATCCTATGTCTCTGAGGGTGCACCTTGATTCATGCAGACAGTCAAGACAATGAGCCCTAACAGCATTGATGTACAGAGGGATCTTGAGGTCCAAGTCCATAACTCCATGAAAGTGGCAACACAAGTAGATACAGTGATAAAGAAGACATATGGTATGCTTGCTTTCATAGGTTGGTGCATTGCGTATAAGAATCACAAAGTCATGATGCAGCTTTGTAGGACTAAGGAATTTTGAGGAAAAGGCAGGAACGGGGTATTGATTGTGGATGATCAGCCATGATCACAGTGAATGGCGGTGCTGGCTTAAAGGGCCGAATGGCCTACTCCTGCACCTATTGTCTATTGTTTTGTTAGGGCACACTTGAAGCATGCAGTTCTGGTCGCCTAGTTACAGGAAGGATGTGGAAAGAGGCTTTGTAAGGAGGATGTTTACCAGAATGATGCCTGGATGAGCGTGTATTGATTAACTGTGCAGCTGGTCCCCCTTCTGTCGTGGGGTAGACTCAGACCGACTGACCCCCCCCCCAATCTTTGCACATCCCTATTCCTTTCCACTCGTCATTTTAATTTCATGTTTCATGTATTTTGTGTTTTATGATGCAGATCAATTTCCCTCCTGGGATAAATAAGGTTCTACCGTATCTAATCGTATCATATCGTATTGTATCGTATTGTATTAGCTACAGGGATAGGTTGGATACAGTTGGATTGTTTTCTCTAAAACTCAGAGGTTGTGGGGAGACCTGATAGAAGTATATAATACGATGAGAGACATAGAGAAGATAGATGTCAGAACCAAGCTAGAAAAATCAAATATTGCAGGGCATAGCTTTAAGTTGAGAGGGCCAAGGTTTGAAGAAGATCGGTGTGGCAACTTTATTTACATAGTGAGTGTCTGAAATGCATTGCTGGGGTTGGTGGTTGAGGCAGATATGATAGTGGAATTTAAAGGAATTTTGGATAGCCTGTAATGGAGAGATATGGACTATGTGCATGTAGGTAAGAGATAGTCTTGGCATTATGTTCAGCATGAACATTGTGGGTCAAAGGGCAAGTTCTTGTGTTCTATGTATACTGTTCTATGTTCTATGTACTAAAAGGCCATAAATTTCTAGGTCAGTCTTTCTTGGTCATAGATGTTGAGGTTTTGGGAAGTAATACGCTAACTATTCAATGTATGGACCATATTTCCTACCATACGTTCTTTCGCATTATTTTTTCGCATTTTGAAATTCCATGCAAATTTACAATACTGTACATTAATGAAATGAATAGTAAAACAGCTCATAGTGCTTCTCAAGAGTGTAATCAGACATAAAGCTGAACCTATCCAAAGGAGATATTGGGTCAAATGTTATATTAAATGTATTATATCACATTTACAGCACAGTAACTGGTCAATTCGCCCCAATGATACTTGTCCATGTTTCATCCGGCTATTCAGTGTAATTTTCTATTCCTCTCTCCATTGTGTGTTCTTTTATCCATCCACAAAGGCAATCTTAAAGAAGCTGAGTAATGGACGGGCATTTTATTTCATGCTCTGTCACTGAAACAAATTATCAGGTAAACAGTAGAAAAGATCAAAGGTAGGCAGTCAGAACCTTATTAGGATAGACGGTTAGAATCTTTTTCCAGGGTGGAAGAGTCAAAGATTAGAGGGCTGAGCTTTCAGATGAGAGTTTAAAGAAGATGTAAAGTTTTTTACACGGAGATTGGTTGGTGACTGGAACGCACTGCCAGGGTGGTGGTGGTGGTGGAGGCAGATGTAATAGAGGCATTTAAGAGGCGTTTAGATAGGCGCATGGATATGCCCAGAATGGAGGGACATGGATCACATACAGGCAGAGGAGATTAGTATAACTTAGCATCATGCTGAGCGCAATCATCATAGGGAAAGTGCCTGTTCCTGTGCTGCACTGTGCTATGTTTTATCTTCTGTACAGCATTCAAAATTACTCCTGGAAATCTGGAAGCGGGACAGTGTTGAGGACCTTGAATCCATGCATCAACAGGAGCCTTGCTTAGGCGGTAGAGGAGCACATCACCCCCTCATCAGCCACATTATGTCCTCTCTGTGAAATCTCTGCAGTTCCCACATGCAACTCATCAACCACCTCAGAACGCACCAAACTGGCGAGAAAGCAAGTTATCTTCAATGCCAATGGACTGCCTAAAATGAAGAATGGAAGAGGAAACATTGAAGAAGTATGTGGAGGGAAATCAGGAGCTTAAACATGAAAGATATGGTGGTCAGTAATGAGTTGAGAAAAAATAACATTTTGATGAAATGTCTTTGGCCCAATAAGTAATACATGTTTCCTTAACCACGGATGCTACCTAAGTAACCTTTTCTGCTTTACATTTCCCGTAATTTGATTGTGATGAGATGAAAAAAAAATGGAGGATTTAGCAAGGACACAGTTGGTGAAAGTCGGAGCATTACAGTGTCAGATGAATGAGGCAACAAAAGTTAGACAGTTAAATCATCGAACACGGGAGTGACAGTCAAAAAAGGTAGGCATGTTAGAATTTTGGCAACAAGCTTTTGGACTAAATTAATTTTATGTAGATTAGAAAATTGGAAGCCAGTCGGAGGACATTGGAAAACTAGAATCTGTAAGGAACAATATCATGTGAGAGGATTTCAGTAGCAGATGGATTATATTGGAATCTGTGGCAGGCCAATAATCATGAAACAACCAAATTATTATAAAAATCCACCTTGTTTACCAATGTTCATCAGGGAAGGAAGTCCATTGTTCTTACCCAGTTTGCCGTGAATGCATCTCCAGAGGCATCAATGAGGTTACTGATTGGGGATGATCAGCCATGATCACATTGAATGTTTTGAAAGGCCGAATGGCCTACTCCTGCACCTATTGTCTATTGTCTATTGTTATTTTTTAACTGCCTCCTTAGCAAAGATCCTATAGTCAAGATAGTCAACTTGACGAAAAAGCCGTAGTAGGGCCATGGGTAATCTTCAGCACCATTTCCGTAACCGGCTTCCATCTCCGCTCTAGTATCTCTGCTGTGGTCATGGCGTCTTCATACACAAATCATCTTTTTGTTTCTCAGCTGCAGGTGATCATTTTGTTATTCCTGCCTAGTCCTCCTTATTAACTTTGAACATACAAAATATTGCCATTAGGAAGGAGCTCCAGAAAATCCTGCACCCACTCAAGCCATCCTCCCCCTCCCCCCCTTCCCTCTGATGCGGAAAATCGCCGGCCCCGTTTTTTTTGTTAAACATCTATTTCCTTCGGGTGTTTTTAAAAAAATTTCCCCCTTACCATTTCCTTACTTTTTCGAAAGCTGCCCTGACCCATTTGATGTCATACTTTGCCCTACTCCTGGTCTCGACCCGCACCGATCTGCCGGACTGTGTGTGTGTGTGTGTGTGTGTGTGTGTGTATGTGTGTGTGTGTGTGTGTTTGGCGGAGTCTGAGGGAAAAAGCGACAGCACCAAGAGCGAGCGAATGCGCAGACAGACGGATAAAAGCAACGATCAGAGAGCAGCAGAGGTGACATTTCGGGTCGAGACTCTTCTTCAGACTGACAGTCAAGGGAAAGGGAAACGGGAGATATAGGCATATCTTCCATTCATTTGTCCTTAGTACCGTCTATATCTCTTATTCCTCTTTCCCCTGACTCAGTCTGAAGAAGGGTCTCGACCCGAAATGTCACCTATGATCGTTGCTTTCATCCGAGAGAGAGAGAGAGAGATCCCGACACTTGCACATCTCCGTTTATTCCCCCTTCACAGGAATGTTGCATTTATTTTGTAGGTCAAACACAGTTTTCTTGTGTTAAGAAAGTGTCTGAAGAAGGGTCTCGGCCTGAAACGCCACCCATTCCTTCTCTCCAGAGATGCTGCCTGCGTCGCTGAGTTACTCCAGCATTTTGTGTCTACCTTCTTCCTAAAATCAAACCATGGTCCCGCAATGTTTTAAAACACACAAAAAATAATTACGTTTTTTGCAGCATTCGGGTCCCCCCCTCCACCCGTCTGGGGAAATGAAAGTGTTTAATTTTTTGTAGTAAAGGAGGGAGGAGGGTGAAATCGCTCAGTAACGGGTCATGGCAGCTATCGAAAAAGTCGACCTGAAATATCACCTATTCCTTCTCTCCAGAGATGCTGCCTGATCCGCCTTTTGTGTCTCTTTGGTTTAAACCAAAGGTTTAAACCAGCATCTGCAGTTCCTCCCTGTACAAGGTATGTGCCGTTTTAACTGAACGCATAACTGAAGTCGGGTCGGGTCAAAGATAGGGTCGGGGTTACTGAAATGGCGGAAGTTACGCTCCGTTGCGTACTACACGTCAGCCCATTTGATTTAGCAGGAGTGGACTATCTTGCTCCGCTATAGGATCTTTGCTCCTTAGGCAATTGGAAAAATCACAATTGCCAGCAACATCCACATTCCACGAACAACTAAATAATAAGTCCTGCCTAAAAACAAGCATGAGAGGCACTTTAAATCCTCTACTGACAACTCAAGTGGAGTGTTACACCTTGGGGAACCACTAATCTGCTGCTCTTTGGCAACTCTGTGGAAGCAGGCAGTAGGTCTGCTCATCCAATGACGATCCATTGGCGATAAATTTCTTCATTGCACTGAACTACAGTAGGTGAACAGAATGTAATTAATTAACATGCTCCTCCTGTTCAGTGAGCAATGGGATTGACTGTAGGTGCACTTGAAGCAAAGTGGATGATATTTATTGCACACTGGATCTGGGGAAGCCAGCAAATTCTTTAAGATTAATTGGTCCTATTTCATCTTGTTGTGACATCCTGGAATGAATACTCTGTAGAATGCCATGTAAAATGCATCAGTCACATGATGTTTTATAGAGCTTCCTTCCCATGGCATCTTGAAATGTCGCATTAAGATTAAGAAATGCCATAAAGATTGAATACAATTTCCACTCTCATAGCTGCAGACTAATGCCGGAAGAACTACTGTATGTTGCTTCAACTGCTCATAAAATACAAGAAGCAATTATTAATTTGTGAAATGTATTTGTCTAATGCACATCCTGTCATGTGCTGCCTGCATACTTTATGGAGCAGGATAGTAGGATGAATATTTCAAGACAAGTCAAATTAAAGTTGAGTTTATTACATATGCACAAGTGTAGTGAGGTACGGGCACAATGACCATCGTGCTTGCAGCAGCTTCGCAGGCATATAGGCTCACATATCAACAAAAGTTAAACATAAATTACATATAAATTCTACAACACGGTGAAAATAAATATACTGTACATGAAACAAGACATTGGTCCAAAAATATACAATTAGAAAACAATTTCATGGTAGTGCAAGAGACAGTCAGTGTTTTCTGTTGCAAAGGTAGGATTAGGGTTGTGCAGGTTGTGTCAAGAACCTGATAGCTGCAGGAAAGTAACTATGCCTGAAGGCGATGGTGTGGGACTTTAGGCTTCTGTACCTCCTGCCCGATGGGAGCAGCGAGAAGAGGGCATAATCCAATTGATGGGGATCCTTGCTGACAGACAACCCAGACTTGGGGCTGTGGCTTATGTAGAAGCTTTCAATGGTGGGGTGAGTCATGATGGAACGGGCTGAATCCACCTTTACCTGTAGCCTCGTGAGTTCCTGCAAGAATCCAGCTTCAATAATCAAGTCATCTTTCTGCGAAATAAATAATTTTTACTTTTATCAACCCTATTGTGAGCAATTTTGGGCACCATATCAGGAAGGATGTGCTGGCTCTGGAGAGGTCCAGAGGTGGTTTACAAGAATGATCCCAGGAATGAGTAGGTTAACCTATATTAGTGTTTGTCTGCACTGGGTCTGTACTCACTGGAGTTTAGAAGAATGAGGGGAGACCTCATTGAAACACACAGAATAGCGAAAGTCTTGGATAGAGTGAATGTGGAGAGGATGTTTCCACTAGTGGGAGAGTCTAGGACTAGAGGTCACAGCCTCAGAATTAAAGGACGTTCTTTTAGGAAGGAGATGAGGAGAAATGTCTTTAGTCAGAGGAATGTGATTCTGTGGAATTCTTTGCCACAGAAAGCTGTGGAGGCCAAGTCAGCGGATATTTTTAAGGCAGAGATAGATAGATTCTTGATTAGTACAGGTGTCGGGGGTTATGGGGAGAAGACAGGAGAATGGGGTTAGGAGGGAGAGATAGATCAGTTATGATTGAATAGCAGAGTAGACTTGATGGGCCGAATGGCTTAATTCTACTCCTATCACCTATGGCCTTATGACCTTTGAAAATCCTAGATTTTAATTTGGTGCCAGCCAATTAAGTATTTTTGGAATGCATTGTAGGAACACGGAATACTTGTGAACACGGTCCCTCAAATAGTTAGACACAAAATGCTGGAGTAACTCAGCGGGACAGGCAGCATCTCTGGAGAGGTGGAATGGGTGGCGTTTCGGGTCGAGACCTTTCTTCAGACCGTGATAGTAAGTGAATAATTTGTTGAGAGTGATATAATTTGGTTGTGAGAGCAAGGTCAAGGCTGCAGCATCACATATAAAATATATAAATCGCAAGTTGTTGACCAGGTTTATTACAGAAAGGGTCACATTATGTTTGGGAAAGCTGACAGTAGACCTTTTGGGAATTAAACCTAAAAAAGATTTCCCATCACAAGCAGTTAATCTGAAGAAATAGATAACAGAATTTGCTGCTGTAACATACAGAAAATTATATGGAATATTACAGGCAAATGTTCAAATTAATGGAATGACATTTTTTAGATTTCTATTTCTATGTTTGAACGCAGACAAGACTTTGATTGAATATACGTAGCAGCTGTACATAGAATCCAGTTGTCCTCAATGAATGAAATACTTTAAAACTTTTGAAAAGCCAGTGATGTAAATGGAATCTCACCATCTACATTGAAATAATTATCTAACTAAACAATTTACTTACCAGTGGCTCTGGCTGAAGAGGAAAGACCCTGTTTGGTCTCCCAAATAACCGACTAGACGGATGCAGAGGGGGGTGGTTCTGGGACGCCAGAATGCACTGCTGAGCCTACTGGAGACGTCGTGGGTCCAATCAGCAAAACGCCAATGAAAGCAGGTGCCCACTTGATAACCCCAATGACGTGTCTGCCTAGCCTTTCTCAACATCGGAGGAGCATAGGTGAGTGCAGAAGGCTCCCATCACCACCGGGAGCAAGTTGACATTTGGCACTTTGGATTTTTAACATCTTGTCCTGTGTATTTGGAAAATCCTGCACTATGTTTTTCCAAAAAAAGATGAAATAGCTTCATTTGGACTTTTTCAGTAAAAAGATTAATTAAAGTGGAACCAGTACAAATATAGAAATTGTGGGTTTCTAGAATTTCATATAAATATAACATCTTTTGTAAGAGAACATTTTAAATTATAGAATGAAGGTTCTATCTTCTCATTCCTTGGGAGTACAGGAAAGTAGATTGAGTACCTCATAACCTGGTGCCAATACAACCACCTTTCCCTCAAAGGATATTGTGATTGACTTCACAAAGCGAAGCATTACACGCACGGTATACATTGGGGGCGCTGAAGTACAGATGGTTGAAACCTTCTTATTCTTCTTCTTCTTCCTCTTCTTGCGTATAGCGTGCACAGCCTAAAGTTGTAGGACAGCTTGTTCTATTTGATCTTATTTGATTGAGCACGCCGGGTTGATTGCATTCGTTGAAACAGGGTGGACCACGTGAAGGTTGCAATCTCCCATCCCGTTGAAACCTTCAAATTCCTAGGAATAAATTTCACCAGCAATTCCATGGAAGGCTTAGAAAGTTTGACATGTTGTCAACAACTCTCACCAACTTCTACAGATGTGCCATGGAAAACATTTTGCATCACAGCATGGTTTGGGAACAGCCCCTTCCAAGACCACAAGAAATTGCAGAGAGTTGTGGACATAGCCCAGACCATCACACAAACCAACCTCCCTTCTATTGATTCAATCTACACCACGTGATCAGCAAGGCCACCAGCATAATCAAGGACCAGTTTCACCTCGGTTACTCCCTCTTATCCCTCCATCAGGCAAGAGGCACAGAAGTTTGAAAATGCATACCTACAGATTTAGGGGCAGCTTCCTCCCAGCTGTTATCAGCCAACTGAACCAGCCTCTCACCAGCTACCTTCCTGACCTTCCGTCTACCTTATTGGAGACCTTCGAACTACCTTTAATTGGACCTTATTGGAATTGTATCTTGAACTAAATGTTATACCCTTTATCCTGCACATGTACATTGTGGACTGCTAGGTTGTAATTATGTATACTCTTTTCGTTGACTGGATAACACGCAGCAAAAAAGCTTTTCACTGTTCCTCGGTACACGTGACAATAATAAATTAAACTAAACCAAGCATTCAAAATACCATCCAGTGGAAGGACAGAAATGGTGCCTTTACAAATAACATTTATCAGCTTGTTTTTCTAAAAACTAAATTTGAAAATTGCAATTTAATATTTAATTTAAGTTGCATCCATATGTTATATCAGTTTTCATTTTTAAAAATCATGATGTTTTGTCTCATGTTTAGTTGCAATCTATAATTGATAATGAACTGAAAATACGTTTGTTTATTGATTAATGTTGGCATCTTCTTTAAAGATTTGATTTAACTCGAAGGGAATGGGACTGTTGGGATATGTAAAATAAATACTATTACAAGATTGTATTCATTCATTTATTTTACATGCATATAATTTGTCTATATCAACATTTATTATGTGACTCTATGACTTAATTTTACAAGGTGATTAAATCAAATAAAATGGAGACAGTAGGCTTGGCCCTCAACCAAATGACTTATTGTTCATTTCTGCTCAAGTTCATTAATTCAGATTTAACCAATCAGCACTTTCTCCTCTGGCAAATAATGTTTAACCCATTCTATCAGTAAACAGATTACAAAATTAACATCTAAACAGTTTAAAAAAATGTTTCACTTGGTTGCACTCTTGTTTTCAGTCCTAAGCTCAGCCATTACATATAATTTTGTTGACTCCAACACACTGTGTCACGGTGGCGCAGCACTAGAGTTGCTGCCTTACAGCGAATGCAGCGCCGGAGACCCGGGTTCGATCCTGACTGCGGGTGCTGTCTGTAAGAAGTTTGTACATTCTCCCCGTGACCTGCGTCGGTTTTCTCAGAGATCTTCAGTTTCCTCCCACACTCCAAAGACGTACAGGTTTGTATGTTAATTGGCTTGGAAAATTAAAAAATTGTCCCTAGTGGGTGTAGAATAGTGTTAATGTGCGGGGATCGCAGGTCGGCGCGGACCCGGTGGACTGAAGGGCCTGTTTCCGCGCTGTAGCTCTAAAACTAAACTAAACTAAACACTACCTTGATTTGGACTCGGTTTCTAATCCCTATCAACACCAGCCAAGTTACATGTGCTCTATAATGTGCTAAAGATGCCAGTGGACATATACATTTACAGAGGTACCACTGGACATTTGCAAGGTTAAGGCAGCAGCATCACTCACAGGTAGCTGATCAGATTTATTACAGAAAGGCTCATGTTATGTTTGGAAATAGAGCTATTTTCAACCACTTTCCTGCATGTTCTTGAGTTAAAGATGAGCAGCAAGAAAGTAGTTGAAAGTAGTTCTATTTATTTATCATATTATCCTGTTTTGCCTGTCTATCCAAAGACTGGATAGACTTGTACTCAGTAGAATTTAGAGGATTGAGGGGGGATCTTATAGAAACTTACAAAATTCTTAAGGGGTTGGACAGGCTCGATGCAGGAAGATCGTTTAAGGATATTTATCACAGTTTAAGGATAAGGGGGAAGTCTTTTAGGACCGAGATGAGAAAATCGGTGGTCAATCTGTGGAATTCTCTGCCACAGAAGGTAGTTGAGGCCAGTTCATTGGCTATATTCAAGAGGGAGTTAGATGTGGCCCTTGTGGCTAAAGGGATCAGGGGGTATGGAGAGAAGGCAGGTACAGGATACTGAGTTGGATGATCAGCCATGATCATAGTGAATGGTGGTGCAGGCTCGAAGGGCCGAATGGCTTACTCCTGCACCTATTTTCTATGTTTCTATGTTTCTATGTCTTGTGGTTAATGAATATTTTTGAATACCAGTTACTTGTAGAAAACCCTGCAGCCAGTTTGGTCATATAAAGATACTATAAACAATATTGAGAACATGATCACATGATCATTTTTCTGTGTGTTTACAATATGAGCCAAGTGTGCATCAGAATACTTATGTCAGGATGAGGAAAAGATACTGATGAGCATTAAATTACCAAATGTACAGCAAGTATGAACACTACTGTAGGACACGTGCCATTCAGAACATATGGGTTGGAATCCTGAATGAACAACGTGACTCAGGGTTAAATAGAGCATTGAGATAGTGAGCAATGTGGTTGTTCAAAATAATATTCATTGAAGTTGAAGAGGTCATCTGTCATACCGCACAACAACAGGCTTTTCATCCCCTCGAGTCTGTACCAACCATTAATGACCTATGTACAATAATCCTTCATTAATCCCATTTTTTAATTCTCTCCACATTTTTATCAACCCCCTCACAGATTATACGACTCACCTACACACAAAGGACACCATCCAATGGCCAAGTTATCAACCAACCTGCACGTCTTTGGGATGTGGGAGAAAACCGGAGCAGACGGAGTAAACCGCACAAACAGTCAAAGGGAGAATGTCAACACCCAAGTTCAGGATCGAACAGGGAACTCTGGTGCTGTGAGGTCATGGATCTATTAATAGTGCCACTGTGCCACCCACATGCGGCCTCATCAAAATACCACAAGTTTGTGGCATAGACATAATGAAACAAAAAGAATTGAAGGATTGCATTCTTCAGTGACCTCAGAATATCACACAAAACTTTACACACATTGGGATAATGTAAAACATACCTAACATAAAACATAGTTAACTCAGTAATGTAAGAAATCATCAATCAATTTTTGAGTAGAACTATTCAACAACAGCAACACGATAGAAATCTTAGTTAATGGATAAATATTGCCCAGAATGTGGTAAAAGGCATTTGGACTGATAAGCAGATAGGAAGGGTTTAGCAGGGTATGGGTTAAATGCAGGCAATATGCCACTTGGTGAGCATGGGCAAAATGGATCAAAGGGACTGTTTCTTTCTGTGCTCCATTGCTCTATGGCTCAACGACTCTGAAAAACTCATGCAGCCCTTGCTGGAGTAGCTCTGAGCATGATTTTGGTCGCCATCTGAGAGGACTGACAGGCTCTTATTCCAAAGTACAGTGTTCCCTCATTAGCACATGGAAGTGCAGACTAAATGTGGTATTTGTCTCCAGAGCAGGAACCACAACTCTCTGATTAAAGGCCAATACTGTATGTTACAATTGAACTATGACTGAGATGGAAGATTATTATTTTGGCCTTCGCATTGCAATACTGGAAGGAATTGTAGCATATTTAAGAGTACTGAAAGATCAATCAGGAAAGTGTGAAATGATTGAGGGAGTCAATGGAGTGGTAGAACTAAGCATCATTAATGTACCTGGATTGCCCTCTGGCCATTCAATGAAAGCAAGGTCCGGATTCAGAATAGGGATGCGCAGGACAGGGGGCGAGGAAGGACAGTGGATTAACCTGGAAGCTTTTAATAGTCCAAAGGTGAGTGTTCAAAGCTTGCATGTTCCTGTTAAAGGGAAGGGCAAGGCTGGTGGGAGTTGGGACGTTATGTTACATTGTACAAGATGCTGGTGATGCTGCATTTGGGGTATTGCGTTCAGTTTTGGTCACCCTGCTATACGAAGGATGACATGAAGCTGGAAAGAGTGCAGAGAAGATTTACAAGGATGATGCCAGGAATCAAGGACCTTCTTCTTCTTATCGAGTCCGCACACAAGATTAGAAGTTGTTCAGCCACTTCTCGACATCCGCATACAATGGTGTCTGTCTTGTCGCTTGTTGTGCTTCTTGTGCGTAGTGGTGGAAACAGGGCCGCGATGTGAACCCTCTTTCCTTGACCCCATTCGAGGACCTAAGCTATAGTAAGAGATTGAGCAGGCTAGGACTTTATTTCTTGGTGCACAGGAGGCTAAGGGGTGATCTTATAGATGTGTATAATATCATGAAGGGAATTAATAGCGTGAATGCACAGTCTTTTACCCACTGTAGAGGAATCAAAAACCAGAGGATATAGGTTTAAGGTGAGAGGGAAAATATTTAAAAGGAACCAGATGGGTAACATTTTCACTCATAGGGTGGTGGGTACTGTATATGGAATGAGCTGCCAAGTAGTTGAGGGAGGTACAATAACAACATTTAAAAGACACTTGAACAGGTACATGGATAGGAAAAGATTAGAGGGATGTAGACCAAATGCAGGCAAATGAGACTAACTTAGAGGGACATCTTGGTCGGCATGGATGAGTTGGGCTGAAGGGCCTGTTTCCATGCTGACTGATTCTATTAACAATCTTGGTTAGTTGGAAGTCAGACAGGTTGGTTTGATGGTAAAATTCTAAGCAGAGCCTAGACTTGACAGCAGAGAAGGTGAGTTATATGGAAAAGATGATGTCATGAGAAGAAGTTGGAGAGAAAGTAGATTGAGATGTGGGTTCATTGACTGGATAAAGGGAGCTTGGAGAAGGGTTTGCTAGATCGGTAAGAGGAAACTGCAGAAAGCGTGAACAGAGGGTCTGGATTTTAGTGAGTACATTTCCACATGCCTCTAGCACATTAGCAGGGTGGGTAACACCATGGGCATAAGGACTGCAGCATTCAAGAAAAGAGATTACCAATCATACCATCTTCCTCACCCCATTACCTCCTCAGGGTACCAAGGGATATGCAATGATATCTCACATAAACACATAAAAAAAATATTTTTTTCAACTACAGAACTATACTTACTCTATGATTTAATAAGGCGACGGCACTGCTATACTTGGTGTTTTACTAATCATTATAAACCAGAACTGAACGAAACATGCTGATGCTGAAAATCCTGATTTAAACAGAAAACATTGATTACTCAAAATTGTACAGAAACGAAAAAGTTAGTTTAATATGTCGCCTCCACAGTGAAATATGCCACCTCCATAGTTGTAGATCAGGAACACTGATTTAACCTTTGTTTTCAATAGATTTTGCTTTGTCCTCCTAAAGATTCCAGTTCCATTCCCCAATAGATACTGAAAGAGCTGATCAGAGGTCAGAATGCTGTCGATACAAAACACCAGGCCTCAGACCATGTAAGTTGGGTAAAACACAGTCACAATTTCTGTTTCATGAATGTGCTAGAAGTGTTTGCATGTGTGTGAACATAGAACAATAAAAGAAATCTAGCTTGCTAATAATACCCCTTAGGTAGCCAACATTCACTCGCTATCTGGTCTCATGTGGCTGTTGAGACAATATTTTGGAGAAGCATGATGCCTGCTTGTGCTTTCATCATAAGGAAGTATTTGCACCTATGGGGAATTATTCATAAAACACAATGAGGCTATTTGGCCCAACTGTTGCGCTGGTACCTACTATCCATGTGAATCAGTGGTTCCAATTATTTTTCCAGAAAAGGGAGAAAATTAAAAAAAAGATAAAATTAAGATGGGTTTACTATGAAGACTGAATTTCAGTTTGTTGCAGGGTGGTATTTATTTTATAAATACATTTATGGTATTTAGGTGGTAATATCTGTTTGATTACACAATATACTTTAACATAGTTATGGACAGAAGAAAATTAGCTCTTCAGCCCATAAAGTCCACACCGACCATCAGCAATCATTTCCATTAATCCTACATTAGTGCAATATTTTCTTGTCATAATCCCATCAAACTTGATTCTATTACTCAGCTACAGACAAGAGACAATTGTTTAATGGTGGCCAATTAAGCTACCAATCCACACATTTTTAGGATGTGGGAGGAAATTGAGCATCGAGGGGGAACCCATGCAGTCGCAAGAAGAATGTGCAAACTCCTCACAGGCAGACCATCGGTCAGGAAAAAATCTGAGTCACTGACGCTACGAGGCAGCAGGTAGTTGGCTCAAGCCTGCGGTTTTAGAGTTATTTTTTAAGAAGGAACCACACAGTTGGAATTTCTTCTTGATCAGGATAAAATTCCAAACAAAATTTTCTTCAAATGTGTAATTAGTTAGTGCTTCCAGTTCCAGGTTTGTGTGTGGGTGGATGGCGATTCAGGAAGGAAGTCATCATGATTCACCACATACGTTTAATCAGAGCACCCCATCAATCTATTAGTCTAATGCTACTTAGATGATCAAAGCACTTCCACACAAGTTCACTGCACTCCATTTTCATGTGCCTCTATTTGTTCCCATAAAATGAATGATCTGAGCCATACTACTTTTCCAATGTTGAAAACCTTTATTACATGCGAGCTATCGTAAAGGATATTTCCTTATTTTTCAGATTTTCTTACTCATAACCAGAAAATCAAATTTGTAAACAATTCATTTTGGTAATTTCATCCCATTCTTCAGGTTTATTCAACAATCAATTAGTTTGTTGGCATAATGTTATATAAACTTCCTGTTATGGCTAATTTAGCATCCAGCAAATTGATAGCTCGCAGTTTAAAAGTTAACATTCATATTTTTTGTTTCATTCATAATAATTGGGAGGCCCATTAGTAGGCTAAAATGGTCAGGCACCGTCTTCCTTTTCTACTTAGGTAAAAAATGCGCTGGTATGTTGACGTTATAGATTTCCCTATGTTGTTTCTGAATAAGTGACTAAAATGCTATAAATAGATTTTACCTGATTTCTTCTTTGTGCAGGCCATTTAGGTGGACACTACAGTTAACAGTTTCAAATTACTGGATGTTAACATCTCAGATGAGGTGTCCTAGGCTCAGCATGCAGATGTCCCCACAATGACGGGATGCCAGTGCCTCTACTTTCAGAAGAAAATCGGTATGTTTTTTCAAATACTCTAACAAACCTTTACAGATGTGGTCATAAGGTCAGAAGGAATAAGCGTAGAATTAGGCCAATTGGCCCATCAAGTCTACTCCGCCATTCAATTATGGCTGATCTAACTCTCCCTCCTAACCCCATTCTCCTGCCTTCTACCCATAACCTCTGACACCTGTACTAATTCAGAATCTATCTATCTCTGCCATAAAAATATCCACTGATATAGAAAGTGTAGAAGGTGCTGCAGAAGGTATCCTAATCGCTGCATCATGGCCTGGTCTGGCAATTCCAAACACAGGAAAGCAAAAGGCTGCAGAGATTGGCAGACCCAGATCAGTTCATCGCGGTTCATCAGATCCTTCACCTCCATCGGATGTTTCTATATGGGGGGGGCCTTCAGAAGAAGGTGGCATCGATCATCAAGAATCCTCACTGTCCAAGCCATGCCCTCTCTTACTGCTACTACCAGGTATAGAAGCCTGAAGTCTCACACCACCAGGTTCAGGAATAGGTACTTTCTTACACCAATCAGGCTCTTGAACCAAACTACACAAACTTAATCTTAACTCGACAACAGAACACCACAAATGGTCCACCTCTTGCACAACCAGGAACTTGCTTCTTTTTTGAATTATGTTTTTGCACTAACATTTGCGCTGTGTGTGTTTGTATGAGTCCATGAGCCTGTGATGCTGCTGCAAACAAGATTTTGTACTTGTGCAAATGACAATAAAGTTACACTATCCTACACCCACTAGGGACAATTTTATATTTACACCAAGCCAATTAACCTACATACCTGTACGTCTTTGGAGTGTGGGTGGCAACCGAAGATCTCAGAGAAAATCCATGCTGTCACGGGGAGAACGTGCAAACTCCGTACAGACAGCACCTGTAGTCAGGATCGAACCCTGGTCTCAGGCACTATAAGCAGCCTTACCGCTGCGCCACCGTGCCATTAGATATCAATAGATATCCATCTTAGATATCCATAGCTTTTTTTTTTAATGGTAACGAGGCCTGAGGTTTAATATGCTGCTTGGGTCTATCCATTCAGGCACAGCAACACATTTCTATGTCATTTACTAAATGTGCAACCTAACTCATTTTAAAACAGCTGATGTGAACAGTTATCAACGTGTTTTTGTTTAATTTTTATAATTACTGGTGAAGCCCAAAACGTATATTTTAAACAACAACACTGCTTCACCATTGTCACACATCATCTCAAAAACAAACAATGTGTAAACTTCCAAAGTCTTTCCAGTTCTCGCCTGAAGTAAGGTTTAGAAGTGATTGAATTGGTGGCTCGGCCAGAGTTTCGAGCAAAGCAACAAGTGTGAAGAAGTGACCCGACCTGAAATGTCACCTATCCATGTTCTCCAGAGATGCCACCTGGCTCGCTGAGTTACTCACGCACTCTGTGAAATGTCACTTATCCATGTTCTCCAGAGATGCCACTGGCTCACTGAGTTACTCCAGCACTCTGTGAAATGCCTCTGATTTGAAACATTGTAATGGGCAGGGGCAGGGCAAGGGAATTGGATTTTTTGAAAGGTTAAAAAGAGGGAGGGTGAAGAAGAGGGAGTGCTGGGGGATGAGGGGAAATGAGCTGCACCAGTGCAGTTGAGGGCTATGGGTGAATGGTGGAATATTGCGTTGGGGGAACAGGTTGCGCTGGGGGAACGGGTGAGTGGTGGAATATTGTGTTGGGGGAACGGGTTGGTTTGGGGGACCAATCCTCCCGTGTGACAGGGACCTGACGGGTCCCACTTGGTCTAGTATATTACTAAAACTCTCATCTTGTTTGTGATTCTGTCTGCGTGTGTGCGCATGTGCTCCTGAAACTACGCCAAAACGGTACACTATAGCGCTACAAATTTTGGATCACCTTACTCACAATTGTCCTGTGGTGTGTTTTTTATCGTTCAGATTGATGTTATATTTTACAACTTATTCACATTTTAAACTTTACTAACCCCACTTTGAGAAAAATCATTTGAACTTGCAGTGGGAGTTAGCACAATGGGATCTCATTAACATAAAAAAACAGCAGCTTCCACCTCACAATGACGTCAAGGGGGTATGGAGGGGAGAGGGGTTATGGAGGGAGGGAAGGAGTGACTGTGGGTAGGGGAAAGGAGAGGGAGGGAGGGAGGGAGAGATGAGGGAGGGAGGGGAGGAGGAGAGGGATAGAAGAGGGAGGGTGAAGAGGAGGGGGAGGAAGTGCTGGGGATGAGGGGGAATGGAGGAGGATAGGCGTGGGAAGAGGGATGGCGAGGCGCAGTTTGTTGAGGGTTTCCATGACTCGCATCACAACGGGGATCTCTGGGGTCACAACGGGAACCCCTCAGCCACACCTGCGCAGTTCGGGGCTATGGGTCAGTGGTGAAATATTGTCTTCGGGGAATGAGTTGTGTTGGGGGAATGGGTGAGTGTTGGAATATTGCGTTCATTGGGGGACCAGGCCTCCATGTGACAGGGCCTACTTGGCCAAGTATATATATATCTAACTAAAACTCTCATCTTGTTTGTTTGTTTATATGTGTTTTCCCAAAATGCCACCAAAACGATAGCGCTACAATATTTTGACCCACCTTACTCACCATTGTCCTGGATGTGCGTTAGCCAAGTTTTGTTCAGATTTATATTAAATTTTACAAGTTATTGACATTTAAAACTTAAATTAACTTAACAGCACCCCCAGCTGCACATGTGCAGTTGGGGGAGGATTCCCGTGCACGTCACAACGGGGATGTCTGATGTCACAACGGGAACCCATCAGCCGCGCCTGTGCAATTGGGGCCTTTGCCGATTTTCAGATTGCCATATTTTATCCTTTCCTCTGTACTTGCTTGGCCTCACAATGGGGACCCAACGGCTCCATGGGTAAGTTTAGTTTCATTTTACAAACGCCTCCACGGGACCTCTCTTCTCTTTATTAACTTTAACTTAATTTCTGCCATCAACGGCACAACTATGAACACGGTAGTCGCACTTGCGCAGTGCCGGTCCGTCAACCGCACATGCGCAGTTTGGTGAAATATTGCGTTGGGTGAACGGGACCCAACGGGTCCGCACTTGGTCCAGTATTTATTAAGCTCCTTTACAATAAAGAAACATTCAAATGTGTTTAATAGAAGTGTTTGGAAGAAAATGGATGTAAGCCAAACCACCATAAATGGACTTCAAATCACAAGTAGGTACTAGTGAAGAGATTTATGTGCATATTTGTACAGAAAGTCAGCCGATGGGAAAATGTGAAAGTTACAACCTAGAAATTAAAATAAATTTGTCAATGCTAACATAGAAGAAGCAATGAAACAGTTCTAATGAAAATTCTTCAACCTGAAATATTAACTCCATTTTTATTTCCGCAGATGCTGTTTGACATGCTGAGTGTTTCCAGCATTCTCCTATTTTAGTTCACAATGAGTAAAATATCACTTAATAGCAAAATAGAGATTTTGGAGCACAAGAGACTGCAGATGAGCATATTTTGTGTGAAAAACAAATTGCTGGAGTGACTCAGCGGGTCAGGAAGCAACAGTGGAGGGAAATTAACTGATGCTGTTCTAGACTGAAGAGGGGTCAAGGCAAGTCAAGTCGAGTACTGTCAGCTGCAGGTAAAATGAAAAATCTTACTTGTAGCTACTTCACAGGCACATAGACTCAGACAAGCAAAAAAAAAGCACGTGACAGATGTTGCAACAGTAGGCAGGATTTTACAATGAGATTGTCACAATTTTAAAGCTCTCCATAGAAAAAAAAATATTCCTTTACTCAAATAAATGAGAACGGTGTAGTTTTATCTCTTAAACCAGTTTACCAATGAATAGAAGACCAATGCATAAGCGCCTTGAAAATATCTTATTTTTCATTATGAGGAAACCTTTGGATACTCTTTAATAATTCAACCGTATTCACTTCCATCATTTTGTTCTGTGCTTCAGTATAAGCAATGAAATATGTTGATCTAATGTACATTAAACGCTGAAATATATTTGTATTATCCTTTGGACATAACCCATGTTGAATCTTATCTGTCTTGAGAATGCATTACTGTTAAGCTGTTACTGTTAATGCATTATGCTCCAAACCACCCACCCCCCCCCCCCCCCCAACTATACTCGAGCCACTCCGTGCCTCCCGCAGCTGGAATCAAAGATTCCTTTGGCTGCAATCGCCCACGTGCGCGCCCGCTTAAAACCCCTCCCGTTCTCAAAATGCTCTGCCGATCGGGAGGAGAGATAAGACGCCAGTTCCGCGAAACTGGGGTAGCTCGTGTCACCCCGCCCGCCTGCGCTCCCCTCCCGTCCCCTGCGCACTCCAGAGAGTCACAAGCAAAGATTATAGAGGAGCGAGGTCACAAGCAGGATCTTTGGTCGGAAGCCTACAGCTCCACTCTCACGCCGGCATGCTCTGCAGATCGGGAGATGAGATAAGTCGACGGGCGGGGTAAGGCCCGATCCTGGGGAGGTGAAGAGGGGGAGTTGGAGGATTGAGGGAGAGGAGGAAGTAGGGAGGGAGAGGGGGGAATGGGGGAGGTGAGGAGGGAGAGTGTGGGAATAGAGGGAGAGGTGTGGGAGTGATAGGGAGTGTGGAATAGATGGACTGCCCCCACCCTTCACCCCCTCCCTCCCTCCCTCCCCACTCTTCCCCCTCTCTCCCCTACTCCTCTCACCCTCTCTCCCCTACCCCATCTCCTCCTCCCTCCCCCTTCCCTCCTCCCCTTCCCTTTCCCCCTCAGCCCCCTCTCTCCCTCTCTCTCCCCTCTCTCTCTCACCCCTCCTCCCCGCACCCTCCCCCCACCCACCATCCCTCTCCTCCTCCCCTCCACCCCCTCACCCTCTGTCTCTTGCCCTTCTGTCTCTGCCCCTTTCACTTTGTCTCTCCCCATTCTTTCTGCTCTCACTCTAACCCCCTCTCTCTCTCTCCCCAATCTCTCTCTCCTCCCCCCCTCTCTCTCTCCCCCCTCTTTCTCTCTCTCCCCCTGTCTCTACCCCCCACCGCTCCCTCTCTCCCCCCTCTCTCTTCTCTCTCTCCCCCTCTCTCTCCCCCTTCCTCTCCCCTGCCCTCCCCTAAACCCATTCCCCCCTCCCCTCCACACCCTCCCTTCCACCCCTCACCTACCCTCTTCCCTCCACCCCCTCCTCCCTTCCCCCCACCTCTCCCCCTCCTTTCTCAACCCCCTCCCCTTCCCTTCCCTCCCCTCCTCTCAGCGCCCCTCTCCCCCTCTCTCTCCTCCCATCTCTCTCTCTCTCCCCCACCTCCACCACCCTCCCTCTCCTCCTCCTCTCCTCCACCCCCCCTCCCCTGTCTCTTTCCCTTCTGTCTCTGCCTCTCGCAGTGTCTCTCCCCATTCTGTCTCTGCCCTCACTCTCTGCCCCACTCTCCCTCTCTAGACACGCCTGCGAGTTGGGGGCTATGCATCAGTGGCTAGGGCGGTTATGGGGTAAAAGGATCTAATTAATAATATTAATACAATATCAAGGGGGTAGTTAGTGTGGGGTGGTTAGTGTGTGTGACGCCGCATGCCCCCCCCCCCCCCCCTGCAAACACGCATTGGGGGAACAGACCCAACAGGCTGCACTTGGTCTGGTATACTTATAAAACTCTGATCTTGGATGTGTGTGTGTGTGTGTGTGTATGTATGTATAATCATACTGCTCGGAAAAACGACACTCTAACTAAAATTTGTACATATTCCTGCAGAGTTTTCTCCCGTGAAGTCAAAAATCGGCTTACCTGAAAATTTCAAGCTTTATTTTTTGTTATTTATGACAATGTTCACAAATCTGAAATTTCTTGGAAAATAAACGAGCTGATGATGTCACAATAGGTCTGCTCTGCACTGTTTTCCATGCGCAGCCTCCTCCGCACTGTTTTCCACGCGCTGCGAGTGACATCACCCTCCCCCTCGACTCGCAGTCCTTTTATCTCCCCCCCACCCACCGTGGTTCCGCCCACCATAGCCCAGCCCGCTCACTGTGACCCCGCCCGCATACCGTGGTCCTGCTCGCTCGCCGTGGCCCACGCAGCCCGCTCGCCGTGGGCTCACAGCCTGCTTGCCTCCTCCTCTCCCTCTCCCTCCTCCTCTCCCTCCCCATCTCCTCTTCCCTCTCCTCCTCTCCCCCCTCCTCCTCTCCCCCCTCCTCCTCCCTACCCTCTCTCCCCCTCCTCTCTCCTCCCCTCCTCTCTCCCCCTCCTCTCTCCCCCTCCTCTCTCCCCCTCCTCTCTCCCCTCCTCTCCCCCCTCCTCTCTCCCCCTCCTCTCTCCCTTCCTCTCTCCCCCTCCTCCCTCTCCCGTCCCCCTCCTCTCTCCCCGCCTCCTCTCTTCCCTTTACGTTCTCTCCACCCTCCCCCTCTACCCCCTCCACTCCCCCCCTCCCCCCTCTACCCCCTCTCTGCCCAATCTCTCTCCCATCCCCCTCTCTCCCTCTCCCTCCCCCTTCCCACCTCTCTCCCCCCTCCTCTCTCTCCCCCCTTCTTCCCCATCTCCCCCTACCCCCTCCACACCCCCCCCCCTCCTCCCCCTCTCCCCTTCCCCTCCACAACCCTCCCCCTCTCTCTCCCCCCTCTCCACCCACACCCCCCTCTCCCCCAGTTCCCCCCCTCCCCCCTACTCCCCCTCCCTCCCCTCCCCCTCTCACCCCCCCCCCCCCCTGTATGTGTGGGGTGTGGTTAGTGTGTGTGTGTGATGCTGCACTTGGTCTAGTTTTGAATAAAATTGATGTTTGCACAATACAGACTTCAATCTAATTTATCTTTAACTAGACCAAATGGGACGTGTTGGGCCCCATTCTCCCAATGCAATATTGCACCACTCACCCGTTCCCCCAACACAACCCTCCCCCCAACATAATATTGCACCACTCACCCATAGCCCCCAACTGAGCAGGCGCGGCTCAATTCCCATCATCCCCCAGCACTCCTCCCCCTCCTCTTCATCCCCCCTCCTCTTCACCTCCCTCTTCTTTCCCCTCTCATCCTTCCCTCCCCCACACTCCCTCACCTCTTCCTCCCTCTCTTTTCCCCTACCCTCAGTCACTTCCTCCATAACCCCTCCCTACCCCACTCCTCTACCTCTATCTCCCTGCTCCCCCACTCCTCACCTCTCCCCTATCCCACTCAGCCACTAGACACAATGTTTAAATAACATTTCTTCTCATCCCCTCCCGCACTCCCTCCATCTCCTTACAACAAAGTAACAAATCTCTCATTGCACTGGGTGTTCTGTCATTTGGTAGCATTGTAACAGGCAAGGCAAGTTTTATAGTGAAAAGTTAATTTTTTTGTGAAAAGTTAAAGTTAATTGTGAATAACCTGTAAAATATAACATAAATCTGAATGGAATGCTGCTGTGTTTTTTAAAACAGACTTTTTAAAATGTAAATGAGATCCCATTCTGATGTCGTTGTGGGGTGGAACACTGCTGATGGGCAGTTTATGTAAAAGAGGTTCCATTGTGACATCATAGCTGCTAACTGCCAGTGCAGATTAAAGATATTTTTCAAAGTGGGGTTTTGTAAAGTTTAAAATGTGAATAACTTGTAAAATATATCATCAATATGAACAAAACTTGATACAACACACCACATGACAATGGTGAATAAGGTGAGCCAAAATTATAGTGCTATTCTGTACCGTTTTGGCATAGTTTGAGGATCAGCTCACACACACATCACAGACAGACATAGAAACAAACAAGATGAGAGTTTTAATAATATACTAGACAAAGCTGGTCCCTGAACGCAATATTCCACCACTCACCCATAGCCCCTAACTGCGCAGCCATGGCGGACAGGTTGCCGTTGTGACGCCAGAGATCCCCGTTGTGATGCGAGTTATGGCAATCCTCCCCAAGTGCGCCTCACCATCCCTCTTCCTCCCCCTATCCTCCTCCATTCCTCTCTTCCCTAACACTTCCTCCCCTCCTCTTCACCATCCATCTTTTTTGCCCTCTCCTGCTCCCCTCCCTACTCCTTCCCTCATCACTCCCTCCGTCTCCTTTCCCCTACCCTCAGTCACTCCCTCCCTCCCTCTATAACCCATCTCCCCTCCCTACCCTCCTTGACATGATTGTGAGGTGGAAGCTGCTGTGTTTTAGAAAACTGAGTTTTTGTTTTAATGTAAATTAGATCCCATTGTGATGTCATTGTGGGGTGGAACACTGCTGACAAGCAATTTATGCAAATGAGATGCCATTGTGACATCATACGCTGCTAACTGCCAATGTAGATGGAAGAGATTTTGGTCAAACTGTTTTTTGTAAAGTTTAAAATGTGAATAACTTGTAAAATATGCAATCAATCCAAATGAAACTTGATACACCACAGGACAATGGTGAGTAAGGTGTGCCAAAATTGTGGTGCTATCGTGTACCGTTTAGTTGTAATTTCAGGATCACACTCATCACAGACACACACACACTCACACACAGAAATAATAACAAACAAGATGAGAGTTTTAGTAATATATACTAGACCAAGTGGGACCCGTTGTGACCCTTTCACATGGGAGGCCTGGTCCCCAAAGGCATTATTCCACCACTCACCCATTCCCCCAACGCAACCCATTCCCCCAAACCAATATTCCACCACTCACCCATAGTCCCCAACTGTGCAGACGCAGCTTATTTCCCGTTATCCCCAGCATTCCCTCCCCCTCCTCTTCACCTTCCCTCTTTTTAAACTTTCAAAAATTGACTTTTCACTTTAAAAAATCTAATTGCACATGCTGCCAGGTCTCAGTGTCCTGTGATTTGTAACATTGTAATGGGCAGGGCCAGCAACTGCAATTGCAATTTTTACAGTGAAAAGTTAAATGGGCACTTTATGTAAATGAGATCCCATTGTGACGTCATAGCTGCTAATTGCCATTGCAACTTGAACTGATTTTTCTCAAACTGGATTTTGTGAAGTTCAAAATGTGAATAAGTTATAAAATATACCATCAATCTAATTGAAAAATGATACAACACACCATAGGACAATGGTGAGTAAGGTGGTCCAAGAATTGCAGTACTATTGTGTACCGTTGTGGCGTAGTTCCAGGAGCACATGGGCAGGCAGACACACAGAATCACAAACAAGATGAGAGTTTTTGTAATAGACAGACAGACAGACAGACAGGCGGATCAATCAAATAGGTGAACAGAATGCCTGAAGCAATTAAATATAAATTAGGATTTTTTTTTTCTTATTCAAGGCACGATTAGATCCTCAGAGTTAATTTGTGTACCTTCTACTAGGGTCCATATATGAAGTGCAATCAAGGCTGTAATATAGAAAATCTGGCAGCCATCTAGCTCACAGCAAGCTTCTGGAAGTAACAATGTGACGGTGCTGGATAATTTGCATTATATGATGTAAAATATTGAATAAATATAGGTCAGGCTCCTCGACACATTTATAAAAAGTTATAGATGTTTTATGCTCATTGGAAATAAAGGGTACAACATCAATTTATTGCCAAAAGGTCAGTAAATGTTGACCTTTTCATGACGGGGTAAATATTTGAGCCATGAACCATGAACATTTTCAGCATCATGGAATACTGGAGTACAAACAACCAAAACCAAACACAAAGAAGACTAATGATATATCTGACCAATTCCACAAGCAATATTGTTCAATTAAAATATAGAGAATGCCAACATTGCTACTATTAGTGGGGGAAAGAAGTTGGGGAATAAAAATTCCTCAAGAAGGAAGATCTTAGAGAACTAAGATAAGGCGGTTTGGAAGAGATGACAGAGAAAGCAAGAGGCTCCAACCAGGAAGGATCTGCCAAGAAAATTGTAAAGTTATAGCATGTGAACTGGGGTAACTATAATTCAATAAGTACAGAGATGATAAGGATATGCTGTTTGAACAAAGATTTAATGGGGAGATATGCAGGGCAGCATTGAATTGCCACTTTGACGATAACAAAAGCATTAAAAAAGCAATTTAAATTTATTTATTTAAATTTAAATTAATCTAACCCATTTGCTTTGTGTAAAAGCAGTTAAAACTGAGACCTCTTAGTATGCAACCCCCACCATATGATTCAATTTTTAGATGCTCTCAGTCTTGAAAGCACCTCTATTATACTTGTAACTTCTGTAAAAGTAATTTCTTAATGAAACAGTGGATGGCTCTGAACTGTGCATTAACTGACAATAACAGTAGTATTAACGTTTCTGAATGTGTTTAAAATTATAATTTAACAACAAGTTAAATTAGTTTAGATTGCATTTAATCTCTGGTCCTTTCGGTTAGTGTGCATTAAAATTTGACACCTAATTTAGCTGAAATGCTAGATTCTAAAATCATGGTAGGATTCCTTGACATCCGTTGACATCAAGGAATCATGGTATTTCAATGGAACTGATTGAAGTTCTAATGGGCCTGTTCCACTTAGGCTATTTTTAGGCGACTGCCGGTGACTGTCATAGTCGTAGCAGGTTGCCGAAAAACCGGCAACTGGACCCCCATTCAACATAAAATTTGAAATAGAATCATTACTTTAACAAAAATAAAAACAAAGTCAGCACTGGCGACAACCTACATCACCTGACGACAACCTACATTAACCTGGCGACAACTACGACAGCACCTACGTCAGGAGAAGTCACGCTACGTCATTGGCGTCAAGCCCACTGTTGCCGACTGTCTCCAAATATTTTTCAACAAGTTGAAAATCCAGCGGCGACCAGAAAGACGCTACGACTCTTTGGGCGACTGAGGAGACTACTCACTACCATACAGGCGACACCCCGGCGACCATGTGGTGTCAGTTTAGTCGCCCTTAGTTGCCTAAAATATAGCCTAAGTGGAACAGGCCCTTGAATCACTAATGTCTATTTTCACCAGAGACACACATTACGTCTTTCCAGGTTCAGTAGTATTTTTTTGGCAGACTAACGCATTCCAAGACTTTGCTAACTTCCACTGAGTAGTTCAAAGATGCAGGCAGGGAGAGGCACATCTTCACAGCTTTGAGAGCTGCCTGCCATGATACATTGTTTATATAGTCAGAAAAACTAAAATCTGAGCCACCAAATATTTCTGTGCTCCAGGCAAAGACCACTAACAGAATTTTGAAATCAAATATCAGATAAATTCCAACCTGATTACTCACAGCCTATATACTGTACATCTCCAAACAAATGACAACAAATGTGATTCCTTTAAAATTCATTATTCTTATAATTAATTAATTGGTTATTTATTTAGCCTCACTTCAATATTATAGTGCTACATTTGGATAAGACTCACAGAATTTGGAATAAAAGATATCCAAATTTGTTCCTACCTCCATGAAGAAAATGATTCATTTCTGGATGTGGTTATATGAATCATGAAACTCTTAGTATCATCCCTCAGGGCTATTCTCAATTGTGAATGTGGACCAAGGTTATTTAATAGTTCTTTTTGGAAGGACATTATCTTAATATGCCTCTTGCCACCCAAATATATATCCTAGCTCGAGTAATATCCTGCAGTTAACAGTATGTATATCAAAGACAAAAACGCAGAATAGCATCAGCTACATAATCTACTATTTACCAGACAGTAAATGTTGATAGTTTTTTCCAATCACGTTGCGAGAGGTATTACTAGCAAGCCCAGACCTGGATCCACAAATACCCATTTTCCATTTACTAATAATGAGTAACTATCCTTATTGGAGAGTATGTGTGGGTGATTCATTGCCAAACATAGAGATAGTGAGATTGGATCTGTACTGTCTTGAAACAAATTTGCAGTGTTTAAACTTGTATGCAAGTACACTGATAGCTGGTTTTGGAACGAAAGCTGGTACCCACTTGCCTGATGCAGTGTTCATCTAATAATTTAAAGGCGGGGTGGTAAATCAGCCTGACAACCTTTCAAAGACTAAAGAAACATAAATATAGTTGCCTTATTCAAATGATCCATATTTTGTAAATAACCTTATAATTAAGATGACTCTTTCATCAGTTATTCCAGGCGCTATGCTAAAACTGAGTTTTAACTTCAGTGTGGATTATTTTTAAAGTTAAAACTAGACATGTTTAAAGTTTACCAATGATAAAAGTAAAACAAACTTAGAACGTATTTAAAAATCCAGAAGTTCACAATACTAAAGTTTATGATAGCTTTTTCACTGGTATTAAGAGTTGGCTAATGAATGTTTCCACATGAAACTTCAACTCTTCTGCCTTGTGACTTGAAATTCCGCCTCAACATTCTGGAACTGCAATGGCTTGTGGAAGATGACTCGACACCAAATTATTTCATTGCACATTGAAATAACTTCTTCCAATTGGCATAAGGTGAACACTCAGTCTTTTACCCAGGGTAGAGGATTCAAAAACTAGAGGGCACAGGCATAAGGTGAGAGGGAAGAGATTTAAGAGGGACCTCAGGGGCTTTTTCACTCAGAAGATAGTCTGTATCAGGAATGAGCTGTCAGAGGACGCTATAGAATCGGATGCAATTACAACTTTTTAAATATATTTGAACAAATATATGGATAGCAAGGAGTGACAGCACCTTCTCCCTCATGTGTCACTCCTATCCCTGTCACCAGCGGACAGACCTGGAGAAGGGAAGGGGTGAGAGAGGAAGCAGGAGAGAGGAAGCAGGAGAGAAAGGAAGAGAGAGGAAGAATGACGGAGCCCTAGGTCTCTTTTGACATAGCCTATATGGCTATGTAAGCACAGTTTTTGACAAGGTGTCACATGGCAAGTTGCACACTAATGTAAAAGCTCATGGTATCCAAGAGAGATTATCAAACTGAATCCAAAATTGGTTAATTGCAGTAATAAATGCAAGGGCTGATAGGCAAAAAAAAAAAGACATGCTCATTTCGGAAATATAAAACCTAAACAGAAAAGGCAGGAAATACTCAGTAAATCAGGCTGCATCTGTGGGAAGAGCAACAGAGTCAATGTTTCATCTCAGGGACCCTTCATTGGAAGTGAAAGGGAGACAAAGGACACGTAAAGCTGCAGAGAAGGTGGAAGTGAGAAAATACATTGCAGGGACATCCGCACAGAAAGACTCATCATCTCACGAGTGTTTGTACAGGTGCTTCTGAAATTCCTCTTTCTTTCTAAACCATAGAACATGGTACAGGAAACATAGAAATGTACAGCACAGGATCAAGCCCTTTGGCCCACAATGTTCGTGTCAAACATGATGACAAAATAAACCAATCACATCTGCCTTCACATTATACATATCCTTCAATTCCCTGCATATCTTTGTGACTATCCAAAAGCTTCTTAAGCATCACTCTCATATCTGACTACCATAACTTCCCCTCTACGACTGGTTAAAAAGCTCTTGACTGCATTTCAGCCATTTCCTGTGCATCTGCTCTCACTCCCTTTCCTCTGGGACAGAATAAGGATGGAGTTTCCTTAGAATTCCTCTGGGACAGAATAACGATAGAGTTTCCAGCCTCTGTATTCAACAGATCATTCTCAGCATATTTTGCCACCTATAAAGAGATTCCACACCAGCCATTTCCTTTCCCCCCTTCTCCCCTTTCAGCATTTCATTGGGACAGTTTCCTTCAAGACTGCTTGGTCCACTCGCCACCCCGCTTCCAAAAGCAATTTATCTTGCAACAACAGACAATGCAAACTTGTCCTTTCACCTCCTCCATTCCCACAAACCATTGACCCAAACTGTCCTTTCAGGTAAAGCAACAATTCATTTGCACTTCTCCTAATCTAACGTATAATCAGCCATGATCATATTGAATGGTGGTGCAGGCTCGAAGGGCCGAGTGGCCTACTCCTGCACCTTTTTTCTATGTTTCTATGTTTTTATGTACTGCATTTGGTCTCCACAACATGGTCTTCTCTACATTGGAGAAACCACAGATTGATAGGGTGATCGTTATGTGGAACACATATGATTGGGTCAGTGTAACTCTGAGCCTGTTCTTGGTCATACACCTTCCCTTTCCTCATTCCCTTAGCTGTATAATTTATTTTGGCAGTGTGTCTACACCAAGTCATTTCCATGGAGGTGTAAGAACTAAATGGACCAAAACCATGTGATTCATAGGGTTAGCAGTTTGTAATTATTTTCCATGTTCCACGTTGGCATCAACCCCCTCCCCGTCTGACCTCCGACCGCTCTCGCACCCAGTAATGGTGTTTTGGTTCTCCAACATTTAATTTGCAATATATCCAATGTTTATTCTACTTGAGTCTATCTGTAGTAGTATCCCTCTGCATTGTTTTTCCCTTCTGGTTGACCCCACTAAGGAAACAATGAAGATAAGGGCAGTTCAGTACATGGCAATGCATGGCCGTGCAAGTGGTCTTCTTTATATTTTGGCTCAACATGGGAGAAGCCAGTTAACATAGGCTCTGGGTCATTCCATTTATCAATTTCTTCTATGATATTTAATTTAAAACACTTTCCTTGAAGTAAATCCTCTGAATGATGTATCACAACATTATTTACTGCCATTCTGCTGGGACATACAGAGGCTTTCTTAAGCTGGAACATGAGGTGCTCATCTTTCGGTACCAAATCATCTGAGATACTTCTATGCTCATGAAGACGGGGTATTTGCCTGTATAATACTTCCAAAAAGAAGAAGGGTCTCGACCCGAAACGTCGATTATCTCCTTCGCTCCTTAGATGCTGCTGCACCCGCTGAGTTTCTCCAGCCTTTTGTGTACCCTTGAGGTTTCTGTTATTTGTATGAAGCATTGTATTTACTTCTCTCAGTTGTTTTCAAGTATAAAATTAATTAACTCAAAAGCCTTTCAATACAAATCTTTGATCTGAATAACTGAATATTGTTCATAGTTGATTTTACAATTTGAGGAACAAACAATTTGGGTTTATTTTAATGTACGCAGTTTCTTTCCCCTCTCCGTTCTAGGAATCACAACTGTAGATCTGATTAGAACCAGTTCAACATGTTATATCTTATTCATTTCTCTCTATTGCCACCTTCAGCCTCCTTCCCCTTTCTAGATAATCGAAAATTATAAAATCATAATAGTTTCCACTAATTTTAAAATTTTTGTTAAACTGTTTCCTTTCCTTCCCAGAGCTCTTTCCTTATCCAGTTTTCCCTCTTCTCCTTTGACGTGTAGAATTTGGAGTATTGTGAGCAGTTTTGTACCCCATATCTGAGGAAGGATGTGCTGGCATTGGCCCAGACGAGATTTACAAGAATTACATTGGGGATTTCTTTAGTCAGAGGGTGATGAATCTGTGGAATTCTTTGCCAAAGAAGGCTGTAGAGGCCATCAGTGGATATTTTTAAGGCAGAGATTTTTGATTAGTACAGATGTCAGAAGATATGGGGGAAGGCAGGAGAATGGGGTTAGAAGGGAGAGATAGATCTGCCATGATTGAATAGCGGAGTAGACCTGATGGGGTGAATGGCCTATCCCTTATGACCTTATGATTGTGTATGATGAGCGTTTGACGACACTGGGCCTGTACTTGCTGGAATTTAGGATGATGGCGGATTATGGAGTGCAGGAGCCCCCGGTGGCTGTACCTATTGAAAACAGGTACACCCTCTTGGGAGCTGTCGGAGCAGACAACAAAACAAGATTGAGTGGCAGCCGGGGCTGTGACTCCAACCCTGGTGCCAAGGCTCAATGGGGAAGAGTGACGTCAGGCAGAGCTGTAGTGGTGGGGGACTTGATAGTCAGAGGTGCGCACAGGAGATTCTGCGGCAGCAGGCGAGACTCCAGGATGGCGTGTTGCCTCCCTGGTGCCAGGGTCCAGGACGTCGCGGAGTGGCTGCACGGCATCCTCAAGAGTGATGGGGAGCAGCCAGAGGTTGTTGTGCATGTTGGCACAAATGATATAGGTCGGAAGAGGAAGGAGGTTCTGCAACACGAGTTTATGGAATTGTGTAGAAGACTGAAAAGCAGGATCTGTAGGGTAGTGATCTCAGGATTGCTTCCAGTACTTTGTGCTAGTGAAGGTAAGACCAGGAAGGTAGGGGAAATGAATGTGTGGCTGAGGAGTTGGTGCAGGGGGCAGGGATTCAGATTTCTGGCTCATTTGGATCTCTTCCAGGGCAGGGGTGACCTGTACAAAAGGGATGGGTTGCACCTAAATGAATAAGAGGGGGACCAATATCCTAGCGGGAAGGTTTGCTAATGCTACACGGGAGGGTTTAAACTAGATTGGCAGGGGGTGTGAACTCGTGCAGGATAGAGGCACGTGAGAGGCTAGAAGTTGGTATGGAGGGTGATGTGGGAAAGGTTAGTGGACAGAATAGGCAGGTGAAAGGCGGATAGCGAGAAAAGTGGGTTGGTTTAAACTGCGCGTATTTTAATGCGAGGGGCCTGACGGGAAAGGCAGATGAGCTTAGGGCATGGACAGGTACGAGCGACTGAGATGTTGTAGCCATGACTGAAACCTGGTTAAGGGAGGGGCAGGACTGGCAGCTCAATGTTCCGGGGTACAGGAGCTTCAGGAGAGACAGGGGTGAGGGATAAAGAGGATGGGCAGGGGGGCGGTTGCAGTGATGGTTAAGGAAGATGTCACGGGAGTGATTAGAGGTGACATTACGTGACGCTATATGGGTGGAACTGAGAAACAAGAAAGGTATGATCACCTTGTTTTTGAGTGTGCTACAGACCCCCAAATAGTAAACGGGAATTAGAAGAACAAATGTGCCATGAGATTGCAGACAGCGGCAGGTCAAATAAGGTTGTTGTAGTAGGGGATTTTAAAGGGCCTGTCGCACTGCGGCGACCTAATCTGCGAGTTTAGAAGAGTTTGCTCTCGACTCAAACTCGCAGCATGGTCGACACGTGGTCCTAGGAGGTCACTGGAACTCTCCTTCATGCTCCAGGGAAGTTCCCGAAGACTCATGGCCTCAGCTAGGTCGCGGAAAATGTGTCAGCATGTTTAAAATTTTTCCGTGAGTAAAATTTGGTCGGCATGGTTCTTTTTAACTCATAGTGCAGTGGAGTGGGGTCGCTATTTTGTTACAGGCAGTCGAGGGCAGCCATAGGCAATCTCCTTTGCTGACCGGGCCTTTGATTGGCTCATTGGAGTTTTCAGGACCAAGGAAAACCTACCGGCCGGTAAAATACCCGCTTTACTTTATTATACTTCTAAAAAATGTCTCCACTCCTTCTCCCCCCCTTCTCGTGTGTGTGTGTGTGCGCGAGCACGGGTGTGTGTGTGGTCGGTCGATCCAGCTAGCGGTTTCAATGCAGACGGTCAATCAAGCTCAAGGCTTTCCAGGCGAGTGCCCTTGAGCTTCAAGGTCGAAGACACTCTTCTTAACTCGTGGATTAGGTTGCTGCAGTGGGACAGCCCCTTAACTTTCCCAATATAGTCTGGGAAAATCATAGTGTGAAGAGTTCAGATGGGGTGCAATTCCTCAAGTGTGTTCAGGAGAGTTTTCTTAAGCAGTATGTGGAGGCCGCCACACGTGAGAAGGCAATGCTGGATCTAGTATTGGGAAATTGGGAAGGGCAAGTTAATGAAGTGTATGTGCAGGAGCCTTTTGGGACCAGTGATCACAGTTCGACTAGGTTTAAGATAGTTATGGATAGGGACGGAGAGGGTCCACGTGTTAAAATGTTCAACTGGAGTTAGGCCAACTTTGAGGGTATGAGAGAAGGTCTCGCTCAAGTTGACTGGAGCAGGTTAATTGAGGGAAAAGGAACATCAGCCAAGTGGGATGTTTTTCAAAGTGTGCTGAAGAAAGCTCAGGATATGTATGTCCCCGTGAGAGTGAAGGGCAAAGCAGGCAAACGTAAGGAAGATTGGCTGACGAGGGAATTTGAGGCATTGGTCAAAAACAAAATGGATACATGGGACAGGTATAGGCAGCTGGGATCAAGTGTATCTCTGGAGGAGTTTCGGGAGCTAAGGAGTAAACTGAAAAAGGAGATCAGAAGGGCAAAAAGGGGCCAGGAGATAACTCTGGCGGGTAACATAAAGGACAATTCTAAAAGATTTTATAAATACATTAGGGGGAAAAGGGTAACTAGAGAGAGAGTGGGATCTCTCAGGAATCAAAGCGGTCACCTCTGTGTGGAGCCACAGGAGATGGGCAAGGTCCTCAATGCGAATTTCTCCACTGTATTTACTGAGGAGAAAGACAGTAGGATGGAAGGGAAAAGCTGGGAACTAAAGGCCGGTGATCTTAACACCTGTAGTTGGAAAGTTACTAGAGAGGATTCTGAGGGATAGGTTATACAGGTATTTGGATGGGCAAGGTCTGATTAGGGATAGTCAGCATGGTTTTGTACATGGGAGGTCGTGTCTCACAAATCTGATTGCATTTTTTGAAGACGTGACCAAAAAAGTCGATGAGGGCGGAGTTGTAGATGTTGTGTACATGAACTTCAGTAAGGCATTCGACAAGGTTCCGCATGGTTAGCTGCTCTGGAAGGTTATATCGCATGGGATCCAAGGAGAGATAGCTGAATGGATAGCAAATGGGCTCCATGGAAGGAAGCAGAGGGTGATGGTGGAAGGTTACTTCTCGGACCGGAGCCCTGTGACTAGTGGTGTGCCTCAGGGTTTGGTGCTGGGCCCGTTACTGTTTATCATCTACATCAATGATTTGGTTGAGACCAGACAGGGCAAGATTAGCAAGTTTGCTAATGATGCAAAAAGTGTGTGGTTTTTCAGATAATGAAGATGGTTGTGAAAGATTGCAGCTGGATCTGGATCGATTGGCCAGATGCGCTGAGGAATGGAATTTAATACAGAGAAGTGTGAGGTGTTGCATATTGGGACGTTGAACTCAGTAAATGGTAGGCCTCAGTGGGTAGTTGTAGAGCAGAAACATCTAGGAATGCAGGTGCATGGTTCTTTGAAGGTCGAGTCGCAGGTGGATAAGGTGGTCAAAAAGGCTTTTGGCACTTTGACCTTCATCAGTCAGTGTTGAGTATAGAAGTTGGGAGGTCGCGTTGCAGTTGAATAAGATGTTGGTGAAACCGCATTTAGAATGTTGTGTTCAGTTCTGGGCACCATGTGATAGGAAAGATATTGTCAAGCTTGATAGGGTTCAGAAAACACTGAGGATGTTGCCAGGATTAGAGGGTGTAAGCTACAGGGAGAGGTTGAGTAGGCTGGGTTTCTATTCCATGGAGCACAGGAGGATGGGTGATCTTATAGAGGTGTATAAAATTATGAGAGGAATAGATCAGGTAGATGCACAGTCTCTTGCCCAAAGTAGGGGAATCGAGGACCAGAGGACATAGGTTCAGGGTGAAGGGGAAAAGATTGAATAGGAATCCGAGGGATAACTTTTTTTCACACACATTGTGTATGGAACAAGCTGCCAGAGGAGGTAGTTGAGGCTGCGATTATCCCATCATTTAAGAAACAGTTAGACAGGTACATTGATAGGACAGTTTGGAGGGATATTGACCAAGCGCAGGCAAGTGGGACGTGTAGCTGGGACATTGTTGGCCGGTGTGTACAAGTTGGGCCAAAGGCCTGTTTCCACACTGTATCACTCTATGACTCCATGACTCTATCTCATCGATACTTACCGAATAGTGAAAGGCTGGAT
Organism: Okamejei kenojei; assembly: GCA_035221665.1. Taxonomy (NCBI): domain Eukaryota; kingdom Metazoa; phylum Chordata; class Chondrichthyes; order Rajiformes; family Rajidae; genus Okamejei; species Okamejei kenojei. The sequence goes on from CM069131.1 coordinate 22,567,242, forward strand.
AGAGTGGCTATGGAGAGAATATTTCCACTAGTGGGATAGTCTAGGACCAGAGGGCACAGAATAAAAGAATGAACCTTTAGAAAGGAGATAAGGAGGAATTTCTTTAGTCAGAAGATGATGAATCTGTGTAATTCATTGTCACAGATGGCTGGGTATTTTTGGGATATTTTTTAAGGTGGAGATTGACAGATTCTTCATTAGTAAGGGTGTCAAGGCTTATGGGAGAAGAGAGGAGAATGGGGTTGAGAATGAAAGATAGATCAGTCATTATTGAATAGTGGCATAGACATGATGGGCCGACTGGCCTAATACTGCTCCTATGACTTATGAACTTCGTGCAATAATTTTAATTCGGTAAAGATAGTGATTCAGGTTGTCTATTCATTATCAACTCTTAACTTCTCAAAGACAATATCCAATTGATAATGGTATTTCTGGAATACAGTTCCCCTACGGCCATCCAGTACTGGCCTTGATGGTGAGTCTTGATGCTGAGCATTGACGCTTAATATGACCGCAGAGAATAAATCTGCTTATCCTGATTCCATAATGTATATCTATAAAGGACTCTAATTTTGTTTAATTTTCAAAATTGGCCAGCAGTAACACTTACTGTCTACGCAGAACTGAAGAAGATCACATGACAAAACAGACATTGAACCTAAGTTCCTCCTAGTTTGCATTGAGAATAAAATATAGTGCCTAAAAATCCTGCTATCTGCACATTCTAGTTAAAACGCTTTGGGAGTCAAATAATCCAATGCTCCAAATATATGGACAACAGGAAAAAAGGATGCAAGGTGCAGGAAATCAGTGCCCATGGGTCAGGGCCAAAACAACATATTGCGCTTTGATTAAAGTTTCTGTCATCACAATACTGCTCGTGCATCTGGCTTGAATTTGTAAATAAAGTTTGTGTTTAATTCCACAAGACCCGCGCTCTCTTTTGTTCCTTCAACAGCTCTCCAATACAAGGAAATAATAAGAATAGGAGGAGTGAGGTTTCGCAACTGCTTTTGATCTAATTCAACAATCCTGTCTTTGTTAAAGATAAGTAAGCTTCAGATCTGACGCTTTAAAGCTGTGATATGCCATATTTATACAGGGATTGCTTTCAAATGTGCCAGAGGATATGTGATCTGTGTAACTGCTTACAGCACAGCTGCTCATATGGGATTGGATGTATCCTGCAGCTGTTCTGGTTTAACAGTCTGTTAACCCTGATGTTACTTTGGGGTTAATATGAACATATTGTGCCACTGGTTTGAAAATAAGGATCAAAATGATTTGTATCAGACCGGTGCAATCACTTTTGATTATATTCTTTGATGGATTTGAGTTTGCAAATTCCCCTCTTCCACTGCCCAGTGCATCATTGAGTTGAATCGTGAACTGAGAAGACCTGATGCATATGGTGTTCATCCGTAGGCAATGCAGAAGCACTGAAACATCTGAACTCTAAATCAACAAACCTGAACTTGAAGTCAGGCTTCCTTAACTGCACAGAGTTGCAAAGTGGTTATTATTTTATGTGAACTTAGTCACAATTTACAAATGTGTTTTTAAACTTAAAATGTGTTTCTAAATTTCACATAATGATTTTTTATTTAAAAAATATATAATGGTCAGCGAATGTAATGATCAGAGAGTGATGTAACTGAAAGGGTAACGCTGAATCAGGAAACTGAAATTGGAAACTGAAGGAACCATATACATTTCTGTAGATGAATAAATATTACATCATTATTTAAATGTCAGCAATACTGTAAAGTTTATAGGATGCTAATTGGAAAACATTTACCAAATCTCCATTAACGATGTCAAGTCTTTACTCCGAGCACATGAACATCATAAAGCAAATTTCCAGTCAACAGCTTCAGTAATAACAATATCAAGCACAGAATTAAAGCAAAATGATGAAAATACCTTGTAAAATAAAGCTGGCAAAAATAAAAATGTTATGTCTGAAGCATAATCAAATTAAGGAATTGAAAAGATTGCTATAAATCACAGAATTCTTAGCTCTTGCAATTTATGTTGTTTGCTGAACCACTTAATGTCATTGCTGCAGGATGTATATTCCAGGTATCTACCGGCACATACTGTATTTATGCATTCTATCACAGTAACAGATATTCATGTGTTATATTTATCTTCAATTTTATATTAGATATTATCTTTGCACTCCTTATGTTCAATGTGTCAGAATATTAAATATTAAAAAATTTAAATCTAAACAGTACATATTAGAGAATGGAAGGCATTGAATATCGAGCAGTAATTCAATCTGTCGGTTCTGCTGAAGTTCATATAAATGGCTCAGGCTTCTTTCTGAGAACTTGTGGCGATGATGTCATCTAAATTGCCTGATTGAATGTCTTGCAACTCGCTGCCAGCCATCTACTAGCATGTTGAGTTATTATTTTGTTTAAATCTTAAAAAAGACATTTGAAGTATAAAACATGTTTAATTTGCTCTGCAGATTTATCCTTTTGAAGTATTATGAAATACATTGTCACTATAGTAATTTATTAATGCATGATGTCAGTCGTGGCTCATCGAGTTCGAACTCCTTGGGAACAAATTCCATATGAGGTAGCCTGACATTGCAATAAAGTACTGAAGGAATGCAACTGTTCCGCAGCTGCTGTCTTTCTGACCCCACCCCCACCCTCTCTTCCCCTGCAGATGGATGCAACAGATCCTGCAGCACTTTATCAAACAGAACTCTGATGCAAGTTATATAGACTAAGATTGCGAAGGTCAAAAATAACAGAAGAAGTGGTCTAGACATTGCTATTAGAAAAATTAAAAATAGTACCAGATCAAACAAAAAGGTTGCCAAAATGCAGTAAACCTGGGAAGATTTCAGAATTGAACAAAAGACTAACATTAATGAGGAAAAGCAGAGTAGAATGCAAGCGCAGTCTAGTGAGAAACATAAAAATATATACTGTTAGAACTTTGTATAAAGGAAAAGATTAACCGATGGATGCAGTGAAATATGGTAGGAAACAAGGAGAATGGCAGAGACCTGAATCAATAATTTTGTATCTGTCTTCACAAAAGACATACAAAGCCTCTCAGAAATAGTTGAGGATCACCGGTCTAGAGTATGTGAGAAACTCAAAGGACTAATTCCCATAATTTATTTGTTAAATAAGCAGGACAATACTCCTGTAGGGTACCAAAGGTGTAAACAAATTAGTACATGAAGGGGAATTAGCTATTTATGGGATTGAGAAATTATATCTGAATCTGATGATCTGTATTTTGGGGTTTTGCTGTTATAGCATTGGAGATAATCTGGATGCCATCTTCCAGAAATCCATGTATTCTGCAATGGTTGATAGACAAAGTCATAGGGTAAGAATATTTTATCTTAGGAACGTGACTAGTCAGGTACTGCAGACTTCATTGTTGGGGCCCCAGGTGCTCACAGACTGTATCATTGATCTGGATGAGGAGATCAAACACGATGCCTCAATTATTGCTGATGATGGCATATTAGATGGCAGTGTCAGGCTTCAAAAAGGGTGTGTAAAATTTTCAGGAGATTGCAAACAAGTTAAGTGAATGTATAAAGAAAACGCTGATAGAATAGCCTGGAAAATGAGGTTATGCACTTTGGTAATGAAAGCACAATTTCAGAGTATTTTGTAAATGGTGATTAATTGAAAAGTGTTAATTTTCAGAAGGACCTGGAGGTCCTTGTTCACAAATAACAAAAGAATAACATGCAGGTTGAACAAACAGCTGGAAAGACAAACATTATGTTGGCTTTTAATGCAATAGGATTTAATTACAAAAGTTGAGACATATTGTTCCAATTATATTTGAGATTGCAACTGGAAAATTGTACACAGGTTTGATCTCCCCAACTAAGGGAAGATAAACTTGTGATCGAGAGACTGCAATATCTCCCAGCAACATTGTTGAATGTCGAACACCCAGGATCAAAAGGAGATTACAAACATTGGTGAACACTGCCTGCTCCATCACAGGTACTGACCTCCCCACCACTGGAGGGATGTATAGGAGTTGCTGTCTCAAAAAGGCAGACAGCATCATCAGAGACCCACACCTGGCTACACTCTCATATCATTCCTGCCATCGGGAAGAAAGTATAGGAGTCTGAAAACTGTAATGTCCAGGTTCAGGTACAGGTTCTTCGCAATGACCATCAGGGCATGAAACACTATGAACTCCAAATAAACTCCGAACTATGAACTGCTTTGGTTGCATGAGGGACTTTGGAATTTGTTGTGGTTTTTGCACTATATTGTATTTTTTTAATTATTGAACTCTTTTTATTTTTGTATGCTATATTATCTATCTCTACAACAAATAATCCTTCACCACCGTGACCCCACCACTTGCCACATCTTCCAATCTCCTCCCCTGTCTCCTTTCCGCAGAGACCGCTCTCTCCGTAACTCCCTGGTCAATTTGCCCCTTCCCACCCGTACCACCCCCTCTCCGGGCACTTTCCCTTGCAACTGCAGGAAATGTTACACTTGTCGCTTTACCTCCCCCCTTGACTCCATTCAAGGACCTAAGCAGTCTTTCCAGGTACAGCAGAGGTTCACCTGCACCTCCTCCAACCTCATTTATTGCATCCGCTGCCCTAGATGCCAGCTGCTCTACATCGGTGAGACCAAGCGTAGGCTTGGCGATCACTTTACCGAACACCTCCACTCAGTTTGCAATAACCAACCTGATCTCCCGGTGGCTCAGCACTTCAACTCCCCCTCCCATTCCTAATCTGACCTTTCTGTCCTGGGCCTCCTCCATGGCCAGAGTGAGGACCACCGTAAATTGGAGGAGCAGCACCTCATATTTTGCTTGGGCAGTTTTCACCCCAGCAGTATGAACATTGACTTCTTTAATTTTAGGTAGTCCTTACTTTCTCCTCCCTTTCTCAGCTCTCCCTCAGCCCACTAGCTCCACCTCTTCCTTTCTTCTTCCCGCCCCCCCCCCCCCCACCCTCACGTCAGTCGTTCCGACCCGAAACGTTGCCTATTTCCTTCGCTCCATAGATGCTGCCGCACCAGCTGAGTTTCTCCAGCATTTTTGTCTTCCTTCAATTTTCCAGCATCTGCAGTTCTTTCTTAAACTCTTAACTCTCTTGATGTATTTTCACCAGATGGATTCCTGGAATGGTCCTTTTGTGGCATGAGAAAAGACAATCCAGACTGAGCCTATAGTCTAGAGTTTAGAAAAAGGAGAGGTGATCTGATGGAAATGTACAAGCAGAAAAACAGTCCTATTAGCTTTAACATGGTTATGGATAAGGACAAGGCAGATCCACTAGTTAAAGTTCTAAATTGGGGCAAGGCCAACTTTGAAGGTAGTAGACCGGAACTTGTATATCTTGATTGGTAGGTTGTTTGCGGACAAAGGGAAACGGGATACTTTTAGTGGGATGCCTTTACCTGTTTGCATTAGTGAGGGTGATTATGAGCTTGGTTCTTGAACCGCTGCAGTAATTCTAGTGAAGTTGCTCCACGGTGTCAGTGAGTAGGAAGTTCTAGGAGTCAGAACAAGCAACAATATAGGAGAACCTGGTCCCATAGGTCTGCAGACCTTGTTTTTCATAGCAATGGTGGTTCTGGTTTGGAGAGTGGTTGCAGTATATATGTTTAGATGGACACACGACAGCCAAGGCATGCATTCGCTGGAGGGAGTGAATGCTTAGGATGGTGGAATGAATACTCATAAAGTTCAACGGTTTCACTCGATTCCCTCAAACTGTTGGAATATTGTTCGTCAGGGCTAGTGGAGAATATGGCACTTTTTTAAAGCATCCTACTTTGTCTACAGTCCTGACGTGTCTTGTGAATGGTGGAAAGACTTCAGGGATGAATCACTTGGCTCAGGATATCAGAGTATTTGTGTGCCTACTCCTGTTAAGTTGCCTGGTGGGGTCTCAGTAATGGTAATGCCATTGAGTACCATCATTGGCAAAGCAGCTGAAGATGGTTGGTTCATAGACCCTGTTCTGGGGCCCTTCTGCACTAATATCTGGGGCTGAGGTGAGTAATCTCCAACAACTACAACCATTTTCCTTTGTGTGAATTATTATTCCTGGCAGTGGAATATTTTCCCAAATCAAATGTCATCAGGGATTCTCAGTTAAATGCACAGATACCTTCATACACGCAGCAGCAATTCATACTCTTTCTAGATGAGCAAATCATCAAGAAACCCAATTCATTCTGAGGGCACACTGTCGCATGCCTCACTCTTACCACACTCCGGTTCAAATGTACATGAGCGAGTAGATCCAGTTGCACAAATGGCTTGGTGTTCATTTGATGACTCGCAGTTCACCGGCGAATTAGCCATCTGTGGCAGGGTCAGCTGTGGAGATTGAGTGTGAAGGGCAGAGCCCTGTCCAAGCGCCACGACATCCTCGACGTATGGATGAAAGTGTTAATCACTGTAGGGCTGCAGAAAACCTGCATTGTTTAGGCATGGCTTCCAAAAGCACAATCTGTGACTGCAGAGCTAATGGCCACATCAAGCATGACCTGATGTATGTTGCAGAGAATTGTGTGGATATTTTGCACCAAACAAAAGACAAGTCCACGAACACTAATCAAGGGACTCAAATGAGTACATGTAAGATTTGACCACATAAAGAAGATTGGATTAATTGGGCTTGGAATGATGTTGCATGCTAAAGATAGAGCGGTCCATGTGAATGTGGAGTGGAGAAGTAAGATACAAGCAACTAAAAGCTCGGCATGCACTGAACACAATGGACTACGTATTTTACAGTGCTCAGGACTCACCATTGAGTTCAACAACTGCAGATGACCATCCGTTCCAGTTTATTTCAGGATAGCCTTGATGAAAGAATCATCAACTGATAAATTTGCTTTTTACTCTCCACAGTTTATGCCTGACCCAATGAGTATTTACGGCATTTTATTTTATTCTAGATTTCCAACATCTGTTTTGATTACCAGAATTTGGTTCCCTTTCTGTCTTTGATTAACTCGTTCAACTTATTAGGCAGATCAGCCCCAAATAAGCAGCCGTCAACACACTATCTCTATCACCACACTCACCACTAAAGCAACTCAGTTGTTCTTGATCTCCAACCTCTCTCAGGCATTACTTGTCTTTTCTCCACCTCTTTGTCTACGGTACAATTTAAAACATGATTGAGCTCTAACTTGTTTATTGTACCGATGAAAGATCAACATTGTTCCTCTCTCTAATTATTGTACCTGACCTAATATGTCCATCAATTTCACTCTTTATTTCAGATTTCCAGAATGAGTCTTTTTTGCTTTTTGACTCATTTTGTTCTTCCTTTTTATCACATCAAAATCATTATTCTAACAAAATGTTCACTTTATGTCTGTCTTTGTTTAACGATACAACACGATACTATACGATATAAATTTATTTATCCCAGGAGCATAATTGGTCGGCCAAAAGTCATAAAACACAAGATTAATGAAACATGAAATTAACGTGATGAGTGGAAAGGATTGGGGATGAGCAAAGATTGTGGGGGGGAGGGAGAGGGGGAGGGAGAGGGGGAGGGGACCCCATGACAGAAGGGGAGGGAGTTGTACAGATTGATAGCCACAGAGAAGAAGGATCTGCATTTTGGTGGAGCCAATCTGTTGCTGAAGGTACTCCTCAGGTTGACCAGTCATGGAGGAGGTGAGTTCCGTGTTCGTTTTCTAGGTCTGTACAAAACTTGAGAGTCTTTAACTTACAACAGAAGTCTTTAATGCTTTACCTAATGCTGGCAGCAAGACGTCAAAATGTCTGCACACACACTGTGTACAGACAGGATAAACTATATACAAAATATGTCCCTTTGTCCTGTGCAGCGCCATCTGCTGCACGGGAGGGGCAACAGGTCCTCCCACCCCACACAGTCCACCAAACGTCACATTCCCCTTTCCAGTTTGAACGTCTCCATTTAGTTTTTTCCAGCCTTTTTTGCGTTTCACAACTCTTGCTACAGGCTCAGAATCAACACTTTCGTCAGTAAAAATATCTTTTGAAGATATATCAGTGTTTGTTTTATCTGTATGCTGTTCTTTCTCCACTTGACTGTGGTTTTTCTCGGCGGTCGTCAGCTTTTTGGATGCGAACGCGATTGGTTCTTCCTTGCCCTTCAGTGCTGTTTGTGAGATTACAGCTCCAAGACCTTATGGCGATGCATCGGCGGCCAGCGAGATCGGCTTCGATGGGTCATAGTGGACGAAAGGCGTCTTCTGGGTGAGCATCTCTTCCCTGTTGCACCGTCCTGTAGAAATCAAGGCCAGCGGCGAGGAAATTTCGACTTTCTTCGGAATGCAGCTGCAAAGCCGTTGTGATTTCAGCATATGAGACTTCAGTTACTTCTTCCGTAAGTAAATTTTGAAGCAGTGGAAAAGTTTCTGGAGACATTGATGAACACAAGAGAGCCTTCTTCCTCTGGTCAGTAGTAATTGCCATACTTTCAAAATAAAACTCAGCGTGCATTAAATATAACGACCACCTTTCTCGCTCGGGATCGAAACGATCGAATTGCCAAGACATGTTAAATTGAGTTCTGTTTTTTTTTAATTAAAAAAAAAGTCCCTTATCTGGGTCTTTGGACGCAATCCGAAGTATCCCACACCTGACACCAGTTTTGTGTTCGTTTTCTAGGTCTGCACAAAACTTGACACTTTAATTTACAGCAGAAGTCTTTAATGCTTTACTCAATGCTGGCAGCAAGATAAGCCAAAATGGCTGCACACACACACTGTCTACAAGATAAACGACATACAGACAGACAGGATAAACTATATACAAACATCTCCCTTTATCCTGTGCAGCACCACCTGCTTCACAGGAAGAGCAATGGGTCTTCCCACCCCACACAGTCCACCAAACATCACAGTGAGCTGTATTGTCCAAGATGCTCTGCAGTTTGAGGAGCATTCTCCCCACCAGGACCACCTCTCATGAATTCAACTCCATCCCCAGGACGGAGCCAGCCTTCCTGATGGTACCTAAATTTTATCTCTAAATGTAGATTATCTTGTCTCTGAAAACTTTTCCAATAATTTACCCACCACTGATTTTCAGTTGATTGGATATTATCACCTGATCCATCCATTTATTACGGGTAATTGTTATATTTGCCCTACTTATTTCCTATTTTCGACTGTTTAATATAACATAACCTGCAATAATCAACTGTCTGGCTTGTGATTTCTACAGTGAGATTCAGTTTTCCTAATGCCTTAGATTCTTCCCTTTGGATTGTTGATCCAGTTCCACCATTTTACTTTTAGACGTGCCTATTAGGGCGCAGGCAACTTAATTTCATTATACTTACTTTATTTTTGACACTCATGTTAGACTAAAGCTATCTGCATGATGACCATTTATGTTACCCTTATACCTTACCTAAGACCTGCCTCCCACCTTATCATTCTTCTGCCTTCAATCTTATTATATATTTATTTGCAGCTGACATATCCTTTCCTTGTGGACCTTGGACCCATTTCGGTACTGGTGGTGCAGCTGTGATGTATTGGTTATGGTGCCCCATGAAATGGATGTTCTTTCCTTCTCAAACTAGTCTTGGTCACACATTTACCTTCTGGATCCTTCTCAACCAGCAACAATGAGCAGAAGGCAAGTACAGTAATTCTGAGGTTACTACCCTTAAGATTTCTTATTAATTTAGTTCCTAGTTTCTGACGTTCCCTCAGGCAGACCTCTTCTCTTTTCCTCTGAAAGTCATCAGTTCTGGCATACAGTGCCCTCCATGATGTTTGGGACAAAGACCCATCATTTATTTATTTGCCTCTGTACTCCACAATTTGAGTTTTGCAATAGAAAAAAAATCACATGTGGTTAAAGTGCACACTTGTCAGATTTTATTAATGGGTATTTTTATACATTTTGGTTTCACCATGTAGAAATTACAGCAGTGTTTATACATAGTCCCCCCATTTCAGGACACCATCATGGTTGGGACACAGCAATGTCATGTAGATGAAAGTAGTCATGTTTAGTATATTTGTTGCATATACTTTGCATGCAATGGCTGCTTGGTGTCTGCGATTCATGGACATCTCCAGTTCTCAGGCGGTGCTCTGCCAGGCCTGTATTGCAGCCATCTTTAGCTTATGCTTGTTTTGGGGGCGAGTCCCCTTCAGTTTTCTCTTCAGCATATAAAAGGCATGCTCAATTGAGTTCAGATCGGGTGATTGACTTGGCCACTCAAGAATTGTTAGCTTTGTTATTTGTTAGCTTTGAAAAAACTCCTTTGGTGCTTTAGCAGTATGTTTGGGATCATTATCTTGCTGTAGAATGAACCGCCGGCCAATGCGTTTTGAGGCATTTGTTTGAACTTCAGCAGATAGGATGTGTCTATACATTTCAGAATTCATTATGCTACTACCATCAGCAGTTGTATCATCAATGAAGATAAGTGAGCCAGTTACCTTCAGCAGCCATACATGCCCAAGCCATAACACCCCCACCACCGTGTTTCACAGATGAGGTGGTATGCTTTGGACCTTGGGCAGTTCCTTCTCTCCTCCATACTTTGCTCTTGCCATCACTCTGATATCAAGTCAAGTCAAGTCACTTTTATTTATATAGCACATTAAAAAAACAATTCTCGTTGGCCAAAGTGCTTTACATTGGTATACGAATAGTATAACAAACAACAGTGATTCATAGGTTAAATACAAACATCACTACATACATATCGCCCTTGCTCAGAGGACGTCAAGAAAGGCTTGGGAGTAGAGATGAGTTTTTAGTCTCGACTTAAAGGAGTCGATGGAGGTGCTGATGGGACGAGGGATGCTGTTCCACAGTCTAGGAGCTGCAACCGCAAAGGCGCGGTCGCCCCTGAACTTATGCCTAGACCGCAGCCGGCCGATCTGAGGGACCTGGAGGTGGTGTGGTGGGTAGGCAGACTTTTAATGTAGGTGGGGGCAAGCCCATTGAGGGCTTTGTAGACATAAAGGTGGATCTTGAAATTTTTTTGGAACCGCACAGGGAGCCGTGGAGGGAGGCCAGGATCAGGGTGATGTGGTCCCTTTTTCGGGTTTACTTAGGATTTTGGTAAGCCTAAGGTTTGGCTGTCTCTAACAGTTTTATTCTTGTTTCTCAGTCTCATAATGGCTTCTTTAACTTTCATTGGCACAACTTTGGTCCTCATGTTGATAAACAGCAATAGACGTTTCCAAAGGTGATGGAAAGACTCGAGGAAAGACCAGGTGCTGAGAGCTCTCTTATACCTGCATTAAGGAGGCAATTAAACACACCTGAGAAATTACAAATGCCTCTGAAGCCATGTGTCCAAATCATTATAGTGCCCTGAAATGGGGGGACTGTGGATAAACACAGCTGTAATTTCTACATGGTGAAACCAAAATGTATAAAAATACCCTTTAATAAAATCTGACAATGTGCACTTTAACCACATGTGATGTTTTTAATTACATATTTCAAATTGTGGAGCACAGAGGCAAATAAATAAATGATGGAGGGCACTGTTGACTGTGACAATTGAGTTTTGCTGATACTTTTCCAACTTTCTCTCCAGATGCTCTGGGATGTCATGAACCTTTTGATTAGGTTTAGTTTTAGGCTAGTTTGGAGATACAGTGGGTAACAGGTCCTTCATCTCACCGAGTACACGCTGACTAGCAAGGCGTGTACACAAGCTCTATCCAACAAGGCAATTATACAATTTTTAACAAAGCCAATTAACCTGTACATCTTTGGAGTGCGGGATGAAACCAGGGTTCCCAGTGAAATCCCACATGGGCATGGCAGAACGTATAAACTCTGTACAGACAGCACCCGTCGTCTGGATCGAACCCAGGCTATGGCTCTATATGGCAGAAATTCTACCACTGCGCCACCCTGCTGCTGATACTATTGTGGCAAGATACTATTTTGAATTGTTAGTGATTGTATAGTAAGCTAACTATTCCCCCTCCCCTCCAAAAAAAATGATATCTGGTTCCCTTATAATTAGTTTCTATTTCAGTTCCTATTTTGCCTTGATCTTTTCATCCCCCTGTGCCTCTTGCCCTACTGTAATTGATTTGTATAGATTGAGGATAGCAGGCCAGAAGAATAGCCACAAAGAATCCCCTTGACTGGTCCAATTGCTGGTAGCCTTTGCATTACAATATATCAGGCAGTAGCTTCCAATATTTGGGGGCTAAAGGAAAATAAGCCACGGTATTAGAAATAACTGAATCACGATGATCAAAATCACAAGACAGGCAGGTCAGAATACATCTAACCTATCAAATGCACTATGCTAAGCTTACCACTCCTTCATTGTGGTGAAATCTACATAATTTAGGGAAGCTATATTTAAATGTTTACATTTGTAATAGATGCAAAGTTCCATGGATGTTCTAGGATGTTGAAAAAGAATTAGCAGTTAGATGCTCCTCTCCCTGCTAAAGGTCTATCCATCATTACGACCACCATTTGTTAGCATTCAAAGGGATGTACATCTCCAGTAGTTGCAGTGAAATAAATAGTTTTTACCCCAATGATATTTGTGATTCAAATTGGCTGCTGCATTTCTCCATGTACAATATGGGTTATTTGTTAGAAACACTGCATTTACTTTAGTTTGGAAATTTGGAAGCTCTTGCTATGAAAGTGCAATATATAAATATTATTTATTTCTTACTTTGTTCATTAAAAAAATAAAAAAATAAAAGTTTAGTTGTTCAAAAGTACTATGCTAAAATATTCTGCAAGGAAGTCATACTGGCTTATTCTTCACACAAAATGTTAATGCATGCAAAGATTAAAGATGCAAACTTTAAATGCACGAGTCATGATCTATGTGCACATTAACCACTGTAATTTCACGAGTCATGTGCCCCAGTTGAAATTAACATCCTGATTCAAATCGTTCATCTACACCTCCACTGACTGATAGAACTCATTATCCAGCTTGGATGGAACTGTTGACACAAACCCAGGACTGGGCACTTCATTGCATTAACGCTGACCTTTAGACCTTCGACTTTAGTGAGATGGTGTGGAAACAGGCCCTTCAGCCCAACAAGTCTGCCAGTACTCTGCCCAGTACCCAGTATCACCCCATACACTGGCATTATCCTGCACACCAGGGACAAATTACAATTTATTTTCAGAAGCCAATTTACCTACGAACCTGTACATCTTTGGCGTGTGGGAAGAAACCAGAGCACCCGGAGAAAATCCACGCTGGTTACAGGGAGAACGAACAAATTCCGTACAGGTAGCACCTTTAATCAGCATCGAAGCTGGGTCTCCGGTGCTGTAAGGCAGCAACTCTACCGCTGTGCCACTGTGGCACCCTCAACGACCTGATCAAAGAGATGAACACTAGAAGAGAGATCCGCTGGACAAGGGAACCCTGGAATCTCCCCATGACAAAACAAAGAGGCAATGGGAGAAGCTGGGCACGAAGGTCATTGCATTCCACATTGCCCTTAGTTCATTGTCCTGGGTTTGCAAGAGGTTTTGTGACCTCTCGTGTGTGATCAAGGTCGGAGTAAACAGTAGCAGAGGCGCCTGACAACTATTGCACAAATGACTCATCCACTGATCTGTGCACTATCACCCACATTACTCACATAACAATAATGCCTAGTCATCAGCGCATCTAATTATGCCCCAAGACACTCACATGCTTAACACTATTCCAACAATCATAAGCTCATCTGAAACCTGTTATACTTCCAGCTTTTCAAACTTGGCACAACATTGCCCAGACACATTGCAACAGCCTCGTTAACATTCTGCAGTCCTCTTGCAGAGAAGGGTTGTATGCCATTGCCACTGGCATAAATGGATCGAAGGGGGCTGACTGCCACATTAAGGAAGTATGAATGTGATCTAGGGCTCAGTCTCTGCAGACCGGTTATTAGCAGAAGAATCAATTATTTGAAATGCCTGAGAGCTAAAAGTTAATCCTGATTCTTGCATCCCACTTCTCTGTCGCCCCACACCTCTATAGCCTTATACAGTAAAGAAGGCTTTGACCAGCTACACCTCATTTATATTCCTGTAACCAAAGCTATACCATTGTTCCCATTTAATTTCAGGTGCACAAGGAATTGCACTTGAGCACTTGACTAGTCCCCAGTCGATGAGCCACAATAGGGGTAGCCATTTAGGACTGAGATGAGAAAAACCTTTTGCATCCAGCGAGTTGCGAATCTGTGGAATTCTTGCCACAGAAGGCAGTGGAGGCCAATTCACTGGATGTTTTCAAGACAGTTTGATTTAGCTCTTAGGGCTAAGGGAATCAAGGGATATGGGGAGAAAGCAGGAACGGGGTACTGGTTTTGGATGAACAGCCATGATCATATTGAATGGAAGTGTTGATCAGATGACTGCTGCTTTGAATCCTGGATGGGAAAAATTTTCCCATCACCTCTAGTCTATCGCCAGTTTTCTACTCATTTCTAAGCTGCTGAGAATTTCTAATCACTACAGTTAGAGGTGGAATCTGCTGACACCATTGGAGTGCAAGGTTGGGGTTGTGACACCTCTACCTACATCCTCCTGAACTGCATGCGAATAACCAGCAACATGTTGGCATGCGTGGGGAGAAGCAGCCAAGTTCTTGCCTTTCTCCTCTGATCAATCATTAAAAATGCAGACACATGCATATTTGAATGTAATATAATGTAATGTAATATCAAAAGCCTTCAAAACTCCTTCAAAAGCAGTCACGTTTAAATTCCTAAACATGCCTCTGCATCCAATAGTTTGGGTGCAACCCCAGGAGAGCACTACTTAGAAGTCATAAGGCAAGTTAAGGGTCTGGAAAGCAGGCAATAATTAAATATATAAGACAAAATAAATTGCAGATGATGGAATCTCAAGAAAAACAGTGCTGGAGAACCTCAGCAGGAGAGGCAGTATCTGGGGAGGGTATAGGCAGGGAATCCTTCAGATCAGGGTCCTTCTTCAGACAGAGCGATGCACTGTTGGTTAGCCAGTCGTATACAGTTTACATCTTGATGAAAAAGTGGGTCCCACTGTAAATCAAAATTCATCGCTCAATCCTAATTGAAAGTAAAGGGCCTGTCCCAGCAGCATGCAACTCCATGCGATGAGCGCGACCTAACGTGGTCGCTTGAGCCGTCCGGCGTCGTGGGGCCGGTCCCACTTCGATCGCCGGAGCCGTGCGGAATTGTGCGGAGTTCGTCCCGACATCGCGCGGGGCTCCGAAAAACTGACCATGCTCAAAAATTCCGCGACGGCAACGGCTTGTCGGCTCGCAGTCGCCTCGACACATTACACACCGCCTCAACGTCGTGCCTCCGTGACCCTCTCTGTAGGTGCCTCTGTGCCCCTCTCTGTGTGTGCCTCTGTGCCCCTCTCTGTGTGTGCCTCTGTGCCCCTCTCTGTGTGTCCCTCTCTGTCCTGGCGAACTTACCTTTCAGACTTCGCTCCAAGTTCGCCTCACTTCCCGCCGCGTTGCGCCACTCACCCCACTTCCGCGCGGCCCCCGCTGCCGGTTTGGTCGCGCTCTTCGCATGCAGGCGCATGCTGTTGGGAACGGCCCTGTACAGGGATCACCCGACCTCCACGCGGCCCCCGCTGCCGGTTTGATCGCGCTCACCGCATGGAGTCGGATGCTGGTAGGACAGGCCCTTAAGGATTATGAGGAACAAAAAGCAAAGTGCTGGAGCAGCTCAGCGGGTCAGGCAATGGGTCAGGGTAATGGACAGGTGACATTTCAGGTTGGGGACCTTTTTTCAGACTGATTGGAGTGGGGGGTGGGGGAGTGTAATTGACAGATTGGTGGAGTAAGTGACAGTGGCTAGAGGCGAAATGGAGACAAATGGGTGATAAAAGAGAAAAGAAGATGAGGAGTGAAATGTAAAGCTGGAAGGTGGGGGGGGTATGGTGGAATGTGACAGGGTGGAGGGCAATGTGATAGGATAAAAGGTATGTGTGGGACTTGGAGAAGAGAGATGAGCATATACGAAGGAGGGGAAAGAAGCAGGGTGGCTGTAGTGGTGGAAGACAGTGGATAAAAGGCGTGTGCACCAGGGTAGGGGGCAGGGGAAAGACTGGGGAAGAGGGGATACTGTATTTCTTAAAATTGGAGTGTTCATACCTTTCTCCCGCCATCACCTGGAGTGTGGATTGGAGTAAGGAGTTATGGGTAGCGGGAATAGTTTCTGTAAGCCAAGAGCCATCTGTTAATCGGGTATAATGGTTGAATATGGCAGTCGGAGTTGATTGCCTCGGGATCATAGAATCATGTGAGCTTCCTGGGAATGTAAAGCTGACTGGTAAGACTGTACTGGCAGGGATTACACTCTGCCTGCACATTCAAGGAATGATAAGCTTTCTGTGAGACAAAGATGCTTGGATTCACTTGTAGAGTACTGTTCACCACATGAGTGCAGTCCATCATTCCTGAACCTTCAGGAATCCCGCAGCCTGTGCAAATCTGCATGCCCACACTATCGGATGAAGAGTTGCCCTTTCCTTGAGTGGAGATAATCTTTGTGACTATGTGTGCAGCTGTAAACAGCTGACTGTATCATCCAGTGGACATCAGCTGGAATGAATCCAGAGGCTAGGATCAAGGTGACAGTTAGATTCAGCTCCATTGTTAGAGCAGAGCAGACATGGGTGCACAACCAGTGCTTGGCCACAGAAGGTAGCACTGTGTTTCTGAAACTCTTGCATAGAACATAGTACATAGCCCCATACATCTCCTTTAATTTTTGCCCTTTCACCTTAAAGCCATCTCCTCTAGTCCTTGACATTTCCACCCTGGGATTAAGGTTCTGACTGTCTTCCTCATCCATGCCTCGCATAAGTTGACACAAGTTTTATATAAGACACCTCAACGTACACTATGTATTGGATAAAGTTTGAATGCTTCCTACCTGGAAATGTAATGTGGATGACTACAGTATTAGAGATGCAATGCTGCAGCCCTTCCCCTCTCTCCATCTAATTCCCAGCCCACCAAATTCCTGGCCTTTGCAAACTCTAGAAGTGGCACTTTATTTAAGCTGCTGTGTGTTGTGATAATTTGCGGAATAATTCACTATGGTAAGTGGAGTTCTTCTTCTGGATTGGTTTGAGTGCATTGTTTAGGAACAATTTGGAAGTGCTAGTATCACCAGTGCGGGATGTTGCAATCTGCCTATTTCCTATATCCTATTGGCATGAACATTGTATTTGTTACAAGCTATGTGTTACAAAGGTGTGCACTCATATCATTCCAAAAAAATTAAATCAAATTGGCATTAAAAGCACCCGCCTATTGTAAGCTGTATGGTTAATGTCAAATGGAGACATAACTCATGTTTGCAAATACACAGGACTAGATGTTAAAATCCAAGGTGCCAAATATCAATTTAGTCCCGATGGTGATGGGAGCCTTCTGCACTCACCTAAGCTCCTCCGATGTTGAGAAAGGCTAGGCAGACACGTCATTGGGGTTATCAAGTGGGCACCTACTTTCATCAACGTTTCGCTGATTGGACCCACGACGTCTCCAGTAGGCTCAGCGGTGCATTCTGGCATTCCAGAACCACCCCCCTCTGCATCTGTCTAGTCGGTTATTTGGGAGACCAAATGGGGTCTTTCCTCTTCAGCCAGAACCACTGGGTACTCCGCTCTGCCACCCGTGATGTTTCTTTGATGGCCTGGTGTAGGGCTTGTCCGCTGATCCCCAGGTCCTTCATCAGTCATAAGGTTGATGTTGCCACGAATCCTCGACATCCAACTTCTACCGGGAAGATCTTAGCTCTCCAACCCCACTGTTCTGCCTCCGCTGCGAGCTCTGTATATCGCAGTTCCTTTCTTCCGAAGGCTTCCTGCACAGCATCCTCCCAAGGGACTGTGAGCTCCACAAGATACACCATGTGCTGAGAGTTCGACCAGAGCACAAGATCAGGCCTCAAGTTGGTGATGGCTATCTCTGATGGAACTGTAAGCCGTTGGTCCACATCCACCAGCATCTGCCAATCCCAGGCTGCCTCCAGCTGTCCAAGCCTGGCCCTTGGTGGAATTTTCCATTGCCTTTGTTTCCCCCCCCCCCCCCCCCCCCCGAACAAAGGCAATTGTTTTAACTGGGTTGGTTGTTCTGGGCGGCAAGGCATTGTTGGCTGTTCTCCTGCGTTCCAGAGTCGCTGCCAGGCATTTGAGCACTTGATTATGTCTCCAGGTGTACCGTCCTTGGGAGAGGCTTACTTTACACCCAGTGAGGATGTGCCTAAGTGTGGCTGGTGTTGAACACAGGGGGCATGATGGGTCTTCTCCCAGCCATTGGTTGAGATTTCTTTGGGCTAGGATGGACATCATAGGTTGCCCGAATGAGGAAACATATCCTGCTCGCCTCCATCTCCCACATGTCCTTCCAGCTGATCTTCCTCTTTTCCACACTCTCCCATTTCATCCACTGGCCCTGTTTAGCTTGCGACACAGCCGTGGCACACCTACTCAACTCCTCCTGTTGGCGGACTTCGGCCGCGACCAACTTCCGGCGCTCCAGCGATGATGCCTTGTTCCAGCAAGGTCGCTTTCCACCAAGCCCCAAGCCACTTCTTCCATGTTGGATTTGCCCTACTATGTCGCCTTGGTGGAGAGCAGATTCTGCCTGCTGTGTCGCATTCTTAGCCGTCCACTTCTTTCCTGTTGCCAGGGTTGGAGCAGCAGCTCGGATGACAGTGTCCCTTGATTCTGCCAGGCAGGGTCATCTCTAGTCTGGCTTTAGTGCACTTGTACTCCTCTGTGAGACTAGAGAGAGGCAGCTGGAGTACCCCCTGACCGTACAGGCCTACGCTGCTTAGGCACCATATATTGAATCATATATTGATTGCATACATTTAGGTCATGATACAGAGATTATGTAGTATGTGATCATGTATATGATCTACATGACACTTCTTATCATACATTATTGTTAGCAGCAGCATCAATAAATGCTTATTTATGAACAACTCCATGTGTTCTGATTTTGGATAGCACACAAAAACTCCAAATAATTCAAAGTCCATCCAGTTCAATGCTACACTGTGGTTCTGTTCTGAGTGGCTGTGCAACAATATAAATCGGCCTGAGCAAAAAAAGTCAATTCAAATGCAAGTTAATTCAGCCTGATGCCACTCAAAGTTCCCAGTGTGGATACTTGTCAATGTCTGATGATCTTTAATAGTAAGATTAAACGAGAACTTACCAGTTTGAAGTTTGATCTTTATTTTATGAGGAGTTATGATGAGCGATTACGTGAAGAAGGCCGTCAGAACGCATGCGCGTCAACTTTAAAAGCAGCGGTGTGAAATCACAGATAACAGTAGTTGAACTGAACATAGTAAGATTGGAGAAAACTACAACCTACCAGACGACCTTTATAATATGAGGGTGGGAGCGGTGGGTACGTAATCGCTCATTGCAACTCCTCATAAAATAAAGATCAAACTTCAAACTGCTAAGTTCTTGTTTCTGGTAAAATCTTACTATTTTACTTCGGAGTCACGTGAGTGACTACGTGAAGATTTTGAAGCTCTGTGATTTCAAGCCATGGAAACGAGTCGACATAAGCACAACGGCATCAGTTGACCACAGATAAGGGAAACACGCAGAATGCATACAGACATGACGTAGATTTAAAACATGCTGATGCTTTTAAATGAACCTAAAATGGAGTGGCAAATACCCCTGGTCTGGCAATGGGTTATTATAAAATGTTGGAAAGTTCCTTTGTTTGACCATCCTGCAGCCGCTAGGATGTGGTCCAGTGGAACGTACATAACCCTTGCTGCTGATGATGTAGCAGCCCTAATGGAATGAGATCAGAAAATATAGTATCTACTCCTGCATGAGCCAAAACCCATTTTTTTTAGTTACTAACACACATTGCTAGTGCAGAGCCTCTAAGGCTCTTGGTGACCTTGACGTATTGTTGTAAATGTGTGACCACACACAACCAAAGATCCATGGGGTATGCCATGAAGACTTGTTTGGGACCTGACACCCCTGGTCTACTCTGCTTAACTACATCATAACATAAAATATGATATTATTAGTAGATGTAACCATCCTGTCCAGTCGCAATTTAAGTAGTGACTGGACCTGTTGCGCTGGACTAGCACCATGAGCATAACCACTTTGTAAGTGAGTTGACCAGGGATAGAGATGTAGCTGGGCCCCACCTGCGAAGCAGTTTTAGCACAATGCTAACATCCCATATCTCCGAGAACCTGAGTCTGGGAGAATGCGTTAAGATATCCTTTATAATCTGGATATCAGTTGGTGAGACCCGACAGAGTGGGTCCCGATCGCTGCAGAGAATATGATGAGAAGGCACGTTGGCACAGTTAATGGTACTATAACTTGATTAATTGTTGAAGACCAATCTGTATATGAACTCCGAGACGTTAGTTATCCGTGCCGTATTATATACAACATTTAACAAAACTCTTCCCATCTCCTGGTGAGGAAAATGTACTGCTGTTTCGGTGCTATCCCTGCACTCTGCAGTGAGCACGTACATAGATTGGTCTGGCAACCTGCGCCGCCGGAACGGTCTTCTCAGAGTTTGCAAATCTAGAAATTGACTTTATCATGCAGAGGATGGTTTCCCGAGTCACGGGGTAAACCAGCAAATTTTTGTGTTTAGCATACCATACCATACCATACCATCTATTATCATTCCCAACATTTGCGGGAACCATGGCTGCATAGGCAGTGCGAAATGCCTGAAGTGAGATCTTGCTGGGTTTTGTGCAAGACCCGACTGATGAGGCAAAATGGGGGAAAGCTACAAAGAACATTCCTCCTCAGTGTAACGAGAGTGCATCCATCGCCACTGTGCCACATATTTTTGCAACTGGTGATTGAGCCAGGATGCAAACATATTGATATTCGGCGGTACACAAAAAGCTGGAGAAACTCAGCGGGTGCAGCAGCATCTAAGGAGCGAAGGAGATAGGCGACGTTTCGGGTCGAGACCCTTCTTCAGACCCATTGATATTCGGCATTCCATCGAACCACAATGTTATTAAATACTTTGTGATACCACATCCATTCTGTGTTGTCATAGATTTTATGTGATGATACACCAGTGCCAAGTGAGGTTAGGTAAATTATCACATGATATTTAACTTGACTGCACCCATGTGATTAACATATGCCACCACCATAGTGTATCAACTTAGAGTTGAGCATGCAGATGCATATTTGCACAATAAACTTTTAACCCATGGAATACACCTAGTGTTTATAGGTAGTTGATACCATATGACTGAAGAAGTGGTAACTCATGCAAATCCCATCCGCCTCCGTAACTAGAGATGGTATTCGTAATTTTCCATCTTTGAGTACTGGCATCAGTTTGTAATATAACTGAAGAGTTGCTGAGCAAAAGTTCCAGGAACAATGTTAAATACTGTTTGTCCACCATTGTGACTTTGATAACTTCAGCTGGTTTCAACTTAAATTTAACTGGATGGATGAGAAACCCCAATTTCTAAAATATAGTGTGTGGCTGAAACAGTTAATTTTAGCAAAATACAGCGTTTAGAATATCATGCAGATAGGCCATAAGAAGTGTTTTTGAGCTCTGAGCAGCCCAAGAACCGGGTTTAGTAATTTGGTACATAGCCTGGGAACTGAAGTTAGCATATTTTGCAATGCTTTAACTGTTATCATTGCTCCATTCAGCTAAATTTCAAATATCTCCGATGATCCCCTGTGAATGAGAACTAGATAGTATGTTCACGTTGTCATTTGTACAAAAAACAAATGTAAATATTACCTACTTGTAAATGGTCCACATACTAGGTATGTTACAAAACTTACCTTTAGCGGCGCTGCAGTTCTGCCACTGCCCGTGTGCGCAACTTTGGCGCCTTTGAGAGGGGGGCAGGTTTAAAATGCAATTTTTCTTCAGACTATTCAAATCAATTTTGAACAGGCTTTTTAGTTGCTGAAGAAAAATCGCTTCGACTGCCGTTTTATTAAGTTTATTCAAATTAGCGCTGGAAAATTAAAAGCATGAGTAAATTAAAAATCATCTTTTAGTGCCGTCAACGCCGACAACGGGATGGATCTTACGTAGGGGATAAAAGAAGGTACACAGTTTATTTTTACATAAAAACATGCTTCTTAGGAAGCCTTTAATCAAAATTTCATGTTGCGAAAAGGTGACTAAAAAAATATATGAACCGGCAGTATTTTTCCTGCCGACTGGGGGTTAAATTCACCGCAAACCGCAACGTTCCAATCCATTGCGTTCCACAAAAACCCACTCGCAATTTGATTTAAATGGCCATTAATTTACGGGAATTAAACACTAAATTCCTTCAATTTGGCCTATAAATTCATGACAATGAGATTTAAAAATCATGTTATATTGTGAATTATTGTGTGAATGTTATTTGGACACTTAGGTTTTTTTTTAAATGTTAACCTTTTCTTGAGAAATGGATAGATGTTTAGATCTAGTAATTGAATTTTGTAATTAGCTACAATTAGGTAACTAACTAATTACATGCTTTAATTTCAGGTCATCCAAGTAAGATTGTTTCTTATTTGTTTCAGAATGCTTCAATCCATAATAACTGAAAATTTCATTCAGTTCTCTTAATTTTTAAGAAAATTATGGGCTTTTGACTGTCCTTGATCACAGCTTTTAAGCGTTAAGTCAATGGAAAAGCCATAGGGAACAAGATGCTAATTTCTGAGTATGAAAATGGCCATAACTTTTTTAATACTGAAGATATGAAAGTGAATTGGGTGTCAAATTAAACTTCTTTTATGCTTTATCTGATCGTATAAATTGCAGAATTTTTTAATCTCAAAATATTGTAACATTGCTACACATACCCCCTGTTTCGGAAAGAACCAGACCCACCTACCTTCATGGTTACCCTGCGGGTTCTATTTCCGTCCTTGATTGGAGAGTAGGACTGTTAAGGTACGTGGTTTCCATATTTTCCCTGAGACCAGCTTGGGCCTTGTTCTGAAAGACCTCTGCCCAGCTTACATGCTGCCATCAGCTTCAGTGAACCGCTTACTGCCGATGGAGGCGTGGGGTGTGTTATCGCTAAGACGATGAAGCTGTACTCGTCGTAGAGTTCGACAGCTTTGCTTCCTCATCCAGGTCTTACCTGTTGGATAGGTTTTAACTGGAGAGAAGATTCGGCAGCTGGTTTGCATTTCCTGGGTTTTCAAGCCCCCTGCAATGTCACCCCTGATAGCGCTGTTCACTGCCGGCACTTTCAGGAAAGATTTACAGGTGCACGGTATCTGTTCCTGTTATGATGTTCTGCCAACGGCTGGAACCAACTCTTCCTGCAGCAACTCCTTCGTTTGCGAGGACCCTGGTTGCTCTGACAGACATTTATTGTGCCTCACGCATGTACTCGAGTATGCTCCACGGACATACTTCCGTGTTTTGGAGTCAGTTACACACTGACCCCTCGCACCCCTCTCCATAGCGAGGGCGATTAGTAAGCAGCCCTGAACAGGTGCTGCCGCAGGCCCTCGAGGAGACCTGCGCTGATATGGCCCCTACACAGACCATATCCTTCGTGCCTCGTGGTATGCTCCTTGGCAATACCTCCGAACTGCGAGTCAGACAAAACTGACCCCAAATGCTCCCCTCCTCAGAGAGGGAGACATGTGCAGTCCTGTAACAGGTGCTGCTGCCACGGGCTCCCAAGGGGATCCGGGCTGATAGCTCCTCCCTTTGGAGCATATCATTGTGGAGCACCTCTCCATCAGGTGCTCCATGTGGGTTAAACGTCCAAAGAACAATACCCATAGAAGGTTCCCCTCCTGGCCTGACTCGCTGATTCCAAAGGCCTGACCGACTTATTGTTGGTGTTACCCCCTTTCATGGGCACCACAGCGGTCTAAGAGCCGCTGACCGTGCTGTCAGCGACTCTGGTGGCGATACACTCGCACTCCCCTCCTGGGTGCCGCTGACCGCATTGTCAGCGACTGCAGTAGCGAACCCGACAGCCGCCGGCTACCCGCGCTTCCGCAGCCCGGACCGGGATCTCCCCATTGCCCATAACCGGTTTCCCCGCGGCTCAGCCGGTCTTCGCCCCGAAAATATCAAACAGAAAACCTCTGTAAAAAGAGGTTCTTGCAAGAAAAAACAGAACCTGGTAAGAAATACAAAACTTACCTGTAGGTTTATACTTAGCGTTGGCAGGAGCGACGCGCCTGCCAGTCAGTCGCTGCGCAATGCGTCTGCGTAATTGACGCACATGAATTCTGACGGCCTTCTTCACGTAGTCACTCACGTGACTCCGAAGTAAAATTAATATTGATTTACTATTTGCATTTCAGGTGCAACACGTGTTAACATTTGATCAGATTCAGCAACTCTAAATATTATGTGTATTGTGTTCTACTCACAGTGCCAATGCCATGTCTAATTAAACGGCCTCACTTTACATATCAGTCTCATTTCAGCATAGGTCCATTATCAGGCCTCGGGGAGTTAAGGGCCTGTCCCACTTGGGTGTCATTTGCGCGTCATTTACGCGACATCATTTACGCGTCGTGACACGCACGTGATGCGCTCATGGTGCGTGGTGACATAGACAGTGACGTGCGGTCGCGCGCGGCACCCCAGGATTTTGGGATGTACAAAATCTTTGCGCGCATCTGCGTGACGCGCAAATGACACCCAAGTGGGACAGGCCCTTAAGTTTGCAAAGTACTTCGCCACGAAAATATGTTTGGCATTAAGTGTGATACATCAACACATTAGCATTCATTGAGCGCAATCATATCAACACATGGAACCAGAGATTGCTCCACATTTGTTGTTTGTTAATGTTGAAGCAGCTCCATGGGTCTCCCAAACACTATTTTTGATAACTTCATCAGAGCGAGATCTTTGACACAGCATAGCGTTTCCTGGTGTTGCAAGTTCTTGCAGTTCTCAGCACGTGATACAGCAGAATTACAATACCCCGCAACATGCATCTAGCCAGTGTGGAGAGATGGTCCGCAGTGAATAGATACGTCAATGATGGTATATGAGTGAGGGAGCGTATGAGAAATGTCAAGGGACATCTGTGGGATCTAGACATCCTGAAGCACAAGGCTCATAGAAGACATGCTCTTTATCCCTGGGGAACACAAAGACCCTCTAGAGCTATAACCGGGTGACACTGGCTGGGAGTCACCCAGGAGGTCCCAGTAAGGACATGAGTTCTGATGGTGAAATGCCTTGACCGGAGAAGCCTGAATTGTAAATTACTGCTTGTGCCTGCTCTGCCTACTCCAAGGGGTTTGAACGGAAAAGTAGCTGAAAGCTTTCCTGCTTGGTAATGGAGGTTAGGCGACCACTGTTGAAGCAGTAGGAAACAGCACATTGTCAGCTGTGGCCGCATCTGCCTGGGTTGATCCCAAGTCCAGGAAGCTGACAGCCACAATGACCTTGACCTTCATATCAAACTGTCCAGTCACACACTGGGATTGCGAGAAGTCACAAATTCCTGTGAGGACAAAGACCGTAGTTTACAGTTTGCCCCATAATTAGCACATTATCAGGGGGGAACATGGGTTGGTTATTCTGTGAGGAAAGAGGAACTAATGTCTTTCAGACCAGTGAAGTTGACACTCTCACAGCGGGGAGCAATCAGTACATTGTATTCCTGTTATCGCCATATGAAAGAGTTTAACATCAGAAGAAAAATATTAGGAAGAGGGCAGACTTTACTGAAAAATAAGATGAATTTCAGACTGGACACCATAAGACACTCAGAAAAATGAGCCAAATTGTTCTTCCCAGGGCTAACCTGACCTATTTTTTTGTTTAAAATGTTTTGCTTCTACTTTTCGAATATGTGTGCTGAAGGTCTAGCTGGTGATGTTTTTACAGGAACAGGCATCAGGTCTCTCAACCTATGCACATGGGCAAATGACTATATGAGGGATTGATGAGATAGTCCCCAGTATGTGGAGCATCTCCCCATTGAGGGTGTGAGTGGGCAGAAAGATGCTGAAAAAACACACTTTGGCATAGGAACGGAGTGAACTCTGTTATTAAAGGTCAGATTGAAGGTAATTTCAGCCCACTGCTGCTAATTGACCATAAAGCTAATTGTTTCCTAAAGCTTTTGAAAACAGATGGAAGGGAAGGGTGATGGTAAAGAGTTGGCTGCATTGCAGGTCAGGAGGAATGATGTATATTGGCAAGTGGATAAAGGGCCTGTCCCACTGTACAAGGTAATTCAGGAGTTCTCCCGAGTTCTCCCCTGATTTGAGCTCATGTAATGTACGTAGCGGGTACGTAGGGGCTCGTACGAGTAAAGAGTAACAATTTTTTTCATCACGAGTATTTTTTTACTCGTGGACATTTTTCACAGTGTTGAAAAAAAGGCACGAGTTTACCGGATTTCCTGAGTGCCTACCGTTACTCGTACGAGCCCCTACGTGACATCCACGAGCCCCTATGTACCCGCTACGTACATTACACGAGCTTGAATCACGGGAGAACTCGGGAGAACTCTTGAATTACCTCGTACAGGGGGACAGGCCCTTAATGCTTATTCCTCAAGGAATGTGCTCCTTATTGTGTTGCTGGAAGTCAAGAAAGGATCCTCATCCTGTTCACTTGTGACATGAAGCCACTTGCATAAGGGAATGGACATGATTCTGCTTATATCTACACAGCGATATGTATAGAACCAAATAAAACAAACAAGCAAATGTAATCATAATTAAAATTAACTAATATCAAATAGACCCATTGGCCACTGCAAAAGTCCACCTAGTTTGTTTTATTTTGCACTAGACTAAGTGAGACCCGTTGCCGTCACTCCCCCCCCTTGCCCTTCCCCCTCTTGCCCTCCCTCCCCCCTTTCCCTTCCCCCGCTCCTTCCCCCCTCCCCATCCCCCTCTCCCCCTCTCTCCATCCTCCCCCTCTTGATGCGGCTGATGCGTTCCCGTTGTGATGCCAGACCCACCCTCTTCCCCTCACCCCCCCACTCCCCCCCTTGCTCTTCCTCCCCTTGCCCTCCCCCCCGCCCTCCCCCTGCCCTTCCCATCCCCACCGCCCTTCCCCTCCCCGTCCCCCCCATCCTTCCCCCATTCCCCCCCTCCCCTTCCTTCCTCCCTCCCCCCCCCCCGAGTGAGGGAGCGGGAGACGGTAGACAAGTTACTGTGAGGAGAGGAGGGAGGAGTTTGTGAGTGAGGCGGGAGAGGGCGCAGTGCAGGAAGGGGCGTCGCCACCCTGGTTGAGCGACAGGAGCGGAGACTAATCTGCTTGCCACTGACTGCACGTGCGTTTTTTACGATTTTTGAACGTTAATAACTTTTGTATTATACCACCGATCTGAACAAAATGTGTTGCACTTGCAGCACAGGAGAATGGCGAATAAGGTGGCGAAAAAATGTAGCCCTATCGGGTACCGATTTTGCGCAAATGTAAAAACAAAGCAAACCGGAAGCACAAGATCAGATTTTTAGAGATGGATGGATGGATGGATGGATGGATGGATGGATGGATGGATGGATGGATGGATGGATGGATGGATGGATGGATGGATGGATGGATGGATGGATGGATGGATAGATAGATAGATAGATAGATGGATAGATGGATAGATAGATAGATAGATAGATAGATAGATAGATAGATAGATAGATAGATAGATAGATAGATAGATAGATAGATAGATAGATAGATAGATAGATAGATATTATGACAGGGATGGCATAGTGGTGCAGCTAACAGATCCCCTGCCTCAATCCTAACTTGCAGGTGGAGTTTTAATTTCTCTTTCCGACTGCATGATTTTCACTGGGTGCCTTTGACATCCCAAAAATGTATGGGTTAATGAATATTAATCAAGTCAATGGATATTTTTAGAGATAGATAGATTCTTGATTAGTACGGGTGTCAGGGGTCAAGGGGAGAAGACAGGAGAATGGGGTTGGGGGGAGAGATAGATCAACAGTGATTGAATGGCAGAGTAAACCTGATGGGCCAAATGGCCTAATTCTTGTCCTATTACTAATACCCTTGGCAGCTGTAAATCTTGAGGTGGAGTTAATGTGGATGTGGAGAGAAATTTACAAAATAAGATTAGTGCAGGTGACTGGCATTATTTCAATGGGCGAAATGGCCTGTTTTCATGCCATATGACTTGTGAATTTGGGCCTGTCTTGGTGTAATTTAATGAGCCAGTTCATCAAAATAGTTATTTGACTGCTTGGAGTATTTACTGACTCCATAAGTTCACATCCATTTTCGATTGAACAAAACAATGCAGTAATATGGTCGAATGAGATATATTTTCTAACCTGGCGAAACTCCTTTCCGGAAGTACAGAGTTACCATTGCACATATAGTTACAAAACACCATGCCGGTTTACAATGGGGTTTCCTTAAAATGGCAGGTTGGCAGTTTTCTACAACCATCTGAGGAAATAGTTGGAATAAAATTAGTCCAATGCACAGCAACGGAACCAAAATGCTACAAGTTTCAAACCTACAAAAAAGCCCTTGGTTCAGGAGCTCCCCTGGTAGCTCTGGTTTTACTTTCTACTGAGGGATATCCCAGGCAGGAATGAAGCATATCGAACTCTCACGGCTCGGGGTCTGGGAAATTTTAACCGTCTGCTGAATTCGACTTGTTTTCCCCTGTAATCCTTAAACAAAGTACTGTTTAGAATGTTTGAGTTTTTAAACTTTGCAGCTGTTCTGCTGACAAGTGAACTGAGAAAAGCTCAGCCTCAGAAAATCTGTCAGCAGTCGACGTGTTTTTTTTGGTCTCTGTCAGCTGACAAAACAAATGGGCTGCAGAATCCAGAAAATCTGTTTGCAGAGTTGGCCATTCTGATTTGGAAGAGCTCACTTTCAGCAGATGGAACAAAGGGTAGAGGTCAAAATGCTGGCTCAGAATTGACTGACTGCACCATCTGTGTTAAGTCAAGAAGAAAAAAAGAACTTTGTAGTTTGAAAGGAGCATCCTGTTCTACCTTGCCAGAGTCCCCAAAAATGTGCTAATTAAAATATTACACTTAACATCCTTTGTTTTGTTTTGTTAGTCTGAGAAATAGTTAAAATGAAACTGTGCAGTAAAGTTAAAGGAACATTGTTGTCTCTTCTGGGAGTTTTCAGGCAGGCTCTGTTTCCTGGAACAGTCTGTTCTAATAGCTCAGCTGCATTTGGCTGCAGCAGGAAGGCTGAACTGTAACTAACATTTTTTTGGCTGCTGCTCAAACTTTTATTTTTTAATCTTACTTTTTTTAATCATCTGTTCTTTTACTTCAACGCTTCCAGGATAATGCTACCAGTTTTACCACAAATTCAATTGATGCATGGCAGGATTTTCAGTCTCAGCTCATTGTCAGTCACATCTCCTTGAATATGCACAATAGACTGTAGATATCCGGCAGTGTGGACCAAAGATTATAGAGCCTGTTCCTCCGCTCGATGATCTTTGGTGTGGACCATATCCAGCTAAAATATAATTGCTTTTCATACTAAACCAAAACAGGGAATATTTTTATTTTATTACTTTGATTCCATCTACTTTCACAAACACGTGTTTTTATTAGTGAAGAACTGTCAGGTATTTTTAAAGTTTGACAAGACCATTCTTCCAAATGAGTAGAAATTATTCTTTTGACTATCTAGGATAATGTAAATGAGAGAGAGTGAACACGCAAGATTCCTCCAACATGATATATTTTCATTAGTTAACTACTGTGTTTATCATCTTGGATATATCAATGAAAACCCTTGGCTAATCCTAAAAATTCCCTTGCTCCAAAATTCAAGTGTTTATTTTTCTAGCATACTGCAAAGTATCCAATGGTTCAGAACCCTTGACTGCAAAGGAATATATTAATGAACTCAATGTCAAGTTAGAGATGACTGTGTCTATATGCTACAGTAACTGTAGACGTTCTTGGCACAACATCATTAAAAATAACTGTATTAATACACACCTCTGGGAAATGATCTAAGGGCTGGATAATTGACAGATAATGCACTAAGTGACATGTTGAGAACAATGTGATATTATAATGATGTGAAGTGGGTCTGAGGTAATCATAAGCCTTCAAGCCATGTGGCCTACCATTCCAGGTGCACTGTGCCATTCCAGTGTAGATTCCATTAGCATTGTGATGTACTGACAGACGTGAACCTAATGGGCAAATGACCTCAAAGTTTGTGTTAGCTGGGGGATTTGTTCCTTGGGAAGGCTGTTGTATGGAAATAAAATGGAATTGCTATTACTGAAAATGTTACAACTATTACACAATCTTTCTTATTGTGAGATCCTGTAATAAACTGGAATTTCAGTACATTTAAACATCAAACAGTACTGCACAGGAATGGGCCCTTCAGCCCACAATGTTTATGCCAAACATGATGCCAAGTTAAACTGATCTCATCTACTTATACATGATCCATATCCCTCTTTTCTTGCACTCCTTTATGCCTATCTAACAGCCTCTTAAATGTCACTATCTTACCTGCCCACCTCGGGCAGTGTGTTCCAGGCCCCCTTCACTTGCTGTGTAAAAATCTTGCCCTGCACATCTCCATTCAACTTTTCCCCTCTCACCTTATAGCTGCCCTCTAGTGCTGGAAAATTCCCCATTGTGTAAAAGGTTTTGACTGTCTCCCCTATCAATGCCTCTGATAATTATATGTACATCCATCGAATCTCCCCTCAACCTCCGACGTTCCAGAGAAAACAATCAAAGTTTATCCAGCCTCTCGTTGTAGCTGAAAGCCACTAATCCAGGAAGCACACTGGTAAACCTCCTCTGCAACCGCTCTAAAGCCTCCATATCTTTCCCGTAATGGGGTGACCAGAACCACTTGCAATCCCCAAACATTTGAACAACTCAGAGGGCGGCCACGGTGACACAGCGATAGAGCTACAGCCTTAAGGGCCTGTCCCACTCATTTACGCCACATCATTTACGCATCATGACGCACGACACGCGTGGCGTAACGCGCACATGGCGTACATTACGCGCGCATGGCACGTGGTGAGACGTGGGGGCGTAGGCGGTGACGCGCTGTAGCGTGCGGCGCCCCAAGGTTTTGGGATTCTCAAAATCTTTGCGTGCCACCTGCGTGACGCCCAAGTGGGACAGGCCCTTGACAGCGCTTGCAGCACCGGAGACCCGGGTTCGATCTTGACTACGGGTGCTGTCTGTACGGAGTTTGTACGCTCTCCCCATGACCTGCGTGGGTTTTCTCCGAGATCTTTGGTTTCCTCCCATACTCCAAAGACGTAAAGGTATGTAGGTAAAATTGGCTGGTATATGTAAATATTGTCCATAGTGTGTGCAGGATAGTGTTAATATGTGGGGATTGCTGGTCAGCGCCGACCCGGTGGGCCGAAGGGCCTGTTTACGCGTGGTATCTCTAAACTAAACTAAACTAAACTCGTAAATGAAATACAGTGTCATTTCCTTTATTTACTGCATACCACAATGGCAGCATTTTCATCAAAAAACAACAAATGATTTAAAAAAAACATCGGACATGGCTGCTTATTGAAAGTGGGGTCAATTAAATGCAGAATAATTTGCAGAGGAAATGTACCAATTCAAGAATAATTTTTGGTTTAATCACACATTTTATTCTATTAATTTTGTCCCATTTTAATTTAATTTTACTTGGAAGATAATTTTATCTTCCAAATAAAATGAATAATGCATTATTCTATCCATGTTATGCCAGTTATAGAGTAACTAGTTATCCTGTTATCAAAGGACAAATATTTCAAATCCTGCACATTGGATTCAATATCCTAGGATTATAAGAAGCATCTCTGAGGAGAATAAGAGAGTTTCACAGCGTGGATACTGGATACTTCGCTGTGGGGGGCAGAGTGGGACAGCTGGTAGAGCTGCTGCCTCACAGCACCAGAGACCCAGGTTCGATCCTGACCTTGGATGCTGTCGTTATGGAGTTTGTAACCTCTCCCTCTGACCACATGCGTGTACTCGTGTGCTCCGGTTTCCTCCAACATCGCAAAGACATGTGTGTTTTTAGGTTTATTGGCCTCTGTAAAATGGCCCCTGGAACATAGGAAATGGATGTGAAAGTGGGATAACATAGAACTAGTGTGAACGGGTGATCGTTGATCAGCGAGAACTCGATGGGCCGAAGGGCCTGATACCATGTTATATCTCCAAACTAAATCATTGTGAGATATAAGATAATAGTCTTCTTCTTCTTTTCGAGTTCACACACAAGATTAGAAGCTGTTCAGCCAGAGCTGAACACACTTCTCGGCATCTGCGTACAATGGTGTCTGTCTTGTTGCTTCTTGTGCTTCTTGTGGTGGAAAGATTGGTGGAAACAGGGCCGTGACGTGAACGCTCTTTCCTTGACCCCAGATAATAGTAATTTATGTGTAAATTACCCAAGATGTGGTGAATGTCAGAGTTAATGTTGAGTGAACAATAGTAGAGAATAAACAATTACCTGTCACTACTGAATGGATAATATATTATATAAGGTTGGATAAGCAGACAGAAATGTATAAATACATAAACTCAAAATAATCAACTGTTAAAAATTCTGTGCTTGCGTCCAACAGAGCCCAAATAAAAAAATTGACTTAATTGGAGGATTTGGACCTGCATCATCTATAGCTGCAGATAGGCAAAAAAAACTGGAGTAACTCTGCGGGTCAGGCAGCATATCTGGAGAGAGGGAATAGGTGATGTTTCAGGCTGAGACCCTTCTTATCACTCATGGCTTGGTAGGAAACTGCTAGGGAGATCTTCCCCATTGGTCAACTCATTTCTGACTCTTGAGCATGTGTATTGAAAATCAAAAGTTGACCAGAATATAACAATATATATAAGAATATAGAGGATGTAGCTGAGGCTTTATAAGGTGTTGGTCAGACCACCTTTTGAATATTGTGAGCAGTTTTGGGGCCACATATCTGCGGAAGGATGTGCTGGCGTTGGAAAGGGTGCAGTGAAAGTTTACGAGAATGATCAAAAGAATGATTGTTTATCGTATGAAGAGCGTGTGATGGCTCTTGGCCTGTACTCACTAGAGTTTAGAAGGATGAGGGTGAAACTCATTGAAACCTTCTGAATAATGAAAGGCCTAGATAGTTTGGATGTGGAGAAGTTGTTTCCAGTATTGGGAGAGTCTAAGACCAGAGGTCAGGACACAACCTTTGAATAAAAGGACATACCTTTAGAATAGAGAGCGGTGAATCTGTGGAATTAATTTCATAGAAGGTGGTTGGGTGTTTGTAATGTGGCGATGAATATGTTCTTGATTAGTAAGGGTGTCAAAGGTCAAGAGAATGGGGTTGAGAGGGAAAAATAGATCAGCCCATCCGGAAGTGGCGGCGCTGCGTTGCACCTGCGGCTCACCTGCAGTCCGTCTGTTTTTTTTCATTTTTTTGTCATTTTGTGTCTGTTTTAGTTAGAATGTTGGTTTATTAGGTTGTGTTTGTGTGTGTGTGGGTGGGGGGGGGGGGGGGGGAGAAACAAGGTTTTAGTCTCTCCCTTCGGGGGGATGCGACCTTTTCTTGTTGTGTCCCCCGTCACCGTCTCCGTCTGTGCTGAGGCCTAATGGCGGAGGCCTAATGGCAGAGCTGGCGGCCTCGGAGCTGTGGCGAGCATTCAGAGCTCCAGCATTCCAGCGGCAGCAGCGGCCTGGCTTCAGAGCTCCGGTGCTCCAGTGGCGTTCCAGCTGTGCTCCAGTGGCGGCACGGCTTCAGAGCTCCGGCGTTCCAGCTGTGCTCCAACGGCGGCCCAGCTTCAGTGCTCCGGTGCTCCAGTGGCGTTCCAGCTGTGCTCCAGTGGTGGCAGGGCTTCAGAGCTCCAGCGCTCCAGCAGTTGTCCAGCAGCGGCACGGCTTCAGAGCTCCAGCGCTCCAACGGAGTTCCAGCGGTGCTCCAGCGGCGGCCCAGCATCAGTGCTCCGGCGCTCCAGCGGCGTTCCAGCGGTGCTCCAGCGGCGGCCCAGCTTCAGAGCTCCGCGCTCCAGCGGCATTCCAGCGGTGCTCCAGCGGCGGCCCAGCTTCAGAGCTCCGGCGCTCCAGCGGCATTCCAGCGGTGCTCCAGCGGTGGCACGGCTTCAGAGCTCCGGCGTTCCAGCGGTGCTCCAGTGGTGGCACGGCTTCAGAGCTCCAGCGCTCCAACGGCGTTCCATCGGTGCTCCAGCGGCGGCACGGCTTCAGAGCTCCGGCGCTCCAGCGTTCCAGCGGTGGACCCTGATTCAGAGCTGTGGCGGTGTTCCAGCATTCCGGCGACGGCGGTGGTGGCAGCCTGGCTTCGGAGGCTCGGCCGTGGGCCTAGTGGACGATAACATCGGAGGCCTGGATCGCCTCAGTGCAGAGGGAGAACAAGTAGGGAAGAAGACAAAGATTTAAGACTTTTGCCTTCCACCACAGTGAGGAGGTGCCTGGTGAACTCACTGTGGTGGATGTTAAATATGTGTTTATTGTGTGTTTTGTTTTAATTTATTAGATGTTATGACTGCAAGGTAACAAAATTTCGTTCAGACCGAAAGGTCTGAATGACAATAAAGGAATCTAATCTAAATTGAATGGCGGAGTAGACTTGATGGCCTAATTCTGCTCCTATGTTTTATGATTCTATGTCTTGTGAAATGGGAATTGCTGGAGCTCCTATTCTGCTGCTGGTTTCACTGTGGTGGCAGTTCCTGGGAACTTTGCATTCAGTCTACAACCACTTTGAATAAAGTATAAACTGCAGGGAAGTAGTTTATTTTGTTTTCTTTAATTTCATTCAACTTAATTTTCTGAATCAATTTATTTGACTTTTAAAGTATTTTAGTCACATGTATTTAGAATCATAGAGTCATACAGCACAAAATCTTGCCCTTCAGTCTAACTTGCCCATTCCGACCAAGATACCCCATCTAAGTTAGAAGCATTTGGCCACGTTTGACCCATATCCCTCTCTAACCTTTCCTATCCATGTACCTGTCCAAGTGTCTTTTAAATGCTGCTATAACACATGCTTCAACCATCTCCCCTGGCAGCTCATTCCATATACCCACCACCCTCCAAATCCAAACGTTGTCCCTCATGTTCCTTTTAAATCTTTCCCCTTTCTATTTACATCCATGTCACCTGGTTCCTCATTCCCCATCCCTGGAAAAAAGACTCCATAGGAACACCCTATCTTTTAATATAAATATCTTTTATATAACATTTATGATTTTATACACCTCTATAAGATCACCCGTTCACCCTCCTTTATTAAATAATTTTCATTTTCTTTAAAACTTGTTTGAACTGCTTTTAAAGATCTCTTGATTATAAGTGACATTAAAATGCACCAAAGGTTTGGAGCCACGAAACCCTGGATGGGTCGGCATTTGTGGCCTTCTATGCTCCATGGTATGAGCCCTGTACATGGGTGGTCAACTGATCTGACCCTCCAAGGCCAGATCACACCAGTGGGGATGTGCAAGTAGGCAGCAGGTCCCATACAGGCAAGCAGGTCCCATCTGACCTTTGCTGGAAGCTGTGTTCTTTTCTGTAAGATTAAGCAGAAAGAGTTCAGAGGAGACTTTACAAGGATGTTCCTTGGAGCACTGGTGGCTGAGGGGTGATCTTATAGAGGGTTATAAAATTATGAGGGGAATAGACTGGGTTAATGCACTTTTTTATCCAGAGTAGCGGAAACAAGAACCAGGGGACATAGGCTTAAGTTGAGACAGGAAACATTTAATAGGAGCCTGGGAGGCAACTTTTTCACACTTTAGCAGTCTGAAGAAGGGTCTCGACCCGAAACGTCGCCTATCTCCTTCGCTCCTTAGATGCTGCTGCACCCGCTGAGTTTCTCCAGCTTTTTGTGTACCCTCGATTCTCCAGCATCTGCAGTTCCTTCTTTAAAACTTTTTCACACAGTGGGTGGTGGCTATATGAAATGAGCTGCCAGAGGAGGTAGTTGAGGTTGGTACTATAAGGTAGGTACATGAATAGGAAATGTTTAGAGGGATGTGGGCCAAATACAGGGAGACTAATGTAGATCTTGACATCTTGGTTGGCACGGACAAGTTGTGCTGAACGGCCTGTTTCCATGCGCTATGACTCTATGATTCTCTAAGACTCCATTATGTAAAGAATAAACATTGCTGTTTGTGAATGGACTGAAAAGCAACCTTGAATTGAATTGCTGAAGAGAAAGACCCTTTTCTTTGTTCAACATTAGATCTACATGTGAATTTATTCAACCAATAAACCTTTTGGAATGTTGATGTCCCCCCTTCCCCCCTCAAGTGTACGCAGTTATGACATGAGAATAGAATTTATCATTGGTACATCTGGGACCAAATAGATAGTTTATACTCGACGTCAACCTTAGATATGTTCTTTCGAGAATTACCTCTAAATGTGGACAAATATGGAAGCCATTTTCCACATAGAAAGAAAGCACAAATGACAAGGAGATAATTATCTTCTGCTCTACTTTTGGTGTTGAAGGAACAATGTTAACCTACACATACAGAAACTCCCTTCTTCATTTTTGCTATCCACCTGAACAGAGTTGAGGGAAAGGAGGCACAAAAGACTGTAGATGATATAATAGAAACATAGAAACATAGAAAATAGGTGCAGGAGGAGGCCATTCGGCCCTTCGATCCAGCACCGCCATTCATTGTGATCATGGGTGATTGTCCCCAATCAATAACACGTGCCTGCCTTCTTCCCATATCCCTTGACTCCTCTAGCCCCTAGAGCTCTATCTAACTCTCTTAAATCCATCCAGTGATTTGGCCTCCACTGCCCTCTGTGGCAGGGAATTCCACAAATTCACAACTCTCTGGGTGAAAACGTTTTTTCTCACAGTCTTAAATGGCTTCCCCTGTATTCTAAGACTGTGGCCCCTGGTTCTGCACTTGCCCAACATTGGGAACATCTTTTCTGCATCTAGCTTGTCCAGTCCTTTTATAATTTTTTAAAGAAGGAACTGCAGATGCTGGAGAATCGAGGGTACACAAAAAGCTGGAGAAACTCAGCGGGAGACCAAGCGGAGGCTTGGCGATCGCTTCGCCGAACACCTCCGCTCGGTCCGCAATAACCAACCCGACCTCCCGGTGGCTCAGCACTTCAACTCCCCCTCCCATTCCATATCCGACCTCTCGGTCCTGGGCCTCCTCCACGGCCAGAGTGAGCAACACCGCAAGCTGGAGGAACAGCACCTCATATTCCGCTTGGGAGTCTGCATCTTTTGGGCTTGAATATTGAATTTTCTCAATTCTGTTAACCCTTGCTGTCTCCTCCCCTTCCCACCTCTCCCTCAGCCCTCGGGCCCTGGCATTCCCTCTATCTCTATCTCCCTCCCCCACCCCAGTCGCACCAGCTTCTCATTTTCACACCACAAACAGCTTACAATGGCTTGTTCCCTTTATCACCGATACTTTTTTGCATATCTTTCACTCATTGTTCCTTATCTCTCCACATCACCGTCTATATCTCTCGTTTTCCTGATCCCTGACCAGTCTGAAGAAGGGTCTCGACCCGAAACGTCGCCTATCTCCTTCGCTCCTTAGATGCTGCTGCACCCGCTGAGTTTCTCCAGCTTTTTGTGTACCCTTTTATAATTTTATATGTTTCTATAAGATTCCCCCTCATCCTTCTAAACTCCAGTGAATACAAGCCTAGTCTTTTCAATATTTCCTCATATGACAGTCCCGCCATCCCAGGGATCAATCTCATGAACCTGTGCTGCACTGCCTCAATCACAAGGATGTCATTCCTCAAATTAGTGTAGATCAAAATAAACTGCTGGAGGATCTTAGCGGGTCAGTCATCATCTGTGGAGGTAGAGGGATGGTTTCCATTTTGAGGATAGAAACACTGACCTGCTCTTGGGGCTAACGGAATCAAGGGATATGGGGAGAAGGCAGGAACGGGGTACTGATTATGATGATCAGCCATGATCATATTGAATGGCAGTGCTGGCTTGAAGGGCTGAACGGCCTACTCCTGCACCTATTTTCGTTGTTTCTATCCCTTCTCCTCCACAATGTTTCTTGCTCAGGAATAGGGAATACATGGTTTACTCTCATCAGACACAGCTTCTTCAGTGTTGGACTGAAGTATTTGGTTGGAATAGGTGTCTTACTGGAGGAGTCCACCAGTTGTCTTGAACTTGCAACACTTAATTCAAGCTGAGAATGCTACTAACTGAGCCGAGTGCAAATAATGTATTATTTACGAGCACAAACATCCAGAGACAAGAGTCAAATGTTTTATTGTCACAAGTCCCAAAACGGGGTGGGAGTTTGCAACCTTCACGTGGTCTGCCCTGTTTCCACAAATGCAATCAACCCGGTGTGTACAACCAAATAAGATCAAATAGAACAAGTTGTCGTACAACTTTAGGCTGTGCACGCCATACGCAAGAAGAAGTCCCAAAACGTAACCATGAATTTCTTACTTCCACTGGGTGGCGCCGTGATGGCAGCCTCGCCAGCAGCCTGTGTGTCATTTCGACTTTTTTGTGTCTAAAATGTATGTTTTAATGTTTCTCGCTATGTTTTATGTGGGGGTGGGGTGGGGGGGGGGGGAAATAGGGGGAAACATTTTTTAGTCACTTACCTCGATGGAGATGTGATCTTTCTCCGTCCCCCCCCCTGCGGCCTTTCCTGGAAACCGGCCCGGAGCTTCGAGCTGCAAGCGCGGCGCAGACTTACCATCACGGAGCGAGCGATCCTTTGCCGAGGATCATTGTGGAAGCGCTGCGACCGCGGGGCCTGTGGACTTTAACACCGCAAAGCCGCGGTCTCCGGTAAGAAGACGCCGACTCGGGAGCTCCATGCCTGATCCGTCCCGACAACGGAGTTTCCATCATCCCGATGAGAGGGCTTAAACAGCGGGCTGACGGCAGAGGCAGTGCTGAGGGTTCAAAAGCCCCCGACCACCACGGGTGAACAAAGGAGGAAGATGACTGAACTTTATTACCTTCCATTACAGTGAGGAATGTTGATTTCACGGTGGTGGATGTTTATGTTAAATTTATTGTGTATTGTTTATTTTTTACTTGTATGGCTCTATGGTAACTCAAATATAACTGTACCTTCTTATCTATTCTTATATATATAAGAATTTTTTAGTGTTGCTTATTATGAGTTTTATGTTTACATATCTGTTGTTCAAGTTCAAGTTTACATTTATTGTTACGTGTACCAATTAAGGTACAGTTTAAGGTACCAGGACTTTACAGATTTCAGGCTCCTATACCTTCTACCCAATGGCAGGAGTGAAATTAGCGCACGGCCATGCTGATGTGGGGCTCTGGTACTACTGGCTGCGTTTCTGAGCCATCGACTCTTGAAGATCCCATCGATGGTGAGGAGGTCCCTGGCTAAAGTAATCTCCTGAACTCACTTGAACTTCCTGACATGGTCAGAGAATATTCCAGATTGTTCTCTTCCTTGTTGGCTGTGCATATGGATGTGTTCAAAGAGACAAACAGAATGGTTCAAGCATCATGAATTAAAGGGCGCTGTTTTAGAAAGGAGGTGAGGAGAACTTCTTTAGTCAGAGGGTAGTTAATCTATCACCACAGAGGGCTGTGGAGGCCAAGTCAGTGGATATTTTTAAGGCAGAGATAGACAAATTCTTGATTAGAACGGGTTTCAAGCATTTTGGGGAGAAGGCAGGAAAATGGGATTAGGAGGCAGAGATCAGCGATGATTGAATGGTGGAATAGACTCGATGGGCCAAATGCCCTCATTCTACTCCTATAACTTGTGAACGTGAACGTGAATATGGACAGGATTTCACAGACTTATGTTCATTGTCACTTTCACATATTTGACAATGATCCAATTTATTATATTTATACTATATTTTCAGAGAATAATTATTTTATTGCTTAACACTAAAGAAGTAATTATTGAGCTTAGCATTTATGATGGAGAAAATTGTTGCCCATCAGAATGTACTGAAAATTTAAGACCACAGTAATAAGAGTATTGACGGTAATTTAAAAATAAGTACTAATTTCAGCCTTATGTTATATTCATGCACCTTTGTCCATGACAATGTCATCTGCTTTAGGGTTGAGGTTTGGGACAAAGTTCTTTCTCAAAGTTTCTCACCATTGCCACTCTGCTACGAAAAGATATTTAGAAATTGCACAAACTTCTCACCTCAGGAGGGGGCAGGGGAGTATAGATTTGTACACAACAATTCCCTAAAATATTGCTGTTGACCTTGAAACTCCTTGGCAGGTAGTATTGTAAAGTTGAACTTAAATTTCATAAGTCGCAAAGCTCAGCACATTATTATAAAATTCCTATTTGTTTCTGTTCTAAGCAAGAGAAGATGTTTAATAACTACATCCTGTTTATGAGAACAATTTGTTTTACAGGTAAGAATGGGATGTCCTTGTTCCAGTCTTGCGCAATGTTTGTGAAAGATTATTGAATGTTTTCAATTGCTGTTCAGGTGCTCTATCATAACAAGT
The DNA here is from genome assembly GCA_035221665.1 of Okamejei kenojei. Classification (NCBI taxonomy): domain Eukaryota; kingdom Metazoa; phylum Chordata; class Chondrichthyes; order Rajiformes; family Rajidae; genus Okamejei; species Okamejei kenojei. Next base: position 22,607,699 of record CM069131.1, read on the forward strand.
CTACTCATCCGTTTCCCGAGAAAGATTTTTCTACCTGGATCGTTCATAGAGCTGGACCTTAGCATCATCATTCATCAGTTGTTGTTAAAAAATAAATGTTTTTGACAAGAAATAAAGGAACATTGGCAGTGATTAATTTGAGGTGCAACATTGCAGAATGACCAGATTCTTTTCTGATATCTGGGTCAGATTGTATCTTACATAGTGTGTAGTTGTTTTGTTTTCCTTGAGTTGTCACATTCCTCTCTTTTGTAATATATTTATGTATATCTGTTCCATTTACCTTTTATCCTATTCATGTTGTCCAATGGTGTTCAGCTTAAATTTATCTTTGAATATATAAAACTAGCTGCTAGTTTTAGTGACTATGGGGCACTTAATAATATATATTTATATATTTAATTCTAATTATATCAAGTTATTTTTTTTTTAACTTTCTTCGGTTTAATTTTATGTATTAAAATTGAAATCGTACTTCCCACATATTAAAGCACTAAATCTTTCTTTTTATTCTGATAATTACTAACTATAGTCAGTTTATTAACGTAAAAAAATAAGGGGTGCATTTTTTATACTGAAAATCATTGAAAAATAAAGTGATATATGTAGTGAACATATAGTGAAATATACAGTGATAAAACATAAGACACAGAATGCCAGAGTAACTCTGAGGGATAGGCAGCATCTCTAGAGAGAAGGAAAGGGTGACGTTTCGGATCAAAATCCTTCTTCAGTACAGGTATCTCTAGTGATAAAACTTCTTACCCTGCAAAATATTTTGATGTTATTTTCACTATTTGTCATGAAACTGAGAAACATTTTGATATAAAGGACAATAAACAAGTTTAGTTCAGAGATACACACCTTTTGGCCCACAGAGTCCACATTGATCTTCAATCTCCCGTTCTCATTTGTTCTATGTTATATTTCTTTCTCATCCACTCCCTCATGGGCAATTTACAGAGGCCAATATAATCTACAAATCCGCACATCCTTGGGATGTGCGAGGAAACCGGAGCATCCGGAGGAACCCATAGTCACAGGGAGAAGGTACAAACTTCAAGATTCAGGCAATTACCGGATGAGTTCAAAGCCTTGGCGTGACGTATATTGGCTGATTGAAGTAATAGTACCTGGAAAGCTTTCTGTGTGAAATAAATGTTGAACAGATACATTGCAATACACCTTTTAGAAAGTTACTTTTGATTCACTTAACTACATAATAATATAAAGGAACATATGGAATAGACGTAGGGCAGATGACTCTTTGTATTTTTTACTTCCTTGTTTGTCATCTTAGAGAATTCTCCAACATGATTAGCTACTGACCCAGCTTGACATCAACACTGTGAGATAGCGGAAATCCTCTAAAGTTGATACCTGTTGGAAAACTCATGAGACTGTGACTAGAGGTGTGTCTCAGGGTTCAATGCTGGGCCCATTACTGTTTGTTATCTATATCAATGATATGGATGAGAAGGTACATGGCAATATTAACCAATTTGTAGATGATACAAAAGTAGGTGGTATTGCAGATAGTGAAGATGGTTGTGTAAAATTGCAGCAGGATCTTGATCAGTTGGCCAGGTGGGCTGAGGAAGGTTGCTGGGATTTAATACAGAGAAATGTGAGGTGTTGCATTTTGGGAAGTCTAACATGGGCAGGACCTACACAGTGAATGGTAGGGCTCTGGGTAGTGTTGTAGAGCAGAGGGATCTAGGAGTGTAGGTGCATGGTTTCTTGAAGGTGGAGTCGCATGTAGATAGGGTGGTCAAAAAGGCTTTTGAAACATTGGCCTTCATCAGTCAGAGTATTGAGTATAGAAGTTGTGAGGTCATGTTGCAGTTGTATAAAACTATTGGTGAGGCCACATTCATAATATTGTATTCTGTTCTGGGCACCAGGTTACAGGAAAGATGTTGTCAAGTTGGGAAGGGCACAGAGGATCTTTACGAGGATGTTGCCAGGACTCGATGGTCTGAGCTATAGGGAGAGGCTGAGTAGGCTGGGCATCTATTCCTTGGAGAAAGAGGGGTGATCTTCTAGAGGTGTATAAAATCACGAGAGGAATAGATCGGGTAGATGCACAGAGCCTCTTGCCCAGAGTATATGACTCGAGGACCAGAGGACATAGGTTTAAAGTGAAGGGGAAAGGATTTTTTAAGTAATCCGTGGGGTAACATTTTCACACAAAGACTGGCATGTGTATGGAACAAGCTGCCAGAGGAGGTAGTTGAGGCAGGGACTACCCCAATGTTTAAGAAACAGTTAGACAGGTACATGGATAGGACAGGTTTGGAGGGATATGGACCAAACGTGGGCAGGTGGTACTAGTGTAGCTGGGATATGTTGGCCGGTGTGGGCAGGCTGGGCTGAAGAGCCTTTTTCCACTCTGTACAACTTTATAACTCAAGGGGGAAAGTGTAAACAGAGATTGCTCGATCTCGTGGGCGGAAGTCTGTTCAAGATGAGCAGTAAGCACCAGGATGTCACTGATGACTACTAAATCCAGGCCAACATCTCAGATATGATTGATATAATTATCACATCTGTGCAGAGGGTTATCAGATAGAGCATGTACACAAATAACAGCCTTTCCATGGGTCTGATTAAGTACTGAGGAGATGATGAAATTAGCTTGTCTATCCTGCCAGTGGATTTGAAAGATTTTGTAAAGTTAGCAATGGTGGTGTTTCTCAAAAAGCTCTGAGGATGTCGGGGACCCAGAAACAACATTTAAAAGACAGATCCCAGTAAAAATTGCATCAAAATTATTACTGAAATGACAATAGGTCCACAGCAGATGCCAGTTCCCTGGGCCTTAACTCATCCTCTGAAACACCTAGATAAGTACTTCTCCATTAGACTCTATTTATCTCCATGTACTATAACTCTATAACTCTCTTAATCAATAGCTCTGCCTTTATCAACACGATTCCGTCCAAACTCAACTCCAAACCCCCGGACTGAAGGATCAGCACCCCACCCTGCCACTGAATAAAGAGGAAGAAGATTAGACTTTATTGCCTTCCGTCACAGTGAGGAATGTGGGGAATCCGCTGTGGTGGATGTTTATGTTCACTTTTATGTAGTTGTGTAACTTGTTGCTTTTTTTAGTACGGCTGTATGGTAATCGAGTTTCACTGTACCTTAATTGGTACATGTGACAATAAACAGACCTTGACCTTGAAAGCTTGATCATCGACGTTCTGACGCACAGACTACAATCAGTGAGAACAGCTGCCAACACCTCCTCCACGGTGATTCTCAAAACCGATCCCTCGCAAGGATATGTTCTCAGAGACACTGGTATACCTCCTGCACACCCATAACTGAAGGCCCAAATTTGGCTCTAACACATCTACATGTTTGCAGATGAAGCAACTGGTGTGCTGTGTCACGGACAATGATGAAAATGAGTACAGGAAGGGCATAGTGGACTTAGTAACATTGTGTCAGGACAATAATCTCTCCCTTAATCTCAGCAAGACCCAGAAGTTAGATATCAACTTCAGGAAGCAAGGTAGAGGACATGCCCCAATCAGCATCAATGGTGCCGGTGGAAATGGTTGGGAGCTTTAAGAGTTGAGAGCTATGGTTAATATTGCTAACGATCTGTCATAGACCAACCACATTGATGTGACAGCCAGGAAGGCACACCAACGCACCTACTTCCTGAGGAGACTGAGGACATTTGGAATGTCTCTAATGACCCTTACAAACTTCTACGGATACACCAGGAACAGCTTACTGTTGGGTTGCACTCAGCTTGGTTTGGAACAATTGTAGATGTAGCCCAGTCCATCGCACGACCAGGCTTCCCACCATTGACTCCATCTACACTTCATCTGCCTCGGAAAAGCAGCCAACATAATCAAAGACTTGTCCCACCCCAGTCATTCCTTCTTCTGCCTGTCTGGCAGAAGGTACAGAGCTGGAAAGTGCACCATTAGACTCAGGAACAACTTCTTCCCCTCTGTTATCAGGCTTCTGCACGGCCGTTCCATTAGTTTAGTTTTAGAGATACAGTGTGGAAACAGGCCCTTTAGCCCACCAAGTCTGCACTTATCAGCGATCACCCGTACACACTCGAGGCAATTTACTGAAGTCAATTAATATTTAAACCTGCATGTCTTTGGGATGTGGGAGGAATCCTGAACACCTGAAGACATTTCTGCGGACACAGGGAAAACGTACAAACTGCATACAGACAACACTCGTAGTCTGCGGGTCTCTGGCGCTGTTAGGGAGCTGCGCCACTGTGCCGCCTAAGCTAGGGTACTGTCCAATTCAATTCTACCTCATTGTGGACATTGGACTTTATCTATGGAAATTATGTGCTCCGATGAGAACTATATTCTGACCTCTGCATATTCAACATTTATCATACTTGAGTTTGAATTGATTATATCTACATATAGTATTATTTGATCTGTTGGGATAGCATACTTTTTGCAGTAACTTGGTACATGTGACCATAATAAACCCAAACCAAAATTAATCTCTTCTGCTCACACATGATCCAGATCCGTCAATTCCCTGCATATCCGTGCACCTATCCAAAAGCCTCTTCAATGCCCCTATCGATTCTGCCTCCGCCACCACACCAGCCAGTGTGTTCCAGGCATCCACCACTCTCCATGTAAAAAACATGCATTGCACATTTGCTTTAAACCACCCCTCTCATCATAAAGCTATGCCCTACAGTCTTTGACATTGCCACCCTGGGAAACAGACTCACACTGTCCACCATATCTACATCACATCATTTTATATACGTTATCAGGTCTCCCCTTGGTCTCCAATTCTCCAGAATGTTTCCAACCTCTGTTTTTAGCTTATAATAACTGCTATTGCAGGCAGGATTCTGGTAAAACTCTTCTGCATCCTCTCCAAAGCTTCAACATCCTTCCGTTAATCAGGCGACCAGAACTGCACACAATACTCCAGATGAGGCCAAACCAAGATCCTATAAAGCTGCAGCATGATTTTTTATACTCAATGTACCAACAGATGAAGGTAAGCTTGCCATATACCTTCTTTACCATTCTATCTACTTGTGCTGCCATTTTCAGGGAGCTATGGACTTGGAGCCCAAGATCCCCCTGTACATCAACACTGCTGAGGGTCTTGCCATTAACCGTGTACTCTCCCTTTATATTCTCCCTCCCAAAGTGCAACATCTCACACTTGCTCGGATTAAACTCCATCTGCCATTTCTCAACACATTGTGGAGTTGATCTATATTCCGCTGTACACTTTGACAGCCTTCCTCACAATTCGCAACTCCACTGCGTCATATAACTGATGTTTACATATATATTGCAAACAGCAAAGATCCTTGCACAGATCTCTGCTGGTCTATGATTGTCGAGATGAAGCAACAGCATTTGGGATGACGCTGAGCATCTTGAATCCATTTGTTGAAAACATGTGGAAAGGCAGATTAGACTGCAAATAGAGTTCAAAATTTCTAAGCTTCACGCCCAATCACCCCATCAAGTGCCTCCTGTCTCACATTGGTCTCATCATTGACTATCTTAGTTCCTACAGAAATGGAGTGAAATGGAGGGATTGCTTAAGAAGACAAGATGAAACAATTGCAGAAATATAAATACACTGTCAGGGTGCAAACATAAAGAATAGTAATCGAACACAGTGCTCCACACTCAAAGCACTGCCATAGTGAACCAGCGCCATCAGGGGGGAAGATTTATATTTCAAAATCATACAGTACATGTTCTGATATGAATCAGCTTTTACTTAAGAGAGAATTAAGTTAACGCAAATTGAGTTTATTGTAATATTCCCCCAAAAATATGAGGCACAGGTATGATTAAAACCTTACTTGCAGCCGCAACACTGGCACATCGACTCAAACAGCACACGAAATGTAACATATGCATAAATAGTATATGATTTATACAAGACAGTTAAAACTAAAAGACTGTGAAAAACAAGATATTAGTGCAAAAGCACAATTAGCACAGGTCCACGGTAGTGGGAGAGAAGTCCTGTAATGTTCCATTGCTGAGGAGAGATTTGTGTGTGCAGGTGGGTTTAAGAACATGATGACTATAGCATTAACAGAATGAATCATTTGGGCCGAGGGGAATTCTATAATCAAGATTTAATCTGAAGAGTGGGTTTATAATTAACTAAACTGCTCCCTCACATATTATTTAATAATGCACATCAAAAACCAACATGCTAATATCAGAAGATAGACACAAAAAAACTAGAGTAACTCAGCGGGTCAGGCAGCATAAATCTGAAGAAGGGTCTCAACCCAAAACATCACCTATTCCATTTCTCCAGAGATGCTGCCAGACCCACTGAGTTACTCCAATTTTTTGTGCTTATCTTTGGTTTAAACACAGAAGGCCGAGGAGGCCAAGTCAATAGATATTTTTAAGGCAGAGATAGATAGACTCTTGATTAGTATGGGTGTCAGGGGTTATGGGGAGAAGACAGGAGAATGGGATTAGGAGGGAGAGATAGATCAGCCATTATTGAATGTAAGAGTAGACATGATGGGCCAAATGGCCTAATTCTGCTCCTATCACGTGACCTAATGACATGACGATTTAAACCAACATCTGCAGTTCCTTCCTACACATGCTAATGTCAGGTATCTGTTTGGTAATTTAATCCTCGGGAAGCATGGTTTGTCAGGTGTAGTGTCTTGTGTCATACAAGTATGTCTCCTGACATATGGTGGCAGGCTTTTTAGCATCCCTGATACTCCCTTTAGGTTCACAGCCAGTTAGCTGAACCATGCCACATATTGAACAACAATTATGAGTGTCCATTTTCTTACCTATGTTTTCAAATTCAAACGGCCAAAGTGCAGTATTAACGAAATGGGCGGCACACTGCCATAATTGTAGAGTTGTTGCCTTACTGTCCAGGTTCAATCCTGACCACAGGTGTTGTCTGCATGGAGTTTGTACGTTCTCCCTGTGACTGCGTGGATTTCTCGGGGTGCTCCAGTTTCCTCCCACACACGAAAGACGTACAGGTTTGCAGGTTAATTGTTTTTTTGTAAATTGTCCCTAGTGTGTAGGATGGTGCTAGTGTATGGAGAGATTGCTGGTCAGCGTGGACTTGGTGGGCTGTTTCCACGCTGCGTCTCTGAAGTCAGAAAGATTTATTATGACACATGAACTGCATAATTTCAACCTATGGGCTCTACTCAACTTTACACAAATCTGTAATAACCAGATAATATTATTTTGTAATAATGCTTTTCAGGGGTAACAAACAACGTTTCATGTTACCTCTATACTCTGGATTAACTGCGGATATATAGGGAATGTATCAGAATGAGAGCTTATGGCTATCAGAAAAAAAGGGTCATGTACTCAAAAAGTAGAAAATAGCAAGAGATGACTTGCTGGGGTTATTGAAAATCAGGTACACATTTGATAAAGCAAAAACAAAGAGGTTTCCCATGTGTGGATAAACCAATACTCAAGACTAGTAATAAAGCAAAGCCATGAAAAAAATATATTAAGAAATTCAGGAAATATTTTCTTTACACAGTGAACAATGTTATTTTGTTGAGACACACACCTACCAACACCACTAGAATTTCCAAGGTCTATGAACCTCAATCTCAAATTTCCCCCCCACCCTCGCAGCCTCTAATTCCGGGAATCCCCAAACTGAACCAAATCCCACTATTCCTGATCACAACTCCCCATCTCTGACATCATCATATTAACCAAGCCCTGCCTCCTTCACCTCACATTATGACTGTCCTTCCCCAAGCCCTATACTCCCTCACCCCCTGTTACCCCCTCCCTCCACCCGCCCCAAACCTACCTATAACTGCAGGTTATTTGGAGCACAATCTGTTAACCTTTTAAAAATTGTTAATTTCAACAGGATGTTCGGAAAACCTACATTTCTCAATATGCAAACAAAAATCCTGACACATCCCTGTTGTTTTCACAGCCAAATAAATATCAGAGTCTGATTTTTTAATGATTCTCCATCAGCAAATTTTGGAAAAGGATTTTGATGCCTTTTCTCATATAATTTAGAATACTATTTAACACATGTTCTCACAGCCCAGATGTTCCTAATCCTGCATGATCACCTCCGTAACAATATGAATTATGTGTTTTCTGGAACCATATTGATGTTGGTATGGTATTGGTTTATTATTGTCACAAGTACTGAGATACAGTGAAAAAAAAAAGTTTTTGGATTGATTGAGAGATAAAGCCAGCAAGCCCACGTTGACCATTGATCACCTGTTCGCACTAGTTCTACATGATAACTGTGTGAGTTGCTGTCAGAAGGCACAGTAGGTAAATGCATTTTGCAGATGGTGCATGTCACAGCACACCAGTGTCAGAGGAAAATGAATGTTTTGGGTGGTTAACCATTTGCCTGTTAAGCAGGGAGCTTTTTGTGGATGGTCAACCTCCATGAGTGTTGCTGCTGCTGCACCCATACGGGCAAGTGAAGAGAATTCCATTATGTCCCTGACTTGTATCCTGCATGGTTTGGTTGTATGGTTGTATTAAAACACTTGTATCCTTTTGAAAAAAGCCTCAGATGGCAGGAGATGAGTTACTTATCATAGGTTATCCATCTGACCGGCTCTTGTAGCCACAATACTATGTGATTAGTTCGTGAGTTTCGGGTCAATTGTGATAGTTAGGATATTGATGGTGAGGATTCAATGATGGTATACCATTGAATGTCAAGGTGAAGTGGTTAAACTCTCTTTGTTGGACAGTCATTGACTAGCACTTTTGTGGCGCAAATAGTATTTGCTCTTTAAGAGCCAATGGCTGAATGTTGATTAGGTTTTTCTCCGTGTGGGCATGGGCTATTTCTTTTGCTGAAGATTGCTCACCAGCCAGCAACACCAGACTGTAGTGGTTCACAGTGAAATGTTGGAGTATGGTGTCAGAACATCCAGGAGAACGGGGCAGCACGGTGGCATAGCAGTAGAGCTACTGCCTTACAGGGCCAGAGACTCGGGTTTGGTCCTGACTATGAGTGCTTGACTGTCCGGAGTTTGTACGTTCTACCCATGACCCGCGTGGGTTTTCTCCGAGATCTTCTGTTTCCTCCCACAAAGATGTACAGGTTTGTAGGTTAATTGGCTTGGTATAAAAGTAAATTGTCCCTAGTGTGTGTAGGATAGTGTTAGTGTGCGGAGATCGCTGGTCAGTGCGGACTCGGTGGGCTGAAGGGCCTGTCTCTACGCTGTATCTCTAAAACTTACAAATAAATAAAACAATGCTAGCAGACAATCTTCATGGCCAATCACAACCTACTCGAAAGCAAAGGAGTAACCACCCATCGTTTTTTATTAGCAGCCAATGGAGTTGCATTATATATAAACAGTAGTATAGCCTAAAGGAAGTGGAAGATGGATATCAAGGAAAGGTACAAAGTTATTTTGTGAACAATTGTATGGTCTCAGTCTTCATTTCAAGTGTTGATGTATTGACATGTTTTTTATTTAATTTTGACTTCCATGATGTGTGCAGAAGAGGACCATAATTGAATTAGTAACGAGGGAAGCAAGATGTGAGCTATATCACAATGGGAATTCAGGTTTTTCTTCACCACGAACTCCATTCATTGTTGGGGGTGGCGAAAATTCCCCTGAACTGCCAGGATACAGTCCTGAGTCCTTCGTCCATTGAAGGGGAGCTCACTTAAAAATTGGATGCTATATCCTTTCCAAGTTATATTGCTTCACAGGGTTAATAGATTCTTTTTTTGTCACTGATCTCTTTATTTTTTTTTGTGGTCTATAAAACAATGCAGTAAATAATGAAATGAGTTTGCTTGCATACATTTGATGGAATCTTTGAGAATATGGAGTCAAACATCAGGAAGTGTTACAACTCTCCACTCCTGTAGAAAACTTTGCTTCATCTCATCACTGAAGACTAGTGTTGATGCCTTTTCAATTCTTCATCCGAAAAGTAGCAAGAGTACGATTGTTACAGAATTCACTACTATTAATGGCAATCTCATCACCATGCGTACAGATCGGATCAGGTTTACGGGTTAATAGATTCTGCATAAAACAGACGAGTAAATAATTCAACTGCGAATTTCGCAGGATTATAGATGTTTGCACGATGCATGTTTGTTAACAAGAAACAAATCCGTAGTTTCATCGTGGTTTGAATCAAATATACTGGCTCCTCTAGTATCTTTGGTTGGAATCGACTTTTTCGAATTTTGTTCCAGCGAGGCTTCAGTAGCCGTGACACGCGGGCGTTCGCGCACGCGATTGGAGGTTGGGAGCTGGGTTTGGAACCGTCCGGGCCGCGTTCGAATCGCTTGGCGGATTCCGGGTGCAGGGGGTTTGGAACCGTCCGGGCCGCGTTCGAATCGCTTGGCGGATTCCGGGTGCAGGGGGTTTGGAACCGTCCGGGCCGCGTTCGAATCGCTTGGGGATTCCGGGTGCAGGGGGTTTGGAACCGTCCGGGCCGCGTTCCATTCTAACCACCAGTGGACCGTGAGTGAGAGGAGCCTGTCCGCGGGCTGCCTTTGCCCTCCCTCCTGTTTCGGAACCGCGGCGGATATACCATATGCGTGGGGATCACGGCGTGTAAGGGTTGTATCTGAGTAACAAGGGCCTTCGGGGACTCTAAACCTTCCCGTTTTTATAAAGCTTATCTGCTTGCATTAAGCAGGTGGCTTATAATTGTGTACAAACCTCTCCGTTTATTGAGCCAGCAGCCGCCTAGTCTGTTTTGAATGTTTACTGCCCGCAGTAGTTTCCTCGACAACTCTTAACATTGCTTTCTCCTGTACATTGAACTGGCCGCCAATTCGATGTTGCAGGAAGGAACTGCAGATGCTGGTTTACACCGAAGGTAGACACAACATGCTGGAGTAACCCGGCGGGACAGGCAGCATCTCCGGAGAGAAGGAACGGGTGATGTTTCGGGTCGAGACTCCTCTTCAGACTGAGAGTCAGGGGAGAGGGAGACACAGATAAGGAAGTGTAGAGTGTGAGAACGAGTCATCAAAGGGGATGAGGACAAAGGAAAAGTAGAGTAGATCATTGTTGACTTAGGAGAAGGTTGACAACGAAGCATACAGAGATAAAATGTAATCAAGAGACAGTCAGTCTGGTCGGAGAACTAGGAAGGGGAAGGGATGAAGATAGAGAGGGAAAGCAAGGGTTACTTGAAGTTAGATAAATCAATATTTATACCCCTGGCGTGTAAGCTGCCAAATTTTGCATCAACCTGATCTATTCCTCTCATGATTTTATACACCACTATAAGATCACCCCTCATCCTCTTAAGCTGCAAGGAACAGAGTCCCAGCCTACTCAATCTCTCCCTATAGCTTAGAGCCTTGAGTCTGGGCAACATCCTCATAAAGATTCTCTGTACCCTTTCAAACTTGACAACATCTTTTCTATAACATGGTGCCCAGAACTGAACACAATACTCTAAATGTGAACTCACCAACATCTTAGACAATGGCAACATGACCTCCCATCTTTTATGCTCAATACTCTGTCTGATTAATACCCTCTGGCCTTGCTATTTCTTGCTGCTGAGCAGGGTTTGTAAATCCCAGAAACCTTTGTCACTTTTGTGCAATTTCCTGGTTTGAATAGGATGTGCTGAGACTATTGGGCATGTTTCTTTTCTGTTACAGGTGCATATAGGCTGAAGGACGCAAAATGAGCCTACGAAAGCAAACGCCCAGCGATTTTCTAAAACAAATCATAGGGAGGCCCGTGGTGGTTAAACTGAACTCGGGTGTGGATTACCGAGGTACCTAACGAGCGACTGACTTGCGTGTCGAGTGTGCCGGTCATGTCCTGAGATATCCCAAAGTGCTTTGTGGATAATGCAGTACTTGTGACATGAAGTTGGAGTTGTAAGATGGGAAATGCAAACTACAATTTGTATATAGCAAGCGCAAGCAAACACCAGTTTATAATAACCTGATCATCTGCATTCATAGTGATGCAGATTGATAAATGTAGATCAGGATAGTGGGAATGAGTCATTTGGTTTGAGATGCTGTTTAATCTGGAGGTATCTTTTGTGCCACTTTGTCTCTAAAAGAGAGCAAGGGGGGACAGATCAGCTGTAACGGACACCTTTTATGAGAAGAAGTGGCCCGAATTTAATTGGTAGGATGTTTCTGTTGCCTTTGTATTTGCATGTTGTACATTTTATTTATCAGTGTTTCAATTTTGGAGTCCAATGAGAAGCCCCCTCTTCTACACCGATAAAAGCTTTCCCCATACCTGATGGTGCATCATTATCTGTAATGTGATGGATCGTGTCAAGTTTTATGTCATTATCTTTCCCAATGAAGACTGGGAGTGTATTACCAGGGTATAATTACTAAAAGAAGAATGGTTTATTAGCCCAAGCATCGGGTGTAACTATAAACTTTCATTTGAAGTTTACATTAGTTAGGTTTTAATCAAGTTCTAATTAAAGTTCAATTTAGTGTGAATCTAATCCTTTTATTATGTTGCCATCCCTGTCAGTCCTATAATCTCTAATGGATGCAAACTGTCACTCGGCTGTGCAACTAGACATTGTCAGCATTTGTATTGAGCATTCTAGTACTGGGTGAATATATTTTCATTGCAGATGTCTGATATTTGCCAGGTGTTTTAGCTTGTTTGGATGGATATATGAACATAGCACTGGAACAGACAGAAGAATATGTAAACGGTCAGCTTAAGAACAAATATGGAGATGCATTTATTCGAGGCAACAACGGTAAATTGATTTTTCATTCATAGTAAGATCAGAAAATTTAGTCCCCATTATACTGAAGTATAAACAGCTATTGTGTTGTTTCTTAACAAGGTTATTACAAATAAAATCTCTTCCTTTAACTTTAGTGTGCCTGCTTCCCCCACTATCTTATGTGGTGCGTGCCTTTTTACTGCGTTACTTTTTCCATATTGCCTGTTTAGTTTTCTTCTCTCATTTCTGGAAGAAAGTTAATATTGTTTTACGATCACATTGCTCTGCCTTTGATAGAGTGGTTGTGGGAATTGTCGTAAGCTTTGCTATGCAATTATGCACACTAAATAAAATCTGATTTTACCTGATCTCATTTGTTCAATGACATAACAGCTGTTAAGCCATGTCTCAGGAAAACAACAAACAAGCTCCCCTAATGGTCGGTCGATAACAGCTCAGTTATGTCATCGAGCAAAGTAAATAGTCAGTAGCTAGTCCCCTTCCCTCCACGTCTATCAGTTGTGCTCCTTTTTAGAAACATTTCTTCTAATTCCTTTTATCAATTAAAATAATTAAAATATTCTTAACCACTGAGTAAAAACCCACTCGTGTATCAGGCATGTCTCCTTCCTGAAGTTTGAACATTCTGCCCAAAAAAAGAAATTATGAAAGAAATAACAGCAAAATATCCGAAGATGGCAAGTCCTAATGATTTAGACATTTGGACACTGATATTCTGATACTGTTGAATGTAATACTAATCTTTCTCTCAAGGAAATAACCATTATTTATAAACCACCCTCATAAAAATAAGTGAAACCAAGTGTTAAATTTCTATTCATTGGATGGGTGTGGCAATCAACAATTGTAACATCAAAGTTTTTAGTTTATTAAGTGGCATATTGCATCCAGTAAGCATGTGGTAATAGTTCCTTTACATTGGGTAGCTACATTTACAGTTTTTAATTCTCCTGATGTAAAACAAGGTGGATTATGTGGAATGGATTGATTTGAAGAGGTAATGCATTTTCTCTGGCGCTTTCGTTAGCCTTCCCTGCTTCTATACATTTCTGGTAATAATGCACACTAAATGATGTTTAACATCTTGATTTTTCAATTAGAAAATGTTTTTCACATTTTTTCTTTCAGTGTTGTACATCAGCACACAGAAGAGAAGATGATGTTGTAGACTGAATATTGATTTTTGATTTGAAAGGCATAATTTTTTTTTAATGTAACAAAACCTTTCTTTAACTCTTTTGAAAATTTAGTTTTCTACACTATATAACTGGTGGTTTATCGATAAAGAATGATTTAATCCATATGGTGTGTTGTATGTGTCAAACGTGATGTCTTATTCTGACCAGTACTGGCCTATTTTGGAAGTATTGTATACAATTAAAGGAAAGTGCATGTTTGGATAGTAGCTAATATACTGCTGAAAACATTGTGAATAAAGGACTTGATGTACATGTCTGACTTTGTTAAAGTTCAATAGCGCACAATAACAAAAATTATCACTAATATATTGTGGGAATTAGCAGAGGGTGGATGAATCAGAAGCTTTCTGTAATGCAGAAGTTATGCTATTAGAATCACTTCCTCATTACTTTTCATGTTTTGCTTCAAATATTCCTGAGTAACTGGTTCTATTTGTACAAGGTACTAGTATGGTGGTGAAAATCCACACTGGGTGGAATTATGCTGACTGAAAGTTTGCAGTTCCCTTTGGAACAGCCAGCGAGCAGCTGCTCACCCCTCGGGAACTCCCTGTTTTTTTGTGCACAATGTAAATACAGAAGCCCAAGACCTCTTGATGATCAGCTGTCTGAACTCTCTGAAGCCCAAGACCATTACTGGACTCCACATCAAGTTCATTGATGGGGAGGTTGTTCCCTGAAGAGTCCACACTCGGCTCACATAAGGACTTCCACTTTATGCCAAGGAATGCCACTTTATACAAACTGTAGGAAGAGCAACCAAATTAATTTGAGCATTCTCACTGCACCTGCATTTCAGTTCAGTTTATTGTCACATGTACAATGAAAAGCTTTTGCGTGCTACCCAGGATATTTGAGGCAGCCTAGATGTGCAGGCTCTTCTAAGGAGGAAAAATAATCCACATCTCTGCTCTTTCCCCATTGAGCAGCACATATTTCATCTTTGGGTATGTATCCGCCTGACTTAAAAAAACAATATATGTTTTCTGTATTGAATAATAAAGTGTTGAAAACAAAATTATTTTCTACCAGAAATTTAGTGTTGATGTACAATCAATCCTTGTATTCCCAGTCTGCCATGGTTTATTGAGAGGAGCATCTGGTCCATAGAGTCCTCAGTAGATTAGGAAAATGCCGTTATAGCAACAAATGTCGAGGTAAACTGTGCGTATAAAGACTTATTGGCCCCATTATAGACAGGTGTGGTGAGACTTCATGTGGAATAAAGACATCTGGGGTATGCCATGCTAAGGCACGATATAGTTGTGATAAAGGGAGCAGAGCAAAGATGTAAGTGATTCCTAGGATGGCAGATATGTCGTATGAAGAGATTATGCAGACTGGGCCTTTGCTACATGGAATAATGAAACATGAACTTTTGCAGTCTTACCACAGTGGATGAAGGGATGTTATTATCCATAATGAGGGTGCCCAGAACAAGGTCCAACGTTTCAATATTAGCCATTCAGATAGTGATTTTTTTTGTTTGTAATTTTCTGCCCCAGCAAGGCAGTGGAGCACATTTGCTGAGTATATTTAAAATTATGGAGTATTACATTTCTAGAAATGAAGGAAATCTAAGGATATGAGGTATGTGAAGTGGTATTTAGGTACAAAGATCAGCCCTGATTTTATTGAATAGCAGCGCAGGTGCAAAGGATCAAATAGCCTTATTCTCTTATGTACTTCCATGCAGGAAGAGACTGCACAAATTACAGTATGTCCTTCCTGGTGGGATTGTTAAGACACCTGTGGACAATACTGACTAATCTTCATTGCAACAAGGAGGTAGGCAACATAAACGTGGACTGCAAATTCAAAGATAATTTGTTCCTATTCCAAAACTGGAGGAAATGCAGAAACAAGTAAAACCTTTTGTTAAAAAAAACTTTCTTGCAATCAGTGGCTTGGATGTTTTGACATTGGCATTAAACCATTGGCATTTATCCTTTCGATGGGAGTGAGTCTGGGAATTCTGTAAAACCATGGTGCAGCAGGATCTCAGCGGGTCAGGCAGCATCTGTAGATTGAATGGACAGGCGATATTTCAGCTCAGGACCCTTTGTCAGTCTGAAGGGAGTTGGGGAGAAAAGCAGGAAAAGAGAGGTGAAGGTGGAGCAAACCCTGGCAAAGTGACAGGTGGATACAGCTGAGGTGGTTTGATTGCATTTATGGACGTTTATATGGAGTCCATTGGCAGCTTGCCCCACATTGCTGAGATTGCCCCACATTGAAACAGGCGCAGGATCCAAGAGTCCATAGAATTTCTGGAGATTATAAGATTGTGGAGCAGAAAGGAAAGACGGTAAGTTTTATAATGTGCCTTTTTTAATTTGCTTATTTATTTGTGTTTTTGAGTGCTTTTAATTTAGTTTAAAAGTTGAAGTTACTTTTGAACACGTGGTTAAAAACACTTTGAATGTGAGAGACAAATGTGCATTTAAATATCCTCTCAGCTTCAGCTGGCAACAAGGCTGGAACCATGCTGCCTGTCAAATCTCCCAACGCTGGTTCACGTAGAGAGCTTCTTCACACGTTCTCTATCACTTCATTGACTATAGTCCGGAATACTTCAGAAGACACGTCCTCCACAACCAGACCAGGTGAATTCAGGTGTGGATGACTCAGTGGTGATTTTGACATTGTGCTCCTGCTAGCCAGATTTACTCGTGTTCTTAAAGGCACTCATTTGCCAAATGTAATGGCAAAGATTATAATTTTAAAAAACAATGCTTATCCGTCATTGGTGAGGGTTTGGGATGTGATTTTTGTAAAGTTAACCAAATCTGATATATACTTTAATAAAACCTGTTTACATTTTTCTCTTAATTTAAGCATGTGGTGATCTGTATGCAATTCTGAATCAAGAACTGAGTCTTGGGATCATGATAGATGATAGAGGTTGAAACACACAAACAAATATATTTATGGAGCTGCCTCACCTGCTGTATTTCTCCAGCATTTTTGTCTACATTTGATTTTCCGGCATCTGCGGTTCCTTTTTAAACAAATATATCTAGGAAGAGATTGACACCATCTTGAACTGACTCGTTTCTAATTTTAATGAAAGTGGGACAAGGGTTATGCAGTCAACTTGCTCAGAGGAGACAGTTCATTGTTATATATAATGAGGTGCCGTTCTTTGATTTTAACAGTAATTCTCTCTTTACTGCCTTGGGCAACCTGGCAGCTGAAGGAAGATGAAAAGGCCTGAATCCATGAGCATAGGTCCTGTACAACATTATGCATGGGCCAGTGGGAGCCAGTTATTCGCGACTCCGCTAGCCATCCAGTAAACCATACCTCTCTACCCTTCTGCCTACCCAAAACATCACCCATCCTTTTTTTTTTTAGAGATGCTGCCTGACCTGTGAGTTATTCTTTATGTATATCTTCGGTGGAAACCAGCATCTGCAGTTCCTTCCTACACCTCTCTTCATCCAGGTGTTTACCCACAACATTCCCAACCTCTGCCTACATTGTCTCCGCCCTCCTCCCTTCCACCACAGTCACACCCGCCGTGATTAAGCAGTTTACCTTCCTGTAAAGCTTCACTTTATTGGGACTGAAATTGAATTAATTTTACGGATTAAAAATGATAACTTAAACAGTTAAATACATTTAAATATACTCAGATTAACTAAAAAATTTTAACCATGTCTTTGCATAACTAATACAAGCAGATGCTGGAACCTAGACGTACAAACTATCTGCTGAAGGAACTCAACAGGTTGGTGGAGAGGGTGGGAGGGATGTGGGGGGGGGGGGGGGAGGAATAGTTAACATTTCATGTTTCAAGACCCTGCATTGGGATTGAGAGTAGAGAGGGAAGAGAGCCAAAATCATCTAGCGCCTCATAACAATTCAAGCAATCATCTTCCACCATTTAGTTCCCTATACAAAGCTGTGGATGCAATAGTTGGACACAACTCTGGGCACACATTATTGTAGTAATGCATTCACTTCTGGACATTGTACCTCAGGAAGGATATCCTGGTCTCAGAGGGGCTGCAGCACTAAATGGTTAAACAATGAGGACTGATTTGACAGGATATAACAGATTAAGATTATCTTTTTCTGAATATGGGTCGATGAAAGGATTTAATAGGATTAATGGGAGAAGTTATTTTATCTGAAGGGGGAGTTCAGACAATGGATCCAGGGCCTTAAAAGTAGACCTGGGGCATTTATTAATAATACATAAAAAAAGATAGTGGGAATCTGGAATTCCTCCCTGCAAAAGGAAGTTGGGGTAAAGCTCATTGGAAATGTCAGGACAGATTGACGGATCTGCATTAAGAGGGGTGCTCAGGCTTGTGGAAGCACGTTATTTTGATGCCAATGAGCTAGGATCCCTTTGAATGGCAGGACATGAACCTACTGAGGAACAATAGTGAGATGGATTGCAACCTACTGCAAACAGGGTTATTTTAAGGTGCTAGATACTGAAAGTGGTTATATTTTTCACAAGGAAAAACATTTTAACTGCTACCCAAAGAAGCCTGACCATCAGTGGAGGTTGTTGTGAATTCAATTAGTTTTTGGCAGAAAAGCAAAGGGAGTGCATTAGTCTAGTAATTAAATTAGGAAAAAAAGTACATTTGCACTTTTTTAAGTGTTTGCGACCATTTCCTAATGGAGCTCTGTGCCAGTCAGGAAACTGGAGCAGGCACATCCTGTTGCAATTTACCGTAACTTAGCTATCATTTCCTCATCATATTTCCTACCTGGTGATATCATCAACATCTGCGTCAGGCAATTCTGACATATTGACAGAAATAGGACTGAAAGCTGATGACCTTCCACCTTTGTTGTTCACTCACAATAAGACAAGGAGCACCTGGCCGTGGAAGCTGGGAACATCTATGATGTAAAGGAACCTGCTGAAGCACTTTATTTTATTCTCACAGTCTCTCAGATTCTGGTTTATCCATTTGCAGGAAGCACTGGCAAGATGATAGATGTTGCAATCTGAGCTGACCTTTGGCATAAACCAGGAGAGGATGAGTGCAAAAAGAGAATTGTGTTGAGGTCTTTGAACTCGTGTTGGTAACAAGATATAAAAGCATGAAAAAAATTGCAGAAGACTTGTAAGAATGTTAACAGACTAAGAGTTTAGGAAAACCACCTGGAGCTTTGTGAGTGTTTATTAGGAAGGATGGGGTGGGAGATTGCAACCTTCACGTGGTCCACCGTGTTTCGACGAATGCAATCAACCCAGCGTGCAGTCAAATAAGATCAAATAGAACAAGTAGTCCTACAGCTTTAGGCTGTGCATGCCATGCGCAAGACGAAGAAGAAGGAGTAAACAGTCGACTGCTCCTTTTGCAAGACGATGTTTTGTGGAGAACCTCAGAGATGAGAAAAGCTGCCACAAGGTTCCATAGGGAACAGGTGTGGCAATTATCAGTTGCTCTATGTCTAATAGTCCATGAGTTTACAAAAACAAAAGTACTTGAGAGCATTATTAGTAGCACAAAGTCCGTAGTGGTGTTGCGCTGAGGTACCGTTGGGGTTAGTATTGTGTAGGGTGATGCAAGAATTTAATGGTTGATGTTCTTGAATCTGGAGGTAATGGGTTTCATCCTCTTGAGCCTTTTTCGCAATAGTAGACCAAAGGATGAAAGGTATTGGGTAACTTCCAGTTTAGAAAACATAGAACATGGAACATAAAAGAAGAATATGGAAGAAGGAACCCACTGACTCCCACAACTATCGCGACTACACTTCTTCCCACCCTGCTTCCTGCAAAGACTCTATCCCCTATTCCCAATCATCTGCGCCCAAGATGAGATATTCCATCTGAGATGTCCTCATTCTTTGGGGAACGGGGCTTCCCTTCTCCCATCATAGATGAGGCCCTCACTCGAGTCTCCTCGGTACCCCGCAGCTCCCCCTCCTCCTAGTCGCAACAAAGACCGAGTCCCCCCAGTCTTTACCTTCCACACCATCAGCCATCGCATACAACATATAATCCACCGAATATTCCACCACCTCCAACGGGATCTCACCACTAGTCACATTTTTCCATATACACCCCTTTCCATCTTCGGCAGAGACCGTTCCCTCCGCAACTATCTGGTTAATTCATCCTTCCCACCCAAACCACCCCTCCCCAGGTACCTTCCCCTGCAACCGCAGAAGATGCAACACCTGTCACTGTACCTCCTCCGACTCTGCCTAATCTGAAAGGACTGTTGGGGTCCCTGGACAGAGGTTCACTTGCACCTCCTCCAACCTCATCTACTGTATTCGTTGTTCATGATGTGGACTCTTATACATCGGCGAGACTAAACGCAGACTGGGCGATCATTTCATGGAACACCTTCGCTCAGCCCACCTGAATCAACCTGATCTCCCGGTTGCTGGACACTTGAATTCTCCTTCCCATTCCTACACAGACCTTTCTGTCCTCTGTCTCCTCCATTGTCAGAGTGAGGCTAAACGCAAATTGGAGGAACAGCATCTCATATTTCACTTGGGCAGCTTACAGCCCAGTGGTATGAATATTGATTCCTCTCACTTCAGGCAGTTCCAGCATTCCCTCCCTCTCTATCCCTCCCCCATCCAAGATGCACTAGCTTTGCATTTTCACCCTGCAAGCAGCTTGCATTGGCCTGTTTCCTTCATCATCTTAACTTTTATGCATATCCTTCATTCATTGTTCTTTATCTCTCAACATCACCGTCTATATCTCTCATTTCCCTCATCCCTAACCAGTCTGAAGAAGGGTCTCGACCCGAACCGTCACCCATTCCTTCTCTCCAGAGATGCTGCCTGCCCCGCTGAGTTACTCCAGCTTTTTGTGTCTATAAAAAGGTGCAGCACACGTATAGGCCCTTCAGCCCACAGTGTCTGTGCCGAACATGATGCAAAGATAAACATGTTTCATATCACTCCATTCCCTGCATATCCATGTGCCTATCTAAGAGCATCTTAAACACCACTATCGTATCTGACTCCACTCACCACCCCAGCAGTGCATTCCAGGCACCCACCTTTCTCTGTGCAAAGAAAACTTGCCACATATATCTCCTTTAAACCTTGTTACTATTATCTTAAAGCTATGCCCTCTTGTCTTTGACATTTCCACCTTGTGGAAAAAGCTTCTGACTATGTTCTCTCTCTATGCCTCTCATAATGTTATATACTTCTATCAGGTCTCCCCTCACTGTCTGGCATTTTAAGGAAATCAATCCAGGTTTGTCCAACCTCACTTTGTAACTAATACCCTCCGATCCAGGCAGTATTCTGGTAAACCTCTTCTACACCGTCTCCATAACTTCCACATCCTTGCTGTAATGGGGCCGCCAGAACTGCACACAATACTCCAAATGCAGCCTAAGCAAATTCTTATAGTGCTGCATCATGAATTTCTGACTTTTCTACTCAACGCTCTGACTAATGAAGGCAAGCATATCACATGATTTCACCACCACTCTGCTTACATGTGTTGCCACTCTCAGGGAGTTGTGGACATGGACCCAGAGATCTCTTTGCACATCAATTCTGTTAAAAGTCTTGCAATCAACCATATGGCTTCCCCTTACATTTAACCTTTTAAAGTGCAACACCTCAAACTTGCTTGATTAAAACTCCATTGTCATTTCTCTGCCCATTTTGTAGCTGGGTTATTCCCGCTGTATACCTTAATAGCCTTCCTCACTGTCCAAGATTACCAAGTACAGCAATCTTGGTAATGTCTGCAAATTTACTAACTGACCCATCTACATTTACTTCCAAGCCATGTATGTACATCACAACAAATCAGTTCCCATCCATAATAATGGCCTTCCACCACAACTGTGCCTTGTATGAATACGCCAGTTCTGAATCCAAACAACCAAGTCACTATGAATGCTTTGCATTTTATAAAGTGCTTCATTTCCAGGAGTCCCCATGATTGCCACTCCCGGGATAACTTAACCTAATGTTCATTCGATGTTTGTGCATAATTCATACAAGATTACTGTCTAAATGGTAATATATTAGGAAAATAGAAAAAGTGATGAGACCCGATGCCCCTGCACATCAGCCACTGAAAGCAAACATTCCAGCGGAACAAGCAGCTAGGAAGGCAAATGGTGGAAACATGAAACTGCAGATCCTGATTTACAAATAAAAACACAAAGTGCTAGAGTAACAACAGGTCAGACAGCATCTATATAGATAGGTGACGTTTTGGGACTCTTTTGTGGGGATGAGTTGGGGCAAGAAAGCTGGAAGGGCAGGATAAGGTTTGGCAAGGTTGTATACAGGTGATGGGGGGGGGGGGATGGGGATGATCGGCAGGTGGTTGGGAAATGGTATGTTGACCTTCATTGCAGGAGGCGTTAAGTAGTTACATTGCCTCAGCTGTACAGGGTGTTGGTAGGGTTTCATCTGGACATTTGTGCCGTTTTGATCTCATTCAAGGATGGATATTCTTGCCTCGGATGGAGTGCAACAATAGTTTTCGATTCCCAGCTTAGTGCGATTGAAGAATGAGAAGATTTGGGTCAGTTAGGTCTATATTCACAGGAGAGGATCTACCAGAACCTTATAAAATTAATGCTAGGTGAGTCAGATGAGATGCATGGGATATTTATCTGAAAACTGCTAATATTTTTATATCAAAACTGTTTAAATATTAAATGTATCTGGATTATTTTACTACAATTTTATACCTCGAAACATAACCAACATTATCAATCTGCCTGTATAGGAAAGAACTGCAGATGCTGGTTTAAACCAAAGATAGACACAAAAAGCTGGAGTTACTCAGCGGGACAGGCAGCATCTGTGGAGAAAAGTAATGGGTGACGTTTTGGTTCGAGACCCTTACAAACTGATTTAAATCATCCAGCTTCCCCATTCCTATTATCAACTATTAAAGCAAAGGCAAAAAGATGAAACAAAATATCTTGTACATTGCATTAAATAATGGACGACAAGTTAATATGTGATTTGTTTGTTTTAACATATGAGTGGCTGCATTTTGTACACATCCCGATCCCACACTAAGTGCACTGCCTCCAGATCTGGCATTCACCTCAGGCCATTCATTATCTAGGATGTAATTATTCTGCTGCAGAAGACTTCTTCATGCCCCCTTACAAATCACCTTTTAGGAAAGAAGAACAGGGCACCAGAAATCTTCTCATGTTTATCATTTGTCACTTGCAGTCTTTTTCAAAGAAAATCATTTAAGCAAGGATAAAATGTAGAGAGGCCTGTTGGAACATAATGCTTAGCTGAGGGATGCCCTTCTAAAGACCTGCTGAGTAATTTTCTAAATGCTGGAAGTTTGGCAATTTGTGACCATCCTGAACATCCCAAAGATTTACACCAGGATATGTCAACTTCTGCAATGAAGCATTGATATAAATGGGTAGCATCTGTGCTTCTGTTAACATCAAGATTACTGTATGTGTGCCTGTGGTGTCAGCAAACATTAGACATATTAAATTGCTGCCACTGGGATGGATCCATGTCTTAATCCAGCTCTTGGCATATCTTGGACACGGGCCACTGTTTCCAAAGCATCGGACTAAAACATTATTAAAGCCCTTTACACACTGAAGAATGAGAAAGAGAATACCAAAAGATAACAGATGGGGATGAGGACGGAATAAGGAGAGAAGATGTTGAATTGTGAGAATTATTAGTTTGTTTATTTCATTATGCACCTAGGTTTAAATTCAAAATCTCACACATGTATTTTTAGTATGTTAAGTGAAGCTTTTGACTTGAAATTTAAAAAAAATGGCACTGTTTCTAAAGATTAACATCATTGTCTGAAAAGTCATGTCTGAAAAGAACCTTCGAGTTATATGACCAGATGAATGTTATAATTTTCATGTATAAGGGTAATTTCTTTACTAGAAGATTAACTATATCAGTATGTCCTGTTTGAAGAAGAACACAGTGGCGCAGCGGTAGTTGCTGCCTTACAGCGCCAGAGACCTGGGTTCAATCCTGACTACGGATGCTGCCTGTATGGAGTTTGCACGTTTTCCCTTTCTCCGGGTGCTCTGATTTCTTTCCACACTCCAAAGCCATGCAGGTTTGTAGGTTAATTAGCTTCTGTAAATTGTCCCTAGTGTGTAGGATAGAACTAGTGTACGGGTGATCATTGGTCAGCGCGGACCTGGTGGGCTGAAGGGCCTGTTTCCACGCTGCATCTCTAAACTAAGCTAAACTACACCATGCTACACTATTGGAGAAACAGTCGTTACGGACACGACATAGAGTGTACATTGTCTGTGATGAGAATAACATGAACCAGCTGTACTGATTTAATTGGAAGGCAATGAAGAATTTCAACCCTTTAATAAGAGATCAAACAACTGAAAACTATAGCCCACAGAAAGGGGGCAAGGACATAGAAATTTAACCAAATCCCTTTTCTTTGCACAACACAGATAAGACAGAGAGAAAAAGAAAAGAAAAAAATTGTTTGCCCTTAATAGGATTAAAGAGACAGAGACCAGCATCACAAAACATTTCACAGTTACAGAAGCGACAGCTGCTGAGCTTGCCATTAGAGGGAAGAATCCAGACACTTTTCGGAGATGTGCTTCCCTGATCAGAAAGTCCTGATATATTAAAAGTGGCTGATACACAGCTAGTCCCATAGCAAAATGCTCTCAAAGGTCAGTGTGTTTAATGATCACGCTTTACTTTTCATGAGTATTAATAAGGTAAGTGATCAGTGATTTTAATTAGTTCCATGGATTCTAGCAAGTTTCAATTGATTAATTGCACATCCGTCCACAGGCGGATCTTCATTTTGTTTTGAACGGATGAGATGTGGGCTGATGGCGGGGGCAGGGTGGCTAAAGTTGTGATTTTACATTCGTACAATTTTAAGCCGTAATTTGCTTATGTATATAAAACATACAGAATGTAAAACTAGTCATTAGTGGTAGCACAAAATAGGCAGCAACAACTTTTCCACCAAGTTTAGATCCCAACTGATTTGCATCTCTATTGAAGTCAGTGCAGAAGCAATTCAGGTGGGTGTGATATTGTGCCATGCTTGAAGTTTACAACGTACTGATCTGTTCCAAGACTGAGGATTGGGACTTGTTGTGATTCTCCTTTATCTTTTAATATTTAATTAAAGTTATTTCAGAGGACTGTCTCCTGCAAAGTCTTCTTTTTTTCTGAACACAGCATAGTGCAGCAAAGAGAACAGTGCTGTTGGCCTCTCTTTGTTTTTTTTTTCTCTTTGATTCTGTTGCTTTCAACTGTAAACATTTAAGTAAAAGATAGGATGAAAATCACACTGAAAGCTTTTGTTTCAGCTGCTAAAACAGGACCCGACTCAATTACTGGATATTGTGAATGCCTGAAGGCATTCTCAAGGCATCTTCTGATGAGTAATGTGTTAATGCTACCCAGAGTAATGCACTGTAGTCAAAATATAGAATGGATCTAGTTTATTAATAAACCAAAGAACAGTACAACTCTGGTAACCTGCAAGGTGATTATTTGGAAAACCTGATGGTTTGACATCTGACTCGCTAATTAATGTTTACTGTGCTCCCTTCAAACACACTAGGTCTCCTTTTCATTCTCTTCCTTTGAACTCACTGCGGTCCTGGTTCTTCCACTGGGTGATATATCCTCCACAGTATTTAAACTCATTGGTTCCCTATTTCCTCTGCCCCCGTTAAAGTAAAGAGGGCCCCGTTCTCTACACTTCCCTTAAACTGATCATGGCCCCATTTCTCGCACTCCCTTTAACTTACTCTGGTCCATTTCTAGCACTCCCTTTAATGGGCCTGTCCCACTTAGACGATTTTTTAGGCGACTAGAGGCGATTGCCAAAACATTTTCAACATGTTTTTCAGCAACAGTGACGACAATTTGGTCTGTCGTAGGTTGTTGTAGGTGCTGTCGTAGGTTGTTGCCGGGTTAACGTAGGTTGTCACCAGGTGACGTAGATTGTCGCCGATGTTGACTTCGGTGAATTCCATTGCCCTAGTCGCTGGCAGTCACCTAAGCGGGATAGGCCCATAAACCAGCCGGCCTGTTTCCTCAATTAACCAGATGTTGTTTTCTGCGTTCCCTCTAAACTCCAGGGTAGCATTGAAAATGTCAGTGAATTAAAAATGTATTGGAGTCTTAATAGAAATAACACCCAAGAGTCCAGAAATCTTCCAGTTCTGCACCACTGAAGTTTCAAGTGCGTTAAATTAACAGAGTTTTACTGTAGATCGTGCAGTCCCTGGTGGTTCTGGTTTGGAAAGCTTCAATTGTTGGCATGTCTCACATTCTGTCCCTGAATTCTGCAATGTCACTTGAGTCAAAGTGTGAAATGAGCTATTAGCTCAAAACCAGGAACATGAGCCTGGTTTTCATTCCTATTAGTACCGTTGGAAAATCTGAGAATCAGGACCATATTGGGCTTTACTTTAATGTCAAATAAAGTTCCAAAGTCTGCAGTTATTAGTTGACTGAGTAAAACGTGAAGACTGATCATTTAAGTGAGGTGTGAAGATTACCTATTCCACCAAAGTGGCCAACAGACCACATCACACTCAATATTTGGCCTTGAGCCTTAATAAGATCATACTTCAGGATCACACCTATTACAAGGAGTTCCTGAGCATCTTTGCATCAACAAAGAACCAAAATATTCTGAGTCCTATATTCCTTTGCCCCAATCCCTCATCTCTTATCAGTCATTTCAACTTTCAGGCCCAATTTTCCCTCAGTCAACTTGTGTGACCTTTTTATTGGAAGCGATTTATGACTGAAATAAAATAATACAAGCACAATCAGCCAACCGGTAAGAAATTAAGTGTTGTGATACTGTGATAGACAAGAGTTGCCTTTTTTCTGTATTATTTCAATTGCATTGCACAGGTCAATTCTATTGCCAGAAATCTGATGGCTGGTCCCATTTGCTACTGCAAAATGAGCATTTAGATCGCAGACCCACTGACCACTCCAGCTAAAAGAACATTGGCAAGGAGGAGAAGTTGTATGTGCCTGTGGTACTTCTTGATTTGAGTTCCTGTAACATGTTTTAATTTTCTTCTTTATCTTGAATTTATTTGTCCTACCTATTTTGACACAGATAAGTTTAAAATTGTTAAGAGGCCAGGAAACTCTGCTGGCCTGGATGATCGCTTCATTTTGCCTGATCTCCTTCACCAGTGGATTTTCGCATGGTGCCAGTCAATCTGCTTGTGCTGATATGAAACCAAAACACATCAGCGCTCACTCGCAGGATAAACGCAGCAGCTTTATCACAGTGCACATCAATAAGTCGACCTTTCTCCCTGGAGACCAGGTACCAGGTAAGGACTTCCAGTTTATTCTTGCCTGTTGCTCTAGGACACACCAAGTGCTAAACTAAGGCTTAGGATCATAAAATAAATGGCTACAAAGATGGGGACCGCATTGTTGGTCATCTCACAATAGACAGTAGATTCTGGAAAGGTCTCTGTGGAAGACCATACATGTAACCCACTCCCCATTTGAGAAAAGAGGGATTGAGAAAGCAGGAAACCAAAGACTGGTTAATTAACCCATCATCTATCATTGAGAAAATGCTGGAATTTGTCAGGAAAAAAACAGTGACAGGACAATTAGAAAACCATAATGCAATTAAACAAAATCAATGTGGTTTATGTGGGAGGAAAATTCAGTTTGATAAATTTATTAGAGCCAAGCTGGTTCAAGGAGAACCAATAAGTATAGTGTATTGGATTTCCATAAAATCGGTGCAATATACTGTATGAGAATTCACAGAGAATTGACGAACAAACAGAAAATGGTGAGTTGGGATAAATAGTTCATTTTCAGGTTGAACGCATGGTGTGTAACAGAGTTCAAAGCCGGGACCTTAACTGTTTACAATTTACAGTATGTTAACGACTGATAAAGGGATCTAGTATATTAGAGTTAAATTTACTGATGATATACAACTAGGTATGCGATGCAAATTGTGAGAAGGAAGCACAAATATGCAAGGACACATAGATGGATTGTATGGGAATGCATTTGTAGTGAAGTGTGAAAACTTGTGAGATTATCCAGTTTGATAGGACAAATAGAAAAGCAGAATATTGTTTGAGTGGAGAGGGTGTTTGACATTCTTGAACATGGAGATCTGGGTTATTTTCATACATAGAAAACAACAAGTTAATATGTAGATTCACAGGATAATTAGGAGGAGGAATGGAACATTGACCGTTATTGCAAAGTGGATGATGTCCAAAGCTAGTCTTACCGCAGTTACATGTGGCTTTGTTGAGACCACACGAACATGGCACAAATTTTGGGACCCTTTTTCAGCAGGGATATAAGCATTGGACGGAGAACAAAGAAAGTGCACCGGATTGATTTCTGGGTTGAAAGGGATGTCTCATGAGTGGAGCCAGGATGTTTAGGCACTAAAAAACTGAACTAGGCAGGCAAAAAGGCATAATAAAATCACAAAAAAGGCACAAAGAAGGCATTTATTGACAAAAAAGGCATAAAACTTTGTATTTCCATCACCAAAATATGGTTCAAAATGATAATATAAAGGTATACTCATTAAATGACCAAAGTTGCCTGGTTGCACATAATTACTAGCATTTTTTTCAAATTATCTGGTGTTAAACTATGCCGTCTTTGTGAAAAGTTGTGAAAAACTTCTTTCTACCTAAGCTGAGGTCACTGGTGCATACCCGAAACAAGCTACATACTCTATATTCATGTTGATATCTTGTGCATTACAACTACTTTTGAGAACTTTAGCTATGTTTTGTATTTCTTCAAGATCTTTGTTAGCTAAAATCACTCTCTCACGTTTTCCTTGTGTGTCTTTACCTACATCGCCAGGAATTTTACGAATATTGTCAGTTACTTTGTTGAAAACCTGCAAGTTATTCACTAATGCTTTGCCACGTTTCTCAAGGGAAGTGATAGATTGTTGGAAGTTTGCAAAATTGGAAGCAATAAACACAAGATTGCAGAGGAGGGACTTTTTCTGCATGATTTCACTGACGATCCTGACTGCAACAGATTTTTCTTCAAAACAGTTGCTGATTTATTTTATCTTTTCAAAATGTGCAGCATAGTAGAGTACAGCAGAGAGCCATGTACCCCACCTAGTCAAAATGGGCTGAGGAGGTAGCGGAATCTCGGGTGCCATTTCTTTGAACAACTGCACATGCAACGATGCTTTGAGGAAGATTTTTTTGACATTGGAAACTAGGCGATCGACATTTGGAAACAAGCGACGTATGTGCTTGGCAATTCTATGAATCCTTGAGTTAAGCATGTTAAATACAACATTTTGGGGAATAAAACTTTAAGAGCATGAGCAGCTTTTTTCATGTATGGAGCTACATCAGTAACAAACAGAAAAAAATATTGTGTTTTATACCTTCTGGCCAAAGTAAAGTAAGTGAAGATGTAAACAACTGAGCAATAGTGAGCTGTTTGACTTCTCCAACACTTCCAATGTCAACAAATACTCCTTTGATGGTTGACCTGCCTCCAGTGTACCGATGACCACATTGGCAACATAACTCCCCACAGCATCGGTTGTCTGGTCTATTGAGATTCACATTTTGTTGCGTGCAACTTCATCTCCAATTTTCTGCACAACGATGTTGAAGTTGCTGTCAACATAATTTTTCCATAATGATGACTAGCTTGGTATATGTTTCTCTGTGTACTTCTCTAAAAAACCTCTGAGAGATTTGTGTTCCAATTTCCAGAGTGGAATTCCAGCGTCAATGAATGACTTGCACAGAACACTCGAAAACTCAGATTTGCGACTGGAGCCAGCCGTAAATGTAGTGAGGAGACAAGCTTGGGTATTTCGCTTGGGTAGTCTACACCTCAGCGGATCAACATTGATTTCTCTAATTTCCGATAGCCCTTGTGTTCTCCCTCCTCCCCCTCCCCTTCTCTGCTCTCCTTCTGGTCCTACTGTCTCTGCCTCTACCTTTCCTTTTCCCGCCCCCGCACATCAGTCTGAAGAAGGGTCTCGATCCGAAACGTCGCCTATCCTTCTCTCCATGGATACTGCCTCACCCGCTGAGTTTCTCCAGCATTTTTTGTCTACCTTTGATTTTTCCAGCATCTGCAGTTCTTTCTTAAATAGATCTTGGAGAAGACAAAACCAGCGGGCAGCGGCACGAACGAATGAATGACCGACGGTGGCGCCCCCGGTTTCGCCACGGTGGTGGAAATTTTCTTGGAAGTTATACTATGTTAACCCGTAATAATAACATTAATATTAACGTGTTAACATAGAAAACATCATTGTAATCACGGTACGACCTTTTAGCAAAATGGCAAAGAAAGGCTGATTTAGGCCCTCGATCGTGAAAAAGGCATTACCTTGATGAAATAATCAAAAAAGGCATGAAAAGGCACATGGCATTTATGGCAAAATCCTGGCTCTACTCATGTCGAACAACTGAACAGGTTGGATCTTCAGTATACAAAGGTTTCAAAGGTATTTTATTGTCATGTGTACCAATTAGGGTACAGTGATATTTGTATTACCATACAGCCATACTAACAAAAAACAAGACACACAACTACATAAAAGTTAACATAAACATCCACCACAGCGGATTCCACATTCGTCACTGTGATGTAAGGCAATAAAGTCTAACCTTCTTCCCTCATAGGCGTTGGACTTTAGAAGAAAGGCAGGTGATCTTATTGAAACATCCACGAGGAACTTGCATGGAATTCCATGACAATGAAGAAAGCAATATTAGTCAAATTAAACTGATTCCAGTAGTATCTTAATTTGGTCAACACAACATTCAGTCCTGTTTGGAATAACCTGAGTATTCTTGTCTCAATTACTCTGTCGGTTGCACATATTTATCTAAAACAAGTTGATTGCAAGAAAGCAAAGAGTAACAGACGATGGATTTTGTAGTGATTTGAAGAGTACGTACCACTGGGCTTTGCGGGGCTCAGTTCTTGCTTTTCATGGTACTTATCAATGATTTAGAGCAACAGTGGGAGCATAGCTCAGAGATTTAAAGTTTTGCAGTTTCTACTAAATTGGCCCCGAGGTAGATGGTCTGCAATAAGTCTGTGGACAGGAAGATATCAATGAGTTGGTGCGTGGGTAAGAAGTTGAGGTCTATGTTTTGATCATTTTGCCCATAAATTAAGCTTCTGAATCAATAGGAAACTGGCTGCTCAGAAGCAACCATCCTTTGTGTCAACTGCATTTAAACTCTTTAAAACATAAGGCACAGAAAACAAGCAAAAATTATCTCCCAAAATGTAAACAGCCTCAGTGACATTATTGGCCAGTGTGTCAACTGTGACCCTCAAGTGACCTTGTGCTTCTACAGCTGAGTCTCTTTGGGCTAGAGTTGCTGAAGTTTCTTTCAGGCCTAAGGCAGCGGTCCCATCCGGAATTAAATGCTCACCTCTGAGTGGAGGGAAAGAGTCTGAGGGTGAAAACTTTACTGTCTCCTCAGGATTTAAATATTAGATTTGGAGTTGACCCTAATCCCAGAAATATGTTTTTTTTTTCCCAATTTATATGGCCGATCAAATTCCAGCATTGAGGAAGAATGGGAAGAACGCCGCTTCATCTGCTCCATCCACTCCTGGATGCATGTTTAGGTGTTCCCATTGTCGCCTGTGGACCCCTCCTTTTACCATCGATTGATGACAGAAAGCACTTGGCTGACACTGGGGTTTTCACTGAGAGGAACTGGCACAATGCAATTGCCTTTGATAGAGACTGAACAGTAGAGTGTAGGTTCTGTTGGATAATTTGGAGGAGGAATGGAACATTGACCTTTAATGCAAAGAGGATGATCTAGCAGAGTGGGACATTTGTTGAGGCCATTAGGAATCTATTCGATCTTTAGGCTTTAGTTAGATGAATTAAAAGTGTCACTTTTAATTAATTGAACATTAATAGTCTATATTGCATCAACATGAAAACGGTGAAGTCCCTGAGCAGTGCCCTAAAATTTCTATCTCAATTCAGGGGACTTAAAAGACTAGTTTGGGTTTTAACTCCATGGGGGAAACTGGCGTTCATGGCCTTGTGTCTTCAGAATAAAGAACACTGTTTTGTAGATAAATACACCATGCTAATACACTTGTGTATCAGTTTCAACAACAGAAATTCACGTAAATAAAAAGTAAGAATTGACAAGGATGTTTTGCAGGTGAGATTTTAGTACTTTAATAATGAATTTCACTCAGAGGGTCTGAAGAAGGGTCTCGACCCGAAACGTCGCCTATCTCCTTCGCTCCTTAGATGCTGCTGCACCCGCTGAGTTTCTCCAGCTTTTTGTGTACTTTCACTCAGAGGAAATTCTGTGCAATACTGATTTCCTGCCACTAGGTGTAGATGGTTGCCTTGGAAATATTGTATTAAAGAAGGAACTGCAGATGCTGGAGAATCGAGGGTACACAAAAAGCTGGAGAAACTCAGCGGGTGCAGCAGCATCTAAGGAGCGAAGGAGATAGGCGACGTTTCGGGTCGAGACCCTGAAGAAGGGTCTCGACCCGAAACGTCGCCTATCTCCTTCGCTCCTTAGATGCTGCTGCACCTGCTGAGTTTCTCCAGCTTTTTGTGTACCCTTGGAAATATTGTAATTGATTTCAAATTATGGTCAGTGCATGTGAAGAGCTCCACGTGCTGTTTGGGATTTCATGGCAGCAAAAGGCAACGTTTTAATGGAATAAATAGATTGAGATATCAACCTTAAATGATACTCAGTTAAAATTAACATCATTTATTTTTAATTTGATTTGGCAACAACTTAAACTCTGACTCACAGAATTCTGCATTGTTTCCATAAGGTGGCCTGCCACTTTAAACGGTTTAAACCATCCCAAAGCTTCAGTTTTATCTGTAGATGATTGGCCCTAGGGAATGGAACAAAAGGCACACCAATGGAGACCAGGAAAGCAAAAAAGTATTTGTTTCCATTTACATGGCACCTTAGAAGTGCCGGCATACAGGGACACTCCACAGTGGCGCAATGATAGAGATTCTGTCTTACAGCACCAGAGATCCTGACAACAGTTGCTGTCTGTACGGAGTTTGTATGTTCTCCCTGTGACTACGTGAGGTTTCTCCAGGTTTCCTCCCAGGTAACACCCACATGACCATTCCTTCTCCAAATCTGCCAGCCTGATCTCCACCCTAACCCACTCCCACTGGTCTCTTGTCTTAGAAACATAGAAACATAGAAATTAGGTGCAGGAGTAGGCCATTCGGCCCTTCGAGCCTGCACCGCCATTCAATATGATCATGGCTGATCATCCAACTCAGTATCCCGTACTTGCCTTCTCTCCATACCCTCTGATCCCCTTAGCCACAAGGGCCACATCTAACCCCCTCTTAAATATAGCCAATGAACTGGCCTCAACTACCCTCTGTGGCAGAGAGTTCCAGAGACTCACCACACTCTGTGTGAAAAAAGTATTTCTTATCTCGGACTTATAGAATTTCCCCCTTACCCTTAAGCTGTGACCCCTTGTCCTGGACCTCCCCAACATCGGGAACAATCTTCCTGCATCTAGCCTGTCCAACCCCTTAAGATCCCCTCTCAATCTCCTAAATTCTAGAGAGTATAAACCGAGTCTATCCAGTCTTTCTTCATAAGACAGTCCTGACATCCCAGGAATCAGTCTGGTGAACCTTCTCTGCACTCCCTCTATGGCAATAATGTCCTTCCTCGGATTTGGAGACCAGAACTGTATGCAATACTCCAGGCGTGGTCTCACCAAGACCCTATACAACTGAAATAGAACCTCCATGCTCCTATACTCAAATCCTTTTGCTATGAAAGCTAACATACCATTCTCTTTCTTCACTGCCTGCTGCACCTGCATGCCTACTTTCAATGACTGGTGTACCATGACACCCAGGTCTCGCTGCATCTCCCCTTTTCCTAATCGGCCACCATTTAGATAATAGTCTGCTTTCCTGTTTTTGCCACCAAAGTGGATAACCTCACATTTATCCACATTATACTGCAACTGCCAAACGTTTGCCCACTCATCCAGCCTATCCAAGTCACCTTGCAGTCTCCTAGTATCCTCCTCACAGCTGACACTGCCCCCCAGCTTAGTGTCATCCGCAAACTTGGAGATATTGCCTTCAATTCCCTCATCCAGATCATTAATATATATTGTAAATAGCTGGGGTCCCTGCACTGAGCCTTGCGGTACCCCACTAGTCACTGCCTGCCATTGTGAAAAGGACCCGCTTACTCCTACTCTTTGCTTCCTGTTTGCCAGCCAGTTCTCTATCCACATCAATACTGAACCCCCAATGCCGTATGCTTTAAGTTTATATACTAATCTCTTATGTGGGACCTTGTCGAAAGCCTTCTGGAAGTCCAGATACACCACATCCACTGGTTCTCCCCTATCCACGCTACTAGTTACATCCTCGAAAAATTCCACAAGATTCGTCAGACATGATTTATCTTTCGTAAATCCATGCTGACTTTGTCCAATGATTTCACCACTTTCCAAATGTGCTGCTATCCCATCTTTAATAACTGACTCTAGCAGTTTCCCCACTACCGATGTTAGACTAACTGGTCTGTAATTCCCCGTTTTCTCTCTCCCTCCCTTCTTAAAAAGAGGGGTTACGTTTGCTACCCGCCAATCCTCAGTTTGCTACCCGCCACTCCAGAATCTAAAGAGTTTTGAAAGATTATCACTAATGCATCCACTATTTCCGGAGCTACTTCCTTAAGTACTCTGGGATGCAGCCTATCTGGCCCTGGGGATTTATCGGCCTTTAATCCATTCAATTTACCCAACACCACTTCCGGACTAACCTGGATTTCACTCAATTCCTCCTTTGACCCGCGGTCCCCTGCTATTTCCGGCAGATTATTTATGTCTTAGTGAAGACGGAACCAAAGTAGTTATTCAATTGGTCCGCCATATCCTTGTTCCCCATGATCAACTCACCTGTTTCTGACTGCAAGGGACCTACATTTGTTTTAACTAATCTCTTTCTCTTCACATATCTATAAAAACTTTTGCAGTCAGTTTTTATGTTCCCTGCCAGTTTTCTTTCATAATCTATTTTTCCTTTCCTAATTAAGCCCCTTGTCCTCCTCTGCTGGTCTCTGAATTTCTCCCAGTCCTCTGGTATGCTGCTTTTTCTGGCTACTTTGTACGCATCATCCTTTACTTTGATACTATCACTGATTTCCCTTGTTATCCACGGATGCACTACCTTCCCTGATTTATTCTTTTGCCAAACTGGGATGAACAATTTTTGTAGTTCATCCATGCAGTCTTTAAATGTCTTCCATTGCGTATTCACCGTCAACCCTTTTAGAATTGATTGCCAGTCAATCTTGGCCAATTCACGTCTCATACCCTCAAAGTTACCTTTCTTTAAGTTCAGAACCATTGTTTCTGAATTAACAATGTCACTCTCCATCCTAATGAAGAACTCGACCATATTATGGTCACTCTTGCCCAAGGGGGCACGTACAACAAGACTGCTAACTAACCCTTCCTCATTACTCAATACCCAGTCTAAAATATCCTGCTCTCTCATTGGTTCATCTACATGTTGATTTAGATAACTATCCCGCATACATTCCAAAAAATCCTCTTCCTCAGCACCCCTGCCAATTTGATTCAACCCAATCTATATGTAGATTGAAGTCACCCATTATAACTGTTTTGCTTTTGTCGCACGCATTTCTAATTTCCTGTTTGATACCATCCCCAACTTCACTACTACTGTTAGGTGGCCTGTACACAACACCCACCAGAGTTTTCTGCCCCTTAGTGTTTTGCAGCTCTACCCATACCGATTCCACATCCTCCAAGCTAATGTCCTTCCTTTCCATATGTCTTGATATGTCTCAGCAATCTCCAGCAGCTGAGTGTTATCTCTCCTTGCCTCCAATGACTATACCTGCTCCTCCTTGGCCTACGCACATCTGGCTGATGACATGACATGTCTAGGAGCCCTCCTTCCTCACCCACAGTGTGGATTAGACGTAAATAACACGATTTCCTTTTTGAGCTCCACAGTGATGAAATGGGGAATGGAAAGGACTTTCAAGGTTTAAGGTCTGCTCTATAGCTGCAGTGAAGTTCCTTGGGGCTTTCAAGGTACTGAATATTGCAGTGAAATGTGTTTGATTAAAATATTCACTGGTTTCGCAAAGTGCACCAACATTTTAACATACTATTTACAGAGTCATTCGGGTTCTAAGCCAAAGTATTTGTTGAGATTTTAATGCTACAGGAGATCACAAAGACAGGGACAGGCAAAATCGTGGAGAGATTTAAACATGAAAATAAGTATTTTAAATTCACTTAAGGGAGATGCAGAAAGTGTAGGCCAGTGAGGATAGATTTAATGGGGCTTGATGTGGGATTAGATATGGGCAGGAGAATTTCAAATGAGCTAGAGTTTATGGTGGTAGATGCAATTTAATAAATAAATCTGTGAGTATTGCAGCCTAAGTGGATAAAAACCAATGGGAGTTTTCACTTAATGGAAAGATAGTGTTTCTGATACATCATTTTGCAACATATGAGGCAGGGAGTTCAGCCATCAACGAATTGGAAATCTCATTTTAGGTTACATAAATTAGAGTATAGACATCACGTGTAAAGATGCAATGAAAAATTGGTGAAAATATTTGGTCTAATCAGATTAGGGTGTTGTGTGGAGTTTTAGACAGAAAAAGTACATAATTTCTTACAGAGTTTTCAGTACACCATAGTTTGAGAACATTGGAAACTACAAGGAGAGTCTCAAGAAACTAGTATTCTAAATCAAATTTGTTTAAATATTTTTACAATTTTTAGGTGTTTGAATAAGTAAGTAAGTTTATTGGCCAAGAATTCACATACAAGGAATTTGCCTTGATGCTCCGCCGACAAGTAACAACATGACATATAGTGACAGTTACAAATGACTCAGAAAACACTAAGCATTAATAATAATAAAACATTAATGATAAAACACCATTGATCAAGCATGTGAACCAACAAAATACCAGAATACATTGAATAAGGAAGCAATATTGCCATTATTTGGTCAATAATGAGGGAATTTTAATGTACTTTTTTCCGAGATGGGGGCGAGAGCTTACAATAAGTTTCAGAATTGTTAGGCCATCAATGTTTGCTAAAGAGGAAACCATAGTACCTTTTCATGAAAGAATGGAAGGAAGTTAGGTCCAGCTCTATGGAGAAAGATGGGCAGTTCAATAAAGTGCTGGGATACGAGGTCAAAGCCTTGGTTTTCCCTGTTGCCTCACACCTGAGTGGGCCCAAGTGAGATTTGAAGTTGACAATGGGGATATTAAAGGTAACATCTCCATGGGTGGAGGCCTTTTCACAGCAGAGTGTGGTATTGCTGTGTGTCTCTTTTACTTCATAGTGACTGTAAGGAGCACACGAGACTTCATGGGATTCCTGATGCAAGCTCGGCGAGTGGCTGATGATCGTGTGGCTGGGACATTCATTCTCATTTCCCCTGGATCTAAACTACTGAAGTGTTTTGAGGACGGAGATACTGTGACCCACTCGGACAAGTTATTGAAGAGAAATCTCTCCTTTGTCTGGAAAGCACCAGACCAATTCACTGGAGACATCAGATTTTTGTAATTATATTTTTAATACCTTCGTAGAGAAAACTGCAAACCAATCAAAACTGAGCAAGGAAATTAGCAGTTGAATTGAATTGAATTTATTTATTTGTCATTCAAAAACAATTTGAACAAAATTTCGTTACCATACAGTCAAACAATAAAAGTTGAGAAGGTTTGTAATATTGATGTGAATTCAAACAAAAAAAAGAAATTAGGGTTGGCACAGTGGCACAGCGGTAGAGTTGCTACCTTACAATGCTAGAGACCCGGGTTCGATCCTGACTACAGGTGCTGTCTGTACGGAGTTTGTACATTCTCCTTGTGACTGCGTGGGTTTACTCCGGGTGCTCCGGTTTCCTCCCACACTCCAAAGTCGTACAGGTTTGTAGGTTAATTGGCTTCTGTAAAGTGCAAATTGTTCCTAGTGTGTGTGATAGTGCTATTGCACGGGATGATCACTGGTTGGCAGGACTCAGTGGGCCGAAGGGCCTGCTTCCATACTGTATCTCTAAAGTCTAGCGTAAAGTCCAAAGTCTTCCATCCATCAGAATCCTTTTCAGGAATGTTCTGGAACTGAGTCTGGTTTGTACTGGACTGGTCCTTGGAAAAGGTTTGCTCAATTCAGACTTTAAATTCAAGCAACACCAGTCTTCATCAGTGTGTAAATTTAATCTTGAGTTTGAATGGAAGGGATGGGATAAGAGAAAAGGAAAAGATGACAGTATTAACAGGGTCCTAAAGAAGAGAAAATGCAGGAAATATCTGGCAGGCACACAGAGAGAAGGCTTATGTCAATTACTTTCCGTCGCTGAATATTGCTTTTATCCCCAATAGCATTCCTTTCATTGTTCCCAACTTTCTTAGTTTCAAATGAATTTGAAGAAATGGTGGAAGAGGGAATGAAAGAAATGAGGGGGAATACAAGGATAAATTAAACATAGTTTTTAAAATAGTTTTAAGTGGAAATCAGGCTGGTTAACTGGGTCTGATACAGGTGGGTGACTCTGATGTGAGCCAGTGTTGATGGGCATTGCTTGAAAAATGGTAAGCTGGACTCCACCAAAGGAGATCAAAATAACACTACATTATTCCCAGCTCTTTTGCCCTTTCTGCCTCTCTAACCCCTCTCTTTCTCCTCTATCCCGTCTGCATTTTTAAAGCATGTTTAAACTTTAACTCTTATTCAATTCTGATGAAATGCCTGTGGAAGTGGGATAACATAGAACTAGTGTAAACAGGTGATGGTTGGCGTGGCCTTGGTGGGGCTGTTTCCATGCTTTCATTCAATCTTTCAATCAATCAAAGGCCATTGACTTCTCTTCTCGCCTGAGAACAGTTACTGGCTGATCTGTGAGTATTTTCATCACTTTCTATTTTTATTTCAGATTTCCTGCTAATCTGTGTCTTGTCCCATCTAACCCACAGTGTCTCAGCTGTCCAGTCATACTTCATATACTGGAGTAGAATTGAGTCTGGTGTTATTTCTGACCTAAAGCAGAATTATTCTACATTGACAAAAAATGAGGAATTAATGGGAACCCTCCAGACATCAGTATATAACACAACTGCAACCCCCACGCCATTTACTGAAGGTACAACACATTTTACTTGTATCGATGTAATAATTCTTCATAATTATATTGATATTGTTTTATTAAGAAATTAAATCCTGGGGGCATTTTGCTAACAAAGTTAAAACATTTTGTCGCTAATTCTTCCATTAGTAAATGTAACCTGAAACTGAAATTCTTTTAACAGTAAGCAAGCTTTTCTCTGGAATGAATAAATGAAATGGGGTGGTTTTGAAAAGTAGAATGCTGGAATGTACATTCAATAGTGAGAGAAAAATTAGATATTTTCCCTTTTATTTTTGGAGAGATATTCCTCTTCCTTTTGGTCTGTTTAGCTAGCCTGATATCAAAGTGCCAAAGAAAAACAGCGTAGATGAATTAAAAACTCTGTTACCAGTACCTCAAGTAGTCTGTGGGTTGTATGATGCATGATGGAGGTTCTCTCCTCACTTGCTTCGTATAAAGAGAGAGAATGCACCAGAAACCCAGTGAAAAACTACATATCAGTGAAGACATTAAGATCTTGTTTTCCTTTTTTGACTGGTTAAATTCCAGCTCATCCAGTTCTGATCAGAAGTTTTTCAAAAGCACAATTCCACTATGATCTGTCGGTTTTGTAATATGCACAGACATGAATGATAGGCCCTCAAAGTACATGCCAACATCCCACTGCAAAGCACTTTGTTTCCTATTATAATTGCGAGGTCTGATGTGATGTATTTGCCAATGTCACAGCCATGCGTAATGTTCATTTATCAAAGTTTTCAGTTCTATGAATTTCAGAGCTTATCAATAAGTTAAATGATTGCTTAACAAGCAATCATTTCCTAGAAATTGAATTGCATAATGCTGTCCTTTTCAGCATTAAGCAGCTGAAAATCAATATTTTTTTCATTCTTCAACTTCCATATGGCTACAGCAACATTTATAGAGTGAGTTTATGGGCCACTGCATGGACTTTTCAGAAAGGGAGTCCACCTCTCAGATATCTCTATTGAATTTGTGATGAGGTTAGAATATGATTGTTGCGTGATTTGGGTTATGCCAGCATTCACAAACAGAGGAGGTTTGATTTGTCACACGTATATAGTGTTGAAATGTCCATGTCACATTCATATTCTTTTTCGAACTGACCATTCGCTTTGAGACAACATTAGTGTTGGTTCTTGAATGTATTTCTTGTTTTGACTAGTCATTTCAGGTTTGATTCACTACGGCTGTTGAAATTAATGATGTTATAGGAGGGGAAGCGAAAGCTTTCCTGGAAACCATACCGTGCTTCATGGAGATCTAGGTGACTAGGTGGGTGCAGATTGTCGACAACTCACCCAACCTCTCTGTGGAGACAGTAGCTTGGTAACACTGGTGCCACAGATGAGGGTGATGTTTAAGATTCTGGTAACTGGCCACGCAGCTGAGTTCAGTTCTGCCTGATCAGTTGAGCAAGTGGGCTGAGGAATGGTCAATGGAGTTTAATACTGATAAGTGTGAGGTGATGCATTTTGGGAAGTCTAACAAGGGCAGGATCTACATAGTATATGGAAGGGCTCTGGGCAGTGTTGTAGAGCAGAAGTTGTAGTTCATTAAAAGTGGCATCACAGGTAAATAGGTCAAGGAGGCTTTCGGCACATTGGCCTTCATCAGTCAGGGTATTGAGTACAAACTTGGGAGGTTGTGTTACAGATGTACAAGAAATTGGTGAGGTCACATTTGGAGCATTGTGTTCAGTTTTGGTCAGCCTGTTTAGTTTAGAGATACAGTGTGGAACAGGCCCTTCGACCCACCTAATTCTCAACGGGTCCCACATGTTTTATAAATCTCTAAATCTCTCCTTGCCTCCCGTGGGGGCTCTGGGTGAGTGGTGTGATATTGCTTTGGGGGGACCAGGCCTCCCGTGTGACAGGGACCCAACGGGTCCCAGGTGGTCTAGTGAACATAAAAACCTACGTGGTCACAGGGAGAATGTCCAAACTCTGTGCAGACAACACCCGTAGTCAGGATCAAACCAGGATCTCTGGCGCAGTAAGGCAGCAACTCTACCGCTGTACTGCCGTGCTGCCCCATTATAGGAAAGAAGTTGTTAAGCTAGAAATGGTGCAGTGAAGATTTACGAGGATGTTGCCAGAATTCGAGAGCATGAGCTTCAGGGAGAGGTTGAGCAGGCTATGACTTTATTCCTTGGAGCACATGAGGATGAGGGGTAATCTTGTGGAGGTGCATAAGATCATGAGAGGAATAGATAAGGTAAATGCAGATTATTTTATGCAGAGTAGGGGAATCAAGAAGAAGAGGACATAGGTTTAAAGTGAAGGGGAATAGATTTAATAGGAACCTCGGGAAACATTTTCACACAAAGGGTGGCGGGCATATGAAACAAGCTGCCAGAGGAGGTACCTGAGGCAGGTACTGTCACAACGTTTAAAAAACATTTAGACAGGTACATGAAATGGATAGATTTAGAAGGATATAGGCCAAATGCAAGCAGGTGGGACCATTGTGTCCAGTTAATGACTGATGACCCTTCCTGATAAACCTGGTATATTGAGGGTGGTAGTGAGACTGGAATTCATCATTATTTCCATGCTTCCCACAATCCAGATAGGAACTGTTTATAATGTTCACATTTCCAGAGAAGAAAAATTGCTTGATGGCAAATTAAAGATTGGAAAGGCATCTCGACTTCTGAAGGTGGGAGAACGCAGATCCTAAGTACTTGTAAAGTATAATTTCCATCTTAATTCAAACACTTTAAAAATTCTCTTGTCTTGTACTTACATTCAGCACACACCAGTACATGGCACCAAAAGAGTATGTGCACCCTAATCTGTCCCAGGCCTTGTCAAAACTCTATGTCAGGGAATTTATTGGACATGCTCTACTAAATCACAAAGAAAGATAGCTGTGATATGAGGCTGTGACGAACATTATTGTAAACGCCAGGACCTAACTGTTCAATTGGTGAACATGATTCTGCATTAAATAATATATTTTTTTTGTTGGCAGCGTGATGCTCCCACTATTGTCAATTCAAATGGCAGAAATATACATTTCCTTCTGCTCTTTTGGATATCTGAGACTTTGGCTTTCAATTATCAATGTAACGTGTATATTTGCCTTGTAAATACAGCAACCGTCTTACCATCTCTGAGGTTTGCAGTCTACATCAATCCTCAAGGAAGCACTCACATGATGAAGAAACTTTCACAGACTCCAGTAATCACCAAGGAAAGGGCCCTCAGATCACAGGATACATACATTAGAAACAATTTGTCCAAAGTAGATCGGAACTCTGCAACAGAACAGTCCAGCTTGGTTCTGGGTGAAATTGATCAACATCTGCAACCATCCCTGAACTCCAGAAAAAGAGGGAAACTGACTGCGCTCCCATCAACTATTAATGGCTTTCTGCTGAAAACTTTAGAGCTCGAGTCCACAGAAAGGTAGATCCATACCTTTCATAGCATTTACTCCA
The DNA here is from genome assembly GCA_035221665.1 of Okamejei kenojei. Lineage (NCBI taxonomy): Eukaryota > Metazoa > Chordata > Chondrichthyes > Rajiformes > Rajidae > Okamejei > Okamejei kenojei. Next base: position 22,650,266 of record CM069131.1, read on the forward strand.
AAATGCAAAATTATCTTTGGTTTGATTTAGTTTAGTTTATTATTGTCACGTGTGCCAAGGTACAGTGAAAACCTTTTTTGTTGCTTACCAACTAGTCAGTGAAAAGACTATGCATGATTGCAATTGAGGCATCCACAGTGTACAGATAGAGGATAAAGGGTATAATGTTTAGTGCAAGATAAAGCCCGATTAAAGATATTTTGAAAGTCTCCAATGGAGTTGATGAGAGGTCAGGGCCACTCTTTAGTTGGTGGGAGGATGGTTCATTTGCCTGATAACAGTTGGAAAGAAACCACCCCTGAATCTGGTGGTATGTACTTTCACACTTCTGAACCTCTTGTCTGATGGGAAGGGGAAAAGAGGGGGTGTCTGGGGCAGCACCATACCTTGATTATGCCACATTAAATATATTCAAGGGGACTACACAAACATAGAATGGAAGCTGCATTAATCTGCATGCGGACTTATGCTGTCATGGGCAACATATTTTCCTCTAGAATATCCAATGCTTTTCTCATCTTTGTGTCCTAAAATACAGCATTGTTAATCTACTTCTGTTTTTCTATTGGGATCTGTCGATGCCAGATGTCAAACAATGGCTTTGCTTCCTACACCTGATTCTGCTGGACAATTTCACCGTGATCAGCTTGTGCAGTGGCCTTGCTTAACAGTAGGCCTCCATAATTCATTGAAGGAAGTTCAATGTATGACACAATGCCCAATAATCCATTTGAATAATCCACTTATATTAACTCGTTAGTATGTTGCTGAGAAAATAGACATTTAACCTGTTCCTGTGATCTAGGTACCCAAATATATTTTAAAAATCATTGCTTAAACAATTTATGATTAAACATAGTAATTAAATAAATTATTCTAATAATGCAAGTCCTAATACATTTATTATGCCGGGGCCAGATAGGCTGCATCCCAGAGTACTTAAGGAAGTAGCTCAGGAAATAGTGGATGCATTAGTGATAATCTTTCAAAACTCTTTAGATTCTGGAGTAGTTCCTGAGGATTGGCGGGTAGCAAATGTAACCCCTCTTTTTAAGAAGGGAGGGAGAGAGAAAACGGGGAATTACAGACCAGTTAGTCTAACATCGGTAGTGGGGAAACTGCTAGAGTCAGTTATTAAGATGGGATAGCAGCACATTTGGAAAGTGGTGAAATCATTGGACAAAGTCAGCATGGATTTACAAAAGGTAAATCATGTCTGACGAATCTTGTGGAATTTTTCGAGGATGTAACTAGTAGCGTGGATAAGGGAGAACCAGTGGATGTGGTATATCAGGACTTCCAGAAGGCTTTCGACAAGGTCCCACATAAGAGATTAGTATACAAACTTAAAGCATACGGTATTAGGGGTTCAGTATTGATGTGGATAGAGAACTGGCTGGCAAACAGGAAGCAAAGAGTAGGAGTAAACGGGTCCTTTTCACAATGGCAGGCAGTAACTAGTGGGGTACCGCAGGGCTCAGTGCTGGGACCCCAGCTATTTACAATATATATTAATGATCTGGATGAGGGAATTGAAGGCAATATCTCCAAGTTTGCGGATGACACTAAGCTGGGGGCAGTGTTCGCTGTGAGGAGGATGCTAGGAGACTGCAAGGTGACTTGGATAGGCTGGGTGAGTGGGCAAATGTTTGGCAGATGCAGTATAATGTGGATAAATGTGAGGTTATCCACTTTGGTGGCAAAAACAGGAAAGCAGACTATTATTTAAATGGTGGCCGATTAGGAAAAGGGGAGATGCAGCGAGACCTGGGTGTCATGGTACACCAGTCATTGAAAGTAGGCATGCAGGTGCAGCAGGCAGTGAAAAAAGCGAATGGTATGTTAGCTTTCATAGCAAAAGGATTTGAGTACAGGAGCAGGGAGGTTCTACTTCAGTTGTACAGGGTCTTGGTGAGACCACACCTGGAGTATTGCGTACAGTTTTGGTCTCCAAATCTGAGGAAGGACATTATTGCCATAGAGGGAGTGCAGAGAAGGTTCACCAGACTGATTCCTGGGATGTCAGGACTGTCTTATGAAGAAAGACTGGATAGACTCGGTTTATACTCTCTGGAATTTAGGAGATTGAGAGGGGATCTTATAGAAACTTACAAAATTCTTAAGGGGTTGGACAGGCTAGATGCAGGAAGATTGTTCCCGATGTTGGGGAAGTCCAGGACAAGGGGTCACAGCTTAAGGATAAGGGGGAAATCCTTTAAGACCGAGATGAGAAAGACTTTTTTCACACAGAGAGTGGTGAGTCTCTGGAACTCTCTGCCACAGAGGGTAGTTGAGGCCAGTTCATTGGCTATATTTAAGAGTGAGTTGGATGTGGCCCTTGTGGCTAAGGGGATCAGAGGGTATGGAGAGAAGGCAGGTACGGGATACTGAGTTGGATGATCAGCCATGATCATATTGAATGGCGGTGCAGGCTCGAAGGGCTGAATGGCCTACTCCTGCACCTAATTTCTATGTTTCTATGTATTTATTATCTAAAAAAGTTATGCTTTTCTGCTCCCATATTTTCATAAAAGAATGAAAACTTTCTACTCTCTAAACACGCTAGGCACATGAGAATGATAAAACCAACTTCTAATTGATAGAAAAGAAATGGCTTCTGAGTGGTGACTGAAGATTTCCCAAGAGTATTGAAAAGATGAAATCAAAGTTGCTGATATTAAGGAGGTACCATCTGAAGATGGATCCTGACCCGAAACATCACCTATCCATGTTCTCCAGAGATGCTGCCTGAGCCGCTGAATTACTCCAGGCACTTTGTGTCCATTATTGCTGATATTAACTTGGGATGTTTAGAGAGCTGAATGTTTTCATGGAACAAATCTCCATTATCATCAGCTTAGAATATTCAGCAGAGGATGTAGATCACTGTGTTGCAAGAAGTTTTGTCTACTTTGGACCATTTGTGGAAGTTTAAGTCATGGTCGAAACAAATTGCACTGAGAAAAGAACTGTATATTTTAATTGTGACGCTGCATGGTAAATTACATTTCACTGCACCTTGTGGTGCACTTGGCAAATACATTTGAACTTGTATACAGTTAAAGGATTAAAGAAGGAACTGCAGATGCTGGAGAATCGAGGGTACACAAAAGGCTGGAGAAACTCAGCAGGTGCAGCAGCATCTAAGGGGCGACGTTAAAGGATATGTGATGTGATTTTTCTCTGTGGCAAAATGTTGGAGCTAGACTCCTAAAGAGAGAATAAGCAGTTTGGGGCATTTCTATGCAATTGAAGATATTATTTTGAATAACTTACTCATTTTCATATTATACTGAAGAGTAATTGTTTTCTCACAATTTTATATTATAGCAAAAATATTCTGAATAGTGAGAGTGAATTCAACCAACCCTCTCCATCTTGCATTAGTTGCAGTAATATTGAACAAGTAAGTATATAATTAATGTTCACACTGGTTGCTGAAGCAATCATTTTATTTTATAGATTATACATTTAGTAACTTAATGTGCAAAACCCTGTGGTACTAAATTGTTGGATGTAAATATTCTGAATTCTAAAGATGGTTTGCGAAAGGTCACGGGGCAGGAAATGTGTGGGTGCCAGAGCCAGACATTGCTTATCTGCAGGTCTTGTGCCAAACACACAGGTGTGAGCACTGTTGTCCTGAACTGTAGCCAGCAGCTCTCCGTCCATTGCATGCGGCCCGCCTCAAGCCACAGCTGGTCTGCCTGCAATTCCCCTCAGAGGGATATTTTTCTTCAGTAGATTATGGATATTATTGGCAAGGCCTACTTTAATAGGCGTGCCTAACTGGAGAGAATTAAACTCATAGTACTGAAGTGTTGTTCATTAACAATCATTATGCTACCAGACACCTGGTTGCTTCAGGCATCCATCTTCCTGAATGCAAGGAACATCTTAGGAAAGAATATTCTTCGCATTTGCACTGAATCCACACTCACTGCATCCTGCTCAGTTACTCAGACAAAACACCTTTATGGGTGCAGGATTTAAACTTAATGTTGTTAAATTTATTATTGATTATTCCATGTATTATTTGTTCCTATTTATTATTTATTGCTCAGTTATTATTGCTGTCTTTGTTTTTGTTGTTAAATAATTCTGTGAAGCAATTTTAAAATTATGAAATTTCAAAAATTATTTGAGCATACACATTTGCAATTGTGTTCCTTTCCAATTGTTGTCGGTTGACTCACTATCTTAAGAATAAGGGGTAGGCCATTTAGGACAGAGATGAGGAAAAACCTTTTCATTCAGAGAGTTGTGAATCTGTGGAATTCTCTGCCACAGAAGGCAGTGGAGGTCAATTCAATGGATGTTTTCAAGAGAGTTAGATTTTGCTTTTGAGGCTAATGGAATCAAGGGATATGGGGAAAAAGCAGGAACGGGGTACTGATTTTGGATGATCAGCCATGATCATATTGAATGGTGGTGCTGGCTTGAAGGGCCGAATAGCCTCCTCCTGCACCTATTTTCTATGTTTCTGTGTAACTGATTTAACTACTGTTTTAACTTTTAATCTTGTTTGCCATGCCTTTTGTGACCTGTGGTGATTGAGGACTTTATCTTTACCTTTTAATAGCCAGCAGGCACAATTAACTTGACTGTTGTGACTTTTAACTGGTTGCATTAATTCATTTTAAAGGTCACCACATGGACCACTTCTCAAGTTTTTGATTCAAGATCTTCTGCTGTAATTTCCGAAGCAGATTATTCGACCTTCTGGCCTGTTAGCTTCATGACGGGTCAGGAAAAGGAATCGGTGCCTCCAGATATGGAACAGTTCAAAAGCCGAGAAGGAGGAACAGCGACAATTCTGAGCCGAGGACGGAGCCAAAACATAGAGGATGTAAACCCAACCAACACAACCAAGCAGCTGATGTCACACCGTGCTTCAGCAAATTTTCTTCAGTCTTCCAAAAATTCAGGTTCCAAAGTTAATCTGGGTAAAATAGTCAGAAACACGTCAGTCAGGGTGACAGAGCCTGAGCAGGAAGATAATGGCCCAGGTCATGGAGATAGTCCTACGAAAGGAGCACAGCTGGGCATTCCTCAACTCGGCATCCTGCTTGGTTGCTCTGCTGCTCTCGGTATGGCATTGGCAGTGGGGATGCGCCATTTCTTCTCCCAACACTGTCGTAAGCGCACTGAGGTGTCCTTCCGAGATACTGATAGCAGTATCATGGGTGTGGGAGACAACGGTGAGCTGGTTCACGTCAGAAAGATACGTGAAAATAGCTTTGTGCTGGTTCAGGCTGAATACAATGTGATCAATCCACCAATCGCTGTTGGAAAGTAATTGTAGTTTGAGATGCATAAGGTTCATTTTTATTGATCATGCAACATACCCTTAGTACCATGAGCCCTGTTAACTTTTGTATGAACGAAGAAGAGATATTTGCAATCCCTGTGTTTTCTGCTTTTATTGATCCCTTTGCATGAGCCGCTTGTGAATAGGCATTTCATGGAGCACAGTTGTAAACCTTGGTCCTTCTGCTGAGCTTGCCTCTTAGTACTTACAAACAATTACCGTATACATGAACCACAGATTGCTGAGAGTTTTGCAAATTGATTTTATACCAAAACAGTTGAAAGTGGCAGCAATCTAACATTATTGGTCACAGAAGGATTTTCCTGTAAGTATTATACAAGGCATGGGCTTCACTCACTGGTCTGTAGACCATCCACTGTTTGAAGCATGGTCACACACTATCACCATTTTCAATATATAACTCAGTTGTAGAATAGTTTAGGAAAGAACTGCAGATGCTGGTTTAAATCGAAGGTAGATACAAAATGCTGGAGTATCTCAGAGGGACAGGCAGCATCTCTGGAGAGAAGGAATGGAGAGTGAATAGTTTCCTGCCTCATCAAGGCAGTTAACAGCAGTGTTATTTTCCAGTACTAAAATCACATGATTTTAAATATATTGTTCACAGACATATTTTCAGATCATTCCCATACAAAAATCATATCTTCTTATGCTTAATGGAAAAACTGGATAGACTCGGCTTGTACTCGCTGGAATTTAGAAGATTGAGGGTGATCTCATAGAGACTTACAAAATTCTTAAGGGGTTGGACAGGCTAGATGCAGGAAGATTGTTCCCGATGTTGGGGAAGACCAGGACAAGGGGTCACAGTTTAGGGATAAGGGGAAGTCGTTTAGTACCGAGATGAGAAAATCGGTTTTCACACAGAGAGTGGTGAATCTGTGGAATTCTCTGCCACAGAAGGTAGTTGACGCCAGTTCGTTGGCCATATTTAAGAGGGAGTTGGATGTTGTCCTTGTGGCTGAAGGGATCAGGGGGTATGGAGAGAAGGCAGGTACAGGATACTGAGTTGGATGATCAGCCATGATCATATTGAATGGCGGTGCAGGCTTGAAGGGCCGAATGGCCTGCTCCTGCACCTATTTTCTACGTTTCTATGTTTCTATGATTTTAATCGTCATTAACAATAACTTCCCATCTTCAAGGTCGCAAAATCTTTGCAATTTATTGTGTTTACAACATGCAAAATATTTGCCTTCAGAGACTGCATTCTACTGAGGGTGGAGAATATTACTGAGCACAGAGCACATTGGTTTGTAATTAGAACTGCTTAAATTAGATCTTTCTGTGATTAGTGTATTAATATTTTTGTAAATGAACCATCGCTTGTAAACAATTCCCATGAGGAAGCTTTATCATTTTTGGGAATAGATTAATATGTGTTATGTGTTGTTTTAATTCTATCTGATCTTTGCTGGCATATTTCTCATTACATAGTATTACACCGTCTAAACAACATATTTGATAAATTCTGCACCCTGTCATAAAGCAGTAGTTGATCCTGTGTTTAATAAAAAGCCTTTTTGCAGTGAAATACATTGCATTGTGATTACTTCCACTGCATGAAAATTGTTATTTTGCAAATATATTCTTTATTACAAAGCAGTGTATGCTTCAGCTAAAAAGTATATTCTACATAACATATGAAATAAGTATTAGTTCTTTTATAATAAAAGTAAACATTGGTGGACAAAATGTGTAGGAAGGAACGGCAGATGCTGGTTTACTTCGAAGATAAGCACAAAATGCAGGAGTAACTCAGCGGGTCAGGCAACATCTCTGGAGAAAAGGAATAGGTGATGTTTTGGGTCGAAACCCTTCTACAGACTGAGAGTCAGGGAGGAGGGAAACCAGAGGTATGAAAAGGTTCAGAACAAGTCAGAGCCGGCACTGATGATCAAGGTAGCCCAGAATGGTCCATTGTTGGCTGTGGAAGAGGTGATAATGAAGGGATATATAGATGTGAACAATGGAACAAACGTGGCGAATAGGGTTGGGGAGGGGCAGAGAAAGAAGGAATGCAGGGGTTACTTGAAATTAGAGAAATCCGCTGAGTTACTTACTGCCCAGCAAACATTGGTGGAACTAGTCATCCTGTATTCATGGATTTTTTCCAAAACTGCTCATGTTCGTCCACATTTATTGTCACATGCACCAATTAAGGTGCAGACAGTGATATTTGAGTTACCATGCAGCCATACAATTAAAAGAACACATAAACATCCACCACTGGGATCACTGTGATGGAAGGCAATAAAGTTCAGTCATTCTTCCTCCTTTTTGTTCACCCATGTTTGGGGCCTTGGCCCTCCGTAGTCGCCGCTATGGAGGCCCGATGTACAGGCCCTTTCGTCGGGATGATCGAAGCTCCGACGTCAGGACGGATGGAACACACTCCGCGGTTGGAGTGCTAGAATCGGCCACTTTCTTACCGGAGACCGTGCCTTCTCGGAGCTTTTGCCTGGTGATCCCCGGCAAGGGATCCCTGGCTCCGGGATGGTAAGGTCCGCTCCACACCTGCTGCTAGGAGGTCCGCGGTTTCACGATGTTAAACTCAGCAGGCCGGCAGTCAGAGCCTTTCTTCTGGCTCCGAGATGTTAAATCCCACGCCGCGCCTGCTGCTGAAGGTCTGGGCCTTCTCTGGGAAAGGCCGCACCAATCCAAGATGTTAGGCCACGAGGGAGGTGAAAATATGACTATGGGAAAAGTCGCATCTCCACCGAGGTAAGTGACTGGAAACAGTTCCTCCCCTCCCCCACATAAAAATATACCGAGAAATGTAGTGAAATAGGATGACATAAAAACTAGTCAGAGTTTGCAGTGGGTAGGAAATCACAGAAGTAATCCAATGAGAATTTTGGAATATCATGCTAAAGTAACAGGGTATAGAAAGTAAGTGTTCTTGCTTCTATATGTCTAACCATTTGTTTCATCTGAAATTTGAAACAATTTGCAAGATCAGTATAATGGATAATTTGATAAAATGTTATTAATTTACAACAGTGGGTTTATTTATTCCTAATAATAATTTTTACATCTTCACTTAATGCAACCAATTTGCTGAAAATCGGAGCTTTTTTTTGTTATTTTACATTTTCAGAACCTACAGTATTTTAATTTGTATTTTATTATCAGAAATGGTAGTCAGCAAATCACGTTGTACAGCACAGAAATAGGCCCTTCGGCCTATCACGCCCATGCTGTCCCTCCTGCTCATACGAGATCTGTATCCTTCAATGCCTTGCCTATTTACATGCCTTTCTAATTGTCTCTTAAATATAATAATTGTATCTGACTCCACCACCTCCTTTGGCGGTGAGTTCCAGATATCAACCATTCTGGGTGTCAGTGGATATGGGGCGAATGCAGGAGAATGGGGTTAGGAGGGAGAGATAGGTCAGCCACGATTGAATGGCGGAGTAGACTTGATGGGCCGAATAGCCTAATTCTGCTCCTATATCTTCTAACCTTATGATCTTATTCTCTGCATGGAAAACTTTCCCCTCAAATCCCCTTTAATATCTCTGCCTCCATTAAATCTATGCCCTGTAGTATTTGAAATACCGATACCTATCATGGAGAAAATCTACAATTCTGGCTACCTTATTGATGCCTCATAATTTTATATACCTCGATCTTGCCAAGGAAAACAAACTCAAACTGGTCGCTCTCTTCCCATAATGAAGTCCTCCAAACTAGGCAGCATTTGGTGAATGCTTTTAGCACTCTCTCCAGCACAATCACATCCTTCTTATAGTGTGGTGACAAAAAGGCATGCAATACTCTTAATCTCAAAGGTGCTTTGTCAATATGCAACATAGTGGCCCAACATTTATATTCTTGTAAGATATTATGGCAGTAGCATGTAGAAATAAAACAAAGCACAGGTTTTCAATACACACTGTTGCCAGTGTTTGTCGTCTTTATTTTACAAATGTACACTGCGCATTCTCACACATATTCACGAGGTTTATAAGATATTGAATATATCAAGACACAAATCACACCATTCTGCCACTCAGTCCTTACAGTTACCATTATAAACACTACATTTCTATACCCCAATCTATCAAAGGCATATGCCATATGCCTTCTTCAACACCTTATCTACCTGCTTTGCTACTTTCTGAGAACTATGGACTTGAACCCGAATGTCCTTCTGTTCAACCTGTTTGTCCTAGCAATATTTGATTTCCAAAAATACTCCACCTCGCACTTCCTGGGATTAAATTCCATCTGTTAGCACTAATTTCCATCTGATCTACATCTCATTGGAGCCTCGGGACACCCTTCCATAAAGTTATTGAATATACTTGCTATACTTTCATACAACTGCCCTATCGTCGAGTAACTGGTGGCGGCAGTATTGAGCTTGTTGTAGACACTTGCTCTCTGCTGTGCCAACCAAAGATCCCAGAGGAGCTAGGATCTTTGGTGCCAACGGCGGGCGCGTTCTATTGCAAGTTTGCCGGTGGTGCACATCCAGCCCGACTTCCGAAGGCCTATGGCTATTTACTGGTTTTCTTATCAGAAGACAGGCAAATGAGCGAAGGCACGTCCTGCCGATCTGATCGGCCCTGCATTGGCACAGATGCAAAGCACAGCTCCAGGTGCATGCACCTGCGGATGGCCGCCAGTCCGCCCCTCTTGTTCCCAGCACCGTTCACCAACCGCAACTCTGGAGCTAACTGGGCCACAGTAGCTGACCAGCTCCCAGTATGAATGGGGGAGGGAGCTGTCCTTATTGTCGGGCAAACCGAGTACTTTTCAGAGTCCATTGTGTTCAGAACCCCCTTTGGTGTATTTAAAAAAATATTTATTTTAATATAATGGATAAATGGGTTGGGTAGTCCGTCCATTTCATTAAACGTGTGACGATATTCGTACAGCAGGTCAGTGAAGGGTGGAGACTGTAGTCTCGGGCTGGGCATTAGTTACCAGAGGGGCAGCTGTTTCTCCCACATTCAACTAGACTGACTGTCAGAGGCATTCGGGGGCAGCGCCAGCCACTTGTCATCGGATATTGGAGGAAGGAACTGCAGATGCTGGTTTACACCGAAGGTGGACACAAAATGCTGGAGTAACTCAGCGGGACAAGCAGCATCTCTGGAGAGAAGGAATGGGTGACATTTCGGGTCGAGACCCTTCTTCAGGGTCAGGGGAGAGGGGTACAAGAGATATAGACAGTGATATAAAGAGATATAAAATAAATAAATAAAATATATGCAAAAATGTAATGATGGTCAAGGAAGTGGTCCATTGTTAGTTGTAGGTTCAGTGAAAACTAGTTATATAGACAATGAAACTCACCGGGATGCCAGTGAAACTAGTACAATGACTAGGGTGTGGGAGGGACGGAGAGAGAGGGGATGCAAGGGCTACTTGAATTTTCATACTGCTGGGTTGTAAGTTGCCCAAGCAAAATATGAGGTGATGGTCCTCCAATTTGTGTTTGGCCTCACCCTGACAATGGAGGAGGCCCAGGACAGAAAGGTCAGTGTGGGAATGGGAAGGGGGGTTAAAGTGTTTAGCAACCGGGAGATCGCATAGGCCCAGGCAGGCTGAGCGAAGGTGTTCAGCGAAACGTTCACCGAGTCTACATTTTGTCTCGCCGATGCATAGGAGTTCACGTCTGGAGCAACGGATACAGTTGATGAGATTGGAGGAGGTACGTGAACTTCTGCCTAACCTGAAATGTACAGTAGATAAGATTGGAGGAGGTGCAAGTGAACCTCTAACTACCCTGAAAGGTAGATGAGGTTGGAGGAGGTGCAAGTGTGGGATAGGTTCGGCATTGCACAGAGATCCGAGCAGCGGCAGATTGACTGAAAGAAGCGTGCTGATGGAAACTGCATTCTCCCATGGGCTCCGCTAGAAGCCTTGTGGGATGGACGGGCACCGCAGGAATTGGAGTGGACTGCAGGAACCACATTTTAATCTATAATTGTTCTAAGCATAGTACATTAAATGACATACAATGCTCAGAACAATGGTGCTCGATGGGGGTCACAATTTAAAGGCTTCCTTCCAATGCACATTGATTAGTAAAAATTGTATTAAAACCCAATCACCTCTTTCATTGATGTTGATAAATGGATGGTAACTGACAATGTGTTAGGGTTAAGAAAAATGCGTAATATTATGTGTGAAAACGGAGACACAAGAGACTGCAGTTGCACTATAGCCAATCGTCCCCATTCATAAATATCATTGGTTAAGGGATAAGCCACATTTAGTTTAGAGATACAGCACAGAAACAGGCCTTTCGGCCCACCGATTCCGCGTCGACCGGCAAATCCCGCACGTTAACACGATCCTACACACACTATGGATAATTTAATATTTTACCAAGCCAATTAACGTACAAACCTGTACGTCTTTGGAGTGTAGGAGGAAACCGGAACTCACGGAGTAAACCCATGCAAGTCACGTGGAGAACGTACAAACTCTGCACAGACAGCACCCGTAGTCAGAATCGAACCTGTGCCTCTGGCGCTGAATGCCAGCAACTTTGCTGATGCACCACCGTACCGCCCTGCCCCCAAGGTGAGGCTTTCCATTCTAGGACATCCAAGATGTCCCTTTTCTCTAGAAAACATGATTTTCCCCCATTCTGTCATTGGTGAATCCCTCACCTACATCTCCTTTGTGTCCTATAGATATGCTCTTGCTCCCCCATTCCCCCAGACGGAACAAGGAAAGAGTTACCCTGGTCCCTACATTTTGCTCACCAGCCTCTGAGTTCCCCCGCACAATGAAAGCATGGAATAGTCTTCACCCTACCATAGGTACCAACCAGACGCAACTAAATTTAGGGTATCTTTTTTTCCCCCCCCAAGAACCCTTTTTTGCTTAAGTCCAAGTCAAGAGAGATTTGGGCCATTTGGAAAAGTGGGCTGAAAGATGGCAGATGGAGTTTAATGCTGATAAGTGTGAAGTGCTACATCTTGGCAGGACAAATCAAAATAGGACGTACATGGTAAATGGTAGGGAATTGAGGAATGCTGTGGAACAGAGGGATCTAGGAATAACTGTGCATAGTTCCCTGAAGGTGGAATCGCATGTAGATAGGGTGGTAAAGAAAGCCTTTGGTGTGCTGGCCTTTATAAATCAGAGCATTGAATATAGGAGTAGGGAAGTAATGTTAAAATTGTACAAGGCATTGGTAAGACCAATTCTGGAGCATGGTGTACAATTTTGGTCGCCTAGTTATAGGAAGGATGTCAACAAAATAGAGAGAGTACAGAGGAGATTTACTAGAATGTTGCCAGGGTTCCAGCAACTATTTACAGAGAAAGGTTGAACAAGTTAGGTCTTTATTCTTTGGAGCGCAGAAGGTTAAGGGGGGACTTGATTGAGGTCTTTAAAATAATGAAAGGGATAGACAGAGTTGACGTGGATAAGCTTTTCCCATTGAGGGTAGGGAAGATTCAAACAAGAGGGCATGACATGAGAATTAAGGGACAGAAGTTTAGGGGTAACGTGAGGGGGAACTTCTTTACTCAGAGGGTGGTGGCTGTGTGGAATGAGCTTCCAGCAGAGGTGGTGGAGGCAGGATCGATTTTAACATTTAAAAGTAAAGTGGATAGGTATATGGACGTGAAGGGAATGGAGGGGTATGGTCTGAGTGCAGGTAGATGGGACTAGGGGAAAACAAATGGTCGGCACGGACTGGAAGGGCTGAGAGGGCCTGTCTCCGTGCTGTAATTGTTTATGGTTATATGGTTATAAGAGTCAAGAGAGTTTTATTGTCATGTGTCCCAGATAGGGCAATGAAATTCTTGCTTGCTGCAGCACAATGGAATATGTAAACGTAATAGAAAACAGAAGATAAAAGTTCAGTGTGTCTATATACTATAGATCATATATATAACACAATAAATAATCAGATAAAATGCAATAGGCTGTTATTTTTCAGAGTTTGGAGTTTGGTGGTGGTGGGTCCACCAGTTTAAATTCCATTTGGAATATTTTTGGAGGACCAGGAAACCAAGAAGCAAGAGTTACTCCAGGAAGTTACTCCAGCTCCAGGGAGAGATTCTGCGTTGTTTATCAGAGGTCACGGTGAGGCAGCGACCGGACAGCAATGGCGGCCAGAACTCCCACAATGCAAAGGGAGAAAGTGGCCGACGCCGACCAGTTGCAGGGCCGCACATGCTCACAACCACGGCCGATGATGCGCTGGCCGTGGCAGTGTGCATGTATAAGGCGGCCGGCTGTGCCGAGCGATGAGCCGAGAGCCGAGAGCCGAGACCCGGACACGGATGGCGGGCGGAGACGGAGATTGACAGAGAGAGAGAGAGAGAGATAGAGAGGGGGCCCCCTCAGAATTAAACGCTAGGTGTCCCGGTTGCTTGCCAAGCCGGGCAAAATGGCATGGCTTTTAGGTTGCCCGGCGGGACTGTAGGTTGCCATTGGCACCCGGGCAACCGCTAATTTCGAGCCCTGGAGTCTAAAGAAGGGTCCCTACCCAAAATGTCACCTATCCTTTGCTCCAGACATGCTGCTTGATCTGCTGAGTTACTCCAGCACTTTGTATATTTTTTCGGAGTCTGATGTGTCGGTTGAACTGAATTAAAACATACAGTAGCTGTAAAGGGGGACATGGCGTCAGTTGGAGAGTTAAGACTGAAAATGGATAGTTTCTTTTTTTTTAGTAACCAAAGTTATCAACGTATAATTTTTTGTGTGTTGGAAAATAAAATATAGTGGCACAGCTGGCGGACTTGCTGCCTCACACGCCAGAGATCTGTGTTTGATCCTGTTCACGGGCACTGTCTGTGTTGAATTTGCACATTCTCCCTGCAAGCATGCGGGTTTCCTCCCACATCCCAAAGACACATTGGCTTTGTAGGTTAACTCTCTGTAAAATTGCCCCTAATGTGCAGGGAGTGGGTGAGGAAAGTGGGATACCAGAACTTGTGTGAATGGGTAGACAAAAATGCTGGAGAAACTCAGCAGGTGAGGCGGCATCTCTGGAGCGAAGGAAATAGGCGACGTTTTGGGTCGAGACCCTTCTTCACACTGATGTGAGGGTGCGGGGGGGGGGGGCGGGAAGAAGAAAGGAAGAGGCGGAGACAGTGGGCTGAGGGAGAGCTGGGAAGCGGAGGAGAAAGTAGGGACTACCTGAAATTGGAGGTTAATGTTCATACCGTTGGGGTGTAAACTGCCCAATAGGCGACGTTTCGGGTCGAGACCCTTCTTCAGACTGATGTCGGGAGGGGTGGGGGGCTGGAAAAAGAAAGGAAGAGGTGGAGAATGGGAGGGGAAGAAGGAGGAAAGCAAGGACTACCTGAAATTGGAGAAGCCAATGTTCAATGTAAACACCCAAGCAAAATATGAGGTGCTGTTCCTCCAATTTGCGGTGGGCCTCACTCTGGTCATGGAGGAGACCCAGAATAGAAAGGTCGGATTTGGAATGGGAAGGGGAGTTGAAGTGCTGAGCCATCGGGAGATCAGGTTGGTCATTGCGAACTGAGTGGAGGTGTTGTGCGAAGCGATCGCCAAGCCTGCGCTTGGTCTCACCGAGGTTGATCATACACAGAATAACCCATATTTTTGTTTGTAAGTGGATAATAGAAATTGCATTAATTGCAACGTGTAAAAAGAGATGAGATACTGTATTGTAATTTAGCTGCATGTCATTGTGGTATATATCATGTCTTGATTGGTGAATATGTTTCGTTTGCGACTTTATTTGAAGCAGAAATAATATGTGAATGCTTCATTGAGCATAATTCCGACTGGTAACTACACACTTCATCCGAGCACATTATCGCACGCGTCATGCAAGTTGTCTTAAATGACCACCTAAACTGTCATTTGGCAACCTAAAAAGATGCCGAGGTTGCCCGGCTGGCAACACGGAAAAACAAATTAAGCGAGAGCCCTGGGCTCTGAATGATATTTCTTCATTATTCATTATTCTCTGACATTTCCCCCACCTACAAGGTGATCCCACCATCAGTTAGTTACATCTTTCTATCCCCACTCATTTCTGCCTTTTGCAGAGATTGGACACGCACAACTGCTTGGTTTCCATCCCTTCCCACCCAAACCACCCCCTCCCCAGGTACAGAGATGTTCTAGCAATTAGTGTGGTAAAAGCAATCAACTGATGGGCGGAGCGGGACAAATGAATAGAATCTAACATCGGTAGCCCAAAAATTGCAGTAATAGGATGAGGTTGTAAATCAATACCTAAGACTACAGAAATAGTATCAAAAATGTCTTTCCAATATTTTTCCAAAAGTGGGCAGGACCAAAACATATGGGTCAGAGAGGCCACTTCAGAATTACATCTGTCACAGGTAGGGTTTATATGACCATGTTAAATAACGAACATTGACTTCCCAATAGTAAAATCTAAGGTTCGGCAATGCCAAACCGCCATTTTTTTTTTATTTCTGTAAATGTTTTCTGCCATAAAAACAAGCCAACTTATCTTTTGACATATGAGCTCTGTGAACCACCTTGAATTGTATCAAAGCGTGTCTTGCACACATTGAATAGGTATTGACTAATTGAAGAAACCTCTCCCATTTCTCTATAGATAAAGAAGTTTGGAGTTCTCTTTCACAGTCATTCTTAATTTTATCAAATGTATCTATTTGTAATTTCAAAATCAACTCATAAATAGTCGTTATTAATCCTTTCTGATACAGGTTCAGCTGTAAATTTTTTTCCAAAATTTCGGTTTGATGTGGTAACGGAAAAAGGGGTAGAGTAGCCTTCAAAAAGTGTCTAATTTGTAAATGTCTAAAAAAGTGTGAATTAGGTAAATTATATTTATTGGAGAGTTGTTCGAAAGACATAAAGCAACCCTCCAAAAACAAGTCACGAAAAGCTACTAAACCCTCCCTCTTCCATAACAAAAAGATCAGTACTAGATGGTTGAAAGAGAAAATTGGATAAAATAGGACTCGATAAGATAAAATCATTTAGTCCAAAAAATGTACGAAATTGAAAACATATTGGGTTAGTCATATATTTATTCAATCTCGTAATTGTGAAAGGTAACGAGGCCCCTAGAATAGAGGCCAATGATAGCCCTTGTAAGGAATCACGTTCAAGGTTTATCCATCCTGGGCATTGGGTATCTTCTAAATCTTTTGTCCAAAATGTTAAATAACGAACATTGACTTCCCAATAGTAAAATCTAAGGTTCGGCAATGCCAAACCACCATTTTTTTTTGATTTCTGTAAATGTTTTCTGCCATAAATTTTTATTCTGCCATATATATGAAGAAATTTTGGAGTCTATAATGTCAAAGAAAGATTTGGCAATTAAAATTGGTATCGTCTGAAATAAATACAGAAATTTAGGTAAAATGAACATTTTAATAGCATTGATTCGGCCAAGGGATAAGGACATTGGTGACCATTTAGTAAACTGATGTTTAATATGGTCAATTAAAGGTATAACATTGGCTTTAAATAAATCCTTGTGTTTCTTGGTGATCTTAATACCTAAATAAGTAAAACTTTCGGCAGTCAATCTAAATGGCAACTGACCATAATTCAAAACAAGATTATTTAATGGAAAAAGCTCACTCTTACTAAGATTTAGTTTATAACCAGAAAAACTACTAAATTGATTAAGTAATGCTACTATTGCCGGAATAGATTTCTCAGGGTTAGAAATAAACAATAACAGATCATCTGCGTAGAGATAGCTTATGTGTCTTATTGCCGTGGACAATACCAAAAATATTAGGGGATTCCCTAATAGCGGTGGTAAAGTTTCCAAAGCAATATCAAATAGTAAAGGACTTAAGGGACAGCCCTGTCTAGTACCCCGAAAAAGCCTGAAAAAAGGGGATCTCTGATTATTATTAAATACAGAAGCCTGAGGTATATGATATATCAGCTTGATCCAAGAAATAAATTTTGGACCAATCTTAAATTTTTCAAGTGTTTTGAATAAATAATCCCATTCTACTCCATCAAATGCTTTCTCGGCATCAAGTGAGATGACACATTCTGGGGTTTTATTAGATACAATATTCATTAATCTCCTAACGTTAAAGTATGTGTAACGATTTTTTAATAAAACCGGTCTGATCTTCAGAGATAATAGCGGTAAAATCTTTTCCAATCTCATAGCTAATACTTTGGAAAGAATTTTGAAATCTACATTTAACATTGATATAGGTCTATATGATGACACTTCAGTAGGGTCTTTATCTTTTTTAAGAATTAAAGAAATAGAAGCGTCATAAAAAGATCGTGGCAATCTATTCCTTAAAAGGGCTTCTTTAAATACCTTACGTAGCCATGGAGACAATAAATTTGAAAAATATTTTAAAAATTCTATTGTAAACCCATCTAAACCGGGAGCTTTACAAGAATTCATTGAAAAGATTGCTTTCTGTATTTCTTCTTCCGTGATGGGTTCATATAACAACAGAGACTCATTATATGGTAAATTTGGTAAGTTTCTTTAAAAACACATGCATTATATTTGGATCAGTAGGAAAATCTAATTGGTATAGGAGGTATAAAATTCTTGAAAGTATTTATTAATTTCGTCATGGTCTAGTTACTGTACCATCCCATTTTCTCACTTTAGTAATCTGACGCTTGGCCGACACCGCTTTCAATTGATTAGCAAGTAATTTACCAGATTTTTTCGCCATGTATATAAAATTGACTTTTGGTTTTAAGTAACTGGTTCTCAATCGGTGATACTAATAACAAATCATGTCTCAATTGAAGTTCAACTCTATTCTTGTAGAGCTGTAAACTAGGAGCTTTTGAATATTTTTTATCAATTTATTTAATCTCGTCAGCCAATGTACCTATTTCTTTTTGATTTTGTTTTTTTAATCCCGCGGAGTATGAAATAATTTGTCCACGAATATATGCCTTAAAAGCATCCCAGACTACACCATTGGATATTTCTTCAGTAGAGTTTGTCAAAAAGTAAAAAAACATCTGATCTTTCATAAAATTAATAAAATTTAAGTCTTGAAGCAAAGTAACGTTAAATCGCCATTGTTTAGCATTAAACTTGGAATCAGGTAAATTGATTGATAGTTTCAAAGGTGCGTGATCAGAGATAGCGCGTGCGTCATAATCAATCCTAGAATAACTGTGATATACATGAGAGAAAAATAAAAATTCTTTGTCATTTGGGTGCAAAAATCTCCAAACTTTTAACATTCCAGAGTCAAGTAAAAAATAATTATTCAAATTAGCTGATTTATTTGGAAGCACATGATCAGATGTTTTTAACTCAGCGGGTGAGGCAGCATCTCTGGAGAAATGCTGCCTCACCCGGTGAGTTACTCCAGCATTTTGTGTTTACCTTCAATTTAAACCAGCATCTGCAGTTCTTTCTTACACACTCTTTCGCAAAGTTTTTACCTCATTACAATTGTTCTGCAATAATAAAAGAGAAGCAGTTTGATGTTTCAATGCTATTAGTGGTGAATTAGCTTTGAACAATGTATGCCACAAACAGCTTCTCTACTGATTTAATTTCCCTTGATTAAGGGGAATGACTGCAGAGGTAAGGGAATATTAGCACTTTAAGATTTAAAATACATGTTTGAGTGCATCCTTTTAAGTTTTCTAGTTGCTGAAATAATGTCAATATTTTTAAGATTTTAAATATTTTTTGTTTCTGAATGCCAGAAGCATCCAGTTCGTGACACCTATCATTGCTGGCTTAATCTAAAACACAGAACAGAACATAGAACAGTACAGGAACAGGCTCATCGGCCTACAATGTGCTGACATGATGCCAAGATCAACACTTACCTGCCTGCACATAATCCATATTCCTCCCTTCCCTACATATCCATGTGCTTTTCCAAAAGTCTCTCAAACGCCACGATCGTATCTGCCTCCAACACCAACCCCAGCAGCACACACCAGGCACTCGCCACCTTTTGTGTAGAGATTTGCCCCACACATCTCCTTTAAACTTGCCCCTCTTACGTTAAATCTATGCCCTCCATTATTTGATATTTCTATCCTGGGAAAAAGGTTCTGACTGTCTTTCTTTGCCTCTAATAATTTTATATTTATATATTATATATAGTGGTGTGGTGTAGCTCAAAATCAGTGTGATATCAGATATTTTGTGGTTGAGTCCTATTCTCACATTCTTCTAATTCCTACTTCCATATCTGAAAACTTTATATGTTGCTGAAGGCCCTTTCATTGCATGGAGCCAGCTTCTTGTGCATGTTGCATATGGAGAGACCAGACTGGGTAATGTTGTACTTTCTTCAGAGATCAGTGGTGAGTGTAAATGTTCCACCAACGACCACAAATTACACTGTGGGCATTTACAATGTCACAGAAAATGGAATATCCAAGTTTCCTTATTCAAACCCGGTCAGAATGTGAACTCTGAGGAGAATACCAGGCTCAGTTAACAAAGAAAATTTATAAAACAAATTTGAGCACGACTACAAAGTCGGTATGTGCTGTTGAATCAGTTTAGTTTATTGATAAGTCTCATGAAAATAAAAACAAGTGACTTAAAATAAATTTGTTCTCATAATAATTTGCTACTAGACATTCTTTAAAGTTGAAACTTCTTAATAGAAATGGCTCACAGCCAATAACTTTCCTTTGCTTACCCAAATCTTAGACAATACAGTATTTCACCTGTGACACATCTTGCCCAAAAGCAAATATAAAGTAGAGAGTTCAAGAAACAATTGCAAACCACAAAAACAATTCAGCATAGGACAATGAAACCAAAGATTTGTGAACAGAGACTTGAGCATTTAAAGCAAGATACAAATAATTTTCCTAATTTGCTCTAATACTAATTTGTATGTCTCTAATGGCCCCATTATTTCATAGATAATACGTGAGAATTTATAATGGAATCATAAAAAAAGTATTCCAACATTACATTTAATAAATGCATATATAATTATCTAAAAGAATTGTACCCATATTGATTATACTTATTTAATATGAATTCACCAAAGTCTATTTTAGTTCAGGTTGTAACATCACACATTAAGTTATCTTAATATGTGTATGTAAAATAATGTAGGTCCTCACATTACATTAATTTGGTACATGGAAACATTCAGAACTTGGACACCTTCTCATAGTTAATAATTCATTTACATGGCAGTTAACATTGGAGAAATTCTCCACCAACCGTCACATCAACAAACATAATTTTGTTTCATCAAATTTAAATTCAGGCTCACCATTATGAAACAGTAGAATTGTACGCACTAAAACAGCCAGAGTTTCCAGCAGAGAGTTTGCATAAAGCTGCATGAGTGAATGAATGTAGAACATTCAGTAACTGTTAAACAATAATATCTATTCTGATTTTAATTATGCCTCATTTGAATACATTAAACTGAATGATTTAAGGATAGTGATGCAATTTGATTGGAGGCCTTCCATTAATTGCCTTGTCCACCGTCAATCTGGCAAAAAAAAAAAACACTTTAAAATATCCACTAACCCTCAATTCAATTAATGTCAAGCAGTATGGTTTTAATGGGAACAGACATTAACAGAGTTAATTTCTGTCCATTGCCCGCCATAACAGCACTTAAGCATACTATGGAATTCTCGTGGGATGAAAGACAAAAAGCTTGGCGAATTTAATACAGAAAGAGGGCAACTGATGTTTTAACATTATAGATAAAGTGTTATTGTGGGTTTGTGATGCATTGGGAAACTTAGATGAAAATATCCAATATGACAGTCAAATTTACTTAAGAAAAATGGGGTATAAACATAAAGAATACCCTTTATATTTGACAGCTGAACAGCATTTTGAAAAACTAAATGCTATAATCTGTGATTAATATCATGTGTTGATTTTGTAAATAATTGTTGTCATTTAAAGTCATTCATATTCTGAATAAATTGGTGAAGTATTCCCCTCTTATTCATGCAACAGCTATGCACGCAGAAAACAGACTGAGAAATTCAGCTGTACTCTTAAGGCACTTAATAATGTGCATTTTCAAAATTAAACAAATATATGCAAACATCTTAGGCATAAAAGTCCACTTAATAATTTTCTATAAATTCCACATATTGTACATTGTAGGATATGTATGTACATTCATATAAAATAAAATATTCCACCGATGTTATACAGGAATCTTCACCTGTCTTGCGAGGTTCATTGCCTGTGAATGAGAAAAATCCATTCATTTAATCAAACAGCGAATCAGCTTCATGTATCTTTCGACAATACAAATATCTGTTGAAACTGACTGCAGCAAAAAAACTTTTCTTATAAAAGTTGGTTTAGAGGACCAGAATTTAGTTTTATCAAACTTGTAAACAAACAAAGACATTGTGAAAACCAGTGTTTCAAAGTCATTCTTAAAATTAAGACATGTTGCAGCTTTAAAAAAAATTGTTGTGTGGGAATAGGTGGGAAATGTAGACCATAATTGAATCAGAGGAAACAGGACAAAATGTGTAGAAAGGAACTGCAGATGCTGGATTATACCAAAGATAGACACAAAGTGCTGGAGAAACTCAGCGGGTCAGGCAGAATCTCTGGAGAAATAAAAGGAGTTGCGGCTTGACCCGCTGAGTTACTCCAGCGCTTTGTGTCTATCATAGGAAAGAGGAGCCATGTTTATAAGCCTCCTCAGTCATTTATCAAGATCATAACTGATCCCTCAGCTTGATGCTATTTTCCCACACAGTTCCCAATATGAGAGTCACTGCACTGAAACAGGCCCCTTGGATCACCATGTCTAGTCCAACCAAAATTCTTTGATAAATCTACTGATCTCTGGTCTGAATTTACTTGGTGATTGAGGTTCCAAATTCAAAAAGATTCCCAACTTTTTGTGTGTGCGGAAATTCCTCCTCACATCAATCCTAAATAATCACTCTATTATGAAACTGTATTTCTGGTTTTGTAGTTCTCTATCAGTGGAAATATTCTCCCTGCACCAGCCCATCAAGGCCTGTAAGCATTTGTATGCTTCAATTACATTTACTTTGATTGAAATGCTAAAGGCCTAGTCTATTCCTCAACCAGTAAACCTGCCATCTCTGGAACCAATAGAGTATATCCTTACTGCATCCATTATGAGGCTTTTGAACTAAAGATTTAGGACTGTTTCCATTGATGACTGAGTATGTCCATGATTTAGGACTGTTTCCATCGATACTGTGTATGTCCAACATTTTCTGTTTTTACCTCACATTTCCAGCAGATGCAGTTTCTATGTTCAACAAAAACTTATAGCTGGTATTATCCTAATTATTCTTTCAGATTTATTTTATGTTGTATGGCAGTATGCAGTTTTGACATCTGAATTTTAAACAAAGTGAATGGGCTCAGAGGCACAGTGGCAAAGGGGACAAATATGATACGATCTGATAAAACTTTATTCATCTCCGGAGGGAAATTGGTCCGCTAACAGCCACAACACACAAGGTACACAAAAAACTTGAAATTAAAAGTGAAAACAAAAAGAAAAAAACAAGCGACTGTTGGCTGGCTGCCTTCACCGGAACGAACATATGAACAGACTTATCGCCTGGACAGGGGATTCTAAACTAGAGTGCCCCCTCTCCCCACATTGCCCCCCCCCCCCACATCGGCCCCCCCTTTGTTCACCCACCATCCTTCACAGTGGTCCCCCCACGCCGGGTCCCCATTGTTCTTCACGGCGGCCCCCCCACACCAGGACCTCCCTTACCCCCCTTATGCTCATCGACCGTTGATCACGGGTCAATCGGGAGGTCCCACCGCCGCCGAGGTTCCCGCCATGGCCGAGGCTTCCGTTGCCACCGAAGCCCAACCACCACTGGAGATCCTGTTGCATCAAGGCTTACTCTGCCGCCGAGGCCCCTGCTGCCGCTGCCTCCACTGAGGCTCCATTGGCCCAGACAGGCCTCGCCGCTCGGCTTCTCCGCAGTCCCCTGGGAGGCCTGTGGGGCGAGTCGGACCAACCGGGGCGCGTTCCGGTCGGCGCCGCAGCTATTTGGCGGGTGGATCGGGCCCGCATATCTCCCCGGGACACTCCTGCCAAGCGTGCCCAATCCACCCAATCAACTACATTTTAGTTGGTGACATTTATGGAATCTTTGAAGCAGTGGAAAGGTTTCAAAGTACTCTGAGTTAGGATATTTTACATCAAACAATCAGAAATGTATTCCAGCCATCAGAACTATGCTGAAGTGAAACAAATCAAAAGCAGGTTAATGTTTGCAGTAATCAAGGTTGCAGTTAAAAAAAAAGAATCTAATAAACCTAATAATTGAGTCTAGTTATTCCAGGTTACTTATCTGGCTCAGTAGGCCTTACCTTTTGTCGGGTGACCATCCAGGATTTCACTGTTCCAACTAACAGGCCTCCCAGCAGAATCTGGGTGGGGTGATAGATGAGTAATGGAACAGAGATGAGGGATAAATGTTCATACCCTGAAAATACTATCTTCAACATTGGAATTCCTGTAAACAGAAACAAATGCAAAATTGTTAGCATTCTTTCAACCGTTTGATTCTTAATCCCCAGAGTAAATAGGAAAACACTTTTGTTCCAGTTTCATACTCAAGCATTGAAAACAAACAGGATGGCTTTGATTCCTCCATCGAATGGGAACAAATCATTAGCGCAAAGAAAATGGCTACTCAACACCAAAAACTACTTTTCCATATAAACTTTGCCATTTGATTTGGACCTTCAAGTGGGCGGCTTAAAAGTTGATTGAAAAAAGGCTGAATTCTTGCTTACCCATGTAAAATGAGACAAATGGTTTAAGAGGATCCTGGTGTAATGTTTTTCATTTGGACCTGACATTATGCACGAGGAAATCTAAAGATTAAGTCCTTGTGATGGATAGGCAGTCCGCTAAAATTGATATTTAATGGATATGGATACGGCAATTACTTTGTTTAAATTATGCTGAGTAGATATTGAAAATCTCTTCTCAATTTAAACACAATTATTCATTTTGGATCGTTGGGACCTTAAATGGTAGTTGTTCAATGGAAATGGACAGCTTTCTTCATTGTCTCCTTAAGGCAGCTTTCTTCATTGTCTCCTACTTCAGATCCTTGATCTAAGATGATGTGACTCTATCAATTTGTACTTACTACCTAGCATCATGAAAATCAACTGCAAAGACAGCTAAGGAGTACCTGTGCCCTGGAGTCTTCATTACCACCATTCCTCTGTATGGTCATCGCTCAGTCTCTACATTCCAGATTAAATCCAGCCGATCCTATATCTCTTTATATCTACATCCCTTCATTCCAGCAACATCCTGGCCAATCTATTCTGCACTCTTTCTGCTGCTTACCACATCCTTACTGTAGTATGGCAACCAGAATTGTCCAAACCGTTAAATGGGGTCTAACCAATGTTTTGTACAGCTCCAATAAGACATCCCAACTTTTATACTTTCTGCCTATGAAGGCAACCATATCATGTTTTGTCACTACCCAATCCATATATGTCACCACTTTCAGATTGAAATAAAGCTCCATCTCAGGGTCCCTCTGTATATCAATGCTCCGATGCCAACTGTTTACTCGAGGTATACTAACAGAATTTGACCTCCCAGAGTGCATAACCTCATATGCCTGGATTAAATTAATTTGTTACTGCACAATTTTCCAGTAGACCCATGCCCTGCTGGATCTTTAGACAATCTTCTTCACTACCTATGACAGCACCAATTTTTGTGTCATCTGCAAACTTACTAATCACGCCATCTACGTTCTGATCCAAGTCATTATGTCTTACAAATATCAAAGGTCCCAGCAACAATCTACTTGTTATGGTGTCCAAAAAACATATCTACCATTATACTCTGCCTCCAATCACCAAGCCAATTGTGAATCTAATCTGCCAACATGCGTTGAATTCTTAATGCCATAATCTTCTCAATCAGTCTATCATGTGGGACCTTATCAAACGCCTTACTCAAATCCTTGTATACCACATCTGCAGCTTGGCCTCCATCATTTTTCCTAGTCATGTCTCAAAAGCCTCAGATTGTGAGCCATGCTCTCCAAGTGAACATAAATCCTATCCTTTGAAATCTTCAACAAATTCCCTGCCATTTATTTACTGTATGTAAAGCTCACCAGCCTGTAGTTTTGAGATTTATCTCTACCCTTTTTAAATACAGGGACAACAATAAAATAATCTAAGCTTAAAAATAGATCAGTAGATGAACAGTGGCAGATATTTCTCAGCAGATAATTATCCCAAGAAGAATGTGGGATTATATGAGAAAAGGGAACTAATTATGGTTAACAAAGGCAGTCAGGATATTTTTAAATCCAAAAGTAGTGCATGCAAAGAAGCAAGACCTTGTGATAGACTAGAAGATTAGGAATATTTCAGGAACCAGCAGCAGAAAACTAAAAAGCACACAAGGTAAACACAAGGTATTTATTTCATGAGAAAACGTGCATGTAATATCAAAAGAAACAGTAAATGTTTCTGTGGATATATAAAAGGCAATAAAGTAGTTAAGGGTCAGTGTAGGACCTCTAGAGCAGGGGTCGGCAACCTATGGCCCCGGGCGAATGTGGCCTGTAACCTGAAATCATCCGGCCCGCAGGCGTATTTTTTTTCTGTGATCATCCCGCCCGCAGACTTCCATCATCTCCGGTACCTCCCGGGCCTTTGGCTGCGGCTCCCAGGCGCGGTGACGTAAGGAGGCCTGCGCTGATGGCCGCAATGGCGGAGCCGCCAAGCTCTGGCTGTACCGCATCCAGCGCAAAACCGCCAGCACGGCCGTGCACCTTCCGTGCCTGGGCTTCACTGTGGGGATCGGGGTTGTCAATAGGCTGGGGACGAGCGAGTGTGAGTATTTGAGCCACTGCCTTCAGGACAGAGCCAAGGCAATGGTCCGTAGGTACGCCATGTTCGTGAGCGCCCGTAACTAGGGACCAGTGCTCTGGGTGGCATCCTCGAAGGGGCGAGATCAATATGAACACGTGATTTGATGCCTGCCATCTGCGGCGGGATCCATGTGTACACGTGATAGATGTGGCTCGCCATCCACTCAAAGACATGTGTCCTGGCCCCCATGCAGAACAAGGTTGCCGACCCCCTGCTCTAGAGGGTAAGTCTGAAGAATTAATATTAAGAAACAAGGAAATGGCAGATACATTGAATCTAAATCACTGTTATGCTCATTCCAAATATCCCAATAACAAATGGGCCAATTTCAAATAACGTGGCAAAACTTGTACAAATCACAATCGTAAGGACAAGGTACTAACGTAACTCATTGGACTAAAGTCAGACAATTTGTCAGTACCTTATTACAACATAAACATTGTAATTGCACAGGAAAAATAAAAAGAACAACTCCATGCAAGTACTGTAATCAGAAAACCTACTCCACTTTTTTAAGAATTAAGAAACAGAATGTTTTGTTTTGCAAGGTTGACGATGAACATTCTCCAAAGTATCTAATTAGTCAGTAAGTATTCTAAACACTGTTGCCAACACTCAATTAGTTTTTCGTTTGAGAAATACAGCTTGGAAACAGGCCCTCCGGCTCAATTAGTCCGTGGCAATAAGCGATCACTCATACACTAGTTCTATCCTACAAACTAGGGACAATTAACAGAAGCCCTGCACGTCTTTGGAATGTACCATCCTTTTTGTATGGTATATGTAAACTTTGAAGCGGTATATAAGATGAAGGACACTGTGATCAGATTTTATTGTAATGAATATATTTAAACATGCCAG
This sequence comes from Okamejei kenojei, assembly GCA_035221665.1. Classification (NCBI taxonomy): domain Eukaryota; kingdom Metazoa; phylum Chordata; class Chondrichthyes; order Rajiformes; family Rajidae; genus Okamejei; species Okamejei kenojei. The sequence continues at coordinate 22,677,289 of CM069131.1, forward strand.
AAGTGATCCAGTGGCATGTTCTTTGACAAAGGGCTTAAATGATGATGTATAAGCATATATGATAGTACCCTGTTTATGTATTTATGAAGCTCTGAGGTCCTACATTGCAAATATTTATAAAAGATTAACCAAACAGTTTTTGATGCCAGCATCATCAGAGACCTACACCATCCTGGCCACGCACTCATTTCACCCCTGCCGTCGGGAAAAAAGTACAGGAGCTCGAAAACTGTAACGTCCAGGTTCAGGAACAGCTTCTTCCCTACAGCCATCAGGTTAGTAAACACTACAACCTCAAATAATTATACGTATAAAATAATTATACAACCTCTGAACTACAATAGACTATTATTATTATTATTGCACTACTATTGTTTTTTTTTGTTTGTGTACGTATGTGTGCGTGTATGTGTGTATGTATACGTATAATATATATAAAATATATATAAAATGTGTGTGTACTTGTGAGCATGTGTATATACACACACACACACACACACACACTGAACTTTTGTTTCTCTCTCGTTTATTATATTGTTTACAGTGTACTATGTTTACATATTCTGTGGGGCTGCAGCAAGTAAGAAAGTCATTGTTCTATCTGGGACATATGACAATAAAACACTCTTGACTCTCTTGACTCTTGTTCCTGTAAAGCAAGAACACTTTACAGGAACAAAGAAATGTACTTTAAATGGATTATTCATTTTTGATGTAATTTCTAGCAAGAGCTTTTTTAGACAAGTACCAAGTGTGGGCTGACATAGGGCACTTTCTCAGAACATTATTCTCCAATGGGAAATGACTAATGTACAACATGTAATATTTCTAAGTCACGCATGGTTCACTCTTCTAAAAGTCGGAAAACCGAAGCTGATGTACTGGTATATTCCATAAGGAACATTTTCAAAGCACATTTGCCATAAATCTTTAGCCGAAATGTAGCATTCTGCGAGAAGTCTAAGTAACTATAAAGTAGTAATTTATTCCTCCTGCACTTGGTGTTATTTCAATTTTAAATGGAATGATGTATTTTCAAACATGTTAATGATGATCCTAAACTGTACACATTAAAACAATATATAATGTTAGCATTACTTCTGGGTTACATTATAAGTCCATGGAGCAAGTCATCAAATAAATGGTATAATGATTAGAAACATAGAAAATAGGTGCAGGTAGGCCATTCGGCCCTTTGAGCCAGCACCGCCATTCAATATGATCATAGCCGATCATCCATGGCTGATCATCCATGATTAAACAAAGCTAAAATATAATTGTTCTTATTTTATATGTATATTGATCATGTCTCGGTCCCCACTCCCTTCTTCGTAACATCCTTATATAAAATCCACAACTGTTCAGCTAAATGTGGGCAAATATCCACAGGAAATACTCAATGATTATTGAGCATACTTGTTTTATATTCTCATTTGATCATTTAAAAAAGTACTAAATATATTCCTAGGTTCTCCATTGTTATCTCAAATATGTAATTAATATTATTAGGATCGGTGAAAGTGAGCATGGATTTATGAGGGACTAATCTTCTGGAAATTTTTGAGGATGTAACACGAATGGATAACAGAGAGCCAGCGGATGTAGTGTATCTGGACTTTCAAAAAGCCTTTGACAAGGTCCAAAACAAGAGATTAGTGTGCAAGATTAGAGCACATGGTATTAGGGGTAGGGTATTGACATGGATAGAGAACTGGTTGGCAGACAGTAAGCAAAGAGTAGGAATTAACGGGTAATTTTCAGAATGTGACTAGTGGGGTGCCGCAAGACTTGGTGCTGGGCCCCAGTAATTGACAACATATATTAACAATTTAGACGAGGGAATTAAATGCGATATCTCCAAGGTTGCGGATGACACAAAGCTGGGTGGCAGTGTGAGCTGTGATGAGAATGCTACGAGGTTGCAGGACGAGTTGGATACGTTGGGTGAGTGGGCAGACGCATGGCAGATGCAGTATAATGTGGATAAATGTGAGGTTATCCACTTTGGTGGCAAGAAGAGGAAGGCAGATAATTATCTGATAGGTGCCAGATTAGGAGAAGGGGAGGTGCAACAAGACCTGGGTGTGCTTGTACATCAGTCACTGAAAGTAAGCGTGCAGGTACAGCAGGCAGTGAAGAAAGCTAATGGCGAGAGGATTTGATTTTAGGAGCAAGGAGGTCCTGATGCTGTTGTCCAGGGCTCTGGTGAGACAGCACCTGGAGTATTGTGTGCAATTTTGGTCTCCTAATTTGAGGAAGGACATTATTGTTATTGAGGGAGTGCAGCATAGGTTCACCAGGTTAATTCCCAGGATGGTGGGACTGACATATGATGAAAGAATGGGTCGACTGGGCTTGTATTCACAGGAATTTAGGATGAGAGGTTATCTTATAGAAACATATACAATTCTTAAAGGATTGGACAGGCTAGATGCAGGAAAATGTTCCTGATGTTGGGAGAATCCAGAATTACGGATCACCGCTTAAAAACAAGGAAAAGCAGTGGAGGCCAATTCATTGGCTGTTTTCAAGAGAGATTTAGCTCTTAGGGTTAAAGGAATCAAGGGATATGGGGAAAAAGCAGGAATGGGGTACTGATTTTTGATGATGCCATGATCATAGAATGATCGAAGGTTCATCGAAGGCTGGCTTGAAGCGCTGAATGGCCTACTCCTGCACCTTTTTTTCGTTGTTTCTATTACATTTTGAAAATAAATACATTGTTCTAGATTTTACTCCTGGAAATCTTTGCGTGAATTTCAGTTTGGTTAAATTTATTGGACTTCGACACTTTTGTTATTAAGGTTTGCACTTTCCCCGTAATTTGGCTAATTTGGTTGTTCTTTTGCATTCAAATCAGAAGGCGGCATTAAGCCTTTCTCCAAGATATTAGCACATAATCTAACCTGCTATTCATATCAAGCCCAATGAAGTGTTTCTAAATAAAGTGCTCCTAAATAAATTCACATCCTATTGTAAGGAGTTAGTTTATTACCTCACTAGACCAAGTGCATTTGGTCTGCTCCCCCAACGTAATATTCCACCACTCAGAGAGGGAGAGGGAGGGGAATAGAGAGGGAGGGTAGAGGGAGGGGAAGGGCGGTAGAAAGGGAGAGGGGCAGAGAGGGAGGGGGGGGTAGAGAGAGAGGGACGGGGGGTAGAGGGAGAGAGAGGGGGGTAGAGGGAGAGAGAGGGGGTAGACGCGGCAACTACCCTCCCTCCCCCCTCCTCTCCCTCAATCCCCCCCCCCCACACTCTCTCCTCACCTCCCCAGGATCTTTCTCCTCTCCTCCTCCCCTCCCTCCCGATCCCTCCTTCACCTCTCATTCCCCTACTGCCCCTGCTGCTCCATCTCCGCGAGGCGTCACCGGGACGACCCACCGTCGCGATGCCGCACCACCGCCACGACCCCATCGTTGCGAGTCATTACCGCTGTGGTCTCGATCTCTCCTTCACAGCCGCAGTCTCGATGCCTCCTTGATGGCAGCATAAGGCCGGGTCGGAAAAAGCGGAACGTTAATTTAAATGCGGCCCACCCCCGACGTCACTGGAAGCTGGTGGCCACCCACTCCCCCTTTGTGATGTCACTGGAAGCGGGTTAAAGGAGGTTTGCCGTTTAAAAACTTGGTTTTGTGTATTTTTAAAACGCTATGTTGTGAAATATAGCATGAAATGTGAAGTGAAGCAGTTTATTTAGTCGATGGGGTTAATGTGATTAATAATCTGTGAAAATTTCTGCGCTAGCACGTGCCGTTTTGATGAAGGTATAAAGACTCATACACACACACACACACGATGTAGGTATGTTACAAAACTTACCTTGAGCGGCGCTGCAGTTCTGCCACTGCCCGTGTGCACGACTTTGGCGCCTTTGAGAGGGGGGCATGTTTAAAATGCGGGTTTCCCCAGACTATTCAAATCAATTTTCAACAGGGTGTTTAGTTGCTGAAGAGAAATCGCTCCGACATTTGTTTTATGAAGCTATTTTTAAACTATGCTGGATAATGTATTAGCAGGAGTAAATTAAAATCATCTTGTAAAGCCGTGACCGCTGACAACGGGACGGATCTCACGTAGGGGACAAGGCAAGGTACACCGTTTATTTTTTCATATAAACTTGCTTCTTAGGATGCCTTTAATCAAAATTTCATGTTGCGAAAAGGTGACTTAGAAAAGATACGAACTGGCAAGATTTTTCCTGCCTTTATGGGGTTTAAATTCACCGCAACCGCAACTTTCCAATCGATCGCGTTCCATAAAATCCCACTCGCAAGATGATTTAAATGGCCATTAATTTACAGGAAAACACAAAATTCCTTCCATTTGGCCTATAAATTAATGACAATGAGATTTAAAAACCATGTTATATTGTGAATTATTGTGTGAATGTTATTTGGACACTTAGGCTATTTAATTTGTTTTACATTTTCTTAAGAAATGGATAGATATTTTGATCTAGTAATTGAATTTTGTAATTAGCTACCATTGGGTAACTAACTAATTATATGCTTTAATTTCAGGTCATCCAAGTAAGATTGTTTCATATTTGTTTCAGAATACTTCAATCTATAATAACTGAAAATTTATTTCAGTTTTCTTAATTCTTAAGAAAGTTATGGGCTTTTGACTGTCCTCGATCACAGCTTTTGTGTTAAGTCAATGGAAAGCAATAGGGAACAAGATGCTAATTTCCGAGTATGAAAATGGCCATAACTTTTTTAATACTGAAGATATGAAAGTGAATTAGGTGTCAAATTAAACTTCTTTTTATGCTTTATCTGATGGGATAAATTGCAGACTTGATTTTTTAAATCTCAAAATTTTGTAACATTGCTACAAGATGAGACATTTATAGGTATAGAGATACAATGACTTACAGTACAATCAACACTCGAAGTAATTTGCAGTACCCTAAGCAACTAAAAAAAATCTAAATTATTTATGTTGCCCAAGAGAATTTCCATGTGGGTTTCAAATTATCTCTATCCAGAAATGATGAAAATGCGCCAGTATCATGGGTAAACCAGGTCCGCTATTAAACAATTTAATGTTAAAATGAAACATTTACTTTATTTTTCTGTCCACAGATGCCGTGTGACCTGCTGAATAGTTCCACCATTTTCTGTTTTAATCTAGCATTTAAATTATGTTGGCTAGTTTTTTGTTTGAAATGAAATACTTTTAAAGTAAATAAGGTTAAAACATTAATTACAGTCAGTTTGATATATGACAGATAACTTAAAAATATCTGGGACACATCAGTTGCCAGCCCGATCGAAAGTGGACATAGTAGTCTCCTGGAGTTAACATTTTTCTAAATTCAGAGATTGGTTTAGGGTTATTATCGGCACATGTTTCGAGTTACACTGAAAAACTTTGTTTTGCATGCTATCCAATCGAATCAGATATTACCATACTAAATACAATCAAGTCAAACTCCATGCATTAGGTTGAGCAATGGAGAAGATACAGAGCGCAGAATATGTTTCTCAGCATTGTAACACACCAATTCCATCGACAAAGTCCAATGTCTGCAATGGGGCAGAGGTGAATCACTTCTACCATAGTACTGTTTAGAAGCCTGATCATAGAGGAAAATAAACTGTTCCATAGTCTGGTGGTATGCACTTTCAAGCTTCTATGCCTTTGGCCAAAGTGGGGAGAAGAAGGAATGACTGGTGTGGGATCACTCATGTTGAAACATAGAAATGAGGAACAGCAGATGCTGGTTTGCAAAAAAGCCACAAGGTGCTGGAGTAGCCCAGCAGGTCTGGCAGCATCCCTGAGATCATGGATAGGTGACGGTTCAGGTTGGGACCCTTCTTCAGATTATGTTGGCTACTCTTCTGTGGAGTGAACACCAAAAGGTTTTGCTGAAGGTACCTATAAGTTAGGCCTCTGACGTTCATTTAAATAAAGTCATTGTGTATGTTTGGAATTCAAAAAGACTGCTACATGTCAAAAATAGAAATTGGCACAGCTGAAGTTGTTTCAAGATTTATGCGTAAGAGTGGCAACCCCATGTAGAACACAAAGTGCTGGAGTAACTCAGCGGGTTACTCCAGCACTTTGTGTTTTATGAAAGATTTCAGCATTTGCAGTTCCTTGTGTCCAAAGAGGAAAGTCCACTATTGGAACACTGCACTTTTGACACCCTACATAAATGCCTATGTTGGATAGGGTATTTTTAGAATGAGAGATAATTGCAAGATTTAGGGTGTTTGTTATTGTGTCACCCATGCAAATTCACATTTACTTTCACTGTGGAAAAGAAGATTGAAAATAAAATAGCTACTGCAAATGAAGAAGGCCTAAAAAAGTATGCTAACCTGACAGAAATGCTCTCTCATTTATATAAAACAGTGAAGAGAATCTTGAGTTTTTCTCTTTCCACAACCAAAAACTGACAGTCTGGGGAAACAATGACACAAGTATGGTCTTTAGGTATTCAGAGAATTGGATGGTGACTCTTAGTCTGAGTTGTCTATTTCAATATACTTTGTACTTAATCTGGGATTGTGTTTATGTATAGTAAGAATTTACAGAACTGCATGCAAAAATAGAATTTCACTGTCCCTTGGTACATATGATAATAAAGAACCATTGAACACTTGGTCCAATCCACATTTTTTTTCACTTATAAGATGCAGATTGGGTAAGGGTATACTTACCACTTATTCTGCACATTATCCAACACCTACCCAACTTCTCTTATTATATCCTTACCTTTGTGTCTTTACAAATTTAATTTCTAAGAAAAAACGTTCCAGACAATGCAAGAAGAGGAAGAAGAATGATGTGCATACACAGGGTAATACAATTTCACATCACTTCACAATCCAAATTAGAGGATCGGCATATGGTGAAACACAAGACACAAGTGGCCTGCAGCTAGAGTCAGGCAGGATTACACAGGTATCAACTCATCAGAAAACAAGATCCCTAACAACATCTTCTCCAGAGATGAAGACAACGATTAGGCAGTCCACAGAAACAGCATTCACAATAAGATGATTGGTAGATGCAAAAAAGCCCCCAAAAAAAATCAAGGATAACAAAGGAGCCTGACACTAACGCAGGAGAGCTTGGAACACATCCTCTTCATCATAGAGACAGCGACAAACTCCTATTGTTGTATTGCGATCCAAGAAGATACAACATCTGATGACAGATGTCACAATGTTCACAGCAGCACAATGATCATCTTAGTCCTGCTAGTGGAAGCTCAGATAGATTTGTGTGCAACAGGGCTTACAGGATCTCACAACAGTTCATAGACATCAGCCTATCGGATTATTGGCGTTACTGAGGCACCATGCCAGTGGTTCAATGTATCTCTAAACTAAACGAAATAAACTAAAGTAAATTGACTTTAATCTTTATCTCAAAGGACTAGAAGACAAATTTATGCATTGGTTGTATAAAATTCTGGTTTGACAACACCCAGTGTAACCTGTTCAACTCTGGATGTTGCACCTCGGAAAAGAGTTAATAACCTGAACTGGTGAGCAGAAATATTAAATCAATACTGTTGCTGAAATGAGTACAGGCTGCATAACCTAGACTTATATTATCTGTATTATAGAAGACGAAAAGCTGATCTAATTGAGGTGCCGAAAGAATTTGATTGCCCGGATAGGTACAAATATTTTTTTCTGATGGCAGAAGCTAAAAAATGGGAACAAAATCTTAAAATTATAGCAGTGTAGTTACTGGGTGATATAATTTCTGAGGAAGGCATAGCGACAATGTTCTAGAGCTAAGCCCAAATACTTAAGTTGCATATCTAATGCAGGATCTTGACCCGAAAAATCAACATTTATTTTTCCCTCTCAGATACTGTTCGACCCACTGACCTCTTTCAACAGTTTGTGTTTTGTTCTAGATTCACTTGCGTCTCCTAGAGGTAAAGCCTCACTGGGTGTCATAGCAATTTTGCAGGTGGGTTTGCCATTTATGATTAGAAAATCCTATACTGAGCATGATGTGCTGATCTACCAGGGAATTTCTGAACTCTGCAAGTTTGTGCCAGGAGATTCACTCCAGATGCGTGTGTGTTCAGTGGGCAGTTTACTGGTAATCATGAGTACCAAGCAGTGGGAATTTCATGCCATTATTTTCAGAATACTGATAAAATATGTGATCAGTGACAACCTTTCCCTTCCTGCGGAAGAATAGTTATTTTCCATTGCTTTCGATCTATTCTGATCATGAACATAATTTGGAAAGATTGGGAAATTCAGTAACATTTTTCATTTACTCCTTATTACAATGCTTCAACAACAGGTTCATACTTAGATAATGACACTTAATAGTTTAAAACAATAGGAATCATTATTAATCAACTTAAAAAATATTGTGAACAATTAGTACACTGAAAATAAAAATGTAAGTCACTAGTACAATTAAAAGTTTTTTTATGTGTTATCCAGTCAGCGGAAAAACTATACATGATTACAATCAAGCCGTGCATAGTGTATAGATACAGGATGAAGGGAATAATGTTTACTGCAAGATAAATTCCAGTAAAGTCTGATTAAAGATATTCTGAGATTGACTAAATTTTTCCAGCATCTGCAGTTCTTTCTTAAAGATATTCTGAGGGTCGCCAATTTGGTAGATCAGGACCATTCTTTAGTTGGTGATAGGATGGTTCAGTTGCCTGATAACAGCTAGAATGAAACTGTACCTGAATCTGGAGACACTTCTATACCTCTTGCAAGAAGGGACAGAGGAAAAGAGGAAGTGTTCGTGGTGAGACTCGTTCTTGATTATGCTGGTGGCCTTATTGAGGCAGCATGGAGTTAAGATGGAGTTAATTGAAGGGAGGTTAATTTGTGTGATGGCCTGGGCTGTATCCACGGTTCTCTAATTTCTTGCGGTCTTGGATGGAGCTGTTCCCACCATGCTGTGATGCAGCTCGATAAAATGCTCTCTACGGTGCATCTGTAGAAGTTGGTGAGAGTAGTTGGGGAAACGCCAAACTTCATAAGCCTTACTTAAAACTAAGCCTAAGCTAATCTTATTTAGCTTTATTGTAGATGCTAAAGAAAACCACATTCTTATTAATGGCTTGCGCTATTGGGATAAAAAAAAAACTGTGAGGGAGGTGTTATTAATCCAGGAACCACTGTGTCCAAACACCAATTTTTCATGGTAATTGTCACAGATGAAGGTTGGAATATCTCTTCAGAAATGTAGGCGTTCATTTTTAACCTATGTTCCAGGTTGTGTGCCCAATATGCAAATCTGATCATTAATTCTCTCTCTGTAGGTTTTAACAAGTATGGATAAATAAGAATGGAGCTGATGCAAAATGTAAAGTAAATTTGATTAATCTATTTTGCTATTCAGCATCATCATAATTAATTCTCAGTTCATCTCAAAAATATAAATTGGAAGGGTTTTAGAGAGTTGATTAAAAATGTAGCTGGCATTCAAGGTTAGGACTACAAAGGGGAACAAACTATGGATAACAATTCAGCTCTGGAAACAGAAGGTAAACATACACAATTATATCATAAATGTTGGAGAAGATTGGACAAGTGTTATTCTGGGTTAGATACGAATCATTTATAGAATCTTTAAGTAAAGGATATTTCACAGATGGGTTAAAGGGTATTTTTAAAGTATTTATCATGTCAAATCACATTCATTAGACTACTTTTGATAGCATTCCAGCTAATCCCAAGCTCATCTGACATTTATCTACTCATCTAGCCCTTGGTATTCTATAAACCTGCTGCCGTACAATTGGAAATTCATTTACTAAATCGATGGGAGCAGGATTTGGTGAATGTCTATGAAAACATTTAAATTCATTGGGAAGGAAGATGCTCCTCTGGAAATAACTAGACTTCCTACATGATCTTCAACACCCATTTTTAAGTGCAATCAGTAGATTGCAAAGGTGGGACAGTTAAGTCTAAAGCACAGTTGATTTTTAAGCAGAAAATTAATGTAATGAATGAATGTAATGACTTTTGGAAGTGTTCAATGTCTTACAAAGCAAAGAAAAATCTAAAATTATTTAAATTTAAATTTGGTGTGAATTACTGAGTTGACACACAAGATGATTGGTGTTCCCATTTTCACAAACATGTAATTATCTTGTATGATGTCACTGACAGTGAATAGCAGCATAGAAACATAGAAATTAGGTGCAGGAGTAGGCCATTCGGCCCTTCAAGCCTGCACCGCCATTCAATATGATCATGGCTGATCATCCAACTCAGTATCCCGTACCTGCCTTCTCTCCATACCCTCTGATACCCTTAGCCACAAGGGCCACATCTAACTAATTAGCATTGTTATGGTTTTGGACCAAGCAGGTTGACTGTACTGAATAAAAACAGCAATATAGGCATTCAACCTGTTATACATAGTCTATAGAAGTATGTATACTGTGCTGTTTAAATATATAAAAACTAAATTCTCGCATCTTTAGTGTTGTTAGTGTTAGGACATAAACAAAATTTAAATGATCTAGTTCAATACCTTTACCTTCATTGAGACTAAGATTAGAATTTTTGTGTAACATAAATAGATTTTTGTATCTTCATTTTAATTGGTTCTCTATCAATGCAGTTCATTCCCAAACCAAATCAGCTATCTCCAAAATATGCTGATCTGATTATGTAATTAGCATTGTTATGGTTTTGGACCAAGTGATCATACCTTTAATTATGCCTGGTAAAACAGAAGCACCATATTTGTTACGTCTGTTCTCTCACTAACACAATCAAACCATTTCTGAGTAAAACAAAAGATAAGCTTAATAATTTTATGATAAAGTAAATAAAGTAATATAATTTTATAATGTAATATTATATTCTGAAATGGGTACAAACATGATCATTCCTTCAGAATGATTTTGGTAAAAAATTTCCTCTGAAATCCTGTGTGGAAATGTCATATATCATAACAATATATGACTTTTTCATTTTTTAAAGTAATTTCTATACTGAGCACAGAACTGAACAGGGAAGCAGTCATAGGGAAAACTCCACCATTTTTAAATAAAGCAGCATCATCATTTGATTTTAACAGAATTCAAGCGCTTAGGACATTTGAAGTCCCCAGAAACATCATTGACCTCTATCTACACAACTGCCCTCTACAAAGTAATTTCATATTGTGAATGGATATTTATGAGGTTGGAACTGAAAAAACCAGTGCCACAATATTAACCGAGCTACAATGAACACTACATATTCCCATTAGGACACCCTCCTCTTGTTCAACAAACTCTTGGGAGCTTAAACAAGTCGGATTTCCAACCGAACAATGTCAAGCCATAGCTCAATGTCAGGTTCAATGCGACATTCTATGATTAAGGGTCAAATTGTCACCTCATCCACTATCAATCAATGAAAATGTAATCTGGCAAATAATCTAATGAAGGCAATGAATCAAACTGAATTTCACTAAAAAAAAATCATTAAAGTGATTTTATGCTCCATGCTGTTGATGTTCACTACAAATTTACATAGAAACTAAATACAGCAGATTACAGAAGAATATGTTGCATTTAAATTAGCTTTCTCTAACACTTCAAGTTAAAAGTGTTTCAAAACAGAAAATGCCTGCCTGCTTATAGATGAATTGATCTTCATATTAGTCAGTAATTAAGTGAAAAATATTTTTTCATACAATTACAGCAATTATGTAATTTGCAACCAATGACCAATTGCTATCAGGCACCAGGTTTTTAATAGGATCATTAGACTAGGTGCTCCCCCAGCGCACCAGTTCCCTACCCCTAGCCCCCACGGGAGGCGCTGTCCTCCAACTCAAGCCGTTCCCAACGTAAGATTCCAGCACTCCCCTTTCTCCCTCAGCAGTGCTATTTAAAAAAATATCCAATTGCACTTGCCCTGCAATTCGCCCTCCCCCTTCTAGTCTATTCATTGTGACATCATCAGTTCATGCTGCCATTGTGATGTCATCATTTGAAGCTGGTCGGTTTGAAATTCGAAGACGTCATCATTTGAAGCTGGTCGGTTTGAAATGCAAGGTAATTAATCAGTAAAAAGTTGAGAAATAAAGCATAAAATGTTCAGCGAAAGTGATCTCTGCCTCGAGGGGAAAAATGTGAATCAGAATATGTAAAAATCTTGTGAAAGTTGGCATTTTTAAAGCTTTAATCACAAATAATGAGTCAAATATAGGATGCAATCTTCATTGAGGCTTGTCTCTGCTACCTGTGCCATTGTGACGTCATCATTTGAAGCTGGTGGTTTTAATTTCAAAGTCTTTTGACTTAATCAGTAATGAGTGGAGAATAAGTCGAGAAATAAAGGATGAAATATTCAGATAAGGTGATCCCGGCCTCGACGGGAAAAATGCCAACCGGAATATGTAGAAATGTTATCGTTAATGCATAGTTTTTTCGCGAAGATGTAAAGACATCCACATATACACACTAACAAGATCAGAGTTTTAATAAGTACTAGACCAAGTGCAGACCCGTTGGGTCTGTTCCCCCTACGCGCGTTTGCGGGGGGGGGGGCATGTGGCGTCACACACACTAACCACCCACACACTAACTACCCCCTTGATATTATATTAATATTATTAATTAGATCCTTTTGCCCCATAACCGCCCTAGCCACTGACGCATAGCCCCCAACTCGCAGGCGTGTCTAGAAAGGGAGAGGGGGGTAGAGAGTGAGGGCAGAGAGAGAATGGGGAGAGACAGTGAGAGAGGTAGAGACAAAAGGGAAAGAGACAGGTGGCAGGGGGGTTGGAGGAGAGGAGGAGGAGAGGGGGAGGGAGGGAGGGTGGGGGGGGAGAGATGGGAAGAGGTGGAGAGGGAGATGGGAGGAGGGGGAGGGGGCTGAGAGGGGGGAAGGGAAGGGGGAGATGGGGTGAGAAGGGAGGGGGAGAGAGGCGAGGGGAGAGGTGGGGGAAGGGAGGGGGAGGTGGAGGGGAAGGGAGGGGGAAAGGTGGGGGAAGGGAGGGAGGAGGGGTGGAGGGAAGGAGGTAGGGGAGGGGGGGAGGGTGTGGAAGGGAGGGGGAAGGGGGTTTAGGGGAGGGCAGGTGAGAGAGGGGGTGAGAGAGAGAGAGGGAGGAGGGAGAGAGAGAGGGGGTTAAGGGAGAGAGACGGGGAGGGATAGAGAGAGAGGGGGGGAGGGAGGAGAGAGAGGGGGGAGGGAGAGAGGGGGAGAGGCAGGGGAGAGAGAGAGGGAGGAGGGGAGAGGGAAGAGAGAGGGGGGAGAGAGGGGGGAGGGATAGGGAGAGGGGGGGATGGAGAGAGAGAGGGGGAGAGAGAGGGGGAGGGGGAGAGAGAGAGGGAGAGAGAGGGGATGGACAGAGGGGAGGGAGAGAGGGGAGAGAGGCGGGGGGAGAGAGAGAGAGAGCGGGGGAGAGAGAGCAGGGGAGAGAGAGCAGGGGAGAGAGAGAGCGGGGAGAGAGAGAGAGCGGGGGAGAGAGAGAGCGGGGAGAGAGAGCGGGAAGAGAGGGGGGAGAGAGAGGGGGGGGGTAGAGAGAAAGAGGGGGGTAGAGAGTGAGAGCAGAGAGAATGGGGAGAGACAACGAGAAAGGCAGAGACAGAAGGGCAAGAGAAGGAGAGGGTGTGGAGGGGAGGAGGAGAGGGAGTGTGGGTGAGAGAGGGTGGGTGAGGGGGGGAGGGTGGGGGGAGGAGGGGCGAGAGATGGGAGAGAGAGGGAGAGAGGGGGGCTGAGAGGGGCGGGAGGGAGGAGGAGATAGGGTAGGGGAGAGAGGGTAGGGGGAGAGAGGGGGAAGAGTGGGGAGGGAGGAGGAGAGGGGTGGGGGGCAGTTCATCTATTCCCCACTCCCTATCACCCCCACTCCTCCCCCTCTAATCCCACACTCTCACTCCTCACCTCCCCCAATTCCCCCTCTCTCCTCTCCCTCAATCCCCCGACTCCCTCTCTTTACCTCCCCAGGATCGGGACTTACCCCCCCCCCCCCCCCCCCCCCCCGCCTTATCTCATCTCCCAATCTGCAGAGCATGCCGGCGTGAGAGTGGAGCTGTGGGCTTCAGACCAAAGATCCTGCTTGTGATTCTCTGGAGCACGCAGGGGACGGGAGGGGCGCGCAAGCGAGCGGGGCTTCGCGAGCTGCGCCAGCTTCGCGGAACTGACACCTTATCTCTTGAATGTCAGAGCATTTTGAGAAGGGGGGGGGGTTTGAGTGGGAGCGCGCGCGGGTGATTCCAGCTGCGGGAGGCGTGCCGCGAGCATAGTTGGAGGGGGGGTTTTGGAGCGCGCAGGCGAGTCCAGCTGCAGGAGGCGCGAGCGTAGTTGGATGAGGGAGGGAGGGAGCCGGGCTGGCAAATGAAGAGAGAGAAGCGGCTTGGGATTGGTCGGCATGTGGGATTGTGACGTAAGTAGCTCGTGAGGTGCCGTTTCGATTTTAAAATGAGTGAGTGTTGGGGGGGGGGGAGGAGGGGGGGAGTATTTTATTTTAAAATGTGTACATAAAAATGTCTAAATGTAATGAGGAGTAAATTCGTGAATGTACAAGCGAAATCACTAACGAAATGGAAAAAATAACGGAGTTTGAGCATGTGGTTTTGGCGGACCATGGAATCAAAGGCCAAAAATCTTATCTGAAAAAATGGAAAGTGACATACACCCACCATCACACACACACAGTTTTAAAAGTATACTAGACCAAGTGCAGACCCGTTGGGTCTGTTCCCCCAACGTGCGGTTGCGGGGGGGGGCGGCATGTGGCATCACACACACTAGCTACCAGCCCGCACACATGCTAACTACCCCTCTTGACATTATATTAATATTATTAATTTGCTCCTTTTACCCCATAACCGCCCTATCCACTGACGCATAGCCCCCAACTCGCAGGTGCATTTAGGGGGGGGGGGGGTTTAGAGAGTGAGGGCAGAGAGAGAGTGGGGAGAGACAGAGAGAGAGGGGCAGAGACAGAAGGGCATGAGACAGAGGGAGAGGGGGGTGGAGGGGAAGAGGAGAGGATGGGTGTGTGAGGGGGGGATGGCGGGGAGGAGGGGAAAGGGAGATGGGGAGCGAGTGGGGAGGGGAGATGGGGAGAAATTGGGGAGAGGAAGATGTGGGGAGGGGAGGAGGGGGGGAAGGGAGAGAGAGGGGGATGTGGATGGGGGAGGGGAGGGGAGGAGAGCGGGGAGGGTGGGTGAGGGGGGGTAGAGAGGAGTGGGGGAAGGGGAGGGGAAGAGGAGAGGGGGAAGGGGAGGGAGAGGGGTAGGGGAAGAGAGAGGGAAGTGTGGAGGGAGGGGGAGAGTGGTAGGGGGAGGGGGAAGAGTGGGGAGGGAGGGGGAGAGCGGAGATAGGGGGAAGAGTGGGGAGGGAGAGGGAAGGGGGGAGAGAGGCATGGGGGAGGGAGGGGGAGAGAGAAGTGGAAGAGTGGGGAGGGAGGGGGAGAGGTGTAAGGGGGAGTGGTGGAAGTGGGAGAGGGAGGGGGAGGGGGGGAGTGGTGGAAGAGGGAGAGGTGTAGGGGGAAAGGGGTGTGGGGAGATAGGGAGGGAGGGGGAGAGAGAGGGTGGGGAGGGAGAGAGGTGGGGAGGGAGAGGGGTGGGGGAGAGGTGGAAGAGTGGGGAGGGAGGGGGAGAGGGGTAGGGGAGTGTGTGGAAGTGGGAGATTGGGGGAGGTGGAAGAGGGAGAGAGGGGTAGGGAAAAAGGGTGTGGGGGGAGAGAGGGGAGAGGGAGATGGGGGAGGGGGAGGGAGGGGAGGAGATGGGGTAGGGGAGAGTGTGGAGGGAGGGAAGAGTGGGGAGGGGAGGGGGAAGGGGGAGGGGGAAGGGGGGGGGGGAGGGGAGGAGAGGAGAGGGAGATGGAAAGGGGGAGGAGAGGGAGATGGAAAGGGGGGGGAGGAGATGGTTGGGGGGATGGGGGTGGAGGGAAATGGGGTAGGGAAGGGAGGGGGAAGAGTGGGGAGGGAGGGGGAGAGGGGTGGGGGGGAGAGAGGGGAAAGAGTGGGGATGTAGAGTGGGGGGGATGGGTAGGGGCAGTCCATCTATTCCCCACTCCCTATCATCCCCAATCCTCTATCTCTATTCCCACACACGTGATCACGCGCTTCGACACAGGCTGCAGGGGGGTGGGAGAGGCTGGGGCTGTGCCAAATGCATATGCAAATGAGATCCATTCCAATTGGACATCTGTGAGGGATGGCATTGTGACATCACACAATGGAATGTGCTGCGACATCAGGCGGGGGAGGGGCTGCGGCTGGTGCAAAGGCAGATGTAAATGAGATCCATTCCAATTGGACATCTGTGAGCATTGGGCATTGCAACATCACACAATAGAACGTTCACCAACAGTTTGATTGTTTGATTTTTTTTTACATTTTGAAATATATTGGGGTGGGGGGAAGGATTTTATTAAAAATTGTGTACATAAAAATGTCTAAATGTAACGAGGAGCGCATTAGTGAATGTAAAAGTGTAATGTCCAGCAAAATGAAAAAAAAAAAAACGGAGTTTGAGCATCCGATTTTGGCGGACCATGGAATGAAATGGAAACACATCCACACACACACACACACACACGTGCAGACCCGTTGGGTCTGTTCCCCCAACGCGGGCAGGATGTGGCGTCACACACACTAACTACCCTTGATATTATATTAATATTATATTATATTAATATTATTAATTTGCTCCTTTTATCCCATAATCGCCTTATCCACTGACGCATGGTCCCCAAGATGGTGGGTGAGGGGGGTAGAGAGGGGTGGGTGAAGGGGAGGGGAGAGGGGAAGAGAAGAGGTGAGAGGAGTGGGGAAGAAGAGGGGAGGAAAGGGAGAGGAGAGGGGGAGGAAGAGGTGGAGAGAGAGTGGAGGGGGAGAGAGAGGAGAAGGAGAGTGGAAGGGGAGAGAGGAGGGGGAGAGAGGAGAGGGAGAGAGGAGGGAGAGAGAGAAGGGGGGGGGCTGGGGCTGGAGCAAAGGCAAATGTAAATGAGGTCCATTCCGATTGGACATCTGCGAGCATTGGGCATTGTGACATCACACAATGGAACGTTCACCAACATTCTATGGGTGAGAGCAGTTTGATTTTTTTAACATGTTAAAATATTGGGGGGGGTGGGGGGAGGATTTTATTTAAAATGTGTACGTAAAAATGTCTAAATGTAATGAGGAGTGCATTAGTGAATGTAAAAGCGTAATGTCTAGCAAAATAGAAAATATTGCGGCGTTTGAGCATCTGGTTTTGGCGGACCATGGAATCAAAGGGAAAAATGTTATCTGAAAAAAAAAAGGAATGTGACATATACCCACAATGCCGACACACACACAGACTATTAATATATAGATAGATAGATAGATAGATATATGTTAGTAAATCCTCATAATTATTTTTCCTCTAATTTTCTCATCCAATTACTATTTCAATATCCATATTTTCGAGCTGCCTGATTGGTTATGCCACCGATCATATTCCGAAAGAGATCAGTTGATAAACCGGGAACATGTCCTGCTGAGCTAAACCACAGTACAAGATTTTTATTGAAAAATAAACAATCTCGGTGAATATCAAAAAAGGCATTTATTTAAAATAGACACAAAATGCTGGAGTAAGTCAGCGGGTCAGGCAGCATCTCTGGAGGAAATGGATAGGTGACATTTCGGGCTGGGGCTTTTTATTACATTAAGGCATTTATTTAGCCTCTCAGGGTCTGTTTGGGTCCCTGACTAATGGACAATGTTGAACTGTGACAAGGATAGCAAACTATGAGACATTATTCCTCTATATTCTATAAGAGCTACAGTGCTGACATCTATTAACAAATGTAAAATGGTTCCCAGATACACTGTATAACAAATGTGTAAGACTTATTCATTTTTGTTCAGTTTCTAGCCTGCTGGCTTTCTCTGAGGTTGTCAAAAAATTTTTTTATGGAGTGGTAAATAACAGCGCCATCATTTCTCAGAATGACTCTGTTACCATAAATCAGAAGTGGGTGTTTGTAAATAATTGCACAATGTTCAGTTCCAGTTGCAGCTCCTTGGCAAATGAAACAGCTCAAGTCTGAATTAGACAATATTCAGGCTTGAAGTTTCAAGTAACATTTACACCACAATGGTGCCAGGCAAAGTCCCTCTACAACAAGAAAAAGTCCAACTACCCACCCAACTACTGAGTCTCTCACCATCACCATCCTTGGGAAGAAAGGGGGTGGGCAGCAGGGGGCTTTTGATTGTCCTGATCTCAAGTAGATCTGCCAATTAAATACTGTGGCTATAACAACAGGTCATGGAATGGGTATTCTGCAGCAAATGACCCACATATTTACATTCCAAAGCATGGTCAGGAGTTTGAGGGGTCTGCAGTTGCCTGTTTATGTGATGCTTTAACATCTCTCAAGAACTTTGACACCATTCAGGTCACAGCAGCACATACGATGGACACTCCATCAATGACCTTTGGAGAAGAAACTTCTTCCTCCTAATAGTGCCTGACAGCTCATCACCAATCATGATTATGTCAGAAAAGTAAAGCTTTCACCTGAACAATTGATTGTAGAATCGCTTGACTTTGTCTTTTGAATGCTTCTTCTGTTACTTAGCTTAGTTTAATGTAGTTTATTTTAGAGATACAGTGCGGAAACAGGCCCTTCGGCCCACCAAGTTCACACTGACCAGCGATACCCGCGCATTAACACCATCCTACACACACTAGGAAGAATTTACACTTATACCAAAACCAATTAACCTACAAATCTGTATGTCTTTGGAATGTGGGAGGAAACCGAAGATCTTGGAAGAACCCACGTAGTCACGGGGAGAATGTACAAACTCTGCATAGAACAGCACCCGTAGGCGGGATCGAACCCGGGTTTCCGGCGCTGCACTTGTTGTAAGGCAGCTACTCTACCACTGCACCACCGTGCTGCCGTAGCATGAGTGCAATCTTACAGTGGAGCTCAATAGCCTATTTTAGGTATGGCTGGTAATAATTCAGTGAACTCTCCTACACTCTTCACTGAATCAAGACTGGTCTTCTGTCTCGGCGATAATCGTAAAGCCAGTAATTACAAGGCGTTGAGTTTACTGGTTTATGTGGAGTAGAATTCTTCTAATAATGATGGTCCTTAGTGCCTCATGAATGTCCACTTTTAGGCAGCTACGTCCATTCTAAATCTCTTATTTAGTGGCAGTGGTGTCACATGGCATGATGAAGAGTATGAATACAAGATTTTGTCTTCACAAGGTTAGTGCAGTGATTACTTTTACCAATAATTTCATAGACAGATACACTGGTGACAGATTGGTGTGGATGATGGCAAGTAGATTTTTTCTTACATTGATCCTCATACCACCTGCTGCAGGCATAGTTTGAGCTCAGCCAGCTCAGGTAATAGTTTGAGACATTCATGACGATGGACATTACAGACCCCTCACCGAAAGTTCATTGTGATGGTGTCACTCCCAAGAGGCTGTCCCACTTGGGCGATCTAATTGGCGAGTTTTGGAGAGTTTCAAAAAATGTCATGTTGAAGATCTCCTTCGACTATGTTGAAGACTAGCTTCGACTAGCTATGACTAACTTCGGGAAAATTGGACACCGAATAGTGGAGAGTGAAGACGACCTCCTTTGATCTCTTTCGACCTCCCTTTGACTATGATGAAGACTATCTACGACTATCTTCGACAACCCTCGATTACCTACGACTAACATGCCGACGTACTACGACTAAACCTACGAGTAAAAAAAGTATCGATTTTTTTCATGTCGACCTTTTTTTACTCGCGGGCATTTTTTAACATGTTGAAAAATATGCCGCGACCTAGCTGAGTCCTCGAGTATATGGGGACTACTCTCGAGCATGAAGGAGAGTTAAAAAGACCTCCTACAACCTCGCGTTGACCATGTTGCGAGTATGAGTCGAGGGCAAACTCGCCAGAACTCGTGGATTAGGTCGCCCAAGTGGGACAGCCCCTTTAGCTCTTCTCCTAAATAGTCAGCAACATGCATTCATACTAATTTGGAAAGCTTGATAGGTGACAATCAACATGTCCTTTCTTTGCCGATGTTTGAATGGAAGGTTTGAGGATGAATGTTACTTTTGAGAACTCCGAGCACTTACTCTTGAGTGCATTGTCACTCTACATTGTCATTTCTGGGTTCTGTCCTGGTGGTGGGTCAATATATTCCCAGGCCTTAATGAGGAGGAAAATATATACAGAATGCAATCAGAAGCTCCATCTTTATCTGAGCTGTTTGAGTGATGGACCGGATATCTTACATGTTTCCGGATGGACTGGATATCGTCCGGTAAGACGTTCTACTTTCTTTAGGTTGTTTTTGGGAAGAGGTTGGGCGTCAGGTGCCCTTCTTCAATGTTACAATGTCCCATTGTTCAGGGAAGCAAGGTGCCCATCCCAATAACCAAGTCATCGCACAAAGCAAAAGCTTCTTTAAATCTGTCCCACTATTTGATGAGGAATTTCCTACTGAAAACAAATGTTTTAAGTGTTCCTTTAAGCTGTTACCCTTTGTTTGTCCTTTGTGCTCAACTTTCAAAATAATGTGCAATTATCAGTTCTAAGATAGCTGATAATCTCCGATTCACAAATAATATCAGCACGCCATTATTGTTACATCTGGGCCCAAATCTAATATAGATTGAAAGTTTTTGGCAGAGGATTTATAGAGGATGTGAAGTAAAACTTATTTAACCAGGAAGTATTTATGATCTAGAATTTGTTGCTTACAGAACTGGTGCAAAAATGTAATCATAGCTTTCGAAAGGAAACTTGGGTTGGTACAATAATTTGCTGGGCTAAGCGGAAAGAGTGTCAGAATAGGTAATATTGCACGAGAAGGATCTGTGTTGAATTACCTTCTTCCATTCTATAACATTTCTATAATTTCCACAGATAACATGTTTTGTATCAATAAAGTGAAAATAAAGAGAATTGCTGGCATTTTATTGACTTTAAGTTGGTAAGTTACAATTTAAAATATTTAGTTTATATGTTCTGAATATTTTCAAAATGAGGATAAATTCAACACATCCGTTCTACAGGAATTCACTTATTCTGTAAATATATTACCACTCATCGCCTTTGCTGACAATTGCTTACCCGTCTCTTTTTCATTACTTGAAAATAGCGCAAGAGACCACTATTTAACCTTTCATAACCACAGAACTCTCAAGATAATTCGTGATCAATTCAATATTTCTGAGCTACAGCTCAAATGTGTGAAGTTGTGCCTGTCAATTTGCTTACAGGATGCTTAACCGCAATTGTTAATGATCAAATAATTGTTTTGGTTTTCCAACGAGAATGGCACGTTTACAAGTCCATATCACATAATGAACATGACTCTGGGATTTGAGAGGAAATTAGAGTGCGTTCTAAGTAAAGATTCATACTCAAGAAGGTCTCCTTAAAAGAATATCAGATACAATGTTTGAGTGACCAAATTAGAACATTTAGTATTTAATATGTGCCTGATACTAATCAATATTAGTAGTCCAGGTAACAAAATGTACTTTGTTATTCTACGTTCCTTAAAAATAATTGGATATTATCAATGATTTTGAATGATAGAAACAAGTACTATATTTAATAACAGAATGTATTGCTGGCATTTCCCAAAAAAATAGATTTACTTACCAAGAGTCAGAGATTTATGCGTGGAACAGAATATAACGGCAACTGTGTCTGCAGCTGTAAAACCTGACCTTTTTCTGAAAGAGAAGATGAATATATATTTATTTTAACAAATTGTTACAGTATTTTTTAATGTAAATATCACAGAAGCACTTATATAAAGCAAATAATTTAATTTGGTCCATCATACCCATTCTGGCCAATATAAGAGCTACAACAGCAAACTTCACTTTCCTGCATTTGTTTTGTAGCCTTATATCTAAATGATATATCAAGTGTTCATTCAGGTATTTTTACATATGTTAAGGTCTATCAGGCAATGAGATTAAAATTGCCATTATCGTCTGGCTTAGCATATTTCTCCTTATTTCCCTCTAAATTTCCTTACCAAATCTATAGTTCTGAGCACCTGGCTTTTAAAGAAAAGGGCCTTTCTATCCACTCTTTTATGGCATCTCATACATTGACAACCCACAATTAAACCTTCCCCAGACATCTCTTCAAAAGAGAACAACTTCTCCATGGCTAATCTTTCCTCATAGGAAATTCCTGGAAAATTCCTGCAGAATCTTTACAGTTCACACTTTTGTGCTTTCAGGTTCTTGAGATATTGTGATCGTATGCAATATATTTTTCACGTTTTATACCGTTCAAACTGCAGTTTGTATTCAGTTTCATAGTACGAAAATTGGGTCTGAGGTAATTGTGTTTAACTTAAATACAACAATAGAATAACAGTAGTATGCAGGAAAGAACTGCAGATGCTGGTTTGAAGACACAAAATGCTGGAGTAACAGCGGGACGGCACCATCTCTGGAGAGAAGGAATGGGTCGAACCCTTCCTCAGACAATAAAAGAATAACAGTATTGGCCAAAGAAGTCTGGGAAGATAAGTTAGCAGCAAAGACAGGAATAAAGCAGCAGATTTTTAAGGAGTTATTGCGAGCAAGGTGGACAGATTTTAAGGGACGGATGAATCAATCATTACTAGCCAAGAAAGTTAAGGAAGGTGTTCAGTTGAAAGAGAAAACACAAAGGAAGTAGAAGTTAATGGTACTGGAATAAATTGAAGATCTGGCAAAGTAGATAAAAACAAGATAAAGAGAAAAGAAAAAAATTAGGGCAACAAACGAGGAGTATTAAAACAGACTTTAAGAGTTTTCAAGGAAGATAGAGGTCCAGATACAATGCCCTCCATAATGTTTGGGACAAAGACCCATCATTTATTTATTTGCCTCTGTACTCCACAATTTGAGATTTGTAATAGAAAACATCACATGTGGTTAAAGTGCACATTGTCAGATTTTATTAAAGGATATTTTTATACATTGTAGTTTCACCATGTAGAAATTACAGCTGTGTTTATACATAGTCCCCCAATTTCAGGGCACCATAATGTTTGGGACACATGGCTTCACAGGTGTTTGTAATTGCTCAGGTGTGTTTAAATGCTTCCTTAATGCAGGTATAAGAGAGCTCTCAGCACCTAGTCCTTCCTCCAGTCTTTCCATCTCCTTTGGAAACTTTTATTGCTGTTTCTCAACATGAGGACCAAAGTTGTGCCAATGAAAGTGAAATACACCATTATGAGACAGTGAAACAAGAATAAAACAGTTAGAGACATCACCCAAACCTTTGGCTTACCAAAATCAACTGTTTGGAACAGCATTAAGAAGAAAGAGAGCACTGGTGAGCTTACTAATCGCAACGGGACTGGCAGGCCAAGGAAGACCTCCACAGCTGATGACATAAGAACTCTCTCTTTAATAAAGAAAACTACCCAAACGCCTGTCCGACAGATCAGAAACACTCTTCAGGAGTCAGGTGTGGATTTGTCAATGACCACTGTGTTTTGATATGTGTCTGCTTACGATATAGGTAAAACTAGCACATATTAGACGGAGAGAGATGGCTCCACACACACTCGTGCTGGGGTCAAAAGCATGAATCATTTATTTTCAAGTCAAAGGTCATTGACTGATTTACTGAGCATGTGCGAGAATTAGTACAGCTCAGTGATTCTGTTTGTAGTTTGTTGGTTGTTTGTTTTTTGCACAAAGTCCGCAGGCACGGCCACTTTTCATTTCACTGCACATCCCGTATGTGTATGTGACAAATAAACTTGACTTGACTTGACTCATATGCATAAATTACATGGCTATTGTCACATCCTTTCCTTTTTGACATTTTGTGATTACATTTCCAACAGTCCAAAACAAAGCAAACCTAAATACTTTTCATAATATTACACTGTAGTAATATGGTTTAACTGAATAAAACAACTGTTGTCTTATTTCACAATTTCAACCATAGCCACACTTGTGACTTATTTCAATAACACAAAATAATGTTCACATGCTTTCCTCTCATAAGCATGTATGTACATCACAACAAAACACCTTACTTCTTGACATACTCGCCTTATCTTTTCGGTGGTCTGTCAACTCTTCCTGCCCTAGTCTTTATGATGGTGTTTCTTTCAGAAGTGTCTTTCTTTTCAGTGTGTACATTCTGTGCATCACTTCTAGTTTCTTCCCTTGTGTCACTTTGTTTTTGTGTAGTTTTTCTCTGTGTTATGCGTTTCACGAGTTGCATCTTTTTCTGGTGATGCATGTTGTGTTGGGTTTTTTTGTGTCAGCTGAGGTTGCAAAGGTTTCTCAGTCTTCTCTGTGGTTTCTCAGTCTTCTCTGGTGGTTTCTCTGGAGTTATGTGTGGGGGTAGTTCTTCGGTCTTCCTCAGATCCACTCGATTACGTCGGATTAGAAGTCCTGGCTCTGTCTCGACTTCGTTTGAGTCTTACGACATCACCTTCTTTCAGGATTGGGAGATCCTTGGCATGTTGGTTGTAGATCTTTGACTGTTTTCCTTGCAAATCCTTCATCTTTTTCCTCTCTTCTGTGAGTATCTCAGCACCACGTGGTTTGAGGAGGTTTGATGTAGTTGGAAGTGTCGTTCTTGTTCTCCTTCCAATGTAGTCTTTGTGCAGGACTACTGTTCACTCCTTGCAGATGGGGTGTTGCGCAATTCCTGTATTGCCAAGTAGCATCAGTTTTCTTCAGTATTCAGCCTTGACTGCCGATTCCACCTTACCGTTAGCTTGTCTATGTCTTGGAGAAATTGTGTAGTGGTCAAATTCCCATTTCCTGGCAAATTTGGCTGAACTCCTCTGATGAGAACAGGATCCCATTGTCACTTACCACAGTGCTGGGAATTCCATATCTTGCGAAGTGGTTCTTGAATTTCACAATGACTGTCATGCTGCTCAGGTCGTACAATCTGTCTATTTCCCAGAAATTAGATAGTCAACTGATTAAATAATGCTTTCTCTCAAGTTCGAACATATCGGTTCCCACTTTCTCCCATGGGCGATCTGGGAGGTCATGCGGAATCAGAGTTTCTTTCTGATTCTGTTGTTCGTACATCCTGCAGGTTTCAGTTTAAAATGAACTGCTTCACATCGGAGTTCATTACGTGCCAGAAAATGGATTCTCTAGCACGAGGGTTCCTTCTACTCCTAGAGTGACAGGGATTACAACTCTCCTCTGAATACTAGGCCGTCTTGCACACTCAACTCGTCTCTGACATTGAAGTACGGTTGTGCTGCCTCTGGGACTTCTGCTTTGTGATATGGCCATCCATTTAGGATTATTTTCTTAACGTTCTGTAATGTTTCGTCCTCCACGGTATGGGCGTGGATGTGTTTGACCTTGTCCTCTCCCATGCTCAAGGACTCAACTATGTAGACATCAGTGAATCTGGTTGATACTGTGGTGTCAAGGAGGTATGTTCGGGGGAGCATATCTGCTAGATGCCCGTCTTTTCTCTTTACCCATCTGACCTCAATGTCATAGTGTAGCATCCTCATCATCATGCGCTGAAGATGTCTTGGTGCTCTATGCAGAGGCTTTTTGACTATGACTTCCAATGGCTTGTGGTCACTCTCAACGATCACTCTCTGTCCGTAGGTGTACTGATGAAAGCGATCGAGGGCAAACACTATTGCTAGTGCCTCCTTCTCAATCTGAGCATATCTCTGCTCGGTTGACGTCAATGCTCGACTCACATAGGACAGCGGTTGTCCTTTCTGCATAAGTGTTGCACCTTGCTTGCATCACATTGCATGGTCAGCTGTTCATCTTGTGTGTAGTACGCCAGGATAGGTGCTGTTGTCAACAGCTCCTTGATCTTTGATATTGCCGTGTCATGTTCTGATGACCATTCTTACTCTGCATTCTTGTGGGTCAATTTCCTCAAAGGCTCGAATGTGTCCGACAACATTGGCAGGAATCTTGCCAAGTAATTTACGCTGCCTTGTAATCTTTGGATTTCTGCTGGATTAGTCGGGTTGGGAATCTCTTGAATAGCTTGGATCTTCTTTGGATCTGGTTTCAGGCCACGATCTGTAACTACATGTCTTAGAAATGTGATACAGGTAGTTTTCACTACCGACTTCTTCCGGTACAGCTTGATGCCTTTGTTTCTGCATCGCTGAAGAAGATCTTGCAGTCTTGCATCGTGAATCCTTTCTCCTTCTGGAAGATCTCTACACTTACTTTCAGTCCAAATGGTAACCTCTTCCAGCGATATCGCCCAAAGGGGGTGTTCATGGTTGTTAAGAACCTGCTCTCCTCATCTAGTTCGCAGTGGAAGTATCCTGCTTCAGATCAAATTTGGAGAAAATTTTTGCCTTAGACAGCTCATGGAGTACGTACTCTATGACTGGTAGTCTGTGGATCTCCCTTTTCAGGACTTTGTTGAGGGGTCTAGGATCTGTGCAGAACCTCAACTCTGCTGTCCTTTTTCTCCGTAACGACCAGCCTGTTACACCACTCAGTTGGTTCTTCGACTTTGGTCAAGATGTCCTGCTCGACCATCTCCATGAGAGCATTCTTGACCTTCCCTTTCCTGGCCACAGGTACCGGCTTTGCAGGAAACTGTGATGGGGTCACATCCTCCGTCTGCATTACCAACTTGACCTTGCCTGGTGGTCTCCCCGGTCTTTCGTCGTCAAAGACATCTTTGTAGCTCTTGAGTAATGAGTCAGCCTCGCTAACAGCATTCAGGCTCTTGAAATTCTCGTAGTGAACCGTGATGAGTTTCATCCATTGTGCAGCTTTGTTGCCCATGAGCGTTGTGAGCCATCCTTCCTCTACCACTATGAAGTGAACACGGTACTTCCTTGTTGTTCATCTTGTTCCGGAGTATGACTTTCGTCCTACCTTCTTTTATTTTGTAAAATATTTTTATTAGAAGTAAATACATATTAAGAAGGGATAACATAAAATCAAAAAAAGAGACATATTATTCGTCACATACATTCTTAATATTTTTAAAGTTTACAATCATTCTTATTTATACTTCTATACTTTTTATTATTTTATAACACAAAGAAGATAGTAAAGAGAAATAATAAAGAGAAATAAAATAAAAGTAGAAAATCGATATATGAGTGGAGTATTAAGCAGGCTATTCTTCATTGGAGATATATCCGTGGTCTATTATATATAGTTCTTCATCTATTCCCTCATTCAGGTTTCAGTCAGGCCTCGGACCACCTTGACCCTTTAAATATTCAATGAATGGAGACCATGTTCCTCTGAATTGATCTAGCTTGTCCAAAAGGACAAGTCTTAATCTTTCCAGATGAAGTGTCTCCGACATTTCTGTAATCCACATTTTGATTGTGGGGGATGTAGGACCTTTCCAAAATCTTAATATTAATTTTTTACCAATTATTAAACTATAATAGATAAAAATGATTTGCTGTGTTGTTAGAAGTTGATCCGTTTAATATTCCTAATATGATTAATTTTGAGTCTGGAGTCAAATTTGCATTAACTACATTTGAGATTATCTTAAAAATTTCTATCCAAAAGTTAGTAATTTTTATACATTTTGTGAATGAATGCGTTAGATTAGCTTCTAAATGCTGACATTTATCACATATCGCAGAAACATTTGAAAAAATTCTGTTTAATTTGGATTTTGAAAAGTGTAATCTATGGAAAACTTTAAATTGTATCAAAGAGTGTCTGGCATTTAGTGAGCAGTGGTGTATATGTTGTAAACTTTCATTCCATACTTCTACACTAATTGTTTGACCTAATTCGTTTTCCCATGCTTGCCTATATATTTCTGACATTGGTAAATCATTTTCCATTAAAAAATTATAAATATATGATATTAATTTTTCTGTATTTGGATATTTATTTAGACATTCATCTAAAATTTCTGTCTTTCTATTTCTAAAATCCTGTGTGTTTGATTTAACATAATCTCTAATTTGTAGATATCTAAAGTACTCTTTTGAGTGTAATCCGTAATTTTGTTGTAATTCCTGAAATGAAAGAGACTTTCCCTGTAGAGATCACCCATCTTATTTATTCCATAGTTCTTCCATTTTAAAAAACCTTTATCCATCATTGAAGGTTTAAAAATAATGTTGTTTACAACGGGAAGAGCCAGTGGTATATTTCTAATTTTAATGTTTTCTTTAATTGTTTCCAGATATGTATCCCACTTTCTATTATTGGATTTATAATTTTCTTATGTATTTTAGTATTGGCAAATAAAATCGAGCTAATTTCGAAAGGTGAACAATCTTCCTTTTCCATTTTTAACCAGTTTGGCTGTTTATCTAATTCTTCCAACCAAAAATTCATATTTTTAATATTAACTGCCCAGTAATAAAAAAAAAAATAGGCAATGCAAAACCTCCATTCATTTTTGATTTACATAGATATTTTTTATTTATTCTATGGCTCTTATAATCCCAAATAAAATTGGTAACTATAGAGTCCACTTTCTTAAAAAAAATTTTAGGAAGATATATCGGATCAGTTGAAACAGGTACAATAATTGCAGAAGAAAAATCATTTTTATCGCATTAATTCTACCTAGCAATGAAATAGGTAATGTTTTCCAATATAGGATATTCTTAAGTAGTTTATCCAATAGGGGTGGCAAATTAGATTTAAATAAAGAATCATATCTTTTTGTTACATGAATTCCAAGATATTTGATTTTTTCATTTGCTATCTTAAAAGGAAATTGTTGTAGTATATGTGAGTTATTTCCCATTATTGGCATGTTCACTTTTATTCCAATTAATTCTATATCCTGAAAACAATCTAAATTGAGTTATTAAATCTAATAAGTTAGGAATACTAGTTTCAGGCTTTGTAATATAAAGTAATACATCAACTGCGTATAAAGAGATTTTATTTTCCGTTTCTTTGGTTTCGTACCCATATATTTCAGGATGTGATCTTACGCGTTGTGCTAATGGTTCAATTGTCAGTGCGAACAGTAGTGGGGATAGAGGACAACGTTGTCTACAGACTCGGAATAAATTAAATTTAGTTGATAACATTTGATTTGTTAATATTCTAGCTGTTGGCTTGGTATATAGTAGTTTAACCCATGTTATAAACTTCTCTCCCAACTTAAAAGTTTCCATAACCGAAAATAAATAAGACCATTCAACCTGATCAAAAGCTTTCTCTGTGTCTAATGAAATAATTGCTAAATCTTTATTAATATTTCTTTTCGAGTATATAATATTGAATAATCGTCTCTGGTTATATGAGGAGTATCGTTTTGGTATAAATCCTGTTAGATCTGAATGAATTACTTTATTAATCACTGTATTTAGTCTTTGTGCTAGTATTTTGGTTAATTAATATTTCTACACCTCTAGATTTGTGTGTGAAAGAAGAATGATACACTTTGTCAATCCATTTAGCCTTTAATCTATGCTCTGCCTCTTTTTTTAGATGTGTCTCTTGGATAAAAGCCACATCTACTTTAAGTGCTTTTAAATGTGCTAATACTTTACCTCTCTTAATTGGTTCGTTAACATTCCAGCTACAAAACGTTATTCCTCCATTCCCCATATTCGTTTGTAAGTCTTGCATCTTTTATCTAAGGCGATATATAATAGGGCAAATGGTTCAGCTCGACATACCCGACTTTACACCCGAACTCAGAATTTCAAGACCCTTGGGTATCTCTCACGTATATATCTCCTTTGTATTAATTTATAACTCCATTCTACTATAAAATAATAATAACAAGAAATTATATTAAAAAAAGGATAGATTAAGAGATTAATAGGGTGCACAAAGAGAGAGAAAACTACATCTAATATTGGTGTAGTTAGTGTTAGCCATACTACCATGGCTAGCAATCTATCAACTTCCGTAGTCGATGTTACAAATTTATCCATCTCCATGGTTCATTAAAATTGTTATTCCATAAAAATATTTAACCTGGAGTATTAAACTCTGATGTGTACAAGATCTATCGGTCAAGTATATGATAATATCTATGCTTAATACATATTAAAAGATATATAAGAAAAAATAAAAATAAAATAATAAAAAGGGAAGAAAAATATAGAAAAAATAAAAAAAAGTGCCAGGGGGGATAAAGTCAAACTTTATATTCTGTGTGATTATATTTACTGTTTACTTAATTCTAAATAAATCAGCTATAATTAGTTGTTAATCATTAATTGGTAGTTATTAGCTTTAATTAATAATAATACCGCAGTATTAATTTTAGTATTTGTTAGTTATTAATATTAGTAGTGTTACTATTTTAATTGTTAGTATCCATAGGAGAGTCTCCAATCCATATCTCCAATCCGAATCTCCAATCCGCATCCTTCTCCATCTTCTTTAGGTGAAACAAGTCCATAGTCCACTCCAATCCTAAAAATACAATTTATTTGTTGGTATATTTCATCTTTGAAGATTTCATTCAGTCTACCTCTCGGTCCTTAATCTCTTGGGCAAAGTTCATTGCATCCGCTGGGTTTTTGAATTAATGTTCTTCCTGGTTTTAGGTAATTCTCAGGGTGGCTGGGTACCTCAGACTGTACTTCAAATTCTTCACTTCCCTCAAAATTCTTTTGGTCTCCTTGAACGCATTTCGTTTCTTGGAGACCTCTGCTGAATAGTCTCGGTAAATGCTGATCGAATCTTCTTCATATGTAAGATTTCTACTTTTTACTATTTTGTTCATCATCTCCTCCAGGACATGATCATACTGGACTTTTACTATCATTTGTCTTGGAAGAGCATCATGCTTTGTATAACGTCTCATTACTCTGTGTGCTTGGGCTAGTAAAGGCTTTTGTTCCAGAGATAAAACCTTTTGCAATAAGTTTGCAGTAAACTCTCGGATATCTTGATTCTTTTCTCTCCCTTCTCGAATACCCACGATCCTTAGGTTCTGTCTTCTCTGGCGTCCTTCCAACTCGGTACATTTATCAGTTATTTTGCCCAGTAAATCAGATAAATGTTGATTTTCTTTGAGGAGTGTTTTCGTAGTCTGAGCACTTGTTTTGGCCAGTTCTTCAAGGTTCTTTATGGCTGTCAACAGCTCCTTGATTTCTTCCACCACGGGTTCCATCTCTGTTACCACCTTATTTTCGATTTTATCATTCATCTCTTCCACTATATTTACAGATTGATCCGTTAATATTTCTGCAATTTCCTTTCGCAGTTTGTCAGATAATTCCGTGACCGAGATATTGATTTCAGACTTTAACTCCTTCATTTCCTCCTCGATTTTTTCTATTTCTTCCTTAAAATTCATTTTTGCCAATTCAGTCTTTAATTCCAACTTTATTTCTTTCTTTAACTCTGCCATTTCTTGTACAAAAAAAACTTTAAGTTCTTCAATTTCCGATTTTTTCTTCGGTTTTTTCGACACATCTTCTTGGGATAGTGTCCTACCTGAGCCCGAGGCTTCAGTCGGGCCTTGTTCTTGTTCTGCCGTTTTCAGCATGGTATACCGGAGTTTTGTTTTATCCATGGGTGGGCTGCGCTGTGTTGACATTACGAGTCGCACGCCTGATGACGTCACTCACGGCAGCCGGTGCAGAAACAGCAGGCAACAGGTAGGTCTTTTCTCCCCGGTTTTTCCTCGTTTTTTTCATGGAGCTGGCTGTCGTTGCTCTCTAGCCCTCCATGGCGTCACCGGAAGTCTCGACTTTCGTCCTACCTTCTGCCAGCAGGTTGCATCCGTTGTACATCTTTAAGACGATTTGCTCTCGTCTAATGTCTTCTTTGTTGGGTACAAGATCCTTGGGAATCACATTAACACTGGCACCAGAGTCAATCTGAAACTTGTTTAAGAAGGAACTGCAGATGCTGGAAAATCGAAGGTACACAAAAATGCTGGAGAAACCCAGCGGGTGCAGCAGCATCTATGGAGCGTAGGAAATAGGCAAAGTTTCGGGCCAAAACCTTTCTTCAGACTTGATGGCTCCGGTGCCGACCTGCATCTTAGCGAATAGGCCTGAAGAGGAATCGTTTCCAGCTGCATTGACCTCAATGCAACTCAGACTCTGCATCAGAAATGGACGTTGTGCCAGATGTCTCTACGACCTTGTGCAGACCCCATTTCTGTGTGCTCTCCTTCCTCTGCTTGCAGCAGCAGGCAAAGTGGTTTTGTCGTCCGCATCTGTTGCAGTCCTTCCCATACTCTGAGCATTCCTCCTTCCCGCGCTTGTGCGTCTTTGCACAGAACTTGCACTTGACGGGTCCCCGATTCTTCTTCTGTGAAGGAAAATCAACCCTCGGTTTAAATCTTTTACCTTGTGTATTGTCGTCTCTTCGCCGATGATCTGCATTCTTGTCACTGTTACCTCCGAGGATCTACACATGACTACAGTCTCCTGAAGTGTCAGATTCCTGTTCTGAAGGAGTGTCTTCCTAGTTGACTGGTCTGCAATACCAATGACGATGCAATCTCGAATGAGGCTTTCTTTCAGGCAATCACAGAAGTTGCATGTCTTAGCAAGCTCCTTCAGCTCTGCAACATACGATTCAATGCTTTCCCCTGGTTTCTGGTCTCGTTTATTGAAAATGAATCTTTCATACATTTAATTCGTCTCTCCTATGATGATGGTATACATTTTGTCGATAATGACTTTCACATCCGTCTCATCTACTACCTTTTCGAACGTCAGGGTATTGAAGATTTGCAGTCCTTCCAGTCCAACAGTATACAGAAATACTGCTTTTTGATACTCTTTCTCCTTCTCATCCAGTTCTGTTATCACTACACAATTTTCGACCATTTGTTTAAACATTTTCCACTCTTCCACCTGGTTCCCTTTGAGCTTTAGATTGGGTGGTGGAGCCACGTGGAAAGATAGACCCCAGCGCCATTTTGAAATATCAACGTATCCCCTCGCTCTTAATAGCTTATGTATTGTTTAGCTATAAGCACAACGCGTGACTGCGTAATTTGCGTAATATTCTCTAATATCTTC
The DNA here is from genome assembly GCA_035221665.1 of Okamejei kenojei. Classification (NCBI taxonomy): domain Eukaryota; kingdom Metazoa; phylum Chordata; class Chondrichthyes; order Rajiformes; family Rajidae; genus Okamejei; species Okamejei kenojei. Next base: position 22,710,161 of record CM069131.1, read on the forward strand.
TACTACTATTGAAAATATTTTCAAATAACTCAATTTTTATTTATTTTTTCTATATAGTGTGTTATCTTTAAGCAGTCTCCCACGGCACTGATTTACACACTGCATTTTATCTTTGCGTGCTCACTGACCTGCACACTATTCCACTCATGCATGCAGTTAGTCCAGTCGCTGAGCGTAGAAACACTGTTTCCTTTAAGCTTTTCAAAGCATGTTTGCTAATCATCATAGCGTCCATTTGATCCACAAATCGTCATTTTAACCGCTGCCACTATGTTTTGATATGTGTCTGCTTACGACATAGGTAAAACTAGCACATATTAGACGGAGAATGATGGCTCCACACACACTTGTGTTAGGATCAAAAGCAGGAATAATTTATTTCTGAGTCAAAGGTCACTGACTGATTTACTAAGCATGTGCGAGAATGAGTACAGCTCATATGCATAAATTACATGGATATTGTCACACACTGTCTGCAGAAGACTTAACGAACAGAAATATAGAGGCTACATTGCAAGATGCAAACCACTGGTGAGCTGCAAAAATAGGATGGCCAGGTTACAGTTTGCCAAGAAGTACTTAAAAGAGCAACCACAATTCTGGAAAAGGTCTTGTGGACAGATGATACGAAGATTAAAATATATCAGAGTGATGGCAAGAGCAAAGTATGGAGGTGAGAAGAAACTGCCCAAGATCCAAAGCATACCACCTCATCTGTGAAACACAGTGGTGGGGGTGTTATGGCCTGGGCATATATGGCTGCTGAGGTACTGGCTCACTTATCTTCATTAATGATACAACTGCTGATGGTAGTAGCATAATGATTTCTGAAGTTATAGACACATCCTATTTGCTCAAGTTCAAACAAATGCCTCAAAACACACTGGCCGGCGGTTCATTCTACACCAGGACAATGATCCCAGACATACTGCGAAAGCCACAAAATAGCAACGTTACAAAATTTTAAGATTTAAAAAATCAAGTCTGCAATTTATCCCATCAGATAAAGCATAAAAAGAAGTTTAATTTGACACCTAATTCACTTTCATATCTTCAGTATTAAAAAGGTTATGGCCATTTTCATACTCGGAAATTAGCATCTTGTTCCTTGCTTTTCCATTGACTTAACTCAAAAGCTGTGATCGAGGACAGTCAAAAGCCCATAACTTTCTTAAAAATTAAGAGAACTGAATTAAATTTTCAGTTTTTATAGATTGAAGCATTCTGAAACAAATATGAAACGATCTTACTTGGATGATCTGAAATTAAAGCATATAATTAGTTAGTTACCCAATTGTAGCTAATTACACAATTCAATTACTAGATCTAAACATCTATCCATTTCTTAAGAAAAGGTTAACATTTTTTAAGTGTCCAAATAACATTCACACAAGAATTCACAATATAACATGATTTTAAAATCTCAATTGTCATGAATTTATAGGCCAAATGGAAGGAATTTAGTGTTTAATTCCTGTAAATAAATGGCCATTTAAATCATCTTCCGAGTGGGATTTTGTGGAACGCGATCGTTTGGAACGTTGCATTTGTGGTGAATTTAAACCCCATATCGGCAGGAAAAACACTGTCGGTTCGTATATTTACATAATCACCTTTTCGCAACGTGAAATTTTGTTTACAGGCATCCTAAGAAGCAAGTTTATATGTAAAATAAACGGCTTTCTTTTACCTGTCCCGTACGTGAAATCCGTCCCCGTTGTTGGTGTTGACAGCTTTAGAAGATGCTTTTTAATTTACTTCTGCTATTAAATTATCCAGTACAGTTTAAAAAAAATTAATAAAACCAATGTCGAAGCAATTATTCTTCAGCAGCTAAAGAGCCTGACAAAAATCGATTTGAACAGGTTGGAGAAAAACGACATTTTAAACCGGCCCCCCTCTCAAAGGCACCAAAGTCACGCACACGGCCAGTGACAGAACTGCAGCGCTGCTGAAGGTAAGTTTTGTAACATACCTACACAAAGTAGCTTTTCAAAGCTAAAAAAAAGGTAAATTCTTGATGGCCAAGTCAATCACCTGATCTGAAACCAATTGAGCATGCCTGAAGGGGACGAGCCCACAAAACAAACATAAGCTAAAGATGGCTGCAATATAGGCCTGGCAGAGCACAACCAGAGAAGACACCTGGCAACTGGTGATGTCCATGAATTGCAGACTTCAATCAGTCATTGCTTGCAAAGGATATGCAACAAAATACATAACTATTTTCATTCACATGACATTGCTGCGTCCCAAACATTATGGTGCCCTGAAATGGGGGGAGTATGAAAAACACTGCTGTAATTTCTGCATGGTGAAACCAAAACGTATAAAAATTGCCTTTATTAAAATCTGACAATGTGAACCTTAACCACATTTGATTTTTTTCTATTACAAATCTGAAATTGTGGAGTACAGAGGCAAACAAATAAATGATGGGTCTTTGTCCCAAACATTATGGAAGGCACTGTATACATAAGCCTTTTGTCAATGAAGATGGGAAAATAAATATGCAGAACAAAGTAGTGGCTGAGGTGTTAAACAGTTCTCCTGCATTTGCCTTTATATTAGAAGACAATACAAACATGATATTAATACTGAATAATTTGCCAGGAGGAATGAAATATCATTATCATTGGAGACAAATAGGGATAGCGCTAATAATTTCTTCAACCCAAATGCTTACATCCTAGGATCCTAAAAGAAGTGGCCATGAAGATAGTGGATGCATTAGTTATAATTCTCAAAAAAGTCTTAGGATTGTGGAAAAGTATCAGCAGAATGGAAAACTGCGAATGTGACAACCCTATTAGAAAAAAAGAAGATAATAAAAAGCAGGCAATTAGCAATATCTAGTATTGGAAAATTCTGAATAAATTATCATGGAATTAATAGCAGCACATTTCAACATCTTGATCTAACCAAGCAGAATTAGGATGGCCTCATGAGGAGAGATTGTGTCTGACTAATGTATTGCAGTTTTTTTGAGGTGCCCTCAATTAGAGTGGATGTACGGGCTAAAAGATTCTTCATCAGAAAGAAGAGCTTTGACCTAAAACAGTAACTCTCTCTGTGTACAGATGCTGCCTGACCTGGTGAGTGGTTCCAATATTTCTTTGAGCTTAGAGAGATATTGATAGGTTAAATAAGGCATAAAGTTGACATAGCATTATATATGAAAATGTGAAGTTGTTCATTTTAGAAGAAAAAAACAAAATAATAGTGTTATTTAAATAGAGAAAAACAGCAAAATGGATTTAGAGGTTGTTTTGCATAAAATCTAGAAAGCTAGCCATACTGCGATAGTTGATAGGAAAGGATACATACACAGTAATAAAATACAATTACCCACCTTGTCGAGATGAAAAAAGTTAAAAACATGAAACTCAGCTGAAGGGAAAATACTGAAAGTAAAATGAGAATAATATTAAATTTTATTCAAAAATACAGAATTGTTTTCACAGTGCATATAATTTATAATCCAATTAGATTGAGAAGTTGAGCACTTTATATGTTTGTTCAATATTTCTGGCATTTTAAGCTTGTATTTATCAAATTTTTAAGTATAAATTTTCAAGCACAACTTTATGATGTCAGTATTAATTGTCATTTACATTTTATTGCCAATATTATTGTGAGTACTCTATGTGAATATTAAACCATTATAATGATCCACTTTACATTTTCAAACATTTATATGACTTTACAATGAAAGTTATTAAAGTAAAAAAATTAACCAGTCATATAAAATAGTTTATTAAAACAAACCTTATCTGGCGATTAATCTGTACCACCGCTATACTCAACATCCATTTATTTTATTTTCCTTAAACTGTGTAATATCTGCTATTTCAAGTAATTTGTAACAGGTCTCACAACAAATGATTACATTTGCAAGAAATGTGTATGATAAAATGAAGCTGCAAAACAGATTTTAGTTTTAAGATTGGAAATAATTACTTTTACGCATGTCCAAATATTACACCCAATTTAAAACAAAAATCCTATGTTACATAATAAAAATTAAAGAAAAATCGTTGGTAGATATACACATTTGAAAACTGTTTCCGATCCGCAAATCACAAATTACTTCCAGACATTTTTTATTCAGAATGAGTTCAGAACTTTTATAGTCCCTATACGTCCTCCCTCCACTCCATCCAAGGACCCCGACAGTCCTTTCAGGTGTGGACTCCTATACACCTCCACTAAGTCCACCTAGGCCTATGCGATCTACGGGTTGCTAAACACCTTAACTCCCCCTCCCATTCCCATACTGACCGTTCTGTCCTAGGCTTTCTCCATCGTCAGTGTGAGGCCCAATGCAAATTGGAGAAACAGCGCCTCAAACACTGCCCTCCATAATGTTTTGGACATTTATTTGCCTCTGTACTCCACAATTTGAGATTTGTAATAGAAAAGAAAAAATCACATGTGGTTAAAGTGCACAATGTCAGATTTGAATAAAGGCCATTTTTATACATTTTGGTTTCACCATGCAGAAATTACAGCAGTGTTTATACATGGTCCCCCCCTTTCAAGGCACCATAATGTTTGGGACACAGTAATGTCATGTAAATGAAAGTAGTCATGTTTAGCATTTTGTTGCATATCCTTTGCATGCAAAGACTGCTTCAAGTCTGCGATTCATGGGCATCATCAGTTGCTGGGTGTCTTCTCTGGTGATGCGCTGCCAGGCCTTTGTTGCAGACATCTTTAGCTTATGCTTGTTTTGGAGGCTAGTCCCCTTCAGTTTTCTCGTCAGCATATAAAAGGCATGCTCAATTGGATTCAGATCAGGTCATTGATTTGACCACTCACGAATTGGCCATCTTTTAGCTTTGAAAAACTTTGTTGCTTTAGCAGTATGTCTGGGATCATTGTCTTATTGTAGAATGAACCGCTGGCCAATGAGTTTTGAGGCATTTGTTTGAACGAGCAGATAGGATGTGTCCATACACTTCAGAATTCATTATGCTACTACCATCAGCAGTTGTATCATCTATGAAGATAAGTGAGCCAGTACCTTCAGCAGCCATACATGCCCAGGACATAACACCCGCACCACCGTGATTCACAGATGTAGTGGTATGTTTTGGATCTTGGGCAGTTCCTTCTCTCCTCCATATTTTGCTCTTACCATCACTCTGATACAAGTTACTTTTCGTCTCATCTGTCCACAAGACCTTTTCCAGAACTATGGTTGCTCTTTTAAGTACTTCTTGGCAAACTGTAACCCAGTCATCCTATTTTTGCAGCTAACCAGTGGTTGGTATCTTACAGTGTAGCCTCTGTATTTCTGTTCATGAAGTCTTCTGCGGACAGTGGTCATTGACAAATCCACACCCGACTCCTGAAGAGAGTTTCTGATCTGTCACACAGGTGTTTGGGGATGTTTCTTTATTATACAGAGGATTCTTCTGTCATCAGCTGTGGAGGTCTTCTTTGGCCTGCCAGACCCTTTGCGATCACCAGTGCTCTCTTTCTTCTTAATGATATTCCAAACAGTTGATTTTGGCAAGCCTAAGGTTTGGCTGATGTCTCTAACAGTTTTATTCTTGTTTCTCTGTCTCATAATGGCTTATTTGACTTTCATTGGCACAAATTTGGTCCTCATGTTGATAAAGAGCAATAAAAGTTTCCAAAGGTGATGGAAAGACTGGAGGAAAGACTAGGTGCGGAGAGCTCTCTTATACCAGCATTAAGGAGGCAATTAAACACACCCGAGCAATTACAAACACCTGTGAAGCCATGTGTACCAAACATTATGGTGCTCTGAAATGGGGGACTATGTATGAACACAGCTGTAATTTCTACATGGTGAAACCAAAATGTATAAAAATATCCTTTAATAAAATCTGACAATGTACACTTTAACCACATGTGATTTTTTCTATTACAAATCTCAAATTGTAGAGTACAATGGCAAATAAATAAATGATGTGTCTTTGTCCCAAACATATGTAGGGCACTGAAGACAGACCATAGAGTACATAGCTGTATTGTATAACCTAATCATGGATAGCTCCAAGCAATAATTTATTTGACAGCAGAAATGAATGAATAATATGAATTCTTAGTCAATCTTATCATTTACTTACTTATAAAAACAATTAGTATAAGACTAAACGTATCTAGGTCAATTTTCGGATTGGAGAACGTATCACAAAATGTTGAATATATGATCATAAGGAGCACACAGCTACTAATTGCACCAAATGGCGGTTTCTTTCGTTCCAGCCAATCCTTGATGTATTGTCGAACAATCTATGGAAAAGGAAATAAGCAGATTATGTTGTTATTGGGTAGACAAGGCAAGTTATGCATCACAAAATAAATATGGCAGTAGAATGGCATTGAGGACAAGGACCAATTTCACTGCTGAATACAGTGGATTCAAAACTTTCAAGCCATACAACTATTCTTATGTGTGCAGGGGAATTCTAAGAGTTCATTATAAACTACATTTAAACACATTCTTAATTATAGCAGATGCTCTTTATCAGTTGCCAAATAAATATATCAATTGAGCCTCTCTTAAAGTTGTGCTCTTTACGTGCAAAAATGAACACATGCGGTAAACAAGTGTTCCTCTTTATAAACAACAATTTTAACTCAACTTCTCCAGGCATCTTGCATTTCATAAGGATGAATAATCAAAGTACAAATTTAAACATGAATACAATTCAAAACATTTTAAAATAGCAGCATAACCACTTCAAAACTAACAAATGAAGTAAATTCAGGTTATCAAAGAAACCAATTCAGTTAATTCAAATACAAGACAATATTTGTTTTGATTTGTATTTCAAATATCCTTTGTACTTTAACAAATTACAAGCAATTTACAAAACTCATTATATAAATATGTAACCAAAATGGCATTACCACATGATCTAAAATCCTACAAAGTAGAAGTCACAAAGTAGTGTTTTTGACTTCGACTTTATAAGTTTCGAGATCATGTAGTAATGCCTTAATTCATAAGAAATGCAAGTTCCGCTGCAAAATTAATTTCCATCTAATATTTGTTTTGTTGAAGTTCCTAGCAGTCCAAGGTGCTTTAAAGATGGGAGGCATATATTAGTGGGTCAGAGGTGTATTGAATCATTATTACTTGACCCCTGTTGGTCTGGCAAAATGGATAATCCGGCAATGGTCTGGAATTAAGGGTGTTGGAAAATCAGTGGCGGACCTGTGCATACATTTAAGGTCAGTAGATAAATTAAAGAGGAATAAAAGAAGTAACATTTCGATACAATGGTCTGTGAATGTAAACTATGAGTAAGGTTGATGAATAAGTCAGCAATTTCAATATTTACTGCTATACATAGTTTCCAATCTGAATTAAATATCTAACTATGCTGGGCCATTAGGCAGGGAAATATATAGCTCTAATGTACAGTAAACCTTTGTTATAACAGACCCCTTTATAACAGACTTTGGTTATAGCATATGGATCTACTAGCGCCACCCTGCCTCGCACCGCCACACCAGCCCCAGGTTCCGACGCCACCCCCCGGGTCGCAAAGCACACCAGCGAGTGTGCTAAGCAAGTTGTCTACCATAAGGAGTAATTGATATAAACACAAACCCTTTGAAAAGTTTCCAGTGTCAAAGTATTCATGAAAGATTCATTATAAAGTGTGAACTGTCTGTAAACTAAACAATGAAGCTGCAGAAAGGCAACACACCAAAAAAACAAAAAATTAACACATGGAAAGAGCAGTCACGCTCTCAAGATGTATAAAATGCTTCTAACTATGGTCTCATTTTGGCTTATATATATATATATACATACATATATACATACACATATATATATATATATATATATATATATATATATATATATATATATATGCAACATTCGTTCACTGTTGTATGTTGATGAGAATTTCTAATACTTAATGTAAAATATATATATATATAAATATATATATATATATATATTTTACATTAAGTATTAGAAATTCTCATCAACATACAACAGTGAACGACATGTTGCACATCAACTTAATGAGTCAGAGTTTCTTTCTACATCTGTGTGGAAAATACAAAATTGCTGACAGTAATAGCAAGAAATGTCAGTAATTGCAAGGGGAACTGCTGATATAGTATGTCCTGAAATTGCACCAATATTTCATTTCTGGGCTAACATGCAGTGCCCTTCATAATGTTTGGGACAAAGACCCATCATTTATTTATTTACCTCTGTACAAATTATCTCAAATTGTGGAGTACAGAGGCAAATAAATAAACAATGGGTCTTCGTCCCAAACATTATGGAGGGCATTGTAAATGGGGTCATTCCAAGCATTAGATTTCATGAGGGCATGGTGTCAGGACTGCAGCTGCACGGATCATCAAATAATTTTCCTGGTTAAACCATCTTGAATTGATGCAAGATTGTAATGTTGGTAAACACATTTGCTAGCCACTTCCTGCCCTGTGCCCTTATAGAAACATAGAAATTAGGTGCAGGAATAGGTCATTCGGCCCTTCGAGCCTGCACCGCCATTCAATATGATCATGGCTGATCATCCAACTCAGCATCCCGTACCTGCCTTCTCTCCATACCCTCTGATCCCCTTAACCATATCTAACTCCCTCTTAAATATAGCCAATGAACTGGCCTCAACTACCCTCTGTGGCAGAGAGTTCCTGAGACTCACCACTCTCTGTGTGAAAAATGTCTTTCTCATCTCGGTCTTAAAGGATTTCCCCCTTATCCTTAAGCTGTGACCCCTTGTCCTGGACTTCCCCAACATTGGGAACAATCTTCCTGCATCTAGCCTGTCCAACCCCTTAATTTTTTTTGTAAGTTTCTATAAGATCCCCTCTCAATCTCCTATATTCTAGAGAGTATAAACCGAGTCTATCCAGTCTTTCTTCATAAGACAGTCCTGACATCCCAGGAATCAGTCTGGTGAACCTTCTCTGCACTCCCTCTATGGCAATAATGCCCTTCCTCAGATTTGGAGACCAAAACTGTACGCAATACTCCAGGTGTGGTCTCACCAAGACCCTGTACAACTGAAGTAAAACCTCCCTGCTCCTATACTCAAATCCTTTTGCTATGAAACCTAACATACCATTCGCTTTCTTCACTGCCTGCTGCACCTGCATGCCTACTTTCAATGACTGGTGTACCTTGACAACCAGGTCTTGCTGCTTTCCTGTTTTTGCTTTCCTGTTTAGTCTGCTTTCCTGTTTTTGCCACCAAAGTGGATAACCTCACATTTATCCACATTATACTGCATCTGCCAAACATTTGCCCACTCACCCAGCCTATCCAAGTCACCTTGCAGTCTCCTAGCATCCTCCTCACAGCTAACATTTCCCCCCAGCTTAGTGTCATCCGCAAATTTGGAGATATTGCCTTCAATTCCCTCATCCAGATCATTAATATATATTGTAATTAACTGGGGTCCCAGCACCGAGCCCTGCGGTACCCCACTATTCACTGCCTGCCATTGTGAAAAGGACCCGTTTACTCCTACTCTTTGCTTCCTGTTTGCCAGCCAGTTCTCTATCCACATCAATACTGAACCCCCAATGCCGTATGCTATAAGTTTATGCTCACCAGAACTTTCGCAGAATCTTTGGGAAGAACACAGCAACTTGAGTGTGGTTCTAAAGTATTCAAATTTGAAACCCGGAGAATTAACGATTTTGGCTAGGCAATCAATCCCCAATTACTTGGGTTCTAATGCAAGTAGTAAAAAGCCATCAGTAAATCTACAAGACGCCCAACAGTAACTTCCAAAGGTTCTGTAAGAACACCTCACATAGTTATGATCACTACCACCTAGAAGAGCAATCATTACTGGTACAGAAGAACAACGCAACTGTTTTAACTTGTGGGCCGAACAAAATTAGAGATCTTCAATATTAGATACTGAGATTTATGTATCAGGAATTCAAATAAACGATTTGCAATTATAGGGCATGGAGGGGAAAAGAGAATATTGGCACTGGATCAAAATCCTGGATTTTTTTAATTTTACAGCACAATGGAAGTGCCTTACCATGAGGAGTGAATGGTTCATGGCAGCAACTCTTCTCTACCTTCTCAAGGGCAAATAGGAATGGGCATTAAATGCCAAAAATGCCCTGTGAATAAATACAAATAAAATGAATCAATAATTTCAGAGAATGTAGAATTAGAGGAGATAGCAGAATGGATAGCCAAATGACTTCAAGGGATAAAATGCTTCTTCAGGGTAAAGGATAGTCACTGAAGTGTCAGAGGCTTGGAAATGGGGTTAGTGCTTGGACTACTGTGATTCACAGCTTGTGTTAATGATATAGACTTTGGAATTTAAATCTTGCCCTGCACATCTCCTTTAAACTTTGTTCCTCTCACCTTGAAGCTATGCTCTAGTCCTTGACATTTCCATCCTGGGAAAAGAGTTGTGACTGGGATCTCCTATCCCCATGGCATTATAGCCATTACAGAAAAATGACTAAGATTGGCAGCTTAATGTTCCAGGACACAATTGAGATAGAGGTAGGCATAATGGCAGTCGTCTGAGATGGCGTTGCTGAAGGATTTCCAGTGAGACTATTTTGGTGGAGCTGAGAAGTGAAAAGAGGATGATCACCTTTTTGGGATTGTACTATGGGCCCTAAATAGTCAACGGGAATTAGAGGAACAAATATGCCGTTAGATTGTAAAACTAATGGGGTTGTTATATTAGACAGATCTTAACTTTTCTAATATTGACTGGGGCTGGTAGTGCAAACGACTTAGATGGGGTGGAATTTGTCAAGTATGTTCAGGAAAGTTTCCTGATGGGATATTTAGCGGGCTGGGTAAGTGGGCTGAGGAATGACAAATGGAATTTAATTCAGATAAGTGCGTGGTGATGAATTTTGTAAAGTGCAACCAGGGTAGGACTTTCACAGTGGGGCCATGGGGACTTTTGTAGAAGAGGGATCTAGAAGTACAAATACATGGTTCCCTGAAAGTGCCATGACAGGTGGAAAGGATGTTGAAGGTGGCTTTTGGCACATTGGCTTTGACCAGTCAAAACATTTAGATGTTGGGATGTTACGTTGCAGTTGGATACGCTGTTGCTGAGGCCGCACATGAAATATTGTATTCCTGTTTAAATCACCTTGCCTAAAGGAAAGATGCCATTAAGGTGGAAAGAGTGCAGATAAGATTTATGAAGATGTTACCAGGCCTCGAGGGACTGAATTATGGGGAGAAATTAGACATACTGGGATTTTATTTCTTGGAGCACGAGACTGAGGGGGTAATCTTGTAAAGATGCATAAAATCATGAGTGGCATCTATAGATTAATGCAAACAGTATTTTAACCAGGGTTGGGAATTCAAGAACTGCAGGGCATAGGTTTAAGGTGAGGGGAAAGTTTTAATGGGAACCTAAGGAGCAACCTTTTCCACAAAGAAGGATATGGAAGAACTGTCAGAATAAGTGATTGAGGCAGATACAATAACAACATTTAAAAGTCATGTGTATAGGAAAGGTTTAGAGAGATAGGTCAAACATGGGCAAATCGGACTAGCTTAGATGGACATGTTGGTCGCATGGATGAGTTGGGCTGAGAGGCCTGTTTCCATGTCGTACGACTCTATGACCTCCTCTTGCTGCAGAGATTAGCCCTCACTTCAAACAATGTTTATTTTGGCCAACAAACAATCCCTGAAGGTGTGATGCCCTAATATTAATCAGTATTGAAAAAGTGCTGCAATTTTGATAGGTTTGTGAGAACAAGCTCATCTGTAAATATGGGAAAATAACCTGTAACTGCACTGATAGTTGCTTATTGCAAACAAAATCCATCATTAAATCTTTACTCGGGATTGTAGAGGAATAAGAAGATAAATGAAAATCATTTTTATCTTATATATTCGGAAAAAATGAACAAAGGACATGTGCTGCGGTCTACAAATGTATCCAATGATCCCTATTGAATGTGTAATTGTTTGAATTTCTATTTTGTCCTTTAAAGATTGAAATAAATTAAGTTTCTCCATGAAATAGGAAATGGCTAAAGACTGATTTGAATACTAATCTACTTATTTTAGAGACGTGGAACACCCCAAAGATAATTCAGATCTCTTCTTGTTATGTCATGAAGTCATTTGAAAAATAAATTAAAAGCAGGCTGTCACACAAACCAAAGGAAGTGAAGTTGCACAAATAAAAATAAATAAAATATGAAATTAATGTCATCATGATATGATTGGCTACCACTACATTTTATTAATTCAGGTATGTTGTTTTAAGATGTTGCAGGTTAAAAAAAACTATCAACAAATATTTTTTGATACTATTTTGATATATATAAAAAAACTCTGATTCACTTCCACCTGCCTTGAACATCTTCCACAAATCCCAATCAGACCCTTCAAAAAACCTTCAATTACAGGGCAACAACTCGCCGGTGATCATATAATTTTTCTTAGCACTGAATGATACCACTTGGTTAAGTGTGTCCAGTCTGGCTAAAAATTGAACTATTTAGCTTACCTCTAGCTCTTGGACTGTAGACTAGTGAGTTCAAGCTGTTCAAGGTATCTTTTGGATATGATGGTTTCTACTTCCACACACATTTTGGAAGAAAATATTTACAATCCTTACAATAATTCCTTATGTCCCCTCTGTCAGGAATAAAGATTGTTCCTGTTCACCCTGTCGACCCTGCCTTATGATTTCTGACATGCAAGTTAAACCTCTCCTGCATTTCCCCAATATTCTCTTTTTATTTACACATTTCCAGCAACTGTTATATTCTGCACCTCATTGTTGCAGCAATGCTTACTTTTTCCTCTCTGCTGATTTCACTCACCTGGTTCCACTTACTCTCCTCTATGTTCTCAGACTAGATTAAGAAAAAAATTCTGTCCTCTCTCCTAAACAACATCACCAACATCTTCCAGGTGGAGCAGCAAGTCACATGCATTTTTTCCAATTTAGTGATGTGCCCAAGTTGTTAACTAACTATATCGATAGTTTGGATGAGAAGGTTAAGTGCAATATAACCCTTGTTGCTGATGACACTCTGGGTGGCAGTGGAAGCTTGTGAAGAGGATGTAGGGACCAGGGATATAGACACGTTAAATGAAGGGGTAAGGCATGGCAGATATATAACGTGGAAAATGTTGAGGTCATCGACTTTGTTAAGAAAAATGGGGTGTATTTTTATATATTATGATAATCAGGAAAGGCTTGTTATTCAGGAATCCTGGGTGTATTTTTATGTTTAAAGATAACATACGGTTACAAAACATACACATTGTTTTTTATTGCAGGAAGAAAGATATCTTACTGCACAAAAAAGGGTCTTGGTGAAACTGCTCCTGGAATATTATGTAAAGGTCTGGTCTCTCTGCTGAAGCACAGCTTTACCTAGAGCCATTGGAGTACAACAAAGGGCTATTCCTTGGACTAGGGGTACTTTCTAGCGAGGAAAGATTAGGCAATCTGGTCAAAGAATATAGAAGAATTAAATGATTTCAATGAACATAAAACATTCCTACAAAGCTAGAAAATACAAATTCATGGATGATGTTTCACTTGGCGAAAGTGACATGAACCAGGGGGTCGCAATGTCAAAATAACCAGCATCTGATCTCCAGGTCATTCCAAAAAATACATGTTGTGCTGCACAGGATCAGAAGTCTGGAACATGCTGACAGACACTCTGCAGCATGCAGGTATTTCCTAAGGATCTGTTTGGCTAGTCGTCAGCGTGATGCAGCTCATTATTAAACAGCTCTCCATGATGCTTCAGCATTTTTTTTGCCTTTTTTATTTTACTTTTAATTTAAATATTAATTAAAAATCGGTACACAGTATATATTTAAAATAATTATACATTTTGTGCTAATTACAATTTAAACGCAGCTGGTAGAGCAGCTGTCTCACAATGTCAGAGACTCAGGTTCAATCCTGAGTTCTGGTGCTGCCTGCGTGGAGTCTTCACTTTTTTCCTATGACCACGTGAGTTTCTTCCGGGTGTACCGGTTTCCTCCCAAGTCCCAAAGACATGCGGGATTGTAGGTTAATTGGCCATTGTACGGGATGGATTCAAAAGTGAGATAACATTGAACAAGTGTGAAAGGGTGATTGATGTTCGGCACGACCTTGGTAGACTGAATGGCCTGTTTCCATGTTGTATATTTCAATCAAAAAACAATTATATTTATAGATATACCATGATTTAAAGCCGTTATTTGGAGTTGTTAAATGGGATGTTCGATTTCCTCGAGATGAAATTGGTTTATGACATTTATTATATTCTGGAAAAAATTATGTAAACCTTTACTTAAACCAGTAACTTTATTTCAGCTTGATTTGTTGCATAACACATTCCAGATTGGGAGAAACAACATCGTTACTAGAGAAGCTGCCACACAGGGAAAACAAATATACCCATAATTGTGCTTACCTGCCCTATAATGAGTGGGACTACAACAGTCATGAACAGCTGAGAGAAAATGGAAGTAAATGGCACTGCAGATGAAGATCCCAGCTGCAAAATCAAAAATAAAATCACAAAAAATGAAAAGAAAAACCATACACGCAACCAATCAAAACACACTATCCTCAATTTGTACACCTACCTATCTGGTAATTAAGTAAAGATCAGAAAAAAAGAAACTTACTACCTTCTTTATGAGGTAGATTCTTTGAGAGCCATGGTGCCATTAGTATAAACACATGCATTCACACATAAAATTACAGAGATATATTTTACAAACTATAGTAATTAATAAGGAGAGTATGTGCACAGTGTAAAAGTTCTTATAAAACTGGACAAATTACGGCATCAACATATTTAATCATCATCTAAATTTTTATCATTTGACATAATAGTTACTCTTGAATTTCAGAGAGAAGTATTTTACATTACCCATAATTTGTCCATATATCAAAATGGGAAATCGGCAGGTAAGAAATGAAGCTAATTATCAGGTTTTGCGCATTTAATACATTTTATGGGTGGCAACTTCAGTAGATTACACTTGCATACATCAAGGCGAATACAAGGAATTGCAAATACTGGTTTACGCTAAAAGGCACAAATGCTGGAGTAACTCAGTAACTCACTGGGTCAGGCAGCATCTATGGAGAACATGAACATGCATCGGTGATGTTTCGGATCGGGAGCCTATAGACTGAATGTAGTGGGGAGCAATGGGGAGAAAGCTGGAGGAGAGTTGGGGGAGGGACAAAGGCTAGCAATTGATCGATGAACATAGGCGAGGGGGATTTGATTGGCAGAAGGGAAAGGACAAAGGTCTGAGGTGAAAAGAAGACAAAAGACGAGCAACATGTGAAACCAGAAGAAGGGATGTAGGTGGATGGGCAAGGAAGGGAAGTGGGGGGCGAGATAGCGGGAGAAATGGGTGGGTTTCCGGGTGGGGCACAGGAAAGGGAGGGGGGGGGACACACTTGATTTTGTCCAGAGAAAAATAAAGAAATGACCGTTTACTGGTGGTTTCATTGCAGTCCAGAAGTTTGACCGAACACGCGTCAACCACGTTCTTTCCATACAAGTGCTTACACAGCAAGACATTTTTCCATATGCAATGTTACTTTTAGAGGAGCACAGGGAATCACGTTCATCAGCAACAAACCACTACAGACTTTGCACAACTATGATTGCTCTACATATTTTAGTTTTTACTCTGACATTGTCTGGTTTACTTAGAATAATCGATCATTTATTGTATTGTTTTTTACTGTTGTTACTGCATTTAATGTACCTGGAAAACTGCAGTAAGAATTTTATTGTTAGTTTATTTATGATACATATGACAAATAACTTTTGATAAATCATGTTTCAAGTATTTCATCGGGGGAGGGGTGTGTTGGAGACTGCTTTCCTTACTTTTTGCTTGACAACCATACTTTTCCAGAGGCTTGCACCCTTTCAGGCCCTATGACTGAAGTCACCCAAGAACAATAATGACCTGGCCATTCCCTGCCTGTTACTTAAGAGAGCAGTTAATATCAGTCAGCTGTGTTAGTTAGCAATGATATCTGAGTTTCAGGACTGTCACATGTGGGGGGTTATCGCTAAGGGTGTGCTAGTTTCAAGCCACAAATTTCATAATGAGGAAGGATGTGTGTGCTTGATTTATGTTAATATGAATTAACCGTTGCACACTGGCTACCACACAGTCTCATCAAAGGTGTTGGTCAATTGCCAAGGGAGTCCAAAAGGGTTGGAGAAGAAGCTCTGCTCTATGGACATATGCGCAAGCACAAACACACATGGTGGTGTCTGCCAGTCCTCCCAACACACACTCGTACTTACTGCCTCCTTGCATCCTCCCATCAACTCTTCCCTACAGCTCTTTCATCTTTCAGTCTTCAACAGCGTCCCCCCAACTATAAAAACCTTTCAACTCTCTCAAATTCTATGCTCCACTCTCACTGCCCTGCCAATTCAGCTTCATCCTTCTTTCCTGTGGAATTCTCTGCCTCAGAGGGCGGTGGAGGCCGGTTCTCTGGATATTTTCAAGAGAGAGCTAGATAGGGCTCTTAAAGATAGTGGAGTCAGGGGATATGTGGAGAAGGCAGGAACAGGGTACTGATTGGGGATGATCAGCCATGATCACATTGAATGGCGGTGCTGGCTCGAAGGGCCGAATGGCCTACTCCTGCACCTATTGTTTATTGTCTATTCCCTTCCCTAGGTTCTCCTTCCTCTCCAACCACTTATCCCCTGTTATTTCTCTTCCTTCACCTATCCCATATCTATTCTGTGGACTTGAGAACAACCTCTGGAAAAAAATGTTGTCTTTTTAATGCTCTCTGAAGTTGGTCAAAATCAACTATTGATCAAGGTAGATGTATAATTTGTACCACTAGAGTGAGGATGAATCCATCCCCATCAACAAGTAAAGGATCAATGGGCCCCAATAACCCACCTCTAATGCACTTGAAGATTGCTTTCTGCCAGGATTAGGTGGCATCAGATGGGCAGTGGCAGCCTCTCCAAAGCTTTAAGAGGAGACTTGATAGAGTTGGCCAGTGGTTTACATTCAATCAGCTTAAGCCAGGAAACTGAAACTTTTCACACAACTTACAACCCAGCTCATTCAAACAGAAACCCCCTTCCCATGCAGCTAGATACTAATCCTGCAATGGTCACCAATCCAAGCAACCTTACACTCCCTACTGTCTTGGACTTACTGTATGATGCACATGCAAAGTCAGAATGGTACACATTCAAAATCACAACTAGTGATATAAATTGCAAAAGTGTAGATTTATCCTCCTGTGTAAGGATAGCTCAAAGGAGAAATATAACTTGCAGAGTAAAAAATAAGCCTATGGAAAACTGTTAGGAAAGAACCTGAGATTATTTTGTACTATATTATATCATCAAAACCTAATCCCCTGATTGATGAAGGACAGTCATCCCCATGAGCCTACCTGGCAGCTGAACCTGAAAGACAGAAGCTGACTGCTGCAAAATGAGGGCTGCATTTAGAGCTAGTTGTGCCACATTTTCAAGCAGCTTTGTAGATTGTTTCTTACATCAAGTGCTTTATGAAGCCAGATGCCAGGAAAAGGTTTTCTCTAATGAGTGCCTGGAGCCCATTACGTATCTCCCACTATTCCTGGTGTCCAGGATTCACCAACGCAGGAAGGTGCAGCCAGGAGTAATGGGCTTGCAACAACAGGGAAGTTAATGCTCCAACACAGGACTATAACAAGCTTAAAGTCACATTGTAGGTACTGCCTTATTCCAGGGTCACTGCTGCAGAAGTTAGATCGACTTTCCTGAGGGTGAACCCATGGAAAGAAACCGGCTTGGATGGAGTCCACAGGAACTGCGGAGACCAACTAGCGGAAGTGTCATGAACATCTTTAATCTCTCCTCTGAGGTATGCACCTACCCCAGGAAGACCATTGACATCCCAGTGCCAAACAAAAGCAGGATCTCATGCATTAATGACAACTGTCCAGTGGCCTTGACATCCACCATCATGAAGTGCTTCAAGAGGCTGGTTCTGTGCTGCATCCTTGATCCACTGCAGTTTGCCTATCGTCACAACAGGTCCACGGCTGATGCCATCTCCCCAACCCTACCCTCATCCCTGGAACACCTGGATAAGAAGACACTTACGTCAGACACCTATTCATAGGTCTGCTTTCAATACCATTATTCCAACCAAGCTCATCTCCAAACTCATGGAACTTGGCATCAGCACTCCCTTCTGCAACTGGATCCACGACTTCCCGGCCAACAGTGCCCAATCAGTGAGGATATGTGACAAATCATCTTGCACAATAATCCTCAACATTAGTTTCCCATAAGGATGCGCTTTCAGCCCCCTACTATACTCGTTATACACTCATGACTGTGCTGCCAAATACCAATCCAACTCAATTTACAAGTTTGCAGATGATGTCACGGTAGTGGGCAAGATATCAAATAAAGATGAGAGGGAGTAGAGGAAGGAGACTGAGAACCTCGTAGCCTAATGCCAAGACAACAACCTCTCCCTCAAGGTCAGCAAGACATTAGGAGTTCAGAAAGTGAAGTAGAGATGGTCGAAAGCTTCAAGTTCTTAGGAATAAATATCACCAGCAATTTGTCCTGGACCAGCCACATCAAAGTTATGACCAAGGAAGCACACCAATACCTCTACTTCCTTAGAAGGCTTAGGAAGTTTGGCATGTCTCCAACAACTCTCACCAACTTCTACTGGTGTGCCTTATAAAGCATTTTATTGAGATGCATCACAGCATGGTTTGGGAACAGCTCCATCCAAGATAGCTAGAAATTGCTGAGAGTTGCGGACATAACCCAGACCATCATGCAAACCAACCTTCCTTCCATTGACTCCATCTACATTTCAATCTGCCTTGGCAAGGCCACCAGCATAATCAAGGACCAGTCTCACTCCAGTCACCCCCTCTTCTATCAGGCAAGAGATGCAGAAGTTTGAAAACGCATACCTCCAGATTCAGGGACAGTTGCTTTTCAGCTGTTATCAGGCAACTGAACCACCCTCTCAGCAGCTAGAGCAACACAGACCTGACTTCCCATCTACCTCACTGGAGAACTTTGAACTATCAGACTTTATCACGCACTAAATGTTGAACCCTTTATCCTTTACCTCTACACAGTGGACAGCTTGATGTATAATCGTGTATACTCCTTTCTTTGACTGGATAGCACACAATAAAAGCGTTTCATTTTTCCTTGGCATATGTGACAATAATAAACTAAACTAAACTCCGGGACTGGCATACAGCAAATGAGAGAACTATCACTTCAGTTTAGAATTATCCCCAAACTGGAGTGTTAATTTTCTGAGTAAGAAGGCTGGTAAATGCTTTGAAATATATACATCAATGATTCTCAAATGACTACGAGCAAAATGTATTCTGTATTGGAATGGGCAATTTTAGTGTTAATACTCAATGGAATTGGAAATAATGTGGTGTGCCACAAAATGGTGGCAAAGGTAAATATTTCATTTCTCTTCACGTTTCTCCTAAAATATTGGAATATGCAATTTTAGCATAGTATGCAATTCGTAGCCACACCATTGATAAACGATCCCTTTCTCGTCTCTCCATGATTGCGTAGCCAGGCATGGATTCAACAGCATCTTTATATTCACCGGTGATACCGCTATTGTTGGACAAATAAAGGGTAACGAGGAGGCACAATACAGGAGAGAGAGAGAGAGAGAGAGAGAGAGATGATCTGATTGAATAGTGCCATATCTTGTTCTCAACGTTATCAACACCACAGAGTCATTTGTTGATTTCAGGAAGGGTAAGTCGAGGTTCCTCAAAACTGTCTTCATCAATGGTACAAATGGTACGTTAAAATAAGATCCTGTCTACCTTAGTGGAGATTGCGGAAGGGCCTCCAATAATGCTTCAATTCTCTCTACATACCATGGAGGTCAGAAGATGGAAAAGTAACAAATTAATATCTTTCAGTGAAAAGTAATATAGCATGTGCCAGAAAACAGTAGATCCTTCAAATTAACCTCATTGTGGGGGAGTTTTTTGAAACAATAATCGGGGAAAGTATTCATATGCACTCGGAGAACCTTCATAAGTTCATAAAAGTTAGGGATATGGATTTATTAACGGCATAAGGTTCAATCTTTGGGTGTTAATGGCGGAGTAGCAAGATGGATTCAACAGTGGCTGAATGGGAGATGTCAGAGAGTAATGGTGGATGGCTGTTTGTCAGGTTGGAAGCCGGTGACCAGTGGGGTGCCTCAGGTATCTGTGTTGGGTCCACTGTTGTTTGTCATGTACATCAATGATCTGGATGATGGGGTGGAAAATTGGATAAGTAAGTATGCAGATGATACTAAGATAGGTGGTGTTGTGGATAATGAAGTAGATTTTCAAAGTCTTCAAAGAGATTTGGGCCATTTGGAAAAGTGGGCTGAAAGATGGCAGATGGAGTTTAATGCTGATAAGTGTGAAGTGCTACATCTTGGCAGGACAAATCAAAATAGGACGTACATGGTAAATGGTAGGGAATTGAGGAATGCTGTGGAACAGAGGGATCTAGGAATAACTGTGCATAGTTCCCTGAAGGTGGAATCGCATGTAGATAGGGTGGTAAAGAAAGCCTTTGGTGTGCTGGCCTTTATAAATCAGAGCATTGAATATAGGAGTAGGGAAGTAATGTTAAAAATTGTACAAGGCATTGGTAAGACCAATTCTGGAGTATGGTGTACAATTTTGGTCGCCTAGTTATAGGAAGGATGTCAACAAAATAGAGAGAGTACAGAGGAGATTTACTAGAATGTTGCCAGGTTTCCAGCAACTATGTTACAGAGAAAAAGTTGAACAAGTTAGGTCTTTATTCTTTGGAGCGCAGAAGGTTAAGGGGGGACTTGATTGAGGTCTTTAAAATGATGAAAGGTGATAGACAGAGTTGACGTGGATACGTTTTTCCCATTGAGGGTAGGGAAGATTCAAACAAGAGGGCATGACATGAGAATTAAGGGACAGAGGTTTCGGGGTAACGTGAGGGGGAACTTCTTTACTCAGAGGGTGGTGGCTGTGTGGAATCAGCTTCCAGCAGAAGTGGTGGAGGCGGGATCGATTTTAACATTTAAGAGTAAAGTGGATAGGTATATGGACGTGAAGGGAATGGAGGGGTATGGTCTGAGTGCAGGTAGATGGGACTAGGGGAAAACAAATGGTCGGCACGGACTGGAAGGGCCGAGAGGGCCTGTTTCCGTGCTGTAATTGTTATATGGTTGTTATATGGTTATAAGACCAACTTGAGATAACCGTGAGGATTCATGAAGGAAATGAAGTAGATGCCATCCACAAGGATTTTCAGATAATGTTTTCATAACGTCCCATAGAAAAGGCTGATTAACAAAAGTATGGCCACTGTATTTAAAGCGTCATCAGCAGCATATATAGAAAATGGGGTTCAAGGGTGGTGAAAAGGGTGAAAATAGCTTCAAATTCCTGAGCGTGCATATCTCTGAGGACCTGTCTAGGATCTGTTTGATGAGGCAGGGAAGATTGCTGATCATTAATCACAAAGAAACCTCATCAACACCTCTGCTTTCTTCATACTGTTAAGAAATTATAGTTCTCATAGCTCCTAATCATTTGTCATTATTTACAGTTGTCCAGTCATGGCAGCATCCTGACAAATCTACAATCCATTTGCACCAGTGCTATGATATGATGCCCCCCCCCCTCTCCCCAACCTCATAAAAGGAGCAAGTGGTTGTAATCCAACCTTTATTTTGCATGGTCTACAAAATCCTCTGCTTTAGAAGTAACACCTTCTGAATATAAATTACAAAATCTTCCCTTTTCAACAGTTAAAAAAAATCTTTGTCCTCTTTTTAAAAAAGAATTTGCTCTTTCAACACTTTGAGAGATTTGGCGCTTAAGATAAGTTCATAAGAACAGGTGCAAATCCTTGAAAGTATTCCACTGTTCCCAACCCTTGATAAATTGGAATTTAGTTGCAAGATGTATTGGTTTTTATAATTAACACAATAAAAATTATTGGTATAATTAATTTACTTAACTTAAATACAAAGTAATACAAATAAAATAAAGATTATGTAAACAAAATATAGGAACAGCAAGTGAGCTCTACTCCAGACCAAGTACTTATTACACTGCTTAGACAAAAAATAGTATTACCTTGTGGGCATTCAAGTTTCATCATACATTTTTGGAACATTCAAAATATATGAAATGGTAGGTACTCACAAACAACAGTAGTAACAATGGTGTGATGATAATCCCCTGAAAGACAAAGTATTACATTGTTAGTTGCTCCTCAAAGGAACATTTAAAAAATATATACTTTTTGCGTGGTGTTCTTCAAAGAAAATTAAGCAATTGTATAACCTTGCTGCATCTTTCAACTCCCAATTCAAAGATGCTCAAGCAACTGCCAATTAAGGGGTCACATGACCCAAATCAGTTGAAAACAGGAGAGCTGCTAAAGGAATTCAGTGAGTGGGCAGCATCTGTGATGGGAAATGGACATTCGACATTTCGGATTGAGACCCTTCAGTCTAGATCAATTTCCTCTACAAATTCTGCCTGATGCGTAGAGTTCCTCTAGCTGTTCTCCTTTTCTTGCGACACAATGTGCAGAATCTTGTGCCTCCTGGACCGAAATCAGTTACTACTCTGGAATTCTGTTTCACCAGACCAATATCAATACAGTAAATACATGGGAAAGAGTCCATTAATAATTATTTAAACTGTCCTCAGTCCTGTTTCTGATGGAGAATAGCAAATAAATGAAGAGCAAATTATAGGGCTGTGGGGGATAGTGGAGTGATAATAAAGGAGAAAGATACGTTATTCAGAGGCAATAGAGAAGGATAGAGGTCTTCTGGCCAGTGCAAGTGGAAAATAAATATGAAAATAGTTTTAAAAACACAATAAGGGAAAGGGGAAGAAAAGATGAGAGAAGAAAGAGTTCTCTTTACTTCTGGCCAGCGTGGAGAGAAGCATGAACATGTCCCCACTTGTCTGTTCTATTGTATATGTCTCTCATTGCTAGAAATATTATCACATCTTTTTTTTTAAGACACCAGGAACACCTTTCATTTTCTGCAGGTCATATTGGGTTGGTAAACATAAGCATATGGGGTTATTGACATCTTTACAGGTTCACGTTCAAAACACTGCCAACACTTGCCTCTGTATGCATCAGCATTATTCTCCATATAGCAACTACTTTACAGAAACCTTAGCTGAATATCAGAAACCAAAACATTTAAGTTTGTTCCCACTCCCAAAACCCATTCTGCTCTGCCAAAGCTGCTTCAGAGAAAGAGGATAACAATTATCTTTGATAAATCTGGCGAGATTCTGGGGTGGAGAGGGGGAGGGGGGGTGTTAAGGGGGGAAAAGTCACAAATCAGTTGATGGGAAAATACAGAGAAAGGGTGAAGATTTTAAAGCAAATGTGAATATTTTAAATTTGAGAGTCTATATAGATCATCAAGCACAGGGATGAGGTGCAGATGAAAGTTAGGGCATACACTCAAATTATTAAGTGAGGTTGGCAATCTATCTGTCTATACCAGGCACGTGCCGTCAGGGTAGGCAAGGTAGGCACTGCCTACCCTGACTAAAATTATGAAATGGCAATTATTAAATTTAAATAGGAAAGGCATGGGAGAATTATGCCTCTCTAAGAGATGGATCTCTTAGGTAGGCATAATTCTCCGTGCCTTTCATCCGCAGCGCTTGTAACACGGGTAGGGCTGTGCAGCCCACGGGCCGCCAGCGCTGCCTGAGCCGTCAATTTCAAGGGGAGCGGAAGGCAGCAGAAATTCTGCCTTTGCAGTATACTGCGCATGCCCAGCGCGAGTTTCGTGGCTGGATTTTTTAATATGGATTGCCATTATTTTAATCGTTTCTCAGGAAACAAAGAGTGAAGAATGGCCTTAATCTACCAATAACGTGGCAAGTGCATTTCTTGGTGCTTAATTTTTATAAATACGGTATTTCCCGGGGTGGGGGGGGGAGAGCTCCGTTCAGTGTTTGAGGAGTCTGGCGTTGTGAAGGAGAGGTTCGGGGTCAGTAACTCACTTGCCACGCTCCGGTCTGAATGCAGGCAGATGGGACTAGGTGAGAGTAAGTGTTCAGCACGGAGTAAAAGGGCCGAGATGGCCTGTTTCCGTGCTGTAATTGCTATATGGTTTTATTGTGGCTGGGGATCGAATTAGCTTGGGCGGCTTCCGCAGCGCTCCGGGCACAGACAGCACAACTGGCCGCCACTTAGAGCAAGGAAGCAGCCTGGGTGACAGACTTTGAGCGGCCGCCGGGACCCTGCCATTTCAGCCACCTCAGCCCCGTCTGCTAGTCCCCGTCTCCTCTGGCTGTGCTCTCCGTCTGAACATCTCTCACCTGCCGCTCGCCGGCCGGCATCCCGCAAATCTTTAAATTCCGACAGCGCGCTCACGGGACCAGTTGAGGTTTCTCGGCTGTGGGAATTTAAGGATTTGCGGGATGCAGTTGACATGAGCGAAGCCGGCGAGCGGCAGGTGAGAGATGTTCAGACGGACAGAACTGCCAGAGGTGAGCGGGCCGACAGAAGGTGCTGAAGTGGCAGCCGGTTCTGTTGTCGGGTCCCGGCGGCCGCTCGCACCCGAGCTGCTTCTATCCCCGGAAGTGGCGGCCAGTTCTGCTGTCCGTGCCCGGAGCGCTGCGGCAGCGGTGAGTGAGTCTGACATGATCTCTGACCCTCCTCCTTTTCAACACTCCTGCCCTCCCCGCATCTTTAACCCCTGGCACAGACTCTCCACACGCTGTGAAAGGAACTCTCCCTCCAATTGGACCCTTGAATTAGTATTGTCATTCAATAAGATGACAACTGATTAAACGTCCCGGTGTGCTCCCGTTTTTCCCACCATCTCTCCACCTGCCTTCATCCTCCGCCCCTTCACCCATTCAGTGATTAGAAAATGAAGGAGATTGAGAAGCCTTGGTAAAATTGAATTGTTACTTATTTTTTACGAAGAGAACAATTTGCGCATGCGCGGTTTAAGTTTTTTCTTAAAAGCCGGCTGACTGCCTACCCTGAGTAATTACTCACAGCACGTGCCTGGTCTATACTATTACTAAAACTCTCATCGTGACCACCTCCGGTCTGCGTTGCATTTATATTTGCTCAAAAAACGATCCCCCATTGCGCCATCTTGCTCACCAATCTCCTCTGCTGCAATCGGTGAAATAGTACAAAAGTTATCAAGGTTTTTCTTGCATTACCATTCTTTTCTTGCTCTCCTTTCACTCTTCTCACAAATCATAACTTACTCTGTCCGTTTCTCTTTTAGTATCGATTTCATATTGGATTCAACCACTTCAAACCACCGCACTTTGTCCTTTCTATTGGGATAATCTCTCAATCAAGATGTATTGTCCCATTGTTTCCCAAGATTCTATTATCCCTCAATCTTCTCATCTTATTGTTTATGAAGATATATTCTCCCATTGTTCTCCAAGATTCTTGGTGTTTCCCTATCTGACCTGTTATCAGCAAATATTTCATATAATGTTACAGGCAGAAAAACACCCATTAAACTGTACATGCACAAAGGGTACAGGACAAATGTTCCTCTACCACCAGACACTGGCCCATTATTAATCTGTTAATTATTTGATAAAGTGAATAATATCAATAATTGGATTTGATTTCATGCACCTATTGGGCATTCCATGTACATGTTGATATGGCCTTGGCATTGGCTTCTATTTCTTATTGTTTAGTGACAATGAATACCACCTAGGTTTGAAACACGTGGTGCAGATGTTCTTCAGAATTTGTTCCACTATAATAGCATTGACTTTAGTGCAAAAGCAAGAGAAAATTATATAGTCACGTATTATTAATTACGACACAGTGCATTTTTTGGGCCTTTGAATATTTCTAGCATTAAGCGGGCCCCCAAAAAAGCTAGAAAGGATTTATAATCAATGTGCCTCCATAAAAGTCAATAACATTTCCTTCAAATTGATGATATTGACTGGCGAATTGTAAGTTGGAACAAACAAAAATTATCTGAAAAAGTTAATTACAAATTACTTACTGCACCACATAAACTGTTACCAAGATGTTTTGTTAAATTTGAGATAACTGCATCGAAACAAAATGAAGATTTTATCGAAAAATCATTGCTTACACAATGACAGAAATTATTGGTTGATAGCTCAGGTGAAAAACAAGTTAATTAATATTTTATTGTCAGGAACCAAGCTGATAATTCAATACATTGATGGATGTTAAGAGGGTATAAATTACATCTGGTTAATCAAAAAGCAACAAAGTGTAGCTTTATACAGAAATATTGAGTGGCAGATAGTTCAGTAATTTAGAAATCATATACAATTAGGTGAAGGAATATGTGATATTCTGTGACTAACTATTTGGCCATATATTTGCTAGATGTAATAAACATTTCATGTGAAAATGGTTAGTCGAAATCGCATCTGGATCAGTTTTCTTCCAGAGCAATTCAAAACGAATTCAATTTTTCAAATAAATGTTTACCTTTTTCCCTTAGCAGATGCAAAATCCTCTAGCTTTACTATTCGACTTCACAGTTTTCCCAACCTCATTCTTAATTGCAACAATTATTTTTTAAACAGAGAAAAATATGTTCCTATTTCACTCACATGATGAACTTAGTACTGTGGTGGGACTCGCAGAAATCTAGCCAGCAATGAAACGGGACACAAAGTTCGTGCAATCAATTGGTATTTAATGGTTCTGCTCCTTATTCCTACCAAAGGGCACAGGCGTTGCCCGACCTTATATATTCCCAGGGGGGCCCCGTGAAGTGCACCTCCCACACTGAGACACTAGACTCCTCCCTCCAGAGCCGAGGGTTCGCTCTGCGCGTGGATCACCACCAGGTGCCGTCACACGACCCCCCCCCCGGAACGGACGGGATGCCGAATGAGGCAGCCAGATCTCGTAAATACGTCCCCGTGCACAGGGGACTCGCCCAGTTTGAAAGAATTCGGGAGTACTTGGGATGGCGGACGCCCCTGAGAATGAGGATCAGCCACCTGTACAGGCTCTGTCAGGTCCAAATGGATCGGCTTCAATTGAGCCACAGACACAGTTTCTTGCGGCCCCGCATGTCTAAAATAAACGTCATGGGCCCGTGCCACAGCAACCGAAAGGGATCCTCATATGGGCCTTCATATTTATTCACCGCCTGAGGATTGTCCAGGTACGGCAACACCCAACCGGCCGTTTCCTGGTCGAGAGCGGTCACGACATAGTGATAACGGGTCTCGTCAACCGTTACCCCGCGGATATGGAATTGGGATTCGACCTACCGGAACCATGCTTGCAGCTGCGAGGTCCAGAAGGTTGGTAACTTCAAGGCAACCGCGTTCACTTTGGCCTGGTCGGCAGCAACGGCGCGTTGGGCGCTAGCGGTGCATTTTCTCTTCCAGAGTGACAATTCTGGATATCGGGGTCACCAAATGTGGCGGGACTCGCAGAAGTCCAGCCAGGAATGAAACGGGACACAAAGTTTGTGTAATCAATCGGTCTTTCACGGTTCTCACAGTACTGCTCCCTACACCTACGAAAGGGCGTGGGCGTTGCCCGACCTTATATATTCCCAGGGAAGCCCCGTGACCCGTACCGCCCACACCGAGACAATTGACTTCTCCCTCCAGAGCCGAGGGTTCGCTCTGCGCATGGCTCACCACCAGCTGCCGCCACAGTACAAATAAAAAAAGTCAAATTGCCTCATACATGCTCATTTTTCTAGACATAGGCTCTATTCCAATTCTCTATGCCCCGTTTCTGTGCCCTGTGTACATGTATGGTTTAAAAATGTTTTTGCTCATTAAATTGTTGGAGATTGATAACAGCGCAGCCAAATAAACAAAATATCTGGAACCTTGCTGAATAATGGGGCAGTGTCTCTTTTAACCAATGAAATTGAAGGATTGAGAAATAAAAAGAGGAAGAAGTGTAGATGTAAATTGAAATAGGTGAACTCAATAAGAAATCAGTACCAAAGAGAAATCGAGAGAGAAACATTATGAAAGAAAGCTGAAAGGAAAACAATTGAGATCTTCACAAATGGTTGTTTCTTGTCCTTTCCCGTATCCGAAACAAATGGAATATAAAATAAGCTATTTGGACCAATCATTCTATGACTGTGTTTGTGCTCTACTATATCTTAATTCTAAGTTCACAAGCTACACATCTTTTTGTGGAAATATGTGCTGCACACTGTTTGATGCCACTGGACATAGTGGATGCTGTGGTGCATCAGCAAATAGCATGATCCAAGCCTCCTTTGCAATCATGTCATAACCCGATGCAGCAATTTAAGCCTGCTGCTCAACCATTTGCAGTTAGCAGAGAGCCAGGCTGTTATAATAGGATTAAATCAGCCAAATATGGTTTGAATTGAATTCTTCATGACATTTTTACCTTCTTGCATTACATTTTCCATATCTTTCACCATTTCATGAATCATCTTGGACCAAGGTCTTAAAGTGTTGATCGCTTAAGTTTCAACTAAGTTTTAAACTCTACATAATGTAACTTAATTCTAATGTTCATTTTCATGCACTTCTTGTGTGCTGAATAGTAAACATTTGCTTTGCAATCCATCCACACCATATTTAAAGATGTGCAATTCCCATTCATAGACCATTCTACTGAATTGATATAGGTATGACTCCTTTTTAATTACACTCCAGTTAGCCTTTTATTGTCTATCTTTTGTACCTGTAATCTATATTATCGTTCCCAATTTCTCACTAGATTTAACTAAGTGGTCCTTTGTCCTTCCCTTTGCAACTGGATTCTTGACTTTCACATTGGCAGACTTCAGTCAGTGACGATCAGTAACCATCCTCCTCACTGACCATCAACACAGGTGCACCTCAAAGCAGCATGCTTAGCCCTGTGCTCTCCCCATTTTAGATGCATGACTGTGTGGCTAAGAACTCTTATGCTTCCTAAAATGACAGATGATACCACTGTTATTGGCTGAATCAAGGGTGGCAAGGAGCCAGCAGAGACGAGAGAGATCGAACATCTAATTCAGTGGTGCTGCAACAACAATCTCTCACAGTCTGAAGAAGGGTCTCGACCCGAAACGTGACCCATTCCTTCTCTCCAGAGATGCTGCCTGACGCGCTGAGTTACTCCAGCATTTTGTGTTGACCTTCAATCTCTCTCTCAATGTTGACAAAACCAAGGAGTAACTCAGGAGACCAGGTGGCAGTTTTCAATAGTGGGTCAATGGTGGAGAGAGATCAGCTACTAGTTTCTGGGCATTACCATCTCAGATGACCTGTCCTGAATCCACCACATAGATGTAATCAAGAGAGCAGTGCACCATGCTACTGGGTTCTTAGGTTTAAAAAGATTTGGCATTTATTAAATACTCCAATTAAACCTTCACAGATGCACTGAAAAAGGTATCCTGACTGGCTGCGTCATGGCATGGCAATTCAATGCATTCAAACACAGGAGGGCACAGAGTAATGTACTCAACTGGTCCATTACAGGCACAGCCCACCACATCATTGAAAGTAACCACCACAAAAGGCAGCATCTGTTTTCAAGGGTCCCCACCATCCGGGTCATCCCCTCTTTTCTCTGCTACTGTCAGGCAAGAGGAACAGAAGCGTGATGTCTCACACCACTAGGTTCAGGAATAGTTATTTTGCTACAACCATCAGGTTCTTGAAAACTCCTGCACAACCCTAATTCCTACTCAGCAACAAAATACTAGGACCACCTCTTGTACTACCATGGACCAGCTGGGTTTTTGCACAGTTTCTTAAATCTTTTTTACTGTCTTGTATAACAGGTATAATTTATGTCTTGTGTATTTGCCCGAATTTATGTGCCTGTGATGTTGCTGCAAAGAAGATTTTCATTGTATCATATTTGTGCATATGTCAATTAAATATGACTTGACGACCTTCTATTATTCACATACATATTTTTTGCCAGGCTTAATTTCCCCAATATAAATAGAATTTGAATAAACATGCCGATACAAGTAAGTTGATATCTTACATTTATAACACTCTTCTAAATATTGACACCCCACATTCCGAGATTTATAGGTGTGCATGGGAGGACGAGCTGGGTTTACCCATTTCAAAAGATTATGGGAGGAATGCCTACTATACATACATTACTGTTCTTTAAATGTCAGGCATTGCTGGATACAATTCCAAGTAATGCATAGGTTATACTACTCAAAGACCAAATTGAACAAGATCTTCCCAACAGTCTCCCCTCTCTGTCAAAAATGTCACTTCCAAGAAGCTACCCTAACCCATTCTTTTGTAACCTGTATAAAAATACAAAACTTCTGGACGGGAATATTCAATACCATTTCTAAAACACTCAAAATTCAATTGGAGCCAGATTCAAAATTAATAGATAACAGTTCCCACAGTGAAGATCACAGAAATGACCGAGACACCACATTTTGAAAAAATAAGGCTTGTTTTGTCTGACAAATCAGATCAATTTTTGCCAAAATATGGTCTCCTTTCATTGAATTTCTTCAACAACAGAATGGTTGAACACAAATTCAAAACCGACGCTATGGTCGGGTGAGCGGGCGTAGGAGAAGGGTAGTGGGATAGATCTCCGCTTTTTTTTCACTTCTTCGTTAATTCAGGGGTTTTATTTTTTATTTTTCATATCTTTTTCGAAATTCTTTTTCTTTTTCCTTTCTTCTTCCTTTCCCTTCTTTCCTTTTTTATTTTTTCCAAATTAACATTAGTTTATAAAATGTTAAAAATGAAGCTGTACGAAAATTGTATAATTGTTATGTCGATTACTTTCTCCTTGTACAATTGCTTCTAATAAAATAAATATTAAAAAAATAATAATAATAAAATATTGATTTTTCATTTGTTAGATTTAGAAAATACTCTTAAATTCAAAGTACCTTTCTCCACTTGGACCATATGTTACAGTCCTTGCATGAAACATCTATTCTCTTGCTTTCTCCGCATCCCATGCACCCCAGATCTATCATCCACAATTAACCTTTGCTTGCAATTTGCAAATTTCTAGATGCAGGAAAGCTGAGAAAATTTGCCAATGCCTATGATAACTTTGGCCTGACAATTAGCACAAACATACAGAAATTATGCACCAACCTGCACCAAACACCTTGCCGGAGATACGATTGTTTTCCGAGTCGCCTCTCGGGTCGCTCTGCGGCAGGCACGTGCCGTGAGTAATTACTCAGGGAAGGCAGTCAGTCGGCTTTTAAAAAAAAACTTAAACCGTGCATGCGCAGATTGTTCTCGCCGTAAAAATAAAAAATAAAAATAAAGACAGTGCAATTCAATTTGCCCAAGGCTTCCAAGTCTCCTTTATTCTGAATTACTGAATGGGTGGGGGGGGGGGGGTGAAGGGTGATGGCAGGTGGAGAGATGGTGGGAAAAATGTGAGGACAGGGAAAAGTTGCATCAGTTGTCATCTTATTGAATGACAACACTTGTTGAAAGGACCAATTGGGGGGAGAGCTCCTTTCACAGCGTGTGGAGAGTCTGTGCCAGGGGTAAAGTTGCGGGGAGGGCAGGAGTATTGAGAAGGAGTGAGTTAGGGATAATGCCAGTAACTCACTCA
Source organism: Okamejei kenojei (assembly GCA_035221665.1). NCBI lineage: Eukaryota > Metazoa > Chordata > Chondrichthyes > Rajiformes > Rajidae > Okamejei > Okamejei kenojei. The sequence goes on from CM069131.1 coordinate 22,741,793, forward strand.
CTCACCGCTCCTGCGGCGCTCTGGACGCGGAGCCACTGCATTGTAGCCGGGGATAGAAGCCGCTCGGGTAGTTGCGAGCGGCCGCCGGGACCCGACAGCAGAACTGGCCGCCACTTCAGCACCTTCTGCCAGCCCGCTCACCTCTGGCAGTGCTCTCCATCTGAACACCTCTCACCTGCCGCTCGCCGACTTCACTCATATCAGCCGCTTCTCGCAAATCCTTAAATTCCCACAGCCGAGTAACCTCGATCGCGCTGTCGGAATATAAGGATTTGCGGGAAGCGGCTGACATGAGTGAGGACAGCGAGCGGCAGGAGAGAGGTTTTTAGACGGAGAGCTGCCAGAGGTGAGCTGGGGCCGGCAGAAGGCGCCGAGGTGGCGGCCGGTTCCGCACCCAAAGCTACCCGAGCCACTTCTCCCCCCCCGGCCTCAATGCGGTGGCATTGCACGCCTCCGTGCACGAAGCGTCGCAAGATCCCGACCCCCTCCTTCACAACACTCCTGCCCTCCCCGCAACTTTACCCCGGGCCAGACTCCCCAAACGCTGTGAAAGGAACTCTCCCCCCCCCCCCACCCCACCCCGGGAAATACGGTATATAAAAACATATAGCACTAAGAAATGTACTTATTACATTATCGGTACACGAACTCCATTCTTCACTCTTTGTTTTCTAAGATACTCTTCAGATGGCAATCCATATTTGAAAAACACGCCAAGAAACTTGCGCTGTGCATGCGCAGTAGGCTGCCGCGCTTGCGCAGTACAGCAAAGGCAGAATTGCAGCTGCCTTCAGCTCTCCCCGTCATTGACGGCTTGAAGCAGTGCTGACGGCACGTGGGCTACACAGACGTTCGTGTGTTACAAGTGCTGCGCATGAAAGACATGGAGAATTATGCCCACCTAAGAGATTGATCTCTTAGATAGGCATAATTCTCCCATGCCTTTACTATTTATATTTAGTAATTACCATTTTATAATTTTAGTCAGGGTAGGCAGTGCCTACGTTGCCTACCCTGACAGCACATGCCTGGTCTGCGGCCTAGCATCGAAGGAGCTGGAGGCCTCCTCAGACTGACTTTGAGCACCTCCTCGGGGGTGGATTTACCATGGGAGTCGATCCATTGCCTGCGATCGCTCCAACCGAGGCCTGCGGACTTTACACCGAGAGCTTGCAGTCTCGGGAGAGGCTAGTCGGGAACTCCAACGACGCAGAGAGTCGTCCAGCCCCAATGCGGGGTTCGATCGCCCGGCACGGGGGAGCTGACACCCCCCCGATGCAGGAGCTGATCGCCTCGATGCGGAGGGCCAAAACGCCGCCGGCTGCAGGAGTCAAGATCATCCCGTCAACGGAGGGCTCGAGGCCCCCGACTGCGGGAGAGCAAAGAAGGGAAGAGATTTTAACTTTTTTTCCACCTTCCATCACAGTAAGGAATGTGGAGGAGTCACTATGGTGGATGTTTATGTTAAAATGCATTTTGTGTGTTCCGTTGCTTTGTATTTATATGACTGACTTGGCAAATTAAATTCCTTGTATGTTGCAAAACATACTTGACTAATAAAGTATTATTGTGGTTGTGATTGTGAAACATCCTTTGCATCGTCAGAGGGTTTCAGGAGTAGACAAATTCACATACCTTGGCAGCAGTCTCTCAAAATTAGTCAACATTGATGGCAAAATCAGCAATAGGATACAATTGCCAGTTTATCTTTGGAAGCCTAAGAAATGAAGTGTGGGAATGAAAATGAATCAGCCTAAAAAGCAAGTTGAAGGTATATTATGCTGTTGTCATACTCACCTCGCTAAGTGTTTACGAGACATGAGCAGTGTACAACAGATATGTCAGTCTGCTTAACCACTTGCTCATGACTAATCTATGTAGAAAACTTCAAATCAAGTGGCAAGGCAAGATTCCAGCCACATACATTCTGTCCCAGACAAACGTCATTTGCAACAAAATATCGCAGATTTGGCCATGTCAGAAGAATGTTTGGTGACAGAATACCAAAGTAGCTACTTTTATGTTGAACTGGCCAAGGGCAAACAATCATGCATTGGACAGAAACGTGATTCAGAGTATCTTAGAAACCCCTGAAGAGTTTTAACATTGGGATGGCCCAGTGACGCATCTGGTAAAGCTGCTGCACTAAAAACCCATGTTTGATATTGACTTAGGGTGCTGCCTGTGTGAAATTTATATGTTCTCCTTGTGACCGCGTGGGTTTACTCCGGGAAATTTGGTTTCCTCACATATCCCAAAGACTTGTGGGTTTGGATGTTAATTGGACTCTAAATTGCCCCGAGAGTATGGGGAGTGATCGATGGTAGGTGTGGACTTGTGGGCAGAAGGGACTGTTTCCATGCTTGTATCTTTCAAACTTTCAATTCAATGGGCACACACCACTCGGATAACAAGCATTGGATTGTCCTTTTTAGTGAATCAGCATAAAAAATGGGGTTCACTCATCACCTCGGGTGAGTGTGTGGGGAAGGTGTACAAAAAGGACGGGTTGCACTTGAACCCGAGGGGGACCAATATTCTGGCGGGGAGATTTGCAAAGGCTTCTGGGGAGACTTTAAACTAGAATGGTTGGGGGGAGGGACTCAAATAGAGGAAGCTAGTAGACAGTGTGTGAGGCAGGAGGCAGAGAAGGGAAGCACTCAGACCCAACGTGTAGGGGAGAAAGAAGAAAAAGATAATAAAGAGAGAATAAGAGGTGGTGGGTTTCTTAAATGTGTGAGCAGAGAGACAGAGGGGTGTAAAACGAGGGTAGAAACAATAGGTAGCAAGGTGAAAAGTAAAAGTGGCAGGCAAACAAGTCCAGGGCAAAAATCAAAAAGGGCCACTTTTCAACATAATTGTATACGGGGTAAGTGTTGTAAAAACAAGCCTGAAGGCTTTGTGTCTCAATGCAAGGAGCATTCGTAATAAGGTGGATGAGTTGAATATGCAGATAGTTATTAATGAATATGATATAGTTGGGATCATGGAGACATGGCTCCTGGGTGACCAAGGCTGGGAGCTGAACATCCAGAGATATTCAATATTCAGGAGAGATAGACAGAAAGGAAAAGGAGGTGGGGTAGCGTTGCTGGTTGGAGAGGAGATTAACGCAATAGAAAGGAAGGATATTAGCTTGGAGGATGTGGAATCGATATGGGTAGAGCTGCGAAACACTAAGGGGCAGAAAACGGTAGTGGGAGTTGTGTACAGGCCACCTAACAGTAGTAGTGGAGTTGGGGATGGCATCAAACAGGAAATTAGAAATGCGTGCAACAAAGGTAAAACAGTTATAATGGGCGACTTCAATCTACATATAGATTGGGTGAATCAAATTGGCAGGGGTGCTGAGGAAGAAGATTTCTTGGAATGTATGCGGGATAGTTTTCTTAACCAACATGTAGAGGAACCAACGAGAGAACAGGCTATTCTAGACTGGGTATTGAGTAATGAGGAAGGGTTAGTTAGCAGTCCTGTTGTGCGTGGCCCCTTGGGCAATAGTGACCATAATATGGTTAAGTTCTTCATTAGGATGGAGAGTGACATTGTTAATTCAGAAACAAGGGTTCTGAACTTATAGAAAGGTAACTTTGAGGGTATGAGACGTGAATTGGCCAAGATAGACTGGAAATTGATTCTTAAAGGTTTGACGGTGGATATGCAATGGAATGCATTTAAAGACTGCATGGTTGAACTACAACAATTGTTCATCCCAGTGTGGCTAAAGAATAAATCAGGGAAGGTAGTGCATCCGTGGATAACAAGGGAAATCAGGGATAGTATCAAAACAAAGATGAAGCATACAAATTAGCCAGAAAAAAGCAGCCTACCAGAGGACTGGGAGAAATTCAGAGTCCAGAAGAGGAGGACAAAGGGCTTAATTAGGAAAGGGAAAATAGATTATGAAAGAAAACTGGCAGGGAACATAAAAACTGATTGCAAAAGTTTTTATAGATATGTGAAGAGAAAAAGATTAGTTAAAACCAATGTAGGTCCCTTGCATCAGAAACAGGTGAATTGATCATGGGGAACAAGGACATGGCAGACCAATTGAATAACTACTTTGGTTCCGTCTTCACTAAGGAAGACATAAATAATCTGGCAGAAATAGCAAGGGACCGGGGGTCAAATGAGATGGAGAAACTGAGTGAAATCCAGGTTAGCCGGGAAGTGGTGTTGGGTAAATTGAATGGATTAAAGGCCGATAAATCCCCATGGCCAGATAGGCTGCATCCCAGAGTACTTAAGGAAGTAGCCCCAGAAATGGTGGATGCATTAATGATAATTTTTCAAAACTTTTTAGATTCTGGAGTAGTTCCTGAGGATTGGAGGGTAGCTCATGTAACCCCACTTTTTAAAAAGGGAGGGAGAGAGAAAACGGTAAATTACAGACCGATAAGTCTAACATCGGCAGTGGGGAAAATGCTAGAGTCAGTTATTAAAGATGGGATAGCAGCACATTTGGAAAGTGGTGAAATCATTGAACAAAGTCAGCATGGATTTATGAAAGGTCTGACGAATCTTGTAGAATTTTTCGAGGATGTAACTAGTAGAGTGGATAAGGGAGAACCAGTGGATGTGTTATATCTGAACTTTCAGAAGGCTTTCGACAAGGTCCCACATAAGAGATTAGTATGCAAACTTAAAGCACACGGTATTGGGGGTTCAGTAATGATGTGGATAGAGAACTGGCTGGCAGACAGGAAGCAAAGAGTAGGAGTAAACGGATCCTTTTCAGAATGGCAGGCAGTGACTAGTGGGGTACCACAAGGCTCAGTGCTGGGACCCCAGCTATTTACAATATATATTAATGATCTGGACGAGGGAATTGAATGCAACATCTCCAAGTTTGCAGATGACACGAAACTGGGGGGCAGTGTTAGCTGTGAGGAGGATGCTAGGAGGATGCAAGGTGACTTGGATAGGTTGGGTGAGTGGGCAAATGCATGGCAGATGCAATATAATGTGGATAAATGTGAGGTTATCCACTTTGGTGGCAAAAACAGGAAAGTAGACTATTATCCGATTAGGAAAAGGGGAGATGCAACGAGACCTGGGTGTCATGATACACCAGTCATTGAAAGTAGGCATGCAGGTGCAGCAGGCAGTGAAGAAAGCGAATGGTATGTTAGCATTCATAGCAAAAGTATTTGAGTATAGGAGCAGGGAGGTTCTACTGCAGTTGTACAGGGTCTTGGTGAGACCGCACCTGGAGTATTGCGTACAGTTTTGGTCTCCTAATCTGAGGAAAGACATTCTTGCCATAGAGGGAGTACAGAGAAGGTTCACCAGACTGATTCCTGGGATGTCAAGACTTTCATATGAAGAAAGACTGGATAGACTCAGATTGTACTCGCTAGAATTTAGAAGATTGAGGGGGGATCTTATAGAAACTCACAAAATTCTTAAGGGGTTGGACAGGCTAGATGCAGGAAGATTGTTCCTGATGTTGGGGAAGTCCAGAACAAGGGGTCACAGTTTAAGGATAAAGGGGAAGTCTTTTAGGACCGAGATGAGAAAAACATTTTTCACACAGAGAGTGGTGAATCTGTGGAATTCTCTGCCACAGAAGGTAGTTGAGGCCAGTTAATTGGCTATATTTAAGAGGGAGTTAGATGTGGCCCTTGTGGCTAAAGGGATCAGGGGGTATGGAGAGAAGGCAGGTACAGGATTCTGAGTTGGATGATCAGCCATGATCATATTGAATGGTGGCGCAGGCTCGAAGGGCTGAATGGCCTACTCCTGCACCTATTTTCTATGTTTCTATGAGGAAGCTTGAATGAAGAAGCAAAGAGGTAAAGCAAATCTAAAAAGTCAAGAATCTCTGATGCTACAGCATTTCTACTCCTTTGCCATCTGTGTGGAATGCTTTCAAATCCAGATTGGGCTAATCAGTCATCTTTATGCACATCACAACACTAGATTAGATGTCATGTCTTACTCAAGAACGAGTGACGAACAACAACAAAGTTATGCATTGTTTGTAAAGTTAGATCACATGGAATTCAGGATTAACTGTCGCTTGGAATCAAAATTAGTTTGCTGAAAGGTGGTGGAATAAGTCAGAGGGTGTTAGTAGAAGGTTGTTACAAGAAAAATGTTATATTTTTTGGAAGTATAATAGTTAAACAACAGATTTTACTTAAAAGTTCTGCATTAGTCAATAATAGCTTTCAGTTGCTGAGAGCTTAAACATTTGTAACATGCTCACTCTAGTGGCAAAGACCTGCAATGAAAGAAACTATGTGGTCTCCGGTATGTACTTAATTTAATTCTTTAATCTTAACAATAGATCAGATGTGTTGCTGTAGCGAATGACAGCAGCAGCTTGCAGTTTATTTGCCACAGAATGTGCAATTGTTGATGAAATTGGCAAACAGAGAGTTAAGGTGAATTAACTCAGAACACAAAATGTGAAGTGAATACTTCATATTATTTAAACTATAAACATTTTTCACAGAATGCAATAGAACTTCAGGGACAAAGTTCAACTCTATTGGTGTGCTAAGAGTAAAAGGGTAGCTAGGGAATGAATAGGTCCTCTTGAAGATTACCATGACCATCTCTGTGTAGTTGCTCATGAAGAAGGGAAATATATTAAATTAATATTTCTCATGTTTTCTACTGAGGATAAGATTATGGAAGCTAAGGGATTGAGGTGGAGGAGAATGTTGCATAACAGGGATATCTGAGAGTAGAGGTTCATAGTTGCTGAAAGTGGCAGGCCAGGTGTACTGTGTGGTGAAGGTGGCATTTTGCATGCTTGCCTTCATTTGTTTGGTTGTTGGTGAGACCACACTTGGAATACAATGTGCAGTTAATGACAAGAAGGATGTCAAAGAGTGCAGAAGTGATTCACCAGGATGTTACCTGGGCTTGCAGCTTGGCATTGGATTTTGTTACAGTACTTGCCCACTAGCACAGGTTACAGTCTGTGCCCTGCCAGGGCAGAAGCTCGGCTGGTAGATCAATTTGACTGCCAGGTAAAAAATTCTCTCAAAAGGAAAAGAAAATCTGTGCTGTGAAGTTAAAAACTCCACAGAATGAAAGGAAACCATCCAAAGCTCTGGTCCCTTTTACACTGATCGTGTAATATCACCTGTCAAAAATTCAGAATACGTTTTAATGCTACATTCACTTATTTCACACACAATATTTTCTAATGGTTTTCCACCATCAGATATATTTCATTCATACATTCTCTCAATAGGAAAATATAGCTCGATGGAATTGCCACTAGATGGCAAAATAGGTCTATTTGCAAGAGGATGCAATTCCTCTTTAACTCTTTGCAGCTTACTTTAGAATCGTCAAAGTTGCAATAGAACGGAAAGTCTGAGGAAATAGCTTCCATGTTTAAAATTCCCCTTTCCATCAACAGTGAGAACATTTTGAACTAGTGTTAAGTTTCTTGTTCTCAACTATTTTTACATATAATGATCATTGCACAGAAAAAATGTTGTGGGTGCTTATTACAATTGTGAATTTTAATTTCTTAAAAAGATACCATTGAAACTACTTCAGTCACTTTAACCGAAGGTAGAATCTGTGTAAGCTCCATAAATATCTAGTTTGAAGCAAGCCAAATATCCACTCTCAGCTGGAAAATTCAATACTGAGTTTGGAAGGGTGCATTGTGAGCAGGCAGAAAAAGATGACCTATTTTTCAAATTTGTACTGGCCTCATTGTAACAGTATAGGAAATCAGACAGATAGAACAGAGTAAGTGTGGGATGAAGAATTATAGTGGCCGGCAAATCATAGGTCAAGGCCGCTCCTGAGGACTGAACAGACTCAATCTGAGTTTGGTTTCTCTGATGTAGAGGAGACAATATCGTGAACACCTAATACATATTGGAGAATGTGCAATTGAATTGTTGCTTCATCTAGAAAGACCATTTGGTCTCTCGATAGTGTGAAGGGATGAGTCAAAAGGATAATCATTGCATTTCTTTGCATGGGAAAGTGCCATAGAAAAGAGCACTAGTTTTGGGGAAGAAGGGAATGATCCCATTGACATGCTGAAAGGGGATGGGAGAAGAATATGCGGCTGGCAGTGAAATTTTGTTGGAGCTGCCAGAAATTGAGAAGGATAGTCCATTGAATGTGAAGGCGAGGACCAACGGAACTTTGTTCTTGTTCTGTCTAGGAGACAGCTGTCAAAAACAGAAAAATTGTGGTTAATGATTTCGTCCACTATGGTGGAAAGGGAAGCCATGCTTCAGGAAGAAGGAAGACATTTCAGAAGCATCTATGCAGAAAGTCTCATCACTGGAACAAATGCAAAGGATATAGAGGAATTGGGAGAATGGAATGGAGCTCTTACAGGAGGCAGTGTGGGAGATACTAAGATAGCTATGGAAGTGTGTGAGTTTGCCTATCTACAGAGATAGAGATTCAGAAAATTGAGAAAATAATTAGGAATGGACTTTGAGAGTGTTATGGCTGGGTGGAAAATGGCAAAAAAGGTAATGACATTTTCAAATTCTATAACAGTGCAGGGAGCAGCACCAATGCAGTAATTGACGTAAAGTACACAAGTGCATGCTAATTTTAATATTAAGATATAGTCATTGAATTTTCAATTCCTTATAATGCTGACATACATGATTTGCACAATACTATTGCTCCATTTCATGTCAAATGCTACAAATTTGGTTTTATAATTGGTTAAGATGAAATGTGTTTAATCTTGCCCATATCAGCATACAGTTCTGGAAACAAACTTGCTATGGAATCTGTAAATCAATGAAACTTGGCTTTAGGTGCTTATAAAATGATGCATGATTTATGTGCTATGTTGCAGGATCTTTAATTATTTAACCTAAATCTAACTTCAGGTTATTTACATTAAGATACCACTATGAAGTTATAATTACTTCATATTCAAACCCTACAACGCACCGGAATGCAGATTAAAATTCTTCGCATCATATCAGCCAGAGACAACAAAGGTATTATAATTAGAATATTAACATGTGCTGTAATTACTTATTTTGTGAATTTCATGGAATTATCAATCTGGAGTTCAAGCCCAGTGAGATAGGAACATATTTCATTTCTCAGTTTGACTGATCACTAATGAATGCACAGATGGAGCAAGGTGAGAGACCAGATATTTGATTAGTTGTTTGGCTACAAAATGAGTGGTAAACAAATAGTTTCATGGGTAAGTTACAGATGCCCGAATAGGGTGCTGAATTACACAGCTTATCAAATACAAGCAGGTGTGAGACCCATTTCATTTTGACATTCATACCTCATAGGCTTTCCATAAACAAACCATTGGTACCAAATCATCTTGATAGAAGTACATACAATTTTGAGAGGCATAACTAGAGTAGACAGTCAGAACCTATTTCCCCATGGAGGAAATGTTTAATGCTAGAGGGCATAGCTATGAGGTGAGAGGGGGAAGTTTAATGGCGTTGTGTGGGGCAAGTTTTTAGCACAGAGGATGGTGGGGGCCTGAAACACATTGCTGAAGGTAGTCGTGGAGGTAAAATTTAAAGGAGACTAGATGAAGTGCAGACCCGTTGGGTCTGTTCCCCCAGCGTGTGGTTGCGGGGGAGAGGGGGGGGTGGGCTGGAGGGGGGAGGGGCGGCATGCCGCATCACACACACACACTAACTACCCCACCGCACAAACGCTAACTACCCCCCTTAATATATTAATATGCTCCTTTTACCCCATAACCGCCCTATCCAGTGACGCATAGCCCCAACTCGCAGGCGCGTCTAGAGAGGGAGGGGAGGGAGGGTAGAGAGTGAGGGCAGAGCAAGAATGGGGAGAGACAGAGACAGAAGGGCAAGAGACAGGGGAGGGGGTGGAGGGGAGGAGAGGGTGGGTGAGAGGTGGAGGGTGGGAGAGGAGGGGAGCAAGAGATGGGAGGAGAGAGAGGGGGGAAGGGGGGGGGCTGAGGGGGGGAAAGGAAGGGGGGTGGGAAGGATGGGGGAGAGGTGGGGGGAAGGGGTACGGGAGGGGGTGGAGGGGAGCCGGGCTGCCAATAGAGAGAGAGAAGCGGCTTCTGACTCTGGAACCCCACAGCTGGAATGAGCGCGCAGGTGGGCAGGGCTTCGCGAGCTGCACCGGCTGTGAGGAGTAGGTTCAGCGGTAACGGAATGGAGCTGTAGAATCTTTGTTCTGCAGAACTTATGAGGAGAAGGTTCAGCGCGCGAGTCAAAGATCCTATAGTGGAATGGAGCTGTAGAATCTTTGTTCTGCAGAACTTTCTCGATCTTTCTGCGCCTTTAATCCACAGCGGCGGGGGGGCGGGGCCAGGAGGCAGGTGGGCCTTGATTGGTGGACATGTGGGCATTGTGACATCAGCAGCTCGCAAGCAGCGATTATATTTTAAAAAGTGAGTTTTGTGAACAACTTTATTCAAAATCTGGGGAAATAATTGACCGAATTTAGAGAGGAGTGCATTTATGAAATTGTAACCTACCGAAATTGTAAAAATCTCTGCATTTTTGCGTCTGGTTTTCGAAGAAATACATTTCAAAGGCAAAATGACATACACCCACACACAGAGGTTTAATAGATAATATGATATGATGTGCGAGGCACGATTTTTTACACAGAGGGTGGAGAGTGCCTGGAATTTGCTGCTGTGGGTGGTAGAATAGTGACATTTGAGACATTTGGATAGGCACATGGAAATGCAGGGAATAGAGGAATATGGATCATGTGCAGGCACATGAGATCAGTTCAGCTTCATTGTGGGCCGAAGGGACTGTTCCTGTGCTGTATTGTTCTATCTTCTATGTTCACAGCTTCTAGACTCTGTCTGAGAGAAATGGGCTAAATGATTTTTAATGGATTGGAGAATTGGCACGATAGGAATTAAAGATAATCCTTTGTAATATTATAGTCTGGTGGGAATTATTATATTCACAGAACATGGAGTGTCACAGCTTTCAGGCATGAGGCATACAATCAGCCGATGAAAAAAGCTCCTACACTGTGAACACAAAAAAAATGTCCCTACTTGCTAAGGGGATGAATGAAAACACCTGCTTCTAGCACAGTAAAATTATAAGATCCTGATGGAATCCAAATCATTTCTCATGAGTGCACAATTTCCACATGCTCGAAGCTTGTTCAACAATCCAATAAAATGCCAGTTTAAACTAAGCGTCTTTCCCCACCCGTAGTCTTTGGTATTTTTTGCCATAATTAAAAGATTTTTATTTTCCAATCCACATTTTAAATGTCTTAATGACATTTTAACTCATCAAACTACAAAAAGGCTTGGACTAGCTTTTTCTCAAAAGAAGAATTACTTTAATATAACCACAATTCATTAATGCTACCCTGCACTTTTTAATAATGTTTCAGTGATCAAGACAGAAAGTAGCAAGTTAGCCCAAATTATTCATAGTTGATGTCTCAACAACAGTTTGCACTTACGAAGTTATACCTTTAAATTATATTCTATATATATGTGTGTTATTACAATAATGGGTCTGTTAAATTGCAGCAGGTAAGAATTTAAATATTCTTGACATCCTTGAGGTCGGCTGCGCCATTGAATATAAGAATTGGGATATCATGTTGTATCTGCACAAAACATTGGTTAGAGTATTGTGTACAGGTCTGGTTGTCTACAACAAGGGTGTGGTATCAAAAGATAGTGTGCAGAAGAGATTAACCAAGAACTTGTATGGCATGGAGGACTATAGTTATAAAGAAATATCGGGTAGTTTTGGTGTATTCTCATTGGAACTGTAGGAGGCTAAAGTATGACCTTTTAAAAAGGTTTAGAAAATCATAGATTGGATAGTCAGGATCTTTTTCCCAGGGCAGGGAAGTCTGGAACTAGAAGGTACTGGCTTAAGGTGAGAAGGGAGAATTTTAAAGGAGGTCTGAGGGGTAAGCTTTTCACAGAGAGGGTGAATATTTGGAACGAGCTGCCACTGAAGTTGATAGCGAGAGGTACAATTGATAAGGTGTTTGGACATTTAATTAGATAAGAAAGGCACAGTGGGATATGGCACTAATGCAGGCTAATAGGATTTGTGTAAATGGGCATTGTGGTTGGAATGTTTGAGGCTAGGCCAAAAGAGCCTGTTTCTGTGCTATACTGTGCTATACCGTGATTCCATAACTATCTTTGTGACCATGTCAAGATTTATTTGTGCATTGCTCCACTGAGTGGGGATTCTCATATCTGGAGGAGATAAGCTCCTTTATGAGGGTTTTCCTTTTAATTATTGCTGTAAAATAGATGATCCCAGGACTGAAAATCAAAAAAAATCAACTTGAGGCTCTTTATAGGTGACTACAGAGGGCAATGCTTATTAAAGTCAGAATCATGGTCATCAATTCGTACAATATGAAAACAGGCCCTTGGGCCCGCCTTTCACTCGTGACCATCAATTATCTACCCCCACTAATTCAATTTTCTAACACCAGCTATTACTTTCATGCCATCGCTTTCAAAGTGCCCCCCAAAATACTTCTTAACTGTTGTTAGAGTACCAACCTCATCTACCATGGAAGTGCATTCCAGATTTCGATCCCTCTCTGGGTGGAAAAAATCAAATACCCTCTATGGTAGTTAAATTTACACTACTTGAATGTGAATCGAACTGGACAGCGTTTAATGTAAAAAGGAAAGTGCTCGAGGAACCCAGCGGGTCAGATAACGTCTGTGGAGGGAATGGAAAGGTGATGTTTTGGGTCAAGACCCTTCTTCAGATGGCTTATAATAGTGGGGTGAAAGCTGTAAAAGAGACGGGGGCAAGACGAAGCCTGGCAAGTGATAGGTGGATCCAGGTAAGAGGGGTTTGAATGCCAGATAGGTGGAGTAAGTAACAAAGGCTGGAGATGAAAAGGAGACAAAGGATGTCAGATGAGGAGAGGAATGAAATGTAAAACCAGAGGATGGGATATAGTTGGAATGAGACGGGGGGGGGTGGGTTGTGGAAAAGGGGGGGATGAAGGGGAAATGAGGGACTTGGAGTTGGGAGATGAATGTACAAAGGAAGGGAAAGGACCATGATGATGAGAGGAGATAGTAGGAGAAATTGGTGCATGCCGATGTGCGATGTGAGGGGTGGGGGTAGGGGTGGGGAGGGAGTTGGGAGAGACTCGACGGAAAGAGAGAGGGTGCAGCAGCGGTATTACTTAAAATTTTAGAATTCAATATTCATTCAGCAGGGTTGTAAGATACCAAGTAGATGCTGTTCCTCCAGTTTAGTTGTGGCCGCACCGTGGTAATGGAAAAGGCCAAGAACAAAAAGGTCAGTACGTTAAGAGGAAGGGGACTTTAAGTTAAGTCAGTACGTTAAGAAGAATGGTTAGCAATCAGGAGATGCAGCATGCCTTGGATGCACAGTGCAAGTGTTTGGTGAATTGGTCACTAGGTGAATGTTAGATCTCGCCAATGTAAAAAAGGCTACATCGAGAAAACCAAATGCAATAGATGAAATTTAAAGAAGGTGCATGTGCAGGTTCACCACTTTATTAAGTATTTCCAGGCATGGAACAATTTCAAATTCATTACTTTACACATAACTGAGGGAAAGCTATTGGTTTTAAAGTTGTCTGTGACCAATTTGATCCTCTTTTTGAATATGGCATTATGTTGTCCTGTTCACCATGCCTGTGTTATGTTCAAGATAATTAATATAGTTTATCATGTATAACATCAGTTATATAATATACCCTTATATTATAAATAAATATACCATCTGATACAGGATTTTGAGTGTGCAATTAAATGGCTTTACGTCTTTCCTAAAATTATGATTTATTTACAGCATTTTCTCTACAGCATTTTAGCAGGGATTTGCAAACAAATAACACTATCTGCATTTTGTATTTTTGATGCCATTATTTGTTTGCAAATCCCTACTTTAATGCTGTCAAGAAAATAGTGTAAATAAATTACTAGCCATACTCAATTTCAATAAAAATTATACTACACATAATTAAGCCACAACACAAAATCAAGTACAAGCACTTTTCAACAGATGACCTGAGCATGTTTTATGCGGACACATGTCCAAAGCATAACATTTCCATTCTTCACCTTAAGCGCAAATAAAAGAAAAACATTTTAAAGGATTTTTTTTTAAGTTGAAAAAGCATTCAGGACTTCTTTTATTCATACACATAAAACATACAAAAATATTCCAAGCATTTCTAAGAAATTCTCACAAAATTGATAAAAAATATAAATATATCAATTTTGTGCTATAGAAGGCTATTTTTGTAATCAACCTAATTTGTACATGTAAATTAAATCCAATTAACATAATTGTTCCTAACTAAATTATACCTTGAAATTTTGATAATGAAAGGCTTTTCTAATTAAATGTACACTCTTAAATTAGATGCGATTTGCATAATTAGTATTAGTATGACTAATATCCTACAAGTTTTATGAAAGGATTTACTCTTTTAAGATTCTAATTAATGCATTTAAATATCCACACCAATGCCACTTTTTTTTAGTTATTGCATCAATATACTAAATGAATGAAAGTAACAGAACAGAGACAAACCATTCGGCTCAAAATATCTATGCTGTCTATCAAGTATCCTTTCTGATAATCTCATTTAACAGCATCTGTAGCCCTCATTCCTTGGCAATTCAAGTGGTTGTCTAGATACCTGGATTATTTCCACGTGGAGAGACTAATACACACATGCACACACACACAAACTGCCTTAATATTTTGTTTTTAGTGAAGTAATTTTGTAAAATACAAAATAGAATGACTACATTATTGCTGTAAATTATTTAATCGCCAATTTGGGGTATAAAAGAGAATTGCTAATTAATTTGCTCAAACAGTTATCTGGATAAAAAAGAAATACTATTTTTATTACAATATTCACTGAACTGTGTGGCATCTTCTTGTTATCAGCAGCAGGACACCTGATCTGCCTGGATCTATTATCTCTATTCAAGCAACCTACTCAATTGGTTAACATGCTTCTAATTAGTTTATTGATAATATGACTGATTCCACACAGGATCACAAATATCACGCCTTATCACAAGGTAGACACAAAATGCTGGAGTAACAGGCAGCATCTCTGGAGAGATGGAATGGGGGGTGATTTTTCGGGTCGAGACCCTTCTTCAGACTGACTTCAGGCTCGACCCCTGAAACATCACCCATTCCTTCTCTTCAGAGATGTTGCCTGTCCCGCTATCGTACACCATTAATGACAAACAGAAAACTTTACCAACAAATATGAATCCATCAATAATCGTCTCTTTGCAGTGCCAGTGGGTACGAAAATGGTAAAAATGTGCATCAACATTAATCTGCTGGCAGCTTCTATCTGCTGATATAAAATTAAGCGAGGCATAGATAGTCAGAACCTTTCATGAAAAAAAAAACCCCAGAGGATATGACTTTTTATTTAAAAGAGAAGCGCAAGGCATGATTTTTTACACAGAGGGTGGTGGGTGCCTGGAACATGCTGCAGAGGGTGGTGGTTGAGGCTGATATGATAGTGGCATTTAAAAGACTTTTGGATAGGGTCATGGATATGCTGGGAACGGAGGGATATGGATTATGTGCAGGCAGTTGGTTTTCGCATCATCTTCGGCAGAGACTGTGCTTGTCCTGTACTGTTTATTCTATGTTCATATTCTAACCATTTTAGTGTCAGGTTAAATCATTGATCCCAAAGTAGATTTTAACTAACAAAAGATCAAATCTTACATCTAAATGCATTCATTATTTACTATGTTGCCAAGATTAATACCAATTGATCACATATTCTAACCAAGGACATTTACAGATAGAAGCATAACATTGATACACTTGAGTTCTCTATTTCAGTACCATTTCCAATCACTTCTTTTCACTATCACTGTCTACCCATCACATATTCAAGTTAATTTTGTTCCTTTAATATTATGCTCTGTAATGTGGCATTACATAGTGTGCATAGAATATCTACTTCCTACTCTTATCAACCCTCTCTGTTACTCAATCTAAGAGTCAGCTTAGTTCAGACGCTATTTTCTTATAATTAGTCTATGATCGTTATCCTTTATGTATCCATGTTTCCAAAGTGAAAATGTTCTGATCTTGATCTATCATTGCTCTTTGTACCCGAGGACTGGAGAGTGTGAAGGTTATTCCCTTGTTCAAAACATGGAGTAAAGGAAACGCGAAGGAATTACTGGCCTGGCAGTTTAACCTGTCAGTTTTTTGAACTATTGCCCTAAAAAAGAATTCATGTCTGGAGGAAAATTGATTAATTAGGGTTAGCCAACACAGATTTATTCAGGACAAATCATAATCACTGACTACTCATGTGACATACATGTTTTATCAGTGCTACACTAAACTACATCCAGTTTTGTGGCTTCCCACAGTGTTGCTGTAACACAATCAAGCCCTAACTATTAATCGCAATCCCCGACTTGTCCATACCCAGACCTATTAACCCTCCCCTATCATTTGTACAGGAAGGAACTGCAGATGCTGGTTTAAACCGACGATAGACACAAAAAGCTGGAGTTACTCAGCGGGACAGGCAGCACCTCTGGAGAGAGGGAATGGGTGATGTTTCGGGTCGAGACCCTTCTTCAGACTGGTTAGGGATAAGGGAAACAAGAGATATAGACGATGATGTAGAGAGATGAAGAACAATGAATGAAAAATATGCAAAAAAGTTACGATGATAAAGGAAATAGGCCATTGTTAGCTGTTTGTAGGGTAAAAACAAGAAGCTAGTGCACCTTGGGTGGGGGGGGAGGGATAGAGAGAGAGGGAATGCTGGGGTTACTTGAAGTTAGAGAAATCAATATTCATACCACTGGGGTCTTGAACATAACGGAGTCAGGGGATAAGGGGAGAAGGCAGGAACGGGATACTGATTGTGGATGATCAGCCATGATCACATTAAAATGGCGGCGCTGGCTTGAAGGGCTGAATGGCCTACTCGTGCACCTATTGCCTATTGTCTATTGTAAACTGCCCAAGCGAAATATGAGATGCTGTTCCTCCAATTTGCGTTTAGCCTCACTCTGACAACAGAGGAGACCTAGGACAGAAAGGTCTGTGTGGGAATGGGAAGGAGAATTAAAGAGTTTAGCAACCGGGAGATCAGGTAGGTTCAGGCGGGCTGAGCAAAAGTGTTCAGCGAAACGATCGCCCAGTCTATGCTTGGTCTCGCTGATGTATAGAAGTCCACATCTTGAACAACGGATACAGTAGATGAAGTTGGAGGAGATGTAAGTAAACATCTGCCTAACCTGAAAGGACTGTCGGGGTCTCTGGACACAGTTGAGGGAGGTGGTTTGGGTGGGAAGGGATGATTTAACTAGGGAGTTGTGGAGGGTAAGGTCTCATCCGGAAGGCGGAAAGGGGTGGAGATGGGAAGATGTGACTAGTGTTGGGATCCTGTTGGAGATGGTAAAAATTTTGTAGGATTATGTGTTGTAACGATGACCGATGGGGTGAAAGGTAAGGATTAGGAGGACTCTGTCTCTGTTGCGACGAGGGGGAGGGGGAACAAGGGCAGAGCTGCGGGGTTCTGAGGAGACACGAGTGAGGGCCTCATCTATTCATAGAAGGTAAGACCCTAGAAAATCATGGCGGAAGGGAGGGGCGGGGGGAGTACACATCCCAATCTGCATTGTCGAGATCATCACGTTCTTAGGTATAAATATCACCAATAATTTGGCCTGCTACAACCAAAT
This sequence comes from Okamejei kenojei, assembly GCA_035221665.1. Classification (NCBI taxonomy): domain Eukaryota; kingdom Metazoa; phylum Chordata; class Chondrichthyes; order Rajiformes; family Rajidae; genus Okamejei; species Okamejei kenojei. Next base: position 22,759,473 of record CM069131.1, read on the forward strand.
CGAAGAAACAGCCAAGAAAGTGCACCCCTGCCACTACTCATAAGTAATTCAGCATGTCCCCAGTGACTCTTATCAATTCCTAGCGATACACCATGGAAAGCATCCTATATGGATGCATCACAGCCTGGTAGGGTGATGCTCTATCCAAGACCACAAGGAACTGAAGAGAGTCGTGGATGCAGCCTTGGGCATCACGCAAACTAGCCTCCCTCAATCAACTACATACTACCTCAATGTTAAAAACAATCAACATAATCAAGGACCACTCACACCGCGGTCATTCCTTCTTCTACCCCCTCCCGTAAGGCAGAATATCCAAATGTTTGAATGAATGTACCACTAGGTTCAAGAGCAGCTTCTTCCTCACTGTCCTCAGACACTTGCACAGACCTCTCATCGGCTATGTATCCTAAATCTTATATTCCACCTCGCTGTGCATTTGAACTTTCTTTTATCTATAGTTGTGACACTGAATTCTGCTGAATAAACAGTTTTCTATAAATAGACAAAAAGCCATGTTCTCATAGAATTATGTCAGAGTCAAGAATATATTTATTTATTGATTTAACTTATTAATACAGAATTCCATCTCCGCATGGAATTCAAAGTACATGAACATAATCCTCTTTGAACATAGAACTCAATGAGATCTGTAATTTGCAGTGGGCAGCAATCTGTTATGCTTGGCAGAGATCAGTTGCCACTACTGGTATGATTCTGAGGCTGCCAGATTTAGTGAACTATCTGAGCAGTCTAGGCCTATATGCATGGATGGAAGTCATCCTGTCAAGTATCACATCAAATGGATTGTCTTTGAAAGTACTCTGTTGTCTAGAGACTGCAAGTTAGGATCTTATGCTTCTGACAAAACTCTGGGGATGTTCTTCATGTGTGATTTCTGTGCCTCCTGTTCTGAGGCTGCACATGGAGTATTTTGTTCATTTTGGTCACCCTGCTAAAGGAAGGAGGTCATTAAGCTGAAAAGGGTGAAGAGATATTGCCAGGACATAAGGGCATGAGCTATAGGGAGCGATTGGGCAGGCTAGGATTTTTTTCCTTCAGGAAGCTGAGGGGTGAGCTTATAAAGTTGCATAAAATCACAAGGGGAATAAATGTAGCCGCTTCTTGACTTACGTCAGGGTTATGCCCCACGGACCCTTGCCCAAGTTAGATGCGGCAGTCCTTGCATAAGTCAGAAGCGCTATGCAAATTTACGGTTCCACGTGGAGACCATGTGGGAGCTCTGATGCAGAGACCACATGGGAGAGTCCACGAGAGCAGTTGTCTGGCTTGCAGAATCGGCTGCATGCGACGGCAGTAGCTACCAAGACTACCGAAACGTGCAACTCGGAAATAAAGCGGCTTAAAGAATTGTTTACTTAAATGCAAGTTTACATAAGTTACCTATTATGTAAATCGGGGAATGCCTGTAGTGTGAATGCTATAAGGTAGGAGAATCAAGAACTAGAAGGAATCGGTTTAAGAGAAGGGAAAGAATTAATAGGAACCCAAGGAGCAACCTTTTCACACCGAGGGTGGTGGGTATATGGATCAAGCTGCTGAGGGAAGTAGTTGAGGCAGGTACAATAACAACATTTAAAGTACATTTGGATAGGTACATAGATAGGAAAGGCGTAGTGGGGTGTGTGCCAAATGTACAAGATTAAGCTACAAGCTCAGTTCCCTGTTCTGGGACAGGAGATTTTACAGGAAAGAGAAGGTAGAGCAATGAATGAAGAGAGGTTTTGTTCAGCTGCATGTGGAAATTTGAAATGTTTCTACTGTAGGGGAAGATTCAAATCAGGAACCTTGTACATTAAAACGTGACACATAAAAAAATGTAATTCAGAAAAGAGTATCATTTATCCAGAGTGATGTCAAAATGTGAAACTCACAATCAGAAGTAGATATTGAAAACTGCATAAATGTATTTAGGAAGAAATTAGATAAAAATAGGAGACGACAAAAGTGGGTTAATGTTGAAAAGAGATGCAAACATAAATTTGATAAGGTCTAAATAGGCCAAATAACCAATTTATATGCAATGGTCTCTGTTCAACAGCTCTGTTTCCGCCCCATTTGGTTTTGTTACGTTAACTCACAGATATTCCTTGCTTGAACATAGTTGAATCCTTGGTTCGGGTGTTAAATCGGGAAAATAAATTCCATGTGGTATTCTATAAAGTTGTTTCCACGTCCTTTAGTTGAATAAGCTACAAAAAAAAAAATTGATACCACCATATGGAAATCAGTTCTACTGAACCTGAATGTATAGGTGTTAACTGGTAAAATCAGCGCCAATGCTCAGTCTCATTGTGAAGAAAATGTATTGCTTGTAGTTTCCTTTAACTGCAGTAGTTGAATATTGGAAATTTATTTATTTATTTTTTATTTAATTCTTTATTTAAAACAGAAAAAAAGAATAAAAAGCATGAATAAATGAACTTGTATGTGTCCGAAAAGGAGCAGGAAGAAGCCAAAGCTTATTAATTCCCACCCCTTATTCAACTGCTTATAATTGTCTTATACAAATTTAGCAGCTATATCTACACCATATGTACACCAGCAGCTATATGTACACCAAATTATTTACATTTATACACTAATCAAATATTTACAAAGCCATACAAAAAAAAAGAGAAAAAAATAAAAAAGAAAAGAAAAAACCCTCATGTACTATACAGTATCTCTTAGTCATATATACAACCCATCACCCTTTAAACACCCTTCTAAAATACAATCAGTATAACAAATATCCCACTCACAATCACCTATCCTTATCCCAATCCTTTAAAAAAAAGTGTTTTTGTACAGCCTTTTAAACTGAATTATGTTTGTACTAAGTGTTATCTCCTGTTCCAGACCATTCCACAAATTCACCCCACAGATTGCTATGCACATACTTTTAAGAGTTGTTCTGACATTGAGTTTTTTTAAATTATGCTCCCCTCTCAAATTATACCCACCCTGTCTTTCCATAAACAGTTTTTGTATATTTCCCGGAAGTAAATTATTTCTTGCTTTGTACATGATTTGTGCAGTCTTAAATTTAACCAGATCGGTGAACTTCAGTGTATGTGACTTTAAGAATAATAAATTGGTATGTTCAAGATATCCAACGTTATTGGTAATTCTTATTGCTCTTTTTTTTAAATGTACATAATGGCTGTAGGTTGGTTTTGTAGGTGTTACCCCATATCTCCACACAGTAACTCAGATATGGCAATATGAATGTATTATACAAAGTATGTAATGATTTGTGGTCCAGAATGTGTCTTGATTTTCCCAATATTGCTATAGACTTTGCCAGTTTTGCTTTGACGTGGTTTATATGTGGTTTCCAGCAGATTTTGTGGTCTAAGATCAGACCAAGAAATTTATTTTCATATACTCTTTCTATACTTATGTTATCTATTTTCAATTGTACTTGAGGGTTTGTTTTATGCTTTACAAATAGCATAATCTTGGTTTTGCTTAAATTTTTAGACAATTTGTTGACATCAAACCACCGTTTTAATTTATTCATTTCTGATGTGATGACCTCCAAAAGCTGCTTCAAATTGAGAAATAAAGAACAAAAATTACTGGAAAAGGTAGGTCTATCACTTTCCAAGCTTAGCTCAGGTCAATTGAAAAGTTTTACTGTGTGCATACTGCGCAGTAGCATGATTTGCTGATTGTTTCAAGTGAAATGCTGTTTAATAAAATTATTTTGCAGAATAATAAAATGTGAGTTAGTCATTTTAGTATTCCTTTATGGATTTAAAATATTGGTAGGGTTCATTTTACAATTTAAAACATCATAAGAAAAATTGAGACCTATTTATCTTTTCACAGATTTTTAGTGTTTTTCCCTTGAAAACCATGATATTTTTTTGATATGACATTATTTTTGTAATCCATGAACTGAAATGTTTTTAGTGAGTAACAATGTAAGAGTTACAGAGCATCTATCTCCGAAACACATTTTAAAATGCAGCATGGGTACACAAAAAGCTGGAGAAACTCTGCGGGTGCAGCAGCATCTAAGGAGCGAAGGAGATAGGCGACGTTTCGGGTCGAGACCCTTCTTCAAATGCAGCATATTACTTTGTAACGTAATCAATAATTAGTCATTTCATTGCCACAAATGGGGACTTCATTGCTCTTTTGCTGGGCCTTCACCATGATAGGGAGTTAAAGTATTCAAAGAGATGTCCAAGTAGCTGGAAGGAGTGGGATGGATAGAGACGAGATCTCTGACCTGATTGGCCTTGCTGCTGTGGTGTCGAGAGAACATATCAGGTATAGCTCAAAGTGGCAGGGTGTTCAGAGATTTAGTTCCTTCAAATCGTCAATTACAGGAATTGTCCATACACTGCAATACGAGCTGCAGGCCCACATGATGCTACACGTGGCTCTGAAAATCAGTGTCCTACAATTTTCATTTCTGGTTCATTTCAGACTGCAGCTGGAAACATTATTACTGTTTTCTGGTGGTTGGTTATCCCTTACCCATTCCCACCCAGCATGGGCAGAAATCTCTTTTAAAACATGGGGGGGGAGGGAGACACAATTACCTGATGGCCCGACATCCCTCCCCAGCCACAATGCGGTGGCTCCATGCCCGGAGCGCCACGGCAGCGGTGAATGAGCGAATTATGGGCAGGATCTCTGACCCCCCTCCTTCTCAACACTCCTGCCCTCCCCGCAACTTTACCCTGGAGGCCCAGCTAAGTTTACTACTTTGTGCAGCCCAGGTTGTGCTGATCCGGGCCAGACTCCCCATACGCTGCGGAAAGGAACGCTCCCCTTGCGGCGCTGTCCTTTTGCAGCCGCTTCCAACTTCACACAGTTCCAGGGTCGAAGGCGTGGCAGGTTCCGCGGAGTGACATTGCTCAGCCTAAGCTTCGGTCTCCAAGACGCAGGTACATTTTTGAGCCTAATTTCAGAGTACAAAATAGCGTCCTGGACGTCGGGAAATACGGTATACATTTGCGCTGAGGCCCAACATCTAGGAGCTAGCGGCCTCCAACTGGAATCGACCTTGAGGGCTCCAGTCGCTGAGCCTGTGGACTTACCACTATGGAGCTGGTTGACTTCGGAGGCAGTGGTGGCGTTGCGGCTGCGACTCGACTTCGAAGGCTTCGGCCACGGGCCCTGTGGACTGTAATATCAGGAGCTCGCAGGTCCCTGGTTGGTGACCGACTTTCAGGAGCTCCAGCAACAACAGCAGCTTTTTCAGCCCCGAATCATGGGGCTTGAATCGGCCCGGTCACGGGGCCTTTCATCGCCCGGCGCGGCTTAAAATCGACCGCGGAATCTAACATCGCCCGGCGGGGGCTTCAACATCGAGAGCCTTGACACAGCAGTTTGACTGCCTGACTGCGGGAGAAGAAGCAGGGAAGATATAACATGGGCGGAAATTGTCCCCACCTCTCAAAACAAAAGGGACACACACCCCCCCTCCTGGGATTTCCGCCTATGCCACCCAGCATTCAATGAGGGGTAAATGTATCTCTCCCTCTTGGAAAGAGAACAGCAAAGAGGTGATACTGGGGATCCCACAATCGAGGCTTCCGCATGATATGCGAGTTACAGATTCCAACATCCAAAGTAGAACACTAACAGAACTGAAGATGTTTACAGCCTCCAAGACCAGATGCACATGACCACCAACATAAGATACTTACAGTGAACACAAGACATTAGGCAGTTTGCTAGAGCCATTCAACTTACAGTAGCCTTCTGCGTTCACTATATTCAATCTTTTATGCTTTGTTAAAAAAAAAAGATCACCAGTTGATCGGATAAGGACATCTGCCTCACGTACAGCTCCTCCCTCCAGTTGGTGTTCCAAAAACAGCAGGAGACTGTTAAACAAATGTCATAAAGCCATCCGTCCAGAATATGACAAAGAGCACCATGAAGTGACACATCAGGGTAGATGATGATAAGGAAATGTAGAATGGTTCACTTCCTGTTGAAATATTACTGATCGTATGCCGTGTTGTCACCTTCCCCTCTGCTAACAACGAACCATTCTACATTTCCTTATCATCATCTGCTCTGATCTATCATTTTCACATCTTACCCTTGCATAGCTTTAGACTCCCTCTCCCCTGACCCTCAGTCTGAAGAAGGGCCTCGACCTGAAACGTTACCAGAGATGCTGCCTGGCCCACTGAAATACTCGAGCATTTTGTGTCTATCTTTGGTGTAAACTAGCATCTGCAGTTCCTTCCTACACAAAGCTATATCAGATGATGGCAAAAATGTGGATCTTCCTAGGTGGCTTGCTATTTGCTGTTATTAAAGACATTAACACCCACAATATCGTTAGATGTGATAATGGTTTTGGCAGACTCCTATCAGATTTCTCACACAACCATGTCACCCTTGATGAGAGTCGAAATGATAGAAGTTATCTTTGCTACTGTCGTTGGATTCCGTTAGGTATAGGTCGTCATTGATTGCACACATGGCGAACTGATAAACCACAGACTAAATGAAAGTACGGAACAATTGGAAGGCCTTCCATTCCAACAAGGTGCTGCAGCTGGTGAGTAATTGCAATAGAATTTTTCTACTGTTGCACACAAAGTCTTGGGCAGCTGCTTTCATGTTTTGGTTCTGCTGCACATTTCTTCTGTCCTGAAAATAGAATAATGGGATAGTTGCCAAGCTACAAAGTACATCCATTGCAAACGCAATAGACGGTGGATGTTAGATATATTAACAGTGAAGTTCAATTTGGTTACAAGAAGTGCCATATTACCACCAGATGTGTGACTGAGCAGTTATGTTTCAGGTGCCTGAATACATTCAAATGTATACTTCAGAATACACTAAACAGAGAAAACAAAATGCTTTTTACTCTGCATAGAAGCAACGCTTAAACCATACAGGATGACAAGGTGAAGAGCTCATGTCTGATTAAGATAATCTGAAGGAGGAAGCAGGTGATTCAACCCTAGCAGTTCACACTTCTGCCCAGAAGATCCTTATTGTAAAATTCACAGTGCAACTACCTTTGCACCTTTATACATAACTCCATTGATTCAAAAACATCATAAAGCTAGTTAAACTGTTAATGGCCTTGCAACACCCTAGGATGGAAGAAGGAAAGAGATGAAAATTGCTAACATAGTCATAGTAGCACGGAAACAGGTCCTTCGATCCAACTTGTCCATGCCGACCAAGAAGCTCCATCTACACTAGTCACATCTGTCTACGTTTCACCCATATTCCTCTAAACCATTCCGATCCATGTAACTATCCAAATGCCTTTTTAAATGTCGTTATAACATCTACTTTCACTGCCTCCTCTGGCAGTTTGTTCCATATACCCACCAGCTTCAGCGTGAAAATGTTTCCCCTCAGGTTCCTATTAAAACTTTCTCTTCGCTCCTTAAATCTATGTCCTCTACTCTGGGCAAAATACTTCGTGCATTGATCCTATCTATTTCACTCATGATCATCAAGGAATAAAGTCCTAGCCTGCCCAGCCACTCCCTATAACTCAGGTCTTCAAGTCCTATCAACATCCTTGTAAATCTTCTCTGCACTCTTTCCATCTTAACAACATCTTTTCAACATAAGGGTGCCCAAAACTAAACACAATACTCCAAATGTAGCCTCACCAACATGTTGTACAACAGTAACATAATATCCCAACTTCTATATTCATTACCAGACTGATAAAAACAAATATACGTAACAACCTGTGACAACACTTTCAAGGAATTATGTACTCCTAGATCTCCCTGCTCTGCAACATTCCCCAGGGCTCTGTCATCTACTGTGAAGGTCCTGCTCTGGTTTGACTTCCCAAAATGCAACACCTTGCACTTATCTACATTAAAATCCATTAACCTCTATCACAAGGATAAGGTGCAAGAATACCTCAAAAAAGTACCGGTGTCGGGTCTTGGTAAAGGGGGAAGAAAAACTGTCGAGTTGGTAGATTCCTTTTGCGAGATGTTTATAATAAAGTAACTGGCTTTTCTTTTTTCTTTCTCTATTTTTCCCTTTCTCTTTTTTTTTCCTCTCCAGGGTTGATCTCTTAATTCCCGTTTCTAACTCTTCAAGGGTTTCCTTTCCCTGTCACGCTTTTGCACTTTCACATCTCTTTTTCACTTTTCTACTTTCTATGCAGCTATTTTTCTCTCTATTCTCTCTTTTCCAAAGCCTTAAAATAAAAAAAATTAAGGGGTACAATGACTGTAATACAATACAAGGGATGTACACTGATGGAACTTACAGTACCAGTAAATAAAGATATAAAAAATGTAATTAAAAAAAATCCATTAACCATTTTTCTGCCCACTTACCCAACCGATCAAGATCCTGCTGTAATTTTTGATTACCATCTTCACTATCTACAATACCACCCACGTTGTGTCACCTGCAAACTTGCTAATCATGCCTTCCACATTTTCATCTCCATCATTGTTATAAACCACAAGCAGCAATGGGCTCAGCATTGACCCGAGGCATCCCACTATTCACAGGCCTCCAGTCCGAAAAGCAACCTTCCACCATCACCCTCTGCTTCCTTCCTTCCATTAAACCAATTTTCTATCCAGTCGACAAGCTCTCCCTGGATCCCATGTAATTTAACCTTCCAAAGCAACTTACCATGTGGGACCTCATCAAAAACCTTTGACCTGTGTCTAATTAGGATATATCCTAGCCAAAGTGCCTCCAGTTTCTTCTCTAGCTTCCCACAATGTTCTCAGATATATCTGAACAGGCCCCTGAGATTTATCTACCTTCATATGTCTTAGAACGTCCTGTATGTCCTCGACCATAATATGGACTATCCTCAAAACATTTCCAATAACTGTCCCAAGTTCCTACCCTTCATGCTTTTCTCAACAGCAAGAGCAGAGGAGAAATACTCATTGAGGAAATTGCCTATCTCCCGCAGCTCCACATATAGGTGACCGCTTTGGTCTCTGAGAGACACTATAACAACTTAACTAATATAGTATGACATCCTTATTAGACTTGCAGCTGCCTGCAATCTCCTAGCACAGTTGTTCTTTAATTGCCATTGATTATTCAGGAGCTTATAGCACACTCCCAACTACTTAAGCACCCCATTTTTATTTCTCAGCTCTATCCCGTATAGCCTCACTGGAAAAACCATCAGTAATGTAATTCAGAGTACTGCCATATTCTCCTAATCAATAAAGAAACACTCCTTCATCTTTTACCCCCACTTGTTTCTCTCCTTTAGCACCTGCACCCTGAAACATTAAGTTGCCAGTCCTGTCCCTCCCTTAGCCAAGTTTTCATAAAGGCTACAACATCTCAGTCATACGTACCTATCTATGCCCTGAGTTAATCTGCCTTATCTTCATCCATTCATGTGCTTTACCAGTCATGCCTCTCGCATTAAAATAAATGTGATTCAATCCAACAGTCCTTCCTCACTGCCTGCCATACTCCTGCTTATTCTGCCCACTGAACTTTACTTCATTACCACCATACAGTCTCCCAGCCTCTCACCGGCCTCAGTCCTGCTTCCCCCCTCCCCTGCCAATCTAGTTTAAACCCACCCATAGCACTACCAAATCTGCTTGCCGCGTTATCGGTTCCCCTCAGTTCCCCAACTTGCCTGTGATACAAAACAACAGACACACATGGGTATGCATACCCTAGTGCACTAAAAAGTTATTTCTTTCCTATGTCTGCTATCCTATCAGTGCAACCTGTAGGATTTGAGCTGCAGCTGGGTAACCAACATCAGTGACTGAATGCTGTGATGGCTTGGATGTTTTTTCCCAGGTTGTTGGTAGTTCATAGGACACCATCAAAAACTTTGCAGTTTGCATGTGCAGAGCAATGGATATAGGTACTGGCATGCAAAGTAGCCAGTGAGTTACTGACTGAGGGTTGTGCTATGGGTGAAGTTAAAGGCCTAGAACATAATCCTTGCTTCCATGTGACCATTTTCCATCATGACATATATACAAGACTTAAAGACAAGACTGTTTAATTGTCATGTGTACCGGCAATGGAACAATGGAATTCACACTTGCTATAGCTTCACAGGTCTATAAACGCCGTAACATATAGATAAATATCTAATAACCATATTAATTAATAATACAATAAATTCATAACTTTAATACTAGGTAAACATAATAGATACTTTGACTACATCTCTTTCCCACACGTCTTTTTGCACCCTCTTTTCCATGGCCATCATCTTCCAACTCACCAGCCTCTACATTCAACTGATCATGTTACACAGTTTCTGCCAGCTTCAAAATATTTCTACCATCCGAAACAACTTCGCCTGCCATCTCGTCCTCTTTAGCATTTCAAAGACACCATTCCTTTAGCAACTCTCTGATCCATTCCTCCCCTTCCACCAATTACTCTTCTTGTAGCACTTTCCCATGTAACTGCAATAGATGCAAGACCTGTACATTTATCTCTTCCCTTCTCATTATCCAGGAACCAAACAGTCCTTCCCAATTCATTTGCACTTCTTGCAATCTAGTATACTGTATTAAATCTTCACAATGTGATCTCTACTTTGTAGAAACCTAACATAGATTGGGAGTCATGTATCTAACATTTTTCCACAGTCCATTATTATAATTATTCGCAAATTCATGGATATTATTTTCAAAAAGAACGCGAGGACATCTGGCGGAAAAGAAAACTTGTTTGACAGTCATTTCAGCTTTAATGTATTCTCTCCCACTATAGCTATCATTTGGATTTGAAGAACATACTTTATATTTTGTTTCTTACAGCTTGTTTCTCCTCCAGTCCAGGTATGGAACAAACTACTTGATTATAGTCTTGCAATCCAATCCTTCACACGTTTGGCATAATTATTTGTAAATCATTTCAAAGTTACTTGTCCTCATACTGTACAACCCCCATTCCCGATTAAAAATATCACGTCCAGGTCTGATATTATTAGGAGCATGTACATTTCACATAGAATAAAATAATTCACTGTATTAAAAATCAACTTGGTTAAAATAAAATAAAGTTGGAACTTCTGGCCATCGCACCAATTAAATTTCTATTACAAGACTGTTATCAGACTGTTTCTATAAGACGTGGTCTGCATTTATAAATTTACTACACGGATAAGGTGCAAGAATACCTCAAAAAAGTACCGGTGTCGGGTCTTAGTTAAGGGGGAAGAAAAACTGTCAAATTGGTAGATTCCTTTTGCGCAATGTTTATAATAAAGTAGGGGGTACACAAAAAGCTGGAGAAACTCAGTGAGTGCAGCAGCATCTAAGGAGCGAAGGAGATAGGCGACATTTCGGGTCGAGACCCTTCTTCAGACTGGTCAGGGATCAGGGAAACGAGAGATATAGACGGTGATGTGGAGAGATAAGGAACAATGAGTGAAAGATATGCAAAAAATTATCGGTGATAAAGGGAACAAGCCATTGTAAGCTGTTTGTGGTGTGAAAATGCGAAGCTGGTGCGACTGGGGTGGGGGAGGGAGATAGAGATAGAGGGAATGCCAGGGCCCGAGGGCTGAGGGAGAGGTGGGAAGGGGAGGAGACAGCAAGGGTTAACAGAATTGAGAAAATTCAATATTCAAGCCCAAAGGATGCAGACTCCCCAAGCAGAATATGAGGTGCTGTTCCTCCAGCTTGCGGTGTTGCTCACTCTGGCCGTGGAGGAGGCCCAGGACCGAGAGGTCGGATGTGGAATGGGAGGGGGAGTTGAAGTGCTGAGCCACCGGGAGGTCGGGTTGGTTATTGCGGACCGAGCGGAGGTGTTCGGCGAAGCGATCGCCAAGCCTCCGCTTGGTCTCACCGATTTAGATCATCTGGCATCTGGAGCAGCGGATGCAGTAGATGAGGTTGGAGGAGGTGCAGGTGAACCTCTGTGTGACCTGGAAGGACTGCTTGGGTCCCTGAAAGGAGTGGAGGGGGGAGGGTTGGTGAAGGGACAAGTGTTGCATTTCTTGCGGTTGCAAGGGAAAGTGCCCGGGGAAGGGGTAGAGTGGGAGGGGAGGGAAGAATTGACAAGGGAGTTGCGGAGGGAGCGGTCTTTGCGGAAGGCAGACAGGGGGGGAGATGGGAAGATGTGGCGGGTGGAGGGGTCACGTTGGAGGTGGCGAAACTGGCGGAGGACTATATGTTGTATTTGCCGGCTGGTGGGGTGAAAGGTGAGGACCAGGGGGACTCTGCCCTGTTTGCGAGTGGGGGAATGGGGAGCGAGGGCAGTGTTGCGGGGTATGGAGGAGACCCTGGTGCGAGCCTCATCAATAGTGGGGGAGGGGAATCCCCGTTCTCTGAAGAATGAGGCCATTTGTGATGACCTGGTGTGGAACACCTCATACATAATAAAGTAACTGGCTTCTCTTTTTTCCTTCTCTCTCTTCCCCTTTTTTTCTCCTTTCCAGGTTCTATCTCTTAATCTCCTTTCTCTAACTCTTTGACCAAGGGTTCCCTTTCCCTTTGGCACGTTTTTTCACTTTCACAACTCTTTTTCACTTTTTCTACTTTCTCTGTTGCTATTTCTTTTTCTTTTTTCTAAAGCCTTAAACAATTAAGGGATACAATAATTGTAATAATATACACGGGATGTACACTGATGTAACTTACGGTACCTCTAATAAAGATATTAAAAAATTTTAAAAATTCTATTACAAATTTGTAAGAAAAAGGAAATGATTGTTATATATACATACTCCCCAATTAAATTGACATAATTGCAAACCCCGTGTGAAGCTGGTATTCACGGATACACATTTGAGGGAAAACATATCAGCTGAAGCACTAATAATGACATTAATAATTTTGAATAAATATATAAAGCCAAGGCATCAGTTATAAATAACAAAATAATATTTAATTGTTAAACAAATGATTTCATCTGATTATGGACTGAAACTGTTTGCAAGCTTTCATCTACTGACAAATAGGTGTATCTCGAATTTTTAATGTTCACATCGGAGTTTATTCCTTATATTCCTTGTACTGCTTCAAATCATTACAAATTATAGTAATATTCGCAACACAGATGCAAATTCCAATAACTACAGCAGTTAGAAAAATATTTTAAAATGTAGAAAATGTTCATAATTTAGACTGATAACGGCACAGGCAAATTTTATTAGCTGGCTATTCAGCAGACTATAATTGATTTGCCATCAAATATTATTACTGCACATCAAGGCGGGAAATCAAATCATTTACTCCAATCTATTTTATTGTAAAACAGCATGTATAAAATGGATAATGAAATTATGCCTCTAACTTGGAGCAATTCTCTGTGGCACAATGCAAAAAGAGACTGAAATATATGGAAATTGTATGAATCTATCAAAACTAAAATACCAAAGCTTCTAAAATCCTTTGTTTTACTGTAATTAAACATGTATCATTTAAAAAAAAAGATTTGTATGATATATCTCTTGATCGTGAGTAAGAATTGACAACTTAGTATAAGTAGAAAGCAAAAATATAAACATAAGCAAAATACAGCTACAAATTAAATTATCCTATTCTGCAACATCCATGTGCTTTGATTTAGCTTCCCAATTTAAATCCCTTTGTAACAAAATATTTATTTGATGATCTTCATAAAAATGTCAATACATACTTCAACTTAGTCCTTTCAATAATATAACCAATTGATATCCCATCCAAAAATACATTTATAAACGTAGTGGAAAGGTTCACTATAAGAATAATATTGTTATACACTTTGTAAATATTAATGAGTAAATGAGAAATTTTAGAATTCCATTCTAGGATTAGCAACCAGAAGCAGAATGTACTGCTCTGTAAAAATCATTTAAATAATTACAGAAAAACTAATTTTATGTTGCATGAGCTTCATCAATGTGTAGCCACAATTCAGAGTGGTATGCAAATTTTAAATATTAGTCATCTTTAAATTCAAAAATACCAACAAACTATCTGTAAGAAGAGGTTTTAACATTATGAACTGGAAATAATCTTACAAAATACAACAAGAGAAGAATAAAAGACATTAAAATCTTCATTTTATTTATCAGCAATTTTAGGACGGATTGCAAAGTTAAAAGATAATTTTAAAAAGTTATTTTTAAAAGATGCTCCTGACATAAACCATCTGAGAAATCTCTAATTTGTTTATTAAGTAACTCAATAATAAATAATCACTGCAATTTAAATAACAAAAATAAATCTTGTATTATAATCATTAAATACTTTGACTCTTACCAGAAAACTTCCAAAAGCAGAATTGAAAATAGCAGCAGCCTGTAAAACAACATCAATTATTAAAGGAAGAGCATCAGCATTTCTTTCATCATAAATACTTCTCAGCACAGAATGGTATTTGGATTATTTTAACTCATCAGTTATAGTACAATGCTTTTAACTAACTAAAATTCCTCTGCTAAAATAAATGTAGCATAGTACACATCTTTGATTTCAGACATAAAATTGTTCTATTACACGTGCTGCTGAGGCATTAACAAATACTGAATATAAAATTGTTTTACATTTTTCAGGCAACAATTTCAACATACCTTATAAACCAACGTAAAAACTAATACAGCAAAATTAAAAAAATGGCTTTTGCTCAAGCTACCAATATCCTAGCAATGAAACAAGATAAGGATCTTGAACAGTCGAGAAATAGGCAGGTAATGAGGTCAAAACGCTCAGTAGATCTGCTGTGGAAATAAAGCAGAACCATACAATTCCATCAAGAAATGTATGTATAACATATCAGACTTTAGCACTATTTACCACAAATGCAACAGGTACCAAACAAATTCAAAACCACAGAGAGACACAAAAAGCTGGAGTAACACAGCGGGACAGGCAGCATCTCTGGAGAGGTCTATCATCGGTTTAAACCAGCATCTGCAGTTCCTTCTTACACAAAATTCAAGACCACATTCAAAATTCTAAAATAAACCTATGTACTACTCCCAAAGAGGTAATGACAAATAGATAGAAAATGCAATCTAGTATTATGGATATTCAGTATTTAACTTTTTTATGTAGATTTCTTGAGATGTCAATAAATGTTAGCAATGAAATACAACACCTAGAATACCGCAGATCATACAGACAAATAACCTTTGTTCACTGTCAAGGATAACATTTGGCGCTTCTTGCCACATAAGAAAATTTTCAACATCTTAATAAAGTAATTAGTTCCAAAGGGATGTGAAACAAGTTGATTTGGAATGAAAATGGTAGCAGATAAACACACGCACATGTCTTTGAATTGCACTCAACACTATCTTGGTAAAGAAACCTTAATTCACATGTGGTGAGCATTAGCACAAATAAAGAGCCAGATTTGATTCTGATTGCCCTCCATCGCCAGGTACAAACTTGAAGCACCAAACCATCAACACCCTTTCCTAAACACACCCATTAAATGGCCCGTCCCACTTGGCTGTCTCGCGACCTGGTAGCGTGTGAGTAGCTTGGGACGGGCGCATGGAGGAGTGTGGAGTGGTGTGGAGGAGTGCGGACTTCATCCTGAACGAAATCTTCGCGCGCCACCGGCCTGCGCGTAACTGACGGCCAAAGTGGGACAGGCCCAAGACCCAGGCGCGGCGCAACGTCTCACCTCCAACAGCAGCAGAAGCAGGCAAACGATCGCCTAGCTCGGCCTGGGGCTCACGGCCGTTGCGGATCCGGATCCGCCCCCACTCCTACTTCCAGAGTGGGGCCAAGACGATTGGAGATAGACACAAAATGCAGGAGTAACTCAGCGGGACTGGCAGCATCTCTGGAGAGATGCAGACTGAAGAAGTGTCTCGACCCAAAACATTATCCATTCCTTCTCTCCAGAGATGCTGCCGGTCCCGCTGAGTTACTCCTGCATTTTGTGTCCATCTTCAAATGACGTCACGCGCTCCAGACAGCTGTGCGGACAAGGATGACGCGCGCGACCGTCGTGCGTCAGTCACTACGGTCCTGTCGTGTAAATGACGGCCCAAGTGGGACAGGCCCTTAACACTTACACGTCACTATAGCTTCTTACCAGGTCCAGTAATAAGAACACTGCAATTGTATTATCAAATGAATCAATTATATCAACATGGTCAGCAATCCACCAACTTTTCACAGGTTCAAAAACTAAGCCATCTGATTCCTTCTACCATCGCCTCCGCCTCACAGCGTTCTTCCACGGGAAGAAGTCCTCGCCCCCCCACTGATGATCCCTTTTCCTGTCTCCCACGTACCCCCTCCACTTGGACCCCCCCCCCCTCGTACCCTTCCGGCTCTAGAACTATTTATCCAGAACTGCCGTCGGGACATCAACCGCCTCGACTTCTCCACTCCCCTGTCTCACTCCAATCTCTCCAGCCCCGAACGTACTGCCATCGACTCACTCCTTAACAACCCAGACTGGGTTATCAAACCCGCCGACAAGGGAGGTGCCGTGGTAGTCTGGCGCGTCGATCTCTACAAAGCGGAGGCCACGCGCCAACTCTCGGACACCTCCTCCTCCTACATACCCCTGGACCATGACCCCACTGACGAACACCAGGCCACCATCTCAAGCACTATAACCGACTTCATCAGCTCCGGCTCCCTACCCCCCCGAGCCTCCAACCTCATTGTTTCCCAGCCCCGCACGGCCCGATTTTACCTTCTCCCCAAAATCCACAAACCCGACTGCCCTGGCAGACCCATTGTCTCTGCCTGTTCGTGCCCCACCGAACACATTTCCACATACCTTGACGCCATCCTATCCCCCTTTGTTAAATCCCTCCCCACCTATGTTCAAGACACCTCAGACACTCTCCGTCGGCTCCGTGCATTCCATTCTCCAGGCCCCCATCCTCTCATCTTTACCATGGACGTCCAGTCACTCTACACCTCCATCCCCCACCAGGACGGTCTCAAAGCCCTCCGGTTCTTCCTCGAACCAGAGGAGCAACCCATACCCGTCCACTGACACCCTCCTCCGCCTAGCGGAGTTGGTCCTTACCCTCAATAACTTCTCTTTTGATTCCTCCCATTTCCTCCAAACACAAGGCGTAGCTATGGGCACACGCATGGGCCCCAGCTACGCTTGCCTCTTTGTTGGGTACGTCAAACAATCCTTGTTCTCGGCGTACCAGGGCCCCATCCCTGATCTCTACCTCCGTAACATCGACGACTGCTTTGGTGTCACCTCCTGCACCGACACACAACTGACTGACTTCATTCATTTCACCACCAACTTCCATCCGGCACTCAAATACACTTGGACCATTTCTGACATTTCCCTACCATTCCTTGACCTCACCATCTCTATTGCAGGTGATACACTCCTGACCGACATCCACTACAAACCAACTGACTGCCACAGCTACTTGGACTACTCTTCCTCCCACCCTGCTTCCTGTAAGGACTCCATCCCCTATTCCCAATTCCTCCGTCTATGCCGCATCTGCTCCCAGGATGAGGTGTTCCACACCAGGTCATCACAAATGGCCTCATTCTTCAGAGAACGGGGATTCCCCTCCCCTACTATTGATGAGGCTCGCACCAGGGTCTCCTCCATACCCCGCAACACTGCACTCTCTCCCCATTCCCCCACTCGCAAACAGGGCAGAGTCCCCCTGGTCCTCACCTTTCACCCCACCAGCCGGCAAATACAACACATAGTCCTCCGCCAGTTTTGCCACCTCCAACGTGACCCCTCCACCCGCCACATCTTCCCATCTCCCCCCGTCTGCCTTCCGCAAAGACCGCTCCCTCCGCAACTCCCTTCTCAATTCTTCCCTCCCCTCCCGCTCTACCCCTTCCCCGGGCACTTTCCCTTGCAACCACAAGAAACCACAACCACAACACTTGTCCCTTCACCTCCCCCCTCCACTCCTTTCAGGGACCCAAGCAGTCCTTCCAGGTCCGACAGAGGTTCACCTGCACCTCCTCCAACCTCATCTACTGCATCCGCTGCTCCAGATGCCAGATGATCTATATCGGTGAGACCAAGCAAAGGCTTGGCGATCGTTTCGCCGAACACCTCCGCTCGGTCCGCAAAAACCAACCTGACCTCCCGGTGGCTCAGCACTTCAACTCCCCCTCCCATTCCGTATCCGACCTCTCTGTCCTGGGCCTCCTCCACGGCCAGAGTGAGCAACACCGCAAGTTGGAGGAACAGCACCTCATATTCCACTTGGAGAGTCTGCATCCTCTGGGCTTGAACATTGAATTTCCTCAATTCTGTTAACCCTTGCTGTCTCCTCCCCTTCCCACCTCTCCCTCAGCCCTCGGGCCCTGGCATTCCCTCTCTCTCCATCTCCCTCCCCCACCCTAGTCGCACTAGCTTCTCATTTTCACACCACAAACAGCTTACAATGGCTTGTTCCCTTTATCATCGATACTTTTTTGCATATCTTTCATTCATTGTTCTTTATCTCTCCACATCACCATCTATATCTCTCATTTCCCTGATCCCTGACCAGTCTGAAGAAGGTTCTCGACCCGAAATGTCGCCTATCTCCTTCGCTCCTTAGATGCTGCTACACCCGCTGAGTTTCTCCAGCCTTTTGTATACCCTCGATTCTCCAGCATCTGCAGTTCCTTCTTTAACATCACCTCTCTGGATGATTACTGCACCCACAGCATTTAAGAAGGTCAACTCTAACTAGAACAAAGCAGTTTATTTAATCAATACTCCATCCATTATCATCAACATTCACTACTGGCACAATAAAAATACAGTGTACTCCATCTAACAGTAAGTCCCCAATGTCCATTCAGCACAAATCCACAAGTCCTACTATTTAGAAGAATAAAAGCAGTAGATACAGTGAGTTTCAGGTCCCATGCCAAATCATAACTAATACTAACAGATATAATTTGCTAATCCTTCATTACTATGCCTCCACCTTTTTTTGAATCATAATACATCGGAATTCCTCCTGATATTTTGTTTAAGCCATACAGGTCAAGGTATAACTCACCATTACTTTCACAGAGGCAATTAGGAATTGTCAATAAATGCTGCTATTGGCAGAAATGCCCAATCCCATAAAGGAATAGTAAAAAAAACAGAAACGACAGCTACTAAATGTTGGGCTAATATATGCATTATACAGTACACCTAAATTTTAACAAGATGTTGCTTAAAATCTCACTTATTCGCAAATGAGAACTTTGCAATTAGATATTTAACTAGTTTTGCTTCCCTCAAAACAAGCAGTGTAACCAGACAGTATGCATTTACCCCACAGCTCTGCTTTGCTCCCCCTCCCCCTAATTGCAACAGAGACCTTACCTTCCACCCCATCAGCCGTCGCATACGACACATAAACCTCCAAAATTTCCGCCACCTCCAACAGGATCCCACCACAAGCCACATTTTCCCATCTCCATTCATTTCCACTTTCTACAGAGACCGTTCCCTCCGCAAACTCCCTAGTTAACTCATCCCTTCCCATACAAACCACCCCCTCCCCACCCAAACCACTCACTACCCAAGTACATTTCCCAGCAACCGCAAAAGATGCAACACCTTTCACTATACCTCCTCACTCGACTCTGTCCAGGGACCCCGACAATCGTTTCAGGTTAGGCAGAGGTTCAGTTGCACCTCCTCCAACCTCATTTACTGTATCCGTTGTTCACGATGTGGACTCTTATACATCGTCAAGACCAAACGCAGACTGGACGAGCGTTTCGCGGAACATCTTCGCTCAGCCCACGTGAAACAACCTGATCTCCCGGTTGCGAGACACTTTAATTCTCCTTCCCATTCCTACACAGACCTTTCTGTCCTCGGTCTCCTCCATTGTCAGAGTGAGACGAAATGCAAATTGGAGGAACAGCATCTCATATTTCACTTGGGCAGTTTACAACCCAGTGGTACGAATATTGATTTCTCTTACTTCAGGTAGCCGCGGCATTCCCTCTCTATCTATTTATCCCCCACCCAAGTCGCAGCAGCTTATGTTTTTTCACCCTACAAACAGTTTACAATGGCCTGTTTCCTTTAACATCGTTATTTTTTGCATATCTTTCATTCATTGTTCTTTATCTCTCCGCATCATCTATATCTCTCCTTTCCCTTATCCCTAATTAGTCTGAAGAAGGGTCTCGACACGGAATGTCACCCATTCCTTCTCTCCAGAGATGCTGCCTGTCCCCGCTTACAGTAACTCCAGCTTTTTGTGTCTATCTTCAGAAAGTATGCTTTATTGGAAACTAGACTAAGTGGGACCCGGTCCCAGCTTCAGACGGGATGTATGGTCCCCCAACGTAATATTCCACCTCTCCACCAATTCCAATATACACACACACACACTCCACCTCACACACACATATACACTCACACACATACACCCACTCACACACAGACTCACTCACACACAGACTCATTCACACACAGACTCACTCACATATACTGTCATATATATGGTGTGTGAGTCAGCGTATCTTGAACCTACTCACATGGCCTCTCCACGGTGGGGCTTCCGCGGTCAGCGGCACTTCCGCAATCAGCGTAACCTCTGCACTGACCGGAAATTACGCAATCAGCGTGACCTCCGCACTCACCGGAAATTACGCAATCAGCGCGACCTGTCTACTAAGCGGAAGTCACGAAATGAGCGGGACTTTTGGACTAAACACACTCGGACCTAATAAAGCATTTATTCCTTCCAAACACAGTCGGACCTAATAAAACATTTATTCCTTCCAAACACAGTCGGACCTAATAAAGCATTTATTCCTTCCAAATACAGTCAGACCTAATAACGCATTGCAGTTTCAAGCACAGGCAGGGCAGCAGGCTAAACAACTAATGGCATTATCATTAAGGGCTAACAAATCATTTGCCAATCCTGGTTTACGTTTCCAGGACACCCTCATCACTTTACATTTTGATGCATTAAAACGCACACCCCATTCTTTGGACCAGTTAACAAGGCTTGTGAGGTCAGACAGAAGAGAAACTCATACTTGAGAATTTATCGCTTTATATATGACGCAGTCGTCTGTAAACGGTCTTGTGGTAGATTTAACAACTTCAATAATGAAATTTATGAATAGAATAAAAATGCTGCAATCATTTAAAATGCTGTGTTGATTTTAGTAGGGCAAAACACATGAAAAAAAGTTTATTAACAGAGTGAATGATGTTACGAATGATCGTCGCGTGTCACCAATGTAGCGAGTCCAAACTTTGTGATTAAACGGTTAATTTATTCGGTGAAATATGTTTAACATACATATGTGTTTGGGATTCTCTAACATAAGAGTCATTGCAGCAGCTGCTGCTGAGCGGGATTGTTGACTCGAGCTCAGCTACCTGTTGACTAATGATCTCTAGGTAAGATCTGCTCATGTAGCAGGACACTCCCCTTAACCCATGACGTCACGTGACAGTCCTCGTAACCACTGACGAGGGTTCGACAGTAAGTGGTCTGACCATCAGGTGACGCCACAGCGCTGTCAATAATTCTTAAATCTTATTTTTGTGGTAAACGCGGAAATTAATCCCATGAGTCAAGTTTATAAATTAAAGATAAACAGGATAAAATCCAGAAGATAACATATGCAAAGTATGACTCTGCTTCACAGTTCCAATTGGAATATCAAGCATTACCACACAAAGTGAAGTACACCATGTAAATGAAACAACAAAAACAGAAATTATTGATGTTGTTTGACTCCTTTTACTTTTCTATCTTTCCCTGATATTATTTTTACATTATTTGCAATATTTCATTTATAATGTTAACATTATCCCCAAATCATTTTTTCGGCTTAAAATTCCGATTAGGCATAACAGGCACACCGTTTAGTTTAGTTGGCAGATACAACGCAGAAACAGGTCCTTCGCACCACCCACCAGCAATCCCCACACATTAACACTATCCTTCACAAACTGGGGACAATATTACATTAATATCAAGCCAAGTAACTTACAGACCTGTACGTCTGTGAAGTGTGGGAGGAAACCGAATATCTCGGAGAAAACCCACGTGGTCACAAGGAAAGCGAACAAACTCCTTACAGATAGCACCCGTTGTCGGGATCAAACCTTGAGCTCTGGCGTTGTAAGTGCTGTAAGGCAGCAACTTTACCGCTGCGCCACCCCTATTGTTTCTTGCAACAGATTTATTGCTTTTTTAAAACAAAACTGCATTCAGAATGGAAACAGACATTTGAAAAGTAGAAGCTTTTGTTATATCTTCTATGCATGCCCTTCATGTTTGTTGAAGAATTCATTCTTAAATACATCAAGAATGAGAAATTAGTAACCCAGGTGATCAGTGGTGCAAAATGTGAAATGCAATGATCTTTAGGTTCTCAGCATGCAATTTAGGAAACTGCCCCACCATAAAATAAAAGGAAATAAATTAATTTGTGAAGGAATATCTCATATCAAAATTGCCAATCAACATTTTATTAACAACAATGCTGGGGTGCATAAAATACTTTTCAAAGCTTTGTAATAACAATGTTATCATATGGAATTTGAGTGAAAAAATATTCTAAGTAAATGAAAATCTAAAACTGTGCAGCAATTCATACTTCTAATTGTTGAAACATGCTGAAAAGTGTCTCTCAATCCAGTAAAGGTCTTCACAGATGAAAGCAATAGATTAAACTTCTCAGCAGCGTGTATTAAATTGAATCAAGTGACTTGTCCTCTTAAGGAAATTAAGTCTTTTTTGTTAAATTGGATTTAATGAGAATAGGGTCTGCCGACATTGATGAATGAGATCAACACCCAAAAGAACATTTAAGCAGGACAATATCTCAGTGTTTCATTATTATTAAATACTTTTCACGTACTACCTTAAAGTACATTATGGACATCAATCCTAAATTTAGGCATTGAACAGAATTTAAGTATATATTGGCCTGCGGGGAATAACACGTAGATTTTGTTTACAGTATAGATTGTTCACCTTATTTCAAATATGCTCACATCTAATGTTTACCAGTTATAAATGTTTATTTTTTCAGACATTAATTAGGCTCAGTTTATGCTCAATATAATGTCAATACTAGCTCTAATAATTAATGACACCCATTAAAACAAATATTCCACCTCAATATATTGACAAATAATTAAGTCACAACAAAGTCTGTTTAATAACCTTTACATATCTTTAACAGAAAATGATTACTCAGAATTAAGAAATGTTTGCTAATAAAAATAATTTCTAGTTCTAACATGAACTGACGGTCAAACCTGGATAAAGTTAAAAAAAACAAATAAGGCCCACGCTTCAGACTCAAGAAATTAGCAAAGCATACAGACTAACAGCAACCAGTTCAGATTTTACTGAAAGACTAGTAGATTTTAATATACATTTCTTCCACAGTGGGCTTATACAAATATTGTTTATATGATTCTCTATGAAACCAACATTTTAAGAATTAAATATGTTTATTCTTTACTCAGTCTGCAAATTATTTCACAAACGTATGTGATTAAAAAAGACTCTGACTGAAAGTACAGATTGCCATGTTTGAGAGTAGTATTCTCATTCAATATCAGTGTATGAAAGTTATTTTCTTTTGGAAAGGACATTTCTTCCACAAAAACTGAAGGTAGAAGTAAAAATGATAAATGTTTAATACATTTCTAAAATGTATTTATCCTGGAGAAGTACAACCCGCATACATAAAATATGATTTTTAGGTCTCCAGAGTTTGTAGTAGTTATGACTCAATGCAAGATTAAAAATTAACGTCCCTCACACAACAAAGTGTAACATTTTTAGAGCCTTATTTTACAGAAAAAAACAGAAATAATTTCATTGTAATGCAGATAGTCAGCTATCCATTACGACCAGAAAACCTAGGCCATTGTCTTCTCTGTTGTAATAGTCTGCAAATCATCATTATCAATTGCAAAGTGCAAACATGGATGACTGGATTTCAGAAGGTAAGAAGAAGAAGGCAATGGTTAAATAACGGAATGTACTTGAAAGAGAAGCAAGACAAGGAAAAATAAACTTTCAAAGACAGTAATAAAAATAAATTAAGGTTCCTTTTTTTAAAAATTATTTTTTTTTACAAGCAAGAAAGAACCTGCCAACAGTTAACTTAACCTGCCTTAAATTGGGGATAGAGTAGGGAAATTCATGGTTCTGTTCCCAAAGTGTGTTTCTAAATTCTGGAGAAAGCTAAATGTCAAGAGGCAATGAGCAGAGTATAATAAAAGCTTGAAATGCCCTCAAATTAGATCACAAAGAGACTGCTGGAATCTTGAGCAAAAAAAAAGTGCTGGAGGAACTCAGTGAGTCAAGGAAAAGGCCAGACTATATTTTGGATCAGGACACCTCTTCAGACTTCTCCGGGGCAGCACATTGGTACAGCGGTAGAGTTCCTGACTTACTGCACCAGAGACCCGGGTTCGATCCTGACTGTGGGTGCTGTAAGTAAGGACTTTGTAAGTTCTCTTTGTGATCGTGTGGATTTTCTCTGGATGCATAACTCCCACACTCAACAGGCTTGTAAGTTAATTGTCCTCGATAAAAATTGTAAAACTGTCTCTAGTGTGTAGGATAGTGTTAACATACACGGTGTTTGTTGGTTGGCACAGACTCGATGGGCCGAAGGGCCTGTTTCCACGCTGTATCTCCAAAGTGAAGTGATGTAATTCGATACATTTTGACCATGCCTTATGAGATTTGGCCCATAAGATTCACCCTAAAAGCATCTTTATCAGCTTTCACGTTTTAAAATTTAAAAATATATTCACAAAATGCTTCAGCCTAATCAACTGCACTTGCACTGAAAGTATGATGAAAGTAATAAATCTTTAATGGGAAAGCTGCTAAAGATGCTTTTGAAAATGTTTAATGCAGATATGTTAAAGGATATAAGGAGAATCCATCTCTAACCTCTTTCAGAAGTTTGTGTGAAGCCAGGAATGGACCATTTAAATCTGGAAGCGGTGTGCACCTCAGTCCCAGGCAACATTGACACACATACAGACAAGCGGCTGCAGAAGTGATATGCTTCCATTGAGATACAGGTGGAAACTACACAAAGATCTCAGCCAAAATAGATCTCAGGTCACTAAATCAAAGTTCACCTTGCCATCACCTGGGAGATGAGATATTTGGGGAAAGACATGTTTACTCTTGTAGTCAAATTCTCTTACAATAAAGAACAACACACTCTTCTTAATTGCTTGTTGAACCTGCATATTAACCTTCACTGATCCAAGTACAACACTAGTTCTCATTGAGGACTAATACTTTTCAGTACTCTCGTTCAAATCATTGTGTGACTGTAACAGCATTCTAAATCCCAGCCTGTCTCAGGAGTTGCATGCGGAGATAACTGACAAGTAGGTGAATAGCCTTCTGAATAGCACAGCTGCAGTGAATGAAGCACTATGAAAATTCAGTTCACTGTGAATGGTCAACAATCTTTCTATATTAGAAAATTGGTTTCAGCCGAATGTTCCAAACATAAGACACGACCTACTGGCTCATATTTCTTGATCTGCGTGATTCCCGTGTACTTTTCTTTCCACAACTCCACTATTTTACCAGGTCCATGCCAATTAATAAACAAACTGCCAAATTGTATAAATGTTAGTTATGATTTCTATTATACAAATTAAGTTTAACATTTAAATTGGAAGATTCATCTCATACTCATAAATTACACAAGATTTATTCTCAGACAGTGGTTATCAACAGCACTTGACTGAATAATAATAATAGTAACTTATTATTGTATGTATTGAGATAATTTAAAAAAAGAAAGTAGTATTACAACACCCTGTGTAGCTGCACGCTTCAGTTTTCAAGCAGTTTTAGACAAAAACAACACTTCATCCCTGAGATCCCACTCGAACACCAAGCCTGTTATTATTTTAGAGGCAGGAGTACCTACAAATGATGGAATCTTGAATATAAAACAAACTGGTCAAGGAACTAAGCAGGTCAGGTGGCATCTGCGAGGGAAAAGAAAAATCTGAAGAAGGGTTCCGATCCAAAACATCGTCAGTCCTTCACCCTCAACAATGCTGCGTGACCGCTAAGTTCCTGATTCTAAATTCAAGAATCAAACTTTGCTCTCCTCCAATTCAAAGGCATACTTACAATTAATATCATGGCAACCAAAATTACATAAAACTGCTCTATAATTTTAGTGTGAATATTATACAAATTGAAATGTTTTTACAAATATATGTTTAGGTACTTCCTCAGATGATTCATATATCAGTTTATACAAGAGAATTCTCTTGGAGTATTGATCATAACATCCAGACCCCCCTGAAGTACCACGCTTATCGATACAGAAATCTCCTGTTAAATGCTTCCTGTTCTCTTCCATCAACTGACGAAGTAGTATTCCTACATGTTGATCAAAACTTGAATGAGATAAGGAGTCTGAAGAAGGGTCTCGACCCGAAACGTCGCCTATCTCCTTCGCTCCTGAGATACTGCTGCACCCGCTGAGTTTCTCCAGCCTTTTGTGTACCCTTGAATGAGATAATGTGAGTTGCCACAATTCAGCATGTTCTCTGACGTCTCAAAGTCCAACATCAAGAGTGAATCACTACTGACCAAGTCCTGGAGGATGTAAATGCCAGGCTGGGTCTGGAGCAGATGTTGACTATACTTGAGTAGGGAAACCTAATTGACTTTTTCCGCACTAAAATGCATCCTTTTTATGATAGCATTGCTGGAAGCAATCTTGGCACAGTCCTTGCAGAAAAGAAGTCTGAACTTCAGACCAAGGACATTCTCCACAATGCTTTGGGTTGCACTACAATTATGCTAACAGAAAATGATGTTGGTATCAGCAGCATAGCTGACTCTATTCCAGCACAACCTGTAAACTCGCAGCCTGGTATAAGACCATAAGACTTAGGAGCCGAATTAGGCCATTCAGCCCATTGAGCCTACTCCACCATTCAATCGTGACTGATCTATTTTTCCCTCTCAACCCCATTCTCCTGCCTTCTTCATGTAACCTTTGACACCCTTCCTAATCAAGAACTTATCAATCTGTCTTAAAAATACCCACAACAGTCTCCACAGCAGTCTGTGGCAATTAATTCCACAGATGCACCACCCTCTGGCTAAAGAAAGTCCTCCTCGTCTCCATTTTGAAGGTACAACCTTTTATGGTGAGGCTGTGCCCCCTGGTTCTGGACTCTCCCAATAACTCTCTCTGGAAACACTCTTCCACATCTACTCTATCTATGCCTTTCGTTGTCCTGTAGCTTTCAATTAGATCCCCCCTCCGTCCCCGCCCCTCCCCCCCCCAAATCTTTCTAAACTCCAGCGAGTACCCGAGTATTTGAAGGCCAAGACCCTTCAAATACACCTCATACCCAATCATCCTCGGGATCTCCTCTGGATTCTCTCCAAAGCCAGCACATCGGTCCTCAGATATGGGACCTAAAATACTTAAATTATTCCAAATGTGGCCTCACCAGTGCCTGCTAAAGCCTCAGCATTACATGTTTGCTTTTACATTCTAGTCCCCTAGCAAAATAAATGCTAACATTGCATTTGCCTTAATTTGGTCACGTGATAGGAGCAGTATTAGGCCATTCACCCATTCAACCTTATCAGGGCCATTCTTTGGTAAGTGATCCAAAATGTCACACATGTGACCAGATGTCATCACATAAAGTAATACATTAAAAAAATGTTGTAAGAGAGATTAATCTTATTCATTGCTATTTTCCTACCTACAGAACTATAATTTTTACATTTTTTTAAATTCACCAAATATGCAAGATAAAACTGTTACGAAAGAAATGCTTCCGTGTGAAGTCACACACATGACGAGTCATATTTGCCCTCTGACCCAAAACAAACATTGTCAGCATAACATAAAAATTTCACGATAAACTTCAAAAAAATATGAATCATATATACAGTACAAAACAATATACAATGCTTTCAAAGATGTATTCCACAATTTTTCATATTTTGGTCACTAAAAATGGCCCATTCTGAAAATCAAAGTGAACAACATCCACCTACTCTCCTCTGTCTATGCTGCTTATTACCTTCTCAAAAAACATCAACAGATATGTCCAGCAAGACCTCCCCTTAACAACACTATGCTGACCAGCCTATTTTATCATGCGCTTCCAAGTACCCCAAAACCTCATCCTTAATAATGGACTTTGAATTTTATCCACCACAGAAGTCAGACTAACTGGCCTATAATTTCCTTTCTTTGCTCTCTGACCCTAAACAGTGGAGTCACATTTGCTATTTTCCAGTTCTCTGGAATCATTCCTGATTCTAGTGATTCTTAAAGGATCGTTGCTAATGCTCCCACAATCTCTACAGGTAACTCTTTCAAAACCGTGCAAATGGTCGAGGTGACTCATCCATCTTTAGACCTTTCAGCTTTCCAAGCATCTTCTTCTCTGCACACTCCTCTTCTTTTCATTGGTCATTCGTCATCAGTTTCTAGCTTCCTCAATCATTAAGCATGTTATTCTTCACAAAAATATACTTATTTCTATCTAATCCTATCCCGTCCCTCTTTAGTTAACTATATGTGGATCACTTTTCCTTTCCAAATTTTGCCTTTGTAGAATATACTTTTGTTGTGAATTAGAAATATTTATTTAAATGCTTCCCAACTATCTTAGTCATTTTGCCCTTCAAATCTATATAATCATTGGATTGATTTACATTCAAGACTAGTTTCTGACTGGATTATATTGCTTGGAATACTGAATTCCATCTTATTGTGATCACTTTCTAGAGGATTTCTTATAATGAGATTAGCAATTAAACATTTCATCATACAAGACAACATTTCCATGTTGGTTCTATGATGTATTGCGCAAAGAAAATATGTCAAGTGCATCCTACCAACTCATCGCTCAAACTATTGTTGCAATTGTGATTTGTAGTCTATAGAATATTAAAATATCTGAAAATTACTTTATTACCTTTGCTGAAGATTTTCTAAATTGTTTATTAATATTTTGTCCAATAATGACCTGTTTCCTTCTTTCAGTGTTTTTTTTTGCTTCTTATTATCTCTTATCATCACCATGCTAATTCTATATCCTATTCTTCTAAAGTCAAAATTACTACTGCCTTTGTCATTCTTTATTAGTTAGACTAGCACACTCAACCCCACCTGAGACTTGGTTTTGTTTTCCACTTTATGTGCTCTTTCTAAATGTCAAGTGCCCTAAAAATGTAATTCCCAACTTTGATCACACCACCATCGTGTCCCTACAATGACTATTTGATCAAACTAATTTATCTCTATTTGTGCCAATAATTCATCCATCTAATTACACCATTCATTTTCATTTCTCTTCAATATGAATTTGTGCACTAACAGCATTAAAGTCAAGAGAGTCAAAAGTGTTTTTTTGTCATATGTCCCAGGACAATGAAATTCTTGCTTGCTGCAGCAAAACAAAATATGTAAACATAGTACATAACGGGGGGAAAAAGTGCATATATATAGACATGCACACATACTCAATAAATAAACAAATATAGTGCAATAATAATAATAATAATAATAGTTTGTTGTAGTTCAGAGCTTATTTGTTGTTGTGTTTAATAGGCTGATGGCTGAAGGGAAGAAGCTGTTCCTGAACCTGGGCGTTAGTTTTCAGGCTCCTGTACCTTCTTCCCGATGGCAATGGCGAAATGAGTATATGGCCAGGATATTGTGGATCTTTGGTTGCCTTTTTGAGGCAAAGACTTTGATAGATCCCTTCGATGGTGAGGAGGTCAGAGCCGGTGATGGACGGGGCAGTGGTAAACTTTCTATTGCTGTCTGCTTACTTTGCTTACAATTATCCAAATTTCTAATTGGCTCTACTGCTTTGAATTCTTCTTTAAATCTATAGCTTTCCCTTCATCTGAAATAATAAATGTTTAGTTTTATGAAGCAATGAGAAGAGCTTTGCAGTTGCAACAATGCCAAAGATTTACAATTAATCAGCCATCTCAGTTTGTATACCAGCAGTATTATTAAAAATGAAACAATTAAAGATCTTTATTATTACAGATTGTGATGGTGGTAGTGGCCTGGGGATCAAAGGGTTGGGAGAATGTGTGAGGGATGGTGAAAGGCCAACTTAAAGCAAAATCAATGAGAGAGAGAGGCAGGCAGAGAGAGGGGGGCAGAGAGAGGGGGGCAGAGAGAGGGGGCAGAGAGAGGGGGGCAGAGAGAGGGGGGGCAGAGAGAGAGAGGGGCAGAGAGAGAGAGGCAGAGAGAGAGGGGGGCAGAGAGAGAGAGAGAGAGAGAGAGGGGGAGAGAGAGAGAGGGGCAGAGAGAGAGAGAGAGGCAGAGAGAGAGAGAGGGCAGAGAGAGAGAGAGGGGCAGAGAGAGAGAGAGGGGCAGAGAGAGAGAGAGGGGCAGAGAGAGAGAGAGAGGGCAGAGAGAGAGAGAGGGGCAGAGAGAGAGAGAGGGGCAGAGAGAGAGAGAGAGAGGGCAGAGAGAGAGACGAGAGAGAGAGGGGCAGAGCGAGAGAGAGGGGCAGAGCGAGAGAGAGCGAGAGAGAGGGGCAGAGAGAGAGAGGGCAGAGAGAGAGAGGGGCAGAGAGAGCAGAGAGAGAGGGGCAGAGAGAGAGGGGCAGAGAGAGAGGGGCAGAGAGAGAGGGGCAGAGAGAGAGGGGCAGAGAGAGAGAGGGGGCAGAGAGAGAGGGGCAGAGAGAGAGGGGCAGAGAGAGAGGGGCAGAGAGAGAGGGGCAGAGAGAGAGGGGCAGAGAGAGAGGGGCAGAGAGAGAGGGGCAGAGAGAGAGAGAGGGGCAGAGAGAGAGGGGCAGAGAGAGAAAGAGGCAGACAGACAGAGGCAGAGGCAAAGACAAGATCAGTAACGCATGACAGCAATTGAAGCAGAGACATTGAGTACGGGATATACAGAGACAGAGATAGACACAGAGGCGGAGGCACACTGAAGTGCAGGCACACATAAACAGAGGAAGTGCGAGAGAGAGAGAGAGAGAGAGAGACAGGCAAACAAACAAACAAAGAGGGTAAAGGAAATGAAGAGGGAAATAAATGAAGGAAAAATACATAGCAACATCAGGGTCAGTCAAAACGCACCAACCCACCTAATTTGACAATAATCATAATCAAGGTTGATATGAAAATAATCAATTAACAATTCATAAATATGATCACAAAGCAGCAAACATATTTTGAGAGGAGTATAGGAGAAAAATGTGATAGCAAACCACAATTAAAATTACTTCTGCTTACTAATTTCATGACTGATAGCAAAATCAAAATATAAAGTTGAAGAGCAAAGAAACAATTAATTAAATAATCAAGAAATTAAGTCATTCTTGTAATTCACTATTTTTTAAAAAGCTGATTTCCCTTATGTAGATTATTCTTGCATCACCTGCAAATATGGCATTAGTTTGATGTATTTAGCTTATTTTCATACAATCATAGAAAAGCTATGATACTGAAATAATTCATTCAGCCCATCACATCTGTGGCAGACAAAACGTTCCCCGGCCTAATCTTGCCTCCCATCACTTGGTCTGTAGACCTGCTTGTCAGATTCTTCATGTATGCATCCAGTGCCTTTTAAATGCGAATCAAGTTTTTATCATTACAATTTTTTCAGAGAGTGACTTCATGATCGTTACCACCCTCGGGTTAATTTTTTTTCATTTTCCCTTGCACTAGTACTTTACTTTAAAACTATGTCTCCTGGTTTTGACCCCACAGCTAATGGAAATAGGCTCTTCCTTTTCACTCTGTCAAGGTTCGCCATAACTTTACTCTTTTATTCATTCTGTCTTCATAACTTTAATTTTCCGGCCCAACACCTTTACAGTCCATCTCCTCCACAGTCTCTCCACTTCACTCGCATCTTTCATAAATAAGCAGAAGCCGATACAAGATCACCAGGATGTTGTTTTCAACATTAACAGGGCTCAATTCAAAATTCAATTTGATCCTTAAACAAAACATTGACAATGATGCACCAAGATGATTTTGGTACATTTATGTCATAGAATTATTACAGCATAGGAAGCTACCATTGGCCCACCAGTCTGCTCCTATTAAATACATATTACGTATATAATACATATTATGAAAAGAAATATGTTACTTAATCTTATACTATTTAGCCACACAGCAGGAAAATATCTTCCTGATTATTTTAATTTCCAAACGGTAAATCAAACCATTTATTCTGTATTCACCAAGTTATACACCAATCACATGCTACATTTAGTTTACATTCCTAGATAGCATGAGTTATTCATATACTGAGCTTTTAAGTTAATATTTATAATAAGTACATTTATATTAAGTTTCTAATTATTTGTGCACAACTAATATGTATTGATCCTCTTCCAAATTTTGTGACTATCAACATCAAAATTGAGCTATATTTCTTTATCGCAAACAGATATAAACAAATCATCTGCCCCACACAATAATGAAGCTATAAAATACTGTTCTATGCTTGCTGGCCCAAAACGGAACATGTAAATATCATAATGTTATTAGGTATTAACTGAATGCAAATTACTGTCATTCAGAACTTTAAAACATTTCATTCAATACATTGACTAATGGGATCGACTTCCTGTTGAACTTTGTAGAAAATCATCCATTAAAACCTTCCTACATTCTTCTTATTAAATTTGCATATGTACATATCTCTTCTTTATTTTCAAGCTCTTTTGCCCTTTCAATCATGAAGCATATTACTCCTCTGTCACCACAAAGCAGTTCCTAACAACAGGGAACCCAGCTGGGAAAGGAAGAGGGCAGCAGGCTCATACATTAACATAATAATCCAACTGTGTTCCCATAAGCCCTCAGGGCAGACAGCATTAGCTCGTCCTCCTGTGCTCGCCCTGGCTGGAGCAGCCTCATCACCTTCCTGTCAACCTGTAGCATTTACAGCCTACCCAAAGGCATCAGATGATTCAATATCACGATCTCTAATCAGTACGCTAATAATATGAATATATCCTCCTGCACTTCATTAACAAGAACAAAAAGTGATCACAGACTGCTGGTAGCATCACACTGAAATTGCTGAGTAACTAAACAAGCCAACATTAAGAGTTTTTTTACAATATTGTTTGCTTCCTCATTTCTGGTTTACATCATATCATTACATCTCCAAATACTAAGCACTCTTCTCCATTTCTAAAAATAGGTTTCCTATAATGGAATGTCTGAAAAGTAAATGTGGACTGCTATGATGCCATTTTTTAATGTAAAGGATAATTATTGAACTGCATAGGCATGTAGTTTATTCAAACTAGTATGGTTTTAAAATTAATTAAAATGCATGTACAGCATATTTGGCTGGAGAAATTAAATTATATATGTCTGATTACATTGAATGTTCATGATAAGTTCTGTCTGATTACTCATAATATGATTAGTGAAGTTCTGTTAAGTAAATTTGCATAACACCTGGAGTGTTGACAAGAACTCATGTTTTTTGTTCTAGTTGTTTAAATTCTACACTCTTCTTCCTCGTATACTTTCTTCATTTGAACCACTGACAAAGTCAGTATCTCCTTGGGTCAGAATCCATTTGCTTGATCCTCAGTCAAATGGAATTACGAGCCCATTAAATGGCTGAACATTTGTCCACACTGAGGGCGTTGTTGTTGCTGTCTGTCACTCATTCATGAGTAAGACCATGACATCTAGCTTATAGTTTAAAAAAAATATCAAATACCTGGAGGAACTGAGCATGGCAGGCAGCATGTGTGGAGAAAATGGACAGATGACATTTCAGGTTGGGGCCATTCTTCAGGCTAATTAGAGTACAGGAGAGGAAACTGGAAAAAAGATAGAGATGAGCAATGCCTGGCAAGCGATAGATGGATACAGGTGAAAGGTGACTAGCCAATGTGGAATAATTGACAAAAGCTAGAGGTGATAAAGAGACAAACAAGTGACAGATGAGGAAAAAAAAAGGAATAAAATATAAAGCCAGAGTGAGAGAAATGGGTTAAAGGGACAGGAAGGGGAAAGACGGGGGATAAAGCGGAGATATGCGACTCGGGGATGGGAGATGAGCAAAGAGAAGTGGGGAAAAGAGCAGTGACCGAGATGGTGGGAGAAATGTGTGCGCACAGGGGAGGGGATGAGTTAGGGGAGAGAGTAATAGTTGAAATCGGTGAATTCAATGTTCATTTTGTTCCTGTTAGTCAGAAGCAGGGTTCCCACCCGAAACTTCGCCTGTGCATTCCCTCTATGGATGCTGCCTGACCCACTGAGTTCCTCCATCACTTTGCTTTTTGTTTAAGATTCCAGCATCTGCAATTTCTTGCGTTTCCATCCAGTTTATAGTGTTGTGCTGCGTATGGAGGTGGCTACTGAGAACAATCATGGGTTGAAAGATCCTTTCACATAGGTGACAGAGGTAAACGGATGCTATAGAGTGTCAATGTTGAAACTCTACAGCCATGTTTTCAGAGAATCTTTGAAACTTTACTTGTGTCCACCACATGCTCATTTGCCCCAATCAGATCTCCGTAAAGTATGTTGTCATCAAACATTCTTCTGATATGTACTGCCGACCTGATCAGTGATTCTTTCGCAAAAATGTTGACCCAGTAAATACTGTGGTGCTGTTTAGTGCCTCCTCTTTAATTAAATTATACAGCTTGAGACGAAAAGAATGATTTCTGCAATAAATCTGTGCCTGCTTTGTGGTGGTTCATATGCAGATGCTCTTATTTTTGGGACCAATCAAAATCATCCTAGTCCCATTAGATTTCCAAACAACAGACCAAACTCCTTTAATAGTCCCCTTTATAAACACTGGATCGAGAAGGATGACATTATTTCTGCCTAAACATCAATCTTATCCAAATGATTAGTTTCAAAACATTCTTTTAATATCATGCCAAGAAGAATAGCACTCTAGCACTGACTCTACAATACTTACAAATAGCATCTCCACCTCCCCCACCCCCCCGAAAAAGAACACGGGGCCAAATTATGCTGGTGCATCTGGCTGTTGGTGCAACTTTATTGCTGGACTCACCAGAATAGTGACCCCCTGAAGTGATTGTCTACAAAGGTCTCTCACTTAACTTTTTTCCCGTTGCCAGCCAGGCAACCTAGGCAACTTGTTAAAGAAGGAACTGCAGATGCTGGAGAATCGAGGGTACACAAAAGGCTGGAGAAACTCAGCGGGTGCAGCAGCATCTAAGGAGCGAAGGAGATAGGCGACGTTTCGGGTCTGGAGAAGGGTCTCGACCCGAAACGTCGCGTATCTCCTTCGCTCCTTAGATGCTGCTGCACCCGCTGAGTTTCTCCAGCCTTTTGTGTAACCTAGGCAACTTTTCAGGTTGCCAAATGATAGTTTAGGATGGCTTGCATGACGCGTGCGATAATGTGCTCGGACGAAGTGCGTAGTTACCAGTCGGAATTATGCTCAATTAAGCATTCACATATTATTTCTGCTTCAAATAAAGTCACAAACTAAACATATTCACCAATCAAGACATGATATATACCACAATGACATGCAGCAAAATAATAATACAGTATTTCAACTCTTTTTACACATTGCAATGAATGCAATTTCTATTAGTTCTTTCCACTTCTAAACAAAAATGTGGTTGGATTATTCAGCGTATGATCAACCTGTGTTAATAAATCCTGGACCATGGTAACATATATGCTTAACCATACACACTACAGATTGATGCAAGCATGTTTTCTGTGAAGGACCCAAAATTATCATGACATGGCCATAGCATGGGTCGTTATTGCTATTGGCACAGAAACACTCTCGCTTCCCACATAATTTATCCATAACAAAATATACAGTTTGCGAGGACATTTCTAAAGGCATTTTATGATAATAGCTGTTAAAACCGACTATACCCATCTGACAGGTTAAACATTACACTAACTGACAAGAGATGGCCAAAGGACATAACTGCAGCAAATGTTCTTTTGGTAATATGTTTAAAGGTGTCAAAACACCACATTACCGGATATTCAGATTAGATGTATGCGTTGTGAACAGCAATGAAGATACCCAGTTTGTATGCAACAGATTTAAAAAAAATTATTGATAAACGCTGTTTCCATCATTCCCACTTCAGAATTAACGTTAACATTTCAACTGAAATATCTCCTGGCCAAATTTGTGATGTATATGACTGACTGTAGAAGTAAAACCTGGATAAATCCAACAAATAGTTGTGAATGTTGCTCCTTAAATAACTACAGTACTGATACTCCATATTAAGGGCATTGATTTGCCTTCAAAATGAATTCTGTAATAACGTGTCAACAGTAGCAGTGACAATCGAACACTGAGGTTTTAATGTTTCACGTGTTCACAATTTAATGAATCCATCTTCATGCACTAAAACAAATAATAACATTGGGAATTAAAACACATTTGATTGCATTCCGTTATCAAACATAGTCAATGTTCGCTCTGAAGACATTCCCAGCACAATGGGGTCGGGGGGGGGGGGGGGGGGTAGTTGAGAAGGCAATCGGTGCGGAATGGAAGGATTGGGGCAGGTGAATTAGTACGTGTTGGTTTTAGTATGTAAAATTGTGAGGGGAGAGCACACGGGATGTCAGTGGTGTTGTATGGGGGGGGATCAGTACGGGATGGACGAGGTGGATCTGTGCAGGATGGATGGGAGGATCAGTACCGGATGAATGGGGGTAGACAAAAATGCTGGAGAAACTCAGCGGGTCAGGCAGCATCTATGGAGATACCCAGTTTGGATACCCAGAAAGGAAATATGGGGGGGGGGGGGGGGGGTCAGTACAGTGTGGATTGGGGGGTCTGTGCAGGATGAATGGGAGATCACTACAGGATGAATGAGGGCATCAGTACAGGATGAATGGGGGGGGGGGGGGGGGGGGGGGGGGGGGGGGATCAGTACAGGATGAATGGGGAGATCAGTAAAAGATGAATGGGAGATCAGTACAGGATGAATGGAGGTTCAGTATAGGATTAATGAGGGGATCAGTACAGGATGAATGGGGGGGGTTCAGTGAAATATGAATGGTGAGATCACTACAGGATGGATGGGGGGGGATCGGTGCAGGGTAAATGGAGCGTGGGTCAGTACAGGATGAATGGGGGGGATCAGTACAGGATGGATTGGGGAGCAGTGCCTGATGAATGGGGGGTGCAATGCAGGATGGATGGGAATGGGGATCAGTACAGGATGAATGGGGGGTTCAGTACAGGATGGATGGGAAGGGGGGTGAGTACAAGATGAATTGGGGGACAAGTGTAGGATGGATGGAGGGGTGGCAGGAGAACCAGTGCGAAGTGGATAGGGAGATCAGTGCAGGATGGATAGATGGGGGAGGGGTAGATGGGGAGGGGAGCACAGGGGATGTCTGAGTACTGAAGAGGCGGGAATGGGGATCAGTGCGGGATGGAGAGGAGGGGGTCTCAGGATAAGAGGGGGGAGGGGGAGGGGGAGGGGGAGGAAGGTCAGCACTCATTGGACAGGGACGGTATCATCGCCCCGCTGCCTTGGCTGTCCCTGTCCACCGCCAAGTGCCGCCGCCAAAGGGGGAGGCAGTTGGGATCTCCTCGCCACCGCCTCCCCTCCTCCGCCAGCCAAGTGGTGCAGCTGCTTCAGACGGCGGAAGGAGGCCTCCTCCTCCCGGCCTTGGCGTGTGCGGGAGGGTTTGTTTTGTAAGCAGCGGTTGCTATCAGGGCGGGCGGGGTGCGTTAGGGGAGGAGGGGGAGGTGGAGCCGCTGTCGCTGCCACTGCTGTGCAGGGCCCGTCATTCGCGCCGACCCTCCGTCACCCCGCACCTAGTATTTTTGCTCCGCACTACACTCGCCGCCGACACGAAACGTCGTGTTCCTTTTCTCCAGAGATGCTGCCTGACCCGCTGAGTTATTCCAGTTTTTTGTGTCTATCTTCGGTATAAACCCGCATCTGCAGTGCCAAGCCAGGCAAAATGACTCGGCATTTAGGTTACCCGGCGGCACTTTGGGTGGTCATTGGCACCTGGGCAACCGCTAATTTCGAGCCCTGGTTCAAAATCCTACACTACTGAAGACTGGGGGGGAAGGTAAATGAAGGTAATTGTTTGACTTGTTGCATTTTAATATTTTGAATTATGCCAAAGAATGCCCTTTGTATAATAAACATGTGACCTATTCCCAGGATCTGTTTATTTGGTTCTCCACATCTAAAATAAGTGAGAATGGGATGGTGGAGACAGCAAGTGGAGTGTCTGGGTAGTGGGCTGTCCCAGTATCAATCAACCCATTGAT
Source organism: Okamejei kenojei (assembly GCA_035221665.1). NCBI lineage: Eukaryota > Metazoa > Chordata > Chondrichthyes > Rajiformes > Rajidae > Okamejei > Okamejei kenojei. Next base: position 22,797,617 of record CM069131.1, read on the forward strand.
TAGGACCAAAATCTTGAAAAACATAGTTGGCATGTGTCTATTGATATATTACTATTTATAGCCCTTGAAATAAGTCACACTTATTTCATTATAAACAGTGTAAAAATAATTACGCTTTTTATTTCTACAGTCTCAATATCAATAGATGAATAAAAATGCCTACATTTACAACCGGAGAGAGAACTAATTCAAATGTAAAACTATGTTCAACATTAGTCCAGTCTATATATAGAATAGAACATAGAGTGCATTTGGAAAGAATAGGGGTTGATTAGGGATAGCAGCAGCATGGTTCTGTGTGCAGTAGATCATATCTCTGAGTTTAGAACATAGAACAGTACAGCACAAGAACAGGCCCTTAGGCCCACAATGCCTATGATGCCAACCATCACTTATCTACCTGCACATAACCTGCTCCATTCCCTGCATATCCATATGCCTATTTAAAATGCCACTAACATAACTAGTCCAACCATCATCGCTAGCAGCGCGTACTAGGCACTCGCCACCATCTCTGTAAAAAAAACTTGCTCCATACATCTTGTTTAAACTTTGGTCGTCTCACCTACAGTTATGCCCTCGAGTATTTGATGTTTTCATCCAGGGAAAAGATTCTGACTGTTGATCCTATCTATACCTCTCATGGCTTTATATATATGACTACATTGTAAATTTGACTTTCAGATGCCAAAAATCCCACAAATGCCTTGCTTAAATCAAATATTAGAAAAGAAGAAGTCCCAAATGACTGAGATAGCAAAAAACATGAGATCTTTTTGAAGAAATACTACAAACTAATCACCCTTTCACTGTCACAACCACATTTAGAATCTGATTATATTGTCCATTCAGCAAATCAGATGGAGAAATATCTACTACATGGAAAAAACAAGTTAATGAGTTTTAGTTCAATAAATGTGCACAGTATTTTCAAATTAAAGATCTATAACTTTATAATTTTCAATGTCTAGTGTAGAGCAATTCAGATTCATGTTTGTTTACAACCACTTTCTCACAGTAAGCATTTGGAAAAAATAAAATTAATACTGGGTTTTAAAAATGAAATGCCCAGAAATCACAATGTGTTGGGATTTTCAATGCCACTGGCACTGATACTTGAGAGAATTTTGCAGAATCACAAAACGACAGAAATTTGTCCTGGGCTTCCTGCCATGATACATGCTTACGGGAATATAGGATACAGATGCAACAATGCCAATCTCTGAAACACTGCTGGGGAAATGATGTCATAATGTTCCTAATCCGCCAGAAATAGAATCATTTGTTGAAAAAAACATAGAATTCTTTGGTGAAAAGAAATGCAAGTTAATGGACAATTCACCTATTTTGCTAAAAAAAATTGCAGCTTGCTATGGAATACTCTGTATATGAACTGCTAATTTGGACACTTGTTTATAAAGTCTTCAAAAACAAATGAAACCTTCTTATGATAAGTACGTCTGCTGTGGACGTTCTGCAAAGTTATGCTCTGCGTTCGGTCTCCTGTTGTACTCTCTATATACCCATGATTCTGTCGCTACAAGCAGTCCAACATCTTTAAATTCTACAATAATATCACCATTGTTGGATGAATAACGGTATCAATGAGTTAGAATATAGTAACAAGATTGAACAGCCTTTCCTGGTAAATCCTGAGCATCCAATTCCTCCTTAGTTAGGATTCGGTGTTCGCAATATGGTCTCTGCTACCTTGATGAAGTTAAATGCAGACGAGGTAAATGTTTTGCAGAGCTCATGTGCCCTGTCCACAGCAGCCATCCTGCACTTCCAATTGCATATCATTTCAACTTTATTTCCATAGTAACCTGTCAGTCCTTGGGCTATTCCACTGCTATGATGAGGCCAAGAATAATCTAGTAAAACAGCACCTATTATTCCATTTGAGTAGTCTACAGCTCAATGACATGAATATTGAATTTTCCAATTTCAGGTTACCCATTCCGCAATGTTCCTTTCTTACTCCTACTAGTCCAAGCAGAGTCTCTTTTCCTTTGTTCACCTTTTCCATTTAAACACACTAAACATAAAAACTGGATTTCCAGACAACTCATTATCTCTCTGTTTCCACATTCACTTTTCTTGACCCACATTCCAACAGGTGTATTTATAAAACGTGTACATGTACAACTGCAATTTTAATTAGGCACACCATTCAGACTCAGGCTGATCTATCTATTTTTTTACTCTTGGGGACGAGATTGTTGTTCTTCAAGGTCCCTTAGTGCTTAGGGAAAAATGTATTTATTATGTGTGTCCAGGACAGTTTCCTGGGCATCAATATGTAAATGGTTCTACTAGAGATGGGGCTATACTCAATCTCCTCTTCGGCAATGCGGCTAGCAAGTTGTTGATGTGTGACAGGGAGAGCACTTTTGAGATCAATTACCATAATCTTATCCGTTTTAAGATAGTTGTGGAAAAAGATAGTGCTGGACCTCAGTAAAGGTCCTGAATTGAAAGAAAACCAATTTCAATGGGATCTGACAAGAACTCGCAAATGTTGATTGGGAGAGGCTGTTTGAAGGTAAAAGGTGAGGCAGCACGTGGAACCTTTCATAACAAAGATAGCAACAGTTCAGGGCCAACATGTTCCTTTTACCGTGAACGACAGTGATTAGGGAACTTCAGTTCATGAGCGACATTAAGGAAATTCCTTGTCAGGAAAACGGAAATGGCATATGTCAGGTATTGGCAGCTGGAATCAATCGCTTGGAGAGTATAAGTTGTTATAGAAATACACTTAAGGAGATAATTAGGAGGGCAAAAAGGGCCTACGAGATAAACATAAAATAAATCCCTTAAAGAATCTGTAAATATATTAAGAGGAACAGGGTAGCTGGCAGAGAGTATGGATCAGTATGGTGATCGACGTGTAGAACAACAGGAAATGTGTGGGTCATCAATGAATGCCTCCCATTTGTATTTACTGTGGAGAAGGACATGGAAGCTAGAGAAGATATCAGGGGACTGAACTTTGAGCATAACTTTGCATAACGCCCACAGCAAAAAATGTGCCACAGATTCTTTTCAGATCTTTTGCAACATAATCCATTGGTGGAAGCACAAACGCTTTATGACTTTTAGGGAGAACGGAGGGAGCTGAGAGAGTGCGGTATCAATTACGTTTATTGTATTGCTCTGGATTTAGATGTGGGTGCAGGACAAAATCATGTAAAATTGCAATAACAATAGAGGATTGGCTCCATCACGTTGATGGACACATTTTATCACTGCACATTAATCTGTGGGATAACTTCTGCCTTGAGGGGCTGTCTTTTATTCGAAATAAATCAATAATACAATTCTGCAATGTTGTGATGCTTGCAATATATTGGCAAAAAGTCAATGAAGTTTGCAGACTTGTCACTGACAGCAAGTCCAAAACACTGAAATAACTGAAGTCCACAGAGATATTTCCCAACAAGAAATTTCACAAATGTGTTTTGTAACTTGTTTGAAAAGCTTTGTTCAGACTACTGCTGACGTTATATAATGCAAATCTGAGATGCTAAGGATCTGCACTTTTCAAGTCTGACCGGTCAGATCAGTATTGGTGAAGCTTACACTATGGTATTCAAATGAGACCAAGATTATCAGGATGTGTAGCAAAAATAACACCAGCGTAGTCTTACACACCCTCATGAGAGGGTTGGGAAATCAGCAGAAGGGCGCAGCCTATTGGAGGCTGTATCAGGCACACATGGTCCATGGGCAAGGAGCAGTCTTTATTGATATATTGGAATACCAATCCAGAGATGGTTTATTACTTTGCATGAGGTAGTGAAAGGCTTTTGCAGTCACTGGAAAAAGACCAGCTGCGAAATGTAACTGTTTCTACTATTATAAACTATTAGGAGTCAGCACCACACATATATATATGATGCCTAACTTATGTTGCTTTGTCTGAAATGATGAAATTATGCTAACTTTTGATTAAATGCCACAGGGCAGGAATTTATATTCCTGATTATATCTGGCTCTAAACAAGAGCAGAATCTTATAGATTGCAAATGTGGCAATTAAAACACTCATGGCTAAGAGTGTTGACCTGCTGGAGTAGGTGCTCCATCAATGTGCATCTGATATGCAATATCAAAACAAAAAATATTCAAATTCATAAAGTAAATGGGCTGCTTCATTCAGAGGCATACATTCTCCTTTATCTTTTCTTACATTGAACCAGTTATCAAGCTGACAGTTCATTCATGGAATGGCAACTTAAAAACTTCATTTTGCCCTCTCTCAAAGCCCAACGAGGCCAGCAGCAGCACAATGAGTGTGACGAGCCCATCATATGCACAATTAAACAAATCATCTGCTTGATGAAGATATGTCTCAGGAACGTAGCCAGATCTGAAGGTACTATTAATATACCATCCAAGATCTCCCACACTCGAAAGGATATGCACAGAATTGAATGTCGACCTGCATTCAAACCAAGAATATTGGTTTTGAAATATATTTACTACAGTTAAGGTCTCTTTTCCATACATTTACATTTGTACTCTACTGACAAAACTGGTTAAAATGTTATTGGAAATCACTCAATGGTTTTATTTTTGAATGTTATGCATTCTTTTCCAACACTTTGCAGATTATTGATGGTGAACTTTTATGTATGATTAAGTAATCATATTTGCAATAATTCCTAAGTATTTAATAAAACTCAGTATTCATTCTTAATATTTATTGAAGTACTATATATGTAAAACATTTTGTCTTATTAAATATTAACACTCTGGTAAGACTTGGATATTTATAATAGTTGCTTTCAGAGAAAATTAGTGGCTTCTTGCATTTATTACTCCTAGAGGATTTTCCAGAATATTTCTGTCTTCATGAGCAAAATATGCAAATATTTGAGTGTTAGCTTTTTGGTTCACAAATCTGTAAAATGATTGCCTTTTAATCCTAGTCTTTACATTAAGATTTTATGTTTCAACTTGATTTTGTAATGTGTGCACTGCGAAGATCCAGTAATTTAATTACCCTCGCTCTATAAATGTGTATAAAAAGAGTACATAATTTTGAAGAAAAACCTATTTTTTTAGTTTGAAATTCAGAATTAATATACAACAGAAATGTTCAGAATGTTTATAATCTTCTAAAATACTCATTTAATGTAGGTTCTGAACTGCAGTATCGTGGTATGTTGAAATCATTGCATCCCCAGAGAAGAAAAGCTGCAAGGCCCCCTGTAGACATATGAAGACAATTTTTAAACTGTAATCCATTGAAATGCACAAGCCATTTTTTTCTGCAAGGACACTCCCTGTCTAGTGTCACTACATGTGCTCTCATGAGATGAAATCAACCAATAACAACCAAACAGCCAGATGTCAGGTTTATCAGGAATCCCAAAGGCCAACCAATGGAACACAACAGCATTTGCTGTAGGCTGAAGATCAAAGATTTTTGAGCATTTCTTTGGGGCATATTGTATGTTGCTCATCTTTCAATTCGTATTCAGACAGAATTAACAACAATAACTCAAAGATCAGTGAAAACGTAAAGCACAGCTGTTTCATAATTAAAAACATTAACTATCAATGCTTTCTATAATAACAAAATTGACTGAAATGTAATTGTAATGCTAAATATTTGTTTTTTTATTTGAATTCCAAACTAAAATCACTGCACTAACACTAATCTGCCTTATTAAGCAATTCACTAAAATATAGTACAAGGTTTCTCCTCCCATACCCAGAATATGTAAAAAGATGTACTTTACTTCGGAGCAAGCTAAATGAGCAACATTTTCTTCTTGCAATTGGGAAGAACCGAAAAACCTGAAACAAATGTTGGTTCAATAAATGTCTGTGCTTAAAGAAATCTGCATTAAAAGATAAAATATTCCTGCACTTAATACCTTTTTAGATATGATGCTTAATTGCTCTTTTTAACCGTTTTTAACATATGTCATTAAGCTGGAAAGAATGCAGCGAAAATTTACAAGGACCTTGCCAGGACTTGAAGTATTGAGCTATTGGGAGAGGTTGGACAGGCTAGGACTTTTTCCTTATAGTCAGAAGGTTGAGGGGTGATTTTAGAGATGTGTATAAAATCATGAAGGGAATAGATAGGGTGAATGCACAGAGAGAGGATAGGGGAATAAAAAAGCCAGAGGACGTAGGTTTAAGATGAGCGGGCAAGATTTAATACAAACCTGACAGGCAATTTTTTCCACTCAGAGGGTAGTAAATATATGGAACGAGCTGACAGAGGCAGGTAGCATTTAAAAGATACTTGGAGAGGTACATGGCTGGGAGAGATTTAGACGGAAATGAGCCAAGTGTGACTGGCTTATATGAGGCTTCTTGGTCAGCATGGACGAGTTCGGCCAAAGTTCTGTTTTCGTGCTGTATTACTTACTCTATGACAATAAGACATTTCTTTGGTTATCCAACTTAGAAGAAACAACAAAGTTTCCCTCTTAAGTGGAAAAAGCCAATTGCTTGCTAAATGTATCCATTCTGAAATGTTTTATTTCCTGAAATCTACATACTAATACATTGCCAAATGTGTGTGTGTGTGTGTGTGTGTGTGTGTGTGTGTGTGTGTGTGTGTGTGTGTGTGTGTGTGTGTGTGTGTGTGTGTGTGTGTGTGTGTGTGTGTGTGTGTGTGTGTGTGTTTTGCCCTTTGATTTCGTGCTTCGCCAAAAGCACACTTTCACACCCCGAGACATTTTGCATTTTGCTACACATTACACTTTTACATTCACTCCTCATTACATTTACACTTTTTTATGTACACTTTTTAAAATACAAACCTTCACACCCCCCCCACACTCACTCATTTTGTGGCCTCCTGCTGGCCAGACACCATAACGGCAGCTGCAATTTTTTTTACCGCACGTACCGCATTGACCATAAAATCCAAATAAGAACAATTACTCTTTTTGAATAAAAAAATCTCCATCAAGAACGTCTTTTGTAAGAAAATGTAGATGAAAGTGTACAACCTTTCTGAATTGACACTAAGTTAAGGATCACTTTGCTGCCAACAGTATCTTAGTCATTCACTCATAAATAATTGTTGCAACATTTGTAAGTACTGTACCAGGCAGTTTCAGTTGTAAGAAATTGAAAGGTTTATCTAACAGGATTAGTGTACACTACAGAATCCTGTATTGAACAGACACTTTAATTAGTGGAAATAAGCTGCCTGATAAGGATAACAAATGCTGCTTTCAGCTAATACAAACAACTTCCATTGTTAACGAAGAAACTGAGAGTCTGAAGAAGGGTCTCGACCCGAAACGTCGCCTATCTCCTTCGCTCCTTAGATGCTGCTGCACCCGTTGAGTTTCTCCAGCATTTTGTGTAACTTCCATTGTTACACCAGGTCAACCAGTTTTGAAAGGACCATTGCAGATACAGTGCCCTCCATAATGTTTGTGACAAAGACCCATCATTTATTTATTTGCCTTTGTACTCCACAATTTGAGATTTGTAATAGAAAAAAAAGTCACATGTGCTTAAAGTGCACATTGGCTGATTTTATTAAAGGACATTTTTAAACATTTTGGTTTCACCATGTATAAATTACAGCTGTGTTTATACATAGTCCCCCCCATTTCAGGGCACCATAATGTTTGGGACACATGGCTTCACAGGTGTTTGTAATTGCTCAAGTGTGTTTCATTGCCTCCTTAATGCAGGTATCAGAGAGCCCTCAGCACCTAGTCTTTCCTCCAGTCTTTCCATCACCTTTGGAAACTTTTATCAACATGAGGACCAAAGTTCTGCCAATGAAAGTCAAAGAAGCCATTATGAGACTGAGAAACAAGAATACAACTGTTAGAGACATCAGCTAAACCTTAGGCTTACCAAAATCAACTTTGGAACATCATTAAGAAGAAAGAGAGCACTGGTGAGCTTACTAATCGCAAAGATCAGAAACACGACAGATCAGAAACACTCTTCAGGAGTCAGGTGTGGATTTGTCAATGACCACTGTCCGCAGAAGGCTTCATGAACAGAAATACAGAGGCTACACTGCAAGATGCCACTGGTTAGCCGCAAAAATAGGATGGTCAGGTTACAGTTTGCCAAGAAGTACTTAAAAGAGCAACCACAGTACTGGAAAATGGTGTTGTGGACAGATGAGACAAAGATTAACATATCAGAGTGATGGCAAGAGCAAAGTATGGAGGAGAAGGAAGTGCCCAAGATCCAAAGAATATCACCTCATCTGTGAAACACGGTGGTGGGGGTATAATGGCTTGAGCATGTATGGCTGCTGAAGAAACTGGCTCACTTATCTTCATTGTTGATACAACTGCTGATGGTAGGAGCATATTGAATTCTGAAGTGTATAGACACATCCTATCTGCTCAAGTTCAAACAAATCCCTTGGCCGGCGGTTCATCCTACAGCAGAACAATGATCCCAAACATACTGCTAAAGCAACAAAGGAGTTTTTCAAAAGAATGGTAAATTCTTGAATGGTCAAGTCAATCACCCAATCTGAACCCAATTGAGCATGCCTTTTATAGAGATGACTGAAGGGGACTAGCCCCCAAAACAAGCATAAGCTAAAGATGGCTGCAATACAGGCCTGGCAGAACATAACCAGAGAAGACACCCAGCAACTGGTGATGTCCATGAATCACAAATTTCAAGCAGTCATTGCATGCAAAGGATATGCAACAAAATGACTACTTTCATTTACATGACATTGCTGGGTCCCAAACATCATGGTACCCTGAAATGGCGGGGACTATGTATAAACACAGCTGTAATTTCTAAATGGTGAAACCAAAATGTATAAAAATAGCTTTATTAAAATCTGTCAATGTGCTCTTTAACCACATGTGATTTTTTCTATTACAAATCTCAAATTGTGGAGTACAGAGGCAAATAAAAAAAAAAATGGGTCTTTGTCCAAAACATTATGGAGGGCAGTGTACAGAAACATTTGGCAACATTCAACAGTTGCATATTAGAGGTGCCATGGATAACATTATTTTGGTTCCAATTACTTTTTTTTTTGACTCATTTTATTTATCTCACCATGGAATTACTGCATAACATTGTTTTGTAACAATTTCTGGTTTTGTATTTAAAAGTGCATTTTAAAAACATATTTTTGACTCGTTTCAATATTATGTTTGCTACTTTGAAATATTTGGAACAAATTGCAGGAATATTTTGCTTTAGAAAATCTGAAGTCCACTTCAAGAAATTAGTAAACATTATCTGCTAAGCTCCATCTATTCAAAGTTATGTTCCAATAATATAAGAACAATTCATTTGTTCTCAGGAAGATTAATTTTGTCCTGTATGCAATCCTTGAGTGAGATGTAGCATATGTTTACATTTCAACCTGGAAGTCATAGATCAAATATTAATCCAGACACTTCTCGATTAGTTCTGTCTTTTGGACATGTATTAAATCGAATCCTCACCTAATAATTTGGTTAGACAGCAATGATTTGTGAAACAACTAGAAGAAAGTTAGAAGGGTCCCCTTAGTCTTTACATCTCAACCAACATCACTAAATCACATTATAAGGTTATGTTTGATTGCCCTTTATGATAACTTGCTTTGAGGCTACATTTCATACTACATTTCAAAAGTTATTTCATTGGATGTGTTCAAACACATGCAAGCTTAGATATTTTCCCCACCCACATTTTTTTTACTTTGTACAGTATGTACTATACTTCAGCTGCCAGGAGATGCAGGAAGATAGCTTAATCATAGAAAATAGGTGCAGGAGTAAGCCATTCGGCCCTTCGAGCCTGCACCGCCATTCAATATGATCATGGCTGATCATCCAACTCAGTATCCTGTACCTGCCTTCTCTCCATACCCCCTGATCCCTTTAGCCACAAGGGCCACATCTAACTCCCTCTTAAATATAACCAATGAACTGGCCTCAACTACCTTCTGTGGCAGAGAATTCCACAGACTCACCACTCTCTGTGTGAAAATGATCTTGGTCCTAAATGACTTATTCCTTATCCTTAAACTGTGACCCCTTGTTCTGGAGTTCCCCAACATCTGGAACAATCTTCCTGCATCTAGTCTGTCCAACCCCTTAAGGATTTTGTAAGTCTCTATAAGATCCCCCTCAATCTCCTAAATTCTAGCGAGTACAAGCCGAGTCTATCCAGTCTTTCTTCATATGGAAGTCCTGCCATCCCAGGAATCAGTCTGGTGAACCTTCTCTGTACTCCCTCTATGGCAAGAATGTCTTTCCTCAGATTAGGAGACCAAAACTGTACGCAATACTCCAGGTGTGGCCTCACCAAGACCCTGTACACCTGCAGTAGAACCTCCATGCTCTTGTACTCAAATCCTTTTTGCTATGAATCAAAACCTTTTGCTATGAAGTTACATTTGTTTCTTGTTTGCCTGTCCTCTCCCATAAAGAAGTGTTTGATTTGTGTTTGGTTGTCATGAAGATTCTTTGGTTAAATACCATGATCATAGAAAAGAAACATTGGTTACCCGCAGACAAAAAAAGTGCACAGGAAATCTGTAGGGTTTTCTGCTAACTTTGTCAGGGTCGGATGTGGCGACTATTTGCATACCGTGGGTATGCACGCAAAGAATTTCACTGTGCCTTGACACGTGTGACAATAAAGAATTCCGTTCCATTCTAGCTCCCAAGCAATCAGAGTAATTTTTCCTCGTTGTATTGCAACATTAAAATCAGCGCAAGGAATTGAAAAGTGCCCTATTTTTGTTTTTCTAAAGGAATGGTAGTCTGAATTTTATCGGATGTAAATTAAGCATATAACTTGGGAGTATTGTAAGTCTTCTAAATATCATGGAACACGTTTCCAGATTTGAATTACTGTTAATTAAGTGAGAATACAATTAAGTGAGAATCCCTGCCCTCCCAAGCCTCCATCCTCATTGTTCCCCAGCCCCACATGGCCCGATTTTATCTTCTCCCCAAAATCCACAAACCCAACACAAATCCACAGAAACCCATTGTTTCTGCTTCTTCATTTCCACATACCTCGACTCCATCCTATCCCCTCTGGTCACATCCCTCCCCACCTTGTCCAAAACACCTCACATGCTCTTCGTCTCCTTCATGACTTCCATTTTCCAGGCCCCCCCACTCCCTCATTTTCACTATGGATGTCCAGTCACTCTACCTCCATCGCCCACCAGGAGGGTCTTAAAGCCCTCAGTTTCTTCTTCGACCGCAGAACCAACCAATTTCCGTCTACTAATACTCTCCTCCACCTAGCGGAGCTGATCCTTACCCTCAACAATTTTTCCTTTGACCTCCCATTTCCTCCAAATTCAAGGTGTAGCTATGGGCACGCGCATGGGCTCTAGGTATGCCAGCCTCTTTCTCGGGTATGTCGAACAATCCCTGTTCGAGGCGTACCGTGGCCCTATCCTCGAACTCTACCTCCGCTACATTGACGACTGCATTGGAGCTACCTCCTGCACCCATGCAGAACTCACTGACTTCATCCATTTCACCACTAATTTCCCTCTGGTACTCAAATTCACCTGGACAATTTCCGACCTCTCCCTACCGTTTCTAGATCTTACCATCTCCATCGCAGGAAACAAACTACTTACTGACATCTACTACAAACCCACTGATTCCCATAGCTATCTTGACTACACTTCTTCCCACCCTGCTTCCTGTAAGGACTCTATCCCCTACTCCAAATTCCTCCGTCTACGCCACATCTACACCCAGGATGAGGTGTTCCAGACCAGGGCATCGGAGATGTCCTCATTCTTTAGGGAACGGTGGGTTCCCCTCCTCTATTATAGATGAGGTTCTCACCAGGGTCTCCTCTATATCCCGCAGCTCTGCTCTTCCTCCCCATCCCCCTACTCGTAACAAGGACAAAGTGCCCCTTGTCCTCACCTTCCACCCCATCAAACCGTCGTATACAACATATAATTTTCACCACCTCCGACATTTTCACCACCTCCAACGGGATCCGAACACTGGCCACATCTTCCCATCTCCTCCCCTGTCTGCTTTCCGCAGAGACCGTTCCCTCTGTAACTCCCTGGTCAATTTGTCCCTTCTTACCCAAACCATCCTCTCCCCGGGTACTTTCCCTTGCAACCACAAGAAATGCTACACTTGTCACTTTACCTCTCCCCTCGACTCCTTCCAAGGACCCAATTAGTTTTTCCAGGTGAGGCAGAGGTTCACCTGCACCTCCACCAACCTCATCTACTGCATCCGCTGTTCCAGGTGTCAACTTCTCTACATCGGCGAGACCAAGCTGAGGCTTCGCCCAACACCTCCACTCAATTCGTACTAACCAACCTGATATCCTGGTTGCTCAGCACTTCAACTCCCCCTCCCATTCCCAATCTGACCTTTCTGTCCTGGGCTTTCTCCACTACCAGAGTGAGGCCCGGCGCAAATTGGAGGAACAGCACCTCATTTTCGCTTAGGTAGGTTATACCCCAGCGATATGAACATTGACTTCTCTAATTTTAGATAGCCCTTGGTTTCTCCCTCCTTCCCCTACTCCTTCCCAGCTCTCCCACAAAGCATATCCGCCGTTTCCTTTCAGAGGAAAGGTTTTGACCTGAAATGTCGCCTTTTCCTTCTCTCCATAGATACTGCCTCACTCGCTGAGTTTCGCCAGCATTTTTTGTCTACCTTCGATATTTCCAGCATCTGCAGTTCTTACTTAAACATACAATTAGCAGATGTATGTCTGAATTGCTGAGTTATGGATGCCAGTATATCTGTCACTCTTTTCTGTCTATCACAGAACCTACAGTCCAATGGCAGAGCTGTGTCCTCCTCGGGGTTTCCAGCAGGATAATTTACCTCTACCTAAACCAGCTAGACAAATGTATCTTCATTTGTGCGCAGCATAATCACATAATGAGCAATGAAGTAAAAATAGCATATTTTTATAATGTTGGCAGAAGATGAAGTTAAACCTATGTATTAAAAAAAAACCATGAATTTCACTTCTTCACACTTATTTTGAAAAGCCTCGTACAAATGAAAGCGCCTCAATGGTGGAACAATATGTAAGATTAAACTGTGTGCTCATGTGTCTGCCCTATAACATGTCCCTGAATCTTTGACTGAGAAATTAGAATACTGTCACTGAGCCAAGGTTAAACTGTTTATAATATTTGGTTGAACAACAGATTAAATGTATGCAGAAATTCATAATAGTATTAAAATCTGACAATGTGTACTTTAACCACATGTGATTTTTTTTCCTCAATTTTATTAACAAATCTCAAATTGTGGAGTACACAGGGAAATAAATAAATGATGGGTCTTTGTCTGACTGCCTATTTATCATAGATTATTAAGAGTTATAGGTAATTTTTCTTGTTGGTGTCAACTAAATGTATCATAGGCACCTATTATTATCATTTAAAATGGATTAAATGTAGATTTACACTATTTCGCATCAAGAACATTGTATCAAGAGTCCCAGGAAAAAAACATTTTCACTGAACTGTTGAATTCATGGTTTCAACACTGAACTACACTGGTCCATCTGAGCTAAAATGACCAGAATGTAGACTGCTGAAAAGGGCCCGGTTGATCCATATACCTCACTGTGGGGCGTTAGGAAGACTATTCACAGTAAGTGATCTGGAAAATGAGACGGCACTGAGCTGACAGCAGTATTACCTGCTTAGCAAACGTTTTGCATGTTAACCACATTAACATGTTCAATATTGCAGTTGCTGCCACGTGGATCAGCTTTAGGTCTTCAACTATTTGCAATTCATATTAACGTTCAGATGACAAGTCCAATGTATCCAAGCTTAATGACAATACAATGCTCAATGTGAATGCAAATCAAGGAGAACAGTGTACTTTTGTAAAATAAAGAAGACCCACACTGGCAACAGAGTGTACTGAAAACTGTGCTTTATTTTTTATCTACATGCTACTGCCATAATAACAAACACAGTCTGCAAGAAATAATTGGTGGGCTAAGCAAGTGGGCTTTAAGATAGCAGATGAGCAAGGGAATCCAAAAAGTTATTCACTTTCGTACTATAACTGGAAAAATCAGAATGATCTTTAAATAGCACGAAACAAATACATTTTCATATATAAAAAGATGTTAATGTACAGGTTCATGAAATACAAAGTTACTCATGGGTCCAGAAGCAATTGGGAAAGCATGTTAGATGCTCAACTGAAAAGGTTTGGGGCTTTTATTACATGATTAAGATAAGTTTTGACAAGGATCTTTGTTCCTTCTCTAGCCACAGGTGAGGTCCCACAGGACTGGAGAATGGTCAATATTGTTTCTTTAAGAAAGGAAGCAGAGAGAATCCAGGGAACTATAGGCAGTGAGCCTTACGTCAGTGGTACGGGGTTATGAGGTCAGACTGGACTGGCTGGGATTGTTTTCCCTGGAGTGAAGGAGGCTGAGGGGTTACCTTGCAGTGGTTTATAAAATCATGACTGCCATAAATAAGATGGATAGTCATAGAGTTATAGAGTCATACAGTGTGGAAACAGGTGCTTTGGCCAAACCTGCCCACACCGACCAACATGTCCCATCTACACCAGTCCCACCTGCCTTTGGCCCACATCCCTCTAAAGCTGTCCTATCCATGTACCTGTCTAAATGGTTCTTAAACCTTTTGACTTCTCCAGTGCTTTTAACACCATCCGGCCTGCACTGCTTGGGAGCAAACTGACGAAGATGTCCTTCAGCAGTTTGTTCCATACACCCACCAGTCTCTGTGTGAAAAGGTTATCCCTCAATTTCCTATTAAATCTTTCCCCCCTCACCTTAAACCTATGTTCTCTGGTTCTTAATTCCCCTACTCTGGGCAAGAGACTCTGCTGATCTATTCCTCTCATGATTTTGTCCACCTCAATAAGATCAGCCCTCATCCTCCTGCACTCCATGGAATAGTCCTAGCCTGCTTAACCTCTCCCTATAGCTTAGGCCGTCGAGTCCTGGCAACATCCTTGTAAATCTTCTCTGCTTGTAAATCTTTCCAGCTTGACAACATCTTTCCTATAACATGCTGCCCAGAACAGAACACAATCCTCTAAATGCAGCCTCACCAACGTCTTGTATAACTGCAACATGACCTCCCAACTTCTATACTTAATACTCTGACTGATGAAGGCCAATGTGCCAAACGCCTTTTTGACCTGTATCTACCAGTAGTGTCACTTTCAATGAACTATGTACCTGCACTCCTAGATCGCTCTGTTCTACAACACTACCCAGAGCCCTACGATTCGCTGTGTATGTCTTGCCCATGTTTGACTTCCCAAAATGCAACACATCACATTGCTCTGTATTAAATCCCATAAATCATTCCTCAGTCCACCTGGCCAACCGATCAAAATACAGCTGCAATATTTGACAATCATCTTCACTATTACAATACCACCCACTTTACTGTCATCTGCTAACTTGCTAATCATGCCATGTACATTCTCATCAATTGTTGATATAGATGACAAAGACAAATGGGCCCAGCACCGAATCATGAGGCATGCTACTAGTCATAGGCCTCCAGTCCACTTTCCATCATCACCCTCTGCTTCACTCCATGAAGCCAATTTTCTATCCATTTCAGCTATCTCTCCTTGGATCGCATCGGATCAAACCTTCCCGAGTAGGACCTTACCATGCAGAAACTTGCCGAATGCATTGCTGAAATTCATATATACGTCTACAGCTCTGCCTTCATCAACCTCTTTGGTTACATCCTCAAAAAAACTCAAACATCTTCCCATGTACAAAACCATGCTGACCATCCCTAATCAACTCTTGCCCATCTAAATGTGTGTATATCCTATCCCTCAAAATACTGTCTGGTAATTCTCAGACCACTGATCTTAAGCTCACTGGCCTATAGTTCCCAGCCTGTTCCCGGAAGCCCTTCTTGAATAGAGGCACAACATTTGCCACCATCCAGTCATCTGGCCGTTCACCTGTATTTAATGTAAATCACAGCCAGGGCTCCTGCAAGTTAACTGGTCAGTCTTTTTAATGATTCAAAACTTGTTAATGAAGATGGGAGTTTTAAGATCAACAATGTTTTTTACTAAAGGGATCGAGTTGCTGCAATCGTGGATATTATTGTACGATTTGAGGACAATAATGATTCCCTGGAGAAAACATCCAATCAAGTGTCTTTGTTTGGATCTGTTATTGGTGCAAGAAGGAAATGATCTCCAGCGTGTGACTCACTGATGAGCTTTCTACGGCTCTGGCGTTTTGTCTATTTCAGCTTTGGTATCGAGGTCTGCTCTCACTGTGACTATTGAATTAATGAAGTTTTT
Organism: Okamejei kenojei; assembly: GCA_035221665.1. Lineage (NCBI taxonomy): Eukaryota > Metazoa > Chordata > Chondrichthyes > Rajiformes > Rajidae > Okamejei > Okamejei kenojei. The sequence continues at coordinate 22,813,890 of CM069131.1, forward strand.
TATGGATCTTAGATTTTAACGTTTTAATTACAGCACATTTTGCATTTGTACCTGCTTTGTATGGGGTTTGGCATTTTATTCAATGTTTGGTGTGTGTGTATGCCCAGCACAAATTATGTGAAAAGTTGCTAACCTGAGGGTCTGCCTTGTAAGCGGGTTGCCCTTTACTCATAGTACATATTACTTCTTTATTGAACTCTAACAAAATGATCAAGTATGATTATCTTGAGTTTTTCCAAGTGCCCTATTATCTTCTAATAATTTTTCAATTACAGGAATTTAGCTGACTTGTTCTCATATTCCAGTTCCTTCCTTTTTTGAATAATGTAGCCACATTGGCTGTTTTTCAATCTATTAACAATTTTTCACCTAATCAAAAGAATTTTAGAAAAGGCACAAGCCTTTTCCAGAACCTACAAGGCACAAGCCATCTCATTAGCCACTCTTTTAAGACCCTAAACTCAAGTTCTAGGATTCAGAGCTTTGTTAGCCCACAGCTCCAACAATTTGCATGGTGGTCCTGCTCTGAAGACTGTAATTTTCCCCAAGTTATTCCTTTCATTCCCATTCTTGAATTACAGCCATTTCTGGAATTTTAGTTCCATACGGCACAGGAATGACTGTTTAATTCATCGGCCATTGCCTTCTTTTACATTATTAGGTCTCTTGAAAGCCTCCAGAGAATTGGCCTCTACTGCCTTCTGAGGATGAGAATTCCACAAATTTACAACTCTCTGTGTGAAAAAGCTTTTCCTCATCTCCATTCTAAATGGCTTCCCAACATCGGGTACATGTTTCCTGCCTCTAGATGCATCCTCATAGCATCCTCCTCACAGTTCACCCTGCCACCCAGCTTTGTGTCATCTGCAAATTTGCTAATGTTACTTTTAATCCCTTCATCTAAATCATTATTGTAAATTGTAAATAGCTGCGGTCCCAGCACTTAGCCTTGCGGTACCCCGATAATTCCTGCCTGACATTCTGAAAGAGCCTTTTATCCCTACTCTTTGTTTACTGCCAACCAATTTTCTATCCATGTCAGTAGCCTACCCCCAATACCATGTGCTCTAATTTTGCCCACTCATCTCCTATGTGGGACCTTATCAAATGCTTTCTGAAAGTCCAGGTACACTACATCCACTGGGTCTCCCTTGTCCATTTTCCTAGTTACCTCCTCAAAGGATTCCAGAAGATTAGTCAAGCATGATTTTCCCTTCGTAAATCCATGCTGACTCGGACCGATCCTGCTACTGCTATCCAAATGTGCCGCTATTTCATCTTTTATAATTGACTCCAGCATCTTCCCCACCACCGATGTCAGGCTAACTGGTTTATAATTCCCTGTTTTCTCTCTCTCGCCTTTCTTAAAAAGTGGGATAACATTAGCTACCTTCCATTCCAGAGAAACTGATCCTAAATCTATAGAACATTGGAAAATGATCACCAATGGGTCCACGATTTCTCTGGCCACTTCATTAAGTGGCCTGGGATGCAGACCATCAACCCTGGGATTTATCAGCCTTCAGTCTACCCAGCCCCATTTCCTGCCTAATGTGAATTTCCTTCAGTTTCTCCGTCACCCTAGATCCTCTGGCCACTAGTACATCAGGGAGAATGTTTGTGTCTTCCTTAGTGAATACGGATCCAAAGTACCTGTTCAATTCATCTGCCATTTCCTTATTCCCCATAATAAATTCACCCTTTTCAGTCTTCAAGGGTCCAACTTTGGTCTTAACTAATTATTTCCTCTTCACATACCTAAAGAAGCTTTTGCTTTCCTCCTTTATATTCTTGGCTAGCTTTCCTTTGTACCTCATCTTTTCTCCCCGTATTACCTTCTTAGTTATCTTCTGTTGCTCTTTAAATCATGACAGAAACCTCCTCGTGGCGATCCCCAGAAACGACGACACGATGCACTCTGTGATGCGTCAGGCGACCAATTCTGTCAACATGTTGGACAACGACAGAAGCCAACAGCGAGCTGTACATCGTCTGACGCACAAGTGAACAAACTGTTTGGGGGCTGTAGATTAGTCCCAATATGGTCTTTTTACCCTTACAATTGCTCAGTTCTATCCATACTGACTCTACATCCCCTGATTCTATGTCACCCCTCGCAAGGGACTGAATTTCATTCCTCACCAACAGAGCTACCCCACCCCTTCTGCCCACCTGTCGGTCTTTTCGATAGGTTGTACACCCTTGAATATTCAGTTTCCAGCCCTGGTCCTCTTGCAGCCATGCCTCTGTAATTCCCACAACATCATATTTGCCAATTTCTAACTGAGCCTCAAGCTCATCCACTTTATTTCTTATACTTTGCACATTCATATACAACACTTTAACTTCAGTATTCACCTCCCCTCTCACACCGGTCACTATTGGCCCTGACCTTATTCAATCCCTCCTCCCCCCCCCCCCCTCACTATTTAGTTTCAACCCACACATGTAGCACTAACAAACCTGCCTGCCAGAACATTGGTCCCCCTCCAGTTAAGGTGTAACCCGTCCCTTTTGTACAGGTCACCCTTACAACAGAAGAGAGCCCAGTGGTCTATAAAGCTAAATCCTTGCTCCCTGCATCAGCCCCCCAGCCACACATTCAGATGCCCTATCTCCCTGTTCCTACCTTCACGAGCACGAGGTACTGGAAGCAATCCAGAGATAACCACCATAGAAGAAGTCCTGCTTTTCAGTCTTCTTCCTAACTCTCTAAACTCGCATTGCAGAATCTCCTTCCTCTTCTTCCCGATGTCGTTTGGCCCACGTGCACAACTACTGTCGGCTGCTCACCTTCCCTCTCGAGGATGTACTGAATTCGGTTTGTGATATCTTGAACCTTGGTACCAGACCATTCTCAAGTCTCACCTGCTGCCACAGAATCTCCAGTCCGCACCTCGGACAATGGAGTCACCCACCACTATAGCTCAGCCCGACGTCAGTCTCGCCAGTCCAGTCTCAACCCTAGGATTGGAGCCACCAACCAGTCCGCCGCTCGGACTGGAAGCGTCGTTTACCCCCGACAGCTCCCAAGAGAACGTACCTGTTTTCATTAGGCAGAGCCACCCGGGTCTCCTGTACTGCACGTTTACTCCCCTTTCTCTCAGTCACCCACCTTTGTTCTTCCTGTATCCTTGGCGTGACAACCTCACTGTAGGTCTTGTCCAGGAAACTCTTGTTTTCCCGGATGGCCCTGAGGTCATCCAGCTGCTTCTCCAGTTCCCCAACGCGTTCGTTCAGTAGCTACACCTGAACACAATTTCTGCAGGTGTAGTTTCCAGAAGCTACAGCAGTGACCCTGACTTCCCACATTCTGCAGGAACCATACTGCACCAACATGCCTGCCTTTTCTTCAGTAGACAATTCACAAATTTCAATCAAATGTAGCCTCCTTGCCTCAGCCTCCTTGCCGAAGACGCTCGAGCCAAAGACTTACACGTTTCTCACTTTTCGCGTTACTTCTGGCTGCCCCCTTCTCTCCTACCTTCACTGAAAACACTTGAATCGCGCTTTTGGCGGCTTTTTTAATCTTCTTTCCCTCTGACTCACCGACTTCCAGCCAATACTAGTTCTCGATGCTTCTGGCTGCTCCTTCTCTCCTACCTTCACCTTTGAACATTTGAGGTTACTATTTAGGTCTCTAATCAGACCTACGCCTTGCTCAATTGCAATGTACCCTTACCACAGCCTTCAGCCTTTTAACCTACAAATCACCAATTTCTCTTATTCTTTTCAACTTAGCCTTCACCACAGTTCCCACGTGTTCCTTTTAAAATGAATCTATGCTGGGATTACATTCCTTTTTTTTAAAAATAATTAATTTTGCAAATATCTATTTTGTGTATACATTAGTTTAGTTTAGAGATACAGCGCAGAAACACGTCCTGTGGCCCACTGAGTCCGCGCCGACCAAAAATCCCTGCACATTAATGTTATCTACACACACTAGGGACAATTTTTAATTATACCAAGCCAATTAACCTACAAACCTGTAGTGTACGTCTTTGGAGTACGAGATAATTGGAGATCTCTGGGAAAACCCACGCAGGTCACGGGGAGAACGAACAAACTCTGTACGCACGCGCACCCATACTCAGGACCGAACCCGGGTCTCTGGCACTGTAAGGCAGCAATTAAACCGCTGCACCAATGTGCCGCCTACATGTGCGTCTAATATATGCAATCTTGACAGAATAGAAAGAAGCAAATCTCCCACCACCCATATGAAATTCGAATCTGAAATTAAAAGAACAAATCACATGCCTCCATTCTGACCAAAAAAATTATTGACACTGTTAATTGATTTTGAAAGATTTTATTCACGGAATACTTACTTCAATTTGTATTTAGGATCCTAGAGTCGTACAGCACAGAAACAGGCCCTTTGGCCCTACTTTCCCATGCCAACCTAGATGCCCATGTGCACTAGTCACACCTGTCTGCATTCGGCCCATATCCCTCAAAACCTTTCCTATTCACGTACCTGCGCACAAGTCTTTTAAATGTTGTTATAGTACATGCCTCAACTATCTCCTCCAGCACCACCCAGTGTAAGAAAAAGTTGCCCTTTAGGTTCCTATTAAATCTTTCCCCTCCTCCAACCCATCGTCCTCTGGTTCTCGATTCCCCTTCTTTGGGTAAAAGAATCCGCTTTCACCCTATCCCACCTCATGATTTTATACACCTCATCCTTCTGCATTCCAAAGAATAAACCCCTTATCTGCCCAACCTCTCCCTATAGCTCAGGCCCTCAAGTCCAGGCAACACCTTCGGATATCTTCGCTGCATCCCTTCCAACATCGCAACATCCTTTCTATAGCAGGGTGACCAAAGCTGAATAAAAATGCGCCCTCACCAACGTCTTGTATAACTGTAACATAACATACAATACTCTGACTGATAAAGGCCTACACTCAATACTTTGGCTGAGAAAGGCCAATGTACTGAAAGCTTTCTTGACCACCCTATCTACCAGTGATGCCACTTTCAAGGCCCTATGTACCTGCACTTCTAGATCCCTCTACAACACTCCCCAGGACCCTGCCATTCACTTCGAAAAAAAAGCAACATCTCACACTTAGCGGCAATAAACTTCATTAACGATTTCTTAGCCCACTTGGCCAACTGGTTAAGATCCTGCTGTAATTTTTGATAACCATCTTCACTATCTATGACGCCACCTACATTATTGGGTTATCTGCAAACTTATTAATCATGCCTTTTACATTCTCAACTAAGAACAGCTACATGCATAAGGATGAGCTAAGGGTATGAAATCACTGGAGCACATCCAGTTTTACAAAACAATTTATGATGGTTTGGAGATGATAATGTACCTTAGTAATTAAACACCTTGTGATTAGTAAGGTAGACAAAAATGCTGGAGAAACTCAGTGGGTGAGGCGGCATCTATGGAGCGAAGGAAATAGGCAATGTTTCGGGTCAAGACCCTTCTTCGTCTGATCTCTGACAACATCCAACTTTATCTGGCCAGAAGATTCAGATGCAATAGACAATTCCAGCCTGTTAATCTATTTAATGTAGTAGTTGTGAATGTCCAAAAAGTTGAATTAATGTAATTAATTTATTAGTCGAACGTAAAAACAAACGAAGAATTTGATTTATGTGATTATGGCAACATACAACATACATCCATTCTGACCATGCTGATAGACCAAACAAAAACAGTTCAACTGAAAAAAAACCCTAAAACTACGAAGGGGCCAAAGAAAAATAATTAACAACACTTCTCACTTATGACTGGCGTATAAATTTTAGCTTAGCTGGGTATTCCCTTTGCAAAATCTGCAAAAATCTGAAAACACATAAATCAGGAAAATTGCCCAATTATATGTCCATAAAATGCAAGACATTTCTACCACAAGGTCAGAAATAGGAATGTTTGCTGATGTTTGACAATATTCAATTTTATTAAAAAATAAAATGTGAAGATTATGCAGTCCATGCTGTGTGCCAGACAACATTCAAGCATGGGTTAATAAATGTCAAACAGCATTTGTACCATGCAAGCATCATGCAATTACCATCTTCAAAAAAAGTAAATCTAGCTACTAATTCTTGATGTTTAACTGCATTAGCACTGTCAAATACCACACTATCAACATCTTGATTTTCACTACTTTGCCAACACTCAACTCACCAGCCATGCAAACATTATGACTAGAATACATCATCTTAAAGTGAATAGCTCACCTCTCGATATCATCTACAGTGCAAGTGTCAGAAGTGTAACAGGATACCATCTACTTGTGTGGATAAGTGTAGCACCAACATTCAAGAAACTCACCACTATCTAGGACAAAGCCGGCCACTTGATCGGCACCCCTTTCATCCCTTAAATGTCCACATCCATCACCAGCACAATGTGACTGCCGTGTGTATCATCTACAAAATAAACTACAGTTACTTGCCTAGCTTAGTCCAATACTAGCTCCTATACCTGTGATTGATTCCACTGAGAAGTACAAGGATAGCAAATGTTGGTGAATGCTAATTCCTCCATAAGTCCTTTACAGCCATATACATATTGGAAGTATAGCATCAGACCTCCCTTGTTGCTCGCTCTAAATTTTAAAAATTCCTGCCCAACAACACCATGGATTCACCTCCACCAGAAGGAGGCTTATCACCAACAAGCACAATTAGATAATTACCGTATCAAAGACACATTATTCCACTATATGGATACATTAATAAAGTACACATGAAATATATCCCACGAGTTAGAAAATAGGAATATTTTAAAGCGGAGTTAAACAAGGGAAACTAATTAATAGTTACTGTTAATAGTTAATAGACTGAAATGTTGTTACATTCCTTCCTTCTCCTTCTGGTACCATCTAGACCATTATTCTAGACCACTTTAAACTGGAAATCAAAAAGCACAACTAAAATTAATTCAACCTTAAATAAAATACAAATTAATTTCACTTGTATTGGACAAACATCTAATTCATCAGTGACATTATTCAAGCTGCTTTAAATATCTAGTGGAATATTATTTATTACCAAATAAAAAGGTATTATTTATTATTTATTAACAAATTAAACCAAAAAATAATTAAAAGCAAATATAATCATTTTGCAGAAACTAATCTCCAACACATTTACAATAACCCAAACATAAGTCACACTCACCTCATTTCCACCAACTGCTTTAGTTAGGATTACTGCAGATGATACTGGGGGCGGCATACAGCCAACAGTCTGCAAACTGGAACAGAAGCCCAAATACACAGTTACAAGGGGAGTATTTTCTACTTACAACAAAATATATTGTCTTGCATAAATGTAACCTCTTAAAAGGTGTAACAGAATTACTTCATACTCAACAAAAAACGTCTAATTCCAGTAGAGTGTACAGTAGAGAGCATATTGACTGGTTGCATCATGGCCTAGATCGGCAACTTGAACGCCCAGGAGTGGAAAAGGCTGCAAAAAGTTGTAAACACTGCCCAGTCCATCATTGACCTCCCCACCATCCAAGGGGTTTATCAGAGTCGCTGCCTCAAAAAGGCAGCCAGCAGAGACCCACACCATCATGGCCACACACTCATTTCACCCCTGCCATTGGAAAGAAGGTACAGGAGCCTGAAAACTATAATGTCCAGGTTCAAGATCAGCTTCTTCCCTACAGCTGTCAGGCTATTGAACACTACAACCTCAAATAGGCTCTGAACTACAATAGATATTATTATCATTATACTACTAGTGTTTGTTTTTTGAGTGTGTGTGTGTGTGTGTGTGTGTGTGTGTGTGTGTGTGTGTGTGTGTGTGTGTGTGTGTGTGTGTGTGTGTGTGTGTGTGTGTGTGTGTGTGTGTGTGTGTGTGTGTGCGCGCGCGCACACACACTCTTGTGAGCATGTGTCAGGCACGTGCCGTGAGTAATTACTCAGGGTAGGCAGTCAGCCGGCTTTTTAAAAAAAAAATCTTTAACCGCACATGCGCAGATTGGTCTCTTCGTAAAAAATAAAAAATAAGTAACGATTCAATTTTACCAAGGCTTCTCAATCTCCTTCATTTTCTAATCACTGAATGGGTGGGGGACGGAGCATGAAGGCAGGTGGAGAGATGGTGGGAAAAACGGGAGCACACCGGGACGTTGAATCAGTTGTCATGTTATTGAATGACAATACTAATTCAAGGGTCCATTTGGAGAGAGAGTTCCTTTCACAGCGTGTGGAGAGGCTGTGCCAGGGGTTAAAGATGCGGGGAGGGCAGGAGTGTTGAAAAGGAGGAGGGTCAGAGATCATGTCAGACTCACTCACCGCTGCCGCAGCGCTCCGGGCACGGACAGCAGAACTGGCCGCCACTTCCGAGGATAGAAGCAGCTCGGGTGCGTGCAGCCGCCGGGACACGACAGCAGGACCGGCTGCCACTTCAGCGCCTTCTGCCGGCCTGCTCACCTCTGGCAGTTCTGTCCGTCTGAACATCTCTCACCTGCCGCTCGCCGGCATCGCTCATGTCAACCGCATCCCGCAAATCCTTACATTCCCACAGCTGAGTAACCTCAACTGGTCCCGTGAACGCGCTGTCGGAATTTAAAGATTTGCGGGATGCCGGCCGGCGAGCAGCAGGTGAGAGATGTTCAGACGGAGAGCAGAGCCAGAGGAGACGGGGACTAGCAGACGGGGCTGAAGTGGCAGGGTCCCGGCGGCCGCTCAAAGTCAGTCACCCGAGCTGCTTCCTTCCTCGGAAGTGGCGGCCAGTTGTGCTGTCTGTGCCCGGAGCGCTGCGGCAGCCACCCAAGCTAATTCACTCCCCGGCCACAATAAAACCATATAGCAATTACAGCACGGAAACAGGCCATCTCGGCCCTTTTACTCCGTTCCGAACATTTACTCTCACCTAGTCCGATCTACCTGCATTCAGACCGGAGCGTGGTAAGTGGGTTACTGACCCCGAACCTCTCCTTCACAACGCCAGACTCCCCAAACACTGTGAACGGAGCTTTCCCCCCCACCCCAGGAAATACAGTATTTATAAAAATTAAGCACCAGGAAATGCACTTACCACGTTATTGGTACATTAAGTCCATTCTTCACTCTTTGTTTCCTGAGAAACTATTAAAATAATGGCAATCCATATTCGAAAATCCCGCCAAGAAACTCGCGCCGGGCATGCGCAGTATACTGCTGTGCATGGGCAGTGCTGCAAAGGCAGAATTTCTGCTGCCTTCAGCTCCGCTTGAAACTGACGGCTCAGTCAGCGCTGACGGCCCGTGGGCTGCACAGCCCTTCCCGTGTTACAAGCGCTGCAGACGAAAGGCACGGAAAATTATGCCTACCTAAGAGATCCATCTCTTAGATAGGCATAATTCTCCCATGCCTTTACTATTTATATTTAATAATTGCCATTTCATAATCTTAGTCAGGGTAGGCAGTGCCTACCTTGCCTACCCTGACGGCACGTGCCTGGCATGTGTATATATACACACACTGAACTTTTCTTTCTCCCTTGTTTATCATTTTGTTTACATATTCTATTGTGCTGGAGCAAGTAAGGATTTCATTGTTCTATCTGGGACATATGACAATAAAGCACTCTTGACTCTGGCTTGAATATATCTATCCGAGATCCAAGAATATGCGGGTGGCACTGTACGATGGCAGCCTCGCCAACAGTCTGTCTCATCCTTTTCTTCTTTTGTTGTTTTTAGTCTGTTGTTAAATGTATGTTTTAGTTTATCTTTAGTTTTGTATTATGTGGGGGGTTGGGGGGGTGAACTTTTTAAAATCTCTTTCCTCAACAGAGATGCGACTTTTTCGTATCGTATCTCCGTCCGCACCGCGGCCTAACATCGTGAAGCTGGCGGTCCCTTTGCTGGGGATTAACGCGGGAGCTTCGATCACCGGCTGCGGGAGCTGCGATCGCCCCGACTGCGGATGGTTCGACTGCCCTGACAGCGGGAGAAAAGGAGGGAAGATGATAATACGTTATTGCCTTCCATCACAGTGCGCTGTGGTGGATGTTTATGTTAATTTTAATGTAGTTGCTTTTTTGGTATGACTATGGCAAATCAAATTCTTCGTTTGTTTTTACGTTCGACTAATAAATTAATTACATTAATTCAACTTTTTGGACATTCACAACTACTAAATTAAATAGATTAACAGGCTGGAATTGTCTATTGCATCTGAATCTTCTGGCCAGATAAAGTTGAATTGCAACAGTGCAGCTAATCTTTCTCTGTCATTGCATTTTTTTTGTTGCACTAACAATGACACTCATTTACCCCACTGTAATTAATTTGTCTCTATGTCTTCAAATTATTACTCGCTCTTGAATGTGTAATGGAAATATTACCCTTTTGTGAAGTAATGAGCAGTTTTTGTAATTATTCCACAAAAAAAGCAAAACAGGAGTCCACAATGTGACTCTTATGCAGACATTAAACCTGAATAAGTTACTTTAGAGATCTCCGATTGCTGGAGATGTATACAGACATAATGTCAAGTCTGTTTTACACACATAGGTCAATGCCTTGGGGGTGGTGGAGGGTAGGTTGTATTTCTCAATAACTCCAACTGAGACAACACTGTACTCAGAGTACCGTACATGTTTCCTTCCAAAGAAAATAAATGTATTAACTTTAACTAAATAGATTAAAAATACCCACTGTTAAATTCCTATTAACCGATTCCAAGCCAACTTGGATGATGTTCAATATTTCTTTGCCAATCTTTTCTCATTCTTCCATTTCTAATTAAGTTTGTTCAGGAGCTTAGGTGGAAATATTGCACGAATCTTCACAGCAAATGAACAATCCATCTAGATTACAATTTTACAAGATTGCAATCACTCCCTAACGTTCTGGATTAGAAAATATTAACAAACTAATATTTAATTTAAAAACATCAGACATTGGCACATATTAAAAGCAAATTTAGAAGTAAAAATCTTACCCTTTTAAAAGCCATGGGTTTATAGATGTCAAAGCTAATAATTTAAGAAAAATCCAAATAGCACTCGGGAAAAATGCAAGGGTAAAGGTCTGTACAAACATGTGGAGTTTGACATGCATCAAAGCATTAGTCAGCTCCTGAAACACAAGAGAGAAAGAAGACACTTGAATAAACCTTAAAATAACAGAAGTTTACACATAAACATTTTTTTGCAAATTTTAATTGCTCATCTATTTTCCAAACAAACAGCATAGTAATGAAAAAACCCATCAATTGTCCCTCTGAGTTAGAATACTTAATATCCAAAATCTATAAAACCATAGATATAAAAAATTTCAGGGCACTATTACAAATCACCACAAAGTTTTGCATACATTTAATCTGTTGTTCAATCGAATATTATAAACAGTTTAATCTTGGCTCAGTGACAGTATTCTAATTTCTCAATCAAAGATCCAGAGTCACAAGTTATAGGGCAGCACACAATTTAGTCTTACATATTGTTCTACCATTGCTTTCATCTGTACAATGCTTTTCAAAAAATGTGTTAAGTGAAAGTCATGTTGTCTTTTTTTAATACATAGGTTTAATGTTCTGCCAACATTACGAAAATAGGCTATTTCTACTTCAATGCTCATTCTGTGATTATGCTGCACACAAATTAAGATACATTTACACAGAATATCCGGTCTAGCTGGTTTGGGTGTGCCAAGGTAAATTATGTTGATAAACTGCAATAACAGTTTCCAAAGGAGATGGAAATACTGGAGGAAAGACTATATGCTGAGAGCTCTCTTATTAAGGAGGCAATTAAACACACCTGAGCAATTACAAACACCCGTGAAGCCATGTGTCCCAAACATTATGGTGCCCTAAAATGGGAGGGACTATGAATAAACACAGCTGTAATTTCTACATGGTGAAACCAAAATGTATAAAATGGCCTTTATTAAAATCCCAAACATTATGGAGGGCACTGTATGTATTTCAGGTTCCAGCATTCATCTTTTTGATATATCTATGTTCTAATATTCTGGATATAGAAGACAAAACTATCATTATCTTTTGACACATCATACAACTCATTGAGAATTAACAGAGCCCTAGATATTGCTGGATTTTGTTGTTGTTTGCTAATACTCTAGAATGTTGTACTTTGACGTAATTACTTCTGAATTACGAAAGCTTACCTCAGTCTTTAATGAGAGCCCACTGTTGAAAAATATTGTTGAAACAGCAGCATAAGTTATCGTGATTTCTGGTTTCAATGGTCCTATTAAAAAGAAAAATAGCAATTTTATAGCCTTTCTACATTTGTGGCATATGTAGATAAACATCAAGCCAAAACATATTTTTTAAATAAAACAAAAATCAGACCTCAAATGAAAAAGAGCTATTTATTGAAGTGTTACAATTTCCAGGAAAATTATAAATATATTTTGATTTTAAATGTCATTATTTGCCTATCGATATTTAAAAGGACCAGGTTCACAAGACAATCTTTTTTTAATATTAAAATACTATAAAACACAGAATGTTTAAGCAAAATATTGAAATGAAATATCAGATATATTCAAAAGTAAAAATGCTTAATAGTTTCTATTGGTTACTTGATTGGCTTTATTATTGTTATCTGTTGTGCAGTCTATTCTTAGATTAAATTTCAATCAATGCTTGCAAAAGTTTGCAAAATATTTAATAATAATTTGTTTATAATATATTATAAACATATACTATTATATGCTTATAATACATAAATGTAAAAGTGTATAGTTTATAATATATTTGTGTTCCTAATAATGTTGTTTGAAGAAGGCATTGGCTAAGATACTTTTATTTTACAATAGTGCTATGAACATACAAATGAACAGGTGGTTAGGCCGCAGTTTAATGTTAACAAACGGCTAGTACATTTTGACTTCATTTATAACGTAATAAATTATTCACTAGTTGTCAAGTTGTATACTCAAAATTCTGAAAGGAGCAAGTATAGACATTGTAAAGGATTAAGAGTGATTACAGCTGGTCGGTTTGTTGAGATAATAATTCCAAAAGGCCAACATCTGATCAACACACCAGGAAGCCCATTGTTACATTAATCTGGCCAAAATGTTTAACCAAGGAAAGATACCCAAAGTAAAAATATATCAATTATGATAATCAACAGCACATAATATTTCCCCAATAAGCTGGAATAAGAACATTCTAATTTAATTATAAAACCAATACATAATCAAGTATATAGTCAAATAAAATCAATATCAAAGCAATATATTTTCTTTAACCCCATACAAAATAAACAGGATGAACAGCATGCAAATAAAAAATGTTTCTAAAAGTATCAGTCACTTTAAACGCATTGGTCAGTCAGTTTCAGTAAGGTTTAAGCTAATTCGGGCGTCTTTCCCATTGGCATTCATACTGGCATGAGTGACATTCTCCAAGTTGGATTGTTGCATATACAAATTACACTTCAGAGACTTGACACAAAACTAAAAAAATGTCATTCTAATATTATTGAGGAAGAACTGCCACCTCTTGAACCAGACATTTAAACCAAGAGTTATTTCAGACCTTTGCCACCACTTCAAAGGACGTTAGCCCCAGTACCACAGCAAAATAATTATCCCCAAACTAACACGATTTAAAAAAAAATAGATATTGACATTGGGGAGAATTGGCAGACACGTTAGCCTCATCCAACAGCAAGTACATTTCAACGTACATAAATTGGCATAAAGTGTTTTGGGATGTCCACAGAAAAGTACTATATAAATACAGTTCACGATTGTTGTCTCAGGACTATATTTCAAGGTAAACTTCATTCCTTGTAAAGACAATACAAAATATTATCAACGCCATGATGGTTGGGCACAATGTGACCCTTTTAAGAATCATGTTTTAAAGCGCCGCGTTTGCGCTCTGTGATGTGTACAATGCGCGCACAGAGTCAAATCAAGCAATCTGCCTGCTACTGAGAGCAGACCGGGCTTGCATGCGAGAGCAAGTTAGTCCCTGAACGATGTTCATACACAAGGAAGGGCCTGTGCCGGTTCACATTCTCTGCCTTGGACAGCTCAGCAATCAGCTGCCTCTCCTCCCGCCTGACACAGCCCAGCCATCGAGACTCACCTCCATGCATGCCTACCGATGGCTGCAGTTTGGCCCCGGTGATCACCAGCACGATGCCTATCAGGAACCACTGCCTCCTCACAAGCTCCAACAGCCCCATCTCAGGGCAGGAGAGCAGCGCCGGTCCGCCGCCTCGCCGTCGCCTCGACTCGACGTGTGCACGTTTCCCTGCGCCTCCACACCGCGATCCCGGCTTCACAGCCGGGCAGGCGGCAGCGGCGGCAGCGTCAGCAGGCGGGACCGGGGCGGAGCGACAGCGAGGGGAGGGAGGGAGGGAGGAGGGAAACATCGTTTAAATGATGGCTGCTGCTTCCGTCTGCGGCACAGATTCTATAGTGGCTATAGGATCTTTGGTCTGCAGCAACAGTCTGGCGTTACATGCGAGGTAGGAGGCGCTGGCCCTTTATCCGTTTTTGAACGAAGGATCCAACGGCCGCGACCCGCGGTTGGGCCCAGAATCCGCGAGAGCCGGGCCCAGGACGCGCGACCGCACGATGTGCACCGAGAGACTGCAGGAAAGCCATGTCACTTCACTGCAAACTACTTAATGCTGCTTCTAAATGTGTTTGTTTATTTCTTTTTACAAAATCGAACCATGCAATCTATATAGCCGCCGAGCGTGGGCGCAATGAATTGCGTTGGAGTCCTATTTTCAATGTAGAACCAAACGAGATCTTTCTCCTGTTCTGCTTCAACGCAGATTGTGTTGAATTATATTAGTTACTTATTGATAACATATTTACAATGGTTTTTAGCAGTGTGTATTGTCAAAAATAGTTTTCGAACTTAAAAAAAAGATAATATAGAGAGGAATGAATACATCGAGGTAGAGGCTGGCTTCTCAACTAATGTGTCATCCAGCCCGAGCAAGTGAATGGAAAGTCTCCTCCCTAATTGCAAACTATGTGTTTGAAATTATGCCTCTAGAAATAGTTAATCCCCGTTTCTCCAAAGACCCAACAATCCATTTTGACAGTCTCGCTAATATTGGATGAATGGTTTAGGAAATGCCACAGAACAGAATATTTTTTTTCTGAGACTTGGACTGAGGCACACAGTGGAAGTAAAATTTGCATTTCAATGTGTAAAGGTTTATTTGAAAATATCTGATGCCGACGCGAGGCTGCAATATTAACTCGCGTTTCTTATTGCCAATTCCATTCGGCTTCTCATTTTAAATGAAAATAAATAAAATTGGGGGGAAGTATAAGGCTACATTATTCTGTGAATGCTCCAATAAAAATATTGCCAGCTCTCAATGCCGTAGGACCTTTTTATTTATTGAAAAAGAGTACTTGTCTCTATTGCATGAAGCAAGTTCAGAGTAAAATCTCTTCAGCAAAGGATTGATTAAAAATAGTGCGATTACTTTTATTGCTGGGAGAAATTCCAAGGGGCACATGATTGGATATTTAAAGTAAGAAATGCAAACTGGGTATTTAAACCAATGTTAAGGAAGTAAAAATCTTAGGTAAACAATCAGGTCCATTCAAGAAAAGACATATTAAGAATTTCCCTTTGGATAAGGCAGATATGGATCTCCCACGGTTAACACTTGGTTGGTAAATGCTTAAAAAAAGGTTTATCAATATCCATTTAAAATTATGTTTGGAAAATTATAAGGATTTAGATAAGAGCTAGATAGGGCTCTTAGAGATAGCGGAGTCAGGGGATATGGGGAGAAGGCAGGAATGGGGTACTGACTTGGGGACAATCAGCCATGATCACATTGAATGGTGGCGCTGGCTCGAAGGGCCAAATGGCATACTCCTGCACATATTGTCTATTGTCTATTATTCAAAATGAGCAAATGCTTATAAATATGGATTACAGCTTGATAGATTATGTAAATATATTTAAAAGGTAGATCCTAGCTTTTGGTCAGTGAAGGTTCCAGAAAAAGCTATGTTTATTATCAGCACTGCTGTGAAAATGTTGTGAGATTTAACATGTTGCTCAACTGTAAAACAAGTGCTTTCGTAGAAGGTCAAGCCTCAAGTACAAATGCACTGAAGCCAGACCAGATCAAATTGAATGTTTACATAAGCTGGGCCAGGAAACTACCGGATTGTCTGCAAAACACTGGGTTCATAGATGTTATTCAAAGCTAGAAATCTACCACTGTTACCTGGACTTCATGTAACTCCACCATGGTTAATTCTTAATTGTCCTCTGAAATAGCCTAGGAAGTCATTGAGTTGTATCAAATCACTACATTAAAGCAGAAAAAGGATAAAACGGAACAGGCCATCTACAATCGCCTGAAGAACCATATACAGACCCCAATAAGCCTGCAAAGCTCACCCTATGAACTGAGGTGGAAATGGGGAAAACTGTCCCACAAACTAATCAAGTCGCCATTCGATATACTCAAACAACCACACCTTCCAGATATTGTGTGAGAGTGTGAGATATGCAATGTGCTCACAATCACAACTCAAAGACTAAATCTTGGAAGCAAGAGATTCTTTATTTTCGAGTCTGCAGAACCGGGTGCCTCTCCAAGTTGAGACACACCGAAGTCAGAAGAGTCATCCCCTTTTATACACACAATTCTACATCCAACCTCCCCTCCTTGGACCCACTCCAATCAGACACTGAGGTGGACAACCTGTAGGTACTTCCCCCAGTACCTCCCACATCATACATCGCATGTTCATGGTAATGAGCAGTTTCTTGACCAGGGGTGTGTTGTAATATTCATTTATTTTATTAAGCATGCTCAGTTGTTCATGACCTATCCTAGTTTTACTCACCTCCAAGTGAACTCTTTCAGTCCTCCTATATCAGCACTAAAGCTAAGCTATAGTGACAAGGGTCCCATCTATCACCCCATTCTACTGATAGGGATCTATCTACATCACTCCCTTCTACCGCTATACAATGCTATCACTTCTTACTCAAGGATGGGTCTGGTAACTTTTATACACAGCTGTGTCAGAACCCTCTCCCTGGCCCCTATCGGTTTGAATCCTCTTTAAAGCACCTTACAATAGTGGGGTTTAATCACTTTATCCCTCACAAGAGTAATTTGTGAAGTTTCCTGAGTACATCCTCTCCATAGTAGTACAAAGCACCAAATATGTACATTATATCTAGGAATAGCACTGGGAGCTCTCAGCATTGATGCCAAGGTCCATGAAGACTCAAGGCATAAGGTTAAACATGAGCATTCTGATTACAACTTACCATTTTCCTGCAGCTGATGAACCATTGCTATTCATTACTGAATATAACAAATCACTGCAAGTGGCAGTACTACAGAATGAACTTCATTTGCCATGACCAAGTAAAGAACACAACTGTCAAAGACTGACTGCAGCAGGTGGTGAATGAACAAAGGCAAGGAGGAAAACTGATTTGACCTTGTCAATTACTATCCACCTTTTGCAGATTCATCAATCCATCAAAATGTCAAGAGGAACGAACATCAGAGTCCTCATGGGGACAAATTTCATTTTAACACAAAAGCTACTCTCTATAATGTATTCTGGCATTATCATCACACTAAATAGATTAGACTCAGAACATATCTAGCTGTTCAACGACTGCATATCATGGAGATATTGTGAACCATCAGAAACAAAGGAATGCATTCCAGCACAATCTATTGCTCCATGGTCCAGCATAACTCCTATTCGACTCTTATAGTCAATCTAGGAGAAGGTAGGTCTAAATCCCTAAAATCAATATCTTCCACAGAAGGATTATAGCTGACCAAGAGGGCAAAACTCCAGCAGCATAAATGTTGGTCTTGCCAGCAGCACTCACATACCAAAAATTGAATAATTAACAAAAACTTTGGACACTCAGTTAAATAAATCTTTTGTTGTTAGATTTAACAGTCTTGGAGGTGTCCAAAGAGCAGTGACATTAGACTTTCTGTGTAACAGATATATTTTTCAGTCTGTTCTCACAGATTGTTAGTACCGCAGATGGCAAGTCGATGGTTAGAATCATTGTCCAATCTGTTAGCTCCTATCAAATTACTGGGCCAGTTAGATCTATCAGAATAATTTGTGCTAAATTGTGACAGTGGTTCAACAACTTTTCTTTTATAGTTGAGTATCCAAGATTGGGAGCTGACTTAATTAAGGTTTCTAAAAAAAACTTTTTATGGGCTAGCAATGAAGAAACTCTTTCCCCTGTTTGACCAATCAAAAAGAATGGGGATTTAACTTTAAAATAAGAATCGAGGCATTCAGGAGTACATAGAGTGCCCACTTTCTCACAAACCATACAAACTAAAATTGAAATTCTCTTCTTCAAAAACAGAATTTTAACTTTCAAAACTGAGGTAGATTGATTTCTGTTAATGAAAAAGTGGCGTGGAAATGCTGCACCATTCTATTTTCTCAGTGTCTTGTCTGGCAGAATTGTACAGGTAGCTGCTGCTGATGACAATTTAAAATTGTCATCACCAGCACTCCTCGAATGCTCCATACAAAGGGATCTTTCCTTCAGTATTCCAGTGGTACATTCCATACTAACTCTGATGATGGTAGGAGCCCCATTATATCCACCTTAGTCTAATATGAGGATATTTCTAAAAGGCACGATCATCCTAACCAGAGTAATGTAACGGCTAGTTCTGTTCCATCCATCTATTCCGTCAAGTATCAAATACTGAAGCTGAAGATTGAGCATGCTAATTGCTCCCAGGATAATGGCAATAATATGTGAGATCATCTATTTGTGGTTTAAAACCACCTACACAATCATCAGTATGCTTTTTTATATGTATCTTCATATTGATTGATGTGGACTTCTAATAACCTTAAGTATAACATCTAAAAGTACTGAATTTTTTAAAAGACTACTAGGCAGCAGTGGTTCTGCGTTTTTTCCCATTGGTTTTCTGCTAGAAATGTGATTAAAGAGGTAAACACATCTGGCAAACACAGTATCGGTCATTTGATTTATAGTGAAATGAACTGCAGATTGGCTTCACTGGCAGATGCAACCAGAGAATTGTCTGTCGGATCTTTTGCATAAAAGTTTAATGTCAGAATGGGTTTCTGATTCAGATCAGATTTAGAGCCACAGTAGGAGCAATCCAAATCCTTGAAGTGTATAAATAAGCCTGCAGCAGGTTGTATAGCCCTGTCACCACTTCAGCAGTGAAGCGACTTTGAAGAAAGATCTCCTGTGACGTACCCAGGTAAATGTGACATGGAATGGAAACATCACTTTGGATATTGATCGCAGCAACCGTGACCTCTTATCATTACATCAGTAACTGCTAAAACCCAAGCAAAAGGTCTCTCAATCAGCTGAATAGCTTTAGCAAAGATGCTTGATCCACATGGAGTGAATTACTGATATAAAAGCTACTGAATTCAGCATTCAGTCAATATGAGGATCAATGCCTTAATGGACATTGAAACAGACCATGGTCATTTTGCTAATATACAACAATTATATATGGGGGGAATTGCATATGTGGGTGATTGTTGAAATATATCAGTATGCATGGTAACAATACCTTTTATTCTAAGATTGATTTCTTGTTCTGCAAACCCTACAATTACAGCATATTTTGCTAGAATTTGGGCAATTACTACTGCAATAACTCTTAAGTTACAGACACAACAATGAATAAGGCCATTAAGGAATAGATAGGAAACCACCACAGGTAATTATAGGAAGGTGGAAGAAATATTAAATAATTCCATTTTGCCATTTAACAAAGAATTAGTTGACATTACTTTGGGTGATGAGATGAGGAACAATGATGATGAGGAAGGTGAGATGATGAATGCATTTAAAATTGAAGAAGGATATAGATGAAGTAGTTGATCAATATCAAAGAGAATAAAGGGTCTGAACAAGGGTTTCGGCTTGAAACATTGCCTATTTCCTTTGCTCCATAGATGCTGCTGCACCCGCTGAGTTTCTCCAGCACTTTTGTCTACCTTCAATGAGAATAAAAGTAATCCAATGGATTTTAGAATACTCTAGTGAAGAGGCATTACCACACGTACTTAATAATTCATTAAACAACTGTAGTATCTATGGGCTGGCAGTTACTTTTTTTATAGCAGTTCATTGGCTATATTTAAGAGTGAGTTGGATGTGGCCCTTGTGGCTAAGGGGATCAGAGGGTATGGAGAGAAGGCAGGTACGGGATACTGAGTTGGATGATCAGCCATGATCATATTGAATGGCGGTGCAGGCTCGAAGGGCTGAATGGCCTACTCCTGCACCTAATTTCTATGTTTCTATGTTTCTATGTTTACTTAACAAATTACCTATATTTAAAAAGGCAGTACAAGAAGTTCAGGGAATTATACCCTAGTCAGCTTAACATGGGTGCCAGGAACATAAAGGAAACCATATTCATGGAGACAATAAAGAATATTTTGAAGTGAAAATTAAATCAGGAAAGCCTGGATATCATAGTGGAAAATATTGTTTGCCAACGTTATTGAATATTTTGAGTTGGAAGCAGAGAATATGGACAGCGATTACACGGTAGATGTAATTTATTTAGGTTTTCAAAAGGTCTTCTATAAGGTACCCCTTAAGGACAAGTGAATAAGATCACAAAAAGCATATTCAGGAGAATAGATTTATAGTGGACAAAGCAATACCATCCATATGCTTTCAAGTTTGAAAAGAAGGCACACCTAACCATAACTGGAATCTTAATATTTTACATTAGTGCTGAGAATGCGTGTCTGGTGTGGAAATATCACGTTCATGTAAAACAAATTACCCCTTTTGAAAGACATTGGCAGCCAAGGAGAAAGAAAGCAACAAAGATGCCAGACATCTTCAACATTATAATGCTGCTGCAGGAAAAAAATGCAAGCTGATGCAAAAAAATCAGCATATAAAGTACTGGCACACATAGCCAGTACTTTCACTGCAACCACCCATCTGAAGAAGGTCAAGTCACTTTTATTTCTATAGCACATTTAAAAAACAACTCTCGTTGACCAAAGTGCTTTACATTGGTGGAGGTACTTAACGTTATACAATAATGGTTAATAGATTAAGTACATACTTAGATACATACATATAGCCCTCCCTCAGAGGACGTCAAGAAAGGCTTGAGAGTAAAGTTTTAAGTCTCGACTTAAAAGAGTCGATGGAGGGGGCAGTTCTGATGGGAAGAGGGATGCTGTTCCACAATGTAGGAGCTGCAACCGCAAAGACGCGGTCGCCCCTGAGCTTATGTCTTGACCGCGGGATGTTCAGTAACCCCAGGTCAGCCGATCTGAGGGACCTGGAGGTGGTGTGGTGGGTAAGCAGACTTTTGATGTAGGTGGGGGCAAGCCCATTAAGGGCTTTGTAAACATAAAGAAGGATCTTGAAATTTATTCGTAACTGCACAGGGAGCCAGTGGAGAGAGGCCAGAAGGGTGATGTGGTCCCTTTTCCGGGTGCCCGTCAGGGATCTCTCGCTGCGGCGTTTTGGACCAGTTGCAGGCGGGACAGGAAAGATTGGCTGATGGCAGCGTAAAGGGAGTTGCAGTAATTGAGGCGGGAGGAGATAAATGTGTGGATGATCTTTTCGAAGTCGTCAAACTGGAGGAATTGTTTTATTTTAGCTATCGTCCGAAGCTGGAAGAAGCTAGCTTTTACCACGGCATTGACTTGTTTGACAAATTTCAACGCTGAGTCAAATATCATGCCAAGGTTTTTGACATGAGGTTTGAGTAATGGGGTAAGGCTTCCAAGGCTGCCTGCTATCATAGAGAAACATAGAAACATAGAAATTAGGTGCAGGAGTAGGCCATTCAGCCCTTCGAGCCTGCACCGCCATTCAATATGATCATGGCTGATCATCCAACTCAGTATCCCGTACCTGCCTTCTCTCCATACCATATCGTTTTGATTGAGTCCGAGGGGCCGAGAAGGATGACCTCAGACTTACTCTCGTTTAGTATAGGATGTTCTGGGCCATCCAACACTTTATATCCTTGAGGCAGTGGATAAGGTTAAGTAGGCTTGATCGGTTGTTGGGATTCAGGGGGAGATAGAGTTGTGTATTGTCTGCATAGCAATGGAAGGAAATGCCATGCCTTTGAATGACTTGGCCTACGGGGAGCATATACAGGGAGAAGAGAATGGGGCCAAGGATGGAACCTTGTGGAACCCCGCAGCAGAGGCTAGATGGGGAGGAGAAAGAGTTGCCTATGTAAAACGTTTCGACCAGAAACGTGGCCTATTTCCTTCGCTCCATAGATGCTGCCTCACCCGCTGAGTTTCTCCATCATTTTGTCTACCTTCGATTTTCCAACATCTGCAGTTCCTTAAACAGCATGAGCATTATGGTGACCAACCAACTTCCTGAGGATAAAGGAGAAATAAATCACCTGGATTGTTCTAAACTACCTCTACACCTGGCCTGTCGAGAATCAACATGTTAAAACAGGATAATGTACAACACCTGAGTTTTGTAACTGAGGTGAGAATTTCACTGGTCATCGTTTAGTCTGTTTACTGCAGAAGGACAGTCGATGAAAGATTCAGAATCTTGCCAAGGTTTTGTTCTATTCATGTCAAAGTTATGTGACATGGATGCAGTTAACAGTTATGGATGGATGCAAGTCCATCTAGATTGATTTTACTGCTACATCACTCTTGTTTATTCTTTCTGTTATCTTGACATATAATTCAATGGTTTGAGAAAGCTTTTCCCGATTGAAATCTATGTTGACTGCTCGTTTTATTTCGTTTCTAGATTTTTTTCTATTTTTCCTTTATTCAATTTTTCCTATTCTATTATTCTTTTCATCACTGTTGTTAAGGGGCTGTTCCACTTGGGCGACCTAATCCGCGAGTCCAGAAGAGTGCCTTCGACCTTCAAGCTCGAGGGCACTCTCCTGGAAAGCCTCGAGCTGGATCGACCGGCCGCGTTGAAACCGCGAGCTGGATCGACCGAACCGCGAGCTGCATCTACCGACCGCACACACACAAACACATCGCGAAGTTGGGGGCCAGGGAAAGCGGAGGAGCGCTGCTGCGCGATGAAGATTAAGGTAAACGGCTGCCACGGTACGGTACGATAAGTTCTTTAGAGAGTGCGGGGGGGGGAGAGAAGGAGAGAGCAGGGGAGAGAAGGGGGAGTGGGGAGAGAAGGAGTGGAGACACTTTTAAGAAGTTTAATAATATTTAGTGGTCATTTTACCTACCGGTAGGTCTTCCTAGGTCGTGAAACTCCAATGAGCCAATCAAAATGCTCGGTCAGCGAAGAAGATTGCCTACGGCTGTCCTCGACTGCCTGTAACTAAATTGCGACCCCACTCCACTGCACTACGAGTGAAAAAGACCCATGCCGACCAAATTTCAACATCCTGGAAAATTTTCCGCGACCTAGCTGAGGCCGCGAGTAGGCGGGAACCTCCCTCGAGCATGAAGGAGAGTTCCAGCCACCTCATACTACCTCCTAGGACCTCGTGTCGACCATACTGCGAGTTTGAGTCCAGAGCAAACTCTTCTAAACTCGCAGCTTAGGTCGCCCAAGTGGGACAGGTCCTTTAGGCTAACTGGTATGTTATTCCATGGACATATTATAACTGTCTTTTTAGATATAATTATAATATTTACAATCCTATGGTGTTACAGTTTTCTTCAAGAAATTATTAAATAATTCCAAAATCCGGATAAAATTATGAGAGAGTTGAAATTCGCTGAGCGGCCACAGATGGCGTTGCGAGTGGTGAGCGCTCTTCCCACTTATGTCCCTCCGTCGTGAAGGAATCAACTATGCACTCATCTTCTCTCCTAACTGTTTCACAAAAACAATACAGTAAATCCTCGTTTTAACAATCTCCGTATACACTATGTCGGATATAATGTACGGACCTGCTGACCCATCCCCAGCTCGCACCCTCCCTGGCCGTTTAGAGCCCCAGTTTCCGACCCCATTTCTGACTCGCAAGGTGCACCAGCAAGCCCTTTTTCACCCATTGTATTGTATCATTATCACATGACCTCTGTTGGTGTGGAAAAACATATAATGCAGAAAGGCTCTGGATCCAAGGGTGCCGGAAAATCTGTATTTGGACGGCACGGTGGCTCAGTGGAAGAGTTGTTGCCATACAGCGCTTGCAGCGCCGGAGCCCCAGGGTCGATTCCGATTACGGATGCTGTCTGTACGGAGTTTGTACGTTCTCCCCGTGACCAAGTGGGATTTCTCCGAGATCTTTGGTTTCCTCCCACACTCGAAAGACATACAGGTATGTAGGTAGGGTACACAAAAAGCTGGAGAAACTCAGCGGGTGCAGCAGCATCTAAGGAGCGAAGGAGATAGGCGACGTTTCGGGTCGGGACCCTTCTTCAGACTGTAGTTGGTTTGGTATAAGTGTAAATTGTGTGTGTAGAATAGTGTTAATATGCCCTATTAATGCCCTAGTGTGTGTAAAATAGTGTTAATATGCAGGGATCGCTGGTCGGTGCAGACTTGGTGGGCCGAAGGGCCTGTTTCTGCGCTGTATCTTTAAACTAGAGTAAACTAAACCTAAAAATTAAAAAATGTGGCCCTAGTCCCTCACAAAGATCCAATGTAGATTCCACCAATCAAGATATACAACTCATGCAAACTTAACCCTATGGTAATCCAAGAAAAGTGTGAGAAGCAGCATCAGTTGCTGTAGATGGATCTTTTGACTTCACAAATTTGTTTTAACTCTATCAACCAAAATGAGCCTCAAAGGATCCTACTCAAATTTGGTAATCTCAACCATAGTGTTCACTATAGGTCTAATCCCACTGCAGACTGGGGTCTAGCAAGGCTATACTGAGCCACAGCCACTTTCCAGTAAACTTTAAAAGCACCTTTGGAATGTGCTTCCAAGCCCTGGAGAGGTAGCAACAAAGCTGAATTCAAAAAATCATTCAAAATCCCTTGGCAGGACAGGCAGACCAATATCAGTGTCCACTATACCTGCCCCCCCCCCCCCCCCCCCGCCATGTTGATGCCCATCTCATGTTCAACCAGTTCTAGGGGGCAAGTATCAGGTTCTTTAACTGATTTGCGAAATCCTATTCCCACTTTGACAACAGAACACTATTGCCTCTTGCACTATCATGAACTTTTCTAATTGTGTATTTTTACACAAATGTATTGTTTTTGCAGTAGTTTTCTTTTCACTGTCGTCAAATTTATGTCCATTTTATGTTGTATGTGTGTTGTGAGTCTATTTGCCTATGATGCTGCTTAAAGCAAGATTTTCATTTTACCTGCACCTTACCTCCTGATATATTGTGCCAAGGATAATAAATTTGACTTGACTCAACTCCCAAATCAGGCTTACAGGTGGAAGGGAGTTGTTCCATGAAAGTGTGATCCAGTATCTTTCGTGGGATGGAAGATTGCAACCTTCACGTGGTCCACCCTGTTTCAACTAATGCAATCAACTCGACATGCACAAACGGAAGATCAAATAGAACAAGTTGTCCTACAACTTTAGGCTGTGCACGACACACGAAAGAAGGAGTATCTTTTGAGTTATTTTTGATCTTTCCAGAAGAAGCCACAGAGTGAATACCAAATCCGATATACTAAATTTAAAGTAGTACATGTAAATCATGTGAAAATATTTCTTGGAGCTCTGGGGACACACACACTCTTTGTACTGACACATCACCCTGACATCTCCAAACTTAGTTATTTAATGATGGTCTAAATAAAGTTATATAAGCTTATTTTTATTTAAAGGAAAATAAAAGTTATTAAATTTTTATCCAAAAACAAAGAACCCCACAGAAGCAATTTAATATCGCCAGCCCAATGTATTGTAACATCACAGGGTCTGACACTCAGTTGATCCAGCTGAATGGATAGCCCTGGGAAATCTCACAATTTTTTCCAGTATTTTAAGTATTTCAGTACATTATTTCTGAGCATCCTCTCATCCTCGAGGATATTTAGTCATTGGCAATTAACTTTTCATGTCTTAAGATTTTTATTGTATATCATGCGAAGCTGTTAAATATTGAACAAATTGAAAGTACATTCTGTTACAAACCTTACACAAACCACTACAAGGCAAAATAAGCACTTTCTTCCCTTTCTCAATGAATTCCTAATTCCAAAACATCACATCCATAA
This sequence comes from Okamejei kenojei, assembly GCA_035221665.1. NCBI lineage: Eukaryota > Metazoa > Chordata > Chondrichthyes > Rajiformes > Rajidae > Okamejei > Okamejei kenojei. The sequence continues at coordinate 22,840,010 of CM069131.1, forward strand.
ATTCTGTACATGCCAACGTTTCATGATCCATTCAATTTACAGTGTAAGCTATGGTTACACTCTTTGCTGCAAGTCTCTTCTCCAGTTAAGTACTTTGACATTTATAGCTTTTGAGCCACATCAGTTTAGTAAGGATACGGCTATCAGGGAAGATTCACCAGGCTCGGTAAAAGGGAAGACTGAAAGGAGATCTGCATACATTTTGTATTATGTCTATATTACAGGTACATGATGTGATAAAAGCACACCTCTGTTGTGGAAATTGCATTAAGCTGCAAATGATGTGGAGAGAAAACCGGATTCTTTCAACATTTCATTGCATAAAGTACAGTTTCTTCTTATGGCACCTCAGATGCCCGGACTGGGCCAATTTTTAAGGAATCCTGGTATATTATCTGCTGTGCTGAGGAGATAGTGTGGAGTTAAGTCTTCAATTAACTCCATCTCTTCTTGAACAGTTTACACGCATGGACTCAAAAAGCTTAGAAACATAATTAAATGTCCCTTGGAATCGTATGAATTAACAGCCTACCATGTTTATGCCTGCCATCCCAGTGCTGTTTCTCAGCTCTTTTTGTCCAACCTGTTGGATATATGTTGGATAGTGCATGAAGAATCATTCTGGAACTTTTTTTAATACATTGAGCATTTCCTGCTCTCACTGTTTTCAGTCAATGAATTCTAGGGTCCCTACCATTCACCATATGAAAATAATACAGATGGCAGGACTTTCATATGAAGAAAGACTGGATAGACTCGGCTTGTACTCGCTAGAATTTAGAAGATTGAGGGGGGATCTGATAGAAACTTACAAAATTCTTAAGGGGTTGGACAGGCTAGATGCAGGAAGTTTGTTGCCGATGTTGGGGAAGCCCAGAACAAGGGGTCACAGTTTAAGGATATGGGGGATGTATATTAGGACCGAGATGAGGAAAACATTTGAGATTGATCTCCAATGATGGGAAGAGAAGGAGGGGGATCAAAATCCAGCGCGGGCTTGTTTTTCAGAGGCCCACAGGAGCCTTGGACGACACCCGACCGGTAGGTTTAAAATCCAGCGCCGGGCTTGTTTCAGGAGCCGTTGGGAGAAGGAGGGAGCGACACCCACCGGTAAGGTTTAAATCTTGTTTTTTCAGAGGCCCACAATAAAGAAGGAGGAGAGAGGTAAGGTCACCAGGGGATTCTGATAAGGATGCTACATCTTGGCAGGACAAATCAAAATAGGACGTTGGTAAATGGTAGGGAATTGAGGAATGCTGTGGAAAGAGGGATTAGGAATAACTGCATAGTTCCCTGACTCGCATGTACCTTTGCTGGCCTTTAGAGCATTGAATATAGGAGTAGGGAAGTAATGTTAAAATTGTACAAGGCATTGGGACCAATTTGGAGTCAATTTTGGTCGCCTAGTTATAGAAGGATGTCAACAAAATAGAGAGAGTACAGAGGAATTTACTAAATGGCCAGTTTATGTTACAGGAAAGGTTGAACAAGTTAGGTCTTTATGGAGCGCAGAAGGTTAAGGGGGGACTTGATTGAGGTCTTTAAAATGATGAAAGGGATAGACAGAGTTGACCGGGATACGTTTTTTCCCATTGAGGGTTAGGGAGATTCAAAACAAGAGGTCATGACATGAGAATTAAGGGACAGAGGTTTCGGTGTATGAGGGGAACTTCTTTACTCAGAAGGGTGGTGGCCGTGTGGAATGAGCTTCCAGCAGAAAAATCGATTTTAACATTCAACAGAGTAAAGTGGATAGGTATATGACGTGAAGGGAATGGAATGGTCTGAGTGCAGGTAGATGGGACTAGGGGAAAACAAATGGTCGGCACGGACTGGAAGGCCGAGAGGAATTGGGTTAGAGGTGAATCTGGAGGTAGCTGAGGCTAGTTCATTGGCTATATTTAAGAGGGAGTTAGATGTGGCCCTTGTGGCTATAGGGATCAGGGGGTATGGAGAGAAGGCAGGTACAGGATACTCAGTTGGATGATCAGCCATGATCATATTGAATGGCGGTTCAGGCTCGAAGGACCGAATGGCCTACTCCTGCACCTATTTTCTATGTTTCTATTTGATGTCTGATAATGTGCTCAGGAAAGTGTAAAGGAAAGGGGGTAGTTACTAATTTTAACCACTAAACTTATTTTTCTTTATTAAGATCTATCCTTAATTTTTAATAAATTGCATTATATTCAAGTTTTAACCAAATAAAAAACAAACATATATCCACCAAAAACAATATAAATAAAATATGGGAATACCATGATCCAGCTTTTTCATGAGGTTAAATAAGAAACTGGGAATTAAATATAAACCTGTATTATCCTAAACAACTGGTTTGAACGCATCTCTCCTATTGACACGTTACATGTTCTGGGAGTTTAATTTTCTTAACCTAAGATCTCGATCAAACATTCAGAAAACAGCAAGCTTCCAGACATATCTTTATCAGTAATAAAATCTATGTAATTGGGTATCATGTTAGATACCATCTATGGGAAAGCCAACTAAATACTTGCAATGTTTGTTAAAAGATAGATTCAGGCTAAAAATAGCTTCTTAAAATATGATGTATTTTCTCAGACTAAAACAAGATGCATGTCCTTCATATTTATCATGGTGACATCCAATGATAGTTTTTAAGGAAGTCAATGAAAATGGTAAATTATCCATAGCTACATAACTCTTTGAAGAAATTGCTAATATATTCTTTATGGAGATTGCTAATATTTATTGAATGATTATGGAGAGTGTCTACAATTTCCTCCACATCTCCAGGCTTTAATATCAATTAGGCTGCGGCACTGAGTACATGAACTGCTATTTCAAACTACATAAAAGAGGAAATTGAACAGTTGAAATACATCATGTAACCTTCATACCTTGGCAATCTTAACTCAATCCTTTGAGAAGGTGGAAGTCACTTCAAAAAATACATGGCATAGACCAACTCTGATACAAAGAGAAAAAGCGAGTTACCTGAAGTTGGAGAATTCAATATTGTGACTGAAAGGCTGCAACAGAGCCTGGAGAAGACATGGCCTAAAATGTCATGGCGAAATCATGTCTAGATATGTTGAACCTCAACCCTGTGTTGGGCCTTATTGTAACAGTGCAGGATGCCATGGAGTGAGAGTAGGATAGAGAATCAAAGTGCCGCTTGAACCACTTATCCTTTACATTCAATTGTATCACGATTTCTAACCATCAACAGAACCTCAACTGGACTAGCCACAAGTTCTGCAACTCAAAAGCAAACAAGCAATAGATTTCCTGCAACAAATGGCCCACTATCTGGTTCTTGACGCTTTTGGACTACATACAACTCAAATGTCATGAGTCTGATAGAATAGATTTAATTTATTGAGTTGATACAGCTCCAACACTAAGGAAGCCAAACAACATCAAGGCAACACCTGTGTATTATTGGCTAACGTGTCCACCACCATCCTAAACATTCATACGTTCTACCATTGATGCATTGTGACAATAGTGTTCAGCATCTACAATGTGCAGTGCACATGCTTTAGTTGCAGCAACATTCTTGATATTGAGGGAGTGCAGTGTAGGTTCATCAGGTTAATTCCCAGGATGGTGGGACTGACATATGATGAAAGAATGGGTCGACTGGGCTTATATTTACTGACATTCAGAAGGATTAGAGGGGATCTTATAGAAACATATACAATTCTTAAGGGATTAGACAGGCTAGATGCAGGAAAGATGTTTACAATGTTGGAGTAGTCCAGAACCAGGGGTCCCAGTTTAAGAATAAGGGGTAGGCCATTTAGGACTGAGCTGAGTTGTGAATCTGTGGAATTTTCTGCTACAAAAGGCAGTGGATGCCAATTCACTGGATGTTTTCAAGAGAGAGTTAGATATAGGTCTTAGGACTAATGGAATCAAGGGATATGTGGAGAAAGCAAGAATGGGGTACTGATTTTGGATGATCAGCCATGATCATATTGAATGGTGGTGCTGGCTCGAAGGGCCGAATGGCCCACTCCTGCACTTATTTTCTATCCAAAGTACCCCCTCCACCACCATGAAGGATAAAGATGAATGGAGGCACAATGACCTGCAGATTTTTTCATCACTATTCATGATCATAGCCAAGGCCTATGAGAGGGGGGTGCAGGGAGTACATCGTACCTGAGCCCGTGGTCCAAATGGGGGCCAGGCAGCCAACGGAGGGGGGCCAGGAATTTCCTGAAATCTCAGAAAATGTTTGCATATATTTTGTGAAGACTAGCATTCACATTTTGTATGAGCCTACATAGTTGTATATATCGCAATTCGTATAAATTATGATCCATAATAAAGCAGGGAATTTTAACTAATGGGTGTGTGGTCGGGATAACCTGATTAACTGAGGGGGAAGGGGAAGACCCATCATTACTGACGGGGCCTCCCAATAGGAGGGGGGAGCACTAGGACCCAGCAGAGTCAGACCACGTGCTGTCCGCATTGTGGAGGTTGTGGGCCTAGTGCTGCGGCTGGAACTCTGGTGAGGTGGCGAGGTGAGGGTCGGCGGAGTCGCTGGTGGAGGCCCGTGGCGGCTGGAGTAGAGATGCGTGCAGCAGCATAGGTGGCCATCTGAAGACCGTGAAGGACGACAACAGTGCCTGCGGTGGCCCTGCCCGGGGAGGTGGTGAGAGTCGATGACAGCGGTGGGCCCGCCCAGGGAGGTGGTAAGTGTTGGCAGCCGCAGGCGGAGGTTTCGGTTGTCCGGGCCTGGGTTTAGGCTGGGAAGGCGGTGAGGGTTGGAGAGGGGTGGATGTTGTTGCAGCTCCTCGTGGTGACCATCCCGGCTTCGTGGTGGTCGGGCAGACGGCACTGCGATCCAGCAGTGGAGCCTACGGGCAGTCGAGTCGAGGAGTGTCAGTGGGGGGACTGTTTCTGGAGTGGGTGGGTGTGTGAGTTTGGGTGTGGTTGGGTGTGTGAGTGGGTGTGGGTGTGTGTGGATGTGTGTGAGTAGGTGTGAGTGGGTGTGTGAATCGGTGTGTGGGTGAGCTCAAGCCTATGATAATGGGTCAAAACAACGACGCACAAGCAAAAATATAAGAACATTGCTCAACAGCTATTTTTTCACCTTGCGATTGACACACACTCACCTTATGTGGAAATGATGCTGATGAATGCATACCTGAAGCAATAACCCTTTTTGGAACAATTCAAACTGTACCACCTATTCAGTTCCAGTCCTAAGTGGTGGAAATTACTACAAAACCGTATTGGTTGTTCTCTTCATGGTATGTCTGAAGCAAGATGTAGAAACCTTTTGCAGCTCACTTGCCTGGCATTAAATTAGCACTGGAAGACCTGTGAGAACTAAATTTAACGGCCAAAACAAGACATGATGTCCATGGAATTTTATTATATGTGACATCTTTTGCTCGTGTGTTAATGTCAGCTGTATGGTACAAAATATTAGCTGGCATAGGTATTTCCAACAAGGTCATCCAAGCTAGAGATGCCACACTGGATGTTGAAGTAGCAAACATAGAACTCACAGATCTGCCAAAACTGGGATACCTGGAACTTCGGCTTCCTTACCGGATAAACTTCCTTCCTTAGCATAAACAAAGTTCAAAACAAATGTGCTTTCTTTTCTCTGATCCTTTTATTTTATTTATATTTATCATGGAGGGAGTATAGGAGTATAAGGCCTCAAATGTAGAAAATCAACAGAGCGTTCCATTCCACCCCTCTCTCATCTTCCATACCCTTATTGGCTATAGCTCATGGCATAAAACCAAAGTGGATAAAAACGGGATGACTAATGGAGAAGGGAAGGGAGCCCTGATCATCTATAGAATTAAAACTCAAATCTTGACCACTTCCTGTTTGCACTGCATATTGATTTTAGAAAAAAACGCTACCACTTACGGCTGTGATTTTTGCCCATCTTACTCAGTCCCCCTCCGCTACATAGGACAAGAGGATTTTTCCCATCGATGAAAAATAAAAGACTTATAAATGATTTTTAAATGGTGAGTTTCTGTCTTCTGTCAATCACGCCATGAAGGCTACGCCCATTCCGGTGGGAGGGGGAGGGACTATAAAACCCTGATGTGTGGGCGTGCCTCAGTCTCTGCAAATGGGGGAGCGAGAGGTCACGACTCTCAGTCTGAGCTGTGAATAACACTGAGCACATGTCGACTAAATGGAGTGTGGTTTCACTGACCTGTGAGTGCCCTTAATGTGGTTTGAAAATGTAGTTTGAAAATGCAAAAGTGGTTTAGGTTTGAAAATGCAAAAGTGGTTTTGGTTTGAAATTGCAAAAGTGGTTTTGGTTTGAAAATGCAAAAGTGGTTTTGGTTTGAAAATGGGAAAGTGGTTTTGGTTTGAAAATGCAAACGTGGTTTTGGTTTGAAAATGCAAAAGTGGTTTTGGTTTGAAAAAGCAAAAGTGATTTTGGTTTGGAATTGCGAAAGTGGTTTTGGTTTGAAAATGCAAAAGTGGTTTTGGTTTGAAAATGCAAAAGTGGTTTTGGTTTGAAAATGCAAAAGTGGTGTTGGTTTGAAAATGCAAAAGTGGTGTTGGTTTTGCCTTATTGAAATGTGGTATTGGTTTGAAAATGCAAAAGTGGTGATTGTTAGAAAATGCAAAAGTGGTGTTGATTTTGCCTTATTGAAAAGACGTGTTGGTTTTGCCTTATTGAAAAGTGGTGTTGGTTTTGTCTTATTGAAAAGTGGTGTTGGTGTTGCCTTATTGAAAAGTGATGTTGCCTTATTGAAAAGTGGTGTTGGTGTTGCCTTATTGAAAAATAATGTTGCCTTATTGAAAAGTGGTGTTGCCTTATTGAAAAGTGGTGTTGGTGTTGCCTTATTGAAAAGTGGTGTTGCCTTATTGAAAAGTGATTCTGCCTTATTGAAAAGTGGTGTTGCCTTATTGAAAAGTGGTGTTGCTTTATTGAAACGTGGTGTTGCCTTGTTGAAAAGTGGTGTTGCCTTGTTGAAAAGTGGCGTTGCATTATTGAAAAGTGGTGTTGCCTTATTGAAAAGTGGTGTTGCATTATTGAAAAGCGGTGTGCCTTCTATATAATTAAAAGTCTAATCTTGAAGTCGCTACCATGTACGTGTATTTATGTGTTGTTGGAAATTTGAAATTCTCTCTCCTGTCAATCGTGCCATGAAGGCGGTGCTGGCTCGAAGGGCCGAAGGGCCTCCTCCTGCAACTATTTTCTATGAAGGCCACGCCTATTCCGGTGGGAGGCAAGGAGGGACTATAAAACCCGGAAGTGTGGGCGTGGCTCAGTCTCTGCAAGATGGGGGAGGGAGAGGTCATGACTCTCTGTCTTTAGTGGCCTTGCACCCTGCTTGAAGTGGTATGAAACTGCACTTGAATTTGGTGGCCTTGCACCCTGCTTGAAATGGTTTGAAACTGCAGCTGAGCAGGCAGGTTGGACAAGATAGGTCTTCTGCTATCATTGTGTTGCCACTGTCCATTAACACTGGTGGTTCCTTCAATAATGGCTGTTTCATTCAGTCCACTAATCAGGTGGGCATTGTGCTGCCTGCCAGCTGACTTTTATTGCTGGTAATGAAACAGGGTAGCAAATGTAGCAAGGATGTTCTAAAGACTGCAGATGATGGAATCTTGAGCAAAAAACAAACTGCTGAAGGGACTCAGTGGGTCAAGCAGCATCTGTGGAGGGAAATGAACTGACAATGTTTCAGGTTGGGATCCTTCTTCAGACTGATGTAACAATTGTCCTGCAAGGGAGGGACAGACCTTGCAATATATACTCAATAAAATCACATTCAGTTTAGGTATTAAGACTAACCCTGCATTCCATATTGTCAAACGTTGTGTTGCAATGGAATTGGAGTGGATTTGGGCAAAGATTGGTGCCCACCCTCCAATCATTTCACCTGGAATATTCATCGTCAGTTGTATATGGAGTCATATAGTGATACAGTGTGGAAACTTTACCACACCAACTTTACCACACCGACCAACATGCCCCAGCTGTGCTAGTCCCACCTGCCTGCATTTGGTCCATATCCCTCAAACCTGTCCTATCCATATACATGTCTGTTTCTTAAACCTTTTGACTTCTCCAGTGCTTTTAAAACCATCTGGCCTGCACTGCTTGGGAGCAAACTGATGAAGATGCGAGTGGATGCTCCATTGGTGTCCTGGATCACCAACAACCTGACTGTGAAAGAGCTAATTGTCAGATCTAATAGCCAAATCTAAAATGGAGTCGCTCTTCTACAAAAGAATGGCTCGGTGCCAAGTCTGAATGACTTTGTAAATTATATGGAACACAATATGGAAGACAGGTTTTCTTTTCAATAAAGACATTTAGATGGCAGCCTGCGTAATAACATGTGCTTCTTTTCAAGGCCATAAAAAAGCCAAGATTGAAAAAAATTGCTGACGCTCCAGAGATAAGTATTAATTTGTTATTGGATGAGCTTGATTTGGACCCAGCTTTCCTATATTGTGAAAGGCTGCAGAATCTTTCAGTCATGCCATATTCAGACTTGGTAGGAGTTTTTTATTGATAAGAAAAATGTATAATTGTGCCAACTTTCCTTTGTTCTGTGAGTGGAGCCCGAGAAGCACTGAGCAACGTTTGTGCTCATTGTAATCTTGCCACCTGTCTGACGAATCAATTAAAGATTGCCATGGTTTACCTTTAACAGTTTTTGTTGCTATCTGCTTTTTAAGAAACAAACTTTGACAACTGGACGACCACAGTATGTTAGGCTACAGAACTGTGTCTTGGACATGGTAGTAGGCAACATAGGGGCATCACGGAATGGTCCTCTCTCCCTTCCTCTACCATCTACACTTCGGACTTCAGATATAACTTGGACTCCTGCCAACTGCAGAAGTTTTCAGATGACTCTGCAATTGTAGGCTGCATCAGTGAGAGGGGAGGGAAGCTGGGAGGGAGGTGTAATCAATTACTTTGTTGAGTGGTGTGGGCTGAATCACCTGCAGCTCAACACCGACAAGACTAGAAACATAGAAACACAGAAAATAGGTGCACGAGTAGGCCATTAGGCCCTTTGAGCATGCACAGCCATTCAATATGATCATGGCTGATCATCCAACTCAGTATCCTGTACCTGCCTTCTCTCCATACCCCCTGATCCCTTTAGCCACAAGGGCCACATCTAACTCCCTCTTAAATATAGCCAATGAACTGGCCTCAACTACCTTCTGTGGCAGAGAATTCCACAGATTCACCACTCTCTGTGTGAACAATGTTTTTCTCATCTCGGTCCTAAAAGACTTCCACCTTATCCTTAAACTGTGACCCCTTATTCTGGACTTCCCCAACATCGGGAACAACCTTCCTGCATCTAGCCTGTCCAACCCCTTAAGAATTTTGTAAGTTTCTATAAGATCCCCCCTCAATCTTCTAAATTCCAGCGAGTACAAGCCGAGTCTATCCAGTCGTTTTTCATATGAAAGTCCTGCCATCCCAGGAATCAGTCTGGTGAACCTTCTCTGTACTCCCTCTATGGCAAGAATGTCTTTCCTCAGATTAGGAGACGAAAACTGTACACAATACTCCAGGTGTGGTCTCACCAAGGCCCTGTACAACTGCAGTAGAACATCCCTGCTCCTAAACTTAAATCCTTTTGCTATGAATGCTAACATACCATTCGCTTTCTTCACTGCCTGCTGCACTTGCATACCTACTTTCAATGACTGGTGTTCCATGACACCCAGGTCTCGTTGCATCTCCCCTTTTCCTAATCGGCCACCATTCAGATAATAGGACTAAGGAGTTAGTGGTAGACTTTAGGAAGAGAGGAACACCCATCTCCTATCTCCATCAATGGTGTGGATGTGCAGTTTACCAGGGAGTACAAATACCTTGGTATGTACCTGGACAGTAAATTAGACTGGTCCAGGAAAGCTGAGACCCTGTACAAGAAGGGACAGAGCCGGCGTACTTTTTTTGAGAAGGCTCCGCTCCTTCAACGTCTGCAGTAAGATGCTGCAGATGTTCTACCAAATGGTGGTAGCCAGTTCTTCTTCGCTGTCGTGTGCTGGGGCAGCAGGGCGAATGCCACGGACGCCAATAGGATTAACAAACTCATCAAGAGGACTGGTTCCGTCCTGGGGGCGGAGTTGGGTTCAATGGAGGTGGTCTTGGAGGGAAGGATGTTCCTCAAACTACGGGGCATCTTGGACAACACAGCTCACCCCCTCGATGGGACACTGGTCAACCTGAGGAGCACCTTCAGCAACAGACTGGTTCCACCAACATGCAATACAGAACGCCACAGGAGATCCTTCTTCCCTGTGGCTATCAAACTGTATAACTCCTCCTCTTCTGTAGTGGGGTAGATTGACTCTACCCCCCCCCCCCCCCCCCCCCCCCCCCCCCACCCCCAATCTTTGCACATCCCCAATCCTTTCCACTCATCACGTTAATTTCATGTTTCATGTATTTTGTGTTTTATGACTGTTGGCAGATCAATTTTCCTCCTGAGGTAAATAAGGATCTATTGTATCGTATTGTAACGTTGTGATAGTCCCTGCCTCAACTACCTCCTCTGGCAGCTTCTTCAAACACCCACCACCCTTTCTGAGGTAGAAGGTAAAGGTTGACGTTAATAACCTTTCATTAAAACTAAGAAAAGTTAGAAACAGTATATGTTTAAAGTTGCAGAAAAGGAGAACAGAGGAAAGAACAAAGGAAATATCTGTGATAAGGTGGATATCTGGAGAGATGGAATGACATTAGTTGTGGTGCTGACTGGGAGAGGGTGGTGATGGGTTGTTTATCGCACCAGATCAGTCTGGGAAAGATGCAAATAGAGGGAGATAAATGATGGCAGAAAAGAGAGGGGAAAAAACATTAAAAAGAAGCATCATTCAAAATATTGATTGGATGTGAGTACCCTGTTCATTGTTACCTCTCCTTTGTGACATGGAGCAAACATAATTATCCGAAGACTCTCAACATGATTTTAATATTCTCTCTGATTTGTCCAGGATTTTAGCACTGCTTCAAAATGGTTATAATTATTTAATAAGGAAACCGGGTGTCCAGTTATAAATTTTGGCATATTTTACCACAGTTGAATCAGAGTATTTTAAGGCCTCTGTTTATTAATTAAATAAACTTTGCATGTTTAATTCCTTAAAGTAAAGGTCCTGTCAACTGCCTAGTAATTGGCATTTATCTGCCATATCCTATTTTGAAGGTCACAAATAATTTGCTGGAGTAGAAATCTCTGGAGTACATATAAATGTACCTCTCGTGATATGTGTGACACCCTGGACTTTTGTTAAGTCTTAGGAATCTAACAGGATTTGACTACAGAAAGAGCTTTTATTTGCCAGGGTTATATTAACAATTTATGTTACTCTGAACTAAAAATGTAAAGAGGTTATTAATACATTGCTCATCGAGCCATGGCATGGAGAAGCAATAATTTTTACTTGACAGGTACATGGAGAGGAAATGTTTAAAGGGCGAAATGCGGGCATATAAGACTAGCTTGGATCGGGCATCTTGGTTAACATGGACGAGGGGCTGAAGGGCCTATTTCCATGCTATATGACTCCATGACAATGATTAGGATTCTTCTCCTCCTCCTCCCTCTCCTCCTCCCCTTGCCCCTCCCCCTCCTACTCCCCTCCCCCTCCTCCTCCTCCTCCTCCCTCTTTCCCTCCCACCTTCTCCCAAATGGTGGATGTGCAGGAGTGGGGCGCCATTGTTATGGCTGCTCTGCCTGCAGTCCGTTGTTTCACCCTTTTTAATGTTTAAAACCTTTTTATTTTGGAGGTCTAGTCTTTTTATGTGGTTGGGGGGGGGGGGGGGGGGGGGGAGCGGGAAACTGTATTTTCTCAGTCCTACCTGGTCGGAGATGCGGTGTTCCTCCGAATCGCATCTTCGCCCTCTCCGTGCGCCCTATCTTCGGGACTGGAGCGGCGTTTCCTGCCGGGATCAGCCGGGACCACAGCTTCGGAGGTGGCACAGCGCTGTGACCACCGACTCCAACATCCGAGGAGCTGTGGCTGCGGGCGACCAGCCGCGGGCGGCGCTGGATTTAAAACACCTGGGATCTGAGATCGCCAGAGTCGGAGCTCCGACCAGTGCGGCCTGAGGACTTCAGGAGCCGCGGTCTCCGGGGAGGAAGCGGCCGCTCCAGACATTCCAAGCCGCTGAAGAGTGTCCACCCGACGCCGGAGTTCCTCGGGTGGACTAGGAGGAGGAGGAGGACTGGACTATTTGCTGCCTTCCCTCACAGTGGAAAGTGTTGATTCTGCTGTGGGGGGACGTTCATGTTGAATCCTATAGTGTATTGTGTCTTTTTTTTTTTTTAAATGTATATGGAGGTATGGTAGTCTAATTTTCTTCTCTGTAAAGCACTTTAGCTTCAACGTGATTTGATTTAAAAGTGCTATATAAATAAAAATTACTTACTACTTACTTACTTATTACTTCTTCCTCCTTCTTCCTCCTTCTTGTCCCTTCTTCCTCTTCTTCTCCCTTCTTCCTTCTCCCCCTACGCCATCCCTCAGGATTAAGAATGTCTTGCTTTCCCAATGGCTTTGAGTGTTCTGAGCTGGCTAACAATGCCCGTATGAGAATGGTAAACTCTTCCACAGGTGGGGTAGGGGGTGACATGGGTTGAGTAATTTGTGATATGGTACACTCCTTTAGCAAGATTTCTTGTTACCGTGTTTTGAAGTTACCATTGGCATCCAGAATGCCCCTTCATCACCATGTGCAGTCGTGGGCTGGGGAATTCTGAGAAACCAGGAATGTTGCACTTCTTCAGGGAAGTTTTGAGCACCACACTGAATAATTTTCTTTATCCCTTATTACCTCCCATGGCAGAACTGAGGATAAAGTGTCTGTTTTGGGAGTTTCACACCAGGCATACCCAACAAGGCTGAATGAAAGAAAACAAAGAAATACTCCCCATTTTGTAAGTGTGCCACTACCCCACCCCCCATAACTCCCTCCACCCCTTGCTTTATCTACCCTTGGAGTACTCATCATCTCTGCAGCCCTCTAAGAATTTCAGGTTTCAATAAGAACTCCAGTCAATTTTCTATATGATGGAGAATGAAGGCCAAGTCTACTCAAACTCTCCTCGGGTGATAAACCCATCACCCTTGAAACCAATCTGGTGAATTTGCATCGCACTAATAAGCGAGTTCAGTATTTCGATAAACGCAAGGAATCATGGGATTTGTCAAAGGTCATTTGGAATTTAACAAAAACGAATGCAGCGCTGTATAAACTGTGTATAAATTGTTAACTATTCTACCAAGGAATTAATCTAGAATTCTGTCAAGTCTATAGCTTCCTTTCTTGTTCTGCTGTTCACAGACTACTTATACAGTCCCAGTTCTAGTTATGTTCATTCATCTGCAATTATGAGATATTCAAAAAGTTAAAGAATTTATTATTTTCATTTAATCCTTAATGTGTTTGCTACTGGAATAAGAAAATGTTACGTATTTGAAACATTTTCTTATCTTTATTCATAATTTATGTGTAAAAATATATTTAATCTGAGGCAGGCGGCGACTGTATCAGTGTGATGTGGGCTGATGCTTTACCTACATGCGGTGTGAATGTACCGTTAAGGCAACGATTCATCTCCGAGGAAAACTAAGTACAGGGTTGGCTCTGTGAAGGAGCCGCCAATCCGATATAAGACATTTAACTGTGAAATGCCTGCCCTTTAGTATTGGATAGATTGGGTGGAGGGTCTTTGCTGTTCCGAGTTTGCGTTGGGTGCGGTGCGGTTCCCCAGCTATCTCGCCCAGTGCACGTTGACCAGCACAGTTCGCCAGCCCTTGTTAGCAGAGGCTCTTTGTGCAGGTGTTATCCGCAGCCCAAAGGTTTTGTGTAGGTTCTGCGTTAGGATCGGGCATGCAGCGAGCTAGCGAGAGGGCTGTCAGATCAGATCAGCCCAGGTTGCCGAGTGGCTGAAGGACGGAGTTTAATGGGTCGTTATTAAACTGTTCCGTCCGTGCAGCATCGCCAGTTCTCTCTCTCCCAGATCCCCCGCCCCAACTGTTGACAAAGTCTGACTGAGAAAATGCTCCCACTCATATTACGGGTTGGCTCCTTTTTTGCCCACTCACTGGGCGCCTCCTTCAAAGAGTGCAAGAACAGATCCCGTCAACTGGGGAGCTGCGACCCACTACTGAGTGAAGTCTCTAGTTTGGCTGTGGTTGAAATGGCTGCAAATTCATATAATTACCCGGACCCGGCTCCCAACTGTGTGCCCTGACAGTCTGGAACCAACACCAGAGGTTAAAGCAACAGCATCTTTATTTAAGCCAACCCACCTCAAAAGTTTAACCAGACTGTTTGAATCCAATCTGAACTTTCCAACCTACCCCCCACACAGCACATCCTCCTCGATTCCTTCAATCCAGGAAGGTTGTTTAGAGTGGAATGTAAGGACTGTCTCAAATTGGTCCTTTGACCACTCAACTTGTAATTCTTGTAAATTAATATCGAATTTGAATGGCTGTGACTTAGGTCAATGCCAGGGATTTGATAATTGACAGGTTCGTTCCAGGCATTCTTGCGTTTTCACGGCTGGTGCTGTATTGAGTCAATAATTTAAATAGATACAATTGTGGATTTGTGCAGCCTGAAGATATACACAATGCCTCAGGTGCACGCAGGTGTGGCCCTATACAATTAAAATAAGTTTCCTTACTCCTGTATTGAAATTCACTCATAATAAAGGTTAATGTACCATTGATCAACTTATTTGTTTGCTGTCCCAGCCTGTTGTGCACCAGCTGTGTATTGCACCCATGCAGATGATAGGATTTCCGTGTTAGACTCGCATGTCAATTTAATTCCTTGTACAACTCAGCTTTAGAGCTTCTATGGGGCAGCTTTGGTCAAATTGTTGTGACATAACCTACCAGTATGCAATCATAGAACAATCTTAGTTTAATAATAATGCTTTTGAGTAGGTCTTGGCATGTTGAGGTTCACTCACATAGGCTCCTTCACTGTTTTCTGCTCCACTGGCACTTTCTGCACTCCACCAAACTCACCCCAACCCCAACAATACTGTATTAACTCCTCACTCCTACCCACCAATCTCACTCCTTCCTCCCCAATCATTCACCCGCGGCACCACAACACCCATCGCTGGTCCTGCTCCAATGTCTAACTCCACCTCTGGCTGCTGAGCAGTCTTTCTCTTGTGCCCAAAGTTCTGGCCTGCACCTTAACTTTCCTGATACTTTCCCATACATTCCACAAAAGGGAAAAAGAGGCTACCAGATTTTGCTGCAGCAACCCCATAATCAAAATGATTGTTGATGCACTATGTAATAACTCATTAGCATGCCTCATCATATATCAGTGATTTTCTAAACTACAATCACTTAACTCCAGATTTATTTAATTAACAGAATTTATAACTCCAGAGCTGCCAAGGAAGGAATCACTCATGACTCTAAATAATTAGTTCAGGCCTGTGGATATCAGTCTGGTAAATTAACTGCTGTGCTACCAATATGCCTTCTCATAGTAAAATTGATAATTATTCTATCCAGTTGCAATGCCTACTTTCATAACCATTTACAGACTTTAATCGTTTTTATAAAATAAATGTTGAAGAATTAATAGTTAATAGATTTCTGAATGACAGAACAAAATATATATCCAATAACTACAGAAGGCAGTTTGGTAAATGAAACTTAACATGCAATAAATTTAAATGCTGCAACAGTTTTGAAGTAACATTGAAGAGGAACATACATTTTACGAGTGTATATTGCAAAGCATTGCACCTCCTGTGAATAATTGTATGTAGTTAACATTGTTTGGTGTTAACATTACTCTATTATTATTGTATCCAAATTTAAATTTATTTTTCATTTTAATGTTTTGCTTTGGCTGCTTAAGTATGGTTGGTGAATTTCTCTACTCAGCAATGACAAATAGGATATTTTAAATGTGAGACTCTGTTTTTGGAGTAAGGAAGGAGTAATATTAATCTTATTTTACATGAAGAACTTACAGTTCACAATTAAAAAATATTACATTTCAAATCTACAGTATAGAGGAAATTAGAAGGCTACAATGAGACTTGCATGAGTGGGCAAAGATCTGATGAATGGGTGACAATGTGGGAAAATATGTCATTATCCATTTTAGGAAAAACAATGAAAAAATAAAAACATTATCGAAATGGTGCATGATTGCAAAAGACTAGAATAGGGATACAGCAAAATTAATAGAATATTAACATTAATTCGAAGAGGAACTGAAGAAAAAAATACGGTGGTACCAGTTATTTAAAGCTTGACAGTATCTGGAAACAATACATGGTACTGTCCTGAGAGGCAATGAACTGCCTAAATCTGCTCCTAATTTGTACATGTGTCATAAAACATATTGAAGATATATGCAGCAAAATATTAACCTTTGGAGAATTCAAAACCCACATCGATGTCATTTATATGCAAAAAATAAGCTTTACTTACATTGTAGAATCATTTTTTTTACTTCCACCAAAATCTAGAGAGAGATGCAGTTTGCATGCAAGCTTTACCTAACTATACACTGTTAATTTTGGCTCTGTCATGTCCATATATCGGCGGGGGCCGAACATCGAGGATCGGTGCGGCCTTTCCCGGAGACGTGCCCGGGGCTTCAGCGGCGGGTGCAGCGCGGACTTTCGTCGTGGAGTGGGCGAGCCCTCGCCGGGGGTCGCCGGAGGGGAGCGCTCCGTTCGCTGGCCCGTGGCAGCCTGAAGCCGCGGTCTGCGGAGCTCCAGCTGGTGCAGCGTCCGCAGCCTGAGGTCCCTCGTTGGGGACCCGGGAGGAGAAGAGCACCGACCGCCGGCCCGCGGCCAACTTCTACCGCGGGCGTGGTGTGGACCTACCATCTGGAGCGGGGTCCCTCGCCAGGGACCCCTGGAGAAGAGCTCCGACTGCCGGCCCTGAGGTCTGCGGTACTTCCGGCTGCAGCGCGGCAGGGACTTTAGATCTTCCACCGCAGGCCTGCGGCCTACACCAACCTGAAGCCACGGTCTCCGGTGGGGCAGCACCAATTCAGGACTTACCTGGACTTTGCCTTGTCTACTCATCTGGACGCACGCAGCGGCGGCTGCGGAGGGTTGAGGACCCGACCATGGGGGAAAATGGAGGAGCACTGGCCAACTTGTGTGCCTTCCACCACAGTGATGAATGCTGTGGTGGATGTTTGTGTTACATTTTTATTGTGTTTTTGTGTTTTCTCATTGTACCGCTGCTGGCAAACTCATTTCACTTGCACTTTATGTGCAAGTGACGAATAAAAAGCGATATTGATATATTGTCCAATGATATCTGAAATTGGGGGAAAGAATGGGAACGATTTTGCTAAATGAAACAAAAAACCATAAATGTTTCATTCCCACATACCAAGTTCCAAATGTACATTAGGTTTCATGAAGGAGGATAAAGAAAATGAATAAACTATAACATTGAATATTTTGGGATTCTATAATGGTAGGTTTGATACTGAGATATACAGTACCTGTCTTCTTAAAGATGGTAGCAAGGGGGGTCATTCAAAGTAGACAAGAAATAAAGAAAAGAAAATATATCTCAATTTCTCCTGTTTCACATTCTACAACTGCTGCAAAACACTCTAACAGCAGATGACACATCAGACAGGATTCCCTGCAGTTAAATACTTGTTTTCTTGCTGTACAGTCAGCATAAGTGAATTCAAAATGTGTTTGATTGTTTTCACTGAGATTTTTTTTTGTATAAATATCCAAGAATGCCCAGAAGATATGTTGTTGCAAACTGAAACACAAAGACGCATATTTTTTTGTTTCTTTTCCAACGCATAAATAACCCAAAAACCTTTGGGATAGCTTTATAAGTGCAAAATGTTCTAACTGGAAGGCTGCAAACAAGAGATTTGTTTTCTATTCCTTTTACTCGGAAGAAATGTCAAAATAATATAATTCTTCATAACTTATTAAGGGGTTTATTTGGGGTGATGGTCGACAGGGGCAAACAAAGGTAAAAAATGAATGCACTTTTTTAGTTTGACATCATTGTTGTCAACAATGGCCTTATGCCCTAACTTAAATACTGGTGATTTGGTTTGTTGTGGCAGGGTGTTTTATTTCAATAGATCATTGCAACAATCCATGTCCTATCTTTCACTTTTTATCAAGGCTTCACACAGTTTTCTGCATTTCCCTTGTGCTCCCAGTGTGCAAGAGATACAGTCATGAAGAGAATTACAAAGACCTCAAATGTTGGAAATCTGAAATAAATACAGAAAATGCTGGGAACATTCAGTGATGTGGGTAATATCTATGAAATAAGAAACAAAGTTAACATTTAGGGCATCTGACTGAGAAGTCAGAGGGTCAACCTTTGTGTGTTGCTTATGGCAGGACTGTGGGATATTCTCAGCAGGTTGGGCTGTTCTAACAGAGAGAGAAAAACAAAGTGAAAATTGCAGGTAAAAATCCTACAACAAATGGCATATCTCCCCAGTCTATGTGCACCTGAAGATTCGTGACTATCATGCCAACCTCTTATTTTGGTTAATTAAAATAATTATATATTATGCTCCAAATGTCCAAGTCTTAATTGACAGCATGTTGAAGTAAAAATGACAAATCTAACAATAATGCCTGGAAACGTACCATCTAAATAATACCTACCAGGATCAAGTGTTAATGAACCAGTAATGGCCTCAGATTGAAATATGACGCCATTACCCATTTCTTTACTCCATTAATGCTAACAAAGAAGATGAAACATTTTGAAATACTCAGCAGGCTTTGGCTGGGAAACACTCAATATTTCAAAAGATGCTACGCTGACTTTGTTTATCTGATATGAACTGACCTGCTGAGTATTTCCTTCACTTTCTGGTTTTGTTTTAAATATCCAGCATTTGCAATTTTTTTTTGTTGGTTTTCATCATTTTGAAAAGGATCTCCTGCAAGGTGACTGAAGCATTGAATCAAAAGATGCAACAGATCTCCATCCTTCATCCTAAAGATGTAGTTGAGATTTCTAAAGCAATCCAGTATTGTTCAATCCAAGCAATAAAGTATTCAACAGTGGCGTAGCGGTGGAGTTGCTGCCTTACAGCGCTTACAAAACACTAGAGACCAGGGTTCTTCCGCGGCTATGGGTGCTGTCTGTACAGAGTTTGTACGTTCTCCCCGTGACCGCGTGGGCTTTCTCCGAGATCTTCAGTTTCCTCCCACACTCCAAAGACATACAAGTTTATAGGTTAATTGGCTTGGTATAAATGTAAAAAGTGTCCCTAGTGTTCGGAGGATAGTATCAATGTGCGGGTATCGCTGGTCGGCACGGACTCAGCGGGCTGAAGGGCCTGTTTCTGCACAGTACCTCTAAACTAAACTAAACAATCTTAAGTGATGTTTAGGCACATCTTAAGGACACATTGACCATTGGTACTCCCACTTTAATTTTTGTGTGAAGCCAACAAGAATTATTCTGGTGCTCTCCCAAAATTAGTTCAGACTGCTATTGGCCCGGACTCAACTTGGATTGGTATCCCAATGCCACACCCTCAATTACAGCTTGCTGACATTTCTGAGGCAGAAAAGCAGTTGGGCATTTCCACTCCCCTCTCCAACCAGTGGCTTCTCAGCTCACCTGTCATATGGAAATACAACTGCTCCATCCAAATCATACCCGCTCATGGTCTACACTAATGGAATCAAACAATACTAGGCAGCTACCTAAAGTTAAACTCATCTCCATTTCCTCCAATGCTATGTTGACTACTCTCAAGACTCCATGCATGTAGTGCAAGAACCTAAACCAATTTCCACATATCCTAAATCCAATCCTAGGCTAATGTTATATACATATACATATTCTTGTAAAATCTCCTAATCAGAATGAGCAATGATAAGGCTATTAGCTTGTAGGGTGCAATGTAACTAATCCACAATGGTTATGCAGATCATTGAGATTGAATGGGTTTGTAATGTCTAGATGAAACTATGTTAATAGGTTCAGTTAAAATATTATCATTATCTGTAATGTAAAATTTGTTGAATTATGCAATATGTTCAGAGTATATATGGACTATCTTAAAATTTGTGATGAAATTTATTACTAAATGCTGATACTAGGTTAACTAATTATTGTGGAAGATAAATTAATTATTTATAGTCTGTAATTATGAATTTCAGTGAGCAAGTTAATTCAATTTGGTATGTAATTTAATCATTAAATATAGAGATCAGTGTTGTGAATTATAACATTCAGTTAATAATTTAATTATAAAAATGAGTGTGTAACTTAATTATAAAATTGACTCAGATTCAGTGGTGGTAAGTTGGACCTCCAATTTAAGATGACTAGCAGCAGTATTTAAAATAAACGCACTTGTGAAGTAATATTATTTTTTGTAGAATGAAAAAGAGTAACTCAATTATGAAATAGTAATTTAGTTATAAAATGGAATAACTTCATGAATGGTGGAATTGCAATTGAATATTGCTAGATACAGCTTTAGGTTCTCACTAGCAGTTACCACTTTGGATTCTCTAGTCAAGGTGAGGATCAGGCCTATTGCTGCCCTGAGTTAAAAAAAACCATATGTAAATATTCTCCTGTTTAAAGGCCCAGTAAAACATGAATGTAGTGAGAGAGATGGGAGCCAAACATTTGAAAGGACGTGAATATAGATATTTGCAATCTTTCTTTAATCGGAATTTACTGGACATTATCTTGCACTAAACGTTATTTCATTTATCTGTACACTGTGGATGGCACGATTATAGTCATATATTGTCTTTCCGTTGAATGGTTAGCATGCAACAAAAGCTTTCCACTGGTAAATGTCAGGACACGTGACAATAAACAAAATTAAACTAGGCTAAACATATTAGTATTAGTACAGTGCAATTATCCTTTATGGTTGAATCAAGATTGTGAATTCCAGTCCTATTTGGGTGACTTAAGGTTATAATCTTTGACAGGGCCGGCCTTAGGAGGTGCAGGGCCCAATTGGGAACAATTTTGGTGAGCCCCAGGTTCCCAGCCAAGGTCTGTAGATTCATAGAAATATAATTAAAGTCTATTATAGACTTTATATCTCTATGGTAGAATGGAAAGTAATCAAAATGTGCGCTTAAAAAGTGTATGTGCCTTGATGGACCAAACAGATCTAAGCTACATTTTAAAATAAAATTGCATACATGTAAGCCTACAAGTAACAAACAAAATGTGTAGATCACCTCTGAAAAGTACATAGTTACAATACCACTTGTTTTGTGAAGAAAATACCACTTGTTTTTTGGAGAAAAAAAAGTAATTTAATTAAACTGGTTTGTCACCAATCCTAGTTTTCCTGGAAACCTGGAAAAATTGGTGACAAACCAGTCCAGCCATTATATTTTGGGCTTCAGCCTACCCTTTGGGCTTCTACCACATCCTAACTGTGTGTTAGTGTTCTGTGCGTGATGTGTGTGTGGGAGGGAGGGAGGGAGGGAGAGAAGGGAGGAAGGACAGAAGGGAGAGAGGGAGGGAAGTAGAGAAAGGAGGGAGGGAAGGAGAGAAAGAATGGATGGAGCGAATGAGAGAAGGGAAAAGAGAGAGGAAGGAGGGAGGGAAGGAGGGAAGAAGGGAAGGAGAGAAGAGAGGGAGAGGGCCGGCGGCAGAAGCGGATGCCGGGCAGACAGGTGTGAGCTGAGGCCGAGTTTTGTCAACGTTGCTCCCGGCCCGGCCCTCCATGTATTGTTCACTGTGTCTCCCCGGGGAGAGAGGGGTGGAGCCGGGGCTGTGTGCATGAAGCACAGCGACTGGAGAGGAGGGGGCACTGCCCCTGGACCATGAGGGAACGACCCACCTCTCCCTCACACCCCCCTCCCCGTCTACCCCTTTCTTCCCCCTCTACTATCTCTCCGCCCCTCTCTCCCCCCTCCACCCGGGGTACATTACCCGAGCCGAGAATAGATTACTCTGGCGCTGGGCCCCCTTACTCGCGGGGCCCAATTGGTAGCAATCGGTCAAAATCGGCTTAAGGCCGGCCCTGATCTTTGATAAGGTTCGGACTATCACAGCTGGTATAACTTTAGATTCTACTGTCCTCTGCTGCCGACCTAGTAAGGTGCAGGCAAAAATGAGCAGTTTCATAAGTATTTCTACCTCAGAACTTTGTAAAATTGTGGCTGAGAGCAAATCCACTACCTGTCATTCTGACGCGGTTCCTACAAAGTTTTTAAAGAATGTTTTTAACAGTTTATCCAGTTTTGTCCTTACAATTATGAACATCTCCCTTGAGACTGGAATTTTCCCAGACGCTTATAAAACCGCTCCATTAAATAATTCAAATTGAGACAGTGGGAAAATATCAAATCTACCCTTTGTCAGCAAGGTACTGGTGAAAGTGGTATTCTACCAAATACAACACTTTCTGAATCAAAATTACATTATAGAGAATTTTCAATCTGGTTTCAGAACAAATTACAGCACTGAGTCTGCCCTGATAAAAATAGTCAGTGATCTTAGAGTTAGCATTGACGTCTGAGCCTCAGTGCTGATCCTCTTAGACCTCACTGCAGCTTTTGACACCATAGATCACAGTATTCTTATAACTCGCCTAGAAAACTGGGTCCGCCTGTCAGATCAGGTACTAAGTTGGTTCCAATCATATATAAGTGGAAGGAAGTACTTTGTTAGCCTTGGGGACTATGTGTCACAGCTGCACGATACACCCTTTGGTGCAGCACAAGGTAACTGCCTTGACCCCCGCTACTCTTTTCCTTGTATATGCTGCCGCTAGGAGAAGTTATCAGACAGCATAATGTAAATTTTCTAAGTTATGCCGATGACGCTCAGTTATACCTCTCTGTCGAACCCACTGATGCAAATGCCTTAAGTTCTTTGACCCGTGCCTATTTTCCATTTAAAAAATGGATGAATGTTAACTTTCTTAAACTCAACGATGGCGAGACTGACATTTTATTACCTGGATCAGAACCCAGGAGAGAGATGTTACTCGGTAAACTAGGAAATTAGACTGCCTATGTCAAACAAGAAGTCACAAGCCTGGGGGTAAAAATTGACAATGATCTTAATTTTAAACCTCCCATAAATAAGGTAACAAAGTGTGCTTTCTATCACCTCATAAATATTGCTAAAGTATGGCCTTAACTCAACATTACTGTAAAAAACTCATACATGCTTTCATATCATGCAGACTTGATTACTGTTATGTCTTATTTACCAAAATTCTCCAACAAGTCACAGCTCGTTCGAAATGCCGCAGCCCGGCTTTTAACAAAACCAAGAAAAGGCAACATATCACCCCAGTATTATACTCCTTTCATTGGCTCCCAGTGCGATCCAGGATAGGCTATAAAGTCTTCCTTCTTGCCTATAAAGCCCTAAATGGCTTAGGAGCATCATAGTTTACAGTCCCTCCTTCTCTATGCCCCTACTCGAGCACTCAGGTCTTCTGATGCTGGCTTGTTAGCCTCTCAATGCCGCAGCAGTAAGAACATTGGTGAAGTAGCCTTTTTCAATTATGCACCCAAGCTGTGGAATACCCTACCCAGGGCTATGAGAGACGTCCACTCAGTTGACATTTTTAAATGGCAGCTAAAAACGTATCTTTTCAATCAAGCTTTTAACTGACTACTGATGACATTGTCAAAATTACCGTTATTCTCTTGTATTTATCTCAGCATACCTATCAGCAGCTTGTGTGCTCATATAGTATATGGGACTCTGTATTTGACCTCAGTATTTTTGTTTTTGGTCCTCTTGCACTCTCTATTTTTTATTTTATATTTTTATATAAATGTACTTTTTATGCTATTAATTGTCCTTATAGTTTTAAATTGTTTAAGAAAGAACTGCAGATGCTGGAAAAATCGAAGGTAGACAAAAGTGCTGGAGAAACTCAGCGGGTGAGGCAGCATCTATGGAGCGAAGGAATAGATGACGTTTCGGGTCGTGACCCTTCTTCACACTGATTTTATTACTGTTTTAAATTGTATTTTTGTTTCGACCTGTGTTTTTGTGGAAAGTATTCAATTGTATGAAAAGTGCTATACAAATAAAGTTATTAATATTATTATAAGTCTGCAAAATTGAGGAAAGGTTGCACTATATTACATTTCAGATAATGAATTAAGCTGACTACAGCGCTGGAAGAAACAGCGATTTGTATGGAAAATAAGCTTAGAGCAAAGTTACATCCACATGGATTCTCTTAGTGCCTTGCGGAACTTTCCACCAACAATTTACCCAATAATGTAACACCCAGTTTTCAAATAGTTCCTCTTTACTCTCATCCAACCAGCTTTGAATAATGCTATATTGCCTCTACTATTTAGAATCTACTATTCTACTATTTTTCTACTATTTAACATTTAAAATGTATTTTACTTCGGAGTCACGTGAGTGACTACGTGAAGAAGCCCCGCCTGGCGCTGGAACGGCATGACGTCGACGCTGACGGCAGAGCATGAGCTGCAGAGGCAGCTCCTCGACAGCGGTAGGTATGGGCCCGCAGGTAAGTGCAGGGGAAAAACACTTTCAGGGTCTAAAAAACTCCGTGGCTGGTATTGAACACCAGGATTTAAAACTAATTTAAAAGTAAAAAATAAGTAAAAGTTAAAATAAAAGGAAATACTTTATATAAAAAACAACGGAGTTTAAAAGAACGTCCTAAGGGGAGCAGTCGGAACGGGAGATTACGGAACCGGTTCCGATACCGGTGGCCGTCAAAATTACGTTAGGAAAACTTTTTAGTCGCTCCACAAACTTTTGGCAGGGGAGGGGGGAAATTTTATAAAGTCAGAAAGGCCATAATTTAAAAAGTTCAATAAAAGGCCTTCAGACTAAAAAAGCTTTATGGCTGAAAAAATAATGGAAAAAAGATTCCAAAAAATAAAAATAAAATAAATAAAGAATTCAAGCCAAAAAGGGTTAAAAGGCCCCAAAACATTCCCTAACCTACCCTAAGGGGGTTTCATATATTAATATATATGATGAAATGTTGTGGGAATATCTACCTCAGATATGTTTGAAGGTAGTCTCCTTGAGGGAAAAACTCAGGAGTAACAAGGGCAGTAAAAATAAAATGGAAAACTGACCCTAAAAATGCACTGACAGTGGTGGCTGGTCATGAAGTACCCACCACAGCACCAGTAAAAGTTAAAAAAGTTAGATATATATATACAGGTGTAGGTACAACACCTGAATAGAAGTGAGGCCATGGAAAATAGCCATGGAAACCAAAATTAGTTGGTCTCTCACTAAAGCTGTTGTGATTAAAACAGCAGAATAATAATAAAACTTTTATGTTTTATTTAAGTACACTTCAGCACAAAATATATATTGAGGTGTACTCGGTACGATACCTGAATGAATGAGTGAGGCCATGAAAAGTAAATATAGAAACTAAAAATTAATTGGTCTCACCAAAGCTGTTATGGTTGAAACAGCAGAATATGATAAAACTTTTAAGTTATAAAGATATCAACGGTGAATCCGTTTATGATATCCATGTCTCAATTATATGAGATATAAGGAAATATGATTTTAAAAGTATTTCAAACTGGTGCATGGCATTTCCATTCAATGGAAAACAAATAAAATATTGTGCAAATAACCAATACATTTGAAGTAAAATAAATTGCCATCAGTTTGTGGAGCTTAATGGGAAGAAATATATAATATTTGGGACCAAATCTGCACTCTAGATTTGCAGATCAATACAAATCAGGTTATGTTAAACTCCTGATTATTATGGAATAAAACCTGCCTTATGATTATTCAGAATATTGATTACAAAAGAACAGACTATTGGTCTTTAAACTTTGGGGGGGAAAAATTATGATCCAATATAAAGATTTGATAATGGATCAAAACAAAGGCAGAAGTACGATAAATAAACATAATCAAACATAGCCTTATCCGAACCCATATAATTGGGGAATAGAAGGCTTGAAGTACGTTGAAGAGGTGCAAACAACTGTTACAAAATAAATTCATGAAATCTCCGATTGTGGGGGATTACAGGTGTATTATGATAATTAATTTAATATAACTAAGGACTACAAAAAATTGTAGAAAGGATTGGTTCACCTGTATAAGAAAACGTAAAAATTAGAGTTTAGGTTTTCACCCAAAAGTAACTCCAATAAAGAAGAGGTACGTACATATATATATTATAAAATTACCTCCGTGTAAAGATGTGATGGTATAAACCATACAAAACATCATTTTATATACACTTTCACAGTATAAGAACATTTTATTAAAATGGAAACATCTTCAACATTGAAATACAGTTGTTATTAACAAAGTGTTAATCAAATATTTCAGGTGCTTGAAATTAATTAAAATGGGTCAAGCGGTGCAAGTTAAAACATTGTCTAAAGGATTAAAACCAGTTCAAGGCTGTTAAACAGAATACTGGAAGAACAATTGTACTGATAAAAGATCAACACTTGCACTAATGAGGACATGGTCATGGTTTATCTTGACCACATTTAAATTGGAAGGTTATAAAGAGTCAGCTGCAAATTAGTGCTGCAATTACAAGCCTGTTGAAAGGCAAGGACCTGACCCATCACATAAAACCTATGTTTTAGGCATGCATAAATGTTCATAAATTACTATTCTGGATTTAGGAATAATTCAGCACCATAAGAGATGGAAAATTGTTCCATGATACAAATATGTCTCATTGCTTTGTTGACATACTTTGTCCCTCCATTAGAAAAGGAGCCTAGGTAAAGAGTAAATAATGCTCCAAAAGAAGGAATACATAAGCTTATAAGAATATATATGCCTTTGTGAGAGGCTTATGCAAATACCAAATGATACATTATCATTATTAAAGTAATGGATAAAAAAAAGGGGGTTCACAAGCTGCTTCAACTATAAGCTTAGCAGCTGTTGCAAGCTGAAGCAAGTATTAACAGATGATGGACAGCTTCTGTGAATATTTGGGTAAGATAAGAATATTATCTATTCTTATAAAAATAATTGATACGTCTCTTGTTGGGACTATGGACAATAATACCAGGTAATTGCAAATGGATTGTCCTAAGAAATTTCTCCAAACATTTATATTAATTATTGAAGTATAAGGAGTTATGGATTAAATATTGATTGTTCTATTATGGAAGTGTCCATGTCATATCAAGGTGAACAATACCACGGCTGTGGCATATATTAAATCATATAAGATAAGTAAAATAATAATCATGGGGTTATCTGAGTAAACAGATGTGGCATATTCTAAAATGTTTTAGTCCAGCTGTTTATCTCTAAGAAAGAGACAATGTTATCGGAGACAACAAATTAAGGGGGGAAAATACATTGTCATTAATATGGATTACTTACGATTAATCTGGTTGTATACAGATTAAATAACCGATCTTTCAGATGTTCTCGTGGGTAAACCAAGAACAGGAAAGGTGGATGCTTTTCTCTCAATTACATGAGGAAAAAAGTTATTTTATGTTCCTCATTTTTGTCTGATAGGGCAGTGTCTGATGAAAATGTAGCAGGACACTGCCAGAGGCATTTTGGTGGCCCAAAACGGATCCTTCATGGTTTTCATAAATATTGAGTGATGTTGAACCACTTGTGATGATTCATAGTTGCAGTAATTTATTGTTGTACAAAGGCATCCATGACATGAAAATATGAATTGGCTATCTGCAGTTTGATCTGACCATAACAATAGTTTGATGGTCAAAGAAGTCTATGAATATTTAACTAATATAACAACATAACAATAAAATAATTATGTATAAAGAAGTGTTATACCTGCAATTTGCAGAAATTAAGTTTAAAAAACATTATTTTTATAAGAAATTGGAAGTCTGTGTATACAGTAAAGTTATTTGTCATATTAGATATATGTGAGTTCCTTGTGGATTGCATTTTTTCTGAGTATCTAATTGATAGAGCCAATAATAAGGCTCAGAGTGTTTATCGTCCTATTTACGGACAATATACTAACCAAGAAATTATCGGGTTCATTCGTAATATCGCGATATGAAAAGGGATATATATGTAGATATAAATATAGATATATATATATGTATATATATATAAATAATCTGTCCAAAATTGCAATACATAAGTCTGGAGATCAATATAGTCCTGAATTGCCTTAGGCAATGGACTCCAATTCTATCAATGATTCAAAAAAGTTAACATTGAAAGTAATAATGCTGATGACTTTAGTATCAATATAAGAGTGCAAACATTGCAAATATTACGTTATAATTCTATGTGGATACAGATTACATTATCATATATGTTTATGAATTTACCAAACAAAGCAGACCAAGAAGAGCTGAAACCAAGGTAAACCTAGAAGCATATCCTGTTGGCCTTAAATTGTGTGTGTGTGTGAACATTGATGAAATATGTTGAAGTAAGTAAGAGTCTCTGTGGTGATGAGACAGCACTACTTATTACACACAAAAAACCACATTAGGTTTCAGTAAAAACTGATGGTTCAAGAGAAATGTATTCTAGATGGTTAAAAATTGAATAACACTCAGTGGAACTAGACACTGAAATGTGGAAAATCACTCTGTTAAGGAGGTAGATACATTCACAGGAATGGCACAGGATGAGCCGCTTGAGCAAAGATGCAAGGCCACAGGAGGGTGTAAAATAAATATTAAATTAAATGGAACCAGTCATGGTGTCAGGATTGGACACGGAGTGTTGGGTTCTCTATAATTGTTGCTTTGTTCATACCATCAAATTATATATATCAATTGATATTTGTGATAAACTTGCCTTTCAATGGAAAGGGCATTACTTTTATTCTTTTATAATGTGAAATAATTTATCACATAACTTGAGGCAATGTTTGGAGGAAAAAATGTGTTATTTTGCTCATTACTGTGTTGAATGAGCCAGAGTGTCGTATGGAATGAGTCTACGACATAAAAAACACAGAAAGCTTCAAAATCTTCACGTAGTCACTCACGTGGCTCCGAAGTAAAATAGTAAGATTAAACGAGAACTTACCAGTTCAAAGTTTGATCGTTATTTTATGAGGAGTAACGATGAGGGATTACGTGAACCCTCATAAAATAAATCCCCTCCCGACCCTCATAAAATAAATGATCATCTGGTAGTTCTAAATCTATGTTGAGCCTTACTATCTTACTCCGGCTATTATGTTCTGTGTTTTTCATGCCGCTGCTTTGAAGTATGCCGTTCCAGCGCCAGGCGGGGCTTCTTCACGTAATCCCTCATCGTTACTCCTCATAAAATAACGATCAAACTTCGAACTGGTAAGTTCTCATTTAATCTTACTATTCTTCATGCTAAAGGCTTACTATCCACACCCTTATCACACTATTGTCCTACCCTCCCTTATTGCTTCAGCAACTTTTCTGCGATCACAAATTCCAATGTTTCAATTTCTTACACCTCTTTTGCTGGAAGGCATGGAGATGGTGCATAAGGTTTGGAGGCATCTTTGGCAACCATACAGCCATGTGAGAAGATGTACAGGAAGGACCATAATAAAGACTTTATTAATCCATAATTTACAATAGGGTCAATAGTGCTTCATTTGTCACATACTGTATGTAACTACACAGTGATATTATTATTACATATAGTGCGCATACAGGCACTGCCATGTTTTGTGCCATTTTTCAAAGTCTGGTCAGCCCACGTACTCAGAGGACTGGAGTACCGCAAACCAACATCCCTCTCCTCTCCTGGCAACCCGGGCGCCTCCTGCAGCCGACCATGAAGTCTCTGGAGGCATTACCACGTTCAACCTCTTACCGGCCCACTCCTAGCGTCCGTTGTTTCCCGATCCCTCCGGATATGCCGACCAACGAGCCTTCAGGTGGGTTACCGGTCTCGCCGTCCGTCAAGCTTTTGGGCGGGCCCAGCCGAGCCTTCAGGCAGATTCCCGGTCCCATTGACTGAGCTGAGAATGTTTAAAAGTTACAAAATGGATTCAGCTGTAGAATTAGAAGCAATAAAGAAATGCCTTCACCTTTCTCCTATTACACTAGCATGGCTAACAAAGATGATTTTCTCCATTCTTCCATAACACTAGCGAGATAACAGCACAACTTCATGAATGTTTTCCTTTATGATATAAACATCAGAAGAATGTTCAGACAACGGTTCTTTCCCTCTGCTCTACTGATTGCAATGTACAAGTAATAGATCAACAAGGTCAAAAAACCAAATGCTTGATCTGCAGAAAAATAGCTTCTTTAGCATAACCATATATGGGCTAACCTTTCCTCTCTCAGAAGAACCTGTCAATCTTAACAGGCAAGAGGCTGTACAATGCTCTGTAAGATAAAGTATTGCTGATTATTGGGGTATAAATATATCTGATTGAACATTACCTCTGTGTGTGGAGATAGAGTGAACCTATAGTCTGTATATTACATATTGTAAGAGTTTACTGCCACACCTGCCTGCCGAAAATAAAGATTCTACTACTTGATTACTCATTTTATTGCGTTTTTGTCTGTTTGAAGTGAAACGAACCATAACAGAGCCTTCGGGCGAGGTCTCACTGACTGACAAACATTCCTAGCAGGCTGACAATGTTAGTCAACGACCCATGCTCGTTTTATACTGGTCTGAGGAGCAATATCAATGTAGGCTGTTGGTATTCGTATTGGTTTATTATTATCACAAGTACAGAGATACAGTGACATTTATTTTGCATACTCTCCAGGCAAATCATAACATTAAGGTAGTGTAGGAGTACAACAGTTAGTGCAAAAGAGAAAATGAACAAAATATGGTGCAGAAGAACTGCAGAGAAAGTGCAGTTAAAGGGAAAGTATATGGGCCACAATGATGTAGACTAGAAGATTACATCTCTAGCATATGAGAGGTCCATTCAAAGATTGGAATAGAATGGGGGAAGAAGCTGTTCTTGAATCCGATGGCCTGTGCTTTCACCCTTTTGTATCTTCTGCCTGACAGGAAGGGGGAGAAGTGAGAATGACCAGGATGTAAGTGGTCCTTGATTATGTTGGCTGTCTTCCTGAGGCAGTGATGTAAAGACGGAGTTGAGGGGTTTGAGGCTGGTTTGTCTAATGGAATCGGTTTCACAATTCTCTGCCATTTCTTGCAGTTTTGGGCAGAGCAGTTGTCATACCAAGCTGTGATTACCATTCAGATAAGGATGCTTTCTGTGGTGCACCCAGACATCCAAAATTAGTGTTGTGAGGGATGATTCTGTGAGTAAACAAATATCCAAATTATTAGACAGAGCAAATAGGCCTAAAACCATGTTTGATATTCATTGATAAACTAAGTCTAGCCTGCATGCATGTGGTAGCTGTCTATATTCCATAGAATTGCATTATTAAAATACTAAAAGTGCAAACTTTGCACACTGCAAGATCAAAGGAAGTGTTTTTCAATCAGAATCGTGTGGCTGTGGACATTTGATATAGAACATATGAGAAATTTCCATTTGTGAGAGGGCTCAAGATTGATGGAGCATAGTGTCTGCAAGAGGGATGTGCAAGAGTGGATTACATTTTTGCTACAGGACTTGAAGACGCAGTGTTTGGTGTGCATTCATTACAGTGATTTAGGACGTCTATTTCTGTTACAGACTATATTGTGTGCACAATAATTGCTGAGGGATAAGTTGGGCTGCAATATTTTGACAGCATAGAGAGCTTCCAATTAGTGAAGCAGAGAAGTGTTGTTTTTAGTTTTTTTGTTTTAAGAGTTTCAAGTCAGTTGTTGGAAGCACGTGGCTGTGATGACTGAGATAATTAAATATCCAGGATTTGTGTTTGCAAACAATAAAAGCCACAAACTGCCTTGTAGGGGTAATGAATGTAGGGACAGCATCGACTTTAATTTACTTATGGAAGGATCTTGGAGACCATAGAGGGAAAAAATCCTGGGTTGAGGGCTTTTAGTTATGAGGTTAGAAGGACAAAACTGGGGAAATTAGGAACTGCATCTTCACAAAAAAAGGACACAAAGTTCTGGAGTAACTCAGCCAGTCAGATGAACATAGGTGACATTTCAGGTCGTGACTTTCTTCAGACTGAAAAAACTGAAGCTTTTTTCTTTGAACAAAGAAGATTGTGAATAGATTTTTTTTTGCAGAGGTGTCCTAGATCCCCAAAAACAAAAAAAACTGCAGACACGGGAAAACTGATGAAAGGCTACCTCCACAATTCTCTGACTCCACTCGGTATTTTCAGCATTTTAAAATGTTATCTCAGTATGCAAGATCAGTATGGGTTTAAATGGAGAGGAACCATTCCCACTAGTTGATGGTTAAAAGGGAGCAGATCTGAAATGATGAGAAGAAAATACCAGGGAGATGCAAGGAAACTATTGTTATTCATTTTGATGATCATTTTGGATATTCACTTTACAAAATGTGGGGAAACAGCAGGTAGGTGGGATTAATGGAATTGCTCCAAATGGACACACTCAGAATGATCTGCGCCATATTTATTCCATAATTTAATGGTAAGAATTAGAGGATTAGCATCATCATCACCTGCAGCTCAAATCACGTCACCCCATTGTGCAAATTCCATTACTCTAAGCACAACTCAGCAAATGCCCAAAGCAACCTACTGCCTAACTCTTGTTATCACCACAGAATGCTGTGTTTATCTGCCTTTCCAGTATTTATAGGGTCAATCCTCACACTTGAAGAGTGGATAATTCCTTGCTCCTTTAGTAGGACAAATCAATGCACAACAGCAACCAACTATGAGCAGTCAAAATTGCAGAGTATGCAGAAATATTAAGCTTAAATGTTAACCCTGCTTCTCTCTCCACAACTGCTTTGAATGTCTGCAGAATTATCTGTTTCTATTTCACATTTTCAAGATCTGTGGCTTTTTGTTTTTCAAGTATGATCTGACACCATTTGAAGAGCAAATGGGATTTGGAAAAGGTGACAAGAAATTGTGAATAGTTGCATCTCTATATGGGCAGTCCATTCCAGCAAGACATCAAACAGAGTTCCTACATGGGGAGTTAAGAATCAACTGAGATGCAAAGTCTTTGAATGTCCTCTGCCTGTATTTTCATGATTATATGCTGTCATTCCATATTGCCCTGTTCTAAGGATTTGCTCAAAATGGTGTGGGAGCAGTGTTCATATTTCTAAAGATTTGAGCATACCTGAAGTTCTTGAATAGAAGCATCTGTTCCTGGAAAAAAGTGCTTCAAACAAATAAACCTCTCCATGTCAAAGTTTTGCTACTATATAATGGAAATAAAGTTGCTCATACCACTTGATTTTGATTCATATAAGTCCTAGATTTTTAAGAACAATTCATTTCTTATTCTTCCCACTTTCATGCTGCCAGAGGAATAGGATTAAATCGATGATCGTTTTGAGAGATGCAGCAGAGCAAGATGCTCATTACAAATACCAACTAGGTTTGACGTATGCAATGACCTGGAATTTCCATGCAATTTTCATCCAGGCAGCAGAGAATAGATGGACTAATGGGATAAACCACAGCAAAAGATCACAGCATTTTAAGCGGCTTTGTGCAGTTCACCACTTTACACTCATTTATGAAATCTTTTATTCTGGTTTGAAGATCCTTTACCAAAGCAACCGTGTCTACAAAACTGGCCACACCTCAAGACAGCTGCATATGCCATACACATATGGCCATATATGATTTTATTGCATGCTAAGCTTGCCATTTTCTTGGTAAGATATTTGCATGACTTCATTGTATTTCCCTATCTGAATCAGAAATAATGACAGCGCATATCAACCAATCAAAAGAAAGAAGTTTGAATTAAAATAATGAATGTGGGGAGAATCTTACAAAATTGGATGAATGTAAGATTTTATGTAAATGGGCAGTTA
The DNA here is from genome assembly GCA_035221665.1 of Okamejei kenojei. Lineage (NCBI taxonomy): Eukaryota > Metazoa > Chordata > Chondrichthyes > Rajiformes > Rajidae > Okamejei > Okamejei kenojei. The sequence continues at coordinate 22,873,845 of CM069131.1, forward strand.
AAGGTTCTGTTTATGTGCTGCAGCTCTCTATGACTGATTCTCTGAGGTAGTGACACTAAAGGAATAATTTCATGAAAGGGATTGATTAATTTGCCAATAGAATTTAGCTATGTGATGTGGGTCAAAGGCGAGGAGTGAAACTCCTTATTATTAAGGAAAAGAAGTTGGGATGGAAAATTTAAACTATAGATCTTATAATATATTGGTTAGAGGAGATATGAATTAAGTTCTGTAGTTTTGGTGCCTGGAGGTTTATGTTAATAAAAAACTGCGACAAATTTCTTATGCAAAATACTGTAAATCTGTAAGGGTGTTTGTTAATTGGATAAATATATCTCACGATGCCTGGGAACTTTAGATTCCCATCATATACACCAAGAGAGCAACAGGAATTAAGTGTCATTTTTCAGTTTAAAAGATTTACTCCAACTCTTTACATAGCACTAAAATAGATTTAGCCTTGACAGGTTGGACTCACTGCTCAGCTCTTGCTCATTAAAAACATCTTATGATATTTGTGTCTAAATGTTTTTCTTATTCAAATATGAAACATGGTGTTATTTGCAACTAGTTCAAGAGCCCCAGCTTTCACAAGGAATACAAACAAACTGCAACATCACAAATAATGAAATCATTTTATTCTACTTGTGAGAAAGTATAAAAGTCACTTATGCCTTTGTCACATTCAGATTTTGGAGTCTTCCTCAATTCTGGAAAAAATGAAACCCATTAAGTATCTTCATTGTTCTGAAAGTATGTACTATATGTAGTTCTATTGCTATTGACTATGAAACTATTAGGGACCTTGTCAAAAACTCTCTCAAGGGACCTTAGTGACAGAGACAGTCTTTGAAATGCAAGGAGCTTCTCCTTCAGAAGCAACAAGAAAAATTGAAGAGACATGAACCTCAGATACAAGTCAAGGAACTGTCTTCAGTAATGAGGTGGTGCTGTTTCATTCTTTTATTATTTTTCTGCAAGTATATAGTTTTCAGACACATGAAAGAAGATCAAATGGATTGCTTATCTCCTAAAGTAGAAATAATACTAACATTCAATCAAACAGCTAACAGAGTTAAACAGTGGCCCTGATCTTGTGAGATCCTCTCGTGGTGCAAAATATCACTGGAGCAAGATTAAGTGGGGCTTATGCCTCCACAACTGAAGAATGCAGGACTTTTGGCAGCTGTGCTGATGATGAGTAAAAACTTAATTATAAGGAATAAGAAATATTTAAACTCCGACCGAACATTGAAATTCATGCGGTCTTATTAAATTGTGTTGTTCATGCATTTAAGATGAGTATAACAATGCATTGATTGCCAGGCATTTAATGGCAGGTATTGAATTTACAATTATTGACTCAAAAGTTACATTTATTTTGCTTAGAATAGTCTTCTCAGCTTTCACACTGATGTAAACAAATAAGGTTTTGCAAGATGTTAATGTCCAATTATGTTTCTTACAACAGTCTTGAAGGAGCCTGCACCGCCATTCAATATGAATCATGGCTGATCATCAACTCAGTATCCCGTACTATGTGCTGAACTGGCCTCAACTACCCTCCTGTGGCAGAGATTCCAGAGACTAGTGTGAAAAAAGTTATCTCGGTCTTACAAGCTGTGACCCCTTGTCCTGGAGGGAACAATCTTCCTGCACTATATGAGTTATCCAGTCTTTTCTTCATAAGTCCTGAATCCCAGAATCAGTCTGGTGAACCTTCTCTACTCCCTCTTACTCCCTCTAAATAATGTCCTTCCTCAGTGGTGTTCTCACCAAGACCCTTACAACTGAAGTAAGAACCTCCCTGCTCCTGTACTCACAATCCTTTTGCTATGAAAGCTTACCATTCGGCCTGCTGCACCTGCAACATGACACCCAGGTCTCGCTGCAAATCGGCCACCATTTAAAGTCGGGGATTTTATACTATGTTCTTTTACTGTTTTATGTTCTATTACAGGCAGATATGAGTTGGTCTTGGAATCATGTTCGAGTCGTTGTGGGCCAGAGGGTCCGTTCCTGTGTTGTACTGTTCCATGTTCTAAACGAAACAAACATATTAGGGAACAAGCACAAACGTTTTGAGATCAAAGATCAAACCAGTCATGATCTTATTGGTGATTGTCGTCTGCAATGCCATCACCCCTCTCCCATTCTCCATGTGGCCAGTGCCTGTTACCACCAGCATCAGCTCATGGACACCACCTTCCCCCCTGAGGGGTGAACAAGCAGTTGTGTGACCTTTTTGCACCGACCATGCCGTGGGATGCTCTGTGACAGCTGTTCGGGCTGCATCGAGAAGTATCATGTACTGTATATTCATTCTTTAGTATAAAGACCAACTATATTCACTATATTCCAGATGCAGTCTCACCAAGGATCTATATATCTGAAACAAGATGTCTCTATTCGCATACTCAAATTCTCAATCAATAAAGGAAAATATATCATTCGTCTTCTAGATAAGTTGCTGTAGTTGCATTATAACTTCAGTGCAATTTTTGGCAGTACGTTATATCATAATTTATTCTTCCTAAAATCTCTACAAAAAGCAACAAACTTTCTGATTCAAAACACATAGTGTTGGGGGAACTCATCTCTGGATGTTGCCTGTGACTACCCGTCTGGCTGAGTTCCTCCAGCACATCATACTTTGCTCAAGAATCCAGCATCTGCAGTTCTTCCAAGGAATCTGATTTTTTAGCTTTAAATCAAATCATGCTTTTCATTAGAAATGAGCGGTAAAGTTTAATCAGTCAAAAAATTAAGCAATCAAAAATAAAGCAGGCTATCACATGCTTTTTAACCCCACTGGTTACTAGGGTTGATGAGACTCAGCTGTCAACAATGTTGCTTTAATACCTGCGTTCAGCTAAAGACAAAAAGCAGTTAGAGAGGAAACTGGTCCAGTTACGTTTGCTAGGTCACTTAATGGGTGTAAACTGTAAGGCTAGCTTTGAGAGTGTAACAATTGGGGGACATTGCAGCGGGTAACAATCAAGTGCTCTAACTTCAGAAGCCTTCTAATTTCTTTCTACCGTTTACCATTGTTTTAAAATTTGGATTTGTGAGAATGGGTGGTGACTGGCAGTGTAAATATTCAACAGTGTCCACTAATTGTGAAACACTGAAGTTAGGAAAGGAAATATTCTTCACAATGAAATCGGAGCAAAGATTAATGCAATATTAATGATGGATCCTTAAGCAGAAAGTTGTGAAAATGTTCTTATCACTTTTGAAAAATGATCATTCAAGCTGTACTACTTTCATTGTAAATCTTCAATAGTTGCATATTCCATTTACATATAAAGCAGGGAAATTTCATATAATGCATTCTTCCCCTCTAATGCCAACAGAAATGTATTACACATAATGATTGCATTTTCACCCATAAATTACACTTCATTTTGCTTGTTGTTTCATTTTTGATGCACGGGCAAATTTAAAACAAGCCAAAGTTCCCTTTTTGTTTTAGCATCGATCTCCATCAGTGGAATCCGGACAGGGTTAAGGACTTGACCTGTCAGCAAAGAGAATTCCTGTATTGTTGATTCCATTGGCGGGGAAAGATCCCAGGTCATCTTGTGTAATCATTAGTCCCAAAATGCGGTTCTTACACATGTGATGCAGCAGTACTGCAGGCATGGAATGGAGACAAGTGCAATTCAAATAACATAAATTGAATTGAATCACTCATGACCAATGAGGTTGAGTGTCAGGGGACTGATGCTGACAGCCTGTGCAACAAGGCTGTGGCATGAATGTGGATTTTTCCCCCCAAATAAATTCTGGCAAATAATTGGAAGGGCAGATAATTGGACCCTCAATAATAGAGGTTTCTCTCTAGCATCAAAACTAAATGCTCTATCTAAACCATTAGAGGAAAGTAATAAATAAAATGTTTGCTTATGTGTATTTAACCACAATGCCCTTATAATCCTTGGGGATTCATCCAATCACTTTCTGAAACTTCAATGGGAAATCAATGGTACCTCTAGAGAAATGTCCCAAAACATTATTTATTTTAAAACACCACACAGATTCAGTAAAGATACAATGTCAAACCAGGCTATGAATACCAGAACAAACCAAAATCAACCTGCCCTGCTCTGTTCTGTTTGATTGTCTGAAAGAAATATCTCTATATCACCATCTATATCTCTCGTTTCCCTTTCCCCTGACTTTCAGTCTGAAGAAGTATCTCGACCCGAATCTCTGCCTGACCCGCTGAGCTACTCCAGCTTTTTGTGTAATTGTATGTTTATGTAACCCTGCTTCTGATTGAGATCATGAATCATTCCTTATTCACAGCAGAGCTTTTGCCTTGAGCTTGACCTATGCTGTATAATTGGTATCCTCAATATCGCTAACATTTAAAGCTGCCTTTGAACTTAAAGGAATATTGAATTGTTAATCAAACTTTTCTTGAAAGATGAGAAAAGGGCTTGAAGAACAGAGCACAGATTTCATAACAATGCCCAAAAAAATATGATGGTTTCCTTGATAGAAACTACATTGATTCAGAATAAATAAATGCTAGCAAATTTCCTACTATCTGCTTGATGCCTTGTTCCCTTTATGATGTTATTTCATGTCAATATATTTTGTGTTGATTGCAATCTTCCATTTGTAAATTAAATTGCTGCAATTAATGACATGTCAAACTCCCACACACCCATTTGCTGCTTTGTAAAGAAGGCATTTGTGTTTCAGATCAATGAAATGTTCATCCCTATTCCTTAATATCCAAATAGAAACAGAGGTTACAGTATTTCAAAACTCAAACTCTGAACCTTCTGAATGATAGAAGTAAAATGCATGCAATAATCAACTCAAGTAATTAACTTTAATATTAACTATATCATCATCATTAATATCTATTGATTTTTTACCAGGGTCTGAATGTCATGTTAAGGTTCGTCTAGAGAAATTGATATTGTTGGTAGAGTGACCTAGGTTAAATCCTGACTTCTGGTGCTGTCTATGTGTGAAACTTGCACATTATTTTTGTGACTGGGTGGGTGTCTTGTTAGGTTAATAGGCAACTGGTGGGGTGTGGGGAGAAAATATTGCAGAGAAAATTAATGGAGGAATGGGGTTACTCTGTGATCCAATTAGACCTGAGGTTTTGAATTGCCTCCTTCTATGATGCAGGAATTATGGAAGTATTATAAATTCTAGGAACTAATAGTATAGAACATTTCTTATATCTTACCGTATTAATTGCTGGTACTTTGTACTACTCAGTGGTAGGACTCGGTAAAAATGTGAAAAACTAATTATCGTGGCTCCACTTCTTCCTTTAAGATCAATGGTGTGATTGAATTTGCTGCAATTACACACTGATCATCACAAATACTTAAACCATTACAGAGTGGCTCTGGAAGGCTTCGAATCACTTACTGTAAGTGTTTAACTGCTCAGCAGGTTTTAGTACAGTTGCATGAAGTTCCGACAAAACAATATTCACTAGGTCTAAATTGTTGAAGTGTTATACTCAAGTGCAACTATTTGCAACAATCTAATTGCATGTCAGGGGAATTTAATTAATTTACCAACAGGATACACAAGTACTTCCTGACACTGTGGTTTAGAGACATTTCATTTCATTTTAGCCCAGCCAGAAAAGAGATATAAACAATTTGATCAGATGCATTTAATTCTTGTTACAGATGAAGTTTGTAAATAATTAAATCCCCAGCATTTGACTAATAAGACATCTGGCACAGTATAACCTGGAGCTAATATAATGTGACAACTTAGCATGGCATTGATTGGAAGTGAAATGATGGGCATTGGTTTCTGGGCCACTGCTAAACCAGATAATTATTTTTAGGACTTTCTTGTAGTTAACTAAATTACTTTTGTTTTAGTTTTAGTTTTAGAGACACAGTGTGGAAACAGGCCTTTCGGCCCACGGACTCCACGCCGAACAGCGATCACCCGTGCACTAGTTCTATCCTACACGCTAGGGACAATTTACAAAACCAATTAATCTACAAACGTCCACGTCTTTGGAGTGTGGGATTAATCCGGAGCTCCTGGAGGAAAATCACGCGGTCACAGGGAGAACGTGCAAACTCCATACAGACAGCGCCCGTAGTCAGGATCAAACCCGGGTCTCTGGCGCTGTAAGGCAGCAACTCTACCGCCACACCACTGTGCAGCCCTCACTAAAATGAAGCCCTCATCATATTTTAGAATCTTTAAAAAATATTCCAGCAAAAGTCACATAGAGAAAGTACCCTATAACCTCCTAAATAATTAAAGCATGAAGAAATATAAATATAACAATTGCATGTATAATTGCTGTCTAAAAATTCAGCAAAAATATACAGCTGACTTTAAAACTTAACTGGACTAAGCGGGACCCGTTGGATCCCTGTCACACGGGAGGCCTGGTCTCGCAAACCATTCCCCCAATGCAATATTCCACCACTCACGCATAGCCCCTAATTACGCAGGCGCGGCTCATTTCCCCTCATCCCCGAGCACTCCCTCCCCCTCCTCTTCAAGTGTGGGAGGAGAGGAGGGGAGGGAAGTGGGGTCTATGGCGGGGTGGATGTGGGGTGGGCGGGGAGGAGCGGTGTGTGGTCGGAGGGGAGGAGGGGTGTGCGTGGACAGGGAGGTGTAGGAGGAGGCGAGAGGGTGGTGTGGGAGAGGTGTGTATTGCGGGAGAGGTGTGTATGTGGGAGGGGGGGAGGAGGGATGTGTGGGGGTGGGTATGTGTGTGAGAGGGGGATGTGTGTGGGATGGGGGTGTGTGGGTGTGTGTGTGTGGGGGGGGGTGTGGGAGGTAGGGGTTTGTGGGTGGGGGAAGGGGTGTGGGGGTGGTGGATGGGTTGTGGGGGGCGGGGGCTTGTGGGGGCAAGAGGGTTGTGGGAGCGGTGGGGTTTGTGGGCGCGGGGGTTTGTGGGGGGAGGTGTTGTGGGGAGAGAAGAGGTGTGGGTGTGGGGGTGTTGTTTGGGGGGAGGGGTGTGTGGGCGGGGGGGGGGAGCTGTGGGGGAGAGGGTTGCGTGGCCGGGGGTTAAGGGGGGAGTGAGCTCGGAGAAAAGACGGGGAAGAGCCATGGGGAAGAGGGGGGTATCACGGGGGGGGGGGGGGGAGGAGGAGCCAACGAGGGGGACCAGAGGGGTAGTGACTGGAATTGGTGGTGCAATGGGGACTCACAGCGGGCGCTGGTTGCTGGCCGTTCTCCGCCGGGATCAGAGTCTCCGCATTCCGTTTGGCGACATCAGCGGCATCTCTGACTCCGGGCTGGGCTGGGTCTCCGATTCTGGGCTTGGCTAGGCAGGGTCTCCAACGCTGTGCTGGGTCTCCAACACTGGGTCTCTGATGCTGGGTCCCCGATGCCGGGGCTGCTTGGGGCTGCTTGGGGCTGGGCTGCTTTGGGTCCCTCCGAAAATTGTGTCTGGTTGGAAACCTCCGCTGGCCATCCTCAGCTCTAGTAAAGACGCGATAGTGCAGGAAGGGGCGGACCATCCCGGTGAGTGACAGGGGAAAAGACTAATCCGCGTGACGCTGAACGGCAGGAGAAGAGATCGATCTGCGCCAGTGCGGTTTTTAAGACTTTTTAAACCTCGCTAACTTTTACCACATTCAACCGATCGGAATGAAACTTGGTGCAATCGCAGGACAGGAGAACGGCGAGTGAACTGGCGAAAAATCGTAGCGCTACCGCAAACCGTTTTTGCGCAAATAGAAGGACCGCACAAACAGGAAGATAACAAGATCAGAGTTTTAGTTATGTATAGATGGATAGATAGATAGATAAATAGGAGTGGATGGATGGATGGATGGATGAATGAATGAATGGATGGATGGATGGATGGATGGATGGATGGATGGATGGATGGATGGATGGATGGATGGATGGAGCTCAACTCATTCATCCATATTGTCTGCAGGACAATCCAAAACATCACCATCTAAATAAGAGACCGTTTCTGGGCTAGTGTCACATTACCATACTTCAACTGGATGTGACATCATCACTTCTACAATGTTCAAAATCCATTTTGATGCATTCCAAAACCAACTCCATAAAACCATGTCTTAACTGTTCTTCAATCAATCAAATGCCATAAAAATGGTGGTGTATTTTATCGTCAATGTCTGCCTTTACCATGAGGTGGTCATTGTTTCCAGGCTCTCGCCCTGAACTTTATTATTAGAAGATAGTGTGGTGCACTGGAGGCAGGTTGGTGGAGGGGCTTGTAGTTACTTAATGCAAGGCCATATGCGTATGCATATGTGAATGAGTTGGCTATGGTTTGGAAATTAGCCTCTGAGTGTGTGTAAATGCAAGTGCTGTTGTTAAATTGCAGCTCATCTGAGTTTGGATGACTTTGGTTTTGGAGACATTACTGTGTAGGTTGAACATTTTCTCATTGGTTTGATGATTAGCTCCACTCCCATGGGATGTTTGTTGGAGGTGAGGTGGAACATTGTGGACAGAAAGATTGAGAAAAGTATTGGGGCAATATCACATCCTTGCTTGCATTCATCTTCACTGTATACCTTTAGCAGGGCAACATTTTGTTCATTTGGTCTTGCTCCGAGGATCCTGATATTCCAAATCCAAACCACATCTTATGGAGTGGAAATTACTTGTCTGTAGCTGTTTTAACACTAGCCACAATATAGGCTTCACAGAGCAAAGTTGATGTTTTATTGGTTGTATCTACAGGACTTTGTTATTAACCAGATGCCTTAATTAAGCATTCTTTAGTGCATGTTAACTGTAATGAATTGTGTTAAATACTTTTGAGACTTTTCAGTGTCATGAGGAACTAACTAAATATACAGTGTTGTGAAACCGGGTGGGTCTCCCTGTGACCTCGTAGGTTTTCTCTGGATCCTCCGGTTTCCTCCCACACTCCAAATATATACAGATTTGTGGGTTAAGTGGCTTCAGTAAAATTGTAAATTGTCCATACTGTGTAGGTTTGTTTTTGTATACAGGGCGATCGCTGGTCGGAGTGGACACTATGGGCTGAAGGGCCTGTTCCCGCGCTGAATGTCTAAAGTCTAATGTTTCCATATCGCCAAAGCCCTACACAATGGCACCAAAACTTCCTTGCTCTTCTTATCCAAATTGTACTTTAGACGTGAAATTAGCATTTGCATTTCCAGATACTTGTGCATTAGATATCTGTGGCTTAAGTACAACAATACCCTCTGAACAACAACATCCATTAAAATCCTCCCAAAACAGAGATTTTATTCCAAAAGGTACCAATATCCTTGCAATTTGTGCCAGGATTTAGAAGAACCAGATGGGTTTTCCATGGGCTATTTCCATGGGCGTTAACCATATGACAATTACAGCACGGAAACAGGCCCTCTCGGCCCTTCCAGTCCGTTTATTTATTTTCCCCTAGTCCCATCTACCTGCACTCAGACCAATATAACTATATAACAATTACAAGCATGTCATTAGCTTGTAAAATATAATTGTATCTACCTTTCATTAATGGGGATCATTGGCACTCACTGCATCAATTATAAACACATGAAACAACAGGATTGTTATCATTTCCTAGGAATTCCTGGCTAATGTCCCCCCAAAATGGAGAAGGAGCATTTGGAAAAGCATTAGGAAGCTGAGAAGATGGCACAGTGGCACTGCAAGTAGAGTTGTTACCTCACAGCGCTGAAGACTCAGGTTCCATCCTGACCGCGGCTGATGACTGTTTGGGGTTTGCACATTCTCCCTGTGACTCCATGGGTGCTCTGGTTTCCTCGCACATCCCAAAGATGTGCAGTTTGGTGCATTAATTAGCCATTTTAAGTTGCTTCTAATATGTGGGTGGGGGTAGAACCTGATAAGGGTTGACGGGAAAGTGGGGAGAATAAAAATGCACGATTAGTGTAGGTGGGTGGTTGATGTCAGCATGGAGATGGGGGGCCAAAAGATCTGCTTCTGTGATCAAACTCCAAGCTCGTGTCCATACACTGCCAGTGCTCAGAAGCCCATTGTAAATGGAGGAAAGATACATATCTCACTCCTCACTGATGGCCATTTCATCAGCAAGGACAAGATACTATTTATAGAACTGTCACACACACTATCACTAAATGTCAATTGCTATGAAGGAGGAGGCAAGTTAAAGTTCCCGTAGAGATGTATAGCATAACCCAAGATTTTCTCAGTTTCACCAGGGTCACAGTGGGGATAACACCAGCAGACTGTCCACTCTAGCCTGGTCAACCTTTGGGAATGGGGGGTCTTCCCCTCCGAACTGATTAAATGGTTGCTGGGTCCCAGGATGTCCTACAAGGAGTAGGAAGTTCACATCAAGGTGCAACAATTACCTAATTGTCACAGTTCACTTTCTGCACTGAGTGTGATGTGTGAGTCACGGAATTTTGAGGAAGTGTTAGGTAGCAACCGATATGCTCTCCATGGTGGGACACCTGTCTATGTATGTGTGTGTGAGCTGAGCTGCGAAATGTGTGAGTGCTGTCACTGTGGATTGTGTCCATTTCGCGGCTTTTTTTTAAATGATTTTAAATTCTAAGGGTCAGCAGACACACATTGTTAAAGTGAGTGAGGACATTGAATTTCCTCCTTAACTGTTCCCAGGATACGAGGCACCCACTTCCAGTAATTTAAACTTCCATCCTTTTTCATTTCTGAAAGCCCATCAGACTTCACAAGCACAAGAGTTGGAACTTTTTTAATTTTGAACTTGTCCAAGGAACATGAAGATTTGTAATATTGAAAAAGGTTTGGGGCGGTGGGGGGTAGGGGGTTAGGCATGAAGGGGAGAGGGGTGGAGGGGGAGGGGGCTTGGGCTTTCTCTGTCCTTCCTTACATTCCTGTCCTTGCAACCGTTTGACGTGCACCACAGACACTTCCAGCCATTTTCTGGATCAGTGGACAGGTCCTATTTAAAAGCTACTATTGTAAGCGTGGGTCAGTAGGTGTCCATGTTTAAAGTACCAATCATGTTTAACCATGCACTGCTCTGAAGCATTTAAACGTCAAGGCTGGATGTCGAAACCCATTTATTCAGTTAATTCTGATATTCTCCCTTTTGCTCCCATCTGGAAATGTATCCGGCACTTCAGAGACCATATCATTTTCAAAATTATATTTCATCATAGGGTAGAGCTACTACTTGCAGGAAATGGCAAAACTGGTGAGATCAGCAACTAATGCCTATCGTGAGGAAGTGACAATAACCTGGTCTCTTGAATCGCTGCCTTGTGATGGGAGTATTGCCATAGCTTTGTAAGGGGAGACATTTCAGGGTGTTCATGATGAGCAGAATTAGGTTTAATCTGAAAAAAAGCTAGGAGAGCATGCATGCTAAACAAAGGAAGTAGCATGTTGTTAAACTATCCTATGACCAATGGATCATATTACAGCCATGCAATGCTGCCATGGTCATGGCTAGATAGGGGTGGGCTATTAACTGGAGAAGTGGAGAAGACGAATATCACCATCCTTAAATATAGATGAGTTCAAAAGACAAAGTTGGAGTATTTGTAACCACAGTCCAACTGATTTCCGGTAAACCCTCCACAATGATCACACTCTGCTTGTGGTATCTACCTTCAAACAGCTGGTCCTCAGCCAATTATATGTACTCCACATGAATTCAAGAAATCAATGATCGTTGGATATAGAAAAAGCAATGAATAATGGACCAACCACTTCCAGCTTTCCTTGTAAATCAGCCCTTTCAAGCTTGTGAATCAAGCTTGTGAATCATTCCGGAACCGCTTCCAACACAAGTATATTCCTTAAGTTTATTCTCTCATCATCTACTATAAATCCAAGCTGGCAGCTGAGTCCTCCTCAGCTAACTCAAGGATCTGTCCCACTGCGGCGATCTAATCCGTGAGTTCAGAAGAGTGTGCCCTCGACTCACGCTCACAGCATGGTCGACATGAGGTCCTAGGAGGTATTTGTAACTCTCCTTCATGCTCGAGAGTAGTCCCCACGTACTCGAGGCCTCAGCTAGGTCGCGGCGTATTTTTCAACATGCTGAAAAATGCCCGCGAGTAAAAAAAGGTTGCCATGGAAAAAATCGATATTTTTTTACTCGTAGGTTTAGTCAAGGAAGGTCGTAGTAGGTCGGCATGTTATTCGTAGGTAATCGAAGGCAATAGAAGGTAATCTAGGGTAGTCGAAGAAAAAGGTAAGTAAACCGACCGGTAATGTTAAATGCCTGCTAAACTTTATTAAAAGTTGTCTGCCTTCTTAAAAGTGTCTCCACTCCTTCTCTCCCCCTTCTCCCCCTTCTCTCCCCTTCTCTCCCATTCTCTTCCCATCTTTTCCCTTCTCTATCCTTCTTTCCCCTTCTCTCCCCCTCTCTCCCCCCACCCCTCTCCACGCTCTCTAAAGGACTTACCGTAACTGTGTCAACCGTGTCTTACCTTCCTGTTCATCACGGGTGTGAATTTCAGACAGCGCTCCCCCTCTTTCCCTGGCCTCCGCCTTGGTGATGTGTGTGTGTGTGTGTGTGTGTGTGTGTGTGTGTGCAGACGGTCGATCCTGCTCGTGGTTTCATTGCTGACGGTCGATCCAGTTCGAGGTTTTTCTGGCGAGTGCCCTCGAGCTTGAAGGTTGAAGACAGTCGCTGAAAAGTCGCGTTGTGGGACAGGCCCTTTAGTGGGACACACACACGAATAATACTGGATAACAGGGCAATCGGTACGCGTGTTATGCAAGGCCATAAAAAAATTACAATTGCACATGTTTCTGTCTGATTTTTATTCACTTTCGATTGGGAAACACTGACAAGTTCTTGGGAATACGTTGTTAAAAACGTTGATGGAAAAGTAAAACTCAGTGCATCTGGTGCATGTTTTGCGTTTAGTGCGTGCAGTTGGCGTGAAAGTTCAAATACAAAAGCTTTTTCCAAACAAGTTTAATATTCATGTAGATCACCTACCCGACAACCATGTTGCATAAAGATAAATGTTGCATAATAGTTTCCATAATAGTTTCCATCTCTGTCTTAAAGCAGCCGGGTTATTTCCTTTGCACACAAAACTCGTTGTATTAAAAAAAAACTTTTTAAAAACGTGTCCACCTCATAGATGAGAATGAAAATGCTGCTATCCACGAACAACTCTTTGAAGCGCACGAGTATGGAGGGGAAAAAGTCGGTTGCAAGTAAATCATATGAAGTCAATTTTCTGGCTACAACAGAAGGGCCAAGGAATTTCAATAGACAATAGACAATAGGTGCAGTAGTAGGCTATTCGGTCTCTCGAGCCAGCGTGAGCATGGCTGATCATCCACAATCAGTACCCCGTTCCTGCCTTCTCATTTCAATATGAAATGTATCATCGTCTTGCATTACGCATTGTGTTCGATGCATTTCTACTTATAGTATAAAATATTTTACTCAACGTGCTACAAAAACCTGAGCATGCAAAATGTTGCCTTAAAGCATGACCTGTAAGAGGCTAGGTATTTCCAGATCAATACAACACTTATACTTTAGTGGTCTTTCGAAAACTTTGTTTTTAATTCATAAAGCAATATCAAAATTATAAAGTATTATTTGCTCTAATGTGGTTGGGTCAAAATGTAAAGTCACGCTCCGGCCATAAATTTACCGTCAACTGCGAGTTTTAGGATTATTTACATGTTGCCAAAGAATTTTAAACATTAATGCTAGATACGCGGCCAAATGTCACATTAACTCTGAAAGCAAATAGATCTCAAGCGATTCTGAATCAATCTTGCCAAAAAAAGGTGTTACCTGTGCACATTTATTGAATTTATTTTGACATAGATAGAGTGCTGTGTGAAATGTAAGAAATAAAGTATATTACATCAACAAATGGGATTTTAAATTTCAATCTGGCTCGATAAGTTATGTTTGCCACTTCTATTGGTCGCTATAACGTATTGATCAATAGCCTTGATTCGTCAAATTTCGACTGCAATTTACTACATACTTTTCAGAAGACGCTTTCAATCAGATAGTTTCGGGAGTAGTCCTTGGTTCACGACTAAACTAGTTGCGGGATTTAAAAAAAGAGGACAAGTAAAATTTCTTAAGTTAGAGAAGGGGGTGAGAGGTACCACCCATAAAGTACACACCAGGATTATTATAAATTGGAAAGCCAAAACAATGCATAAGTTCTCTGCCTGTAGCCCAAACTGAAGAAATTTCAGATGGGACCAGTTCAATTTTCAGGGCAGTTTAAAGGCTCATTATTAATGCTCTTGTAATGGGGAGGATTTAATGTTGGTGTCAAACCTTTCAAAATGGCGTCAAGGGTGTTATATTGTTCCAATTTCTTAATTAAAAAAATAGCTCCACACATGTTCATCTGAGCAGTTCAGAAATCCGTAATTTCAATGTGAGTCACAAGCGTATTGACAGAATATTTTTGAGATCTGAGGACCGCTCGTCATCTTTCCAGAGATACAGGATGGAAACAGGCCCTTCGGCTCACCGAGTCCACGCTGACCATTGATCACCCGTTCATACTATTATTGTGGAATTCTTGTGGAGGCTCTTAACAGGTCATACCAAGGGTTTGGCATAGAGCAGGGGGAATCTTCATTCCCAAAGAGAAAGAGTCTTCAGAGTTAAGTCAGTTCAGGTCTACATTTCTCCTAAATGTAGAAGGCAACATTTTCTTTAGTAGAGTGGCACAGAGGCTGGCAGTCATTTAGAAAGGAACAGGTTAATAGACACAACAGTGCAGAAAGCAGGAATCCTGCGTTTTGCAGGTTGCTTAGAGCACATTAGTGTAACATGGCAACAGATTCAGGCAGCCGAGCTCCAGAGGAGAGATTTATATGTAAGGGCCTGTCCCACTTGGGCGTCATTTGCGCATCACGCAGATGGCGCGTGAAGATTTTATACATCACAAAATCCTGGGACGCCTATCACTGCCAATGTCATCACGCACCATGCGTGCTTATGCGCACCATGTGCGCATCACGTGCATGTCACGATGTGCGCGTCGTGACGCGTAAATGATGTCCCATAAATTACGCGCAAATGACGGCCAAGTGGGACAGGCCCTGTAGTGTTTTTGGACCTGGTAAATGTGTTTGGCTCTGCACCAAATAGTCTTATTTGGAGTGCTTTTGAATTCCAGGATCAATAGTAAATTTAGTAACATATTTCCAAAATGTTCAAATGTGTTTGAGTCCAGTAGACTTCACAATGGCATGGCAGAGACTAGAGATAGGCATTATGGCAGGGTGTACTATTTCCCCGTTAGGTTTTACTATACAGGATGGAGCTAGTGATTAGAGCATCACGGTGGGTCATCAGCGAGGTGGGATGGCAGGGCAGGTTGCGTATCCCTCCAATCAGGGCGTATATGGACTCTATGCCCTCGGTGACCACAACATACAAGAAGGTTATTAGAGAAATGAAATGAAAATCTTAAATGGGCTAAATTTAAGATTAAGCCTCGTAAATCATGTAGTATTTCTTTGGCTAGAGGAAAGGTTGTAGAGAAAAAGTTTTATGTAGATGAAGAAGAATTCCTGTCTGTAATGGAAAAGCCAGTTAAAAACGTGGGTAGATGGTATAACAAGAAGTTGGATGACACTGAACAGGTTCAGCAACTTAGGAAATATGTTATTGCTGAGTTAGAAAGGATAAAGAAGTTAGGGTCTCTTGACAAGTTGATGTTGTGATGTTTGTAATTTGGGCTATTCCCTAGGGTGATATGGCCATTAACGGTATATAAAGTGCCAGTATCTAAGATTGGAGAGTTCACATATTAGGAAATGGTTAGGAGTTCTACGATGTCTTAGTAATGTGGCTTCATATGGAAAAGGTATTCTCCATTTACCATTGTCTAACCTGACAGAGGAGTTTAAGTGTGCGAAGATGAGGTTAGAGTTGCATTTATCAGGGAGCAAGGATATCCTAGTTAGTAATCTGATGCAAATATTACTGGAGGGTGGAAGTGGAAGTCAAAGTAGGCAGGACAAGCAACACAAGCAACTCTGAGGCATACAAACATTGTTGGTAGTGCAGCAAGGGAAAGGAGGCCTAAAACTTAGCACAAGGAAACCAGAGAGGAGAAAGACACAAAATGCTGGAGTAACTCAGCGGGACAGGCAACATCTCTGGAGAGAAGGAATGGTTGATATTTCAGGTCGAGACACTTCTTCAGACTCAGGGAAGAGGGAGACATAGAGATATGGAAGGTACGGTGTGAAAACAAGCGAGAGAAGGTGTTGCAGAATTCTCATCGGAGAGAAGAGGAGAACTTCAAAGGAGGCATAACGAGGCTTGAGAAATTGGATGCAGAGCAGGTACATCATCAGAAAGAAGCAGTGAGATGTATAAGGGCAGTGTATGAATTGAGAAAGTGTAGAAAAAAGGAGGTTTGATGGAGGAGCTGTGGTGTATGGAGGCGGATCATGTAAGTTTCCTCTGAGGGGCTATTTATGATGCACTGCCTTCAGTGCACAATCTCAAACAGTGGGTATGTGGGGATCCGGCTTATCCCCTGTGTTCAGAGGAGGCAACGTAAGGCATATTTTTGTCAGAATGTAAGACTAGTCATTCTCAGGGTTGATATACTTGGCGGCATAACCAGGTCTTGAAGTGTATACAGTAGCTGCAGCAATTAAGAGGAGGAGAACATGGGTGAATTGAGTAGGCATCAGGACTGAGAGTGTAGCTATTAATTTTGCCTGTGAGGGAGGGAAAGGTAGAGGAGGGAAGTTTGCAGACAGGCATGAGTCAGGCGAGTTACTGGGAGCCAATGATTGGGAGATGCTGGTAGATTTGGGAGGAAAGTGTTGTTCCACAGGAAATTATTAGTACTAGTTTGAGGCCTGATATGGTGTTATGGTCAGTTAGTTAGCGGATGGTGTATTTTATGGAACCGACGGTGCATTAAGAGAACGTAGTAAATGAGGCTTATGAAAGGAAAAGGCTTAGATATGTAGATTTGGCAGGCAGACGTTGAGCAGCAAGGATGTGCATCCGGTAGAGGCAGGTTGTAGAGGTTTCACCGTGCGATCGATCACGTCGCTTTGGAGAGCTAGGAATAAGCGAGTTCGGTATTCCGATAAACGCAAGGAATCATGGGATTTGTCAAAGGTCATTCAGGAAAAAAAGCGAACGCAGCGCTGTATAAATTGTGTATAAATTGTTAATTATTCTACCAATTAATTAATCTAGAATTCTATCAAGTCAATAGCTTCCTTTCTTGTTCTGCTGTTCACACACTTCTTACGCAGTCCCAGTTCTAGTTCAGTTCATTAATCTGCAATTATGAGATCATCAAAAAGTTAAAGAATTTATTATTTTCATTTAATCCTTAATGTATTTGCTACTGGAATAAGAAAATATTACGGTGGTGTAAAAATATATTTAATCTGAGGCAGGCAGTGACTGTATCAGTGTGATGTGGGCTGATGCTTTACCTACAGGCCGTGTGAATGTACCGTTAAGGCACGGGTCAGCCTGCAACCCAAAATCATCCGGCCCGCAGGCGGATTTTTTTAGTGACTAGAATGTTGTTCTTGCCTTCAGTGGGACCTTGCCCAGAGTTGTCCCAATGCTCGGGCAAGGCAGCTCTCCGGGACGGTTTGACTGGGATGGTTTTACATTGCCTGAGTTATTGATCAGAGTGAACACCCACTCCTGTGAACACGTATTACTGTGGAGTCTGTCACAGATGGATTTCACTGCCTGTTGGTCAATAATTGAATCGCTCTCCTGAACCAGTGGCCGCGGATCTACCGGCATGTGTTCTTTCTGAACTGAACTCACTGTGGAATGAATCCATTAACAGAGCCACTCTGCTGCCGGATTCTGAGTTGTCCCTGCCTTCCCTATTGAACCCCCCTCATCCCCATCAGATGCCGAGTTCCTAGAGCCCTGGTTAAACGCGGCCGGCCACGGTTAAGTCTGTGAAACCGGCCCCATCAGAGACTGCGGGCAGGATTAACGAAAGAAAGGACCATTCTGCCTATTGTAGTGGGTGGCTGTTTGTGAGATGTGTGAGAGAGAGAGTGGAGGAGTTTGGGGCAAGATTTAATTTCCAGTGGCATGTAAATGATGGACCCACAAGGGTTGACACTACAATGGCAGTAGCGAGAGTGAGATAAAAAAATAAAACAGAAAGCGACCTCAATGATCGACATACTTACTGCCGATGTCTTACATACTGCCATTGATAAAGTTACATTACCACAGCGCAAGGAGTGAACAAATCCAAATATATCACAGAAAACTGTAAACATTTGTTTGCCAAAGTTCTTACCAGGTACACCAATAACTACAATGAGCATATAACTGTTATACCAGTGTCTCAAACTAACTGCTATGTTCAGTAGACATAATATTGCTTAAAGCAATAAAATCAACAAAATCATCGTAGTTTTATGCAAATGAACCATGAATACATCGTTAATAGTTTTGAAAACAGTATTTTCTTACCTCGAAGAAGCAAAACTGGAAAATACGGATGAAATGCAGGTCTGTATACATGCAGCAGCTCGGCAGGTGAGAATGTTTATCGTGAATGACCTATGACCTGGGCATGCACAGTTGAAATACCGAACTTGCTCATTTGTGGACAGAGTTTACGTCAGACCGTAAAGGAGATGTCAGAAGCAGCCGAGCAAGGCAGTAGGTGAATTTAGTCGAGAAGAAACAGTGTCAATTGGGGGCAAAAGGAAATATATAAATCGCTGTATGTGTATTTATTTGTACATGTATTCCGTGTACAGGTAAGTGTATCCCGGTTCTATATTTGAGGTTGATATTTGTGACACTACGATTGTTTAATGATGGGTTAGGATAAGTGTAAGACAGGATGCAAGTGTTTAGCATATATTTGAGTTAATTAAAGTTTCCTTTAGTTAGTAGATACTGGTAGCATAGGTGGTGAGGGCAGGTATTGAAGGGGGTTGTTCTGGGACACCGGAACTAATTGTTGAGTGAGGTGTCCTGGGCCTAACCTAACGAAACACCAGTGAAGGGAGGTGCCCACTTGTTAACCCCAATGATATACTTGCATCTACACCATCAGTCCTTATGTGGTTGTTAACGCATGGATCAAGTTATCCAACAACTTTAGACTGTGCGCGCCACACGAAAGACGAAGAACGGATGGATAATTTATTATTGCAGATGGAGTTAGTTATTGTCCTCTAGTAGTGTGTTAGTTATTGTCCTCTAAGCAGTTATTGCAGATGGAGTTTTCCTTTGGCTTTGGGTTGGTTTTCTTGATTCAGCGCTTATCCTGGTGCTGTACACGCATTTTGTGTTTTAATAGTGGTGTTATCCCACTTTTGCAGCCGCTCTCTGCACACCAGAGACAATTTGCACAGGCCAATTAACCTGCAAACCCACGGGTCTTTGGGATGTGTGAGGAAAACGGAGCGCCCGGAGAAAACCCACGCGATCACAGGGAGAACGTACAAACTCCACGCAGACAGCACCCGAGGTCAGGGTAAGACCTGTCTCTGAGGGACAGAGACATCGAACAATAGAGCAGAGGAACAAACCCTTCGGCCCATTATGCATGTACTTGCCATGATGTCAATTTAAACAGAACATCCTCTATCTCCCTCCATTCTCTGCCTGTCCACGTGACTGTTTAAATGCCTTTAAAACCATAGGTACTAATTAAACGTTTGGTTCCTTTCATTGATATGGAATTGAATCTGGAGAACACAAGCGCAAGTTACGCCACTTGACATGAGGGGCAAATAAGAGTGATCTGCAGCTTGGGATATTTCTTTAAGGCATGGGCGTAAGATGCTTGGGAAATCAAACTGGTCGGTTAAATAACTTAAGCACGTCCTTACAAAAATCAAACTGATCCCGAACTAAGCTCAAACGTCGTTGTATTCTCTTATTCACAACGATCTCTCAGAACCAGCTTTGTACACAGAGAAGGCAGTCACAACCGCCACGTTTTCCTGATGCCTTAAAATCAAAGGGGTAAAAAACAGTTTTGTTTAATGGGTTTTCTGAGGTCACAGAAGATTTATTGTCTACAACCGGGAGTTAACTATGCAGAGTAGTTCTTGATGTTAACATTCATAAAGTAACACATTTAATACATCCGAGATATGAGAATGTCTGCGCCCTGCGCGGGTTGCGGTCACTTGGGGCGAGAGTTAATATATGTTACTCACAGAAGAGTGCGAACCAAAAGATGAAAACACCGATCGGGTGTATGCCTGGTGAGAAGCGCGGTATTTTTTTCTATCCTTGCTGTTGTCAGCCAAAGGAAAGTTCTGTTCCAATTGGTTTTTTTTTAAATTTGAACTTTCCGTCCCTGCGATAAACCGGGATCCTGTTTTGGACTGTCTGAAACGGAAACAGACTCCCTGGGTGAATTTGTGAGTGTAAGGTACCAAGACCACTCAATCTCACCCCCACCCTTCCTTCCTTCCTTCATTCGGCCCTTCGAGCGGTGCAGGCTCGAAGGGCCGAATGGCCTGCTCCTGCACCTAATTTCCTAATTTCTATGTTTCAACTCGCATTCTATCGAAATCCTCATCTTTACCCGTATTGCTCCTCGACATGACTTTTCCAAGTCATTATTGTTTGCCTTCCTTGCTTATGTCAATTATGGACCTCCGATAACGCTTCGTTTTTAAGCGTTTACTGTTTTAAATTGATCCCCTACAACACTAGGTTTTAAAATTCCCATTCAGATTTCGAAATCTGCGTCAATCTGACAGTCCAACCTAATACCCAACCTCTTACCATTCTGACCGCTTAATCACAATTGAATTTAGTTTTAACTACAAAAGCCCTAAACTTTGAAACAATCTCAGTCGGGCCTCTCAACCCTCTTGTTAGACATCCCTTAAAACACCTCTACGTTTTGTGTAGATTTCTTTAGTATTTACTTAAGCGGGTCGTATAAAAGACTTTGGGACATGTTGCTTCGTCATAGAGTTCCACAAATAAACGTGTCAGTGTTAAACTTCATTGTACTGTTGCATTTAGGTGGTGCCGTAACTGAGCTATGACAGTTCGCATGGGTGGAAATGTATTTATCTGAAACTGGTGTATTTGCATTTTCATAACATGTGGAGTAATATCACAGGATCAAAATTTGGATCCCGAAGGAATACAGATTACCCTCAAAGTTTATTACAGGAAATGTTTATCGGCACAAAAATATACTCCACAAATCAAAACTTAATTTTGGGAAAAAATAAAGGAACCGTTACGCTAAATTTGTCCGCAAATCATGACTGCATAATCAGACAATATTTTAGGTTATGTAAACAAATAATTTCTTACACACAGGAAATATAATTTACTTTGTATTCAAATGTGAAGCACGGTATAAGAAAACAAAATAACACCAGGTCCCAATGACATATATTGACTATAAAATATTTAGAATGGCAATAAAATATTTAGAATAATGCTAAAATATTTGCAATTCCACGTAATAAAGGTTTTTCAGTTCCCAACTCTAGAGAGACACAAAACTTCCTCGTGGTTTTTACAATTAATACTACAGTATTTTCAAAATAACCAGTTCTAGCTGTAACTTTCTTGGGTCACTATTTGTACTTATATTTCATACTCATGGTTTGGTAGTACACACAAATAAATTATATATATTATAAAGTAAATGTTTTTGGCTTGTTACCTTAGTAGAACTTTAACGAGGACCACGTAGCCCTCGGAGGGGTTTTAAAAAATATATAATCTGAATGGTAACTATAATGGAAAAGTTACATTCTCCTTTAACATACAGTATATGTCACCATGATAAAAAAATATGCAGCGATTTAGACTCTCTGAAATATAAATGATTTCGTTAAACTTTTATTATAAATCAGAACATGCATCTATGCGAGGAGACAGTGATTTCCCTCGGTGTCTGTGGACTTGGATTATGAAGGCTGTGCAAATGTGAAGCAGTCCATTTGTGTGCGAAAGCTGGGTGAAGACTGATGGTATCTTGCATGATAGTGAATGCACTACACATCTGCTTGCAGTTTGCCATTGCTTAGGGACATTAGAAAAGGTCTCGGTGCATCCAGATATGGGGAGGTGACAGAAGCTATTACCAAACAAAGAGGTTGACTTGACCATCTTGATACGCACTCCGCGCTAACCCATCCCTCTTCTTCATTTCCTGCTCCATCATTGTTATTCTGTCTCCTCTGAAAATATTTAACTTATCTTCACCGTTCCCCCATATATTGTATTCTGCATTTGATTATGAATATAGATGGATGGCCATTTTGCTCACCACCTTGTGACGGTCCCTGTTTGTATCTTTGCTTCACTCACTCATTTAACTGCTAAGGTTCTTATATTGTATCGTCTATTTCCAATTTACGCCTATTTTATATCCATGATTTCTCGTTGCACTGACTTCTGCCTATCCCCACGTCCTCGGCATATTCCATTTACTAATAAAAGGCCTCCGCCCCAGTTTCAGTTGGACCCACTTTCTTACTATTCACTTGATAGACATACAAAGTACTGGAGTAACTCAGCGGGTCAGGCAGCACCTCTGGAGAAAGCAGATGGGTGACGTTTCGGGTCGGGACCCTTCTTTAAACTCGAAACGACACCCACCCTTTTTTCCCCAGAGATGTTGCCTGATCCTCTGAGTTACGCCAGGACTTTGTGTCAATCGTCGGTATAAACGAGCATTTGTAGTTCCTTTCTACACTTCCTATTTACCTTGTTCTTTAGACTTGTCATCTTTTAGGTATATAATCTTAATTTGCTCTTTATCCACGTATCAACCTTGCCGCCTCGGACGCCTGGCCCATAAGTTCATATACATTCGCTTAATTCTCTCTCTCCAATTTCGGAATTTCGGCAGAACCGAGCTGGCTCCTACAAATACCAAACGACAGTAGAAGTGGCGAGCGCACTTGCTGAATGTATAGAGAATGAATAAGGTATCATTTATATTGATCGGGTACGACAAAACTATTTGTCTTTGGTAAGCAGTGTAACAGAGCCAGATATTTTCATATTGCATACATTATTGCATCAAAGCTCTCTACACAAGATTTCTCAAACATGTTCATAGTCATCTACAAATTAATCAAAATGTTCCTCACCGTTTCGGTTTGTAGAACCGATGTGCGCCTCTTTAATGCGTTCTTGTTTACTTCGGTATGACACCTGTGGCGTGTGTTTCCAGCAAACCCTATGGCACACCGAGAAAAAGCGACTTGAGAAGGTTATTTCTATCTCGAGATTCTATCAGTAGTCGCATCTCCATATTATACACTTTCCCCCAGACTTGAAACGCATGAGCCCAAGTGTATCCTCAACGTGACCAAGGACGCCTGTTAGCACGATTTATCGTCTAAAATACTAATTCACACCCAAAGTATGTTATTGTTGTTTTCCACCATCGATCCAGAATAACGTGAAATTGCATTACTCTTTTTCGCACGTTTTCACAACAGAAAAAAAAAAATGCCACATCCCTGCCGTCGGGTGTACCTTAGCTGGATTTATAACAGAGTCGTGTAATCTTGATAAACATGCCCATAACTGGATTTTATTTTTAAAGTTTGTTGTCAATTGTAATGGCAGTGCACAATGCGGAGCGTTATGTGAATGTGTGTGTTGGAAGTAACGTAACTCGATGTGTCTCGCGTGGGCAAGTGCTTGCGCGGATGGGAAGGAATGGGGGTATGCTCTGCTGTTACGACAAATCATTTGTATTTAAAACGGGTGCTTTTAAATAATCTTATCCATGTAAAAGATTCTGCCATCATCAAGAACTAAAATGAAATAAGAAACGACAGAACGTATCAATGAAAAGATCAATCTGCATTTACATCGTGAATTTCGCGCAGTCAAAAATAGAAACACGCCAAAAGTAGTTTAGAGTGGCGGTGTCAATTGATCCTTTACATTCACCCGTGAGCTCAGTCTTTTCTAAAAGTCAACAACTTAAGAACTCTCTCAGTAGACACTGGAAGGTCAACCGTGATGTTTGTTTTCAAGTTTCTTGGGTGAAGTTTGAACGCTGATTCACCGATGAGTGTTTTGCACTGAAGTACGAATGACACTTATCAACTAACAAATAACCCAGAGCCAAAGATAGACACGAAATTCTGCAGTAGCTCAGCGGGACAGGTGCCATCCCTGGAGAAGGAATACAGTGCCCTCCATAATGTTTGGGACAAAGACACATCATTTATTTATTTGTCGCTGTACTCCACAATTTGAGATTTGTAATAGAAAAAAAATCACAAATGCACATTGTCAGATTTTAATAAAGGCCATTTTTATACATTTTGGTTTCACCATGTAGGAATTACAGCAGTGTTTATACATAGTCCCCCCATTTCAGGGCACCATAATGTTTGGGAAATATGGCTTCACAGGTATTTGTAATTGCTCAGATGTGTTTCATTGCCTCCCTCATGCAGATATAAGAGCTCTCGGCACCTAGTCTTTCCTACAGTCTTTCCATCACCTTTGGAAACTTTTATTGCTGTTTATCAACATGCGGACCAAAGTTGTGCCAATGAAAGTGAAATAAGCCATTATGAGACTGAGGAACAAGAATAAAACTGTTAGAGACATCAGCCAAACCTTAGGCTTACCAAAAGAAACTCTTTGGAACATCATTAAGAAGAAAGAGAGCACTGGTGAGCTTACTATTCGCAAAGGGACAGGCAGGCCAAGGAAGAACTCCACAGCTGATGACAGAAGAAATTCTCTATAATAGGCAAAAATCCCCAAACACCTCTCCGACAGATCAGAAACACTCTTCGAGAGTCAGGTGTGGATTTGCCAATGACCACTGTCTGCAGAAGACTTCATGAATAGAAATACAGAGGCTACACTGCAAGATGCAAACCACTGGTTAGCCGCAAAAATAGGATGGCCTGGTTACAGTTGGCCATGAGTACTTAAAAGAACAACCACAGTTCTGGAAAAAGGTCATGTGGACAGATGATTAACATATCAGAGTGATGGCAAGAGCAAAGTATGGAGGAGAGAAGGAATTGCCCAGGATCCAAATCATACCCCCTGCTCTGTGAAACACGGTGGTGGAGTGCTATGGCCTGGGCATGTATGGTACTGGCTATCTTATCTTCATTGATGATACAACTGCTGATGGTAGTAGCATAATGAATTCTGAAGTGTATGGACACATCCTATCTGCTCAAGTTCAAACAAATGCCTCAAAACATTGGCTGGCAGATCATTCTACAGCAAGACAATGGTCCCAGACATACTGCTCAAGCAACAAAGTTTTTCAAGGCTAAAAAATGATCGATTCTTGAGTGGCCGAGTCAATCATCGATCTGAACCCAATTGAGCATGGTTTTTATATGCTGAAGAGAAAACTGAAGGGGACTAGCCCCCAAAACAGGCAAAAGCTAAAGATGGCTGCAATAGAGGCCTGGCAGAGCATCACCAGAGAAGACATCCAGCAACTGGTGATGTCCATGAATCACAGACTTCAAGCAGTCATTGTATGTAAAGAATATGCAACAAAATACAAAACATGTCTACTTTCATTTACATGACATTGCTGTGTCCCAAACATTATGGTGCCCTGAAATGGGGGGATTATGTATAAACACTGCTGTAATTTCTACAAGGTGAAACCAAAATGTATTAAAATGGCCTTTATTAAAATCTGACAATGTGCACTTTAACCACGTGATTTTTTTCTATTACAAAACTCAAATTGTGGAGTACAGAGGCAAATAAATCAATGATGGGTCTTTGTCCCAAACATTATGGAGGGCAGTGTAGGTGACGTTGCGGGTCGGGAACCTTCTTCAACCTAGAGCCACCTTTATTTAGGTACAGTAAGTTAGAATCCTTCGCTTAATCCACTCTTGTATGAAAATAAATAACGGAATTAATGCATATCCGCCTGACAGAACATAAAATAAAATGGCCTGTTTACTATTAATCCATAAGAATTTAACTAGAAATAGAGAAGTGGTGCCAAAGGCATATTTTGAGCTTTCTAACTCAACGCAGTGTGATATTCTGTTCTGCAAGAATATCAGCAGTGTGTTCTGGACTCCAGAGTGGTCGGTTAACAACACAAATGCAACATCTTTCCTAAGAACTTATGCATTGCATACTGAAATGAGTGCGAACAATCCCAGAGAAGAATAAATCAGTTCTGTTTAAATTGTATAATAGGTTAAACAAATTGAACAATCCTTGTTAATTAGAACGCAATTTCGGGGTCTAATTATATTTCTGATGATGTAGCAACATGACTATTCAGTTCGTATTAATAATCTTCTGCTGCGGCTGCATGTTACATTGTATGGTTCTTTATCAGGTACTAAATCTGGTGAAGGGATACCCATTTCAAATTCCCATAAATATTAGACCGTGTAGACTAGCCTTCACGAGTGACACATGTACAATTTAATGATACAAGATATTAGCCCTCTGCTTCTCAATTTTTTCACTATTATGAAAACTAATAAATTTGTCAACGAGAATTACGCATACAAATCAGATGAGGCATAGCAGATTACATATTGCAGTCCCGTGCCTCTCGAGTTTAAATGAAATTTCAATCTAATAATTCCTTTCTGGCCTGGTCATAATTTGCTTAGAGATGCTGCTTGACTTCTTTTCGGGCGCAATGAAAGCCCTATTCGCGCGATAATTAAATGAGAGTCAGGCTTTTAAGTTTGATTTATTTTCTTCCACCGTGCTATGAGAAGAAAGGTGGAGCAAGTAGTGTAATATAATTTCTTGATTTCTTCCGGAAACTGCAAAGAGAAATGTTATAAAATATAATGAAAACAGTCAGCGATTTAATAAGCAAAACGGCAACAAGATGCAATATTAGGTATACCTCACATCACTTACAGGACAGGACTAGTGGAGTTGAAAATCTAAATATTACACACATTTTAATAAATGTGTAAAACAATTTCCTTATTTGAAATTCACGGAGAATTTCCCTTGCTGCCATCAATTGAAAAATGAGCATTATTGACACAGTTTTTCCGACCAGCGGCATATAAAAGCAGAACAATATTATGCTGCTTGCCAAAATAAACTCTAAACTGTGCGACTAATGTTCCTTATGATAGCAGCCTATTAAGTGATAATGTGGTGACGGTATCTACAGATCCATAATGCTCCCGGAGGTGGGGTGGCTGTAAAGCTGTTAAGGGGTAATCGTACAGCTTTATTTCGGGACTGTTAACCATAACGCGCGCGTGGATAATTTGAAAGGAAGGAGGGAGGACATCCCGCATGCGTGCTATCCCACTTGCACGTCGCATGCTAATGGCTAAAAATCATCCGAAGTGGAACCTGAGTCTCCCCCCACCCCCCCATCTTTTCCCACCAGGTGAAACGCGATAGATTGCAGCGCGAACAGCTTTCCGCCTGTGCCACGAGCAGCCGAGCCAGCCCGCGACCAATAGGCTCTCAGGATCAGCACACATACAGTACACAAACACACACACACGCACACACTCGGACGGGCAGAGACACGCACACACACCCTTGACACCCCGAAAGTCCCTTCATGTCGTTCCACGAGCTACCTGCTCGGGCAAGGTGTGCGGCAGCGGCAACATTCCCGGGCAACATTCCAAACCGAGCACCGGCCCGGCCGCCGCCGCGGCGCGAGCCCCGAGCAGCCCAGCCCCCCGCCCGCGCCCCGCGCCAGCACCGCTCTCCCGCCCGCGCCCCGCGCCAGCACCGCTCTCCCGCCCGCGCCCCGCACTAGGAGCCCGCCAGCGCCCCGCACCAGCACCGCTCTCCCGCCCGCGCCCCGCACTAGGAGCCCGCCAGCGCTCGGCACCGGTCCCTGGCTCCCTCCAGCGATTCGCACCGGCACCGGGCGCCCGCCGGCAGAGCGCCGCCGCTGCAAGATGATGATGATGATGTCGATGAACGGGAAGCAGGCGTTCGGCATGCCGCCGCCGCACTCGTCCAACCTGCCCGAGCACAAGTACTCGAGCCTGCACACGTCCTCTACTTCCAACTCGTCGTCCACTCAATCCAGCAGCAGCAGCTCAGAGGCGATGTGCCGAGCCTGTCTCCCAACCCCACCGGTACGTATATGCATAATCACCGCTTAGAGGCACATTTTGACAGCCCCCTCTTTTTTTCCCTTTGCTTGATGTTTTTTTCATGTCTGTACAGCAAATCACCCAACACCTCGGATACTTTCAACTTATGTATTCAGACTGGCTTGCCGTTCATATTAATTTTTATGACCTGGGTAGTGTATGTGTGTGTGTGTGTGTGTGTGTTTAAAGGTTTTTTTTTTTAACATTCTGGAAATGTTTTAATCCTGGAGTCGAGCGAATTCCCTGCTGACAGGAATGTGTGCATTCTATTTGCAATTGCAGAGCAATATATTCGGCGGGCTGGATGAAAGTTTGGTGGCCCGCGCCGAAGCTCTGGCGGCTGTGGACATTGTACCGCAGAGCACCAAGAGCCACCCGTTCAAGCCGGACGCCACGTACCACACCATGAACAGCATCCCGTGCACCTCCACCTCCTCCTCTGGCCCCATCTCCCACCCTTCCGCGCTGGGCTCGCACCCGCACCAGCACCACCACCACCACCACCACCACCACCACCAACAGCACCACCAGCAGCAACAGCAGCCGCCTCACCCGAGCCTGGAGGGCGAGTTGCTTGAGCACCTGTCCCCGGGCCTGGGGCTGGGCGCCATGGCAGCGCCCGACGGCAGCGTGGTGTCCCCGCCGGCGGCACCGCCGCACCTGGGCGGCCTGGCCCACATGCACCAGGCCATGAGCATGGCGAGCCACGGGCTGGCCGCATCGCACGGCGCCCTGGGCTGCATGGGCGAGGTGGACGCCGACCCCCGCGACTTGGAAGCGTTCGCCGAGCGCTTCAAGCAGCGGCGGATCAAGCTCGGCGTGACCCAGGCCGACGTGGGCTCGGCGCTCGCCAACTTGAAGATCCCGGGCGTGGGCTCGCTCAGCCAGAGCACCATCTGCCGCTTCGAGTCGCTGACGCTGTCGCACAACAACATGATCGCTCTCAAGCCCATCCTGCAGGCGTGGCTGGAGGAGGCCGAGAAGTCTCACCGCGACAAGCTCAACAAGCCCGAGCTCTTCAACGGCGCCGACAAGAAGCGGAAGCGCACGTCGATCGCCGCGCCCGAGAAGCGCTCCCTCGAAGCCTACTTCGCCATCCAGCCCAGGCCGTCGTCCGAGAAAATCGCCGCCATCGCCGAGAAACTCGACCTGAAGAAGAACGTGGTCCGGGTCTGGTTTTGCAACCAGAGACAGAAACAGAAACGGATGAAATACTCCGCGGGCCATTAGTGCCACTCCCCGGGGCAGGAGAGAGCGAGAAAGGCGGACTGCAACTCCTCTCGCCCGTCCTCGGTCAACCGCACTGCCTGAATCTGTCAGGACCTTGCCGTGGGCCGCCAACAAGTAAGACAGGTTTTGTTTTGTTTTGTCTAATGCCACCCACTGCCACCGAAAGAGGACACATCAAAACCCCGACTGTCACTTGGTGCGAGCCGAGAGTTGCAGTTTACAGATCAACAAATGACATCATTGTTTATAAATCGTTTACACAAGGACCCGCTGATTTGAAATTATAGTGTATCGCGAATTGCTGTGTAGTTTATCTGAGGATTATGTTTTGGGTTGCATTCGTTTTTATTTCCTCCTCCAAACATCACCTCTTGCACAACTATTTGCCCTCTGCGCCCCGCACAGACACATGCAGGAGGTTCAGCTCCAGTAAGTGCAGCACTTGTAGCTGAACATTTGATGGACCGTCCCGTGTAATCTCCAGCTATTGATTGCTTGAGGTATGCCCCCAATACTCTAGCCACCGAGCTCTTCTGTCATCGCAGGAGCCTACAATTTTGTCTCCGCTTTATTCGGAAGTCATAACTCCGCCAAGCAATCAGCAACCTCCCGCTTACGGCTACCGTTTCATTACAAACCTGTGGGTGATGGCCCGATTTTTCTTCCAAATATCGCTTTGAAACCCCATTCACCGCCCCCGCCTCCCCTCCCCAGCATGGACGGAAATAGCTGCTAAGAACAAGCTCGAAGCCTCTCCCTCTGTCTGAAGGCTATTATTAGATTACTGCCAAAACAGCCTGAGCTTGAATTATTCATTCAAACCGTCTACAAAGTTAATTTCGTGTTCACTCGAATTAATTCCGCCTGTTTAATTCAAGTTGTGATAACAGCAGGGCAAATAAAAGGATTATTAAATTATTTAATATTTAACACAGTATGTTGGTTGCTAGAATATAAGAAAGAAAGTGGTCGGGAAAAATAGGCGGCGATTTTTTAAAGAAAATATGTTTGAGCAGACCGTGGATAGCGTTTTCTATAGAAAAAAAATTGCATACGATTCACCCGGTATATATGTGTATGAATATCAAAATATGATCTAATTAAATGTTGGTCTGGGAACCCCCTCGTAAATTCTGCTACATCGCACAAAATGGGTTAATACAGCGGCTGTAAAGATTTTAATCTTTCAAAGCTAAGACCGACAATTAAAAATGCAACTTAGTTGCAACTGTCTTGGGTCTGTTTTGATTTTGAATGAAGTTTATTTTTACTTAAATGCTTTGTTGCTCTTGTGGAGGGGAAAGATTGTAGAGGTGCATTTATCAATGTTGAAAGAAAGCTGCACAATTCAATGAAAATTAACGATTGATGCACTGTAATACCTTGTTGTTTGGTACTGGCCTATCTTTTTAAAATATTAAAAGAAAGGTACATGGGACTGTACCTGTATATTGTAAATATCATTCAGTGGACGATGCACATATAGATATATTCTTACAGATTTTGACGTGTTGCAGTTATAGCAAAAACATTTTTACGTGACAAGCGCACGGTTTCTGTATGGTATTTGGTCCCTTAAACATTCTGTTCCTTTGTTTGTTCTAGAGCGATTTACCAGTTTATTTATTGTTGTGATTTAATGTTAATTTATTGACATTCTGGTTATTAAAATGATTCATTTCATTCTGCAAATCCCTTTAACATTGTTTCGAAGTTGAATCCTTTTAGTAGAATATGACATATGTTGTATGTTTTCATTGCAGTCGTGTTCTTGGGTATTTGTTTAACTATCTCTTTTATGTAGGTAGTTTTATCAGGATGGGTTTTTACTTCTTAGCATGTAAACATCGTGTTTTTGAATTAAAACCCATCGGCTCCTAACCTAAAAAATACAGCTTTCATAAACTCAAACAAAATCATTGTACTTTTTACTTTACCTTATCATGTAAGATTATGCACATCTTTAAAATAAAAGGTAATCTATTGACCTCATTGTTGATCTTTATTATTAAATGACCCTACGCTAAATGTTTACAATAAATCCTATATGTGGTTGCATTCGCTATAATGCGGTTTTAATCTAAACATAAACATATTTTATAACCTGTAAAAAAGCGGTTAAAAGATCGAACTGAAACTATTGGTTGGACTAAAAACAACGGTTCCTACAATTTTACATAAATCGAATGATCGCGTCTTATAGACTACCGATCAGTGCTGTTTTGCGGCGTGGTGAAGGAAACATGATTCTGTTGCTAATGCTTTAGCACTTAATGCCTGTATTGCCAGTAACGGGTAAAAGGTACCTCGGAGAGATTGCAAATATTCTATTAGACTCCAATCAGAGAGTCTGTGGAGACTAGGATTTGTCCCAGGAGCTCCAGGCTGCCAGATGTCAACGCTCGGTGCTCTCACACTGTCAGCCAGGAGTCTGTATCAGGGTATACATATAACCTGTTTTCCGGTCCATCTATTGCACGCCGATCGTCTAATAAAACTAGTGAAAACAAACAAAAATAAAACTAGTGTATGGATGTTTATGCGATTTGAATCGTTTAAATGTGGCAATTTGTCAGAGCCGTATCCGGAGACTAGGGAATCAATGCCACCGAGAGTCGGCATCCAAACGCTTTGAGTTTGGCTTAACTAAAAAAAGCAACGTAATTCTCCCAAATCAAACAACCCATCACATTTTCAGTGTGCAATCTGTTATATTATAGTTTTAAATACTGTGTTCAATTTACACTTATCCGATGTGTAGATTAAATTTCGCAGAAATAAGGCATTTTATATATTGTTGGCAATTCATCGTAGCTGTTTATGGGAATATAGCTTCTATTAATAATATAATTCTTCATGTTGGATGGTTTCAAATAATACCGAATGATAATGGGATTGGTGCGTTCAGTTCGGAATTAGTTTATTTACCCTTTATTCCCCTGTAGACTAATTACACATTGAACTACACCAAAGCACTGAATTCCCCATAGCAAGACTGTTGGTACCTGTAAATCTATTATCTTCATAGAATTAGGAGACACAAATGAGTCTCCATTATTAAAGACTAAGCAGCTTTCTTCAAGTGATATGTTTAAAAATATATATTTTGGATGGAGCGTAAAGTAGTTATTTGAGCGACAGTAGAATTGACCAGAGGCTTAACGGATAGTGAACGAGTGCAGGGAGGCGGTCCCCAAAGTCAATATTATTTCAATTGGAATGTGCCTTAGAAGATTCTTAGAATGGATGTTCCTCATGCCAAAAGATGATGCTGTCGCATATTCCTTCCTATTTTGTTAAGTAAACATCACCAGACCCTTAACACGGGAAGCAATGCATATTTACCAGATTGTTTTATCAGTTTCTCCAATCAGAGTATTTACATGTCAGCCAAGGTTTTACTGCTCAGTGACCCATATTACTTGAACTTGATCATCGAGTCTTTAACGGATCTGGTGAATATATAAGTGTAAACAGTCATATATTATTTCACAATCTCTCGATAATGTTCTATTTCATTTCGATTACATTAATAAGGAGCAATGCTATGCATTTCGGGTCACGTTCCTCTTGTTAGGAGTTATACTCACTCGATTGTGTTGACTGATGGGAGAAGAGTTGTAAAAATGAACAAATGATGATCACATTTTATAAAGTCGACATAACGTCCTTTAAAATATGCCTAATTTGATTAAACGAAATGAAGAATTGTCTTTAAATTCAACACTGTAGCATGCTTCTCCAATATACAAGCACAGAAGGGAGGGGGGGGGGGGAGGAGTATATGTATTCATCCTGAAAATACACACAAAATGCTATAGTAACTCAGCGGGACAGGCAGCATCTTGGAGAGAAGGAACGGGTGATGTTTCGGGTTGAGACCGTTCTTCAGCCTTTCTGTCCTAGGCCTCCTCCAATGCCAGAGTGAGGCCAAACGCAAATTGGAGGAACAGCACCTCATATTTCGCTTGGGTTCCTTTTTGTTTGCATTACAAAGCAGTTTCGGATGTGACTTTGTTAAATATTCTCATATGCCCTGTCTGCTGATAAAAGACACGACACAAAACTACCCATTAGCCATTCTGGAAGAACTTTTCGATTATTTCATCTAAAGTTGTAAAACTACTACTTTCCCTGTTTGACTGAAGCCCACGAATGATTATCAGCTAAATGTAATGAATCATACTCACAATCCATACAAGCCAAACAAGTGACAGCTGTTGGCAGTACAGAGGCTCCGTATCTTGGTAATTACATTAGAGGAACGCTGCAAAGTTCCTGCTTAAAGAACACAACCCGAAACTATGTAATTCCCGTTATCCTGCTAATATTCATTATAGAGAGTTGCTTATCTTCAATTATCATGGAATAATCAATCTTCCACAAGGAATACACTTGTGCAACAATGATTAATACCTACTGCTAATAATTCTGAATACAGCTGTCTAAACAACGCATCAATACACTGAATAGGTGACTATCTTTAGAACACTTGGAAGAGCCATGAAACTTACCCACCATTTTTTTTTAACCTTATGGTAGAAGGTAGAAATTATTGAAAACGTCTTCTTTGGGTGATCCAAGTGTAGTTGTAGATGACCTCCTAACATTGTCTTTAACGTGCTCATTTCATACTCGACCTTGTGAGGCTAGGTGTAATAAACGCAAAATTACTACAATTATGTGGTTGTGCGACTTCTGAAATCTGATAAAAGAGTTACAATTGGAAACTTAGTTGCGTCAGCAACTATTTTTAGATGGTATTGCCACTATTTTTGTTTCCCATTGGCTATTTTTATTTTTCATATTCGACATTATATTATCGTGCCTATTTTTGTTGGGGAGGGGGAGGAGTAAGTCGGACTTCCATTTAAAAGACAGGCTTGTTAACACTGATTGAGTTTGTAAATACTTAAAACTTAGAAATAATTCTTAATAATTATTGATCTAAGGCGTCTGAAATTACCCGTCTGAATGCAGCGATAACGATCGAAATGCCAATAAAATATTACAAATTAATCAGATAAACACAACTACCACCATGAGGATGGGGGCTGGAGGTGGAGATGTCGTTTATGTCAAATTAACCACTGAACAGGCAGCAGGAGAAGAATCTAACATTTACCTCGCCCTCTAAATGAGTCATTCACTAAAAGGCCATTACGGGAATTAATAAATTACACAGCGAAAAGCGAAATCCAGATAATTACAACGAATAAGTAAGTAATCATTAGTTATCTGAGCTAATTACTCTGGGTCACAGAGAGTTGGAATTTGAAATCCTCACCGGGAATTAAAATTAACTTTGCATAGTGCGCGTCTCTGCTTGACATCCTCAATCTAGTCACATGTCAGTTCCCGAGTGAGAAACCTCTCGGTTAATTTAAGAGGGGAGGAGGAATCTGAATGAGAGTACTGCGAACTGGGATTGCTTCATGTTTTCATTTCTAACGCTTGAATAGATATTTTTATCAACGTATGTCTACGTTTGTTTATCATTTTAATGAAATATCAAGATTACAATTGCAAATTTCCATTTCAACAGTTCACTTCTTTATATTAAATAAGACATTCTGAAGACGTTAAATTAAGAACGTATAACATCATGTTATTACGTTGTATGCTGAATTCCCGGTGTTTCCAATATCACATATAATATGTTTTTCTTGATTTATACTATTCACGCAAGAAAATATAACGTCTATTCCTTGTGACAATTTGTGTGATCTCGTCAATCCTTAATTAGGGAAGGCTTTGCTTCTTCAAGAACGGAGGATTAAAATAAATAAATAAATAAATAAATAAATAAATAAATAAATGTGACGATATTCTTTGGTACTGGTAAAATTTTAATGAAGTCTGGGATCGGTGGAACCCTGCCTTGGGAGAGCGAGAATATTTTAACTGTATATTTACAATAACCGGCTGGCCTTCAAAGACGTGATTGCTTTTAATCTTGAATTAAAAGAACTATAGAATAAAAGTTGAAATTTCCCAGGCCTCTCAAATACGTTATATTTTCAAATAAAACCGAGAGCCCATTTCGGAGTGTTTGTCCTTCAGCAGCTCTAAACCATCACACATTAGGTCTCCAATTACATTTTCGTTAATAATAAATGGATTTGGTATAGAGGTGGCATTATATCGTGCTTTTGTAAGTTAAAAAAAATACGGTTAATGCAATATTAATCGGTTGAAGTGGTATAAGAATGTGTGGTGTTTTTTTTCAACCAGAAATCAACGGGCACGGGACACGAGTGAAGGAGAATAAAACGTCCATTGTGCCATTGTATTTTAAACAATGGTTTTTGGGTGAGTAGATGAAAATATTCTGTACTATTTAATACAAAAGGGTTGGCGTGGAAGCAACGCGGCTGTATTTAATGGTATTGTGCCCCACGTTTTCCATATACGAATGAAATAATGGGTTTACGTTCTGGGAATAAACAGGAATCGTCCTTCATGATTATACTTATCTATTAGTAGTAAATACGAATGAATAGGAAGACAACTAATATTGCAGCCCAACCAGTGGATATTTAAACTAACAGGTTGTACGCTTTGAATAACTATTCTATGCAACATCTATAACATAGCGCACTGGATACCTTTTCGGTCATGCAATGGAAACACAATGGCCCAATACGCCTTAACAGGATTAAATTATGACAACGATGTTGCAAGAGGCAAAAATAACAAACATCTAAATCATAATTTCCAGGAATATTACGCCCATCCTTATTCAAAAGAGGTACCGTTCCCTGATTCCATGTATTATTTGTTTTGTTTGACCGAGTATGCGATTGTTAATTCACGATTCCGATAATTAGAATACATTTGTAATAAATAATTGGAGTTGCAAACGTGTTCCTTGTTCAACGTTATTATTATTTTTTTACCATTTAATAAGAAAACAAGCGCATTTGTTGTTCCAGTTAATATGGAGACGATACACAGCAAGTGCACAGCCTCACGTTAATCTTATATCAGTGTTCACTGTTTTCGAAGAACTGCGTGTTTCAGTACTATATTTTATTTTCTGGGGGATTTCTCGATATTTATTTCCAAATTGTAGCCTAATATAAATAACCACATAATCCAAAAAAAGAGACCAGTCGCGTGATTGCTTTAGTTTGTCAACTGTTATGTATAATATTTCTTTGATAAACCCATTCCCATATTTTCCCCAAAGATTGTCCAGTACATCCTCATCTGTCTGTGTGAGTCTACCTATTTATCAGACTGCCTGTCTATCTATTCATTCTTTCATTACTGTCACTTCCTTTGCTGAGACGGACGTGCATCTGCAGTGCACCTTTATGCCTTTATCCCTGTGCATTTTCCACACTGCGTCCATGTGTCCTTTTTACGATATCTTCCATGTTGTCTTATGATACTCAACTTATGAGACAATAACGCATCCCCCCCCCCCTTTTTTTTATTGCAACGCGATTCACGTCAGTTAATCTAACCGCACCACCATTATGGACACTATGGAGAAGTTAACAAATAAAGAGGTGGGTTTAATGCCTGTCAGCACATAAACATTTCTAAGTATATATTTAAAGATATCTGGAAGTTCGTACCATAAAAACTGCCTTAGCGTTTCGATCTTTAACGATTCTGTGTACTAATCTATATAAAGAATTGAATGTTGTAGTTAAAGAACATTTTTAGTAAAATCAGCGCAGTCGAATTGAAAAATGTGAAAAAAACCTCAACTTATGTTTAAGCAAATAGTTTAATTGGATTATTTTATTGTGTGTGTGCAAATGTTTTGTGTGTGTGTGTGTGTGTGTGTGTGTGTGGTGGGGGGGGGGGGGGGGGGGGGGGGGCGCTTAACCTGAGCTGCTATCCTTAAACTGCAATGATAATGATGGCTGCACTCTGAGATGTTTTCTGATTCAGTATTTGAAGTTTATCACAGATTCCTCGATTAAACACTAACATTAACATTCCACGGACTACAATAAATATTTACGCGTTAAAACGTGGGATAAAGACAAGTTTGCAATTGCGTTTTAAGCGCAGTACTCCACCATTGTTGCCTGGTCCAATTTAAATCGGGAAATTAACTGGGAACAAGTGCTGATGAGCTGTAGAGGAAGCAGCGGGACCACACGCAAACTAGAACAGCACCTCATAGTCCGCGTGGGTAGCCCACATCCCAATGGCACGAACATTGATTTCTCCAATTTCAGATACCTCCTCCTTCCCTTTTTATCTTCTCAGCTTCCCTCCCACACCCCCCGTCGCGCACACTTTACCGTCCACTTTGACGGCTCCCATCGCCCAGTTCCTTCCCCTTCCTCCACCCGCTCATCATCAACTCTTCCCTATTTCTCACCTGTATTTTTAATTCCCCACTTCACCCGTTCCCTTCTTCCCACCATCTCGCCCTCTGGTTCTACATTCCACCTCCCGCTTCCTTTCTGATCGGAGTTCATTATTTGCACCCTTGTTTCTTCTCTGCGTCATCTCCAGCTTCGGTTGTTATCTCCATTATTCTCTTCCCCGCCTGATTCATCTGCCAATCCACCCCTCCTTAACTGGGACCACCGATCAATTGCCAGCTCTCGCCCCATCGTAAACCATCACCCCTGAGTCCACCGATCAATTGACAGTTCTTGCCCCACCGTACACCCGTCCCCCTCCCTCCACCCCCCCCCCCCCCCCCCGCTATCCATCAATCTGAAGTAGGGTCGTGACCCGCAGCGTCGTCTCTGAGCCTCCATGGATGCTGTCTGTCCTGCTGAGTTTCTTCAGTAATTTGTGTTTTGGAAAATAAGCAACGCTGTTATTTCAAATTCTTTCGATGACCTCATCAAAGTCACATTCAATATTTAGCTTTATAAACACTCTATGATCAACAAGTCCGTCACGATTTTTTATGTCATTTTTTATTTTTTATGATGATCCAGTGCAGTTGGAGTCTGCATTTCAATAGGCGAACCCAATGTTAAGTAGATTTTTAATTTCAAAAGGACACCGCCACTGAACCCAGATGGAATGTTAGATTCCAATTGGAAGATGCTTACCTGTAAAATTGTGCTTTATAAATTGCGCCGAAAAATAGATCAAAACCAACTCCAACATCGCTAGTAACAATGCACTACTTCAGCCATACGTCAGAATGACTGAACAGTGCACATTTCCTGAAATGTCCCGATGCATCAATGGAAATCCGTTACAATAGTCTGACA
The DNA here is from genome assembly GCA_035221665.1 of Okamejei kenojei. Classification (NCBI taxonomy): domain Eukaryota; kingdom Metazoa; phylum Chordata; class Chondrichthyes; order Rajiformes; family Rajidae; genus Okamejei; species Okamejei kenojei. The sequence continues at coordinate 22,912,286 of CM069131.1, forward strand.
AAAAAAATCAATCCAACTGCGGAAGTAATGCCTGATATCCAACACATTTATATTTGAAGTGATGAAATATCCGCGACAAATTCATCTGTCCCTTGCACTACGTTGGGCGAAATATTTAATCATTGCCTAATCCGATAAGATAAATAATTTTATAAAACGTGGAACCGCCATTTCTTATACCCCAGTTACTAAATCCTCTAACCTTTTTTATCCTTCCACCCCGGACTTTTCTACAGAATTAATAACATCTAACACGTTAATATTGTTCTAGATCAAGATGTACCGTAGGAAGGAGTCTTTTATCCCTGAAATATACAGCGATTCCTAATTGCACGCGTAAAGACGTACACTCTAATAGCAAGCAATAAGCAAACACCGCCAGGATTACTATAATGTTCCACAACATGTATTTTCAACGCTTAAGACAGGGCTACTCGGGATTGTCTTTAAAAAGAGCAAGGGATCAACATGATTTGAATTAGGATTTGATTTGTGCATGGACGTATTTTCTGTATAGTGTATATTGTGTAGCTCCTTGTCAGGCACATTCTGCCGCAGATCTATTAATCATTCCCACAAGGAGTGCCAGTATGTCAGCGCTTTACTCGCTCTTCAGTTTATACAGAACGGAATCATTTACATAAAGTCCTTTAGGCAAATAACTGTTGGGGCTCTAATTTATATCTGATCGAAAATTAGCCGTCATTATGCGCTCCATTAGCACTGTCTTTAATGTGGTTCTAAGCACCATTTGTCAAGGCGCTTGTTAATATCCTTCAAGTCTTTAAACTTGAGAGCTCATTAAAGTGTGGGCCCCATTATTGATGTCATTTAGATGAGAGTTTGGACAATTTACTCGGTGCACTGTCTTTTCTTGAATCTCCATTGCATATGCAGTTCACAGGCAGGAACATAACTGATTGTGGAAAATTGCTGCGAAATTCAAAAAGTGATTTTTAAACGACATTAGTACGTTCTTTTCTTCCATCTATATTTTGTTTCTTTGTACAAAAAGCTCACCTTCCAAGCTGAATGAATTCTATATGTTCAAATAATTTGTGTTGTTATTGCATGTTCGCTTTGATTTCTATTAATCTGGAACTTTAAGGAATGGAATACAAAAAACGGAAGCAAGTCAGTTTGCTGGTTTATACAGTGCTCTCCACAATGGCAGTGTATAAACATTATAGACCTAACGTTTATTTATTTGCCTCTGTACTCCACAATTTGAGATTTGTGATAGAAAAAAGTCACATGTGGGTAAAATGCACATTGTCAGATTTTATTAAAAGCCATTTTTATACATTTTGATTTCACCATATAGAAATTACAGCTGTATTTATACATTGTCCCCCCCATTTCAGGGCACCACAATGTTTGGGACACATGGCTTCACAGGTGTTTGTAACTGCTAAGGTGCGTAATAATTGCCTCCTTAATGCAGGTATAAGCTCTCAGCACCTAGTCTTTCCTCCAGTCTTTCCATCACCTTTGGAAACTTTTATTGCTGTTTATCAACATGAGGACCAAAGTTGTGCCAATGAAAGTCAAGAAGCCATTATGAAACTGAGAAATAAGAATAAAACTGTTAAGGGCCTGTCCCACCAGCGTGCGACTGCATGTGGCGAGCGCGACCAAACGTGGTGGCCTGAGGCGTACGGCCTCGCGGGGCCAGTCCCATTTCCAACTGAGCCGTATGGAGCGGGTCCCGACATCATACTCACCAACCAGCTGGGCAGGAGGTGGGCCGAGTGGACATCGCACTGCGTCTGGCGGTGACGCCATCATGCGACGGCACGCCGGACGGTGATGCCATCGCGCAACGCCATGCGCTAGGCGTACGGTGTCCAGACTCTGTGTACAGCGTCATGACGCTGCGTACGACATCGCGACGGTGCACACGTCCTCGATGTGGCTGCGGGCCGACAGGCCGTTGCCGCGCGGGATTTTTGGACAGTGTCAGTTTTTCGGAGCCCCGCACGATGTCGGGACCAGCCCTGCACAACTCCATATGGCTCCGGCGATCGAAGTGGGACCGGCCCCGCGAGGCCGTACGGCTCAAGCGACCACTTTAGGTCGCGCTCGCCGCATGCAGTCGCATGTTGGTGGGACAGGTCCTTTACAGACATCAGCCAAACTTTAGGCTTACCAAAATCAACTGTTTGGAACATCATTAAGAAGAAAGAGAGCACTGGTGAGCTTACTAATCGCAAAGTGATTGGCAGGCCAAGGAAGACCTCCGCAGCTGATGACAGAGCATTCTCTCTATGATAAAGAAAAATCCCCAAACACCTGTCCGACAGATCAGAAGCACTCTCCAGGTCAGGTGTGGATTTGCCAATGACCACTGTCTGCAGAAGACTTCATGAACAGAAATACAGAGGCGACACAGCAAGATGCAAACCACTGGCTAGCCGCAAAAATAGGATGGCCAGGTTACAGTTTGCCAAGAAGTACTTAAAAGAGCAACCACAGTTCTGAAAAAAGGTCATGTGGACAGATGAGATGAAGATTAACTTGTATCAGAGTGATGGCAAGAGAAAATTATTGAGGAGAGAAGGAACTGCCCAAGATCCAAAGCATACCACCTCATCTGTGAAACACGGTGGTGGGGGTGTTATGGCCTGGGCATGTATGGCTGCTGAAGGTACTGGCTCACTTATCTTCATTGATGATACAACTGCTGATGGTAGTAGCATAATGAATTCTGAAGTGTAGAGATGCATCCTATCTGCTCAACTTCAAATAAATGCATCAAAACTCATTGGCTGGCGGTTCATTCTACAGCAAGACAATGATCCCAAACATACTGCTAAAGCAACAAAGGAGTTTTTCAAAGCTAAAAAATTGTCAATTCTTGAGTGGCCAAGTCAATCACCTGATCTGGTCCCAATTGAGCATGTCTTATATATTCTGAAGAGAAAACTGAAGGGGACTAGCCCCCAAAACTAGCATAAGCTAATATGGCTGCAATACAGGCCTAGCAGAGCATCACCAGAGAAGACACTCAGCTACTGGTGATGTCCATGAATCACAGACTTCAAGCAGTCATTGCATGCAAAAGATATGCAACAAATACTAAACATGACTACTTTCATTTATGTGACATTACTGTGTCCCAAACATTATGGTACCCTGAAAAGAGGGGCCTATGTATAAACACTGCTGTAATTTCTACATGGTGGCACCAAATTGCATAGAAATTGCCTTTATTGAAATCTGACAATGTGCACTTTAACCACATGTGATTTTTTAATGTGATTACAAATCTCAAATTGTGGAGTACAGAGGCCTTCCTGGTACCTTAGTAGATTGTGGTGGGGTGGGAGATTGCAACCTTCACGTGGTCCGCCCTGAGATCGATCTCAACGAATGCAATCAGCCTGGCGTGCACAATCAAATAAGATCAAATAGAACAAGTTGTCCCACAACTTTAGGCTGTGCACGCCATACGCAAGAATACGAAGAAGTACATTGTGGCAAGTATAATAACTGCTCACAATAGAATTATCCACTTTAATTTATCAAACATAAACAACCCAGGAATCCATTTGGTATGAATTTAATCTTCCAGGTTTAGCTGAATCACAGCCCAGTTTCTACTTGGCCCTATTGGAAAGTGTTAATATTTGTGAGGATACAGCTCCAGCTTTCCCAGGCTTCCTTTGTTATTTCCAGTTGTCCCTCCCATTTCGGTAATGTGCCACAGCGGGGCTCTTGCTGGCTGTAACTGGGAAATTGTCCCTCGATGTTTGCTGGTTGCTCAGCGATTACTCAACACCGAGCAGCAGAGAGAGCTGCGTGACAGACAGCAAAACTGCTCTCATTTGATGATTAAGTTGCGCTCGCTTAATTACGTCGGCATTATTGCATTATCTATCAGTTGCTCATATGGCAACACAAAGGACAATAAATTATCACCAAAAATTGGAAAGAATCCGTACATTAAATTGAACCCTGATGCCATTACACAGCATACTGAATTACTGACAGATACACATTATCCCACCAGGGCAACCATGCATCCTCGCATTTACTGGCATAAAGATAGATACATGTTCACAGACAGGAATCCGCAGAACAGCCAAAATGGACACGATGAATACAGACATGTGTCAATGACAACACAATTAAAAATCGCCTTGAAGATATATTATATCCATTAAAAAAAAACCTAAACCAACTGATTAGGTATGAATGATTCCTAAAACACCTTGCGGAAAGTATCTGAAATACTCGGTCAACGCACCACTAGATTCGATTCCTGGAGACTGCATAACTTTAGAGATTTTTACTCAGTTACAACCAATAGTTAAGTGGTGGGCATAGAGTTAAGTGGTGGGCATAAAACAACATTAGGAAATGTACTTATTCTATTGCCCACTCCCTCGCCACCCTCACCCCCACCCCCACCCCCACCCCCATGTTAATCTAACATATAAATGAACTGGCCCTTATTTATTTACTTTGCTCCCATGACCTTCAGGAATACAAAAATAAGCTACGGACGATATTTTGTAACCATACACTGATCTCACGATAATAGCGGGGGCGGGGAGAAGTTTTCTCTGTAAACCGTCGTAGTTTAATCGTAATTATGTTCCTTGTTAATGTAATTAAGATTTGCCAACAATAAGACGCAGGGTAGGACCTTTCTGGAGCTGGATTGTGCCTCATTAAACGAAAAACGTCCGAAGATTAAACTGTGCACCACATTAAGTAAAATGCACTTGGTACTTGATGTATTCAGAGTTAGATATAGCTCTTTGGGCTCGCGGAATCAAGGGATATAAGGAGAAAGCAGGGGAGAGCTACTGATTTTGGATGATCAGCCATGATCAGATTGTATGGCGGTGCTGGCTCGAAGGGCCGAATGGCCTACTCCTGCACCTATTGTCTACGTTTCTCTGTTTCTATTAACTCAATAAACAGTTACGCACACAAAAAAAACAGCTTTCATATATTAAACCTTCCTCTACGGAAAAAATGATGCAGAGATAACGTGAACGCCGCAAGAGATAAAATACTCTAATTAAAGATGAAACTGCAACCAAACAATCTGCAATGGAAAGCGAGATAGTTAGTTATAATAGTTAGTTATAATAGTTAGTTATAAGCAGGTTTTCCTTCAATTAAATTGGGTACCCCTTCTTGATATAATTCCACGCGTAGTCAATAACCTAACGGCGCAATCTGACTCCTAATGGCTAATTTCTTGAAAGGACACCTATAGGTCATTACAGCAGCAAACACTGGAAGGTAGCAAATATGAGAACCTTTATTGTTATGGAAATCTCCGGGCCCTTGTTTTTACGGGTTCCTTTAGGCTATAGTAATAAACAGAGTAATTAGAATGCTAAAGACAGATGTAAATAAAAGAAAGTAGGCTGCGCTGATGGATGAGTCGCTGGGTCAGGCCCTCATCAAACAGCCCAGTTGGTAGCAAATGATCCTCTCCATGCCAATGGCCTTGGGCAAAAACAAAGGACAGAGAAAGGGAGGGGAGAGAGATACTGGGGAGCGCTTTTACGCAATAATTACATCAAAATGTCATCGCATCTGAATAGCAGGCAGAAGCGCAACCAGACACGGTCACATGTGGGCCGTGCAGTGTTATTTATTATTTTGACGGAGTATTGACCTCCAGTAACGCACCGCACATTTCCCTTTTTCACTCTTCTCCGTTCTCTAGTTGGTTCAGAAAATATGTCTATGAAGGCATACACCGCCAGTATTGACATATTGACATATTTTACAAGAAAATCGACATTCGTAATCTAAAACAAAATAAAAGACCAAAGTGCAGGAGGAATTTAGTGGGGCAGACAGCGTCTGACCCGAAACACCGAGTGTTCCTTTCCCTCCGCACATGCTGGCTGCTCCGCTCAGTTTCTCTAGCACGTAAAAAAAGGCACAAAGTGCTGGAATAACTAGGCGGGCCATGCAGCAGCTCTGGGGAACAAGGACATGTGACTCTTCGGTCCGGGACCCTTCCTGAGACGTATTGTGGTGGGATGGGGAGAGAAAGTTGGAAGAGAAGAGGGGCAGCACTTCGCTTTGTATTTGCTGAAGATTCCAGCACTACAAGACACTTGATCTACCTGGTCAATCAGACTTCTTCGTGTTGATGAACAAAACTCCAACCGTTTATTTATTTCCCTCTAAAACGTTGACGCGTATCCTGGAAGTTAATTCTTACAGGTGTTCCAAGTAGATGTTTTTCAGATAAAAGTGAACGTATCATTCTTGCACTAATCCTTTATATGTTGGCAGCTAAAAGGAAAGCACAGAGGAGATGGGTGATACCAGGACATCGTGACCCTGCCAACAACCATTCCCGGTATTGGTCAAGAGCTAAGACAATTTATTTTAAAATATAACGCAAACATTCCATGCAGCAACTGCGATAACAAATCGATGCTTTTTGGATATATACTTTTAAATCAGTCACCAATATAAATTAAAGAATTTGCTGGGATCCCTAACCTGTTTTTTAAGTCTACTTCGGTATAACAGTCTGAAGAAGGGTCGGAAACGTCGCCCATTCCTTCTCCCCAGAGATGCTGCCGGTCCCGCTGAGTTAATTCAGCATTGTGAGTCCACCTTCAGTTTAAACCAGCATCTGCAGTTCCTTCCTACTCTATATAACAGCAGTTGACACTAAGAGCACTTTTTAAAAGGATCAAATATCCTATCATGACGTGCTACGAAATTCTTCAAGATGATACTTTTTGTTCACACACAAAGTGCTGTAGGCATGGTGTTCATTTTAAATCTGCATGTGTGTGACCCTTACATTTACTGATCTTGTAACTGTCCTCTCAGAAACGTGCAACAGCTAGAAGAACTAGTACGGGTTTTGAAGAAAGGTCTCGACCCGAAACGTCACCCATTCCTTCTCTCCAGAGATGCTGCCTGTCCCGCTGAGTTACTCCAGCTTTTTGTGTCTGTCTTCGGTTTAAACCAGCATCTGCAGTTCTTTCTTACACTTAGTACGGGTTTTATCTTGGTTTCTTGGAAAAGTTGACACAGTCTTAAACTTGGTAAAACATACTCAGATACCTTTTCAAACATACCTTTTAAAAAAAGTATTTCTTGATCCTACACACACCATTATTGCACGAATTCTAAATTCTCATTTCATCTCCATTAAAGTGACAGGGAATGTGTAATCTAACGATGCTTTTAAATTCTGGAAGTTCAATCGTGCCTGTAACCCTTGATTTGGCATAACGAGAGCTGCAAGTTCCTCGAATCAGCGAGCAAACTGCGTAAAAAATTCAGTAGATCTCAAATACGATCGTGTGATGGCAGCAAATTGACGGATAACAAGATGTAAGGGATTATAAGGTACACGGGCACGATCCCTGCACTTTTTCAAATCATGAGGTTTTCAAGATAATTTAAATACCTTCTAAGTTCTTATCTTATCTGTCTTCGTATCTGTCGCTCTCTAGGATATGAACTATTAGCAGTTAAATATAACAGGAGAGATAATAAGAGCGCTGTCCGCATTTCAAATTCACACCCACACTCATCTATGGGGAGGAACTGGTGCAATTGGTAATAGTTGAAACAATGAATGGAATATTGGGATAAACTTTTAAACTTTGCCTGCGTCAGAAACGCGTCGCCTCTTGTGTACTGCCTAGGTGAGTGAGGTCCCCGTCGCATGATTTACCGGATTGTATGCAAAATAAAGCATTTCACAGCACCTGTGTACATGTGACAATAGAGTATCATCGTAAGCATCACATCATCATAACTTGAGCATTTCAGTGGATCAGTCTACTGAAAGAATTGGCAGTTCGACCGGCTGTTAGCAGCTGATATTAAAATGCCTGACTACAATTATAACTTCCCCACCGCTACCTCCAGCTATCAATAACCATATTTATTAAAAAAAAATAAGGACGATGCGTTTGAACATCACGGTTTGTCGTTGTTTTCAATTGACAATTTCGCGATGCATTAAATTCCTCCGCGTTTTACAGCAACTAATCGCATATTAAATTGAAACAAATTTATTCTATCAATTCTAAAACGCTCGCTATAAAATAATTTAATGAGAAGAAATTGGTGACAACGTCTCCTAATTTTATATACATTTAAAACATCTTAATTTCCTGCAATATGCCGCGTTTGACAGGGTCAAAGGATTGTAGCCTGAAGCCGGCGGCCGGTCAATACTTTTTAAACAGAACGACCCTTCCCCCTCCGAGCACAGAGGAGAATACGTGACCTTGTAGGTATGAAACATCTTGAAATTGATGCGAAGAAACCCAGCAGTAAATGCAGTGAAATACTTTGGTGCTTTTATCTGCAGCTGAACCCTGGTCACAATTCTTCATACAATGAGTTTTGAAAATAAAATGACCTCAGCTGTTTGGTTCGACAATCTTTACCTAGGCTTGGCGTAAACGGTGAAAGAACTACACTTGCAAAAGCCAACGATGCAAGTCGAAAAGAGTTCACGGTGAAAGGATGAAAAAAATGCGGAGTACCATTAATCAAACTTAAAATTCCCTTTGCTGAACTTTATACATCTTTACACTTGATCACCCCGCATGAAGACACAACCCATGGAGACACTGTCCGAGTGGTAGAAGGCAGGTCTTGTAGATATGGAGGTCAAGACAATGACGGAACTAGCTGAAAGAAAAATAAGGACGAATTTCGGAAGCAGAGGGAAGACATGAAAGGAAAAGAAAGATCGGGAAATGAAAAGGGTGAAATAATTGGCGGTATAAACCAGCTTCTGGAATGTCAAAAGCAGGAAAAATAGAGGTTGAAAGTTAAATAAAAGTTAAACGATAATCAGAAACAACGTTGAAGTTACTGTGAAATTCAGACGAGAAAGTGTTTTTTGTTCTTTCCGCAGTTATCACTATGTCATATAACCGAGACCAAACAAACATTAAACAGGCATAATATCACACCCGAAAGGTTTAAAACGCGTGGCATACATGGCCTGGCAACCTAGTAAACTGAAAACTTATTGTTTATTTATTTAAGGCGGAGATTGATAGATTCATGACCAGTCTGGGTGTCAAGGGTTATGGGCAGGAGAATGGGGTTGAGAGGGAAAGATAGATTGAATGGCAGAGTAGACTTGATGGGCCGAATAGACCAATTCTGCTCCTATAACTTATGGATATGTAATTATGACATGATTTATTTGTTGTGTTGCGTTAATGTGCATGTAAAAGCTACAGAAAATAAGAATTTCTCCCCTATGCAGTTGGCAATTAAACACTATTGAATCATAACTTTTGAACGGCCTAAGGATATAAATGGGAGTCTTCACTTTCAAACCACTGCCTTACAACGTGTGTAGGAAGGAACTATGGACGCTGGTTTATACCGAAGATAGGCACAACGTGCAGGAGAAACTCAGCGGGTCAGGAGGCATCTTTGGAGGAAATGGGTGGGTGATATTTCGGGTCGGGACCTATCTTCCAGTCTGAAGAATGGTTTCGACCCGAAAGGTCACCCATCCCTTTTCTCCCGAGAAGCTGCCTGACACGCCGAGTTACTCCAGCACGTTGTGTCCATCCATACTGCCTTACACCTTCCTCTTGAAGGCTGGTGCTTTTGCTTTTCCTTGTAGGACTGGTTCCTGCACTGATCCAGTGGACGGCAGAAGATGTCGGATCATGGTATGGTCGTTTTTTTCACTTTAAATCGGTTTTGCCTTGTACTTCCCGTAATTATTGGCCGTTTTCCAACATTATATTCTCAATATATATTTATGCAGATGGTTTTTGTTTGGCCTCGAGCGGCTGGGTTAATGACATATGTGTAGTGGTCTCCAGGGTATAAATGTCTCCACCTGTCCGCAGGTCCACAGAAAATGGAGCCCCCAAACCAATTGAACGCATATGTTTTGACACAGGGAACAGCAGATGCTGGAATCTTGAACAAACCACAACGTGGCGGAGACTATACTCTACTGGACTGTTTGTAAGAATACGGATTTCACTTTGTTAGCACTTCGTATATGTGTCAATAAGAGCATCATTGAACTCAGCGGGCCAGGCAGCATCTCTGGAGAGAACATGGACAGGCGGCGTTTAGGGCCAGATACCGCCTGACCCGCTGAGTTGCTCCTGCGCTTGCTTTTTGAACGCATATGGTTGTTCCTCTACATTGCCGTGTGACATAACAGTAATGACTAGACCGACGTCTAGTTGCACACGCTCTATTCCCGGGTTTAGAAGTACAGCGTGGAAACAGGCTCTTGGGCTCAAAAAGTCGACACCGACCACTCACACTATCCATTCACACTAGTTTTATGTTATCCCACAATCACATCCTCTCTCTACACATAAGGGACAATTTTACGGAAACCAATAAGCCTACAAACTTGCACATCTTCAGGAGGTGGGAGGGAAATGGAGCCCAGAGGAAACCCACGTGGCCAGAGGGAGAAGTGCAAACACCACACAGACAGCAGCTGAGGTCAGGATGGAACCTGGTGGCTGGCGCTGTGAAGCAGCAGCTCTCCCAGATGCACCACTGCACTGTCCTAATGTTCTACTTAGGGGCCTGTCCCAGCAGCATGCAACTCCATGCGATGAGCGCGACCTAACGTGGTCGCTTGAGCCGTCCAGCGTCGCGGGGCCGGTCTCACTTCGATCGCCGGAGCCGTGCGGAATTGTGCGGAGTTCGTCCCGACATTGCGCGGGGCTCCGAAAAACTGACCATGCTCAAAAATTCCGCGCGGCAACGGCTTGTCGGCTCGCAGTCGCCTCGACGCATTACACACCGCCTCGACATCGTGCCTCTGTGCCCCTCTGTGTGTGCCTCCGTGACCCTCTCTGTGTGTCCCTCTCTGTCCTGGCGAACTTATCTTTAAGACTTCGCTCCAAGTTCGCCTCACTTTGCGCCGCGTTGCGCCGCTCACCCCACCTCCGCGCGGCCCCCGCTGCCGGTTTGATCGCGCTCTTCGCATGGAGTCGGATGCTGGTAGGACAGGCCCTTCAGATAGTGAAAAGATACAATCCAAAGCAATGGGCCTATTCATAAACGAATTTGGGCAGGAATGAACCTGGTAGCCTCACGATTAAGGCCTCATCTTAGTTCTACCAACTATGGGCAAACATGCGTTTATATTTGGCAATCAGCGCTTCCAAACAAATTGCTTGGATCAGGGTGAAAGGTTATTATAGACAAGCAAATCACGGAGGTCCCACACTCCTGATCCTTGTCCTCTGGGGTCTCAGCGCAAAGGTTGCAAGGTTTGCACATTTCTTGACTACTCTCTCAAAGATTATACTACATTTAAACATAGGCTTGACTCAAGTTTGTTAAATGGCATAGAATTAACAGTTCAAGTCCCTTTCTAGCCATCATCAGGCAATCTGGGCTTGCACTGCAGTGTCAGAGGTGCTGTCTTTTAGAATTGACATTGAACTGAAGTCCTACCTGCCATTTCATGTAGATGCAAAATATACAGGAGTCTGGTATTGGAGGAGAGCAGGGTAACTATTCTGGTTTCCTGGCCCAATGAACAAGAACAATTATTACCACTTGGCATTCATAACTTTATGGTTATTGGTACTCTTTCCCCAACATTGCAACCATTAATACACTTCAAAGATAACTGACTGGCAATGAAATGTTTTACCGTGTCCTTTTACTCATGAAAGAGTTTCACATCCTAGGTTTGCATAGAAACATAGAAACATAGAAATTAGGTGCAGGAGTAGGCCATTCAGCCCTTCGAGCCTGCACCGCCATTCAATATGATCATGGCTGATGGCATGGAGTCCACTTGTTCAGTCTCTGCCACATGGAGTTAATTTTTATGTACAATGAATTACAATGTCCACACTTTTAATGAAAGATGCATGTCATGACTAGTGGGCACATGTAACGGGACAGCTACCTCTTTATCATTATTTTTGTATGTTCATAATTTCATTCAGAATACCCAGTTTAGTCGTTGGGGATTTAGTTTCAGTCTGAATCTGTTTCCTGATCCAAACTCAGTGTTGCCTGAACACCTTTTCTCTTACCAAAAAAGGTTGTCTAAAACTGGACTCTAGATTTCACCGGCTTTCACATCCGTAAGGCGTGTGTCTCACTGATAGATGCACTTAAGTAAGTCCTGGCACAGGAGTCAGAGTGGCCCACGAAAGTCATAAGGTCTTAAGATCATGTGATATGAGCAGAATTAGGCCATTCGGCCCATCAAGTCTACTACACCATTCAATCATGGCTGACCTAGCTCACTCTCCTAACTACATTCTCCTACCTTCCCCCCCATAACCCCTGACACCCATACTAATCAAGAATCTATCTATCTCTGCCTTAAAAATACCCATTGACTTGGCCTCCACCGCCTTCTGTGACAAAGAATTCCACAGATTCACCACTGTCTGACTAAAGAAATTCCTCCTCATTTCGTTCCTAAAGGAAGGTCCTTTAATTCTGAGGTTATGACCTCTGGTCGGGGTCTGTTTGCAACTCCAAGAAACAGAACATTTCTGTTTGTCTTGCAGGTAGATGCTGGTGGAAAGAGCTCCTGAAGATTTGTGAATGGCAGATGAGTTGAACAGTTACTTTGGATCTGTCTTCACTAAGGAAAACACAAACAATCTCCCAGATGTACTAGTGGCCAGAGGACCCAGGAAATTCACATTAGGCAGGAAATGGTGTTGGGTAGACTGATGGGACTGAAGGCTGATAAATCCCCAGGGCCTGATGGTCTGCATCCCAGGGTACTTAAGGAAGTGACTCTAGAAATCGTGGACGCATTGGTGATTATTTTCCAATGTTCCATAGATTCAGGATGAGTTCTTGTGGATTGGAGGGTAGCTAATGTTATCCCACTTTTTAAGAAAGGAGGGAGAGAGAAAACAGGGAATTATAGACCAATGGATTTATAATGGGGAAATCATGCTTGACTAATCTTCTGGAATTTTTTGAGGATGTAACTAGGAAAATGGACAAGGGAGACCCAGTGGATGAAGTGTACCTGTACTTTCAGAAAGCATTTGATAAGGTCCCACATAGGAGATTAGTGGGCATAATTAGAGCACATGGTATTAGGGGTAGGCTACTGACAGGGATAGAAAATTGGCTGGCAGACAGAAAACAAAGAGTAGGGATAAACGGGTCTCTTTCAGAATGTCAGGCAGGAATTATTGGGGTACCGCAAGGCTAGGTGCTGGGACCGCAGCTATTTACAATTTACAATAATGATTTAGATGAACGGATTAAGAGTAACATTAGCAAATATGCAGAAGACACAAAGCTGGGTGGCAGTGTGAACTGTGAGGAGGATGCTATGAGGATGCAGGGTGACTGGGACAGGTTAGGTGAGTGGGCATATGCATGGCAGAAACAGTTTAATGTGGATAAATGTGCGGTTATCCACTTTGGAGGCAAGAACAGGAAGGCAGATTATTATCTGAATGGTGTCAAGTTAGTCTTTTACCCAGGGTAGAGGGACCAAGGAACCAGTGGACGTAGGTTTAAAGTGAGAGGGGAAAAAGTTAATAGGAACCTCTTGGGCAATTTTTTCACTCAGATGGTGGTGTGAATATAGAATGAGCACCGGAGGAGGTGGTTGAGGAGGTACTACAAGAGCATTTAAAACACACTTGCATAGGAAAGATTTGGAGGGATATGGGCCAAAGGTAGGCACAAGGACGTAGCGTGGATGGGGCATTTTGTTCGTCATGGGCAACTTAGGCTGAGGGGCCTGTTATTTATATGGCTCTATGAGATCTAATAGATTTCAACTGGGAGAATCAGGAGATAAGGTAATAATACAGTAAGGTAAATTTGAGCAAAGAATCAGCCATTACCTTGATTGAATGATACAACTTTGTTTTAAGAGACATGTGGCATGTTCCTGCTCTATTTCCTGTTATTGATTATGTTTCATGCTGGAGCAAGAAGTTCATATGAGGTTCTTGAACCACTTGTGGTGTGATAGCATAATGATTCATTGACTATCAGCAAAAGTCCTGGATCATTAATCCAGAGACATGATTTTGAATCTTACCATGACAGCTGGGAAATTAAATACATCTGCACTTAAATAGCTTCAATTAGCGAAAATGTGAGACTACTGGATTTATTAATGTATTTCAGGGAATGATGTGTTCTGTACTTACCTGGTCTAGCCTCTATGTGACTCCAAGCCACACAATATTTCCACTACTTGGAAAATCTCAAAGAAGGGAACAGTAGTCATAATAAGCGGTGGGCCATTTAAAACCGAAGTGAATAGATATTTATTTTTGCAGATTGCGATGAATCCCTGTAATTCTCAAGGCCAGAAATTGTGGAAGCCAGATCATTATAACTATTTAAAGTAGAGACAGATACATTAAAAAAAAAACAGAGCTGGCATAAAAGAGGAGTTGAGGCTTGGGGTAGATCAGCTGTACAAAGCTATGTTCAGGTTGCACTTGAAGTATTGTGTACAGTTTAGGTCACCACACTACAGGAAGGCAGTAACATAAAGAGTGCAGTCGGATGTTGTATGGAATGGTGAGATTTAATTATAAGGGAAAAAAAGACACAATGTACTGGAGCAACTCAGCAGGTCTAGTAGCATCTCTGAAGGTAAGGAATAGGTGATGTTTCCGGACGGGACCCTTCTTCAGACTGATTGCGGTGAGAGGGGGAAAGAGTTAGACGTGAAGTTGGGGGTGGACAAAGCCTGGCGAGTGACAGGTGGATACAGGTGAGGGTTTTTTTGATTGACAGATGATTGGATAAAGGCCAGAGATGTAATGAAGAAAAGACACTCTCTACCAGGTTTCTAACCCCGAACAAATTCTGTCTGAAGAAGTGTCTAGATCTGAAACATCATCTAATCATGTTCTCCAGAGATGCTGCCTCATCCTCTGAGTTACTCCAGCACTTTCTGTCTTTTCTTCTTGTAAGCTGCCATATGCGGTTTCTTATGATACTTATAATGAAAGCTTGGTTAAAGCTGGCTTTATTCTCACTGGAATGTAGGAGCCTAGGGTGTGATTTTATAGAGGTTTGTGAAATTCTGAGGGATGTAGTATAGATAAAAGTCTTTTGTTTGCAGATGGCGGAGTGTGAAACTAGAGGGCATAAGTTTAAGTTGAGAAGTAGGAAATGTAAAGGAGATCTGAGGAGTACATTTTTCACACTGGGTGGTGAATATTTGGAATGAGCTGCCAGAGGAGGTGGTGGAGGCAGATACAGTTACAGCACTTTCCTTTTTTGCCAGCATCCTGTGAACTGCTTTGTTATCGCTGGCTATGTTAAATGTGCTATATATACACAAATTTGTTAACTGATTTATCCCTTTGCAATGTCTGATTTGCTTCCATTCACTCTACCTTGATGTCTTATTCACTCCCTTCTATGCCTTGATATCCCCATCACTCCACTTTCTTCCACCACTATACCCTATTCATTCCCCTCTGCCCCATTATATGCCATTCATTCCCCCTCCACTCACCGCTATATCCATTCACTTTCTTTCCACCCATCACCATAGCCAAGTCACTCTCCTTTCCACCCCTCCAATGTTTATTCACATACCACTTAATGCGGCGTGCTATTCATTTTCTGCTCCCTGAAGCATTGCATTTAGTCTCACAACTCCCACATTAACGCCCTTGTTGTGTCATGTCGCCAACCCTTACAAATCCCCATTTACTACCTTGGAATGTTCCGTTCACTCGCTCTTCACTACTCACAATGCCCCATTAAAAACCCACCTCTTCATGATAACCCTTCGATGATCCCCCAGCCTCTACTATATTTAATTCAACTTAACAAAGCTCAGCTCTCCCTATAACATCTGCCACCTGTGTCCCATTCAACCCTCATCTACCATCTATGGTAACCCATTCAGTCCTTCTCCAAATGCACATTCAAAGCCATTCCTCAAATATCCCATAACTTTGCCCCACCCCTCATGATTAGCATTCACACCCATTTAATGCCTTGCAATATTCCATGTTGCTCACTTCACTTTCTTCTCCCTAGTTCTGCAATGTCCTATTCCCACCACATGCTTTGTGCTATTCCTTTCATTTTCCTGCCATGTGTCACCATGTTTCATTCACTTCGTCATCAGTCCTGAAATGTGCCACATTCTGTCATCATCTGCACACCCTACGAACCCCTCAGAACATCAATTGTATTTCCACCCACTCCCCATCCCTTTACCCTCTAATAATATCCTATTCACTTCCCACACTTACAGAATGACATTCATTTTGCAATTCTTTGGACTGTGCCTTCACCTCATTCGGCCATATCCCATTAATCCCTATTCATAGAGCTGCAGAGTTACCCAGCACAGAAATAGGCCCTTTGGCCCAACTCCAACAACAGAGGGAACCAGAATTGGTGGTTAGAAATTGGAAGGAGAGATGAGAAGATAGAGGTTAGGACCAGTAAGTCTCAAAGAATGGACAGGCAGGGAGAAGTGAAGGAATATGATGATGATGATGGACTAAAGTATGTTCAGTCCAATGCAAGGAGTATTATAGAGAAAGCAGATGAACTTGGATCAACTGTAATATTGTGGCCTTTGCGGAAATGTGGTTGCTAAAAGGTCATTAGTGGCAGCTCAATGTCCGGGGTTTCAATGTTTCAGATGTGATCACGAGGGACGCAAATGAGATGGCAGAGTTGCACTATGAAGCGGCACTCAGTGGGGACATACTAGAGGGTTCAATCACTGAGGTAAAATGAGTAGAGCTTAAAAATAAGAAAGGTGCAAGCACTCTAATGGCATTGTACCATAGACTCCTCAACAGCAAGCAGGAGATAGAGGAACAGATATGTAGACAGATTACAGAAAGATGCCAAAGGAACAAGGTCATATTAATGGGTGACTAACTTCCACAATATTGACTAGGACTTGCTTAGTCCGAGGACCCGACCATGGGAGGGCAACAGAGGAGGACGACTGGATTTTTGGAGCCTTCCCTCACAGTGGGAATTTGATCCCGCTGTGTGGGGATGTCTGTGTTAAAAAAAAAACTATTGTGTCCTGTGCTCTTTATTATTTATTTGTATGGCTGTATGGCGACCACACATTTCACTGTACCAATTAGTACATGTGACAAATAAATGTATCTTGTATCTTGTATCTTAGTACTAAAAGCTTAGATGGGGCAGAATTTGTGGAATGTATCCAAAGGGATTTTTTGAAACAGTGTGTGGATAGTCCAACCTGAGAAAGGAACATGCTGGACCTTGTGTTGTGAAATGAGTCCGGCCAGCTGACTGGTGTGACATTGGAAAGCATTTTGGGGATAGTGATCACAACATAAGCTTTCTCCCAGTCTGAAGAAGGGTTCCTAGCTGAAACATCACCTATTCCTTTTCTTCAGAGATGCTGCCTGACCTGATGAGGTACTCCAGCATTTTGTCTATCTTCCATAATTGTTAAGATTGTTTTGAATAGAGAGAAGGCTCGACCTTGAGAAAGGTACTAAATTGGAGCAGGGCAAACTACAGCATCATTGGACAGGTGATTGGGAGAGTACACTGGGAGCACTAGTTTTGAATAAGTCCACATCTGACATGTTGGTGTTGTTTAAAGGGTATTTGATTGAAGTTCAGAACCAGCATGTTCCAGATGCATTTTTCATAATTGCTGGGGTCTTCAGTCAGCCAAAGACAAGAGGATGCAACCAAAATACTTTCAACAGGTCTTCTGTCCCACCGGAGGCTCAAACACCCTTCACCACTGTTACACAACCACCAAAAATGACTAGTGCCCATCACTGTATTTTGGAAAATCTGACTATCCGACTGTGCTCCTAGTCCCCGTTAACAAGCAGAAAGTGATGATCCAGTACAGAAAGTCATACTGCGTTGGTCTAAGGAAACAGATGAGCTCCTATGTGACTATTTAGGCTTGGTGGACCGGGCCGCCAAGGACTCAGTAACCAACCTTCATCAGTAAGTGTGTTGAGGACAGAGTGCCTAAGGAATCAATCCGAGTGTTCCCCCATTAGAAAACAGAGATGGGCCTTGAGATCCACTTCCTAGTGAAGACTATATCTGTTGTGTTCATGTTGGGTGATTCCGACCTGAACAGGGAATCGAGATATGAATTCTGCCAATCGCCTCCCTCGCCCTCCCCCATCAGAACTCACCAAGGTATTCCCTGGCTTTTCCTACCCCCACATCTCTTTTGCATTTTCAAGAAAGATACTGATCTGAAAGGTCATCTGTCCATTCCCCTCACAGATGCTGCCTGACCCACTGCATTCCTTTAACACTTTGTGTTTTCGCTAAACATGGTATTGGGATATTGAATGGTTTGGTTACTCTGCTATTTTGTGGTTATTACGATGTTTGTTTATGAAATTGACAGAGTTCCACCTCTTTATAGACGAGAAGCCATTTGAATATCATTGATCAGGCACGGAACTCGCTATCAAAATATGGAGGGGACCGGGGGACAGGGGGGACACAATATTTTGGCGGCCGCTCGCGCATGTGCACACTCACACACACACGTGAGGCTTCGGAGGCCAATCCAGCGCTAATTGCATTGCTCAACTCTGCCTGTCTCGCCCTACAAGCCCTGACTGGCTGACGGGACACCAGCGCTGCTTCTCCGCGCTGGCCATATATCCTGCAAGCCCAGGCAGGTTAACCTGGTGGAACAGGCAGTGTTGAGCTGGGTTTAGCGCTGCTTCTCTGCGCTGGCTGTGGGCCTGGGGGTACAGCTCGCGTCTGACTCCTGACCTCTCTGGCCACCCGTGGGGGGGGGGGGGGGCACTCGGGTGGGGACAGGACAGCACCGGAGACCCGGCCGGGATTGATCCTGGCTGCGGATGAGGTGCAGGTCTGTGCCACGTCTCCCTCCACCAATCACCCCCCCCCCCACTCCTCCCTCCTCCAATCATCGCGCTGAATCCTCATGTCCCGTTTCCATTGCCTGCTGACCGACGTCTCTCTCGTCCAATCGGCGCCTTCGATCAGCAGTCCCACCTCCACTGTCTCGCGGAAAATGGAGATTTTAAAATCCGCATTACAAAAACTTGGGGGGGGGATATCCCCCACCTCTCAAAACATGGGGGGGGGGGGCGCGTGTCCCCTCTGCCCCCCCCCACTCCGGGTTTTCCGCCCCTGTCATTGATATAGATTCAAATGTTGTTGTGTTTATTGGTATTGTTTAGTTGACCAGTGGTCCTTATGAAGAGTCACTGAGGATTATGTAGATTATGGATGATATTCTGTGATATTTTTTCATTTTTCTGGATATCATAAATGCAGGGTTAGTCATTTTATATTCACAAATCAAGTGTTGTTGATTGGTGGCCATATGTTATCTTTGGGCAATTCTCCATATTTCAGAAATGAATGACCATTCTCTCCATGATAAGCTTTCTCAGAAACAAAAAAGAATGTAAAAACAAGTAAGCAGCATCTCTGACTTACCATATAATCCTTTGGGAGGTATATAATGCATGAAAACTCTTACAGCTACCTGTACTATAATCACAATTTTTCACTACACTCTCTCTTTAAAAAATGGAACTGCTGTTGTACATATAATCCACTGTATGAATGAATGAATGAATACTTTATTGTCACGTGACAAGTCACAGTGAAATTCTTTGCTTGCATACCCAAGCTATGTAAATAGTCGCTATATAAAGACCGCTTACAAAGTTGTATCCCCCGCCCGGTCTACCTTTGTTTCCCCGCCCCCCCCCCCCCCCCTCACAGCGGTCCCCCCACGCCGGGTCCTCCTTTGTTCTTTCTCCAGGCAGCGGCATTCTCACACCACGTGGTCTGTCTTTGTCCGTCGGTGCATCATTGACCGCCACGCCAACCTCTCCACTATCACTGCCAGGTGATAGTGCCGTGGTCATCCGAGGCATGGAGACCTCGGCACCTCGATAAAGGCCTCCGGTTGTGTACCTGGTCCGCAACTGCAGCTCGGCGGGAAGTCTTCTGCCATGCGGCTTGGCGAGAATATTAATTACAATAATGAAGATTTATTAAAAATGTGAAGGTACGAGATGAAATCTTACTTCACAAAGTAGAATAAATAAACTCTGAGTGTCCAGTTCACCTATTCCGAACCTCCTAACCACACTTCACCTGAAGACTGTATATCAACTTGATGTTTCATTTGTAATGCCTTGAGAGATTGATTGGTAAACTTATTCTTGAGAGTACTTTTCAACTTTTTGAACGATTAATTGCTACATTATGCAAACTGCTTTTGTGAACTTATCACCCTGTAATAAAGGACCTCGCAGTAAAGATGGAATTGTAAACTCTCAGGTTTGCATCTCACTGCTCCTCAGCTTTTAGTGCAGAAAAAAACTCTTCTTTTTCCAGTCCATTTATCTTCTTAATGTCACATTTTATTA
This sequence comes from Okamejei kenojei, assembly GCA_035221665.1. Lineage (NCBI taxonomy): Eukaryota > Metazoa > Chordata > Chondrichthyes > Rajiformes > Rajidae > Okamejei > Okamejei kenojei. The sequence goes on from CM069131.1 coordinate 22,932,643, forward strand.
TTTAGCCATGATTAATAAATGAAATATAGATAATTATTTCTTGTCAAATTTTAATATCCACATTATTCCAAAAAGCACTTCCCTGAATATTTTAAAGAATCCCAATAACCAATGTCATTATTTGCAGGGGTATAGAGGCCCAATGAAGTGTACACATAAGAAATATTGATCACATCTATTATTAAACTTGAGAACCATGCAAAAAGGATGTGCCGAACCTCTTACTATATGTAGGTCTGTATGTTGGATCCAAATGGAGCAGGAACTGGACTGTGGATGGAAAAAGAGAAAATAATGGAGGAAACATAAAGGAAATGGAATATTCAAGCAACAGTAAAAGCAAACTATTTTATTGCTGTAATGTCAACCCTGTCATATAACAAGTGGAGTTATACAAACCACATTTATGATACGGAAAATGGGCAGCGAAAATGAATCTGAGGAGAATCGGCAATGAAAATAAATCTGGGATTGGTGCCCACTAATATACTGTACATGGTTCAAACGTGATGGTAACTGTGTTTAGACCTTTGAACAAAAAGCTAGCAGGTAAACCAATGTGCAAGATGAAAGATAATCCCAAAGGTTTTATAACACTGGAACTGGACTAATTGTAAATCAGATTGCAAACAAATTCTAATATTTCTTTACCAGTTTTAAGTTCATATATTTTGGAAACCCAATATTTGTGTTGGCAAAATGTTTACTTTGCCATAGCAAATGAAAAATGTTTCCGTCAGCACAGATATATTCTTATATGTATCATCAAATCTATGCTCACATTTAAGAATTATTTCTAAGCACTGTAAACAAAATAATTTCTGGGACATAGATCTGAAATATGAATAGCATTCTAACGATTAAACATTCATTTACATGTAGCAATATGTAATTTTGTATGGCAATTGTACATATTAGTATTCTAGGTTCATTCTGGTTTGAATGAGAGTTCGATATGAGAGTTGTGTGAATGTTTCTAAGGAGACTCAGGGTCAGCAGACCTTTCGTAACATATACATCTTGGGCAAATCTAACAATGAATTCTCTCAACCAGTTCAACATTGGGGGCCATCATGACTGGTGCCAATGTTGACTGTTCAATGGATTTTCTGAATGGTAATTGTTGACATTGCAGAGATGTAAAATAAATGATTTGCAGAATATTGAAGTGCAGATTAATATTATAAATGTCTCCCACAGTGTTGGAATTTGACATCTTTATTTCAAAATATTTTGCATTGTGGGGATAAATTATATTGATAGCATATGGCAATGATCCATTGTTTAAATAGCACTGGCAATCATGAATGAGGTCAAATCCACAAGTTGTGGTTTAATTGAATATCTTTCTAAACCAGCAGTAAGAAAACTGACAGTGTTAACTTGTGATTCCATGTCATCTGCTGAGGTAATTGTGCACCGACGGTTTAAGTACTGTTTTGCGCTCCTCCTGGTAATGAATGACTGCAGCTAGGAATCAGAATATCTTTCTCTTTGTCCTCAGTGACACCATTTTAAGTTCAAATTTACGATTGGATATTCTCCCTAGTGGCTTAATAATGTTGCTTCAAACCATCGACCACATATGCATTATTGGCAGAGAAAGTGAGTTTTATTTTTGGAAGTACACGCAGTATTGGAAAATATTTAAATTGTCAGCAAGTATGCGTAATGTATTGAAGTAGCAGTAAAATGGCAACTGTTGATTGACTGTATAGATACAGGGATAAGAAGGCAGAAAAATGAGTTAGCAAACTTAGATACTCAGCATGTGACACTTCCTCCCCACATCAGGTTTTAATTTGTAGGATTCTACAAATGAACATTGCTTCTAAAGCATACGCAGACCTCACCACATTAAATTGGTGTATGGAAGGATATTATGGAGATCATAGTTTTGCTGTGTCCATCATACAAAGCCAAATGTCGTGATTTCTTGATTTCATGAGCTAATTCCAGAAAGCAGAGAATGGACTCCATATAGGATATTATTGGAAACTCAACAGCGCCATAGATTTTCAACACCGTAGTGCCTTTTAAAACAGTGGCTTTCCTAGATACTTTGTCCTTCCTCACTTGCTTCGGTGACAGATGCTTGCACTAAAACCCAATTGCCTCTAGGTCAGAAAGGATAAAAAATAACAATTGGAAGATGCTAGTCTGAAGATCAAGAGTCAAGAATCAAGAGTGTATAATTGTCAGATCTACCGAAACGGAACTATGAAACTCTTACTGGCAACACCATAACAGGTTTGTAAATACAGTACTTAATAGATAATGCAATAAACAAACAAAAAAAGTTCCATATGTAAAAACTCAATATAATGCAAAACAAAACAAAGTCAGAAGTCCTTAGTGTAACCAAGGCAGTTCATAGTTTAGAGTTTAGTTGGAGTTTGTAGTGTTTAATAGCCCGATGATTGTTGGGAAGAAACTGTTCCTGAACCCAGAGGTCACATTTTTCAGATTCCTTTTTCCAGATATCTTCTTCCCGATGGCAGGAGTAATAAGAGAGCGTGGCCAGGGTGGTGTGAGACCTTAATGATGCTGGCTTCATTTTTGAGATGCCTTCTATCGATCCCATCAATGATGGGAAGGTCAGTGTCTGTGATGGACCGGGGAGTGTTCACTCCTTTGTTCCTGGGTGTTCAAGTTGCTGAATGCAACCAGTCAATGGTCTTAATGCAACCAGTCAATGGTCTCTACTATACACCTGTAGAAGTTCAAGAGAGTATTCATTGATATACAGAATCTCCTAATTCTTCTCAGGAAGTTGTGGTATTGATGGGCTTTCTTTATGATTGCATCGACATGCTGGGACCAGAAATATGCAAGCCCAGGAACTTGAAATTGTTCATTCACTCCACCACCCATACATTCATGAAGAAAGGTTTGTGGTTCTTCGGCGTTCCTCTTCTAAAGTCACCAATCAACTCCTTGGTCTTACTGTCATTGAGAGCAAGGTTGTTGTTCTGGTAACGTTTGCATATTTAAAGATGGAGTTGCAACTGTGGCCGGCTACAAAGTCATGGGTATAGAGTGAGTAGATCAGGGGACTGAGCACACAGCTCTGAGGTGCCCCTGTGCTGATGGTTATCGAGGAGGAAGAGTGCTATCTGCACGGAGTTTGTATGTTCTCCTCGTGACTGTGTGAGTTTTCTCCAAGATCTTCAGTTTCCTCCCACACTCCAAAGATGTAAAGGTTTGTAGGTTAATTGGTTTGGTATAAATGTAAATTGCCGCTCGTGTGTGTAGGCTAGTGTTAATGTGCAGGGATCACTGGTCGGTGCGGACTTGGTGGGTCGCACGGCCTTTCTCCACGCTGTATCTCTAAATTAAACTAAACTGCTGAGAAAGTCGAGGATCCTGTTGCAAGGGGATGTGTTTTTATTGTTCAAGTGGTCCAGTGCAGAGTGGCGAGCCAGTGTGATTGCATCCTCCATTGATCTATTGTGGCAGTAGGCGAACTATAGTAGGTCCAGGTTCTTGCTGAAGTAAACATAGAAACATAGAAAATAGGTGCAGGAGGAGGCTATTCGGCCCTTCGAGCCAGCACCGCCATTCAATATGATCATGGCTGATCATCCAGAATCAGTACCCTGTTCCCCATATCCCATGATTCCGTTAGCCCTAAGAGCTAAGAACTATATCCAACTCTAGTTAGGAGTTCTAACTCCAGTACTCTATCTAATTGTAGTAGGAGTTGATAGCGTCATAACCAACCACTCAAAGCACTTCACCACGGACGTTAGTGCCACTGGTTGGTCGTCATTGAGGCATGTCACCTTACTTTTCTTGGGCAATGGTATTATTGATGCCTTTTTAAAGCAGGAGGGAACCTAAATCCTCAGCAATGAGAGGTTGAAGATGTCCGCAAAAACTCCTGCCAGCTCGTTTTGAGAACATGACCAAGTACACTTTTAGTTCTAGATGCTTTCCAAGGATTCACCCTCCTGAATGATCTTCTGATATCGACCTCACTGACTGAGGTTGCGAGAACATCAGGGACTAGGGAGGCCTGAGAAGCCACATCAGTGTTCTTGGTCTACAGCAGGGTCCCGACCCGAAACGTCACCTATCCATGTCCTCCAGACATGCTGCCGATCCCACTGAGCTATTCGAACACTGTATTTTTTTTTGTAAAACTAGAATGTGCAGTTCCATGTTTCTACATTTCTTTATTGAAATATGCTGTTGCAATAGCTTGTTGCACATTCCCTCTGCTTGAATGTGTGCAACGAACGATTGCTGTTCAACATCCTTCCATGTAATTCTGACACTTAAATAAGATCTCTGATTTCCAGTTGATAATTCCCTCACAATTCTGTGGGATGTGTTCCTTAAAATCTTGAAATTACACTGTGTGCAGGAGGGACATAGAGGGCTGAAGGTTGTGAACAATACTGTCGCAGTACCCAGTGCACTTCCTCAGCCCCATGTCAGTGCAGTTTTGTTGCCTCTCAGCACAAAGAACAGATCAACTTGTTAAAACAATACTGGTTGCTTCACCAGGGATCTGGGCTGAGTAATCACATTTGTTGGTGCAAAGAATGTGAGAATCAATTACATTAGTTAGGAACTCCTATAAATAGTGACTAATGTGTATTTTAGACTGTTCTCCTGAATCGCTTGACTCAAAATGAGGTTTGATGGCCAACCCAAAAAGGGCTTTACAGTCTTGGTACCTTTAACCCATCAATGTTCCTCCTTATCCTCTGCATGCGAACTATTGGTTATTTATGTTAATTGTATTGCCTCAGATGTTAATTCTGGGACATATGATAATAAAACAATCTTGACTCTCATGACTTGTAGCCCAAAGTTTTATAACATTTCACTGAAGCAAAGTAGGTTTTCTGTGAGAATATAAAATGTGTAGAGTAATGGAGGGTTTAAGCAATGTAGTGTTCGCAATAAATAATGTTCACCTGCATATATTCACTTAATGAAACCAGTTTCATACAATAAACTGTAACTCTGTGTGAAGAAGGGCAATTAAAAAAATTGCATCAAATTATTTTTTTGTGACATGATGGTAAGGATTTAAAGATAGCATTAGATCCTCACCATATCTGTGGAGTGTGTTAATGTCTCAGGTTAATCTTGAGGTGTGGGTTTGAATCCCACAATGTCAGCTTTGGAATCTGAATAGAAATGATTAAATAAGACTATCTTTTAGAAATGGTGATCTTGAAACTGGTGATTGTCTTTAAAAATGCAACTTGTTACTGATGTCATGAATGAAAGAAAATCTGCTGTCCTTTGCCAATCTGGCTTGGATGTACTTCAGACTCATCAATCTCATTGATTCTTATCTGTCTTCAGAAATGGACATGGAACAAATCAAGGATGGACAGTTAGTGCTGAACTTGTCACCAATGTCCACATTGTGAATAAATAAATTAAAATGTTCTGGATTATGTAAATATAACCCCTAATATATTTGTGTGTGTGTTTTAATGGTATACTGCACATAATAATGTGTAGATATTGAGTTTAAACTGGGTATTCGCCCGATGAAAATTGGCACGGACATCTTACCCAAAGATCTTAGAGCGGAGCAAGATAGACCACTTCTGCAAGATCCAATGGACTGTCGTGTAGTAAGCATAATTTCCGCCATTTCAGTAAACCCGACCCTATCTTTGACCCGACCCGACTTCAGTTTTGCATTCAGTTAAAACCGCTCTAGGATCTTTGATCTTATCTACTTGGGAAAAACTGGGCAGGCAGTTAAATCCATGTCTTTGCTGGGCAACAGTGAGCTATCCAGCCAAAATTTACTGATCAACACTGCACCTGCAGCTTTGTAAGTCATGGGTCTTCAAGTGTGTCTTTGAATAATTATTAAATGTGACAAGGGCTTTTGTCCTGAACAGAATTACAGGCAAAAAAGTTTCAGATCCCTACTACTTTCTGGGTGATTTTTTTTCTCAATTACCCTCAAATTCTTCTACTAGTTAGTTTGATTATCTTCCCTGGTGTTTTAACCATTTTGCTGAAAGAATTGGGTCCTCATTATCGGCCTATTTACTGTACTTCATGTGGAATACACATAATTTTATTCACCCTATTCAAATCCGTTCTCAGTATCTATTCTGAACCCCCCCCCCCCCCGGCCTATCTAATCTTTTCTCATAACTACAAATATATATGTTTATCAACATCCTCCTAAATATCCGTTGCACCCTCTCCAATGCAATCATTTTTTTCCCGATAAAATTGTAACCAGAACTGTCTACACTACTGAAACTGTGGTCCAAATCATGTTATGTAGAGTTCCAGCATATCCTCCCTGTTCTTAAATTCTATGCCTTGACATAATTTCCATGTGCGTTTTTAATCACCTTATCTTCTCCCCTGTTAGTTTAAAGGGTCTGTGGACATATACTCCAGGGCCCTTCTGTTCCTCCACACCTTTCACTATCATCCTATTTATTGAATATTCCCTTGTCTTATACCATTCTCTAATATTACAACAGTCACCGCTCTGATTGAATTCCCTTTGCCACTCTTCTATCCAATACTCATTCCATTGGTATCCTCCTGCAACCTGAGACTGCCAGCAGCACGGCCAATTGTCATATCATCTTCAGATCATTATTGGATTGATCTGCATAATGATGAAGTGGAATGTATACTTTGTGGAATGTGAAATCATAACACGTTGCTTGCCAGAGTTACATCTCTCAACAAAAAGCATGACAAGAAATTCATCCTCTGTGTTAAGTCAATAGTTAAGTCAATAGAATGAATTTCAGAGGCAGGGCAACATGCTAATGCAACTGTTAAGCTTGTTTGCTGCTTCCGATGGGGATGAACTACCAAGCAGGTGATTCTTAACACACTAACGTCTGTCCTAAAAAGGCAAATATGCAATGAGGTGTCCTGTTCCATTTCTGAATACTATAAAGCATCATAAAGCAACATGAAACAGTATACAATAAAAAAATAATGTAGGATGTTATAAGATATATTAACATAGAATCCTTCCCATCCTAATTAACACTGTGGAATTATAGCAGCTTAACTTGCCTCATCCTGGTTTGTTCTGCATGCTTTAAAACTTTTTGCCAACAATATGTGAGACTTGGAAGTTTCAAGAGACCCAACATCCAAAATAGAATTCAGATCTCCTTACTGAGAAAACATGCATTCCTATTTCTAAAATGCACTGGGATGTAATGCTGAGGGTTTATAAGTCACTGATCAGACCTCATTTGAAGTATTGTGAGCAGTTTTGGATCCCATATCTAAGTATTGTGAGCAGTTTTGGATCCCATATCTTTTATTGTTTACCATTGAAGGAGATGCACATGAAATTTCGTTGTACAGTTGCTGTGCAATGACAAATAAACGTATTTGATTTGATTTGATTTGATTTGAAAGGTGTTAGAGTGGGTCCCATGCTGGTTTATGAGAATAATACTGGAGATGATTGGGTTAACATAGGATGTGCGTTTGATGGCACTGGGCCTGTACTCACTGGAGTTTAGAAGGATGAGAGGGGGACCTCATTGAAACTGACCGAATAGTGAAAGCCCTGAATAGAGTGGATGTGGAGAGGATGTTTCCACTAGTGGAAGAGTATAGGACCAGAGGGCACAGCTACAGAATAAAAGAACATAGCTTTAGAAAGGAGATGAGGAGGAATTTCTTCATTTTGAGGGTGGTGAATCAGTGGAATTCATTGCCACAGACGCTGTGGAGACCAGCATCTGGTATTTTTAAGCAGAGATTGACCGATTCTTGATAAGTAGGGGTGTCAAGAGTTATGGAGAGAAGTCTGGAGAATGGGGTTGAGAGGGAAAGATGGATCAGCCATGATTGAAGGCCGGAATAGACTCGAAGGGCCGAATCGCCTAATTCTGTTCTTGTGACTAATGAACAAGACGCATTTGATTTTCTTGTGGAAAGATGTGATAAAAAAAAATAGAGAGGTGCTTTTGAATTAGTCAGAGATGAAAAATGTACAGCAATATTGAAAGATATTATGAGGGACATGGCATACCCATATTCGCTTGTTAAATAATGTTATGCCTCCTGTAATAAATATTTTGTCTGTACACGGTACAAGCATAGACAAACCATGAATAACATAGACTTGCTGCATGGATGATCATCACAATTAGCCTGTGGTTACTGTATTGGGCCAATACCCGGAGACTGAGCTCAAGGCAAAATTTGAAATTGAATTCAAAATTGTTTATTTAGTGAACTAGCACCAGAAAATTATTTTGTTCATTATTTAATTGCCATAAAGGTGCATTTGATATTTCATTGGAGTTTGTTATCCCAATTTTATCTAGCCCATCGTTGACTCCAACCCTACATCATAGGGTGCGGTTACAGGGCAAAAAGATATTCTTATTTTCTATTTACCCTTTAGGAACAGACATCTCTGTGTTAAGATTCACATGGTTGGAAGTTCATCCCTATTGGAAGCAACATAGTTTTCACATACATCACCGCATTGTCCTGCCTCTGAAATTCACTTCATTGACTAATACAAAGGATGAATTTCTAGTCATGCTGTTTGATGAGATATGGAACTCTGACAAGAACTGTGCTACAATCTCACATTCCATAAGGTATACCATCCTTCATCATTATGCAGATCAATAATGATTCGGAGATCATTGGCTGTGTTATTGGCACCTTTGTGTTGCAGGAGGATACCAATGGACTGGGCAATTGGATAGTAGAGGTGCAAAGGGAATTCAATGCTTTGTGACATGACAATAAGAAATTAAGGAAAACACAGTGTTCAAATGGACTTGCACAAATAATAACAAAACCAGAGTAAGTCCTCTACCCAGATTCACAACATCTACTGTACCAAAGAATGAAGGTATGGTACAAATTATATCCACATTTGCAACCAAGCCAATCACATCTAAATCCACACAAAGTTAAACCAAGGAAGTTATTTAATGTTTTTCCAATACATTTCAACTGAAAGTTCTTTTTCAGATTTTACTTTATTGTTTAAGGCCTCAGATGATTAAAAAGGAACAGTATTTTATTGGAAATGTTGACTTCAAATTATAAACTGGTTTGAAAATTGATATTTTAAAAATGCTTATGGATAATTAAATATAGAAAGAGAGCTAGCATAATATGCTCCAACAGGGTAAGAACAAATATAATCCTGTTTTTGATAGTCACTGACGTATACATTCCTAAACTGTTCATTAACTCAGGTTATGTAAAAAATAATCTATCCATTAAAAAATAATAGATTCTACCTATTTTATGTCACCCAAATTAAAATAATTTTGGAGAAACCCACTAACATGTGAATGGTTGACGGTACTGCACGATGATAAATTTGATAGTTATGTAAGGAAATAATCTATATTGATGATGAAATACTCCACATAATAATGTTTGCACGTTAACAAAAAAAAACCCCATGGTGAAAATTAGTGCACAACAATGTTAAAACAGACCGGTTTAATAATCACTACCTGACCCGTGTATGGTGAAAACATTGACATATCAAGCACAATTTGGGCACAATTAATTAATAAAACAGTTCAAAAATAAAAGATTATTTGTGATCATTTGTTATTTTCATTGGTGATTGAACTGATACCATCTGAATTAGATTGACAAAAGTGCCACCATTAGGAAGGTTGTGAACTTGCTTTATATTTTTCCAGCATTTGCCTTTCATAATCCGCAGTTTCATCAAAAGCTATCTTTGTTTCCACGATTGATCGTCTGTCAAATAGTCTGTTTGCCGTAGCATCTGTTGGGAGAATCAATAGAGTTTAGAATAGCTTCATAGCACTATCATTGACAAAGATGAACGTAGTACAATTTGGGGTACGTTTACCCTGGTGATTCTGTGTCTGAGTCGATGTAAAGTCTCAAATGTTTCCAATCACCTGGATTTATTAGAGGATGTGGGGATCAGAATAATCATGCTCATAGTGTAAATGATATAATAAAGTTTCAAACTTTTGATTTTATTTGTCTTCCAGATTCATAACTGGTCATCCACATTTCCCATGGAGTTAAGACTTGTGCAGACAGAATGAGTTTTGCGACAATTGTTCCAACTTATCTCAAGATCATGCCTTCATCAAGTTCACGTCCCTTGCCCACTTAGAATTCAAGGGATCCGTGTTTCACCTCATTGATAAATAATACTTAAGTTATGGATCCCTCAATATCAGACCTCAACCATAACGGGCCAGATTGTTTGACTCTGCTCACTGAACATGCTGCTCCTGGGTTCTCTGGCTTTCATCTCAGTTTTTTCAGAGTCTCCAAAATTTCCTTTCAGCCATTCCCAGGATTACTGATCTCTTTCTTGTGCACTGCTGGGGCTTATGGTCATTTATCCAAGTTCTAAACCCCCAGCACACCTGTAACTATAGCAGTCCTTTCCAAATTACTGAAATTAAAATAAGTACATTTTTGCTGTCTTGTCTAGCTCTGTCCCAATTTTTGTTTTAGTAAGAAGGAGTTTACTAATCAGCTTAAATGCATAGAATGTAGTAACCTTTTCCATTCCAGTCGGGTGTCATCGGTGCATAAAATGGCAAACTTTGGGTTCCTGTACATTTGAACTGTTACCAAATATGCCAATGTAACTAATTGCTCTGTGATTTCGAAGAAGCTATTTTATAATTTCTGTCATCAGTTTTTATTTATTATTATTAGCAACTTTAAGATTATGCCCTCTGTGTTCCAAATTCCCCCAAAAGAGCATTTTGATTTTCTTGTGAAAAGATGTGAGAAAGAATATAGACAGGTTCTTTTGAAATAGTCTGAGATGATAAATGTTCAGCATATCGAAATATTTTATGAGCGGGACATGGCGGACACAGATTCACTTGTTTAATAATTTTATGCCTCGAAGTTTGAGATGCAGCTGAAATAGTCACTATAGACTACAAGGAAAGCTGAGAATTCCTGAATCTTATGTTTCAGGTACCCACCCTGCAACCTCACAGCTCAGGATAGAAATGGTGGCGATCTGGAAGAAGTTGTATTTGCAGGAATCATTTTGCTGTGTGGGACTCTCCCAAACTGATATTCAGCATTTGAGGCTGGTGAAGTAAATCACACATTAAAGAAATTAAACCTAGAATCATAGAACGAAGGACCACACGGGCAACAGATAAGGTTAGAAATGCTGCAGTATTAAGTAATTCCATAATCAGGCAGCCAACAGGGTTGTTTATAACCAACAATGTGAGCTTGACATGGTGCCTGTCTGGTGCCATGATGAAAGACAAAGTGCAGAGCATTCTGAAAGGGAAAGGACTCATAAATAATGGTTCACTTTGGAACCAGTGGCATAGGGAGAAAAAGAGGATGGAATTTTAGGGTAAGTGAACAAGTTTAAAAATTAGGGCCATGAAGGTAGTACTATCTGAATTAATCCCAGTGTTGTGCGTTACTGAGAATACAAATAGATAACTTGTGTATATTGATGTGTGATAAAGACATGGTATTGGGAGAGCCTCAGATTTTGGGGAATATCTGGACCAGTTTTCAGGCACAACTTATCTGTTCAAGGTTGTTTTGTACGTTTACAACACTGCAATCAATAGCCTTGGGTGGTTGGGGAAGGTTTAAACTGCATTGCAGAGTAGTAGGTGGGAATATTACATAACAATGAAGAGTAGTACCATATTTCACGGAAGAAGAAGAAAAGTTTCAAGAAACACAAGAATGGGTCTTGGATGCATGTATTGGTATGCATGAAATGCAGAGAATACGTTGGTAGTCTGCAAAAACGAATATCCTCTAGGATTATGACTTTCTTCAAAAACAGATAACATGCGAGATAAAAAAACGTATTTGTTCAGAGAGTATTGCAATCTGGAATTCACTGCATGTATGGGTAGTGGGAAGAAAACCAATTCATATCTACAAAAAATGGGTCATCATTTGAGAGAGAATAATTTACAGGGCCATGGAGAATGGGACTGTCTGGATTACTCTACCATGCGCCATGATAGGCTTGAAGGGCCTAATGATGTCCTTCAATGGTGTAACAATTTTATGATCTATTTTTGTTTAATGCTTTCATTAACGTTTTATCTTGATAAATCTTAATGTTGCAGCAGAAGCGTCCTGCCCTTCCCTATGTGTCTATGCTCCCAAAACCTGGAGAATGTTTAAAATTGTCCTCTGTTCCTCTTGCCATCAAAATGTCACTCTGATCTTTTGGCCATGCAATACATCCAATTATTAGGCAGGACTCTGCATATGTTAATCTAAAGGGGGTCTTCTTGTAAAAAATACCAGCATTTCCACAGCCTTAACCTGACTGGGTTTGTTGATGGTTACCAGGCACCCCAGCATCAGTCTGTTTCTCTTATAACATACCACCTGTGTAACATTCAAGGCCATAATTCTTTATATGAAGCAACCTATTAAAAAAAATGTACGCATGTTTGCAGACAAACAAAAATGCTATTGAAAGTTCTATATTATATAGATTTTCTATTAACGTCTTAGGCATTATGGTTAATGTATCACACAGATATATAGAAAAATGCAAACAATATTTTAACTAAAACATTGGAATTAAGTATTACAAATGAAATTTATAAAGTAAAGATTATTCCAAATTCCACTCAACTTCTCCCTTTAGGGCCTATGGCAGCATTTATTTGGTTTCTATTGTATCCAGCCGCAGGCACTGCGTGGTGAAATCCAATCTCACATTTCCCACAGGGAGAAAGTGGCTAATAAGTGGGTTAAGCTGTATTCCCATTCATCAATGTACTTGTGAACTGCAGCTCAACAGAAACCCCTACTTGCTGAAAGCATGAAAATAAAACAAGGCACTAAAGCACTCGTATCCATTTTATGAAGGAATGTATCCAAATTATTTTAATTATTATTGCGACTCATTGCAAAGTAATATCAACATTTCAAATAAAAATAATTTCTTTGTACTATGTGTCAGGATTAATATACTTTAAAATAACCACTGAGGACACATTCTTCTTTGATGAGAATTTAATGACAGTTAAATCAATCTGAAGCTACAAAATCGTGATGTATCAGAGTTGGCTGCTGATAGCTGGGGCAAAGTGTTGATATAATTTTTTAAGTCTTCAGGATCCACACCTTTTCAGTTACTTCCACACATGGTATAAAATACAACTCAACGAAAATGTGCTACAAATTACAGCTTAAAATATCCTAATATAGGTATAGGTTTATTATTGTCAAGGTACAGTGGAAATCTTTGCTTTGCATGCTATCCAAACAGATCATATAATATTATACATAAATACAATCTAGTCAAACTCAAATACAATAGATAGACCAAAGGGGAAGATACAGTGATAGACACAAATCTCTGGAGAAAAGGAACAGGTGACGTTTTGGGTCAGACCCCTTCTTCAGACTGAAAGTAGAGGGGGGCGGGGCGGAAGAGATCTGGAGTTACAATGAAGATGTAGTGTGCAGAATATAGTTGTCAGCATCGTAGCCCAGTAGTTCTGTATGATTACGTTATGGAAGGATCGTTCAGAAGTCTCATAACAGAGGGAAAGAAGTTGTTCCTGAGTCTGATGTCTCTGTAGCTTCTGCTGGATGGGACCAGGGAGAAGAAGGAATGGCCAGTATGGAGACAAGTATTTGATTGTAAATAAATAGTAAAGAAGCACATTTTCATTATACAGTATCGCACAGTTCACTAATGACTTAATGTACATAACAAAGAATAACATTATCGTGTCTGCTCTTCACTACGAAATAAAGAGACCACACACAAAACTATTTCAGATTGGTATAATCTAAATGCATCTTCAATGAAACAATTAAACTAAATTTCAAAATGAATAGGTCGTAAGAATTTAATATTTTATATTCATGTAAAGGGCATACAGTACATTATAAACCAGTAGTAGCTGTCATAACTGTAAAGGAAAGCAGTTTCTCATGAATGGAAGTGCAAGTTCTGTAGGCTGAGAGGCTTAAATAGTCAATTTTTTAAATGTATTTGTTTTCTATATCAATCATTTTTATCTTCAGATCTTCCATAGCAATACTAAATCAGATAATCAAATTAAAAGTGGGAAACTTCCAAAATCACGATTTGGTAAATATATAGCCATTATAATATATATTTATAGTATGGATCACCAACTTGTAATTCTTCAAAATTGAAGTCATCAGAATATTTTCAAGCTTCAATGAAAATAAGGCTGAGATCTCTCAGTAGAATCTTTCAATTTGACGACCATCTAACATCAATGAATCGCGCATACAAAATTGACTACCATTTGGTGTTAAATGGTGGAAACGTATGCCCCTGTCCCACTTAGGAAACCTGAACGGAAACCTCTGGAGATTTTGCGCCCCACCCAAGGTTTCCGTGCGGTTCCCGGAGGTTCCTGGAGGTTTTTGTCAGTCTCCCTAATTGACGAAAGTGGTTTCCGCTTCTTCTATGTTCCGGCGATTATTTCAAAGAATTCAAAACCGGCCGCGACTAAAAATAGGTTGCCATTTTAAAAATTAGTAATTTTTTAGTCGAAGTCGGTTGCGATGCTAGTTAAAGGTGGTTGCCGGAGGTTGCAGGTAGTGGAAGGTCTTGTGCCTCCGTGTCCCTCTCTGTTCCTCCGTGTCCCTCTCTGTGTCTCCGTGTCCTTCTCTGTGGCTCCGTTTCCCTCTCTGTGCCTCCATGTCCCTCTCTGTGCCTCTGTCTCCATCTCTGTACCTCCGTCTCCCCCTCCGTGCCTGCCAATTGGGGGCTATGTGTGAGTGGATACGGTGGGGCATGGGGTAAAAGGAGTGAATTAATAATACTAATATAATATCAATGCGGTGGTTAGTGTGTTTGTGTGAGGGGTGGTTAGTGTGTGTGTGTGAGAGGGTTGGTTAGTGTGTGTGTGACATTGCAGGCCACCCCCTCCCCTCACAACCGCAACCCTCTCTCTCTCCCCCCTCCCCTCTCTCTCTCCCCAACCTCTCTCTCTCTCTCTCTCCCAGTCTCTCTCTCTCTCTTTCTCTCTCCCCTCTTCTCTCTCCCTCCCCATCTCTCTCTCCCCATCTCTCTCTCCCCCGTCTCTCTCTCTCCCCCTCTCTCGCTCTCTGCCCCACTTCTCTCTCCCCTTCTCTCTCCCACCCCTCTCTCTCCCCTCTCGCTCTCCCCCCCCCTCTCTCTCTCTCTCTCTCCCCCTCTCTCCCCCCTCTCTCTGTCTCTCTCTCCCCCTCTCTCCCCCTATCTCTCTCTCCATTATCTTTCCCCCTATCTCTCTCCCTCCTATCTCTCTCTCCCCCTTCTCTCTCACCCCATCTCTCTCCCCCCTCTCTATCTCTCCCCGCTCTCTCTCCCCCCCCCCCTCTCCCCTCCTCACTCTCTCTCCCCCTCCCCTCTCTCTCTCTCCCCCCCTGCTCTCTCTCCCCCTGCTCTCTCTCCCCCCCTCTTTCTCTCCCCCCTCCTCCCCTCCACCCCCTCCCCCACCCTCCCTCCCCTAAACCTCCCTCGCCTACCCCCTCCCCTCCACCCCCTCCCCACCCTTACCCCCCCCCTCCCATCCTCCCCCTTCCCCCACCTCTCCCCCTCCCATCACCCCCTCTCAGACCCCCTCTCTCCCTCTCTCTCTCTCTCTCTTCCCTCCCCTCTCTCTCTCGTCCCTCCCCCTCTCTCTCCCCTCCACCCCCACCTTCCCCCCCTCACCCACCCTCCCTCTCCTCCTCCCCTCCTCCCCTCCACCCCCATGTCTCTTGCCCGTCTCTCTGTCTCTGCCGCTCTCTCTGTCTCAGCCCTTCTCTCTCTGCCCTCACTCTCTACCCCCCCCCCCCCCCCCCCCCCCCTCTAGACGAGCCTGCGAGTTGGGGGCTATGCATCAGTAGATAGGGCGGTTATGGGGTAAAAGGAGCAAATTAATAATATTAAAATAATAATATCAAGGGGGGTAGTTAGCGTGTGTGCGGGGGGGGGGGGGTAGTTAATGTGTGTGTGACGGTGGTTAGTGTGTGTGACGCCGCATGTCGCCCCCCTTCCCCCCCCGCAACCGCACGTTGGGGGAATAGACCCAACGAGTCTGCACTTGGTCTAGTAACTATTAAAAGTCTGATCTTGGATGTGTGTGTGTTTGTGTGTGATTCACATCTTCTCGAAAAAAATGACTCGTTAACGGTGGCATTTGTACAGCTTCAGATAGAGATTTATGCCGTGAAGTGAAAAATCGCCTTTTCTGCATGATTTCTCGAGTTATTAATCAAAATGCTCAAAAATCTGAAATAACTTAGAAAATAAAACCGTCTGTCCTGTGATGCCACGCACCATCTCTCTGTGCCTCGGGTCTCTCCCCCACTCCCCGGGCCTCTCTCCCCCCCATTCTCTCCCCCCCCCACTCCCCCCTTCTCACCCCCTCTCTCTCCCCCCCTCCTTCCCCCATCGCTCACCCCCCTTCTCCCCCCGTCTCTCACTCCCCCTCTCGTTCTCTCTCTCTGCCCTCTCTCTCTAGCCCCCTCCCTCTCTAGACGCGTCTGCGAGTTGGGGGCTATGCGTCAGTGGATAGGGAAGGGATGGGGTAAAAGGAGCCAATGAATAATATTAATATTATATACCAAGGGGGGTGGTTAGTGTGTGTGTGTGGGGGGGATGGTTAGTGTGTTTGGGGGGGGGGGGGTGGTTAGTGTGTGTGTTACACCGCAGGCCACTCCCCCGCAACCGCGCGTTGAGGGGACGAGACCCAACGGGTCCCACTTGGTCTAGTATACTATTAAAAGTCTCGACTTGTTTGTCTGTCCATCTGTCTATGATCTCAGGAGCTACGCCAAAACGTTACACAATAGCACGGAAATTTTTGCAGAATCTTACTCAGCTTTTTCCTGTGGTTATTCGTATCAAGTTTCTTCAAATTTTATGTTATATTTCACTTTATTGATATTTCAAGGTTTAAAAAAGCCAACTTTAACAAGATTTTTACTGTTAAAATCCTTCCTGCCAGCTTCCAACAAACTTCAATACAAAGTTGCAATACAGGAACACTCTGTGCTTCCACCAACTTTTCACCTGAATGGGATATCACAGTCCTCCACCCGACATCTGCAACAATGTTGACATTATACAACACTTATCCAGGTGCTGGAATCTTACGTTCGGCAACGCCTCCCGTGGGGGCTCTGGGTTAGTGGTGCTATATTGCATTGGGGAACGGGTTGTGTTGGGGGACCAGACCTCCCGTGTGACAGGGACCCAATGGGTCCCAGTTGGTCTAGTATATTACTAAAACTCTCATCTTGTTTGCTTGTTTATTTGTATGTGAGTGAGTCCTGGCAACTCCACCAAAACGGTACACGATGGCGCTACAATGTTTGACCCACCTTACTCACCATTGTCCTGTGGTGTTCAATAGCCACGTTTCGTTCAGATTAATGTTATATTTTACAAGTTATTGACATTTAAAACTTAAATTAACTAAAACAGCGTCCCCACTTGCGCCCGCGCATGCGCAGTTGGGGTAGAGTTCCTGTGCGCGTCATAACTGGGATCTCTGGCGTCACAATGTCACAGCATTAATAATTTCTTCCCCCTGGGCCCTGGGTGGGGTTGGAGCCGGTGCGGGGTGCGGGGGCGGGGAGACCCGGGGCCTGGGCACTGAGGCTGGGGCTGGGTCTGGGGGCAGCGGCGCTTCTGCTCCAGGCCCACGGGCAGGGAGAAGAGTGGAACCCGGGGCAAGGACTAGGCCGCAGCGTCGGCCTCTCCCTCCTCCCAGTTCCAGGCAGCTCGGCCCGTCCCCCCCCCCCGACAGCCCCCACCTCAAGTACAACTTCATTACCAACATGGGGAGAAAACGGGGCTGGTGGTGGTTTACATCGATATCCTGGGGAGGTGAGGAGGGGGAGTGGGTGTGGGGTCCAGGGGCAGGGAGACCCGGGGCCTGGGCGATGAGGCTGGGGCTTGGGGCGGCGGCGCTGTTGCTCCGGGCCCACGGGAAGAGGAGCGGGAAATGGGGCTAGGAGTAGGCCGCAGCCTCGGCTCTCCCTCCCCCTCCACAGCTCCAGGCCACTCAGCCCGCCCCCCCGGCATTCCCCGCTTTAAGTACAACTTAATTGCCGAAATTGTGGTTTACACCAAGATCCAGGGGAGATGAGGAGGGAGGGTGGGGCGATTGAGGGAGAGGTGTTGGTGGGGAGGGAGAGAAGGGCGGGAGTTGAGGAGGTAGGAAATGGGGGATAGAGGGAGATGGAGGGCAGTGGGGGAGGTGAGGAGGGAGTGGGGGGGGGGGGGGTGGGATAGAGGGAGAGGAGAGGGAAAAGAAGAGGGAGGGTGAAGAGGAGGGGAGGGAGAGTGCTGAGGATGAGGGGGAATGGAGGAGGATGGGGTAGGAAGAGGGATGGCGAGGTAATGGTGTAAGGGAGGGGGAACAGAGGAGGGGAGGGAGGGGGAACAGAGGAGGGGAGGGAGGGGGTGAGCGGAGGAAGCAGAGGAGGGTTGGTGAAAGATGGGGAGAGGGAGCATAATGGAGGAGGGGAATAGGGGACTGAAGAGGGAGAATGAGATGCGTTCACATTGATCTTATATTTTACAAGTTATTGCCATTTTAAACTTTAAAAACGTCACAGTCGCACTCCCACTTGCCGGCTACGCCTGCGCAGTTGGGGGAGGGTTGCCATGACACGCATCACAATGGGGGTTCTCTGGCGTCACAACACGTCAGCCGCGCCTGCGCAGTTGGGGACAATGGGTGAGTGGTGGAATATTACTTTGGGGGACCGGGCCCAATAGGTCCGCATTTGGTCTAGTATTTTATAAAATCTATGAAGATTTTAGGTATTTTCCCATTTTCTCATCTCTTCTACGATTTCTAACATATGAATGTAATTTTTAACTTTACTGTCTTTGAAATATTTTTATGGAGCAGATTGCTTATCTGTGGTAGAGTTCAACGAAGCAGTTTACATTTGTACACAGGTTGAACACTGGTTTTCCGGCATCCTCGGTTCCAGAGCCTTTCTGGGTTGCCTGTTTTACAGAGCTTTACAGAGCTCACATGACAATGAAACGACAATACACCCCGACCTGCTAATGACACACTCCTGTGTCTCTAAAGCACCATGGAGAGTCAGAAACTTAAATAAATTAAATATAAAATGTAAACTAAATGTGAATAGAATGACTTGCAGACCATCCCCGTTCCCACTCTCTCACCGGCCATTTAGAGTCCCGGCTTCTGCCCCCACTCCCGACCCCCAAGGTGCCCTTCTTCACCCACCAGCCGGTCTGGTGACACATCTGTTGTTGCGGCTCACGTTATAACTCCCAACAGGACACTCTTTCTTCAGGCCACTGCCAACGATAGGACGTGCCCGGTCACCGTGAGGCTCCCTCCCCTCTCACCTGCTGTCGCTTCCAAGGTGGAGTAAGTCGGCGACTCCGCTGGAGAAGGAGGCCGACTGGGCAGAGCGATGGGAGAAGCAGGCGGCGCCAGTCGAGCGGAGAGTGGACAAAGCCAGCAAGAAACCGCAGCAGGTGAGAGAGGAGGGAGCCCCATGGTGACCGAGCACGTTCTGTCGGTAGCGGCGGCCTGAAGAAAGCGCTGTTCCCAGGGGCTTCAACATGAGCCGCAACAACAACAGTTTTACCGAATCGTGCAGGGCTCACTGTTGCACCTTGTGAGCCGAGAGTGGGGTCGGAAGCCAGGGCTCTAAACGGCTGGGGAGATGGTGGGAGCTGGGGGTTGGGTTGGCAGGTCCGTCCGCTATACCTGAAATCTATTATAAGGGGGTCATTAAAACAATGGTTTACTGTATTGTCTTTGCGAAACAATTAATTAGGAGAGATGATTGAGAGAAAAGATTTTGGGTAGCAGACCTTTAACCATGCTCAGTAAATTAGAAAAGGCTTGACGAAGTTCAGAGTTCCAGGGGGTAAGAGGCAATTTGAACAGAATGGTGTGAGGATGGGTTGTAGGGTGGTGCGTGGGGGCCAGGCAGAACTTAAACATTGAGCTAGCAGAGATAGAATTAGACAAAGCCAAGGAGCGTTTTCAATGTTTAGATGTAAACAAATAACTCTTTCACGACGGAGGGACACGACTGGGAAGAACGCTCGCCACACACAATGCCATCTGCAGCCGCTCAACTGAGCTCTCACAATATACATGTGTGTGTATGTGCATATAGGGTGTAGATCAGGCATATTCTTGTAATTTACTGGCTTCATGGTCATCTATTAGAAACTGGATATCTTGCAAAACCTAACCATGATATTTTGCCTAACTGTCTGATCCAACATATACTGTTTCCTGATTCATAATAACATTGCTTTTTTCTTTTACAGCATGATGCCTGTACCATCTTTCCTGCTGTGCCCTATCATGGGCAGTTTCCTGCAAATTTTACAGAAAATATTACATGCAAGAACAAAACTTCCTTGTTAACAGCAATAATTAATGCTAAACCCAGAACTGACTTTTCTTTCTTACATCACTGGCTATGTAGCTCATTTTGAACCCAGGCCCAAACTGATCTGTGTCATTATAAATTAACACTTTCTTTCAATGTGTTGCTAAAAACATCTCAGCATTGTTAAATTGTGTTTGCAAAAATAAGCAGCTTTTTACATTGGTCTAGTAATTTATTTTGAGTAGATTTAGGTAATCTCATAGTCCTCTTAAACCACTAATTAATCTTTCCAGGTGAGGCAGAGGTTCACCTGCACCTCCTCCAACCTCATCGATTGCATCCGCTGCTCTAGTTGTCAGCTGCGCCACATCGGTGAGACCAAGCGCAGGCTTGGCGATCGCTTCGCCAAACACCTCCGCTCGTTTCGCAATAACCAATCTGATCTCCCAGTGGCCCAGCACTTCAACACCCCTCCCATTCCGAATCCGACCTTTCTGTCCTGGTCCTCCTCCATGGCCAGAATGAGTCCCACCACAAATTGGAGGAGTAGCACCTCATATTTCGCTTGGGCAGTTTACACCCCAGCAGTATGAACATTGATGTCTCCAATTTCAGGTGGTCCTTGCTTTCTCCCTCCTTCCCCTCCCCTTCCCAGCTCTCCCACAGCCTACTGTCTCCGCCTCTTCCTTTCTTCTTCCCCCCCCCCCCCCCCCTCAGCCACCCACCACATCATCAGTCTGAAGAAGGGTTTCGACCCGTAACGTCACCTATTCCTTCCTTTCACTCCATAGATGCTGGCTCACTCGCTGAATTTCTCCAGCATTTTTGTCTACCTACTAATTAATCAGAGATTAGTCAATATCTGTAATATATTCATGGATCATTTAAAATCAGATTTAAAGCCAAATTCAAATACTTCTAATAGTAGTAAAGTTAACTCTTTTTGCAGACTACTATACAGAGATGAAAGGAGAGCTGGTTGTGAAAGAAAAATAACATGGCTCAACCTTTGCTGTGCCCAGCAAATGCTGACTAAACGGATAATAAGTGTTTTTAAGTTAGATTGAACGTTGGAAGTCTCACCACTAGTTACATCTTCCGCAGAGACCGCTCCGTTTGCGACTCCTTGATTCACTCATCTCTTCCCCTCACCCCTTCCCCAGATACTTTTCCCTGCAAATGCAAGAGATATAACACCTGTTCTATACCTCCTCCCTCGCCTCCATCCTGGGACCCCAGCAGTCGTTCCGGGGAGACCGAGGCTCACGTGCACTACCTCTAGCCTCATCCAATACTCAAACCTTATGTCTCACACCTTCTGTCTTTTAATCTCTTGCCTTTGTCCAATCATCTGCTGATGAAATATACTCGCTCACCTATATCCACCCATTATCGGCTTGATGATGTCCTGCCTCTCCTCTCTTCCAGCATTCTTCCCTCCACCCACATTATTAGTCTGAAGAAGGGTCCCAGCCCAAAATGTCACCTATCCATGTTCTCCAGAGATGCTGCCTGACCCGCTTAGTTACTATAGCACTTTGTCTGTAAAATTTAATTAGTTAGAAAGTTTAACATTTTATATTTAGAGCAAATACATGTATTAATGGTTTACTTTCATTTAAGTTATGTTAACAACATCAGATCAACTTGTGGAGCTACCAACGTTGCTCAAATTACTGCATTTTGCATGAGAGTTTGAGGTGCACTTTCTCACTGTTCAAAACAATATATACAGTGTTGTGTTTTTCCTTGCAGAAAAAGACTGTTAAACAAATGGAGGAGTCAGAGGACCAACAGTGGCATCAAATAACTCAAAAGCACTCTCCAATTACAAGAATGGAGGACACATGGGAGGGATTGCTGGTTGATAGAAAGGTTGGAAAGCATGATACAGCTTTAGTTTTGCACAACTACGTTGCAAAAATGTAACTGAAACTAAATTAGGAGCTTTAAAGTGGTGCTTGAAAAAAACCTACATAAAATATGAAAACTATGTTGTAGTGAATTTAGATATCAATTAATTCTGTTTATTGGTGAAAAATGTGGGCAATATGCTGTGAGAGGCATGCAAGAAAAACGGACATTTGCCCACTGATGCATGAAATTGTGTGATACCACAAGTCAGTGATATTGTACAGATCCTAGGTACCTGAAAGAGATGCAGGCTAATCTTGTGTAGAACTTTAAGCAAGTGAGTAGCTTAAAGGGGCTGTCCCACTTGGGCGACCTAATTGGCGAGTTTACAAGAGTTAAAAAAAATGACATGTTGAAGATCTCTTTCGACTATGTAGTAGACCTCCTTCGACCTCCTTCGACTATGTTGAAGACCAGCTTCGACTAGCTACGAGTAGCTATAACTAACTTCGGGAAAATTGGACACTGAATAGTGGAGAGTGAAGACGACTTCCTTCGATCTCCTTCGACCTCCCTTCGACTATGATGAAGACTATCTACAACTACCTTTGATTACCTAGGATAACATGCTGACCTACTACGACCTACTGCGATTAAACCTACAAGTAAAAAAGTATCAATTTTTTCCATGGCGACCTTTTTTTACTCGCGGGCATTTTTTAACATATTGAAAAAAAACGCCGCGACCTAGCTGAGGCCTCGAGTACACGGAGACCACTCTCGAGCATGAAGGAAAGTTACGAAGACCTATGACCTCGTGTCGACCATGCTGCGATTATAAGTCGAGGGCAAACTCGCCAGAACTCGCGGATTAGGTTGCCCAAGTGAAACAGGCCCTTTACAACATCAGGATCCACAATGGAAATCTGCCTCCTGTGGGTGAACTTAATATGAGGTTCTGTCTCTGTTTCACCTATATTTGTTCAAACCAGCAGTTTTAAAAATAATAAGAGTCAACCTTTTAATATATTTTCCTTGGTACAGAATTAGGAAGATCTTGTGAAGGCTTCATTTTGATAACTTTAAGTAACATGCAGGCAATAGATAAACCAATTTACCTCACAAAAAAAAAAAAAAAGAAAATCCAATACTCCAAATAATAGGCACCTGTCACTTTTTTAAAGGATGTCATATGCCTATAGAATATTTCATGATTTATGGTAAGAACTCAAATAGCAACATGCAGTAGAACAGGTGAGAAAAAGCACATGTGTCGAGAAACATACCATGGATAAAAAAATCTGGAGATGGTGACTAATGAAGAGAGGGACTGCTGTCATATAAATGACAGTGTGCCAGTAGAACTCTCCAGAATCCCTTCAGGATTCTGAAATTGTAAGGTTATCTTTAGTATGGAGCAACTAGTCAGTTCTGATCATGTAAATGAGTTACTTCTTGAAAATTGGCATGAAAGTTGGCTCTGCTTTTGTGGAGAATCCATGTCTTAGAGGCCAGATTTTCAGGCCTGAAGAATAAAGATATTTGGTTTTGAGAACTCTGTTACAAAAAGTGTGCATTGATACATACACATGGGATTAAGATAGAAGATGAAATATTACAACTATTTTTGCAAAACAAATAGTTGTTATGTTAAAATCTGCGCAATTGTTACCATGGGACGAAGGGAATGTTATTTCACTGTAAAATCAGCATTTTGGAAATAGAGAGGTTGTTCAACTGTAAGATAGACACAAAATGCTGGAGTAACTCAGCGGGACAGGCAACATCTCTGGATAGAAGGAATGGATGATGTTTTGGGTCGAGACCCTTCTTCAGACTGAGTCAGGAGAGAGGGAGAGAGATATGAATGGGTAAGGTGTGAAAATGAGATATCAAATGAGAGAT
The DNA here is from genome assembly GCA_035221665.1 of Okamejei kenojei. Classification (NCBI taxonomy): domain Eukaryota; kingdom Metazoa; phylum Chordata; class Chondrichthyes; order Rajiformes; family Rajidae; genus Okamejei; species Okamejei kenojei. The sequence goes on from CM069131.1 coordinate 22,956,742, forward strand.
CATAGTAAATGTAGAATAGATCATTGTTAGCTAGGGGAAGGTGACAACGAAGCATACAAAGATAAAATTTAATCAGGAAGACAGTCAGACTGGTCGAAGATAGACACAAACAGCTGGAGTAACTCAGCGGGACAGGCAGCATCTCTGGAGAGAAGGAATGGGTGACGTTTCGGGTCAAGACCCTTTGGAGAACTGGGATGGGGAGGGATGGTGAGAGAATGAAAGCAAGGGTTAATTGAAGTTAGAGAAGCCAATATTTAAACGACTGGGTTGTAAGCTGCCCAAGCGAAATTGCTGTTCCTCCAATTTGCATTGGGCTTCACATCATGATTACATTTTATCTTTGTATGCTTCATTGTCACTTTCCCTCAGCTAGCTATTCTCCTGTCCCCATCATCCACACCCACAGTCATAGGAGCAAACTGCATGGAAACACGCTGGTCAGCCTGTACTAACCATCAAGCACATTTTTGCACCTATTCGACATTAATCCCATTTTATTCTATCCATTCTACACACACACATCACACTAGGGGCGATTTACAGTCACCAATTGAACTTACCAACTCACAAATTTTAGGATGTGAGAACACATGGCGGAAATCCAAGCAGTCTATGGTATAAAATTTAAAATCAATTACACATGGGCAGCACGGTGGCGCAGCAGTAGATTTGCTACCTCACAGCGCCAGAAACCCTGGATCGATCCTGACTACGGGAGCTGTCTGTATGGAGTTTGTACATTCTCCCCGTGACCTGCGTGGGTTTTCACTGGGATCTCAGGTTTCCTCCCACACTCCAAAGATGTATAGGTTTGTTGGTTAAGTGGCTTGGTTTCATTGTAAATTGACTTTAGTGTGTGTAGGATAGTGTTAGTGTGCGGAGATCACTGGTCAGCGTGGACTCGGTGGGCTGAAGGGCCTGTTTCCGCGCTGTATCTCTAAACTAAACTAAATAATCCAATCTAGTATACTATATTCATTGTTCACAACATAGTGTCATCTATATTGGTGAAATCAAACAGAGTAGGGACCACTTTGCAGAGCATCTACATATAGTTCGTAGGGGTAACCACAAGCTTCCTGTTGCCTGCCAAATCATCTATCTGCAATATTGGCATAGTTTTCTCTTCTCCACTGACACAACCTGACTGCTGGGCATGTCCTGTTGGCCATGCATTTTGCAACTATTTTATGCTCATTTGTTTATATTGTCATTCTTGAACTCTTCTCATTGACCCATTGACCAGATGACTGCAGTTTATCTCCGTGGTAACTGTGGCCTCAGCATTTCACCGATATTCCCCTTGTTCCCCGCATTCCTCCCAACCTCTCTGCAACTTAAAGCTAACTTGTTTCCCCATTTTCACATTTCTGATGAAAGATATTTGACCCGAAACCAATAAGCTTGTTTCTCTTACCACAGATGCTGTCTGACGTTTTGAGTCTCCAACATTTTCTATTTTTGTTACAGCGTAAAAGAACAATGCTTTTGAAGGCTCCCATCACGGGGAACAGGAGTTCAGCAATTCATCTGTCCAATTAATCATTTTATGACTGATTTGAATGTCAACTTATTTTACCTCCTTAAAAACTAGCAGCCTTGGTTTTCAAAAATTCAATTTATTTAACTGTAACAGATTTTTGGGAGACATGGCTCAGAACAATTATGACTCACTACGTGAAAAACTGCTTTCTTATTTCTTATTTCATTATTGAACAGTGCAACCTTTCTGAGCTGAACTGTACAACAATAGAATTTTAGACAAAGTTTATTAGAACTTTGATAGAACATAGCACAGGAACAGGCCCAGCACCCCACAAAGTCTGTTCCGAATATGACGTCAAAACCAACTGCCTGCATATAATCCATATCTCTCCATTCCCTGCATATGGGTGTTTCTGTAAATACAGCACTCAGTAGTGAAACTGAAGGTCTCCAAACTTCCAGGTTATTTTCCAGTTTTTTAATGTGATATTCCCATTGTTTCATATCCTTTATTTTAATTAATATAGATCATGGTGTATAGCCAAAATAATAAGACGAAGCAAAAATAAAAAAATCTGTTTTACAAAGAAAAATATCAGATATGTCCCTTGCCTTTTTTTGTGACATTTTTCAAGCAGGATTTCATCAAATCCTTAGGCTAATTTATACCAGAAAGATTACATTAACTTTACAATTAAATAATTCCATATAAGCCAAATTCTGATTATGCTGATGATTTTTATCATTTATCACCCGATTAGATGGTTTTCAGATGCAACACAACGTGAGTAGCAGTGTCCATTTGGTCATGTGTGAAATGCGTGAATTAAAAGCAGAGTAACTGTTTTTTAATTTATTGTTTATATTTTATGTTTAAGCTTTCCATTGAAATACATAATAATGAATAGAACTTAAAATCATGAAATAAAAATCTAGTTTGCTCACCTATTTTATTGATGTCTCATTCTGTGGTCCCTCCCATTGTTTAACGTTGTCAATGCTATAATGGGTGTCCCACTTACGTGACTGTTTCGGCGACTGCCGGCACTGTCATAGGTCGTTGCAGGACACCGAACATTTTCAACGGTGACTGAGGAGACTACTCACAGCCATACAGGCGACACCACAGCGACATGTCGCGGGGTGAAGCCTGTATGGTCTTGAGTAGTCATCCAAGAGTCATGCCTTGTTCTGGTCGCCGCTGGATTTTCAACAGTCGCGGAAGTGGGACAGGCCCATATCTTTTTTTTGCACTCGCCGTGATTTAAAAAAAATTCAAACAACGTGATTATAATGACCCTGACGTGAACGACGGGCCTCGTGGTGGGTTACATGCCAACATTTTGTAAGGGAGCTTAGAAATCAGTATAAGAGACAGTGTCCTATATGTCTTATAAATAACATTTCTCGTCTTTTTTTTTTCATATTTTGAAAGTATTAAATTTTGGTCAAAGTTTGGTCGATTTTGATCACAAATTAGCTCAAGAAGATCATCATGGAATCATGGAAAACTTTATTGTCATTCAGACCTTGCGGTCTGAACGAAATTTCGTTGCCTGCAGTCATACATATAGTAAATAACAAAACACACAATAAACACATATTTAACATCCACCACAGTGAGTTCACCAGACACCTCCTCACTGTGATGGAAGGCAAAAATCTTGTCTTTGTCTCTTCCCTTCTTGTTCTTCCTCTTCCTCTGCGCTGAGGCGACCCGAGCCTCTGATGTTGTGACCGCACCGGGTGATGTAAATAAGTCCCGCAGGTGAACCGCGCTCCGCGAGCGGGCCGGTTCAACTCCGCGGCCCGGGGCGGTCGAAGCTGCCGAAGCTGCCGCCCTCCAGTCCAGCGGACGCAGCTGTTGCCGCGGGAGCTCCGGAAAAACAAGTCACCAACCTGTGACCTGCGAGCTCCCGACGATGTCGTTCACTGGGCCCGCGGCCGAACCTCCGAGTCGCTGCCGCCGCCACCACCACCGGAAAGCCGCCACAGCTCCGAGTCGGGCCGCCGGAACACCGGAACGCCTGAACCCGCCACAGTCCCGAAGTCGGCCTGGCTGGCTCTGCCTCCGGAGCCTCGAGATCATAGGTGAGCCCATTTTTAATGCTGTGGTATTTCATTATGATTTAATAACTTTCAAATTTGGCCACGAATGTCACAGGTTGGTACCTGTGGAAACACAGCCACATCCATGTGCCTATCCAAAGGTCTGTCAAATGCCACTATTGTATCTGTTTCCACCACCACCCCTGGCGGCACGTTCCATTACTCACCACCCTCTGTGTAAAAAAACTTGCCTTGGTTGTCCCATTTTCTGATGCATTCAGGCTACTTTTTGCCTGACTTTGCCCCACCCTAATCTCTCTTTTCTAGTTCGCTCTCCCCTAATCAAACAGTCTGAAGAAGGGTTCTGACCCAAAATGTTGTCTGTCTATTTCTCTCCACAGATGCTGCCTGACCCGCTGAGTTACTCCAGCATTTTGTGTGTGTCCGACAAGTGTTCACTGGCCAGTGATGGTTAGGCTAGTGGTGATTCAGAGACCACTGAAGGTTTCAGTACTCTTTTACCTGTGCCACCTCCTTGGTCCTCGTCCTGCTGGCAAAAGCACACACTACTACCCGTATGTGGAGAATATAACAGGGGATGACAACTTTTCAAACCATCTCTGCAGTGTCATGCAAGGCACCAGGAATGCCCTTAACGTAAAATGACCATCTCTTAGTCTGGCATAGTCTGGCATAATTCCCTCACAGTCTGGAGCTGCCGACTGTGAGGGAATCCCTGTTCCAGCGCAGGCTCGCAGAAACAGCAGGTACAGTAAGTACAGTACCTGGAAACAACGGGGAGGCCTCCATTGTGTCCGGAAACATGGGTGATGGGCATAACTTCAGGTCACACTGTAGCGCAGGGGACTTCAACCCCCTCTCCCTATCATCCTTCTGGCCAATGAACAGTCCCTTGAAAATAAAGTGGAGGACTTAAGAGCAAGGCTGCTTTATCAAAGGGAGCTGAGGGAATGCTCTGTGTTGTGTTTCACAGAGACATGGCTCAACCCCAGCTCCCCAGACTCAGCAGTCCAGCCTAATGGTTTCTCCATCCATCGCATGGACCGTACACTGGCATCTGGGAAAGGGAGAGGAGAGGGCGTCTGCCTCATGGTCAACTCTGCGTGATGCTCAGACGTGGCAGTCCTGTCCAACTCCTGCTCTCCACACCTGGAGCACCTGCCTTCTCCCTACCAAGGGAATTCACCTCCATCATCCTGAACGCGGTCTACATCCCTCCCCAGGCTGATGTCCATCTGGCACTGGGGGAGCTGCACGCCATGGTCAATAAGCACCAGATGGCTTACCCCGAGGCATTTACCACCTTAGCCGGGGATTTTTAATAAAAGCCAACCTTAAGAAATCGTTCCCTAACTTCCACCAACATGTCTCCTGCAGCACCAGAGGACCAAACACCCTCGACCACTGCTACATGACCATCAAGGATGCCTATCGCACTATCCCTCGTCCTCACTTCGGTAAATCCGACCATACCGCGGTGCTGCTTCTGCTTCAGCAATTGAAAGCGCACCCCCAGAGGTGAGGACTGTTCAGAGCTGGTCGGGGGGGGGGGGGGGGGGGGGGTGGCTGCTGAAGAACAACTCCAGGACTGTTTGGAATCTGTAGACTGGGCAATGTTCAGGGACTCGGCAACGGACCTGAACAAATACGCCACAGTTATTACAGGCTTCATAAAGAAATGTGTGGAGGACTGCATCCCAACAAAAAGCTTCCGAATGTTTCCCAATCAGAAGCCTTGGATGGACTATGAGATCCACACTCTTCTGAAGACCAGACACCGGGAATTCATGTCTGAAGATACAGAGGTCTACAAGAAGTCCAGATACGATCTCGGTAAGGCCATCAAAATGGCCAAAAGGGACTTCTGCTCCAAGCTAGAGGATGAGACAGATGTTTGGCAGCTATGGCGGGGCCTGAATGCAATCACCTCCTGCAAGGCAAAATCAGGAAGCAGCTCAAATGTCAGTGAAACATCACTCCCTGACGAGCTCAATGCGTTTTACGCACGCTTTGACAGGGAGATCACTGATGTGCCTTCCCGAGCCCCCATTTGCCGTGATGGTATTTCGGTCACAGTCACAGAGGTCAACGTCAGAAAATCCTTCAGAGGGGTGAACTCTCGGAAAGCGCCTGGACCCTGATGCTATACCCGGCCCTGTTCTAAAAACCTGTGCAGACCAATTGGCTGGAGTTTTTATGGACATTTTCAACCTCTCACTTGTGAGGTCTGAGGTTCCCACCTGCTTTAAAAGGGCATCAATAATACCGGTGCCTAAGAAGAGCAAGGTGACGTGCCTCAATGACTATCGACCAGTGACACTAACGCCTGTGGTGATGAAGTGCTTCGAGAGGCTGATCATGGCGCAAATCAACTCATACCTCGACAAAAACCTGGACCCACTGCAGTTCGCTTACCTCCACAACAGATCAACGGTGGATGCGATCTCGCTGGCTCTCCACTCCGCTCTGGACCACTTGGACAACAAAAACTCATATGTCAGGCTGTTATTCATTGACTACAGCTCGGCATTTAATACAATAATCCGCTCCAAGCTGGTTACCAAGCTCTCGGAACTGGGTCTCTGCGCATCCCTCTGCAATTGGATCCTCGATTTCCTCATTCACAGACCACAGTCTGTTCGTATTGGTGGAAATGTGTCAGCCTCGATAACAATCAGCACGGGAGGAACTCAAGGCTGCATGCTCAGCCCCCTGCTGTACTCACTCTATACTCATGACTGCGTAGCCGGTCATAGTGCAAACTCCATCATCAAGTTCGCCGACAATACCACTATTGTGGGATGTATCAATGATGGAGACGAGTCAGAGTATAGAAGTGAGATTGACCGATTGACCAAATGGTGCAGCACAATAACCTGGCTCTCAACATCAGCAAAACCAAGGAACTAATTGTGGAGTTTGGAAGGAGTAGAATGGGGACCCACAGTCCCATTTATATCAATGGGTCGATGGTGGAAAGGGTCAAGAGCTTCAAATTCCTGGGCATGCACATCTCTGAAGATCTCTCCTGGTCCCAGAACACTGATGCAATTATAAAGAAAGCACATCAGCTCCTCTACTTCTTGAGAAGATTACGGAGAGTCGGTTTGTCAAGGAGGACTCTCTCGAACGTCTACAGGTGTACAGTAGAGAGCTTGCTGACCGGTTGCATCATGGCTTGGTTCGGCAACCTGAGCGCCCAGGAGCGGAAAAGACTGCAAAAGGTTGTAAACACTGCCCAGTCTATCATCGGCTCCGACCTCCCTACCATCGAGGGGATCTATCGCAGTCGCTGTCTCAAAAAGGCTGGCAGCATCATCAAGGACCCACACCATCCTGGCCACACACTCATCTTTCCGCTGCCTTCAGGTAGAAGCTACAGGACTGAAATCTGCAACATCCAGGTTCAGGAACAGTTTCTTCCCCACAGCCATCAGACTATTAAACTCAACTCAAACAAAAATCTGAACCTTAATAGCCTATTGCACTTTGTATATATACAGTGGCTTGCAAAAGTATTCATAACCCTTGAACTTTTCCAAATTTTGTCACGTTACGACCACAAACGTAAATGTATTTTATTGGGATTTTATGTGATATACCAACACAAAGTGGTGCATAATTGTGAAGTGGAAGGAAAATTATACATGGTTTCCAAATTTTATTACAAATAAAAAACTGAAAAGTGTGGCGTGCAAAAGTATTCAGCCCCCCTGAGTCAATACTTTGTAGAACCACCTTTCGCTGCAATTACAGCTGCAAGTCTTTTGGGGTATGTCTCTACCAGCTTTGCACATCTAGAGACTGACATTTTTGCCCATTCTTCTTTGCAAAATAGCTCAAGCTCAGTCAGATTGGATGGAGAGCGTCTGTGAACAGCAATTTTCAAGTCTTGCCAGAGATTCTCAATTGGATTTAGGTCTGGACTTTGACTGGGCCATTCTAACACATGAATATGCTTTGATCTAAACCATTCCATTGTAGCTCTGGCTGTATGATTAGGGTTGTTGTCCTGCTGGAAGGTGAACCTCCGCCCCAGTCTCAAGTCTTTCGCAGACTCTAACAGGTTTTCTTCCAAGATTGCCCAGTATTTGGCTCCATCCATCTTCGCATGAACTCTGACCAGCTTCCCTGTCCCTGCTGAAGAAAAGCATCCCCACAGCATGATGCTGCCACCACCATGTTTCACAGTGGGGATGGTGTGTTCAGGATGATGTGCAGTGTCAGTTTTCTGCCACACATAGCATTTTGCATTTAGGTCAAAAACTTCAATTTTGGTCTCATCAGACCAGAGCACCTTCCTCCACATGTTTGCTGTATCCCCCACATGGCTTGTGGCAAACTGCAAACGGGACTTCTTATGGCTGTTTCAACAATGGCTTTCATCTTGCCACTCTTCCATAAAGGCCCAATTTGTGGAGTGCATGTCAAATAGTTGTCCTGTGGACAGATTCTCCCACCTGAGCTGTGGCTCTCTGCAGCTTCTCCAGAGTTACCATGGGCCTCTTGGCTGCTTCTCTGATCAATGCTCTCCTTGCCTGGCCTGTCAGTTTAGGTGGACGGCCATGTCTTGGTAGGTTTGCAGTTGTGCCATACTCTTTCCATTTTCGGATGATAGATTGAACAGTGCTCCGTGAGATGTTCAAAGCTTGGGATATTTTTTTATAATCTAACCCTGCTTTAAACTTCTCCACAACTTTATCCCTGACCTGTCTGGTGTGTTCCTTGGGCTTCATGATGCCCAAGGAACATTGTTTGTTCACTAATGTTCTCTAACAAACCTCTGAGGCCTTCACAGAACAGCTGTATTTATACTGAGATTAGATTACACACAGGTGGACTCTATTTACTAATTAGGTGACTTCTGAAGGCAATTGGTTGCACTGGATTTTATTTACGGGTATCAGAGTAAAGGGGGCTGAATTCTTTTGCACGCCACACTTTTCAGTTTTTTATTTGTAAAAAAATGTGAAAACAATGTATCATTTTCCTTCCACTTCACAATTATGCGCCACTTTGTGTTGGTCTATCACATAAAATCCCAATAAAATACATTCACGTTTGTGGTTTTAACGTGACAAAATGTGGAAAAGTTCAAGGGGTATGAATACTTTTGCAAGCCACTGTATATATTCAATGGTATATTCAAAGGACACACTGATCTGTTCTGTATTAATTTATGCCTACAATATTCTGTTGTGCTGAAGCAAAGCAAGAATTTCATTGTCCTATCTGGGACACATGACAATAAACTCTCTTGAATCTTGAATCTTGAAGCTTGGCATGAAGAAGGCACAGTGCGTTGTTATATACAGACACTGTTGTAATTGTTTTCATGCATTTAGCATTGCCTATTATGTGTATAATTGCAGACCAGCTTTATATTTAGAATGCAACATTTCTTGCACTTCCTGAACATCTTGGAACGTTGATATGGTGTCTTCAAGGGGTGCAGTTGCTAGCTCCATGCATTTTTCAGAACCTGGCAAATCCACATAAATGCAATGTATGCTGCTTCCTTCCAAGCAAGAAAAAAGTATATTCAACTTTCCTGTAGTAGAGAGCATCTGTAATCTTGCTACTGCAGTGCATGGTGGAAATTTCTGGATATTGGTAAAGTCCTCAGCAGCAACCTGGAAAGACCAAAAGGCATTCAACTGCCTTTGTTACCTTATTTGGCAATGACAATGCATATCTGGCCTTGCACTGTGGCAGGCTTTCCAATTGCAGTTTGTTGCATTTCTCCATTGTTAATCCTCGTACATATTCTTTACCAAGGTGAGTGTTGGAGCACTAGTCCCGGAACAGTCTTGTTGAACAGAGGCTCCTGCTGCAGACTTTTTTTTGTCTATTTCGCCTCCCACTTTCAACAAATCACCTTGCTCTATGGGCGCTCTCCTCAATCTATCTAACTGCTCAGAGCTTACAAAAATTGTCATCAAAGCTTAATATCTGACATTAGGATGTGGCTTTTGTTTATAGATATTCCAAAATAATTCAGGCATCATTTATACTACTCTCTGAAAACTTTTGAAATTGCTACAGGTTCTCCAAAGACCAATCAGCAATTCTCTACAGCTCTCCATCAAAGCAGTTACCAACAATCCAACAGTTGATGAGGTTTTTAAATATTGCAGATGATGTATGATTTGGGGAAAACCCATGCAAGATGAACACAGTGTGCTAGGTCCATTGTTGTGGTCTAATTAGTAACCGAGTTCAAATCAAAACTTTGAATGCAGGATATATTCAGCAGGAAAGGCAGTATCTATGGAAACATATGATGAGCATCCGACTGCATTGGGCCTCTACTCGCTGGAGTTTAGAAGGATGAAGGGGTACTTCATTGAAACTTAACAAATAGTAAAAGGCCTGGATAGAGTGAATGTGGAGAGGAAGTTTCCACCAATGGTAGAGTCAAGGACCAGAGGCTAAAACCTCAGAATAAAATGACTTACCTTTTGTCAGGAGATGAGGAGGAATTTGTTTAGTCAGAGAGTGGTGAATCTGTGGAATTCATTGCCACAGACGACTGCAGAGACTAAGTCAATGGATATTTTTAAGGCAGAGATAGATAGATTATTGATTAGTATGGGTGTCAGGGGTTATGGGGAGAAGGCAGGAGAATGGGGTAGAGAGGGAAAGATAGATCAGACCTGATGGGCTGAAAGGTCTAATTCTGCTTCTATAACTTATAATGTATGAAAGAGAATGAGAATTGACATTTTGGATCCAGGATCCTCCATCAGAATTGGTAAAGTTCTGTACTAAACTCACATTAGATAGAGGGAATGGAGAGATATGGATTTTGTGCAGTCAGATAAGAGTTAAGGGACCGTCCCACTTTCCCGAGCTGCTCACGAATTCTCCCAAGTTTTCCCCTTCATTCAAACCCGGAGAATGTTCGTAACGGGTCCGTAGGAGGCGGAAAGAGTCTGTAGATATATCGTAGCGGCTCGTTATGTCAGCCGTACGTACTCGGGGCATTAAATGTTGCAATATTTTAACTCCCGACTATCTTTTTACTCGTGGACATTTTTTGTTATGCTGGAAAAAACGTCCCAACTTACCTGATGCCCCGAGTACCTACGGCTGATATAACAAGCCGCTACGATATATCTACGGACTCCTACGGCCTCTTACGGACCCGTTACGGACATTCTCTGAGTTTGAATCAAGGGGAAAACTCGGGAGAATTTGTGAGCAGCTCGCGAAAGTGGGACAGGCCCTTTAGTCTTATATTAGGTTCAGCACAGTCCTGGTGGGCCAATGGCCCTGTTCCTGTGTGGTACTGGTGTATGTTGTATGTGTTCTATGTTATGACATACTCCGTGTGATTTGAGATCCACCAACTAAGCACAATTTGATATAGTGAGAGTACAGTGAGACCACAGAACATTTTTACCAATATGTGATTGACATGAAATGTACTGAAATTGTATGAACCCTGACAATACAGAAAATCTGTTTCTACAGGGATATGGACCCAAATTTCATAGCTAGGCAATTGCTTTGCAGACAAATATAGGCAGCAGCAATTAACAGACAGCAGGTCTCTATGAACTATAGTTCAATAATTGACCAATTAAAGCAGTGATAACCCAAATTATATTAACGGTTCTAATATTATTACTGGATAATAATTTTCCTTCTAAAATATGGCACAGTTTAATGACAGCTTTCCTGCTGTATGCAGCCTCCCAGGGTGACAAAGCAAGGATGTAGTCTCTCTACGGCTACGCAATAAGTCTCCCTGCTTTAGCTTTGCACAATTAGCATTAAATAGACTGGAATGAAGAAAATGAACAATTTATATCAGTGGTTTAAAATGACCTATGCAATCATATTCCATGAACATTTTGAGAAATATTGTCAAATGTTACAATGCCAGTAATGATCAATTTATTACTCCTTAACTGCAATAATGATTACATGCAAATGCTATGTAGATAGAAGTATTAAGTTACAGAGAGGATATTGAATGCTTGAGTGAATGGGCACAGCTATGCCAAAGCAATTTCAGTATAACCAATGGTGATGTCATTGGCATTGGATGAGAGCTTGTAAGGGGAGTTATACATGGTGAAAAGCTATCAACAGTGCAGATTGAAAAATATTTATATGAGTCACTAAAATACCCGTTACAGAAAATATGCAAAAAGATAAATTGAATATTGGCTTTTACATTTAGGGGATTGAAGTGTATGTCAATACAAGTTTGCCATAACTATAAAACCCGGATTAGACCAAGCATAGAGTACTGCAAACAGTTCCAGTTCAGGGCCATCTTACAATGCAAACATTACCTTTGTAGGGAGTACAATGTAGATTTACCAGAATTATATCTAAATTATAAGGGTTAAATTACAAGGATATAATTACACAAAATTAGGTTGAACACTCTTGACTTAAAAGGTTAACTAGAGATACAATTGAATGTTTTCAGTATTAAGGGAACTGATGTTACAGAATTGACAATAGGTAATTGTGACCAAACAAGATAAACTTCAAACACTGGATACATAAATGAATATGTACCAAAAAACAATATTTAACTGAGGAAATTCCTGTTTATCTGTACTGAATGCTGGATGAATAACTTTACAAATGTAACAGTTGTGAGGTCAGGAAGGTGATGTGAGGCTAGGTAGAACCACTTTCCTGTGTAAATTGCATTCACTTTCAGAGTATAGATTAGAGTAAATGGTTCCAACACAATGCAATAATGGTGTAAAACAGACAGGGATATTGCACAATGATTCATGGTTTCCAGACAGTGGGAATGTAGGAAGGTGCAAGTTGGCCTAGGTAGAATAGTTGGAGTTTTACAGAAACTGGTAGAAACATGACCAGTGTTTTAAGATAAATACAAAAACAGTGAGCAAGATAAACTTGAGGCAAAACAAAGACTCTCTCAGGTGCTATCTAACTTTCTGCAAATAGCAAGTATTTACAGGTTTGTTCAGATTTCGAGTAGTTTTATTGCTTATCAACATCCTTTTGTGTATTTTCATCCAGAAGTGTAAGGAAAGTCTCCCAGAGAGGTGGACAATACTTAAAACCCTACAACAATGCATCCCATAAATTGCTCCAACCTATTTTTTTGTGGCATTAAAAAAATCACTGAACATCATTCCACCATGAAATAACTTCAACTGTGTAGATAATAGAAGAGCATTGTCCGGTTTCCCTGTGTAACATTTCACCGAAAGTGACAATGATGGTCACACTCCCAATTAATCCTTTGCAAGTGCTCATTTAACCCAACAGGTGTAATCCTTGCAGGCAATTCTTAAAGGGGCATAACTACAATATAAGCAGCATCCCTTCCAGCTACAGGGAGGTATTGCTAATAGATACAGCAATGAGTGGTTGATAGTGGTCAAACGTTCCCAGGACACCAGAAGGACCTGGAGAAGAGGTTAGAGAACAGTGCTTGCTGGAGATACACTCCTTGGGCAAGGAAGTCATAGAGATGCTACAAGCTATATCCAGGCTGACTGAGCAGGAAATTGCCTGTGAGAAAATTATCTGACAGGACAAAACTATTGTGTATTAATGTTGTAATTTGGGAAAACTTGGAAGCAGCAAAGGCCTGTGTTCATTCTGCTTACTCCAATGGGCAGAAAGTAAGTAGATGATGAAGAATCCAAGTCCAATCATAAACTTTTCTCTTCCTTTGCAGGAGATGACGTTGTGAATGGACTTGGATGATCTCCCTAATGCAACAGTGAACAAGAAACTGTGAGGCAAGGAAGACATCGGCAGCAACAGTAGTTTGGAAAAATACTGTGACAAGGAAGCTGATAATTACCCTGATCTTGATGGGCTCTGCATTTTGTGCACACAGGGTTGTATCTAAGAACATAAGTGAACCTTCAGCTTAGTAAGGAAGTAGAATGCAGTTTGAGTGTTGGCCTTTTTATAGCAGTGTAACAGAGGAAATGGGTTTTGTAAAATCTGGTGTTATTTTTCAGATCAGTGAAATTGAAAATCTCATTGCAAATTAATTTTATTGACATAATGTAGCGGTGATTAATACCAGAAAAAAATACTTGAGAGAAGGAAATGCCTCCACCGCTTCCAAGAAATGAACAGATGAATTTCTTGACAGGTGTTAAGCTGCCCAGAAATACACACTGTATTGTTCCACTCTGGGTTAACCCAATTTTCAATAGCAGTGTTCTGTTTTGGAGTTCCATAAATAGGTTCACAGCTGTGTCGATTTATCAATGGAAATTTGTTTTTGTATGATCGAGAAAACTGTTTCCTGAAAATAGCTTATGCAATGGGGAAAAAAAAGAAAAGTTCCAACGAAGATGGCAAACCTGAAAATCTTGATATGTTAAGGGGACTTAGGGTCAACAAGCCTAGACATAAATAATGCACTTAATGGGTGTATAGATACTTCAATAATAGTACAAATGTAAAAATATCCAGCTGTAATGTCAGAAGTGCCACTGTTAGGTGGGTTATTTTAGGTTTCAATATTGTTGTGGTGTATGTTGTTTGACTTCTTAAGAAATTCTACTTTAAGGTAGATGGGTTGTATCTTAAGATTCTGTATCAAGTGGTATTATAAGACCATAATACATAGGAGCAGAATTAGGCCATTCGGCCCATCGAATCTGCAAGGCCATTCAAACATAGCTAATCTATTTTTCTCTCTCAACTCCATTCTTCTTTCTCCCTGTAACCTTTGATGCCTTACTAATTAAAACCCAAACAATATCTGCTTAAAAAATACCCAATACCATCTGTGGCAATGAATTCCAGATTGACCACCCTCTGGCTGAAGAAATATCTCCTCATCTCCAATTTAAAGGTATGTCCTTTTAATCTGAGACTGTTCCCACTGGTCCTAGACTCTCTCACTACTGGAAACATCCTCTCCACATCCACTTTATCTAGGCCTTTCACTGGAAGATACAAAATGCTGGTGTAACTCAGTGGCCCAGGCAACATCCCTGGAGAACATGGATGGGTGACATTTTGGCTCGGGACCCTTCTTGATTATTGGATAGGTTTCACTGAGATTCTCCCCTTGTATTTCTAAACTCAAAAGAGTACAGGGCCATAACATCAAATGCTTTTCATATGTTTCGCCCTATCACCCCTGGGTTAATTCTTGTAAACCTCCTTGGGACCCTCTCCAATGCCAGCACATCCTTCCTCTGATATTTGGGCCCAGAACTGCTCACAATATTCCAAATGTAGCCTGAGCAACACCTTTTGGGAATCCTGCACCAGCACTCCCAAGTCCCTTTGTACCACTAATTTCTGAATTCTTTCCCCATTTAAGAAATAGTCTATGCCTTTATTCCATTTATCAAAGTGCCCTTTATACCATTTGCCACTTCTTTGCTCACTCTCCCAACCTATCCGTCCTTCTGCAGATCCCTGCTTCTTCAACATTACCTATCCCTCCACGTACCTTCGTATTGTCTGCAAACATGGCCACAAAGCCATCAATTCCATCATCCAGATCATTAACATATAACGTGAAAAGTAGTGGATCCAACATCGACTCCTGCAGAACATCACTAGTCACGAAGAACCAACCAGAAAAGGCTCCCTCTATTCCCACACTTTGGCTTCTGCCAGGCAGTCAATCTTCTATCCATGCCAGTACCTTGCCTCTAATACTAAAGGCTCCGATCTGGCTTTGCAGCCTCACATGTGGTGCTCTTTTAAACAGGAGGTGAGGTGGAACTTCTTTAGTCAGAGGGTAGTTAATCTGTGGAACTCATTGCCACAGAGGGTTGTGGAGGCCAAGTCAGTGGATATTTTTAACGCAGAGATAGACAAGTTCTTGATTAGAATAGGTGTTGAGGGTTGTGTGGAGAAGGCAGGAAAATAAGATTTGGTGGCAGAGAGCAACCAATGATTGAATGGTGTAGTAGACTTGATGGGCCTAATGGCCTAATTCTACTCCTATAACATGAGCTTATCAACGACCTTCTGAGAATCCAAGTATACAACACCCATTGCCTCTCCTTCAGCAATCCTGCTTGTTACTTTTTTAAAGAATTCCAACAGATTTGGCGGGTAAGATTTCCCCTCAACAAAACTATGCTGACTGGCCTATTTTATCATGTACTTCCAAGTGCCCTGTAACCTCATCTTTAATAATGGACTCTAAAATCCTATCAACAACTGAAGTCAGACTAACTAGTATATAATTTTCTTTCTTTTGCCTTGCTCCCTACTTAGGCAATGGAGATACATTTGCGATTTTCCAATCCTCTAGAACCATTCCTGACTAGTTTTTCTTGAAAGATCACTCCACAATCTCCGTAGCTTCCTCTTTCAGAATCCTGGCATGTAGTCCACAAGGTCCAAATGACTTATCCACCTTTAGACCCTTCTCCTTTGTAATAGCAACTGCACTCATTCAGCCCCCAGACTCACTTGAATTTCTGGCACATTGCTGGTGTTTTGCACTGTGAAGATTGATGCAAAAAACATGTTCAGTACATCCACCATTTCTTTGTTCCCCATTATTATAATTAATTTTCCAGCAGTACACTCCACTCTTACCTCTCCTTTATTACTTTATATATCTGAAAAAAAACTTTTGGTATCCTCTTTTATATTACTGGCTATCTTACATTCAAATTTCATCTTTTCTTTCCTTGTTACTTTTTAGTTGCCTTCAGTTGGTTTTGAAGAGCTTCCGTATCCTCTAGTTTCCCACTAATCTTTGCCATATTACCTGCTTTTATCCATATTATGCCTTCTCATTTACTTTTATTCATTTAATATGCCTTTTCTTTTGCTTTTATCTTGCCTGCTGTTCAGTTTCAGAATGACTACCACAAATAAAGATTTATTTGAAGGTCTGTTGAGTAACTGAGTAACAATGTTATTCAGCTCGAGAGAACAGTTCAGCATAACCCTCACAAAGACTCTACGCAGGCAAAATCTCAGAATGTAAAGGAAGGTGACCTCAAATTTGTGAAGGATTGGTTAAAAAAGATGGCGTTCTTCCAAACTACAATAAGATTAGCCCTTGCAAAAGGGGAGCCCGAGGCCTGATGACAGAAATGGTACCAATGGGATCTATGGACAGCCTGGGGACAAAATGGACATCTATCACCAGATAATAAAGAAACGCAGAACCGAGCCACACAGAACTGCAATATTCAGTTAGCTTGGAGGCAACAGTGTATCCTTGCCAAACACACCTGAAAAGTGCTCAAAGTACTATTTAAATTAACAATAAAATCGTATTCATGACACAAATAATAAAAGACTGCAGTGAGTTCACAGCTACGGTTAAAATAAATGGCATGGGCACTACAACGCATGAGGGGACTGCAGGGCATTATTTTGGATCAGTCCTGCTAAAGGATGAGAGGGGATCTTATAGAATCATGTACAATTCTTACAGGATTGGACAGGCTAGATGCAGGAACAATTTTCCCCATGTTGGGGAAGTCCAGAACCAGGGGTCACAGTTTAAGAATAAGGGGTAGGCCATTTAGGACTGAGATGAGGAAAAACATTTTCACCCAGAGAGTTGTGAATCTGTGGAGTTCTCTGCCACAGAAGGCAGTGGAGGCCAATTCACTGGATGTTTTCAAGAGAGAGTTAGATACAGCTCTTAGGGCTAACAGAATCAAGGAATATGGGGAAAAAGCAGGAACGGGGTACTGATTTTGGATGATCAGCCATGGTCATATTGAATAGCAGTGCTGGCTCGAATGGCCTACTCCTGCATCTATTTTCTTTGTTTCTATAAAGAGCCAGCACATGTTATTGGCAGAGATGCATTACAAATACAAGCAGAAATGAGGTACATAAAGGTAATTGGGAAACAGTTAGCCTCTGAACATGCATATCCATAAACTCTAAATATCCAGAAGACAAGTGTATTAGGATTAGATTGGATTAGGAAACTCTGAAGGAGTGAGTAGCTTTTCCATCTAATCACTAGGCAAACTAGGGCAGAAACTGACTGGGCAACTTCATCTTGACAATTACTGGAGAACAAGATGCGAGGTATTCTCGGTCCAGCAGATGAACTAATGAAGTTCATTGTAGTAAGGCAAGGATGAGCGAGTGATCAAGAAGAGGGCTTGTATTCACTGGAATTTAGAAGGATGAGAGAATATCTTAGAAACATAGAAATTCTTAAGGGATTGGACAAGCTAGATGCAGGAAAAATGTTCCTGATGTTGGGGGAGTCCAGAATCAGGGGTCACAGTGTAAGAATAAGGAATAGGCCACTTGGGACCTAGATGAGGAAATTCTTTTTCACCCAGAGAGTTGTGAATCTGTGGAATTCTTTGCCACAGAAGGCAGTGGAGGCTAATTCACTGGATGCTTTCAAGAGAGAGTTAGATATAGTTCTTCGGGCTAACAGAATCGAGGGATATGGGGAGAAAGCAGGAACGGGATATTGATTTTGGATGATCAGCCATGATCATATTGAATGGCAGTGCTGGCTTGAAGGGCCGGGTTGCGTACTGCTGCACCTATTTTCTATTTTTATATGTTTCTAAGAGCAATCCAAAGCTTATGATCAAGTCGACCAGGGAGGTAGGAATAGGATCAGGTGGTCTCCAGGTAGAGATTTACAGAAGTTGCAGTAGATAAGGGAATTTTCCAGTACAACCTTTAATCTGATCTGTCATATTTTACATAAACAGCAGCAGACACAGATGGTACAGAACTAGTGGGAAAACTTGATGAATATGGTGCAGTAGACAAAGCACTAGCACCACATACAAATGAAACAAATGGAACTTGGTGATGGTTAAGGCATATTGTCGCTCAGCAACTGAATGTAAGCTCCTTCACTGGTGAGTTAAATAGTGAGTTTAGAAAAGTTATGAATATGTTGTGTGCCTCAAGACCTGATTCAAATTGCTTTGAAGAATCTTGGTATCTATTTACAGTGAGAGTTGACACACTGAATAAGGGATACAGGTGTGGAGATCTGAAAGAAGTATTAAGATTATTCTCTGAAGGCATAGGGCTTTGCAGTACCAGGTACTGGAAAAGCTACCGATAATAGCTCTGCCAGCTATAATGTGGAGCCAGAGAGTATTAATAAATGAAGTACAGTACTGGGATGTTGTGGAAGAAAAAATAATATCCTTATTAATTTAATTGGAATGGAACAAGTTAACAAAAGGGTGTTTTGGATGTGACAATTGCCAGCTTTCGCTTGACCAGGTGCAGAAGAAGTTTGTGAGAATCGACAAAGTAAGATTAGACGTATTACCTCCAGTCTGGCAATGTGATGAATTGTAGATGGTAAATGTAAACATGAAATGGGAGGAGATAATGAAGCTTGTTTACATTTCTGAGAAGTTACAGCGGATCAACCGCGCCCCCTACCGCTAGTAGCATAGATATGTTGCAGTAAATGGGAGGCTTATGATTGGCAGGGATTGGGGATGGTGATGTGGGCCGCTTGAAAGATGAGATAGCATAATGTCAAGATTTCCTTGTTTTGCGATTGATTTGTATTAACCATCTGTGGTTGAATAAGATTAACATAACCAAACAGTATGTTATAACTAATGAAATAATTGGAACCCATGTGGTGATAGAATGTTTTTGTAGAATAGTATCTAACAAAAGTAAACAAAAGTTATTTACTTCACAGTATAACTATCAGAGAACTGGTGAGCAGTTTACTGTAGCCATCTCCCAATGATATCATGCAATAAAGTCTCTTGAAGCAAACCTGCGAAGTCTGTATCTTTTTGTTTTTCCTTTTATTTCCCTCTAAATTAATTTCTTCCACAGGTGTAAACTACCCAAGTGAAATATGAGGTGCTGTTCCCCCAATTTTCGCTGGGCCTCACTCTGGCAATGGAGTGGGTCCTGGACAGAAAGGTCAGATTGGGAATGGGAGGGGGAGTTAAAGTGCTGAGCAACCAGGAGATCAGGTTGGTTAGTATGAACTGAGCGGAGGTGTTGGGCGAAGCGATCGCCGACCCTGTGCTTGGTCTCGCCGATGTAGAGAACTTGACACCTGAAATAGCGGATGCAGTAGATGAGGTTGGAGGAGGTACAGGTCAACCTCTGCCTCACCTGGAAAGAGTGCTTGGGTCCTTGGATGGAGTCGAGGGGGGAGGTAAAGCGACAGGTGTAGTATTTCCTGCGGTTGCAAGGGAAAACACCTGGGAATGGGGTGGTTTGGGTAGGAAGGGACAAATTGACCAGGGAGTTATGGTCTCTGCGGAAAGCAGAAATGGGAGGAGATGGGAAGATGTGGCCAGTGGGAGGATCCCGTTGGAAGTGGCGAAAATGTCATGGATTATATGCGACGGCTGATGGGGTGGAAGGTGAGGACAAGGGGCACTCTGTCCTTGTTACAAGTGGGGGGATGGGGAATAAGAGCGGAACTGCGGCATATAGAGGAGACCCTGGTGAGAGCCTCATTTACAATAGAAGAGGGGAACCCCCGTTCCCTAAAGAATGAGGATATCTCCGATGCCCTGGTATGGATCACCTCATCCTGGGTGTAGACGGAGGAATTGGGAGTAGAGGATAGAGTCCTTACAGGAAGCAGGATGGGAAGAAATGTAGTCAAGATAGCTGTGGGAGTCAGTAGGTTTGTCGTAGATGTCGGTCAGTAGTCTGTTGCCTGTGATGGAGATGGTGAGATCTAGAAATTGTAGGGAGATGTCAAGGTCCAGGTGAATTTGAATGCCGGATAGAAATTAGTGGTGAAATGGATGAAGTCAGTGAGTTCTGCATGGGTGCAGGAGGTAGCACCAATGCAGTTGTCTATGTAGCTAAGATAGAGTTCGGGGATAGGGCCAGAATAGGCCTCGAACAGGAATTGTTTGACGTACCCTACAAAGAGGCAGGCATAGCTAGGGCCCATGCGCATTGGACCACACCCTCCCGGGTACTTTCCCTTGCAACCGCAGGAAATGCTACACTCGTCGCTTTACCTCCCCCCTTGACTCCATCCCAGGACCCAATCAGTCTTTCCAGGTGAGGCAGAGATTCACCTGCACCTCCTCCAACCTCATCTACTACGTCCGCTGTTACAGATGTCAACTTCTCTATATCAGCGAGACAAAGCGCAGGCTCGGCAATCGCTTCGCCCAACACCTCCACTCAGTTCGTATTAACCAACCTGATCTCCCAGTTGCTCAGCACTTCAACTCCCCCTCTTATTCCCAATCTGACCGCGAGCTCCTTGATGTTAAAGTCAGCAGGCTGCGGCTGGAGCGTTGATTCCAGGCAAGGGATTGGCTCCGATGGTAAGTCCACATCCCTGCGGTGAGGCTCAAAGTCAGTCCAGAGCAAGGCCTCCAGCTCCACAATGTTAGGCCGCACAGCGACTGGAGATATGATCTGGAAAACAATCGTGACTCCGGCAAGATAAGAGATTGCAAAAAGGTTTCCCACGACCCCGCCTGCCCACCCCCCACATAAAAAAAACTGAGAACATTAACACATACTTTTTAAACAAAAATAACAAAAGATGAAAAGGACAGATAGACTGTAGGCGAGGCTGCCATCAAAGCGCCACCCGGTGGACTATAGTCCAGCCGGTGGACTATGTGAAAGTGAATTTGGATTTTCATGCCAGAATGAGATCCGCTTTATAATATGTCTACATGGCACTAATTGTTTTTGCATACTATTAGTGGCTAGAATAAGGAAAGACAGGCTATGCATAATCTGCTGAAAATGAATGCAACAATACAAAACGAACAAGAGCATGAATGAATGACAAATGCTCAAAAAGGAAGAAAGAAGAGGAGTGACACAACAATTGGAGAGACGTATGGAAGCCAGATAAGAAGGTGGCAGAGACAGACAGAGAAGGGGTTCAATATGGGACGTGCTTTTTTTCCAAAGAAGATTCAATTTTCTTACATGCGATTATATGCCAGATATGAGATTGTGCAATTTGGGTTATGTTTAATCTGCATGTGTATACTCTTTGAGGTTAAATTTATAATGTTTATTTTACAAATATGTTGAATACAGAGGTAATCCCTGAATACAGGAGGGTTGCATTCCCAGAAAACACCTTGCATCATGATTCTCCACAACATGAAGTGTCATCCGTCCATGTTCAAGAAATGAGAGTTGAAAGAAGTGATGTTTATTTATGTACTTTTGCATGTAAATTTTTCACCTGTATTACAGATATTTTGGTTGTGGTGTGTGAATTTTGTAAGGGCGAATTTCTGTTACCTGAACGGCCTCAGGTGGAGGTTGCCTGTACAGAATCCCAGTGGAATACGGTTTGTTACAAACTTAAGTACTACTGTAAATATATTATCATGTATGGTAAGTTCATGAAGTGAAGAATGTGTCCAGTATCTAAATATTACTATATAATTTTGTATATGAGTAACTGGAATGTAACTAAACATACTCTATACATTTTAAATTAATCTCCTAATTTACCAGTGTGCACAAACCACCAGAGAATCTGCTTGCACAGTACTGTCTTTTTAAAGAGTAAGTAGTATGCTTTATTTTGATTAGCTGTTACCTTAAAACGGATGTGTTGTTATTACCTTAAGTGTGTCCAATGGTTAGATCCAGCCATGAAATTCCACTGAAGGTTAGGTACCATAAATAAAGGATTTATTTACTTGGAGCTCTGTGTCTTGAGTAATTGAGTGATGGTGATACTCAGCTCTAGAAACCAGTTCAAAAGATTCCCTATAAATACACTACAGTTGTAATATTTTCGTAACCTTTTTTGTTTTGCAAACAGGATTTAATTCCAGCTGCTCCATAATGAACCCAGAGTTTTAGTCCCATTGTAATGAGTTCATATGCAGAGGGAATCTTGAGACATATTATTAGTATAGCTTGCCTTGTAAAAATATCTGCTGTGGTTGAAAGCTGAAGGGATTACTTATGAATAGTCATCAAAAAGGTTGATTATATTCATATGTCATTTAGCTTGATGCTGAAGGCTACTATTACATTAGGTATTCAGGCCATTTACTGTCAAAAACTAGTCATGCGATTTTGTAATGACAGCTTTCTGTTAACCTCCTCCAAATGAATTAAAAAGGACATTTCAGTGTGTAATGCTAATTTGCAAATTTTTACTTTCCCAAGTTGGAAGTCATTAAATGATGAAAAGGTATTTTAGATTTTATTTTGGTGGCAGAAATGAAAATTCCTCTTTCTATTATCCTACACAACGAATATTATAAATATGCATACCACATCTAACTAATTTCCTATTTTAGGTATATATAGATTCATCTCAGCTGTTGGTGCAAAACAGGTGGTATTAATCAACTACTTATCAATGCACATATTTAATTCCAATGCCTTGAAATATCAGGCATTACATTAGCTGTACCTCTATTCCATATGTTGTGTCATCACCTGAGATGAATTTCCATCTGTTTATATTTTTATTATGATTTAGTACATATTGATAAATTATTATTAACAAGACAAATGTAACCACATTGACATGGCATGTGTGTGCATTTAATTCTATAAGAACTGAATTCTGGATAATCTATACTCATTGTAGTACAGATACATATGAGAGAAAAATTAATAGTTGACCAATATAATTCAAGCTCAGAGCTGTGTCCTATTTTGAAGTATACCCTTAAAAAAGGTATTTTATTCCATGCATACCAAGACTTCCTATTTAATGAATATCATTAGCAAATTTGAGTGTAAGATTCTGAATTTGCAAGTTGTCCAAGCAGTTTAATATATCATTTTGTAACTGAGTTAGATGTTGATTTTCATTTTCTTTAAAATTAAAATAAGTGAATTTGTTCTAGTTAATGATTGTGAAAGGGTGAGAAATCGGCATTTCAATGTTTAATAATCAGCAGAGATTTAGCACATTTACCTTCATATGTTTCTTAAAAGATCTACACACGCAAAAAACCCAGAACTTAATTATGAACAAATCTTTAAGTCATTAATTTATTCACTGACTGCATTATTGTCAATATATTATTTTGAAATTTGAATTTTTTATATAGCTCAGTATTTCAGCTACAATTGATTATATATGTTTTTCTGTTACAGTAATAGCACGTGACCAGGGCATTTGTAGGTAGTGGTCCCTTTATTAAAGTACGTATTTAAAAAACAGAAAATGTTGAGATGACTAACATTCCCACATCACTCATAAAAGAAATGAGGGAACAAGAAATCCAATTGTATGGAGCTCCAAACTGATCAATGAATGAATGCTACTTCAACAATCTGAACTACTTTGTATACTATACTCACTATGGTTACATTCACATTTGGACCCTATTAATTATTTAATACTCATTGCATCTTGCTGATCTTTCAGGAGTGAAATCAGTTTATTGGTTGTGTATGGTTCAATGATATCACAGTATTTATGTATGTCTGTGCTCCGTGCTTGGTCTAATCAGGGCTTTATAGTTATGGCAAATCTGTATTGTCTTGCATTCAAATCCCCTAAATATAAAAGCCAATATTCAATTAATATTTGTGCTTACTTTCTTAGCAGGTGTTTTAAAGATGGCCACCGAAGAGCACATATGGTCCTTCTAGCTACAAATTATTTATTTTTATTTTATTTTTAAACGTCTCATCATTTTCAGGATCACCAGTTGGGGCTCTGTTTGAAAGTTCAAATCAGAATAGGGTGCCAATCCGCACCTTAAATATCTTTCTGCTTCAGATGGGAATGCTGGGAACTCAGTGGGAGACCTGTGTAAGTACTGATTCCGTTGAGAAATGGATGCACTAAAATTCCATTAGACCATTAAAAATACTGGAAGGTTTCCTATTAAACTGAAATTTAAAAAATCAATTTTAAACACTGTTTACTCTATACAAGCTATTAAATAGATTCAAAAAGGCTTCTTTGTGATAGTACTAATGCATCAACGATTTCAGGATGAATACTGTACATAAGCTTCATAAAGAGATTTTGCTATTTGATTATAAATGTGCATTAAAAATAGGCTAATTACTGATTATTTGTTGAAAATCAATGACAATGTAAAATAGTAAGATTAAACGAGAACTTACTAGTTCGAAGTTTGATCGTTATTTTATGAGGAATAACAATGAGGGATTACGTGAAGAAGCCCCGCCTGGCGCATGATCGGTATACTTCAAAGCAGCGGCATGAAAAACACAGAACATAATAGCCGGAGTAAGATAGTAAGGCTCAACATAGATTTAGAACTGCCAGATGATCATTTATTTTATGGGGATCGGGAGTGGAGGGAGGGCACGTAATCCCTCATCGTTACTCCTCATAAAATAACGATCAAACTTCGAACTGGTAAATTCTCGTTTAATCTTACTATTTTACTTCGGAGTCACGTGAGTGACTACGTGAAGATTTTGTAGCTCTGTGTTTTTTATGTCGTAGATTTATTCCATACGACAGTCCGGCTCAATCAACACAGTAATGAGTAAATAACACATTTTTCCCAAACATTGCTTCAGTTTATGTGATAAGTTTTTTCATTATAAAAGAATGAAAGTAATGCCCTTTCTATTGAAAGGCAAAATTATCACCAAAATATCAATTGATAATATAATTTGATAATATAAACAAAGCAACAATTACAGAGAACCCAACACTGCGTGTCCAATCCTGACACCATAACTGGTTCCTTGTAACTTTAAAATTTATTTTACATCCTCCTACGGCCTTTAATCATTGCTCGTGCGGCCCATCCTGTGCCATTCCTGTGAATGTATCTACCTCCTTAATGGAGTGATTTTCCACATCTCAATGTCTACTTCCACTGAGTGTTAAACATGTTTTAACCATCTAGAATGAAATTATCTAGAACCATCAGTTTTTACTGATACTTAATGTGGTTTTTGTGTGTAATAAGTAGTGCTGTCTCACCACTACAGAGACTCTTACCTACTTTAACATATTGAGTCAATGCTGACCCACACACAATTTTTGGCTGACAGTATATGCTTAAATTTTACCTTGGTTCCAGCTCCTCTTGGTCTGCTTTGTTTGATAAAGTCATAAACATATAAGATAATGTAATCTGTAGCCACATGCAATTATATAGCGTAACATTTGCAATGTTTGCACTCTTATGCTGATACTAAAGTCATGAGCATTATTACTTTCAATGTTAATTTTTTGAATCATTGATAGAATTGGAGTCCATTGCCTAAGGCAAGTCAGGACTATGCTGACCTCCCAATTTTGGACAGATTATATATATATATATATATATATATATATATATATATATATATATATTTATATATATATTTATACTATATATTTTTATACCATTGAGCTCCACAAACTAATGGCAATTTGTCTTTTTATTTAAAATTCTTTTGGTTATTGCACAATGTTTTACTTGTTTTACATAAGTAGTGATGCCATGCACCAGCTTGAAATTCTTTGAAATCGTATTTCCTTATGTCTCCATATAATTGAGACATGGGTACCGTAATCGGATTCACCGTTGGTACCTTAATAAAACAAAAATGTTTTATCAATAACTCTGCTGTTTCAACCATAACAGCCTTATGAAGCTGGTGAGAGACCAATTAATGTTGGTTACCATGGGTTTCCTTCCATGGCCCCACTCCTTCATTCAGGTATCGTACTTAGTACACCTGTATGTATATTTGTGCTGTGGTGGGTACTTATGACCAGCCACCACCATCAATGCACCTTCAGGGTCAGTTTTTTCATTTTCCTTTTACTGCCCTGGTACTCCTGAGATTTTGCTCAAGGAGACTACCTCCAAACCAATCTGAGGTAGATATTCCCACATTCGTAAAAAACACCATATATATTAGTATATGAATATTTAAATAGACTTGCTTACATCTATTCTTTCATTCAAAACAATAATTATTGTAATGTATATGTCATTGGGGATATGAATGCAGATATCTCAGATAGGAACTCATTATTTGCCAATCATATGGCTCAATTCTGTCAAGATAATAATTTAATATTGTCAAGCAAAGTGCTTTTACCTACAGATAGCTGTACTTATATTAGTGAGGCCTGGCACACCACATCATGGCTGTATTAGTACAGCTGATGCACATGCCTCATTGGGGTGTATGAGCATTCTGTACGGGGCAGCAATGACTGATCATATACCTGTTGCTATGACAATATATGTTGAACACATACCTGTGGTATCCTGGGATAGAAATAGCCTTAATACAGAAAAACTGGATTGGTCAACGCTTACAAAGGAAGACATCCTAGCCTATTATGCCCATACAGATAAATCCTTAAACAATATTCATCTACCTAAAGATGCAATAATATGTAGTAATGTTAACTGTAAAGATATGAAGCATAGGAGAGATATCTGCTCCATGTATAATGATATAGTAAGCGCCTTATATGTAGGCAGTAAGCCCTACTGCAAGCATAAAAATAAGACACATAACATCAGACCTGGCTGGAATAAGTATGTAGCTGAGTATCATACTGAAGCCCGTGAAGCCACCAAAGCATGGGCTATGGCAGGTAGACCCAGACAGGGGCCTGTGTTTGAGCACAAGAAGCTCACTAATGCAAGGTATAAGTATGCTGTTCGCTTCATATGTAAAAATGAGCAAGCTATGAGGGCTGATTCCATGGCTAAGAAGCTGCTAAGTAACAATGCTACAGATTTTTGGAAGAAAGTGAGAGCTCTTAGCAATTGCAAACATCTCTACCATATACTGTAGATGGAATCTCCGGAACGGCTAATATCGCGGAGTTATGGCGACAACATTATAGCACTTTATTCAACTGTGTCCAAGGTGACTTGTATAGGGTGGACAATATTGAGAGTAATGACTCGATGGTGATTATGTCACATGAGGTGTATCATGCCATGAACAAGCTGTCCAACAACAAAGCAAGTGGCTTGGATCATATCTCTGCTGACCATCTTAAGTATGCGAGTATGAGGATAGCTCCTCTCCTAGCTATTTGTTTTACTGGCTTTATGATTCATGGCATGTTACCAGACTCAATGTTGTCTGTCCTGTTAGTGCCGGTTATTAAGGACAAAGCGGGTAAAGTAGGGCAGTCTAAATAATTACAGGCCCATAGCTTTAGCCAGCATATTGTCAAACGTATTAGAAAGAGTTCTGCTGGATAGAATACATGAGTTTGTTAACTCCACAGATAACCAGTTTGGCTTTAAAGCTAAACATGGCACTGACTTATGCATATATGCCCTAAAGGAGATTGTAAACAAATATAGAGGCAAAAACTCTTCAATCCTTATGTGCTTTATTGATGCTTCCCAAGCCTTCGACCGTGTTAATCACAGAATGCTGTTTGGTAAAATGTGTCAAAGAGGGGTGCCTAAATACATTGTTAGAATACTGGCCTACTGGTATGCCCACCAGACTATGCAAATAAAATGGGGCAATAGGGTCTCAGCCCCATTTGGGGTTAGCAATGGTGTTAGACAAGGGGGAATTTTATCCCCAGTCCTTTTTAATCTACATATTGATGATCTGTCTAAACAATTGAAAGCCTGTAACACTGGGTGCGTGATTGGTAATATGCTAGTGAACCATATTATGTATGCAGATGATCTTGTGGTCTTTAGTCCATCTAGCGCTGGTCTCCAGCAGCTCCTTACTGCATGTTCCGTGTATGGTTTGGAACATGACATTAAATATAATGCTAGTAAGAGTGCTGTTATGGTCTGTAGAACCAAAGAGGATAAAAGCCTAAAATATCCTGATTTTAAATTGTCTGACAACAATCTTAGTGTCTGTAATAAGATAAAATATCTAGGGCATATTATTACAGAACAAATGACAGATGATGAGGATATTTATAGGCAACGACGCATGCTGTATATACAGGCGAATATCCTCTTGCTTAAATTTGGTGCGTGTGCAGATGTGGTGAAGATGTCACTATTTAGAGCATACTGCACACCTGTGGTCGAATTATTTAAAGACAAATATGCAGAGACTAAAGGTTGCATATAACGAAGCCATGAGAATACTGCTAAGGCAACCAAGATGGTGTAGTGCCAGTAATATGTTTGTGGCTGCAGGAGTCAGTACTCTAGAAGCTATCCTAAGACAACACATGTATAAATTCATTTGCAGGATAAATGACTCTAAAAATGAGCTTATTGTGGCCTTGACAAACATAAGGGTTAGCACTACACGCTACGAATCCCAGTTGTGGAGACACTGGTATCGTTGTCTCGTTGTACGACATTGATCATTTTTTACTCTGGATTTTTAACTTAAGTATTGTGGTTTTTAAAAAAAAATAAATTATTTTTTTAATATGGAAACCCCTCAGGGTCTGTTTTTGGGAATATTCTGGGCCTTTTTTAAACCCTTTTGGTTGAATTTTTAATTTGGAGTCTTTCTCCATTAGTCTACTCTGCCATTCAATCATGACTGATCCATCTTCTCCCTCCTAAATCCATTCTCCTGCCTTCTCCCCATAACCTCTGACATATGCACTAATCAAGAATCTATCTATCTCTGCCTTAAAAATATCCATTGACTTGGTCTCCAGAGCCCTCTGTGGCAAATGATTCCATAGATTCACCACCCTCAGACTAAAGAAATTCCTCCTCATCTCCAGCATTTTGTATATCTGTCCCGCCCACTCCCCTGACATCAGTATGAAGAAGAGTCTCGACCCGAAACATCACCCATTCCTTCTCTCCAGAGATGCTGCCTGCCCCATTGAGTTACTCCAGCATTTTGTGTCTACCTTCCTCCTCATCTCCTTCCCAAAGGAACATCCTTTAATTCTGAGGCTACGACCTCTAACTCTGAGGCTAGACCTCTAGTCCTGGACTCTCCCACTAGTGGAAACATCCTCTCTACATCCCCTCTATCCAAGCCTTTCACAATTCGGTAAGTTTCAATGAGGTCTCCTCTCATCCTTCTAAACTCCCGCGGGTACAGGCCCAGTGACGTCAAATGCTCATCATATGTTAACCCACGCATTCCTGGGATCATTCATGTAAACCTCCTCTGGACCCTCTCCAGAGGCAGCACATCCTTCCTCAGATAAGGTGCCCAGATTTGCTCACAATACCTCAAATGTGCCTGACCAGCACCTCATAGAGCCGCAACATTACATCCCTGTTTTTGTATTCTAGCCCTCTTTTTTGTTTTTTTTTGAAGTTAAATTTTATTAGAGGCATGTACATATCATAGTCCGAACCACTACAAACTTTGTTAAACGGTTACATATTAAATATCCAGGATTCCAGGAACTCCGCTACCAATGTAGCTGGGGTCTTCCTTTATCGGTTACATATTAACATTGACTCTAATTATTATTATTTTTTTAATAGATAGAAAATATAAAGAAAAAGAAAAGAAAATTAGAAAAATAGAATAAACTATCCATAATACAACTTAGGAGATAGGTCCGTAGGTAAGAAAGCATAACTATTCATCTAGTCCTGGGTTCAAGCTTCCGTCAGGTATCAGCGCCGGTCCATTCTACCCCTTCAAATAATCTATGAACGGAGGCCATATTAACCATATAACCATATAACCATATAACAATAAAGCACGGAAACAGGCCCTCTCGGCCCTTCCAGTCCGTGCTGACCATTTGTTTTCCCCTAGTCCCATCAACCTGTACTCAGACCATACCCCTCCATTCCCTTCACGTCCATATACCTATCCACTTTACTTTTAAATGTTAAAATCGATCCTGCCTCCACCACTTCTGCTGGAAGCTCATTCCACATAGCCACCACCCTCTGAGTAAAGAAGTTCCCCCTCACGTTACCCCTAAACTTCTGTCCCTTAATTCTCATGTCATGCCCTCTTGTTTGAATCTTCCCTACCCTCAATGGGTAAAACGTATCCACGTCAACTCTGTCTATCCCTTTCATCATTTTAAAGACCTCAATCAAATCCCCCCTTAACCTTCTGCGCTCCAAAGAATAAAGACCTAACTTGTTCAAACTTTCTCTGTAACATAGTTGCTGGAACCCTGGCAACATTCTAGTAAATCTCCTCTGTACTCTCTCTATTTTGTTGACATCCTTCCTATAATTAGGCGACCAAAATTGTACACCATACTCCAGAATTGGTCTTACCGATGCCTTGTACAATTTTAACATTACTTCCCTACTCCTATATTCAATGCTCTGATTTATAAAGGCCAGCACACCAAAGGCTTTCTTTACCACCCTATCTATATGCGATTCCACCTTCAGGGAACTATGCACAGTTATTCCTAGATCCCTCTGTTCCACAGCATTCCTCAATTCCCTACCATTTACCATGTACGTCCTATTTTGATTTGTCCTGCCAAGATGTAGCACTTCACACTTAACAGCATTAAACTCCATCTGCCATCTTTCAGCCCACTTTTCCAAATGGCCCAAATATCTCTGTAGACTTTGAAAATCTACTTCATTATCCACAACACCACCTATCTTAGTATCATCCGCATACTTACTTATCTAATTTTCCACCCCATCATCCAGATCATTGATGTACATGACAAACAACAGTGGACCCAACACAGATCCCTGAGGCACCCCACTGGTCACCGGCTTCCAACCTGACAAACAGCCATCCACCATTACTCTGACATCTCCCATTCAGCCACTGTTGAATCCATCTTGCTACTCCGCCATTAACACCCAAAGATTGAACCTTCTTAACCAACCTTCCATGGGGAACCTTGTCAAAGGCTTTACTGAAATCCATATAGACAACATCCACCGATTTACCCTCATCAATTTCCCTAGTTACCGCTTCAAAAATTCAAGAAGGTTTGTCAAACATGACCTTCCAGGCACAAATCCATGTTGACTGTTCCTGATCAGACCCTGTTTATCCAGATGCTTCTATATATTATCTCTAAGTATCCTTTCCATTAATTTGCCCACCACTGACGTCAAACTAATAGGTCTATAATTGCTAGGTTTATTCTTTGAACCCTTTTTAAACAATGGAACAACATGCGCAGTACGCCAATCCTCCGGCACTATTCCCGTTTCTAATGACATTTGAAATATTTCTGTCAAAGCTCCTGCTATTTCTACACTAACTTCCCTCAATGTCCTAGGGGAATATCCTGTCAGGACCTGGAGACTTATCCACTTTTATATTTTTCAAAAGTGTCAGTACTTCCTCCTCTTTGAATCTCATAGTTTCCATAGCTACTCTACTTTTTCCCCTTAACTCACAGTTCAATATCCTTCTCCTTGGTGAATACCGAAGAAAAGAAATTGTTCAATATCTCCCCCATCTCTTTTGGCTCTGCAGATAGCTGTCCATTCTGGTTCTCTAATGGTCCAATTTTATCCCTCGTTATCCTTTTGCTATTAATATAGCTGTAGAAACCCTTTGGGTTTACTTTTACCTTTCCTGCCAAAGCAACCTCATATCTTCTTTTAGCCTTCCTAATTTCTTTCTTAAGATTCTTTTTACATTCTTTATACTCCTCTAGCACCTCCTTTACTCCATGCCTCCTATAATTATTGTAGATATCTCTCTTTTTTCAAAACAAGTGTCCAATTTCCCTTGAAAACCATGGCTCTTTCCAATTTTTACTATTTCCTTTCAACCTAACAGGGACATAAAGATTCTGTACTCTTACAATTTCCCCTTTAAATGTCCTCCATTTCTCTTCTACATCCTTCCCATATTCTAGTAAATAATTCTGGTTTGTCAATTAAGACAAATCTAATTTTTTCCAGATTTAAGGTCTCCGACATCTCCGTAATCCACATTTTGATTGTGGGAGATGCAGGGTTTTTCCAAAATTTTAATATTAATTTTTTCCCAGTTATTATACTATAATTTCTTTGGTTTATTGTAAGTTTTAGGTATTGTTCAGATAGGCCCAATATTATTAATTTAGGATCGGGCTCCAGTTGAGTATTAACCACTACGGAAATAATTAAAAAAATATCCACCCAAAATATTTTAATTTTTATGCAACTTACAAAAGTATGGGTTAAATTAGCCTCAGAATATTGACATTTATCGCAGATAGGAGAAATATTAGGAAAAATTTTTTAGAATAATGCAATCTATGTACTATTTTAAATTGTATTAAAGAATGTCTGACGTTTCTCTTAAAACATATGATGGCATTTCATTTGCCTTCCTTTCTACCGATTTGACTTGCAAATTAACTTTTTTGGGAATCAAGACCCAGCACTCCAGTCCATTTACACCTCCAATTTCTAGATTCTCTCCCCATTTATAAAATAGTCTATGCCTTTATTCCTACTACCAAAATGCATGACTCCACTTTGCTACACTATATTCCATCTGCAACATCTCTGCCCACACTCCCAATCTGTCAAAGTCCTTCTGCAGAGTCCCTGCTTACTCCACACTACCTGTCCCTCCACTGATTTTCGTATCATCTGCAAACTTGGCCACAAAGTCTTCAATCCCATCAACAAATCATGTACAAAATGAAGTTGTACAGCTGAGGCCTAATGGCGGAGCTGTGGTGGCGGCCTGGTTTGGAGTTGCGTTGCTCCAGCGGCGGCGGTGGCCCAGCTTAGAGCTGCGTTGCTCCAGCGGCGGCGGTGGCCCAGCTTAGAGCTGCGGTGCTCCAGCGGCGGCGGCGGCCCAGCTTAGAGCTGCGGTGCTCCAGTGGCGGCGGCGGCCTAGTTTGGAGCTGCGGTGCTCCAGCGTAGGCGGCAGTCCAGCTTAGAGCTGCAGTGCTCCAGCGGCGGCGGCGGCCTGGTTTGGAGCTGCGGTGCTCCAGCGGCGGCGGCGGTCCAGCTTAGAGCTGCGGTGCTCCAGCGGCGGCGGCGGCCCAGCTTAGAGCTGCGGTGCTCCAGCGGCGGCAGCGGCCTGGTTTGGAGCTGAGGTGCTCCAGCGGCGGCGGCGGCCCAGCTTAGAGCTGTGGTGCTCCAGCGGCGGCGGCGGTCCAGCTTAGAGCTGCGGTGCTCCAGCAGCGGCGGCGACCCAGCTTAGAGCTGCGGTGCTCCAGCGGCGGCGGCAGTCTGGTTTGGATCTGCGGTGCTCCAGCGGCGGCGGCGGTCCAGCTTAGAGCTGCGGTGCTCCTGCGGCGGCGGCGGTCCTTCTTAGAGCTGCAGTGCTCCAGCAGTGGTGGCGGCAGCCTGGTTTGGAGCTGAGGTGCTCCAGCGGCGGCGGCGGTCCAGCTTAGAGCTGCGGTGCTCCAGCGGCGGCGGCGGCCCAGCTTAGAGCTGCGGTGCTCCAGCGGCGGTGGCGGCCTGGTTTGGAGCTGCGGTGCTCCAGCGGCGGCGGCGGTCCAGCTTAAAGCTGCGGTGCTCCAGCGGCGGCGGTTGTCCAGCTTAGAGCTGCGGTGCTCCAGCGGCGTCGGAGGCCTGGATCGCCTCAGCGCAAAGGGAGAACTAGGAGGGATGAAGACAATGACTTAAGCCTTCCACCACAGTGAGGAGGTGCCTGGTGAACTCATTGTGGTGGATGTTGGATATGTGTTTACTGTGTATTTTTTTTTAATTATATGCTATGACTGTATGGTAACAATTTCATTCAGACCGAAAGGTCTGAATGACAATAAAGGAATCTAATCTAAAAAAACAGTAGCAGCCCCAGCACCGACCTCTGCGGAACTCCACTAGTCAGTGGCAACAAACCAGAAAAAGCCCCCTTTATTGCCACTTTGCCAGCTGGCCTCCAGCCAACTTGCTATCCATGCTAGTATCTGTCCTTTTATAATATGGGCTCTCATCTTCCTTGGCACCACACATGTGGCACCCTATCAAAGGCTTTCTGAAAATCTAAGTAAACAACATCCACTGACTCTCCTGCTATTTACTTCTTCAAAGAATTCCAGCAGATTCGTCAGGCAAGATCTCATCTTCACAAAACCATGCCGACTGGCCTATTTTATTATGAACTTCTAAGTACTCCGTAACCTCATCCTTTATAATGGACTCAAAAAACGTACCAACCACAGAAGTCAGATTAACCGACCTGTCGATTCCACTGTACTGTTTTGCTCCCTTCTTGTACAGCGGGGAAATATTGGCAATTTTCCAATTGTCCGGAGCCATTCCTGATGAGTGATACCTGAAATATCACAATTAAGGCCTCTCTAAAGCCACCTCTTTCAGAACCCTAGTGTGCAGTCCATCCAGCCCAGATGACTTATCCACCTTCAGCCCTTTCAGCTTCCGCAGCACCTTCTCCTTCGCAATAGCCACTCCACTAACCTCCACCAACTGACTCGCTTGAATTTCAGGAACATTGTTGGTGTCTTCCACTGTGAAGACTGGTGCAAAAAAGTGATTTAATTCCTCTGCTATTTCTTTATTCCCCATTCTCACTTCTCCTGCATCATTTTCCAGTGGGCCAACATCCAATCTTGCCTCTTTCTTACTCTATATATAACTGAATTTTTTTTTTTTCTCTC
The DNA here is from genome assembly GCA_035221665.1 of Okamejei kenojei. Taxonomy (NCBI): domain Eukaryota; kingdom Metazoa; phylum Chordata; class Chondrichthyes; order Rajiformes; family Rajidae; genus Okamejei; species Okamejei kenojei. Next base: position 22,991,603 of record CM069131.1, read on the forward strand.
ATATTATTGGCTAGCTTACCTCCGTATTTCATCTTTTCTCCCCTTATTGCCTTTTTAGTTACCTTCTGTTATTCTTTAAAAGCTTCCCAATCCTCTGGCTTCACACTAATCTTTCCCTTCTCTTTTAGTTTTGTACAGTCCATGACTTCCATTGTCAGTCACGGTCACCTCATTCTCCCCCTAGAATCTTTCTTCCTCTTTGGAATGAAAAGGTCCTGCATCCTCTGAATTATTCCCAGAAATTCCTGCCATTTCTGTTCCACCATCATTCCTGCTAGGGTCCCCTTTCAGTCAACTTTGGCCAGTTCCTCCTTCATGCATCTCTAGTCACCTTTGCTCGGCTGTGATACCGACATAACTGATTTCACCTTCTCCCTTTCATATTGCAGGTTTATCATGTTGTGGTCGCTACCTCCCAGTGGTTCCTTTACCTTGAGTTGCCTTATCAAATCTGGTTCATTACACAACACTAAATCCATAATTGTTTTTTGGTAGGCTCCACTGCAAGCTGCTCTAAGAAACCATCTCGGAGGCATTCTTCAAATTCCCTTTTTTGGGGTCCACTGCCAACCTGATTTTCCCAGTCTAGTTTTCATATGATAGGCAGGTTAGGCACAATTTGTGAGCTCGGACGGTGGGGGAAAATTGATCAGTCTGAAGAAAGGTCATGACCTGTAATGATACCGTTCTCCAGGGATGCTGCCTGACCTGTTGAGTTACTCAAGCACTTTGTGTTTGAGAATGACCAAAGCTTGGTTATTTAGCACCATCCCTTCTGCTCAGTCTCTGTGCAAAGTTAAAATTGAGGCTATTACTTCCCATGATGTAAATAAGCACTGAAAATTTAAATTTGTCATGCAATTTTTTTAATATATGTCCCTCTTTAATGAAGCTCAGTGTCAGAACTGCTAATTTATAAAATTACCCAACTGTTTATAATAATAACCACAAAAGAAAAATAAACATTGATTCTCACTTTTTATGGATTGTGAACCTGGCTGATGCATTTTGATGAATGTTGACTCCTCTGACTGAATAGGAACTAAATAAACAGTTTAATTTCCAATTATCTACAGTGCATTCAGAGTGTATTCAGACCCCTTCACTTTTTCCATCACTTTGTTACGTTACAGCCTTATTCTAAAATGGATTGAAATCTAACATCAATCTACACACAATACCCCATAATAAAAAAAGCAAAAACAGGTGTTTAGAAATATTTTGCAAAGTAATTAAAAAGAAATAACTGAAATATCACATTTACATAAGTATTCAGACCCTTTACTCAGTACTTGTTGAGGCACCTTTGTCAGCGATTGCAGCCTCAAGTCTTTTTGGGTATGATGCTACAAGCTCGGCACACCTGTACTTGGGTAATTTCTCCCATTCTTCTCTGCAGATCCTCTCAAGCTCTGTCAGGTTGGATGGGGAGTGTCGATGCACAGCTATTTTCAGGTCCCTCCAGAGATGTTCGATTGGGTCAAGTCCGGGCTCTGAATGGGCCACTCAAGGACATTCACAGACTTGCCACTCCTGCGTTGTCTTGGCTGTGTGCTTAGGGTTGTTGGAAGGTGAACCTCCGCCCCAGGTCCTGAACGCTCTGGAGCAGGCTTTCATCAAGGATCTCTCTGTACTTTTCTCTGTTCATCTTTCCCTCGATCCTGACTAATCTCCCAGTTCCTGCCGTTGAAAAAACATCCTCACATCATGATGCTGCCACCACCATGCTTCTCCGTAGCTTGGTATTGGCCAGGTGATGAGCGGTGCCTGGTTTCCTCCAGACGTGACGCTTGGTATTCAGGCCAAAGAGTTCAATCTTGGTTTCATCAGACCAGAGAATCTTGTTTCTCATGCCTTTTGGCAAACTCCAAGCGGGCTGTCATGTGCCTTTTACTGAGGAGTGGATTCCGTCTGGCCACTCTACCATAAAGGCCTGATTGGTGGAGTGCTGCAGACTATAGTTGTCCTTCTGGAAGGTTCTCCCATCTCCACAGAGGAACTCTGGAGCTCTGTCAGAGTGACCATCGGGTTCTTGGTCACCTCCCTGACCAAGGCCCTTCTCCCCCAATTGCTCAGTTTGGCCAGGCGGCCAGCTCTATTAAGAGTCCTGGTGGTTCCAAAGTTCTTCCATGTAAGAATGACGGAGGCCACTGTGCTCTTCGGGACCTGCAATGCTGCAGAAATTGTTTTATACCCTTCCCCAGATCTGTGTCTCGACACAATCCTGTCTCCAAGGTCTACGGACAATTCCTAGGTCTTCATGGTTTGGTTTTTGCTCTGCCATGCACTGTCAACTGTGGGGCCTTATATAGACAGGTGTGTGCTTTTCCAAATCATGTCCAATCAATTTAATTTACCACTGGTGGACTGAAATTAAGTTGTACAAACATCTCAAGGAGAATCAATGGAAACAGGATGCACCTAAGCTCAATTTTGAGTGTCATTACGAAGGGTCTGAATACTTATGTAATGATATGATATTTCAGTTATTTCTTTTTAATTACTTTGCAAAAATTTCTAAACCTCTGTTTTCACTTCTTTATTCTGGGGTATTGTGTGTAGATTGATGATTAAAAAAAGAATTGAATCTATTTTAAAATAAGGCTGTAACGTAACAAAATGTGCAAAAAGTGAAGGGGTCTGAATACTTTCTGAATGCATTGTATTTGACGATTTACTATATGAACTGAACTTATTTTGGTGGTGGTTCGGGTTAGCCTCTTTGTTGAATGATGGTTGCGATTAATCAATGGGACTATAATGCCAGTTTAATCTGAACCTGAGCAGAGACTCTGTTGCATCATTGTGATATTTAAAGAGATGAAGGCTTTAAGATAATGTAAACATTTTCTCAAGAAGAACAGGAAGTTAAAGGGGCTGTCCCACTTGGGCGATCTAATTGGCGAGATTAGAAGAGTTTTAAAAAATGACATGTTGAAGACCTCCTTCAACTATGTAGAAGACCTCCTTTGACCCCCGACTATGCTGAAGACTAGCTTCGACTAACTTCGGGAAAATTGGACACCGAATAGTGGAGAGTGAAGACGACCTCCTTCGATCCCCTCGACCTTCCTTTGACCTCCCTTTGACTATGATGAAGACTATCTACGACTACCTTCGACTGCCCTTGATTACCTATGACTAACATGCCGACCTACTACGACTAAACCTACAAGTAAAAAAAAGTATCGATTTTTTCCATGGCGACCTTTTTTTACTCGCGGACATTTTTTAACATATTGAAAAAAACGCCGCGACCTAGCTGAGGCCTCGAGTATGCGGAGACCACTCTCGAGCATGAAGGAGAGTTACAAAGAGCTCCTTCGACCTCGTGTCGACCATGCTGCGAGTATGAGTCAAGGGCAAACTCGCCAGAACTCGCGGATTAGGTCGCCCAAGTGGGACAGGCCCTTTACAATGCCTCCTAGCTCCAAGCTTTCACAAGACTTACTCAAAATAACCTTCCTAAAAATTATCTGAATGTTGGAACAAAGCTTTAGGTAGTCAACCTTGTCTAATGACAGATACACTTACTGCTTGTTTTGGAAGGAAATTTGATGACTTTTTCACAAAGTTCAGGAGTTAAAATATTGCAGACATAAATTAGGCCAGTGTAGGTTTCATGCTCTGCCTACCTAAATCCTACTTTGCATTAGTTAAGTTTTAATTAAACTATTTTTGCGGTTCCTTTTTCCCTCTTATCAAGTATGCCCTGTCTTCTAAAGTTGGAATGGGTTTTGTGTAGCAGTCTATTTTTGAACAGTGGCAGACATCTGATGTGTGGTTGTCTTCCAGAGAGAACCGAGCTGGAAAAATGGTGGTCAGATCAGAATCAGCTTGCCAAGTGAAAGTACCCCCCCCCCAACCCATCCTGCAGCAAATTCTACCCTTGTCTCTGTTTTCTATATATTTACAATGCAATGGCTGGTGTATTTTGTGTAAACAACTAATTGAAAAGATTCTGAACAAGAATCTGGAAGCAAAGGCCATGTCAGCTAAGAAAATTAAATGCTCTTCCCAAAACTCCTTCAGCCATCTGTAAAGAAAAACACTGCAGATGCTGGGCAGTTCAGATATATCAGCTGTGCTATGCAGGCCAATGTCACAGAGAAAATTAGAGATTGCACTTGTTTTGCACCAGAGTCTGGACATGAAAAGGGCAGTGGAACTGAAAGAGAAAGCTAAGAGTGAGTTTCAGAACATACAGAAGTGGCATTACTACGGCAGACGAAAATGAATGCAGAGAAGTATAAATACCAGACAAAGAAACAAGAAAAGAATGACACACAAACTCCACGAATCATGTTAAAACAGGACAGGATAACTAAAACAAATGTGAACATGAAAATTGGATTATGCAGTATCAGTTTTTGTATGCTACATGTTCCGTTCAATGAAAGATCAAATAGAATTGAATATTTAAGGCTTCATGGGAGTTGCATAGATCATGATTTTCATTCTTGAGTTCTCCGTCGTTCTGAGAAAAACAGGACTCAGACATGCAGAGATGCTTCCAACTGTTTCCAGTACACTCCTTGACACTACCTTGTCAAACCCGCCACTAACCTGTCAACTAACCTGAAAAGCCTCCAATCTATCCTCTGATTGTCCTTGGAATAGTTAATAACCATCACCCCTCTCCCTGCTGAACTGTTCCCCATACTTCATGGTGCCTTTCACAAGTGTAAATTCGCGGATAGTGGCTGGCCCAGATGGAGTCCCTGGATGGGTTCTAAAATTGTGTGCAATCAACTGGCCAATCTTTGCTGACATCAACCTCTCAACAGCCTTCTTCTCCATCTGCTTTAAGAATACTCCATCATTCTAGTCCATAACAAACTGAAGTTACCTGTTTTAATGACTGCTGCCCAGTAGCTCTAACATCTACCACAATTAAGTGTTTTGAAAGATTGGTAATGGCCCACATTTTTATCAGATTCAGCATGTCCACAATTTTCATTGTAATGTGTCCAAAGAATGCGAGATGACAAGGTGAAAACTTCAATTATTTGAACAGCGAAAATGTATATTACTTAACTTATTTTCATTCACTGCCTTCAAATTTATTGTATAACCAATAAAAAGACTAAATCAGATATATTGATATTGCTGCTGGGGAAATTAACTTTATTTTCAATATCAAAAGTCCTTAGCAAAAATGAACTAAAGAAGTATGGGTCAACTTTGCACAAATACGTAATTGCATGTTTTTTAACAAAATGCAGACGGGGAAAGTGAGTAGAAATAGTACATGCATGACTAATGGAGAACATGGCAAAATGAGATAATAATCAACCACGGTGCCTCTAAGAGAGAGGAAATTAGAATTAGTCTTTGCATAACAGTTCTCATGGACTACATATTTATTATGTAATAATGCATATAGAATACTCTTCAAATCAGACAACATCCTGGTGAACCTTATCTGCACTCTATCCAAAGCTTCTACACCCTTCTGGATTGTGCTGGCCAGAACTGCACACAATTCTCCAAATGTGGCTTAACCAAAATATTATCCACCTGCAACGACTTCCTGGCTTTTATATTCAATGCCCCAACGAATGAAGGCATGTAGGAAGTATGCCTTTTTTAACCATACTATCTATTTGTGTTGTCATTTTCAGTGAGCAATGGACTTGCACGCCAAGATCCCTCTGTACATCTGTGTCCCTAAGGGTCCTGTTTAAAACTGATATCACAACATTTTAATGGTTTGTCTTGTAGAACAGCTCTGTGAAAGTACATCTTTGTATAATAATGATTTTACACCAAAATTGCACCTCCAACTGCCTTCTTTAACTAAAACAAAAGTAGACCTGGAAAGCAAATCGTTTGAATATTATGTGCCCTTTTATCTCCGGTTTCACTAGCTTATTGTCACCTGTTTCAAAACGGCAATCTGATCTTCCAGCTCATCCTGGACCAAACTCATCAAAGATAGACACAAAATGCTGGAGTAACTCAGCGGGACTGGCAGCATCTCTGGATAGAAGGAATGGGTGACGTTTTGGGTCAAGAGCCTTCTTCAGACTGAAGGGTGACGTTTCAGGTCGAGACCCTTCTTCAGACTCGATAAGTGTTTGCCAAACTAGCTGTGAGTCAACTCCTAGGAGGCATTTTCATCAATTTAATAGCATGGCATATTATTTTCCTCCCTTAGGGCAATCACCTCTCCAAACACTTCAGATAAGATTGGGAATTTAATCATATAAGAAATAGAAGGGCCCAACTGATGTTCCATGCTTCTGCAGAGCGACTCATCAATTTAACTCACTTTGCTTTATCACGTCTAACCACATTTCAATCATCCTATCAACTTAGTACATTTTATGGAAGTACTTAATTAATAACATTACAAGTCTCTTCATTTGTGGGATTCAAGCAACTCTACTTGAAATAAATGTGTTTACTTTGCACTGACATGCTTAATTATCACGTATTCCATCGGAGGTTTCTGGAGTTATATTTGAAGCCGCTTTTGTGTTGGAAGGATGTGCTGTTAAGAATGTTATGGGCTGTTTAAACTGTTTCAATATCAACAATCTGTGCAACTTTTATTTAAATATTTCTCGCAACTTGGGAGATGTTTTCCATCCTAACAGTGAGGATAGTATCCAGAGGCATTCCAGGTCTCCCACAGGATCTTTACCTTGACATAGAGGCCATGATAGCTGAGCTCAGGCTAGTCAAAACTAATCCAGGGTTTCCATCATGTCAGTTATTGCCTTCATTTCGTTACACTCAGACTTAGCCCCTAATGGATTCTGCTACACACAGTCTGATATATATATGTATATATATATATATATATATATATATATATATATATATATATATATATATATAAAATAGAAGAAAAGCAATTTATTCACATTTTCATCAGAACCAATGCTGGTCATGAAATTTGTCTGAGAATGCAAATCACTTAGAGACATACTATTGAGACTAGTGGCTAATACTCTCAGTGGCAGCTCTTTTCCCAGGGCTAATGTTTTTATACCCAATGATTGAATGAATTGATCATTGTATACTATTATCTCCATCATTCCATATATTTTTTCACAAGAAGTACAACCCGGTGTATGAAAGCAGCCATCCATTACCCTCCACACAATTGATTACTAACAATAATTTGCTCCTTCTATTGGAAAAAATAATTATTTTTCAATTATTTAGAATGACAACATGTGTTGAGCAAATCAATGGGACCGTGGCTGATATCACATGACAATTAGAGAAAGACCTGACAAATACTGAAGGAAGTAAAACTATGGAAAAGAATATTTCCTGAAAACATATTATTGTGAATAAGTAAAAAGACAAAAACTGTAGCCGGGAAATAAAACTATTTATTTTGTTTCATTTGATTGTGACTGTTCATAAAGAGTGGGGCTGACTTGATCTGATAAAGTTACAGAAAATACCAGACATCCGAATATTGATAACATTTTCAAATTATTCTGATCTAATTCCAGCAGTATAATTGTTTACTTTGCATTTTTAATTTCTGTAGAGACAATAATATCTATTGTAACATTTACGTAATGACAGCAATTATTTCTCAGAAGAAGCCTTTTATGATTTCCCAGTAGTGACTTTTTGTGTACAACAAAAGTAGTTACAATAGTGAGAGCAACAGTAACCCTTTCCTTGCTGTAGTGTTATGTAACTTTTACAATATTTTCATATTTTTTCCTGTAAATATGTAAAATAATAATCATTAAATAAACAATAACTAGAATACTATATGAAGACAGTTTGTGTCATCACAGGCACATAGTCATAAAGTCACATAGCACGGGAACAAGCTCTTTAGCCCAACTCATCGATGCCGACCAAGCCTATCTAAGCTAGTCCCATTTTCCCATGCTTGTCCCACATCCCTCTAAACCTTTCATATCCATGTACCTAAACAGATGCCTTTTAAATGTTCCCAGCAGAGCTGAGCATGTGGGGCCGAACGGGTCCCAGCGGAGCGGAGCGTGATTGAATGGGTCCCAGCGGGGCTGAGCGAGTTGGAGCGCTGGAGGGAGTAGAGAGGCAGAGGGAGGTGAGGGGGGTAGAGAGGGAGGATAGAGGGTGGGGGGGGGGGGGGGGGTAGAGAGGGAGAGGGGCAGAGAGGGTGGGGTTAGAGAGAGGGGGGGTAGAGTGGGGGAGAGGGAGGGTAGAGATGGAGAGATCCCAGCTGGGCCGAGCGGGTTCGAGTGCTGGAGTGACTCCCGTGCCTGGAGTTTGCGAGAGGATTGTGACTTCAGTCCGAATTATTTTCTTCAAAGTATTGAAGGAACTTGAAGAACTAATTTTTTAAAACTGTTTTAAAAGATTAGTAACTTGGGAAATATAGGTTGAAAAGCGACGGGAAGATATTTATCGCGTCCGCGCGAAAAATGTCAGTAGTATGTGTGAAAATGGGAAGGCTGTGGTCTTGCGTTTGGAAGAAGAAAGGAATTAAGGAGATTGACAGAAAACTGACACAACCCTGGCCCACACATACGCAAGAACAAAGGGAAGAGTTTTAGTATAATACTAGCCCAATTGGGACCTGATGGGTCACATCATCTCAACCCGTGGTTGGGGGGGGGGGGTGTTGGCAGACTGTGGCGTCACACACACACACACTAACCCCTCCCTTGATATTATATTAATTTTATTAATTTGCTCCTTTTTCCCCATCCCCTGCCCTATCCCCTCACACATAGCCCCCAACTGCGCAGGCGCAGTTAGAAAGGGAGAGGAAGGGGGGTAGAAAGAGAGGTGGAAGGGGTAGTGAGGGAGTGGATGAGGGGGGTAGAGAGGGAGGGTAGAGAGGGAGGGGGAGGGGTTAGAGATTGTGGGGTAGGGGTGGCGCGTGGTGTTGCAGAGGAGGGCTGGCCCCCGAACACAATACTCCACCACTCACCCATTGGTCCCAATACTCACCACTCCCTGGAGAGGGAGGGATGTAGAGAGGGAGTGGTGGGAGGGAGTGAGGGGGGTAGAGAGGGAGGGGGGCTGAGAGGGAGGGGGGCAGAGAAGGGGGGGCAGAGAGGGAGGTGGGCAGAGAGGGAGGGGGTAGATAGGAAGCGGGTAGAAAGGGAGGGGGAGGGGGTAGATAGGGAGGGGGGTAGAGAGGGAGGGGGAGGGCAACTTGTTCTATTTGATCTTAGATTGTGCAAGCCAGGTTGATTTCATTCGTGGAAATACGTGAAGGTTGCAATCTCCCACCCCTTTCCATTGTGATGTCATGTAAATGAGATCATTTTGATTGGACGTCTGTGAGATGGCATTGTGACATCATCAATGGAAAGTACTGCAAGAGTTTCCCACTGAAAAGCAGTTACTTTAAAAAAAAATAAACGATTAAAACTTTAAAAACTTTGGAAATATAGGTTGGAATGCGACGGGAAGATGTTTATCCCGTCGAGGGAAAAAATGTTAGAAGCATGTGTGAAAATGGGAAGGCTGTGGCCAAGCGTTTTGGAAGAAGTTACAAATTAAGGAGATTAAAAGAAAGCCAACAACCCTGCATACATACGGAAATTTAGAATGTTGACAACAAAGGGGAGAGTTTTAGTATAATACTAGACCAAGGGGCACCCGTTGGGTCCCGTCCCCACAACGCCCGTTTGGGTGGGGGGGGAGCGGCATGCGGCGTCACACACACACTAACAACCCCACACCCCACACACACACACTAATTACTGCCCGCACACACACACTAACTACCCCCCTTGATATCTATATTACGAAAAGTAAGATCTTGACCTCTTCCTGTTTTCTGTTTCATGATTTTTGAAAAAACGCTGCCACTTACGGCTGTGATTTTTGGCCATCGTACTCAGAGTCCCCCTCCGCTGCGCAGGACAAGAGGATTTTTCCCATCGATGAAAAATAAAAGAGTTCTTAATGTTTAAAAAATGTTGACATTCTTTCTGCTGCCCCTGCTGGTGGGAGGGGGGAGGGACTATAAAACCCGGAAGTGTTGTGCCTCACTCAGTCTCTGCAAGATGGAGGAACTGAGAGGGTCATGTTTCTCCGAGCTGTGCATAACACTGAACACAACTGTGAGTGCCCTTAATGTGGTTTGAAAATGAAAATGTGGTTGCATTGAGATGCTGTTCTTTGCAAACTTTGGCTGTTGTTGGTGGTAACTGCTTTGAAATGCTGCATTGCAGAAATGGTTTTCGCTGGTGGTTGTTAACTGCTTTGAAATGCTGCACTGCAGAAATGGTTGTCCTTGGTGGTTGGTGACTGCTTTGAAATGCTGCACTGCAGAAATGGTTATCGTTGGTGGTTGGTAACTGCTTTGAAATGCTGCACGGCAAAAATGGTTGTTGTTGGTGGTTGGTGACTGCTTTGAAATGCTGCACGGCAAAAATGGTTGTGGTTGGTAACTGCTTTGAAATGCTGCACTGCAAAAATGGTTGTTGTTAGTGGTTGGTGACTGCTTTGAAATGCTGCACTGCAAAAATGGTTGTTGTTGGTGGTTGGTGACTGCTTTGAAATGCTGCACAACAGAAATTGTTGTTGTTGGTGGTTGGTATTTGCTTTGAAATGCTGCACTGCAAAAGTAGTTGTTGTTGGTGGAAACTTGACAACTTCCTGTTTGCACTTACGGCTGTGATTTTTGGCCATCTTACTCAGTCCCCCGCCGCTCATCAGGTGCAGAGGATTCTTCCCATCAATTACAAATAAAAGTTTTATTAGTGTTTAAAAAAATGTTGAGAATCTCTCTCCCGTCAATCACGCCATGAAGGCCATGCCCCTTCCGGTTGGAGGGGGGAGGGATTATAAAACCCGGAAGTGTGGGTGTGGCTCAGTCTCTGCAAGATGGGGGAGGGAGAGGTCATGACTCTGTCTGAGCTGTGAATCAACTGAACACACTGAATGTCCACAGAGCAGTGAGTGTGGTGTTTATGTGGTGTTTTGTGTGGTTTATAGTGGTTTTATGGTGGTTTCACCCTGCTTGAAATGGCATGAAACAGCGCTAGTATTTGGTGGCCTTGCACCCTGCATGAAATTGTATGAAACTGCAATTGAATTTGGTGGCCTTGCACCCTGCTTGAAGTGGTAAGAAACTGCACTTGATTTTGGTGGCCTTGCACCCTGCTTGAAATGGAATTTCAAAGAATAGCCGTGAGTTAACTTCTAGCCCACCAGCCGTGAGTGAGCTGCCAGCACATCAGGCTTGAGTGACTGAGCTGCCACCCCAAGAATCAATTTGGCCCACAATGTCCATACTAACCCTCTGGAAACCGGTCCCTTCAGCCCACGATACCCATATTAACGCTCCAGAAAGCCCCCCCCCCCCAATATTGGAATTGGTGGAGAGGTGGAATATTGCGTTGGGAGACCAGCCCTCCCGTGTGAACATGGTACATAACGGGTCCCACTTAGTCCAGCTATAGTTAGGGATGACAGTAATTGAAAAACTACTGTACTTTAAAGAAATACCATAGTCTATCTTTTCGGCAATTATGTTGCTTCGGAAATTGCAAATACAGAGAAATCTATCAAGGGGTGTGCCTTCAAGGGCTCTTTAATTATTACATTCAATTGAAATTTTAAAGCTTTCTTTAAGAAAACAAATGATTATGTTGAAATTTTGCTCCTTGTTAGGTGAGGGATATCCATAATACAGGAACAATGAATGGTCTTGAGCTCAATTAGTATGATGAACTTTATAGATTCGCCCCTTGAGGAACTGACACAACTAAAGGTGAGGCAGATCTTTATGCACCCAAATCTTGGGGTTCTCTTTGCATTCAATGTCAAAGAAGAATGGATAGTTTGTATTGCTCAGTAGAGCCATTGAGGTAATGTCACTCCCAAAATATGGTAGACAAACTTGATTGTCTAAGACTGGGAACCATCATTTTTTTAAATTTATTAAGGCCCATGGTCCATTTTTAAGGAAGCCATTGACCATGTTGCAGCAATCCAATATAATGGATGTCATTCATGTGACTTTCCACCACAAAAACATGATACTTGAATGATGCAGGCCACAGGTATGAGAGCAGACCCTACTTGGGGAATCCAATAGTGAAGATTTGATGATTTTGTTTATTATTTTTTCAGGCAAGTTCCTATTTCCTTTGTTTTTGATGCATTTCTGGGAGTCTTTGGTGTCCAACTGATAATCACTATCGCATTAGTGTTGGGGGCCAGGGATGGCTAGAAAGATCTAGGCTCTCCTTGGCTTTGTCACATGAAGCACCAGTTAACAACTAGACTTCAAGAGTTTTTACCACTTTGTACCCTCCTTCACACTGTCACACTAGACTCCAATTTGAAAGAAGGGTACCAACCAGAATGACTTCCAGAGATGGTGCCTGACTCGCGTTGTGTTCTATGTACATTTCCAGCAACTGCAGTTCCATCTGTCTTCAGTTTGAAATTGCTGATTTAAAAACACATGCCATAGTGCACAACAGCTTTGAATTTGCAATCCTGATTTACGCATAAAACCTGAGAATGCTAATCCAAATGCACACGTTGATAAGTGTACATCATAGCACTCCCCAAGGGCTTTGCTCTACACTAGAACATTTAGCAAGCTGAACAAATTCCCATACCAGAAACAGTAAAATGATTGCTCCACCCATCGCCCACCCACATTGCAAAGTCAGTAACTATCTGTAGTTTAGTTTAGTTTATTGTCACCTGTACTGAGGGACAGATAAAAACATTTTTGTTGTGTGCTATCCTGCCAGCTGAAAGACCATACTTGATTACAATCAAGCCATCCACAGTGTATAGATACATGATAAACGGAATGTTTAGTGCAAGATAAAGTACAGTAAAGTCCGATTAAAGATAGTCCAAGGGTTTTAGCAATGGTAGATGGTAAGTCAGGACTACCCTCTAATTGGCTGATACCAGCTGGGAAGAAACTATCCCTGAATCCGGATTATATGATTATTTAACTATTTACTGCAATTTATATAACAGTAGACATATTATGACCATTATTAAACATAGAATATAATTAAAATACTTAATAAAATACATAAAATTAACAGTTAACCTGTGTCTCAATATTATGAGGTCAATATTGTGCATAGCAAATAACAGAGGAAGCATGTTTTGAAAAGCATCTCCTTCACCCTTGCTGCTCTTCCTCCCTTAAGTTTCTATGATTTAACTCTGGCCTTTTTTGATACCTTTCCACCTCTTTTCACTCCACGCAATCAATGGCTATGTCATTTAGGTTCTAGTTTATGCAATTCACTTCCCATAACCACTTTATTTCAGTATGTAGAAACACAGAACTGCAGATGCTGCTTTACTTCACTTCATTTCTGTTCTCTCATCACACTCCCTAAATTCTTTATTACAGTTGTACTCTCTTCTTGAAGACATGTCTCCGGGAGACATCTTGGGATGTTTGACTATGTTATAGCTGTTTTATAAATACAAATTGCATTTTGAATGATTATAAACCAATGATACAACCTTTCCTATACTTTATGTCTGCAACAGATTTACCCGATGGTGGGAGAAAATAAAAAATAAACAAATTGTAAGCATTTTTCAATAGGAATATAGAAGAGCATACAAGATCCACTACAACTTCCTGAATGTGGATAGGATAACAGATGGATATCTGGTATTCTGATTTTTATATCTACAATTCCATATAAAACTATATAATTTATATATTTATAAATAATAAAAACAACACAGAATGAGATATAAGGAAATGTATATCATCTAAGCATGTCATCAAAAGCCTTGAAATTTTAGATTGGTCTCCCAGTAAATGCAAATCTTGCATACAGATATTTGCCACATCTTTCAAATTTAAAATCCTGGGCGGAGATACGTAATGAAATTTAGATCAAATAGCAACTAACCCATCAATTACACAAATTATGTCATATATAACATTACTATGAATAAATCATGATCGGGCAAACAAACATTATTTACCATACATCAGGTTCTTCTCAGTAATCAAAGCATACTCTTTGCCAGACCTTGTGATCTTAAAAGAGAATTTGATAAAATCTGATTCCTACCAGTTATCATTAGTAATTTTTCTAAAACAAACACAAGAATAGTCCTCGAGGAGAGCTGCTCTCACACTTGTTCACTGCATGCATAATCAGTGTTTAACTTTAAGCTGCACAGGGCTTTCTTAATTCATGGATTATATTATTTAAACAGGGGTCAAAGCTGCCTTGTATTCCTTTGGGATGATCTATGAATTGGGGGAGATTTCACTGATGCATAGGGTTTTCATAGACTTATATCTGTTGTTTCCCTTTCATTTACTTTACCATAGCTGTGGTTTAATATACATAATTTAAATAACATGGGAATGTCTCAGGGCTGAAAACCACCTGCTGACGTTTATTAGCTAATTAATGATAATTTATCTGAGTTACTCAATTGAGTGGAGCTATTAGCCTTTAGGAATCTCTGCACGTTGTAAGAATTCTGATTATAATTATGCTGATTTCATAAAGAGACTCCTTAAAGATATCTCCTTCCCATGGTTGTTTGCAAGAGAAAACTGAATGTATCTTAGAAATTACCTGCTATTGTTTAAAGACTTCTATTTGAATGTGCCCTGGATTTAATTCTTCTGTATGTTTCTAAAATTTAATAAAAATCTTAATTTGACATTACAATGCTCTCAAAAATATTCCTAAAAGTTGTTAATATAAATTTGTGTCATGATTGGTGAAAAGATTGGTAAAATATTAACATTATTTACAGGTATAAGCAGACTATTAATCTATTTGGCACTACTATAAGCATATCCACCCCATCAAAAATGGTTTAACCAGATATATGCTCAGAAAAGTGTTGCTAAGTTTATCAATGATGACCTTATGCATTATTATGGAGCTGCACCATTAAATCAAAAAACGGAATAGACAATAGGTGCAGGAGTAGGCCATTCGGCCCTTTGAGCCAGCACCGCCATTCAATGTGATCATGGCTGCTATCTTTAAGAGCCCTATCTAGCTCTCTCAGAATATTCAGATCCTGACCAACTTCATGACGTTGGGAACAGGTCAATTTCCTTGTCTTTGGCAAGCATTGGCACTATTATGTTTGAACCTAAGATGCTTATTTATAAAAATGATTCTGGATTTGGAAGATGTGTCTGGAATGAATGCTATCCAGAGGAATTCACTAGATATTTTACAAAGCACTCAGAATTTGATAAAACTATATTAATTTTTAGCTGGATACTTACCTCAGTACAGTAACTAATTTAAAGGGCATTTGTTGTGGTAAAACACAGTCGCAAAACATCTTGTTTGATAGCTTCTGGTTAGTTGTTGCAAATTACTAATGAAAGGTTAGATAACCAAAAAGACAATATGGGAAGAGATAACCAAATAGACAATACGGGAAGAGATAACCAAAAAGACAATACGGGGAGAAAAGATGAGGTACGAAGGTAAGCTAGCCAAGAATATAAAGCAGGATAGTAAAAGCTTCTTTAGGTATGTGAAGAGGAAAACATTAGTTAAGACTAAAGTTGGACCCTTGAAGACCAAAAAAGGTGAATTTATTATGGGGAACAAGGAAATGGCAGATGAGTTGAACAGGTACTTTGGATCTGTCTTCACTAAGGAGGACACAAACAATCTTCCTGATATAGTAGTGGCCAGAGGATCTGGGGTGACGGAGAAACTGAAGGAAATCCACATTAGGCAGGAAATGGTGTTCGATAGACTGATGGGTCGGTAGGCTGATAAATCCCCAGGGCCTGATGGTTTGCATCCCAGAGTACTTAAGGAAGAGGCTCGAGAAATCGTGGATGCACAGGTGATAATTTTCCAATGTTCTATAGACTCAGGATCAGTTCCTGGGGATTGTAGGGTAGCTAATGTTATCCCACTTTTTAGGAAAGGTGGGAGAGAGAAAACAGGGAAATATAGACCAGTTAGCCTGACATCGATGGAGGGGAAGATGCTGGAGTCAATTATAAAAGATGAAATAGCCGCACATTTGGATAGCAGTAACAGTATAGGTCCGAGTCAGCATGGATTTACGAAGGGGAAATCATGCTTGACTAATCTTCTGGAATTTTTTGAAGATGTAACTAGGAAAATGGACAAGGGAGAGCCAGTGGATGTAGTGTACCTGGACTTTCAGAAAGCATTTGAAAAGGTCCCACATAGGATATTAGTGGGCAAAATTAGGGCACATGGTATTGTGGGTAGAGTGCTGACATGGATAGAGAAGTGGTTGGCAGACAGGAAACTAAGAGTAGGGATTAACGAGTCCCTTTCAGAATGGCAGGCAGTGACTAGTGGGGTACCGCAAGGCTCGGTGCTGGGACTGCAGCTATTTACAATATACATCAATGATTTGGATGAAGGGATTCAAAGTAACATTAGCAAATTTGCAGATGACACAAAGCTGGGTGGCAGTGTGAACTGTGAGGAGGATGCTATGAGAATGCAGGGTGACTTGGACAGGTTGGGGGAGTGGGCAGATGCATGGCAGATGAAGTTTAATGCGGATAAATGTGAGGTTATCCACTTTGGTAGCAAAAACAGGAAGGCAGTTTACTATCTAAATGGCGTCAAGTTGGGAAAAGGGGAAGTACAACGGGATCAGGGGGTCCTTGTACATCAAGATACAAGATACATTTATTTGTCACATGTGCCAATTGGCACAGTGAAATGAAATCACCATGCAGCCATAAAAATAAAGAACACAACATCGAGTAGATAGAATTCAACATAAAACATCCCCAGCATAAAACATTTGACCTCCAGCTCTTTGTAATGCTATTTATGAGCTCAAACTACTTCTGTTGACTCTTATCTCATACTATACATTATTATTTTATTTATTTTCATATTTTTAATTTCTTATTTTTAATTTTCATTCTTAAACTGTATTATTGTTTATTATTGTCTTTTTTATTTCTCCTACCCCCTGATTTGCCATTAATGCGCATTTTCAGATGGGAGCGAACTTTGTATAAGCCCTCTGGACTTCCCTTCCAGCACTGTATGGTATTATAAATTGATCGTTTGTCTTCTTTTAAAACATGGTGCAAATAAATAAATAAAAACAAAATAAATAAAATAAACAGCAGGATCAAAATTTCCCACTGTGAGGGAAGGCACCAAAGTCGGTCTCTTCCCCTGATGTTCCCCAATGTTCACCCGTGGTCGGGGCCTCCCCGAGCCCTCCGCAGTTGCCGTTGCGGGTGGCCCGATGTTCAGGCACCCCTCGCCGGGGTGATGTAAGTCCGACGTCGGGGCTGGGGGACCTCCTCAGTGGCCTGGACCCCGAGTCGGCCCCCTCCTACCAGAGTCTGCCGCTCCCAAAGTCCGCAGGCCGCGCCGGGTGGAGATGCGGAGATACCATCAGTCTATGATAGTAAGCATGCAGGTACAGCAGGCAGTGAAGAAAGCGAATGGCATGTTGGCCTTTATAACAAGTGGAACCGAATATAGGAGCAAAGAGGTCCTTCTGCAGTTGTACAGAGCCCTAATGAGACCACACCTGGAGTATTGTGTGCAGTTTTGGTCCCCTAATTTGAGGAAGGACATTCTTGCTATTGAGGGAGTGCAGCAAAGGTTTACAAGGTTAGTTTCCGGGATGGCGGGACTGTCATATGCTGAGAGAATGGAGCAGCTGGGCTTGTACACTCCGGAGTTTAGAAGGATGAGAGGGGATCTCATTGAATCATATAAGATTGTTAAGGATTTGGACACGCTAGAGGCAGGAAACATGTTCCCGATGTTGGGGGAGTCCAGAACCAGGGGCCACAGTTTAAGAATAAGGAGTAAGTCATTTAGACCGGAGACGAGGAAACACTTTTTCTCACAGAGAGTGATGAGTCTATGGAATTCTCCGCCTCAGAATGCGGTGGAAGCAGGTTCTCTGGATGCTTTCAAGAGAGCTAGATAGGGCTCTTAAAAATAGCGGAGTCTGGGGATATAGGGAGAAGGCAGGAACGGGGTACTGATTGTGGATGATCAGCCATGATCACATTGAATGACGGTGCTGGCTCGAAGGGCCGATTGGGCTACTCCTGCACGTATTGTCTATTGGTTAGGAGCTTTGCAGGAGAAGGCACAGGAGTATAAAAGGCATGCTCAATTGGATTCAGATCGGGTGATTGACTTGACCACTTCAAGATTTGACCATTTTTCAGCAGTATGTTTGGGATCATTGTCTTGTTGTAGAATGAAACGCCGGCCAATTAGTTTTGAAGCATTTGTTTGAACTTGAGCAGATAGGATGTGTCTATATATTTCAGAATTCATTATGTTACCACCATCAGCAGTTGTATTATCATTGAAGATAAGTGAGCCAGTACCTTCAGCAGCCATACATGCCCAGGCCATAACACACCCACCACGTTTCACAGATGAAGTTGTATGCTTTGGATCTTGAGCAGTTCCTCCTCTCCTTCATAGTTTGCTCTTGCCATCACTCTGATATAAGTTAATCTTCGTCTCATCTGTCCACGAGACCTTTTTCCAGAACTGTGGTTGCTCTTTTAAGTACTTCTTGGCAAACTGTAACCTGCCCTCCTATTTTTGTAGCTAACCAGTGGTTTGCATCTTGCAGTGTAGCCTCTGTATTTCTGTTCATGAAGTCTTCTGCGGAGAGTGGTCATTGGCAAATCCACACCTGACTCCTGGAGAGTGTTTCTGATCTGTCGGACAAGTGATTGGGGATTTTTCTTTATTACAGAGAGAATTCTTCTGTCATCAGCTGTGGGGTCTTCCTTGGCCTGCCAGTCCCTTTGCAATTATTAAGCTCACCAGTGCTCTCTTTCTTCTTAATGCTGTTTAAAACAGTTGGATTTTGGTAAGCCTAAGGTTTGGCTGACGTCTCTAACAGTTTTATTCGTGTTTCTCAATCTCATAATGGCTTCTGTGACTTTCATTGGCATAACTTTGCTCCTCATGTTGATAAACAGCAACAAACGTTTCCAAAGATGATGGACAGACTGGAGGAAAGACTAGGTGCTGAGAGCTCTCTTATACTTGCATTAAGGAGGCAATTAAACACACCAGAGCAATTACAAACACCTGTGAAGCCATGTGTCCCAAATATTATGGTGCACTGAAATGGGGGGACTATTTATAAACAGCTGTAATTTCTACACGGTGAAAGCAAAATACGTAAAAATACCTTTTATTAAAATCTGACGATGTGCACTTTAACTACATGTGAATTTATTTAATTACAAATCTCAAATTGTGAAGTACAGAGGTAAATAAATAAATGATGGTTCTTTGTCCCAAACAACATGGAGGGCACTGTAGTTCTCCAAAGGACAATGTTTTTGATATCTAGACAAAAAGAGATTGGATATGCTGGTATCTGGAACAAAATACAAAACACTGGAAGAATTCAACTGATCATGCAGCATCTGTGGAGGCTAAAGATCTGAGTCATTTTTTCGGATCGGGTCTCTACATCAGGATTGGAATCCTGATGCAAGGTTTCGACGTGAAACCTTGGATGTAATGTTGAGGCTCTATAAGGTGCTGGTAAGGCCGCATTTGGAATATCGTGAACAACTTTGGTCACCATATCTGAGGAAGGATGTGCTGGCTCTGGAGAGGGTCCAGAGGAGGTTTACAAGAATGACCCCAGGAATGAGTAAGTTAACCTATGGTGAGCATTTGTCAGCACTGGGCCGGCACTCGCTGGAGATCAGAAGAGTGAGGGGGGACCTCATTGAAACATATAGAATAGTGAAAGGCTTGGATAGAGTGGATGTGGAGAGGATGTTTCCACTAGTGGGCGTCTATGTCTAGAGATCATAGCCTCAGAATTAAAGCATGTTCTTTTAGGAAGGAGATGAGGAGAAATTTCTTTCATCAGAGGGTGTAGAATCTGTGGAATTCTTTGTCACAGAAGGCTTTGGAGGCCAAGTCAGTTGATATTTTTAATGCATAGATAGATTCTAGATTAGTACTGGTATCAGAGGTTGGGGAGAAGGCAGGGGAATGGGGTTAGGAGGGATTGATAGATCAGCCAACATTGAATGGCGGAGTAGAATTGATGGGCCGAATGGCCTAATTCAACTCCTATTCCTTATGACCCTGTTGGAGATGGAAAACATGGTTCACTCTGGAAAAAGCAAATCTGGAGATGATTAAAACTTGGATAAGATTTCAGAACTTGCAAGGTTAGGTGGCATGCAATACCGAGGAGACTGAATTAATCAATATTGATGTTTGGAAGTATGTCTAGTTGAAAGAGCATGAATAATACTAGTCCGTTTCAGTAGTTTGCAGAGATACAGTGGAGTTATAGAAAAGGGATTTAATTTATTCTCCGTTCAGTACAAAGTTTAAATTTGTAATAATTACAATCTTAATGAATCTTAGATTGTGGAGCATGATAAAAGATTTCCGCTGCATGAGATATTATGAAATGAAACGTATTCCTGAAAGAAGTATGTATGATTTTGACATAGCTTGTGCCCAGTGGAAATGTTACCATTATACGTTGATTATATATTAAAATACAATCATATAAGGTGACTTTCCATTCTTACAGTTTGAGGTCATAAATTTGCAGACGACACCACCGTAGTGGGCCAGATATCAAATAATGATGAGACGGAGTAGAGGATGGAGAGTGCAAACCTCGTAACCTGGTGTCAGGACAAGAACCTTTCTCTCATGTTGGCAAGACAAAGGAGATAGTGACTTCAGGAAACAAAGCAGTGAACATACCCCAGTATACATTGACAATGCTGAAGTAGAGATGGTCGAAAGCCTCAAGTTCGTAGGAGTAAATATAACCAGCAACTTGGCGTAGACGAGCCATATCGAAGCTATGGCCAAGAGAGCACACCACGCCTCTACTTCCTTAAAGAGCTTAGGAAGTTCGGCTTGTTTAGATGATTTTGATTTAGTTCAGTTTGTTTTGGTTTAGTTTAGAGGTACATTGTGGAAACATGCCCTTCGCCCACCGAGTCTGTGCTGACCAGTGATCCCCGCACATATACGAAATCCTACACATACTGGAGATAATTTACAATTATACCAAGCCAATTACCCCACGAACCAGTACGCCATTAGAGAATGGGAGGAAACTGGAGCACCCAGAGAAATCCCACGCAGGTCACGGGGAGAACGTACAAACTCTGTACAGACAAGCATTTGTAGTCAGAATCGAAACTGTGTCTCTGGCGTTGTAAGGCAGCAACTCTACTGCTGCGCCACCCTGCCACCCGTCCCCAGCAACTCTCACCAACTTCTACAGATGTGCCATAGAAAGCATTTTATCGGGATGCATCACAGCATGGTTTGGGAACAGCTTCATCCAAGACCGCAAGAAATTGCAAAGAATTGTGGATTCAGTCCAGACCATTAATGCAAACTAATCTCCCTTCCATTGACTCAATCCATACTTTACGCTGCCTCAGCAAGTCCAGCAGCAGAATTAAGGACGAGTTTTTTCCGCACACTCCCTCTTCTCCGCTCTCCCATCAGGCAAGAGATACAGAAGTGTGAAAATGCACACCTCCAGATTCAGGGAGTTTCTCCCCAGCTGTTATCAGCTAGAGTGGTCCTTATGGGCCTGTCCCACTTAGGCGACTTTTTAGGCGAATGCAGAAGATTATGCGGTCGCCACATGTTTGCGGGTGGTTGCCGCAGAGTCGCCTTCATGGTCATGAGGAGTTCCCGCATTCTGGGAACTAGTCGCGGCCTTATTATGGTCCCCGCAAATTTTTCAACACGTTGAAAAATTAGCGACGACTAGAATGAAGCCGCCATGGAGAGTAGCGAGAATTCTCGTGCCGTAGGTGGGTCGCCAGGATGTCCTAGTGGGTTGCCAAGAGGTTGAAGGTTCTCGTAGGTTGTAGCCAGTGTTGACCGGTGAATTGCATTGGCTCATTGGGGGAAAAAAATGCAAGTAGTCGTTTTCAGAACTAAGGATAACCGACTGATAAAATTAAATGTCTGCCGAGCTTGAATGTCCGCCATGATCACATTGAATGGTGGTGCTGGCTCAAAGGGCTGAATGGCCTACTCCTGCACCTATTGTCTATTGTCTATTCACAGCTGTGTATCTCTGGGTTCTTAAAAGTTGTCACCATTCCTTCTCCCTCCTTCTCCCCCCTCTCCCCCCATCTTTTAAACGACTTACCATACACTGTGCTTTAGCAGTCTTAATGACTGCACCAACCTTCCTGTTCATCGTGGTATCCCCTTGGCTTTGCACCGTGTAAATTTCACTCAGACAGTGCTCCCCCGGCTTTCCCTGTCACCCGCCTGCATAACGGGCTGGTGAAGGAAGCGATGTGTTTGTGTGTGTTCCACTCTGACAGTCGCCGTTCCAGTTGCTTGTTTTTTCAGGTGACTGCTGGCAACTTGACAGTCGCCTGAAAAATCGACTAAGTGGGACAGGCCCATAAGCTACCATCTACCTCATTGGAGACCCCTGGACTATCTTTAATAGTACTTTTCTATACTTTATCTTGCACTAAACATTATTCCCTTTATCAGATATCTATACACTATCGGTTGCTTGATTGTACTCATGTGTAGTCTTTCCGCTGACTAGATAGGACGCAACAAAAAAGCTTTTTACTGTACCTATAAACTAAACTGCCAATAAACTAAACTGAACTAACTAAACTAATTGCCATAATCAATTGACTTTAAATCACCATGAGAGACACAAACATAGGTTTAAGTAATTTGTTAAAAGTGTTACAGATAATAAGCCAAAACCCTCGTACATAATGGCCTGCCTTTACAGTTACATATTTTTATTCTTTGCTTCACAGGGTTAAAAGAAAACATAGAAATCCCACAGCATTCAAGAGCTCCGCAAGAGTTGAGGCAGAGCAGGCAAATCCTTGTTTCATAGTTAGGTATCAGAGATAGGCCGCACAATATTAGGAATGTGAAGAACACTTTTGTTTAGAGATACAGCATAAAATCAAGCCCTTCAGCCCTCCTAGTCCATGCCAACTAGCAATCACCCATATACTAGTTCAATCCTACACACTCAATACAATACAATATTTTATTCCATGTCATTTGAAGCTCAGTGAGGCTCAAACAAAACTCCGTTTCCACAGCCATACAAAGACAATTCCTACAAAACATACAAACAATTCAATTTTACAAACATCCATCACAGTGAATCTGCTCCTCACTGTGATGGAAGGCAAAGTCTTTTCTCTCCCCTGCACCATTTCTCTCCCGATGTCGAAGCCCCAGGCGGGCGACGGTAAGTCCCACGGCCTTTTAAGGCTGCGCCGGGCGATGTACGGCTCCGCTCCAGGCCCAAAAGTCACAATGTTGGAGCCCCCGGCAGACGCTGGAATGTCCCGCAGCCATTAAAGCCGCGCCGGGCGATGTACGGCCCCGCTCCGGATTGTTCCAACCCCGCGACACGGGCTGGAGAAGTTGCCGTTGCAGGAGCTCCGAAAAGCGGTTTCCCACCAGGCAACCGTGAGCTCCCGATGTCACAGTCCGAGCTCCAGAGTCGGGCCGCAGCAGCGAGCCACCACCGCTCCCCACGCTCCGAAGCCGGCCAGCTACTCAGATGGTGAGTAGTCCGCAGGCTCCGCGACTGGAGCCCACAGGTCGTTCCGGTTGGAGGCCGCTCCACGGTACTAGGCCCCAAGACAACGGAGACCCGACAGGAAAAAGGTCGGGTCTCCCGTGCAGGGAAGAGATGTTTTAAAGTTTCCCCCTCGGGCCAATTTACAGAAACCAATTAACCTGCAAACCTGCCTGTCTTTGGAATGTGGGACGAAATCGGAGCCCCAGAGAAAACCCACGCAGTCACAGGAAAAAGGTACAAACTCCATATAGACAGCCAACGTGGTCAGGGTGGAACTCGGGTCTCTCATGCTGTAACTCGGGTCTCTCGTGCTGTAAGACAGCAACTCTACCACTGAGCCACTTACGCAACATTTTCAGAGAATGTTAAGAATCAGAAATGACCATTCCATTCCATCCTCTGCTAATTACAGGGCACTATTAAATATAATGTTAGAACTAACAAATAAGTAAGAAAATTCTTATTAATCTTATTTGTGGTGAAATTACTAGGAAGAGCTCAAATGTGAAATTGTTTATGACCTAAAATATTTAAACCATGATGCTTTAAATATTGCCATTATCATTTCTAGTCTTCTTGTCTTCACATGCTCCAGGGATTTAAGAGATGAATAGGAGCAATAAGTTCACTTTGCAGAATTAATGCGGTAATTCTTTATCACAAGAACAGAGCATTACCTTCGACTGAGTTTTATGTGAATGGTTTGAAGCCTCTTTTTTAATGATGGGTCTAATTTGTTAACTCCTTTTAAATTATTAATCCCCTTTATATTCAAGTAGTTATTACATGTCATAACAGTATATCTATGAGGTGAAATTTAATAGCATCTGCTGAACCTTAGGAATAGAGTTGGGCAGTGAAAAGCTATTAAAAAAATGATAATTAGCTAAATGTTTGCCTCGTCAGATTCACAGAAATTACAATTTTAATCAGTAGATGTCTTGTTCGAAGACACAATGTTTAAGGAAATTATTCGGTCAGAACTTTATCACAATTATATCCATTTTGAGCATTTTGACTTTTAAAGTTTTTACAAATATTATGTTAAAACAGTATTTTAATAGACAAATATAGACGAAACATAGGTAAATATTGGCCCAGACAAGCTGAAATTTACTTGGACTTCATTGAGATTCTTAACTTCTACTTGGGAGAAGACTTGAACCACAATCATCTGTCTGAAGCATGAATGTTTTCAACTAAACTAAGGCGAAGACTTCATCGCTGTATGCTGGTGAGGCACTATTCAATATTACATTGCAATACCAATCAGAAAAATTCCTCAACAGACTACATTTTAATAAACAAATACAGTCCTGCAAATCACTTTATTGAAGTAGGGGTGGAATATTGATGATCAGATCAAAAATATTGATTGAAAAGATGAAAAGTCGCATTAGAATGATTTAAAAATATTTCTATAGAAACTCCTAATTTATTTTCCATTCATAATCAAGACATTGGAATTTTTTAGAAAAACTGGCCCTGATATGAATGTGAGAATGGGGAGGGAAAAGTGACAGTAATAGCTTTGTGTTAAGGGAATGCAGAAAAAAAGATTTCTATCAAGCACTATTATTTAACAGATTACAGATTGTCTTTGCTTTAAGAAGATCACTAAGACCCTTGTGCCATGATTTAAGATTACTAAGACCCATGTGCCATCATCCTAGTACCAAAGAAAATTAAGGTAGCATGCTAATAATGACAACCACCCACGATCAAGAGGCTGGTCATTGTGCACATTAACTCCAGTTCTCAGACAGCCTAGATCTACTGCAATTCACTTACTGCCGCAACTAGTCCACGATAGGCATCATCTCCCTGGCCCTCACCCCTGGAACATCTGGATAACAAGGACACCTACATCAGACTCCCATTTATTGATTATAGCTCTCTCTTAAACACTATAATTCTAATCAAATTCATTTGCGAGCTACTGAAGCTAGACCTCAAAACCCCGCACATTTGAATCCTTGACTGCCTGACCGGTAGACCGCAATCGGTAAGGATAAATGACAAAACATCCTCCATGATAATTCCCGACACCAGCGCCCCACAAGGCTGCATCCTCAGCTCATTACTATACCCCCTGTACGCTCACGACTATGCATGCAATTTCTGCTCTAACTCCATTTACAAGTATACAGATCACACCTACTTAGTGGGCCGGATCTTGAACAATGAGAAGGAGTACAGGAAGAAAGTAGTAGCGTCAAATCAAAAATCTCTCCTCCAATACCACCAGAAGGAAGGAGCTGGCCATCGACATAAGGAAGTGGATTGGAGTACACACCACAACCTGCATAAATGGTGCTAAAGTGGAGATGCAATTTTGTTACATTTGTACTTTCTCTGTAGTTGTAACACTATATTCAGCACTCTATTTCCTTTCTCGTTTTGCACTACCTGTTATAGTCAAGTATGGTATGTTTTCACTTATGTGTGTCATGATCTGCCTCGGTAGCATGCAAAACAACGTTTTTCACTGTAGTTTGTGAAAATAATAAACCAATCCCAATATTAGAGGAATGGTTAACTATTGGAATAGGTAGACTATGGTACCAGTTTATTCCTGGGATGATAGGGAAAAGAAGGGAGAGGAGTGCAAGGAAAACATCAAGCAGGGATAACATCAATGGGGTTCTAAGTAAATGAAAAGTGGATGGTATTTATCAAAGGGTCTGGATTTTAGGAAAATAAATAAATTGAGCATATTTATAAAGAATGGGAAGCAAAGGAACATGGATGGATTGTAGAGATTGAGGGTTATGATTTTAGGAACCTTTGAGAGATTGCGGGATGAAGAGCAATAAGAAGACTAAGCGTCATTGATGCAATGGCCAAAGAAATGTGAGTCAGTGTGACAATTTGAAGACATGAATACAAATTCTAGGACGATGGATGATAGAAAGCTGAAAAAAGCTGAACTGGTTGTAAGAATTAATAGGTCAAGCTGTATCTGTGGAGAGTAGGAAAAATTAGATTTTTAAAAAATAAGCAAAGTAGGAGGAAAGGAGGCATGAATAATAAGAAAAATCTGCAATAGGATAGAAAATGGATGAAACCGGCATTCCAATAATCTTAGCCTTGATCCATGCGGTAATGGCCCACGAGGTACCCCGAGTGAAAGACTTGTGGTCGTGTACGAGACTTCAAGTATATGATCAAGTGTTTAACCGAGTTCCCACGGGTATGTCATTGCTGCGATGTTCCAACTTCCTCTCCCGAGTTATCAAGTTCCTCTCCCGTTACTCTTGAGCCAACCGTGAATGAAGGTATGTTTTAATAAAGCAACAATGTTAAAGAAGACATCTCCATCCTGTGGCTTTGAGTTACAGCGCGGCCGCATCTATTGATATGACCTACAAAGGGAAAATGCGCACTCTCCAGTAACCAATAACGTGGTAAGTGCATTTCTTGGTGATTTATGTTTTTAAATACTGTATTTCCCGAGGTGGGGGGAGAGCTCAGTTCACAGTATTTGGGGAGTCTGGCGTTGTGAAGGAGGGGATTGGGGCCAGTAACCCACTTGCCAAGCTCCGGTCTGAGTGCAGGTAGATGGGACTAGGTGACAGTAAGTGTTCGGCACGGAGTAAAAGGGCCGAGATGGCTTGTTTCCGTGCTGTAATTGCTGTATGGTTTTATTGTGGCCGGGGAGTGAATTAGCTTGGGTGGCTGCCGCAGCACTCCGGGCACGGACAGCAGAACTGGCTGCCACTTCAGAGGAAGGAAGCAGCTCGGGTGACTGACTTTGATTGGCCGCCGGGACCCGACAGCAGGTGCACACACACACACACACACACACGCACACGCACACGCACACGCACGCACACACACGCAGATACACACACACACACACACACACACACACACACACACACACACACACACACACACACACACACACACACACACACACACACACACACACACACAGATACATACACATGCGGCGTTTCTGCTCGGGACCCTTCTTCAGACAATCCAATGTCCCATAATATATTCTTTATATATTAAGGTTTATGTTGAAAGTGTGGTGCCGTGGTTATGTTGGGCGGAAGGAAGATGATGAGGTCTGGTACAAGTTTACTTTGTTTTCAGTAATCAGGCCTCCGTGTTGGCCGATGCCTGGTTGATCAAGCGTTCATACAGTTGCGAGCGAACGAGGTCCATATATAGGAGCAAGGAACGCGAAGCCTCTGAGAGTTCATTGTTCCCCTAGTTTGGATTGCTCCCAGGAGAGCAGGCGCAAAGATAAATTTAAGCATTTTTCTGTGGAAGGGGGAGGGCAGAATAGAATCGAAAGCATTGTAACAGCAGCACTCTCCCCAACACGAAACACGGCGCAGCGTAAACAATTAACCCGCTTCCCTATTAAAAGCAAAGACACACGTTAAATTACATGGCCCCAAGAAATCGCCTCTCAATTGCTTCGGGGTTGGAATTGCAATATATATAATATATCTAATATGTATATACATATTATACATATTAAACTACAAATACATATATATATATATATATTATATATTGCAATTGTGAGAGTGGTGAATCTGTGGAATTCTCTGCCACAGAGGCCAGTTCATTGGCTATATTTAAGAGAAAGTTAGATGTGGCCCTTGTGGCTAAAGGGATCAGGGGATATGGAGAGAAGGCAGGTACAGGACTCTGAGTTGATCAGCCATGATCATATTGAATGGCGGTGCAGGCTCGAAGGGCCGAATGGCCTACCCCTGCACCTATTTTCTATGTTTCTATATATATATACTCTCTCACTCTCACTCTCTCTCTCTCTCTCTCTCTCTCTCTCTCTCTCTCTCTCATTATATATATAATAATATAATATTGACTGGCCTTGAGGGAGACACCAGGAATATTGCCCAAACTGAAATCATATTGCCCGAGTCAAAGACGAGGGCAATATGATTTCAGTGCGGGCAATATTCCTGGTGTCTCCCGAAAGAAGCCAGTCAATATTATAATTATTACCTATCCCCACGTAAATTAAAATAATTCCGTCGTCGTCAAGAGACGCGAATCTCGCACTGCTGGAGGCTGCCATGTTTGTTTAGATGCCGTGACCTGATTCTTCACGATTGGCCGCCGCTCCCCTTTAGCAACAGGCGCTGATTGGCCTCACCGTGTGAGATTCCTCTGATTGGCCGCCGCTCGCTTAGCAACAGGCGCTGATTGGCCTCCCCGTGAAGCTGGATAAATCCTCTGATTGGCCGCCGCTCCCCTTTAGCAACAGGCGCTGATTGGCCTCACCGTGTGAGATTCCTCTGATTGGCCGCCGCTCGCTTAGCAACAGGCGCTGATTTGCCTCCCCGTGAAGCTGGATAAATCCTCTGATTGGCCGCCGCTCCCCTTTAGCAACAGGCGCTGATTGGCCTCACCGTGTGAGATTCCTCTGATTGGCCGCCGCTCGCTTAGCAACAGGCGCTGATTGGCCTCCCCGTGAAGCTGGATAAATCCTCTGATTGGCCGCCGCTCCCCTTTAGCAAAAGTCAATGGCGAAAACCGGAAGAAGAAAAATATCAAGTAATATTGCCCGCCGGAAACCGCGCGTTTTTCAATGGCGAAACCCGGAAGAAGAAAAATATCAAGTAATATTGCCCGCCGGAAACCGCGCGTTTTTGGACCTGTCAAAATACCAACTAATATTGCCCGGTAAAACTACCTCGTATAGGTAATAATATATAATATATATACATGTCCATGTGCTGTATATATACTTTGCGTGGTTCCTGGGTTACCTACTGCTGGGTAACTCCGCGAAATATCAACCCCCTGCATTTCAAATCTAAATCTCTTGCCAATCCACAGCCTTTGACCGATTAACTAAAAATGTTGTTCTTTTTTAAGACCAAAACAAAATAGTTCTCGCGAATTCCAAGTTCCCGAGTTTGGGGAGGGGGGAGTTGGCGAGTCGATAAAAATACAGCTCCAGCTGGAATACAAGAAGAGATAAAACAAAAACACTAAAAGCAAATAGTAACTTAACAGCGGGAAGTAGGACATATGTGTGTGTAGTTTGCGCGCTACTGAATACTTTCTATCCAGTGTCTCCGCTGCAAATTGCAATGCATGCGCGTTTGATATTTAGACAAACTTAATTTTATTTCCAGTTTTGCATTTTTAGTTTGTTCCACACATTTAATTAGTTTTAATCCCTCCAGAAAAAACCTGAAAGTGGAGATGGTTCTCATACATAAAGCCCAAGAGATGGCTTCTTGATTCTAACGAGTGTTTGGGAAAAATAGACACAAAAAGCAGGAGTAACTCACGGGACAGGCAGCATCTCTGGAAAGAAGGGATGGGTGACGTTTCGGGTTGAGACCCTTCTTCGGACTGGTGTTTGGGAAACGTGGATTAGGTTGTTTTCGGGGGGGTGAGGGGGGAATACATTTGCCTTTTTCTCTGATTTCAGGAATGAATGCATGTTGACACACATAACACAGAAAAGGGGGGATTGCTGCGTTTAGGTCTGAGGCGAAGGGAGCCAAGAAGTTCTCGATTTTCCCTGGCGATAGTTTCACTTTTTTTGCAATTTTCCTTCTCTCCAGAGATGCCGCCTGTCCCGCTGAGTTAATCCTGCTTTTTGTGTCAAAGTCGTCTT
Organism: Okamejei kenojei; assembly: GCA_035221665.1. NCBI lineage: Eukaryota > Metazoa > Chordata > Chondrichthyes > Rajiformes > Rajidae > Okamejei > Okamejei kenojei. The sequence continues at coordinate 23,021,748 of CM069131.1, forward strand.
GTTCCATCTCATTTCATTGCAACTTCCAGCTCTGGATACCCCGCGTTGATCCGCGCGTATTTCAGCATTTATATTTCTCAAGCCTCTTTACCTCCCGGAGCCACATGTAACTTAACCACATGTAATTACTCCAGCATTTTGTGTCTATCTTTGGTTCAGTCTTTACTCGAGCGAACGAACAGATTATAAGAAAGTTCCCACGGTAGACTCACGAGTCACTAAGGTAAACGCACGGGCCACTATGTTATTGCAACGAGTTTAAATGTTTCCATTTTTAACTTGAACAGTTAATTTGACTTTTGGAAAAAAATCAAACATGTTTGATTTTTTTCACGAGTTAACAGGTTTCCCGCGTACCTGCCGTTAGCGCCACGAGTCGATAAGTTGCTCGTGCGAGTTCCGACGTTCCCGCTACATGATCACCACGAGTGAAAACTCGGGGTCACTCGTGGGCCAACTCGCACCATTAGACAGGGGTTTAAAACCCTACTGAAACCTCCACTGGCATTTACTTTCAATGAGCGGACTCTTTTGGTACGGCACACAAATATTAATCTTAAGTAGCCCCAAACATAGGTATGAAACACTTTCTACAAATGTCAAATGTATTAAAACATAAGATTCACCACTGTTATCAAATTATATTTCACTATAAATAATTGGATTATTGTGAGGGAACTCCAATAATTTGTTGTTTTCTCTACTGATAGTTAATTGTTCATTTTCTGCAACTATTACGTGTGAAACTCAATTATTTAATCTCAAAATTTAATATCACATCAGAATTCTACCAATTTAATATTATGAATGAATTATATAATCAAGAATATAGGACCTGGATATATACCAAGAAAAACTTAGAAATCTATGTTCACTGCTATGTTAGTGAATTTAAACACCTTAAATAAATTAATACTTCAAAAATAATTAGAGTAATTTTAGTTTAGATTAAGCTTGTACACAAGTATCCCTTAATTTAATTCAAGGTCACAATTCTAATCCATTCTAATTTATTTAAGGAAGTACCATTACAAACTGTAACATAATTTATCCATAGTTGTCAGGGAAAATATACCTGGACAATCTGCATGATTTTAGCAAATAAAGAAAAAACTGGCAGCTGCAGAAAATGAACAATTCTTTAAATAACATACAAACATATTGAATTACTAATTTATACACTTCAGTTGGCATTTTTCATCACAATTCATTACATTCTGAAGACGATTTGAGGGGAAAAATGTCCACATATGTACTGTACACTGAGGTTTTTACCAGCTTAGTTCTTGACCTTAGTGATTGCTCAGAGCAAATTTGATTAAAAAAATTACATGTAGGTTTATAAACATTCTAAGAACCTGAGGTAGAAAAAGAGGCATTATATCACGGAGAGTTCCACAGATAGAAAAAAAGCAACATGTAAAATAAAAGTCAGAATGTTCTTGTTTTTTTATACATCCGAAGGGTATCCCAGTGTACAGGAAACTACATTGAGTGTTGTATATTAAATTGGGCATAATATCATCTACGCCAGCAGACCAAAGGCCTGAGTATACTGGCAATATGCATATTACTTAATTTCAACAACATTCTTTAAAGGCACATCTGAAATATTTGACCAACTCTTGGTAACCAAATTGGTAACCTTCCAAGCTCATGGAACTGGGTCTCTGCGCATCCCTCTGCAATTGTATCCTCGACTTCCTCATCCACAGACCACAGTCTGAATTGGCGGAAACACTTCATCCTCAGTAACAATTAGTATGGGAGCACCTCAAGGCTGCGTGCGCAGCCCCCTACTCTGCTCACTCCATACACATGACTGCGTAGCTGGACATAGTGCGAACTCCATCATATAACCATATAACCATATAACAATTACAGCACGGAAACAGGCCCTCTCGGCCCTTCCAGTCCGTGCCTACCATTTGTTTTCCCCTAGTCCCATCTACCTGCACTCGGACCATACCCCTCCATTCCCTTCACGTCCATATACCTATCCACTTTACTCTTAAATGTTAAAATCGATCCTGCCTCCACCACTTCTGCTGGAAGCTGATTCCACACAGCCACCACCCTCTGAGTAAAGAAGTTCCCCCTCACGTTACCCCAAAACCTCTGTCCCTTATCATCAGGTTTGCCGATGACACCACTTGTTGTTGGACGATTCACAGATGGGGACGAGTCAGAGTATAGAAGTTAGATCGAACGACTGACCAAATGGTGCCAGCACAACAACATCAGTAAGACCAATGTACTGATTGTGGACTTTGGTAGGGGAAGGATGAGGACCCACAATCCTGTTCACATCAATGGGACGATGGTGGAGAGGGTCAAACACTTCAAATTCCTGGGCGTGCATATTTACGAAGACCTTTCCTGGACCCAGAAAACCGATGGAATTATAAAGAAAGCACATCAGCGACTCTACTTCCTGAGAAGATTACAGAGATTCGGCATGTCGAAGAGGATTCTCCTAACTTTCTACAGATGCACGGTTGAGAGCATTCTGACTGGTTGCATCGTGGCCTGGTTCGACAACTTGAACGTCCAGTAGCGAAAAAGACTACAAAAAGTTGTGATGACTGCCCAGTCCATCACCGGCTTCGACCTCCCCACCGTCGAAGGAATCTATTGTAGTCACTGCCTCAAAAAGGCAGCCAAAATCATCAAAGACTCACACCATCCTGGCCACACACTCATTTCACCATTGTCATCAGGAAGAAGGTACATGAGCCTGAAAACTGTAACATCCAGGTTCAGGAACAGCCTCTTCCCTACAGCCATCATGCTGTTAAACACAACAACGAATAAGCTCTGAGCTCTGAACTGCAAAATACTATATTATTATTGCACTATGTTTGTTATTTATTGAACGCTTTCTTTTTTTTCTCTTCCCCATTATGTACTATGTTTACATATTCACATACTCTGCTGTGCTGCAGCAAGTAAGAATTTCACTGTCCCATCCGGGACATACAACAATAAAACACTCTTGACTCTTGATTTGATGTACATGGAGAGGATAAGAGAATGGTGGGCAATAACATCTGGTTCTGCACTGTATGACTCTTTGACTCATGTGTAAATGAACTAGGTGTCCTTCAGTTTAATATATCACTCAATATCATGCTGAAGAAGGATATGTAGTAATATCATATTCCTTGAGGAAGAAGCCTGCCAGAAACATAAATAAGCTCCTCGATTCCGTTCCTCAAGCAGTTTAATGTTCTCATCAGATCAGGAAATGTAACTATAGTGGCATATTCACCTATAAACACGTGCATGAATTATTTTGATGGGGATGCTTACACATATGCACATCAATATATTACTCTTCATATCAGCACGTTATAGATATACCACTGCTTCCTGTATATACATTTCCTCGCATTATCACTTGTCTAGCCATGAGTGAACTTCACATTCATATTAATGCAAAGTCCTGCTCTCCCTCTTCATCATCCCCAACATATGTTTACCACCTATCCATTCAACATGTATCAATTATCTCAAGCATTGATCACCTTTGTTCCCTTCTTGCATTGATCTATGGAGCTGCCACCGACTGGGAAATAGTTAATGGAAGTAATAGATCAGATCTCTGATCCACACCAATGTTCATGTTGGGACTTACCCTTGTTTCTCCACGGATGTTCATTTCTCAGCATTGACTTGCCCTTGTCCCAAACTTTGCCATGCCACAGTGCTTTACTCTCAACTTGTGACAGGTTGTACTGGCAAATGTATTGTGTTCCGATAGAAATGGATGGGTGAAGTAGGGTTATAGGAGAAGAATAAGTCAAGTTTTTTTTTTAGTGATTTAGTTACTTTAAATATCTCTAAATATTTTAAGTGTGTATGTGTAGTAACTTTAATGTCTCTTGTACAATATTTTTATTTTTGATATATCCTAAATGCAGCTGAATGTTGTGCATGTCATTGAGTGTCAATGATATCATACCATTCGCTAACAATGACAGCTTTGAACAGTGAACTTGAGGGTTGTGCCTGATTAGTTGTCAAAGCTACTCTGAGTGTAGCCGCAATGCCAATGTGCTGGGAGATAGGATCCCAACAGTAGTCTGGTCAGAGTCCCAATAGAAGAAATAGCATGGCCCAGAAAGACGTGACTGTAAATTTCATGCAGACAGATCTATCCTGAAAGGGACTTCAGTCATGAATCTGTTAGCAAGAATTGGAACCCATCATTTTTTTTTGATAGCTTTGTTCAATTGTGCATATGTTTACCAAAGAGCCTTTCATTATCCAGGATCAAAAAACAGTGATGTTATTTAAATTAAGATAATTTTTGCTGATTGGTTTTCCTGTTATATTGTACTGCAACCGACTGTATAAATCCAGTCTAATCTTTAAGCTTCTGTGTTTCACTTGCACGCCAAGGTTCTCCTGTACCAGGATATGAAGATATTTTTTATTATTTTGGGAACTGCATTGGTGTAAAATAAACATGGTGGCCCTAGTATAATGACTTAGAAGGACAAGCTGAAACGGTTTAATGAAGTACATAGATACATACAGTAGATACACAGACAATAGGTGCAGGAGTATGCCATTCGGCCCTTCGAGCCAGCACCGCCATTCAATGTGATCATGGCTGATCATCCACAATCAGTACCCCGTTCCTGCCTTCTCCCCTTACCCCTTGATTCCACTAACCCTAAGAGCTCTATCTAACTATCTTTTGAATGCATCCAGTGAATCAGCTAGATTCAGCCTCAGCTTCTGGGGCAGAGAATTCCACAAATTCACAACTCTCTGTGTGAAAACGTTTTTCCTCATCTCAGTTCTAAATGGCATCCCCCTTATTCTTAAACTGTGGGCCCTGGTTCTGGACTCCCCTAACATCGGGAACATGTTTCCTGCATCTAGCATGTCCAATCCCTTAATAATTTTATATGTTTCTATTAAGATCATCTCTCATTCTTCTAAATTCCAGTGAATGCAAGCCCAGTCACTCTGTTCTTTCATCATATAACAGTCCCGCCGTCTCGGGAATTAACTTCGTGAACCTACGCTGCAATCCTTCAATATCAAGAATGTCCTTACTCAAATTAGGAGACCAAAACTACATGCAATCCTACAGGTGTGGTCGCACGAGGGTCATGTACAACTACGGAAGGACCTCTTTGCTCCTACACTGAGGATGCTTTTGCGAAGTATAATTATTGCCATGAACCAATTAGGCCAGTTACATCTTTTCTGCACTTTAGTTTTATTTGATTCTAGGTAAAAGTATAGAAACAAAGAAGAGATAGATAATCAGAGAGGGCCCTCCAGTATTTCAGTTATTATACCTACAGGGAGTGAGGAATTGGATTTAACCAGGAATAAGCACTTGATATTCACGATTATTTGATGACTGAATGATTTTTATTCAGGCCTGGCATGAGGGTGTCACTGGCAAGGATACCGTTTACTACTTGTGTCATTTTGCTTTTGACAATGTGGTCGGGAAATATTTTCCTGAGTTACTGCAGCCCCTGTAATGAAGGCACTCAGTTCAGAGTCCAGGATTTTGATCCAATGATAACACTGGTGTTCTTCCAAATCAGGATGATGTGTGACTTGGAGGTGAACCCGCACGTAGAGGTATCACCAAGTACATGCTGACTTCCCCTTTTAGGCGGTAGAGATTGGAGATCTGGGAGCTGCTATCAAAGAAACCTTTGCAAATAGCAAGTGCTAAAATGAGTTAAACCCCTGTCTCACGGTGCGAGTTGGCCCACGAGTGACCCCGAGTTTTCACTCGTGGTGATCACGTACGATGAACGTAGCGGCAACATCGGAACTCGCGCGATCAACTTGTCCACTCGTGGCGCTAACGGCAGGTACTCGGGAAACTTGTTAACTCGTGAAAAAAATCAAACATGTTTGATTTTTTCCACGAGTCAAATTAACTGTTCAAGTTAAAAATGGAAACATTTAAACTCGTTGCAATAACGTAATGGCCCGTGTGTTTACTTTAGTGTCTCGTGAGTCTATCGTGGGAACTTTCTTATAATCTTAAAGGGACTGAACCAAAGATAGCCACAAAATGCTGGAGTAATTACATGTTGTTAAGTTACATGTGGCTCCGGGAGGTAAAGAGGCTTGAGAAATATAAATGCTGAAATACGCGCGGATCAACGCGGGGTATCCAGAGCTGAAAGTTGCAATGAAATGAGATTGAACAAGACGACTTTGACACAAAAAGCAGGAGTAACTCAGCGGGGCAGGCGGCAGGAGAGAAGGAAAAATGCAAAAAAAGTGAAACTATCGCCAGGGAAAATCGAGAACTTCTTGGCTCCCTTCTCCTCAGACCTAAACGCAGCAATCGCCCCTTCTCTGTGTTATGTGTGTCAACATGCATTCATTCCAGAATTCAGAGAAAAAGGCGAATGTATTCCCCCCCCCTCGCCCCCTGAAAAAAAACCTAATCCACGTTTCCCAAACACCAGTCCGAAGAAGGGTCTCAACCCGAAACGTCACCCATCCCTTCTTTCCAGAGATGCTGCCTGTCCCATGAGTTACTCCTGCTTTTTGTGTCTATTTTTCCCAAACACTCGTTAGAATCAAGAAGCCATCTCTTGGGCTTTATGTATGAGAACCATCTCCACTGTCAGGTTTTTTCTGGAGGGATTAATACTAATTAAATGTGTAGAACAAACTGAAAATGCAAATCTGGAAATAAAATTAAGTTTGTCTAAATATCAAACGCGTATGCATTGCAATTTGCAGCGGAGACACTGGATAGAAAGTATTCAGTAGCGCGCAAACCACACACACATATGTCCTACTTCCCGCTGTTAGGTTACTATTTGCTTTCAGTGTTTTTGTTTTATCTCTTCTTATATTCCAGCTGGAGCTGTATTTTCACTGACTCGCCAACCCCCCCCCCCTCCCCCCTCCCCCGCTCCACAAACTCGAGAACTTGGAATTCGCGAGAACTATTTTGTTTTGGTCTTAAAAAAGAACAACATTTTTAGTTAATTGGTCGAAGGCTGTGGATTGGTGAGAGATTTAGATTTGAAATGAAGGGGGTTGATATTTCGTGGAGTTACTCAGCAGTAGGCAACCCAGGAACCACGCAAAGTATATATACAGCACATGGACATGTCTATATATATATTATATATATATAATATTATATATATGTGTGTGTGTGTGTGTGTATATATATATATATATAATATATATAATAGAAACAAAGAAACATAGAAATTAGGTGCAGGAGTAGGCCATTCAGCCCTTCGAGCCTGCACCGCCATTCAATATGATCATGGCTGATCATCCAACTCAGTATCCCGTACCTGCCTTCGCTCCATACCCTCTGATCCCCTTAGCCACAAGGGCCACATCCAACTCACTCTTAAATATAGCCAATGAACTGGCCTCAACTACCCTCTGTGGCAGAGAGTTCCAGAGACTCACCACTCTCTGTGTGAAAAAAGTCTTTCTCATCTCGGTCTTAAAGGATTTCCCCCTTATCCTTAAGCTGTGACCCCTTGTCCTGGACTTCCCCAACATCGGGAACAATCTTCCTGCATCTAGCCTGTCCAACCCCTTAAGAATTTTGTAAGTTTCTATAAGATCCCCTCTCAATCTCCTAAATTCCAGAGAGTATAAACCGAGTCTATCCAGTCTTTCTTCATAAGACAGTCCTGACATCCCAGGAATCAGTCTGGTGAACCTTCTCTGCACTCCCTCTATGGCAATAATGTCCTTCCTCAGATTTGGAGAACAAAACTGTACGCAATACTCCAGGTGTGGTCTCACCAAGACCCTGTACAACTGAAGTAGAACCTCCCTGCTCCTGTACTCAAATCCTTTTGCTATGAAAGCTAACATACCATTCGCTTTTTTCACTGCCTGCTGCACCTGCATGCCTACTTTCAATGACTGGTGTACCATGACACCCAGGTCTCGCTGCATCTCCCCTTTTCCTAATCGGCCACCATTTAAATAATAGTCTGCTTTCCTGTTTTTGCCACCAAAGTGGATAACCTCACATTTATCCACATTATACTGCATCTGCCAAACATTTGCCCACTCACCCAGCCTATCCAAGTCACCTTGCAGTCTCCTAGCATCCTCCTCACAGCTAACACTGCCCCCCAGCTTAGTGTCATCCGCAAACTTGGAGATATTGCCTTCAATTCCCTCATCCAGATCATTAATATATATTGTAAATAGCTGGGGTCCCAGCACTGAGCCCTGCGGTACCCCACTAGTCACTGCCTGCCATTGTGAAAAGGACCCGTTTACTCCTACTCTTTGCTTCCTGTTTGCCAGCCAGTTCTCTATCCACATCAATACTGAACCCCTAATACCGTATGCTTTAAGTTTGTATACTAATCTCTTATGTGGGACCTTGTCGAAAGCCTTCTGGAAGTCCAGATATACCACGTCCACTGGTTCTCCCTTATCCACGCTACTAGTTACATCCTCGAAAAATTCCACAAGATTCGTCAGACATGATTTACCTTTCGTAAATCCATGCTGACTTTGTCCATTGATTTCACCACTTTCCAAATGTGCTGCTATCCCATCTTTAATAACTGACTCTAGCAGTTTCCCCACTACCGATGTTAGACTAACTGGTTTGTAATTCCCCGTTTTCTCTCTCCCTCCCTTCTTTAAAAGAGGGGTTACATTTGCTACCCGCCAATCCTCAGGAACTACTCCAGAATCTAAAGAGTTTTGAAAGATTATCACTAATGCATCCACTATTTCCTGAGCTACTTCCTTAAGTACTCTGGGATGCAGCCTATCTGGCCCTGGGGATTTATCGGCCTTTAATCTATTCAATTTACCCAACACCACTTCCCGACTGACCTGGATTTCACTCAATTCCTCCTTTGACCCACGGTCCCCTGCTATTTCCGGCAGATTATTTATGTCTTCCTTAGTGAAGACGGAACCAAAGTAGTTATTCAATTGGTCCGCCATACCCTTGTTCCCCATGATCAACTCACCTGTTTCTGACTGCAAGGGACCTACATTTGTTTTAACTAACCTCTTTCTCTTCACATATCTATAAAAACTTTTGCAGTCAGTTTTTATGTTCCCTGCCAGTTTTCTTTCATAATCTATTTTTCCTTTCTTAATTAAGCCCTTTGTCCTCCTCTGCTGGTCTCTGAATTTCTCCCAGTCCTCTGGTATGCTGCTTTTTCTGGCTACTTTGTACGCATCATCCTTTGCTTTGATACTATCCCTGATTTCCCTTGTTATCCACGGATGCACTACCTTCCCCGATTTATTCTTTTGCCAAACTGGGATGAACAATTTTTGTAGTTCATCCATGCAGTCTTTAAATGTCTTCCATTGTATATCCACCGTCAACCCTTTTAGAATTAATTGCCAGTCAATCTTGGCCAATTCACGTCTCATACCCTCAAAGTTACCTTTCTTTAAGTTCAGAACCATTGTTTCTGAATTAACAATGTCACTCTCCATCCTAATGAAGAACTCAACCATATTATGGTCACTCTTGCCCCAGGGGGCACGTACAACAAGACGGCTAACTACCCTTCCTCATTACTCAAAACCCAGTCTAAAATAGCCAGCTCTCTCGTTGGTTCCTCTACATGTTGATTTAGATAACTATCCCGCATACATTCGAAAAAATCCTCTTCCTCAGCACCCCTGCCAATTTGATTCACCCAATCTATATGTAGATTGAAGTCACCCATTATAACTGTTTTGCCTTTGTCGCACGCATTTCTAATTTCCTGTTTGATACCATCCCCAACTTCACTGCTACTGTTAGGTGGCCTGTACACAACACCCACCAGCGTTTTCTGCCCCTTAGTGTTTTGTAGCTCTACCCATACCGATTCCACATCCTCCAAGCTAATGTCCTTCCTTTCCATTGCGTTAATCTCCTCTCTAACCAGCAACGCTACCCCCACCTCCTTTTCCTTTCTCTCTATCCCTCCTGAATATTGAATATCCCTGGATGTTCAGCTCCCAGCCTACGTCACCCTGGAGCCATGTCTCCGTGATCCCAACTATATCATAATCATTAATATCTATCTGCACGTTCAACTCGTCCACCTTATTACGAATACTCCTTGCATTGAGACACAAAGCCTTCAGGCTTGTCTTTACAACGCACTTACCCCTTATACAATTTTGCTGAAAAGTGGCCATTTTTGATTTTTGCCCTGGTTTTGTCTGCCTGCCACTTTTACTTTTCACCTTGCTACCTATTGCTTCTACCCTCATTTTACACCCACCTGCCTCTCTGCTCTTGTACCCATCCCCCTGCCACATTAGTTTAAATCCTCCCCGACAGCACTAGCAAACACTCCCCCAAGAACATTGGTTCCATTCCATTCCAGGTGCAAACCGTCCTGTTTGTACCGGTCCCACCTCCCCCAGAACTGGTCCCGTATTCATTTGCAATATCCTCCTATTTCTACTCTGACTGGCCCGTGGTACTGGTAGTAATCCGGAGATATATATATTATATATATATATGTGTGTGTGTGTGTGTGTGTGTGTGTGTGTGTGTGTGTGTATATATATATATACATATATACACACATACACATGTCCATGTGCTGTATATATACTTTGCGTGGTTCCTGGGTTGCCTACTATATATAACTATATTGCCTACTATATTGCCTATATATACAGTGTGTGAGAGAGAGAGAGAGAGTATATATATTTAGAAACATAGAAAATAGGTGCAGGAGTAGGCCATTCAGCCCTTCGAGCCTGCACCGACATTCAATATGATCATCGCTGATCATCCAACTCAGCATCCTGTACCTGCCTTCTCTCCATACCCCCTGATCCCTTTAGCCACAAGAGCAAACTCTCTCTTAAATATAGCCAATGAACTGGCTTCAAACTACCTTCTGTGGCAGAGAGTTCCACAGATTCACCACTCTCACAATTGCAGTATATAATATATATATGTATTTGTAGTATAATATGTATATACATATTATATATATTATATATATTTCAATTCCAACCCCGAAGCAATTGAGAGGCGATTTCTTGGAGCCATGTAATTTAACGTGTGTCTTTGCTTTTAAAAGTGAAGCTGTTTAATTGTTTACGCTGCGCCGTGTTTCGTGTTGGGGAGAGTGCTGCTGTTACAATGCTTTCGATTCTATTCTGCCCTCCCACTTCCACAGAAAAATGCCTAAATTTGTCTTTGTGCCCGCTCTCCTGGGAGCAATCCAAACCAGGGGAACAATGAACCCTCAGAGGCTTCATGTTCCTTGCTCCTATATATGGACCTCGCTCGCTCGCAACTGTATGAACGCTCGATCAACCAGGCATCGGCCAACACGGAGGCCTGATTACTGAAAACAAAGTAAACTTGTACCAGACCTCATTATCTTCCTTCCGCCCACCCGTAACCACGGCATCACACTTTCAACATAAACCTTAATTTTTAAAGAATATATTTTGGGACATTGAATTGTCTGAAGAAGGGTCCTGAGCAGAAACGCCACATATGTGTGTGTGTGTGTGTGTGTGTGTGTGTGTGTGTGTGTGTGTGTGTGTGTGTGTGTGTGTGTGTGTGTGTGTGTGTGTGTGTGTGTGTCTGTGTGTGTGTGTGTCTGTGTGTGTGTCTGTGTGTGTGTGTGTGTGTCTGTGTGTATATGTGTGTGTGTGTCTGTGTGTATCTGTGTGTATCTCTCTGTGTGTGTGTCTGCTGACAGGTCCCGGCGGCCGCTCAAAGTCAGTCACCCGAGCTGCTTCCTTCCTCGGAAGTGGCGGCCAGTCCTGCTGTCCGTGCCCGGAGCGCTGCGGCAGCCACCCAAGCTAATTCACTCCCCGGCCACAATAAAACCATATAGCAATAACAGCACGGAAACAGGCCATCTCGGACCTTTTATTCCGTGCTGAACACTACTCACCTAGTCCCATCTACCTGCACTCAGACCGGAGCGTGGCAAGTGGGTTACTGACCCCAATCCCCTCCTTCACAACGCCAGACTCCCCAAATACTATGAACTGAGCTCTCCCCCCACCCCGGGAAATACAGTATTTAAAAACATAAAGCACCAAGAAATGCACTTACCACGTTATTGGTTGCTGGAGGGTGCGAATTTTCCCTTTGTAGGTCATATCAATAGATGCGGCCGCGCTGAAATAACTCAAAGCCACAGGATGGAGATGTCTTCTTTAACATTGTTGCTTTATTAAAACATACCTTCATTCACGGTTGGCTCAAGAGTAACGGGAGAGGAACTTGGTAACTCGGGAGAGGAAGTTGGAGCATCGCAGAAATGATGTACCTCGTGGGTCAACTCGCACCATGAGACAGGGCCATTACTAACATTTATTTTGTTTCCTGAGCATGTCTTATACTATTGCAAAGATTGCTATCATTGAAAATTCCCATGTTCATGTTACCTGTTGATCTTTACCTAGCACAAAGAGGTAATAAACATTCTCCTTGAACAAAGAGCATCTGACCCTTCCTATAACACTGATGCACTCACTGCAAATTGCATATGTACTTTTTAACTTTGGCATTGATTTGAAAAAAAGCCTGAGACATAACCCATGGAATATCACTGTCACGTCAGTTTCTTCCCATCCATGAACCTGTCCAAATTTATTTTAAACTTTGTATTCGTTACCACCTTTACCACTTCTTCTGGCAGCTTGTTCCATATACCCTCCGGACTCTGTGTGAAAAACTTACCCCTCAGGTTTCTATGAAATCTATCTCTGTCACCTTAAACCTATGCCCTTTCTTAGTTCTGGTAAAAAGTCAATGAGCTGAAATTTTAACTAGTTCTTTCTAGATAAGTCCTGCCTTGCCCCTTGAACGGAACTTTTCTTTTAGATTTCCAGAGTTTGCAGTATTTTGTTTTGTATCAAAGGAAAGTAATACAGTTAACACAATATATCCGAGCATATAACACATTCAAAACAAAGAAGACCAACTAATTGTACAATTGAAAATAAACCCTCTTGATTGAAGAGCAAATATGGAGATATATTTGCTATGAAGAAGGTTAGAAATAAACAATTTCATGGTACTTGATTTTTAGATGGGTTTGGGAAAATTCAAAAGAGGGCTGGGGTTGCCCAATGACAATGGAGGATGAAGATGATAAAAATAAACAATTATAACCGAGAAAATCAATAATCAGTTTGGTTAGAATTAAGAAATAAGCAGCAGAATACTCTGATGGAATTAGTTTATAGGCTACTTAATAGTAGCTGCAGAACTGCGCAGGGTATAAATAAATGAGATTAGAGGAGTGTGTCTAAAATAAATAATCCTGGGAGACTTTAATCCTTTATATTGGGCAAACCAAATTTGAAGCAATAGTGTGCAGTGCAAATTTACTGAATATATTCAAAGTGTTACCCAAATCAGCATCTCAAGAGACTGACTAGTCAACAGGGCAATGGTACTAAGTTATTAATAACCTTGTTGTTTTTAAAAATTTGGAGAATGTTTATGATAGAATTTTAGATTGAGTTGAGAATGAAAAGGGGATCTTAAATTTGATTAAGGCAAACTAGGTAGATTGGGAACTAAATTAAATGATATACCAGTAGATAAGCAAAGGCAATCATTCAAATAAATAATTCATTATTCACAATGAATATATATTCCCCTGAGGAATAAAACTCCCATCGGTAGAGTGTTCCCCTTTTGACTACGAAAAAAGTTAAATATAGTGTGATTAAAAGAGGTTACAAATATGCCAAAAAAGAACAATAAGCCCGTGAATTACTTGAATTCAGCAGGTTGATGAAGAAATTGATGGAAAGAGAAAATGGTCAACTTGCAAAAGATGCAAATATGGAATATATAATATTCTTGTGGTATGCAAGAAAAATTGATAAGAAAGATTTGTAAAAAGTGAGAATGTTTCCCTTACAGGAGGATACGAGCAATTATGGAAAGTTGGACACAGAATCGACTATTAATTAATATTAGACAAACATCGTTAAACAAATAATTACAACAGACACTAAAAATCATTTCATCAATAACAAGGATGTAATAAGCATTAAGAAGTTAAATAAATCAGAATTTTAATGGAATACAAACTTTAATGGGACTGATTTGACAGATCCCATTGCCTTGATGCCTTATAGCTTAATGTTTTGACATTTCTACAGAGATATCAGTTCTGATTTCCCCTGCATTTCTCAATATCAAATGTCGCCCTGCTATTCAAGAAAGCCATGTTATAAGCATAGATAAACAGGCATCCTTTGCTATCCTCTGATAGATATGTGAAAAGTTCTCAAGAACAACATAAATTGTCACTTCTGATTATCTTTCCCTTCTCTTATGTGACACAAATAAGGCTGGAAGTTCACCGTGTGGAGAATCACAGATGTTTACCAATTTCCAGACACTCCACAGGACAATGCATTAGTATATCATTAGTATAATGGGGCCCAGAAAGCCTTCCAAATGAGCAGCTTAAGAAGCAGTAGAATTAAAGAAGAATTAAACAATGTGTCTTTGAATGTCAGTTACTTTGTTTTTTTTGGCTAGGCCTGTAAAGTTTACAGTACAATAGCACAAATGGCATGCAGGTGCTATAAAATAGATATTGTAATCTGGGAGTTACCAAATGAATATGGTACACATTTATCTCAGTCAAAGCACTATGATCAGTGTACATCCAGACAGCACCCCTTTTTGTCATACAGCATGTTCTTTGAAGTTTTAATGCCCATGAAGTGTAGCATCTGAGTCATTCGTTTAATTTTCATGGGTGTTATAGAATTCTCGGAAGAACAAAGAGCTGCAAAAGTGATATATGCAAAATCTGGGTATAAGTGGAATCATCTGGTAACATCATCTGTAGCCTCAGGGGTTGATTGCACATTTGTTGCCTACTTTGAGGCTTAATTAGGCAGTTGGAGTGAGGATTTATATGCATCAAAAATACTGCTAAATTCCAGGATTAAATGCCATTATCAGACTGTACATCAGTTGCAATCGAGAAAGAAAAAAAAGCAAAAATGTCCCTCTATGAATCTGGAAATGCAAATAAATAGCATATATAGGTCAACAGTTCAGATTGGTCAGCAATGTACACCCGAAGTTTGATGGCCCTGTCTCATAGTGCGAGTTGGCCCACGAGGTACCCCGAGTGAAAGACTCGTGGTTGTGTACGAGACTTCAAGTTTATGATCAAGTGTTTAACCGAGTTCCCACGGGTAAGTCATTGCTGCGATGTTCCAACTTCCACTCCCGAGTTACCAAGTTCCTCTCCCGTTACTCTTGAGCCAACCGTGAATGAAGGTATGTTTTAATAAAGTAACAATGTTAAAGAAGACATCTCCATCCTGTGGCTTTGAGTTACAGCGCGACCGCATCTATTGATATGACCTACAAAAGGAAAATGCGCACCGTCCAGTAACCAATAACGTGGTAAGTGCATTTCTTGGTGCTTTATGTTTTTAAATACTGTATTTCTCAGAGTGGGGGGAGAGCTCCGTTCACAGTGTTTGGGGAGCCTGGCGTTGTGAAGGAGGGGATTGGGGTCAGTAACCCACTTGCCACGCTCCGGTCTGAGTGCAGGTAGATGGGACTAGGTGACAGTAAGTGTTCAGCACGGAGTAAAAGGGCCGAGATGGCCTGTTTCCGTGATGTAATTGCTATATGGTTTTATTGTGGCCGGGGAGTGAATTAGCTTGGGTGGCTGCCGCAGCGCTTCAGAGGTAGGAAGCAGCTCGGGTGACTGACTTTGAGCGGCCGCCGGGACCCGACAGCAGACACACACACACACACACACACACACACACACACACACACACACACACACACACACACACACACACACACACACACACACACACACACACACACACACACACACACACACACACACACACACACACACACACACACACACACACACACACACACACACACATATGTGGCGTTTCTGCTCTTTTAAATGACCAAAACAAAATAGTTCTCGCGAATTCCAAGTTCCCGTGTTTGGGGAGCGTGGGGGGGGGGGAGTTGGCGAGTCGGTGAAAATACAGCTCCAGCTGGAATATGAGAAGAGATAACACAAAAACACTGAAAGCAAATAGTAACTTAACAGCGGGAAGTAGGACATATGTGTGTGTGGTGTGCGCGCTACTGAATACTTTCTATCCAGTGTCTCCGCTGCAAATTGCAATGCATACGCGTTTGATATTTAGACAAACTTAATTTTATTTCCAGTTTTGCATTTTTAGTTTGTTCCACACATTTAATTAGTTTTAATCCCTCCAGAAAAAAACCTGAAAGTGGAGATGGTTCTCATACATAAAGCCCAAGAGATGGCTTCTTGATTCTAACGAGTGTTTGGGAAAAATAGACACAAAAAGCTGGAGTAACTCAGCGGGACAGGTAGCATCTCTGGAGAGAAGGGATGGGTGACGTTTCGGGTTGAGACCCTTCTTCGGACTGGTGTTTGGGAAACGTGGATTTGGTTTGTTTTCGGGGGAGGAAGGGGGAATACATTCGCCTTTTTCTCTGATTTCAGGAATGAATGCATGTTGACACACATAACACAGAGAAGAGGAGATCGCTACGTTTAGGTCTGAGGCGAAGGGAGCCAAGACGTTCTCGATTTACCCTGGCGATAGTTTCACTTTTTTTGCATTTTTCCTTCTCTGCAGAGATGCCGCCTGTCCCGCTGAGTTACTCCAGCTTTTCGTGTCAAAGTCATCTTGTTCAATCTCATTTCATTGCAACTTTCAGCTCTGGATACCCCGCGTTGATCCGCGCGTATTTCAGCATTTTTATTTCTCAAGCCTCTTTACCTCCCGGAGCCACATGTAACTTAACCACATGTAATTACTCCAGCATTTTGGGTCTATCTTTGGTTCACTTTACTTGAGCGAACGAACAGATTATAAGAAAGTTCCCACGGTAGACTCACGAGTCACTAAGGTAAACGCATGGGCCACTACGTTATTGCAACGAGTTTAAATGTTTCCATTTTTAACTTGAACAGTTAATTTGACTCGTGGAAAAAAATCAAACATGATTTTTTTCACGAGTTAACAAGTTTCCCGAGTACCTGCCGTTAGCGCCACGAGTCGATCAGTTGCTCGCGTGAGTTCCCACTATGTTAATTGTACGTGAAAACTCGGGGTCACTCGTGGGTCAACTCGTAACGTGAGACAGGGGTTTGAGTTTTTACAAATAAGGGTTGGGCATGTACCTAGGGTACATGGTAAAATCAAAAGGAGGAAAAACAAGTTATCAAAACAAATGGCATATTCAATCTTAATAAATAGAATGTACAATGGTAATGTGGACTTCAGAAAGAAACAATTCTCTTGTGTGAAGTGCATTGTAGAAAAGAAGGTTTGGAAGCTGGAATAGGTGATGTTAATGTCTTAAGGCTCAGTTTGTCTTGCAACTGACTGTTGCGAGACTTTGCAACATCTTGCGTGAATCAATCTCAATTATTTGAAAAGGCAGAAGCTTTGAACTTTGAGAAGGAGAAACTGGATGTAGCTGTAAAATGTATGCTCGGATTATGATCTGAAGAAGGGTCTCAAACCGTAACGTCACCCATTCCTTCTCTCCAGAGATGCTGCCTGTCCTGCTGAGTTACTCCGGCTTTTTGTGTCTATGCTCGGATTATGATGTTAGATTATCCCAGGCTTGTTTGCCCCAATACAGGATATACTCAAAATTCATGTGCCTACCTCACTCTTGAGATTTCAGCTTCTAAGAATGCAAACCATTAAGTTTATTGCATTAACATATATTCGTAGGATCCAAATTAATGAGTGACCTGCATCAGTTGTTATTATGTTGATTGAAGCCATGCTTGCATTTCATAGAAATGATGCGCTTATTGCCTGAAACTGGCGGAGAAACTATCTTTTAGGTTTTGGATGCATGGAGGAAACCATGGCAGAGAATGGATTAGAGTTGGCGCACTGATTTTCAGAAATGACTTGGGACACCTTGTTTATCAAAGTGTAAAGTTTGACATCTGTAAAATAAATTCACAACCAGCAATGCCTATTAAGCCCTCGAATAAATAATCAAACAGAAGTTTGAGTCACAATCAGGATCAACATTAGGAATTAAGTTTCAAGGATATGAAGACTGCAGCAAAATGTTTTAATGATCTCACATATATGGTTAAGTTGATGAAAACATCATGGAATCTCTCTCCTAATAATTGTAACTAACTCTAGATTTCATTCTCTGCTCTGCATCCCTGTGACTCATTTAACAACAATCTAAATCAATTAGAACATGACATTCATGTATTCCCAGAAATCCTCACACTTTTCTCACTACTCTGCAACTGATACACATCTCACTATTTCCAAACACGGCCATCTATTCAAATATAACAGATGTGTCAACCATAAGCATTGAAAATCATTCTCTTAACACAATTTACTCTCCACTGCAGTTAACATCATTTCTTAATCAGTGCCTACATCAGCAGACTATTTAGAGCATATTCATCTCCATTGGAGGAACTAATGGAGCCTATTTTTGTAACAGTTGTCACAGGTAGCCAATGCCAGTGTCGAGGCCATCAAAGATGACAGCCTGGGTTACACAAAAAGCTGGAGAAACTCAGCGGGTGCAGCAGCATCTAAGGAGCGAAGGAGATAGGCGACGTTTCGGGTCGAGATCCTTCTTCAGACTGGAGAAGATGACAGCCTGTTCACAACTTACCCCGGTAACTTTTTTTGCACAGAGCATTTTCTTTCAAAACCTAGCCTATAGTGATAAATAGTTCAGACTGTAGATATTCAAACTGCAGATAGTGTAAAATGCTCAGATGTGTGCAATCATACCATCTGTAGTTTGTAAAACGCTCACTCTACCCAACCTTTTGCCTTTTCTTTGGATAACCAGGAACTCCCATTTGCCTGCAGCTGAGCAGCAAACCAGCAAGAATGATGGTACCTTCTCACTCAACCTGACACATAGCTTACTTCAGAAGAAAGATTTGATGCACATTGTGCAGCATCAGGCAGCAGTGGCCACAAAAGTAGAAATTTATATACTCTGCTTGTCCGCTATTCAACTACTTCATATTACTCAACAAATTGCATGACAATCACTTATGTACTTTGTCTGACTGTTGTAGTGACAGGAAATGCATAAATGGAGGGGAACTTCACGTTTACAAGTTATAGGAGCAGAATTAGGCCATTCAGTCCTTCAAATCTAGTCCGCCATTCAATCATTGCTGATCAATATTTCCCCCTCAACCCCATTCTCCTGCCTTCTCCCCATAACCCCAGACTCCTGTACTAATCAAGAATCTATCAATCTCCACCTTAAAAATATCCATCGACTTGGCCTCAGTTGCAATGAATTCCACAGATTCGCCACCCTCTGACTAATGAAATTCCTCCTCATCCCCTTTCTAAAGGCTGTGGCGTCTGGTCCTAGACTATTCCACGAGCGGAAACATCCTCTCCACATCCACTCTCTCCAGGCTTTTCACTATTTAGTAAATTTCAGAGGTTCCCCCTCATCCTTCTAAGTTCCAATCTGTCCAAAACTCAATGGAAATCAGTCACCACTAGAACATCTGACATCATGAAACACCACATGACACTTTAATTAATTATGTTTCTCACATCTCCAACACTCCCACAACTCACAGTCTATTTTAATTTACAAGCTGTGAGTTTACATGTACAGGATTTTCTGGTGTTTCTGCCAAGGCTACTGCATCCAGTGTTCTCGATGTGGTCTCCTTTACATCAGTGAGACCAAGAGTAGATGAACCGACCGTTTATGCCGACCACTTGGACTCAGTCTGCTAAAGCCTGCTGGGTCTCCCAGTTTCTCACCATTTTATCTCCCCTTCCTATTCCCATACTGACCTCTCTGTCCTGGTCCTGCTTAATTGCCAGAGTGAGGTAAAACTTGCCACATGAAATCTGGAGGAACAGCACCTCATATTCCTCTTGGGTAGCTTACAAACTAATGGTCTGAACACTGAATTATCAATTTTTATGTAATTAACCTACAACCCCCTCCCCCTTCTGCCACATCTTTTCCCTCCCCCCTCCCCATCTCTGTGCCCCACCCAGTTGGGCACCCATTTCTCCTCTCCTCCTCCCCTCACAGCTGTATTCCTTCCTCTGGCTTCACAATCTGGACCTCTTCTATCCTTATCTCACACCTTTTGTATTTTCATGTCCGACCATTCGTCTATCCAAACCCCCCATTCACCTGTATCCACCTATCACTCACCAGGTTGTTCCTGTTCCTTCTCTCTTCCAACTTTCTCCCTCACCCCCCCCCCCCCCCCAAGTCTGTAGAATGGTCCCAACTCTGCTGCCTGATCCACTGAGTGACTCCAGCATTTTGTGTCAGTTCTTTCAAATCAGAATCTGCAGTTCCTTGTTTTGCCAACATGTATTGCTCATCTATAAATGTTCTTAAGAAGGTTTTTTTAGACTGCTGTACTCCCTCTGATGCTGGAGGATGGGGATTGCAATAAACCAGTCATGAAGGAACAACAATACATTTCCAGTAGAGGATGCTGTGTACCTTGGAAGGGAACCAACAGCTATTCCAATATATCTGCAATGCTCGTCCTTCTTGGTGGTAGAGTTTGCACCAATAGGGGGTCACTTTAGTTTTGGCATTTATCTGGTATTCTTGAAGAACTAGACCATCAACAAAACTGTATATTAGAATCCATAAAATTAGGTTTATATACCAATCCTCTCGCACAAATCAAAGTTTGTCACTATTCCTGTGTGAAGAAAACCTAATGGGCCTGTCCCACTCAGGCGACTTTTTAGGCTACTGCAGGAGACTATGCAGTTTCCACATGGTCACCACATGTTCCCGGGAAGTCGCCTTCATGGTCGTGAGGAGTTCCCGCATTTTGGGAACTAGTCGCGGCCTCATTATGGTCGTCGTGAATTTTTCAACATGTTGATAAATTAGCGGCGACTAGAATGAAGCCGCCATGGAGAGTAGCGAGAATTCTCGAGCCGTAGGTGGGTCGCAAGGAGGTCCTAATTGGTTGCCAGGAGGTCGGAGGTTCCCGGTGTTGACCGGTGAATTTCATTGGCTCATTGTGGAAAAAAAAAGGTAAGCAGTAGTTTTCAGAACCAAGGATAATTGACCGGTAATGTTAAATATCCTCCGAGCTTCACAGCCGTGTATCTCTGAATTCTTAAAAGTTGTCTCCACTTCTTCTCCTCCCTTCCCCCCCTCTTTTAAAGCACTTACCGTACACTGTGCTTTAGCTGTCTTTTTACAGCACCAACCTTCCTGTTCATCGTGGTGTGTGCCTGCTTCACCGTGGCTTTACACCGTGTACATTTTTTAGACAGCTCTCCCCCGCTTGCCCTGTCCCCCGCCTCCATAATGGGCTGGTGAAGGAAGTGATGTGTTTGTCTGTGTTCCACTCTGACAGTCGCTGTTCCAGTTGCTGATTTTTCAGACGACTGCCGGCAACTTGACTGTCGCCTGAAAAATCGCCTAAGTGGGACAAGCCCATAAGCGCAAGTTAAGGATCAGCGAATAGAAGTATAGATTTAACCTCCGTCAGAAAATCTGGTACAATCTGAGTAGCTGAATGTCACCACTTACTAGATTCAATTTCAGGTTAGCTCATAGTTATATACATCAAGCTGCAATGAAATTCCTTGTTTGCATGAAGCTCATAGAGTGCACAATATAAGTTATAATGATAGATACAACAATGAGAAAAAGGAGCATTGCAAAATAGCAGAATGATGTAAAAACTGTAGTGTAACCTGAAGCAGTACAAATCAAAACTTGTTGTTCTGACACAACACCACAAGGTTCCAATCTATTTCCAATACTCCATTTCATCATTATTGTTGATCCAGATAACAACAGTGTTATTATAGAAACATAGAAAATAGGTGCAGGAGTAGGCCATTCGGCCCTTTGAGCCACACCGCCATTCAATATGATCATGGCTGATCATCCAACTCAGTACCCCTTACCTGCCTTACGTCCATACCCCCTTATTTCTTTAGCCACAAGGGCCACATCTAACTCCTTCTTAAATATAGCCAATGAACTGGCCTCAACTACCTTCTGTGGCAGAGAATTCCAGAGATTCACCACTCTCTGTGTGAAAAATGTTTTTCTCATCTCGGTACTAAAAGATTTCCCCCTTATCCTTAAACTGTGACCCCCTTGTCCTGGACTTCCCCAACATCGGGAACAATCTTCCTGCATCTAGCCTGTCCAACCCCTTAAATATTTTGTAAGTTTCTATAAGATCCCCCCTCAATCTTCTAAATTCTAGCGAGTACAAGCTGTCTATCCAGTCTTTCTTCATATGAAAGTCCTGACATCCCAGGAATCAGTCTGGTGAACCTTCTCTGTACTCCCTCTATGGCAAGAATGTCTTTCCTCAGATTTGGAGACCAAAACTGTACGCAATACTCCAGGTGTGGTCTCACCAAGACCCTGTACCACTGCAGTAGAACCTCCCTGCTCCTATACTCAAATCCCTTTGCTTTGTTATTGTGAATAAATTTAAATATCGAGTTGGCATTATACGTTGCCACACAGCTATGGGTGTACAGTAGTAGGACAGGAGATGGAGCATGCAACCTTGAGGAGCACCAGTATTGAGGGTCGGAGTGAAGGAAATCTTACGAAATTCTAATTGACTGAGGTCTGTCAGTCAAGAAGTCCTGAAGTCAGTGCAGATGGAGGCCCTAAATCCAGGATCCAGTTCAGAGATAAACATTTGGTGTTATGGCGCCATCGGGTGGCGCCACCGCAGTGGCTGCCTCGTCAGCAGCTCATCAGTGCTTTCGCCTTTTATGTTATTTTTAGTACGTCTAAATGTATGTTTTAATGTTTCTCAGTATGTCTTATGTGGGAGGTGATGGGGGGAATAAGGGGAAACCGTTTTTCAGTGACTGACCTGGACGGTGATGCATCTTTTCTCCATGTCGCATTTTCGCCCCCCTCACGGCCTACCAACTGGATTGGCACGGCCTTTCCGACCGGAGACCGGCCCAGAGCTTCAGCAGCAGGCACAGCGCTGAATTACCAGCACAGAGCCTGGTATCCTTGTCGAGGATTGGCAGTGTTGGAGCTCTGATCATGGGGCATGCTGACTTTAACATCGTGGAGCTGTGCGCAGCGGAGCTTCTAGCCGCAGGCGCGGAGGTGACTTTAACACTGCGGAACCTGGGATCTTTTGCCGAGGATTGCCACTGTTGGAGCTCCATCCAACAGGGCCTGTGGACTTCGCAAGCCACGGTCTCCGGTAAGAAGTGGCCGATTCGGGAATTCCAAGCTACAGAGTGTGTTCCGATCCGTCCCGACGTCGGAGTTTTGATCATCCTGGCAAGAGGGGCTGTACATCGGTCCATCCGTAGCGATGACTGTGGAGGGTTCTAGGCCCCAACCACGGATGAACAAAAGGAGCAAGATTGATTGAACTTTATTGCCTTCCATCACAGTGAGAAATGTTGATTCTACTGTGGAGGATGTTTATGTTAAATTCTATTGTGTATTGTGTTCTTTTTATTCGTATGGCTGTATGGTAACTCGAATATCACTGTACCAAGGTGGGTGTGACAATAAATGTGAACTTGAACTTGAAGGTTCAGCTATAGTTAATAAATCCCAGCCTGACATGTATTCTTATTGTCAAGTTGATCTAGAGCTGAATGTCATTCAAGGGAGATGACATCCCCTTATAGACCTATTTTACATGTATTCAAATCTAAATTGTCCAAATGTTAGGTGCATATGTGGGGCATTACTAATCTTACAAAGCACTTAATTATGGTTGATTTTAGAGCTAATGGGATGGTGGAGATTTCCTTGAAGAAGAAGGTTAAATTGTGTCAGTGATGCAATTGAACAAAGGGGACTATGAAGGCATGAGAGAGGAGCTGGGCAAGGGAGACTGGAAAGAGATCCTAGCAGGAATGACAGTGGAACACCAATGGCAGAATTTACTGTATAACACAGCAAAGAGTAGTCGGAAGCCAGAGGATTGTGAAACTTTCATAGGACAACAGAAGGAAACAAAACGGGCAATACGGGCTGAAAAGATGAAGTACGAGGGGAAGCTAGCCAGGAATATAAAGAAGGACAGTAAAAGCTTCTTTAGATAGGTTAAGGGAAGAAGACTAGCAAAATCAGATGTGGATCTCTTGAAGGTAGACACGGGTGAAATTATCATGGCGAACAAGGAAATGGCAGAGGAGTTGAACAGGTACTTTGGATCTGTCTTCACTAAGGAAGACACAAACACTCCCAGAAGTAACGGAGGACAGAGGATCAAAGGGGGTAGAAGAACTGAAAGAAATTATCATTAGGTGAGAAATAGTATTGGGTAGGCTAATGGGCTGAAGGATGATAAATCCCCTGGGCCTGATGGTCTGCATCCCAGGGTCCTCAGGGAGGTGGCTCTAGAAATAGTGGATGCACTGGTGATCATTTTCCAATGCTCAATAGATTCAGGATCAGTTCCTGTGGATTGGAGGATAGCTAATGTTAACCCACTTTTCAAGAAAGGAGCGAGAGAGACTGACCGGTGGTGGGAAAGATGCTGGAGTCAATCATTAAAGAGGTAATAATGGGGCATTTGGAAAGCAGTAAAGGCATTAGTCCAAGTCAGCATGGGTTTATGAAAGGAAAATCATGCTTGACTAATCTTCTGGAAATTTTTGAGGATGTGACAAGAAAAATGGATGAAGGGGAGCCATTGGATGTAGTGTACCTGGACTTTCAGAAAGCCTTTGATAAGGTCCCGCATGGGAGACGGGTGACTAAAATTAGAGCACATGGTATTGGGGGTAGGGTGTTGACGTGGATAGAAAATTGGTTGGCGGACAGGAAGCAAAGAGTAGGAGTGAACGGTTCCTTTTCAGAATGGCAGGCAGTGGCGAGTGGAGTGCCGCAAGGCTCGGTGTTGGGGCCGCAACTGTTTACCATATATATTAATGATTTGGAAGAGGGAATTAGGAGCAACACTAGCAAGTTTGCAGATGACACAAAGCTGGGTGGCAGTGTGAACTGTGAAGAGAATGTTAGGAGGTTGCAGGGTGACCTGGACAGGTTGAGTGTGTGGGCAGATGCGTGGCAGATGCAGTATAATATAGATAAATATGAGGTTATCCACTTTGGT
The DNA here is from genome assembly GCA_035221665.1 of Okamejei kenojei. NCBI lineage: Eukaryota > Metazoa > Chordata > Chondrichthyes > Rajiformes > Rajidae > Okamejei > Okamejei kenojei. Next base: position 23,046,860 of record CM069131.1, read on the forward strand.
GGCAAAAACAAGGGGGCAAATTATTATCTTAATGGGGTTAGGTTAGGTAAGGGGGAGGTGCAGCGAGACCTGAGTGTCCTTGTACACCGGTCACTGAAAGTTGGCGTGCAGGTACAGCGGGCAGTGAAGAAAGCTAATGGAATGCTGACCTTCATAACAAGAGGATTTCAGTATAAGAGTAGAGAGGTTCTTCTGCAGTTGTATAGGGCTCTGGTAAGACCACATCTGGAGTATTGTGTACAGTTTTGGTCTCCTAATTTGAGGAAGGACATCCTTGTGATTGAGGCAGTGCAGCGTAGGTTGAAAAGACTAGTCTTGTATTCACTGGAGTTTAGAAGGATGAGGAGGGGATCTTATAGAAACGTATAAAATTATAAAAGGACTGGACATGCTAGATGCAGGAAAAATGTTCCCAATGTTGGGCGAGTCCAGACCCATGGGCCACAGTCTTAGAATAAAGGGGAGGCCATTAAGACTGAGGTGAGTAGAAAACTTATTCACCCAGAGAGTTGTGAATTTGTGGAATTCCCTGCCACAGAGGGCAGTGAAGGCCAAATCACTGAATGGATTTAAGAAAGAGTTAGATAGAGCTCTATGGGCTGGTGGAATCAAGGGAGATGGGGAGAAGGCAGGCACGGGTTATTGATTGGGGACGATCAGCCATAATCACAATGAATGGCGGTGCTGCCTCAAAGGGCCGAATGGCCTCCTCCTGCACCTATTTTCTATGTTTCTATGTTTCTAAGATGGGGATAGTCAACTGTTGAATAAGAGGTTGAAGATGTCGATGAAGATAGTGGCCAGTTGATTAGTGCATCATTTCAGTGACTTACAGAGTCTCCATCTGGACTTGCTGCTTTCTGAGACTTTACCTTTATGATAGTAGATCAAGCTTCGTCCACCAAGATGCATGGGACAGAGCCAGTGGAAGATGTGGGGTGAATGAGTCTTCGTGAAATAGGATAAATGGTCTTGAGCTCATCCGATAAAGATGTGTTGTTGCCAGAGATCACCCCGATTTTGGCTTGCATCCTGTGATGGTATTCAGGCCCTGCCGCATTCACCTGCCATCCACTTAATTGCATTGATGGTCATAGAGTCATAGAGTGATACAGTGTGGAAACAGGCCATTTGGCCATACTCGCCCACACCAGCCAAAAACTAGCTACACTAGTCCCACTTGCCTGCGCTTGGTCCATATCCCTCCAAACCTGTCCTATCCATGTACCTGTCTAATTGTTTTTTGAACGATGGGAATAGTCCCAGCCTCAACTACGTCCTCTGGAACCTGTTCCATACACCAACTACCCTTTGTGTGAAAAACGTACCGCTCAGATTCCTATTAAATCTTTTCCTCTTCACCTTGAACCTATGTCGTCTGGTCCTCGATCCCTACTCTGGGTAAAAGACTCTGTGGATCTACCCGATCTATTGCTCTCATTATTTTGTATACCTCTATAAGATTTTTCCTCATCCTCCTGCGCTTCATGGAATAGAGACCCAGCCTACTCAACATCTTCCAATAGCTCACACCCTCTAGTCCTGGCAACATCCTTGTAAATCTTTTCTGAACCCTTTTGAGCTTGACAATATCTTTCCTACAACATGGTGCCCAGAACTGAACACAATATTCTATATACTGTCTCACCAACGTCTTATACAACTGCAACATGACCTCCCAACTTCTATACTCAATACTCTGACTGATGAGCGCCAAAGTGCCAAAGGCCTTTTTGACCACCTTATCTACCTGCGACTCGACCTTCAAGGACCATGCACTTGTCCTCCTAGATCCCGCTGCTCTACAACTGCCCGGAATTTATCCCATCAGATAAAGCATAAATAGAAGTTTAGTTTGACACCTAATTTACTTTCATATCTTCAGTATTAAACAAGTTATGGCCATTTTCATACTTGGAAATTAGCATCTTGCTCCCCATTGCCTTTCCATTGACTTAACTCAAAAGCTGTGATCTAGGACAGTCAAAAGCCCATAACTTTCTTAAAAATTAAGAGCTCAATGACATTTTCAGTTATTATAGACTGAAGCATTCTGAAACAAAGATGAAACAATCTTACTTGGATGACCTGAAATTAAAGCATATAATTAGTTAGTTACCTAATTGTAGCTAATTACAAAATTCAATTACTAGATCTAAACTTCTACCCATTTCTTAAGAAAAGATAAACATTTTTAAATTGCCTAAGTGTCCAAATAACATTCACACAATAATTCACAATATAACATGATTTTTAAATCTCATTTTCATGAATTTATAGGCCAAATGGAAGTAATTTAGTGTTTAATTCCTGTAAATTAATGGCCATTTAAATCAACTTGCGAATGGGTTTTCGTGGAATGCGGTGGATTAGAACGTTGCGTTTTGCGGTGAAGTCGGCAGGAAAAATACTGCCGGTTCGTATTTTTTTTTTGTCCCCATTTCGAAACATGAAAATTTGATTAAATGCTTCCTAAGAACTACGTTTTTATGTAAAAATAAACTGTGTACCTTTTTTTCTCTCCTACGTAAAATCCTTCCCGTTGTCGGCGCTCATGGCTTTGGAAGATGATTTTTAAATTACTCTAGCTAATAAATAATCTAGCGTAATTTAAAAATACCTTCATAAATCAAATGTCGGAGCGATTTTTCTTCAGCAATGAAATCCCCTGACATGGATCGATTTGCGCTGTCTGTAGAAAAACGGCACTTTAAACATGCCCCCCTCTGAAAGGCGTCAAAGTTACGCACACAGGGAGCCGGCGAACTGCAGCGCTGGTGACAAGGTAAGTTTTGTAACATACCTACACCTTGCCCATCCAAATGCCTGTATAACCTATCCCTCAGAATACTCTCCAGTAATTTACCAACTACAGATGTTAAGCTCACGGGCCTATAGTTCACAGCATTTTCCTTGCAGCAACATTTGCCGCCCTCTAGTCTTCCGGCACCTCTCCTCTATTTAAGGACAAATCGTCCAGTTTGTTCTGGAATTCTCTTTTAGAATCCCTGATGGCCTAATGGAGATCATTCTTGGCCTTCTTATATAGTACAAGGTCATCCTTCTTGAATGCCTCAGATCTGGACTTAAGCAGAGAGTGAATCTTCCCGTGTAGAAAGAGCTGCAGGTGCTGTTTTAAATTGAACGTACACACAAAATGCTGGAGTAACTCAGCGGCACAGGCAGCATCTCCGGACAGAAGGAATGGGTGATGTTTTGGTTCAAGACCCTTCTTCAGAATGAGGTCAGGGGAGTGGGCGGTACCGAGATAGAATGTAGTCGGAGACAGTAAGACTGGTGGGAGATCTGGGAAGGGGGAGGGGATGGAGGGAGAGGGAAATCAAGGGCTTCTTGAAGTTAGAGATGTCAGTGTTCATAACCGCTATTATCCAGTGCTTTTGGTTAGGATAGGCCATAATTTTCTTTGTCATAACATGGTCATCAACACTTTCCTTGAAGAAACTGGTGACAACTGATTTTACTTATTCAGGCTGGACAAAGAGGTGTTGAACAGGATCCAGGGGCAGCACAGTGGCACAGCAGGAGAGCTGCTCCTTTTCGCACCAGAGATCTGGGTTCGATCCCGACTATGTGTGCTGTCTGTATGGAGTTTGCAAGTTCTTCCTGTGACCGCATGGATTTTCTCCTGGTGCTCCGATTTCCTCCTACATTCCAAAGACGTGCAGATCTGCAAGTTAATTGGCCTCAGTAAATTGCCCAGGTGTGTGGGATACGACTAGTGTTCGGGTCTGAAGAAGGGTCTCGACCCGAAACGTCGCCTATCTCCTTCGCTCCTTAGATGCTGCTGCACCCGCTGAGTTTCTCCAGCCTTTTGTGTACCTTCGGATCATTGGTTGGCGCAGACTTGACGAGCCGAAGGGAATGTTTCCATACTGTATCTCTAAGCTAAAATAAAAATATGTTCCAGTCCACTGACTCTTGACAGTCCTGAAGTAAACCCTCTGCGTCCTCAGATTACTGTTGCATTACATTCCTCGTGCTTCAATCTCTGTCTGTAAGCCGGCAGACATGAAGAAAATAAGAGAAAAAGAGCACCTTCTGGAGACGTGAATACGTCCGCCAGACTATGGACACTTAATTAATTGTTAATGCACAGTTTTACTGTAAATAATAATTTAGCAATGATATACAAACCTATCAACTGGAAACATTGTGGACCCACAACAATAGACAATAGACAATAGGTGCAGGAGTATGCCATTCGGCCCTTTGAGCCAGCACCCCCATTCAATGTGGTCATGCCTGATCATCCACAATCAGTACCCCGTTCCTGCCTTCTCTCCATATCCCCTAATTCCGCTATCCCCAAGAACCCTCTCTTGAAAGCATCCATAGAACCAGCCTCCACCGCTCTCTGAGGCAGAGAATTCCACACACTCACAATTCTCTGTGTGAAAAAGCTTTTCCTCATCTCCATTCTAAATCACTTACCACTTATTCTTAAACTATGGCCCCTGGTTCTGGACTTCCCTAACAGTGGGAACATGTTTCCTGCCTCTCGCGTGTCCAAACCCTTAATAATCTTAGGGTACACAAAAGGCTGGAGAAACTCAGCGGGTGCAGCAACATCTAAGGAGCGAAGGAGATAGGCGACATTTCGGGTCAAGACCCTTCTTCAGACCTTAATAATCTTATATATTTCAATAAGATCCCTTCTAAATTCCAGAGTATACAAGCCCAGCCGCTCCAATCTATCAGCATATGACAGTCCCGCCATCTCGGGAATTAACATCGTGAACCTACGCTGCACTCCCTCAATAGCAAGAATGTCCTTTCTCAAGTTTGGAGACCAAAACTGCACACAATACTCCAGGTGTGGTCTCACTAGGGCCCTGTACAATTGCAGGAGGTCCTCTTTGCTCCTATACTCAACTCCTCGTGTTATGAAGGCCAACATGCCATTTGCTTTCTTCACTGCCTGCTGTACCTGCAGGCTTACCTTCAGTGACTGATGAACAAGGACCCCCCAGATCCCATTGTACTTCCACCTCTATGTAAAACTATAACCTGCTGCTCAACAACTGCAGTATATGCAAGAGGAGGTATTACTTTAAGCACTTTATCACAGTTATGCTGGGATCAGATTATCAATGTTGAACATTTGCACATAAAAATCTACTTCCTTTGAGTCACCGAGGCATTAATTCAAGGTACAGTAATAAAGATTTTATGCATTTTTCAGTGATCTTTTTGGTTTATATTCATTTTCTTTTGTTTTTCATTAATATTTGCTAAAATCAATTGACTTTGTTGATAAACTCCAGTCAAAATATGCTTATCAACTTTCAATCTCTTGCAACCTTAACATGTACAACTAAAGTGAAATAACATGTGCATGCGTACTCCCATTTTTCTACAAAAATGCTTACAAGACGATATTTTAAATAATACATAATAATATGTATATTTAGATAAGGACACAAAAACAGTTTTTTAAGTGCAGGTGCCCAAACACAAGATAAAGACAGTAAATCCATTGTAATAAATCACGGCATTCATATTTAATGAGTCCGCAGACACTGATGCTCTTTCCTTGCAGTCATTGATGACATGAAACTGAAAGTACAAATACGCCACATATACATATAATAGCTATGGGTACTGCCAACACATAACAAACAATGTTGGTTAATTCCAGCTACGGTGCATTCTACCCAGTCCATATCCATAGTACACAAACATCGTAGCTGCTAGCAGTTATCAAGTACCCCATGAATTGATTCTGCTGCACTCTTTGATCATGTTCCCATGCACATAGTTACAAATTAAGCTATAATCAACAAGCACTCATAGGAATTCATCATTGCCTGTCAATGACTTGCACATTAACTTAAAATGAATCTTCACTTTGAAATTGTAGTTACTTTTCTGAGTGCCCCATTGTTTCCTGCCACTTGACAAATGTTAGAGAGAAAAATATCATAAAAATGCTTCCAGATCCTCACATACATTCAATGTCTAGCAGTTCAGAGTTTCAGGCCAAAATCACCAAAGAATCCTCAGATTTTTTGTTGAAGTGAGGTTAGAATTCACAGTCATTTCATAAACTTGGTAAACATGAGTTGCTTCAGTTTCAAGGGCTTCAACTGATTTTATCGGAGTGTTGGCTTCTCTGTCACAAACTTCAGTTGGCAAAATAAAGGCACATTTTTTAATTCTGAACTGATTAAGTTGTTGAACCTGAAAGATATCAATTCAGAAGCTGTGTCATCTAGCCAAAGTTTACTGAATGGTCTCCAGTATTCAACCAGGCATCGAACTGCTTGAGTAAAATAAACCATTGATATATCATGGTGCTTGAATCATCTTTGGTGCTAAAACCATTTGCTAACAGATCCCAAAGTGGTATTTTTTCAACTTCAATTCATTTTAATAAAGCACCGATATTAGTGATGAAAGTCACCATCTCTTGAACTGAAGAAGAGTAATAGCCTTTATCATCTTGTCTAGAGCTGCACACAATACTCTAAATGCAGTCGAAGTCCGATAGAGCCGTGTGATTTCTTGATCCTTTTATTCAGTGCCCCTAACAATGACAGCAAGCATACCATATGGCTTCTTTACCACCCTATCTATTTGTGCTGCAACCTTCAATGAACTGTGAACTTGGCACCAAAATCCCTCTGCACATCAATGATGTTGGGGGTCTTGCCATTAACTGTATAATCTCTCCTTACATTCAACCTCCCAAAGTGCAACACCTCACACTTGCTCGGGTTAAACTCCCTCTGCCCTTTCTCTGCCCATTTGTGCAGCTGATCTACTGTATATCCCGCTGTATCTTCTGACAGCATTCCTCACCATCTGCAACTCTTCTAATTTTGGTGTTGTCAGCAAACTTACTTACCAATTCGTTGACATTTATGTCTAGGTTATTTACATATATAATTTTGGGGATTAACTAGACAATAAGAGAGAACTAGTATTGGTCACCACTAACTCTGCATAATTGAAAGTCAAATGCAACGTTCTTAAAATAAATAGTGAATCCTCAAAACGATACAAAGTGCTGGAGTAAGTCAGGTCAGGCCGCATCTCTGGAGAACATGGACATGGATTGTTTGATGAAAGGTCTCATCCTGAAACGTCGCCTATCCTTGTTCTCCAGACATGTTGCCTGATCTGTTGAGTTGCACCAGCACTTTTGTGTCCTTTTGTGTATTAACCAGCATCTGCAGTTCCTTGTTTCTACAAAAATTAAATCCTCCTGGTTGTCATTTATCCTTGGAATGTGTTCTATCATTAGGAAAGGAAACCCCAAAAAAATGTATCCAAATAGGCGTACAATTCAGTTTTTAGTTTAGTTTAGAAATACAGCGGAAACAGGCCCTTCAGCCCTCCAAGTCCACACTGACCATAATCACTCATACAATAGGTCTTATCCTATACACTAGGGGCAATTTACAGAGGCCAATTAACTTAAAAACTTGCATTTGGAATGTGGGTGGAAACCAGAGCACTCGGAGAAAACCTACACGTACACAGGGAGAACTTACAAACTCCATACAGACAGCACCCGTAGTCAGGATTGAACCCGAGTCAATGTCTGTAAAGCAGCAAGTCTGCTGCTGCACTACTGTGCTGACCTACAGGGTGTGCTCCATCGGTTTTTAATGGATAAGATGAGGAAATTCACTCCCAATATAATTCAATATCAGTTTAGTCTTTTTAATGCATAATTTTGCTTTGAACACACGATTTGCAAATAAGAAAATTGCTTATCCTTCAAGTATTTGAAATAATACAGAAAACCTGTTTTATAATCACATGTTCTTAGCATAAAAATAGACCAGAAATAACAAAACTCAATTCTAGTTGATATTCCAATCTCCAGCACTGCACTAGAAAAATATAGAATGGTTGGTCTGTGTTTGCAATTATCTAAAAATCTATATTTTGGAATAGAGTCCATAGTAGAATTATTGCATTTGACACCTGAGACTGAAAGTCATTCTCAAGTCAATTAGTGGCACACATGCTAGTGGCATTGCTTTTAAAGCGTTGTAATGTCCACTGCACCCCTCCCCTTCATGATAGATATGGGGTTGGTTTTTAAAATTCAGGTTCCCAACTGTACCTTTTACTTAAATGAAAGATGACTTGAAATAGAAGAACCATAAATTCGTACGTGTAATGCCGAGGAATTTCAAGATAAAATGCAACAGTTATTGATCTCTCATTTCTGGAGTGTATCTTCATTCTGACAGCTGTCAATACCAAGGAACTGATTTCTTTATTTCATCTCCACAGTACAAAGTATTACCTTTATGTTGAAAGATTTTTTTTTGTTGAGTAATTTGCACTTTTGCTGTACCAACTCAATCATTGCATACTTGAACTGCAGTGTATTCATTTGTAGATGCTGAGGCAGTCAGTGGAAGGCTATTGATTGGAGTATTATGCCATGTGCTGTGGTGATAGCAGAATGAGAATCGTATTTTTGCTTAATGGCCTAGTTTTAAGTAGGTGGGAATGGCTGTTAATTAGCCAACAATTCCCGGGTAATCCAGTTTCCCTCCCTTAACCCCCACCCCCTCCCCCCTACCGACCATCAGCTGCCAATCTGGCCTGTTCCAGAATTTGTGCTTATAGCAGTGAAAGCCTTTGTAAAATAGGACTCCTGGGGTCTCAGCTGCCTGGGTGCAGTCTGCTGCCTGCACTGACTAGCAACTGTCAGTTTATTTTATCTCAACCTTTTCATCATACTGAAGGATCTGGTTGGCTGGAGCCACCTGAGAGGTCTGAAGATTCAGTACCTACATGTCATTAGCCAAGATAATTTAGTGTCTCCCTGGCAGCCGCCAATCTGAATGTTCCAAAAAGAAAACCCTAATTTTAACCCTCTGTGAACATTGACAATTGTTTGCCTAGCTGAAAGGGATGCTGACATTAAACAAAATTTAACCTTGTAAAGACACTGCTTTTTAATGGTGCTTTATTAAAATGCAGAAAGTGATTTGTTCTTTTAAAATCACCAACAGTCCCTTGTAAACCAATGTTAAAATCTTGCAGCAATTAACACTAGCCGTTGAATATAATCCTCGCCTTAAATATATATGGAAATCCCATGAAGTATTAATCGTCCTATAGATTGTATTTATATTGATAGTATCTATGTATTCACCATTTAAATAATAGTCATAGACTCGTGCAGCACAAAATATTAAGAACTTCATAACCTGGTGTGAAGACAACAACCTTTCTTTCAATGTAAGTAAGACCAAGAAAATAGTGATCGACATTTACATTGACTCGGCAAGGCTACCAGCATAATCAAGGACGAGTCTCACTCCAGACACTCCCTCTTCTCCCCTCTACCAGCACATAAATCTAACATTTGTCTCATGAAGTCAACTCAGATCAGAATGTCAATGGTCAAATAAGAATACCCAGGAAGTTGCCCCAGACCTTGCACAGAATCTTGAACTTACTTTATCAACATGGAATAATTGCTGTTCGCATACTTGTGGAACTTAGTATGATGTGGCACCCAATGGATTAAAACTTAGTTTCCACTGCAACAGAAATTGTGCTAAAGATGCGAGTGCTGTACTACTGCAGCTTGTTCTATACAATTTCTGTATTGCCTCCATCCAAGCTCAGACTGTGACCATATAAGTTAAGGCTGCTGCAAGAAAACTCAGTTTGTTCTTATCATGGCACAGGATACCAACCCTCAATGCTTTACTGGCTGGTTTTGCTGGAAAATAGTAAGATTAAATGAGAACTTACCAGTTTGAAGTGTGATTTTTATTTTATGAGGAGATACGTTGGTGATTACGTGAAGAAGTCCCGCCAGTGCGCATGCACGTCAATCTTCAAAGCAGCGGTATGAAATCACAAATAACAGTTATCGAAGAAACATAGTAAGATGAGCAACTTGAGAACTACCAGATGACCTTCGTGAGAGAGGGTTGGGCGTGGAGGACACGTAATCCCTCATCGTTACTCCTCATAAAATAACGATCAAACTTCGAACTGGTAAGTTCTCGTTTAATCTTACTATTTTACTTCGGAGTCATGTGAGTGATTCCGTGAAGGGTTCAAAACTTTGTGATTTCATCCCGGCTTCTCACTGCATTGATTGACTCGGATGAGAAATAATCAATAATGCATTAATGTTGACATTGCATTTAAATGCAATAACAAATGTATTTGAATAACAAAACAACAGTAACCCCTCTAACCCAGGGGGAACTTAAACAGAACTCAAAACAGTATTGGCAAACAGCCCCGGATCGGCAATCGACCGATGGTAGAAATGTTGAAAAACCAGCTCATTTGACCACCCGGCGGCTGCCAAAATATGGTCGATGGGCACGTCCATTGCCCTTGCCACCAACGTTGCTGCTGCCCTTGTGGAATGAGATGTGAAAACATCAGTGTTAATACCTGCATCAACCAATACTTGTTTCAACCACCTCGAGATAGTCTGTACTGACACTCTCTTTATGGCTTCTTGTAACTGACAAATAACCCTGTTTCCATGTTTTGTAAGGCCCTGAACAGACACTGCATCTTTCAGATCTATGGTTGCCATATAACATCCTCTGGAAATCAGTTGCTTGGCAGTGACAAATGTTTCCATTTTGAAGTGTCTATACTGTACAAAAGGGTTAAGATTTGTCAGATCCAAAATAATTCTACATCCTCCGTCCTTTTTTGGTCGGGGAAAAATATTTGACACAAATTGATGGACTTGGTGAACCGTCCTCTCAATTACTTCTTTATTACACAAATTTTCAAGTTCAGCCTGAACCTCCATTACTTCCATTTGTGAAAAATGGAGTGTTCTGCTAGGAACATGCTGGAGGGGCAAATCTCCATTTGGATCGAACTCAATTCGAAACCCTTGAATAATACTCATGATAAATGGATCTGAGGTAATTTGCTTCCAATCCTCATAGAACAGATGTAATCTACCCCCAACTTTCGGCTGTGTTGTGCTTAATATGTTCCCATGAGAACCAGGCCCACCTACCTCCTAAGGTAACTGGTGTGACCTGCTGTCCCCAGTTCCTGGCGGGAAGCCCCACGTTTGTTCGTGTTCCCGCTGCAGAGCGCCAACTGCGCACCTGCGTCGACGGCCGGCTTGTTCCTAATGTGGACCCGGAATCTGCACCTCCTCTGTAGGGATATCTTCTCCTTACAGGTTTGTCGACCATCGTTGGCTTAATCAAGCCCACCGTTTTTGCTTCATCATCCAACTCCTTCACGCGTTTCGCGAGGTCCTCTCCAAAGAGTAAGTTGGGTGGTTGCACGTTGGTGGGCTTGCATGGGTTGATGGTGGGCCGAATAGCACTCTTCCTGAGACAGTTGATCTCAAAGTGGGCGTAGCACAGCAACCCTAGTGCCTCTTGATGCGTCCCCGACACATGCCCTCTAGCGAACGCCGTGATTCCTGAACCCAACAGCTTCAGAATTCTCTGCAGCTTTATTTCCTGGGCACGCATGCCCATGCCCATCTGACCCCATATTATCTGGTTTACTGCTGGTACTTTTAACAACACGCAGTTCCTCGGGGTTTCGTGCTTTTTGGCGGTCTCGTCCATCGTAAGGAGCTGATGGGACACCATGTAATTTATTGTGGAGGCCAGCTCTTCTCCCAGTGGCTCTCCTGACTCTGACAGGACAGCGAATCGTGCTGCCAGAGATGGGACATCTGGCAGCTGCTTTTCTTCACTTGGCTCAACCTCACCATCAAAGTCGGGGTCAGAACTCAGCTGACCCATTGCACGCGCCTCATCAATGAGTGTGTGCTATCGAGCAGTCCTCTACTAGGTGCTGCTGGCGCGGCCTCTTCTCCAGCCTGGCACTGACACCACTCCTCCTCCTGGAGTGTGTCCTGCTGGAGCACCCTGTGTAACATTTGGGATAACCGTTCAAAAACGGTATCCAGCCCCGGAGGGGAACCTTCCCCCGATTCCGTGGGCCTGACAGACTTGTGCGTTGCCTTGCACCCGACTGGCTCCGTGCTTTGTAGCAGCAAGTCTGCAGTCGCCCCGCTCTCAGCCGGCGACTATGCAGAGGTATGAGGCAGCCGTTCACAGACCGCACTCCCGCGGCTGTCTACAGATTTTGCTGTGGCTCGCCTCTTCCCCTTGCCCATCTTGTCCATGGTGCTACTAAGAAACAAAAATGGCACCACAGCAAACGGACCTGAACTCCAGCTAAGTTTTTGCCACTTACCTGGAGTCTAAATACTTACCGCTGGAGGAGCTCTGTTTCTCCCAGCCTCCGTGTGCCAATTCGGCTGACGTAATGACTCGCATGCGCACTGGCGGGACTTCTTCACGGAATCACTCACGTGACTCCGAAGTAAAACATTTGTAAGGACTTTGGGGCTTAAGATGAATGGGCAATAGTGGTTATTATTAGTTTTGCACATGAATTACTTAACCATATAGATTTCAGGAGGAGAGGAACTGTATTCCCACGGTCTTTCCTTTCGCTTCCTGTTTTACTTCCTCCTTTTCATTTTCCTGCACCTCTCCTTACTCCTCCCCTGATAGGTGACAGAAAGGATGTTTCCTATAAATATTCAGGGTTTCTCATTTGCACATTTGTTAATCTACCCAGTTACGTACTGCAAAGTTCTTCCAAAGTATTTCTGTTAGTGGAAGCATTGCTTGAGAATAATAGCAATGTGTTCCCTGCGTTACCTTCTAGTAGCATGGTTTCTAGTGCAGAATCACGAGACATTTCACAAGCGTTATGGTTCAGAAATCAACCATTCATTTGCTATGTGTAAGAAAGAACTGCAGATACTGGTATTAAATCAAAGGTGGACAAAAAATGCTGGAGTAACTCAGTGGGACAGACAGCATCTCTGGAGAGAAGGAATGGGTGACGTTTTGGGTCGAGACCCTTCTTCAGACATTAATTTGCTGTGATGGGTAATTGTAGCTTGTGTAGTGGAAGACGAAGGAAGGAATACTTTATTGTCACACGTGACTAGGCACAGTGAAATTCTTTGCTTGCATACACAATGTATATAAATAGCAGCCACCTACGGCGCTGACAAAGTTACAAAGCACGCAGGCTCCTCCTTTTGTCCCCAGACACCCCTCCCCAACAGATTCCCCACGCCGGGTCCCCATTGTCCTTTACCCACTCCCCCTCCCCATTGTCCATTGTTCACCTCCACCCCCCACATGGCAGTCCCCCCATGACAGGTTCTCCGTTGTTCTTTCCTTGCCTCATCACGGTGGACCTCCAAGCCGGGTCCTCCATTGTTCTTCCCCTCCCTCCTCATAGAAGAATTTGGAATAAACAAATCATGACCCCTTCACAAGTATGAAATGCTGCAAATGAGCAAATATGATAAATCACCAAATGTGGAAATGCTCCAGCAGCCAAAGAAATAATACAGCTTCTATAACATAAATAGTCCACTATCCCTATAAATGTTACTGCTTAATATAATGTTCAACTGTTCATGGTCAAAAGAATTGTGGACTATCGTGTAGTATCTGAGTGTAAACAAATCAGTGTCAGTTCAAAATTCAGCTTGAGCTGTTTGTGACAATTAGTTTTTTTTAAATTGTTGCATGTGTGAGATTCTGTCAATATAATGGAATCCAGTGAACTGAATATTCAATGCCACTTCTAATAATAAAACATACAGTTTATTTGCACCATTTAATGAAAAGTGTTAAATCAATGTAAAACGACTTAAAGTACTTGTATTGAACTTTAATATATAAACACATAAACACCAGACAACGACTATTTCCAATGAGAGGCTAATAAATGCTCCTGGATAGGCAATGGCATTTACATTGCAAATGTCATTCACCATCAACATTTTTTTGAGGGGAGAGTGCAAAATCTGATGCTGCAAAGCCTTTCTGGAAGACACTAAGTAGGATTGTGATGTGATAGGTATGACACCAAGGAAACTATACTCATGAATCTTGACATCACAAACAGTGGCTATATTACCTACCATGAACAAAACAAAGTCTCAACCATTACCATTAAGAACAAGAGCATTTTGAAATGGCACCACCTGAAATTTCTTTAGAAAAAGCATTCAGGTCTTAACGACCTTCTGCACAAGTCTCGTCACATCAATGATTTACAGCAAATATTTACATTGGAAAATCATACTTAATCATCATTCTTAAAATGTAAGTGGAATAAATAAATTTTAGATATTAAAGAATATATATTTATAAAGTTGCACATTAAAAAAAATAGAGGATTAACTGCTTCTAAATTGTCACCAAAGCAATACCACTAGATTCAGGACCACCCTATTCCTTTCTGAATCCAGACAAAGGAATTCCTTCCCCTAAATCCTGACCTCCCATCTATCTATCAATCTATTTATCTATACATAACTAAAACTCTGATCTTGTGCTCTTCCGGTTTGCAGGGTTTTTCTATTTGAGCAAAAACGGTAGTTGATAGCACTACGATCTTTTGCCAGCTAACTCACCGTTCTCCTGTGCTGCGAGTGCAACAAGTTTCGTTCTGATTGATGGTATATAGTAAGTTATTAAGGTTTAAAAATCGTAAAACCCGCGCATGTGCAGATTGCTCTCAGTCGCCACTACGCAGATTGGTCTCCTCTCCCATCACTCAGGAAGGGGCGTCGCCGGGACCACGGACGTGGCCACACTGATTGGCCGCGTCCGCTGCCATTCAATAGCGGTGCCCGCCTAGCCCGGTGTTGCCAGGCGTTGCCAGGCGTTGCACAGCCGCAGCTAGTTGGCCGGAAGTGGCCGGAGGGGATGGCCACAGCCGCCGCGGCCCATAGCCCGGCTTCCCCACGGCCTGGCTTCACCGCAACCTGCCTTCACCTTAGAAACATCGAAAAATAGGTGCAGGAGTAGGCCATTCGGCCCTTCGAGCCTGCACCTCAATCAATATGATCATGGCTGATCATCCAACTCAGTATCCCGTACCTGCCTTCTCTCCATACCCCCTGATCCCTTCAGCCACAAGAGCCACATCCAACTCCCACTTGAATATAGCCAATGAACTGGCCTCAACGACATTCTGTTGCAGAGAATTCCAGAGACTCACCACTCTCTGTGTAAAGAATGTTCCCCTCATCTCGGTCCTAAAGGAATTCCCCCTTATCCCTAGACTGTGACTCTTTGTTCTGGACTCCCCCAACATTGGGAACTATCTTCCTGCATCTAGCTTGTCCAACCCCTTAAGAATTTTGTAAGTTTCTACAAGATCCCCCCTCAATCTTAGCCCGGCTTCCCCGCAGCCCGGCTTCCCTGGCTTCCCCGCAGCCCGGCATCACCGCAGCCCGGCTTCCCCGCAGTGTGGTTTCCCTGGCTTCCCCGCGGCCTGGATTCTGCGGCCCCGCTGCCCTGCGGCCACAGCTGCCACAGCCCCGCAGCCACAGACGCCATGGCCCAAGGCCCCGCAGCCGCTGCTTCGGCACGCAAGGAGAGAAAGGAGCGGCAACCTCGAGATCCTGGGGAGGTGAGGAGGGAGATTGGGGGCGCGGTGGTTTGAGGTAGAAAAGGGGGTAGGAAGGGAGAGGGGGAGGTGAGGAGGGAGAGTGGGGGTGATAGGTGAGGTGAGGTGTGGGGGATAGAAGAATAGGAGGGGGTTATGGAGGGGAGGGGAGTTATGGAGGATGGGAATGACTGAGGGTAGGGAAAAGGAGATGGAGGGAGAGGTGGAGGGACATGCAAGGATGGAAAGGAGCGGCACCCTCGAGATCCTGGGGAGGTGAGGAGGGAGATTGGGGGGCATTGAGGGAAAGGAGGGGGTAGGGATGGAGAGGGGGGAAAGTGGGGAAGGTGAGGTGGGAGAGTGGGGGAGGAGAGGGAATAGAGGGAGAGGAGTGGGGGAGGTAGGGAGTGGGGAATAGAGGGAGGGGAGGGCATAGGGAGGTGAGAAAGGATTGTGGGGGGATAGGGGAAGTGAGGAGTGGGGGATAGAGGGATAGGAGTGGGGTAGGGAGGGGAGAGGAGTTGTGGAGGGATGGAGGGAATGACTGAGAGTAGGCGAAATGGAGGGAGAAGTGAGGGAGGGATTGGGGTGGGGAGTAGCAGAGAGGAAAGAAGAGGGAGGATGAAGAGGAGGGGGAGGGAGTGCTGATGGATGAGGGGAAATGAGCTGCCCCTGCGCAGTTGGGGGCTATGGGTGAGTGGTGGAATATTGCATTGGGGAACGGGTTGTGTTGGGGGACCAGGCCTCCCGTGTGACAGGGACCCAACGGGTCCCACTTAGTCTAGTCCTACCAAATTGAAGCCCTTGGAATGTGCTAATCTACACCTCCTTTGCGCTACAACACTATAACAATATGACACTATATTCTGTATTCTGGTATGTTTTATTTTTGTGCTACCTGTTGTATATGTTTATAGCATGATTGTACTAATGTATAGTATGAATTGATTGGTTAGCATGCAAACAAAGCTTTTACACTGTATCTCAGTATGTATGGCAACAATAAACCAAGAGCAATACAATGCACAAGGAATCACGGAAAATGTAATTTACTCTCACCTTGCATCCAATGTTGTCAAATGCCTTCATAATAGTTAATCGTACAAAAAAATAAAACATCATCCTTAAGTTAATAAAGAACGAAGTGCACATCTTGTTTGTTTCTTGATTATTCCATTTGTTTACACAGACCAAAACAGACCTCAAAAGACCAACTTGTGCTGTTCTTCAGCTGACGGTTTTGTTCAATAAAGAACTAACATCTCGCAGCAGTGTGTGTGTCAGTGCTACTCTGTACTTATACTATTCCGATAAATGTGCTTACACATTGCAATTTAGAGGTCAGGGATAAATTAAAGGTCACATACTGGTGCATCTGATCACTTGCTCCACTGCTAGAATCAGAATTTGAGTCCTGTTCTGGAACACAAATCTTTGAGCTTCAAGGTCTTAATGTACTTCTGACTGATCTTTATATCAGGAATAGCTAGTGTATGTAGTGTAACCCCATTCATTTGAATGGGATCGTCAACCTTGATTGTAAAAATTAATGTAGATTTGTGACTTATTTCTTTATCTTTCTTAATTTCAAAATATTTATTTTGAGACACATTAAGATATTTTTTACGTAAACTTAGTTTAAAAAAATAATTTTATTGCTGTCAATTGTTTAAATATTTAAAAATATTGTAGCACTTTAAGAACAGTTGATATGCCACCTGAGGCATGCATGCTACTCATAGATCACTCTGCTTGTAGAAGGATTATGGCACTGCAGCTGCGGAAATATGGGTGGAACGTGCATGGGTGATGAACAAGATTGCTCAAACTCCAGATGATTAGGAGAGTAACCATCATTTTATCCAGCCTTTTACTGTGATGGCAGAAAGACATTTTCAAGCAAAATGTGTAGGAAGGAACTGCAGATGCTGGTTTAAATTGAAGATAGATCAAAAATGCTGGTGTAAGTCAACGGGACAGGCAGCATCTCGGGAGAGAAGGAATGGGTGACGTTTTGGGTCAAGACTCTTCTTCAGACTGACCCACCGACTGCTCTGCTCAGTCTGAAAAAGGGGCTCGACCTGAAACGTCACCTATTCCATCTCTCCAGAGATGCTGCTTGTCCCGCTGAGTTTTGTGTCTATCTTTTACATTTTCAAGCAAACAGGTTCTAAATGCTAATATCAATGAACATATTAATCATGTCATCAGTCACACTGGATGGCCTATTAGCTGCATCACGTTTACAAACATCTAGCCATGTTTCCCGATAGAAAGAATGTAATCTCAAAATCAAATTAAGTAAGGAAATAAAACAATGATTGATGTGAAAAACAATTAAGGTGAATACATCATGACCCATCCATTAACAATGCAGACCCATTAACACGCTCTGTATCAACACCTTACCTTCTGCTTTGGAGACATTGAACATGTCTAATCTACTATCCTTCCATGTCACCAAGCGCTCAAGATTCACATGTCCAGCAGCCTCAACGTGGTGACAATATGAGGTCATCATCATGTGAGCCTTGTAGATTCCGTGGTGAACTTGCATTATCTCTACCAAATGGAGATCACCCAAGGTCATTGCAATCTCATATCCTCGCCAAATATACTCGCAGGCTACATCATACTGACCCTGTCATGAAATGTTACAGACAAATAAGGTCAGTGAGGCAAAGATGATTTTGGGTTAGTAAATGCCACTTATCTCACTATTCTTTGCATTATGGAATAAAAACAGAGCAGTCAGCGGTTACTTCTTAATACACATGCCCTTGGGTATCACAAAGGTTATGACAAAATCCATGTCTCATTGCTTGAGCAACAAAAACAGATCAGTAATCTTTCTGTGTTGGGAATTCACCTCTTGTTAAAATACATTAAAGTGAAAAAATATTGCTGCAATTTGAAATTCTAGGCTGTGCATGAAGGCATATATTAAGTCAACAGTGAAACGTGAGCAGGTGCAAAGCATGGCATTGAACCTAATCTGAGAAGTATGATGATCTTTTTTCACATCTCTTCTCATTATGTTAGCAAAGAATACTAAGAATTAAGAACATTCCCCACTGTATTAGGCCATATGTTTCCTTTTGCTCATGTGTAAATTTGCTCTAATCCACAAATCTATCAAACTATTGTGTGGTTTTGATTCATTTTGTAGTCTTCTTTAAATATTAATTGGTCAGAATGTATGTATGCAATGATCACATCCCAGTTACCTCAAAACAATTTATAATCAATGAATTTTCTAAACAACTTCAGACTTTTTAACATTACATTTAAATAATACATTTTTGCACATATTTTCAAAGAATTCAAAAAAATCTTCTTTGAGAAGGAACGCTGAGAATGAAAAGAATACAGATAATCATGGCACACATACATTTTTGTATGGTATTATACATGTAATATTGCATAAGTAATATCTCAAAGTATGCTTAGAGGAGATGGAAAGTGCTTTTGATAAGGTCATTGTCAATGTCACTGCTATTGTCAAAAAATTGTAACATATGCCTTTCTAGTTATGTTTGCAAATTAGGTCCTACTTGTGAAATAGAGCATTTAAATGAAAGGTGATTCTTCAGCCTTAAACACAGTGACATTGTTTCAGTGAAACACTCAACTGACATCATTCATTGTTGTCGCCAATCAACTTGTCTACTAAGCAATGATGAGATCAGAACTGTTTTAGTTTCCTAAAATTATTTTGATTATAATTTGTAAACTCTCACTCCCTTACACCTTATAACATTCCTCAATTTTCTTTTAATGCTTCAAGCTGGCAGTAGAAACAACTAACTCTGCCTGTAATATTATGTTCCTCAACGATTTACTGGCATTTTACTGCAGTAATTCTGCAATTGGGAACTTCCAGTAGGCAGCAGCACTTGTAGTGAACTCATAAAAACTGTTACTGTCCTCATATTCATTCAATGAATTCATGACAATGATTGTCCCAGGAATAATCTCTAAAAATCCTATTTTACTTTATAGTCACATGAGTGACTACGTGAAGGAGCCCCGCCAGTGCGCATGCTCGTCATTTACGTCAGACGCATTGGCAACCACCGGACTGGCAGGGCAACGCTCCTGCCGGTGGTAAGTTTCAACCTAGAAGGTAAGTGTTTTTTACTTGCCAGGGTTGTTTGTTCGAGCAGGTGCCTCTCTTCACAGAGGTTTCCTGCCGGATTTATGCGAAGTACGATGCGAAAGCCAGCTATGGGCTGCGGGGGAACCCCGGTCCGACCGCTGAAGCGGATAGCCGGCTAAGATTGGGTTTCGAGATAACAGCCGCTGACAAAGCAGTCAGTGGCTTCCAGCCTGCTGGGATGCCGTTGAAATAATGCCAGAGTCGCTGACAGTGCAGTCAGCGACTCACAGACACGTTGGTCCCCAGGCATGGAGTAAAATTGGAGGCGGAGAGAACTTGTGCAGCCCTATTGGAACTCGGGTGAGTCGGGCTGCAAGGGTTACTCTCTGATAATAAGGGTATTTTTCACCCTTCACAAGTCCAAACTACCAAATTAGTGAGACTACACTATAATAGCGCGGGCCTATGGGACAGGCCATGCCAGCAGCGCCTGGGACAGGGCTGCTTCCTGTGTCAAAGCGCTGGCCTACGGGAGAGCCATGCCAGCAGCGCCTGGGACAAGGCTGCTTCCTGTGTGAAAGCGCCGGCCTACGGGAGAGCTGCACCAGCAGCGCCTAGGACGGGGATGCTTCATGTGAAAAAGCGCCTGCCTCTACGAGAGGCGGCGCCAGCAACGCCTGGTACAGGGTTGCTCAAGGCCTCCCTGCTGGAGGGGGAGACCAGGACGGGTCAGTGTACTACTGACGCTGAATCTGGCACAGCACTGGCCTACGGGAGAGCCGTGCTAGCAGTGCCTGGGGATAGGGTTGCTTCATGTGTGAAAGTGCCCGCCTACGGGAGAGCTGTGCCAGCAGCGCCTAGGACGGCTGCTCAAGGACTCCCTGTTGCAAAGGGCAGACCAGTTTGGGTCAACGGGTTGCTGACACTGAACTTGTCACAGCGCTGGCCTATTGCAGGGCCGAGCCAGCAGCACCTGTTGACAGGGCTGTGTGTATGACCTCCCGTAAGCAGGAGCCGGGAGAGCCAGGGCAGTATAAATCTGACCCTGAAGTGGTGACCTCCCGTGAGCATCAGCCGGGAGAGCCAGGACATGGTGACTCAGCACAGCAGCACCTTGTTAGGGCTGTGTGTGTGACCTCCCGTGAGCATGACCCGGGAGAACCAGTGCAATAGGAATCTGACCCTGAAGTTTGGGGATCCAGCACACCAGCACCTCGTTTAGGGCTGTGTGTGACCTCCTGTGAGCATCAGCCGGGAGAGCCAGGGCAGGAGGAAGCAGATCCTGAAGTTTGGTGTCACTGCTTATGTGCATACACCAAAGCACATGAGCCATGCTCCAGGTGTGCCAGCAATTTATCATATCGGCGGGAACTGGTGAAGCCAGGGATGACAATCTGGCCAGCAAATTAATGGCCTCTCACCAGTTCCAGGACTTCATAATGGAAGAAACTTCACATATCAAACACTTGTTACTGTGCATTGCTCTAAAGGAGCGCATCATGAGGGCGCATGAATTAAGGCTGTAGAAGTCCTAAAAAACTGGTTGGAGCAGGAACAATGGCGTTTGGATAAATGGCAAGGCCACTATCTAAAACAGCAGGATATGGACCCTGCTGTATAATGCCCATTTGTTAGTTTAATATTTACGAATAACTATCCAGCCTACGCTCAACCCATGGTTCACAGCCTTGCGCAGATCCTCTAATATCCAGGGGAAGACCCGGACGATGAGACAAAAACTGAGACCAGGATGCCACATCAAAAACCATACCCTTTCAGATTAGGAAGGGGTAAGTGAATATTGGACTGTATCCGGGGATCTCGAATAGGTATCTCGGAAGTACATCCACCCGTACAAAATACACCTAGTTGGGTGTTGGGGTTCAAAACCACTAACTCTACAGGTGAGTGATGTGTATCAGCCTTAACATTGTGTCCAATTCCCCAGCCAAAAGAACGATGGTGGGTGTAGAGTCATTCTGGGTCTAAACATACTTAACCTTTAAGGTCCATTACAAACGTTTTAAAATAAAAAATTCACTATTGTAACTGGGAATGTTGCCAGGGTTCCATCAACTATGTTACAGAGAAAGGTTGAACAAGTTAGGTCTTTATTCTTTGGAGCGCAGAAGGTTAAGGGGGGACTTGATTGGGGTCTTTAAAATGATGAAAGGGATAGACAGAGTTGACGTGGATACGTTTTTCCCATTGAGGGTAGGGAAGATTCAAACAAGAGGGCATGACATGAGAATTAAGGGACAGAGGTTTCGGGGTAACGTGAGGGGGAACTTCTTTACTCAGAGGGTGGTGGCTGTGTGGAATCATCTTCCAGCAGAAGTGGTGGAGGCAGGATCGATTTTAACATTTAAGAGTAAAGTGGATAGGTATATGGACGTGAAGGGAATGGAGGGGTATGGTCTGAGTGCAGGTAGATGGGACTAGGGGAAAACAAATGGTCGGCACGGACTGGAAGGGCCGAGAGGGCCTGTTTCCGTGCTGTAATTGTTATATGGTTATATGGTTATATGATAAAAAGGGTGTTAAATGGCAGCCATAGATCTGAAAGGTGCATAATATTCAGCTACCACACACCTGTTGAGAGGTTGGGTCCTCACCATCTAATTAAACTTAGATTAGTACCATTTAGAATGATTGGCTATTTGAGGTTCATCATTGGTTAATTAACATGGCAGTACTTTGCCCACGGCCAAAACTGTAACTAATGTCTCGCGATGTACTAGAGACATTCTGACTCAATAACCTTTAGTTTACAAACTGATGTGAGCTTCAGGATGAGGAGCCACTGATATCGAGTTTGGCTGTGGCGGCAGATAGAATGTGAAAGAAGCATTAGCCCTGCAGAGGCATGGGGTAAACGGCGTACAATTGCTGGGTGCATTCTAGGGCCTAAAGAATTCTGCTCAACAATGCATGATTTGCATGAGCAGCTTCAGATTGATAATACCACAGCTGTTGCATATCAATCACATGGGTGGAATGAGGTCATTATTTATGTGACAATCGGCCTAACCTCATCTGGCGCTGGTGCATTACGAAAAAAAGCAAAAAAACATCTGGGTCTCAGATATCTACCTATCAGGTAGACATAATGTGAAAGTTGCAGACACCAGGTCAAGTAAATTCTATGACAAACAAAAAATGGATGATGAATCCAAAAGTTTCAAAATGATTGTTAGCCGATATGGATTGCCAGACATAGATCTGTTGCATCTGGGTTAAATTACCAGTACCTAAATTCGGCATGGGAACCAAATCTAGGGGCAGTAGCGGAGGATACATTCTCGCTACGTTGAGGACGTACATTCTAAAGCTTTCCCCATTTCTGCCTCATTTCATCAATGTCTCACCAAAATAGAGCACGACTACGCTTAGGCGTTTGGTAGTTCCTAAACTGGTCCACACAGCATGGTCCCATTGGTTCTGAGACTGATGACACAGCATTCATGATTATCCCAATTACAACAACTTGTTGGTTCACATTGGGACAGGAGAGTTCCTCTTTACATGAGCGTATTAATCTATTGATTTATATCTTCTGACCAGACTGTTCCAGGGACTCGGACCATCGAGTAGGACCTTTGATGTGATTACGATGGCCTGGAGAGATAGTATTAAAAACTAATATGTATCTCATATTAAGAAATGGGAGATGTCCTGTTTACAGTCAAATATATCTTATCATAAGTTGCAGGCATTTGGGATGTATTGGAGTTCCTGGCTACATTGTATTTTGACAAGCAGTTAAGCTATAGTGCCATTATAATGCTCAAAGTCCTTTGTCATCCTACTTAGGGCAAGGGTCTGGACAACACTTTTTCGGATCTCCTCTATTGGTGGCCCGATTCATAGGAGGTATTTAACAAAACCCTCCCAGACGTAGATATTCGAAAATCTGGGATGTGAGCATAGTTCTCACACTGCTTTGGCGATGGGCTCCAATTACATCTCTGCCTTCCGGAAGTTAACGCTCAAAGTGGTCATGTTCATGGTGCTAAGGTCGCACTATGGGTCCAAATATTGCAAAAGTTATGACTGGACAGCATGCATTCTTCTGTAGATGATATTGTGTTTTATGCATATGATCTAATCAAACAGAGCAGGACAGGGATGGCTGGAACCAAAATATGCTTAAAATATACCCATTGATCTAAGACTATATGTAATTACGCATCTGAGCTAACATATCAAGGTCATCAAGAGTCTCAGAGGCTTTGAAACAGCGATGGTCATCAGCCACATAAAACCTCATACAAAGGTGTCAGTACAAGCTATTTCTAGATGACCGAAACAGGTTTGCATTATGCTGGAGACACTGATGTGTTTAAATCACTCCACCAGGGCGGCGTCAACGTACGCAGCAAAGGCACAATTACCTTGGCAGCATGTCTGATTGTTGGTTTCCTGGCGCAAGCAAGGTTGTTACATGCATCAATAACATCCATTGCCTAGTTATCTGGGATGGTAACAATCATCTAATTGTGAATCCCAGATAGTTCATGACCTGTGAAGGGTAGAACTTAGATTTGTCTGGATGGATGACAAACCTAATTTTTGAAACAATGTTTTAGTAGCTGCTACTGCTAAATTTGTCGATTCCATAGTCTTCCCCACAATCAAGATGTCATCTAAATATGCCACGACAATATGGCTTTGTTTCCTCAGGGATGCCAATACTGGTTTCAACATTTTGGTAAATAACCTAGGGGCTGTTGTAAGCCCATTAGGTAGGGTTCTATATTGCCATAGTTGATTCATCCAAACAAACTTCAAGAACTTTTGGTGTTGTTTCCGTATGGATACTGAATAGTATTCATCTTTTAAATCGATGCATGCCATGAAGCACCCTTTGGAAATCAGTGATTTAGCTGTTTCGAATGTGTCCATTTTAAAATGGGTATATTTTACAAAAGTATTCAAATGGGTTAAATCAATAATAATCCGACATCTACCATCTTTTTTGGTTTTGTTGGATACGAACTCAAGAGGTTCATGTATCGTTTTCTCTATTACCCCCTTGGCATGTAGCCTCAAAATGTCCTCATGTCCTTCTGCTATTTCCTTATGGGAAAGTGCAAATTTCCAGTTTGGTACATGTTGAGGCGGGGGAAGTTGTTCATCTATGAATTCAATTTCATATCCCTGAATACTTTGTAATATAAATGAGTCTAAAGTTATAGAGCTCCATGCATCCTAGAATAAACGTAATCAATTTGCGAGGTTAAACATGCAGCACTCGCATGAGAACCAGACCCCTTTACCTCCATGGTTACCGGCGGGGCCTGATGTTCTGGGTTTTGGCGCTCCGTTGTGTTGCTGGATTGTGGGGTTGGCGCATCTTCCACGCCGGTCGCTGTTGGCCCTGCCCCAAAAAAGGCTTTTGTTGTTGGGGTGCGGCCGGCGTGTAGGTCCTTGATGTTCTTTCAGGTGGCCCCGAGGTCTTACATATGGAGTTTATCTGCAAGATGCCGGCCTGCTGGAGGAAGGTGGTTTCATCAAACTGACTGCCTTCGCCTCCTCATCCAGGTCCTTGACCTGTTTGGACAGATCCTCACCGAACAGCTGTCTCGGTGGCGGCGTCGCAGATGCCTTGCACAACCCCGCGAACTTGGGGTTGAGAGTAGGTTTCATGGAGATTTTCCGGAAAGCGTTAATTTCGTACTGTGTGTTACACAGTAGCGCAACAGCATCTTCCTGCTCCTCCGTCATCTCCGTGCCGTCAACCGACCTGGCAAAGGCAGTGATTCCCGACGTCAACAGTTTCAGGATCTTTTGTAGTTTGAGTTCCTGTGCCCTTATTCCTGGACTGATGTTGCCCCAGATGGGCGTGTTGACTGTCGGTACATTCAGTGATACACAGTTGTTCGGGGCCTTGTATTTGTTCATTGCCTCGGTCAGGACCTGATCCTGCAGCTGGTGTGTAGTGAGGAAGTCAATGCTTGCCACTAGTTTGGGCTGCAATGGCTGTCCTGAGTGCAAATTTGGAAACCACATCAAGAAGTTCCTCTTGGGGTTTTGCAGGTGCTGCAGGTTCCTGCGCCAACCCTCCTTCAACGTCAGCCAACTGCTGACTCCTCGCACTCCCCACCGATGATGGGGACATGCTGGGTGGCCCAGATGCATGTCTCCTGTGCCTAGAGGACATCCGGTCCTGCTGCGGGAGATTATGCTCAAGGAGTCACTCCTTCATGCGCTCCATGCGGGCCATGCGACCGCCGCCGTTATCTGCGGACAGCAAGTCAACTTCCTCAGATTCTCCTGAACTACTGAGGCTTCTGCAATCGGCCCGCACCTCGTCGAGGTGATGTCTAGGGTGACTAGGCAGGATGTCCCTGCCTGCCACTCCAGCGGGGCACTGCGACTCCCACGCGGACATGCCGCTAGTCTTACGGACTGTGGCGGCCCGTCTGTCTGGAAAGACATGAGTGGTGAGGAGTCGGTTCCAGCTGCCGAAGCGGGGTTCACCGATATCCGCGCGGGCTTGCCGCCTGTCTTCCCCCGGGACAAAGGCGTCGTTCGGTCACGTCCAGCCGCTAACGCGGGGTGCGGTGCCCGCGATCTGGCAAGCTCCCCCGGTGGTGAGTCTGCGCCGGCCGCACCTGCGGGGCTCCCAGACTCAAACCTCGATCCCTCACCGGTCCGCGATCTGGCGGACTGCTCCGGTGGCAAGTCGACGCCGGCCGCTGCAGCGGGGCTTTACGACCTTAGTGCGGTTCTTCCCCTGGTCCGCCCTCTGGTGACCTGTATAGGAGGGGAGACAGAACATGCCGCAGAGCGGGTAACATGTCTACGCACCTTTTTCCCACTGTCCCTATGTTTAGGTGACAGTGGTAGGGAGTCTTGCCTACCCTGCTCCCGCGCGGTGCCCCTACCACTATGTCGCTCCATGGACAGCCGTGGTGGGGAGTCGGGTCCTGGTTGAGTAGGGCTCCCCGACTTCCACGTCCTTTTCCCGGCCCGACAAGCGGGTGCTGCCATTGTAGCGGGCAGCTCCGGGGAATGCAGCCGCTGACTCCTGTCGGACGTCCTGCGGCTGGAGGTATTTTTCGAACTCCTTTCCATCGTCCCTGTGAACAAAAAATCTATCCACAGGAACTAACCAACTCATGGTTAGTTCCTCTTACCTGAGTGGTTCTTTTTGAAGGGCTGGTGGAGGAGCGCACTCCCCCCCCCCCCCCCCCCCAGTCGTCGACTGCAACTGCGAGCGACGATATGTCGCGCATGCGTGCTGGCGGGGTCTTCACGAAGTCACTCACGTGACTCCGAAATGAAATATATGGTTACTATACAGTTCACACTGTTAAAAGATACTTTGATAACATTATATCAATTCTACACTCTATTTGCAAGTAGAGCAATAAGAGTGTGAGGTACCATCTCGGGGGAACATCCTGAGAGATGACCATAAGCTCATGGGAGGGAAACATTTCCTCTTATCGCAGGATGATGGTATTATTTCTCCCCCATCCCACATATATGATTGATGGTGTTAAATAACCAGACGATTCTGACTATCCTGTGTCATTCTGAAAAAAAGGTTTAGTCTGTTGATGGACACTCATCCAGGCCCAGGGCTGCCTGACATTACCCATGGTGGCCTTTATTACTTAAGCCACAATGATTGTGAAGAATCCTGAATCGTAGTTTTTTTTGGGAACCTGAAACAAAGAAGGCAAAACTAGTGGAGGAAGGAACTGCAGATGTTGATTTAAACTAAAGATAGACACAAAAAGCTGGTGTAACTCAGCGGGACAGGCAGCATAGAAACATAGAAAAATAGGTGCATGAGTAGGCTGTTCGGCCCTTTGAGCCAGCATCGTCATTCATGGCTGATCATCTAAACTCAGTCCCCGTTCCTACTTTCCCCCCATATCCCTTGATTCCTTTAGCCCTAAGAGCTAAATCTAACTCTCTCTTGAAAACATTCAGTGAATTGGCCTCCACTGCTTTCCGTGGCAGATAATTCCACAGATTCAAAACTCTCCGGGTGAATATTGAGATGACCATGATCCGGCTTAGTAAATCCTTAATTTATACATTTAAGAAACCCGATTCTTGTTTTAGGCATCCACTGTGGACCCTTAACATAGCTTAATATGGGGATAGGTGATTTTCAGGTATCCATGAATGGTGTGATGCTCATTAAATTGGGTCTTGTTACCAGTATTCAACTCTAGATAAGATCCAATTTCCATCAATAAATATACAAACTGATACCTACTAGATTATTATACATAATTCCAAGGAATCTGCAAGCATCGATCAAACTCAATTTATCACCGCTTTTCTCTGCCAGGCCCAAAAATGTTTTCAGGTATTCAAGAGCTTCAGAAGGATTTCCTGTGCTGTGGAAGAATGAAATATTATAAGGATATTGATTTTAAATGAGTAAGATACAAGAAACAAGAAAATAGATAAGTCCCGAAATAAACGGAGATAATTTTAAAACAGGCAGGAACACTTTCCGTTAGCTATGATAATATGTAGTCCAGCTTAATAAAATGACCGCAGTTCAAAATACTTCATTGGGGGTACTGAGGTTTAAAAAAAGTTCTAAAATGTAAGTAGTTTCTTTTTCATCTTTTATAATCTATTGAGAATTTACTTGCAATTATATTTGTCTTGCAATTGAGTTTCAGAACACACTAACATTAAAATATCACAATTAATGTATAACTATGGAGTTAATGACATTATACATATATGATGATGCGAAGATAGATTCGTAAATTTTTAAAATATGTAAAATATAATGGTAATTTAATTCTCTTATCAATGTGGAGGCAGATTTTTATTTTAGGCTCTAATGTAAATGCCTTTTTGATTTGATTCTTGCTTTGTCGCCCTATTTGCAATTCCTCATTTTTTCAAGAGCATTGCATGAAAGAAATGCTGTGGTGATTAATACCCAACTTTATATTATTAATGACAACTATTAAGATGGTGCCAGCATCAAAACAGGCTCATGCATGGAACTGAATCTACTGTTGGAACAAATGGTGTTGTATGTTATAATATTTATTAAAAAGGATTGACACATTCAGTCATGGTTGATTATGGCGATATTTTAGTAACCGTGCTGCATTATTGGGGTATGGGAATGTTATTGCAAAATGCCACAATGACCAATCCTTGGCCAATGCTGCGCCATTTCGACTTCCGCACCTAAAACTGGGTAAGACATTGAGTCTCCTTTACTTCTTTGAAGCTTCATGGCAGAACTTTGTGTTTTCTTTGCCGGTTTATGAATTACGTTTTCCAAGCCTTAAGGGCCTGTCCCACTTGCCGATTTTTTCGGCGACTGCCGGCGTCATATCAGTGTCGCCAAAAGATTTCAAAATCCAGTGGTGACAAAAAAAAAGTTGCGACACTTGAAAAAACACCACGCGTCATACGTCATCATGCCGCGTCACCGCTGCATAATGCCGCAAATTTTCCGGTGACCTGATACGTTAGTCAATGATGTCGGCAGTCGCCGAAAAAATTGCCAAGTGAGGCAGGCCCTTAAGGTGAAGATACTCTTAAATTTCCTGCCTATAATTATGTCACTTTCCTTTAATGATTTCTCACCTCTGGTTTTATTAGAAATAAGAACTGGATAGTAGTGGTCTCCAGGTATCTGTTCTTAATTTGGCCCTCAACTTATCACAATAGTTTTAGGAAAGATAGTCGCATTGCATATATGAACATGAAGTTGCAAACATTTTTGATTATTTAAGTGGCAAAACCTCAACATTGGGCTTGCCTGAGGTGATTTATTTCAGATCCAGGAAAGATAAGATTATTTTCCCATTAGAGACTGTACCGTTTATCTCTGCATCCCAGCCCATTCTTAACAAATACAAAGCCCATTCTTATCAAAGCAAGCATATCCTATATAAAAGCAACTGTTTGAAGTTAAACCCGCAGCTTGCTAAAAGAACAAATTTGTATGAACGTTTAAGAGCTTTGCTAAGGAACTAGTAGGTTAAGTTGGGAAGCTTTTGGATCATTGGATTCACTTTCAGGTAGCTGAGCAATTGCCATTTCAATTTCAATTTCAAGCATGTTCACCTGGTTATCAGGCATCTGAAAATGCGACAAGAGCAATATTAGGAGCAACACAGGAAGTGTTAATAATCTCAGTGAAAAGGTCTTTTACACTCTCCTCATAGACTGAACAGAGCAGTCAGAAATAATTCAAAGTGATAAGGAGAAAACATATCTCAAACATTCATTTTGTGCTGAATGGAGTATGATGTTATTGGTAGTAAGCCTACTCCCATATCTTCACGACAACTTTTGTTAATGCAAGTGAACAATAAACCATGGAATTAATGGAGATGCACAATGATCTTGCCTGGAAAGGGTGCTAATGTTGAGAAACTAGGGACTGTGGAAGAATAGAGATTGAAGTTAACACGTAGGTGTATATTTACCTTATCTATGTGTCACAGATGCACCTGCCATGAAATTTGGAGAGGCCATTCCCAGACTTAAGGAGAAAATTTCCTTTACACTGAGAAGATATTTCCTCATGTTATAATTGCAATTTTGCTGCAATAAATGGATCAGATCCAAAACAAATAATGCAGCTGAAAAACTAGGGACCAAAGAGGGACAGTAGGCCATCGACAGCAACAGAATTATATTCTATCACAATCTGTAAAATTCGTTATCTAGCTCAACTCCTCAAAATACTGTTTGTCAAGTTATCTGGTTCAATAAGTGTAAAAGAGAATGCCAAAGGCAGCATGATTGAGATGCCAGTCAGGTGAGGCTAAGCCTTTCCTTTACAGGTGCATGTACACAGAGTCATTATCAAATAATGTTAAATATTCCAAGAATATTCTGTCAAAAGTAAGCAAGCCAAATTAATCCATCCATTTTCAGAAGGCCTTAGATAAGATGCTGCACATGAAGCTGTTAAACAAGATTAGAGCCAGGGTATTAGAGGCGAGGTACTACCATGTATTGAAGATTAGTTGACTGGCAGAAGGCAAAGATTGGGAATAAAGGGGGCCTTTTCTGGTTGGCTACTGGTGATGAGTGGTGTTCCACAGGGTTCGGTCTTGGGTCCGCTACTTTTCACATTATATGTTAATGATCTGGCTGATAGTTTAGATAGCGATGCGGTCAAGGATTTGGACAATACGAAGATAGGTGGAGGGATTGGTTGAGTTGATGAAATAGGGAGACTGCAGTGGGACTTGGACAGGTTGGGAGCGTGGACTAAATACGTGGCAAATAGAATATGGTGTAGCAAGGTGTATGGTCACGCATTTTGGTAGAAGGAATAAACATGTAGACTATTTTGTAAATGGGGAGAGGATTCAGAAATCGGAGGTGCAAAGCGACTTGAGAATGGTGGTGCAGGGTTCCCAAAAGGTTAATTTGTTCGTCAAGTTGGTAATAAGGAAGACAAATGCAATGTTAGCATTCATATCGTGAGGTCTAGAATATAAAAGCAAGGATGCAATGCTGAGTCTTTATAAGACGCTGGTCCGGCCACATTTAGAATATTATGAAGATAGACACAAATGCTGGAGTAACTCAGCGGGATAAGAGAAAAGGAATGGGTGAGGTTTTGGGTTGAGACATCGAGAATGGTCTCAACCTGAAACATCACCCATTCCTTCTCTCCAGAGATGTTGCCTGTCCCGCTGAGGTACTCCAGCATTTTGTGTATATCTCCAGCGTAAATCACTATCTGCAGATCTTTCCTACACATTTGGAATATTGTGAGCAGTTTTGGGCACCATAGCCGAGGAAGGATTTGCTGGTGTTAGAAAGGCTCCGAAGGAGGATTACAGGAGACGTTATTACTGCCTCAGCACCCTGGTTCCAACAAAATGCAAAGTGAGGAAGGGTTGGTGGCTGGATATGGAAATTATTCAGTAATAATAGATATTTTCTTTCTATAGGTGCTGCTTGTCAAAAATTCTCTTGGCAGAGCTTTTCAAGAATTCTCCATTTCTATTTCAGGTCCCCATCATCTGCTACTCTGACAAATTGCTGCACATAGTTTTGAATGGTGGTGGGTACAGCAAATGTAAATGAAGACTTCAAGGACAAATATAATTAATAATGGTGGATTGCAGTACATGGCATCCAGTGATCTCATGATTACCATCATTTGCATCATCTCAACTGATGATTCAGATACTCCTCCTCACTGAGGACCAATTTAGAAGCATCAAGGTTGTCAGGAGCACAAAATATATTTTAATATACAAGAGTTATCATAAATGACATAGTAACTATCCAAAATGAAAATAGTTGCCAAAATCAGGCAGGTGACAGGAAGTGAGATTAGCAAGATGTGCAAGACCACTTGTCCTTGTCAACAATAATCTATGTGATGCAGATGCATCTGTCCACAGTTTCATTGAGTTTAGTTGATGAGTTTGGTTTATTGTCAAGTGCACCAAGGTACAATGAAAAGCTTTTGTTGTGTGCTAACCAGTCAGCGGGAAAGACAATACATGATTACAATCGAGACATTTACAGTGTGCAGATACATGATAAAGGGAATAATGTGAATAACATTTAGTGCAATCTGATCAAAGATAGTCCAAGGGTCTCCAATGAGGTAAATGGTAGTTCAGGACTACTCTCTGGTTGTGGGAAGGTAGTTCAGTTACCTGATAACAGCTGGAATAACTCAGTGGGTCAGGCAGCATCTCTGGAGAAAAAGGTTAGGTGACATTTCGGGTTTGGAACCTTCTTCAGACTGAAAGTAGATGGTGGTAGTGGTGGTGATGGGGGGGGGGGGGTGTTGTGAGCTGAAGGCATGAAAAGACCTGGACAAATCAGGACCGGCAAATGATCTCAATTGTTGGCTAGGGAAGGCGTGGATCTCTAGAGGGATACAATGTGGTGAATTGTGGAACTGGTTAAATGATTAGGGTGGAGGAAGCTGGCCAGGGCAGAGGGGAGTGTTGCTGGAAGTTACTTAATTAGAGAATTCAACATTAATTCAACATTAATACCAATGAGTTATAAGCTACCCAAGTGAAATATGAGGTGCAGTTCCTTCAATTTGTGTGTGGCCTCACTCTGCCAATGGAGGAGGCCCAGGACAGAAAGGTCAGTATGTTGTTTTAAAGAAGGAACTGCAGATGCTGGAGAATCGAGGGTACACAAAAGGCTGGAGAAACTCTGCGGGTGCAGCAGCATCTAAGGAGCGAAGGAGATAGGCGACGTTTCGGGTCGAGACCCTTCATCAGACGAAGGGTCTCGACCCGGAAAGTCGCTTATCTCCTTCGCTCCTTAGATGTTGCTGCACCCGCTGAGTTTCTCCAGCCTTTTGTGTACCCAAGGTCAGTATGTTAATGGGAAGGGGAGTTGAAATGGTTATCAACGAGTAGATTCCATTGGCTTCGGCGGACCAAGTGTAAGTGTTCAGTGAAACGGTCGCCGAGTCTATGTTTCTTCTGCAGAGACCACTCCCTCTGCAATTCTTTGGTTTAACATATATATATATAACATGTAACAATTACAGCACGGAAACAGGCCCTCTCGGCCCTTCCAGTCCGTGCCGACCATTTGTTTTCCCCTAGTCCCATCTACCAGCACTCAGACCATACCCCTCCATTCCCTTCACGTCCATATACCTATCCACTTTACTCTTAAATGTTAAAATCGATCCTGCCTCCACCACTTCTGCTGGAAGCTGATTCCACACAGCCACCACCCTCTGAGTAAAGAAGTTCCCCCTCACGTTACCCCGAAACCTCTGTCCCTTAATTCTCATGTCATGCCCTCTTGTTTGAATCTTCCCTACCCTCAATGGGAAAAAACGTATACACGTCAACTCTGTCTATCCCTTTCATCATTTTAAAGACCTCAATCAAGTCCCCCCTTAACCTTCTGCGCTCCAAAGAATAAAGACCTAACTTGTTCAACCTTAGTAACATAGTTGCTGGAACCCTGGCAACATTCTAGTAAATCTCCTCTGTACTCTCTCTATTTTGTTGACATCCTTCCTATAACTAGGCGACCAAAATTGTACACCATACTCCAGAATTGGTCTTACCAATGCCTTGTAAAATTTTAACTCGTCCCTTCTCACCAAAACCATCACCTCTCAAGGTACTTTTCCCCGCAACCACAGAAGGTGCAATACCTGTCCTTATACCTCCTTCCTTGACTCCATCCAGGGACTACAACAGTCCTTTCAGGTGATACAGAGATTCACTTGTACCTCGTCTAACCTCATCTACTGCATCTGATGTTCACAATGGGAGCTCTTCTACATCTGTGAGACCAAATGTTGACTTGGCGACCACTTTGCTGAACATTTACGCTCGGTCCACCGAGGTTTACGAGATCTCCCACCTGATGTTCCTTAGGAAATGGTTTAGTTGCCTATCATTGCCTTCAGTTGTTTTGTCTATGATTTTCCTTCCATAAGGTTAGAAGGAGAGATATCTGCTGATTAATCAAGTTCTTGACTCCTTTCACAGTTCATCACGTAATAAAGTAATCCATGACTGTGCAGAGCACTGACAAAGATTTCTATTTGGGTTAATAAGCCCCACAAAACTTGTGAACAACTTGTGTCGTCAACCTCCTCATCAAGTGAGATTCTCCCCACTTCACTACAACATTCAAGTCAAGTCAAGTCAAGTCAGGTTTATTCGTCACATACACATACGAGATGTGCAGTGAAATGAAAAGAGGCAATGCTTGCGGATTGTGCAAAAAAAAACAACAAAACAGAATGGAACAGAATCACATATTCACATATTACATATTTGTGGGAGGAAAAAAAAAAAAAAAACAGCAATTTTAAAAACACACCACACAACAGTAAATTGGTACAGTAAAGTTAGTCCCTGGCGAGATAGGAGTTTGCAGTCCTAATGGCCTCTGGGAAGAAACTCCTTCTCATTCTCTCCGTTTTCACAGCATGGCAACGGAGGCGTTAGCCTGACCATAGCAGCTGGAACATTCCGTTGCTGGGGTGGAAGGGGTCTCCCATGATCTTGTTGGCTCTGGAGTTGCACCTTCTGATGTATAGGTCCTGCAGGGGGGCGAGTGTAGTTCCCATTGTGCGTTCGGTCGAACGCACTACTCTCTGCAGAGCCCTCTTGTCCTGGGCAGAGCAGTTCCCAAACCAAATTGTGATGTTTCCGGACAAGATGCTTTCCACAGCCGCAGAGTAGAAGCAATGGAGGATCCTCAGAGACACTCTGAATTTCCTCAATTGCCTGAGGTGGTAAAGGCGCTGCCTTGCCTTACTCACCAGTGGCATGACTTTTATCTAATGTTCCATCACTCAAAATTTCAATTGCTCAAGTAACATTAATAGTAAGATTAAACGAGAACTTACCAGTTCAAAGTTTGATCCTTATTTTATGAGGAGTTACGATGAGGGATTTCGTGAAGACCCCGCCAGCACGCATGCGCGATATTCTTCAAAGCAGCGGTGTGAAATCACAGATAGTAGAGTTGACTGAAGATAGTGAGATAAGAGAACTAACATACCAGTTGACCTTATAATAGAGGGTTGGGAGCGGAGGGCACACAATCCCTCATCGTAACTCCTCATAAAATAAGGATCAAACTGCAAACTGGTAAGTTCTTGTTTAATCTTACTATTTTACTTCGGAGTCACGTGAGTGACTTCGTGAAGACGTCAAAGCTCTGTGATTTCATGCCCTGGAAACGAGTCCATGCTCATACACTGCCATAATAACCAATGGGGGAAGTATGTTACGGTATTTCAGACTTGTACAGTGCTGAAAAACAACAATGTATTATTTAACAATAATAATAATAACCCCTAATTTCGGGGAAAATTATAATACAGAACTTAAAATAGTGTCTGCAAATATCTCAGACGTGGCTCAGGTTTGTTATAACCGCTGGAAGTCATTTCATTAGACCAACACGCCGTTGCAAGGGCGTGCCCCATCGGGACTTCCATCATCCTTGCTGCATGATGTAGCTGCAGCCCTGGTAGAATGAGATTTAAAATATCAGTGTCCACCCCTGCTGCACCTAACACGACCCTGAGCCATCTTGATATGGTCTGTACGGTACTTTGTGATGAGGGCATTTGAACATCAATAGAGCCATTTCCGTTCCCCTGAGACTTTTGGTGACCTCCAGTTAATGTAGAAGGTAGGGTCACTATGCAGAGGCGTCTATCTATGGGATAAGCCAGGAACTCCAATTTGAGGCCAGATGACCCTTTAGTTTAGGTAACTCGTAAATGTGAAAGGTTACCTGAATTTGGGATGTTACCATGGCGTCCAGTCTAGTTTGTGCAGAGACTGGACCTGCTGCGCCTTTACAAGTGTCATCAGCATCACTATTTTATATGTGTTAGTGAGAGGGACGTGGCTGGTGCCCAATCTCAGAATAGGTCAGGACAATGCCAATATCCCAGGTCTGGGATTATTGAGGCCTGGGGAATTTGAATTAAAATCCCCTCATGAGTTTTGACACCAGAGGGTGAGATACTCCTCCATGGTGTTCCAGCTCCTGTCCCAGGTATGAGGATAGGGCACTTTTTGCAAAATTGATGGCACTATAACTCAAGCCTTCATCGAAGTGTAGACTTGCCAGGAACTCCAGCACATCCGTGATGATGGCTGTGTTGTAAGTTGTGTCTGTCCTGGTACGAAATACCTCCCATTTTTTGATATAGGTGAGGTACTGTTTCTTGGTGGACTCTCTGCATGATGCTGCAATGATATTCATGGTTCGGTCTGACAGCCCAAATTCCAGGAGAGGTCTTTTCTAATTCTTGCACCCAATGGGTTCATTCGATCATGGCATTGATGACTCTCCCTTCTCACAGGGTGTACCAGCAAACTCGGGCGTTTGTAGATCGGAATCCATGGCTCTGACCATGTCGAGTCCCACAGGGTACCATGGCTGAGTAGGCCAATTGGGTACTCCCAAAATACCTGATGCGGAGTCTTGTTGAATTTTTCGTAAGACCCGACTGATGAGGCAGAAGGGGGAAAAATGCATAGAAAAAACAATCCCCGTCCCCCGGTGTAGCGAGATGCGTCCATCGCTACTTTCCCATGCAACATATGTTGGTATCTGGTGATTAAGTTGATGCAAAACAATCAATCTCTAGCGTTCCATACCAAGCTATAATGTCAGTAAATAACTGGTGGGCCAACATCCATTCGGTGTTGTCATTGAATTTGCGTGACCTGGTTTCCACCACTGTATTGAGCTTACCCGGAAGGAATGTAGTTGATATCCCAATGTTTCTTTCTATGCACCAGTGCCAGATTGTCTGGTTTCAATTCATCGCAAGATATCGACTTAATTCCACCCATATGATTAATGTATATTGATTAATACCACGGTGGTATTATCAATTTGTAGGCGAACCTGCAGATGATGCATATCTGAAACAGTAAGCCCGAAGTCTGTGAATGCTACCAACATCTTTAGGTGAATGATACCCAGTGCCTGAAGTAAGGTTAACTCATGTGTATTCCGTCTACCACTGCAACTGGAGGTGGTATTGGTTGCTCCCCAGCCGTGAGCGCTGCCGTCAGTTTCTAACACAACCGAAGGGTTTGTGACTGTGATGGGATTTAGAGCAATGTAGAACAGTGCTAATCCACCATCGTAATTCCAATTTGCTTTGGCTGGTCTGTCAAAATGGCCAGCATGGTGTTTTGAGTGTTGCAGTTTTGGCCCTTTGTAGATTTTGGTAATGTAAGGGTCCAAATTGTGCCTGGAAAGGCAGCCACGAGCTTCCCAATTACCCTGGATATATGCCGAATAAATGGTTTACTGACGCAAACAAGGTTGTTATATGCCTCTGTCAAGTCTGTTGCTTTGTCCTTTGGCAAGGTGACAGACATATGAACAGAGTCAATCATGAATCACAAATAATCCATAGTCACCGAAGGCATTTAACTTGGATTTGTCTGGATGGATAATAAACCCCAATTTTTGAAATAGGAGGTTGGTGGCTGAGACAGCCAATTTCATGGTTATCCCCACAATAAGATGCCATCGAGATACGCCATGACAATATGTTTTTGTTTCTGAAGAAATGCCAAGGCTGGTTTCAATATTTTGTAAACAGTCTGGGGCTGATGTTAATCCATTAGGCAGTGCTTTATACTGCCAGAGCTATCCCATCCAGATACATTTCAAATATCTGTGGTGATCTTTGTCTATTGGTTCTTAGTAGTATGCATCTTTTAGGTCGATGCAAGCCATGAAGTACCCCTTGGAAATTAGTTGTTTAGCAGTAACAAAAATTTCCATTTTGAAGTTGGTGGACTGCACAAAAGTATTCAGTTGTCAAATCAAATGATGCGGTATCTGCCATCTTTTTGTTTTTAGGTGAAGATGTTTGATACAAACTCAAGGGATTTATATTTGGTTTCCTCTATTACTCCTTTTGTATATAGTCTTAACAGTTCCGCATGACCTTCCACTTTCTCTTTTTTGTGAAAGCACAAACTTTCGGCTAGGTGCATGCTGAACCGGAAAGGAGGAGTTTGTCAACCAATTCAATTTTGTATCGCTGAATACTGTGCAGTATGAAAAGATCATAAGTTATTCCCTGAACAAGTGTAATCTTCCCCCAACCTGTAAAGAAGTTACACATGCTATGTTCCGAAGGTGCATGAAGATGAT
Source organism: Okamejei kenojei (assembly GCA_035221665.1). Classification (NCBI taxonomy): domain Eukaryota; kingdom Metazoa; phylum Chordata; class Chondrichthyes; order Rajiformes; family Rajidae; genus Okamejei; species Okamejei kenojei. The sequence continues at coordinate 23,085,033 of CM069131.1, forward strand.
TCAGCCAATGGTTGTTTTGTCGACCGTCACTATTTTAAATATTGTAGCATAAGAACTATTGTACTCTCTGGCTATTATTATATTTTGTGTGTGTGGAATTTGTGAAAGCTAGTTGGCTTCTGTGGGAAAATCATGTGGTAACTGACCACATTTACTTTCTTCTTGTAGGCTCTTTTGTTACTAAAGCACGTTGTTCATTTAAATGACAGATAGTTGTAGTGTTATAGAATCTAAGGATTCAGACTTCCGGTGGCGCTAATGGTGGAGTAGGGTGAGTGCCAGCTAGCTCCACGCGAAAAAATTGAAAATAAACGGGAATTAAATTCAGAACTGACCTGCAGAAATCGCTCCGGCAGACTGTGTGGCGTCATCAGACTGCGACTCTGGAAACCCAATGTCGGTAAAGCCCGGCCCCACAAAGGAACCGACTAAAAAAACTACAAGAGGAAAACAACCAAAGGAGAAGTAGGCCTGACTGAAGCCTCTGGCTCAGTTTTAACGTCGTCCCAGGAAGACGTCTCAATGGCCCAGAAGACAAAGATAAAGAAAAATGAAATGGACGAACTTCGCAACTTCATCACAATGGAAATTGCAAGTATAAAAGAAGAATTGGTAAGTTTTAAAAATGAATATTAAAGAAATACTGAAAAGTCTTAAAAAAGAGATTAAAGAAGACTTCTTAGTTTGAAAATAAAATGACTAATTTTGTGCGTATGAAACTGACTAATATGAAGGAGGAAATGTCAGTAAATTTCGACTTACAAATCAATGAAGTAAACGAGAAAATTAAGTCGAATGAAACCAACTTTAATGATAAGCTGGAGTCGACCTTCACTACAATGCAGCAACAAATGGGGGGACAAGCTGACGCCATAACTCATTTGGAAGAAACTACAGAGACACTCCTTGCCGAGAACAAGCGTTTATCAGAATTACTGCATGAAGTAACTGAAAAATGTATTGACTTGGAGGGCCGTCAGAGAAGACAGAATTTAAGAATCGTGGGCGTTCATGAGGGTAAAGAAGGAAATAAAGATCTCCGTGACTTTGCTGCAGACTTATTTAAAAAAGTCTTGAATTTAGACCAAAAGCCCATATTAGGGCGGGCACACAGAGTTCTTGGATGTCGCTCGGGCCCGAACACCGCCCCCGAGGCAGCTGATAGTGAAGGTCCAATACGATCACGTTTTGGAGGATATCATGAAAAAAATTGCTGGGACAAGAAATCTTATGTTTGATGGAGACAAAATAAGCATATTTCGAGATTACCCTGCAGAGGTGGTCAGAAGGAGAGCGTTATTCAACGAGACAAGAGGGATTCTAAAGAAGATAGACTACTTGAAATATGGATTGCTGTACCCTGCAAGATTGAGAGTCAGTTATCTGCAGAAGGAACAGTTTTTCACTGATCACAAGAAAGCATTGGCGTATGCCCAGAAGATTGTGGGTTCGAGTGAGGACTGAATAATATTCATATAATATCATCACCTTGCTGAGAATAAATGGAACTTTAATTTGCTTTATTTAAGGACTAATGAAAGCTGATAACGACAACTGTGCAGTCCCTCCTGTTATGGACATATTATTTTAATACTTAGTACTAATTTTTACTAACAATTACCAATCATTAAAAACACTTGTTATTATTATTGGAATAATTAGTTAAAAACATGAAATGTATAAAAAGGTATAATTTAGATATCTTATTAATTGGAATTTGTTATGTTCATCCTTTATTTACATCAGACTACACTTGACTAATAATTAACTAAGAGAGTAATAGTCTCTCACTATATGATTACTAATATTCTGGACCAAAATAGTTTTAATTTAATCCCGTAAATTACTCATATTCAAATTTTTTGTTTTAAAGCGTGGAGCTAGGAAAAAAATGTTTTTTAATCTACAGAAGTCCTTGGATGGTCAGCCACGTTAGTGTGGCTAGCACTAACTGCACTAAATTTAGATGTAGTTTCTTTTTCCTTCTTACACTTTATTCATTTTTTATTTTTTTACTTTTTGTATTTTTTACTTAATTACTATTTTAAACTTGAATTAATTTACAAATATTATTTGTGGAGATGTGTCCGTGAGGAAGATTTATTTGAATTAGATTTACAACTCATCTGTCCTGTGTTCGGGTGGAATGTCGGGTTTACGGTGCTGACCTATCTGCTCTTTTATAGACCACTCTAACCACAAGATGCAAGACATAAATAGAAAAAATGGGGGTCAAGGTTGTAGTTGGAATGTTAAGGGAATTAATGAGTCAATCAAGAGAGGTAAGGCATTAGCACACTTAAAATCACTCAATGCAGACATAACATTTCTTCAAGAGACCCACCTTAAAAACAACGCACAACATAGGATCGCTGAAACATATCACTCTTCATTCTCTCATAAGGCCAGAGGTGTCGCAATTTTAATTCGTAAAGGTATACCCTTTAAACACATATCAACTATAGCAAACATCAATGGTAGATATATTATACGTGGGTGAATTATATATATTAAAAAAATGATTTTTCTCAATGTCTATGGACCAAATTTTGATAATCCTATATTTTTTAAGAATATACTTGATACTATCCCGGATGTTTGGAGAATTGAAAACCCATCTGGAAGGGAATACTCATTTTACTCATCAGTACATAAAACCTATTCAATGATAGACTACTTTTTAGTAGATTCTAAACTTATTTCATTTACTTTTAATTCAAAATGTCATAATATTATAATTTCGGACCATGCTCCTTTAACATTTATGATCAAACTAAGTGGAATGACTGACAAGCAGACACAATGGAGACTTAATCCTCAAATTTTAAATGATAAAGCATGTTACGAATATCTTATCAAACAGATAAATATGTTTTTTGAGACAAATGACTGCCCTGAAATTTCTGCCTCCCTTCTTTGGGAAACATTTAGAGCATTTATACGAGGAGCGTTAATCTCCGCACAAGCCTTTCATAATAAAGAGAACCGCGCCAAACAACTGGTATTGGAAATGGAAATAAGGCAATCAGATATGGAAAACACAATCGCGCCTTCCATGATAATACATAATAAAATTGCTGCACTCAAATATAAGTTAAACCAAATATACTCAGACCAAATCATAAAATTTTATCAAAAGACTAAACAGTTACACTTTGAATTTGGTGATAAACCACAAAAATTATTAGCACGTCAACTCCGGAAACAGGAAGGGGAAAAAACAATATATAAAATTAAATCAGATACAGGAGAAATATTAACGTTACCCAAGATTAGATTAGATTAGATTACCTTTATTGTCATTCAGACCTTTCGGTCTGAACGAAATTTCGTACCTGCAGTCATACATATAATAAAAGTAACAAAAACACACAATAAACACAAATTTAACATCCACCACAGTGAGTTCACCAAACACCTCCTCACTGTGATGGAAGGCAAAAGTCTTAGTCTTTGTCTCTTCCCTCCTTGTTCTCCCTCTGCGCTGAGGCGATCCAGGCCTCCGATGTTGTGACCCCGCCGGGTGTTGGTAAGCGAGTCAGTCCCGCGGCTGAATCCAGCTCCGTGAACGGGCTGGTTCAACTCCGCAGCCCGGGGTGGTCAAAGCTGCCGAAGCTGCCGCCCTTCAGTCCAGTGGACGCAGCTGTTGCCGCGGGAGCTCCAGAAAAACAGGTCACCAACCTGCGACCTGCGAGCTCCCGACGATGTCGTCCACTGGGCCCGCGGCCAGGCCTCCGAAGCCGCGCTGCCACCGCCGCAGAAACGCCAGAACACCGCCACAGCTCCAAGTCGGGCCGCGGCCGCTACCGGAACGCCGGAGTGCCGCCACAGCTCCAAGTCGGGCCGCTGCCGCTACCGGAACGCCGGAGTGCCGCCACAGCTCCAAGTCGGGTCACTGCCACTGCCGGAACGCCGGAGTGCCGCCACAGCTCCAAGTCGGGTCGCTGCCACTGCCGCTACCCGAACGCCGGAGTGCCGCCACAGCTCCAAGTCGGGTCACTGCCGCTGCCGGAACTGCCGCCACAGCCCCGAGGCCATCAGCTCCGTCATTAGGCCTCAGCGCAGATGGAGACAGGGGACACGACAAGAAAAGGTCGTATCCCCCCGAAGGAAGAGACTAAACCATGTTTCTCCCCCCCCCCCCCACACTTACACAACCTAATAAACTAACTAAACTAAACTAAACTAAAACAGACATAAGAAAAACAACAACAAAAAGAAAAAAACAGACGGACTGCAGGCGAGCCGCAGCTGCCAGGCAGCGCCGCCACTTCCGGTCAACGGAAAACAGGATATTAATGGTAGATTCTCTCATTACTATCAAACACTTTACTCAACCAAAACGGCAGTGGGTTCTGCAGGAATGGAATTATTCTTACAGAATTGTAACCTTACTGGTTTAGACTTGAAAGAGAAGGAATTATTAGGGGCCGAAATATCAGTAAAAGATATTGAAGAATCTATTAATTCTTTAAAAAATGGAAAGGCCGCTGGCCCAGATGGTTTAAATAGTGAATTTTATAAAAAATGTCATGATTTCATCTCGCCACGCCTACTGACATTATGTACTCAAGCATTCATGCAACAGAAACTCCTAGAAACCTTAAATGAATCAACAATAATACTTATACCAAAAACGGATAAGGACCTTGAAGACCCAGGTTCATATAGAGCAATTGCTCTATTAAACATCGATCAGAAAATATTAACCAAAATTTTAGCGCAAAGATTAAGCTTAATGATTCATAAATTAATACACCCCAATCAAACTGGCTTTATTCCAAAACGTTATTCATATTATAATCTGAGACGATTATTTAACATTATATACTCAAATCGAATAGCTAATGTAGATTTAGCAGTCATTTCGCTAGATGCTGAGAAAGCATTCGATCAAGTTGAATAACCCTATTTATTTTCAGTGATGGAAAAATTTCAATTAGGTGAGAAGTTTTGTACTTGGGTTAAGCTTTTATATACTAACCCAACAGCCAGAATAATGACAAATCAAATGTTATCAAAACAAATTGATTTATCTAAAGGATGTAGACAAGGATGACCGCTATCCCCGTTACTATTCGCCCTTGCTATTGAACCACTAGCAGAAAGAGTTCGAGCACATCCAGAAATATGTGGGTATAATACTAAAAATACAGTTAATAAAATTTTTCTATATGCAGATGATGTATTACTATATGTTACAAATCCAGAAATTAGCATCCCTAAACTGTTAAATCTTATAACTCAATTTGGTTTATTCTCGGGATACAGAATTAATTGGAATAAGAGTGAGATTATGCCAATAATGGAACCTAATTTATATATATTGCAACAATCACCTTTTAAAATAGTGAATGAAAAATGTAAATACTTAGGAATTTATGTGACCAAGAAATATACTTCTTTATTTAAATCAAATTTCATACCTTTACTTAATAAATTGCATAAGAATATTCAATATTGGAAAACACTTCCCATTTCAATGCTCGGTAAAATTAATGCTATTAAAATGATTTTCCGCCCTCAACTTCTATACCTCTTTCAATCAATTCCGATATATCTCCCTAAAAACTTCTTTAAAAAAGTCGACTCTATTGTAACAAGTTTTATTTGGGATTATAAGAATCATAGAATAAGTAAAAAACACTTATGTAAATCCAAGACGAATGGAGGATTAGTCTTACCAAATTTCTTATTTTATTTCTGGGCAGTCAATGTCAAACACTTAAATTTCTGGTTGGAAGATATGGATCAACAACCAGACAGGTTAAAGATGGAAAAGGAGAATTGTCTGCCATTTGAAATTGGCCTGATTCTGCTAACTCCTACAAAATTGAATAAAACAATCTATAGTGAAAACCCAATAATATACAGTGGTATTCGAATTTGGAAACAAATAAAAAAGATATTTTAAAATTGGATAATTTATCACTTTCGCTCCCAATTGCAAATAACCCTTCATTTAAGCCTTCAGTATTGGATAAAGGTTTTGTACAATGGAAAAATTATGGAATTAAAAAGATGGGACATCTTCATAGAAAAGGCGTGTTCCTCTCGTTTCAGGAGGTACAGAATTATGGATTACATTAAAATAATTTTTTTAGATATTTACAACTGAAAGATTATGTTAAATCACATACACAAGAATATAGAATTAGAGAGCCAGGGATTCTAGATGAATGTGTGAATAAACACCCCAACATAGTCAAATTAATATCTTACATTTATAATATTCTTTTAGATAGTGAGAATCCATCGACGGAATTACATAGACAAGCATGGGAAAATGAATTAGTTCAACCCATAACGAAAGATATTTGGGATGAAAGTCTACAACATATACATCAATGTTTGTTAAACGCCAGACATTCTTTAATACAATTTAATATATTACATCGATTGCATTATTCGAAAACAAAATTAAATAGAATTTTTCCTAATATTTCTCCTATCTGCAATAAATGACAATATTCCGAGGCTAATTTAACCCATACCTTTGTAAGTTGCATAAAAATTAAAATATTTTGGGTGGATATTTTTTAAATTATTTCCGTAGTGGTTAATACTCAACTGGACCCCAATCCTAAATTAATAATATTGGGCATATCTGAACAATACCTAAAACTTACAATAAACCAAAGAAATTTCCTTGATTATAGTATAATAACGGAAAAAATTAATATTAAAATTTTGGGAAAACCCTGCATCCCCCATAATTAAAATGTGGATTATGGAGATGTCGGAGACCTTAAATCTGGAAAAAATTAGATTTGTCTTAATTGACAAACCAGAATTATTTATTAGAATATGGTCTCCGTTCATAGATTATTTGAAGGGGTAGAGTGGACCGGCGTTGATACCTGACGGAAGCTTGAACCCAGGACTAGATGAATAGTTATGTTTTCTTACCTACGGACCTATCTCCTTAGTTGTATTATGGATAGTTTATTCTATTTTTCTAATTTTCTTTTCTTTTTCTTTATTTTTTCTATCTATTAAAAAAAAAAATAATAATTAGAGTCAATGTTAATATGTAACCGATAAATGAAGACCCCAGCTACATTGGTAGAGGAGTCCCTGGAATCCTGGATATTTATTTATTTATTTTTTTTTAAAAATATTTTTTTATTGTAGAAACAGTATATACCAAGTACACTCTTATACGACATTGAGATTTATACAATGTATAAAATTATAACGTATTGATTATTCATTAGTACTATTTATGATAATTGTAGTATTATCCATTATACATTTCGTTATTATTTATTTTATATAATTGGGAGTATATGTAGTATATTCCTAAAATAAGTAATACACTTAGATTTCTCAAATCATAGATATTCTTCTAATTACCAAATAGAAATCCCCGCTAATTTAACTACGTAGTACCCAATCTTAAACAACATTTTTTTTTAATATTCATAATGTTATCAAAATATTAATAATGTTTGTATTATTGTTAATTTTATATTTCATAGTTATTGTATAATTGAAAGTACATAGTTTTATATAATTACAAGTTTAAGACATCTATAATCTTTTTCATACAAACAGAAATAAGTGTGTACATATTAAAAATTTATATAGTATGTTTCTATAATTTTTTCCTTAATTAAAGATAGAGAGATAGAAAAAAGGAATAGAAAAATAGAAAAGAAAGTGTGAAAAGTTTGATGGAGATTGAAGTATTACTAAGTAATCCAATCTTGGAGATACATTCATGATTTGTTATGTGTATTTTCTTCATCCACTCAGATATTCAGGCCTCAGTCAAGTCCCTGCGCCGAACCGTTGTGACCCTGTAGATATTTAATATAGGGAGACCATATCTCCTTGAAGAGATCTAACCTGTCCATGAGGACAAGTCTCAATCTCTCCAAGTGAAGTGTCTCCGTCATTTCTGTATTCCACATTTTAATTGTTGGGGATACAGGGCCTTTCCAAAATTTTAATATTAATTTTTTCCCAATTATTAAAGAATAGTCGATAAAAGTTCTATGATTCCTTGTAATTATTTGTTCCATTTCCGGTACTCCAAGTATGATTAACTTTGGGTCATAAATCATAGTAATATTAATAACTTTCGAGATTATTTTGAATATTTCATTCCAATATTGTAAAATCTTCGTACAATTAGTAAATGAGTGTGACAGAGTTGCTTCCATGATTTGACATTTATCACATATAGGTGATAGTTTTGGAAATATTATTATGTAGTTTAGATTTAGAATAATGTAATCTATGTAAGATTTTAAACTGTATAAGTGCATGTTTAGCGTTTAAAGAGCAATAATGTATATGTTGTAGGCTTTCTTCCATATTTCTGGACTTATTATTTGACTTAGTTCATTTTCCCAGCGCTTGTCTATGTATTTCCGATGATGGGATATCACTTTCCAACAAAATATTATAAATGTATGATATCATTTTTTCTGTATTTGGGTGTGTTTATTCAAGCATTCATCTAAAATTTCACTCTTTCTATTTCTAAGTTCTTGTGTATTTGCAGAAATATAGTTTCTGATTTGTAAATATCTGAAATATTCATTATTATGAAGCCCGTAAGTTTGTTGTAATTCTTGAAATGAAAGAAATGAGTTATCCTTATAAAGATCACCTATATTTAGAATTCCTTTATTTTTCCATTGTATAAAAGCTTTATCCATCATTGACGGTTTAAACGTAAAATTATTGGCAATTGTAAGAGCTAGCGGTATAAATTTTAGTTTTAGTGTTTTCTTTATTTGTTTCCAAATACGTATTCCACTTTCTATTATCAAATTTTCACTATAAGTTTTCTTAGGTACATTAATATTAGCAAATATTATAGAGCTAATTTTGAATGGAAAACAGTCTTCTCTTTCCATTTTTAACCAATTTAGTTTATTATCTATTTCTCCTAACCAAAAATTCATATTTCTAATATTAACTGCCCAATAATAGAACATAAAATTTGGTAAAGCTAAGCCCCCGTTTATTTTAGCTTTACATAAATGTTTTTTATTTATTCTATGATTTTTGTAGTCCCAAAATAAAGTTAGTGACTATTGAGTCTACTTTTTTAAAGAAATTTTTAGAAAGATATATCGGGATTGATTGAAATAAATATAATAATTGTGGGAGGAAAATCATTTTTATTGCGTTTATTTTACCTAACATTGAGATAGGTAAGCTTTTCCAATATAAGATATTTTTATTTAATTTATTCAATAATAACGGGAAATTAGATTTTAAATAAAGAATCAAATCTTTTTGTAACAAAAATACCAAGATATTTAATATTTTCATTTGTTATCTTGAAAGGAAATTGTTGTAATATCTGTAAAATTATTCATGGTTATTGGCATAAGTTCACTTTTATTCCAATTGATGCTATATCCTGAAATTAAACCAAATTCCGTTATTAGTTTTAACAAATTACAGATACTTATTTCCGGTTTTGTAATATAAAGTAATATATCGTCCGCATATAACGAGATTTTATTCTTAGTATCTTTAGTATCGTATCCATATATTTCTGGATGTAGTCTTACCCTTTGAGCAAGGGGTTCGATTGCTAACGCAAACAGTAATGGTGATAAAGGACAGCCTTGTCTACAACCTCGAGATAAACTAAACTTAGTTGATAACATATAATTTGTTATTATTCTAGCTGTTGGATTTGCGTATAATAATTTAATCCAAGTAGTAAACTTATCACCAAGCTTAAAGGCTTCCATCACCGAAAATAGATAAGGCCATTCCACCTGGTCAAAAGCTTTTTCTGCATCCAACGAGATGACTACTAAGTCTTTTTTATCACTTCTTTTCGAATATATAATATTAAATAACCGTCTTAAATTATATGAAGAATATCTTTTAGGTATAAATCCTGTTTGATCAGGATGAATTAATTCGTTTACAATTTTGCTTAGTCTTTGTGCAAGAATTTTTGTTAAAATTTTTTGATCGGTATTTAATAAAGCAATTGCTCTATACGATCCTGGATCATCCAAATCTTTATTTATTTTGGGTATAAGTGTTATAATAGATTCGTTCAATGTGTCTGGTAGTTTCTCTTGTATATATATCTGTTCATATAATGATTTTAAATATGGGACCATTTGGGCATGAAAAATTTTATAAAATTCCGAGCCTATACCATCTGGTCCTGGAGTTTTACCATTTTTTAAAGATTTAATAGATTCTTGGATTTCTTGTATTGAAATATCGGCATTTAAAAATTCTCTATTTTGTAAATCTAATTCTTTTAAGTTACATACATTTAAAAAGGCATCTATTTCTGTTTTATTTACTGTTGTGTTACCAGTATACAAATTTTTATAATATTGCATAAAATCTTTCATTAATATCCTTGGGTTGTATTAATAATTCACCGTTTTGTGATTTAATCCTATGTATAATTTTTTCCGCTTCAATTTTCCTTAATTGTCGAGCCAATAGTTTTTGTGGTTTGTCTCCAAATTCAAACAACAATTGTTTAGTATGTTGGTAGTATTTTAAAACTTGATCAGTATATATTTTATTTAATTTATACTTCAATGTTACAATTTTATTATGTATTATTATATCTGATTTTGTTGCATTCTGTATATCTAATTGTTTGATCTCCCTTTCTAAGTCATGTTGTTCCTTCCGAATCTTCTTATTATGGAATGCTTGTGAAGAAATCATAATTCCTCGAAGATATGCTTTAAATGTTTCCCATAATAAAGAGCGAGATATTTCTGGTTGATCATTTATTTCAAAAAACATCTTAATCTGAGTTATGATGTATTCCTGAGTTGTTTTATTTTTTAAAATTTGTGGATTAAGTTTCCATTGTCCTAGATTTCCTGTTTTACCATTTATTTTAATTTTAAATGTTAATGGTGCATGATCTGAAATTATAATATTATGATATTTGGATTCGTAAGTAAGTGAGATAAGCTTTGCATCTACTAGGAAGTAATCTATTCTTGAATAGGTTTTATGTACTGGCGAGTAGAAGGAATATTCTCGACCAGTAGGATTTTCTGTTCTCCAAACATCTTTAATGTTAGACGTTTGAATGTATGCGTTTAATAAATCACTAGAATGCGATTTAGTTTTCCTTTGTTTTGAAGATCTATCTAAATAAGGGTCTAATGTACAATTAAAATCTCCTCCAATTATCAGATTGTAGTGTGTTAATTCTGGAATATTATTAAGTACTTTCTTAAAGAATAAAGGACTATCAAAATTTGGACCATAGATGTTAACAAAAATCATTTTTTTCCCTATTTATTTCTCCTATTACAATAATGTATCTGCCATCTTTATCAGATATAGTAGATATATGCTTAAATAAAGTACCTTTACGAAATAATATTGCTACGCCTCTTGATTTATGTGTAAAGGAAGAGTGGTATATTTTATCTATCCATTTAGCTTTCAGCCTATTTTCAGCGTCTTTCTTTAGGTGAGTTTCTTGAATGTAAATTACATCAGCTTTCATTGCCTTTAAGTGTGTCAATATTTTTCCTCTTTTTATTGGTTCATTGATACCTTTAACATTCCAACTGCAAAAGGTTAATCCCTCGTTCCCCATATTTCTTTTTAAGTCCTGCATTTTAGATTTGTGGGAATCTAGAATAGGGTCCAAGGGTCCGCGCAGTAGACTTAACCTTACACCCGAACACCGAGTAGATGAATTTTAGATCTCTCTTATGTGCTTCACGAGTGTATCTCCATTGTTCCAGTATATAGCTCCATTCAAACTGAAAGATATAGTAAACATAAAAAAATAATGAGAAGTGAATAAAAAGCTTAGAAAGGTGTATAAAGTATAGAAGAACTACAAATAAAATATTTGTAGTTTGTGAAAGCCAAGTTGTATTGGCTATTAATCTAAAGGCTTCCGGCATTGATGTTATTAATTTAGCCAGCTCCTAATTTTAAGGAATTATTATTCCATAGTAATATTTTAACGGGAATATAGTATTAAAGAAATGAAAAGAGTGATATTAAACATCATAAAAGTATATATATCTAAGGTTAGTTTAAAAAAAATCCAATTATAGAGCCACAGTTAAAGAATTTTTTTTTTTTTTTAAATACAAAAAATAGAAGTCATTATTAAAAGAGGGAGAAATATATTGAGGGTGGGATATCCCCAAATGTAACAGGACTTAAGATATTAATTATTAGTAGTATTAATTAGCAATAGTGCAGAGTCTTGGTTAATAACAGTCATAGTAATAATAAAACCGCGTTATAATTTTAGTAGGTGTGTTATTTGTTTGTGTTAGTTGTATATTATGAATAATTGTCAATGTTCGGTGAGCTTCTTCCAATCCGGGAAAACATTTCGTTCCATACGACATTGTCCATTCCTTCTGATTTCTTCTAATTCCATGTTGTCGTATAAAGTTTCATAAAATGTTAAGAGACCGTACTAGGTCTTTAAAAATAGAAAAAGGCAGTATATTTGCTTGTAGATGGTTTTCAAGTGTCAAACTGCTTTGCAAATTCCATTGCTTCTGTTGGAGTCTTGAAAAAGTGTTCCACGTTGTTATAAGTAACTCTTAAGATGGCGGGGTAATTCAGACCGTATCTCAAGTTTTCTACACCCCTCATAAGGTTTTTTGGCTTCGTTAAACGCTTTTCGTTTTCTGGCAACCTCTGGGGGATAGTCTCGATAGATACTGATTCTTTGTCCTTGAAACATCAGATTCTTTGTTCTCGAGGCTCTTCGCATAATGTCCTCGAGGGTGAAATCATATTGTAACTTGACAATGATTTGTCTTGGGGGGGCGTTTGTACTGGTCTGTCTTCTGCCGACTCGGTGTGCACGAGCTAAAACAGGCATATCATCCAAAGATAAAACAGCTTGCAGTAATTTAGCAGTGAATTCTCGAGTGTCTTCGTGTTTCTCTAAACCTTCGGGAATCCCTGCAATCCTCAAGTTCTGCCTTCTTTGATAGCCTTCCAGCTGCGTGCATTTATCTGTTACTTTGGATAACAACTCCAGTAGACGTTCTTGTTCTGTTATCAGCTTTGCTGTAGACACAGTACTAGCCTCCGCTATCTTTTCAAGGTTTTTAATGCCATCAACTTGTTGTTCGACCACTTTTGCAATAGGGTCAATCTTATGTTTAAAGTCTTTTTTAACATTTTCAAGTTTACCCTCCATCTTGCGTTCCAGGTTATTAATCATATCAATGATTTCATTCTTCAATATTTCTGATTCTTTCTTGAACTTATTATCAATTTGCGTCTTTGTATCTTTTTGAAATTCACACCATTGATTTTTCATCAAGTCCATCTGATTATTAATTTGAGATATTTCTTCCTTTATATCTCCCTGTATTACTTTCATTTCTTTCTTTATATCTTTCATTTCTGCCTTGAACTCACGTTTTAAATCAGCCATCTGATGAGAAATAAAAATTCTCAAGTCCTCACCTCCTGTGTCTGCTTTCCTGGAAACGTCTTCCAAGGAGCTGGCCCTACTCGAGTCCGAGGCTTCTCCCAGGCCTTCTCCCGGTCTCGCCCGGGTTTTTCGACCCTTCGTTTTCTCGGTAGGGCTCCGTGCCGTCATAATTCGTCGCAGGGCTGATGACGTCAGCCGGTACCGTCGGTGTTGAGGCGGCAGACAGTGAAAGCAGTCGATCGGTAAGTACTTTTAAATCTGTTTAAATCCCCGTTTTTTGAAAAAATTTTGCGGAGCTGGCTGGTGCTGTGGCTTACTGCTCCATAGCGCCACCGGAAGACGGAATCCTGGATATTTAATATGTAACCGTTTAACAAAGTTTGTAGTGGTTCGGACTATGATATGTACATGCCTCTAATAAAATTTAACTTAAAAAAAAAAAAAGAATCTAAGGATTTGCTCATTGGAGTTCAGCTCTAGGCAACAGCTAGAAGGTGAGATAGAAAAATGCAAGGAGACATGCAAAGCTGTGCAACTCTCCAAAACTGGTCGTGAAATGCTGATGGATAATAGATGAAGTGCAAGGCAAAGGTGGCACATGGAAAATACAGCCATGGCAGCTTACTTATTGCAAGTATAATGGCAATTATGCCGGCAGAAGTGGCAGTGAAAACAATACCCTGCATATGGGAAAGAAACTATACAATATGATATGGGAAATCAAGTTTATGACCTGTGCAGACTGAAAACAACATAGAAAGTCCATGAAGTGGATAAAATGAGCCAAGCATTAGAGACACACAGCCAGATGTAAATATCTAACTGAATACACAATGTATCTAAGGCTAAACATGGTCAATTCTGTTGAAGGAATATAGACATTAGACAATAGGTGCAGGAGTAGGCCATTTGACCCTTTGAGCCTGCACCACCATTCAATATGATCATGGCTGATCATCTCCAATCGGTACCCCGTTCCTGCCTTCTCCCCATATCCCCTGACTCCGCTATCTTTAAGAGCCCTATCTAGCTCTCTCTTGAAAGTATCCAGAGAACCGGCCTCCACCGTCCTTTGAGGCAGAGAATTCCAGAGACTCACAACTCTCTGTGAGAAAAAGTGTTTCCTCGTCTCCGTTCTAAATGGCTTTCCCCTTATTCTTAAACTGTGGCCCCTGGTTCTGGACTCCCCCAGCATCGGGAACATGAATATCTGCTACATGTATCTGTGCCAATAAGGGTATAATTTGAATAAGGGTTGTCAATGTAATTTCAACATGACTAGGGAGCAATGCATTGAGGAAGAAAGTCATCGGTCTCAAGGAACACTTAGAATCAATTCATCATGTCTTCTTGATACTAAGAATATTGTAGTTTGTAATTGTAAACTGGAAAATATCCCACTTTTATTGAAAGCAGCATGCCACTGATAAAAATATATTACAGAAGAATCATGAAGAATGTTCTAATGCAAGCATTCATGGGTAAATACGTAGATGCTGTCATGGAACAAGGTGACAAAATATGTAACATTTAGAGAAATCCACTAGAGATGCACACTGCTGCCAAAGAACTGCAAAAAATTTGCAAAAATAGAGAAGATTAAACTTATATCAGAGCAACGCCAGACATAACAAAATGTGGTGGTGAGTAGAAATGTATCATTTGAGATCATGAGAAAGGAAATTAACAGATGTAGCACCTGATCTTCATGGACAATATGTTGGCCAACGTACACAGAGATGGGGCAGTTGCATGTGATTTTCTTTCAGAGAGATGTAACATAATACTTGCATGTGACTACACCCTGTTATATATTTAGTGTCGAGCTTGGTGGAATCAGTCTGTTTGTGCATGAGCACAAATTAGACATTTATTTTGTTTAAAAGAGCACTTTGTTAGCTTAAATTACCTGCTATTCTTAGTTTCTTGGAGAGCAAATGAAAGAAAGGTATAACCCATGTATTGAGTAAATACAATAAAAATTGTTGAATGGTATCTTGGCCTTTAATTAAAGTCTGATATTACAAATACATGGAAGTTAAGTTTTAGAACTTTGGTCCAACACCAGCTACGTTCCCTTTTAGACACCAAACCCCAGGAAGGATATAATGCCCTTGGTATTATTTATTTACCAGAATCAAAGGATAGGTGACAGGTTTCAGAGTTGTGCCTTGAATATCTTTCTGTGCAAAAGATACCCTACAATCAACTGATGTGATCAAGGTGTTTAAAATAATAATAAAACAGAACCTTGTGTAAACATTCAGTAAGTCAGGCAGCAGCTTGGGAAATAATAGAGTAATGGGCCTGTTCCACTTAGAAGACTTTTTAGGCGACTGCAGGTGACAACGCAGTCGCCACATGGTCGCCACATGTTCGCGGGTGGATGCCGAGGCGTCGCCTTCACGGTCGTGAGGAGTTCCCGCATTCTGGGAACTAGTCGCGGCCTCATTATATGCACCGTAAATTTTTCAACTTCTTGAAAAATTAGCAGCGACTAGAATGAAGCCGCCATGAAGACTAGCGAGAATTCTTGAGTCGTAGGTGGGTCGGCAGGAGGTCCTAGTGGGTTGCCGGGAGGTCGAAGGTTCTCGGAGGTTCACGTAGGTTGGTGCTGACCGGTGAAATTCATTGGCTCATTGGGAAAAAAAAATGTAAGCAGTAGTTTTCAGAATTAAGGATAACCAACCGGTAATGTTAAATGTCCGCCGAGCTTCACAGCCGTGTACTCTGGCTTTTTCAAAGTTGTCTCCACTCCTTCTCCCCCCCCTCCTCATTTAAAGGACTTACCGTACACTGTGCTTTAGCCATCTTTTTACAGTGCCAACCTTCCTGTTCATCGCAGTGTGTGTCTGTATCACCTTGGCTTTGCACCATGTTAATTTTCTTGACAGGGCAAGCGGGGGGAGCACTGTCTAAACAATTCACACGGGCTGGTGGTGGGGGGGAGTGTGCGTGTGCGTGTGCGTGTGTGTGTGTGTGTGTGTGTGTGTGTGTGTGTGTGTGTGTGTCAGTTCCCAGTTTTGCAGGCGAATGCCACAGTCCGTTGAAAAATCGCCAAAGTGGGACAGGCCCATTAAGTTTCATATCATAGAGTGACAGCACAAAAAAAAGCCCTTTGGTTCAACTCTTCATACTGACCAGGGTATCTTTCTGTGCAGTTCCATTTGTCTGCATTTGGCTAATATCTCTGGTAAAGGAAACTGTAGAAATTATAAGAAAATTGGGTAAATTCATAATATTTTTGAATCCAAGACACCAACATGGTAAAGGTAACTTAAAAATCATATTACGAAAGGCAATAAAGAGATTTAGGAAGTGTTTACATTACAAGGCAAAGCTAGCTGGTGTAAAGATAAACACAGGAGGTTGTAAACCAGGCAGAGGGTAATAAAACTGATCATGAGATAGGAGAAGTCACCTTTTGACACCGATTTGTCAATGGGAGAATGGTTTTGTAAATAGTATGTAGGTAAATTGGCTTGGTATAAACGTAAATTGTTCATACTATGTGTAGGATAGTGTTAATGTGCGGGGATAGTTGGTCGGCACAGACCCGGTGGGCCGAAGTGCCTGTTTCCGAGCTGCATCTCTAAACTAAACTAAACTAAATAAGGAACAGAAAGTTAAAGTGGGGAAAAAAAAACAAGATGAAAGATTACAAAGATACATTGACCACTGACTAATTATTTCAAAAATGTGAAACCTGCATGTAACCATTGCATTCCAGAGTGTAAGAAGCCCGTAAGTGCTGTGAATCAGTGAAACACTTTAGGTTCTCTCAGAATTTTTCCCAACATATTCTGGCAAACCCTTGAATAAACTGACTGTTTGAGAAACTCATCACTGCTCTACAACATTTTCTTTGTGTGCTGTCCCAATCAGGGTTGTAATGGGACTGATCCCCGCATGAAAACCACATTTGTGGTACAGGTGAAACACACAATTCCCTCCAATATCCTCTCTGAACCTTTCCTATCCATGAAGCTGTCAAATACCTTTAAAGCGTTATGATGTACTGGCCTTTTCCACTTTTTCCAGAAGTTCATTTCCTCTACATGCCACCATCTTTGGACAGAAGCTAGTCCCATGGGTGCCATTTAAATCTTTCCCCTCTTACCTTAAACAAATTCCCTCTAATTTTATACTCCCCTACCCAGGGAAAAAGACTGTGACCATTTACCTTTTCTGAGTTCCTCATGCTTTCATAAAGCTCGATATGGTTGCTCCTCAGCCTCCTTTGCTCCAGTCTCTCTTTATAACCCAAGCATTCCAATTCCAGCAATATCCTTATGATTCTTTTCTAATGTAACCACATATTTCCTATAGTATGGTGACAAGAACTGCATACAATATTCCAGGTGCGGTCTCACCAACATCTAGTCACCTGTAACATGACATCTCCAGTTTTTTACTCAAAGCACCAGCTGATTAAGGCAAGCATGCCAAACGCCTTCTTCAACGCCCTGTTTTGCTACTCTCAGGGAACTATGTATAGTACTACTACCCCTAGGTCTCTGTTCTATAACACTCCAATTCTGCCTAGTTTAATTTTCCAAAGTGCATCACTTTACACTGACTTAAATTATATCTGCGTTTAAGAAGGAACTGCATGCTGGAAAATCAAAGGTAGACAAAAATGCTGGAGAAACTCAGCAGGTGAGGCAGCACCTACGGAGCAAAGGAAACATTTTGGGTCGAGACCCTTCTTCAGACTGAAGAAGGGTCTCAACCCGAAATGTTTCCTTTGCTCCATAGATGCTGCCTCACCCGCTGAGTTTCTCCAGCAATTCTGTCTACCTAAATTATATCTGCAGTTCTTTTGCCCATTTTCTCTGTGGATCAAGACCCTGTTGTAACCTTAGACAACCTTGTTCATTGTCCAACATATATGGATTTTGGTACCATCGGCAAACTTGTTAATCATGCTACCTACATTCTCATCTAAATCATTAACATATGTGACAAACACCAGGAGACACTGGACCAATCCATGTGACACACCAGTGGTCAGGTCAGTGGCCTCCAATCTAAAAAATAACCCTCCACTACCATCCTTTAAATCCTTCCACTGAGCCAATTTTGTATCCAATTGGCAAGCTCACCTTGGATCCTATATGATTTCACCTTCCATAACAATGTGCCATGCGGGACCTTGTTAAAAGCCTTGCTGAAGTACTCGTAAATGGCATCTATTGCCTTGCCTTGTCAATCAACTATCTTGGTCAAAAAACTCAGTTAACGATACTTAATCAAACCTTGCTTTACCACTGCAGATTGATCCTGTCTCACAGAATCCCTTTCAAAAGCATCCCCCCCACTGACTTTTAGCTGACTGTTTGTCATTCCCTGGCTGCCTATTCCAGAAGTATGCCTCCTTTTTCCAGACAACAATCTCAATATTCCTCAACAGCCAGGGTTCTCTAATTGTGCCAGCCTTGCCTTTCACTTGAACAGGAATATATTGGAACTGAATGCTCTCTACCTCACTTTTAAAAACCGCAAACTTGCAAACAGCTTTCCCAATCGACCCGTTGCAAGTTACTGCCTAATGCCATTAAAAATTATCCATGCCCCAATTTTGGAATTTAACTTATGGACCAATCCATTGTTTTTCCATAATTATTTACTAACTAATAGGATTTTACTTCGGAGTCACGTGAGTGACTACGTGAAGAAGCCCGCCAGCCCGCATGCGCGTCAATTACGTCTAATGCATGGCGCAACGACTGACTGGGCGGCGTGTCACTCCTCCAGCGGTAAGTTTCAAACTCAGCAGGTAAGTTTTGAACTTATTCTCAGGTATATTTTTTGGTTGCAGGAATCTCTTTTACAGAGTTCCTGCTGGATATGAAAATCCGGGGCGAAATCCAGACAGGCTACGGAGAGCGCGGAAGTGCAAGTAGCCGGCGGCCATCGGGTTCGCTACACGAGTCGCTGACAGTGCGGTCAGCAACTTCAGACTTCGGCAGCCCCAAAAGGGTGTGCAGCCAAACGGAGTCTGAGAGGCCTAGACTAGGACGAGTCAGGCCAGGAGGGTTTCCCTCTGACAAACATGGGTACGTCCTCGGGCGTTTAACCCAGATGGAGCATGGATAGTGTCCCCGGGCGCTAATCCCACAAAGGTGATGCTCCATCATGATATGGTCCGTGAATCAGGGCCATATCAGCGCA
This sequence comes from Okamejei kenojei, assembly GCA_035221665.1. Taxonomy (NCBI): domain Eukaryota; kingdom Metazoa; phylum Chordata; class Chondrichthyes; order Rajiformes; family Rajidae; genus Okamejei; species Okamejei kenojei. Next base: position 23,104,603 of record CM069131.1, read on the forward strand.
GGTCTCCTCGGGGACCTGCGGCAGCAACTGTTTCAGGGCTGCTTACAAATCTCCCTCTCTGTGGAGGGGAGTGCCAGGGGTCAGTGGATGACTGACTCCAAACTCGGAAGTATGTGAGTTCAAAGGTATGTCCAGAGTGCATACCAGGATGCACAAAGTGCGTGAAGCAGAATTGCCTGCTATGGCATCAAAGTTGCGATACCCTCGCAAATAGGGGAGCCGCTGGGTGAGGAATTAGCTACGAGCATTAATTACCTCGCATCGCACCAACTCCAGGAATAGGTAATGGTGGAAACATCTATGAAGTACCACACACCTGCTAATTGTGCTTCACTAAACGTGCCGGCTGTGAACAGCTCCATCTGGGGTTATATCGGAGGGGGCATCAAAGCCCAGGTGATGAAGTTCCAGAGAATCCTGAATTTGCTGGCTTCAGGCATCACGGCCTTCGCCAGGTCTGTGGATGGGGGTCCCTTGTCTGACATGCAACAGGATGCCCTGGCATTAATGTGCAACGCACATTTTGAAATTAACTGTGTCGTAAAAATGCCATCCGACCTGCCCAGAACCCCAAGTTTGCGGGACTGTGCAGGGCCGGCAATTTACCGCCGCCGAATTTTTGTTCAGAGAAGATCTGACGAAGCAGGTCAAGGACCTGGACGAAGAAGCGAAAGCTGTCGGGCTGATAAAGGCTCCATCAACAAGCAAAGCTTCATCATTAGCTTAATCGTAGGCGGCAGCACCCCTACGCTTCCATCAGCAGCAAGCGGTTCGCTGAAGCTGGTGGCAGCTCGAAGGCCGAACACTCTGGGCAGGTCTCTTTTAGGCCAAGGCCCAGGCCGGCCCTCGTCGAAGATGCGCAGTTCGCGCACGCCATCAGCCCTACCCTTAAACCTCGGGTGTGGAAATAGAAACCATACATAGATACATAGAAAATAGGTGCAGGTGTAGGCCATTCGGCCCTTCGAGCCTGTACCGCCACTCAATATGATCATGGCTGATCATCAAACTCAGTATCCTGTACCTGCCTTCTCTTCATACCCCCGATCCCTTAAGCCACAAGGGCCACATCTAACTCCCTCTTAAATATAGCCAATGAACTGGCCTCAACTACATTCTGTGGCAGAGAATTCCACAGATTCACCACTCTCTGTGTGAAAAATGATTTTCTCATCTCGGTCCTAAAAGACTTCCCTCTTATCCTTAAACTGTGACCTCTTGTTCTGGACTTCCCCAGCATCAGGAACAATTTTCCTGCATCTAGCCTGTCCAACCCCTTAAGAATTTTATGTCTCTATAAAATCCCCCCTCAATCTTCTAAATTCCAGCGAGTACAAGCCGAGTCTATCCAGTCTTTGTTCATATGGAAGACCTGCCATCCCAGGAATCAGTCTGGTGAACCTTCTCTGTATTCCCTCTATGGCAAGAATGTCTTTCCTCAGATTAGGAGACCAAAACTGTATGCAATACTCCAGGTGTGGCCTCACCAAGACCCTGTACAACTGCAGTAGAACCTCCCTGCTCTTGTACTCAAATCCTTTTGCTATGAATGCCAACATACCATTCGCTTTCTTCACTGCCTGCTGCACCTGCATGCCTACTTTCAATGGGTTACACAAAAAGCTGGAGAAACTCAGCGGGTGCAGCAGCATCTAAGGAGCGAAGGCGACGTGTCGGTTCGAGACCCTTCTGCAGACCCTCGATTCTCCAGCATCTGCAGTTCCTTCTTTAACACTTTGCCTACTTTCAATGACTGGTGTACCATGACACCCAGGTCTCGTTGCATCTCCCCTTTTCCTAATCAGCCACCATTCAGATAATAGTCTACTTTCCTATTTTTGCCACCAAAGTGGATAACCTCACATTTATGCACATTATACTGCATCTGCCATACCTTTGCCCACTCACCCAACCTATCCAAGTCACCTTGCAGCCTCCTAGCATCCTCCTCACAGCTAACACTGCACCCCAGCTTTGTGTCATCTGCAAACTTGGAGACGTTACATCCATCAGTAACCATGGAGGGAGATGGGTCTGGTTCTTTCTGGAACATAGGGTGTGTGGATCAGTTACAAGTTGGTGGGACATTACACTTGTTTGAATGAATGGCGTTGGATAACATCAGATCCCTTTATACTGCACAGTATATGAGGGTTCCAAATTGAATTCCTTCCCAATTCGTTTCCACCCACACAGAATACACAAAACCAGACATTTGTTCATTTACAACAGGAAGGTTTGGATGTACTAGCTGAAATTTAATACACAAAAGGGGTCATTGAGAAGTTGAGTCATGAACCTCACCAATTTGTTCTAATATATTTACAAGACAAAAAAAGGATAGAGGATGACGAATCATCCTTGATTTGACTCGACTTAACTCCTTTGTGCAGTATAGACATTTCAAAATGGAAAACTGTTACTGCCAAACAACTGGTTTCCAAAGGATGTTATCTGGCTTGCACCGATCTCAAAGGTTCATACTATTCAGTACCCATTCACTGGGATATCCGGAGATGTTTGAACTTTAGCTGGATGGGGCAACTGTGGTAGTTTAAAGCGTTGCCTAATGCGTTAACTTCAGGTCCCAGATTATTTACAAAATTATTGAAATCAGTACTTGGGCTACTTCGAGTTCAAAATCATATTGTGGTGGCATACTTGGATGATATCCTAATCATAGGAAAAACCCTGAAATTAGCTAAATTAGCTGTTTCAGCCACTAAACACTTTGAGAGTTTCGGGTTTCTCATCCATCCAGTTAAGTCCAAGTTGATACCATCTATAGTTATTGATTATTTGAGATTTACCAATAACTCTATTCACATGTCTGTGACTCTGCCTTCAGGCAAAAGATTAAAATGAATAGAAGCCTGTAACAATCTTATTCTTAAGGAGCAACCTTCTATTCGACAAGTTGCCAGTATAATTGGCAAATTAGTGGCTGCTCTCCAGCTGCACAATTTGGGCCTTTGCATTAACAAAATTTACAACATGCAAAGGAGCAGGCACTCAAATACCATGCAGGTCGTTTTAACAGACCTATGCGATTGCCAGCTGAAGCCATTTCTGAGTTACAATGGTGGATGACCAATATTCGGCATAGTTCCAGTAACATTTTGGTCAACAAACCTTCAGTTATAATTACAAACTGATGCTAGTGCTCTAGGATGGGGAGCTACTAATACCATCTCTAGCTGTGGTGGCAGATGGAATGAGCATGAGTCATCAATTCTTCAGTTACATGGTATCAACTGCTTAGAGTTGCTGGGAGTACTCTATGGGTTGAAGGCTTATTGTGGGAATATGCATCATCTGCATGATCAACTACAAATCGACAACACTACAGCAGTGGCAGATATTAATCACATGGGTGGAATCAAGTCAGTATCCTGTGATAATTTGGCTAATCTTATTTGGCACTGGTGTATTGCAGAAGCATTTTGATTTCAGCTACCTACTTGCCAGGACACCAGGTCACGGAAATTAATGACAACACAGAATGGATGCTGGATCATAAAGTGTTTAATGACATTGTTACTCCGTATGGAACACCGGACAGCATGGGAGCCAGACCCAGGGGCAGTGGCGATGGATGCATTCTCGCTACACTGGGGAGGAATGTTCTTCTAGGCATTCCCTCCATTTTGCCTCATCAGTTGGTGCTTGCCAAAAATCCAGCAAGACTTCGCATCAGGCATTTTGGTAGTGCCTGACTGACCTACGCAGCCATGGTTCCCACTGATACTGGGAATGATATCAGAGCCTTGTATGGCCGTTCCCAAACTCAGAAATCTGCTGGTTCACCCCGTGACTAGGGAGAACCATGCACTGCTTGATCAAATCAATTTGTTGGTTTGCAGACTCTGAGAAGACCTTTCCTGGGGCTCGGACTGTCAGATCGTACGGTGGACATGACCTGGAGAGATAGTACCAAGAAACAGTACATCTCCTCTTTCAAGAAATGGGAAGTGTTCTGTTACAGTCCAACATATCGTATGACACAGCACATATAAAGATGTGTTGAAATTCCTCTCAAAACTATATTTTTTGATGAGGGATTGAGTTATAGTGCCATAAATGGTGCCAGAAGTGCCTTGTCGTCATACTTGTTGCTGGGATCGGGACACCACTCTGTCGGGTCTCACCCATTGATATCCAAGTTTATGAAGGGTATCTTCAACTCAAATCCTCCCAGGCCTAGGTATTCGGTGATATGAGATGTTAACGTGGTGCTGACGCTGCTTTGCCGGTGGGCTTCAGCTACATCTCTGTCCTTGGTCAAAATCACTTACAAAGTGGTTATGCTCATGGCGCTGGTTTCAGTGCAACGGGTCCAGTCGTTGCATAAGCTGCATCAATTTTGGATTTGACTATTAGCTCTTTCATTCCCTCCTTTTTATCAAACATGATAATATTCACAGTCCCCGGTAGGTACACACATATAAGATTATTAAGGGTTTTGACACGCTAGACGCAGGAAACATGTTTCCAATGTTGGTGGAGTCTAGAACCAGGGGCCACAGTTTTAGAATAAGGAGTAAGCCATTTAGAACGGAGATGAGGAAAAACCTTTTTCACACGGAGGGTCGTGAATCTGTGGAATTTTCTGCCTCAGAGGGCAGTGGAGGCCAATTCACTGTATGCTTTCAAGAGAGAGTTGCATAGAGCTCTTGAAGATAGAGGAATTGGGGGATATGGGGAAAAGGCAGGAACGGGGTACTGAGTGTGGATGATCAGCCACGATCACAGAGAATGGCAGTGTTGGCTCGAAGGGCCGAATGGCCTACTCCTGCACCTATTGTCTATTGTACTCCTTGGGGTTTACAAGAATTAAGGGCAATCTGATTCAAACATGTAAGGTCTCAAGGGGACTTTATAGGGTAAATATTGAGATGTTTTCACAATTTGGAGTATTGCGAAGAAAGGGAAATAGCTACAAATAAGAGTGATTTAAAACTCAGCTGTGTAGAAATGATTTCCCTCGGAGAAGAATCTCTGGAATTCTTTGCCTCCAAGGGTGGTGGTCAGATCATTAGATATACAGTATTTAACATGGAAATAAATACTTGAAAGAACAAGAAACGGATGGTCATGGGGAACTGAAACATGACAGGTGCAGAGGCCAGCATAAACCAATCATGATCATGTTGAAGAGTGGGGCAGACATGAGAGGACTGCTAGTCTATTCCTGCTCCCACTTTCTTGTGTTTTTTTTAAATTTCACATTATTTTATGTTGCCCAGCCTTTTGGAGCATATTACATATTATTCTAAGTTTCTGCCTCTTTATTGTCAAGGAATTTGTCTAAAAATACAGAGAACATTGTACATGAAATATTGTCGGAGTAATGGAAAAATCCAAATGATGGATCGGTATCCTTCCCACCAAAGACAGAAAATCCTTTCCTTGCATAAGTATCAGCAACCTAGAAAATGCAATGATTACTATAACTCCACAAATGTTGAACATGGATAAAACTTTCTCCATTTATAACACAAGTAGAGACTTTAACCATTTGATATAAATAGTATATTTTTCCATTAAAATATAGAAAGACGGGGATTTTGATTAACATTGTTCACAGTAATCTCCAAGATACCATTCCTGGCAATGTGGTGTTATTATTTGTTAAATATATTTACACACTCAATACAGCTGCTAGTGTCCAAATATGTATCCAAGATGTACTTAAGGATACAAAATAATTTCAAATATAAAAAAGGTAATCATGCTTTTAACAGTGCTGTCTGTGTTGCTTAAAGAAGCAAGTTATTAATCTTCCTCATTCACCGATACAAATGGATGTCTTAATTTTTCATAAAGTGCATAAGTTACAAAAATGAAACTTATTTGTACATTACGATCCATCTAGGCACAATTCACCATTCCATGGCAATTTCTAATAAAACGGCCTTATAATATCAAATTTGCTTTAACCATGCAGCACTGAACATTTTGAGAAATAAATTCTGTGCTCTTAGATAGTTCCATTGGAGGCCTTAAATAGTTAATTTATTTTCTCAGAAAACAGATTTCCTTAGTCTCAAGGCTGAGGAGAGATGGGACATACTCTATTTGTATATCAAGGTGTTTCCAATTTCCAGCTGGAGAAACAGGACTCTTAACACCCTTATCCCCAGACAACTGTCCAATTATGTACATCACACACGGCCTACTGTTTGCTGAAGAAGTAATCAATAAAGGATATGGTTGAGTGAACACAGATTTTGGCTGAACCAATGCATGAAAACTTAATCATTTGTTCAGTGTGGAGAAATCAAATAGAGCAGAGATGAAAACAGTCACTCAGGGGGGTTGCCAATTGTGCCACCAAGTTTGAGGAGGAAAGCTTTTAGCAAGAAGAAAATGCGACTGGTGACAGGTGGAAATTTAAACGACTTCCTTCATTTCATGAATTAATGTAAACACTTTCAATTATATTTTTTTCTTTGGTCATTTCTAAATTTTAATCAAGGAGAGAACCAGTTTAATTTAATAAATTCGGATGCTTACTGGACTGTTGAATTGCATTTAATATAAATGCAGTATGTTTAATAGTGGAGTTGTGATACTGTGGAAGCATTTGTAACTAAAAAACACACCTGCTGCCACTGGGAATACATTTAATCATCTCAACCTGACCAGAAAATAGACACAATGATAAGGTAATGAAAAAATTGTTTTAACTTAACGCACATTTATAAAAGTTAAATAAGAAAATATTTTTGGAGTTTGGAAAATTTTGATGCTAAACTTTAAACTCAAAATTCACTGGCTGGAACAAAGATAACAGTTAAATGTTTGCTGTTAGATGTTAAATGTTTTATTATTTTTGCAGATTTTTAATTTTGCTTTAAAATAACTGGATAACTTTTATGAAAGAATTATTCACAAAGAGAAATGCTTCAGATTTAATAAGTTTGTAATATTTGGGAATGCACTTCTAACAATTTAGCTTTTCACTGCTGAACAAGTTTGAGGTAGCAAAATACAACCTACCTTAGTAAGGCCATTGCCAGAGCTTCATAGGCTTTGCCTAAACCAGCATCATCATCTATGGAACTGGACAGCTCCAAATATGTTTGTAAGTACTAAGGAAGAGAGAAAGAGACAAATCATTTAGAAAAATATTGGGGTAAAAAAATTATTTTTAAGATTACCATATTTCCCAGCATTCAAGGCACTATTATTTACTCTAAAATAAGGCCCGAAAATTTACCTGCATTTTGGATGGCGAATGTTAGTCTGAGCAATGCCACTCTCATAGCGACTGCTCAGCGGAACCCGCCACACCAACCCTGGAACTGTGTGAAGTGCTAGATCAAAGGCTATGGCCATTGTTGCAGGAATAGCTGCATGTGATGACCTTTTTCCAACTTAATTTCTCATTGTAGAAACATAGAAAAATAGGTGCAGGAGTAGATTATTCGGCCCGTCGAGCCAGCACCGCCATTCAATATGATTATGGCTGAGCATCTGAAATCAGTACCCCGTTCCTGCTTTTCCCCCATATCCCTTGATTCCTTTAGCCCTAAGTGCTAAATCTAACTCTCTCTTGAAAACACCCAATGAATTGGCCTCCACTGCCTTTTGTGGCACATAATTCCACAGATTCACAACTGGGTGAAGAATTTTTTCCTCAAATCAGTCCTAAATTGCCTACATAATTGGAAGGTAGACACAAAATGCTGGAGTAACTCAGCGGGACAGGCAGCTTCTCTGGAGAGAAGGAATGGGTGATGTTTCGGGTCGAGACCCTTCTTCAGATTCTTCTTGATTGAAAAGAACGCTATCCTCAGCTGGACCCAATATGTTCATTTTTCTTCCAAGCCCTTCTGCCACTTTATTGGGAGAGGGATACGCTCCCTATGCATCGCCAAGTCTCCGCTCACTCCGGACACACATTGGCACACACAAGGTTCAAAGGGATATGGGCCAAATGCGGATAAATGAACAACTTGGGATGAAGGGCCTGTTTCCATGCTGTAAGACTATGACACATTGTAGAAAGGGTGCAATTGCTCTGGAGAGGATCCAGGGGCGATTTATGAAGATGTTGGCAGGGCTGGAATTTTTTTTTCACTTTGAAGAAAGATTTGATAACTGGGATTGTATTCTCTGCAGCAACGGAGGTGAAGAAAAAACTTAGTTGAGGTGAATAATATAATGAGACTAGGATCTGTTTTGCTTAACAAAGAGTGTAGGAAGGAACTACAAATGCTGGTTTAAACTGAAGATAGACAATAAAAACTGGAATAACTCGGCAGGACAGGCAGCAGACATCTCTGGAGAGAAAGAATGGGTGATATTTCGGGTCAAGAACTTCAGACTGAAGAGGTTGAAAACCATCCATAAAACACAATGACTGGAGATGTGTGTTATCCCACTAAGGGCAGAAATCAGAAACATGTGTTCATCTGTATTGTTTTGACACCATAATAAATGTATTACAGAAAAAAAAAATTTAATGGGGTGGCACTGTGGCGCAGAGGTAGAGTTGCTGCCTTAATACCACATGGGTTTTCTCTGGATATTCCAGATTATCCCACATCCGAAAGAAGTGCAGGTTTATAGGTTAATTGCCTTCTGTAAATTGTCCATGGCGTGTAAGATGGAACTGGTATATGATAAATTGTTGGTCGGTGTAGACTTGGTGGGCTGAAGCGGCTGTTTCCAAATATATGTTTTACATATATATCTTAATTTCATTGAACCATATACAATTGAATATGTGACATTATTTTCATCTTGTTTCTATAGTCAAAGGGTGAGGTTGATTGATTTATTTGTGCAGAACAGTGATGGTTGTCTGACTTACCTTGTTTCTCTGTTTTTTTCTCTATATATATATATATGCATAACAGCATGAATTAGAATCTGATTTCCATACATGAATATAGTCATTCGTGTGCTGCACCTGTTGATCAGAGCCTGGCTCTACTGTGGAATGTAATCAGGAATGTAATTTAGCCTAACCTTATTCATACCTAATCCAATTTAAAGCATAAATGTTGCATTCAAGTGTAAGTTAAAAGACTTGCTACAGTATGCACCAGATTGCATAATTTCAAGCTGAAATATGCAAAAGCTCGCTATCTCCCTTGCAATTTCTCACTCTTAACTCTCACCCAATGTTGGCAGCCCTGCTGGTTCCATGCTGTAAACTAAACTAATCTTCCCTTAGCCTACACCATTCATTATGAAAGCAAAAACAATGTGTAAACAAATTAACTGTAGGCTGGATTTCGAGGTAATTGAAATTATTTTTAGTTTAGATTAATTTTGCCACAAGTTGTAAAATAACAAATAAGAACTGAGGTTCCTGAACTCTAAAGATGTTGAGTGAAGAAACACAAATAAAACTCCAAGGTAAGGAAAAAAAAATATATAGGAACCTTCACAAGTGGAATTAAAGAAATTCTCAAATCAGTTAAAAAAAATACAAACATCTATGTAGCTTACATAGTATTACACTAACTAGAAATTTCAATATATTATTTTTTTAAATGGGAAATGGTAGAGTACAGTTGTAAGCTATTATTTTTGAAGATCCCTCTTTTAAAGGTCACTGCTTTAAAGATGTTGATGTTGGAAATGTATTCTTATTAAAGTGCTTTCCAAAGTCTGCATGTTATATTTTCGTCATGAGAACATTTGGCAAGCCTTTTGTTTTGGTTCAGAATAGAGAACTATGTATTAATTAATCATACGTAAATCATGGTATACTTCAACATTACTCATTTCATCTCTGTATAAAAGCATGTAATCACTAACACAAATTACTATTCAGCTTTTATAGTTTATTTCCCCCTCAGTCCAAGTGCAAACAGGCATGTAATGTGTTTAATCCTAATGTATCAAATAAAACAATACCAAATATCATCCTGAAACTAGTCTAGTGGATAACATCAAATTACATTTATAGCCGTTATTAATGAAACAAATTGAGTTGTTTTTCTATAGATGACATCTTTAGTTCTAGCACATTGAAATAATTGTATTGCAGAGGTTATCCAAATAGCTCTTCATGTTCTGTATCGACAGTCAAAAAAAAATCGACAGCTTTCTGTAGCAATGTTACAACATTTTTAGATTTTAAAAATCAAGTCTGCAATTTATCCCATCAGATAAAGCATAAAAAGAAGTTAATTTGACACCTAATTCCCTTTCATATCTTCAGTATTAAAAATGTTATAGCCATTTTCATACTCGGAAATTAGCATCTTGTTCCCCATTGCCTTTCCATTGACTTAACACAAAAGTTATGATCGAGGACAGTCAAAAGCCCATAACTTTCTTAAAAATTAATGAAATTTTCAGTTATTATAGATTGAAGCATTCTGAAACAAATATGAAACAATCTTACTTGGATGACCTGAAATTAAAGCATATAATTAGTTAGTTACCTAATTGTGGGTAATTACAAAATTCAATTATTAGATCTAAACATCTATCCATTTCTTAAGAAAAGATAAACATTTTTAAATTGCCTAAGTGTCAAAATAATATTCACACAATAATTCACAGCATAACATGATTTTTAAATCTCATTTTCATTAATTTATAGGCCAAATGGAAGGAATTCCAGTATATTAATGGCCATTTAAATCAACTTGCGAGTGGGTTTTTGTGGAACGCGGTGGATTGGAACGTTGTGGTTTGCAGTGAATTTAACCCACAGTCGGGAAAGGTGGGAAGGGATGAGTTAACCAGAGTTGTGGAGGGCATGGTCTCTGCAGAAGGCGGAAAGGGGTGAAGATGGGAAAATGTGGCTAGTGGCACTTTGTCCTATTACGTCTACACTGGTTCACAGCACAATCCTACTCCACCAGTAATTTTCCATGAAACTTATTAGCCCCACATTCCCATCAAGTCCCTCCAGATTATACCACTTACCTACACCCTGGGCGACCTACAATGGCCAAATAACCTTTCCACTTGCACATATGTGGGATGTGAGAGGACGTTGGGGAAAGCCATGTCATCATTAGAGAATTAGAAAACTCAACAGAAACAGCACTAGATTTCTGGATTGCACTGGGTCATTAGTACTGAGCCAACAGCTCTACCAGTTGCGCCACACTAATATAAATTACACAATACCGTCAAGAATGGCAATGATGAAGGATGTGAATATTTAATTCAGTGATGAAATGATCTTCAAGCAGATAACCTTGTGCAGGATGTGTTGGTCCTGAGCACTATTACATTTGCATTAAAACTTGGCAAAATATGAATATCTCATTATATTTATGACTTGAACCTTGTGATTAATTAGACTATCTGAGGGATTAGGTGAGACTCATCAATGACTACAAATCCAGCTTCTACCATGTCATTATACCACATGCTGATTTAGGCTGCTGTTAAACAATAGACAACAGACAATAGGTGCAGGAGTAGGCCATTCGGCCCTTCGAGCCACACCACCATTCAACATGATCATGGTTGATCATCCCCAATCAGTACCCCGTTCCTGCCTTATCCTCTGACTCCGCTATATTTAAGAGCCCTATCTAGCTCTCTCGTGAAATTATCCAGAGAGCTGGCCTCCACCGTCCGCTGATGGCCCTGTCTTACAGTGCGAGTTGATCCACGAGGTACCCCGAGTGAAAGACTCGTGGTTGTGTACGAGACTTCAAGTTTATGTTCAAGTGTTTAACCAAGTTCCCACGGGTATGTCATTTCTGCGATGTTCCAAGTTCCTCCTCCGAGTTACCAAGTTCCTCTCCCGTTACTCTTGAGCCAACCGTGAATTAAGGTATGTTTTAATAAAGCAACAATGTTAAAATACATCTCCATCCTGTGGCTTTGAGTTATTTCAGCGCGGCTGCATCTATTGATACGACCTACAAAGGGAAAATGCGCACCCTCCAGCAACCAATAACGTGGTAAGTGCATTTCTTGGTGCTTTATGTTTTTAAATACTGTATTTCCCGGGGTGGGGGGAGAGCTCAGTTCATAGTATTTGGGGAATTTGGCGTTGTGAAGGAGGGGATTGGGGTCAGTAACCCACTTGCCACGCTCCAGTCTGAGTGCAGGTAGATGGGACTAGGTGACAGTGAACGGCACGGAGTAAAAGGGCAGAGATGGCCTGTTTCCGTGCCGTCATTGCTATATGGTTTTATTGTGGCCAGGGAGTGAATTAGCTTGGGTGGCTGCCGCAGCGCTCCGGGCACGGACAGCAGAACTGGCCGCCACTTCCGAGGAAGGAAGCAGCTCGGGTGACTGACTTTGAGCGGCCGCCGGGACCCGACAGCAGACACACACACACACACAGATACACACAGACAGACAGAGACACACACACACACACAAATACACACACATATACACACACATATACATATATATGTATAAATATATGTGTGTGTGTGTGTATTTGTGTGTGTGTGTGTGTGTGTGTGTGTGTGTGTCTCTCTCTCTCTCTCTCGCTCTATATATATACATATACACAGGTCTGGGGAAGACAGAGAGGGGAACAATGAGGACACGGAAGTTTAGTGGGGAATCTCATTGGTTATTATGTGGGAAGGAAGTCCAGATGCTGGTTTAAAGATAGACGAAATGCTGGAGTAACTCAGCGGGACAGGCAGCATCTCTGGGTAGTGGTCTAAGGAAGGGTCTCGACCCGAGACATCATCATTCCTTCTCTCCGGAGATGCTGCCTGTCCCGCTGAGTTACTCCAGAATTGTGTGTGTGCGAGAGTTACTCCAGCATTGTTCGTGTGTGTGTGAGTTACTCCAGCATTGTGTGTGTGTGTGTGTGAGTTACCCCAGCATTGTGTGTGTGTGAGTTACTCCAGCATTGTGTGTGTGTGTGAGTTACCCCAGCATTGTGTGTGTGTGTGTGTGTGTGTGTGAGAGTTACCCCAGCATTGTGTGTGTGTGAATCATGAATTGCCAAGACACAAGGCACTGTAAATACAAATAATGTCATTCACAAGAAAGGGCAGATGCTAGTTGAAAAAAGTGAACACATGGGGCTGGAGAAATTTGGAAATGTCATCCCGTCACCCATTCCTTCTCTCCGGAGATGCTGCCTGCCCGCTGTGTTAAAAGAGTTCCCACGGTAGACTCACAAATCACTTAAGGTCAACGCATGGGCCACCACGTTATAAACGAGTTTAAAATGTTTCAATTTTTAACTTGAACTGTAAATGTGACTCGTGGAAAAAATCAAACATGTTTGATTTTTTTCACGAGTTACCAAGTTTCACGGGTACCTGCCGTTAGCACCATGAGTCGCTAAGTTCCTCGCAAGAGTTCCGACGTTCCCGCTACGTTTAGTGTACGTGATTACTGCGAGTGACGACTCTGGGTCACTCGTGGGTTACCTCTCACCGTGAGACAGGGGTTTTAGGCAGAGAATTCCACAGACTCACAACTCTCTGTGAGAAAAAGTGTTTCCTCGTTTCCGTTCTAAATGGCTTTCCCCTTATTCTTAACCTGTGGCCCCTGGTTCTGGACTCCCCCAACATCGGGAACATGAATATCTGCTACAAGGACTTCTTTGCTCCCATACTCAACTCCTCTTGTTATGAAGGTCAACATGCCATTAGCTTTATTCACTTCTGCTGTAAGCATGCTTGCTTTCAGAGATTACTTCTCTGGGAGGTGTTTCAAGCCACCAACAATCAGTGGGAGATTGAGGAGCATATATGCAGGCAAATCTTGGTGAGTCATAAAAATAATTGCTGGACAGAACATGGTGGAGTAACTCAGTGGGTCAGGCAGCATCTCTGGACAAAATAGACAGTGATGTTTCTGGTCGGGACCCTTCTTCAGTTGAATTTTGCACTAGTGTCTCTACTGTTGACTAAGACCTTTGCCAAGCTATTAACAGATTGTACTTCTAGCAACTTAATATTTTTGAGGTGAAGAGTAGGGATTATGTAAAAGAAAGCATGTTGCAGGATGCATTTCTGTCAATTTCATGGTTTACATTTAGAACCGGAAATTTATTTGCACTGTCCACTACACCATCAATTTTGGTATCATCTGCAAATACACGAACCATGTTAATGACATTGTCACCCAAATTCTTAATAGAGATGTCATACAATTATGGACCAGACTACTGGTCACAACCCTTCAATCAGAAAATCAACCCTCCACTACCATATTCTGACTCTTTCCATCAAACCAATTGTGAATCCAATTGATAAGCTCACCCAGGATCCCATATGATCTAACCTTCTGGTCCAGCCTATCATACAAGACAAGTCTTGGTGAACTTTTCAAAAAATGTGAGACATAATTTCTCAAGCACAAAGCCATACGCACTATGCCTAAACAGTCCTTGCCTACGCAAATGTGCATAGATTCTGTCCCTCAGGATCCCCTCCAGTAATTTCTGACATCAGACTCACTGGGCTGTAGTTCCCTGGATTGTTCTTGCAGCTATTTTTAAATAAAGGCACAACATTGGTCACCCTTCAGTCTTCTAGTATCTGCCCCATGGTTCAAGATTATATAAACATATGTGTCAGGGCCCTAGACATTTCCTCCATAACTTCCTCCAATGTCCAAGGATACCCTTGTCAGGCCCTGGGAATGTATCTACCTTGATATTCTTTAAGAATGCTAGGACTTCCTTTTCCAAAATTTGGATTATAGTCCAAAACATCATTACTCATTTCACTGGCCCGTACACAGGGAAACAGTAAAAATACTCTTAATCCCTCCATAGTTCAAAACAAAAACACATCAAAAAATATTAAGACCATTAAGACTGTGCTCCCCCTGCCTTTATGTCTGCACAGTGGAGTGTATCCAACTTTTCCTCAATACTGGGATGAAACTTCCCACATTTACTGTTATTGACGTAAATGTAAATACAGTCAGTCCTTTTTTTACTTGGTTGAACCCCTGGAACTATTCCCTCAGTATACCTCTTAAGATGAAATAACATGTAGGAATGTACATGGCTGTTTGGGAACAAAGGGATTCTGGGGACTCAGTGATGCTGGATTCATGGAAACAATGCGCAAACCCTACGTCAACAATGGAACACAAAGATCCACCTCTTGCACTTCCAAGGAGTGCATTTTTTTTCAAATTATGTTTTTGCACTAATGTAATGTTTTTTGAACTGTAGAGTTAGCCAGAGTACCCGTTCCTTTTGCATCCTCACAATATCATTGAATCGAGGCTGTAAACGAGCATATCCTTGTCTCAACTACATTTGCAATCATTATAGCAGATGCCCATTTGAAATGACATTCAAAAACTACCAGACTGGATGCAAATTTCAGGACCTATTGCTTATTAAATCTTGGAACATTTAGATCTAATGTCCATTGAACAAAAACAATATTCATTTTTAATATGTGGGTTATCATTAGTAGGGAATGCAAAACATGTCTTCTGCCATAACATGTTTTATTTTTATAAATTAAATTCATCCCAGTTAACTGCTTGCTCAAATTTTGTAAAGCTAACAAATTGCTACATTAAGGTTGCACTCACAAATGTTTTTTTGATATTGTATGCCTTTTGAATCTGTGAGCACAGTGGATTTACATGACTCAGCCAATCAATTACCAGATCGATCAAACACATCACAGCCTAATGATTCATGACAAGTGCCACAGTAACATGCATTGCAACTAGTCTAAGCATTGGCATGTTATGATGCAGTGGAGCCAGCTCACTGGGTTATGAAGAGCAGGTGGTGATGTGGTGAATTAGTGGCTAGACACCTTTAGATGCAGCACTTAATGTCACAAAAAGTTTGTTCCATGACCAAAAAGATATAACAAAGTATATTAAGTGTAATGATTGTTATTAAATTAAACATGTTTTGGTTAACCCTATGATCTTAATTCCCAATAAAAATAACACACATGATAAACTCAGCATCTATCAATTTACAATGGTTAATTATAGGAACATTGTTTGATCCCAGTGCTTTAACATTGGGTAGCTAATTTGTGGTAGCTGAACCAGTTACACTGCATTTATAATAACTGGTTCAGTCAAAAAGTCACTAACCTACAATGTTCTCTTTGTTTTTCTCTTTGTATAGATGCTGACTGGCATCTGCACAATTTAGCTTTATGTATTTTACTGCATTGTGTTATCAACTTTAATGTTATTTGCACAGTTCAGCACTGTGCACATATTTTCTTCAAGAGCTTGGAATTAAAATTATGTAGCACCCTATTTTATAGGTTATTATTACTGGGTCCAATTTTGCTAGTATGTAGAATAGTGTGTGCTGGCGTTGAAAAGCAAACAAACTGGAGATCATTTTGCATTGGTGATCATTTACAGATGAAATTATACAATTGTAAGTTTAGACTATCTACCACCTGTGTGTACAGTATGCATTGCACTATAATTGACATAAGATCTTAGGACCATAGACATAGGAGCAGAATTATGGCACACAGCCCACTGAGTGTATTCCGCCATTCAATCATGGCTGATCTATTTTTCCCTCTCAATCTGCCGTCGCCCTGTAACCTTTGGCCCCTTTCCTAATCAGTCTCTGCCTATAAAATACCCAATATCTTGGTCTCCATAACCATCTGTGGCAATTAACTCTGCAGATTCACAACCCTCTGGCTAAAGAAATTAATCCTCATCTCCATTTTGAAGGTACGTCCTTTTTATTCTTAGGATGTGGCCTCTGGCCCGAGACTCTCCCTTAATGGAAACATTCTATCCACTCTATCTAGGCCTTACATAGGCGTTTCAATGAGATCCACCCTCGTCCTTCTAAACTCCAGCAAGTACCATGCCCAAAGCCTTCAAACGCTTCTCATACCTTAACCAAATCGTCCCCAGGATCTTACTCGTAAACTTCCTCTGGACCCTTTCCAAAGTCCAACACATCCTTTCTCAGATATGGGGCCAAAATCTGCTCACCGAGGTATAATGAAATTCATTTTTGTATACTAGCAATGTTACAAAATGTTGAGATTTTAAAAATCAAGTCTGCAATTTATCCCATCAGATAAAGCATTTTAAAGAAGTTTAATTTGACACCTAATTCATTTTCATATCTTCAGTATTAAAAATGTTATGGCCATTTTCATACTCGGAAATTAGCATCTTGTTCCCCTTTGCCTTTCCATTGACTTAACTCAAAAGCTGTGATCTAGGACAATCAAAAGCCCATAACTGTCTAAAAATTAAGAGCTCAATGAAATTTTCAGTTATTATAGATTGAAGCATTCTGAAACAAAGATGAAACAATCTTACTTGGATGACCTGAAATTAAAGCATATAATTAGTTAGTTACCTAATTGTAGCTAATTGCAAAATTCAATTACTAGGTCAAAACATCTATTTCTTAAGAAAAGATAAACATTTTTAAATTGCCGAAGTGTCAAAATAACATTCACACAATAATTCACAATATAACATTATTTTTAAATCTCATTTTCATGAATTTATAGGCCAAATGGAAGGAATTTAGTGTTTAATTCCCGTAAATTAATGGCCATTAAAATCAACCCACAGTCGACAAGAAAAACATTGCCGGTTCATATTTTTTTTTGTCCCCTTTTCGCAACATGAAAATTTGATTAAAGGCTCCCTAAGAAGCACGTTATTATGTAAAAATAAACAATGTACTTTATTTTATCCCCTACGTAAAATCCTTCCCGTTGTCAGCGCTCACGGCTTTAGAAGATGATTTTTAAATTACTCTAGCTAATAAATGATCTAGTGTAGTTTAAAAATACCTTCATAAAAAAATGTCGGAGCGATTTCTCTTCAGCAACGAAATCCCCTGAGATGGATCAATTTGTCGTGTCTGGAGAAAAACGGCACTTTAAACCCGCCCCCCCCTCTGAAAGGCGCCAAAGTCGCGCACACGGGGAACGGCAGAACTGCAGCGCCGCCAAAGGTAAGTTTTGTAACATACCTATGTATACAGTTCAGTAGGAATATCACTATACATAAGCACTTAGATACATATTAGATAAGCATCTCAGATACAGTACAAGTGGATAGCAGTAGTACACTGAGACAGTATACAGAGTCGCCTGTTCGGCACCATTTTCAAGTCCCAGTTGTTGTAAGTGCAGGGTTCTTGACCTGACCATGAAGGCACGTTGTCCTGGCGGCAGTGCAGGGTCGGCCTAGCCAAGCATATGGTGTACTCCGCCTCTGCTTCCTCCTTGTAGGCCACGTCTGGTCCATGTGCCCTGCCTCTTGGAGCGGCGTCTGGTCTAGCCAAGCCCCAGGTATTTGCATGACCCACGGTCTCCAGCCTCCACTCGCCCGTCGAGGCTGTGCATTCTCTCCCGCAGCCGGTCCATTCACTGGCATTCCAGGTGGGATGCCTTGGGTCCTCGATTCGCATTGGGCGAGCTGGACCTTCCGGGTAGGTTCCAGTCCATGGCACAGAGCGCAGGCCCTCTGTCCGTGGCGGGTGAGTCCCTGGCCTGCGGCAGGTGAGCTGGGCCAACCAGGCGGGGTCTGGTCTGCGGCACGGGGTTTATCACACTAGTTTGTTGCTTTTTCTTGACAACACTGAAATGCCTGACATGTTAGGGGTCATAAATGACAGAAGACCAGTCAAACGCCTTCCAAAGTTCGATGTACAACAACTGACAGGGAGGGTTTTTTACAGCTGCTTGGTGCTGGCATCCTCATTTCATGAGTGCCTCAGTGATTACACTGCTGGGAAGCCTCCATTGCTGGAAACATTGTTGTAGCCTTGATTGGCCCAGTGGATCAGGATTCGTGAAGCAAGAGAAAAATATATTCATTCATCAAAGAACCTACTGCTCCCATGAAGTCTTCAGAGACTGAACCTCCTACCTACGGTTCTCTGGTGAGCAATGTCTTCACAGACTCAGGTTTCAAAATCTATTATTATTGGATGTGCAACATGCTGTGAGAAGATTTTCGGCCAAGCTCTCATTCCTGTGTTGCTTTCTATCGAGGGCAAGGTCCAATTGACCCTCAGTATTAAGTTGGTATACTGTAGAAATCTCTGCTCTGTCTCATAGTTTTCTACCATCATAGCATCTGAGACATCACACAAGCATTCACAAAAGAAAATCCATGTACAGTAAAATTAAAAAAATCCAACATCCTTGGGACTTCGGCGGTGCTTAAATAACAGATTTTTCAGGCTACAAGTCGGGACATTATGTTACAGTTGTACGAGACGTTGGTGAAGCTGCACCTGAGGTATTGTGTTCCGTTTTGGTCACCCTGGTATAGGAAACATGATGTTAAACTGGAAAGAGTACAGAGAACAATTACAAGGATGTTGCCAAGATTCAAGGAACTGAGATATGGGGAGAGGTTCAGCAGGCTAGGATGTTGTTCCTTGGAGTGCAGAAGACTGAGAAATGATCTTATAGAGGTGTATAAAATAATGTATAGAATAGATAGGGTGAATGTACAATGTGTTTTCCTGGGGCAGAGGTTTGTGAGAGGATGGTATCCGGATGGGACGCCGAAGGTCGAGAAGTTGAAACCTAGAAGTCAAGGCCAAGATGCAGAACAGACATCACGTTGAAAAGCCAAGATGCCGAACGGACATGACACCGGCAGGACACAAAGCCGAACGGACACGACGCCGAACGGACAAGAAGCTGAACGGACATGACATCTTCCATGTTTTGTAATGGAAGAACCTCTAACACTGGAAAGAAAACAATTATAAAAAATTGCTCATGACTGTAAAATAACATGACTCTCTTCATCATCTGTGATTGGAAAAACCTTTAACAAAATTGCTATAATTTGGCATACATAGTTTACAACAGCAAACTGAAATATGGAAATAATGGTGCTAAAAGCTGAATCAATATAAAAGATAAGCAACACAAAGGTAAAAAGATTCATTCTGAAAATAACTGTAACTGTTGTGTTCTTAATGTTGCACAGGACTATAAATGCCAATCCATCTAGCCATATTTATCCACCCCAATGATTTCAGAGTTTATTGATTAAACAAATATGTTCCTCCCTAGAGAACAGCCACTCCTCCGCTGATGGTTCCTCAACCTGTAGATCTGGCACTCCAGAGAGCCAGCCCAGCTTATCTTTGGCTTGTCTCTTCAGGTCATTGCATTTATTTCAAATACCCTCCACTGCCCTTGCAGTGGTGCGTATAAAACTGAGCTTTGAGCAATTGGAAGTTATTTTCATTGGGCTTGTAAGAAGATTTTAAAAGGCATGAGCTTTATAGCTTAAGAAAATTTATGATCCAATAACCTTCAAATTACTACTGGTATCAGGATAAATATTAATCGTTTGTTAGTGTTGCTTTACAATTGTAGCTGCCAAGCACATTAGTATATGATACAAAATGTAGTATTCATAATGATTTTCCTAACATAATATCGGTTTCAGCACTAAATTGTAATTGCAACTTTACGGATCATAGTAGTGGAACTGTAGTGTCACTGGCAATGGTTAAAGAGACCTCATGTGGCCCAAAATGAATGCTATTTCAGTTTGAGGGACAGAGATTTGCATTAATAAATGATTTCAATAAGACCTGCACTGGGCTTCAGGCCAGCTGAGGCCAGCACTGCAACATAAGTACTTACTCTTAAAACATGTGCAGAGGGAATTCTACATACATCTGTGGTTCATTTTTATATATCAGTAACAGAAAGGTTCCTTCATATAGGAAGGTCTCGAAAAATTATCTTTAACATTTCTACAAATATGTTAGGCTGTATAAATGGTGAATGCAATCTTCCTCTTCTATCCAATATAAATTACATACTTGCTACATGTGTTCTACTACTAATTCATTTTAACAATCTTCATTTCAAATAGTACAATTTACACCCCACTTGAAAGAACTTCAAATCTATAAATCAGACACTCTGAGACATACATTAATGGTCAACAGCCATATATGGTTAAATTTTTTATGGCATTCCGCCTCAATGGCATTTAATAATTTGTAGCCTCAAGGATGATTTCATTTTCAAATGAAAATTATCCCTGTAGATTTTTGTCAACCTTTCAAGATATGAGAGAAATGATTTTACTTTTTGATGTTAAATTTGGAGTAAACTGTACTGATATGCAATAAAAGTCACAGCCCAAATTCATTGACATTTGACAATTTTTAGCATTTAATTTCAATCATGCATTTATTAAAGACACAAGTCTACAATTCAGTTGAAAGCACTAAGGACAATTCAATTGATAAATTATTGTTTTGTGGAACCAACAGAGCAAATAGTCTTTTGATCAGGTCATCTAATTAGACTGGTCTAATAGTAGATAGAAATAATGGATTTTTGGAAGGTCAAGGTTGCATAGAATGTTGTCACTTTGCTGTATTCAAACACAAGTCATTGGAGAACATTGACAATATTTTTACCAATCTTCACTGCTATTTTGGTAAATGCTTGTTTTTCAGACAAGAGGAATGTGAATCATGACATTCTATGATACGATACGATACGATACCATAAAACTTTATTTATCCCCAGACGGATATTGGTCTGCCAACAGTCACAACACACAAGGTACACAAAAAAATTGAAATTAAAAGAAATGAAAACAAAAAGAAAAAGACAAGCGACTGTTAGCTGGCTGTCGTGTGCACAGCGCCTTCACCGGACCAAATGAATGAACAAACAAACACAGACTTATCCCCTGGGCAGAGGATTCTAAACTAGAGTGTCCCCCCTCCCACCCCACCCCACACCGGTTCCCCCTTTGTTCTCCCACTGTCCCTCATGGCGGTCCCCCCACGCCGGGTCCGCATTGTCTTCACGGCGTCCCCCCACACCGGGTCCTCCCTTGTCTTCCCCTCCCCCCCTCACGCTCATCGACCGTTGAACTTTTTGTAAACTACTGGACCTTCACAGGAGTATCGTGTTCAGTTCTGGTTGCCTTTTTAAAAAAAGGATGTGAAGGCAATGGAGAGGGTTCAATATACAAGATTGTTCCTGGAATGAGGGAAAACAGTTATTAGGATAGAAAGGCTGGGACTGTTTTCTTTTGAGAAGGCTGAGTTGAGATCAAAATAATGAGGACTGGATGGAGTGAATAGTGGGACGCTGTTCCCAATGGTGGTGAGATTGAGGACTAAAAGGCACGGGTATAAAGTAAAGGGGAAGACGATTAATAGTGATATGAGGAAAACCTTTTATTATTCAGTGTGTGATTGGAATCTGGAATTTATTTCCTGCAGACATAAGGGAGGCAGATTCCATTGTGGCTTTCAAGAAGGAACTGGATAAATACACAGTGAAGAAAACTTCTCCAAGTTACTTAGAAGTGCATAGATTTTGACCAAGTACAACTCTGTCCACATTTTAATCATCTTCCAATTGCATTTCCTCTGCTCGGCTGAGAAGTCCAGTATCTTAATCCTACTCAATTCTATACCATAGCTCATCGACAACAACTGCTTCGGAAGAATTTATAAACTTCTTCTTCTTCGAAGACCAAGTTATGTACCTTTGCTGAACCCCAAATCCAGGAAGCTATATGTAAACCAGACACTAAGTAATTGATGCATGAACCCACAGTGTTGTTTCAGCTATTTGGCTTAAATATTTGATTGCAAAATGTCACAGGTGTCCAAAAAAAATAACATCAGAAATAAAAGAGGACTGCCATATGTTTATAACATGAGTCAATCACCCAACAGGGAGAAATCAGAGGAATATTCTTGGGTGCCCTTTTATTTGCCTAAGCTCAATTTGAAGGAAGTCCTGAAAAGGCCCAAGGTAGAAGCTACTAACACACTACGATCAGGCCAGTATATTGTTTGTATAAGCCTATTTGCAAAGTTTCCTGAGCAACCCATCTTGTTATCCTGAAAATATATCCTGCAGGGAAAGCCTGGAACTTGCAGATGAATCTTTATTAAGTCTGACAGTGCATGAATGCACTTGCTGTCCCCACAAAATACTGAGGCATGCTGTCAGCTTTTAAAGCTCCTTACAGAAGAATTGAACATGATAATTCAGTTTCAAAATAAGACTTACTTGTTTAAGTAGTAATCATTTTCTTAATGGTTTGTTTGAGTCAGAAAACCAATTGGTGGTACGTTTATTTTGCAGATCTCAGCCTTAATCTAGTCCCTCTCACAGCAGCCATACCTCGTTATGCTAAAGCCTTGTAATGGCAGAATATGGTTTCTGCCCTGACAAATTCATTACTGAAACTTTGCAGCCCACATGTCTAATCAAGTTTATGGCTATTCACGTGGACTCCTGCATGAAGAAATCATTAGATTTGCAAGATATGTGTGGCCTATTTTTAATTTTCTCAATTCTAATCAAGAAATCACGGTTCAAGTGCATGGAGACAAACTGGTGAAGCTGAGAGACTTGGATATGGTACTAAATGTATGAGATTTGGAATAGTCAGGTCAAGGAACATTGATATAAAATTAGAGCAGGGCTGTGGAATTGAATTCCAATGTCTGTATTAGAAATTATTTCAACATTCAAACTTAGTTTGAAAAGGCAGATGAAAGAGAAGGAATTGAAAGAAAAAAGTAACCGGTGGAAGAATGTGATTTTAAGTATTGGCTTGCTTTAAAAGACTGCTTGGGTTGAATGGATTATTTTGTCACCTCAATTATTTGTTGGCATAAATATGGTCAACCACAGGGGTACACATTCCTAAAATTGTGCCAACATTGTTGTTTTTATGGCATGACTTGGGGTGGGGTTTGTGGAATGGGAAAGTGGTTCTCATATTCAAGCCATAGGTTCATATGTACTCCGTTCTGCGGCTAGTTTGGTTTTGTCCTTTGATCCTATTGTGTTATGGACTAGAGTTTATCTATTTTCATGGAGGAGAATTCAGCACATAACAAGATTGAAAGAAGACATTATTACTGTTGCAACTGCATATAAAAGCTCTAAGCAGGTTTACTGTAGATGCCTGCCATTGGGAATTTTCTGTTCCTTGAATAGTTCAGTCATTCCACTAGGGTTTGGTCTGACAATAAACACCAGTATAATGCTTTACCTCATGCAAGCCAGAAGGTGATTCTAACTGCTAGCTTTTGCAGATGTTCATATCCAATAATCTATCCATAATTGATGAAACAGAGAGGTCAGATGTAATGGCTGCTTCTATTTCAGCAACAAATAAATGGTTATTGACAAAACAAGCCTGTGCGCTGCTGAACGAAGACATACATGAAACCAGCAGCCACACAAGAGCAGTAATGGAAGGAGGAGTACAGCGTCTCAAATGGGGAATCTTGGACATATACAGTATATACAGTTTGGCTTTGGTGCCAGTGATGACATGGAGAAAATGAGAGTCGTACGAAAGGTGAATGATGCAAGGAGTATAACCTACCCAGGAGGAAATGAAGGAGCTGCTAAAAGTAAGTGACTGGTGAGTGCATTTGCAAATAATATTCAAAGTTCTCTTTTGAATATAGTGCTATGGCCTGATTGTCTGCTTTGCTTTTATCTTACAGTTATGTCAATAGCAATATACCTTGCTGTCAAGTTCCAATATCCTCCCAAGACATCAAAATCATAGTATATGCAACTACATGCTTCGGCACCAACAAGTACCTAGAACTAAACCTCCACTGTGAGCTGCTCTTTAGGAAATACCTTTATTCTCACACATCAGAAAGTTTTTTAATACTGCATAGAATTTTATATTAAAAAAGCAGTAAAAAAAATCACATTACTTTGACCACATTATACACTAAAATTAAATTCCTAAGGCATATTCTGTGCATCCACTATGATTGAGAAACATTCAAATCTGAAGTACTTGGCAGGTTGTTTAAAGCAATATAAGGATTAAAGCCTTACATATTATTAATTTATTTTGAAATTCTTTTATTTGTAATTATGGTAATGAATGGAGTGCATTTCTTAAAACTGGGAATACTTTGAGATGCTAGGCAAAAAGAATTATAATGAGACTCGCAGTAAAGAAAATCCAAATGCCTTTTCAATTCCTGAAAAGCTTCAATCACATATCATATAACACATGCTATTTCACCTTTTCAACTGCAAGTTCTGTTCTTATCATATAAAATGGAAACAACTGGCAATGGAATGTTTCTGTTATATAAATAAATTCAATTGCAGTATTAAGCATGTGGTTTATTTCATATCGGGTATTACATTTGTGGTTCCAAAAAATGTTCGATACCTTTCATTTTCTCCACATTTCATTTTACTGGTGTAATTTGGACCCTCTGATGAGGTAAATTGTGTAGAGTTTTGAATGTTTCTCAGATTCAGCTAGGCTTTAGTAAAATAAAAAATACACTTGTCAATTTGGGGAACATAAAGTCATTTGTTTCACTGAAAGCTCTTTCCTTTGCATGTTGTATTAAAATAAGAATAGTAAGGTAAATGTAATATTGGTTTATCTACCATGCATTTTGTTCTGGACATAACAAAATGTTTTAATTGCTGCATCTTATAATGCAATTTACTATACCCAATGGTGTGTTATCAAAGCATTGGAATGAAATATTTCATGCAAAAGTTCATAGATAAAGAAAATGTATGTGTAAATATTTTTATGAATGTAAATGTTTGAAAAGCAAATCACAGATGCTGATCAAAGATTTAATGCTTCAGGTAAATTGGTCCAATTCAGTTAAATAATGGATTAAATAGCGCAGATATAACATGCATTTCATAAACTACTACATCTGTCACCAGTTTCGTTTACATATGGAAATGATGAACCATAAGATAAAAATAATGTAATAATGAAAAAAAAAACACAACACAATTGCATATGGTGATTTTAAACAAACCAAACTCTGTGAATTCGCTATTTCATGAAAAATATCTTTAAATATTGTTCCTTTAATTTTCAATAGGAGCTATGTTTTTGTACTTGAATGAGAAAACACTAATGAGGTAACAGTGGGAGAAAATGGTTGTCTTTTACACCAGCTGTTGCTGTTAGATCCTGACCGTAGCCTTCCGCAGAAAGACAGCCCGAGGTGGGCACATTACAACAGGATAACGGAGATGAAAACTCTGATGGAAAAGCAGGGAAACAACCACAGAGACCCCAGAGCACAGACCCCAGGAGTCTTGAGCTGTGTGGCAGGACCTCTTTAGCATGTCTCCGAGGCCTGGCCTGGCAATGAACAGCATATTACCACAAGGCAAAGTAGAAAGCTAGCATGCTCAGTATAATGATAAGCAGATGTCCTAAGGGAGGAGGGAACTATGATCTAAGGCCTGTATACATCTGAGCTCCACTCAGATGGAGAAATTAGTAATATAATAAAATATAAATGTAAATTGTACACAATGGCTCTTAAAAAGAAAACATTTGCCTTTTTTCTTATTGACACAGTCAGCGTCCACATTCTATTTTAAGTATTCAAAGGCAAAATTGTGCAGCGCAGACTTCAATAAAATAATTGTATGCAGTATAATAACAACTAATTCCACCAACTCAGAGCTGGGAACTATGAAGTAATCAAAAATATTAAACATTATATTATTTAAGATGAACCTTTCTTGGCCTTTAGGACGCGGGCAACATTGCTGATTTTTAAGTTAAATGTTTAAATCTTATTGATTAAAAAATCGTATTTTCCTATTTCTGTCTGTTTTAGTACCTCTCCATAAACTTTTCTAGCTTCGCACATTTTTATATTTCCATTCTATCGTTCTCCCTTTGTGCAGCTTGATTCTAATTTCTGTTTACATCTATCTCTGCCTCTAATTCTTTCCTCCATTTCTCCTCATTCCATACAGTTCTCTGGCACAGAGAACATTGAATGGTACATCACAGGTACGAGCCTTTCATCCCACAATGTCAGTGCTGAATATAATGCTAAGATAAACTAATCTTAACCTTCGTGGTCAGCACCATGGTAGTGTTGCTGCATTACAGCTTTTGCAGCATCAGAGGCCCGTGTTCGATCCCAACTACAGGTGGTGCCTGTATGGAGTTTGTACGTTCTCCCCGTGACCACATGGGTTTTCTCCGAATCTTTGGTTTCCTTCCACACTCCAAAGATGTAGTATGTTAGTTAATTGGCTTCTTGTAGGTGTAAATCGTTCCTTGTGTGTGTAGGATAGTGTTAATGTGCAGGGCTCACTGGTCTGCGTGGACCTGGTGGGCCGAAGGGCCTGTTTCTGCACTGTATCTCTAAACTGCCTCATATGATTCATATCCCTCACTTTCCTGCATATCCTTGTGCTTATCTAAAACCCATTACACTATTGTATCTGCCACCACCATCACCCTTGGTAGTGGGTTCCAGGCGCCCACCACCATCTGTGTAAAAAAATTGCCGTGCACATCTCCTTTAAACTTTGCCCCTCTCACTTTATAGGCATGCCCTCTAGTCTTTGACAGTTTCACCCTGGGAGAAAGGTTCTGACTGTCTATCCAATCTATGCCTCGCATAATTTTATATACTTTTATCAGGTCTCCTCTCAACCTCCGCATTCCAGAGAAAACAATCCAGGTTTGTCCAATCTCTCCTTATAGTTAATACCACCTAACCCAGGAAGCATTCTCGTAAACCTCTTCTGCATCCTCTCTAGAGCCTCTACATCCTTCCTGTAATGAAGCGACCACAACTGCACTCAATACTCCAAAATCTTAGAGAGTCGCATATGACTTCCTAATTTTGTCTCTTTTTTCTCCCTTTATATTTATTTATCTCCTACATTTTCTCTGAATTTCCAGCGCATAAACGTTCCTTTATAAAGTTTGCCCAGCTTGTATCATTTTTATAAACCAGGGTTTATAGCAAGATCACAACCAAAATGTACCAAGTTGGATAGGGTTCTCAACCCATAATTAGCTATGATGGTGAACAATGGAGAAGGGGAATAGAAGGGCTAGCACTATAGAGGCCACCAGGAAACTGCTCCAACTCATCTCAGCAATAAAACACAGACTCTGAGGCTGCTATTTTGGATAAGAGAGAGCTGAGGGCTTGAGATACCAGGGAAAAGAAGTGCTACCTCCACTACCTCTTTCCTTTTGCCTTTGCGGCATAGTCTATCTTAACTGTTCTTCATCCTATCCTTGATAACATATATTTCCTTTGGGAGTTTTACACACTTGCTCTGTTTACACTCTTTAATAGATCTCTCCCCTATTTTCCTACTTCAAAAAGGTCTCAGAACAAAAACAAAGATGTACTAAATGCAATTAAAAGGAGCTATGAAAATTATATTATCAAAATAAAGTACAGTAAAAAAATGAAAAAATGAAAGAATCAATAGACCTCTCAACAATACCAATTTTAGTTTGTTTTTCATTTTAACCATTAGAATAATATTGTGCCGTAACTTCAAAATACTAGGTTATTGTAATTTACTACAACTACATAAATTTTGGCCTGGAAATTCGTACAAATGGCAGCAATGTTTTTCTTTCCAGTATCGCCCCAATGAAAATCAGTTATTTTCAGAGTGGAAGGCAGCTCCAATGGTTTCGAGATCAATTTCCAGAAATGCTAGAAATTGAGTATATTATTACGTTAATAGGAAATCACAGCACCATTTTAACAAGAACCCTCATTTAAAATATTTATTGAACAAAAAACATGTTCATGTTTTAAGGGTTACAAAGCCAGTACATTTCTCAAGTGTTTATGCGTTGAACTAAAACAATATAGGGATAAAATGCAAAGAACCAAATACCAACATAGTACTTACAGTAATTGCTCTCTCTGGATCTCCAGTACTAAGGTAACCTAAAGCCACTCGATACAGAGCTGCTAGTTCCAGCTTCTTATCGCCCCCTGGTGGAAACAAATGTTAGCATTTAGATTTTTATGTAATTTTGCCCACAGGATCTTAATTTGTTAAGCTTAGAACCAAATATGTTAAACTAGAAATTAATTTACAATCCACAATATTTTAGTGCAATGTGAAGGTGAAATGAAAAGGATTTCTGCTTAATTTACAATCATAACACCGAAGAAAAGATACAGAAGAGGTTATTTGGCCTCTAATGCTTGTTCCATTGTTCAATGTTCTGATTTTAGCTTTGACCTCACTTTCCTGTGCTTTTGTATAATTCTTGACTTGTCTATATTCCAAAAATATGAAACAGCTTTGAGTAAATTAATTGATTCAGTTTCACACAATACCAAAGATTTTTGATCTGACAAGAAATTACTCTTCAACAGGGTGGTACAGTTGAGCAGCCGTAGAGTTTCTGCCTCACAGCGCTAGAGACCTGGGTTAGATCATGACTTCGGGTGCTGTCTGTGTAGAGTTTGCACGTTCTCCCTGTGACCACATGGGTTTTCACTGGGTGCTCCGGTTTCCTTGCCCATTACAAAGACACGCAGGTTGATAGCTTAATTGGCTTCTGTAAATTGCCCTCGGGTGTAGGATGCAAAAGTGGGATAATATAGAACTAGTGTAGATGTGAATAGTGGTTGGTGTGGACTCGGTGGGCCGAAGGGCTTGTTTCTTTGCTGAATCTCTAAAACTAATCTGAAAACTAAAACCACATAAATTACTGGCTCCTTACTCTGAATCTCCATTATTCTATTTATCTCCACGAAAAATAACATCTTCATAGGCATAGTCATAAAGCACTGAAACAGGGCTTTTGGACCAAATCATCCGACCAAGCCTGTTCCATTAACCTGTGTTTGACCCATCTTGTTATATACTTAAAACTCTGATCTTGGATGTGTGTGTGTGTGTGTGTGTGTGTGTGTGTGTGTGTGTGTCCCACTCGCAGCAGCTGCGCCCCACTCGTCGGGGTCCATAACCACCTGACGTCCCTCAAGTCCACATCTGCCCGCATCCCTCTCCGTCTCTGCCCTCTCCCTGTCTCAAAAGGACACCGCAAATTAGAAACCCCAGCTCCAAAAGGCAGCAAGCTCCCTTCTCCCTGTCTCAGCCCTCTCCCTGTCCCTGGAGCCTGCAGCCTGGAGGAACGAAGTATTGCGTTCAGGAACCAGCCCTCCCCTGTAACGACCCCCCCATCGGGCTCTGGATTGAAGCTGCTGAACATGCAGTGCTTTGGTTGACTCCCACCCCGCTCCCTACTCCCCTTCCTCCTCTCCCCTTCCCACCTCCTCCTCTCCCCCCTCCTCCTTTTCCCCCTCCTCCTCTCCCCATCCAGCTCTGCCCCCCTCCTCCTCTCCCCTTCATCTTTCCCTCTCCTCCTCTCCCCCCACCTCCGCCTCCTCTCCTCCTCTTCCTCTCCCCATATTCCTCCTCCTCTCCCCCCTCCTCCTCATCCTCTCCACCCCCTCCTCTCCCCCTCCTTTATCCCCCCTCTCCCCCCCTCCTCTCCCCTCCCTGGCCTCTCTCCTTACCCCTCTCCTCCCCTCTCCACCCCCCTGCCCCTCCACCCCCCTCTCCCCCCCCTCTCCAATATCATGGGGGGTGGGTATTGTGTGCGTGTGGGAGGTGGTTAGTGTGTGTGTGTGGAAGGTGGTTATCGCAACCGTGCGTTGAGGGGATGAGACCCAACGGGTCCCCCTTGGTCTAGTATATAATTATAAAACTCTGATCTTGGATGTGTGTGGGTATGTGTGTAAATTCATATCTGCTCGGAAAAACGACGCCCTTGCGGTAAATTTTTTACATATTCCTGTAGAGTTTTATCCCATGGAGTTCACAAATCTGAAGTTTTTCACTGTGTTCCACACGCAGCAAGTGACGTCACCCCCCCAGACCTCTCTCCCCCTCCTCCGGTTATTCAAAAGACGAGCCAGTCGGGCCCTGTACTCCAGCTCCCGCAGGATCCCGCGAGCTCCCCTGAACTCTGTGCGAGCTCCCCGGCTCATCTTTCCAGAAAATTCTCAACGGTCATTCTCACTGTGAACTTCCATATCTTTAAAGATAAGAGTCTGATTGAACTTCATTTTATTGCTTTAACTTTGAAAATTTTTACTTCCCGGTTTTTCACCAATTGAACTACCCCTCCCCCTCCCTTTCCCTCCCTCTCCCCTCTTCCCCCTCCCTTTCCCCCCTCTCTCCCCTCTCCCCCATCTCTTCCCCCTCTCTCTCCCTCCCCCTCACCCCCCCGCCTCTATCCCCCCCTCTCTCCGGCGCCCCTCTTCCGCCCTCCCCTACCCCTACCACCCTTTCCCCTCCTCACCCCTCCCTTTCCCTCCCTATCTCTCTCCCCCCACTCTCTCCCCGTCCTCTCTCCCACCCTCTCTGCCCCCTCCTCTCTGCCCCCTCCTCTCTCCCCCCCCCCCAACTCGCAGTCCTTTGGTCGACACTTGCCCGTTCGCGCCTCGGTTCCGCTCGGGTCCGGTCCTCGGCTCGGCTTGACTCGGGTCAGGTCCTCGGCTCTCCCCCAACCTCTCTCTGGCCCCCCTCTTCCCCTCTCCCCCTCTCTCCCCCCTCCACACTCTCTCACCTCCCCCCCACCTCCCCTTTCTTCACCTCTCTCTCCCCCTCTCTCTCCCCCCTCCCCTCCTGCCCTCTCTCCCCCCGCTTTCCCCCCAACTCGCGGTCCTTTGGTCGACGCTTGCCCGCTCACGACTCGGCTCGGGTCCGGTCCTCGGCTCTCCCCCCCACCTCTCTCCAGCCCCTCTCTCCCCCGTTCTCTCCTCCCTTTCTCCTCACCTCCCCCTGCTCTCCCCACTCCCCCTCTCTCCCCCCAACCCCCCCACCTCTCTCTCCTCCCCACCCCCCTCTCCTCGGCTCTCGCCCCCTATCACCCCCTCTTCCCCCTCCCCCTACCACCCCCTCTCCTCCTCTCTCTCCCCCTCTCTACTCCTTCTCTCTCCCCTCTCTCAAAATTCCTCCCTCCCCCTCTCTTCCCTCCCGACTCTCTCCCCACCCCCTCACTCCCCCCACCCACTCTCTCTCCCCCTTCTCTTCCCCCCTCGCTCTCCCCACCCTGTCCCCCCTCTCTCTGTGTCTGCCCCTCTCTCTATTCCTCTTTGTCTCTCTCTGCCCCTCTCTCTCTGTCTCTGCCCCTCTCTCTCTGTCTCTGCCCCCTCTCTCTCTGCCCTCTCTCTCTCTGCCCTCTCTCTCTCCCCCCTCCCTCTCTAGATGCGCCTGCGAGTTGGGGGCTATGCGTGAGTGGATAGGGCAGGGATGGTGTAAAAGGAGCGAATGAATAATACTAATATAATATCAAGGGGGGTGGTTAGTTTGTGTGTGGGTGGGGGTAATTAATGTGTGTGCGACTCCGCAGGCCGTTCCCCCCCCCGCTACCCCACGTTGAGGGGACGGGATCCAACGGGTCCCACTTGATCTAGTATTCTTCTAAACCTTTCCTATCCATGTACTTGTCCTAATATTTTAAATTTTATTTTAATTTAAATGTTGTATTTGCCTCAGCTACTTCCTCTGACTTTTTGTTCCACATACCCACTCGCATTTGCATGGAACGGTTGTCCCTCAGGTACCTATTACATTTTTCCGTTCTCACCTTAAACCTATGCCCTCTAATTCTTGATTCTCACACCCCGGGAAGAAGACTCTGTACATTATCCCTATTTATTCTCCTTAGGATTTTATACATGTCTGGATGATCATCCCTCAGCCTCCTGCATCTGAAGGAATAAAGTCCTTGCTTTCCCAACTTCTCATGGTCCTCATTCAGGCTCTTGTGTCCTGATAACATCCTTGCAGCATCTCGGCATCTACAACTCCCATGGCATCTTACATGCTTCACAAAGATTATTTCTCATTTATCTAATCTCCAATGCATAGATCCAATGTACACAAATGTTGTCATAATGCAACCCCTTCATCCTCGGAATCAACCTGGAGAACTCTCTCTGAATTGCACCCAGTGCACAGCAGCAGAACAGTACCTGGCACTTTCATATGAATGCTTTGAACCTATTGCCCCACGGATTCATCATGTTGAGAATGCATACCTTTTGCGATATTCAGTTGGAATCTACTCCATTCAATTTTAATCTTTTTTTTCTGATTTGGAAACAGGTTTAGTCAACGGAAATTGGTATTATATAGCTCCCCTTTCACAGCTCCATTAATGAGTCACTTTTCCTTTATGTTGAAGTGTAGCAGCTGCAGGCAACCACAGGAAAGAGTTCAAGTTTCTAAAGCTATGAGCGAAGTGTACAATCATTTGCCACATTGCTTCAGTCATGGTCTTTCTAGATGTGGTGTAAAATGGAAGCTAGAAGAGAGCTTGGATGGGTATCTATCTATACATAACTAAAACCCTCATCTAGTTTTCTTCTGGTTTGTATAGTTTTTATATTTGTGCAAAAACGGTATGCGATAGTGCGACGATTGTTCGCCACCTTACTCACCATTGTCCTGTGCTGCAAATGCACCAGGTTTTGTTCCGATCAGTGGTATATTTTAAAAGTTATCAAGGTTTAAAAACCTCCGCTGCCAGTCAACGGCCACAGCCCTCCTCCCTGCCGCCGCCCACCTTCCTGCCGGCATGGCCTTCCTGCCGGGGATCCTAAGGCCTAAGCCTAGCTCTGATGGGCGCCGACGACTGATGCTCCTCCGGGGCACGCAAGAAGGGAGAGGAGCAGCAACCTCGAGATCCTGGGGAGGTGAGGAGGGAGAGTGGGGGGATTGAGGGAGAGGAGGGGGTAGGGAGGGAGAGGGAGGGGAAAGTGGGGGAGATGAGGATGGAGAGTGGGGGAGTAGGGGATAGGAAGGGGAGAGGGAGAGGAGGGGATAGGGAGGGGAGGGGAGTTATGGAGGGAGGGCGGGAGTGACTGAGGGTAGGGGAAAGGAAAGGTGAGGGAGGGATTGCGGGAGGGTAGGAGGAGAGGGGAAAGAAGAGGGAGAAGGTGAGGAGGGTAGAGTGGGGGGGAGGGGGAATAGAGGTAGAGGAGAGGGGAGTGGGGAAAAAGTGAGAGGAGGGCAGTGTGGGAGGTGAGGAGGGATAGTGGGGGATTGGGGGAGATGGGGGATAGAGGAATAGGAGGGGGTAGGGAGGGGAGAGGAGTTATGGAGGGAGGGAGAGAGGGAGGGAGTGACTGAGGGTAGGAGAAAGAAGAGGGAGGGAGAGGTGAGGGAGGGATTGGGGAGGGGAGGAGGAGAGGTAAAGAGGTGGTGACCCCAAAGCCTTCAGACGCCTGCAGGTCTGCTGGTAGAAATGAAGGTTATTATCATCCTGATCCTCTTAGCCTTTGGATCATTCTAGGCAATTGAGGCTGATTCATGGCATGTATTTTGTTTGTAGCTCACTGCTGCATTAGAGAAGTTACTGATCATCTCTATTCAAGGTAGGGAGACTTCCCTTTCTCAAATAAAAATCATACCAGAAACACTCAACAGGTTTTTGATTTTCATCTCTTCAGTACAGTTCATTGGTTAGAAATTAGGTATGTTGAGGATACATAGCTGAACATACTTGGAAAGTAGCCCAGAGGCTTGAGCTAACAATTCAGAGGTGTGAGTTCAAACCCCATTTAGGCAATTGAGGGGTTTAAATAGTTAATGATTTAGAATTGTTCTAAAAGATTCAGTAAGCCAATTAGTTTATTTTATTTTAGTTTAGAGATACAGAATGGAAATAGGCCCTTTGGCCTACCGAGTCCATGCTGACTAACGATCACCCATTATCCCAGTTTTGCATCCTACTGTGCATGCTAGGGACAATTTACGGAAGCCAGCTAATTTGCAAACCTGTATATCTTTGGAATGTGTGAGGAAACTGGAGCATCTGAAAAAAACTCACAAGGTCACAGTGAAAATACACCAACTCCGTATGGACAGCACCCACGGTCAGGATTGAACATGGGTCTCTGGCACTGTAAGGCAGCAATTCTACCATTGTGCTACTGTGCCACCCTTTAGATCATGATATTAGTTATATCATAACGGTTATTTTAAAGCAAAATAAAAGATAAAACCAGATCCATCACTCAACATTGACATTGGCACCATATTCACACATGGCAAAGTCACTCCCAGTCCTGTCATCCTTGCAAAGTGCTCCTCGCAAACATCTAGAAAATGGTATCTAAATTGGGAATACTGTCCCCAGTCTAATCAGGCAACTGCGTGACAGAATGTTATCTTAAAGTCAACATGTAATATGTCTACATGACAATTCCTAGGTATGTTCTGTCCCACTGGTAAGGCAGGCTTACCAGACCTTACACAGGTCAGAGAGGATAGCTCTGGGAATTCTCTGAAATTTTATTTATTCTTTCCTTTTACATTCTTAAGTAAAATCTTAGCATGTTTCTTGATTGCATCTGCTAATGTATTTTTCTAGCACTCTTCTTTCTAATATCTCTCTTTATTTCACTTCTGCACCTCCAATAGCTCAAGGCTTCTGCTGTGTGATAGGTTCTCCACATCTCATATTCACTTTTTTGCATAGGGGGGTTCTATAGAGTTTAACTTTGGAAGTTTGTCTTTGAATTTATTGTGTACATATTTGGTCTGAACACTCATTAGTCTAGATTCTAAAATGTATGTCCTGTACTGTATCTTTTTTTTAGCGGTTTTATGCACTGATTAAAAAAAGTTCCCTTGAATGTGATTTAAGAAATCTGTAGCTTCTAGACTCGTTAAGGGCCTGTCCCACTTGCGTTGAGGCGCACGGGCATTGTATGGCTGCGCGGGGCTGGTCCCACTGAGAAACGCGGGGGGGTATGTAGTTGTGCGCGACATCGCGTGGGGCTCCGAAATATTTGAAGCGAACAAAATCTTCGCGCGCCAAATGGCCTGTCGCGTAACTGACAGCCAAAGTGGGACAGGCCCAAGACCCTGGCGCGAAGCAACGTCTCACCTCCAACAGCAGCAGAAGCAGGCAAACGATCGCCGAACTCGGCCTGGGGCTCACGGCCGTTGCGGTCCAGATCCGCCCCCACTTCTACTCCCAGAGCGGGGCCAAGAAAATTGAAGATGGACACAAAATGCTGGAGTAACTCAGCGGGCCCGGCAGCATCTCTGGAGAGAAGCAATGGGTGACGTTTCGGGTCAAGACCCTTCTTTTCAGACTGAAGAAGAGATGCTGAGTTACTGTAGCTTTGCGTCCATCTTCAAATGACATCACGCGCTCCAGACGGCTGTGCATATGCATGAAATCGTGCGTGACCTTCGCGGGACCGTCGCGGCTCAACGCGACCACGAGGTCGCGTAATTTGCGTGCCAAGGACACGTAAGCTGTTAGGGTGGTTGAAATTGCCTACCATTGTTTATTTAGTATTTGTCAAAAGCCTGACTCCACATTGCCCTTCCATTTGCATTTGACTGTTTGGGGCTTTTAGTACACATCCAACAATGTCATTTGCCTCTTTTGTTTTTCAGTTCTTTCTTTTCACAACCCCAGTAAAATCATTGGGTTATTCTTCATTTCATCTACTTACATGCTTTGTTTTAGCATTTGTTCTCAAAGTAGCAATCATCTCCATAAATTAATATTGTTGTCCATCTTCTTTCTTTACCCACTCACTTCCTCATCTGAAAATCCTGAGAAGGAATTTCACCTGTTATCCTCTCCTGGTATAACCCACATCTTAGTAATGTCCAAGACATCACACCTCCACATCGTTTAAGCCCTCTCAAATTAAGTACCCCTTAACTTCAAACTTCCTTTGTTTCCTTTATTCTAGCCTTTATCTCCTCTGCCTTTCACATCATTTGCAAGTCATAATTTCACATAATTTCACATCTTTACGCATGCTTTGATAGGGAGAACAACGATGTGCCTTCCCGAGCCCCCATTCGCTTTGATGGGATTTCAGTCTCAGTCACAGAGGCCGACGTCAGGAAATCCTTCAGAGGGGTGAACCCTCGAAAAGCGTCTGGACCTAATGGCATACCTGGTCGTGTTCTAAAAACCTGAGCGGACCAACTGGCTGGAGTTTTTACGGACATTTTCAACCTGTCACTTCTGAGGTCTGAGGTTCCCACCTGCTTCAAAAGGGCATCAATAATATCGGTGCCCAAGAAGAGCAAGGTGACATGCCACAATGACTATCGACCTGTGGCACTAACGCCTGTGGTGATGAAGTGCTTCGAGAGTTTGATCATGGCGCAAATCAACTCCTACCTCGACAAAAACCTGGACCCACTGCAGTTCGCTTACCGCCACAACAGATCAACGGTGGACGCGATCTCGCTGGCCCTCCACTCCGCTCTGGACCACTTGGACAACAAAAACTCTTATGTCAGGCTGTTATTCATTGACTACAGCTCGGCATTTAACACAATCATCCCCTCCAAGCTGGTTACCAAACTCGCAGAACTGGGTCTCTGCGCATCCCTCTGCAATTGGATCCTCGAATTCCTCATTCACAGACCACAGTCTGTTCGTATTGGTGGAAATGTGTCAGACTCGATAACAATCAGCACGGGAGCACCTCAAGGCTGCATGCTCAGCCCCCTGCTGTACTAACTCTATACTCATGACTGCGTAGCCGGCTATAGTGCGAACTCCATCATCAAGTTCGCTGACGACACCACTGTTGTGGGACGTATCACTGATGGGGATGAGTCGGAGTACAGAAGAGAGATCGAGCGACTGTTCATATGGTTCCAGCACAATAAGCTGGCCCTCAACACCAGCAAACCCAAGGAACTGATTGTGGACTTTGGAAGGAGTAGGATGGGGACCCACAGTCCTGCTTATATAAACGGGTCGATGGTTGAAAGGGTCAAGAGCTTCAAATTCCTGAACATCTGTGCACATCTGTGAAAATCTTTCCTGGTCTGAGAACACAGATGCAATTATTAAGAAAGCTCATCAGCTGGCAGCATCATCAAAGACCCACACCATCCTGGCCACACACTCATCTCCCTGCTACCTTCGGGTAGAAGGTACAGGAGCCTGAGAACTGCAACGACCCGGTTCAGGAATAACTACTTCCCCACAACCATCAGGCTATTAAACCTGGCTCGGACAAAACTCTGAACATTAATACCCCTCCATCTGTTAAAACTCTGAACATTAACACCCCTCCATCTGTTATTTGCACTTTATTAATTTATCAACGATTACATTAATACTTAAGAAAGATATGTGGAAGAACCCAGATCATATCGAGCTATTGCATTGTTAAACACAGATCAAAAAATATTAGCAAAAATGTTAGCAAGAAGACTAAGTAAATATGTTAGTAAATTAATACATCTGGATCAAACGGGGTTATCCCTAAGAGACAATCATTTAATAATTTGAGACGTTTGCTCAACATAATGCATTCACACCAAATTGAAGATCAAAAAATATCAATTGTTTTGTTGGATGCCGTAAAAGCATTCAATCGGGTTGAATGGGTTTATATGCTTAGGGTATTGCAAAAATTTCAACTGGGGGAGAATTTCATTCTATGGATTAAATTATTATATAATGAGCCAACAGCCAGAATGTTAACTAATAATATTTTATCTACGAAATTTCAATTGTCAAAGGGTAATAGACAAGGATGTTCATTATTTCAGCTGTTATTTGCCCTTATAATTGAACCCCTAGCGGAAAGAATTAGAACTCATCCGAATATCCATGGCTATAATACAAAATATTCAAACAATAAAATATAATTATACGCTGATGATGTACTATTGTACATCACAAAACCTCATATCACTAAACCAAATATTTTAAACCTAATCGAGGATTTTGTATCATTTTCAGGATATAGAATAAATTGGAATAAAAGTGAAATCATGTCAATAAAACCAAAAGATTCTACACATCGCCTACAGTTTCCTTTTAAAATGGCTATGGAAAGATTTAAATTCTTGGGTATTGAAATCACTAGAAGATATCAAGACATGTTTAATGCAAATTATAACCCTTTACTTAAGAAACTATATAAGTTAATTAAAATTTTGAAAACACTTCCGATGTCCTTAATAGGCCGAATAAACGACATAAAAATGACTTTTCTACCACAAATTTTATACCTGTTCCAATCAATCCCAATATACCTATCTAAAAAGTTTAAAAAAAAAACTGGACTCAGATATTACAAATTTTATTTGGGATTATAAGTCCCGATAGAACACAAAGATCACACTTGAATAAACCCAAAGCAGTAGGGGGATTAGCACTCCCTAATTTCATGTATTACTATTGGTCTGTAAAAAATTAGAAATATGATTCAATTGCTGGATAATTCTCCCCAGCAACCGGATTGGATTATTATGGAGAAAGAGGACTGCTCCCCTTGTAATATTGGAGCGATCCTTCTTTCACCAATGACATTGAATAATACAAATTACAACAAAAATCTAATTATACATAGTACAATTAGAATTTGGAAACAAATAAAATACAATTTAAAATTAAGAAATTTATCTCTCCTATCTCCTATCGGTTAAAACCCTTTGTTTAACCTCTCAATTATAGATAAAGCATTTATACAATGGGAAAGAGCAGGAATTAAAACCTTGGGAGATTTGTATGAAACAGGAAAATGATTACCATTTAAACAATTACAACTAAAATACAATTTGGGAAACAATCAGTATTTTAAATATTTCCAAATACAGTATGTGACTATTTGAAAAAAATGTTCAAGAATATCACAATATGCCATCAGATGTACTGGATGAAGTAATGAATACAAAGGCTGAATCAGCAAACCTAATATTATATATATATAATATTATTCTAAATGCAGAAATACCATCAACTGAACGCATCAGAAGAGACTGGGAAAAATAATTAAGTATAGAAATTTCCAAAGAAAGGTGGGAAGTACACTTATTAAATGTACATAAATGTTCAATTAACGTAAGACACACTTTAATACAATTTAAAATCTTACATAGATTATACTATTCAAAAACTAAACTAAGTAAACTTTTTCCCAACGTCTCACCTATTTGCGATAAATGCCAGTTTCAAGAAGCTACTATAGCGCATGCATTTGTCTTTTGTACAAAAATTCAAAACTTTTGGACTGAAATTCTTGAAATCTTCACAAAATTATTTAAAATAAAACTTACTTCAAAAGCAGATTGGATTATCTATTGGAGGTAGCCCCGAATTAAATGTGTTTCAAAAGAATCTATTTGAATACGGCTTAATAACAGGAAAAAAGCTAATCTTAAAATACTGGAAAAATGCTCCCATACCAACAGTAAATATGTGGATTTCAATTATGTTTGAAACACTACATGTGGAAGATATGAGACTCCACCTGGCAGGAAAATCAGATCGTTTCTATAAGACGTGGTCTACATTTATAGATCTACTACAAGGATAAGGTGCAAAAAGGTACCGGTGTCGGGTCTTGGTAAAGGGGGGCGAAAAACTGTCGAGTTGGTAGATTCCTTTTGCGTGATGTTTATAATAAAGTAATTGGATTTTCCTTTTTTCCTTTTTTCTTCTCTCTCTCTCTCTCTCTCTCTCTCTCTCTCTCTCTCTCTCTCTCTCTCTCTCTCTCTCTCTCTCTCTCTCTCTCTCTCTCTCTCTCTCTCTCTTTCTCTCTCTCTCTCTCTCTCTTTTTCCTTTTCTAGGGTCTATCTCCTTTCTCTAACTTTTTCTTTCTTTTCCTTTGGCACGCTTCTTCACTTTCACAATTCTTTTTCACTTTCTCTACTCTGTTTCTATTCCCTTTTTTTTTCTAAATGCCTTAAAAAATTAAGGGGTACAAGGTTTGTAATAAAATATATGGGATGTAGACTGATGTAACTTACTGTACGTCTAATAAATAAAAATATATTTTTTAAAAATTTAAAAATTCTATACTTATTGATGCGTGACATTTGTGGTCATTGGAACCTGTCATCTGGAGGTCCTGCACTAACTTCTTGTAATTATCATTATTCCTGCTATCGATATTGATACCAATATAGACCTTGACGTTTTGCTGTCTATCCTCTCTCTACAGATGGTTTTGTAGCCACTGTAGTCACACCAATTGTTGCTCATAGTCTAAAATCTAGACCGCACTTCTAGCTGACATTAATTCCTACATCTAGGAGGCATTATGGATTTCCCACATCACATAGTATGTGGATTCAACAGGACTATGTAAATACTCCATGATTCTATTTTCAGAACAAGAACTAAAAATCCAGGAAATCTCCTAGGTTAAGTTATGTTCTTCCTAATTTATCCGTATTTATTCGTATTTTAAATACCAAGCAACACAATTCCTTCTTCGCACTATGTTCCCATGCCGACAACATTTCCAACCATCACACTGTTCATGCTGAGCATTAGCAAATGTTTACTCAGTCACTCAAATTCCCCAATTGCTCATCTGCTGAAAGGACCTATTCGGGTTGATCAGTTTTAGCTGATTATTTGTTATTATCTGTTAACTGCCACTGAAAGGTAGCTTGTTACCAAATGTTACATCATCTGGCTTCTTAGGTAGCAAATGGAACAACTTCCTTGCCAACAATTATTTCTGTAAATGTGATTATGCTGGCTTGATGATATGCTCATATGACCTCAAAATGTGTTAATCAATCACTCACGTCATAAAATTCTAGCAAAGGCAGACTAAACAAGTGCACAAGTAAACTGTAGATTGGTTTATGCATGATAACCAATCATAGTAGAATAGCATCACTAACCCCACCCTACTGTACGATTTATATTAACACCCACTTCCTGTACCGCTCAGTCTTGGAAGCGGTCATGATGTTCTAGCAACTAACAACCTGCTGTACCGCTATAGTTTGAATACTGATTAAAGATGATCATGGATTTCAGATTGTATGACTCAGTCATTTACATAAACAAGTGCTAAACTAGACTTACACAACTTTCCAGAAACAACAACTATTAGTTGTGGTCTTTGGTAACCTGCCTCCTCCTCATCTTATTCCCAAAAGTACTGAATCACACTCATTACTCAGACTCCTAAGAAAACAACACAGCCAGTTCACTGGGGTGTATGGAATCCTACAGGTTGGTGTTATCTGTAAAATTGATTTATTGGCAAACATTTGAACAATCGTTGCTTTGTCCTTACTTACTTGATAGCGTGGTCATTGGCCAGCATTCTTTCACCACTTTGTGCATTGGCTTGCAATGACTTAGACATTATACACCTGTGCATGTGGCAAAGGTGATGATGAAGTGGTGATAAAGTGCTTTGAGAGGTTGATCATGGCGCAAATCAACTCCTACCTCGACAAAAACCTGGACCCTCTGCAATTCGCTTACCGCCACAGATCAGCGGTGGATGCAATCTCGCTGGCTCTCCACTCCGCTCTGGACCACTTGGATAACAAAAACTCATATGTCAGGCTGTTATTCATTGATTACAGCTCGGCATTTAATACAATCATCCCCTCCAAGCTGGTTACTAAACCCGCAGAACTGGGTCTCTGCGCATCCCTCTGCAATTGATCCTTGACTTCCTCATTCACAGACCACAGTCAGTTCGTAATGGTGGAAATGTGTCAGCCTCAATATCAATCAGCACGGGAGCACCTCAAGGATGTGTGCTTAGCCCCCTGCTGTACTCACTCTAAACTCATGACTGCGTAGCCGGTCATAGTGCGAACTCCATCATCAAGTTCGCTGACAATACCACTGTTCTGGGACATATTACTGATGGGGACGAGTCAGAGTACAGAAGTGAGATCGACCGACTGACAAAATGGTGCCAGCAGAATAACCTGGCCCTCAACACCAGCAAAACCAAGGAACTGATTGTGCACTTTGGAAGGGGGAGGATGGGGACCCACAGTCCCCATTTATATCAACGGGTCGTTGGGGGAAAGGGTCAAGAGCTTCAAATTCCTGGGCGTGCATATCTCTGAAGATCTTTCCTGGTTCGAGAACACTGATGCAATCATAAAGAAAGCACATCAGCACCTCTACTTCCTGAGAAGATTACGGAGAGTCGGTATGTCAAGGAGGACTCTCTCTAACTTCTACAGGTGCACAGTACAGAGCATGCTGACTGGTTGCATCGTGGCTTGGTTCGGAAACTTGAGCGCTCTGGAGCGGAAAAGACTATAAAAAGTAGTAAACTCTGCCCAGTCCATCATCGGCTCTGACCTCCCGTTCATCGAGGGGATCTATCACAGTCGCTGCCTCAAAAAGGCTGGCAGCATCATCAAGGACCCACACCATCCGGGCCATTCACTCATCTTCCCACTACCTTCGGGTAGAAGGTACAGGAGCCTGAAGATTGCAACAACCAGGTTCAGGAATAGATGCTTCCCCACAGCCATCAGGATATTAAATTCGGCTCGGACAAACTCTGAACATTAATAGACCATAATCTGTTTATTTGCACTTGATCAGTTTATTTATGCATGTGTGTATATATTTATACAATGGTATATGGACATACTGATCTGTTCGTTATTCGTGCCTACTATGTTCTGGTGTGCTTCTTCTTCTTGCGTATGGCGTGCACAGCCTAAGTTGTCGGACAACTTATTCTATTTGATCTTATTTGATTGTGCACGCCGGTTTGCTTCCCTTTTTCGAAACAGGGCGGACCACGTGAAGGTTGCAATCTCCCACCCCTTCTGGTGTGCTAAAGCAAAGCAAGAATTTAATTGGCCTATCAGGGACACATGACAATAAACTCTCTTGAACTCTTGAAGGGTAATTTTGAAACTACTATTGACTCCAATGGATTCCTGTTACTTGAGACTGATTCATATGCGCCTTTGTTACAATAACAAATGTCCATGTGGACAAGTTCTGCATCTGCTTTATGTTTGATCTGTGGTCATTGACATTTCTATCCTTGAAACACAGCACTCTAATGATCATATAACCTTACAATGGTATTGGCATTAGAAATAATTGTTTCTCCAGTGATTCACTGGATGGTCCAGTGCTCTGGAAGAGGCAACAACATCATTATTTAAAGCTTGAGTAAGCTGGTGCTTACATTAAAAAGCTTGCACTTTACATGTTGCATGTCAATGCTTATTAATGGGGCAAATCTGTTACGATAGACCTTACTGCACAAACATATTCTTGGGCGATCATGTTACCAGAACAGGCTGTGATGTAACCAATTTTATGCCATCTAGTGTACACCCACCTATACGTTCAATACAATATTTGGTGAGATGCCGAATCTTCACAAACTACCAAGGAGGTGGGGTGTTCGTGAGCTTTCTTCTTTATTGATGAAAGTGCTGGGCCTGGGATGGATCATCAGAGATATGCACTGACTCTTTCCACCACTGTCTTGCTGACAAAGGCAGATGCATAGTCCCTCAGGTTTCCCTTCCTGAAACCAACAATTCATTCCTTGGTTTTCATAATGTTGAGGGCAAATTATTATTCCGGCACCAATCAACCAGATGATTTATCTCCTTCTTGTACTCTGATGCATCATAAACCATTATCTATCCAACAGTGGTATCATCGGCAAATTTAAAATTGATATTGGAGCTGTGTCTGGCTGCAGTCATGGATATAGAGACAATAAAGCAGGGGAATGAGCACACAGCTTTCAGATGCCTCTATGCTGATGGTTAGTAAAGAGGAGGTATTGCTGC
This sequence comes from Okamejei kenojei, assembly GCA_035221665.1. NCBI lineage: Eukaryota > Metazoa > Chordata > Chondrichthyes > Rajiformes > Rajidae > Okamejei > Okamejei kenojei. The sequence continues at coordinate 23,148,870 of CM069131.1, forward strand.
CAATTAGTACCGATTGAGGCCTGCTCATCAGGAAGTCGATGGTCCAGTTGCATAGTGACGAGCAGAGGCCCAGTTCCCTGAATTTGATGATGGATTTAGAAGGGGTGATTGTGCAAAGTACTTATGATACATAGTCGTTATATATCATAACAAGTACTTTAATTTGTATACATACAGAGACCATCGAGATGAGTACTTTAGGCTCCGAATTGTAAGTTAAAAACTAAAAAGCATCATGGCTGCCCACATGCCACAAGGTGGTGGTGTGGAAAAACTGACATGGATTATAGATCAGGTCATCAGCAGCAAAACCAGACATGGATCAAATCGACAATACTGTTTGATCTACATCCCCCTTCTTGGGCTTTTGTCCAAAGGGCAAACATAGAGCATGCAGGAGTAATATGTATATAAAGCTGTAAAAATTAACTATCATCTGCAATGAAGCAATGGAGGATATACTGCAAGTAATATAAGTAACGTCGGTTATAGTTAATTAGAGTCCAAGATCTGCATCTAGACATAATCCCCGTATCTAGCCACAGGCTTGCTGACCCGTCCTGCATGTGTACGGTACAGGCCTTCACCCGTGCCCCTCACAGGAGATGTTGCCACAGGCACTGCCTCCATCGGGAGTTTAGAAGGCGACGACTCAACCAGCACAGATTTCGCAGGGGATTTGTCGACAGGCTTTACAGGGGTCTTCGTCATTGGCACCAGCCCCATTGGCAGTCCTTTTGCAGGTTCAGAAACAAAGTTATTTTTTTTAAATTTTTTAAAAAAATTTATTAGAAGTTAATACAGTACAAAACAATACAGTGGCACCTGATTTTAGGTGCCAACTATGTCATAATGTAATACATTCTATGTACAACCTCTAGTTTTATGTTTTTGAAAAGGAAATAAAAAAAGACAAGAAATAGAGAGAATCACATGATTCCAAAAAGTCGGTGAAAGGGGACCAACTCCTTAAGAATTGGTCATATTTATCTGTTAGGCGGATTCTCATTTCTTCAAGGTGAGCTATGTCCGTCATATTACTAATCCACATTTTAATAATTGGTATAGCTGTATTTTTCCAAAATTTATATATCAATTTCTTTCCAATTATTAACCCATAATTAAAGAATACTTTTTGGTCTTTGTTATCTTCTACTATTATTCCAAATATAATCCATTCCGTATTTGGTTCTATTCTCGACTTGAAGAGCTTTGTCAATATATCAAATATATCGCTCCAAAATTTATTCAACTTTATACATCCTACAAATGAATGTGTTATATTGGCATTTTGAAACAAACATTTATCGCATCAAGGAGAAACATTTGAGTAGAATTTATTCAACCTCGTTTTTGAATAATATAGTCTAGTTAATAATTTAAATTGAATTAGATCATGTCTTGCATTAATGGAACAATTATGTGTGTTCATCAGATACATTTCCCATCTATCTTTCGGAATCTTTATCATTAGTTCATGTTCCCAATCTTCTCTTAGTGCCTCTGTTGAGGGCAATTCTCTATTTAATATACTATTATAAAAATATGATATTAGTTTTTGTGAATCGGCCTTAATATTCATTGCTTCTTCTAAAGGGTCTAAAAATATAGTTTGAAATCTATGTATATATTTCTTCATAAAGTCACATATCTGTATATATTTAAAATATTGATTATCATTCAGTTTAAATTTTGATTTTAATTGTTGAAATGATAACAATTTACCCAATTCATACATATCTCCTACTTTCCTAATTCCCAGTCTATCCCAATGCTTATATGTTTTGTCAATGAGAGATGGTTTGAATGCAGGATTATTCAATATTGGGGTTAGTACTGATAGATTATTTAATTTCAAAGATAATTTTATTTGTTTCCAAATTCTTATTGTATTGTGAATAATTGGGTTCTTCTTATATATTATACTATTCAATTTTATCGGTGCGAAGATCGTTCCTATATTGTACGGGAAATACTCCTCTTTCTCCATTCTTATCCACTCCGACTGCCACTCTGAGTGGCACTATCCAACCAGTACATTATGTTCTTTATATGCACTGCCCAGTAGTAATATGTAAAGTTAGGTAATGATAAACCCCCAACTTCTTTAGGTTTACACAGATGCTTTCGTTGAATTCTGTGTGCTCTATAATCCCATATAAAATTAGTGATATTAGAATCTAGTTCTTTGAAAAAATATTTTGGAATATATATTGGGATCGCTTGAAACAAATATATTAATTGTGGTAAGAAAGTCATTTTTATAGCGTTAATTCTATGAGAGCAGTAGCGTTTTCCAAAATGTAATCATAACATTCAGTTTATTTAATAGTGGCATAAAATTGGCACTAAATAATGATTGTGTCTTCTCGTAATTTGAATACCCAAATACTTGAATTTTTTTGTTGCAATTTTGAAAGGGAATTTTAATAAGTGTCTCGCATCCTGTGGTTTCAAAGACATAATTCGCTTTTATTCCAATTTATTCTATATCCTGAAAGAGAACCAAATTCCTCGATTAGTGTTAATAAGGTGGGGATACTCGTTTGTGTATTAGTAATATATAAAAGAATATCATCAGCACATAATGAAATTTTGTTCTTTGAGTCCTTAGTATTATATCCGTGAATATTCGGATGATTTCTAATCCTTTCAGCCAGCGGTTCTATCATAAGGGCAAATAGCAATGGTGATAAGGCACATCCCTGCCTATTACCCCTTGATAAATAAAATTTTGTAGATAACATATTATTAGTTAATATTCCTGCCGTAGGTTTATTATAAAGTAATTTAACCCGTCTAATAAAATTCTCTTCCGTATTAAATTTTTGGAGTACCTTATATAAATACTGCCATCCACCTGATCAAATGCCTTCTCTGCATCCATCGTAACGACTGAAATATCTTCAATGTCCTCTTTGTGAGAGTACATTATATTGAAAAGCCTTCTCAAGTTATTAAATGATTGTCTTTTGGGTATAAATCCCGTTTGATCCGGGCTTACCAATTTGTTAATATTCAGTCTTCTTGCTAGAATTTTTGCTAAAATTTTCTGATCTGTGTTTAGAAGTGATATAGCTTGTAAGAACCCGGTTCCTCCAAGTCTTTATTTTTTTTTTGAATAAGCGTTATTGTTGATTCTGCTAAAGTTTCTGGTAGTTTATTTTCGGTATAAGCCTGCGTGTATAAGTTGCATAATCTTGGTACAATTGTCTCCTGAAATTGTTTATAAAATTCACTGCTAAAACCATCTGGTCCTGGGCTTCCCATTTTTCAATGAGTTTATTGTTTGTTTTATTTCTTTACTAGTAATCCGTGCTCCTAATTCCCATTGTTCTAAACTATCCAATTTAGGGAGGTTGCAATTATCCAAAACATTTGTAATTTTACTATCATCTGAATTTATTTTAGTTGTGTATAAATTATGATAAAATTGGGCAAACCTTTTATTAATATCCTTTGGTAGTGTTAGAAGCTCGCCCTTATCAGACTTAATTTTAGTGATAGTATTTTCCTTTTCTTGTTGCTTCAGTTGCCTCGCTAATAATTTATGTGGCTTATCCCCAAATTTGAAGTGTGCCTGTTTTGTAATTTGGAAAAGTCTTATTACTCTTGCCGATAATATTCTATTGAGTTTATATTTCAATAAGGTTATCTTATTATGTTTATCTATGGTTGGGTCATTTGCATTGTCCAGTTCTAGTAATTTTATTTCCTGTTCAATCCTCTGAAGTTCTCTTTTATTTTCTTTATTTTGAAAACTTTGATAAGAGATTATAGCACCCGCGGATGTATGGCATAATAGCGATACAGAAATACCCGGCGTCTCATTTATCTTGAAAAAAATTTTTGTTTGTTGTTTTATATACTCATAACCCTGCGGGTTATTTAATATTTATGCGTTGAATCTCCAAAAATGTTTTATATCCAGCATTCCCTCGATTTTAAGTATAAAAGTCAGTGGTGAATGATCGGAAATAATACTATTATGGTATGATGGTTTAGTTGTATACGGGATTAATTTTGTATCCAATAAGAAATAGTCAATTTGTGAGTAAGTTTTATGAACCGATGAGTAAAACGAATATTCCTTTCACATTGGGTTTGCTATTCTCCAAACATCAGTTATCCTACCTTTATTGATTTATCTAAATATGGGTCTATAACACAATTGAAATCTCCCCCCATTATTATATTTTGATAATTATGCTCTGCAATTATATCTACTATTTTCTTAAAAAATTGTGGATCAAAATTAGGTGCATAAATATTTATCATAGTTAATGGTGTATTATAAATTTTTCACGTGACTATAACGTATCTTCCATCTTTATCAGATATAGACTTCTTTAATTTAAAAGGTATACCTTTCCGAATTATAATGGCCGTGCCTCTTGCTTTAAAAGTGAATGCAGAGTAGTAAGTTTGACCTATCCAGTTTGCCCTTAATCTGATCTGAGCTTGTTGTTTCAAATGCGTTTCTTGTAGAAAAGCAATGTCCATGTTTAATGATTGTGCCAGAATTTTACCCCTCTTAATTGACTCATTCGCACCTCTAATGTTCAAACTACAGAAAGAAACAAACAAAGTTCTGATCGCAGAACTGCTCACCGTCTGCTGTTACATGTCCCTCATTCAGATAGTCATTTCCATCCTCTGTCCATAACACATCATCTGGGTCATCTGCATAATCATACTGAACCTGCTTCAATGGCACCAGCTCATTTACTGGCAGAATATGTCGCAGGCTATGTCTGTATAGACCTCTGCCAGATTGAATCAAACAAGAACCTGGTTCCGGACACACCTCCTTGACCGTGCCCATACATTCATACCCCTTCTGGGTTTGGAGACGGACCACACGGCCCTCCAACAATGGTTGTAGAGGACAACTAGAACGGTCGTAGTATGCCTTTGCGTCAGTTTTTTACGCTGCGGATGCGCCCAAACCACCTCGAGCTCGCAGACTTGTGGCTGGAGCAGCTGCTTCGAGACTGGAAGAATCGACCTGGTCTGTCTGAACATGAGTCGCTGAGCCGGCGAACCGAGTGTGGGATCATGTGGAATGTTGCGGAAATTGAGAAGATGCAAAAACGCGTCAGACCCCGCCCTGCTGGACTACTCCATGAACTCCTTTGCAATGCGGACAGCTCGCTCAGCCAGCCCGTGCGACTGGGGGTACTCCGGACCGCTGGTGATGTGCCTAAAATCCAATTCCTTTACAAAGTCCTTGAAACACTGATTTGTGAATTGGCCACCATTGTCAGACATGAGGATTTGAGGTACCCCAAGGACCGAAAAATGCCTTGCACGTTTCTTGACGATGCGGAAGCTGTGGGGAGCAGATCGATCTCAAACCACGCGAAGTAAGAGTCAACCAGGATCAAGTATTGGTCGAAAAGATCAGTAGCCACGTGAACCGGTGTGCCAGGAACCGGGTGCTGCAAAAGGGGCTCTTTCTGTTGATGTGGAGCCAGGGTTGCACCCTCTGGCGTATATAATCTGACATGGCAGGCCAGAAAAACATGCTTTTTACTCGTTGTACCGTAGCTTCAGAACCAGGATGATCTCCGTGTACAGCGTCAAGGTACTTCTGTTGGAGTGAAGCCGGGATCACTGCCTTATGGCCCTTTTTGATAACCCCACCTTCAATGGTCTGTTTGTCTCGGACAGAAAAGTAAGGCCGAACAGCAAATGGAAGCGAGTGCTGATTGCCATGCCATCCGTGATTGATGACCGAGACGAGCATCTGTTGTGTGGCATCTTCCACCGTGGGAACCACCAAAGTATCTAGAAGTGAAGGATGAGTGAAATCAATTGCCATGACGTCAAACGTGTCTCTTTCTGATGTGTGCTGAGCGCTCGACCTCCTGGGAACATGGGATGAGGTGTCAGCCAGATACATGTGCTTACCCTGCTTGTAAGTGAGAGAGAGATCATACTTCTGGAGCTGCAACATCATTCTTTGCAGCCGCACTGGAGCAGCATGTAAAGGCTTGTTTAAAATGGTAACCAAAGGCTGGTGGGCGGTCTCTACAGTTACAGCCTTGCCAAAAATGTAATAGTTGAATCTGACACATGCCAGTAATTCCTTCTCGATCTGAGTATACCTCGTCTCCATGTCCATCATCGTCCTGGAGGCATAAACAACAGGTTGCTCATCCTGCAGACATGCTGCACCAAGGCTGTACTGGGATGCATCACAGGTCAAAGTTACAGGTTTATTGACATCGTAATAAGCCAGGGTAGGTGGGCATGACTGATGTTTTAGAGTGTCAAAAGCATGTTGCTGATGTTCATGCCGTGTCCAGGTAGTGTCCTTGTGAGTTAGCTGCAGCAAGGGAGCCGAGATCTTGCTGAAATTAGGAATTAATTTTCTGAGGTAATTAACCATGCCCAGACATCTCTGCAGGCCCTCAACATCAGTAGGTGTGGACATTTCGCTAACAGCCACTGTCTTAGAAGGATCCGCCTTGGGACCATCAGCAGTGAAAATATGCCCCACGTAGCTCACCTGGTTAACACGGAACCAACATTTTTGGGGATTCAGTTTTAAGTTCACTTCCCTGGCACACTCGTGTACCTTCTTCAAGTTGGCATCATGTTGTTCCATGTCTTTGCCACTAACAATGATATTGTCCACGATGATAGCACAAGGGTATCCGATGATAGAACAAGGGTATCCGTCAAACAGTTGCTCCATGGAGCGCTGAAATACCTCACTGGCTAAACTGATGCCAAACGGCATGCGCAAAAATCTGTAGTGGCCGAAAGCGGTGCTGAAAGTGGTACGCATAGATGATGAATGATCCAGGGGAATCAGCCAGAAGGAGCTCTTGCCGTCTAATAGAGACAATACCGTTGGCTTACCCATGTGGGCAGCTGCATCCTCCACGGTATGCATGGGGCAATGGGGTCTTTTGAATGCGGTGTTCAGGTCCCTTGGATTAATATATATACGAATCTCCTGTTTATTCTTATTTGTAGCAGCCACCATCAAGGACATCCAGTCTGTGGGTTCTGATACAGGCCTGATAACTCCCAATGCCATAATCTTGTCCAGTTCGACTCTCATGGCAATAGGTAAATGCTAAGCAGGACGAACCAGAGGCCGCACCTCCGGGCCTAAAGACATAGAGTAAGTTATTGGTAGCTTGCCAAGATCTTAAGTGAAAAGATGGTGGTGTTCAAATGAGAATAAGCTGTGTAGAATCTGGAACTGGTGTTGGTTGATGCACAGCCTTGCTGAAGGTAACCAATCCCATATCTTTGCAGGCATCATAGCCTAAAAATTGAATAACATTGCGGTCGACGACATAGAATCACAACCTGTATGGTTGATCCCCTAAGTGGCACTGCAGCTTCACAATACCGACCGTATTGACCTCGCTTCCCCCATATGTGAGAAGAGTAACTCTGGTGGGTTTAATTAGCCCTGCGGTCATCAGTCGATTGAACTGTTCCCGAGACAGAACATTGCATTTCGCTCATGTCGATTTTCATCTTGATCACTTTATTGTTTACTGTTACAGTAGCCATTGGCTCACTATTCTGCACATTTTGTGTGATAATAGAATGTGCCTGCAGAACGATTCCATCGACCTTTGGTCTTTCGTCCATGCTGCTATTGGACAAATCTGACAGTGGCTCAGCCTGCAGCAAATGTATTGGCTGCTTTGCCAGCTCTCTGTTAGGTCAGGATCTGCAACATCTCCAGAAATGGTTTCGCCTTTTACTCCCATGGTAAACTTGACCAAAGGCAGGACACTTCTCTCTCTTAGCCAAGTGCCCCCCACCACAGTTACATTCTTGAATAAAACGAGCTGCAGGATAATTACGCTGTCTCTGCCTTGTTAATTCTTGCCTGGGTTGACTGGGGGATAAGAAGTGAGTGCTACAAGCTGACCTTAGAGTGCAGATGAGATCACATCTGCTGTCAATGTATTGTATTAGTAGGCAAATTGAAATGGGTCCTGATTATTACCAAGGCAGAAGTTGATTTGCATCATAACCAACCCCTTGAAGCACTTCATCAAAATTCAATATTCATAACACCGGGCTGTAAACTACCAAAGCAGAGTATGTGCTGTTCCTCCACTTTGGGTGTGGCCTTACACTGGTATTGGAGGAAGCCTAGGACAGAAAGGTCAGCATGTGAATAGAAAGGGGAATTAAAATGGTTAGTAACCGAGAAATTCCACTGGCTTTGACAGATCAAGCGTAAGTGTTCGTCAAAGTGATCGGCAAGTATACACTTGGTCTCACCGACAAGAGGCTACAACGGGAAGAGGCAATTAAAAAGTCTGCAAGGGAATATAGGTAGGTTAAGTGAATGGGAAAGAAGTTGCCAGATGAAGTATAATATGGCAAAATGTAAATATATTGACTTTGTAAAATAAAATGCCCCGCTATCACGATCCCTGCTCTGAATAACTGTTCCGGGTGGTGTGACCAACGTTGCAGCAACCTTTGCAGTCCATCTGTCTTTTTTTTAATTTTTGTCCCGTTGAGTGTATAGTTTGTAGTGGTTTTTTATTGTTTTTAATCCGAGTATGTGTGGGGGGCGGGGGAAACTTTTAAATCTCTTCCCTGCACCGGAGACCCGACCTTTTCCCTGTTGGGTCTCCATTGCCGTTGGGGCCTAGCACTGTGGAGTGGCCTCCAACCGGAACGACCTGGGGACTCCAGTCGCGGTGCCTGCGGACTCACCATCGTGGGGCTGTCTGGCTTCGGAGCGTGGAGAGCTGTGGTGGCGCGCTGCTGCGGCCCGACTCTGGAGCTTTGGAGGCTCCAGCCGCAGGCCCGGTGGATGGTAACATCGGGAGCTCGCGCGTCCCTGATGGGAGACCGCAACTTCTCCCGCCCGAGTTGTGGGGTTGAAGGCAACCTGGAGCGGGGCCTTACATCGCCCGGCGAGGCTTAAACAGACACGGGACTTGCCAGCACCCGCCGGGGGCTCCAACATCAAGACCCAGGCAGGGCCTTACATCGCCTGGTGCGGCCTTAATGGCCGCGGAACTTGCCATCGCCCGCTGGGGGCTTTGACATCGGGAGAAGAATGGAGAGCAGGGGAGAGACAAGACTTTGCCTTCCATCACAGTGAGGAGGAGATTCACTGTGATGGATGTTTGTGTAGATTGTGTTGGTATGTGTCTTGGTTTTTTTCTTGTTGTATGACTGCAGAAACCAAATTTTGTTTGAACTTCATTTGAGGTTCAAATGACAATAAACGGTATTGTATTGTATTGTATTGAGACTATGCCACACCTTTCATTGTTCCTATGCATGTCACCCTCTCCAACTTTACCTCCACTGAGAAGGAAATGTGGATATATAATGGCAGAGGATTCAACTAATTTTCAGTCTGATTTTCTTCTATTTGCTGCATCCGATGAAACAGCAAAAAAAGCTAACTGCTAAATGGAACTCTGTTTTAAGTGGTCAAACCATTATCTGATTTTCTGCCTGACCATTGTCTTCCTCTGAACAAGTGCTGTAATTATATTTATGCAGATGTCATTTGGAGGCTAACTGCTTTCAGGTAAATTTAATGTCCAGTTTTCAGACAGTATTAATGTAATTGTTATTGCCTTGATTCAGTTACGTTTCAAGAAATAACACGTTATACTAAAGTCTCTTTTCAAATGCTTTCATATATATTTTCTGCAACATTTTCAAAAATTAATATAGATTTAAACATATCAGAATGAAATCTTACTATCTGAAATATGGCCTATATATTCCATAATTTCTATTTATTATTAGGTTTCTTATCATGCAACCTGATATATATTAAGTCTTGGGAATTTCTATCCATCTATTTAGAAATGCTGATGGCTCATCATCTGGCTCGCTTCCTTTCACCTCACCAAAGTCCTGCTTCCCGTGCTTTTTGCAACTCACCAGGACCCTGGTTCCTGTGATTCCTTTCAACTGAAAAGGGTGCTCTCTTTTAATTCACTTGGGTCCAGGTTGCTGTGTTTCCTTTCACCTCACATGGGCCCAGTTCCAATGCACCTTTTCATTTCACCGTTGCCCGGGTTCTGGCTCTCCCTTTCAACTCACTGGTGCCTTAATTCCTGTGCTCCCTGAACCTTCCAGGGTCCTGATTCCCATGTTTCCTTTCAACTCACAAGGCTTCTGATTCCTGTTTTTCCTTACAACTAACTGGGGCCCTTTCTGACGCTCCCTTTCAACTCTCTTGGATCCAGATTCCCGTGTTCCCTTTCTATGCGCTGTGCTCCCTTCAGTTTACCAAGAGCCCTGTGCCCATGCTCCCTTTCAACTCAAGGGGACCAGTTTGTGCTCACCTTTTCAACTCAAGAGAACGCATTTCTTTCTCATCTCATCGGAGCTCTGATTCAGTGCTCCCTTTATACTGACCAGAACCTGGGTCCCAAGCTCTCTTTAAACTTGTGTAGGAAAGAACTGCAGATGCTGGTTTAAGAGGAGGGTCTCAACCAGAAACGTCACCTATTCCTTCTCTCCAGAGATGCTGCCTGTCCTGCTGAGTTACTCCAGCATTTTGCGTCTATTTCGCTCTCTTTAATCTTATTAGGTTCACTGGGGGGTGGGAGATTGCAACCTTCACGTGGTCCGCCCTGTTTCAACGAATGCAATCAACCCGGCATGCACAATCAAGTAAGATCAAATAGAACAAGTTGTCCTACAACTTTAGGCTGTACATGCCATACGCAAGAAGAAGAAGGTTCATTGGATAATTTGTTATAATAATGTGCAGCATTTAAAATTAGTGCAATAAAAGCATGGTGCGGCATTAATAGGAATAATATTAAATTATCTGGAAAACCTGCCCATCTCTCTCCACAAAATTACGTTGTGTAGATGGTGATGATGTGGGAATGGTTGTGCAGGTGAAGGATTTGGCTACATCCAAAGGTCCCTGCAATTTCTTGCAATCTTAGGCTGAGCAATTGCCAAACAAAGCAGTGATGCACACGATAGGATGCTTTCTACAGTCCATTTACAGAAATTGGTAAGAACTGTTGGATAAATGCTGAATTGCCTTAATTTTCTGAGAAAGTAGAGGCATTGGTGTGATGTCTTGCTGTAGCTTCAGTGTGGTTGGTCCAGGACAAATTGCTAATAATATTTACATCTAGAAACTTGAAGCTGTCAACCATCTTCACCAGCACCATTGATGCTGACTGGGATGTGTACCTAACGTTGTTTCCTGAAGTCAATAACTAGCTCCTTCACCTTGCTGACATTGAGGGTATGGTTGTAGTTTTAAGACCTTGTTACTAAGCCCTCTATCTCATTCCTGCACTGTCTCGCGGTTGTTAAAGATCCAGGCGATTACGGTGGTGTCATCTGCAAACTTGTAAATGGAGCTACAGCAGAATTTGGGCACACAGACATGATTTTACGGGGAGTCCAATTAGGAGCTGACAACACACCATTGTGGGGCAGCAGTGGTGAGAATTATTATGGAGGATGTGTTATCCTTATTGTTTGTGGTCTATGGGTCAGGAAATCGGGGATCCAGTGACATGGGGTGGTGCTCACTCCTAGGTCCAGGAATTTGGAGATGAGTCAGGTTGGGATTATGATGTTGAAGACAGAACTAAAATCAATAAATAGGACAGATGTAGGTGTCCTTCTTTCCAGATGTTCCAGGAATGAGTGTAGGGCCAAAGTGATAGTGTCTGCCATGGACCTGTTGTGACAGTAAACAACACTGCAGTGGATCAAGGCTGCCTTTGAGGCTGGACTTGATGTGTGTCATGGTTGCCTCTCAAAGCACTTCATAGTGGTGAATGTCAGTGCCACTGGACTGTAGCTCTCAAGGCACACTGCACCTTTGAACCTTTGTTGTCAAATCTTTGTCAAAAAAAAGGCCAACATTCCATTAGCCTTCCCAATTACTTGCCAGTTCATCTGAACTGCTAACATGCCACTAATTGCCAAGCCAAAAGTTAACAAGTAGTTGTGGAGTTTGTCATTCATCTTTCTGCAAGAAGCAGGTTGTGGGTGTTTGGTAGGCTGGGGTGTAGAGGAATGCAGTCCTGAGTAAACGGTAGTCAAGAGTCAGGCGTGTGTTATTGTCATATGTCCCAGATAGAACAATGAAATTCTTACTTGCAGCAGCACAACAGAATATGTAAACATTGTACTCTGTAAACAATATTATAAAAAGTTCAGCATGTGTACATACATACACACTCCCACACACACACAAAACAACATACAAACAATAGGTACAAAAAGACAAACCAAGTCTATGGAGTTCAGAGCTTATTTGCAGGTTTTAGTGTTCGCTGTACCTTGGGGACCAACGCCCAAAGGCCATGCACATCACAAAGGCATTACTGCTTCAACTTAAAAAAAGGGTGAATAATGACAGAATGTTCAGATTAGTTTATTTGCTTGTCATGTGTACCGAGGAACCGTGAAAAGCTTTTTGTTGCGTGCTAACCAATCAGCGGAAAGACAACACATGATTACAATCGAGCCATTTACAGTGTATAGATACATGGTAAGGGAATAACGTTTAGTGCGAGGTAAAGCCAGTAAAGTCTGACACCAATGAGGTAGATAGTAGTTCAGGAATGCTCTCTGGTTGTGGTAGGATGATTCAGTTGCCTGGGAAGAAACTGTCCCTGAATCTAGAGGTGTGCTTTTTCACACTTCTATACTTTTTGCCTGAGGGGAAAGGGGCGTAGAGAGAGTGGCCAGGGTGTGACTCATCCTTAGTTATGCTGCTGGCCTTGCCGAGGCAGCGTGAGGTATAAATTGAGTCAATCGAAGGGAGGTTGCTTTGTGTGTTGAGGGCTATCATGGAGGATGATTTGTCCCCTATCCTCACTGATTGGGGTCCGTTGGTCAGGAAGTGGAGAATCCAGTTGTAGAGATGAGTGGTATTAAAGGCAGAGCTGTAGTCTATGAATAGGACTCTGACGTAGTTGTCTCTCTTATCCCGATGTCCCAGGGACAGGGGTATGCCATTGTCCGTGGACCTCTTGGTGCAGTAGGCGAACTGCAGTGGGCCAAGCCTACTGGGTAGACTGAAATGAATGCGTTCCATAACTAGCTCCTCAAAACATTTCACCGGGATATTTTGAGAGGTAATCATTTAGGCAGGAGGTCTTACTTTTCTTTGGCACCGGGATGATGGTGGTCTTCTTGAAGCAGGTGCGTACCTCAGAATGGAGAAGGGATTAGAGATGTCCGCGAATGCTCTCGCTAGCTGGTCCACGCAGCTACTAAGGACGCAGCCAGAAACTCCGTCTGGGCCAGTTGCTTTTCTTCAGACTAACCTAAGGAAGGGCAATCTAACTTCTGCAACAGTCACCCTTGGGAGAGGCACACTTGAGTCTGAAGGGCCAGGTGTCACCGCTCTGCTCGCCTTCTGATCGAAGCGAGCATAAAAAGCATTCAGTTCATCGGGTAGGGTGGCACTATCACCAATGATGTTGCCTGACCTTGCTTTGCAGCCAGTTATCTTATTCAGATCGTGCCACATTCACCATGTGTCCGAACGATTATACTGGGATTCAGGTTTGTCCCGGTATTGTCTCGTGGAATCCTTAATGGCTTTGCGATGATCATAGCGGGCGTTCTTGTTCTGCTCGGGATCATTTGACTTGTATGCAGCAGATCTAAACTTAGCCTGTGAATGTACCCCATGATTCATCCATAGTTTCCAGTTGGGGAACATTCGGATTGACTGCGTCGACACACAGTCTTGCACGCACTTGCTGGCGTAGTTATTCAGGTTAGCTGTGGAATCCCTAAATACGGACCAGTCCACTGACTCAAAGCAGTCCCATATGATGTAATCTGTCTGTTGACTGGCATTTCACAACTCTTTGTACCAGATCCTGCTGCTCCAAATTTTGTTTGTAGGCAGGGAGCAGAAGCACAGGTTGGTGATCAGATTTCCAGAAATATGGAAATATGAAATATTTCCAGAAATCCAGGATAGTGCGGTAGGCATTTTTTATTAATGTATAGCAGTGATCGAGGATGTTCTGGCTCCTGGAGGGACAACAGACATGCTAGTAATACTTTGGTCGTACGCCCCTGAGGTTGGTTTGATTGACATCTCCGGCTGCAACGACCAAGGCTTCGGAGTGTTTTGTCTCAAGGTTATTGATAGTGGAGTACAGTTTGTTCAGAGCAAGCTTGATGTCTGCGTGGGGGGGGGGATCAGGATAGCTGAGGTGTGTATGGGTGTGCATCTATCTCCTTGTATTCTGTCTCATAATTGTTTGTGATTTGGCCCACCAAAGTCAAAGTCAAAAGAGTTTATTGTCATGTGTCCCTGACAGGACAATGAAATTCTTTCTTTGCATAGCACAACAGAACATAGTAGGCATTGACTACAGTTACATACTTAAATACACACATTAATTAATAAATTAATAAAGTGCAAATAACAGATGGAGCGGTATTAATGTTCAGAGTTTTGGCCGAGCCAGGTTTAATAGCCTGATGGCTGTGGGGAAGTAGCTATTCCTGAACCGGGTTGTTGCAGTTCTCAGGCTCCTGTACCTTCTACCTGAAGGTAGCAGGGAGATGAGTGTGTGGCCAGGGTGGTGTGGATCCTTGATGATGCTGCCAGCCTTTTTGAGGCAGCGATTGTGGTAGATCCACTTGATGGAAGGAAGGTCAGAGCCGATGATGGACTGGGCAGTGTTTACTACTTTTTATAGTCTTTTCCTCTCCAGGGCACTCAACTGCCGAACCAAGCCATGATGCAACCAGTCAGCAAGCTCTCTACTGTGGACCTGTAGAAGTTAGAGAGAGTCCTCCTTGACAGACTGACTCTCCGTAATCTTCTCAGGAAGTAGAGGCGCTGATGAGCTTTCTTAATAATTGCATCTGTGTTCAATGTAATCTGCAGACTTGTAGAAGAAGTTAGTGCTGAATTTGTGATTGATCATGATTGTATTGAGAATATAGTAGGGGAATGAGAAAGCATCTTTGCGGTGCTCCGGCACTGAGAATTATTGTGGAGGGGGTGTTGTCACAGATTGTGGCCTGTGGATCGAAATGTCGAAGATCCAGTGGCAGAGGTCGGTACTGATTCCTCTGTCAAATGGTTTGGAGAAGAGTTTGGATGTGATTATGGTGTTGAAGGTGGAGCTATAGTCGATAAATAGGAGTATAACGTTGGAGTCCTTGTTATCTAGGTGTTCCAGGGATGGGATGAGTTTATGACTAGGGCAGCTGCTGTGGACCTGTTGGCTGCGGTAAGAAAACTGGTAGTCTATCAAGGCTGGCTGGGAGTCTGGAGTTAATGTGTGCCATCACCAGTCTCTCGAAGCACTTCATGATAGTGGATGTCAGAGCCATTGGATGGTAGTCATTAAAGCACACTATCTTAAGCCCCTGTCCCACTTAGGAGACCTAAACAGCAACCTCTGGTGACCTTGCCCGCCACCCAAAAAAAAATCAAGGTCGAGGTGACCTGCAACCTCCTACCACCTCCCACGCATATGTTGAAAACCTTCCTTGACTATGATGAAAACTGGCTTAGACTAGACCCGCAAATAAAAAATTATCGATTTTTAAAACGGCAATCTATTTTTAGTCGAGGCCGATTTTAATCATGATGATAAAATAGCAGCAACCTAGATGAAGCCTCGACCACGCGGAAACCACTATCGTCCATTAGGGAGAGTGACCAAAACCTCCGGCGACCTCATGGAAACCTTGGGTGGCGGGCAAGGTCACCAGAGGTTGCTGTTCAGGTCTACTGAGTGGGACAGGGGCTTTATTTTCCTTCAGCACCGGGATGTTAGAGGTCTGCTTGAAACAGGTGGGGACTCCAGAATGGACTAGTAAGAGGTTAAAGATGTCTGTGAATATCTCTGGCAGCTGATCCACACAAGTCCCGAGGACACAGCCAAGGATTTTATCCGATCCCGTTGTTTTCCATCAATTCACTCTCAGCAAGGCCGATCTTACATCCACATTAACCATGCAGGCGGACCCATTGCTGGTTGGCTAGGTGGTATTCCTCCACTGCCCTTCTGTTCAAAACATATTTGACAAATTCAACCTGTCTAAGCCCTTGACAATATGGCAGTCCCAATCTATATTGGGAAAGTTAAAATCCCCTACTATGACAATACTATTTGTCCTGCAGCAACCTGCCATCTCCCAGCATAATTGTTCATCTAATTCCTGTTGACTATTTGGAGACCTTTTGTACTCTGTCAACAAAGTGTTCACCCCCTTTTTATAACTCAGCTGCATTCATATATTTTCACTGGATGAACCATCAGTAAAGTCATCTCCGTCTACTGCTGCGACGTTCTCCTTAATCAGTAAACCAACTCCCCCTCCTCTTTTATCCTCAACTCTATCTTCCTGTAGCACAGTAGCCTGGAACATTAAGCTGCAGTCATGTCCTTCCCTTAGCCAGGTTTCTGTAAAAACTATATTTCCCCAGTCGCACATACTTCTCCACACTCTTTGAGTTCATCCATGCCTTATCCATTCATGTGTTGTTTCTTTCTAACTCTTCTCAAATCCACAAAGTCACAGGACTTATGGCCCTGTCTCACAGTGCGAGTCATCCCACGAGTGACCCCAAGTGAAAGAAAAAAACAGACTCGTGGTTATGTACGAGATTTCAAGTTTATGATCAAGTATTTAACCGAGTTCTCACAGGTATGTCATTGCTGCGATGTTTCAAGTTCCTCTCCCAAGTTACCAAGTTCCTCTCCCTTTACTCTTGAGCCAACCGTGAATGAAAGTAAGTGTATGAGGGTGTCCGGGTGCCGGCCGCAGCCGCTGTTCTTTCACATCAGTTGCACATCAGATTGTTGGGAGACGGAGCTCAGGGGTCGCCTCCTGATCTGCTTTGGTGCCCTGGCGTAAGTTGAGGTGGAGGGTGGTTGGGTGTGGGGGGTGACAGGCAAGGCTCTTGGGTGCTGGGATCATTCTCTGCAGGATGGTCTTAGTGCGGGAGACATGTGCAGGAGAGGTGTGCTGACTGCAGGCAGACACTTTGGTAGTGATTGCCCACCAGTCTCAAAAGCCGCTGTGTCTCCCTGTCCCTATGATAGCAGGGGGCAATCAAGCAGCACAATAGCCCCCTCACCCTCCACGCCAAAACAAAGGGCAATGATCCCAAGGCTTCAGGGGCAGAAACAACGGGCAGGCGACAATCACCCGCCATAATGCGAGAGATATCATGCGCTATTTTAGGTCTCCTTTGCACGTTGGTGTTTCTGTATTTCTCCATCTTATTGTTGGCCCTGTCTGTCACCAACCCCACCCCCACCCCTCTGCTTCCCGGCCATGTGTGTGACCCCTTCCCTCCCCTCTTCAGCTCCCTGCCCATTGCACCGGGCGCGGGGGCTTCGCACCGTCTTCACGTCGGCGACGATCCCAAGGCTTTAGACGGAAGGCAGACGCAACAAGCTGGAGTAACAACGCTGGCCAGGTAACATCTCTGGAGAATGTAGATAGATGACGTTTCAGATAAGGGCTCGTCTTCTGAAGAAGGATCTCGACCCGAAAAGTCACCTATTCCTTCTCTCCAGAGTTGCTGCCTGACCCGCTGAGTTACTCCAGCTTTTTTGTGTCTATCGTTGAATGGGTGACGTTTTGGGTCAAGACCCTTCTTCGGACTGAAAATAAAACTTGCCTCGCGTGAAGCGGCTTGTAAATTAAAACATAAAATCAAGAAATGTTAAAGGTTGACTCATTTATGTGCTGCTATTCATTAACCTGGCCTGTTGCTGTCCTCCCTCGTCCACCGTGAGCGCTGGACAACTCACCGGATGCAAACCTCCACTGCATCCAGGGCGGAGGGCGATGATCACCGGACTGACCGGCAAGTAGAAGCGGCAGGTCGGCCAAGCCCGGCTCCCCGCCACCGGGATAGACACTAACTACTGAAGTAAGCTCAGCGGGATCTCTGAAGAAGTCTGAAGTAGGGTCTCGACTCAAAATCTCACCCATCCCATCTCTCCAGAGATGCTGCCTGTCCCTCCAGAGTTATTCCAGCATTGTGTGTGTCTATCTTCGGTGTAAACCAGCATCTGCAGTTCCTTCCCAATCCCACACTCTCGGCCCCGGGGGGTGGATGGAGCATCACACGTGGACACATCCCACCCACCGCCCCAGACATGCCCCTCCGGCAGGTCTTTAACTGTGTCCTAAAGCCGTTAATTGAGACAGAGTGACGAATACGAAGCCACGGGGCAGGCGCCTCAGTAATAAAGGACAAGTGGCAGATCATCGCAGAAAGGCCGAAGACAGACACAAAATGCTGGAGTAACTCGGCGGGACAGGCCGCATCTCTGGAGAGAAGGAATGGGTGGCGTTTCGGGTAAGTCTGAAGAAGGGTCTCAACTCCATTCCTTCTCTCCAGAGATGCTGCCTGGTCCGCTGAGTTACTCCAGCATTTTGTGTCTATCTTTGGTTCAGTCTTTACTCGAGCGAACGAACAGATTATAAGTTCCCACGGTAGACTCACGAGTCACTAAGGTAAACGCACGGGCCACTACGTTATTACAACGAGTTTAAATGTTTCCATTTTTAACTTGAACAGTTAATTTGACTCGTGGAAAAAATCAAACATGTTTCCCGAGTACTTGCCGTTAGCACCACGAGTCGATAAGTTGCTCCTGCGAGTTCCGACGTTCCCGCTACGTGATCACCATGAGTGAAAACTCGGGGTCACTCGTGGGACAACTCGCACCGTGAGACAGGGGTTTTAGAATTCAGTTTTCTTTGTCATAAGACATTTCCACATTGGGTTCAATTTAATGAGGTGTACAATAATGCAGGACCCAATAAAGTAACAAAATCAGAAGAGCAGGTTTAATAAATAAAGGAGACCACCATCTACCCATTATCCAACCACCATTACAGACGGGGATATCTCCACATAAAGAGCCAACAACTGATTGGTATAATCAGTAATAAGTGAATTCAAATTAGTTCAGAACTTATAAATTTGGATCTCACAGGCCTATGAGGCCTTATAATTCTCTATTCCAGGAAGCTAAGATTCCTATGGGAATCAAGCAGGAAAGTCGACAAATTGGGAATTCAGCTATCTTTATTGAATAACAAAACTGGGTTGAGAGAATATATGGGTTAATCGAGCTTCCATGTTCTATGTTTCTATTAATTTTATTTTTGCTGCAAATCACATATTCATATCTTGTTATTGTTCATGTTTAAAAAACCATGTGAAATACCGTTCAAAGATGTGGCTGTTAAGTACTCGACCTGGAAGTTCATACCATATCAGATAAACGGGGCTTGGAGTTGGAGGATTGGAACAGATGAGGGAATCACTTCTGGGCTGTGAGATTTGCTGGTGGTGGTTGTATTGGTACAGTGCCTGGGAATGAGGGAGATAAAAGTTGGTTGGAACGGGGCTATTTGGACAGCAGTTAGGATGGAAGTAATATAAAACAAAATGGAATCCAGTTCCTAATATTGAGGTCAAACCTGCTGAAAGAGGCCCCCTTTAAATCAAGCACCTGCAGTGGTTTCAACACTATTTTGAACTAGGTACACAGAATTGATTCATTTGGCAAAAGACTGATTTGCAATTAGAAATGCATGGTCAAATTTCCTGTGAGGCATAATTTGACCCAAAAGTCTTTGCAATTCCATTCAATTTCAGAAAATTAAAATGATGTTCAGACATGTAGTGCCATATATCAGAATAATTTAACTGTAGATGCAATTTTATCTGTCAAAACTTCAATTACTTCAAAGAATGTATACCTACTGTATGTTTAATATGTTGTCATTAACATTGTTCTGAAGGCATGCTATATTTTAAAGAAACTGACAAGCAGGAGCACTAAACAAAAGAGGAAATAACCTTACACAATGACTAACTCTCCCCGTTGGATTGCAACCTTGTCGCGGTCGGAGAGCTTGTGTGTCTCAGTGACCCCTAGAGCTATGCCAGCGGGAGATTCGTCTCCTGTTAGGGTCTCCCATGCTGGACAGGTCGAAGGGTCTAGAGGCGAGACGAAGAGCGATCCACTGGTCCTCCAGGTTGGAGATTGAGCACAGGGCTAACAACCCTGTCTCGTAAAACAAGTATGTTACGGAAACAGCAACTGAAGGAATCAACACTACTGGGCGTGATGGACTTCCAGGACTATCGACAGATGTTAGGATGAATGTCAATGGTGAAAGAAGAGAACCAGACAGCATCCCAAGAATAGCCCTGCATTGGAAGGGAAAAGGAAAAGAGTGAGACCCAAAACCACCTGGCGTCAAACTGGAGAGGAAGAAATTAAAACAATGGACCTGACCTGGGGTAGTGTCCTGAAGCTAGCCCAGAACAGACAGGAGTGGAGGACCTTCGTTCCTGCCCTACATGCTAGGAGGCATAATAGGCAGTAAGTAAGTAAGTAAGTAAATTACTAATTGTTCATGACATCATTAAATAATTCAAGAGAAAGAAAATGTTGAAGATCCTCAATAATGTAAACAAAATCAGCATGCTATAAGAGGCAATGGAGATAAGCACTGCAAGATGGGATGCAGTTAATGATGCAGCCTGCCAGTAAATGATTTATTGGTTTGTGTATAGGGGTTAGATTAGGTCAGGATGAAGGAATCATGATTAGGACCTGGCATGGTGTAGAGTGAATTGGCCTCAGTAGAGATTCATTTGGAGTTGAGGGAGATCACAATCCTTGGTCAGAGGAGAATTGCTGGGTAGGTTTATATCATGATTGGTGGTCAGAGCGGAAGATTAATGGAGGCTGTCAGTTTGGATTGAGCAGGAAAATGTCAAGAGGTACTGGAACTCAGAAATCATACAACAGGTAGTGGTCGCAGTATTTAAAATAGCCATAAATTATAATGTCATAAATTATTTCTGGAGAGTATTGTCCAGAAAGGACTATGACAAATCACTGACTGAGCAGAAATGAAGCACATAGTGGACTCTGTATCCACAAATGCAAGTGGTCTACTGCTGCTTTAGATAATAATAAAGGAGGGTACACAAAAGGCTGGAGAAACTCAGCGGGTGCAGCAGCATCTAAGGAGCGAAGGAGATAGGCGACGTTTCGGGTCGAGACCCTTCTTCAGACATGGAGATAAGCACTGATAAAGGATATCTCTTTGTTACGTGTTTTGGAGAATATTCCAAACTATCTTATTAGATATTTTTAATATCTAAAAAGATATTCTTGAAACAAATATATCAAAATACATTTGTTATTTTGGACAAATAACAAATATGTAGGGAATTTCCATTAACCTCTAAATGTCTGTAAGATATTTTTTCCAGTTTTAAATCACAGTTTATTTTACAGGGAAATCTACAGGAATTAATTTAGTGAAAATTAAGCATTCAAGAACAAATAAACACGTTAAAAACCCAGCAGATTCAATTTCTCATATTATGTATGCATTTTCTGTCTATTTTTTATATTTTTGTAATCACTTTGTTCTATTTACTGTGGTTTCCTGTCCAGATAGAGGCTTACCATATAAAACACAGGAACTGAAAATGTTACTTTGCACTCACCTTCCCTGGCTATGTCATAAGCTTTTCTGAGAAAGTCCCTCGCCTCTTTGTCTTGTGCATTTTCAAGCTTTTCGTCTGCCAGTGATGTGTAAATCCTCCAGAGGTTCGTACATGCATGTGTAAAGTGGAGGCAGCAATTTTCATCCTGCCATGTCTTTCCTATAGTGAGTTGATGGAATATCTCATAATACTCAGCAGCTTTACCCAGCTCTCCTGCAACACACAAGTAATTGATAAACGGTAACTCAACACAATGACAAATTCTAGCTTTCAAACATGTTTGATTTCTGACAATCCCAGGTAATTTGGTTCTTAAAATACAATCAGAAAATAAAGGCTCAGATAAAATACTTGAGCCTCATAAATGTATGCTATGTTTTGAAGAATTGAGTATAAACTTTTAACAACACATTAAACTGTTTAAAATATGGTCTTCATGGGCACTTTCTTATTGTGAACGTTTTACCAAAATAATGTGCTATTGAATATGTGGAATAAGCATGACTGATGTAGAATAAGCGATCAGCAAGTTCCTCTAGTCTTTACTTTGTACTGTGTAACTTTATGTTAATTTTTTTTATTTTTTGTGAAAATTTTATGCAAAGTGGTGGAAGGGGAACACATAATAGGAAAATTAAATTGCTTTGTAGTTAAATACCAATCTTTGACTAACCAGTTACTGCTCTTTTATCTCATTTTACTGAGGTTAAATTTAAGTAATATTAAACACATTTGATGCTTGAATGACATTTAATCTTTTCACTAAGACCTGAATTCAGGAAGGTATTGTACCACTGAACTTACAAATACTGACTGTAATTGCAACAATTAGTGCTGAAAGACCGAACTATAAGTCTCAATTTCAACAGAGGGCAAAGGGCATGTAATGGATCAGTGATATCCACTGAAGCAGGGAAGCTTGAGGCTTCATGGTTCCCCGTGGGGCTGGAAGATGCAGTCATTTATTATAAAAAATATATACATATTTGATAGGGGAGCAAGGTGGTAGCTAAACCTGGTATAGCAATATTCAACAAAAAGCAATGAAATAAAATAACCATAATCTATTTTGTGAATTGGAATTAATTGGAACTTCATTTGACATCTTCAGATATTGTTAAATGATCTATAACTAAAAAATATATCCAACTGAAAAGAGTTTTAATTTAGCCTTTAGTACAAAATTGGAACCTCTGACAATACGGTGCTCTCTCAGTTTCTACACTAGGCTGAAGTGAAATGTGATAAGTGATAAAATACCAGAACCTAAAAATTAGGATGTATAAATGAGGAAATGCAGATGCTGGTTACTACACAAAGGAATACAAAGTTGTGGAGTACTCAGCAGGTCAGGCAGAATCTCTGGAGAACATGGTGCAAAGGTAATTTTCACATTTGCAGAGTACCATGTCTTCCCTACCTACTTTTTCTTCACCTCCATAATAGCTATTTATGCTGCATTTACTGTGGCTGCCATGTGCTGCCATGTCAATTTGTGCTCTTTAAGGAATAACTGTCTTTTAACTGGTAGGTGCGGCAATGATAAGCAGCTGTCTTTGAGAAATGCGCAGCAAGAGTTTCCTGCTAATGATACAGGATGATGCCAATATTTTAAACTGGATTTTTCAGCAGTTTTCTTAATTTGTTTAGAGGTCACTCAACTGGATGCGAGCATTACATATAGCAGCCACTTTGCGCACCAAAATCATAACAAACTCCAGTTTCTGAGCACCACTATTCAATTTACTTTCACATACTGAAAGGAAGTATCATTGCCGGAAATTTGGTTTCAAGCATTTGGTGCATTATGCATATGTGCGTAACATAACACTAATGCCCAATAATGCCCACTGTAATTGTGCTGTTGCTATGATCATCTCACGGATGCACAGCAGTACATACAAAACTCTCCAAATAGCAGCCAACAAACAGCAGAAAAAAAGACTGACATGGAGGGAAGAAAAATGTAGGAGAGGTGAGATGTTCTTCCATGTGAGTACATATCATTTGATTATCCAGACTGATTGATTTACTTGACATGAATGGCCTTAGCAATTGTGAAATGCAGGCTGATCAAATAGCTAGTGATTACAATAAGCATCCCAAACTGACTTGAATAAAAACGTTATGATCAGTGAAGAGAGCACCACAGAATCAGTTACTATACTGCTGGCCATTCAAAACTGAGGCCGGCAGTTGCTGTGTACAAGACATTAACTTGACAATTCAGACCCTTTAATTGCAGTCTTAATTCTGATATCTACACAATTTTACTTCACATACTGAAAGGAAGTATCTTTGTCAGAAATTGGGTTTCAAGCACGATGCATTATATGTGCTCCAATTTCATCCCACATCCCAAAGACGTGTAGGTTTGTAGGTTAATCGGCCTCTAAAAATTGTCCCTAGTGTGTAGGGTAGAACTAGTGTTCGGCATGGACCTGGTGGCCCAAAGGTTCGGTTTTCACACAATATTTCTAAAGATTAAGATAAACAATGTGCTCCTAGTTTCTCATTGGGTGAACAGTGAAGATTGCATAACAAGAAATGCTGGAAGAACTCAGCGGGTTGAGCAACCCCTGTGGAAGCAAAGGAATGCTCAACATTTCGAGTCAAGACCCTAGATGAGGACTAAGGATGCAGGGAAAGATAGCCAGTATACAAAAGTGAGAAGGAGTGGGTGCGAAAGAACCAGGTAGGTGATAGGTAGAAACAGATATGGGAGGGATGATGGGCATAGAGAACCAAGTACGGTAAAGAATGGACAATAAACCAATGCAGCTAAACCCAAGTAGATAGGTATGGGGGGGAGGGTCAAATGGAACCATGTGGAAAGGTGATGAGTTTAGGTAATGAGATGGGGAGGAATGGGAAATGTGAACAATGAGAGGGAGAGGAGCCCTGGTGAGAATGAGGAAGGAACATAGGGTTGGTAATCTGAAATTGAAAATTTTAATGCTTATGCCATTGGGTTGCAAGATTCATACAGAATATCAGGTGTTGTTCTAGTTTGTGTTTGGTCTCACCCTGAGAGTAGAGGAGGCCAAGGGCAGAAACATTACTGTGGGAACAAGAAGGGACAATTAAATGATGTGCAACTGGAATCTCAGGATGGCTCTTGTGGACAGAGGGCAAGTATCTGCGAAACTGTCGCCTTATCTACAATTGATCTCGCACGTGTAGTGGAGACCACATAGCAAGCACCAAATGCAATAGATGAGGTTGGTGGAGGTGCATATGAATCTCTACTTCACCTGGAAAAGCTGTTTAGGCCCTGGCTCATGGTGGGAAAGGGAAAAATAAACCCTATATAGCCTTATACGATAATAGGGGTAATCTGTGCAGGTCCTGAGGATGCCCCTGGAGGCTTCATCTGGGCTAGTTGCTTTCCATGGGTTTACTCTCAGGAAGGTCAATTTGACCTGCTACAGGGACCGTGGATACAGGTCTACCCAAGGCCGTCGGGGCAGAGAACATTATTTCACCCATCTTCTGCTCGAAGCGAGCTGAGAATGCATTGAGATCATGAACTAGAGACATGTTACCAGTGGTTCTATCCCACTTCACTTTGTAGCTCATTTATAGCTCATTATAACATGCAGACTTTGGCACATAGAAACATAGAAAATAGGTGCAGGAGTAGGCCATTCGGCCCTTCAAGCCTGCACCGCCATTCAATATGATCATGGCTGATCATCCAACTCAGTATCCTGTACCTGCCTTCTCTCAATATCCCCTGATCTCTTTAGCCACAAGGGGCACATCCTAACTCCCTCTTAAATATAGCCAATGAACTGGCCTCAACTACCTTCTGTGGCAGAGAATTCCAGAGACTCACCACTCTCTGTGTGAAAAATGTTTTCCTCATCTTGGTCCTAAAGGAATTCCCCCTTATCCATAGACTGTGACCGATTGTTTTGGACGTCACCAACATCGGGAACAATCTTCCTGCATCTAGCCTGTCCAACCCCTTAAGAATTTTGTACGTTTCTATAAGATCCCCCCTCAATCTTCTAAATTCTAGCGAGTACAAGCCGATTGACCGTGTGGCTCTTCTGGGACTTTAGCTTGGTCCAGAATTCCCTCGTGACATTCTTCATGACTTCATGAGGTCATATATAGATTTGATATGCTGCTCACATTCGACCTGAAAGCTGCGGATTTGGATTCACCAGAGAGTGGATCTCACAGATTAGTTTAGAAATACAGCGCGGAAACAGGCCCTTCAGCCCACCAAGTCCACGCCGACCAGCGATCCCCCACATTGACACTATCCTACGCACACTAGGGATAATTTACAATTTTACCAAGCCAATTAACCTTGGAGCGTGGGAAGAAACGGGAGCATCTGGAGTAAACCCACGCAGGTCACGGGGAGAACGTACAAACTTCGTACAGACAGCACCCGTAGTCAAGATCAAATCTGGGTCTCTGGCCCAATAAGGCAGCAACTTTATCGCTATGCCACTATGCCGCCCTTCGTTCAACCGATATGGCTGGTGATGGATCCTGTTTGAGCTGGGAGATGTGATGAAAGATGATGTGCCGAATGAGGAGGCTGGTGAGTGAAAGTGAAAACCAGCAAAGCCAAACTTTATTCTGTTTGGGAACAGAAGATGTGTTGAAGTGGAGGGAATGCATGAAGATTATATAATGTCTCCAAAAGCTTTATGTTTTACTGGCAGTGGAGAAAACAACCTGAAACATCAAGTGCACAACTGATTTTGGTTGCAGATTCATGTGTAGTTTTTCAGATTATTGGGAAAAGTATTGGTTCAGTAGTGAGCATTGGGTCGTGTTTATTTTCATAATTTCCGGCAAAGCAAAGATTTGCCAGAAACACTGCAGAAATAAACATGTTTGCAGTTATGGTAGTTGAGTGGAAGATTCCAAGGCAAATTCCACCTGTAGCAACCCAAAAAAGTCTCTGATTTATTTGTGTTTCAATTGATCAATTGGAATCTGATCAAAATTGGTGCCCAATAGTGGAGTTACAATATTGGATTCTCAATATTGGCCGATGAGAACCCAATATTGCCGGTGAGAACCCTCTATCTGGCGGCTTTCCACAAGCCACCAGATAGAGGTCAGGACAGCTTCTCAAGGCACCTCTAAGAGCTACATGAGACCTGTCTCTGAGGTCATTCTTCTCCTTCCTGAGAGACAAGGATCCTGAAGTTACTTTAGCGGATGTTAGTAGTGGCATCTATCGATGTCAGGCGGGGAGTATTCTGTCCTCTGCTGAACTTTATGTGCAATAGCGCCATCTGTTGGACTTTTATTGTGGAAGGTCAGTTGCACACAGGAAGTGGGAAGCAGGAAGTAGTCTCCTGTCTTTTGTTTTATGTCATGCTTAGCAGCAGAAGCAATCCATCCCTATCCTAGATTACTACGCTTATGAAAGCAATGGCAGTAAGTTTATATAGTTCACTGTATGCTTGGAATGCTATATTGGAAAATATTTATGGCAGATGATGTTTAACTTATTTCATTAACTTCATAGCATTTGTGAATGTTAAATTGTTAGCAAGCGGCCATTTTGTAACACCTTAACATACAAGGAATAGGATTTGCTTTGATTGTTAATAGGATTGTTTATTATATATTTGCCCTATATGTTCCACTGTTTAGAAGATTTGTATATTTCTGTAAAGGAGAGTAATTTGTGTATCTTTCTTCTCCTTTATAGTTTTCGCTCGTTTTTTAAAATTAAGAATGACAGCACTGGAAAATCATTAAACTTAAGAGCAGAGATGCTAACTTCCTGACTCGCGTCTATTATTGAATCGAGTTTGGCTGGCTGTCAATCTACGTTCTACTTAACAATCACGTAGGGATGACAGTACAGTATGAGAGAGCATGTGTAAGAAAGAACTGCAGATGTGTAAGAAAGAACTGGAGATGCTGGTTTAAATCGAAGGTAGACAGAAAATGCTGGAGTAACTCAGCAGGTGCGGCAGCATCTCTGGAGCGAAGGAATGGGCACATTCCTTCTCCCTAAAGAACTGCAGATGCTGGTTTAAATCAAAGGTAGAGAGAGCATTCAATTGTTTTCTAATCCTTAATAAAATTATTTTACTTAGTCCACTTTTGGCATAGATCTAGATTTGACATGGCACTGATGCCACTACTGTTCAAGCCATCAGAATTTATTTTAGTAATTCATTCATCAGGAATGTGTATTGCTAGCAAAACTAGTATTTAATACCCATGAGATGCTGGTGTGACCAGCAACTACTATAGCGATGATAATTGAGTGGCTTGTTATGCATGTCAAACAGCATTTAAGTGCCAACCATTTTATTATTATGGGCCCAGACTCATAACTCTGTAGACTGTGGAAGATAGCTGAGTTCCTTCCCTAAAAAAAGGGTTTACAGTGAGTTTCATGGGCACCATTACTGATACTGTTTTTAATAGATTTTTATTCAATTGACTAACTGAATTTAATTTTCCCAGCCGACAAGGATGGGATTTGAATTTTGATCTCTAGATCACTGATCACTGCCTTTGCTTTGTGTTTCCAGAACAGAATCATTATGCCACAACACTCCAATTAGTAAAAAAAAATAGCTGTCAGCCAACATTTGTAAGTGTAAAAGAATAAAACAAGATTTTAAATAAAGCAATACAATTCTAATAGGATTTGAAGAGTGGATACAGTGAGGGTGCTTCTAATGCCTGGAAAGTCCAGAACCAGGAGTCTCATCCTCAGGTTTATGGGATATGCCTTTCAAACCATGATCAGCTGAATTTTTTTTATTCCAGAGGTATTTCGATTCTTTACCACAGAAGGCAATAAAGGCTAAATCTTTACATATATTTACGAAGATATATCTATTATTTAATGCTAATGGGATCAATGGATATGGAGAGAAGGTGGTACAACAGTACAGAAGTGGATGAACAGCCATAATCTATTGAATGATAGAGCAAGTCTGCAGGGGCAAATTACCTATTCATGCTCCTGTTTTCTATGCTACTGTTACCTCATTGACTTGAATCTACATATTTACAGAGGAATGACTCATCCTTTAGTTAATCTGACTGCAATATGTCACCCAATCCATCGTGACTGCAGCCAGTAAATTTTCATCAAAATATTTTATCAATATAGAGCAAATACTGTATGGCTTTAATAAAGAGGATTTGATTCTCTATCTTTCTAAAAACTGCTTCAGGTAGATCACTTTGCAAAACCTTTGAAATACCTTCAATATGGATTCAACAGAAACTACAACATTTATACTGTATTTTAGGAAATCTCATAGGCTGCTGCCATTATTTTTCAGAATACCACGAACTAAAATCCTGTGGCAACAAGCAAGCAGTGTTGAAGAAGGTGCAGAAAAAATAAATGTTCCAAATGATAATGGCATTATTAATCTGGTATTAAGGAGATGTTATGGAAGTGAGGTTATAATATTATTATTATTTATTATTATTATTAAATCGTTGAAAACATTAGCGACGCAGTGGTGCTGGTTTCAGATGGGCATGATGACAGACGCACCACACATCGCTGTCCTCCATGCAGCTGGCAAGCTCCTCTTTTGGCTCTACATATGTGTCTTCCATCAATGTCTTCAGATAATATGATCATTTTTATAGATTAGAAAATAATAATAGGATTGAGCAGAATCATCGTGATTTATAAAATCATATTTGTCAGATATATTGGAGATTTTAGACATAGTAAGCAGCAAAAATTGGAGGAACCAGTGGATGTGGTGCATTTGAACATTCCGAGTAAAGGGTTTCACAAGAAATTAGAACATCTGGGATTGGGAATAAGATAGTGCTGTGACCCAGCTATCAAAATGAAAATAGAGAACAGGAATAAATAGGCCACTTTTTGGATGGAAGGCCATTATAAGTCGATGCTATAGGAATTGCTGTTGGGGCTGGTTAATATAAAATAAAAATGTTGATAACGGCCAAAATGTATTAGGTTTAGGTGTTTTTAGGTTTAGGTTCTTGTCACGTGTAGTCAAGGTTCAATGAAAAGCTTTGTTTTGCATGCTCTCCAAACAGATCAGATATATATTGATACAATCAGTTCAAACTCACGTACAATATATGGAGCAAAGAGGAAGATATAGAGTGCTGAATATTGTTCTTAGCATTGTGTCACATTGTAGCGCATCAGACAAATGTCCAATGTCCTCAATGGGGTAGAGGTGCATCAAACAGTACCCTAGCTTATGGAAGGACGGTTCAGGATCTGGATAATCGAGGGAAAGAGGCTGTTCCTGAGACTGGTGATGCGTACTTTCAAGCTTCTGCATCTTTTGCCGGGCAGAAGCAAAGAGAAGGAATGACCCGTGGGACAAGTTGTTGATTGTGTTAGCTGCTTTTCTGAGGCAGTGTGAAGTGTAGATGGAATAAATGGTGGGAAATCTGGTTTGTATCATGGACTGAGCTACATCTACAAATCTCTGCAATTTGTTGTGGTTTCGGGCAGAGCACTTCCCAAACCAAGCTGTGATACAACCCCACAATATGCTATGATGCATCTATATAGATTTTGTCAGTGACTGGAGAGTTGCTGAATTTCATCCAAGTTGTGAGGAAGATGCAGAGAGGCTTAAAAAAGATACACATAAGAAGCTGAAATATAATAGAGAAATGTAAGCTAATTCTCTTTGATCAAAAAGAGAAAGTAGAGTATTAGGAAGAATATTTAATAAATTGGTGAAAGATTGAAAGGTATGGGTGTTCAGAATTCAAAAAGTAATTTAATTGAACTGCACACAGTTCTTTCAACTCTTGACTGCATGATATTCCTCCTGACTTTCATGACTGAAACCAGAGGTCATAGACTCCAAGTAATGGTCCAGCTTTAGGAAGACATTTCTTGTCCAAGATGATAATGACTCTTTCATATTCCCACCCCAAGCGGGCCATGAAAAGTCAGGCACTAAACACATTCAAGTTAAAAGATTGTCAGATTTTTAGATATTAAAGGAAATACATTTAGTCCAAGAAACTGCTGCCATTACCTTACTGAATTGGGGAGCCAAATGGACTATTCCTGGTTCTACTTCTTTTGTAGTAGATTCCTCTGAAGAAGACATGCAATTATGGATACAGATACCCATTAAGAACATGGGACATTAGACCACAAGAACAGGCCCTTTGGGCCACAATGTCTGTACTGAACATGATGTCAAGAATATTACTTTAGTTACCTGTACTCCAAACCCTGCATATTCATATGCCTATCTGCTTACATATCTGCTTCAACCACCACTCCAAACAGTGTTCCAGGCATTCACTACCTTCTGCATAAAAAAGTTTTCCCACACATCTCCTTTAAACTTTGCCCCTCTCAACTTAAAAGTATTTAATTTTTCTACCCTGGGAAAAGGATTCTGATTGTCTACCGGATAAAATTTACCGCAGATGGCCGGGCCTGGTTGGAGCCAGTGGATCCATTCCCATAGCCGACTTCCGAGGCTGACTTTGCGGTTCGGTATCTCGGCCCCCTCAGTGGCCTAGGCAGACTATTCCAGTACCATTCGACTTCTCTCTGAGGCCCACGCTGGATAGTAGGGATGATGGGTGCACCTGCCCTACTGCAATGTCAGCAGACTTGGTCAACGAGGTCCGCCCTGTATTCAGGATGGGAAAGCGGCACCTCAACTACGTCAGGGGCCGCCGATCCGACCCTCATCAGGACTTCCGAAGGCAGCTAGTTCACCAGTGCCCGGGCTGTTCATTCAACAAATGTATGTGTTGCCGTAAATGTATATTTAATACTTGTTTTATTTAAGTTTCTCCCAGTCCATGCTGCTTTAGAGACACGGGAGGGGTATAATTAGTGGGTCAAAGTTGTATAGATGTATCATTATTATGTGATCTCTGTTGGTCCAGCAAAACAGATAATCCGGCGCCGCTCTGGACCAAGGATGCCAGAAAATCGGTGGTGGACCTGTACCTCCTACTTTTTGAACAGTACAAGAACAGCATGAATACAGGCAAATATTTTAGATTATTTAAAAAGATAGAAGAGTGGTTCTCATTGTCAGATGATTCAACATCAAGGGTTACAATTTTAAAGTTTGGTCAGCAATGTTAAGGGAATGTGAGCAAATCTTTATGCAGAGTGTGATTATGATCTGGAACTCAATGCCTGTAATTATGTTGGTAACATTCAATCAAGACTTTCTACAGGGAAGTGGTTTTGCACTAGAGTTAAAATAATTTGTAAGGATACGGAAAAAGTGCAAGGGAATGGGTTTAATGAGTTTGCACTAGTCTGAAGCAGCATATACATGATGTGCTGAATGGCAAGTGTGTGCTGTCAATCTGTGTTCTTAGTAAGAAATTACTAAACACTACATGATTCAAAAAGATGGCTGAATACTATTTTCGCAAGAATGTGGGCTCCAGATAAAATGGCGTACATGCCTGAGATAACCACATGCTGGAAATTTATCAAAAAGATTCATAGCTAATAGAGTTTGTAAACATAGATATTACATGCCCATGACAGCCTATGCCCGATAAATCCTAAGGTGTTCTTTAAAGAAAACTGGAAGATAGGTTTAAAAGAATGTTTAAACACTGATCCTGACAATACATTTTAATAAGATACCACAAAAATTCAGTATGGCAAAATTAATGGCACATTTAATTGTGTGGAATATGGCTATATAGATAGATGCTGAAGAGTGTAAAATAAACATCCAACACCTCTCTCTTCTTTTTCCTATCTCTGACACCTCTCCCCTTTCTTGATCTCTATTTCTCCATCACAAGAGACAGTCTATCAAATGACATCTACTACAAACCCACTGACTCGTACAGTTACCGAGACTGCACCTCCTCCCACCCGGCCTCTTGCAAAGATGCTATCCCCCATTCTCAATTTCTCTGTCTCAGCCACATCTCAAAGGTTCAAAGGTTCATTTATTGTCACATACACCAATTGGTGTAGTGAAATTCAAGTTGCAATTGCAGCACATTAATAAGAATACAACATAACATTATAAAGGAATTTAACATTAAACATAAAAAAACATCCCCCCACAATGGTTCCCACTGTGATGGACGGCACAAAGTCCAGTATCCATCCCCTTATCCACCCATAGTTGGGCCTATCGAGGCCTCCGCAGTCGCCGCTATGGTGGCCCGATGTTTTAGGTCCTTCTCGCCGGGTGATGGTGCTCCGGCGTCGGGAGAACCCTCTCAGCGGCTTGGGATACCTGGAACGGCCATTTCCTTACCAGAGACCGCGGCTTCCGAAGCCAACAGGCCGCGCTAGATGGAGCTCCACCACAGGCGATCTCAGCGAGAGATCCCAGGCTCCGCGGTGTCAAAGTCAGCGCCGCCGCCCACGGCTGGCCGCTCCACAGACCCGCAGCTCCGCGATGTGCAATCGGCGGACCCAGCGCGGCGACCCGGGCAAGGCATTGCCCACTCTGCGATAGCGCTCTACAGCGTTGTGCCGCGCCGAAGCCGTGGTTCTGGCCGGTCCCCACAGGAAAAGTCGCTACAGACCCGATGGTAGGCTGTGAGGACGAGTCGAAGATGCTGCTCGGAGGAAAATCCGCCTCTCCGACCAGGTAGGACTAGGAAAAGCAGTTTCTCCCTCCCCTCCCCCGCATAAAAAGACCAGACCTCCAAAACAAAACACTATTTTAACATACTAAAAATAAAAAAAGAAATGAAAAGACGGACAGCTGCAGGCAGGGCTGCCATACCCAACTGGACGGCGAGACAAGATGAGGCTTTCCATTCTTGGGCATCCGATATGTCCTCTTTCTTTCATAAATATGGTTTCCCCCTGCTGTCATGCGTGTCTCTCCTATCTACAGTATGTACCTTTTCATGTATATCCATGTATATGTACAAACATAAGGGTTAGCACTACACGCTACGAATCCCAGTTGTGGAGACACTGGTATCGTTGTCTCGTTGTACGACATTGATCATTTTTTTACTCTGGATTTTTAACTTAAGTATTGTGGGGTTTTTTTTAATATATAAATTATGATGTTTTTATGTGATTTACCTTGATTTTATATATATTTATGATATTTGAGATGCAATGCATTTTTTAATGTAATGTTGCCCCTTGTCTGGACCTTGAGTCCGTAATAAAGTTATTATTATTATGTCTTATGTCTCCTGCTTCTTTTCTTTTAGTCATTTGTGAACTCTTGATAAATCTATTATACTAAAACTCTCATCTTGTTCATTTCTATGTGTGTGTGTGCGTGCGTGCGTCTGTGATCTCTGATTCGGTGATGTCATCAAATTATGCCAAAACGGTACACGATAGCGCTACAATTTTTGGACCACCTTACTCACAATTGCCATGTGGTGGTTTGTACCAGGTTTCATTCAGATTGATGTTATATTTCGCAAGTTATTCATATTTTTAAATTTACAAAATCCCAATTTGAGAAAAAAAATCTTCCATCTGCACTGGCTATGAAGTCACAATGAGATTGTAGCCCTGCTCGCTACAATGTTGCTATCCCAGGACACTGAGTCCTGCCAGCCCTAGTTGTGCAAGCTACAATGTTGCAATCCTTTTTTATATTCCTGGCAGCAAGGATATTTTAAAAAGCTTAATGAGGGAGAGTTGGGGGAACGAGTGGAATATTGCGTTGGTTAACGAGTTGCGTTGGGGGACCAGGCCTCTCGTGGGGTCTAAGGGTGAGTGGTGGAATATTGCGTTGGGGGACCAGTCCTCCCGTGTGACAGGGACCCAACGGGTTCCACTTGGTCCAGTACTTTTTAAATTGTAAAACATTTTTTCAAAATTTTATTGAAAGCCAAAGCACATTACATCATTTTGCTTTAGATTCAAATATTTGTCCTTCCTATGTGCTTAGGTAACATGCTTAAGTATCTTATTTGGATCATAACCACACTCTGCATGGAGACTCCCATAATACTGTTGCCCAAATTAAAAAAAAATAGCCCTTGGCATTGAATCATCAGATAATAAGAACCACGACTCTCTTTTTGTATATCTTGCTACATTATTTGGCTGCTTGCACCAGTCATGCTTTACAATTTCTTTTAAAAGTATGCTATATAATTTAAAGGAAATTATCTAAGAGCCAAGCGAATAAGCCAACTACTGCTCCTTTTCTAATTGATTGCTCCCCATTCTGCTGCTTTAGTTTTATGAGCCACAGCTTGCACACACTTTACGAAGGATTTCTAACAATTACCTACATATTCAGAATTCTCAACCACTGACAACATTTGTGTATATTTAAGACCTACAATAACTTGTTTTAATTATTGACATGAGATTGATGCAGCTGCCGAGCATTGTCTGGTCCCTTTTTTGAATATAGAACTACATTTAAACTTCTAACATTTCACCAGAGATTATTGATTCCATTAATAAGATCATCGGTAATTTACAAATCTGAACCCTTGAATCACTAAATGCTTGGGGTTGGTTGCTTGAGATTTAATGGTTTAAATCGTCCTAAGGCACTGCTTTACTAACATCAAAATCCTGGTGCCCCACAACTTATGTTTAATTTTGGTTGTTTGTCATTGGTGTTCTTTCAATTAAATACTTCATGAAATGGTTTTGAAGTGCGTTTATTTCTTGTTTTTATTTGTCACAACTCCTATGTTAGGGACTCATTAATAATAGTAATTGCTCATTGTAACCCCTCATAGTTACAGAATGGGGAATACGCCCCAATCTCCATCTACGGAGACAGTGTGGAGTGTACAGCTTCAAGTTTCTGGGCACTCACATCTCAGAGGACCTCACATGGTCCACCAACACCGCTGCGCTGGTCAAAAAGGCACAGCAACGACTGTTCTTCCTAAGAACATTGAAACGGACAGGTCTTCCCCAACAGCTGCTGATGACCTTCTACCGCTGCACGACAGAGAGCATACTAAAGTATGGCATCTCTGTGTGGTATCTCAGCTGCATGGAGGCGGAGAGGAGAGTTCTTCAGCGCGTCATCCACAGAGCGCAAAAGATTATTGGGACACCGCTACCAGACTTGGAGGGCATCTACCACACACGGTGCCTCAGGAAGGCCGTCAGCATACATAAAGACTCCTCTCGCCCTTGTAATGGACTGTTCGAACTACTCCCCTCCGGCAGAAGTTACAAGGCCTTCTAAGCCCGCACCTCCAGACTCAGGAACAGCTTCATTCTGAGCTATAGCGGCTCTGAACCGGCCCTGCTGAGTGCCCCCCCCCCCACCCCCCATGGACTGTCTCCCCCGGCCTCGCACTTTAGTCTGTGTTGATTTTACTGGTCTAATGTTCGTTTTTACAAACCTTGTTCTTGGGGTATCTATCTAAACCTAAATTTTATTTATGACATCGGATGGAAAGTGCAAACCAAATCTCGTTGCACTTATGTGTAATGACAATAAAAGATATTATTATTATTATTATAAAATCAAGGTCAAACTTCAAACTGGTACGTTCTCGTTTAATCTTACTATTTTACTTCAGAGTCACGTGAAGATTTCAAAGCGCTGTGATTTCATGCCGGAAACGAGTCCATGCGTTACACACTGCATGAAGTGACCATGGATGAGTGAAAAAGATTAATGCATTCAGACATGACTTAATTTGTTAAAATGCTGATGCTTTAATCATCAAAAGAAAATAATCGTGACCCCTTTCATCCAGGGGTCATAAAGCAGAATCTAAAATGTTGGCAAATACCCCAGGTTTGGCAATGGGTTATATAAAATGTTGGTAAAGTATGTTCGTTTGACCATCCTGCAGCTGCGAGGATGTGGTCCAGTGGAACGTACATAACCCTTGGGGCTGATGTAGTAGCAGCCCTGGTGGAGTGAGTGTTGTAAATATTAGTATCGACTCATGCATTAGCCAAAACCTCGTTTTATCCACCTGGAGATGGTAGAAGTAATACTTTTTACGTCGTTTTTTGTAACTAACAAACATTGCTAGTTTGGAGCCTTTGAGGCTCTAGGTGACCTAGACGTATAGTTGTATGGGTATGCCTTGAAACTAGTTTGTGACCGAACGCCCCTGGTTAGTTCTGGTGAATTAAATCAAATATTATGCTATTAGCAGATGTAACCATCCTGTCCAGTCGCAATTTATGTAGTGACTGGACCCGTTGCACTGTGGCCAGTGCCATGAGGGTAAGTTCCTTATGAGAGCTGGTTAAAGATAAGGGTGTAGCTGGAGCCCCCTGGTGAAGTAATGTTAACATTACGTCAATGTCCCATACTTCCGTGTAACTGGGCCGGGGGACACATATCTTGTGTTAAAGATATCCTATATAGTTCTGGATATCAGAGGGTGAGACCCGACAGTGTGGGTCCCACTGCTGCAGCAAATATATTGAGAAGGCACGTTGGCACAGTTGATGGCACTTTAACTTAATTATTGTCAAAGACCCATTTGAAAATGAACTGCAAGACGTCAGTTATCCGTGCTGTATAGTATGTAACATGTGTATTTAAACAAAACGCTTCCCATCTGCTGAAGTGGAAATGTGCTGCCTTTGGTGTTTTCCCTGCTCTCTTCATGGGCCGGTCTGACAACCTGAGCCGCAGGCATAGTCGTCTCAGAGTCTGCAAGTCAATAAATTGATTTTCTTGCAGAGGCTGGTTTCCCATGTCACAGGCAGAACCAGCAAGTTTTATGTTTTGAATAACCATATTAGGTTCTATATTATTCCAACATTAGCGGGAACCATGTATGCCAGACAGGCAGTTCGAAACGCCTGAAGCGGTGTCTTGCTGGATTTATTGCAAGGCCCGACTGATGTGGCAGTATGGAGGAAAGACATGCAAGAAAAATTCCTCCCTAGTGTGGCGATAGTGTATCTCTCACCACCGTTTGCGACATATTTTGCAACTGGTAAATGAGCCTGGATGTAAACATATCGATATTCGGTGTTCTATCAAGCCATGATGAGATTAAATACTTTGTGATCCAACATCCATTCTGCGTTGTCATTTATTTCACTTGATGATACAATAGCCTCAAACGAGGTTATGTGAATATCATAGGATACTTTCACTTTATTGCACCCATGTGACTAACATATGCCACCACCATAGTGTATCAACTTGAGCGTGCAGATTATGCATATTCTCACGATAACCTTTAACCTATAGGATGCACCTAGTGTTTATAGGTAGTTGATACCAATAACTGAAAAATTGGTGACTCATGCAAACCGCATCCGCCTCCATAACTGGAGATGGCAGTCGTAATTTCTCATCTTTGAGGACTAGCATCAGTTTGTAATTACTGAGGATTACTGACCAAAATTACTGGAGCAATGCTGAATACTGCCACCATTGTGACTTCGGTAGCTTCAGCTGGGAAAGGCATAGGTCTATTAACAATGACCTACATGGTACTTGAGGGGTTAATTATTTGCACGTTGTAAGTTCTGATAATGCAAAGGCCAAATTTGCACCCATGAAACACAGCTGCTATATTGCCAATTACACTTGATGAATAGAAGTCTGCTTAATAACAACGAGGTTGTTACAGGTTTCTGTTAATTCCACCTCTTGCCCCAGGGCGGAGTCCCTGTTAAGTTGCCCCAATAGTCAATTGTTCTGATTGGTATCAACTTAAATTTAACTGGATGGATTAAAGGACCCCAATTCCTCAAATATAGTTTGGGCTGCAACAGTTAATTTTAGTCAAATACAGCATTTAAAACATCATCCAGTTTCCGGGGGCGGCCATGAAGCTGTAAGGTTGCAGCAATGAGCTCCTCTCCGTTAAAATTGTGAAAAAAAGCTGTTTTGAGAGGACTGATTTTAAAAAAACTCACTGGAGCTGGAATTTAATGGGAGTTTTAAATGAGCAAGGAGAGACGCTTACGAGGACCTAAGAAAGCTACTATCAAGCTTCAGGAAGTTTTGGAAACTCTGCAAACGACAGCAGAAAGCTCAGACGAAGATTCTTACTCACAAGGATTTGTGTCTGAAATGGCTACAAAAGGAGAAGGAGGTGAAGCAAATGCTAGCAGACATCAGTACTACATTGGAGAGAATGGAGATTAATCTTTCTAAAAAAAATTGATTCTGCTTGTGGTGAGTTAAAAGAGCTGAAGAAAAAATTTAAAGAGCTTGATAAAAAATTAACAGGAGATTGTGCCAGAATGGAAAAAGACTATAATAAGAAGTTTGATAAGATGTGTGGGGACATGAAAAAGTCTGATACGCTGATGGAAGAAATGGCGGGCCAAATGAAAGAGATGTCTTTGGAAATATTGAATCTGAAAAAGGTACAAAAATCTGTTACGGGGACAGAGCTCAATGTATAACAACATAAACGGAAGTCCATAAATTTTTCGCCACCTTAGGTGGCTTTGCGTTTTTAAGGTATCTTCTCTTAGATACCTTAACATCACTTTTTTTAAATTCACTATCAGACTCTTATTTGTTTAATTTTTTTTAAATTTTGTTAACCCCCCCAATTTTTAAATAAAATTAACATCACATCACATTTGTTTTTTTCTTATTAAGGTATTACACAGGAGGGAGATGTAATATAAATTTAAAAGTTCGAGACGTCCACCCAGCACCCAGAGTTCTGAGGTATTTGGTTCCACCATCTGAGTCAAAAACACTAAACTGATATATAATGTAAGACGATAGACAAATAAAGAATGGAGGAATCACATTCTGCAGTTGGAATATAAGGGGTGCCAATGAACCAATTAAGTGGGGTAAAATTTTTGCCCAATTAAAATCATTAAATTCTGACATTATGTATTTGCAGGAAACACACATGAAACAACAAACACAGATGAGATTAAAAGCAAACTGGATAGGTCAAACATACTATTCTTCATTTACTTCTAAAGCTAGAGGTACGGCCATTATTATTCGGAAAGGTATACCATTTAAATTAAAGAATACTATTTTGAATAAAGAGGGAAGGTATATTATAGTTTCGGGAGAAATTATTTCAACTCCACGGACTATGATAAATATTTACGCTCTGAATTTTGTTAACCCCCCCCAATTTTTAAATAAAATTATAGATATCAGAGTTTAATCACCAAAATGTAATAATAGGGGTGACTTTAATTGTGTTTTAGATCCATATTTAGACAAATCAGTAAAACGAAGGAGGGGTAACTTAAAATCTAAGACTAGTGAACTTCTAAATACATATATAAAAAAAACTAATATAATAGATGCATGGAGAACTGCTAATCCAACTGGAAGGGAATATTTGTTTTACTCATCGGTACATAAAACTTATTCACGAATTGATTATTTTTTAGTGGATACAAAATTAATTCCATACACGACTAATCCTTCATATCACACCAGTATTTCCGATCGTTCTCCGTTGACTTTTCTATTAAATTTTGAGGGAATCCCGGGTAAAAAATCTTTTTGGAGGTTTAATACACAAATTGTAAATAACCCACAAGGATATAAATATTTAAAACAACAAATGATTTTTTTTTTTGAGACAAATGAAAACCTATCAGAGGAGTTATAATCTCATATATACGCTCATCAGCGAGGATAAGGGAGAACCAGTGGATGTGGTGTATCTGGGCTTTCAGAAGGCTTTCGACAAGGTCCCACATAAGAAATTAGTATACAAACTTAAAGCATATGGCATTGGGGGTTCAGTATTGATGTGGATAGAGAACTGGCTGGCAAACAGGAAGCAAAGAGTAGGAGTAAACGGGTCCTTTTCACAATGGCAGGCAGTGACTAGTGGGATACCGCAAGGCTCAGTGCTGGGACCCCAGCTATTTACAATATTAATGATCTGGATGAGGGAATTGAAGGCAATATCTCCAAGTTTGCAGATGACACTGAGCTGGGGGGCAGTGTTAGCTGTGAGGAGGATGCTAGGAGACTGCAAGGTGACTTGGATAGGCTGGGTGAGTGGGCAAATGTTTGGCAGATGCAGTATAATGTGGATAAATGTGAGGTTATTCACTTTGGTGGCAAAAACAGGAAAGCAGACTATTATCTAAATGGTGACCGATTAGGAAAAGGAGAGATGCAGTGAGACCTGGGTGTCATGGTACACCAGTCATTGAAAGTAGGCATGCAGGTGCAGCAGGCAGTGAAGAAAGCGAATGGTATGTTAGCTTTCATAGCAAAAGGATTTGAGTATAGGAGCAGGGAGGTTCTACTTCAGTTGTACAGGGTCTTGGTGAGACCACACCTGGAATATTGCGCACAGTTTTGGTCTTCAAATCTGAGGAAAGACATTATTGCCATAGAGGGAGTGCAGAGAAGGTTCACCAGACTGATTCCTGGGATGTCAGGACTGTCTTATGAAGAAAGACTGGATAGACTCGTTTTATACTCTCTAGAATTTAGGAGATTGAGAGGGGATCTTATAGAAACTTACAAAATTCTTAAGGGGTTGGACAGGCTAGATGCAGGAAGATTGTTCCCGATGTTGGGGAAGTCCAGGACAAGGGGTCACAGCTTAAGGATAAGGGGGAAATCCTTTAAGACCGAGATGAGAAAGACTTTTTTCACACAGTGGTGAGTCTCTGGAACTCTCTGCCACAGAGGGTAGTTGAGGCCAGTTCATTGGCTATATTTAAGAGGGAGTTAGATGTGGCACTTGTGGCTAAGGGGATCAGAGGGAATGGAGAGAAGGCAGGTACGGGATACTGAGTTCGATGATCAGCCATGATCATATTGAATGGCGGTGCAGGCTCGAAGGGCCGAATGGCCTACTCCTGCACCTAATTTCTATGTTACTATATCAAATTTTTCAAAATATAAAGAATAAGACAGAACAACAGATGCTAGAACAAGAAATTAGACAACTAGAGTTGGATAATGCCAAAGATCTAACTACAGATAAACATAATAAGATAATACTACTGAAATGTAAACTTAATCGAATTTTATCATCAAGAGTAATAAGATTATTCCAAATCACAAAACAGGAACATTTCGAATCTGGTGACAAGCCAACCAAACTCTTAGCTCATCAATTGAAAAAAACAAGAAAAGGAAAATACTATCACTAAAATAAAATCAGAGAAAGGTGAATTACTAACATTACCTAAGGATATTAACAACAGATTTGCTCAGTTTTATCAAAATTTGTATACATCTAAAACTAAAATAGAAGATAGTAAAATTATAATTTTTTTAGATAACTCTAGTCTTCCAAAACTTGACCTCTTGGAACAAGAGGAATTAGGATCTCAGATTACACTTGAAGAAATAGGTGAAACAATAAAATCGCTGAAAAATGG
This sequence comes from Okamejei kenojei, assembly GCA_035221665.1. NCBI lineage: Eukaryota > Metazoa > Chordata > Chondrichthyes > Rajiformes > Rajidae > Okamejei > Okamejei kenojei. The sequence goes on from CM069131.1 coordinate 23,190,578, forward strand.
TAAGGCGCCTGGACTGGTTTTAGTAATGAATTTTATAAAAGATTTCACGAGATAACGTCTCCGCGCTTACTTAATTTATATACTCATGCCTTTAAAAAAAATAAATTACCAGAAACATTAGCTGAATCAACTATTATGCTTATACCAAAAAAACATAAAGATGTAGATGAACCGGGCTCATATAGAGCTATATCACTTTTAAATACAGATCAGAAAATTTTAGCAAAGACCTTAGCAAGAAGATTGAGTAAATATATTAGTAAATTGATAAATCCTGATCAAACGGGGTTTATACCCAAAAGACATTCATTTATTAATTTGAGACGCCTGTTTAATATAATGTACTCACATAAAATGGAGGAAGAAGATATATAAATTGTTTCTCTGGGCGCAGAGAAAGCATTTGATCAGGTAGTGTGGCAGTATTTATATAAAGTATTGCAAAAATTTAATATGGGAGTGAATTTTATTGAATGGGTAAAATTACTATATGATAAACCGACAGCAAGAATATTAACCAATAATATGTTATCTCCAAAATTTTATTTATCGAGAGGCAATAGGCAGGGATGTGCTTTATCACCTCTGCTATTCGCCCTTATGATAGAGCCCCTGACTGAAAGTATAAGAAGTCATCCGAATATTCAGGGATATAATACTAGGGACTCAAATAATAAAATTTCATTATATGCAGACGATATACTTCAATATATTACAAACTCACAAACGAGTATACCAAACTTATTAAATTTAATAGAGGATTTCAGTTATTTTTCTGGATACAGAATAAATTGGAATAAAAGTGAAATTATGACGTTAAAACCTCAAGCATCTACACACCTATTAAAATTCCCCTTTAAAATTGCAACAGAAAAATTTAAGTATTTGGGTATTCAAATTACTAGAAAATACAAAGCATTATTTAATGCTAATTTTATGCCTTATTAAATAAACTCAACGTCTCGATTAAATTCTGGAAAACACTTCCGTTATCATTAATAGGCAGAATAAATGCTATAAACATGATTTTTTTACCACAAATATTATATCTATTTCAATCAATACCATTATATATACCAAAAAACATTAAAAAATTAGACTCTAATATTACCAATTTTATCTGGGATTATAGATCACATACAGACCTCCCAACATTTGATTGTCAAAATTCATAATATTTCCCCTCAAAATTCATATTTTTAAATGAAAATTCATAATATGTCGTGGCGCCCTATTCGGGGTCCCATGTCACAAATTCTAAATTGTGAAGAAGTATTTTAAATGCCAAAATGTGAAAAAGGTACATGTATGCTGAAACATTTATAATTCTTTGTTAAACTTTGATAAACTTGGCACTAGACTCACCTTCAATTTCCCTCACTTGGGGTTGTTGCCGGCGGCTATGCGCCTGCGCACTGGTGCAGATCAGCGGGCTGCCGGCGGGCGGGTGCGGCACATGCGCACTTGGCAAGGTTGCCGGCGGGTCTGCGCCTGCGCACTGGGTGGGGGTGGGGGGGGAGGCCCGGTGATGGGGCTGCCGCGAGCGGCCGGCTGCCGGCAAGAAAGTGCCGCTGATCGCGCGGGCCGGCGCCGCCCGGGCTCTGGGCCGGGCGTGGCGTGGCTCGAAATGGCGCCAGGCCCGGCAACCCTCCCCCACTGCGCACGCGCGGCCACTGGGGCCCGGCAACCCTCCCCCACTGCGCACGCGCGGCCACTGGGGCCCGGCAACCCTCCCCCACTGCGCACGCGCGGCCACTGGGGCCCGGCAACCCTCCCCCACTGCGCACGCGCGGCCACTAGGGCCCGGCAAAGTGCCGCTGATCGCGCGGGCCGGCAAACCGGGGACACATGGCGCCGGCGTTCACCACGGGAGGAACAATTTAGCGGGATAATTAGGTTACAAATCGGAATGGCGGGAAGGGAACCTAAAAAGCGGGAATATCCCGCCAAAAGCGGGATAGTTGGGAGGTCTGCACATAGAATCCAAAGAAAACATTTGTGCAAACCAAAAGATATTGGGGGACTTTCACTTCCGAACTTTTTGTATTATTATTGGGCAGTGCATATTAAGAATATAATTTACTGGTTGGACAGTTCTACCTAACAGACAGAATGGATAAGAATGGAGAAAGAGGACTGTTTTTCTTGTAATATAGGAGCGATCCTCTTCTCCCTGATAAAACTGAACAACACAATATATAAGAATAACCCAATTATACATGATACAATAAGAATTTGGAAACAAATAAAATGATCCTTAACATTAAGAAACCTATCATTGTTAATGCCAATAGTGAATAATCCTTCATTTAAACCATCTCTTATTGATAAAAACATATAATCAATGGGAAAGAATGGGAATTAAAAGGATTAGGGATATGTATGAAATGGGAAATCTGTTATCATTCCAACAACTACAATTAAAATTTAAATAACCAATATTTTAAATATCTTCAGATCTGTGACTTCATGAAGAAATACATACAAAGATATCAAAACATAACTTCAGAGCCATTGGAAGAAGTAATGAACATTAACGCTGAAATTAATATCATATTTATATAATTGTATTTTAAATATAGATTTACCATCGACAAAGACACTTAGAGAAGAGTGGGAACGAGAATTAATGATAAAAGTTAAGAAGGAAACATGGGAAAAGTAGTTGATATATATACACAAATGTTCGATTAAAGTAAGACATAATTTAATTAAATTAAAAATTTTACATAGCTTATATTACTCAAAAACTAGACTGAATAAATTCTATCCAAATACTTCCCCCATTTGTGATAAATGTCTATCCCAAACCACAACTATAACACACTCTTTTGTCTCCTGCATAAAACTTTATAAACTCTGGAGTGATATTTTTGAAATATTTACAAAATTATTTAAGATTAAAATGGAACCTAATACTGAAATGATTATATTTGTAGTAATGGAAGATGGGAATAAACTGAACTCATCTCAAAATTTATTTTTTAATTATGGGTTAATAACAGCAAAAAAACTTATACTTAACTTTTGGAAAGATACAACCATACCAACGCTTAAAATGTGGATTTCAAACATGTTGGGCACTGCACATCTTGAGGAAATGTGATTCCTCCTAATAGATAAATCAGACCATTTTTTAACGAGTTGGTCTCCATTTGTCGATTTTTTGGAAGCATATGGTGCAACAAAACCGTAGAAGCTAATTGTTTCAGGATTGGGTGAGGGATGGTCAAGAATATAGATAATGATCTCCTTAATCTCTTACTTTCTACTCTTCTCTTTTATTTTATTTTTCATTCTCAACTTTCTTTTTTCACACTTTTTTCTTTCTCACACTATATATCACGTTTCCCTATCTTGTATTTTCTACTCTCTCGTTTTCTTTTTCATTATTAACAAAATTAAAAAATAAGAAGCTGTACATAATGTAATATGTCAATATATATTAGGCACCTTGGTGCCATATTGCTGTACTTCTAATAAAATAAAATAATAAATAAATAAATAAATAAATCAATCAAATCAAAGTAAAACAAACATCCAGATAGGTGATAACAAATGTTCTAGAGCTCTGAGTAGCCCAAGCACCGGTTTAAGCAATTTGGTAAATAAACTTGGAAGCTGAAGTTAGCCCATTTTGCAACGCTTTAACTGTTAGCATTGACCCATCCAGATAAATTTCAAATATCTCCGGTGATCCCTGTGAATGGGAACTGAATAGCATGCATCTTTGAGATCGATGCTTGCCATATAGCTCCTATAGAATCAATAGTTAGACAGTAATGAAGTTTCCCATTTTGAAAGTCTATACTGCACATACAAGTTAAATCTGGATGAAGTGACATCCTCCATCTTTCACCCTGTCCTGAAAGGCAATCCTGCCCATAATACTGGGTCTGTCTCAAAAGACAACTCCGGTCCCAATTCCAAGCCTGCTTGGAACCTATGTATGTTGTGCAGTATAAAGTAATCACATGTTATCATCAGTTTATTAAACCCAGATCTGAATCTCATGTTATCATTGGCACTTGTACAAAAACAAGTGTAAATATTACCAACATGTAAATGGTCCGCAACCCCATGTTTTGGAAGAACCAGACCCACCTATCTCCATGGCTATCGGTGGTCTTATGGTAAGCCCAAAGGCCGCTGATGTGGATTCTTTTTCCCCTCCTTGATTGGAGAGTAGGACTGATAGGGTGCGTAAATTCCATATATCCCCTGAGACCGGCTTGGGCCTTGGTCTGAAAAACCTCATCATACTGAGTCTGCCTCGTAAGACAGCACTGGCCATAATTCTGAGCCGGCCACTGGCCATATTTCCATGCCCAGCTTTCAAGCTGCCACCGGCTTCAGTCAACCGCTTACCCCCGATGGAGGCGTGGGGTGTGTCGTTGCCTACCGATGAAGCTTTGCTCGTCGTTGGTACCTTGATCAGTCCGACAGCTTTTTGCTTCCTCATCCTGGCCTTACCTGTGGGAAAAGTCTTACCTGAAGAGAGGATTCGGCGGCTGGTTTCATTTCCTGGATTTCATGCCCTCCAATGTCACCCTGATATCGCTGTTCACTGCCGGCACTTGTAGCATTTGCGAGTATCTCTTGAAGCCATATGCATGTGCTCCAGTACGTTCCACGGACATACTTTGAATTTGAAGTCAGTTACATACTGACCACTCGCACTCCCCTCCACAGAGAGGGAGATTCGTAGGCAGCCCTGAAAACAGGTGCTGCCGCAGGCCCCTGAGGATGCCTGCGCTGACGTGGCCCTATATCAGGTTTTGTGCTCTGGGTCAGACTGAAACTGACCCTGAATGCTCCTCTCCTCAGAGAGGGGGACATTGTGCAGCCCTGAAACAGATGCCGCTGCCTGCGGGTTCTCCATAATACCCGGGCTGATAACTCCCGCCTTTGAAATATATCATTGTGGAGCACTTCTCCATCAGGTGCTCCATGTGGGTTTGAACGTTTAAAGACGTTACCCATGTAGGAGGGGATCCTCTCCATCAGGAAACCTCCTGGCCTGACTCCCCTAGTCCACAGGCCTGACCGTCTTACCTTTGGTTTTACCACCTTTCTGGGGACCCACAGCTGTCTGGAAGCGGCTGACCGCTATATGTTGGTGGGGTTCCTCCTGGCCTGACTTTCACAGGCCTGCCCGACTGCTGTTGGTTTGCCCCCTACCTGGGGAACCACAGCGGTCTGGAAATAGCTGGCCCCTGTATGTGGGGGGGGGGGGGGGGGGGGGGAACCCTCCTGGCCTCACTTCCACAAACCTTGCCGGTTTGTGGTTCGTTTTACCACCTTCCTGGGAACCACAGCCGGTCTGGAAGCAGATGTCCCCTGAATGTCGGGTGGGGGGGTGGGGGGTGGGGGGGGGGACCCTCCTGGCCTGGGTTACAGACCTTGCCGGCTTGTGGTTAGTTTTACCCCCTTCCGGGAAACCACAGCCAGTCTGGAAACCACTGACTGTGTTGTCAATGACTTTAGGGGTGGCGAATCCAACGGCCGCCGGCTACCCGCATTTCCGCGGTTTCTGTAGCCGGTTTCCCATGGTCTCGGTATCCCCGCGGTCCATGACCGGTTTCGCGGCCCGTCCGGACTTCGCCCTAATTATGTCGAGCAGGTATATCTCTGAACAGAGATTCCTGCAAAAAAGAAAACTCAAAAACCTGGAAATAAGGTAAAACTTACCGTCAGGTTGAACTTACCGTTGGACAGAGCTACGCTGCCGCCAGTCGGCTTGTTGCGCAGAGCAAGTCTACATAATGACGCGCATGCGAGCTAACGGCCTTCCTCATGTAGTCACTCACGTGACTCCGAAGTAAAATCTGCCCTCTTGCTTCGTACTGTGGAGAATTTAAATTTCTTCTGATGTGCATGTTTTAGTGCTACAGAATGGAAGCAATTTTTTTCCTTGCACATTCATAGAAACATAGAAACATAGAAATTAGGTGCAGGAGTAGGCCATTCAGCCCTTCGAGCCTGCACCGCCATTCAATATGATCATGGCTGATCATCCAACTCAGTATCCCGTACCTGCCTTCTCTCCATACCCTCTGATCCCCTTAGCCACAAGGGCCACATCCAACTCACTCTTAAATATAGCCAATGAACTGGCCTCAACTACCCTCTGTGGCAGAGAGTTCCAGAGACTCACCACTCTCTGTGTGAAGAAAGTCTTTCTCATCTCGGTCTTAAAGGATTTCCCCCTTATCCTTAAGCTGTGACCCCTTGTCCTGGACTTCCCCAACATCGGGAACAATCTTCCTGCATCTAGCCTGTCCAACCCCTTAAGAATTTTGTAAGTTTCTATAAGATCCCCTCTCAATCTCCTAAATTCCAGAGAGTATAAACCGAGTCTATCCAGTCTTTCTTCATAAGACAGTCCTGACATCCCAGGAATCAGTCTGGTGAACCTTCTCTGCACTCCCTCTATGGCAATAATGTCCTTCCTCAGATTTGGAGACCAAAACTGCACGCAATACTCCAGGTGTGGTCTCACCAAGACCCTGTACAACTGAAGTAGAACCTCCCTGCTCCTGTACTCAAATCCTTTTGCTATGAAAGCTAACATACCATTCGCTTTTTTCACTGCCTGCTGCACCTGCATGCCTACTTTCAATGACTGGTGTACCATGACACCCAGGTCTCGCTGCATCTCCCCTTTTCCTAATCGGCCACCATTTAAATAATAGTCTGCTTTCCTGTTTTTGCCACCAAAGTGGATAACCTCACATTTATCCACATTATACTGCATCTGCCAAACATTTGCCCACTCACCCAGCCTATCCAAGTCACCTTGCAGTCTCCTAGCATCCTCCTCACAGCGAACACTGCCCCCCAGCTTAGTGTCATCCGCAAACTTGGAGATATTGCCTTCAATTCCCTCATCCAGATCATTAATATATATTGTAAATAGCTGGGGTCCCAGCACTGAGCCCTGCGGTACCCCACTAGTTACTGCCTGCCATTGTGAAAAGGACCCGTTTACTCCTACTCTTTGCTTCCTGTTTGCCAGCCAGTTCTCTATCCACATCAATACTGAACCCCTAATACCGTATGCTTTAAGTTTGTATACTAATCTCTTATGTGGGACCTTGTCGAAAGCCTTCTGGAAGTCCAGATATACCACATCCACTGGTTCTCCCTTATCCACGCTACTAGTTACATCCTCGAAAAATTCCACAAGATTCGTCAGACATGATTTACCTTTTGTAAATCCATGCTGACTTTGTCCAATGATTTCACCACTTTCCAAATGTGCTGCTATCCCATCTTTAATAACTGACTCTAGCAGTTTCCCCACTACCGATGTTAGACTAACTGGTCTGTAATTCCCTGTTTTCTCTCTCCCTCCCTTCTTAAAAAGAGGGGTTACATTTGCTACCCGCCAATCCTCAGGAACTACTCCAGAAGTTTCATAGATGTTGAATCTTCTTTCAGAATACTGAATTTATTTCAAATGCTTTTTGTAAAAGATGGAGACGCGTTAGTTCTTTTGGACACTTAAACATATCTGACGTGTAATAATGAATACTTGAGATTAAGAGTGTCACATAATACAGGCTTTGTCCCACCCCCATCTCTCTTCCGGCTTTCTCCATCCTACAATCACTCAAGAAGGGTTCCTATCCGTAATGTCATCTATCCATGGCTTCCAGAGATGCTGCATGACCTGCTGAGTTACTCTAGCACTTTGTGTATTCTCTTATTAAGTTCCCATTTATATTTAAATAAAGACAATTCTGTTTTTTCGTTCTGACCTGAATATATCTTCCATTGTTTTTCTATGATTCTTGAATAGAATACAAAAACTCTATCACTTTAGAACTTGCAGCACCATTCCAGATAAAAACTCTCTTTGGAACAGTTATGTAATGAAAATCACATTCTATTCCAAAGTGTAATCTGTGATATTTGTTGCTAGGTTTTGCAATGCTAACCATTGCATGATTTGAGAATCAGTAATTATCCAGATCTTTTGTACATCAGAAAGCCCACATAAAACAAATATTCCTGACAAATCTACTGAAATTGCAGAAATAAAACTGCTGATTAATATCAAATTAAGCTTTAGTAATTCTATGTTCTATTTTGCTCTGTATGTGTGTTCATCCTGGTCAAATGGGGAGGCCAGGACCCTAAAATTGAGTAAAGGCTTCAGGGCTGCTAGGCCATTTGGTCAATTTAAAAGTGCTTTTTGTAGAAATGGGACAAGCTGCAGAATGGTGCCAGTTTGTCCAGAGCCTAGATCCGAGCTGCAGGACGAGACTGGGAACATCTGCAGACCCTGACAATTAGGTGCAAAATGCATAGAATGGATTGGATGAGTGCAAACCAGACATACACTTTGTAAATAATTATAAATAATTTTGCAAAGCTTTACTTTGCTGAATGTTGATTGGATTAAGTATTGAGTCTTGTCTGGTTTTCTTGCATATCAGGGCAAATGTTGTGATGTTCATTTCCTCCGAGAAACACTGTTTGAATACAATGTATTAGTCACTATTATTAGGTTAGGGAAATGTCTGTCATGTATGGGGTTAATCGATATCTGTAATTGGATTGTAAAGAGACCACCCCCATGTGGTTCGGACCCTCGACATCCGTTGACCTATAACGGCCCGCTGCCACAAGGTCCTGCGTCGATCTTCTGGGAGAGCGCTTGGAACTGCGTGACCTTCTGGAGTGTCCGTTTGAGCGATGCTTAGAGGGCTTGATCAGGCAGATACGAGGATCGAACCCGTAGTTTGTAGGTATAGTAGTTGAACTGTAATTGTGTTTTGTCAAAATAAAGTTTAGATGCTCAAGTGCTGGACTCAGTGATTTTTGACTGAAACTAGACTGGGGGGAAGCTCAGAATGAGCAATTTACATTGGGGACTCGTCCGGGATCTCAACAGACCCCCAAACACAAGCTTGCGATCAAAGATGTTGAGCTGTTTTGATTGTGAGTGCAGAAATCGGGCCCACTGTGAGGTTTTCGCTTAGGTTTTCGGCACTTTGTTAGTCGGAGCGGATCGATCATTCGCAGGCTTGGGAAAGTGTCTAATCGAGATGATTAGAACAGACTCTAGCAAGCACAGGGAGATGGTTAGCACTCCTTTGAGTTTGGGGCCCAGAAAACCAGGATGCGGTTACAGGCCCTGCTGGGGTTGGGTTAGAGACCTTTTCCTGGGTTAGAGGCCCAAAATCTGGTCGTAGATGGCAGACTGCAGCTGCTTTAACGAGAGCCTGAAGCACTTCATTGGGCGAGGGATGGCCCAAGGTTAGATTTGGTATCCAACTGGTGGGGGGTTAGACATAGTACAGGAAATATTTGTCATGGAGAAAATAACATATTCTCTAAGTGTGAAAGAAGACGCATTTAAAAGAAAATGGGGAAAAATGGATTAGGTATAGAAATAAAGACATCAACACTGTATAATTTTATAGACAATAATGTAAGTTATTGGAAAATGTTTTAATATGAAAATAGTTCTGTATACTGCATCATTAATTGTAAACTGAACCCCTCGCTACACTGTTGTATGTTTCATTGTAATGTTGTATGTTTCGTTGTTATATTTGTGTTTTATTTGTGTATACATAAAAGCAATAAAAACTAAAGTAAAAAAAAAAAAAGAAACACAGGTCTGACCTACATATTCATCTATCTTTGCCAGGAGCGTTGATTGGAAAGGTGCGCTCAGAAAATCGGCATTGACGACTGCCAGCGCGAAGAGGCTAGGCGCTGAACCCTCAGTGCCCAGCAGAGAGGGGTATCTGCGTGAAGGTGTCTGTGTCCCTCCCTGAAGTGATGGATGAGGAACCTCGTAAAGGTACTGGGCTTGGTGGTCAGAGCATAGATGGGCTGAGAATACTCGAGTCCATTCGGGAATTTAATTGGGCAATTTTAGTTTGATTCGAGAGCCCGCGTATGAGGAGGGATATGCACTAAAACTAGTAGTTCGAGAACTAGTCTAGATTTGCAGAATCAAATTTCCAAATACAGAATTTCACATTGAAGTTCTACCCGTAAGGTAGAATTTGAATTCTTGTAGATAGAACTTCGGAGTTGGTGCATGTCTGTGATCGATTCTGAATAGCGGCTGATCAACAGTAAATAGTAACCCTCTGATCGATTGTTGATTAGTACCTGATAGTGAAGAGTACCTGAGAGATGAGAACCTGTTTACTTGGTGAAAAGTAATCCGAATGCGAAGGGTACCCCTAATCTAAAGAACTCAGAGAGGAGGGATAGAGGTCCCATTATAGAAGTCCGGTCTTAGCGTGAGGATAGTAACATTTGGGAGGAAAATTTGGGAGTAATTTAAGGAGTAGTACCCCTCAGCAAAAAGTAACCTAGGAAGGGGAAAATCTTCGGTATCGGAGGTTCACTGATTGATAACAGCGTGACGCGGCGTTGAGATCGAGTGTTTGAAAATTGTGTGCTAGTGCTTTAAATCATTTTTGTAAATTGTAAAAATCTAGCTTTTTGCATTGTTATCGGATCCGAATTGTGTAAATATTCCGTGCACGTAAATAAATTTAGTGTATTAAGATTTAGAAAGTAAGATTTAGAGTGTGTCAAGTTCACGGACCGCTATTTGTATTTCCTTCCTGAAGTACAGAGACAGAACAAATAGCCTTTCTGAGGGTGAGATAGCAGGAGGATACGGAGGGGATCCGGACACTGATAATATTGTTATGTTGGAGCAATTCCCTGATTATGGGGGTATAGAACGGATTCCCCGTAGGCAGTTCGTTTGCACTCCACCTTTGGTATTAAATTTCACATTAGGTGTAAATGTTCTCCAGGCCACAGGAGTTCAGACTTTAAGGCAGCCTGATCCAACGGCAGCTCAGAGACCTATATTAAAAATTCAGAAACCAGTGGATTCCGAGAGGTTGCCGGGATAGGTGGGACTCCGAGGGTAGAGGACGAGGACACTGGCAAGGAGATCAGGGGGAAGGGACATTTTGGCAATCGAGCCCATTTCGTTAGCCCTAACCTGCCAGTTAATACCACCTATAAAATTTGAAGGGTTCTTCACATGGCCCAAAATCAGCAATAAAAACCAGAAAGAACATCACCCCTTCCAAGCTCTAGGAGGAGACACAAAGAATCTCATTCTCGAGAAACCCTCACTGAAAGGAAGAAGTAAGAAACATAGTAGCTGGTGTGAGAAGGAATGGTAACTAAGGATGAGAAATGGCACCAGGGAGAGAAGAAACAAACTTATTGTGCAGGAGGTATGGGAGTGGGGAAATCAGTTATTATACTAACGTGTTACTGAGTTTATGCCTGCAGGACAGTATAATCAATAACATACTATCTGGGGAGTGAGATAAAGAATATACAGACCTCTTGAGAATGGGCAGAAGACAGCAAAGGTAATGTAGCTCCCCAGAAACAGGAACCAACAAGCAGGAGGAAACGATACTGTCCTGCCTCTTTAAGACAAATCTGGGAAGACCAACAGACAGAGCTCCTCAGTATCCCTACTCCCTTGAAACCAACATCAGAAAGAATAAGAAGAAGAGACCTACCCTAGTGCCTTTAACATCACCTAGCTTTTGAAGCCAGAAAAGGAAGGAAAATAAAGGACACTATCTAATCTTCCCTAAGGAAACAACACCAATAATCTATGACGACTATTGGGACACGCTCCTCTTTAAAGAACTGAATTTTAAAAAACATTCATCTGTGGTTTGGGGTAAAACATCTATTTTGCGTCTAAATTATGATTGTTAAAGATACATTTATAGAATTTGGATTTGGTCTCGAAATTGTATGGTAATGAAATTTAAATTTTGAGATTTGGAACAAACGTGAAATTTGGCTTAGGAATATTTGGAGATTATTAATTGATATTGTTATCGTCTCATCCCCAGACAGGCAGCCAGAGATGGGAAGGGTTATTCAGAGAAATTCAGGAAGGATTGAACTTGGGAAGATCTGGTAACATGGAAATTATTCAGGGAATATGACAGTTGGAATTAAAATTGGAGTTGGAATTGGAAATGGTCAAAAGAGGAACTGTAGCAGGACTTCTCTTTAGGAGACCGGATTAGGAATTACTCAGTAGTTGGGAACGAGTATAAACGAGAACCCCTAGACTGAGAGCTGAGCCAAAACTGTTTGAAGAAGTACTGGAGGAGAAGTCTATTGAATTAGAAGGTTAAACTTGAATGGGTGTAGGATTAGCAGAGTCAATGCATATTTAACCGATGGACCTAAATTGTTTAATCCTTGATGGTAAAGCAGCTTCTATTATCAAGGTAGAAAGAAATTGTGGGTACACAAAAAGCTGGAGAAACTCAGCGGGTGCAGCAGCATCTAAGGAGCGAAGGAGATAGGCGACGTTTCGGGTCGAGACCCAAATTGTCCCTGGAGTTGGCATTCTTAATTGGATTTATGATGAAATTGACAGCACATAGGAATTGTTTGATTACATTTGTACAGCTGGGAATTCCACAGGAATTGGAATGGAATTTTGTTATCGGCCACAAAGCTGTGGAATAAAAAGGGTGAGACGGACTGTGAATTTAAAATATTAAATTGAAGGCTGAGACTGAATTTGGTTGAATTGAAACATTTTTCATGGTCTGCTTTAAATTAGACTCACGCCTATAGGAAATCTGGACTGAACCCAGCTGAAATTTATATGAGAACCCATCATCAGATATACATATTATAACATCGTGTGAATATGGAGAGGGCTGATTAGTGTTTATCCTAGGACAGTAAAGAGTATATTATGGAACAGAATATAAATAGGAATATAGTAATAGAGCAGAATAGTGAAATTGAAAAGGGATGCTATTGCAGAATTACAGTGAATTTATATTATGGGGAAGCATTGGTGCATGAGTGGTAACTTGCTTTGTCCCAAGTTTTTCAGGAATTATAGGTAATAGGTTTGACTATGGAAAGGGATGGAAGAATGGGCAACAACATGGATGGAGGGAATTCGTGCCCACGAAAACTCGGGAGGTGAAACAGACTGAAATTGTGAAGCTACGCCCACGAAAACTCAGGAAGCTTGACAAGATTCTGGGAAGAAACATCATCATCTTGTGTTGCCAATAGATGGGAAATGTAATGGACACACATATGTATATCTGGTTTGCTGATTATTTCACTATTTGATTATCATAAATGATGGGTTATCATATATGATAAAAAGGAAGAAATGTTAATCCTGGTCAAATTGGGGAGGCCAGGACCCTAAAATTGAGTAAAGGCTTCAGGGCTGCTAGGCCATTTGTATTTAAATTTCAATTTAAAAGTGCTTTCTGTAGAAATGGGACAAGCTGCAGAATGGTGCCAGTTTGTCCAGAGCCTAGATCCGAACTGCAGGAAGAGAATGGGACCATCTGCAGACCCTGACAGTTAGGTGCAATATGCAGAGAATGAATTGGATGAATGCAAACCAGACATACACTTTGTAAATAATTGTAAATAATGTTGCAAAGCTTTACTTTGCTGAATGTTGATTGGATTAAGTATTGAGCCTTGTCTGGTTTTCTTGCATATCAGGCCAAATGTTCGTTTCCTCCAAGAAACACTGTTTGAATACAATGTATTAGCCACTGTATTATTGGGTTAGGGAAATGTCTGTCATGTATGGGATTAATCGATATCTGTAATTGGATTGTAAAGAGACTACCCCCATGTGCTTCGGACCCTCGAGATCCGGGGACAATAAAAGTCCGCTGCCACGAGGTCCAGCATCGGTCTTCTGAGAGAGCGCTTGGGACTGCGTGACCTTCTGGAGTGTCTCTGTTTGAGCGAGGGCCTAGAGGGCTTGATCAGGCAGATACGAGGATCGAACCCACAGTGGTTAGGTATAGTAGTTGAACTGTAATTGTGTTTTGTCAACATAACACATTTGTGCTTGGCTCAGTGATTTTTGAAAAACTAGACTGGGGGAAGCTTGGAATGAGCAATGTACATGTGTAAAAACAATGATTTGCTAATAGTGATCTTAGTTACTTTAATTAGGTACTAATAATTGACATATGTTTAAAATCTATGTGACTGTCTTCTGAAAGATTACCTTTAGGATAGTGGCTTTGCAAGCAACTGTAATCTTCAATGGTTTCCTCTTAAACTGATAACGTAAATTTAATATTCTTAACTTTAAGTTAACAGATTGAAACACGCACTGTCTTTTGTTCATGCAACATCAGAAATGATTTAAGTCAGTCACGTAGAAAATCTTAGCTTCAGAATGAAAAAAATACCATGATCAAGATACTGCCCCAAACCTTTGTAAAGCGGTGAGCCACATAATACCTTTACTTATTAAATCTGCTCTTATGTTTGTAATTTAACCTGGTAGGTACAGGAACGCAGCCCTGATTAGAGAGGTCTTGCACAGCACATATCATGTATTGAAAACTGGTTAATTCAGTATCCAGGCTGAGCAAATGGTTAAAGCTAATAGTGAAAACATTTGCAAACAGCATGATTTAAATAAAATGATGATGATATAATTTTAATGGCATCAATTAATAAATGCCATAAATCATTTAACAAGTTTAGGGCAGCTCAGTGGCAGAGCAGCAGAGTTGCTGCCACAGCGCCAGAGACCTGGGTTCAATCCTGATTATGGGTGCTGTCTGTAAGGAGTGTGTACATTCTCCCTGTGACTGCGTGCATTTTCTCCAGGTGCTCTGGTTTCCTCCCACATTCCAAGGATGTGCAGGCTTGTAGGTTAATTAATTTCTGTAAATTGTCCCTAGTGTGTAAACTAAAACTAGTGTGTAGGAAGGAACTGCAGATGCTGGTTTAAACCAAAGATAGACACCAAAACCTGGAATAACTCAGCTGGTCAGACGGCATCTCTGGAGAAAAGGAATAGGTGATGTTTCGGGTCAAGATCCTTCTTCAGACTGAGAGTCAGGGGAAAGGGAAAGTAGAGATATAGACGGTGATGTAGAGAGATAAAGAACATATGAAGGATATGCAAAAATGTAATGATAATAAAGGAAACAGGCCATTGTTAGCTGTGAGCTAGGTGATGAGTTACAGAAAATAAGACTCAACAAGAAGATTTTGAAGCTAAAGGGCCTGTCCCACCAGCATGCGACTCCATGCGGTGAGCGCGACCTAACGTGGTCCCTTGTGCCATCCGGCCTCGCTGGACCGGTCCCACTTCGATCGCCGGAGCTGTATGGACTTGTGCGGAGCTGGCCCCGACATCGCGTGCGGCTCCGAAAAACTGACCGTGTTCAAATATTCCGCGCGGCAACGGCCTGTCGGCCCGCAGCCGCCTCGACGCTCCGCCTCGACGTCGTGCCTCCGTGACCCTCTCTGTGTAACCCTATCTGTGTGCCTCCGTGACCCTCTATGTGTGACCCTCTTTGCGTGCCTCCGTGACCCTCTCTGTGTGCTTCCGTGTCCCTCTCTGTGTGCCTCCGTGTCCCTCTCTGTGTGCCTCCATGTCCCTCTCTGTGTGCCTCCGTGTCCCTCTCTGTGTGACCGTCTCTGTGTGCCTCCGTGTCCCTCTCTGTGTGCCTCCGTGTCCCTCTCTGTGTGCCTCCGTGTCCCTCTCTGTGTGCCTCCGTGTCCCTCTCTCTGTGTGCCTCCGTGTCCCTCTCTGTGTGCCTCCGTGTCCCTCTCTCTGCGTGCCTCCGTGTCCCTCTCTGTGTGACCCTCTCTCTGTGTGCCTCCGTGACCCTCTCTCTGTGTGCCTCCGTGTCCCTCTCTGTGTGCCTCCGTGTCCCTCTCTCTGTGTGCCTCTGTGTCCCTCTCTGTGTGACCCTCTTTGTGTGCCTCCGTGTCCCTCTCTGTGTGTCTCCGTGTCTCTCTCTCTGTGTCCCTCTCTGTCCTTGCGAACTTACCGTGGACTTCGCTCCAACTTTGCGCCACTCACCCGACCTCCGCGCAGCCCCCACTGCTGGTTTGGTCGCGCTTGCCGCATGCAGGCGCATGCTGGTGGGACCGGCCCTGTACGGGGATCACTCGACCTCCGCGCGGCCCCCGCTTCATTTGGTCGCGCTTACCGCATGCAGGTCGCATGCTCGTGGGACAGGCCCTTAATACAACGACTTAGGTTGGGGAGGGAAGGAGAGGGGATGCAAGGGTTACTCGAAGTTATATAAATCAATATTTATACCGCAGGATTGTAAGCTGCCCAAGCAAAATATGAGGTGTTGTATTGCCTGCAAGGGGAAGGTACCTGGGAAGGGGATGGCTTGGTTGGGAAGTGATGAGTTAACCAGGGAACGGTCTCAGCGGAAGACGGAAAGGGGTGGAGATGGGAAGATGGACTAGTGGTGGGATCACGTTGGAGATGGCGAAAATGTCAGAGGATTATGTGTTGTATGCAATGGCTGATGGTGTGAAAGGCAAAAAGAGATGAACATTTGACAACACTGGGCCTCTACTCACTGTAGTGTGGTTGTGGAAAGAATGTTTCCACTGGTGGGAGAGTCTAGGACCAGAGGTCCTAGACTCAGAATTAAAGGATGCTCTTTTAGAAAGGAGGTGAGGAGGAACTTCTTTAGCCAGACAGTAGTTAATCTGTGGAACTCATTGCCACGAAGTGCTGTGAAGGCCATCAGTGGATATTTTTTAGGCGAAGATAGACAAATTCTTGATTAGAATGGGTGTCAAGAGTTATGGGCAGAAGGCAGGAAACGGGATCAGCCATTATTGAATGGTGGAGTAGACTTGATGGGCTGAATGGCCTAATTCTACCCCTATAACCTGTGAACTTGTGACTAAGGGGACTCTGTCCCTGTTGTGACTAGGGGGAGGGGGAGCAAGAGCGGACCTGTGGAGTACTGAGTAGACATGTGTGAGGGCCTCATTTATGATGGAAGAAGGGAATCCCTGTTTCCTAAAGAATGAGGACATCTCACATGTCCTGGTATGGAACACCTCATCTTGGGTGCAGATGCATCATAGACGGAGGTATTGGGAGTAGGGGATAGAGTCTTTGCAGGAAGGAGGGTGGGAAGAAGTGTAATCTAGATAGTTGTAGTAGTCGGTAGGTTAATAATAGACATTGGTCGATAGTCTATTTCCTGTGCACGGGTGATCGTGGTCCGTACGAACACGGTGGGCTGAAGGGCTTGTTTCTACGTTGTTTCTTTAAACTAAAGTAAATCATTTAATAGAAAATATTTCAGTTAAATTTATTTAAATTAACCCTATTAAAGAAAAAGGATGGCAAATAATCTATATTCGCCCTCTTCCTTAAACCGGTCTCTATTCAATGGAATCTTTGTTGTTCCAAGACTGGTCACATTTGATACTAATTCATTGAACTCGTTTCCCAGTATAAATGTTGAGAAACTACAGAACCTTTCTCCATTTCACGCGACAATCAGAGCAATCTGAACATCTGAGCACAATCAGGAAATCCAAAGCAATATGCTATCCAGATGTTCAGCCTTTCCGGACTTGTACTGGAGTTTGGATAAAGAGGTAAACACCTGTACAACAATGGAAGATTTTAGCTGTTGCTATTGTTATTGTCCATAATTTTAAAGCGGCAGTTATTCTAAGTTTTTATTACAAGCAGCATTTGTATCGGGCTTTACGGTGCACTCACTCTGCCATTTTATATGAATGTCTAGTTTTTACAGTGCACTTCAATGCAAAATAAGCAACTTAAATTAAACGCTACTTAATGTAATGGTTTCATAGTTGCAGGTGGTCATTGGTACTCAATATGTTAATTCCTTTATTTAACAAAGGAAAATAAAATCTCTTCGGGTTTCATTTCAGCTGTTTCATATAAATTGCATTATAGGAAAAATATCAACTATATGACGAAACATTTTGATTTTTATTCATCATCCTAAATGACCCAATTGTCCATATCAATAGAGAATTGAGTATTAATGTGGTTATTTGTTCTTATTTTGTATTATTTGGTATCCACCAGAATATTCATCACATCAACTTAGATATTAAAAAAAATGCAAAAACTGAGAAACTATCTTTTAATTGATACTAAAATTTCATAACCAAGATTAAAAATAAACGAGCAAGGGTTTTCTGCGAAGAATTATTTCCATATCATCATAACAGGACAGACATCACAACTGACAAACAAAGGTACAGAAAGCTCAACCACCATATTGAAGCTTATAAACTGTAGACTTAAAAAATACCAGCTGATTCTGATACATTGTAGGTGCATTTCCTGAAATAAATATAATTTATGGTAAAGGCTTGACTCAAATGACAGGACGTGAAACACATAAAGATCAACTGTGAAAAGACTAAATTCAGGATGTGAGGCAGATAAACATAATCAAAACCTAGTAGAAGAAACATTAATATGTTTCAACAGCCGCCATTAAAATGTTTATAGTAATGGATATAAAATTCTGAGGCATAATTTGCATACATTTTTCTTTTATAACTAAAACAACTCTTCATCATGCAAATATTAAACAATTTAATAATATGTAAAATAAAGGTTATATGCAGTTTAATTTTGAACTGTTTAAAATACCTACAAATTATTGACACTGACAGGGGCAACCATCTGCTGCCATAACAGCAACCACATAAATGTAATTCACCCAGCCGCTATTTTGATGCACATTTTTGATTCCATGAATATTTTATGAAATGGCCAAACTGAAACTATATAACATTCCTGCATTACTGATGCCTACGCCCGTAAGCAATGAACATTAGAGGCATGATTGAGTGCATTAAAATGAACTCATTCGGCAGTGCATTGATTATTTGATGGAAAGATCTTATTCTGCCAAGATAAAAAAATCGGAAGACACAATGATTTTACATAAGAAGTCAGAGAGGAATGCTAGGTTTTCTGGAAAAAAATCTAAGCCGTTTCAAGCTCCTTCAGACAGGTTGTACATTTAGACCCGGCCATAATTGCATGGAGTGTTAATTAGGTCTGGAGATTGCTGCAGGTATTATTCAGGTAATTTGAAATGTCAGAAACTGGGATGCACTGACTGACCTGCCTTACTTGGCTGTGGACTTTAGCAACACTGGGAATAGCTAATTATTTTTTATTTAGCTGGGAGACTTTGCCAATAAAAATGCAAGAAAATGAAGTACAACAATTAAACTTTCTATCTATATTATTCATAATTTTACAAAAAAACATGATCAAAGGTACAATAAGAACATATTGAAAAGTCAGTTAAACTATAAAAATACACATGAAAAAGTGAATGTAATATTTTAGCAAATATTAATTTATTATAAAAGTAGCTGATTTGAAATTGAAACATGTCTATAGTGTTAAAGAGAACCTTTGGCCACAGGGTTGTGCTGTAATTACGATTTTTGCACAAAGAATACGGATTTGGTTCCATCCAAAAGCTCAAACAGAATTATTTTGAATATATGAATACTTTAATACAAGACACTTCATTAAGTTCCTAACTTTCAGTCTCATTATACCCAAATACTCAGTCAAAGGAATTTTTGCATTACCTACAAAGTAAGGATCGATTTACATTGATTCACAGAACTTCATTTTATGCAATGTACTAAGAAGTTTATGAACTACCTTTCAGAATTTCCCAAACCATATATCTTGTTCAGCATTTCTATAAAATATAATTAAGTACTGAAACTTGCCTTTAATGACTGCCTTTGGGACTGCCTTGAGGTGATTTCTACAGACAGCTGATATTCTAAAACAGGTTGAAAGGATCATGGTCCTCAGGAATGGTGAATTATGAAGAAATATGAAACTATTTTTGGAAATTGTTCTGTTCCTCGGAACATTTACAGAAGGTCCTAGTTCCTTTCACATGAATGCTGATTTTTTTAAACTGTTCACAGTCATTATCAGCAAATCATTTGTGAGGCACAATAATCTAGAAATTGTTTTTCATCATTTTTGAAGTGTGAATACTTTGTGATGTAGTTTGCCTGTGCCAAATCAGGTCCTTGTGAAAAGAAAACACGATATTGGCTAAAATAGGTGTAGAACATTGCTTTCTTGTTTTTGACAGTAAGCATTGCATTAAATGTCAAGCAATAAGGGTCCCGACAGAAAAGCTGTGAATTTTCATTCAGCTGCCAGCAGTTTGTGGCATAGTAATCACTGCAAGGTTTCTGTCCTGAAAAGCTTGCTCTTCTTAACAGCAATACTGTATAGTAACATTGCACAAAATAGCTATCGTACCATGGAAGAAGAGAGAGTGAAGGGCAGGAGAAGAACCCCCCCTAAATCCTCTGAGAGAAACAATATCAAGTTGGTTAGGGAGATACATGTCAAGAAAGGAATCCACTGAATTAAGTGGAGCCCAAAAGACCTGCTAGGTTTGTCATTAGATTGTTTTGGCAAGAGATGGCCGCTGAGTCCAGAAGTTGCACTCGCCATATAATAGGCTAATGTAGGAAGAAAAATGACTTTAATAGGTCTGTCATGGTGTGCCATATAGACAATAAGTTTTGCCATTCATTGTCCAAAACATTTTCACAATCCACTCTTCCACACATATTAAACCCCACATCCCCGCTTCAACAAGGATCCACCCTTTAAACCTAGGAGTGATAAACTGCCATTGGCCTGATGCTTTATCTTCTTATTTTAGATGAAGACTACCAAAAATAGGAGGGAGGCTACCCAAATGGGAGAGCAGATCTCCTCAGGTTGGAGGAGGGGCTTCTTTTCCTCATGAGCAAAGGTGTTATTGAGGGCTGAACACAGTTGTGAACAGTGGCTACTAAATCTGCCGACCATTCACGTTAAAACTGCCCTTTCATAAATGTGTCTACTTCACGTTGATCTGATATAAATAACTATACAAGCATATGTGCTGTTTCAATGTTACTACTTTTTGTGTGCCACTCTCTTGTCTCCAGGTTTTGACGAAATGGAGGAAATGAGAAAATGGAAGAGAAGCTGCAGAAGGTGCAGGAGGAAGTAGTGCTCTAGTATAATGGCACTCAAGGTGAGCACGTCTCCTTCTGTCTAAAACTCTTTAGCGACACATCAAATATTTGTACAGTGAGGGAAGAAAAGGCTACCTAAGTGGGGAATATTGTATGGGGAGAGCAATCTGGCACCAGAGGGCTGCAAACAGACAGGACGTGTAGATAATCACATTTGTGGGCTCACTGGAGGCTGGGGGTATTGTTTCATGCACCCTTTCTGCTCCAGAGAAGTCAAAACTGATAGACTTTCACAGGATCACTCTAAAGTGGGTGCTTAAGAGTATGGTCCAAAAGAGCATGGATTTGTCAACTGTGATCTTATCTCTCCTCTGTGAGAGCAGAGAAATACACTCTGGTTTCAGAGCAGTGTTTCTGCTCAGACTTAGCTGAGAGCTTCCTTTGAAAGACTGAACAAAGTTGTGGCCAGAATTGTGGGGCTGTTATCTATCTATTCATAATGCTTATTGGTGGTTCAAATGATGTGCAGTCTGTATCACAAAATAATGGAACTTTGTCTGGATCCTTGAGAGTTCCACCGGCCTCAAGGAGTTAGATATTAGTCACAAGGAAACCATTCCATCTCCTATCACTTCTATCAATGTCTTCTTCATAATTCACATCACAGCCAAGGTGGTACCATTTGCAAATTTGGAATTCGTGCCCATCCCTATTAAAAAACAATGATCTCAACATTACATCCATCCCCCCCTCCCCTCTGCTTCCTGACAGCAGTTTACATTCCCCCCCCCCCCCCGTCACGCAGATGTCAAGCTTGCTCCGAACGAACTGTACTCCATTATCAGCAGCCTTGTGACAAAACACCCCGGGGCCCTGGTCATTATAGCCAGAGACTTCAACCACACCAACCTCAGGAGCGTATGACCAAAGTACTACCAGCATGTCTCTTGTCCCACCCAGGCCAGAACATCCTCAACCATTGCCATACATTAGTGAAACTCACCTACCGCTCTGTCCTTTGACCACATTTTGGAAAATCTGATCACCTAACTGTGTTTCTGCTCCCTGCCTACAAACAAAAATTGAAGCAGGAGCATCCGGTACAGAGTTGTGAAATGCTAGTCAACAGACACGAATTACATCTTATACATCTGCTTTGAGTCAGTGGACTGGTCCATATTCAGGGACTCCACAGCTAACCTGAATGTGTACTCCACTGCTGTGACTGACTTCATCAGCAAGTGCATGGAAGACTGTGTGCCAACGAAATCCAAATGTTCCCCAACCATGGATAAAACTAGAGGTACATTCAATGATTAATAGAGTTATCTAAACGCTTTTGAAACACCACTATCGTGTGTGCCTCACCCATCACCCCCGCCATTCTCTGTAATAAAGCTTGCCGGGCACAACTCCATTAAACTTTCCCCCTCTCACCTTATGGAAACCTTAATAAGGAAGTGACCGTAATATGATAAAATTCAACCTGCATTTCGAAAGGGAGAAATTAAAATCAGAAGTGTTGGTATGAATCTTGAGTAACGGGCCTGTCCCAGTTACGCAATGTTTTTGGCGACTCCTGGCACCCGTCATAGGTCGTTGCAGGCGACCAGAACGACATTTTGGGCGACTACTCACAACCATACAGGCTTCACCCCACGACATGTCGCCTGGTGGTTGCCTTAATAGTCGTGAGTAGTCTCCTCAGTTGCCCAAAGAGTTGTAGCGTCTTTCTGGTCGCCGCTGAATTTTTAACATGTTGAAAAATTTCTGCGACCTGCAACGACCTATGAGAGGTGCCGACAGTTGCCGAAAAAGTCGCATAAGTGGGACAGGCCCATAAGATAACTACAGAGGTATAAGGGAGGAGCTGTTTGAAGCTACTTGGAAAGGGATCCTAGCTGAAATGACAGTGCAGCAGCAATGGCAGGAGTTTCTGGGAGTAATTCAGAAGGAGCAGGATCTTTTTATCCCAAAGAGGAAGAAAGATTCTAAGGGGTGAATGATGCGACCATAGCTGACAAGTGAAGTCAAAAGTTGCATAAAAGTAAAAGAGAAGGCGTATAATATTGCAACAATTAGTGGGAAGTTTTCAAAAACTAATAGAAGGCAATTAAAAAGTCAATAAGTAGAGAAAAAATAAAATATGAAGGTAAGCTAACCAATAATATAAAAGAGGATACCCAAAGTTATTTTTAGGTTTATATAAAGAGTAAAAGAGAGGCAAGAATAGACATTGGACTGCTGGAGAATGACACTGGAGAAGTAGTAATGGGGAATTAAAAAATGGCAGACAAATTGAATAAGATTTTTGATTCAGCCTTCACAGTGAAAGACACCACCAAGATGCCAGAAATTCAAGACAGTGGAAGTTAGGAAGTTAGCGAAGGTGCTATTGTTGTGGGGAGTGGAAGTTAGCGAAGGTGCTATTGTTAAGGAGAAGGTGCTTGGGAAGCTGAAAGTTCTGAGGATGGATAAATCACCTGGACCAGATGGACTACACCCCAAGGTTCTGAAAGAGGTAGCTTTGGAGATTGTGGTGACATTAGTATCCCAGAGGTTGAAAGATATCAACAGTTCCACACGCCATGTAGACTGAAACAACAGGTGATTCATGTAATGAAGTGATGGGGCATAGATTGCATAAATACTTTTATGATTCAACGGTAGATATGAAAGTATTAATCTGCCTATTTGAATCTTTACTTTAACAATGCCATGATAAAGGCTTCAGAAATTGAAAGGAGTAATGGGAAGGTAGAGGTTAGGACCATTAAGTGTCAAAGGACAGGCTGGGAGAGGTGAAGGAATATGGTGATACTGATGGGTTGAACTATGCTTATTTCAATGGAAGGAGCATTGTAGAGAAATCATATGAACCTAGAACCTGGATTGGTGCCTGGGACGAATTGCACTACTGATCAGAGAGACTAAAATGGTGGCACTCAGTGGCTGGAGGATTCTGGCGGATTCGGCTGCTGAGGCGATAGGGATAGAGCATAGAAATAAGAATGGTGCTCAGACTTCAATTGATAGTACTACAAGTCCCCAAATAGCAAGCGGGAGATCGAGGAACAGCTGATGTAGACAGATTACCAAAAGAAGCCAAAGCAGCAGGGTTGTCTTCGTGGGTGATTTTAACTTTTGGAATATTGACTGGCACTTGCTCAGGGGGACAAAGGCTGAGATGGGACAGAATTTGGGAGATGTATCCAAAATCGGTACCATCAAACGAAAACGTGGATAGTCCAACCCAAAAAGAGAACATATTGGACCTGGTGTTTCAGTGCAAGAGCATTTTGGGGATAGTGATCACAAGTCCACAAGTTTTAAAATTGTTTTGAATAGGGAAACTACTGGACCTTGCGGGATAGTGTCAAATTGGAATAAGGCACACTATAATGTTATTAGACAGCAACTCAGGAGGTTACATTGGAAGGAATTGCTATTGGATAAGTCCACATCATACACATGGGAGTTGTTTATAGGCCGGTTGATCGATGTTCAGGACAGGCATGTTCCAGTAGGAGAGATAAGGATTGCTAAGTAAGGGAACCTTGGATGACCAAAGAGGTCATGAATTTAGTCAAAAATAAAAGGAAGCGCATGCAGGGTTTAATAATTGGAATCAGGCATGGCTTTTGAAGAATATAGCGAAGGAGGAAAGAACTGAAGAGGGCCAAAAGGGGTCATGAAATTGCTGCAGCTAGTTGGGTTAAAGAAAATCCCAAAGTGTTTTATACCGAACTGAAGCTCTATAAAGCTGCATTATGACTTTCTGACTCTTCTACTGAAAGCAAGAATCAAGGATATCCGCTCAAGGATAAAGGAAGGAATTTGTACTTGGAGCATGGAGATGTAGATGAGGTACTAAACAAGTACTTTGCATCTGTTTTCACCAAGGTGAAGGACATGGAGGACAGTGAGATCTGTGTGGAGGATATTAATATGCAAGGGCAGTTTGAGATTAAGGAGGAGGAGGTATTGGGATTTTTTAATAGCATTAAGGTAAAGAAATCCGGAGGACCAGGATCCCCAGAATCGATGAGGGTAGGGCTGGTAGGAATGTTGCCTACATGGATTTTAGTATGGCATTTGATAAAGTCCCACATGGTAGACTGATCCAGAAGATTAAAATACATGGGATTATTGGTGACCTGGTCGTATGGATTTGGAATTGGCATACTGATAAAAGACCGAGGGTTGTGATGGAAGGACAATACTCAGGCTGGAGATCGGTGACTGGGGCAGGATTCTGTGCTGGGACCTCTGCTGTTTGTGAAACAAATAAATGACTTGGACATAAATATAATGGTTTGGTTAGTAAGTTTGTAGACGACATAAAGACTGTTAGGGTCATGGATGGTGATGAAGGCTGTCAAAGTGTACAGCGGGATATAGATCAGCTACAGAAATGAGGAATAAATGGCAGATGGGAGTTTAATCTGAGCAAGTGTGAGGTGTTACACTTTGGGAGGTCAAATGCATGGGGGAAATATACAATTCATGACCCTTAACAACATTGATTTACAGAAGGATCTTGGGTTCTAAGTCTATTGCTCTTTGAAAGTGGTAACACAAGTAGATAGAGTGATAAAGGCATATGCTATGCTTGCTTTCAGTAGAAGGGTCAGGAAGTCATGATGCAGCTTTGTGGAGCTTGGGTTAGGCTGCATTTGGAGTAATATTGCATGCCGTTCTGGTCGCTCTATTACAGGAAGTATGTGAAAGCTGTGGAAAGAGTGCAATGATGGTTTACCAGAATGATGCCTGGATTAGGGTGTATTGGCTAAAGATTGGACAGACTTGGATTACTTTTGTTGGAATGCCGAAGGTTGCGGGAAGATATGATATAAGTATATAAAAGTATGAGAGGCATAGATTCGATAGACAATCAGATTCTTTTTCCCAGGATAATAAAATCAATACTAGGGGGCATAGCTTTAAGGTGAGAGGGGCAAAGTTTAGAGGGGATGTGTGGGACAAGTTTTTTTACATAGAATATTGTGAGTGCCTGGAACGCACTTCCTGGGGTGGGAGTTGAAGCAGATACCTTACTGGCATTTAAAATACCTTTGGATAGGCAATGGATATGCAGGGAATGGAGGGGTTTGGGTTATGTGCAGGTAGATAAGTGTTGGTTTTAGCAACCTTTGGCACAGATAATGTGGGCCGAAGGGCCTGTTCTTGTGCTGTACTGTCCTACAGTGTTCTAAGATGTACGAGTTCAATAGTGCTTTATTTGTCACATATGCAACTGCGCAGTGAAATTCATTTTGCATATATTACTCATGCGGGCGCTGCCATTTTTTGGCACCATTATTCAAAGTCTAAAGTTTGGTCAGCGTGTGCGCTCTATATACTGGAGTAGTTCCCATGAACCAACGTCCTTCTCCTCTCCTTGCCCGGCCATCTTTGTGTCCCGGGGGCACCTCATGCAGCCTACCTGAAGGCCCTGGAGGCATTACCCTGATATACCCTCCTACTGGTCCTTGCTGCTCACGCCCATCTTCACCAGCTCCCTCCCGGTCATGCCGTCTGCCGCGTCTTCAGGCGCACTCCGACGAGACTTCGGGCAGGTTTCCGGTCCCGCCGACTCACAAGCCTTTGGGCAGGTTCCCAGTCCCGTCGACTGACAAGCCTTCAGGTGGCTTCCCAGTCCCGCCGGAAAGGGACTTTACCATGGAAGAACAGGAGGTGGAGGACACGCCACTGCTGTGCTTAACACCACTAGCTCACATTTTAGTACTCAACAAAATGTACAGGCCAGATTAACAAAGTGAATTGTTCATGGTGAGAGATTTGGCATTTGAAGATTAATTGGGATAGAGGGATCGTAAAGCTGGTATGCCACCTCCCCAGATGATGAGGCCTTAGGCCCCTGTCCTACTTAGGAGACCTAAACAGCAACCTCTGGTGACCTTGCCTGCCATCCAAGGTTTCCATGAGGTCATCGGAGGTTTTGGTCACTCTCCCTAATGGTCGAAAGTGGTTTCCGCGTGGTCAAGGCTTCATCTAGGTTGCTGCTATTTTTTCATCATGTTTAAAAATGGCCTCGACTAAAATAGGTTGTCGTTTTAAAAATCAATAATTTTTTAATCGCAGGTCTAGTCGAAGCCGGTTTTCTTTGTAGTTGAGGAAGGTTTTCAACATATGCGTGGTAGGTGGTAGGAGGTTGCAGGTCACCTCAACCTTGATTTTTTTTTGGGTGATGGGCAAGGTCACTAGAGGTTGCTGTTTAGGTCTCCTAAGTGGGACAGGGGCTTTACACTCATTCTGGTTCTGATGACTTGGTGAGACTGTGATAGCATGGCATAAGTGAGAAGGTTTCATGTTAATATGCTTGTCATGTTGTCACCTTCAGAAAGCAGACAAAAGTCAAAGAGTTAGAATGAGTGCTACCAATGGAGCAAAATGGATGCCTCCAAAATCTGAGTGCCTCAATGGAAGCTCAAACCATTTCACGAAGGTGGCACATCATCATCAAGACTATCAGTCACTCTATGCAACATGAATGTGGTGTTAATTCTTTATATGTTACCATATGCTTTCTTAATACTGGCAATTTCACAATGCTCTTAGATGTGTCTCAGATTAGTCAAACCGGGCATGAAGACAGTTCATTGAAGAATTGATTTCTGTGTAATTCGCTCTCCATAGCTACCCAGTTCTTTACATGAATTTCAAGGGATATAACTCCCTAAAGATTGAATTGGTCTATTTTAGGGAAAGGGGAACCCTTCCCTCATAAATGAGATTTGGAACAAACTCTCTAATGTTTTTCCTGAAGAAATTCAACACTGTGATGTTTGGTGGACTGTGTGGGGAGGGAGAACCCGTTGCTCCTCCCCTGCAGCAGGAGGTGCTGCACAGGACAAAGGGGGATGTTTTTGTATATAGTTTATCCTGTCTGTAGTGTGTGAGGGTGCAGCCATTTTGGAGTTGTTTTGCTGCCAGCATTGAGTAAAGCATTAAAGACTTCTGTTGTAAATTGAAGACTCTCAAGTTGTGTGCAGACGTAGAAAAAGAACACAAAAGTGGCGTCAGAAGTGGGATACTTCAGATTGCGTCCAAAGTCTCGGCAATTCGATCGTTTCGATCCCAAGCGAGAAAGGTGGTCGTCGTATTTAATGCGAGTTTTATTTTTAAAGTATGGCAATTACTACTGACCTGAAGAAGGCTCTCTTGTGTTCATCAATGTCTCCAGAAACTTTTGCACTGCTTCAAAATTTTGTTATAGAAGAAGTAACTGAAGTTTCATATGCTGAAATCACAGCAGCTTTGCAGCTGCATTTCAAAGAAAGTCAAAATTACGCTGGCTCGCCTCGATTTCTACCGGTCGGTGCAACAGGAAGGGCAATCGATTACCGAAGTTCTTGCCGAACTTCGCACCAAGGCAAAGGCATATGATTTTAAAGCTCAATGCTGCAAAAAGTGCCAAGACAATGTGTTGCAGGATAGACTGGTCATGGGCTGCAGGCACGCATTCATTCAGCAGGCGATTCTCAAGGAATCGGATGCCTCATTGAAGAATGTGCTGCAGTGTGCTAAGATGGCCGAGCTGCTAAGTAAAGAACTGCACAAATAGGCCGGTGAAACAGCGTTGAAGGTCCCTCAGGAGGTGCATACAGTTCATCAGACTCGTCCGCAGCGCCAGATTCCGCAACGCCAGAAACCACTTTAAGTAAGTAAGCAAATTAGTTTATTAGCCAAGTATTCACATATTTAACTTGCTGCTCCGCCCACAAGTAACAACATGACATACAGTGACAGTTACGAATGACTCTGAAAACACTAAACATTAATAATAATAAAACATTAATGATAAAACACCATTGATCAAGCATGGGATCAAAGGGAGGCTACAGATTTTTGGCTGTTGAGTAGAGCAACTACTCGTGGATAAAAACTGTGGCGGCTTTGACAGTCCAGAGTCGCCTTCCAGAGGGAAGTGATTCAAAGAGTTTGTGGCCAGGGTGAGAGGGATCAGAGATGTTCTTGCCCGCTCGCTTCCTGGCCCTTTCAGTGTACAGTTCATCAATGGAGGGAAGGTTGCAGCCAATAATCTTCTCTGCTGATCGGATGATTCGCTGCAGCCTCCAGGTGTCGTGCTTGGTGGCTGAGCCAAACCAGACCATGATGGAGAAGGTGAGAACAGACACTTGATCGACCCAGAGGAAATCCGGAGAAGGTGGGACAGTTTCAGAAGAGCTGTCCCCCTGTGTGTGGAGGATCGAAACCCGGCTACCGGTGCGGCTCGACTGCTCATCATCACCGTGAGTGCCCGTATATAGAGTCCATTTGTTATGCCTGTTACCGAAAAGGTCATCTCCAGGCAGTGTCAATCCGTAGGAAAGCTGAGAAAGGGCAAGAAAGCGCAAAACACAGTCGACCAAATCGCGGAGACCATTTCAATTGGTGCTCGGGATGTCTACAATCACCGACAAGCCGAGGATTTCGCTGCGGGTATCGAACATCGATCTACAGTTCAAGGTGGACACTGGTGCAGCTGTGTTGCGAGTGGGTCAGGACATCTGGGAGAGGATCGGATCGCCGAAACTGAAACCGGCCTACATCCAACTTTTCGGATACGGACGACAGCCCATTCCCACAAAAGGCAATGCACTGTCGCCGTTTCCTGTAATGGTCTGACACAGATGTTGCCGCTGATTGTCGTTGGTAAAGAAGGTAGATCCCTGTGCGCTATCGACTGGATCCATGCTTTCAAGCTTGACATGAACGTCTTAATCTACGATGGATCAACTCTGGCGTTGTCATCTACCACGGATTGCAACATGGTCAGCAAGTGTGTGAACAACCTGCAAAAACAGGACGTTAAGTGGCACTGGTCCAAAGAGTGTGACCATGCATTCACCAGGTTGAAGGAGATGCTCGCCCAGAAGACGCGTTTGGTCCACTATCACCCATTGAAGCTGATCTCGCTGGCCGCCGATGTATCGCCGTATGGTCTTGGAGCTGTAATCTCACAAACCTTGCCAAACGGCAAGGAAGAACCAATCGCGTTCGCATCCAAAACGCTGTCGACCGCCACGAAAATCTACTGTCAAGTGGAGAAAGAACAGCATACAGATAAAACAAATACTGATGTCTCTTCAAAAGAGAACACTGAGGAAAACTCTGTTGATTCTGAGCCTTTACCAAGGGTTGTGAAACGCAAAAAAGGCTGGGAAAAAAGAGTGAAGCGCGGTCCAGCCAAATGGAGACGTTCAAACTGGAAAGGGGGAATGTGATGTTTAGTGGACTGTGTGGGGTGGGAGGACCCGTTGCTCCTCCTGCGCAGCAGGTGGTGCTGCACAGGGCAAAGGGAGATGTTTTTGTATATAGTTTATCCTATCTGTAGTATGTGACTTACTTACTTACTGCCTATTGTGCCTCCTGGCATGTAGGGCAGCAACGAAGGTCCTCCATTCAGTAGTGTTGATTCCTTTAGTTGCTGTTTCTGTAAAATATTTGTTTTACGAGACAGGGTTGTTAGCCCTGTGCTCAACCTCCAACCTGGAGGACCAGTGGATCGCTCTTCGTCTCGCCTCTACCCTTCGACCTATTCAGCATGGGAGACCCTAACAGGGGACAAATCTCTCGCTGGCATAGCTCTAGGGGTCACCGAGACACACAAGCTCCCCAACCACGACAAGGTTGCAAACCAATGAGGAGGTAGTGTGTCAGGGTGCAGCCATTTTGGAGTTGTCTTGCAGCCAGCATTGAGTAAAGCATTAAAAACTTCTGTTGTAAATTGAAGACTCAGGTTTTGTGCAGACCTAGAAAACGAACACGAAAAACACCTTGTTTCCAGCCAAAACATATAAAATGGTCTGAATTTCATAAGTTTTTACTGCAGCGTCAGGTAAGATACAGGATTGGAAAAGTTTGATAATGCACCAAAACGCAAGGAATGATGGTTTAAACTCTAACAGATGTACTAATATTGTATCCCAAGAATTAGTATTGGATGCACTTTTGCTCAGTTTCTGATTTGGATTCAAATAGAGAATATAAGTTGAAAATATTCCAAAGGCAAATTAGTATTTAGTAAATAACAAGTAGGACTATAAAAGACATCTAGAAGATGAAGACACTTCATCAAATTAAGCAAAGAGAAGGGAAAGGAAATTTAATATAATTACCTGTGAGGTATTACATTATGGAGGAAGATATAAATAGAAATGTATGCTAATGAGAGCATGGGAAAAAGCAGTAACTTAGGAATTCAAATATTTAATTTTCTAAAGTCACGCTGAAAATAAAAGCATTAAAATTGCCAAATAAATATTTATTATTTTATATATGTTATAGTGTAAAGTAATATAAAGGTTAGGGTCATGGTGAGAGAGGAAACTAGTACTTGTATTTTTTTTTTTAACTCTCAGAATGTTCTAATTGTATCCTGAGCATGACACTGAAACTGCCCAATTGATCCCACTGGTTTATGACAACAGAGCCAAGGAGAACAATGAAACCCGCTAGATTATGTGCCATTGGAGACTTCTCCCACCCCTCTTAATCTACGCACTGTAGATTAATTTCATTTTATTCTTTTCCACTCTTACATGATGATTCAGTCATTAAAAGATACAGAGTAAATACAGGACAATGTACCAAAGGGAATGTGGTGCAGCGGTGATGTCAGTTTAGAAATGTATTTGCTTTTTTCTTACGGCCCACAAACAGTACCCTGCAATCAGAGTACTCAAGAGGAAACCTAGTGGCTGTGAGCAGTCTGCCAGCTCACCCTCAGAAGCACCCTAAAGTTTTGGTGTCAATTTGTGAAGTGGGACATGGCAACCTCGGCATACAGAAGCGGAGGGGTCAGATGGCACAGTTGATGTCAGGTCATGTGTTGGTGCAGGCGGTTGCTGGAGGCCATACAACAGCTAGGTAAGTGAGCAGATTGAATGGAGCTTGCAGCAGCTGCACTTAGCAGCGGTGAAAGGAACTGACTGCATTGTGCTGGACCAGCCAACACCAACATCATCAATCCAAGACCGTTAGGACATCAAGCCTTAAAGTGAGAAAATAAGTAAAGCATAACTCCTTAGGCTAAGATCAGACTTGATATTTTTAATGATTCGAGACTTGAAAGTTGCAAGGTGGTGGTTGAACATTGGACTATTTGCATGCTGTCCCGGAAGACGTACTTTGATCCACTACAACTGTTTCACTTATTTACATGCATATGATTGTAATCATGTATAGTAGGATTTGACTTGATAGCATGCAAAACAAGCTTTTCACCGTATCTCACTACATGACAATAGTAAATGAAAAAGACTAAATCTGGCCCTAAATGAAAAAAACCTACTTCAGTATTATTACAAAAAAAAAATTAACCTTATCTTTTAGCTGCCATGGTCTTTAAGATATCTGCCATCTTGCAGATAGTCTCTCGTTATGTTTAAAAAAAAAATGTTTACATCCATATTACATTTATTACGTACATGTTTTCTGAATTAGCAGCAGATGTTTTTGTTGTACTGCTCCTCTCCAGAAGTGGGAGAAAATTGGAGCTAAGTCCAATAAGATGTTTGCCAACATTTTTGCAGCCTGAATACATATGCTGAGATGGTGGTGTACATCCTCACCATCACAAACGAGCCTGTGTCACCTACCTCATTTTCATCAGATTCAGCATGTTGCATAATTCCTTTGCCTCAAAAAATCTGAATGCCATTCCCTATAAATTGTATAATGCAAAAGGCAAGCCATTGTAAAAATGGTTAAAGCCAAACTATTGTATCAAAGTCATGAAATGATGACAATGCAACTATGAAAATTCACTCATTATTGATTGGGACAACTAACCTTTGGGATTCCCTGCAGCTGATCCAAAGTATGGGTGCTGGGTTCCTAATATAAGTTGTTATTTTAATATTACAAATATGTAAAATTACAGGAGTGTTTACTCTTACTATTCTCAAACTCCTCATAAGCTTTCCACCAGTCGCACCGCTCCCTGCAATAATCTCCACCTGCTTCTATTGCTCCTGGTTATAGTATAGAGGCATTGCTCCTTTGGAGATTTTCACTGAAATGCTAAATTAATCACTTTTAACGCAAACTTTTCTCCATTCAATGTAGTTGTGGAACTAAGAGAAACTAAATGCAGGATCATACATTAACAAAATAATTTTAATTTTGTAATATTACACACTTCAATAACTGCAGACGGTATAGAAGTATATACATTTTAGCAATTCTGAAAAATGTCAGAATGTAAATAAGTATGCCTATGTCATTATTGTAGGGCTGATTTAAACTCAGTGAGAAGCCATCGGGAATGGATATAATCTGGGAGAGTTCATTGGTGTTATAGCAGATTTTAAACCATTGGAATTACTAGCTACATGCTCAGTTGTTTTTAGTACAAAGCTGTAACTGAATGTTCAGTGCAGGTAAGGACTGGGTTGCTTACTGCCATTGGAAGCAGGGTTCCTGGGGTACTGAGGATCAGATGTTAACCAGAAGGAAACTGGTTTGAGAAGTTCATTTTTCATACCCTTGGTGGATCACAGTAGCATTGTAACAGATCCACCCGATGGTGTAGGCATAACAGGAAGACGACAATGCAATTGACACTGGATCCTAATTTGTACTAATAAAAGTGCTCCCTGGTAGAATCTAATGGAAGCTTGGTTATAACTAAGGATAGATGGGTACAGAGCAAGATTTGCTACAAAACTAAGACATCATGGTACTATAACTAATATAAACTGACATTATATGTCAAATATATCATTCAATTGAATGTTTTCATTTTCATGTTGAAAAATTAGCGGCGACTGGATTTAAACCGCCATGGAGAGTAGCGAAAATTCTCGTGCTGTAGTGGGCCGCCAGGAGGTCCTAATGGGTTGCCAGGAGGTCGAAGGTTCTTGGAGGTTCTTGTAGGTTGTAGCCGTTGCTGACCGGTGAATTTCATTGGCTCATTGGGGGAAAAAAAGGTGAGCCGTAGTTTTCTGACCCAAGGATATGTTAAATGTCTGCCGAGCTTCACAGCCGTGTTTCTCTGGCTTCTTAAAAGTTGTCGCCACTCCTTCTCCCCCCTTTCCCCCTCCCACTTTTAAAGGACTAGCCGTACACCGTGCTTTGGCTGTCTTAATTACATCGCCAATCTTCCTGTTCATCGCGGTGTGTGTCTATCACCTTGGCTTTGCACCATGTGAATTTTTTAGACAGGGCAAGTGGGGGAGCGCTGTCTATAAAATTCACACGGGCTGGTGAAGGAAGCGATCTGTTTGTGTGTGTGTGTGTATTCCACTCTGAAAGTCGCTGTTCCAGTTACCGGTTTTTCTGGCGACTGCCGGCAACTTGACAGCACCTAAGTAGGACAGGCCCATTATTATGGTTTTAAAAGTGGAGGAGATGTGATGAAGCAAACTGTGGTGGTCTTGAATGAATTAATATGATTATCGCCCGATGAATTGCTTGTTATCTGACTGATATAAGACATTGATTTTGCACAACAACAATACAAAACCTAATTCAGGTTACTGGAGTTGATTCAGCTTCTTTCTAGTGCAGATTTAGCAGGACAAGATTACTTTTCTGAATAATATTATTTTGTGCATGGTAAGACATGAATTGCTTCCAGTGTTGTCGGTAGCTAAGAAAATCAGGAACAGCAGGAACTCATTAATAGATTTCTGAACTATCGATTATGCAAATTCCATGGGGTCTTAGAAAGCCACAGATTGGTTGATGGTGAACCTGTTCAACTGCTATGCAAAGGTGGACACAAGGAACCACATATGCTGGAATCTTGCATAGAATACAAAGTGCTGGAGTGACACAGTTGGTCAGGCAGCATCTGTGAAGGACATGGATAGGTGAAGTTTTGGGTCGGGACACTTCATCAGTCTAGAGTAGTGTCTTGTCCTGAAACGTCGCCTGAATTACTCCAGTAATTTGCCATGCAAAGTTCACCATGTAAAATGTGCAATGTGTTTACCTTCAAGATTTTCTAGTTAATCGGTGCTCATTTCAGTATTGCTGGAGACAACTGAATATCTTTAGGTAAATAATAGATGAAAGGAGCATTCAGATGCATTCATCTAACAACAAATTACATTCACATTACACTATTAACATTGCAAAGCATCTCAAGTTGCCTTACAAGTGGTTATCAAATAAAACGTGAAACGCATGGTCAAAGGCAGATATTAAGAGACTTATTAAAGGAAGAAATAGAGGTGGCATACGAGAGAGACTTAATGAATACAACTTGGAATTATGCAGACATGATAAGCAAGCAAACACAGCTCTTTGTTAAGGGCAAGGAGGAGATTACAGATAGAGTGGGATGAGACCATAGAAGAATATGTACCCAGGAGTGAAAATGTCTAAATCTGAGATGCTGATCAAGAGTCAAGAGAGATCGGCATATACAGGGGCAATGGATCTATAGAACATGACATGAGTAAAAATATAGTTGCATTTTTGATGAGGTTAAGTTTACTGAAATCAACCCAAGAACAGAAAATGCTGGAAATATAAGCCAGTAAGGTAGTAAAGAATTGGAATAAAGAATTTGAGTAAAGAAAAACAGAATTAAAGCTTGCTGAAATTGGCCGTTATGAGGCATGTAGGAGAAAAGTAAAATTCTCAGGAGGAAATAACAAAAGCATTCATGCAGAAAAATCCTAGGCTTTCTACTTTGCAGCCATTAATTTTCACATTGAAATAAAATATTTTGACCACGCTTCTTTTCCTTGAAGGTCATTCCATTTATTGATCAGTTTCTTTGATGAAAGCTTCTGAATTTTGGGGGATGAAAACTTCCGAATTTTCATACCCTAATTCCAAATTTCAGCTCTGTAATATTCCAAGTTACCCATTAATTATGGGTGAATTGTATACACCAAAGGATCAACATTTGCCTTGTAATTTCTAACAAATATTACACCAGCTAAATGGTCTGCATTGATCCTAAGTATACATTGGAAAACATTGCTGTTGACACACTCAAGTCAGCAGAGTATCAGAACAATAAAATGCAAAAGTGATTACACCTAAACTAGTCATGACTTTGCAAATTTTAGTTGTATTCAGGACCCATGGCTTAACTAAGTGTTAAACCATTTCAGCCAAAAATATGCCACCTGGTACACCACTAGAAAACAGAACTCAGAATGACTGGCAGGCACAGGTCCGATTAGGCATGTGATGTGGCTTGGGGTATTGATGCATGGAAGATAAAATGACTAACAATGATTGAATACTGATGGGGTGGATCCTGTGGCATGTGCTGGTGGAAGACATAAAGGATGAAGGTACATAATTCACTTAGAAGGCCAGCAAAGCAGTGCAGCAGTCGGTTCTGCTGCCACACTGCTCCTGGGACCGAGGTTCAATTGTGACCCCCAGTGCTATCTGTATGGAGTTTGCCTCTGTAACTGTATGGGCTTCAATAGGATGTTCTGGTTTCCTCCCACACCATAAAGCTAAATTATTCCACGTAGGTAAACAGCATAAAAACCAAAGAGGAATTGATGGGCATGTGACAATAAACTACAGAGCGACAGTGAAAAACAGAAGAGAAAAAGGACTGATGGGGTTGCTCTGCTGGAAATAAAAATGAATTTCAAGGGCTGCCTGACCTCCTTCTATGCTGAAACAGTAATGTAACGTTAATAATTTCTAATCTGACTTTTCCCTGGGAAAACCTGATTGGTCTGGTGTGTTGAACATTGATCACACCCACAACAATGGAGTTCATGTTCTCTTGTGATAGTCAAAAATTCTGATGGTGCCAAGGCTATGAAATGATGATAAAAAAAGGCATTTCCAGTTCCATCACTCAATACAAAATCGTTTACTGACACTAAAGATTCAATCACTACATAAAGTCAGGCAAGTTATTTGTGACCACATTTTTTGATACCTGCTATCATTTTCATTTTAAAGAATTTGAATAGAAGTTAAGGATAGTGATGGGCCAGTGCTCTTTACCTGGAAATGGGCCAGTATTCTTTACCTGGAAATGTTCCTTTATTTACATTCTTGATTTCATATCCAATGAATATACCCAAAATATATGGTGATGAAAAATGAATAACATTTCCAATCTTACTTGAATCACGAAGGCAACTAATTGCGCTGCATGAATAGGAACAGAAATAGGAACAAAGAAATAGAGGACAAAATGTTATTTTCTTCAGTCTTCACAGTGGAAGACATGTTCTGGTGAGAGGTTCAATTGAGAGAAATTCAAGAGAGTCAGGAACAGAAGTGAGTGCAGTCGCTATTGCCACGGAGAAGGTGCTTGGGAAGCTGAAAGGTCTGAAGGTGGGTAAGTCACCTAGACCAACAGGACTGTACCCCAGGGCTCTAAAAGACGTAGCAGTAGAGATTATTGAAGCATTAGTAGTGATCGTTCAAGAATCACTAGGGTCAAGAATGGTTCTAGAGGACTGGAAAATCACACATGTAACTCCACTGTTCAAGAAGAGAGCAAGGTAAAAGAGGGGAAACTACAGGCGGTGGTGACCTCAGTAGATGGTAAGATTTTAGAGACCATCATCAAGGATGAGGTTTTAGCGTACTGGAAGCACACGATAAAATAAGCCAAAATCAGCATGGAAAGAATTAATTCTTTATCCCGAAAATCGATACTCCTGGCCATATACCTCTTCTTTGTTATATGTTGATTCAAAACCTATAACCACAGCAGATAGGTTTTATGCCGCCAGGCATTCCATTCCAGTTTCCTAGCATTCTACTGGCCTAACAGAATATTTTCACTAGCCTGTCATGAGTTTTTAATTAACTCAATTGATTAACTACACTTCATGCTGCACCAGCATGTCCACCAGTATAATCAAGGACCAGTCTCTCCCTGGTCACACACTCTTCTCTCCTCTTCCATCAGGCAAGAGATACAGAAGGTTGAAAATGCATTTCTCCACATTCAGGGACAGTTTCTTCCCAGCTGTTATCTGGCAACTGTATCGTCCTCTCTTTAATTTGACTTTATTTTGCAGTAAAGGTTGTACCCTTTATCTTTTTTTCTGTACACTGTCGAAGGGATCTCTAGTCTTTTCTTTGACGATAGCATGCAAACAAAGCTTCTCATAGTAGCTCGGTACACATGACAATAAACTAAACTAATATGCCTCAGGGATCTATGGATCTATATATCTATGGCTCCTCATTCTTAACCATTTAAAAGTAGCCCCTTCAATGCTTTTTACATTCAAAGCAGATGATCTGGTTTTATTTAAATCTAATTTCCTTATTACTTAACGCATCAACATTTTTTAGTTAATCTTTTCAACTGTACTGTTAACAATACTATCTATACTTCGTGTCATTGATAAATTTTGATATGTAACTTTGTTTCTTATCAGCAATTTTGATTATAAGCAGTCTGAAGAAGGGTCTCGACCTGAAACGTCACCTATTCCTTCTCTCCAGAGATGCTGTCTGCCCCACTGAGTAACTCCAGCATTGCGTGTCTATCTCTGATTGTAAGTAAGGTAAATAATTGCACCTCCAGTATAGATTACAGGCGATCTCCACATTACACATTTATTTATTTGCTTTCTCTCAAATAAATTATGAATTCTATTCTATATCTCATATTGTGGGGTAGATTTGTGAATTCTGCGAGGAAGAATATCTGTTATCTGAATGATCGTAATGCAAGGGTCACCACCAACATCGCTAGTTACATTAAACTCATTTTAGCTATTGCTCATTATCCTTACTTTCCATCTATTACGGGTTAGCCAATTTCCCAACTTAACAGGAATAATTTGCTTTCAGTTACATGATTTGGAAATCACTGAATACCACATTCTTTGGCTTTAAAACTGTGTTGCAGATCATGCTAACGCTGTTTGTGAAAGTTATTTAAACATTAAAAACATCACAAAGGTTCACAGACACAATTGTCAGTTATGTTGTGATGTTTGGTGTAGCACTCCCCATTGATGTATTGCAAGTTCTCGGCTGTCACCATGTAGCCCAGTAGGTGCTACCT
Organism: Okamejei kenojei; assembly: GCA_035221665.1. Lineage (NCBI taxonomy): Eukaryota > Metazoa > Chordata > Chondrichthyes > Rajiformes > Rajidae > Okamejei > Okamejei kenojei. Next base: position 23,229,414 of record CM069131.1, read on the forward strand.
TTACAGCCAGATCTTAAAGGAAAACACCAGAATACAAGCAAGACCCTTCCAACCTGAGTGAAATGTTGCTACTGAATTAATCCAGCAAAATAAAGGATGGAGGCGGGGTGCTGACATTGCAAATTACAAGAGTATACTAAGGAGTATGGATAGATTGAAGGAATGTCCTTTGTGCAAGAAGGGTAGAGAGAACATCCAGGGCTACAAATATGCACAGATGTTAGGTTGGGGCCAAGGAGATCTCTGTAGAAACAAGAGAATAATGTCCACCCTGCCTGGTGCTGTGGGCTGAAAAAAAAGGGGAAGTCTCTCCTTCCCTGTCCTTCCTAATGCTGCAGTAAGCAGCAAACTGAGACATAATAGACGTCAGCAGCAGTAATTATCCCAAAGATTAAAAAAAGAATAACCATGACCCTCCAGGCCAGGGTCATTTCACAAATAACAGATTGTACTTGAGACTGCAAGAGTAAAGAATGTGGTATGCATCATGGCCTTTTAACTAGTATGTTTAAAGGTGAAAGCGGAAGTGTAAAACTCAGCCATTCTGTGAGTAGATAGCAATTGTTATTTTTCAGACCTGTAATGTTGAAAATCTCACTAATGAAAAAAAATGTTGAATGTTGCACTAGTTTAGATTAGTTTAATTGTGTTTAGTGATACAGCGTGGAAACAGGCCCTTCGGCCAACTGAGTCCGTGCCAACCAGCGATCGATCCCTGTACACTAGCACTATCCTACACACTAGGAACAAAGTACAATTATTACTGAAGCCATTTAACCAACAAATCTGTATGTTTTTGGTGTGTAGAAGGAAACCAGAGCACACTGGAAAAACCCACGTGGTCACAGGGAGAATGTACAAACACCGTACAAACAGCATTAATGGTCAGGATCGATCCCGGGTTTCTCGCGCCGTAAGGCAACAATTCTACCGCTGTGCCACCCCACTATTCTGGATGGTTTATGCCAGAGCAAAATGTGTAAGTGAAAACAAAAACCCTGCAGAAAAATGAATTAATAAAGCCAGAAATAAACAGCAAGTGATTTTGGACAGCAAAACAAGTCTTTTGGAGCTGTATGAACGAATTTCAGGCATTGTGACTTTAAACTTCAGTCTTAGCTGAAGTAAGGAAAGAACTTTATCAAATGCCTTCCAATAGATGTAGTCACTACTTCAGGTTCTCAAGCGTAACCTCTAGTTTCGTTGTCTATTTTGTCTCTGTCCAGTCAGGTGAAAATGTAAGATGTTCAGTACTCATTCTTTACTTATAGATGCCAATTATTTTCACCTCACAGATAATGGGCTAATAAGTCCAATTCCCTGACTTACCATTCTCATTTTTATTTCTCATTAATAAATATAATTTTCCAATTGATTGCAAAGCTCGACTGGGCTTGTATTCACTGGAATTTAGAAGGATGAGAGGATACCTTATAGAAACATATAACATTCTTAAGGGTTTGGATAGGCTAGATGCAGGAAAAATGTTCCAAATGTTGGGAGAGTCCAGAACCAGGGGTCACAGTTTAAGAATAAGGGGTAGGCCATTTAGGACTGAGATGAGGAAAAAAAATGTCACCCAGACAGTTATGAAACCTTGGAATTCCCTGCCACAGAAGACAGTGGCCAATTCACTGGATGTTTTCAAGAGAGAGTTAGATTTAGCTCTTAAGGCTAAAGGAATCAAGAGATATGGGGAAAAAGCAGGATCAGGGTACTGATTTTAGGTGATCAGCCATGATCATATTGAATGGCGGTGCTCGCTCGAAGGGCTGAATGGCCTACTCCACCTATTTTCCTGTCTTTATATTTCCTAAATTGAAACTTTGCAAATTATTAATATGCTTAACAATTTTGAAAATCTTCTGTTCCCGATTTAACAAAGTTTTTCCTGATATTTGGAATGCTATCCGTTTCCTTTAATCCAAATTCTCATGCTACTATTCAACATAGCATTATTTTCATTTTAAATATTGTGACATATTTTTCAAGTTTTCAAGTCTATTTTTTTACGCATTGCTTTGTTCTTTTTTCTTTCCCGTTCACCATAATTTCCACGTTTTGACTTTTTGCATACTTTTAATTTCACATTATACCCGATCTCTTTTGACCTTCATGGGATTATTTGCAGAAAGTGGTAGGTACTTGGAAAGCGCAGCCGGAGGTGATGGTGGAGGAAGATGCACTGATGGCATTTGAGAGGTTTATAGATAGGCACATGAACATGGAGGGATATGGATCCCGTGCTGTAATGTAAAGATAAGCAAACTGTATTAACCAAAATAGAGTTGTCATCTAACATCCATATGCAAGCTGCAAGCGCTTTTGATTGCAACATGCGCCTTATTTTACTTCGGAGTCACGTGAGTGACTTCGTGAAGACCCCGCCAGCACGCATGCGCGGCATATCGTCGCGCGCATTTGCATCGGCAGGCTGGGGGGGGGGGGGGAGTGCGCTCTCTCCTCGGGCTCCTTCATAAAGGCCAGAAGGTAAGTACTTACCTTCACTCCACAGGATGGACAAGGGCAAGCGGAAGGCGACGCTGTCGAGGAGCCGAGCTGCATCGACCAGCCAACGGCCCTTGTCCCCGGAGCTGCAAGCAACACCGGCAGCTTTGAGGCATGTGGGGGCAGGAATGCGGAAGTCGGGCGCTCCCGCTACTTTAGCGGCCGACTCACCCGAGTGGTTTACCGCCCCAGAGCTGGATGCAAGGGATCCAGACTTCGAGCCCCCTTCCCCCAAGAAAAGAGGGGGGAAACAGGTACGTGGCAAGGGGCCTCGCTTTTCATAAGTGACCTCTCCCCGAGTTCCAGAAGACCCGAGGGGGCTGGGCCGGGGGACAGCTGCACGACAGGGGAGCGCTGCAAAAGTGCAACACGTACCACTGCCAGGGAGATCTGCCGTAGTGCAGTCTGGCAGCTCCACTGCTGCGTCGAGTAGGCCTGCTGGAGCAGATACCACCGACAAAACACCCCGTCAGGCTGCGGTCAAGGGCGGAGGTGGCAGCAGTAGGCGGTCGGTCAGCACAGCTCTGGGAGCGGCCGGCCATGCGCCTCCACGCCAAAAGATGGGCAAGTGTAGAGGTAAACCTGCACGGACTCCGGGGAGCCAGGTTCCGGGGGCCGGCGCCGATTCAACTCACCTGCCTTCATATCAGACAGGTGGGCCGCCACAGTCTGGGAGAAGACAGACTAGCGGAGAGTCCGTGCGGAGTCGTATGATCCTACTCGGGCTGTAGGTCACGACAACCTACCACTGGACCCCAGACAGCACCTTATGGAGGTGTGGTCCGATGGTGGAAGCCCCAGTGAGTTTGCAGGGCCTGGGGAAGTCGGCTTGTCCGCTGCACATAGCAGGGACGGTCGCATAGAGCGGTTGGAGCTCTTAGTGGAGCAACTCCTCCAGCGGGACCGGAAACGAGAATAGCGGGACTCGCGGGCATCCGCCATGCGAGGACCCCACTCAGCATCTCATCGTCTCCAGCCAGAAGCTTTAGCGATTGCCCAGCTGCTGTGTTTGAAGACAACCCGGGACAGCCAGTGACCGCTGAGCCAGAGCATGAGGATGATATGCTGGATGTGGTGGGTAGGTTTGCCGCTACCACACAGACAGGTGAACCTCTACACCACAAATTGGCGGGCACCATTGATTACCTGACTACGCACCAACTTCAGAGTCAGGTTCTCAATGATACCTTGGAGAAAATAAAACCGCCCGAGAACTGCATCAACCTCAGTGTGCCCTTGGTTAATGCCCAGATCTGGGGACACTTGAGTACGGCCACCAGGATGCAGGATGTCCGCCTCCAGCGTATCTTAAAGGTTCTCTCCACGGGCATAACGGCGTTTGCTAGGACCCTGGACGGGGATAATGTGTCCAGTGAACAGCAAGATGCACTGGCACTCCTATGCAACGCCCAGTATGAGATAAACTGCCTGCGTAAGAGCTCCATAAAGCCCACACTCAACCCCAAATTCGCGGGGTTGTGCCGACCATCAACCGCTCCACCGCCGCATCAGTTGTTTGGAGACCTGTCCAAACAGGTGAAGGAACTGGACGAGGAGGCCAAAACAGCTGGCCTCATGAAACCTCCGACGGCCAGACTTCACCCATATCACCGGCAACAGCCAAACACAACCTGGAAACCACGGCTGCCGGACAGGACACATAGGTCCTGCCTACCTCCATTTCAACAAACACAACGACCTTTTTTAGGGCAAGGCCAACAGCGGCCTGCATGGAAGATGCGGCCGCCGCCCCGTCAACCTCCACAACGTCCACCCAAAACACCGTACGTATGGAACCACCGTTAACCATGGAGGTAAGGGGGTCTGGTTCCTCTCACGCCGTAGCATCCCCTCCTGCACGAATAGGTGGGCGATTGCGGGCTTTCTTGGACATATGGAAAACTGTCACCACAGGTGAGTTTATTTTACAAAGTGTTCAAGGTTATGTTATGAAATTTATTGGAGGTATAAATCCCCCTACCCAGCATTCGCCTCATAGGAAGTTTACTCTATCCCAAAAAGAGGTGGAGGCAGGACCTGCTGAAATTATACGGCTAGCAGCAAAAGGGGTAATTGGCAAAACCAAGCATGAACCTATTGAGGTTGTGTCCAACATCTTCACCAGAATTAAAAAAGATGGGGGATGTCGGATTATAATAGACTTAACTGAGCTGAACACTTTTGTACAATATACCCATTTCAAAATGGATACTTTTGAAAGAGCCAAGCAGATGCTTTACCCAAGGTACTTTATGGCATGCATCGATTTGAAAGATGCATACTATACGGTGCCCATCGCTGAGGCTCACAGGAAATTCCTGAAGTTTGTCTGGAAGGGTCAATTATGGGAATACAAGGCATTGCCCAATGGAATCACCACAGCCCTTAGGCTGTTTACCAAATTGGTAAAACCTATATTGGCTCTTCTCCGACAACAAAATTATATAGTAATGGCATATTTGGATGATATCCTTATAGTGGGTCAGACCCTCCAATTGGCAATTCAAGGAGTGGCTGCAACTAAGGCTCTTTTCGAGAAGCTGGGGTTTGTAATCCATCCAGACAAATCAAAACTACACCCGGTACGGGTTATGGATTATTTGGGGTTCACCCTAGACACCAATTTAATGAAGATTACTATCCCAATCAATAAGGCTACTGCTATAATAGAAGAGTGCCACAGTCTTACTTGCGCCAGGGTACCGACCATTCGGCAAACAGCAAAAACACGATTCGGACAGCTACACTACCGAAATTTACAAAGAACAAAGATCACAGCATTAAAAACAAATGCTGGGCACTTTGATCGGCCAATTTGGTTACCACCGGAAGCTAGAAACGAGCTACAATGGGGGGGTTGACAATATTAGAGAGTGTCATAGACCCATCATAGTAAGCAACCCTGACGTTGTGCTACAAACTGACGCAAGCGCACAAGGCTGGGGAGCAACTGATACGATGTCCAGTTGTGGTGGCAGATGGAACTCTCATGAGTCTACATTCCTGGAGTCACACGGGATAAACTATATAGAAATGCTGGGGGCATTTCATGGACTGCGGGCTTACAGTACTAATTCACGGGATTTACATGTCCGCTTTCAAATAGATAATACTACAGTGGTGGCTTACATCAATCATATGGGTGGTATCAGGTCGCTATCTTGTGATGAATTGGCTAATACAATTTGGCACTGGTGCATTGAAAGGAATATTTGGATTACTGTGACCTATTTGCCTGGGAAGCTTAATACAGTGGCGGACACAAGGTCACGAGTATTTAATGACAACATCGAGTGGATGTTGAGCCCCCAAATTTTTGGAGATATTATAGCTCACTATGGGACACCAGATATTGACCTATTTGTGTCCAGGCTGAACCATCAGATACCAACGTATGTGTCGTGGGAACCAGACCCTGGGGCAATAGCAATGGATGTGTTTTCTATCCATTTGGGGAAATGGTTTTGCTACGCATTTCCCCCATTCTGCCTCATCAGTCGGGTATTGCAGAAAATTAAACTAGATTCTGCAACTGGCATATTGATCATTCCCGACTGGCCTACACAACCATGGTACCCGATGGTCGTTAAAATTTTAAAACAACCATGGATGGCGATTGGGAAACATCTCAAATTGATTACTCACCCCATTACGGGGGATAGTCATCCTTGCCATGGTCATTTAAACTTGTTGGCCTGCCGGTTCTGAAAAGACCACTCATCCGGGCGGGCATCTCATCACGAGCCATAGAACTTATCGCCGCATCATGCCGAGAATCAACTCGGAAACAGTACCTCACCCAAATCAGGAAGTGGGAGGCATTCTGTGCCCGGACCAACAAGACTTCCAACTCGGCAACGATACCTGATGTCCTGGAGTTTCTAGCTGGCCTCCATTTCGATGCTGGCCTCAGCTACAGTGCCATCAACAGCGCCAGGAGTGCGCTGTCCTCATACCTGGATATAGGTATCAGCTCCAACCACCTGGTGTCTAAACTAATGAGGGGAGTGTTCAACACCAACCCTCCGCGACCCAGATATACTGTAACATGGGATGTGGGGATTGTGCTGACCCTACTGAGGAGCTGGGCTCCAATGAATGAGTTACCACTGGAACAGCTCACCCTCAAGGTGGTGATGCTGATGGCACTGACTACAGCCCAACGAGTCCAGACGTTACAAAAACTGCGACTGGACAGCATGGTGGCCACCCCTGGTCAAATAAATTTCTTTGCCGAAGAATTATTGAAGCAGCACAGGCCAGGGGCACATGGGCTGCAGTTGGAATTTTGGGCGTACCCTGTAGATGCCACTCTCTGCATAGTCACCCATCTCCACCACTACATCCGGGTTACAGGAGTTATCAGGATGAAGGAACAGGGACTCCTCATCAGCCACAAACCTCCGCATCACCGGGTGACTGTACAGACTATCGCCAGGTGGCTCAGGGTGGTGCTGGATGCAGCAGGAGTTGCTACTAACATTTTTAAGTCTCATTCCACCAGGGCTGCATCCACATCAGCCGGCGAGGGCCATGGAGGTGCCCATGGACCACATCCTCGCCACCGCGGGCTGGGCCAGTGAAGAAACCTTTCAACGGTTCTACAACAAGCCACTGGTCGCCCCTGCGACATTCGCAGGAGCTATCCTGGGAACCGCTCAGTGAATGTCTGTCCCCAAATTAGGGGTTATTTGTTGTTTATTTGATTAATAAATTGTGTTGATTTTTCAGCCAGTTTCGACTGAACTGCATTAACAGCCTTCCTCCATCAGACTGGCGGCAGTGTGATAAGCATGGACGTTGTCCAGGGCGTGAAATCACAGAGCTTTGAAATCTTCACGAAGTCACTCATGTGACTCCGAAGTAAAATAGTAAGATTAAACGAGATCTTACCAAGTTTGAAGGTTGATCTGTATTTTACGAGGAGTCGCGGTGAGGGATTTCGTGAAGACCCCGCCAGCACACATGCGCGGCATCCTTCAAAGCAGCGGTGTGGAATCACAGAAACACATCATGACTAAAAATAGTAAGATGAAGAACGTAGAACTTCCTAGTTGACCTTATGATAGAGGGTGGGAGCGGTGGGCACAAAATCCCTCACCGCGACTCCTCGTAAAATACAGATCAACCTTCAAACTTGGTAAGTTCTCGTTTAATCTTACTAATTTAGTTCAACAAAGAAACTGACAAGTTGCTAAAGAACCTGTTGTCATGGAGGTCAGGTCGGGGGGAGTTCCCCCCGTCATGGGTACCATGTAATCCCGTGCTACCTGCTCCATGGTCAGATAGTCAGCGACTAAACAGCCTCCCCCACCTGGTTTGCCATGTGAGGAGGGGGCTGCGGACCCCCAGCAGGACCAAAAACAAGACCCATCAAAGGGCGGATGAGCTTCTAGCGAACCAACAGCCATTCCACACTTCAGTAGAAGTTGCGAACACTGTCGTACATAGCATTGCAAGGAATGATGATAAAGCACACACCAAAATCCTATACTTCCAGCGGCGGAAGTCCGCAGGAACTGGACGACAGAGATGTGTGGTGCGTCCGTCACCGTTCCCGTGGGAAACCAGAACCACTGCGTCGCTAATGTTTTCAACAATGATGAATGAATGAATATGTCACGGAAACAGGCTCATTTAGAAAAATAATTTGATGAATTGGAGAAAGTTTGGACATGTAAAAGAACCAGGAAATCATAAGGTCTCGGATAACATAGCTGCCAGGCCACCTAGTAAGAAGATACACTTTTACCTTCTCAGAGACATCCAAGACTAGCTCAGAACCTTATGCAACAAACAACTCTTGTTTTTTATACTCAGGAGGTGAGCCAATTTTAATACATAGTCTACTGCCGTTCTCAGATTAGGGTAGAAGAATAAGCATTTATGTATAAAAATGCCTGTGGCACATGAGCTCACCAGACACCTCAAGCCGAGCTTCCTGAGTGGTGCCAGGAACACAGGTTCTTCATAAGATAATTTGAAAAATCTCCAGTCCAGACTATTAAACAGAGTTCCTGACCAGCTTCTGAAGTAATAGCCTTCGGGGCTGCAGGACATGTGAGACTCAGTGTTTATTTGCCATTTTATGCTACCATTTATATTGTAGTTTATTAGTGTCTTTATGGCTGCTTTACACAAAGTAGTATTGCCATTCTATTGCTCACTTCTTGTTGGTTGTTTGTGCTTCAATGTTTCTTGAATAAATGCTTCTGCTTTAAATGTTATATTATCTGAGCGTTTTCCTTCCATCATTAATCCAAATCCTTGAAAACTGCTAATATTCAATTGCACATGGAGGCAGCGAAGAGTAGTTTAACTTGGAATCATATTTGGCATGGACTTCGTGGGCAGAAGGGCCTATTCCTGTGCCACACTGTTCAATGTTCCATGTTCTATAATAAATTTCTACGCAATTTAAAATGGTATTCTCTTGTGTGATATTGAGAATACAAGGATATATAATTTCTAAAATAATGATTTCAAGGATCAAAACCATCTGTGTTGGCATCAGGCAAAACAGATGTCCAAAATGCTAAGTGAAGGGATCAGATTGTAGAGGTGAAAGCAATACACAGCACTTTTGCTGCCACCTTTCCTTCTCTCCAGAGATGCTGCCTATCCCACTGAGTTACTCCAGCATTTTCTTTCTATCTTAGATGAAAAGAGACCCTTTGGCTTACCAAGTCCTCACTGACCAGCACACACTAATTGACAATAATTCTACACTAAACCCATTTTATCTGCAACCCCACCCCGCCCCCAGAAGCTACCACTCAATCTGTATGTCTTTAGGGTGTTGGTGGAAACTGAAGTACCTGGAGGAAGCTTGCATAGTAATAAAGACGAAGAAGCAAACTCCACACAGACATCATCTGAGATAAGGATTGAACCCCGATCACTAGTGTTGTGAAGTAACAGCCCTATTAATTTCACTGTGCCATGGTTAAGAGGTGAAGCCAGTTGTAAGTGAAAAAAAAAACATCCTTGGGCCCCCAAAATGCATCACCATACCAGCAATTGTATGTAGTGGATGGGAAAAGGCCACTTCTTACATTTTCCGTAAAAATAATTAAGCCTGGGAGGAAAAAATATACGAATTATTGCAACTATTTTAGCCCATTTTCTGCTACTATATGAGGACACTGTAGAGGAAAATCAATTCTCATATATTAATCATGATTGCACTTTCCTGGCTATTAGTGCTGCCAATGCCTCACTAGTCATTTTGAAAGACTGAGGATGGGCATATCATAATCTGCAGCACTAGGCTGGTTGGTTTCTGGAAGAAATTTGGGAATCTAGTTGATGCAGAGACAAAACAGACATCAGTTGGAAAATCTAAGGGGGTTGAGGCCAGGGAAGATTGCTGAGGAACTGAAAGGCAAGTAAGAGAGAAGAATCTAAGACAAAAAGGGATGAGCAAAGGGAGTCACTGCTCTTCCAAGCCAGTCTCCCTCTACATTCTCAATTCTCCATCTGATTGCTGGAAACACATTATCTGCACAAGACAGGCACCAATGATCATTGGATTGACCAAATCCTGCCTCCAAAACAACAGCAAAATAAATACTGCTGCATAATTTTGAAGGTATCAAGGATCTTGCAAAGGTATCTCTCCTCAGAGACAATTTGAATCACCAAAAACAGGATTCACAGCATCACAGCAGCTGGACTGCCCTTAGGTTTACCAAAATGAGTATGTGTGAAGAGACTCAGCTTCTCTCCCAGAAAACATCAGAACTGTTTAATGAGAATAATTAAGTTCCAGCATCTAATTAACTGAAATCATCTTGCGTTTTGGGTTGGAAACTCCTCCAAGGACAGAAGGATAGTCAGCTAGAAGGAATACTATGAACATCTCAACCATGACTATCCTTGACTTGGGTAAAATACTTGGTTCAGATTTTGTGACCAGCAAAAAGCTGAAAAGGCCACATGAAAATTGAAAAACAGACCTCAAAATAAACTGTATCTCTCAAAATGTTGGCAGAGAACATTCTCAGTCACAAATCCACAGCCCCACCTCCTGTAACTGGGCAGAGAAGGACATGCAGGGGTAGTTAGGAGGGATGCTACAGAAAGGCAGTTGGACACAAATCCAAATGTGATCATTATATTGGGTGTCTCCACCGTCTACCATGGGGAACAATCAGTGCCACGCTCCTCGTTTACTATCTTTTCACGTCTTTCACTTCATCACTTGAAGGAAATTGTGGGCCATCTTTCTAAATTGTGACTGTCCACAAAAATTAGTCTTCATCTAATGTCCACTATGTTAAAGCATGCAAACCATGATCTTAACCAAACAGGTCGACAATATTCATATTCCTAGAGCAAATTGGTGTAAAACAAGGTTGCATCAAAGCCACAACACTGTCCTCAATGTTTTTCACTGCATCATTGAATCTCATCTCCAAAAGGTTTCCTGCTGGATTGAAACTAATCACATTGCACAAATAGACAAATGGGTCAACATATATTATTTCATTTCATATGCAGATAGATTTAGCAAGAAGTACATTTAACGTTTGGTCAAAATTGGCCAAATTATAATCTACATGCTATTAAAATATCATTGAAACGTACAGAATAGTGAAAGGTTTGGATAGAGTGGATGTGAGGAGGATGTTTCCACTAGTGGGAGGGTCTTGGACTAGAGGTCATAGCCTCAGAATTAGGGGACGTTATTTTAGAAAGGAAATGAGGAGGAATTTGTTTACTCAGAGGGTGGTGAATATGTGGAATCTTTTGCCACAGAAGGTTGAGGAGGCAAAGTCAGTGGATATATTTAGGCTTGGATAGATAGATTCTTGATTAGTATGGGTGTCAGAGGTTATGGGGAGAAGGCAAGAGAATGGGGTTAGGAGGGAGAGGTAGATTAGCCATGATTAAATGGCGGAATAGGCTTGATGGGCCGAATGGCCTAATTCCATTCCTATCACTAATGATCATGATCTTATGAGAGAATCAAAGGCTTTTTTAATGGGTATGGTAATAGATAATAGGGAAAAAAAAGTTGGGTGAATGGATTGAAGGGGTTCTGTCGAGAGAGCCTGTTTAGACTTGATGGTCTGAATTGCCTCCTTCTATCTCACAAGGAAACATGGAAAACGTTTTGCTATTCTCAGAATGATATATAGGAGTTTTCTGGTTCTGCAAATTTGAGGAATATGGTTATAAAAACTCAAGATCCAAATGTAATATCAGATCAAATCACTAAACAACAAAAATACCGAAAATGTATAAGAATAAATAATACCCAGTGCCAGTTTGTTATTTAATTTCCCCTCCATTGAGGAAATTGTGATTAATACAAAATTTATTCGATTTCTCCGAGTTATTATTGTATTCAATAATGTAAATGAAATTAAAGTACCTTTCTCCTCACAGGCCGTGCCTATATTGGCATTTGCTTCTGCCATTTTCTGTCCCCCACATGGCACGATCATTTTACTGGTGGAGAGGCATGATTCAAAGAAGTGATCTGAAAGTAGTTTGTCGGCAACCTTTTTAAAGTAACATGCCAGTGAAAGTTGATTATTATAGACTTCCTCAAACAAACCTTCAAAAAAAAGAGTAATATTTTAGAAATGATCATGGGCAATAAGTCACCAATACACACTTATTTATCTAAAATATGTTACAATGCCAGAGACAGCATATAGAAATTACCTACATTCTCATTACTAAAATTCAACAGGTTTCACAGTTTCACAAAGGCATTATAATAATAAAGTGAAGGAAAATTAACGTTAATAATGGCATCACTAAATTCAAATTCAGCTATCCACAAATAATATGTGTATGCAACTTTCATGTTTCTTTTGTAATCCTATGTAAATGTAAAGCTTTTAACAAATCTAATGTCAATAAAACACTGCTATAAGCAGCTTCAAGCATACAGTAGCTATTCATTGTACCTGAGAAATGACTAAAAATATAATTACTGATGAATTATGCAGAATGCAAATCAGATAATAAAATGGAAAGGGAGAGACACCGTGAACTGTACTTGTAGTTTTTCTGAAACTATCACCATTAACCATTCTTTTTTATAAATTGGTGTAGTTCAATGAACTCACCACAGAACTACTGAATCTAGTAATTAGCAATCAAAGAATCTTGTTTATTAACATGATAATATCAATGACTGCCAATCGATTTACCTGACCCAGCAAGTAAACATCTGAAAGTATAGTTATGAATTATTTTGGGGGATATTTTACACCAACTAAAATTTTTAAAAGGTTTATGTACTTTTCTATCCCAATTATTTTTCAATCTTAATTTTATATTTCATTTGCTGTATTTACATTCCTGTAATTGTATTCACCTACTGCTTCACCCTTAGCTGTTTAATTCTTAATTAGTTATTCTACTTGGACAATGCATCGCTTGCCCTATTGTTCATCAACTTTCTTGATGTCCTGTTGTTCTTGTCATGTATCAGGTTACTCTTCCAGCAAGTTACAGGACAAGAACATTATTGAAGTGAGGGGTGTCAGAAAGAAATAGCACAATATGAGATGTACCATTTCAGTAAATTCTGTACTACAGTAAACCCTCGTTATTACAGACCTTTTTATAACGGATTTTAGTTATAGTGGACTGAGCATCCCAACAGTAATAGTAAGATTAAATGAGCTTACCAATTTGAAGTTTGATCTTTATTTTATGAGGAATTACGATGAGCGATTATGTGAAGAACCCTGCCAGCCGGCATGCGCGTCAATCTTCAAAGCAGCGGTGTGAAATCATAGAAGAACAACAATTGAAGTATTATAGTAAGATTATAACTCTAGAACTACCAGATGAGCTTCGTGACATGAGGGTTGGGAGCAGTGGGCACGTAATCGCTCATCGTAACTCCTCATAGAATAAAGATCAAACTTCAAACTGGTAAGATCTCGTTTAATCTTACTATTTTACTTCGGAGTCACGTGAGTGATTCCGTGAAGACTTTAAAGGTCTATGATTTCACGCCAATCCAAATCCAGGCGTTTCGCACTGCGAGCAGTTGACTCAGGAATTAGTAACATTGATTCATGATACTGATTAACATGTTAATGCTTTAATTCACAAATAACAAAAAATATGCAATAGCGACTCCTCTCTCCCAGGGAGAAGCTATGAACCAAAAATTAACAGAGTGGCGAAAACCCCGGCTTCAACAAGCGGCTTGTTGTAGAACCTCTGAAAAGTCGATTCATTTGACCATCCTGCGGCCGCGAGGATACGGTTTAGAAGGACGTCCATTGCCCCCGCCGCCGAAGTTGATGCCGCCCTGGAGTGAGATTTAAAATTTTCAGTATTAACTCCTGCACACCCCAGGACTTGCTTCAGCCATCGTGAGATGGTCTGAGATGACACTTGCCTATGTGGCTTTTTGCGGCTAATAAATGGTGCTACCTCGGAGCCTCTGAGGCTCTTTGTGACATCAATATAGCGTTTCAAGTGCGCCACTACACACAGCCGTGAATCTGTGGGATAAGCTGACAAAACAAGCTTATATCCCGACACCCCTGGTCTGCTCTGTTTGAGTAAGTCATAGATGTGAAATGTAACGTCATTCTGTGATGACACCATCCTGTCCAGACGCAGTTCGTGGAAAGTCTGAACGCTTTGCGCTGATGTAAACGCCATGAGCATAACCAATTTGAGGGTGATCCTTGGTAAGGACAATAATGTGGCTGTTCCCCATTGACGGAGCACCGTGAGTACCATGCTCACATCCCAGATTTGAGAGTACCTAGGCCTAGGAGGATTTGAATTAAACACTCCTTTCATGAATCGTGATATTAACAGGTGGGACCCTAATGGTTGGAGTCCTGACCCCCGGCACAGGTACGCTGACAGGGCATTCCTGGCACTGTTGATGGCACTATAACTCAACCCTTCATTGCTGTGTAAGTGGGATAGGAATTCTAGCACATCTGGAATGGAGGCTGTGTGGTAAGTGATGTTGCCCTGTAAGCAAAATTCCTCCCATTTCCTGATATGGAAGATGTACTGCATTTTTGTGCTATCCCTCCAGGATGACGTGATGATATCCAGTCTCATCGGAGAGTCCCAGACCCAGGTATGGCCTTCTTAAAATCTGCAAATCAACAAATTTACACGATCACTCAATGGGTGTGGATCCCCTGTCACAGGGTGCACCAGTAAATATTTTCATTTTGATACCACCATAATAGGGTGCGTGGTTATGTCCGAAATGAGCGGGAACTATGGCTATGAAGGCCAGTCGTGTACCACCAAAACTCCTGTGGCGGTACACGACTGGCTTGATCTAAGTCAGGCACCGGCTGATGAGGCAGAAGGGGGGAAAAGCATATAAAAACATTCCTCCCCAGTGCAGTGAGAATGCATTCGTTGCAACTGCCCCTGGGTCTGGTTCCCATGAAACATACTTTGGTACCTGGTGATTAAGTCTGGATGCAAACAAATCCATATCTGGCATCCCATACTGAAGGACAATTTTATCAAATACATCCTGATTCAACATCCACTCGGTGTTGTCGTTGAATTTACGTGACCTGGTGTCTGCCACCATATTGAGTCTGCCTGGCAAGTAGACAGCTGAAATCCAAAATTTATGTTTTATGCACCAGTGCCAAATAATGTTAGCCAATTCGTCACATGATTTCAACTTGATTCCACCCATGTGATTGACATATGCCACTGCCGTGGTGTTGTCAATCTGCAGTTGGACATGTAAGTGATGCTTAGTGGTACAATAAGCTTTGAGCCCATAGAATGCTCCTAAAAGTTCTAAATAATTTATTCCATGTGTTTGGAGAATCAGTGCCTCATGCTTATCCCATCTGCTTCCACAGCTAGACCTGGTGTCAGTAGCACCCCAACCTAGGGCACTGACATCAGTCTGTAAAATAAGTGAAGGTGCTTCGGTCAAAATTGTGCCATAACAATTTGATATGTTTCTAATCTACTGCTGTACCTCTGCAATGCCTTCAGATGGTAAGTGCATGGGCCGATTGTAATGACTTGCATGTATTCTCAGTGCCTGTACCTTTGCCCACTGTAAGTATTGGTAGTGCAAATTGGGCTGCTGGAAAGGCAGCTACCAATTTACCAATTAAGCTCACAACCTGTTTAATTGAGGGTGATTGCTCCCTCAAGAGCTTGATACAGCCTTCAATTAAATCTATTCTCTTGCCCTGGGGAAGAGCGACAGACATGTGATTGGAATTAACTGTGAATCCCAGTTAGTCAATTGGTTAACTGGCACCAATTTTGATTTAACTGGGTGGACAATGAATCCTAGCCTCTGCACCATGAGTTGAACAGCTGAAACTGATAACTCAGCTGCATCAAAGGTGTTTCCAATGATTAGAATGTCATCCAAATAAGCCATGATGATATGGCCTTGTGACCGTAATAACCCAAGTACTGGTTTTAGCAGCTTTGTAAATAAGCGAGGGGCTGAGGTCAATCCATTAGGTAGAGCTCGAAATTGCCACAATTGTCCCATCCAGTTAAATTTCAAATATCTGCGATAGTCTTTATGAACAGGCACTGAATAATACGCATCTTGGGTGCCATATAACACCCCCTGGAAAGCAGTTGCTTGGCAGTAGCAAATGTTTCCATTTTAAAATGCTGATACTGCACAAACGGATTAAGTCCTGTTAGGTCCAAGATAATCCTACACCCACGTATTTTTGGTCTAGGGAACACATTAGACACGAATTGATGAGTCTGATAAATTGTTTTCTCAATTACTCCCTTGAGGCATAATTTTGCTATTTCAGCTTGGATCATCAAATTCTCTGTTTGTGAGAAGATGAGTGCCCCTTTTGATTTGTGCTGGGTGGTTGGATACAGGTTGGGAATAAATTCAATTTTAAACCCTTGAATACTCTGCAGTGTAAACACATTTGATGTTATTTTGTACCATTCTCCCAGAAACCTGTGTAGCCTCCCTCCAACTGGTAGGCAATTCTCTCCCAATACGTTTCGAAAAGAGCCAGACCCACCTACCTCCATGGATAACGGTAGAGCTCTTTGCCTGGTTCTGGGTGGTAAAGGCATGTTTCCCCTTGCTCCTGTTGGGGAGCGCCAGTTGCGGACATTAAACGGTCGGCTTGGTCCTTGCCCAGCTCCGGTCTCAGCAAACTGCTTGTAGGGATACTGCCGTCGGAGGGTTCTGCTGGTCACTGGCGCCTTGATGAGCCCGACAGTTTTGGCCTCGTCGTCCAGCTCCTTTATTCTTTTAGCCAGGTCTTCCCAAAATAATAGGTTCGGCAGCTGGACGTTGCCAGGCTTGCATAGGGCAACAAACCTGGGATTAATGGTGGGGCGGATGGCGCTCTTTCTGAGACAATTAATCTCAAAGTGCACATTGCACATGAAAGCTAGGGCATCCTGCTGAACTTCAGTCAGGAGCCTACCATCCACTACCAAAAGCTGTTATTCCAGATGCCAGCAGCTTGCACCCGCTGCAGTTTAATCTCCTGCGATCAGATGCCTACCCCCATATGGCCCCAAATGGCATGGTTTACTGTCGGCACCTTCAGCAGAATACAGTTCTCTGGGGTCTCATATTTTTTGGCAGCAGTGTCCATGGCCAGCTCCTGGAGCTGGTGGGAGACCAGGTAATTTATGCTGGCAGCCAGCTCCTCTCCAAGCAGCTCGCCAGAGTCTGTAGGGACGGCAAACCTGGCCGCCAGGAATGGGACCTCTGGTGCTTGCACCTCCACCAGTGAGGCAGCCTCTATCGCTGAGCCCTCTGAATCGGCGTCAGATTCAATCTGACCCAGTATGCTCTCCTCGTCCTGGAGGGAGATACTTGGCAGCCCTGTAGGTGCTGCTGGCGCGGGCTCTTGGAGAGGCCGGAGCTCTTGATGGAGCATCCCCTCCAACAGGAGCTCCATCCTGGATACCCGTTCCGTGGTATCCATTGTTAGGGTCTAACCCTCTCGGCCGGACTCGTCTGAGTCTATCGGCCGGACAGACCTTCGAGTAGCCTTACGCCCCTCCGGTGTAGGCAAAGTGTTCTCAGACACCAAGTCTGTGGTCGTTGGTTTGACAACAAGCGACTCCATTGGATGAGCTAGGCGGCCTCCCACTACCCGCACTCCCGTGGGCTTGAGATATTTTCGCCACGGCTCGCCTAGCTGTTCCTGATTTTTTCATGTTTGTACTTGCCCTCCTGCAACAAGAATTACCAAACGCAGAGACCTCGCACAAGTTTAACTCTTACCTGAGGCTTTTTAAACCGGAGAAGCGCTGCTCCCCCTAGCCGGCCGCTGCGCCATGCGTCAGACGTAATGACGCACATGCCGACTGGCGTGGTTCTTCACGGAATCACTCACGTGACTCCAAAGTAAAATTAGACACCACTGTCTCTTTAAGAACACAGGGTTCTAGTTACACTGCTGTGGCTATTGAAATTGACAAGTAATTGAAATCGTCAAGCAATTTCAACACGACAGCAGATCAACATGTGCAATGATGAAGGATCCAGCAGGTCAGGGCAGCATGGATAGGTGACATTTTGAGTCGAAACCCACTGCTGGATTGCGCTGGAGGCTGAGACTTGCAGTGGCGCCATCCTTCACCGCCAGTCCGGGCTGTTGATACCAAGCCACACCACCTCCCCGATGACATCTAGGCCAGACATACTGACCTTAACCGCCAGGCCGGGCTGCCGATGCCGTTTGGCCTCGCCATGTTGCCTACCTTTATCACCAGACTGGGCTGTCTACGCCATCCATGGCCTGCACCGCACTCCCGGCTACATCTAGGCCAGACCTACCAATCTTCTCCACCGAACGGGGCTGCCGCGCCTTCTCGCACCTCTTTCACGGCCGCCTCCGGGCCACACCTTCATCACCAGGCAGAGCTGCCGACGCCACTGCTGACCCGCACTGCCTCCCTGGCTGCTTCCAGGCCAGTCCTACTGCCACCACCGCTGGCCAACACAACCTCCTCAGCCGCTTCCAGGCCACAACCAATAACAAGCAATGGCTTCAAACGATACTTGAGCAATGACAAAGGACACGAAGTAGCTCAGCAGGTGAGCAGAAGTTCCACCTCTCCCCAGACTTCCAGTGGCCGGGGGCATCAATTTACCTGGATTTCTGGCCCGGTTTCACACCGAGAGTCTGAAGAAGGCGCGACCTTTCTCCAGAGATGCTGCACAACCTGCTGAGTTACTCACCCCCCCCCCCCCCCAATGACCATTACAGCAGTTTACTGTAGTGTGTTTTTGTAATAACTACTTTTTCTCTCAAAAGAATTAACAAACAAATATATACAATTTGAAATGTGACTTTTCTCTTTTCATGGATGTTGCCTGGTCCATGCATTTCTTCCAGTATTCTCTGTGTTCATGAATATATTTGCATGATCAGTTAATTTCCCTCTCCCCCCTCCAACATACATGCAGAGTCATCTTATTTATTTCATGTTACCTGTAAATTAGTACAACAATTATTCCGCTTTGATATCTTCTTGCTTAAGGAGATGCCTACATACATGATCAGACAGCCACTGCTACATATCCGTTGCTATGCATATATAACTAAAGCTGAATAACTTATCTAAGTGAAATAAAATAGTAAGATTAAATGAGAACTTATCAGTTTGGAGTTTGATCTTTATTTTATGAGGAGTTACGATGAGGGATTACGTGAAGAAGCCCCGCCAGGCGCATGCGGGTCATACTTCAAAGCTGCGGCGTGAAAACACAGAAACTATAGTCGAAGTGATATAGTAAGACTCAGAAGACTAGAACTACCAGATGATCTTTGCGATTATGAGGGCTGGGAGCGGAGGGCGCATAATCCCTCATCGTAACTCATCATAAAATAAAGATCAAACTTCAAATTGGGAAGTTCTCGTTTAATCTTACTATTTTACTTTGGAGTCACGTGAGTAACTACGTGAAGATTTCAAAGCTCTGTGATTTCATGCCGTAAATCCATTCCATATGACACACTGCTCCAGTTGACACAGTAGTGAATAAATCATGTATTGAACATTGCTTCGAATTATCCAATAATCATTTTTAATAATAACAAACAAAACAGTAATAACCCCTCTGTCCCAGGGGGAAATTACAAATGAAATTTTGAAAGAGAAAAATAAATCAAACCGAACCCAAAACAGCATGCCCAAAACTTTGCACTGTCAGGACAGGTTTATCATAAAATTTGGAGAAGGTCGCCTCCTTAGACCATCCTATGGCCCCGAGGATTTGGTCTAGAGGCATGTCCTGTGCCTTCGCTGCGGACGTTGATGCCGCCCTGGTGGAGTGAGATTTAAACACATGAGTGTCTACTCCAGCACAATCCAAAACCTGTTTTAACCATCTAGATATAGTTTGTACTGACACCTTTTTATGAGGTTTTTTTGTAGCTGATGAGCATTGCTCAGAGCCTCTGAGACTCTTAGTTACCTTGATATATTGACTCAGGTGCTTGACTACACAAAATGTTTGGTCAACGGGGTATGCTTTAAAGCTTATTTTGGTTCTGGTCATTCCTGGCCTGCTTTGTTTGATTAAATCATAAACATAATGTTATCTGTAAAAGAGTACATGCTATCTAGTCGTAGCTTTTGCAATGTTTGAACTCGTTGCGCTGATACTAGCGCCATGAGCATAACCACTTTAAGTGTTAATTTCTGAAAAGACAGTGACGTAATTGGAGCCCATTGCCGAAGCAGTGTGAGAACTATACTGACATCCCAGATTTCTGTATATGTAGGCTTAGGAGGGTTCTTGTTAAAGATTCCTCTCATGAATCGGGATACTAACGGATGAGACCCGATAGATTGTTGTTCTGAAAACTGCCCTAAATAGGAGGACAAAGCACTCCGAGGACTATTGATAGCACTATAGCTCAAGTGTTCATCAAAATGCAATGTAGCAAGGAACTCCAATACATCCGGTATGCTTGCAGTATGATAAGATATATCTGACTGCAAGCAAAACATCTCCCATTTCTTAATATGAGACACATATTGTTTTTTAGTGCTATCTCTCCAAGCTGCAGTTATCACATCCATGGTCCTACTCGACAGTCCAAACCCTTGGAACGGTCTGGTCAGAACCTACAGATTAACAAATTAATACGATCATGTAACCGATGACTTTCTCCTGTTAGTGGATGCACCAACAAATTACTGCAGTTGGGGACAGCCATGAATGGCTGAGTCATCATTCTCAGCACCAATGGGAACCATGTGTAGGCCAGTCTGGAACCACCAAAACCCCTGAAGCGGAGTCCTGCTCTATTTTGGTGAGGCATTGCCCAATGAGGCAGAATGGGGGGAAAGCGTAAAAGAACCTACAATGTAGCGAGAATGCATCCATCGCTACTGCTCCTGGATCTGGTTCCCATGAAACGTATTTAGGCAACTGGTGATTTAGCCTGGATGCAAACAGATCAATATCTGGCAAACCATAGCGGCTGACAATAATTTTAAAAACATCAGGATTTAGCATCCATTCTATGATGTCATTAAATTTTCGTGACCTGTTGTCTGCCACCACATTATCTCTACCTGGTAGGTAGATAGCTGAGACCCAGATATTTCTGGAAATACACCAGTCCCAAATGAGGTTAACCAGATTATCACATGATACTGACCTTATTCCTCCCATGTGATTTATATAAGCAACAGCCGTGGTATTGTCAATCTGGAGTTGAACATGTAAATTATTCATTGCTGAACAATAAGCTTTTAATCCATAGAATGCACCCAGCAATTCTAAGTAATTTATACCATGCCTGTGCAGGATTAAATCCCCTTGCACACTCCATCTACCATCACAGCTAGACTCGCTGTCCGTGGCTCCCCGTCCCAAAGCACTCACATCTGTTTGTAAAACTACTGAAGGTTGTTGAACCAAAATGTTTTTGGTAGTTTGTACAATATTGATGATCCACCATTGTAATTAAGCGATGGCTCTGGCTGGCAACTGCATAGGTCTATCAAAATGACCTGCATGTTCTTTAAGTGCTTGTTCTCCAGCTCGTTGCAGACATTGATAGTGCAGGGGTCCAAACTCCACTGCAGGGAGAGCCGCCACCAATTTGCCAATAACACTGGCTACTTCCCGGATGGAGGGGTGTTGTTTTTCAGCGTGACTGGTACAGACCTCCCTGATTTCAACAGTCTTAGCTGTAGGCAAAGTCACTGACATATCAACTGAATCAATGACAAACCCAAATAATCAATTCTTTTTTTTGGGATGGCTCTAACTTGGATTTTGTTGGATGGACAAGAAAACCTAACCTCTCAAACAGGTGTTTGGTTGCTGTAACCGACTCCTTAGCTGTTTCCTGAGTGTTGCTTATAATTAAGATATCATCTAGATAAGCCATCACAATGTGATTCTGGGCACGAAGTAGCGCCAGCACTGGTTTTAACAATTTCATGAACAACCTAGGAGCTGAGGTTAACCCATTGGGTAATGCTTTAAATTGCCACAGTTGTCCCATCCAACTAAATTTCAAGTATCTTCGGATGATGATAATGAATTGGTACTGAATAATATGCATCTTTCAGATCTATGGTTGCCATATAACAACCTTATGATAACAGCTGTTTAGCAGTATTGAAGGTGTCCATTTTAAAATGCCTATACTGGACATAGGAATTTAACTGGGTTAGATCCAGAATAACTCAACATCCACCATCTTTTTTCTGTCTGGGGAATATATTGGACACAAATTGTTGAGGATGGTATGTCGTCCTCTCAATTACCCCTTTTTGGAACAAAACCGCAATTTCTTCATTTACCTGCTGAGTTTCTGGTTCAGAAAAAAACAATACCCGACTAGTCATATTTTGTGCAGGTGGATGAATTACTTACATAAACTCTATTCGAGACCCTGAGACAGTGTCCAGTATAAACAGATCAGATGTTATGCAGCACCATTCATCATAAAATAACTGTAACCTACCACCAACCGGAGGTTGCTCCCCAGAAGATTTATCCTGGACTGAATGAATCATCCATAGTCGACCTTGGAGTTCTCGTCCTTCTCGCCATGCTGGGGTTGGTTGGCGTATACAGGTGGGTAATACCACTGTCTCACAGGCCCCACTCTGCTTGGCCCTGCCCCCGGATCTGACCCCCTTGGTGTCAAAAACGACCTGCGAGGTGGCATCCTGGCGGAAGGGACATAAGTCTTCATGAGGCCTATCGTCTTGGCCTCGTCCTCCAGGTCTTTGACTTGTTTGAGCAGGTCCTCCCCAAATAAATAATTTGGCGCTTGAATATTGGTCGACCTGCATAGAGTTGCAAATATCGGGTTTAGTGTAGGCTTTATTGCTATCTTCCGGATGCAATTCACTTCAAAATATGCATTACACAGTAGGGCCAACATATCCTGCTGTGTGCTGGACATCCGTGCCCCTCGGACCATTTTGCCAAAAGCCGTGATGCCTGCTCCCACCAATTTGAGGACCCGCTGGAATCGGATTTCTTGTCCACGCATCGTTGCACTCATTTGTGCCCAGATAGCAGAGTTCACAGTGGGCACTTTGAGCGACGCACAATTCACAGGTAGTATATATCGGGTGGCTGTTTGTTCCATTATAGAATCTTGTAGCTGGTGAGAGGCCATGTAATTGACGTTGGCTGCCAGGATTTCCTCCATGGCTTCACCAGTACCTTCCGGAATAGCAAAGTTCCTTGCTACATCCGGGACACCTGGAGCATGGCTCATGTGCTTTGGTGTGTGCCCAAAAGCAGTAACACCAACTTCAGGGTCAGACTCCTCCTGCCCTGGCTCTCCCGAGTCTTGCTCCAGGGAGGTCTCTTCCAGCCCTAAACAAGGTGTTGGAGAGGGTGATTCCCAATGATATTCAGAAGCTGTGTAGTCTTCTTCACTGTATGGGCCTCTACGTGAAGCTGTCTGGGGAATCCTAGGGGCATTCGACCCCGATTGAAAAATTTCATGGCTCATTAAAGTTTGGAGCATTTTCTCCATCTGGTCAAGCTGTCCCCATACCTTTTTATTAGGAGGGGTCTTCCTCATCAGACCCATCGGATAAGATGGGCCTGAGAGAATTTCTTTTGGCCTTCCTCCCTGGTGGAGTGGCCTCAGCGCCCTGAAGCACTGGAACTAACGGAGGCAGTTGAGCTGCCGGTAGAACAGCAGCCGGTATAGGAGCCGGCGTTACTGCATCTGGTATCTCCCAACTCGATCTGCGAGCGGTAACCGCAGGCCCGCGCGTTACGCTCCTACTACGGACAGATTTCTTCTCAACACGCTCCATTACTCCCGCTGGCTCCCGAGCCAGACTCACGGAGTTTAAATACCCGCAGAAAAAGTTTTAAATTCACTTACCTGTTACTTACCGCTGGTGGAGCTGTGCTCGCTAGCCCGAAGTAAAACTGCTCTCCAATATGCTTTCAGAGATAAGACCCCTTTCTATTTTTATGTTATTATTGATACAGAATGGAAATTCCATAAAAGTAAAGGTAAAATGTTCAACTCACCAAAATATCATATTATGTTTTCATACTTCCAGGCATATTTATTGCATTATATCATATCTATCAGCTTGCTGGAACGGAGCTTTTATGCACACATTTTCAGAAATATTAATTGTTCCTGAAACTATTTTCATCCCCCTTCAGCCTAGCACTGCCGCCACCACTTGCTGCTGAACCACATAAGCTCCTATGTGACAGCTAGGATTTCACGTGTGGCAAATGTCAATCTGAGTGTTCCCCAACCAGAAACCTTGGTTGAAAAGTGAAATCCACTTCCTGAATTCCAGGTTTGAGGCATTCAAGTCAGATGCGTCTGACCTGTACAGGAAATTTAAGTACAACATTGCAAACCATCAAGGATGGCAAGAGACTACCTGACAAAGCTAGAGTTCCAGACTAACCACACAGACCATTTTTTATGCCTCCCTACTCCAATATGAAGTTCCCACATGCTGTACGAAGACCACTATCATCCCTGTGCCAAAGAGAAACAAGGTAATATATCTTAATGACTACTGCCCAGTGGCTCTAACTAATGCCCAGTGGCATCATCATGAGGGCACAAGGACCTGCAGATAAAAGAATCTTGAATAAAACACAAAGTGCTGGAGGAACTCAGTGGGTCAGGCAGCATCGGTGGAGGGAATGGACAGACGACATTTCGGATTGGGTCCCTTCTTCAGGTTCAGATTCTTAGGTTCACGTCATGAAGTGGTTCGAGAGGCTGGTCATGGTGCACATTAACTCCAACCTGCCAGAAAGTCAGAATCCACGGCAATTCGCCCGCCACTGCAACAGGTCCATGGCAGATGGCATCTCCCTATACTTATCCCTGGAACATCTGGCTATCAAGGAAACCCACTGCAGACTCATATTTTTTTTACCATGTCTCTGCCTTCAACACCATAATTACATTCAAACTAATTTTCAAAAGCCTGGATCTAAGATCCAGATCTAAGAGTAACGGTAGGTACTCGGGACATCCGGTAACTCGTGACGTTTTTTCATCCCTGTAAAAAATGTCCACGAGTAAAAGAATACTCGTGATGAAAAAAATGGTTACTTTTTGTACCTACCGTTAGCTTTACGAGCCGCTATGAGACATCCACGAACTCCTAACGACCCGCTACAGACATTCTCCGAGTTCGAATCAGGGGAAAACTCGGGAGAACCCGTGAATTACCTCGTACAGTGGGACAGGGGCTTCACTCTGCAACTGGATCCTTGGCTTCCTGACCCGTAGGCCACAATCAATAAGGATGGGTGGCAACACATCATTAATACATATTGTAAATAGCTGGGGTCCCAGCACTGTGCCTTGCGGTACCCCACTAGTCACTGCCTGTCATTCTGAAAAGGACCCGTTTACTCCTACTCTTTGCTTCCTGTCTGGCAGCCAGTTCTCTATCTACATCAATACTGAACCCCCAATACCGTGTGCTTTAAGTTTGTATACTAATCTCTTATGTGGGACCTTGTCGAAAGCCTTCTGAAAGTCCAGATATAACACATCCACTGGTTCTCCCTTATCCACTCTACTAGTTATTCCTCGAAAAATTCTATAATATTCGTCAGACATGATTTACCTTTCGTAAATCCATGCTGACTTTGTCCAGTGATTTCACGACTTTCCAAATGTGCTGCTATCCCATCTTTAATAACTGACTCTAGCAGTTTCCCCACTACCGATGGTAGACTAACTGGTCTGTAATTCCCCGTTTTCTCTCTCCCTCCCTTTTTAAGAAGTGGGGTTACATTAGCTACCGTCCAATCCTCAGGAACTACTGCATAATCTAAAGAGTTTTGAAAATTATCACTAATGCATCCACTATTTCTGGGGCTACTTCCTTAAGTACTCTGGGATGCAGCCTATCTGGCCCTGGGGATTTATCGGCCTTTAATCCGTTCAATTTACCTAACACCACTTCCCGGCTAACCTGGATTTCACTCAGTTCCTCCATCTCATTTGACCCCCGGTCTCCTGCTATTTCCGGCAGATTATTTATGTCTTCCTTAGTGAAGACAGAAACAAAGTAGTTATACAATTGGCAGTTGCTCTGCCCAAGACTACATGAAATTGCAGAGAGATGCGAATGCAGCCAAGCCCATCATGCAAATCAGTCTCCCCTCCCATTGACTCCACCTATACTTCTTACTGCCTTGGGAAAGCAACCAACATAATCAAAGCCCACTCACTCCTTGGTCATTCTTTTTTCCCCACTCTCCCGTCAGACAAAAGATACAAAAGCCTGAAAGCACACAGGACCAGATTCAAGAATACCTTATTTCCAGCTGTTCTCAGACTCTTGAAGATATCTCTCATACGTAAACAATCAATTCCTACCCTCCCAATGAAACTCATTGCAGCCCTTGCGCTTTTTTTATCTGCACTTACTCTGTGGCTGTAACACTATATTCTGCATTCGGTATCTTTTTCCCCTTTTGCACCACATTGATATGATTTGGCTGGATAGCATACAACAAAGTTTGTCACTGTTTCTCGGTAGACATGACAATAATAAACAAATACTAATATGGCCTCACTTACCTGCTCTTTCGGCTGCCTCAGCCCTAGTAAGGAAATACTGAAGATGATCCAGTTTATTTAGCTGTTTGTTCAACGGTTCTTCCATCCATATGTCTGACCCAGGGCCTGCATTCTCCCTTACTGCATTCCAATATTGGATCAGAGTGGTGAACTCTGAAAAAGACTTGTGATAACCTTGCTGCAGCATGTCGATGCAAATGTTGTGTCTGTATGAATTCCTGTAACTGGAACAGGCAGAGTGGAAAAAAAAGTTTAGCATGAGGAATCTAATAGATTTTTTTCTGTATAATATTGTAGTTTAAGGTATGATATTTCATTATCAAACATTGCAGAAATGTATTATTAATTTCAGGTTGGGAGGGTAATTGGCTGGGCTACTATTGAAAAATTGCTTCAATGCAGGTGACCAGTAGAAGAAGTGGTGAAATACAAAATATTGAGAGAATACACTACAGACAAATAAAAGGGGGAATGATTTTGATGCGATTGGCTCCAATTGATGTGAGATTTATTTTTTATTCCAATAACCAACAGGAATACAATGACTTTAAATTGCAATGCCCGTTGTATTTCACATAGCCTTCTATTACGCATCCATCCAGGAACCAGCTCCCCACTCGGTACATTTTTTAAAAATTACACTTTGCACAATACAAAGCCAGAAAGTTGTGTAATTCCCTATAAATGGCCTTGGTTAGGCAAAATAAATATTCTCCAACAGTATAACCATTCAGTATTAATGTAACATTTTAACAGAAAGTCAGTTAAACAATATAGGTGCCAATACAGTAAACCCTCATTTTAATAGACACTTTTATAATGGACTAGACTAAGTGGGACCCGTTGGGTCCCAGTCACACAGGAGGCCTAGTCCCCCAACGCAACCAATGTTCTTATAGTCTCAGGATCAGTTCCTGTGGATTGGAGGGTAGCTAATGTTATCCCACTTTTAAGAAAGGTGAGAGAGAAAAAACAGGGAATTATAGACCAGTTAGCCTGACATCGGTGGTGGGGAAGATGCTGGAGTGTGAAAGATACATCTTCTAGATGCGCTGGGACGCATTCTCAGTGATGTGACCTGGGGTCATCGGGTGCTTCGGGTCTCACAACATCAGACACCCTCGCCCAGGTGACCCAGCCGGGTTGATCAAGCCCCGACTTGCGTCCCAGCAGCAACCGCCTACGGATCAGCCCTCTTAATCCAAAGCCACCTGGTGGCTTTCTCTGCGGCTTCGCTTGCGGATTGAATGGCCCTCTTCTTTGCCAGTCCCGTAATGCCCAACTGGTTGAGGACTTTGCAGAGTGAGCGTCCTGCAAAACCTCTACAGCCCACCTGTATGGGCTCATAGTATGTCTTCCAGCCTCTGTCCTGGCACATCTCCACCAGTTCCTGGTACTTTGCGCGCTTCCTCTCATTAGCCTCTTCAATACGCTCTTCCCAGGGCACTGTCAGTTCCAGAATGGTCAGCTGTTTTGTCACTTCTGAGGTGATGATCATGTCTGGCCGGAGTGATGTTGCTGTGGAAATTTCAGCTGTTTGCCCAGATCGACGTGCAGCTGCCAGTCAGTGGCTGTGTAGAGGAGGCTCATCCTTGTTTTTGGTTGTGGTCGGGGCTTCTCTCCAGCTTTGACAAAAGTGATTAATTTCTTTGGGGCAAGATGGTGTTTGCTGTTACCAATGGCAGTGGCTATGCTCTCAGCACCACCTTGAGCACCTGGTCATGGCGCCACCTATAGCGACCTTCCCCAAGAGACTTTGGGCAGCTGCTAAGGAGATGTTCTAATGATCCTCTTCCAGAGCAAAGTGGGCAGGAAGGTGTCTCGTTCTTGCCCCAGATGTGGAGGTTTGCTGGGCTTGGTAGGGCATCGTAGACAGCTTGGACAAGAAACCAGATGTGCTGGAAGTCTGCCTGCATGATGTTTGACCAGGTAATCCTGCGCTGCGGTATGCTCTCCCACCTTGTCCACGCTCCCTGCTGCCTGAGCCCCACCGTCCTGCTCACACGCTCTTCCGCCACACCTGCTCGGACCTCTTCCAGGATTAGATGGTGTCTCTCCTTGCCCTGGACCTTGCCAACCGGTGTCTTAGGGGCGTATCCCAAACCCGCTCTGCCAGTTGCCATGATTCCCACCAATGCCTTTTGCCTTAGGCGTGACTCTGCCACCTCCACTGCTTTCGGTGCCCTCCATTTCCTCCCTGTTCTCACCTCGATGCCAGCCCATTACACCTTCTGGTCCCTGGAGTCCCTGTACTGCAGTGCCTCTCTTGTTCGCGCCACTATAAAATCTTCCGTGAGGCCACTGAATGGGAGCTGCAAGATGTTACTGGTCCTATACAGTGCAGCACTGTTGAGGCTGCGGGGAAGGCCAAGCCACCTGCGGAGAAAGCCATTGATCTTCCATTCGAGGGACTCAACTGTGGTCAATGGAACAGCGTAAACCAGCAGAGGCCACAGGACTCGGGGCAGGATGGAATGCTGATAGATCCAGGCCTTGAATCTGCCTGGCAGACCTGACTTGTCGACTTTGGTGAGCCAGGCTTCAAGGTCTTTGATGGACTTTTGAATGGTGGCAGTCTTTCAGAGTTGCATCAAAAACCTTCCCCAAGCTCTTGACAGGTTGCTCAGTGATGGAGAGAATGGTAGTTCCGGATAGTAAAAAGTGGAATCTGTCAGTCACCTTCCCCTTCTTCAGCACCATGGACCTTGACTTTGTTGGCTTGATGCTGGAGTCAATTATAAAAGATAAAATAGCCACACCTTTGGATAGCAGTAACAGGATTGGGCCAAGTCAACATGTATTTAAGAAGGGGAAATCATGCTTAACTAATCTCATGGAATTTTTTGAGGATGTAACTAGGAAAATGGACAAGGGAGAGCCAGTGGATGTAGTGTACCTGGACTTTCAGAAAGCATTTGATAAGGTCCCACATAGGAGATTAGTGAGCAAAATTAGGGCACATGGTATTGGAGGTAGAGTACCGACATGGATAGGAAATTGGCTGGCATACAGGAAACAAAGAGTAGGGAATGGCAGGCAGTGACTAGTGGGGTACCGCAAGGCTCGGTGCTGGACCGCAGCTATTTACAATATACATCAATGATTTAGATGAAGGGATTCAAAGTAACATTAGCAAATTTGCAGATGACACAAAGCTGGGTGGCCGTGTGAACTGTGAGGAGGATGCTATGAGAATGCAGGGTGACTTGGACAATTCCTAACCAAAGTTCTTTATGGGGCTGTCCCACTGTACGAGCTAATTCAACAGTTCCCCCGAGTTTCCCCTGATTCGAACTCGGAGAATTACGGTAATAGCCGCTCGTAGGTACTAGGTGCTCTCATGGACATTTTTCAACATGTTGAAAAATCTTCACGAGTCTTCACGCGCTTACCTCGTTTTCCTGTGTACCTGCCGTTAAGAGACGTCCTGAGCTCCGATGTACCCGCAATGTACATTCTACGTGCTTCGCACAAGTTTGATTTTTTTTAAACTCAGGAGAGCTCTTGAATTAGCTTGTACAATGGGACAGCCCCTTAACGGATAAATAAAGTTCATTGTATTGTATTGTACAGTTTGGGTAAGTGCATGGCAGATGCAGTTTAATGTGGATAAATGTGAGGTTATCCACTTTGGTAGCAAAAACAGGAAGGCAGATTACTAAAGATCTAAATGGTGTCAAGTTGGGAAAAGGGGAAGTACAATGGGATCTGGGGGTCCTTGTTCATCAGTCAATGAAAGTAAGCATGCAGGTACAGCAGACAGTGAAGAAAGTGAATGGCATGTTGGCCTTTATAACAAGAGTTGTGTATAAGAGCAAAGAGGTCCTTCTGCAGTTGCATAGGGCCCTAGTGGAGTATTGTGATAGTTTTGGTCCCCTAATTTGAAGAAGGACATTCTTGCTATTGAGGGAGTGCAGCGTAGGTTTACAAGGTCAATTCCAGGGATGGCGGGACTGTCGTATGCTGAGAGAATGGAGCGGCTGAGCTTGTATACTCTGGAGTTTAGAAGAATGAGGGGGGATCTTATTGAAACATATAAGATTATTAAGGGTTTGGAATGCTAGAGGGAGGAAACATGTTCCCGATGTTGGGGGAGTCCAGAACCAGGGGCCACAGTTTAAGAATAAGGGGTAAGCCATTTAGAACGGAGATGAGGAAACACTTTTTTTCACAGAGAGTTGTAAGTCTGTGGAATTCTCTGCCTCAGAGGGCGGTGGAGGCCGGTTTCTGGATACTTTCAAGAGAGAGCTAGATAGGGCTCTTAAAGATAGTGGAGTCAGGGGATATGGGGAGAAGGCAGGGATGGAGTACTGATTGGGCATGATCAGCCATGATCACATTGAATGGCAGTGCTGGCTTGACGGGCCGAATGGCCTACTCCTGCACCTATTGTCTATTGTCTAAGAGGGGGAATAGTCAGGGTGAATACACAGAGATTTTACCAAGAGTAGGGGAATCAAAAACCAGGGGACATATGTTTAAGGTGAGAGGAAAAAAAATTAATAGGAACCTGAGAGGTAACGTTTTCATGCAGAGGATGGTGGGTAAATAGGTATTGAGGAAGTAGTTGAGGCAGGTACTATTACAACATTTAAAAGACATTTGGATAGGTGCATGGATAGGAAAGATTTAGAGAAACATTGGCCAAACGCGGGCAGGTGGGACTAGCGTAAATTCGGGATCTTGGTCAGTATGGAGAAGTTGGATTGAAAGACATGTTTCCATGCTGACCATAACATCATTCTAGTCAGTCCATTGTGGTGATGTAATGTCCTAATTAATGACTAAGCAAAGACAGAAGCAGGTGGTTCTTGGTTAATGGGAGATCAGCAGCTCTTTAGCCCAAAATATGTTCTCTACTTTTCATTTGTTTAAATAATGAAAATAGAATCTTGAGTGGAGGAAACCTACAATGCATTCAGAAAGTATTCAGACCCCTTCACCTTTTCCACATTTTGTAACGTTACAGCCTTATTCTAAAATTGATTAAATTCATTTTTTTTAAATCACCAATCTACACACAATACATGATAAGAAAGTGAAAACAGGTGTTTAGAAATGTATGAAGACTATGAAGATGACACAAATGCTGGAGTAACTCAGCGCGTCGGGCAGCATCTCTGGAAAAAAAAGAATAGGTGAAGTTTCGGAGTTTCAGAGAATCACAATCTTATTGGACACTAGGGCTCTCTTGTGGTGCCGGCTGCTTCTCTTTTCTTATGTTCTTGTATTCCTTCCTCATACATCATGAGAAATATCACCTACCAATCTACTCCCCAATCCCCAATCCCCAATAAGAAAAAAGAGAAAAAGATACAGCAATGCAATATAGTATTTTTTGTCAAAATGACCTGTGCAGTAATACATTATAAAGTTGTCCTTTTCAACGATTAAAATGAAGATTGGCTCATTTCAGGCTTTCATTACATTTAATCTGGTACAACTTCCGAGTTTGAACACAACATTTTATGAACGATTCTAGGTGGAGGATGTGTTATTTGGAATAATAAATTAAGATGACTATTGGACACAAAGCAAAAAGTCAGAATCAGTAGATCATTCTCAGGTCAGCATGATGTAATTAGTAGAGAACTGCAGGGATTCATGCTCCGGACATGGATTTTCAGATTCTGCAGTATATCGATAATTTGTCTGAGGGTATCAAACGTCTTACTTCCACGTTTGTTCATTATACTCAACGAAGTGGGAATGTGAGTACAAACGAGAATGTAGAAAGGCTTCAAGGATGTATGGAAATGCTGAGTGAACGTCTGTTAATAGGGTAGTTGAAATATCATGTGGAAAATAAAATATATTTAATAACAAATTTGAGCATATGTTAACTAGTCAGTTTGATAAATGTTCAAAGGGACTCAGGTCTGCTTCCATGCAAGTTTCTGAAGACCAATATGTTAATCAGTTAAGAGAGCAAATGGTATGTTAGCATTTATTATAAAATACAGGTCTACCAACGATTTTCTGGCAAATGATGGCCCGGCAGATCCGTTCCCATTGCCGGCTTCCGTAACCAATCAGTGGGTTGAATTTGCCGCCTGCGGCTGGGCTCTGGAACTACGGCCCGCGGAGCTGGCAGATCTGTTCCCATAGCTGACTTCCAAGGCCGACTTTGCGCCCGTTATCTCAGCTCCTCAGCTGCCTGGGCAGAGTGTTCAGTACCGTTGGACTCCTCTCGGAGTCTGTGACCTCCGTTGGTCTAGCAAAATAGATAATCGAGAAAGACTCTCGAACGAAGGGTGCCGGAAAATCAGTAGTGGACCAGTCCTTTGATATAGGAGCAAACAAATTATATTCCAATTATACTGGCTTTACTGAAGCCACACCTGAAGTATTATGCACAGATATGATGTCCTTACTTAAAAATGCTTTAGACATGTATTTGGAGCTGACATGTTGAGCGAGATTTGTTTTTGAGCCTCCTCTCAATGCAGGGGCGGAAATCTCTGTCAAAAACATGGGGGGGGACACAATTTCTTGGTGGCCATACGCGCAAGCGCACACTCGTGAGACGCACACTCGCGAGGCTTTGGAGGCTTCGGCCGTGGGCCCTGTGGACAATCATATCGGGAATTGACCTGGTTGGTAACCGACTCCGAACTCCAGCAACAGCAGCATCGTCAACCCCGAATCATGGGGCTTCAAACGGCCCGTTTGCAGGGCCTATCATCGCCTGCCGTGGCTTAAAACCGGCCGCGGGATCTTCCATCGCCCGGCAGGGGCTTCAACATCGGGAGCCTCGACACAGCAATTTGACTGCGGGGCGATGGAAGATCACGCGGCCGATTTTAAGCCGCGCCGGGCCAGGCGATGAAAGGCCCCGCGAACGGGCCGATTCAAACTCCGCTCTATGATCTTTGCTCCATCAGGATGTCTCCCTCCTCCAAACACCGCGTTCTATCCTCAGTCCCATAACCCCACTTCCGCCTCTAACCGACAATTCCCTCCTCCAATCATCGCGCTGAAACATCATGTCCCAACCCCCCCCACTGCCTGCTGACTGACATCTGTCTCGTCCAATCGCCACCCTCGATCATCAGTCCCACCCCCACTCTCGCGGAAAGCAGAGATTTTTAATAGTTTTTTTTCACCGAATTTCAAAATCCAGATTACAAAGCATGGGGGGGATTATCCCCCACCTCTCAAAACATGGAGGGGGGGTGTGTGTGTGTCCGTTCCCCGCCCCCCCCCCAGGATTTCCGCCCATGTCTCAATGTGCTCAACGTGCTGCAGCAAGTAAGAATTTAATTGTTCTCTCTGGAACATTTGACAATAAAACACTCTTGACTCACTTCCCATTAACCATTTAACTGCCTTTCATCATTCATGACTAAATGTTTCAGGACTGCATAAGTTTGATCTTATCTTTTGGTAATTGGAGGTCCTTACATAAGTCTACAGTGTGCTGTACTTGCTGTTTAGCAAGCATATAGTAACTCCACTAGGCTAAGTGGGACTCGTTGGGTCCCAGGCTCACACGGGAGAGCTGGTCCCCCAACACAACATTCCACTTCTCCACCTATTCCAATATTAGTGGCCAGTGGGGGGGTGGGGGGTGGGGGGGAGTGGGTTCTGGAGCATTAACATGGGTGTTGTGGGTCAAGTCAAGCACAGTGAGTGCAGGGCCAACAATCCATTTCAATCCATTTCATGTCAAGTCAAGTCAAGTCAAGTCAAGCACAGGGCAGGCGGGGCCAGCCAACAATACAATCCATTTGCTTTCATTTCAGATGAGCTCAAGCAAAACAAAGGCAAAGCAAAAGCAAAAGCACAGGGCAGGCGGGGCCAGCCAACAATACAATCCATTTGCTTTTATTTCAGGTGAGCTCAAGCAAAGCAAAGCCAAAGCAAAAGCAAAAGCACAGGGGCAGGTGGGGCCAGCCAACAATACAATCCATTTGCTTTTATTTCAGGTGAACTCAAGCAAAGACAAGGCAAAAGCAAAAGCACAGGGCAGGCGGGGCCAGCCAACAATACAATTCATTTGCTTTCATTTCAGGTGAGCTCAAGCAAAGCAAAAGCAAAAGCACAGAGCAGGCTGGGCCAGCCAACAATACAATCATTTGCTTTTATTTCAGGTGAGCTCAAGCAAAGCAAAAGCAAAAGCACAGGGCAGGCGGGGCCAGCCAACAATACAATCCATTTGCTTTCATTTCAGGTGAGCTCTTGCAGATCAAAGGCAAAACAAAAGCATAGGGCAGGCGGGGCCAGCCAACAATACAATCCATTTGCTTTCATTTCAGACGAGCTCAAGCAAATCAAAGGCAAAGCAAAAGCAAAAGCACAGGGCAGGCGGGGCCAGCCAACAATACAATCCATTTGCTTTTATTTCAGGTGAGCTCAAGCAAAGCAAAGCCAAAGCAAAAGCAAAAGCACAGGGCAGGCCAAACAACTAATTTTATTTCATTAAGGGCTAACAAATTATTTATTGCAAGCACATTATGAGTTAACAAATCATCATTTATTGCAAGCACATTGCTGGCTAACAAATCATTTATTACAAGCACATTAAGGGTTAACAAATCATCATTCATTGCAAGAACATTGCTGGCTAAGAAATCATTTATTGCAAGCACATTAAGGGTTAACCACATAACCACATAAAGGGTAGACTCACAGTTCAGTAGACTCACAGAGAGTTGTGGCCTCTCCCTCGCGATCTTTCAGAGTGACTGACTCATGTCCAGGCATCGCGGGTTTTATAGTCCTGCCCTCCCCCCAGAAGGGGCATTACATTCATCATGGTGGATAACAGGCGATAGGACCAATCAGCTGATCTCAAGACTTTTTTAAACTCATAACTTTTTTATTTTTCATCGATCGGAAAAATCCTCACGGCTGCCTCAGCGGAGGAGCACTATGAGTAAGATGCCCAAAAATCATAGCGATATAGGGTAGCGTTTTTCTAAAACAATATACAGCGCAGACAGGAAGTGGTCAAGACGAGACTTTTAGTTATATTGATGTTTTGCCAAACTGGAACACTTTTAGGTAAGCATTTCTGCATTACTCATTCCACATTTGATGCCTTATTATCAAGATAAAATGGGTGATGTGCTGGATTATGAGGTTAGAGAATGTGTTGGCTCACAGCACCAAATTGAATTCCCAATTTAGAACAGCCTGTTCTTTCCCCTTTAGTGTGACTGAAGTGCGACATAATACAATGGAAGATGGTACATTGTCTGCAGGAAGACTGTGTGGTGGTTACTCCTATCAGTGCTGTCATAAATGGGTTCTTTGGCAACTGGTGGGTTGTTGAAGATGAGGTTATGTATGTTTAGCAGTCATGTTTATTCAATCCCAATCTGGCAGCCATGTCCTTTAAGACACATCACACTCGGTCAGTGGTCATTCTACCAAGTCTCTCATGATGCTGGAATTAAAGTCTCCCACCCAGTAAAGATATTCAGTGCCATGCTACTTTCAGTGATTCTCAGTGATTCTTCATGTTGTGAAAATATGATTTATGAGCTGAGGGGGATAGTAGGCAGTAAGAAGCAGGTTCCCCTACATTTAGCCTGTTGCCATGAAACATTGTGGGGCCCTGGATCAATATTCAGGATTTCCAGTCTAACATCACCCACTTTCATAACTTTTTATTTTCCCAACTGATATGTCCGTTCTGTTGGTGATGGAAGTCCCTTGACATGTTGATTGTGAGCATGACTGTGTCAAGTAGTTAGTTGACTCAGAACATTATTGAATACTATCTGAAATAGAATTGCATTAGATCCACTGGTCTCCCAATAACCATTCTACTAGACCATTCTAACCATTCTCAAAGATGTTAATCAGGTTTATCAAACATGATTTGTGTTCATTAGACCCATATTACCATTGCTCAACTCTATTATAATTAGTATTGCATAATGACATCCTGTATTATAGATTCCAGCATTTTCTCTATCACTAATATATTGTTGATCATTGCTGGGTATAGATACTGGCACTTCCAACCCAACAACACTGTAGAGGTACTAATGCCAAAAGGTCTACAGTAGATCAATAAAGTGGGTCACCAGCACTTACCAACTGTCATTAAGGGATGGGCAATAAATGCTGGCCTTGCCACTGACACCCATGTTCCAAAAGATGAGGAAAATAAACACGATTTCTTGTCATCATTTTGTTTTGGTCCTTTTCTTTACATTATAGCAGGAAGCTAGTTTTTTTTTACATAGTCTTCAGTGCCAAATTCCAATAGACCTTCCTCCCAAACAGCTTCCTCCTTGATACTTTGTCTTTCCCCCAATATCTAAAATATTCCCTGTGACACCTTTATGTGTCTATTAATTTGCTGGTGCTTAAGGAACCAATTTGGCAGGCAAGAAGCATGCTCATCTTGCACTAGAAGTGCACTGCCTGTTATTATAGTAATGTGGAAAAAGAGCAATAGAGAGCTGTGCAATAAATATATTTTATGCTTAGTATACATGCAAAAAGGTTTAGCACCATGTTGAAGTAAAATTTGAAATCACAAATATAAGAATGATCAAGATTTGTGATCCATGTGTGCCCTGACCAGTAGTCTTTCCTATTTCATAGAGTCATAAAAATATATGGGCCATCAACCACCCAATTTATATCAATCCTTTGCTAACCAACATTATTTTCCCTACATACCCATTAACTACTCACTTGATTCTACCTCTCATTTACACATCTGGGCAAATCAACATGGCAATTAACCTACCAACCTACATATTTAGGAAGGAATTGGAGCACCGGGAGGAAATTCTCTTTTATCTTAATCTAACATTTCTTTCCCTTTCTTTTCCTTTTCTAATTTTATTCTAATTAACCCAAGAGATACAACTCTCTGTTCTCTATTGTTTCTCAATCTTTAAATTGGGTGAAGTTAAACAGCAATAGAATATATTAATAATGAAAATTTATAAAACTGCAGATGCTGGATCTCTGAAATAAAAATGAAACATGTGGTGCAGCGGTAGAGATGCTGCCTTACAGCGCCAGAG
Source organism: Okamejei kenojei (assembly GCA_035221665.1). Lineage (NCBI taxonomy): Eukaryota > Metazoa > Chordata > Chondrichthyes > Rajiformes > Rajidae > Okamejei > Okamejei kenojei. The sequence goes on from CM069131.1 coordinate 23,266,945, forward strand.
ACCCGGGTTCGATCCTGACTAAGGGTGCTGTCTGTATGGAATTTGTACGTTCTCTTTTTGACCCCGTGGATTTTCCACAGCTGCTCTGGTTTCCTCCCACACTCCAAAGACGTACAGGTTTGTAGGTTAATTGGATTGGTAGAATTGTAAATTGTCCCCGATGTGTGTAGGATATGTTAATGTGCAGGGATCTCTGGTTGGGATTAACTCGTGGGCCGAAGGGCTTGTTTACGTGCTGTAGCTCTAAACTAAATTAAACTAAACATTCAGTAGATTTGGCAACAATTGATCGGCGCAGATACGGTGAGACGAAGGACCTGTTTCCATTCTGTATCTCTAAACTATATTACTATTGTCTCACGTACATTGTGGTGCAGTGAAAATCTTTGTTTTATATGCTATTCAATCAAATCAGATAATACTATAGATAAATAATATTAAGCCAAACCCAAGATGAATACGTAGAGTGAAGGGGAAGAAACAAAGTGCAGAATGTAGTTATATCTGTTCCAGAGACAAAGTCTAATGCTCATGATGAGGAAGAGGTCAATCGGACAGAACCCTAACTTATGGAAGGACTATTCAGAAGCCTGATAACAGAGGGGAAGAAGCTGATCCTCAGTCTGTTGGTGCACACTTTCAAGCTTCTGTAACTTCTTCCCAATGGGCGTGGAGTGAAGAAGGAATGATGGGGGTGGGACAAGTCTTTCATTTGACTGCTTTTCCATTAAGTATAGATGGAGTCAATGGTAGGGAGTCTAGTCTGCGTGATGGACCAGGCAACATCCAAATCTCTCTGCAATTTCTTTTTCTTGAGCAGGGCTGTTCCTGAGCTGTTTCATGAGCTGACCCATCATGTTGGTGTCATGAACCTTATCTTAAGTCACAAGGTGAATGTAGAGAAGTTCAATGAGCGAAATTTGGTGCCTTGAACCCAGGAAAATTAATGTATGACTAATACTGAAGTCCTAACGTGCAAGAGACCATACTGCTGTATGTGTTACAGGGATGAGGGTGGGTGTAGCCTTGGAGGGTCCATTCGTAGAACCCCCTTTTAGTAAGCCTCTGGATGATCTGCTGTTCTTGCTTCTCTTTCCTCAAGATATAATTCTAGTAAGCTGGGGTACCAAGTAATATCTTTGAGCTGAAAGGTGCAAGAAAAAAAAACCTAATCAGTGCTATCTCATTTGGCTTCACAATAATTCAAATAAAGTTGTTGACCAAATGCTGATCTTGGCAAAGTGAAGTGGAGATGAATGCACATTTTCAGTCTCCAGAAATTCATTACTGTAAATTTGGAGAACATTTTTTTAAATGTTTGGCCAGTACAATTCTGAGGCATCTTTTGGTTAAGTTAGAATGCTTTATATACAATATTGACTCTTGCTTGATGCCATGCCTCACTGCATTGGACATCTATGCCACATCAATGTGGTGCAAGATACATGAACCCACACCGCCTCAGCAAGATAATACATTATTCAGCCTGCAGCTGTTCCAGAAATGATAATTCACCAGTACATGGGTGTAGTATTTAGCAAGAGGGCGAACGGACGAAGATGAAGATGCTAAAGATGTTCCAGAGGTAGTTTAGGCATTAGTTTTTAGAAGCAGTTAAGATGAGCATTCACCATGAACTAAAACAAAAAATATTGCTAATATCCTTTCCATGGAGGCTGAAAAGATCTGCTACCATTTGAGCATTTTCTGTTTTCAATTCAGATTTCCAGTATCTACTGCTTTTAGATATTTATTCACCATGAAATATTGCACTTCACTGGAGATCCAAACACCATAGCTGCGTATTTGGAGTGCTAACTTTCAATTTATTTTGGAATCTTCAAACAAATAGAGTGTTCCAATAGATTCCAATAGTCCAATTATTTATTGTTCATCAAACATTATACACACAATCTGTAATCTCTGGGAGCACCTGCTGGAAATGTAGAACAATTGCAGAGCCTAATTACGCATTAATATCTGAGGAGGCCTTGAGAAATGGGCACTGAATTTTAAATATAATCTGAAGTGTCTGTAAATTAAATCAGTTTGTAAAGGAAAACGAGTTGAGAAAACAACGTTTTGTGAGATTGGCATGGTAACTTTTTCTTTTAGGATTCACTGCTGAAAAACACAGTTCTGGGTCGTTTTGCTCATTTTCTGCATTAGCATTTTTTCCATAATTAAATTATGTTCAGTCATTTCTGTTATTAAAAACTACTTATGGAGAACAAGTTAGTTTGTCAATATGTAGAAGAAACAAAATTAAAATTTTAATTTGTTAACTTCATTTTTTGTTTAATAATTATTTATTTGAATCAGATATTATTTCAAAATAACATCTGTTTAAATCTTATTCTGATGTGTGGTAGCAACTTTGAGTTTGCAAAATAAAATAATCATTGCACAAGAGGTATTACTTTAATGTATAAATTATAAATACCTACGGCAGTGAGTGTACCACAAAATAACATTAATTTGAATTTGAATATGGAAATAAATGTCCTTAACATTTACTGTTGCCAGTGACGATAGAACATTGTTGCAACTAATTTCCAAGCAACTTGGATTCAGCACCTAAGTTACATGATTTACATTGGGTGAAATGTGGTAAAAGGCCTCTAAGTTACTGGACCTTGAGCCCAGACAAGTCACATGCAGTGCAGTGAAGAACAGCAGGTTTTTTATTAAACAAGCTTCAGTGCAATGAGGAGGATGGGTAAAGATCCAGCATTAATTGTTAATGTCTGCATGTAAAGGCAATTAAAACTCCGAGGTGGCTTGGGTCTTCATCATACTCTTCTCCATCATTCTGCTTTTCATGCATTGTGAATAGATATTTGTGAAAATGGTGCTTTAAGAAGGTGGGGTGTGCTGGTGACAAAACATCAAAGAGGAAAATGCGAGTTTTACACAGTAATTGTATGCCTGTCCTACTAAGTACATGGAAAGTCGTGCAACTGTTTTGTAGCACAGAGTTGGGGGAGTTGGTAGACAGTGCTATCTTTTTCACATGCAAAAATAACAAAACCACTTGCATCCTAAATTCTGTTCATCCTCCTTTCAATGACCCTCATGAGTGTTTTTGCAGTCTGCAGATATACAGCTAAATATATGAAGATTGATCCAAAGCAGTTTTTCTAAACATTTAAAAAGGTGCAATACTTCTGGAAATCATGCTGAAATAAATACTAAACATTAATTACAAATGGAGGTTCTGAAACCCACATTAATACTAAATACAGAACAGTTTCTGAATGAATAAATACATAAAATAGAGGTAATCAGATAATGCGCTGTGTATTTGCTATGATGAGCGTACATAATTCAAGTGGAAGCTAGAACAAAGACTTGGAGCTCACTGAAGAAAACATATATTAACTAACACCAAACTTGGAGACATGGCTAAAACACACAGCATTATAGTCATTTGGGTACAAATAGTGGAAAAGAGAAGACTGGAGAAGAAGTAGCTGATGGTTGTATCAGATGGGCAAGGACAGTGCTCCATTGGTAAAGTAAAACTCCAGTCATTAAATGGATTAAGAGCATTGTGTTTGGTCCTGACTTCAAATTAAAAAAAACTGGCCTACAGCAATTCTACTCCCTTTCGTGAATTTAAGTTTGATAACAGGGCTGTGTATTTACTTTGGAACGAAATGTACAGAGAAAATGTATTCATTTTATCAAGTGACTTTTATCATATTTAATGTTGTACTGTGGAGTAAAGCAGTTTATTAAGTTAACCAAATGAAACCTTAATTTAATTTGCCTTTAGAAAATTATAGGGGTTGTATATTGAGAAGTGGCGGGCTCACAGCATGGCGTTTGTAAAGAGCTCAAACTCACACAGATTGAAACACAAGCATCTTTATTGTTCAGGTCATTAACTACTAAGCAGGTCATCACATGTTCACACTGCTACTCGAACTGGTAGACAGTGGGTAGGATCTTACACTATGAATGTTATAATTAGGCGGGGTTATAATTACTAAGCATTCTAATTGGCTAACATGCTATAGCCAATCTACATCTCCTATAAATGAAAAGTAGATAAAGCATTATCACTACATTGAGTAAATAAATGGTTAAATGCAAAATTCCACATCTAATAATAATGGGGTTAAACATAATCGCCATATCTAACAGGTGGCTTGCTAAACCCACCCGGTCCTCATACGGTAAGGAGCTGCCTCATCAACTATTTCCTCTGAAAAGTTGAAGGCCCGTTTCGGTGAGCCCAAGGGCCTTTGACACCGCAGCCCAAGGGGGGGAGACACCACAGGGGAAGACCCCCGCAGGGGCACCGGTGAACCGGTTACAGGAGGGGAGGGGGGAACAGACCGACGTAGGGAGTGTTGGGGAGTAGCAGCTGCAGGTACTGGAACAGCTGGAACAGCGATCACTTTAAAGTTGAGTGGAGGTGCGTCAGGACCCTGGAGTGCCGGGCGTCGTTCCTTCACTGGAAGGAGGTGTTGACGGTTGCGTCTGTAGATGGTACCACTGACATCAACCAGGTATGAACGTGGCTCCTTTGCGGGGCCTCGGATGAACCCCAGTTTGGTATGTCCTTTGTCTGTCTGTAGTCGGAACCCTTGGCCTTGGATTCGTGGCTTAATTGGTTTGCTGGTTTTATCGTAAGCATGTTTCTGCGTGTCTCGATTGAATTGCACGCGCTTTTGAACTACAGCGGAGCTGAAAACTTTGGGCTTTAAGTGATCCTGTGTCACGGGCAGTGGAGGTCTCGTTCGGTGGGACATCAGGCGCTGGGCTGGAGAGCCTAAAATATTGTCGCTCGCAATATTTCTCAAGTTCAACAGGCCCAGGTAGACATCAGATTTAGCCAGATAGGAGCGTTCCTTTAGTTGTTTGGCGCTCCGAACAGAGCGTTCGGCAAGTCCATTGGACTGTGGGTATTCTGGGCTGCTGGTGACATGTTGAAAGTCCCACCGTTTAGCAAAGTCTTTAAACGTTTGGCTGGTGAATTGTGTCCCATTGTCAGTCTGACGGCGAGCTGGAATGCCATGTATGGAGAAGTGTTGTCGGAGTTTCTGGATGACAAATTCTGAGGAGATGGTTGGCAGAAAATAGATTTCAAACCAACTCAAGTACGAGTCCACTAACAGGAGATAGTGCTTCCTGTGCCAGTCGAAGATATCGGCAGCCACTGACGACCATGGTAGAGAGGGAGCAGGTTGGGACAGCAGAGGTTGTTTTTGCTGGTGTGCTGCCTATCTGTTACAGATTGCACATGATTCTGTTTTTTCCCGAATGTACTTGGTCATTCCGGGCCAATAGATCATTTCTTTAGCGTGCTGTACGGTGGCTTCCACGCCTGGGTAGCCACCGTGGATCTCCTTGTTGTACTTATTTTGCAAAGAGGGGGGGATGACCGTCTTGTGACCCTTTACTATCATTCTGTCCTGTAGTACAAGTTCGTCATGTACCGGAAAGTAGGGTCGCAGTTCAGAAGGAGTGTTGGACTGGCTACCCGCCTGTGATGATTGAAGTTAACAGCTGGGAGGTTTTGTCTGCAGCAGTGTGCTTGGTGAGACGGCACAGGCGGTCAGTTGGAATGATGGAAACTTGCAGAACGGAGAATTCATCTTGTTCAAATGGATGTTGTTCGCTGGTGGTGCGTGGAGCTCGAGATAGAACGTCTGCGATGTGCATGTCTTTACCTTTTTTGTAGACAATGCAGAAATCGAACTGTTGTAACTGCATCATAATGCATTGAAGCCTTGCTGGGGCTGCATGGATCGGTTTGCTCAGGATGGTGACTAATGGCTGGTGATCAGTTTCTACCGTAAACGTTTTGCCGAAAATAAAGTCTTTGAACTTGGAGCAGGCAAAAACTACGGCAAGCAGTACCTTCTCTATACAGTGGCTTGCAAAAGTATTCATACCCCTTGAACTTTTCCACATTTTGTCACGTTACAACCACAAATGTAAATGTATTTTTGGGGGATTTTATGTGATAGACCAACACAAAGTGGTGCATAATTGTGAAGTGGAAGGAAAATGATACAGGGTTTCCAAATTTTATTACAAATAAAAAACTGAAAAGTGTGGCGTGCAAAAGTATTCAGCCCCTCTGAGTCAATACCTTTTGCTGCAATTACAGCTGCAAGTCTTTTGGGGTATGTCTCTACAGTTTTGCACATCTAGAGACTGAAATTTTTGCCCATTCTTCTTTGCAAAATAGCTCAAGCAAAATAGCTCAAGCTCAGTCAGATTGGATGGAGAGCATCTGTGAACAGCAATTTTCAAGTCTTGCCAGAGATTCTCAATTGAATTTAGGTCTGGACTTTGACTGGGCCATTCTAACACATGAATATGCTTTGATCCAAACCATTCCATTGTAGCTCTGGCTGTATGTTTAGGGTCATTGTCCTGCTGGAAGGTGAACCTCTGCCCCAGTCTCAAGTCTTTTGCAGACTCTAACAGGTTTTCTTCCAAGATTGCCCTGTATGTGGCTCCATCCATCTTCCCATCAACTCTGACCAGCTTCCCTGTCCCTGCTGAAGAAAAGCATCCCCACAGCATGATGCTGCCACCACCATGTTTCACAGTGGGGATGGTGTGTTCAGGGTGATGTGCAGTGTTAGTTTTCCGCCACACATAGCGTTTTGCATTTAGGCTAAAAACTTCAATTTTCATCTCATCAGACCAGAACACCTTCCTCCACATGTTTGCTGTCCCCCCCAAATGGCATGTGGCAAATTGCAAATGGGACTTCTTATGGCTTTGTTTCAACAATGGCTTTCTTCTTGCCACTCTTCCATAAAGACCTGATTTGTGGAGTGCACGACTAATAGTTGTCCTGTGGACAGATTCTCCCACCTGAGCTGTGGATCTCTGCAGCTCCTCCAGAGTTACCATGGGCCTCTTGGCTGCTTCTCTGATCAATGCTCCCCTTGCCCGGCCTGTCAGTTTAGGTGGACGGCCATGTCTTGGCAGGTTTGCAGTTGTGCCATACTCTTTCCATTTTCGGATGATGGATTGAACAGTGCTCCGTGGGATGTTCAAAGCTTGGGATATTTTTTTATAAGCTAACCCTGCTTTAAACTTCTCCACACCTTTATCCCTGACCTGTCTGGTGTGTTCCTTGGGCTTCATGATGCTGTTTGTTCACTAATGTTCTCTAACAAACCTCTGAGGATTTCACAGAACAGCTATATTTATACTGAGATTAGATTACACACAAGTGGACTCTATTTACTAATTAGGTGACTTCTGAAGGCAATTGGTTGCACTGGATTTTATTTAGGGGTATCAGAGTAAAGGGGGCTGAATACTTTGGCACGCCAAACTTTTCAGTTTTTTATTTGTAATAAAATTTGAAAACCATGTATCATTTTCTTTCCACTTCACAATTATGCGCCACTTTGTTTTGGTCTATCACATAAAATCTCAATAAAATACATTTGCATTTGTGGTTGTAACGTGACAAAATTTGGAAAAGTTCAAGGGGAATGAATACTTTTGCAAGCCACTGTATGTGCATAGCGCTGTTCAGTATCCGTCAGGGTGCGTGAAGCGTAGGATACCGGCCTGACATCGCCGTTGAAAGAGGTCTGCAAGCATGCTGCGCCTAGTCCATACTGGGATGCATCGCAGGTAGTTGTGACTGGCAGGTTGATGTTGAAGTAAGACAGGGTGGGTGCACTGGCTCGCTGGAGTTTTAAAGTCTTGAAGGCTCACTGGTGGTTTGGGTACCAGGACCAGGTGTTGTCCTTGTGGGTTAGTTGACGCACAGGGGCTGACAATTCGCTGAGATTGGGGATAAATTTCCCCAAGTAGTTAACCTTGCCTAGAAATCGTTGTAGGCTGGTGACGTCAGTTGGTACTGGCAGCTCGTTGATTGCTGCAGTCTTCAGCGGATCAGGATTTAGCCCATTGCTGGTGAACACGTGACCTACGTAGGTGACTTCGGGAACTCTGAACTTGCACTTCAGAGGGTTCAGTTTTAAGTTAATGTCACTGGCACGGTCCAGCACCTTACGTAGGTTGGCATCATACTCGGTCGCATCGCGGCCATAAACTAGAATGTCAACAATGATGGCACAAGGAAATTCTACAGTTGTTCCATTGCACGCTGGAAAACTTCGCTAGCAGGGTCGATGCTGAAGGGCATTCTTAGGAATCAGTAGTGGCCGAATGGGATGACGAAGGTTGTTAACGCTGATGAGGCACGGTCTAACGGGAATTGCCAGAAAGAGTTTTTGGCATCCAAGACTGAGAACACTGTTGTGTTACCGATTTGTGGTGCTACATCTTTGGTGGTCCTCATTGGGTAGTGTTGTCGTTTGATCGCTGTGTTCAAATCTTTAGGATTGATGCAAATGCATAACTCCTTTTTATCTTTCTTTGTGGTGACAACCATGGTGGAGACCCAGTCAGAGGGTTCGCTGACTTCGGCAAGAACTCCGATAGAGACCATATGTTTCATTTCATCGTGTATTTTCTCACGCATACCATGCGGGATGCGGTGAGGCGCATGTACGATCGGGGTGACCGTATGGTCAACAATTATCTTATGTATTGTAGGTAGTTTGCCGAGTTTGTTGTCAAATAAGTCTTTGTAGTTGGATAGCATCTGTTTAGTTGGTTCCTCTGTCAAACAGAGTTTGTGGACAGCACGCCCGAAATAGACCAGACCTAGGTCATGGCATGCATTGATGCCTAGCAGGGTTTCAGAACTTGGCTGAACAATGTAAAAGAGTAAGTTCTTAGTCTGTTCATTGATGGTACATTTGAAATTAGCTTTACCCAGCAGGTGAAGAATATCTCCTCTGTAAGCATGTAGAGTGGAGAAGTCTTCTTTCATGAGCTCAGTGGTTCTTATCTTATTGAACACCTTGAGTGACATGACGTTTCCCCTGGCGCCGGTATCGACTTTGGTGATCAGGGGTTTGTTATTGATTATCATGGTCACTGCAGGATCAGTCACTTTGCCTGGGGTGCGCAGGTTTAGGGAAAATACGGTAGACTCAGTGTCTGTGTTATCAGAGTTGTTCCCGTGGGAAGATTCGTCTTGTTCATGGGAATCAGAATCAGGCGGGTCTTGTTGAATCAGGAGTAGCTTCGTCCTTGAAGCTGTACTCCCACTGGATTGACAACAATTAGCAAAGTGGTTGAGTTTCTTGCAATTATGACATACTTTCCCATGGGCTATGCAAAATTGGCGCCCTCTGGGATGGAAATAGTTACAGTTAGTGCACCTCCTGGCAGGCATGTTCTGATCTTTGCGGGACGTATTGAGAAATCTTTGTGGAGAATAATTAGCCAGATTCACATTCAATTGTTAATTAGCATTTACACTATCAAAATCAGCCAGTGATGCTACAGTCTCAGCCATCCGACAAGCATGAATCGCTTGCTCCAAAGTCAGTTCTGCATTCCGCAGCAGTTCGGCTCGCAGCTTGCGGTCGCTCATTCCTCCCACAATTTTATCACGAACTAGCTCATTTGTCAACTCACCAAATCGGCACCAAGAGCTGATATGTCTCTAGTCGCTGATGAATCATTCCACAGGCTCATCAGCCTGTTGCATCCGAGCAAAACATCTTGTTCTCTCCGCGATTCTGTTAGACGACAGGTCACACAGTTCTCTAAATTTCCTCAGCAACACCATTGAGTTGTCAATAGATTCAGCCTGCATCACTACCAGACCATTCACGTCCAGTTAAGCTGGTGCAAACCAAAAGGAGTCAGTGCGGAACATAGCCTCCGGACCCGCTAAATTCAACAGCAGTGAAGCCTTCAAATCGTCAGGATCATTCCGGTGAACGATGCGGATATAATGAGAGTAGTCCTTCTCAAACATTCGCCATCGCTTGGCGATATCAGAAACAAACACAAGTGGGCTAGGCTTTCGACAAGAGTTAGCCATGTCCTCAAATCACAAGAAAACCCGCAAATAAAAACTGGTAAACAAAATAAATCGCGGTAAACAGATGCGGGGTAGACCCAATTATCTGACACCATGTAAAGAGCTCAAACTCACACAGGTTGAAACACAAGCATCTTTATTGTTCAGGCCATTAACTACTAAGCAGGTCATCACACGTTCACACTGCTACTCTAACTGTAGACAGTGGGTAGGATCTTACACTGTGAATGTTATAATTAGGCGGGGTTATAATTACTAAGCATTCTAATTGGCTAACATGCTATAGCCAATCTACAGTGTTCATAACTTCATATGTCGTAGGAGCAGAATTAGGCCAATTGGCCCATCGAGTCTACTTTGCCATTCAATCATTTCCCTCCCAACCCCATTCTCCTGCCTTCTCCCCGTAACTTTTAACACCCTTACTAATCAAGAACCTGTTCATCTACGCTTTTAAAATACCCAAAGATGGGGCCTCAACAGCTGTCTGTGGCAAAGCATCCCACAGATCCTCCACCCTCTGGCTAAAGAAATTCCTCCTCATCTCCTTTCTAAAGGTATGTCCTTTCTTTCTGAGGCTGTGCCCTCTGGTCCGAGATTCTAGTGGAATCTATAGTGGAATTTTACTTCGGAGTCACGTGAGTGACTACGTGAAGAAGCCCTGCCTGGCGCTTGAACGGCATTACGTCGACGCTGACGGCAGAGCATGAGCTGCAGAGGCAGCTCCTCGACAGCGGTAGGTACGGGCACGCAGGTAAGTGCAGTTGAAAAACTTACAGGGTCTAAAACTCTGTGGCTGGTGTATTGAACCACCAGGATTTAAAACGAGTTTAAAAGCAAAAAATAAATAAAAGTTAAAATAGAAAGAAAATACTCTGTGTAAGAAACAACGGAGTTTAATAAGAACGTCCCAGGGGAATACTCAGCGATCGGGACGGGAGATTAAGTACGGAGCCGGTTCCAATACTGGTGGCCGTTAAAATTACGTTAGGAAGGCTTTTAGTCACTCCACAAACTTTTGGCAGGGGGGAAAATTTTAAAAGTCAGAAAGGCCATAATTTAAAAAAGTTTAATACAAGGCCTTCAGACTAAAAAAGCTTTATGGCTTAAAAGTAATGGAAAGATTCCAAAAATAAAAATAAAAATAAATAAAAAATTCAACCAAAAAGGGTTTAAAAAGCCCAAAAACATTCCCACCCCAAGGGGGTTTCAAACCCTAACCAACCCTAAGGGGGTTTCATATATTAATATATATGATGGAATATTGTGGGAATATCTACCTCAGATTGTTTGGAGGTAGTCTCCTTGAGGGAAATCTCAGGAGTAACAAGGGCAGTAAAACAAAATGGAAAACTGACCCTAAAAGTGCACTGATAGTGGTGGCTGGTCATAAAGTACCCACCACAGCACAAATATATATATATATACACACAGATGTACTAGGTACAATACCTGAATAAAGGAGTGAGGCCATGGAAAATAACCATGGAAACCAAAATTAGTTGGTCTCTCACTAAAGCTGTTATGGTTAAAACAGCAGAATTAATGATAAAATTTTATGTTTTATTCAGGTACACCACAGCACAAAAAATATATATAGAGGTGTACTAGGTACGATACCCGTATGAATGAGTGAGGCCATGGAAAGTAAACATGGAAACCAAAATTAATTGGTCTCTCACCAAAGTTGTTATGGTTGAAACAGCAGAATATTGATAAAAATGTTATGTTTTATAAAGGTATCAACGGTGAATCTGTTTATGATATCCATGTCTCAATTATATGAGATATAAGGAAATACGATTTCAAAGTATTTCAAACTGGTGCATGGCATCACTATTTATGAAAAACAAATAAAACATTGTGCAAATAACCAAAACATTTAAAATAAAAGATAAATTGCCCAGTTTGTGGAGCTCAATGGGAAGAAATATATAATATTAATTTTAGTTATAAATATGTAATTGTATAGGGACCAAATTTGCACTCTAGATTTGCAGGTCAATACAAATCAGGTTATGTTAAACTCCTGATTATTATGGAATAAAACCTGCCTTATGATAAATCAAAAACATTGATTACAAAAGAACAGACTATTGGTCTTTAAACTTTGGGGGAAAAATTATGATCCAATATAAAGATTTGATAATGGATCAAAACAAAGGCAGAAGTATGATAAATAAATATTATCCAACACAGCCTTATCTGAACCCATATAATTGGGACAAGAAGGCTTGAAGTACGTTGAAGAGGTGCAAACAACTTGTTACAAAATAAGTTGATGAAATCTCCGATTGTGGGAGATTACAGGTGTATTATGATCATTGATTTAATATAACTGAGGACTACAAAAATTGTAGAAGGAATTGGTTTGCACCCAAAATAACTCCAATAAAGAAGGGGTATGTACATTTGTGTTATAAAATTACCTCATTGAAAAGATGTGGTGGTATAAACCATACAAAACATCATTTTAACTACACTTTCACAGTGTAAAAACATTTTATTAAAATGGACATCTTCAACATTGAAATACAGTTGTCATTAACAAATTGGTAATCATATTACAGGTGCTTGAAATTAATTAAAATGGGTCAGCTGTGCAAGTTAAAGCATTGTCTAAAGGATTAAAACCAGTTCTAGGCTGTTGACAGAATACTGGAACAACAATTGTACTGATAAAAAAGATCAGCACTTGCACTATTGAGGACATGGTCATGGTTTATCTTGATCACATTTAAATTGGAAGGTTAATAAAGAGTCAGCTGCAAATTAGTGCTGCAATTACAAGCCTGTTGAAAGGCAAGGACCTGACCCATCACATAAAGCCTATGTTTAGGCATTCATAAATATTCATAAATTACTATTCTGGATTTAGGAGTAATTCAGCACCATAAGAGGGGGAAAATTGTTTCCATGATACAAATATGTCTCATTGCTTTGTTGACACACTTTGTCCCTCCATCAGAAAAGGAGCTTAGGTAAAGAGTAAATAAAGCCCCAAAAGAAGGAATACAGAAGCTTTATAAGAGTATGTATGCCTTTGTGAGAGGCCTATGCAAATACCAAATGATACATTATCATTATTAAAGTAATGGATAAAAAAGGTCCACAAGCTGCTTCAACTATAAGCTTAGCAGCTGTTGCAAGCTGAAGCAAGTATTGACAGATGATGGACAGCTTCTGTGAATATTTAGGTTAAGATAAGAATAATATCTATTCTTATAAAGATAATTGATACATCTCTTGTTGGGACTACGGACAATAATACCAGGTAATTGCAAATGGATTGTCCTAAGAAATTTCTCCAAACATTTGTATTAATTATGAAGTATAAGGAGTTATGGATTAAATATCGATTGTTCTATTATGGAAGTGTCCATGTCATATCAAGGTGAACAATACCACGGCTGTGGCATATATCAAATCTCATAAGATAAGTAAAATAATAATCAAGTTATTATCTGAGTAAACAGATGTGGCATATTCTAAAAATGTTTTAGTCCAGCTGTTTATCTCTAAGAAAGAGATAATGTTATCGCAGACAACAAATCAGGGGGGAAATAACATTGTCAGTAATATGGATTACTTACGATTAATCTGGTTGTATACAGATTAAATCACCGAACTTTCAAATGTTCTCGTGGGTAGAACAGGAAAGGTGGATGCATTTCTCAATTACGTGAGGAAAGATGTTCTTTTATGTTCCTCATTTTTGTCTGATAGGGCAGTGTCTGATGAAAATGTAGCAGGACTCTGCCAGAGGCGCTTTGGTGGCCCAAAACGGACCTTCATGGTTTTCATAAATATTGAGTGATGTTGAACCACTTATGATGATTCATAGTTGCAGTAATTTATTGTTGTACAAAGGCATCCATGACATGAAAATATGAATTTGACTATCTGCAGGTTGACCAGACAATTACAACAGTTTGATGGTCAAAGAAGTCTATGAATGTTTTAACTAATATAACAACATAACAATAAAATAATTATGTACAAAAGAAGTGTTATACCTGCAATATGGAGAAATAAGTTTTAAAAAACAATATTTTGTTATAAGAAATTGGAAGTCTGTGTAGACAGTAAAGTTATTTGTCATATTAGATATATGTCAGTTCCTTGTGGATTGCATTTTTTCTGAGTATCTAATTAATAGAGCCAATAATAGGGCTCAGAGTGTTTATCGTCCTATTTACGGACAAGTTACTAACCAAGAAGTTATCAGGTTAATTCGTAATATCCCGATATGAAAAAAGGGATATATATGTAGATACATATATATACATGTATATATATGTAGATACATATATTATATACACACACACATACATATACATATATATACACACACACACATATATATAATATATATATATATATATATACACATACATACATATATATATATATATATATATATATATATATATACACACATACACATACACACACACACATATATATATATATATATATATATATCTATATATAGATATATATATAAAATCTGTCCAAAGTTGCAAGACATAAGTCGGGATATCAATATAGTCCTGAATTGCCTTAGGCAATGGACTCCAATTCTATCAATGATTCAAAAAAGTTAACATTGAAAGTAATAATGCTCATGACTTTAGTATCAACATAAGAGTGCAAACATTGCAAATATTACGTTATAATTGCATGTGGATACAGATTACATTATCATATATGTTTATGAATTTACCAAACAAAGCAGACCAAGAAAAGCTGAAACCAAGGTAAACCTATAAGCATATCCTGTCGGCCATAAATTGTGTGTGAATCAACATTGATGAAATATGTTGGTAGGTAAGAGTCTCTGTGGTGGTGAGACAGCACTACTTATTACACACAAAAAACCACATTAGGTATCAGAAAAAACTGATGGTTCTCGAGAAATATATTCTAGATGGTTAAAACTTGGATAACACTCAGTGGAACTAGACATTGAAATGTGAAAATCACACTATTAAGGGGGTAGATACATTCACAGGAATGGCACAGGATGAGCCGCTCGAGCAAAGATTCAAGGCCGCAGGAGGGTGTAAAATAAATATTAAATTAAAAGGAACCAGTCATGGTGTCAGGATTGGACACGGAGTGTTGGGTTCTCTATAATTGTTGCTTTGTTCATACCATCAAATTATATATATCAATTGATGGAAAGTGCATTATTTTTATTCTTTTATAATGTGAAATAATTTATCACATAACTTGAGGCAATGTTTGGAGGCAAAAATGTTATTTGCTCATTACTGTGTTGAATGAGCCAGAGTGTCATATGGAATGAGTCTACGACATAAAAAACACAGAAAGCTACAAAATCTTCACGTAGTCACTCACGTGACTCCGAAGTAAAATAGAAAGATTAAACGAGAACTTACCAGTTCGAAGTTTGATCGTTATTTTATGAGGAGTAACGATGAGGGATTACGTGCCCTCCACTCCCGACCCTCATAAAATAAATGATCATCTGGTAGTTCTAAATCTATGTTGAGCCTTACTATCTTACTCCGGCTATTATGTTCTGTGTTTTTCATGCCGCTGCTTTGAAGTATGCCGTTCAAGCGCCAGGCGGGGCTTCTTCACGTAATCCCCAAACAGGAAAAAACAGGGGATTAACGGACCTACCTGCTGCCTGCTGCTTGCTGCCTGCCGTTTCTGCACCGATTGTTGTGAGTGACGTCATCAGGCGCGCGACTAGTTATGTCTACAACACGCAGCCCTACCGAAAAACAGAAAAGTCGACCAACCAGACAGAAACCGGCAGAAGGCCCAACTGAAGCCTTGGACTCAAGTAGGGCCTCATCCCAGGAAGATGTATCGAAAAGAACAGGGAAAAAAAACGGAAAGTGAAGAATTGAAAACTTTCATTTCTCGTGAGATTGCTGGTTTAAGGGAAAAATAAACCAGATGAATACTCAAATGAAAGAATTTCAACAGGAAACAAATTCAAATATTAATAATAAGACCAAGAAAATATCGGAAGATTTGAAGAAAGAAATTACAGAAATGATGAACGAAATGATAAAGGAGATGGATAATAAAATTGAAAAGGTCAAAAATGACTTTGAAAAAAGGTTGAATCCTATGGAAAAGGTACTGGAACAACAGACGGTCGGTATAAAAGGCCTTGAAGAATTATCTGCTACCAGTGCTATGACTACAGCAAAGCTGATTACAGAAAACGAACGTCTAACGAACTTACTGACTAAAATAACTGAGAAATGTACTGAGCTAGAAGGTCGCCAGAGAAGACAAAACCTAAGAATTGCAGGTATTCCCGAAGGACGAGAGAAAGATGAAGATCCTCGAGAATTTACTGCGAACTTATTGCAACATGTTTTATCTCTGGAACAAAAGCCTTTATTAGCCCGTGCTCACAGAATCAGAAGACGTCAGACAAGAGTAAACGCCCCTCCAAGACAAATGATTATAAAGCTACAATACAACTTTGTCTTGGACGAGATAATGCGGAAATCTTCGAGAAATAGAAACCTGGAATTCGAAGGTCACAGGATCAGTATCTACCGAGATTATCCTGCAGAAGTTTCCAGGAAACGGAAAGCATTCAATGAGGCTAAAAGTCTTATGAGAGGAGTGGCAAATTTGAAATACGGCTTGAATTATCCAGCTATTCTAAGAGTTACTTTCAACAATGAGGAACATCTCTTTTCCAACCCAGCAGCAGCACTGGACTTTGCTCGCCAGATCCAGACCTGAGAAGCAGCTACTTTCAAATATATTGACTCTTAAGGACGCTACAAGAATCCCCAAGACCTTGCAAGACTCCACAAAACAACGCAGGACTGGACCGAACTGGACAACGTTGGATGGAAGTTGGCGAAAGAAGTGGATTGGAAAACTTCACCTGGATATTAATAATTAATATAATTACACTACTAATATAAATAACTAACACATATTATAGACACACCGCGGTATCTTTATTAACACAATTTTTTACTAATTAATATTAATCACTATTACTAATAATTAATGATTTTCTATGTTGGAATGAATAGAGTTAAATTTAGAGATTGATTTCATTTGGAGATTTTTCTTTTTCGCCAGCAATTTTTCATTTTCATTCTTAATTTTTGTTTTCTTTTTGTTGGATGGATTTTTTTCTTTTTTCTTTTTACTTTTTTTTGTTTCTTTTGCTTAAAATTATTAGATTTTTAATTAAGTTTTAAATATGTACTTTGATATCTTTTTTTGTTTCTCTTGTTTATAATAATTAGATTTTTAAATAAGTCTTAAATAATTGTATTTCTAAACCTTTAATTGTTATAATTTAAATAAGTCTTTACTAAATAAGTCTTTATTTTTACCCTTTTTTTTCCCCTTTCTTTTTTTTTTTTTAATGCTACACCCCCGGTAAAATACTTTTATGGAATAACAATTCCAAAAACCTGGGAGCTGGTTAAGTTACTAACATCAACGACGGAAGTCGGTAGATGGTTAGCCATGTTAGTATGCTAGCACTAACTGCAACAACTCTAGATGTAGTTTTTCCTTTCTTTATGCACAATACTAACTTCTTAATCTATCCTTTGTTCTTCTTTCATATAATCTATTATGGTTTTTCTCAATTTGAATGGAGTTATATATTGGATCAATGGAGATATATACGTGAGAGACATGCACGAGACTTAAAATTCATCTATTCGATGTTCGGGTGTAAGGTCGGGTCTGATGTGCTGAACCATAGACTCTATTGGAGACCTCCATAGTCAAAAGATGCAAGACTCAAAAATAAATATAGGGAATGAGGGAATAACGTTTTGTAGTTGGAATGTTAAAGGTATTAATGAACCGATTAAGAGAGGAAAAGTTTTTGCACATTTAAAGGCAAATAAAGCTGACGTAATTTTCATTCAAGAAACCCATTTAAAAAAAGATGCTGAACATAGATTGAAAGCTAAATGGATAGATAAAATGTATCATTCTTCTTTTACGCATAAATCAAGAGGCGTAGCAATATTATTTCGTAAAGGTATTTTATTTAAACATACATCAACTATAACTGATAAAGATGGAAGATACATTATCGTTATAGGAGAATTAAATACACAAAAAATGATTTTTGTTAATGTATATGGACCAAATTTCGATAGCCCATTGTTTTTTAAGAAAGTATTTAACAATATCCCGGAATTAACACAACACAATCTAATAATTGGAGGAGATTTTAATTGTACACTAGACCCATACTTAGATAGATCTACAAGGCAAAGGAAAACTAAATCACATTCTAGTGATTTATTAAATGCATATATGGAAACTACTAATATCAAAGATGTTTGGAGAATAGAAAACCCTACTGGACGAGAATACTCTTTTTACTCGTCAGTACATAAAACTTACTCAAGAATAGATTATTTTTTGGTGGATGCTAAACTTATCTCACTTATGAATCCAATTATCATAATATTATAATTTCAGATCATGCACCATTAACATTCAAGATCAAAATAAATGGCAAAATACAAAAATCAGAACAGTGGAGATTTAACCCACAAATTTTAGAAAATAAAATTACTCAGGAATATATCACAGAACAAATTAAGATTTTTTTCGAAATAAATGATAAACTGGAAATATCCTGTTCCTTATTAGGGGAAACATTTAAAGCATACCTCCGGGGAATCATGATTTCCTCCCAAGCATTTTATAATAAAAAGAATAGTAAGGATCAACAAGATTTGGAAAAGGAGATTAAACAATTAGATATAGAGAATGCAGTGAATCCAACTACTATATTACATAATAAAATTGCAGCACTGAAATATAAATTAAATAAAATATTTACAGATCAAGTTGTTAAACTTTATCAACATACTAAACAATTACAGTTTGAATTCGGTGATAACCTCAAAAATTATTGGCTCGTCAACTAAGGAAAATGGAAGCTGAAAAAAGAATCCATAGGATTAAATCACATAATGGCGAATTGTTAACACAACCTAAAGATATTAATGAAAGATTTATGCAATATTATAAAAACTTATATACTGCTAAAACAACAGAAAATAAAATAGGAATAGAAGCATTCTTAAAAAAATGTAACCTGAAATGTTGGATTCACAAAATATAGAGTTACTGAATGCTGATATCTCGATAAAAGAAATCCAAGAATCAATCAGATCATTAAAAAATGGTAAAACACCGGGACCAATTGGCATTGGCTCGGAATTTTATAAAATATTTTATGATCAGATTGTACCACGTCTGAAATTATTATATGAACATATATATATACAGCAAAAACTACCAGAAACATTAAATGAATCTACTATAACACTTTTACCTAAAATAAACAAAGACTTGGATGAACCAGGGTCATTTAGAGCAATAGCTCTTTTAAATACTGATCAAAAGATATTAACTAAAATATTAGCACAAAGGTTAAGCTCAGTTGTTAATAAATTAGTTCATCCTGATCAAACAGGATTTATACCAAAATGATACTCTTCATATAATTTGAGACGGTTATTTAATATTATATACTCGAAAAGAGATATTAATAAAGATCTAGTAGTTATTTCGTTAGATGCAGAGAAAGCCTTCGATCAAGTGGAATGGCCTTATTTGTTCTCGGTTATGGAAGCTTTCAAACTGGGAGAAAAGTTTATTACCTGAATCAAATTGCTATATACAAATCCGACAGCTAGAATAATAACAAACCAAATGTTATCACCTAAATTCAATTTATCTCGAGGTTGTAGACAAGGTTGCCCTTTATCCCCTTTACTGTTTGTACTGGCAATAGAACCACTAGCTCTGAGGGTGAGATCACATCCGGAAATATATGGATACGATACTAGAGACACTAAAAATAAAATTTCTTTATATGCGGATGATGTACTACTTTACATCACAAAACGAGAAACTAGTATTCAAAATTTGTTAAAATTAATAACTGAATTTGGATTCTATTCAGGATATAGTATCAACTGGATTCAAAGTGAACATGCCAATAACGGTAAATAACTTACACATATTACAACAATTCCCTTTTAAGATAACAAATGAAAAAAATAAATATCTTGGAATTTTCGTAACAAAAAGATTTGACTCATTATTTAAAGCTAATTTCCCATTATTATTGAACAAATTAAATAAGAATATCTTATATTGGAAAACTTTACCTATTTCAATGTTAGGTAAAATTAATATAATAAAAATGTTTTTTTCTTCCACAATTATTATACCTTTTTCCAATCAATCCCGATATATCTCCCTAAAAATTTCTTTAAAAAGGTGGACTCCCTAGTCACTAACTTCATTTGGGATTATAAGAGCCATAGAATAAATAAAAAACATTTATGTAAATCAAAAATAAATGGAGGTCTAGCACTACCAAATTTTATGTTTTATTATTGGGCAGTTAACATTAAAAATATTAATTTTTTGGTTAGAAGAAATAGATAACCAACCAACTTGGTTAAATATGGAAAAAGAAGATTGTTCTCCTTTTGAAATTAGTTCTATAATATTTGCTAATATTAATCTAGCTAAGAAAACTTATAGTGAAAACCCAATAATAGAAAGTGGAATACGTATTTGGAAACAAATAAAGAAAACATTAAAACTAAAATCTATACCACTATCTCTTAGCATTGTAAATAATGTTACGTTTAAACCTTCAATGATGGATAAAGCTTTTTTACAATGGAAAAATAATGGAACTATTAAGATCGGTGATCTCTATAAGGAAAACTCCTTCCTTTCATTTCAAGATGCACAACAAATTTATGGACTACACTCTAAAGATTATTTTAGATATTTACAAATTAGAGATTATGTTAAAGCAAATACGAAAGAACTCAGAAATAGAAAGACAGAAATATTAGATGAATGCTTAAATAAACATCCGAATACAGAAAAAATGATTTCATATATATATAACATCTTATTGGAAGGTGATGTTCCATCAACAGAAATACATAGACAATCTTGGGAAAATAAATTATGCCAAACTATTAGACCAGAAGTATGGGATGAAAGTTTACAACATATACACCATTGTTTGCTAAATGCTAAACACTCTCTTATACAGTTTAAAATACTACATAGACTATATTATTCAAAATCCAAATTACATAACATGTTTCCAAAAGTATCTCCTATATGTGATAAATGTCAACAATTAGAAGCCAATTTGTCACACTCATTTACAAATTGTATAAAAATTACAAAATTCTGGACTGAAATATTTAGGATAATTTCGAATGTTGTTAATATAACTTTGACACCTGATTCAAAGTTAATAATACTAGGAATATTGGAAACAGAACAATTAATAACAACGAATCAAAGAATTTTTATTGATTATGGGTTAATAATTGGGAAAAAATTAATATTAAAATTTTGGAAAGGCCCTACATCCCCTACAATTAAAATGTGGAATACAGAAATGTCGGAGACTCTTCATCTGGAGAGATTGAGGCTTGTCCTAATGGACAGGTTAGATCTCTTCAGAGGGATATGGTCTCCATATATTGAATACTTACAGAGTCATAATGGCTCGGTACGAGGGCTTGACTGAGGCCTGAATATTAGAATGGATGAAGAAATATATATAATAAATCATGTCTATATCTCCAATGACGGATTAATGATTAACACTCTATTCGCTTTCATATTATCTTCATTATTTATTTCTATTTTTTCCTACTTTATAAAAAAATTTAAAAAGCGTATAGAAGCATATAGTCTCAAATTTTAATATTAATAATAATATCAATATTATTAATATCACAAAAGTATATAATGATGTAATTTCATTTATGTAAAACATTGTAATTTTCATAAATATGTTTTTATAATAAAAAATATTTAACAAAAAGTAGCGGACCCAACACCTGCGGAACACCACCAGTCACCGTCAGCCAACCATTAATCCTGCTCTTTGCTCTCTGTCATTCAGCCAATCTTCTAACCATGCTAGTATCTTCACTCTCATCTTGTTTATCAACCTCGAGTGCGGCACTGTATCAAAGGCCTTCTGAAAATCCAAAGTATAAACAAGATCCACTGACTCTCATTTATCTATCCTGCTATTTCCTCAAAGATTTCCCATTAGAATAACAGCAAATAAAGGTATATCATGGCACTTCCAGGCACAAAGGTTTTGGCTGATACAGCTAGAAGTAACATGCACAGGTGACTTTTAACAGCATAAGACAGGGAGTGTGTTACTGTTTCTAAGACAGGAGAATTAATAGGTACAACAATATTAAAAAGACATTTGAACAGGCGCATGGTTTGGAAAGGCAGAGGGATATGGAGTAGGTGTGGGCAAATGGGGCTGGCTTAAATCTTGGTCGGTGTGGCCGAGTTGGGCAATAGGGCCGGTTTCCGTGCTGTATGATTCTACGACTCTCTGACTATGACATGACAATCCATTTATTCCAAAGCAACCATTAAAAATTGTACTTTTTTATTCTAAATGTGTTTTAAATTAATGGAATTGAAAGTTATAAACTGACATGGTAACATATGAACTCATCTCCAAATCACTTGTTCAAGCTTTTGCGATAAGAACCCATTAATATAATCACTAAACCACTATAAACTATTTTTGAAAACTATTTGGAGAGTGCAAATAAATAATTACCTGCAACCATTGCAAAATTCTGCAATTGAGAGATGGGGTTTCGCTTATAATTAAACTAAGCCTTGTCCATTATGAATTATTCATGCAATTATAACACATTTTCCACCATATATCATTTGCGTTATAACTGCAAGAATACTTTTCCAACAAAAATTGTGCTAGCCAACAGTATAGTATATTGCCTGAATGACAGCAGGTAAAGAGTGGGATTGTAGGCAGTTCATGGCCCAAATGCAGACATTAACTGAGGTCTAATATCCACTATTACATGAGAGAACCAAGGGCTCTTTAAATGTTCAAGCTGTGAGGACGGAGCGAGAGACAAAAAGACAGAAAATGGGAGGGTGAAAGACAGGGAGGGGGAGCAGTACGGGGAGAGACAGGGAGGGGGAGAGATAGAAGGGGAGAGACAGGGAGGGGGAGAGACAGGGAGGGACGGGGCAGGGAGGGACGGGGGCTGGGAGGGGACGGGGGCAGGGAGTTAGGGGGACAGAGATGGAGGGGCAGAGGGAGGGGACATAGGGAGGGGGGCAGAGGGTGGGACAGACGGATGGGAACAGAGGGAAGAGTGACAGGGACATGAGGGACATGGGACAGGGAGGGACAGGGTGAGACAGGACAGGGAGGTGAGACAGGGACAGGACAGGAGGACAGAGACAGGGTGGAACAGGGTGGGACAGGGAGGGACAGGGAGGGGTGGGGAAGGGAGGGACAGTGGCAGTGAGGGACTGGGACAGGGAGGGACAGGGAAGGACCGTGACAGAGAGGGACAGGGATGGATAGGGAGGGACAGGGAAGAGCAGGGACAGGGGCAGGGAGGGACCGGGCAGGGAAAGGATAGGGAGGGACAGGGGCAGGGAGGACAGGGGCAGGGAGGGACAGGGAGGGACAGGGGCAGAGAGGGACATATGGTGATTTTACATAGCAGGATACATTAGAGTCCTAAGGTTATGGAATACTTAGAAGTTCATTATAAAATAGGCCAAAGTCAGCATGGTTTTGTAAAGGAGAGATCTTCCCTGATGAATCTGCTGGAATCCTATGGGGAAGTAAATTGCAGGACAGTCAAAGGAGAGAAAGTGGATGCTGTTGACCTAGATTTTCAGAAAGCCTTTGATAAGGTGCCGCACGCGAGTCTGAAAAGGAAGATGAGAGCCCATGGTATCAAAGGGAAGATACTAGCATGGATAGCAGGTTGGCTGGAGGGCAGAAGGCAAAGAGTGGCAATAAAGGCGGCTTTTACTGGTTGGCTGCCAGTGACCAGTGGAGTTCCGCAGAAGTCGGTGCTGGGGCCACTACTCTTCAGGTTGTATACTAATGATTTGGATGAAGGGATTGATAGCTCTGTGGCCAAGTTTACTGATGATTCGAAGATAGGTGAAGGGATAGGTAATGTAGAAAAAGCAGGGACTCCGCAGAAGGACTTGGACGGGTTGGGAGAGGGGCAGAGAAGTGGCAGATGGAATACAGTGTAGCAAAAGGATGGAGCAGGGAGGTGGATGGGGAGTGTAGAAAAAATTAAATATGATCGTGACTGATCATCCAAAATACCTCCTCTCTCCCCATATCCCTTGATTCCGTTAGCCCTAAGAGCTATATCTAACTCTCCCTTGAATTCCACAGATTCACAACTCGCTGCATGAAGAAGTTATTCCTCATCTAAGCCCTGAACGGCTTACCCTTTATTCTTAAACTGTGACCCCTGGTTCTGGTTTCCCCCAACATAGGGAACATCGTTCCTGCATCTAGCCTGTCCAATATCTTAAGAATTTTATATCTATCTATCTTCTATACTATTACTAAAACTCTCATCTTGACCACATCCTGTCTGCGTTGTATTTAAATTTGTGCAAAATCCCCCATAATACTACGATTTTTCGCCACCTTACTCAGCATTCTCTTCTGCTGCAAGTCAAATAAGTTTTGTTCTGATTGTTAAAACAGTACAAAAGTTATGAAAAATTACAAATCGTAAAAACCGCCCCTTGTCAATAACGCGGCGAGGAGAATAAAAAGCTGAAGGGGCGGAGTGTATTGAGCAGCCCACGCAGAGTGTGCAGCCCGCGGGGTGTGTGCAGACTGTGGACTGCTTGCTCGGCAACCAGCACGACCAGCCGGAAGCTGGTGAGTTGAACCGGAATCCTCTAAGTGAAGCCGGAGTGGGACCGGGATAGAAACTAGAAACATAGAAATTAAGGTGCAGGAGTAGGCCATTCACCCTTCGACCTGCACCGCCATTCAATATGATCATGTCATCCAACTCAGTATCCCGTACCTCCTTCTCTCCATACCCTCTATCCCCTTAGCCCCACAAGGCCACATCCAACTCACTCTTAAATATAGCCAATAGCACTGGCCTCAACTTACCCTCTGTGGCAGAGAGTTCCGAGACTCACCACTCTGTGTGAAAAAAGTATTTCTCATCTCGTCTTAAAGAGATTCACCCTTATCCTTAAGCTGTGACCCCCTGTCCTGGACTCCCCAACATCGGAACAATCTTCCTGCATCTAGCCTGTCCAACCCCTTAAGTTTGGACAGCTGGGATCTGCTTGCTTGTGGCCGAAAGCTGCAGAAGTGCGGGGTGATCAGGGTGTGAGCCCCCTTCCCCCCCCTCCCCTTCCTCTCCTCCCTATCCAATCCCTCACCCCTTCCCCCCCAACCCCATTTCCCCCACAACCACTATTCCCCACACACCCCCCTTTTCCCCACTTCCCTTTCCCCAAACCCCCTCTTTCCCCACACCCCCTCCCTCACACCCCCCCCCCCCCCACACCCACACTTAGTCTAGCGTTTATTTCATCATATGTCAGTCCCGCCATCCCAGGAATTAACCTGGTGAACCTACGCCGCATTCCCTCAATAGTTCTTCCTAAAATTAGGACCACAATTGCACACAATACTCCAGGTGTGGTCTCATCAGAGCCCTGTACAACTGCATTAGTACTTCTTTGACTTTTTTCACTGCTTGCTGTACCTGCCTGCTCACTTTCAGTGACTGATGTACAAGGACATGCAGGTCTCGTTGCACCCCCCCCCCCCCCCCCCCCCCCCCCCCCCCCCCCCCCACCCCCCCCTTTTTCTAATCTGCCACAATTCACATAATAATCTATTGTTCTTGCCACCAAAGAGGATAACTTCACATTTATCCACATTATACTGCATCTGCCATGTACCTGCCCACTCACCCAATTTATCCAAGTCACCCTGCAGCCTCATAGCATCCTCCTCGCAGCTCATATTGCCAACCAGTATTTTGTCATCCGCAAACCTGGAGATGTTATAGTTAATTCCTTTGTCTAAATAGTTAGTATATACCAGTCTAAGTGGGACCTGTTGAGTCCCTGTCACACAGGAGGCTTGGTCCCCCAACGCAATATTCCACCACTCACCCATAGTCCCCAACAGCACAGGCACAGCTCATTTCCCCTCATCCCTAGCACTCTCTCCCCCTCCTCTTCACCCTCACTCTTCTTTCCCCTCCACTCCCCAAATCCTCCCTCACCTCTCTCTCCCTCTCCTTTCCCCTACCCTCAGTCAATCCATCCTTCCCTCAATAACTCCTCTCCACTCCCTACCCCCCTCCTATCTCTCTATTCCCCCACCTCACCCTATCCCTCCTCCTCACCTCCCCCCAATGCCCTCCTCTCCCTCTATTCCCCACTCCCTACCTCCCCCACTCCCCCTCCCCCTACTCTCCCCCCTCCTCTACCTCTATTCCCCCTCCTCCCTCCTCACCTCCCTCTTCTTATCCCTTTCCTCCTACCCTCCGCCAATCCTTCCCTCCCTCTCTTTTCCCCTACCCTCAGTCACTCCCTCCATAACTCCTGTCCCCCTCCCTACTCC
The DNA here is from genome assembly GCA_035221665.1 of Okamejei kenojei. NCBI lineage: Eukaryota > Metazoa > Chordata > Chondrichthyes > Rajiformes > Rajidae > Okamejei > Okamejei kenojei. The sequence continues at coordinate 23,293,329 of CM069131.1, forward strand.
GCTCCTCTCCCTCTATCCCCCACTCTCACTCCCCAGGATCTCGAGGTTTTCGCTCATCTCCCTTCTTGTGTGCCCTGGTGGAGCATCAGCCATCGGCGTCCTCAGTTTGTGGGTCGTCATATCCTTGTTTCCCATTATAAATTCACCTATAAATATCATAATAAGAAGATTCGGAAGGAACAACATACTTAGAAAGGGAGATTAAAAACAATTAGATATACAGAATGGAACAAAATCAGATATAAAATACATAATAAAATTGTAGCATTGAAGTATAAATTAAATAAAATAATATACTGATCAAGTTTTAAAATACTACCAACATACTAAACAATTGTTGTTTGAATTTGGAGAAAACACAAAAACTATTGCTCGAACAATTAAGGAACATTGAAGCGGAAAAATCTACATAGGATTAAATCACAAAACGGTTGATTATTAATACAACCCAAGGATATTAACTGAAAGATTGGGAGGAGGGGCTATGCAATTTTTATAAAAATTTGTATACTGGTGGGTGGTGGGTTTAGGGGGCAGGGGGGGGGTGGAGAGGCGGGGGGGGGGGGGGGGAGGGCAAATTAAAGAGGGGGCAGGGGGGGGGAATAGATGCGGGTGTTTGTTAAATGTGGGGTGGGGAAGGGGGGGTGGGGGGTAACTTAAAAGAATTAGGGGGGGGGGATTTGTGTGGGGGTGGGTCTTTGGGGGTGGAAATAGAGAATTTTTAAATGCCGATATTTGCAATAAAAGAAATCAAGAATCTATTAATCTTTAAAAAATGGTAAACTCCAGGACCAATGGGTATAGGCTCGAATTTTTATAAAATTTTTCATGCCCAAATGGTCCCATATTTAAAATCATTATATGAACAGATATATACACAAGAGAAATGACAGATACATTGAACGAATCTATTATAACACATATACCCAAAATAAATAAAGATTTGGATGGACCCAGGATCGTATAGAGCAATTGCTTTATTAAATACGGATCAAAAAATTTTAACAAAAATTCTTCACAAGACTAAGCAAAATTGTTAACGAATTAATTCATCCTGATCAAACAGGATTTATACCTAAAAGATATTCTTTCATATAATTTAAGACGGTTATTTTAATATCATATATTCGAAAAGAAGTGATAAAAAAGACTTAGTAGTCATCTCGTTGGATGCAGAAAAAGCTTTTGACCAGGTGGAATGGCCTTATCTAATGTCGGTGATGGAAGCCTTTAAGCTTGGTGATAAGTTTACTACTTGGATTAAAATTATTATATGCAATCCAACAGCTAGAATAATAAAAAATCATATGTTATCAACTAAGTTTAGTTTATCTCGAGGTTGTAGACAAGGCTGTCCTTTATCACCATTACTGTTTGCGTTAGCAATCGAACCTCTTGCTCAAAGGTAAGATTACATCCAGAAATATATGGATACGATACTAAAGATACTAAGAATAAAATCTCGTTATATGCGGACGATATATTACTTATATTACTAAACCGGAAATAAGTATCTGTAATTTGTTTAAAACTAATAACGGAATTTGGTGGGTTAATTTCAGGATACAGTATCAATTGGAATAAAGTGAACTTATGCCAATAACCATGAATAATTTACAGATATTACAACAATTTCCTTTTAAGATAACAAATGAAAATATTAAATATCTTGGTATTTTTGTTACAAAAAGATTTTACTCTTTATTTAAATCTAATTTCCCGTTATTATTGAATAAATTAAATAAAAAAATATCTATATTGGAAAAAGCTTACCTATCTCAATGTTAGGTAAAATAAACGCAATAAAAATGATTTTCTCCCACAATTATTATAATTTATTTCAATCAATCCCGCTATATCTCTCTAAAAATTTCTTTAAAAAAGTAGATTCAATAGTCACTAACTTTATTTGGGATTATAAAAATCATAGAATAAATAAAAAACATTTATGTAAAGCTAAAATAAACGGGGCTTAGCTTTACCCAAATTTTATGTTTTATTATTGGGCAGTTAACATTAGAAATATGAATTTTTTGGTTAGGAAGAAATAGATAATAAACCAAATTGGTTTTAAAAAATGGAAAGAGAAGACTGTTTTCCATTTGAAATTAGCTCTATAATATTTGCTAATACTAATGTACCTAAGAAAATTTATAGTGAAAATTTGATAATAGAAAGTGGAATACGTATTTGAAACAAATAAAGAAAACACTAAAACTAAAATTTATACCGCTAGTCTTACAATTGCCAACAACTTTACGTTAAAAACGGTCAATGATGGATAAAGCTTTTATACAATGGAAAAATAAAGAATTTTAAATATAGGGATCTTTATAAGGATAATTCTTTTCTTTCATTTCAAGAATTACAACAAACTTACGGGCTTCATAATAATGAATATTTTGATATTTACAAATCAGAAACTATATCTCTGCAAATACAACAAAACTTAGAAATAGAAAGAGTGAAATTTTTAGATGAATGCTTGAATAAACATCCAAATACAGAAAAAATGATATCCATACATTTACAATATTTTGTTGAAAGTGATATTCCATCATCGGAAATACATAGACAGCGCTGGGAAAATGAACTAAGTCAAATAATAAGTCCAGAAATATGGGAAGAAAGCCTACAACATATATACATTACTGCTCTTTAAATGCTAAACATGCACTTATACAGTTTAAAATCTTACATAGATTACATTATTCTAATCTAAACTACATAATATATTTCCAAAACTATCACCTATTATGTGATAAATGTCAAATCATGGAAGCAACTCTGTCACACTCATTTACTAATGTACGAAGATTTTAGAATATTGGAATGAAATATTTAAAATAATCTCGAAAGTTATTAATATTACTATGATTTATGACCCAAAGTTAATCATAACTTGGAATACCGGAAACGTACAAATAATTACAAGGAATCATAGAACTTTTATCGACTATTCTTTAATAATTGGGAAAAATTAATATTAAAATTTTGGAAAGGCCCTGTATCCCCAACAATTAAAATGTGGAATACAGAAATGACGGAGACACTTCACTTGGAGAGATTGAAGACTTGTCCTTATGGACAGGTTAGATCTCTTCAAGGAAATATGGTCTCCCTATATATTAAATATCTACAGGTCACAATGGTTCGGCGCGGGGACTTGACTGAGGCCTGAATATCTGAATGGATGAAGAAATACACATAACAAATCATGAATGTATCTCCAAGATTGGATTATTTAGTAATACTTCAATCTCCATCAAACTTTTCACATTTTCTTTTCTATTTTCTACTCTTTTTCTCTATCTTTCTATCTTTAATTAAGGAAAAAATTATAGACACATATTATATAAATTTTAATACGTACACACTTATTTCTGTTCGTATGAAAAGATTATAGATGTCTTAAACTTGTAATTATATAAAAACTATGTATTTTCAATTATATACAATAATTATGAAATATAAAATAATAATAATACAAACATTATTAATATTTTGATAACATTATGAATATCAAAAAAACTTGTTTAAGATTGGGTACTACGTAGTTATATTAGCGGGGATTTCTATTTGGTAATTAGAAGAATATCTATGATTTTCTAGAAATCTAAGTGTATTACTTATTTCAGGAATATACTACATATACTCCCAATTATATAAAATAAATAACAATGAAATGTATAATGGATAATACTACAATTAACATAAATAGTATTAATCAATAATCAATATGTTATAATTTTATACATTATATAACTCTCAATGTCGTATAAGAGTGTACTTGGTATATAATGTTTCTACAATAAAAAAATTTAAAAAAAAATAAAAAAAAATAAATTCACCTGTTTCTGACTGTAATGGACCTACATTTGCCTTCACTAATCGTTTCCTCTGCACACATCTATAGAAGCTTTTACAGTCAGTTTTTATATTCCCCTCAAGCTTCATTTCATGCTTTATTTTCCCCCACTTACTTAACCCCTTTGTCCTCCTGTTGAGTTCTAAATTTATCCCTGTCCTCCAGTTGGCTGCTTCCTCTGGCCAATTTATATGCCTCTTCCTTGGATTTAACACTATCCATAATTTCCCTTGTTAGCCACGGTTGAGCCGTCTTCCCTGATTTATTTTTACACCACACAGGGATGAACAATTGTAGTAATTCATCCTTGCGATCTTTAAATCTTTTCCATTGCATATCCACCGTCAACCCTTTAAATATCATTTGCCAGTCTATCTTAGCCAATTCCCGTCTCATGCTATCAAAGTTACCTTTCTTTAACTTCAAGGCCCTTGTCTCTGAATTAACCATGTCACGCTCCATCTTAATGCAGAATTCTACCATATTATGGTTACTGTTGCCATGGGGCTTTGCACACCAAGAATGCTAACTAATCATCCCTCATTGCACAATTCCCAGTCTAGGATTTCCTGGCCTCTAGTTGGTTACTCTACATATTGGCTTGGAAAATGTAAGTACCTCACTCTCACACTGGTTGGCGTATAAGCATCTTTAATAGTAATATTAAATGAGAACTTACCAGTTCGAAGTTTGATCGGTATTTTATGAGGAGTAACGATGAGGGATTACGTGAAGAAGCCCCGCCTGGCGCTTGATCTGCATACTTCAAAGCAGCGGCATGAAAAACACAGAACATAATAGCCGGAGTAAGATAGTAAGGCTCAACATAGATTTAGAACTACCAGATGATCATTTATTTTATGAGGGTCGGGAGTGGAGGGCACGTCATCCCTCATCGTTACTCCTCATAAAATAACGATCAATCTTCGAACAGGTAAGTTCTTGTTTAATCTTACTATCTTACTTCGGAGTCACGTGAGTGACTACGTGAAGATTTTGTAGCTTCTGTGTTTTTTATGTCGTAGACTCATTCCATACGACAATCTGGCTCAGTAATGAGCAAATAACACGTTTTTTCCCAAACATTGCCTCAGTTTATGTGATAAATTGTTTCCCATTATAAAAGAATGAAAGTAATGCCCTTTCCATTGAAAGGCAAAATTATCACCAAAATATCAATTGATAATATAATTTGATAGTATAAACAAAGCAACAATTACAGAGAACCCAACACTCCGTGTCCAATCCTGACACCATTACTGGTTCCTTGTAACTTTAATATTTATTTTACACCCTCCTGCGGCCTTGAATCTTTGCTCGAGCGGCCCATTCCTGTGAATGTATCTACCTTAATAGGTGATTTTCTTCATCTCAATGTCTAGTTCCACTGAGTGTTAAACATGTTTTAATCATCTAGAATGTAATTATCTAGAACCATCAGTTTTTACTGATACTTAATGTGGTTTTTGTGTGTAATAAGTAGTGCTGTCTCACCACCACAGAGACTCTTACCTACTTTAACATATTGAGTCAATGTTGACCCACACACAATTTATGCCGACAGGATATGCTTATAGTTTACCTTGGTTCCAGCTCTTCTTGGTCTGCTTTGTTTGGTAAATTCATAAACATATAAGATAATGTAATCTGTAGCCACATGCAATTATATAACGTAATATTTGCAATGTTTGCACTCTTATGCTGATACTAAAGTCATGAGCATTATTACTTTCAATGTTAATTTTTTGAATCATTGATAGAATTAGAGTCCATTGCCTAAGGCAATTCAGGACTATGCTGATCTCCCAACTTCTGTATTTCAACTTTGGACAGATTATATATATATATATATTTATATTTATATATATATCCCTTTTTCATATCGGGATATTACGAATGAACCCGATAACTTCTTGGTTAGCAATTTGTCCTAAATAGGGCGATATACACTATGAGCCCTATTATTGGCTCTATCAATTAGATGCTGAGAAAAAATGCAATCCACAAGAAACTCCCATATATCTAATATGATAAATAACTTTTACTGTCTGCAAAAGACTTCCAATTTCTTATAAACATTATATTGTTTTTTAAAACTATTTCTCCAAATTGCAGGTATAACATTCCTTTTGTACATAATTGTTTTATTGTTATATTGTTATATTAGTTAAAACATTCATAGACCTCTTTGACCGTCAAACTGTTATAATGGTCTGGTCAAACCTGCAGATAGCCAAATTCATATCTTCATGTCATGGATGACTTTGTACAACAATAAATTACTGCAACTATGAGTCATCATAAGTGGTTCAACATCAGTCTCAACATTAATGAGAACCATGAAGGTCTGGTTTGGGCCACCATACTCCATAATAATCAAGAGTTTAACATAACTTGATCTGTTTTGACCTGCAAATATAAAGTGCAAAATTGGTCCCAATAACAATTACATATATATATCTAAAAAAATAATATTATATATTTTATTGCATCGAGCTCCACAAACTGATGGCAATTTATCTTTTTATTTAAAATGTTTTGGTTATTGCACAATGTTTTATTTGTTTTACATAAGTAGTGATGCCATGCACCAGCTTGAAATACTTTGAAATCGTATTTCCTTATGTCTCATATAATTGAGACATGGGTACCATAAACGGATTCACCGTTGATACCTTTATAAAACATAAAAGTTTTTTCAATATTCTGCTGTTTCAACCATAACAGCTTTGGTGAGAGACCAATTAATTTTGGTTTCCATGGCCTCACTCCTTCATTCAGGTATTGTACCTAGTACACCTGTATATATATATTTGTGCTGTGGTGTACCTTAATAAAACATAAAAGTTTTATCAATAATTCTGCTGTTTCAACCATAACAGCTTTGGTGAGAGACCAATTAATTTTGGTTTCCATGGTTACTTTCCATGGCCTCACTCCTTCATTCAGGTATTGTACCTAGTACACCTGCGGTGAGGGATTATGTGTGTATATATATATATATATATATATATATATATATATATATATATATATATATATATTTGTGCTGTGGTGGGTACTTTATGAGCAGCCACCACTATCAATTAATTTTGGTTTCCATGGTTACTTTCCATGGCCTCACTCCTTCATTCAGGTATTGTACCTAGTACACCTGTATATATATATTTGTGCTGTGGTGTACCTTAATAAAACATAAAAGTTTTATCAATAATTCTGCTGTTTCAACCATAACAGCTTTGGTGAGAGACCAATTAATTTTGGTTTCCATGGTTACTTTCCATGGCCTCACTCCTTCATTCAGGTATTGTACCTAGTACACCTGCGGTGAGGGATTTTGTGAAGACCCCGCCAGCACGTATGCGCGGCATCCTTCAAAGCAGCGGTGTGGAATCACAGAAACACATCATGACTAAAATAGTAAGATGAAGATCGTAGAACTTCCTAGTTGACCTTATGATAGACGAGCGGTGGGTACGAAATCCCTCACCGCGACTCCTCGTAAAATACTGATCAACCTTCAAACTTGGTAAGTTCTCGTTTAATCTTACTATTTTACTTCGGAGTCACGTGAGTGACTTCGTGAAGATTTCAAAGCTCTGTGATTTCACGCCCTGGACAACGTCCATGCTTATCACACTGCCGCAAGTCTAATGGAGGAAGGCTGTTAATGCAGTTCAGTCGAAACTGGCTGAAAAATCAACACAATTTATTAATCAAATAAACAACAAATAACCCCTAATTCGAGGACAGACATTCACTGAGCGGTTCCCAGGACAGCTTCTGCGAATGTCGCAGGGGCGACCAGTGGCTTGTTGTAGAACCGTTGAAAGGTTTCTTCACTGGCCCAGCCCGCGGTGGTGAGGATGTGGTCCATGGGCACCTCCATGGCCCTCGCCGCTGATGTGGATGCAGCCCTGGTGGAATGAGACTTAAAAATGTCAATAGCAACTCCTGCTGCATCCAGCACCACCCTGAGCCACCTGGTGATAGTCTGTACAGGTCACCCAATGATGTGGAGGTTTGTGGCTGATGAGGAGCCCCTGTTCCTTCATCCTGATGGCTCCTGTAACCCTGATGTAGTGGTGGAGATGGGTGACTCTGCAGAGAGTGGCATCTACAGGGCACGCCCAAAATTCCAACTGCAGCCCATGCGCCCCTGGCCTGTGCTGCTTCAATAAATCTTGAACAAAGAAATTTATTTGACCAGGGGTGGCCACCATGCTGTCCAGTCGCAGTTTTTGTAACGTCTGGACTCGTTGGGCTGTAGTCAGTGCCATCAGCATCACCACCTTGAGGGTGAGCTGTTTCAGTGGTAGCTCATTCATTGGAGCCCAGCTTCTCAGTAGGGTCAGCACGATCCCCACATTCCACGTTACAGTATATCTGGGTCGCGGAGGGTTGGTGTTGAACACTTCCCTCATTAGTTTAGACACCAGGTGGTGGGAGCTGATACCTATATCCAGGTATGAGGACAGCGCACTCCTGGCGCTGTTGATGGCACTGTAGCTGAGGCCAGCATCGAAATGGAGGCCAGCTAGAAACTCCAGGACATCAGGTATCGTTGCCGAATTGGAAGTCTTGTTGGTCCGAGCACAGAATGCCTCCCACTTCCTGATTTGGGTGAGGTACTGTTTCCAAGTTGATTCTCGGCATGATGCGGCGATAAGTTCTATGGCTCGTGATGAGATGCCCGCCTGGATGAGTGGTCTTTTCAGAACCTGCAGGCCAACAAGTTTAAGTGACCATGGCAAGGGTGACTATCCCCCGTAATGGGGTGAGTAATCAATTTGGGATGTTTCCCAATCGTCATCCATGGTTGTTTTAAAATTTTAACGACCATCGAGTACCATGGTTGTGTAGGCCAGTCGGGAATGATCAATATGCCAGTTGCAGAGTCCAGTTTAATTTTCTGCAATACCCGACTGATGAGGCAGAATGGGGGAAATGCGTAGCAAAACCATCTCCCCCAATGGATAGAAAACGCATCCATTGCTATTGCCCCAGGGTCTGGTTCCCACAACACATACGTTGGCATCTGATGGTTCAGCCTGGACGCAAATAGGTCAATATCTGGTGTCCCATAGTGAGCTATAATGTCTCCAAAAATTTGGGGGTTCAACATCCACTCGATGTTGTCATTGAATACTCGTGACCTGGTATCCACCACTGTATTAAGCTTCCCGGGCAAATAGGTCGGCGAAATCCAAATATTCCTTTCAATGCACCAGTGCCAAATTGTGTTAGCCAATTCATCACAAGATAGCGACCTGATACCACCCATATGATTGATGTAAGCCACCACTGTAGTATTATCTATTTGAAGGCGGACATGTAAACCCCGAGAATTAGTACAGTAAGCCCGCAGTCCATGAAATGCCCCCCGCATTTCTATATAGTTTATCCCGTGTGACTCCAGGAATGTAGACTCACGAGAGTTCCATCTGCAACCACAACAATCAGTTGCTCCCCAGCCTTGTGCGCTTGCGTCAGTTTGTAGCACAACGTTAGGGTTGCTTACTATGATGGGTCTGTGACACTCTCTAATATTGTCAACCCACAATTGTAGCTCATTTCTAGCCTTTGCTGGTAACCGGATTGGCCGATCAAAGTGCCCAGCATTTGTTTTTAATGCTGTGATCTTTGTTCTTTGTAAATTTCAATAGTGTAGTGGTCCGAATTGTGCAGCTGGGAATGTAGCTACCAATTTCCCTATAACTTTTGCTATTTGCCGAATGGTCGGTACCCTGGCGCAAGTAAGACTGTGGCACTCTTCTATTATAGCAGTAGCTTTGCTGGTTGGGATGGTAATCTTCATTAAATTGGTGTCTAGGGTGAACCCCAAATAATCCATAACCCGTACCGGGTGCAATTTTGATTTGTCTGGATGGATTACAAACCCCAGCTTCTCGAAGAGAGCCTTAGTTGCAGCCACTGCCCGAGTTGCCAATTGGAGGGTCTGACCCACTATAAGGATATCATCCAAATATGCCATTACCATATAATTTTGTTGTCGGAGAAGTGCCAATATAGGTTTTACCAATTTTGTAAACAGCCTAGGGGCTGTGGTGATTCCATTGGGCAATGCCTTGTATTCCCATAATTTACCCATCCAGACAAACTTTAGGAATTTTCTGTGAGCCTCAGAGATGGGCACCGTATAGTATGCATCTTTCAATTCGATGCATGCCATAAAGTACCCTGGGTAAAGCACTATTGTACAAACGTGTTCAGTTCAGTTAAGTCTATTATAATCTGACATCCCCCATCTTTTTTTAATTCTGGTGAAGATGTTGGACACAAACTCAATAGGTTCATGCTTGGTTTTGCCAATTACCCCTTTTGCTGCTAGCCGTATAATTTCAGCATGTCCTGCCTCCACCTCTTTTTGGGATAGAGTAAACTTCCTATGAGGCGAATGCTGGGTAGGGGGATTTATACCTCCAATAAATTTCATAACATAACCTTGAACACTTTGTAAAATAAACTCATCTGTGGTGACAGTTTTCCATATGTCCAAAAAAGCCCGCAATCGCCCACCTATTCGTGCAGGAGAGGATGCTACGGTGTGAGAGGAACCAGACCCCCTTACCACCATGGTTAGCGGCGATTCCTTACGTATGGTGTTTTGGTCGGACGTTGTGGAGGTTGACGGGGTGGCGGCCACACCTTCCATGCAGGCCGCTGTTGGCCTTGCCCTAAAAAAGGTTGTTGTGTTTGCGGAAGTGGAGGTGGGTAGGACCTTTGTGTCCTGTCCGGCAGTCGTGGTTTCCAGGTTGTGTTTGGCTGTTGCCGGTGGTATGGGTGAAGTCTGGCCGTCGGAGGTTTCATGAGGCCAGCTGTTTTGGCCTCCTCGTCCAGTTCCTTCACCTGTTTGGACAGGTCTCCAAACAACTGATACGGCGGTGGAGCGGTTGATGGTCGGCACAACCCCGCAAATTATGGTTGAGTGTGGGCTTTATGGAGCTCTTGTGCAGGCAGTTTATCTCATACTGGGCGTTGCATAGGAGTGCCAGTGCATCTTGTTGTTCACTGGACACATTATCCCCGTCCAGGGTCCTAGCAAACGCCGTTATGCCCGTGGAGAGATCCTTTAAGATACGCTGGAGGCGGACATCCTGCATCCTGGTGGCCGTACTCAAGTGTCCCCAGATCTGGGCATTAACCAAGGGCACACTGAGGTTGATGCAGTTCTCAGGCGGTTTTATTTTCTCCATGGTATCATTGAGAACCTGACTCTGAAGTTGGTGCGTAGTCAGGTAATCAATGGTGCCCGCCAATTTGGGGTGCAGAGGTTCCCCTGTTTGTGTAGTAGCGGCAAACTTACCCACCACATCCAGCATATCCTCCTCTTGCTCTGGTTCAGCGGTCACTGGCTGTCCCGGGTCGTCTTCAAACACAGCAGCTGGGCAATTGCTAGCACTTCTGGCTGGAGACGATGAGATGCTGAGTGGGCTCCTCGCACGGCTAGTGGATGCCCGCGAGTCGCGCTCTTCCCGTTCCCGGTCCCGCTGGAGGAGTTGCTCCACTAAGAGCTCCAACCGCTCTATGCGACCGTCCCTGCTATGTGCAGTGGACAAGCCGATTTCCCCAGGCTCTGCAAACTCACTGGGGCTTCCACCATCGGACCACACCTCCGTAAGGTGCTGTCTTGGGTCCAATGGCAGGTTGTCGTGACCTACCACCCAAGTATGCTCATACGACTCCCGCAAGGACTCTCCGCTAGTCTGTCTTCTTCCAGACTGTGGCGGCCCACCTGTCTGATATGAAGGCAGGTGAGTTGAATCGGCGCCGGCCCCCGGAACCTGGCTCCCCGGAGTCCGTGCAGGCTTACCTCCACACTTGCCCATCTTTTGGCGTGGAGGCGCATGGTCGGCCGCTCCCAGAGCTGAGCTGACCGACCGTCTACTGCTGCCACCTCCGCCCTTGACCGCAGCCTGACGGGGTGTTTTGTCGGTGGTATCTGCTCCTGCAGGCCTACTCGACGCAGCAGTGGAGCTGCCAGACTGCACTACGGCAGATCTCCCTGGCAGTGGTACGTGTTGGTGCACTTTTGCAGGGCTCCCCTGTCGTGCAGCTGTCCACCGGCCCAGCCCCCTCGGGTCTTCTGGAACTCGGGGAGAGGTCGCATGTGAGGAGCGAGGCCCCTTAGCACGTACCTGTTTCCCCCCTCTTTTCTTGGGGGAAGGGGGCTCGAAGTCTGGATCCGTTGCATCCAGCTCCGGGGCGGTAAACCACTCGGGTGAGTCGGGCGCTAAAGTAGCGGGAGCGCCCGACTTCCGCATTCCTGCCCCCACATGCCTCGAAGCAGCCGGTGGTGCTTGCAGCTCCGGGGACAAGGGCCGTTGACTGGTCGATGCAGCTCGGTTCCTCGACAGCGTTGCCTTCCTCTTGCCCTTGTCCATCCTGTGGAGTGAAGGTAAGTACTTACCTGCCGGCCTTACGAAGGAGCCGGAGGAGAGAGCGCACTCCCCCCCCCAGCCTGCCGATGCAAATGCGCGCGACGATATGACGCGCATGCATGCTGGCGGGGTCTTCACGAAGTCACTCACGTGACTCCGAAGTAAAATGTCCAGGTCATCATCACATAAGCAATACATTGCACATTCAGTCTACTGCAGCTACTGAAGACAGTGGGCGAGTTCTTACACTATAAAACATGCATTAGGCACAGTTATAATAATTAAGCATTCTGATTGGCTAAAATGCAATAGCCAATCTACATCTCTTCTTGTAGAAATGAAAAAAGCAACTAAGGCACTTTAAACGGTAAGCTGAGGGAATAATAGTGGGGTTAAACAAAATCGCAATATCTACTGGCCTACTAACTCGCCCGGTCCTTGTGCGGTAGGTGACTGCCTCATCACCCTTTCCTTCCGAAAAGATGGGGGCTGGGGTTGGTAATACCGCAGGAGACCCAATAGGCCTGTGGGGAGAGACCACCGCGGGGGAACCGGGGGTGAACCGACGTGGGGAGCCCGGGGTATTGGTTACAGCAGGAGACGCAGGGGTAGACCGATGCGGGGAGTGGGCGGACTTGGTCGTGGTACGTGATGGAACAGGTTCAACGGGCGTTGGTGTGAACACGAGCGGTGGGGCATCAGGACCCGGGGGCGCCGGACGATGTTCCTTCACAGGAAGGAGGTGTTGACGGTTGCGTCTGTAGAGGACACCATCAACTTCGACCAGGTAGGAGCATGGTTCCTTCGAGGGGCCATGTATAAGTCCCAGTTTGGTATGTCCTTTGTCAGTTTGTAGTCGCACCACTTGTCCTTGTATAAGTGGTTTGAGTGGCTTGCTGGTTTTATCATAGAAACGCTTCTGTGTGTTGTGTTTAAACTGCACATGTTTTTGTATCACAGTGGCAGAGCGGACTTGCGGCTGCAGCTGTTGCTGAGAGACAGGCAGTGGTGGACGCGTCTGGCGGGACATTAATCGTTGGGCAGGGGAGCCAAGAATACTATCTCTTGAAATATTCATTAAGTTTAGCAGGTCCAGGTAGACGTCAGATTTGCTAGGTGGAAGCATTCCATGAGTTGTGGGTACTCAGGGCTGCTAGTGACATGTTGAAAATTCCACCGTTTGGCAAAGTTCTTGAACTCTTGGCTCGTGAATTGGGTTCCGTTATCAGTTTGAAGGCGAACGGATCAGGTTTTAATCCGTTGCTGGTGAATACATGACCGACGTAGGTGACTTCTGGAACCGGGAATTTGCATTTGAGAGGGTTGAGTTTCAGGTTGATGTCTCTGGCACGATTTAGTATCTTCTTCAGGTTGGCATCATGCTCGGCCACATCACGGCCGTAAACTAGGATATCGCATGGATATGATGGCACATGGATATTCTGCGAACAGTTGTTCCATTGCACGATGGAAGACTTCGCTGGCAGAGTTGATGCCAAAAGGCATCCTTAAAAATCTGTAGCTTGGCGAAAGTTGTTAGGGCAGACGATACCTGGTCCAGTGGTATTTGCCAGAAAGAGCTCTTGGCATCAAGGACTGAGAACACCGTTGCATTTCCAATTTGCGCAGCTACCTCCTCACTGGTTCTCATCGGGTAGTGTGGGCATTTGATTGCTGTGTTTAAATCTTTGGGGTTGATGCAGACCCGCAACTCTTCTTTGTTTATTACCATGGTCACTGCAGGATCCAGCAGCTTGCCTGAGGAGCGCAGGAGGGACAGCACGGCTGAGTCGTTGTCTGTGTTATCGGTATCATTCCCGTGGGAAGCATCGTCTTGTTCTTGGGAATCGGAGTCAGGCAGCTCTTGTTGAAGCAGGTGCAGATTTGTCCTTGTAGCAGTGTTCCCACGAGATTGGCAACATGTGGCGAAATTATTACGTTTCTTGCAGTTGTGACAAACTTTCCCATGGGCCATGCAAAACTGGCGCCCCTTAGGGTGGAAATAATTGCAATTGGGGCATCGCGTGGCTGGCACATTGGGATCTTTGCGTTTGAGATGCGTTTAAAAATTTCTGTGTAGAGTAGTTGGCTAGATTTACGTTGTGTTGCTGTTGAGGGCTGGCAGGGTCAAAATCTGCTAGTGGGGCCACACCCTCAGCCATTCGACACAAATGAATGGCTTGTTCTAAAGTCAGTTCATCGTTCCGAAGCAGTTCAGTTCTTAGTTTGCGGTCGCTCATTCCTCCCACAATTTTATCGTGTACCAGCTCGTTAGTCAACTCACCGAAGCGGCACCGTGTAGCCATGTGTCACAAATCGCTGATAAATCATTCGACAGGTTCATCGACCTACTGCTGTCGGGTGAAGAGTGTTCTCTCGAGGATATGGTTCGATTGCAGGTAGCATAGTTCTCTAAACTTTCTCAGTATGACAGTAGGGTTGTCAATAGTTTCTGCTGGCATCAGGACATGACCATCGAGGTGTGCTGGGGCGAATTCAAAGTTATCTGCGCGGATCATTGCTTCCGGACCCACTAGATTGAGTAGTAGCGATGCCTTCAAATCATCGGGGTCGTTCTGGTGAACGATGCGGATATAGTGAGCATAGTCGCGCTCAAACATTCGCCAGTGCTCGGCTATGTCAGAATCAAATACGAGGGGTCTCGGCTTTCGGCAGGAGTTAGCCATGTCATCAAAGTCAATCACGAATAAAAACTGATAAAGAAAATAAATCGCGGTTAACAGACGAGGGTTGGACCCAGTTTTCTGGCACCATGTAAGTACCTCACTCTCACACTGGTTGGGGTATAAGCATCTTTAATGTTCAGGTCATCATCGCATAAGCAGTACATTGCACATTCAGTCTACTGCAGGTACTGAAGACAGTAGGCGAGTTTTAACACTATAAAGCATGCATTAGGCGGAGTTCTAAATACTAAGCATTCTGATTGGCTAACATTCAATAGCCAATCTACAGAAAACATCCCATATACACTCTAGGAAATCCTCCTCCTCAGTGTTGTTACTAATTTGAATAGCCCAATTTATATTTATATGTAGAATAAAGTTACCCATACTAACTGCTGTACCTTTGCTACATGCATCCCAAATTTCCTGTTTGATGCTATTGTGGCTCAACCTGGTGGTCAGCTGGTTGAAACCTCGTCATCACAACATGGACTGTCACGTGACAGGTTTTGGCGGGAATGTGACGTCGTGAGTTAAGGGGAGTGTCCTGCCACATCAGCAGAAGCTCAGCTCAAGCCCACGAGTCAACAGACATGCCTCGCAGAGGCAACAATAATTTTTGTGTTGGAGTATCAAACGTGCATGTATACCTAACCTATAACGCCTGAATTCACATCTTTTGATGTCTCACATTGGTGACCCCGACGATGCAAAATGGTATTTCGGAATTTGCATTATGGATACGACAGCCAACACTGCGCTGCAGCATGATGCCGCCGCCGCCAACTGCCTCCACGCACTACAGTAATGTACCTGTGGTCTCTGCCACCGTGATAGGGCCGCTTGACTCCCGCCCGTGACTGGTCTCGGCGATTTCAGGCCGTCCGGGTCGATGAGCGTGATACAGGCCTTTATTGATGGCTGCCAGCTCTGTATCCCGATCGAGGAGGCCTACCTGGGGCGGATGCCCGACTGCTCCTCGCTGGAACGGATTTCGTCAATCCCCAGCCTCTGGCTGCCCGTGCGGACAGTCTGTGGCCAGCCCAACAGCGAGGTGGAGCCTCGGTCAGTTGTGAGTCAGAGGTGCCGCGATGGATCCCTCGGCCACTTCCAGTCTCCACCGAGGGCACGGTGACGGAGCCGGTCTTGAGACTGACGACGGTATGTGGAGCTTCTACCACCAGCGGTGGGGCGAGGCCCGTCAAAGCCGGCCGCCCCGCACACATTAGGGAATCGCCTCGGTCAGCCACCAGTAAAGACCTACTTGGCCGGCCGCCAAAATGGCCGCCTCAGCCGGTGGCCATAATGGCCGATGCAGCCAGCTGGAAATGATGCTTTACTTCCGGGAGCGGAGGTCAGCCTTTTTGACCCATTGGGGGAGGATCGATGCTCGCCATGGCCCTGCTCTGCCCGCCATCAACGGCAGCCCCTTCCAGACGGATGGTGTCTCTACAACCTTCAGTTTCAAGAACAGCTTCTCCTCATCTAAAATTTTATTCTTGAACCACTTTGGACTTATTGTATGGTTGCTCCTCATACTTTGTTTTATTTTGAACTGTCATGACTCAGCTTGCGATAGCTAGTAAATTCTTGCTTATTTCTTTGTTTTTGTTATTTTCCTTTGGTTTTAATTGTTGCCAACGTCTCCCAGCCGTTGCTAGGTGCCAAATTTCGCAGGACACGATCCCCCGCTGGTCGACGGGAAGGGACTGCATCTGGTCCATCCTGCGACTTTTGCATTGGTCTCCTTGCACCCCTCAGCCCACTGCCAGATGGCCCACAGCTGGAGTGCCGACTGCGCCTGCGGGCCCCACCATCCCGACCCACGGCCGGGGTGCCCATGACCCACAGCAGGAGCCACCCTTGACTATGTGCATCTTCTGTAGAAGGTGAGTGCGCCCTATCCCTTTTCGACGTCTGCCCTCACGGACTGCCTGTGTGTTTACGAGTTCAGGCTGTCGCGTTT
This sequence comes from Okamejei kenojei, assembly GCA_035221665.1. Lineage (NCBI taxonomy): Eukaryota > Metazoa > Chordata > Chondrichthyes > Rajiformes > Rajidae > Okamejei > Okamejei kenojei. The sequence goes on from CM069131.1 coordinate 23,310,252, forward strand.
CGTCAGCCTGCTCAATTCCCTTCCTCTGGTTCTGGGGGGGGGGGGGGGGGGGGTCATGTGGCGCTATCTGGTGTTCAGGCCACTTACAGGTGGAACCTTCGTCATCAAAACGGGGACTGTCACGTGACAGGCTTTGGCGGGTACGTGACATCAAGAGTTAAGGGGAGTGTCCTGCAATATCAGCAGAAGCTCAGCTCGAGCCCGTGAGTCAACAGATATGCCTTGCAGCAGCAACAATGACTTTTGTGTTAGAGTACCAAACATACCTGTATACCAAACCTATAATACCTGAATAAAGAAACCGTTTATTCACAACGTTTGATGTCTCTACACTATCCCCAACCTCACTGTTGCTGTTTGGTGGTCTGTTCTACCGATACAGATTCTACAGCATCCAAGCTAATGTCTCTCCATACCATTGCATTATTCTCCTCTTTAACCAGCAATGCCATTCCACCTCATCTTCCTTTCTGCCTACCCTTCCTAAATATTGAATACCCCTGCATGTTGAGCTCCCAGCATTAGTCACCCTGGAGCCATGTCTCCATAATCCCAACTATATCATATCCATTAATAACTAATAGATCAAAGGGGACACGGCAATTACAGTTGTTGATGGTTAGTGAGGAATTATTTTAAAAGGCCTCTTAGCCACAAAATCACAATAGTAAGGGAAATGTGACGGCCAATCAGCAGCAGGAATGCTTTTTATGGCTCACCTTGCATCAAAAATGAATTGGAAAAAAGAGAAGGCTATTGTGTCAGATTTTACATTAAGGCCTTGCAATCTCTCAATCCCAAGTAAAAATATATAACCACAGAATTTCAGATTTCTTGTTGCCAAGTAAATGCCTGGTTGGGATTTTTGATCAGCCAACATGATTTCAATTACCTGTAAACACTGACAGACAGGAGTACATACACTTACCCATATCGGACAGATATTCCTCTAAACAGATATTTTTTTATTTTCTGGTCAGTGGCAGCAAATACCACCCCCTGCAAATTCCAAGGCACACACATCATTTTAGTTTGGAAATGTATTGATTTTTCTTCATTGTCACTGGATTAAAAGCCTGGGACTCCTGAACAAAATATTACAGAAATTTTAACAAACTAATTATAGCAATACAAGCAGTTGTCTCGCTGCCTCCACCTCCTGTGCAATCATAGTTGGACAATGAATAATCAAAATCTGTAAATGAGTTTTTTAAAAATGCTGGGTTGAAGGGATTACTAAAAAGGGGCTGCAACAGATGATGCTTTACAGTTCGACGAACAAATGTGTTGTCCAGATGATAACGCAAAAGTGACACAATCTGTGTCAATTTTCCTTCATACAGTTTTTTGAATTTCATTGTATGATCAAGAATTGCTATATCTCTGATGATTTAACTGCTGTGAAATTGAAGGTTATGTTTTTTTGGGGAACTCCAACATGAGATCCCAGAATTGGAATGTTCAAAGACATGTAACATTTAACTGTGATCCTGTAACCCCAGACAAGAATTATTATGGGATTTCCCAATCGGTTCAAAAATCTTGATCATGTTTCCTGTACTTTTCCAATTATTACTGTACTCAATTATTTCCAATAATTTTCCAATTATTACTGCACTCAATTGTTGTTCCAGAATGTGAACTCATTACTTCTACAAAATTACTGAATTAAATTCCTCAGTATAGAGCTACAGCACATAGCCTTGCTCACCCAGAAACAGATCAAACAATTATTTTCTGGATGAAATGTACTGGCACAGTTAACTACCTTAAATTAGTTTATCTGCCAAGGAAGTGACTCTGGACATGTGTTAGGAAATGTTGCTGATCCCAAATATGTTAGCCATTGAGAAGGATAAAGAACAACAATTTCTTTGTGTCACATCTATATGATAGTTCAAGTAAAACTTTTTTTGCATTCTTCCTTTAACAAAGTTGACCGGTACAAACAGGACGGTTTGCACCTGGAATGGAATGGAACCAATGTTCTTGGGGGAGTGTTTGCTAGTGCTGTCGGGGAGGATTTAAACTAATGTGGCAGGGGGATGGGTACAAGAGCAGAGAGGCAGGAGGGTGTAAAATGAGGGTAGAAGCATTAGGTAGCAAGGTGAAAAGTAAAAGTGGCAGGCAGACAAAACCAGGGCAAAAATCAAAAAGGGCCACTTTTCAGCAAAATTGTATAAGGGGTAAGTGCGTTGTAAAGACAAGCCTGAAGTGCTTTGTGTCTCAATGCAAGGAGTATTCGTAATAAGGTGGACGAGTTGAACGTGCAGATAGATATTAATGATTATGATATAGTTGGGATCACGGAGACATGGCTCCAGGGTGACGTAGGCTGGGAGCTGAACATCCAGGGGATATTCAATATTCAGGAGGGGATAGAGAGAAAGGAAAAGGAGGTGGGGTAGCGTTGCTGGTTAGAGAGGAGATTAACGCAATGGAAAGGAAGGACATTAGCTTGGAGGATGTGGAATCGGTATGGGTAGAGCTACAAAACACATAAGGGGCAGAAAACGCTGGTGGGTATTGTTGTACAGGCCACCTAACAGTAGCAGAGAAGTTGGGGATGGTATCAAACAGGAAATTAGAAATGCGTGCGAACAAAAGGCAAAACAGTTATAATGGGTGACTTCAATCTACATATAGATTGGTTAATCAAATTGGCAGGGGTGCTGAGGAAGAGGATTTTTTAGGAAATGTATGCGGAGATAGTTATCTAAATCAACATGTAGAGGAACCAACGAGAGAGCAGGCTATTTTAGACTGGGTTTTTGAGTAATGAGGAAGGGGTAATTAGCCGTCTTGTTGTACGTGCCCCCTTGGGCAAGAGTGACCATAATATGGTTGAGTTCTCATTAGGATGGAGAGTGACATTGTTAATTCAGAAACAATGGTTCTGAACTTAAAGAAAGGTAACTTTGAGGGTATGAGACGTGAATTGGCCAAGATTGACTGGCAATTAATTCTAAAAGGGTTGACGGTGGATAATACAATGGAAGACATTTAAAGACTGCATGGATGAACTACAAAAATTGTTCATCCAGTTTGGCAAAAGAATAAATCGGGGAAGGTAGTGCATCCGTGGATAACAAGGGAAATCAGGGATAGTATCAAAGCAAAGGATGATGCGTACAAAGTAGCCAGAAAAAAGCAGCATACCAGAGGACTGGGAGAAACTCAGCGACCCAGCAGAGGAGGACAAAGAGCTTAATTAGGAAAGGAAAAATAGATTATGAAAGAAAAACTGGCAGGGAACATAAAACTGACTGCAAAGTTTTTATAGATATGTGAAGAGAAAGAGGTTAGTTAAAACAAATGTAGGTCCCTTGCAGTCAGAAACAGGTGAGTTGATCATGGGGAACAAGGATATGGCGGACCAATTGAAATAACTAACTTTGGTTCCGTCTTCACTAAGGAAGACATAAATAATCTGCCTGAAATAGCAGGGGACTGTGGGTCCAAAGGAGGAATTGAGTGAAATCCAGGTCAGTCGGGAAGTGGTGTTGGGTAAATTGAATAGATTAAAGACCGATAAATCCCCAGGGCCAGATAGGCTGCATCCAGAGTACTTAAGGAAGTAGCTCAGGGAAATAGTGGATGCATTAGTGATAATCTTTCAAAACTCTTTAGATTCTGGAGTAGTTCCTGAGGATTGGCGGGTAGCAAATGTAACCCCTCTTTTTAAGAAGGGAGGGAGAGAGGGGGTGGGGGGGGGAAAACGGGAATTACAGACCAGTTAGTCTAACATCGGTAGTGGGGAAACTGCTAGAGTCAGTTATTAAAGATGGGATAGCAGCACATTTGGAAAGTGGTGAAAATCATTGGACAAAAAGTCAGCATGGATTTACAAAAGGGTAAATCATGTCTGACGAATCTTGTGGAATTTTCGAGGATGTAACTAGTAGCGTGGATAAGGGAGAAACCAGTGATGTGGTATATCTGGACTTCCAGAAGGCTTTCGACAAGGTCCCACATAAGAGATTAGTATACAAACTTAAAGCATACGGTATTAGGGGTTCAGTATTGATGTGGATAGAGAACTGGCTGGCAAACAGGAAGCAAAGAGTCGGAGAGTAAACGGGTCCTTTTCACAATGGCAGGCAGTACTAGTGGGGTACCGCAGGGCTCAGTGCTGGGACCCCAGCTATTTACAATATATATTAATGATCTGGATGAGGGAATTGAAGGCAATATCTCCAAGTTTGCGGATGACACTAAGCTGGGGGCAGTGTTCGCTGTGAGGAGGATGCTAGTGAGACTGCAAGGTGACTTGGATAGGCTGGGTGAGTGGGCAAATGTTTGGCAGATGCAGTATAATGTGGATAAATGTAGAGGTTATCCACTTGGTGGCAAAAAACAGGAAAGCAGACTATTATTTAAATGGAAAGTAGAGGCTGGGTGTCATGCAGGTGAAAGTAGCAGCAGGCAGTGAAAAAAGCGAATGGTATGTTAGCTTTCATAGCAAAAGGATTTGAGTACAGGAGCAGGGAGGTTCTACTTCAGTTGTACAGGGTCTTGGTGAGACCACACCTGGAGTATTGCGTACAGTTTTGGTCTCCAAATCTGAGAAGGACATTATTGCCATAGAGGGAGTGCAAGAGAGGTTCACCTCAGACTGATTCCTGGGATGTCAGGACTGTCTTATGAAGAAAGACTGGATAGACTCGGTTTATACTCTCTGGAATTTAGGAGAATGAGAGGGGATCTTATAGAAACTTACAAAAATTCTTAAGGGGTTGGACAGGCTAGATGCAGGCAGGATTGTTCCCGATTGTTGGGGAAGTCCAGGACAAGGGTCAAATACAGCTTAAGGATAAGGGGGAAATCCTTTAAGACCCGAGATGAGAAAGACTTTTTTCACACAGAGCGAGTGGTGAGTCTCTGGAACTCTCTGCCACAGAGGGTAGTTGAGGCCAGTTCATTGGCTATATTTAAGAGTGAGTTGGATGTGGCCCTTGTGGCTAAGGGGATCAGAGGGTATGGAGAGAAGGCAGGTACGGGATACTGAGTTGGATGATCAGCCATGATCATATTGAATGGCGGTGTAGGCTCGAAGGGCTGAATGGCCTACTCCTGCATCTAAATTCTATGTTTCTATGTTTCTATGTGAGATGAGACATTCGCAGATTCCATCTATGACAATATGCTAATTATAATTTTACTGTACATACTATCTTCTTAAAGATGTATTGCGGTTTTCTAATAGTATTCATCTGAATTTTTCATCCAAGTCACTTATTTGAAAGAAGAGTACTGCAAATAGAATAATTCATGATGTACTATGAAAATATGAAGTTTTCTGCACTGAAGTTGAAATATTAAAATTCTTATACAGTGTCAGTCACTTATTTTTTTCTGCTCTATTGAAAATGACTGGTCATATATAAACTTTTGACATTATGGATAACTTGGAGAAGCTTCAATCCTTCAACGTGCAACAGGTAAGAGCTTCTTGCAACCTGTGCGGATAAATGTAAAGATTGCTGGGTGGATGAGCAACTTTATGATGGTGGCAGTGGGGCACAGAGGAGAAGATTGATGCTGGTGAACAGGTTGTGAGCTCACCTCATACATCCATGGAAGTACTCTAGAGATTTCAATTTCAGCTGCGAGAGGCAACCTGGCGTACAGAAGCATTGTCTGGCCAGGCCAACCGCCACATCACCGACTCTGTGTCACCACTAAGATTTAAGGCTTAAGGCCAAAATAAGACTCAACCTTTTTAAGAACTTGACACATGAAGGGTACAAGTAGTGCAGGAAATGTAGCGATTCTGTGTACTGTCTCAGAAGAAATCTACCATTTCTGCACTACAATCATCGTACTCTTGTACTTACCGGTATGTATGATTGTGCTTATGTATAGTATGATTTTACAGGATTGGATGCAAAACAAAGCATTTCACAATATCCGAGTACGACTGACAATAAAGTCTATTGACGATGGAGCAAACTGACCACAGCACCATCGTACGGCTATCCACGTTGGTGGAGTAAAGAGGAATTCAATGGTAAATGGGGATATAGAGTTAGGGAAATAGATCTTATTTAATGCAAAAGAACAAGTTAATAATGATGCCTTGAAGATAATCCATGTTACAAAAGAGGTGCTGGAGGTCTTAAAACACATTAAGGTAGATCCCCGGGCCCTGATCAACTGTATCCTGGGACATCGCAGAATGCTATGCAAGAATCCACTGGCAGAGATATTTGTATCATCGATAGCCATGGGTAAGGTGTCAGTAGCTGTTGTGCCTCAATTTAAGAAAAGCTGCAAAGAAAAGCCTGGAAGTACAGATGGGTGAGCCTTACATCAGTAGTGGGTAAGTTATTGGAGTGGATTCTGAGAGATCACATTTGGAAAGACAAGGATTGATTAGGGATAGTTGGCATGACTTTGTGCATGGGAAATCATGCTCACCAATATGATTCAGTGTTTTGAAGAGGTGACCATGAAGATTGATGGGGGCAGTATGTTCAACATTGTTTATGCAGATGGTAGCAAGGCCTTTGACAAGAAACTGCATGGTAAGCTGGTCAGAAAGCTTAGGTCATATGGCTTGAATGCAGGAAACAGAGGTGGTGGTACAGGTTTGTTTTTCAGACAGGAGACCTGCAACATGTGGTGTACCACAGGGTATTGGTGCTGGGTCCACCGTGGTTCATTATTTATATTCATTACTTGGTTGTGAATGTAGGTATGTAGGTGGTAAGGACAAAGGTGAAGGTGATCGAGATAATGAGATCGAGATTATCTGAATCAATGGGCTGAGGAATGGTAGATAGAGTTTATGTTCAGACAAATTTGGAGTTCAGATAAATGTGAGGTGTTGCAGTTTGATGAACCAAGGCAGAATTTATACGATAAATGGTTGGCCCTGATAAACCCAGGGGTGCAGGTACATAATTTCATAAAGTGACAACACAAGTAAACAGGGCGGTGAAGAAGGCATTTGGCAAACTTGCCTTCAATTATTGCAGGATTGCAGGAATGCATTCCTGTATTAAGTGCAGTAATAGGGACGTCATGTTACAGTTATATAAGACATTGGTAAGGTCACGTTTAGAGCACTGTGTACAGGTCTGATCAGTCTGCTATAAGAAGAAAGTCATGAAATTGGAAAGGTGAAAAAATGATTTACGGAGTTAATACCGAGTCTGGTGGGTTTGAGTTATATGGGTTTGAGTTATATGTACAAGCTGCATCTTTTTTCCCAGAGCACTGAGGAGCGATCTTATAAAAAAATATAAAATCATGAGGGGCATAAATAAGATGAACAACCAGTATTTTCCCCAGGGTAGGGATGTCTAAAACTAGTTGGCATAGGTTTAAGATGAGAGGGGAAAGATTTAAAAAGAATGTGAGGAATATCCTTTTCAAACAAAGGTTGGTGCATATCCCCATTACTCAAACCTCACATCAAAAACCTTGGCGTGATATTTGACTCAGCATTGAAATTTGACAAACAAGTCAATGCCGTGGTAAAAGCTAGCTTCTTCCAGCTTCGGACGATAGCTAAAATAAAACAATTCCTCCAGTTTGACGACCTCGAAAAGATCATCCACACATTTATCTCCTCCCGCCTCGATTAGTGCAACTCCCTTTACACTGGCATCAGTCAATATTCCCTGTCCCGCCTGGTCCCGTGCAACTGGTCCAAAACAAAACCGCAGCGAGACTCTGACGGGCACCCGAAAAAGGGATACTCACCCCGATCTGGCCTCTCTCCACTGCTCCCCAGTGCGGTTCCGAATAAATTTCAAGATCCTTTCTTTAAGTTTATAAAAGCCCTTTACGGGCTTGCCCCCGCCTACAGCAAGTCTGCTTACCCACCAAAAGGCCACCTCCGGGTCCCTCAGATCGACCGACTTGGGGTTATTGAACTTCCCGCGGTCTAGGCATAAGCTCAGGGGCGACCGCGCCTTTGCGGTTGCAGCTCCTAGACTGTGGAGCAGCATCCCTCTTCCCATCAGAACTGCCCCCTCCATCGACTCTTTTAAGTCGAGACTTAAAACTCATCTTTACTCTCAAGCCTTTCTTGACGTCCTCTGAGGGAGGGTTATATGTATGTATTTATATATGTACTTAATCTATGAACCACAGTTGTATAACACCTCCACCAATGTAAAGCACTTTGGTCAACGAGCGTTGTTTTTTAAATGTGCTATAGAAATAAAAGTGACTTGACTTGACTTGACATGTGTGGAGCAAGCTGTCGGAGGAAGTGGTTGAAGCAGGTACAATTACAACATTTAAAAAACATTTAGACAGGTACATGGATGAGATATTTGGAGAGATATAGACCAGGTGTGGGCAAGTTGGACCAGCTCAGTGGACCAACAACTAGACCAGAGGGAGGTTTGAGTTAGATGAGTAGTTTATGTATAGCTCTATGACTCAATTACTATCATACGTATCTGAAATAATATTTTACTTTGTGTTAGATATTCTGCATATTGATCTATGGGTAAGATGTCATGCATTGTTACAAAGTGATAACCTCCTTGCATGTAGCTCATTTTCTATCACCTCTAAGTTGGATATCATCATGGCAAAGTACTGCATGAGTTACATGCTAAGCATTTATTTGCTTCCTTTACATTTGCCTGTTTTAAATTTTCCACAAGTTTAATATTTCAAAGGTTGCTGTATTTTTTTAGGCATTCTGCCTGTTGGCACTCCGTATTGCAACACTGCCTTCAAATGTGCCCAATTCTTGCACACTATTATCTATGCCACTACTAGTATGCTTCTGGCATTTGCTTAAATACTGCAGCTGAAATTATACTGAATAGACAAACATAAAAAGAAAACAAATACCAACAGCATGCTAAACCTGTCAACATTAATAAGGGCTAAATTATGTTCTCAACAGTACTTTAGGTTTGTAGGCTGAATGTTCCTTTAAAGTAAAAGAATAATCACATAGCATCAAGGATGAAAACAACTATTGGTACTTCAAGTTAAACAAGCTAAAATAAATATATTTCTATATCTTTTACTAATCAATATGCGCTGCCTTTGTCACATTATTTAAAAATCCTATTGAATAAATATCTACAACCAATAGAAAAAGGAAACTATCCAATTGCACCCAAATATTTGTGTCTTATAGTGAAAAATGCTTCTTTCAGCTGTAATTACTAACTTAAGAAGACAAATTATTTATTTTATTATATAGAATCCAGGGTCGTAAAACAATGTTTGGAGAATTGCACAAAGCAATTTTATCCTTTTAGAATTATGTATGCTGAGTTATAATGATTGAACAAGTGATTTTTTTAATTACATTAAATCAGTGATCTTTATTATTGTATGCTATTATCTATCGATTTAGTAAAAAAACAAATCACGTCTTGAATATTTATATTTATGGTGAATTGCCACAAAATTTGTTAAATTGGTTTTACTTGTCAGTTGTCCAAAGATATAATGCAGAAATTATTTCACATATGAAATGTTGGACCACATGGAAAGTAAAATACCGTTTTAAAATAACAATGCAGAACAAACCCCCACAATGTTTGTGAGCATTGCATACTCTACCATTTATGGAAAAGGAAATGGATTATGATCAGGCAGGAGGGCAATTTATGTGTGCTTCTCTTTGCTGTCTATCCCCAATTGTTGGGAACCCTAATGGTTCTATGACAATGTTGTTAACCCCAGTCTGCGCTCTGTGGTTCTAGCAAAACCCAAACTGAGCATTAGTAAATAGTAGGGTGAACAAATGACTGCTTTAAATGTTTAAGAAACAACTGCAGATGCTGGAAAAATCTAAGGTAGACAGAAATGCGGGAGAAACTCAGCAGGTGAGGAAGCATATATGGAGCGAAGGAATAGGTGACATTTCGGGTTGAGACCCTTCTTCAGACTGATGTGGGGGTGGGGAGGGGTGGGGCGGGGAGAAGAAAGAAAGAGGCAGAGACCGTTAGGCTGTGGGGTGGGGAGACCTGGGTTAGGGGAAGGGGAGAGGGTGAGAAATCAAGGACTACGTGAAATTGTTCACTACCGTAAACTTCAAGTAACTACCCCAAGCGAAATATTTTGGGGGGGATGGTGCTTGCTCCTCAATTTGCGGTGGGACTCACTCTGGCCATGGAGGAGGCCCAGGACAGAAAGGTCGGATTCGGAATGGGAGGGAGATTTGAAGTGCTGAGCCACCGGGAGATCAGGTTGGTTAATGCGAACTGAGCGGAGGTGTTGGGCACAGCGATCGCCAAGCCTGAGCTTGGTCTCACCGATGTAGAGCAGTTGACACCTAGAGCAGCAGATGCAATAGATGAGGTTGGAGGAGGTGCAGGTGAACCTCTGCCTCACCTGGAAAGAGTGCTTGGGTCCTTGCATGGAGTCGACGGGGGAGGTAAAGCGACAAGTGTAGCATTTCCTGCGGTTGCATGGGAAAGTTCCAGGGGAGGGGGTGGTAAAGAAACTATTATGGTGGAAGACCAATGGCAGGAATTTCTGGGCATAATCTGGAAGATGCAGGATCATTTCATTTCAAAAAGGAAGAAAGATTCTAAGGGGAGTTGGATAACAGAACTTCCAACAGGGTGGCCTCTGTGGATTTCCTCGTAGTACTCGTTCCGCAGAGTTGGAGGAATGACCGCCTTGTGACCCTTGACAATTATTCCGTCCTGTAACACCAGTTCGTCGCGGACCAGGAAGTAGGGTCGTATTTCAAACGAGGTGCTTGACTGCTTGTTTGGCCATCCGCCACTTTTGACGGAGGTCAGCGGCTGTGAGGTTATGTCTGCAGCTGTGTGTTCGGCAAGGCGGCGCAGGCGATCGTTGGGCACAAACAAGACCTTAGGACCGAGAATTCATCCTGTTCAAAAGGGTGTCGTTCGCTGGTGGTGCGCGGGGCTCTGGATAGCATATCTGCGATGTGCATGTCTTTACCTTTTTTGTAGACAATGCGGAAGTCAAACCGTTGCAGCTGCATCATCATTCGCTGTAGTCGAGCTGAGGCAGCATGGATAGGCTTGCTCAGGATGGTAACAAGTGGCTGTTGGTCGGTCTCGACCGTGAAGGTTTTGCCAAAGATTAAGTCTTTAAATTTTGAGCAGGCAAAAACCACGGCGAGCAGTTCCTTCTCTATCCGAGTGTAGCGATGCTCAGTTTCAGTCAGGGTGCATGATGCGTAAGAGATGGGCATCACGTCACCGTCGAAGGATGTTTGTAGACATGCTGCTCCAAGCCCATACTGGGATGCATCGCAGGTGACAGTGACTGGCAGATTGAGATTGAAGTATGCCAGTGTAGGTGCGCTTGCTAGCTGGAGTTTTAAAGTCTCAAAAGCTCTTTGTTATTGCGGGTACCAAGACCATGCATTGTCCTTGTGGGTCGGTTGTCGTAGGGGAGCAGAAAGTTCACTGAGGTTGGGAATGAATTTGTCCAGGTAGTTGACCATGCCGAGGAATTGTTGTAAGCTTGTGACGTCGGTTGGGACCGGCAGCTTGTTGATGCTGCAGTCTTTAGTGGATCAGGTTTTAATCCGTTGCTGGTGAACACGTGACCGACGTGGGTGACTTCAGATACTCTAAACTTGCATTTCAGAAGGTTGAGTTTCAGATTAATGTTTCTGGCACGGTTCAGTATCTTTTTCAGGTTGGCATCATGCTCAGTCATGTCTCGACCTTATACTAGGATGTCATCAACAATGAAGGCACATGTATATTCTGCGAATAGTTGTTCTATTGCGTGCTGAAAGACTTCGCTAGCAGAGTTGATGCCAAAGGGCATTCTTAAAAACCTATAGCGGCCGAATGGTGTGGCAAAAGTTGTTAGGGCAGACGATGCTCGGTCCTGCGGTATTTGCCAGAAAGAGCTTTTGGCATAGAGGACTGAGAATACCGTCACATTGCCAATCTGTGCCGCTACATCATCAGTGGTTCACATTGGATAGTGTTGGCATTTGATTGCTGTGTTTAAATCTTTCGGGTTGATGCAGATGCGTAATTCTTTCTTGCCCTTTTTTGTGGTGACGACCATAGTGGAGACCCAGTCCGAGGGCTTCGCTGACCTCGGCAATGACTCCAATGGAGATCATATGCTTGAGTTCGGCGTGTATTCTCTCCCGCATGCCATGGGGAACGCGGTGAGGTGCACGAACTATTGGGGTGACAGAATGATCTACAGTGATCTTGTATATCGTAGGCAATTTGCCTAGTTTGTCGCCAAATAAGTCTGAAACGACAGCACGCCCGAAATAAACCAGACCCAGATCATGGCATGCGTTGATGCCAAGCAAGGTTTCAGAGTTTGGTTGCACAATGTAGAAAAGCAGGTTTTTTGTCTAGCTTTACCCAATGGGTGAAGATCTTCCCCTCCGTAGGCATGTAGGGTGGTCGAACCGCTGCCGAGGGATGGCGAACTCCTGCAACAGCGCACAAACGTGTTGCTGCACCTTGGCGGTTTGACATGCAACGCCCAATGTCCAACCTCCTTGCGCAGCCCATGTCACATGAAGCAGGAGGCTACAAGGGTCGTTGTCGCCTGGATGGAGGGATGAGCAAGTCCGTGGAGCACCTCAAACACCCTGCGCCGCCAGGCGACGGGGACGATGGGTCGCGGAAATCCAGTGGAAACATCGCACAGCAGTGTTGCGCCCCCAGGACCACAGACAACATCCTCCAACTGCAAGCCCGAAATCGCCATGCGATAGGCGGTGATTTCCTCGACGACCAGCTGTGCGGCTGCCAGGGCGAAATATTCAATACCCTCAGCGACTTGGAGAACGGTGTGAACCACAGGTCGCGATAAGGTGTCGGCCACCCTGTTGTACTTGCCCTCGACGAAATGGATGGAGGTGGCGTACTCAGACACGTACGCTAACTGCTTCCGCTGCTGCGCAGACCACGGATCTGAAACCTTAGCAAACGTGAAAGTTAGCGGCTTATGATCCGTGAAGGCAGTAAAAGTCCTCCCGTCCAGGAAGTAGCGAAAGTGGCGTACGGCGAGGAACAGAGCAAGGTGCTCACAGTCGAAAGCGCTGTAACGGCTCTGAACAACACAGATGCCTGCTGAAGAAGCAAGGGGCTTCCAGCATCCGTCAATGAGCTGCTCCAACACTGCCCCAACTGCCACCTCAGAAGCGTCCACCGTTAGGGCGGTCGGGACTTCCTCGCGTGGATGGACGAGCATCGTGGCCCCAGCCAGGGCCTCCTTAGCACTCTCGAACGCCGCTACTGCTTCTTCGGACCGCTCAACCTCCTTGCGATGACCAGCGATCAGGTGGAAAAGCGGGCTGCCGCCGTCAAGAAAGTGATAAAATGCAACCATCCCCATGAATTCCTGGAGGCCCTTAACTGTGGTCGGACGGGGTAACCAGTGGACAGCATCCACCCTGGCCGGCAGAGGGACCACCCCTTGTGGAGTTATGTGGTGGCCAAGGAAGTTGATGGCCATCACCCCAAAATGGCACTTGGAGTTGATAGCCAACCCATAGTCACTGAGGCGCTGACACAGCTGACGGTGGTGGATGCGAGTGGCTGACCATGAGTATGTTCGTCCAAGTACACGAATACAAAGTCCAGGCCATGGCACACAAGTCCATAAGCCTGGAAGGCCCTGCGTGGCATTCTTCAACCAAACGGCATCCGCTTAAAATTCAAACAGTCAAACGGTGTAATGATGCTCGTTTTGGGGATCTCATCGGTTGAATTCTGGTATGAATCTGGTTGTATTCTCACATGAGGTCCACCTTGGAGAACACCGATGCTCCGGCTAGATGGGCATTGAAGTCCTGAATGTGCGGGACCGGATACCTGTCGGCGGCGATGGTAATCCCCACACGGGCGCCAGCCCCTCTCACTTTGGGGACCATGAGGAGTGGTGATGCCCATGGGTCATTGGAGGGGCGCACGATGTCCATCGCCTCCATCAGGCAGAACTCCTCCCGCGCTAGACGGAGGGAGACGACGCACCCAGGCGTGCCACTAGTCAGAATATGGTGCTCCACCCCTTTATTGGGGGCAGAGGAGCAGAAGTGGGGTTCGAGGATGTCTGGAAAATACGCCAGGATACGCGCGAAAGTCACACCCACGGACGGCAGGGGACCATCAGGGCGTGCAACCGGATCACCAACGCAGAGGAAGACCGGCTCCAGCATGACGGAGTGCACCATGCGATGCCGCTGGACATCCATGAGGAGATCCTTGTTCTCGGCTCGTACCACAGGGGCCCCTCCCCGGGCACCTCTAACCTCTGTTACATCACGACTGGCTTTGGGTCACCATCCTGCACCCACACACAACTGGACTGACTTCATTCTTTTCACACCACTTTCCATCCGGCACTCCAAATACACTTGGAACCTATTTCCGACCTTCCCTACCATTCCTGACCTCACCACATCTCTATTGCAGGTGATACGCTCCTGACTCGACATCCACTCAAAACCTAATGACTCCCACAGCACCTGACTACTCTCCCCCCACCCTGCTTCCTGCGGTCAAAGGACTCCATACCCTATTCCCAATTCCTCCGGTCTAACGCGCAATGTGCTGCTCCCAGGATGAGGTTTTCACACCCCCAGGTCATCACAAATAGGCCTCATTCTCAGAGAACGGGGATTCCCCTCCCCCATATTGATGAGGCTCCGCACCAAGGTCTCCTCCAATACCCCGCAACACAGTCCCTCGCTCCCCATTCCCCACTCGCAAACAGGGCAGAGTCCCCCTGGTCTCCCCTACAATCACCCCACGAGCCGGCAAATACGCAACATATAGTCCCCTCCGCCATTTTCGCCACCTCCAACGTGACCCACCACCCGCCACAAATCATCCCTCTCCGCCCCCTGTCTAGCCTTCCGCAAAGAACCGCTCTCCTCCACCACTCCCTTGTGCATTCTTCCCTCCCCCTCCCACTCTACCCCTACCCGGGCCACTTTCCCTTGCAACCGCAATAAATTCACAATTTGCCCTTCACACCTCTCCCCCCTCCACACCTTTCAGGGACCCATAGAGCAGACCCTTCCAGGTCCGACCAGAGTTCACCTGCACCTCTCTCCAACCTCATCACTGCATCCGCTGCTCCTAGATGCCAGATGATACTATATCGTTGAGACCAAGCGGAGGCCCCCTTTGGCGATCGCTTCGCCGACACCTCCCGCTCGGTCCCGCAAAACCAACACCGACCTCCCCCGTGGCTCAGAGCACTTCAACTCCCCCTCCCATCCACATCCCCCCCCCCCCCAAAAACCCTCTCGGTCCTGGGCACCTCCACGGCCAGAAGTGAGCAACACCGCAAGCTGGAGGAACAGCAACCTCAAATTCCGCTTGGGGAGTCTGCACCCTTGGCTTGAATATTTGAATTCTCAATTCTTTAACCCTTGCTGATCTCCTCCCCCTTCCCACACTCTCCCTCAGCCCTCGTGCCCTGACGGGATTTCCCGATCTCTATCTCCTCCCCACCCTCAGTCGCGGACCAGCTCTCATTTTCACACCATCAAACAGCTTACAATGGCTTGTTCCCTTATCACACCGTTACTTTTTTTGCATATCTTCACTTATTGTCCTTAACGCTCCACATCAACCGTCCTATATCTCTCGTTTCCCTATCCCTACCAGTCTGAAAAGGTCCTCACGACCCGAAACGTCGGCCTATCTCCTTCCTCCTAGATGCTGCTGCACCCCAGCTGAGTTTCTCTTCTCCTCTCCAGCTTTTTGTGTATCCATGAGAGAGAATGGGCTCGAAGGAAGTCAGCACCCCCATCATGGATCGTGGTCACCCATAAGGGCGAGCATGTCCTCCAGGAGGGCCGGCGGTCACCTAGGCCGTCCATTTGGAGAATCTGAGCTTCCCGCCAAACATCCTGATAAGCAGTTCCATAAGGCCCCTATATTTGTTAGTTAACGGGGGGCTCTGAGGTATGGTTTAACCCGCCTCGCAGTCGCCTGGTCAAGAGCGCTGACCACATAAAAGTTTCATCTACCGTCACCCCTCGCAGAGCAACCTGTGCATCTGCCTGCTGGAACCAGATATAAGGCTCGTCGGTCCACAAAGTCGGGAGCTGCAGCGCAACGACGTTGTTTTCCATCACGATGCGTGATGAACGTCGAGGTCACCAGTTGTAGTGGCCTGGATGAGGTCAGGAAAAGACCAGATGCCAGGCAGGTTCATAAGTCGTTTAATCAATGCTAGCAAACACACAAAACTCCCTCAAGCAGCCCCTGGGAAACCCCATGGCAAGACAATTGTCCCTGTCCTTCAAGAGCCGAGGGGGATGACCCAAGGAGTGGCCTAACCCCCAGGGACCGCCACAGTATCCTATTTAACCAAGCTGAGTGTGCAACCCAAAACAAATCCTCTGTAACACATGGGCCACCAATTTCTAGGCCAGTATTAGTATCTCCTGCATCTTACCATCTTGCATATTTATTTTATCTCCAGTCAAATTTCAGATGTCTTGCTTCAATTCTAGTCAATTTTGCATCCTTATTTCCTCACCTATCATAAGCATTTATTCAGCTATTTAAGCTTAAGATCAAGAATTTCCCTCTCTCTAAACCAACCAGCCTCTTAAACCAAATCAATGACATTTTTTAACTTTGACAAATTTTACCTATGGCTTTATTGTATACACGGATTACATAAATGTAAATTTTTGCTCGATATTCTGCGAAGTATAACATTTAACAGAGCTCCACCAGTGCATCCCTTTGGAGAACTTCAAAGTCTAAAGAAAGGTCTCTCAACCCGAAACGTCACCCGTTCCTTCTCTCCAGAGAAACTGGCTGTTCCGCAGTCACTCCAGCATTTTGTGTCTATCTTCAAAGCTATCCTGCCTTATATCATTGCTGGCTTATTCGGATGAATTTGCATCAAATCTAATGAATATGGTTCAATGTAGCTACTTAGCAAAAAGTGAGAGATTGCTTGCAGCTACTTGGAAATAAGTCGTGCCATTAGAATATGCATATTATTTTAATCATTATCATTATATTTATTGCCTTTAACCTAGTAAATTTGTAAAGTGCTTCTTAGGAATGGTAGCAAACAAAATTTGACACTGACCCATATAAGATATTGGGGCAACCTACCCACCAACACTATCGGGATAATTACAGCAGATGAAGAAGGTAGCTCAACACCACCTTTTCAAAGGTAATTGGGGATGGACAATAAATGTTGGTTCCAAAATTGCTACTTCTGAATGCTCAACGTACTTTCATTTAAACATTGTTTAAAAATGCTGAAGATATTTCAAATAACATACCTTGTTAATTAAAATATTTGTACTTACTCATTAATGACTTTTTTGCTGACTTTCAGACTCTTATGCCGTGCTTCTAAACGATTTGCTTCTGCTATTCTTTCTTTTCTTGGTGGTACTCTACAAAATGAATTTAAAATAGAATTACCACAAAGATAACCATAATAATTTGGTTTCCCAGATTTATATGCAAGCATCCAAAAGATCTACTCTCTTCAGACTGTTTCAAAAAATTACTGGTTTCTTTGGGACTCATCAGCACTTTCTTTAAGGATTGTCGAATCAACCCCAGCAGAGTCTGATTAACCAACAGGAAAGTTGTTGTAAGTACTGACTCATTCTTAAATCGGTAGAGCGCCATTATTTTGATACTCAGGTAAAGATTGTCTTCTTTTCAGATGGACTGTCTATAAAAATGTCCCAATGAAGTACATTTCAACTCACCTTACATGGAACATAGAACAGTGCAGCACAAGAACAGGCCCCTTGCCCTTCAATATCTGTGTCGACCATGATGCCAAATAAAAAAAACATCTGCCTGCAAGTGATCCATATCAATACATTCCCTGTGTGTTCATGTTCCCGTCTAAATAGCTGTATCATCACTAATGTGTCTATTTAATATCACTGGTTACAGCTCTCTAGTCAGGAAAACACCCCTCCATCACAATCCTCTATCTTCTAAGGCCAATCCAATTTTGAATCTAATCTACCAAGTCACTGTGTATTTCATATGCCTTCATCTTCTGGGTCAGTCTATCATGAGATCTTTGCCAAATGCCAAATCTACGTAAACAGCATTCACTGCCCTACTCTTATCAATCGTAATTTTTACCTCCTCAAAGGAATAGGTTCTTTCCAACAACCATCAGGCAATTAAGCACTACAAACTCCAACTAAACCCCAAACTACTTTGGTTGCACTATGGATAGAGTTACACCATGTATCATGTTTACAAACCTTTTGTGCTGCTGAAACTAAGAATTTCATTATTCTGTTTCATATATATGACAATAAAACACTCTTGACTCTTGACATTATTGCAGGATAATTTTGCAAAGCAACTTAAACCCTCAATTTTTTAATCTCTGTCAACATTTTTCGTAAGTTCATTTTAACTCTTTCTCCTCAGCCTCTCACATGATATCCCATGAATCTGTTTCTACAAACCTAGCTTTGTGGACTCTTTTGGAGAAAGAGTGCTATCGTTAACCTTCAACAAACTATCCATTGTAAAAGAGATGCCCTCACACTAAGTCACTTCATAACATAGAATCTCTCTTCATCTGGCACCATGGGTTCTCTGATAGTGCCGGACTGGCAGATTTTCCAGAATATTTAATGATATTAAATTTAGTTTAATACTCAAACACACTAGCAATTCACATTTTTTTAAATAGTCACAGCAGTATAATATATAAGTTTAAGGAAGGATAGGAATGAAGCCCCAGTGTGTTTAAAAGAGTTTAGATAAAGGAACCTGATGAATTTAAAGGGAACTAGACCAGGGGGCGAACCCATTGGGTTTGCGGGGGGGGGGGGGGGGGGGGGCTCTGCCTGCGGCGTCACACACGCACACAGGCGGGGTGAGAGGGGAGGGAGGTGGAGGGGGAGGGGAGTGGGGGAGGGGAGAGGGAGGAGGGGTGGGGGTGAGAGGAGAGTTGAGGGGGAGAGAAGGGGTAGGGGAGAGGGGGAGTGGGTAAAGGGGGGAAGGGGGGGGAGAGAGAGGAGGAGGAGAGGGGGAGAGCGGGAGGAGAGAGGGAGAGGGGGAGCAAGAGGAGGGAGAGGGGGGTAGAGGGTAGAGGGAGGGGGGAGGGAGGGGGGGGAGAGAGAGTAGAGGGGGGAGAGAGGAGGGGGAGAGAGGAGGGAAAGGGAGGAGGAGGTTGAAGGGGGGAGAGGGGAGGGTGGTGGAGGGAGGTAGTGGGGGAGGAGGGAAGCGTTGAGGGAGAGAGGAGGAGGGATGGGACGGGGGGGAGAGGGGGAGGGAGGGAGTGGGGGAGGGGTGGAGGTAGAGAAGGAAGAATAGAGGATGGAGAGAGGGGGGAGAGAGGAGGGGGAGGGGCGAGAGGATGGAGGAGAGAGGATGGGTTTGGGAGAGTGGCGGGTGAGAGTGTGGGGAGGGGGGGTGGGGTAATTCGAGGGGAGGGTGGGAGGGAATGGGGGTTTTGAGAGAGTAGAGAGGAGAGGGGTGGGAGAGTAATATAAATCCATTTAATAATAGCTGTTATTTCACTAAACACTTACCGGGTGGTTGGTCTCTGAAATTGTTTAGACTGTGGAAAATCACAATTTTGTCCATGTTCCTGCAGAGTGGGCTGTGCTCTTTTTGCATACTGCTTTTCAACTAGTGGCATTGTAAACTGTGACAAGCTGGGCTAAGAATTCTGTAAATCTTGAACTCCTGCAAAACACAGAATATTACAAAGTCAGCTCAACTGAGTGAAGAAATATTCACTACTTCAATATCTCATGACAATTGAGAAAGTGTCCATGGTAAAAATATGTTTACTCTGTATTCTCTTTATTCTCTTTATTTTTAAACTATTGCTTGTTATCAACATCAGAATACAAGAAATGATTCCAGATTAACGGGTATGGATGATCGACACAAAAAGCTGGAGTAACTCAAAGGAACAGGCAGCATCTCTGGAGAGAAGAAATGGGTGATGTTTTGAGTCGAGACCCTTCTTCAGACTGTTTAAGGATAAGGGAAACGAGAGATATAGGCGATAGATGTAGAGAGATAAAGAACAATGAATGAAAGATATGCAAAACAAGTAAAGATGATTGAAGAAATAGGCCATTGTTAGCTGTTTGTTAGATGAAAACGAGAAGCTAGTGAGACTTGGGTGGGGTAGGGGTAGAGAGAGAGGGAATGCAGGGGCTACTTGAAGTTAGAGAAATCACTATTCATACCACTGGGCTATAGGTTGCCCAATGAAATATAAGATGCTGTTCTTTCTATTTGCGTTTAGCCTCACTCTGACAATGGAGAAGACCTAGGACAGAAAGGTCTGTGTAGGGTACACAAAAAGCTGGAGAAATTCAGCGGGTGCAGCAGCATCTAAGGAGCGAAGGAGATAGGCAACATTTCGGGCCGAAACCCTTCTTCAGACTTGTTCAGATCAGAAGAAG
Source organism: Okamejei kenojei (assembly GCA_035221665.1). NCBI lineage: Eukaryota > Metazoa > Chordata > Chondrichthyes > Rajiformes > Rajidae > Okamejei > Okamejei kenojei. The sequence goes on from CM069131.1 coordinate 23,330,605, forward strand.
GCCTATGTAGGAATGGGAAGGAGAATTAAAGTGTTTAACAAGCGGGAGATCAGGTAGGTTCAGGCAGACTGTGCAAAGGTGTTCAGCGAAACGATCGCCCAGTCTGCGTTTGGTCTTACCGATGTATAAGGCCACATCTTGAACAATGGATACAGTAGATGAGGGCGGAGGAGGTGCAAGTAAACCTCTGTCTAACCTGAAAGGACTGTCGGGGTCCCTGGACGTAGTCGAGGGAGGAGGTATAGGGACAGGAGTAGCATCTTCTGCGGAGGGGGTGGTTGTACATACATACTTGGGTATGGAAACTCTATTCTATCTATCTATCTATCTATGGCGTTCACTGCAACTCGGGGTTGGGTGGTGCCATCTGCTTCATGATGTCCTGGTGCTGTGTTTGCTATTCGTCATGATGCAGTTTCACTCATAAGTAAGCTAAGCAGATGAGCAGTCCTCTCCTAGAAAAATTGTGTGTGGGTAAAAGTTAGATGGTCAGGAAAAAGTGGTAGGAACAGTGTAGTCTCCACAAATATTAGGAACAACCTGAAAATAATTAAACCCAATTAAAAAAGGAAATTAAACCAGCAATAAATTAGGGAATAATGGAAAGGCATATAATAAATAAAAGTAAATTCAATAGGTACGTTCAATCAGGAAGGTTGACAGGAGCTGGTTAAATCAGTCAGGTGATCTGTTATACTCCATACGTCAAAACTGCTTCAGAGGTTGCACTGACAGATTTCAAAAAGTAATGCCACTTAAGAATAGAAGGCCACGCTATTCCTATCCTCAGACAATGAACCCAACAGCAGTATAAATCACATATAAAATCGTGTTGATCGGTAACACATCATATTAATAAAAAGTTTTAAGAAGGAACTGCAGATGCTGGAAAATCGAAGGTAGCAAAAAATGCTGGAGAAACGCAGCGGGTGAGGCAGCATCTATGGAGCGAAGGAAATAGGCAACGTTTCGGGTCGAGACCCTTCTTCAGACCCCTTATTAATAAATACTGTAAAGACCTCTATTAATAAAACTGATAATTCCCCTTGAAATAACTGCTGATCTACCATTCGTTGACTAATTAATTTTAAAAGCACAACTAAATAAATTAGATGCATGAGTATTAAAATAAAAGGTTCGGAAAGAAAGATAAAGATTAAATATTAAATTGTAAAGGAGATAGGGTGATAACGTTAGGCAATGTTAAAATAAAACAGAAAATGCTGGACATACTCAGCACGGTCAGAGAGCATCTGCGGTAAGAGAAACAGACCTTCAGGTCTTTTCACAGGCAAGAAAGTGAGCGACACAATCACTGCTGATGGGAATGGATCAACAGTGTAAGAAATTCGACCTCGCCGATGAGGAATTTACGATCCCTTCACCCCGACTTCGGGCCCATGTTGTTCCAGCGCCTGCAACTTGTTCACAAGGAACCAAGTTGTGTTCGCTTGGACCCATTCTCCAGAGACAAGAGAAACAAAAAACAGCTGGAAGTAAATGTGCCATCGACTCACCGGTGAGTCAGGGGAGGGGAGGGGAGGAGAGAGATGGGTCCGCAGCCGCTGCAAGGGGAAGGTTCAGTGTGGTCCGGGAGCAGCACCTTCGCCGCTGCACTTGCCGTGAATCCCCACGGCCGCCGCCGCCAGCTCCATGACAACGGCCGCGCGGGCGCTCTCGGGAGCCTGGTGACAGGAGCCTGGGCGATGCCCGGCTCAACACACGAGTCGCCAGCGAGGGGCCCGGCCCTGCCCGGCCAGGCCACCTCTGCACCGGGGACACAGCGACAAGTGAGGATGCAAGTGAGTGGGTCGGATCTGGTGGACCCCACTCAACCTGAGTGGAAGGATAACGCGTTGAGAACCAAAAAAAAAACACATGCAGCCAAGTTTACACCGAGATCGTGGAAACAGGCCCTTCGGCCCAACTTGCCCACACTGGCCAACAATGCCCCAGCTACGCTAGTCCCACATGCCCGCATTTGGTCCATATCCTTCCAAACCTGTCCTATCCATGTACATGTCTAACTGTTTCTTAAACGTTGGGATAGTCCCAGCCTCAACTTACCTTCTCTGGCACCGTGTTCCATACACTCACCACCCTTTGTGTGAAAACGTTACCCCTCAGATTACTATGAAATCTATTCCCCTTCACCATAAACCGATGTCCAACGATCCTCAGTTCACCTACCCTGGGCAGGAGATCAGTGTGATTAAACTGGAGTGATTAAAGCAAAATACAAAGTGCTTGGAGGAGCTCGAGCAGCATCATCAACTATCCCTTTGCCTCCACAGATGCTGCTCGTCCTGCTGTTCTCCAGAGGCATGCTTGCTGCATATTACTGCAGTCTCTTGAGTCTCCAAGGATGAATAAACCCTTAATATTGTTAGTAAAAAGAGAGACTACTGAATGGTTGCAGCAAAGATCATGTTGCAATCAGCTCAGTATGACTCCTGAAGGCCATCAAGAGCGCAGAAAGATAATTTTGGGCTCAACTGAGGTCATGGACAAACACTTGGTAGTTCTGGCAGGGCTCGCACGCCATCATTTCCTACAAGATGAAATTGGATAGTTTAAGTGTTAATTATGTATCATTTCCACATAAACAATATTTTTTATGCACATATTGAAAGGGAGACAATGACACACATGTACGGGTCTGCACAGCCCCTAACGAGCCTGTAATCTCAATGTCTACGAATTTAAGTTAGATGCTTTCTTAAAGAAGGTAAAGTCACGCAAAAAAAAAAAAAACGGCCGAGCCATAACAGCGCCTCCACCAAGTGCTAAAAGAAGTAAAGTCAGATACAGAGTTGGCTGTGAACCACCCGAAACATCACCCATTCAAAGGTTTAAAAGGTCTTTTATTGTCATGTGTATCAATTAAGATACAGTGATATGCTAATTACCATACAGCCATACGAAAAAAAAGCAACAAGATACACAACTACATAAAAGTTAACATAAACATCCACCATAACGGATTCCCCACATTCCTCACTGATGGCAAAAGAGTCCAATCTTCTTTCTCTTTATTCTCCCGCGGTCGGGGGAGTTGAACCATCCATAGTCAGGGCGATCAAAGCTCCCGCAGCTAGCGGTCTAACCCCCAGCGTCGGGCGATCGAAGCTCCTGCGTCGGGGCGATCAAAGCTCCTGTGTCAGGGCGATCGAAGCTCCCGCGTCAGGGCGGGTGAAGCTCCTGCGGCTTGGAGTTCCCCAAAATCGGTCTCTAATCAGAGACCGCGAGCTCCGCGATGTTACAGAACTGCGTGGACCACCTGAAAAAGTCTGAAGAAGGCTCTCGGGCGAAACGGTACCCATTTGTTCTCTCCAGAGATGCTGCCTGTCCAGCTGAGTTACTCCAGTTTTTTGTGGCCACCTGCTTATGGATCCTAGGTTTATGAAATTATGGCATGGAGTACAAAATCAGGTAAGTCATGAAGTCAGATCAATTTTATAAGTGTTGTGTTTAATTCTGCACTTTTGGAAGAATGTAAACATATAGAAAATAAATACAGTGATGCAGAAATAAGGGACTTATTACAGTACATGAATTGAGTGGAGAAGCCAAGGTTGTTCTTACTGCAGAGAAGGTTGAGGAGATTTGGTAAAGGTATTCTAAACAGTGAAGGGATTAGACATAGTGAATAAAGATAAACTGGTTTAAATTCAAAAGATTTGAACAGATTAACAATAGTTTAGAATATATCATAGAAGAAACCTAAATGGTGCAAAAATATTCAAATCTCTAATTTACACCTTGAGAAAATGATAAAAGCTAATACTGACAAATGTTATTAAATATGAATGATTTGAGAATGTAGATGGCTTGATGAATGAGTTTGTGGATGAGAATAAATTTGGTTGATAGTACAGTAGGTTGTCTAAGGTTACAACATGATCTAGATCAATTGGGAAAATGGGCCAAAGATTGTAGATGGAATTTCTCAGATATATACAAATTGGTACATTTTAGAAAGTTACAGTAAATCAGGTCAGAGTGAATGGCTGGGCCCTGGGAAATGTCGTAGGACAACGAGACCAATGGGTGTGGGCAAATAGCTCACTGAAAATGATAACAGTGTAGTGGAGAAGGTTTATGACACACTTGCCCACATTGGCTGGGGCACTGACTATAAGTATTGAGACATTATGTTACAACTGTACAAATTGTTGGTGACACTGCCCTTGAAGTATTGTGTGCAGCTCTGCTTGCTACACTATAAGAAGGATGTGATTAAACTAAATAGGGTGCAGAAAAGATTCACAAGGACATTGCCAGGAATACATAATGTGTGATGAGGGAATGGAGAAGTAGGGGTTGTTTTTTCTAGAGCGAAGGAGGCTGACGGGATGACCTTAATCTATAAAATCATGAGGGGCGTTGATGAACTGCTAGAACTGCTAGATGACGTGACAGAGGCGAGTACAATTCCAAAATTAAATGACATTTGGACAGATACATGGCTAGGAAAGGTGTTGAGGGATGTGGGCCAAAAACAGGTAAATGGGACTAATTCACGTAGACACCTTAGTCGGCAGGGACGGATTTGGCTGATAGCTTACTTCTGTGCTGTATAACTCCATGAATTTATATAGATCCAATCCAGTCTTTCAATAAAGAATAAGATGAGTAGATGAAGATTTAAAAGTATGATTACCCACAGTGCACACTCAATACCATTTGACCAGATAGTTGTCAAGGATCCCAAACATAATAATTTGAAGGGAGAGTTGATCTCCTGCACCCTGCATTATAAGGCACCTTAGCCACTGAATTAGGCTTTGTTAAGCAGACTTTTTAGACTCTATGACCGCGGATTTTGTTTCAAAGTGGCATCTGTGTGCATGCATTATTTTGTACTGATCTTGCAGTAATTATCGGAAATATGGTAGCACATAACACTGAAATCGAATCCCAGGGATTTGCAGAACAAGTGTCTGTTAATGTGAGATGCTGAGTTGATGTGAGTACTATCAAAAAGGGTGTTGTGGCCAGTACCTTGTGTTCAGTGCACATGGAGGTTTTGTGGTCTAACAGCAAAGAAAAACTCCTGACTTCAGCTATTTAGAGGGACTATTGATTACTTGCAGATTTATTCTTGATTTATTTTTAGAATGTTGACTTGATTGGTGTAGAGCAGAAGTTTATGCCTTGTAAAAAATCAAATTATATTCTCTGTATTTGACAGATCTCACTTATGACCTTTTGCTCATAACAGGGTGCATTTGGAAATTGGTACTCTATTCAAAAGTTAAACAAATGATAGTCATTATTATGAAAGACACAATGCCAGCAGCATGAACGTAAGAAGAAATACAAGTTAGAAATGAGCAATGCGGGATTTCTTTAGCTAGATGTCCAGAAAAATGTCTGGATGTTTCAAACCTGCATTGGATTCATAGAAAACACCATCTACTAGAAGCAGTATATTTTTCAAAGGACTTTTTGCATAATTGATATTGTGTCTTTGGGTTTAGGGTATCTAAGGATTAATGCATTTAGTGGTTTGTGAGCCATTGGTGAGTAATTGGTTCAGGCAGTAATTTAAATGTCTGGACATGCCTGTTTGTTGCATAATTTAGATGGAGCACAATTTCAAATGGTGGCCAAGCTTATTTTGATGGAGTGCTCTCACCTAAATTGTTGTATCATTAAATTCCTAAATGCTATGTAAAGTACCTTCATTCAGTAACAAAGTCTCACTTCTACATCAAAATATCTCATGTTCTACTGCAGTTTAGAAGTCCAGCATATAAATTGATGTTGACAGTTCAATCTGATACTGAGTCAACTTTCAGTTGAGATTTAACCCTGTTGAAGTGGAGCTGGGGAATTTTGCAGTGTTCTTGGCAACATTTATCTCTTGACCAACACTAACAACAGTCACTAACTTCAGGAAACCTAACCATAAATTAGCTGGACCTAAAAATAGGTTAGATCATTGCAATTTATTTTGCCCTTTGGCTAAAAGGCTTAACAAATATTTCTAGGAAGAAGAAAAATTAGATATCTGGCACTAAATTGCATTGTTAACTGACTGAACATAAGGCATCCTGAAGATCGCCCTTTGTTCGATTTATTGCTCACCATCTCTGGTGCATTTCTCTAGATTATTAATCTTTCCGATCTAGTGAGATTATTTGATTTGAACAAATTACAAAGTAAAATAATTGAAAGCAAGGGGCTACAGTTGTTGAAAATCTGAAATAAAACAGAATGCTGGAACTAGTCAGGAAGTCAGAAGACATCTGTGGAGGGAGAAACAGTTAACATTTCAGGAGATGAGTTTGCATCAGCTGTCTGCTTTAGAAAAAAATGTAAATGTTAATTACCAGAAAAAAAATAAGATCTGGTAATTAAAGTTACATAATAAACTTCTCAGTTACCTGACTGTATACAAACTGAATTTTCTAAGACTTTTGCATCAAAATAAATCAGGCTATATTTTGTGAATAAACCTGTTTTTTAGCAAATAGACCTGTACATTATTATAAGAATCTGTTTTGTCACATCCAGTATTGAAAAATGATAGAACTCTGCCTTTCCTCTTACTTAAATAATTTAGGATTTATTCCTCGTACCCAGTACACCATAAGCTGTCAGTTCTACGTCCTCCCTATCCTTTGCTTTTACACGTCAGGGTACTTGAATGACCCAGATTGCTTTTAACTCTTACATCACTTTAAAGTCTCATTTCTCTATACCTTGATCCATATCCTCCTTTCTCTCAAACAGGTGCCTTAAACTGATGAATGTTCACTGCTCATCCCAATTTGTTTTTTCCTCGAAAGGTTTCCAGAGAAAAAATTATTGTACCTCTCGTCTGGTCCTCGAGTATCCTCAGCACTGTCCCTGGTAATGCCATCTCTGCAGCTTTCTGCTGTTTCAGGAGTCCCATCTGTAAAACTCAAATGCTAATGCCCTCAATCGCTGCCTCCAACCATTTCAAAGAACTCCCGGCATGCCGTGCGGCAGAAGGTCGTTCCGGCGTACCACGACCGTACGCGACAGCAGGCCTGGCTCACCCACTGCAGAATCGGGAACATGCCCGGAGAGGGAATACGCTGAGCCCGGCCCCTGCTCACTCATGGACCTGAGAAGAGGGAGTCGGACAGAGGGCCGGAGAGCAGATCAGCTGCGGGAGGCAGTGCAGAGCCTCGATGATGGAGTGGGCCGCAGGAGGCCCCGCATCAGCCTGGGGCGCACTTGGCCCAAGCGGCCTAGTGTGTGCACTGGATATGGCTTGCAGCAGCACAGACCCCTGGAGGGCACCAATGGCCACGCCTGGCCAGGCCGACCCTGCAACACCGCCAGGAGAACGGGCCTGCTTGGTCAGGTTAAGAACTCTACACCCATAACCACTGGGACTTGATAATGGCGCCAAATCCGGTGACTCTGTATACTGAGTCAGTGTACTATTACTGCACACTTGTACTGTATCTGAGATGCTTATCAAAGATGTATCTTAAGTGCTTATGTATAGTGATACTTGTACTGAGCTGTATACAAAATGGATTTCACTGTACCTCGGTATATGTGACAATAAAGTACCATTGAACTCCAGGTTATATCCTTTCACCCTTTTGCTAAATTTTACTGCCTGGGACCCATATGTTGCATGTCATCCATTATTTTTGCCATGTTATCTGAGTTTTAAATACAATTAAATGCATGCAGAGATCAGGAAAGCTGACATTGCAGAAAACTATAGCTGAAAGGGAAGAGAAATACGTGGGAGATTTAACAGAGAAGTACTTTCATAAATCAGAAATGTTTTCCCCACCAACTGAAGATGATAGATAGAATACATAAGCTTAAGGCAAAGTTGGAAAAGAAACAGGAGATGCATATGTTTTTTAAACTTCCTAGCCTTGTGATTTGCAGTGTAATGGGCCTGTCCTACTTAGGCAATTGTTTCGGCAACTGCCGGCAACTGTCATAGGTGTAGCAGGTCACCGAAAAACCGGCAACTGGAACCCATATGACAATGTCTACGACCATGTCTACAAAAACCTACCATCTAGTCGATGTCAAGCTATGGCAAGCTACCGACAAACGGCGACCCATTAGGACGTCCATCTACGACCACACATATGACAATCTACGTCCACCCGCGACAAACGACGACAAGGTAAGACAATTCAGTCACCGGTACCTGTCGCCAGTTGACGCAGGTTGATGTAGATAGCCGCCTATGGAATTCACCGAAGTCATCATCGGCGACAACCTACGTCATCCTGGCGACAACCTGACAATAGCCTACGACAGTAACTACATCAGGAGAAATCAAGCCAAATGTCACCGACTGTCGCCGAAAGGTTTTGAACATTTCAAAATCCAGTGGTGACCAGAAAAACGCTATGATTCTTTGGGCGACTGAGGAGACTACTCACCATCATACAGGCGATACCCCGGCGACCATGTGGCGACAGCCGGCACCTGTAGTCGCCTAAAATATCGCCTAAGTGGGACAGGGGCATAAGGCCTGAAAATGGGGTGCACACATTAAGAAAGGAATTCTAAATAACGAAATTAATCAAAACATAAAATTATTTAGAATGATTTACAACACATTCTGTACATCCAAATGCAGTTTATAACCAATTAAGTAATTTTGGAGAGTAATCACTTTCAAAATAGAAAAATTGCCAGCAAGATCTCATGAGCACCAAAGCAATTATTCTTAGATAATCAGTTTCAAATATCATCTGTAAGGAGACCTAGGGTTAAATATTAATATCCAAATGTTGTTCCGTATGTGGCCCTTCAGTATTAGCTTTGCACAAGTTGTGACATAATTTGAGATCTGAAAATTTCTAACTGTGAGGGATAAAGTGATTAAACCCCACTATTGTAAGGGGCTTTAAAGAGGATTCAAACCGATAGAGGCCAGGGAGAGGGTTCTGACACAGCTGTGTATAAAAGTTACCAGAGCCATCCTTGAGTAAGAAGTGATAGCATTGTGTAGCGGTAGAAGGGAGTGATGTAGATAGACGCCTATCAGTAGAAGGGAGTGATAGATGGGACCCTTGTCACTATAGCTTAGCTTTAGTGCTGATATAGGAGAACTGAGAGAGTTCAGTTGGAGGTGAGTAAAACTAGGGCAGGTCATAGACAACTGAGCATGCTTAATAAAATAAATGAATATTACAACACACCCCTGGTCAAGAAACTGCTCATTACCATGCACATGTCTGGACATGCGATGTATGATGTGGGAGGTACTGGGGGGGCGTACCTACAGATTGTGCACCTCAGGGCCCTGATTGGAGAGGGTCCAAAGGGGAGGTTGAATGTAGAATTGTGTGTATAAAGGGGTTTACCTTTCTGACTTTGGTGTGTCTCAACTTGGAGAGGCACCCGACTCTGCAGACTCGCAAATAAAGAATCTCTTGCTTCCACGATTTAGTCTCTGAGTAGTGATTGTGAGCACAGCGCATATCTCACATAACTAAGAACATTTACTAATAACTACATTTCAACTACCTGGCTCTGAAATTTAATTATGACTAATACTGTGGCTCATTCCTTCAGGATTTCATGGTTTGAAATATAAAAAGGATAAATTAAAAGTAATTACTTTTCCCTCTGTCTCTCTTTTTTCTTTCTTAACTAGCTTCCCATAATTTGCCCCTGGATCATCTGTGTGGAAATTACTCGATCTGATTGATTAAGGAAATGCACAATTGCTTGCCAGGTTTGATCACATTGCTGAGACCTGATTTGATCTGCAGCAACATTATCAGCTTGCACTTCCCACAGCATTTTCATGGTCATCAGTGAAAATGTGGGAGCAGATTTGGTAATATATAGATTTTATTTAATTAATTAAGGTCATCTTCATTTTCTAGCTTAACAGAATATTTAATTCACAACTGCTTTGACAGACTAAAAGAATGTGCAGTCAACATATTTACACAGTAATTTTGTTTGAGGCAATTCTTGATTTTAATTGAACGAGACAGCTCTTCATTTTTTTGACAATGCTGTCAGGCATATTTTACTACATTAAAAACACTTTATTGATGCAGGTTGTTGATGATCATCATGACTTTAACATCCTATAATTAAAATTAATGTATTCAGTCATAGCCAGTCTTTGATACATAATTTTTGTATTGTGAAAACAAAACATCACTTTAGTACTAATTTGAAGGAAGCTTTATGTTCCTTACGTCCTAAAATAGCGAAACACTTTGACGAGGCAAATTTTCAATTTAAGTGTTCCACTACTTAGGTTCCTTACATGTGAAACATCACATTTAATAAAAGTCAGAAAAGCTGCCATAAATTTAAAGTATCCATATAAAACAGAATTCTTCAAGAGACTGATTAACATCAACATTGTTTTGAGCTTTCCAATAATTAGATCGTGTGCAGGTTTGGAACATTGCAGTACGAGCCTTGATAGCACTTTCCAGGGTTGACAGCAATTATTACATCCTACACTTTCTCTCTTGTGCCTCCAGCCACTAAAGATCTTTTCAGATGAAAGATCTATTAATTTCATACAATCTTGCCACAAAGTTGGAGTTGCAAAGATTATTGCATACACAGCAGGTTTCTCAAATTATTCTCAAAACTCATGCAATCTTTTGCTAATACTGTTTTAATGTTATTAACAAGATTATGCATAAACATTGCAATAATGACTTTTAGAAAATGGTTATAACTAATCTATGTAATTTCTTACAAATGAATCAGAGGATTCCACAAATGTTCATTTTTTACAGGATGGGATTTATTCATTGGTCCATGATAGGATTATTTTACCAATTGTATGTGCTGAATTATCGTTTTAAAGAGATTAGAACATTTTCTGTGATGTGCGTGGGCTTGTCAACCTCCACATTCAAGTGAGAAAAAACTCACTGGTAGTTATTTAACAATGCTATTGGTATCAGTTTATTATTGTCACGTACTGAGTACAACAAGCCATTCACAAGTACAATAGAGACAAAGAGAAAAATATCAGAAGACAGAAACTTTTGAAAAAGGGGCTGACCGGGTTTGAAAAGAAACAGCATGAAGTGTAGATGGAGTCGATGATGGGGAGGCTGATCTATGTTATGGGCTATGCTACATCCACAACCTTCTGTAATTTCTGGCAGTGTTAGGCTGAACTGTTCCCAAGCCAAGATGCAATGCAACCTGGTTGTCTGCTTTCTATAATGCATTGGTATAAGTCATTGGAGACATATCAAACCTCCTTAGTCTCCAGAGGAAATAGGGGCACTGGGATGCTTTTTTTGGCTATAGATTCAATATGGTTGAACCAGGATAAATTGTTGGTAATATTTACACCTAAGAATTTAAAGCTCTCAATCAATAGTAGATCATCAATGAAGCTCTCAATCATTAGCTCTCAACCACTCGATCAGTGGTTCTGTCTTCACTAAGAAAGACACAAACAATCTCCCAGAAATACTTGGGGACTGAGGATTTAGTGTGAGGGAAGAACTGAAGGGAATCCACATTAGTCAGGAAATGGTGTTAAGTAAACTGTTGGGACTGAAGACAGATAAATCCCCAGGGCCTAATGGTCTGCATCCCAGAGTACTCAAGCAGGTGGCCCTAGGTATTGTGGATGCATAGGTGATCATTTTCCAATGTTCTCTCGACTATGGATCAGTTCCTGTGGACTGGAGGGTAACTAATGTAACTCAACTTTTTAAGAAAGGAGGGAGTGAGAAAACTGGGAATTATAGACCTTACATCAGCAGTGAGAAAGATGTTTGTCGATTATTAAAGATGTAATAGTAGCGTATTTGGAAAGCAGTGACTGGATCAGTCAAAGTCAGTATGAATTTATGAAGGGGAAATCATGCTTGACTAATCTGGAATTTTTTGAGGATGTAACAAGTAGAATGGATAAGGGAGAGCCAGTGAATGTGGTGTATCTGGACTTTCAAAAAGCCTTTGAGAAGATTCCACACAAGAGATTAGTGTGCAAAATTAGAGCACAAGGTATTGGGGGTAGGGTATTAACATGGATAGAGAATTGGTTGGCAGACAGGAAGCAGAGTAGGAATTAACGGGTCCTTTTCAGAATGGCAGGCAGTGATTAGTGGGGTGCCGCAAGGCTCAGTGCCGGGACCCATATATTATAATATATTAACGATTTAGTCAAGGGATATAATATAACATCTCCAAGTTTGTGAGTGAAGCAAAGCTGGGTGACAGTGTGAGCTGCAATGAGGATGCTATGAGGCTGCAGGGTGACTTTGGTGGCAAGAACAGGAAGGCAGATTATTATCTGAATGGTGTCAGATTAGGAAAGGGGAGGTGCAACGAGACCAAGGTGTGCTTGTACATCAATCACTGAAAGCAGGTACAGCAGGCAGTGAAGAATGCTAATGGCATGTTGCCCTTCATTGTGAGAGGCTTTGTGTTTAGAAGCAAGGAGGTCCTACCTGCAGTTGTACTGGGCCATGGTGAGACCGCACCTGGAGTATTGTGTGTAGTTTTGGCCTCCTAATTTGAGGAACCGTTATTGCTATTGAGGAAGTGTAACGTAGGTTCACCAGGTTAATTCTTGGGATGGCGCGACTGACATATGATGAAAAAATGGGTTGACTGGGCTTTTATTCACTGGAATTAAGAAGGATGAGAGGGGATCTTATAGAAACATAACATTCTTAAAGGATTGGACTGGCTAGATGCAGGAAAAATGTTCCTGATGTTGGGCGAGTCCATAAACAGGGGTCACAGTTTAAGAATAAGGGGTAGGCCATTTAGCAATGAGATGAGGAAAAACTTGCAGGTTTGAGGAAATGCAGGATTGAGGAAAAACATTCTCACCGAGAGAATTGAGAATCTCCAGTAACAGTGGAGGCCAATTCACTGGATGTTTTCAAGAGAGAGTTAGATTTAGTTCTTAGGATTAAAGGAGTCAAGGGAAATGGGGAATAAGCAGGGGTACTGATTTTAGATGATCAGCCATGATCATATTGAATAGCAGTGCTGGCTCAAAGGGCCGAATGACCTACTCCTGCACCTTTTTTCTATGTTTCTATGTTGTCAAGACTTCAGAATCATTGATGTGGATTGGGGTATATTCTCCACCTCACTCTTGAAGTAAATAACTAGCTCTTTTATCTTGCTGACATTGAGAGAGTTGTTGTTGACTTCACACCATGCTACTAAGTAGCAATGTTACAAAACCTACCTTCAGCGGCACTGCAGATCTCCCAAATGCGCGACTCCGGAGCCTTTGGGGGGGGGGGGGGGGATTAAAATGCAGGTTTGTATCGCTTGTCGGAGAGGGATTTCCTCGGGCTGCTAGTCAATGAAGAAAAATGGATTAGATTTTCGTTCCCTTTTTTTTAGATTGCTGGCCAATTTAATAGTTGGATTAAAGTAAAAAGCGACTTTGAAGGCCCTCAACGCCAACATGACGGATCGTAATATCAGGACAAAACAAAGGGTAGGTTGTATATTTCATATATAATCTTGCTTCTTGGGTCTTGGGTCTTGGGCTTTCGTCTACTTTTACGATGAGAAAATGTTATTTATTCCCCAAACGATTCGGCCGTGTCTTGCCTGCCGATATGGGGTTAAATTTCACGGCAACGTTCCAATCGATCGCATTCCAGAAACACCCACTCGCAAGATGATTAAAATTCTTTTTTTTAGGACGATCATGTCATAAGAGCATCTAAATCGTCTATATTGTATGTAATTGTCTATCCATAATCAATATTTTTATACTAAATACCCACGACAGTTTTAGTCAGATGTATTCTGCAAAAAATAATAATTTTGATTATATTGAGAGTGGATGTTTCTCGATTAATTTATGGGAATTAAACATTAAATTCCTTCCATTTGGCATATAGGTTCATGACAGTGAGATTTAAAAATCATGGTATATAATGAATTCTGGATTAGTATGTTATTTGGATACAGGCTATTTAAAAAAAAAAAGCCTTTTCTTAAGAAATGGATAGATGTTTAGATCTAGTAATTGAATTTAGATTAATTTAATTGATTAGATGAATTAATTGATTTGATGAAATTGATGATTATGAATTTTTTTCTTGGGTATTTACTATTTGTTTTAGTGTTTAACTTTATCATTTCTACCTTTTTTCTAAAACTGCAAATAATAATTTGTTTCTGTTAATGCTGTTCAGTGGGTTTTTTTCCTTTACATTTTATACAGATGTCTCCGAAGAAGAAATGCAAAATTTTCCATCCAAATGCCCAGCAAAAGAGACTGATTGAGACAGCATTCGCAGAGATTATCCAAATTTGGACTACTCCAAATGTCAAGTCAAGTCAAGTCACATTTATTTATATAGCACATTTAAAAAACAACTCTCAATGACCAAAGTGCTTTACATTTGTTATAAGAGTAGTATGCACAAGCAGGCTACATACAATATACAAATAGCCCTCGCTCAGAGGACGTCCGGAAAGGCTTGGAAGAACAGATACATTTTTAGAATAGACGTAAAGGAGTCAATGGAGGGGGCAGTTCTAATGGGGAGGGGGATGCTGTTCCACAGTCTAGGAGTTGCGACCGCAAAGGCGCGGTCACCCCTGAGCTTATGCCTGGACTGCGGGACATTCAGCAACCCCAAGTCGGCCGATCTGAGGGACCTGGAGGTGTAGTGGGTGAGAAGACTTTTAATGTAGGTGGGTGGAAGCCCATTGAGGGCTTTGTAGACAAAGAGGAGGGTCTTGAAATTTATTCGGAACCGCACAGGGAGCCAGTGGAGAGAGGCCAGGATCGGGGTGATGTGGTCCCTTTTTCGGGTGCCCGTCAGATGTCTCGCTGCGGCGTTTTGGACCAGTTGCAGGCGGGACAGGGAAGATTGGCTGATGCCAGTGTAAAGGGAGTTGCAGTAATCTAGGTGGGAGGAGATAAATGTATGGATGATCTTTTCGAGGACATCAAACTGGAGGAATTGTTTTATTTTAGCTATCATCCAAAGCTGAAAGAAGCTAGCTTTTACCACGGCATTGCCTCGTTTGTCAAACTTCAGTGCTGAGTCAAATATCACACCAAGGTTTTTGACGTGAGGTTTGAGTAGTGGGGTAAGGCTTCCAAGGCTGCCTGCTATCATTTTGATTGAATCCGAGGGACCGAGAAGGATGACCTCAGACTTACTCTCGTTTAGTTGGAGGAAGTTCTGGGCCATCCAGCATTTTATATCCTCGAGGCAGCGGGTAAGGTTAAGCAGATTTGATTGTTTTTTAGGCTTCATGGGGAGGTACAGTTGTGTATCATCTGCGTAGCAATGGAAGGAAATGCTGTGCCTTTCAATGACTTGGTCTAAGGGGAGCATATAGGGAGAAGAGAATGGGGCCAAGGATGGAACCCCACAGCTAGCTGGGGAGGAGAAAGAGTTGCCTATGTTAGTAGAGAAACTCCTACCTTTGAGGTAGGAGATGAACCAGCTCAGGGCAGTGCCATCAATACCAACCCCGTACCGGAGACGGTCAATTAGGATGGTGTGATCGACAGTATCAAATGCTGCGCTGAGGTCAAGAAGGAGCAGGATTGCACAGTCGCCGGAGTCAACGGTGAGCAGTAAGTCATTATGTACCTTCAACAAGGCAGATTCTGTGCTGTGGTGAGCCCTGAAACCTGATTGGAAAGTTTCCAAGATAATATTTTGGTGAATGCAAGGCATAAGTTGACTTAAGATTACCTTTTCAAGGGCTTTTGAGAGGAAAGGCAGTTTAGAAATGGGTCTGTAGTTGCTAGGCAAGGTGGGGTCGAGGTTAGTTTTTTTCAGGAGGGGCTGGACCACCGCATGCTTGAAGCAGGTAGGTACAGTGCCAGTGGCCAGAGAACTGTTGAAGATGGCGAGGATACTGGGACCGGCTGTTATGATGACGTCCTTTAGGAGGGCAGAGGGGACAGTGTCGAGGGGGCAGGTCGTTGTTAAGGGTTGGAGATAAGGGTGGAAAAGTATTTTGTTCTTGCGGATTTTACCGCTTCCTGGTATTTGTGATGATCTATAGGACATTCTTAATGGGAAAGTAGTGGGCAGAAAGGCATGTCATGCGTGGTTTGAAGAGCAAAACCCTGTAGTTTACAATGCCAAAATTGAAAAGTTGAGGAAAACAAGGTGTACAGAGTGCTTATTGGTTACAATCTGAGGAGTATGATGATGCTACTGATTATGATATGCCAATGTACCAGCTCACAACTGATCTTCTCCATAAAGACTTGGTCTATTGCTAGAAATTGTAATTTATTTACCTATTTGTTACGGACTTATAGCATATAATACAATAATATTAAAATTCTGATCTTGAGAATATCACATTTTTGAGCTTTCAAGGCAGTCTGTGTGTTTATTACTATTTCCATCACAACGGTCAATTTTGTAATTAGCTACAATTAGGTAACTAACTAATTATATACTTTAATTTCAGGTCATCCAAGTAAGATGTTTCATATTTGTTTGAGAATGCTTCAATCTATAATACCTGAAAATTTCATTCAGTTCTCTTAATTTTTAAGAATGTTATGGGCTTTTGACTGTCCTCGATCACAGCTTTTGTGTTAAGTCAATGGAAAAGCAATAGGGAACGAGATGCTAATTTCCAAGTATGCAAATGGCCATAACCTTTTTAATACTGAAGATATGAAAGTATATTAGGTATCAAATTAAACTTATTTTTATGCTTTATCTGATGGGATAAATTGCAGACTTGATTTTTAAAATCTAAAAATGTTGTAACATTGCTACACTAAGTTTACTCTCTCATTCTTGCATTCCTGCATTCCCGCACTCTGTCTTGTCATTGTGCAGATCCAGAGATGACATTTGAAAACTTGTAACTGAGGTTTAGAGCAGCAATTGGCCACACAGCATTAAGCGTACAGGGAGTAGAGTAATGCCCCTGTCCCACTTAGGAAACCTGAACGGAAACCTCTGGAGACCGTGTGCCCCACCCAAGGTTTCAGTGAGGTTCCCAGAGGTTCCAGTCACTCTCCATGAGTCACCAGAGGTTCTGGTCACTTGCCTGGAAAGCCTCGACCGAAGCGTGAGCTGCATCTACTGACCAAAGATCCTATAGGATCTTTGCTGCTGACTGCACACACACACACACACACAAACACATCGCGAAGGTGGGGGCCAGGGGCAGCGGAGGAGCGCTTTCTACCCTTTAGAGAGTGCAGGAGGGAGGGAGAGAAGGACAGAGAAAGAGAGAGAGAGAAGGGGAGAGAGAAGGGGTGGAGACAGTTTTTAGAAGTTTAATAAAGTTAGCGGGCATTTTACCTTCCGGTGGATTTTCTAGGTCCTGAAAACCAAAGAAGATTTATTGCTGAAAATTCCAATGAGCCAATCAGAATGGCTTGTCAGTGAAGGCCTTCGACTGCCTGTAAGTAAATAGCGACCCCACTGCCATGGCTTCGACAAAACCTATTTTTAGTCGAGGCCGTTTAAAAATTGTTTTAAAAATAATCGCAGGAACATAGAAGAAGCCACGACTACGCGGAAACCACTTTCCACCAATAGGGAGAGTGACCGCAACTTCATGGAAACCTTGGGTGGGGCGCAAGGTCTCCAGAGGATTCCGTTCAGGTTTCCTAAGTGGGAAGATCCGCCGGAAGGTAACATGCCCACTAACTTTATTAAACTTATTAAAACTGTCTCCACTCCTTCTCCCCCCCCCCCCCGTTCTCTCCCACTTCACCCCCTTCTCTCTCCCCTTCTCCCCCCTTCTCTTTCCCCTTCTCTCCCCTTCTCTCCCCTTCTCTGTCCTTGCGCTCTCTAAAGGACTTACCATGCTCTGTGGCAGCCGTTTACTTTCCTCTTCATCGCGCAGAAAGCGCTCCTCCGCTGGCCCTGGCCCCCACCTTCGTGATGTGTGTGTGTGTATGTGTGCGTGTGCGCACGGTCGGCAGCAAAGATCCTCTATGATCTGTGGTCAGTAGATGCAGCTCACGCTTCGGTCGAGGCTTTCCAGGCAAGTGACCAGAACCTCTGGTGACTCATGGAGAGTGACCGGAACCTCTGGGAACCTCACGGAAACCTTGGGTGGGGCACATGGTCTCCAGAGGTTTCCGTTCAGGTTTCCTAAGTGGGACAGGGGTTTTAAAGGGCCGAGAATGTATCCTTTCATGGCATCTGTGTTGAGAATTATCATAGAGAATGTTTTGTAGCTATTTCCTCGCCAATTATCGTATATGATTCCAAGGATCCAGTGGCAGAAAGGGGTGTTGACTCCTAGGTCCAGGATAGACAGAAAGTGCTGGAGTAACTTGGCAGATCAGGCAGCACCACTGGAGAAATAGTATGGATGCAATTTCAGTAGCAGAGTGTAATTTCAAAAATAGTGTGGATGCAGGAACTGAACATGATGAGATACCATGGTCAACATGTCGGCGGCCATGACCAATCTGTATGTATGTCAGTGTAAAACAGCCCCTAACCTCGATCGCAGCTTGTGTTAAGTTAATAGAAAAGCAATAGGGAACAAGATGCTAATTTCCTAGTACGAAAATGACCTTAACTTTTTTAATACTGAAGATATGAAAGTGAATTAGGTAAATATTAAAAGGTTTTTGTATGCTTTATCTGATGGGATAAATTACAGGCTTGATTTTTAACATCTCCCATCCGTGTGGGGTGGGAGGACACGTTGCTCCTCCTGTGCAGCAGTTGGCGCTGCACAGGACAAAGGACGATGATTTGTGTTTTGTTATCTCTGTCTGTACACAGTGTGCGTGTGCAGTTAGATCATGTGGTTGCAGCCATTTTTAGCTGTCTTGCTGCCAGTATTGAGTTAATGTAATAGGCTTCTGTTGTACATTGAAGACTCAAGTTTAATACAGACATAGAACATGAACATGAAAGTTAATTCAGAAACTAGGGTCCTGAAGTTAAAGAAAAGGGACTTTGAAGGTATGGGATGGGAATTGGCTAGGCTTAAAGACCGCATGGATGACCTTCAAAAATTGTTCATCCATGTCTGGCGAAATAATAAAACAGGGAAGGTGGCTCAACTGTGCTTAACGAAGGAAATCAACGATAGCTTTAACTCCAGGGAAAGGCATTTAAATTGGCCAGAGGAAGAAGCAAACCAGAGGACTGCGAGAAATTTAGAACTCAACAGAGGAGGACAAAGGAGTTATTAGGAGGGGGGAAAAAAGAGTGTGAAAGAAAGCTTACGGGGAATATAAAAATGGACTAAAACCTTCTTTAGATATGTAAAAAGGAAAAGATCCCTTACCATAGGGCAATGAAACGATGGCACTCGCCGGTCTGTCAGGAAATGTCTTTTGTCTTCTTTTAGGGTGTTTCAAAAGTATGTGTTAATGTTCTCTGGTTTGTTTGATGTGGGGGGATGAGGGGTGGGGGGGACGGGGGAATTTTTTATTTTGCAGGGGATGTGATTGTTTTCCAGATCGTATCTCCGGTTGCTCTGCGCCCTCTGGAGGCCTTGCTTGAGACTGACTTTGAGTGCCACCGCAGGGCCGTGGACTTACCATCAGAGCCTGTGATCCCTTGCCTGGGATCAACGCTCGAACCGTGGCCTGCGGATTTCAACATCGAGGAGCTCGCAGTCTCGGGCAGAGACTGATGTCGGGACGCTCCAAAGTTGCAAGAGGTTCGACCAGCCCCAACCCGGGATCCGATCGCCCACCGCGGGGAACTGACATTCCCCCAATGCGGGAGTTTGATTGCCCCGAAGCTGGCTACGGGAGTCAAGATCGTCCCATCAACAGAAGGCTCGAGGGCCCCTACTGCGGGAAGATATTTACCTTTTATTTTCGCCTTCCATCACAGTGAGGAATCTGGAGGAGTCACTGTGGTCGATGTTTATGTCAAAATGTATTTCGTGTGTTTTGTTGTTTATTATTGGTATGACTATAGCAAATCAAATTCCTCGTATGTTGTAAAACATAATTGGCTAATAAAGTATGATTACGATTATGATTATGATCCCAGACTACTCAAGGACATGGCACTAGAAATTGTGGATGCTTTGGTGATAATTTTCAATGTTCTCTGGAATTATAGACCAGTTAGCCATACATCAGTAGTGGGAAGATGCTTGAGTCGATTGTTAAAGATGTTATAGCAGCGTATTTGGAAAGCAGTGACAGGATTGGTCCAATTCAGCATGGATTTATGAAGGGGAAATCAAGCTTGATTAATCTTCTGGAATTTTTTGAGGATGCAAAAAGTAGAATGGATAAGGGAGAATCAGTGGATGTGGTGTATCTGGACTTTCAAAAAGCCTTTGACCAGGTCCCACACAAGAGATTAGTGTGCAAAATTAGAGCACATGGTATTGGGGGTAGAGTATTGACATGGATAGAGAACTGGTTGGCAGGCAGGAAGCAAAGAGTAGAAAATAACAGGTCCTTTACAGAATGGCAGGCAGTGACAAGTGGGGTGCCGTAAGGCTCGGTGCTGGGACCCCAGTTATTTATAATATATATTAATGATTTAGACGAGGGAATTAAATGTGACATCTCGAATATTGCAGATGACACAAAGCTGGGTGGCAGTGTGAGCTGCGATGAGGATGCTATGAACCTGCAGGGTGACTTGGATAGGTTGGGTGAGTGGGCAAATGCAGTATAATATGGATAAATGTGAGGTAATCCACTTACGTGGCAAGAAAAGGAAGGCAGATTATTATCGGAATTGTGTCAGATTAGGAAAAGGGATGCAACGAGACCTGGGTATGCTTGTACATCAGTCACTGAAAGTAAGCATGCAGGTATAGCAGGCAGCGAAGTAAGCTAATAGCATGTTGGCCTTCATTGCGAGAGGATTTGAGTTTAGAAGCAAGGAGGTCCTACTGCAGTTGTACAGGACCCCGATGAGACTGCACCTGGAGTATTGTGTGCAATTTTGGTCTCCAAATTTGGGGAAGGATATTATTGCTATTGAGGGAGCGCAGTGTTTGTTCACCAGGTTAATTCCCAGGATGGCGGGACTGACAGAATGGGTCGACTGGGCTTGTATTCACTGGAATTTAGAAGGATGAGAGGGAATCTTATAGAAACACTAGACCCAGTGCAGACCCGTTGGGTCTGTTCACCCAACGCGCATTTGCGGAGGGGGGGGGTGCGAGGCGGCATGCGGCGTCTCACACACTAGCCACCCCCACACTAACTACCCCCTTGATATTATATTAATATTATTAATTAGATCCTTTTACCCCATAACCGCCCTAGCCACTGACATTTAGCCCCCAACTCGCAGGCGTTTCTAGAGAGGGAGAGGGGGGTAGAGAGTAAGGGCAGAGAGAGAATGGGGAGAAGACAGTGAGAGGGGCAGAGACAGAAGGGAAAGACACAGGGGGATGGGGGGGTGGAGGAGCGGAGGAGAGGGAGGGTGGGGAGGAGGGGAGAGAGAGATGGGAGGAGAGAGAGGCGGAGAGGGGGCTGAGAGGGGGGAGGGAGAGAGAGAGGGGGGGAGGGAGAGAGGGAGGATGAGGGAGAGAAAGAGAGAGAGGAGAGGAGAGAGAGAGGGGGGAGGGAGGGAGAGAGAGAGAGGGGGGTGGGAGGGAGAGAGAGAGATGGGGGGAGAGAGAGGGGGGAGAGAGAGGGGGGGAGAGAGAGGGGAGGGGTAGAGAGTGAGAGCAGAGAGAGAATGGGGAGAGACAAAGAGAAAGGGGCAGAGACAGAAGGGCAAGAGACAGAGGGGGAGGTGAGGAGGAGAGGGAGGGTGGGAGGGTATGGGAGGAGGGGTGAGAGAAATGGGACGAGAGAGAGAGGGGAGAGATAGGGAGTGGGGGAAGGGAAGGCGGTAGGGCGAGGTGGGGGGTAAGGGAGGGTGGGGAGGGGAGAGGGGGAAGAGTGGGGAGGGAGGAGGAGATGGGGAAGGGGAGAGAGGGGGAAGAGTGGGGAGGGAGGGGGAGAGGGGTGGGGGTAGTCCATCTATTCCCCACTCCCTATCACCCTCACTCCTCTCCCTCTATTCCCACACTCTCCCTCCTCACCTCCCCATTCCCCCCTCTCCCTCCCTACTCCCTCCTCTCCCTCAATCCCCACACTCCCCCTCTTCACCTCCCCAGGATCGGGCATTTACACCGCCCGCCCTTCGCCTTATCTCTGCTCCCGATCTGCAGATCATTTTGAGAAGGGGGGTGGGCGGGCTGGCGTGAGAGTGGAGCTGTGGGCTTGTGACCAAAGATCCTGCTTGTGACTCTCTGGAGCGCGCAGGGGCACACTGGCGGGCAGGGCTTCACGAGCTGCGCCAGTGTGAATTCAGCGGAACTTACGCCTTATCTCTACTCCCGATCGGCAGAGCATTTTGAGAAGGGGGGGTTGGTTGGGAGCGAGCGGGCGATTCCAGCTGTGGGAGGCGCGGTATGAGGTAGTTGGAGGGGGGGGGGTTTCGAGCGCGTGGGCGATTCCAGCTGCGTGAGACGCGGCGCAAGTGTAGTTGGAGGAGGGATGAGGAGAGCCGGGCTGTCAAATGAAGAGAGAGTAGCGGCTTGGGATTGGTCGGCATGTGGGATTGTGACGTCAGCAGCTCGTGAGGTCCCGTTTAGATTTTAAAATGAGTGAGTGTGGGGGGGGGGGATTTTATTAAAAAATGTGTACATAAAAATTTCTAAATGTAATGAGAAGTGGATCCGTGAATGTAAAAGTGAAATCGCTAGCGAAATGGAAAAAATCGGGGAGTTTTTGCGTCTGGTTTTGGCGGACCATCAAAGGCCAAAAATCTTATCTGAAAAAAAATGGAAATGTGGCATACACCCCACAAACAGACACACACAGAGTTTTAAAAGTAGATTGATAGATAGAGAGATAGATAGATACATGGATGGATGGATGGATGGATGGATGGATGGATGGATGGATGGATGGATGGATGGATGGATGGATGGATGGATGGATGGATGGATGGATGGAAAGAAAGAAAGACAATTCTTAAAGGATTAGACAGGCTAGATGCAGGAAAAATGTTCCCAATTAGTCCAGAACCAGGGTTCACAGTTTAATAATAAGGGGTAGGCCATTTTGGACTGAGATGAGGAAAAACTTATTCACCCAGAGAGTTGTAAATCTGTTGAATTTTGTGCCACAGAAAGCAGTGGAGGCCAATTCACTGGATGTTTTCAAGAGAGAGTTAGATTCAACTCTTAGGGCTAAGGGAATCAAGGGATATGGGGGAAAAAGCAGGAACGGGGTACTGATTTTAGAGGATCAGCCATGATCATATTGAATGGCGATGCTGGTTCGAAGTGCCGAATGGCCTATTCCTGCACCGATTTTTCTATGTTTCTGTTTCATGGAATCATGGAATCATCATGGAATCATGGAAACTTTATTGTCATTCAGACCTTTCGGTCGGAACGAAATTTCGTTGCCTTGCAGTCATACATATAGTAAATAACAAAACACACAATAAATACAAATTTAACATCCACCACAGTGAGTTCACCAGACACCTCCTCACTGTGATGAAAGGCAAAATGTTAAGTCTTTGTCTCTTCCCTTCTTGTTCTTCCTCTTCCTCTGCGCTGAGGTGATGTAAGTCCCGCGGCAGAACCGTGCTCCGTGAATGGGCCGGTTCAACTCCGCGGCCCGGGGCGGTCGAAGCTGCCGAAGCTGCCGCCCTCCAGTCCAGCGGACGCAGCTGTTGCCGCGGGAGCTCCGGAAAAACAGGTCACCAACCTGTGACCTGCGAGCTCCCGACGATGTCATCCACTGGGCCTGCGGCCGGGCCTCCGAAGTCGCTGCCGCCACCACCGCCACCGGAAAGCCACCACAGCTCCGAGTCGGGCCGCCGGAACCCCAGAATGCCTGCACCCGCCACAGCCCCGAAGTCGGACAGCCTCGCGCTGGTAGGTCCTGGCTGGCTCTGCCTCCACATCCTCGAGGTTGGTCGCAGTTGGAGGCTGCCAACTCCGCCATTAGGCCTCAGCGCAGACGGAGACGGAGACGGGGGATACGACATAAAAAGCTGCGTCTCCCAAAAGGAAGAGACTAAAATGTTTCTCCCACACACTTACACAACATAATAACTCAAATTAACACGCCATACAAGACAAGAAAACAACAAAAAAAGAAAAAACGGACGGACTGCAGGCGAGCCGCAGCTGCCAAGGCAGCCTCGCCACTCCACTAAAGTGCTAACATTTCCATGTTAGCACTTTATTCCGAAACTCTGCCCTCTGGTTCTAAATACGCCCCTCAATGTGAACCATCCGCAGAATTTACAAATGCAAAATGTGCCAGATGCTGGATATCTGAAGTGAAAGCAGCAAAAATTGCTGTTACACTTCCTGAGAATCTTCTCCGGAATCTAACTGTATGTTTCAATACGAGGACATCTCATCTTCTAAAGTCCAGTAAGTATGAACCCATCCTGCTGAACTATTCCTCATAAGTCCTTCTTCTCAGGGCTCAGTCTAGTGAATCTTCTTTAAACTACCTATAGTGGAGGGATATCGCTTCGTAAAAAGACCAAAAATCATACACGTATTTTTCACCAATATCCTATTTTGAAGCAATTCTTCCCTATTTTTAGATTTTATCCTTCAGATGAATACCAAAATTCCATTTGACTCCTAATTATTTGCCATAGTTGCATTATGTGCTTCACCTATGAACACACATAAACCATCCTTACAGTTACACTGTGCAATCCCTGAATGATTGTACATTTAAATCTTACCTTAGTACCTCATCTGGTGTTCAGCAGATATTCCTAATATCAAAAATGCCAATTAGAAAGTTTGGAAAGAGATTATTGCATACCATAAACTCAATGATGTAACGCACTCTCGTTGGCAAGGCAGAATACTTTGTTTGAACAACTGGCCTTTAAACTATCCAACAGCAACTACTTTCAACGTACACTCCCCCCCCCCCCCCCCCCCCCCCCCCCCGCTCCTACCTAATAACTAGAGCCAGGATGCTTAGGGCCGCCGGAACCCCAGAATGCCTGCACCCACCACAGCCCCGAAGTCGGCCAGCCTCGCGCTGGTAGGTCCTGGCTGGCTCTGCCTCCACATCCTCAAGTACAGGAGCAGGGAGGTTCTACTTCAGTTGTACAGGGTCTTGGTGAGACCACACCTGGAGTATTGCGTACAGTTTTGGTCTCCAAATCTGAGGAAGGACATTATTGCCATAGAGGGAGTGCAGAGAAGGTTCACCAGACTGATTCCTGGGATGTCAGGACTGTCTTATGAAGAAAGACTGGATAGACTCGGTTTATACTCTCTGGAATTTAGGAGATTGAGAGGGGATCTTATAGAAACTTACAAATTCTTAAGGGTTGGACAGGCTAGATGCAGAAGATTGTTCCCGATGTTGGGGAAGTCCATACAAGGGGTCACAGCTTAAGGATAAGGGGAAATCCTTTAAGACCGAGATGAGAAAGACTTTTTTCACACACAGAGTGGTGAGTCTCTGGAACTCTCTGCCACAGAGGGTAGTTGAGGCCAGTTCATTGGCTATATTTAAGAGTGAGTTGGATGTGGCCCTTGTGGCTAGGGGGATCAGAGGGTATGGAGAGAAGGCAGGTACGGGATACTGAGTTGGATGATCAGCCATGATCATATTGAATGGCGGTGCAGACTCGAAGGGCTGAATGGCCTACTCCTGCACCTAATTTCTATGTTTCTATGTTTAGGCAAAAAGGCATGAAAAAAGGCATTTATTGACAAAAAAAAGGCATAACAAGACATTTATTTTCACCACCAAAATATGGTTTAAAATGATAATATAAAGGTATACTACGTTAAATGACCAAAGCTGCCTGGTTGCACATAATTACTTGCATTTATTTCAAATTATCTGGTGTTAAACTATGCCGTCTATCAGACAGAATATGCTTCCGTTGTGGAAAACATCTTTCTCTCTCAGCTGAGGTCACTGGTGGATATCTGAAACAAGCTAAAGACTCTATATTCATGTCGATATCTTGTGCATTGCAACTACCTTTGAGAACTTTAGCTATGTTTTGTATTTCTTCAAGATCTTTGTTATCTAAAATCACTCTCTCTCATTTTCCTGTTTGTCTTTACCTACATCGCCAGGAATTTTACGAATATCATCAGTTACTTTGTTGAAAACCTACAAGTTATTCATTAATTTTTCACCACTTTTCTTAAGGGAAGTGATAGCTTGCAGGAAGTTTGCAAAATTGGAAGCAATGAACACAAGATCGTGGTGGAGGGACATTTTCTGCATGATTTCACTGACGATCCTGACTGCAGCAGATTCTTCTTCTTCAAAACAGTTGATGATTTATTTTATCTTTTCAAAATTTGCTGCGTAGTAGAGTACAGCAGAGAGCTATACCCCACGTAGTCAAAACGGGCTGAGGAGGTCGCGGAATCTCGAGTGCCATTTCCTTGAACAATTGCACACTTGACGGTGCTTTGAAGAATATTTTCTTGACATTGGAAACTAGGTGATCGACATTTGGAAACAAGCTAAGTATGTGCTTGGCAATTCTATGAAGTCCTTGAGCTAAGCATGTCAAATGCAACATTTTAGGGAATAGAACTTTAAGTCACAAACAGAAGAACATTCTCGTGTTTTATACCTTCTGGCCAAAGTACACCAAGTGAAGATGTAAACAACTGAGCAATAGTTGAGCTGTTTGACTTCTCCAATACCTGCGATGTCAACAAAGACTCCTTTGATAGTTGACCTGCCTCCAGTGTACTGATGACTACATTGGCAACATATCTCCCCACAGCACCGGTTGTCTCGTCTATTGAGATCCATATTTTGTTGCATGCAACTTCATCTCTAATTTTCTGCACAATAATGTTGAAGTTGCTGTCAACATAATTTTTCCGTAGCGATGACTCGCTTGGTATATGTTCCTCTGTGTATTTCTCTAAAAAACCTCAGAGATTTCCTCAGTGGAATTCCAGCATCAATGAATGCCTTGCACAGATCACTCAAACTCAGATTTGCGACTGGAGCTAGCAGTAAATGTAGTGAGGAGACATGCTTGGGTAATTCGCTTGGGTAGTCTACACCCCAGCGGTATCAACATTGACTTCTCTAATTTTAGATAGCTCTTGTCTTCTCCCTCCTCACGCGCCCCCTTCCCAGCTCTCCTTCTAGTCCTGCTGTCTCCGCCTCTTCCTTTCTTTTTCCTGCCCCTCAACCCACATCAGTCTGAAGAAGGGTCTCAAACCGAAACATCGCCTATTCCTTCTCTCCATAGATGCTGCCTCACCTGCTGAGTTTCTCCAGCATTTTTGTCTACCTTCGATTTATCCAGCATCTGCAGTTCTTTCTTAAATAGATCTTGGAGAAGACTGAACCAGTGGGCAGCGGCACGAATTAATGGATGACCAACGGTGGCGCCCCCAGTTTTGCCCCGGTGGTGGAAGTTTTCTTGGAAGTTATACTATGTTAACACGTTAATAAAAACATTAATATTAATGTGTTAACATAGAAAATGTCATTGTAATCATGGTACAACTAGAGAAAATAGTACGACCTTTTCGCAAAATGGTAAAAAAAAAGGCTGATTTAGGCTCTCGATTGTGAAAAAGGCATTATCATGGTGAAATCATCAAAATAGGCATGACAAGGCACATGGCATTAATGGCAAAATCCTGGCACTACTAATAACATTCTAATTTGCCTTACTCCAAATTAGTAGTTTTTTTCTTGGCCACTGTGCCTCTCACTGAGCCAATCAAACTTCACTTCTGAAAAAGAAGCCTTCTTGTTATTGCAACAGCTATTTTCTTAACTCTCCCATCGAATTCTTGGTGATAACTTGACAGAGATAGATTCTAAGCTTTTGATCATAAATAAAGTTAAAAAAAAAAACCAAGATATTGTAGCAGAGGCGGAGTTGTCCGTTAAAGAACGAGGCAGACATGAAGTTTGTCCGAAATACTGGTTCTATATTCTACACTAACTCTCCTCACTCACCAACACTGTGCGCATGCGATTAACCCTTAAAACTCCCCAGGGGCATCCGTGATCAAACCGTGACCCCTATATCTCGTCACCGGGACACGTGACCCCCCCAAGAGCCGAAGGTTATGTACAGTGCGTGGCCCATCACCCAGTGCTGCCACATTACCCCCCTCCCCCAGAACCGGAGGAACAAAAACGGACGGGCAGCCGAACGAGGTGGGCGGACCTCGTACGTACGTCCACACGCAAAGGTTTATTTTCTGGTAAGGACGAACTAGGTGGGACCCGAGATCGCGGACGCCCTCGACGGCGAGGCTGGGTCACTTTAACTGGCTCGCTCAGGTCCAAATGGGCCAGCTTCAAACGAGCCACCGACATGGTCTCCCCTCGACACCCAATGTCCAATTCAAAAGTCGTGGGCCTGTCCAGTAGCACCTGAAAAGGACGGGCGCTGTAAGGGCGACCTGTGTGCCTGTCGTGGCGGAGGAAGACATACTGACAGTTCGCAAGAGCCGGCGGCATGTGAGATGGAGCGACACCATGCCGAGACGTTGGGACAGGAGACAGGGCGCCCACCCTCTCCCGCAGTCAGACCAACATGGATGAAGGTGACTCCTGGGGGCCGCCCAGCGGTTAGGATAAACTCCCCGGGCACGGTCAGTGGAACGCTGTAAACCAACTCCGCTGATGAAGCCTGCAAGTCCTCCTTTGGGGCAGTGCGAATCCCCAGCAGGACTCATGGCAACTCGTCCATCCAACCGGGACCAGTGAGGCGAGCCTTCAAAGCGTCCTTAAGCCGGTGGTGGAAGCGTTCCACCAACCCATTTGACTGGGGGTGATAGGCCGTCGAGTGGTGGAGTTGAGCCCCCATCAGGCGAGCCATTGCTGACCACAGGTCCGACGTGAATTGGATGAGATGTCCCGCAGTATCCCGAAATGGGCAACCCAATAGGCCACCAGGGCACATGCGCATGACATGGTCGAGGTATCGACAAGCAGGATGGCCGGCCACCAGGTGAAACGGTCCACCACCGTAAGCAAGTGTGAAATTCCACGGGACGGAGGCAGCGGCCCCACGATATCCACGTGGACATGGTCGAAACATCGGCGAGGCACCGCAAAGTCTTGAAATGGCGAGCGGACGTGCCGGTGAACCTTCGATGTTTGACAGGGAATGCACGTCCGGGCCCAATGACGACCTGCTTCTGCAATCCGTGCCATACAAACCTTGCAGCAACCAACGCCACCGTCGCCCGGATGGATGGGTGGGCCAAACCATGAATGGCGTTGAAAACCCGACGACGCCAGGCCGCCGGAACAATAGGCCGCGGCTGCCCCGTGGAAACGTCACGCAGGACGGTGTTGCCAGCAGAACCCAAAGGCACGTCCTCGAGCACCAGCCCTGTGATGGCAGTTCAGTATGCCCTCATCTCCTCGTCCGCTAGCCAAAGCGGAGTAATCGAATCCTGGGGACGCGTCGAGAACGGCCATAACAGCCGGGCAGGACAAGGCGTCCGCGACCAGGTTATTTTTCCTGGCGATGTGGCGGATGTCCGTCATGAACTCGGAAATAGCGGTGAGGTGGCGCTGCTGCCGAGCGGACCAAGGGTCGGCCACCTTGGCAAAGGCGAAAGTGAGGGGCTTATGGTCAATAAACACAACAAAGTTCCGGCCCTCCAGGAAATAACGTAAATGCCTCACCGCCAGGTATAAATTGAGCAGTTCCCAGTTGAACGTGCTGTATTTATGCTCCGCCGGGTTGAGTTGGCGGCTGAAAAAAGCGAGAGGCCAGCAGTGACCGTCTACAAACTGTTCCAATACACCACCAACCACAGTGTGAGGCATCTACAGTTAGTGCTGTAGGGGCGTCGACCCGCGGATGTGCCAGCATCGTCGCCCGAGCCAATGCCTCTTTCGCCTCCTCGAAGGCCGCCACGGCAACATCGGTCCACTGCACGTCCCGCCGATTGCCTGACAACAGTTGAAATAGCGGCCACAGTATTCTTGCCGCCGCTGGCACAAATCGGTGGTAGAACTGTATCATTCCGATGAATTCCTGCGAGCTCCGCACTGTGGATGGCCGTGGAAACCGGCGAATGGCATCCACCCTGTCTGCTAGAGGCACCGCACCATGCTTCGTCACACGATGGCCCAAGAAGTCGATGGCCCGAAGGCCGAACTGGCGCTTATCCGGGTTTACTACCAACCCGAACTCGCTCAGGCACTGGCACAGCAATCGGAGGTGGGCGGAATGTTCCTGCCATGAATGACTCGCCACCAGGATGTCGTCCAGATAAATGAAGACAAAATCCAGCCCCCATTCCCAAAGTGTCCATCAGGCGTTGGAATGCCTGTGCGGCGTTCTTAAGGCCAAAGGGCAAAGGCACAAATTCGAAAAGCCCAAAGAGGGTTATGATAGCCATTTTTAGCTCATCCTCCGCTCGCACGGGGATCTGATTGTACCCCCTGACCAGGTCGATTTTGGAGAAGAATTTAGCTCCAGCTAGATGGGCAGAGAAGTTCTGAATGTGTGGGACGGGGTACCGGTCTGCAATCGTAGCGTCATTCAGACGGTGGTAGTCGCCACAAGGCCTCCAGCCGCCGGAGACCTTGGGCACCATGTGCAAAGGGGAAGCCCATGGGCTGTATAATCGCCAGACAATTCCCATTGCTTCCATCTTTTGGAACTCCGCCTTCGCAAGCTGGAGTTTGTCGGGGGGCATTCTGCGGGTGCGGGCGTGAAGCCGTGGTTCCGAAGTCAGAATGTGATGTTGGATCCCATGCTTCGGATTGATCAAGTCGAACTGAGGGGTCAGGAGAGCCGGGTACTCTGCCAAAATTTGTGCGTAGATATTGTCCAATTCACCATGGGGTTGTGAATTGGCACAGCAGACGCAGCAGGGCACGAGGAGATTTCCTCGAGCGTAGACACGTGGACAAGGCGCTGTCCCCTCACGTCCACCAGCAGAGATTGCACCCGGAGAAAATCTGCACCCAATAATGGCTGGGTCACATCTGCCTCTGCAAATGGCCAAGAAAAATGGCAGGCACCAAATATCACAGGTATGGTGCGGATCCAATACGTCTGTATGGGGCTGCCATTCGCAGCAGTCTATAAGGGCCCCCGCTTACCGGTACGTGTGTCCATCCTGGATGGGGGCACCACGCTGACCTCGGTCCCCGTATCAACCAAAAATCCAGGTGTAAAGGCGATGAACTTTGCCGACCGCTGTGGTGATTACTGGAGGTCGGCCCCTGTGTTTCCCGGAAATGCACAGAGTGGGCAGTATTTGCGGGCTGTAGAGCCCCAAACGCTGGTGGTAAAAGCAACACTCCCCTTTAAGGACTTCCCTTTAAGGACATCCCCTTTAAGGGCAGGCTCCAGATGCTCCATGGACCCCCTGGTGGCCATGGCTCTTGGCCTCTGCGCCTTCTAGGGCACTGTGGACACCCGATCCAACATGCCCACTTCCTGTCGTCTGGACAGCCACAGCTCGTCGGCACGCTCTGCTAGAACCCGGGGGTTTTCAAAACTTACCCCTGCGAGGAGTGAGCGGATGTCTTCTGGAAGCTGTTGCAGGAAGGCATATTTAAAAAGCATGCAGTGCTGGTGGCATCTCACTCATTCGGGCCGATGGCTTACGGTCGCCAAGCCCGCCCATATTGTAAATGTGGACCGACCGCTCCATCCGACTGAGGCCGAAGGCATGGAGCAGTAACGCCTTCAGACTGCCATATTTATCGGCCGCTGGTGGATCCTGCAGGAAGGGGATGATTCGCCCGGCAGTTTCCTGGTCGAGCGCGCTGACCACATAATGATAGACGGTCTCATCATTTGTTACCCTGCAGACGAAGAATTGGGATTCGGCCCTCTGGAACCATACCTGCGGCTGGGCCGTCCAAAAGGTCGGCAGCTTCAAAGCGATGGCATTGAGGGGCCTGGCGGAGGCGGCGGCGTAGGGTTGGGTTTTGGCACGAATCATTTTTCTTCCAGAATATCTATTCTGGACGTCGGGGTCACCAAATGTAGCGGACGCGGAGTTGTCCATTAAAGAACGAGGCAGACACTCACCAACACTGTGCGTGCACGATTAACCCTTAAATACTACCCAGGTGCACCCGTGACCAAACCGTGACCCCTATATCTCGTCACCGTACAGTGCATGGCCCATCACCCAGCGCTGCCACAATATACTTAGAATATTAGAGGCATAATTTCATGAACTGTGTATAATGTACTTTCCCTTGATACATTTTTATACTATTGTTGTACATTGTTTAGTTATAATCACTTTCTTCCTCAAAGGAATTATATTAATAGTAACAAAGAAAAAACAGTAGACATTGCAATGGCATTGAGTTGATAATGGGAAGCAATGGATTGCTGACTGTGACAGCATTGGAAATCTGTGAGCAAACTCAGCCATTTTTGTTGTATATGAAATTCATGGAAACATTTCTGAAGGTGAATAATTCCATTCAGCCTGGGAAATAACATAGATCAGAAGTTCATAGTGATATTGGAGAAAATAAATGGTTATTGTGGATGATGATAAGAACAGCAACATATAAAACACACAAAGTCTTACTAACACCATGAATTATAAATATGATACCATATCAGGATATGGTGAATAGTTTGAAGACAAATTCTAACACAACACCATTGAATATTTCTGAGACCTTTCATTTTGACCTGTGCGACCAAAGAATATGGGCAGCACAGTTGCAAATTAATAGAGTTGCAGCGCCAGAGACCCGGGTACGATCCTGACAGCAGGTGCTGTCTGTATGGAGTGTGTATGTTCTCCTTGTGACCACATGGGTTTTCTTTGAGGGTTCTGATTTCCACCCACATTCCAAAGACGTGCAGGTTTGTAGGTTAATTGGCTTTTGTAAATTGTTCCTAGTGTTTAGGATAGAGTAAGTGTATGGGTGAG
Source organism: Okamejei kenojei (assembly GCA_035221665.1). NCBI lineage: Eukaryota > Metazoa > Chordata > Chondrichthyes > Rajiformes > Rajidae > Okamejei > Okamejei kenojei. The sequence goes on from CM069131.1 coordinate 23,363,389, forward strand.
CATTGGTTGGCATGGACTCGGTGGGCCAAAGGGCCTGTTTCCATGCTGTATCTCAAAACTAAACGACTATGAGGACAGAAAAGCAGAGTTATCATTTCAGGTAGGAAACTCCTTGCCAGAACTTGGTAAGTGACAAATCCAGTTAGTTTTAAGTTGCAGATCCAATGACCGAGGAATGAATAGGACAAAGAAAACATACTGTATATGTTAGGGTGAGACAATTCCATGATTCCATGATTAACAAAGTCCTCTGATTGATAATTTAATGAGAGCAGTTAAATAGAAGGAACATAAATATAAGGCCGTGCTAAAACCCCTGTGTCACGGTGCGAGTTGACCCACGAGTGACCCAGAGTTGTCACTCGCAGTAATCACGTACACTAAACGTAGCGAGAACGTCGGAACTCTTGCGAGCAACTTAGCGACTCGTGGCGCTAACGGCAGGTACCCGTGAAACTTGGTAACTCGTGAAAAAAATCAAACATATTTGATTTTTTCCACGAGCCAAATTTACAGTTCAAGTTAAAAATTTAAACATTTTAAACTCGTTTATAACGTGGTGGCCCGTCCGTTTATCTTAGTGATTCGTGAGTCTACCGTGGGAACTCTTTTAACTCAGCGGGCAGGCAGCATCTCTGGAAAGAAGGAATGGGTGACAGGGTAACATTTCCAAATTTCTCCAGCCCCATGTGTTCACTTTTTTCAACTAGCATCTGCCCTTTCTTGTGTATGACATTATTTGCATCTACAGTGCCTTGTGTCTTGGCAATTCATGATTCACACACACACAATGCTGGGGTAAATCACACACACACACACACAATGCTGGGGTAACTCACACACACACACAATGCTGGGGTAACTCACACACACAATGCTGGAGTAACTCGCACACACGCACACACACAATGCTGTAGTAACTCGCACATACACACACACAACGCTGGGGTGACGCACACAATGCTGGGGTAACTCGCACACGCACACACACATGCTGGGGTACACACACACACACAATGCTGGGGTAACTCACACACACGCGCACACACACACACACGCACACACACACACACACACACAATGCTGGAGTAACTCTCTCACACACACACACGCACGAACAATGCTGGAGTAACTCACACACACACTCACACACAATGTTGGAGTAACTCACACACACACACACAATGCTAAGGTAACACACACATATACACACAATGCTGGAGTAACTCACACACACACACGAACAATGCTGGAGTAACTCTCACACACACACAACTCTGCAGTAACTCAGCAGGACAGGCAGCATCTCCGGAGAGAAGGAATGATGATGTATCGGGTCAAGACCCTTCCTTAGACCACTACCCACTACCTTCCCACATAATAACCAATGAGATTCCCCACTAAACTTCCGTGTCCTCATTGTTCCCCTCTCTGCCTTCCCCAGACCTGTGTATATGTATATGTGTATGTGTATATGTATATGTATATACTTTGAGTGGTTCCTGGGTTGCCTACTGATATATATATATATATATATATATATATATATATATATATATATATAGAGAGAGAGAGAGAGAGAGAGAGAGAGAGAGAGAGAGAGAGAGAGAGAGAGAGAGAGAGAGACACATACACACACACAAATACACACAGACACAGGCATACACATATATATATATATATATATATAAATATATATAATATATATATATATATATAAATATACATATATATATATATATATAATATATATATATATATATATATATATGTATGTATACATATATATATATATATACACACACACACACACACACACACACACATGTCCATGTGCTGTATATATACTTTGCGTGGTTCCTGAGTTGCCTGGGTCGACATAGAAATCATCCCCCTGCATTTCAAATCTAAATCTCTCGCCAATATATATATATACACACACACACACACAAATACACACAGATACACACACACACACACACACACACACACACACACACACTATATATACATGTGTGAGTGTGTGTGTGTGTGTGTGTGTGTGTGTGTGTGTGTATTAGTGTGTGTGTGTGTGTGTGTGTGTGTGTGTGTGTGTGTGTGTGTGTGTGTGTGTGTGTGTGTGTGTGTGTGTGTGTGTGTGTGTCTGCTGTCGGGTCCCGGCGGCCGCTCAAAGTCAGTCACCCGAGCTGCTTCCTTCCTCGGAAGTGGCGGCCAGTTCTGCTGTCTGTGCCCGGAGCGCTGCGGCAGCTACCCAAGCTAATTCACTCCCCGGCCACAATAAAACCATATAGCTATAACAGCATGGAAACAGGCCATCTTGGCCCTTTTACTCCATGCCATTTACTGTCACCTCGTCCCATCTACCTGCACTCAGACTGGAGCGTGGCAAGTGGGTTATTGACCCCAATCCCCTCATTCACAACGCCAGACTCCCCAAATGCTATGAACTGAGCTCTCCCCCTACCCCGGGAAATACAGTATTTAAAAACATAAAGCACCAAGAAATGCACTTACCACGTTATTGGTTCATGGAGGGTACGCATTTTCCCTTTGTCGGTCGTATCAATAGATGCGGCCGCACTAAAATAACTCAAAGCCACAGGATGGAGATGTCTTTTAACATTGTTGCTTTATTAAAACATACCTTAATTCACGGTTGGCTCAAGAGTAACGGGAGAGGAACTTGGTAACTCGGAGGAGGAACTTGGAACATCGCAGAAATGACATACCCGTGGATACTCGGTTAAACACTTGAACATAAACTTGAAGTCTCGTACACAACCACGAGTCTTTCACTCGGGGTACCTCGTGGGTCAACTCGCACCGTGAGACAGGGCCAAAAAGTTTTGAAATGCAGCTCAAACTGCTGTTGAAACCAGAAATAAAAAGAACATAGACACAAGTAACTGCAGATGCTAGTTTACAAAAAAAAAGGACACAAAGTGCTGCAATAACTCAGCAGGTCAGAGAGAATCTCTGGAGATCGCAATGTTTTGGCTGCTAGAAATGCCCAACAGATCAACCAGTATTTGCAAAAGAAATATTGAGTTAACATCAGAGAACTGGTCAGTTCTGATACACACAAGAAGAGGGAGTTACTTGTAATTGTTCATTTTGATCTTGAGGCTGGAAAGCTGCATCATAACTGTAGATTGGTTACAGTAGGTGGAGCAAAGGGGTAGATGCAGAGCACAGAATTTAGTCCTTAGCTTTGAGTTCCCTGTCAATATCCAATGTCAAAAATGGAGTAGAAGTGAATCAGACAGTACTCTAGCTTATGGAAAGACCATTCAGAAGTCTGATAACAGAAGGGAAGAAGCTGTGTCTCTTTCGACCTTCTGTATCTTCTGCCCAAGGAAGCAGAAAAAAGAAAGAATGACTGTGGTGGGGCAAGTCTTTGATTATGTTGAAGATAGACACAAATGCTGGAGTAACTCAGTGGAACAGACAGCATCTCTGGCGAGAGGGAAAGGGTGACGTTCGGGATGAGGCCCTTCTAAACGTCACGGGAAAGGGACATGAGGGATATAGATGATGATGTAGAGAGATACAGAACAAATGAATGCAAAAAAGTAACAATGATAAAGGAATCATGTTTGCTAGGTGAGAACGAAAAGCTGATGTGACGGGTGGGGGAGGGATGGAGAGAGGGGGAATGCAGGGGTTACTTGAAGTTAGAGAAATTAATAATCATACCCCTGGGTAGTAAGCTGCCAAAGCAAAATACGAGAAGCTGTGCCTCCAATTTGTGTTTAACCCCAAGGGCCTGTCCTCCTTTCATGACCTAATTTACGACCTTTTTTACTCGTGAACATTTTTCATCATGCTAGAAAACACGCCCGACCTACTTGATGCCATAAGTACCTACGACTAGCATCACAACCTGCTACGACCTACCTATGGCCTCCTACGACCTCGTGACGACCATGCTGCGAGTATGAGTCAAGGGCCAACTCGGTAGAGGTCATGAATTAGGTCGTGAAAGTTGGACAGGCCCTTCACTCTCACAATGAAGGAGGTCAGCATTAACGATTTGTAGGACAAAAATGTTAATATCGTTAGTAAATTTGTAGATGACATCAAACTTATGGTATAGTGGACCGTGATGATGATTATTTAGGACTATAACAGGTTATAAATCAATTAGGGAAGCGGGCCAAAGAACGGCAGATAGAATTTAACTCTGAGAGTGCAAGTCGTTCTACTTTGATAAGTTAAACTAGGGCAGGATTTAGAAAGTAAATGGTAGGGCCCTGGAGAACGCTGCAGGACATAGAGATCTAGGTACACAGGTACATAATTGCTTAACAAGTGGAGACACAGATAGACAGGTTTATCATGCTTGCGTTCAGCAGGACATTGAGTACAGTGGTTGGGTCACCATGCTGCAACTTTTTGGTTGCACAGGTTTTGAAAGGGTGTCATTAAGTTTTAAAGGATGCCGAAAATATTCATGAGCATATTGCCAGGACCAGAGGGCTTGTGTTGTAATGGGAGGCCGAATAGCCAAAGATTTTTTTTCAAGGAGCTGAGGAAGCTGAGGGCTGAACTTATAAAGATATTTACAACCATGATGGACATAGATAAGAGGAATGGTTACAGTCTTTTTCCCGGGTTGGGGAGTCTAAAACTAGAGGGTGCAGCTTTAAGGTGAGAAAGGAAAGATTTAAAAAGAATATGAAGGGCAACTTTTTCACACAGTGGGCGGTAGATATATGGAATGAGCTGAAGCTGTAAAGATGGGTACAATTACAATGGACAGAACAGTGGCCAGCGGTAGAGTTGCTGCCTTGCACCACTAGAGAACCTGGGTTCGATTCTGACTACGGGTGCTGTCTGTATGGAGTTTGTGGTTCTCCCTGTGATCACGTGGGTTTTCTCAAAGTGCTCCGGTTTCCTCCCATATTCCAAAGATATGCAGGATTGTAGGTTAATTGGCTACTGTAAATTGTCCTTCGTGTGTAGGATAGAACGAGTGTACGGCTGATCGTTGGTTGACGTCAACTCAGTGGGCCGAAGAGCCTGTTAACATGTTGTATCGCTAAATTAAACTTAACTAAACTAAACTAAACAATGCCTAAAAGTATTTTGGCAGTACACGAACATGTGAAGTTTAGAGGGATACAGGCCAAACAAAATTTCCACTTCAGTGCAGTATCCACCTTTGCTGCTCACTAAATGGAAGGTGGCTAGATTTGAAGAAGCGATTAAAAGTGAATGTTGCTATATTTTAGAGGATATGGTACAATTTATAAAATGATGACAAAATACATTATTTCCTTTTGCCATTATTAAGAACACAAAATTCAATGATTTTTTTGTGATTTCCTGGATGGACATTTTAATAATGTCCTTTTAGATTGTGCTTATTTTTGCCAGGTATGAGTAAAATCTCAAATCTGCTTGAACAACCAAGTAAAGCTGAAGTGTGAAAGTTAGCTTCTATACAATTCTGGTGCTGCAGCTGGTGATATTATATAGTCAATTCTTTTTTAACCTTTGAAGTTTCATCATCAAGGACTGAATTTTCCAGTTTCTTTGTCTGACTTTAGACAAGGAATTTAAATTGTGACCAAAGGGAAATAACATAATTGAAGGTCTGGGGTGGGGGTGGTAGTGGGGTTTGAGGGAGATCACAGCTGGCAGAAGCAGAAATAGGAAGACTGGAGCTTCAAAGATGATTCTTCAGCAGTGAAGCCCAGAAGAATGAACAAAGCCTAAAGGCTTTGAGATTTATAGCACACCAACCTTTCACCTCTGTCCATACAGTATTCCTTAACCCTTTGAACACAGCAATATTGTTGCTGTTTAAAAAAATAAAGAATAGACCAAGATTAGAACTATAGTAATGTTGCAGGACTTCAAAGCTTTGTTGGTCCTTATGGGTTTAGATAAAATATGCCAGGTTTGAAGTATCCGTTCCATGAATTTCTTCCTAGTATATTCAATTCTGCTTTAAAATTTAACACTGTACATGTCATGACATCATCTAAAAAAGTTTGATAGTAACAATGTTATATTTATATTCATATTTAATGTGTGAATTAAGGTGATTAGGAGCCCAAAGACCTTTATTTGTTTTAGGCTCTAATCTTTATACAGAGGCTGTCACCTGAGCTGAGCAGAGCAGCAGCACAGTTGGTGAAGCCGCTGCCTCAGTGCCAGAGACCCAGGTTCAATCCTGACCTCAGCTGTTGGATGCATAAAGTTTACAGGTTCTTCGCGTGACCACATGGGTTTCCTCCGCGTGTTCTGGTTTCCTCTCATGTCCCAAACACATGTAGTTAGTAGGTTTATTGGCCACTGTAAATTGTTGTTTGTGTGCAGATGTGATAAAAACTGGGTGGAATTGATGGGAATATATATGGTAAATTTAAAAATGTAAGATTTGTGCAAATGAGTGGTTGACTTGGTGGGACAGCGGTCCTTTTTTCACCTTCTATGACTATGTGGAAAATTACAATATTTGCTAACACTCCCGCTTCGGATGCAAATCTCCAAGAATGAGGGATTGATGTCTCATGCGCTGGTGCATGTAGAGAACGCTGGTCCGGAGAGAAATGGTTATTTTGGGTGTCTAGTAAACAGCCTTGTTCAGGCTCTGCTGCTCACCTTTCTATTAAGAATGCACACACGTTCTTGCCACTGTTTGTGAGAATGGGCACTTTGAGGCCAATGAAAATCTATTTAATGACTAACCATCTAACCATTATGCTCTCTATTGCTATTATCCTGATTAAGATGAGGGAAAATCTCTAATGAAAGAGGTAAGGAGAAACATATTCTCTCAAGGAAAGATAAATAAATATAAACCAGAATAGCTGAATTGAATTCATGTCAGTCTCCGATGTTTGTTGTATATAAAAGTTGCAACATAAAAGTTGAAAAATTCTATCACCCAGCATTGATTTTGAGTATTTGTATGATTTAATAATAATAATAATAATAATAATAATAATAATAATAATAATAATAATAATAATAATAATAATAATAATAATAACTGTATTACGGACTCAAGGTCCAGACAAGGGGCAACATTACATTAAAAAAAAAATGCATTGCATCTCAAATATCATAAATCTATATAAAATCATGGTAAATCACATAAAAACATCATAATTTATATATTAAAAAAAAAAAAAAACCCACAATACTTAAGTTAAAAATCCAGAGTAAAAAATGATCAATGTCTAAAACGAGACAACGATACCAGTGTCTCCACAACTGGGATTCGTGGGATTCGTAGCGTGTAGTGCTAACCCTTATGTTTGTCAAGGCCACAATAAGCTCATTTTTAGAGTCATTTATCCTGCAAATGAATTTATACATGTGTTGTCTTAGGATAGCTTCTAGAGTACTGACTCCTGCAGCCACAAACATATTACTGGCACTACACCATCTTGGTTGCCTTAGCAGTGTTCTCATGGCATCGTTATATGCAACCTTTAGTCTCTGCATATTTGTCTTTAAATAATTCGACCACAGGTGCGCAGTATAGAGGGGTGTGCAGTATGCTCTAAATAGTGACATCTTCACCACATCTGCACACGCACCAAATTTACGCAAGAGGATATTCGCCTATATATACAGCATGCGTCGTTGCCTATAAATATCCTCATCATCTGTCATTTGTTCTGTAATAATATGCCCTAGATATTTTATCTTATTACAGACACTAAGATTGTTGTCAGACAATTTAAAATCAGGATATTTTAGGCTTTTATCCTCTTTGGTTCTACAGACCATAACAGCACTCTTACTAGCATTATATTTAATGTCATGTTCCAAACCATACACGGAATATGCAGTAAGGAGCTGCTGGAGACCAGCGCTAGATGGACTAAAGACCACAAGATCATCTGCATACATAATATGGTTCACTAGAATATTACCAATCACGCACCCAGTGTTACAGGCTTTCAATTGTTTAGACTTCATTGTTGAATTTATATTCTGAACATTCTGTTGTTTTGCATGAGTTCAAGGTTCAAGGTTTCAAGGTCGGTTTATTGTCACATGTACGATTAAGTTACAGTGAAATTCAAATTACCATACAGCCATACTAAAAAAAAACAACGAGTTGCGACGTTTTGTAAAATTCAATGCAGCATTCCCAGTGATGTACGCCTTAGTGCACCTGTGATAGTCAGTGTTTAATGCAGGCATGCAGCGATGCCATTAAGTCACAAGCTCCCGCATCAGAAATGGTGTGGAGATACATTGAGGGAACCAAGATTTTCAGTGTTTCATTTGTTGCAGCAATATTCATTGAAAGAATACACATTAACTCAGCACTATAGAGGTATGTTTTTGAAGCTGCCCAGTCATTCAGTAGGCTATGCAAATCACTAACATTGCTGTTTTCAAATACATGTTAATATACCTGATCAACTTGAATGGCAGAATTGAACTTCTTGATCAAAACTGTGTGCTTGACAGACTATGCTGCTGAAGAACAGCAGTAATTTTCCAGTGGCAGGAGTTTGAGGAATGTCTGGGGTGGAATGAGGTAAATGTATCCTAAAGCAGACCTTGGATGCATTTCATAATTCAGACAGACCATCAGAAATTACATTTTACTTTGATCACATATAATCATTCAAGCCGTGCGGCCAGAAGGTTTTGTGGACTGGGAATGCAGGCGGAGGCCTTTATCAAGGCACTGTGGTCTCAATGCCTCCTGGATGGCAGCGGAAAAGCCTGGGTCAGAGCCCGGCCGTGGCCTCCTCGTTGGTTGGTCGGAGGAGCCTCGCCTTGCGGGTGTCAGTGGAGCCCGCGTCCGACGGAGCCCATGGCTGGGGCTTGGGTCGGCACCACGGAGGCCTCAGGAGAGGATTCAGCAGCGATGTAGAGAGGTCAGTGCGGCGGTTGATGACGGCGCCGACAGACGGACGAGACAGACATATGGTGGGACATCGGCAGCGGTGAGGCCTCGGTGGCGGCGGTGAGACCTCACGACGATGGGGCCTCAGCAGTAGTGAAGCCTCTCAGCGGCGGTGATGGGCGACGTTTGATATGAGCGTGAGGGGGGGGATGAACAATGGAGGACCCGGCGTGGGGGAACTGCTGTCAAGGAAGAAATTGAGGGTTTTAAGGCCTTCCTGGTGGGGGATGGAGGTGTTGAGTGACTGAACATCCATAGTAAAGATGAGGGAGTGGGGACTCGGAAAGCGGAAGTCATTAAAGAGACGAAGGGCATGTGAGGTATCTTGGACATTATTCGGGAGAGATTGGACTGGGGAGATAAGATGGAGACGAGGTACGTGGAAATTACTTCCATGGGACAGGAGCAGGTAGAAACAATGAGTTGGGTCTGACAGGCCAGTTGTGATTGTGGATTTTGGGGATTGTGGAATGTGCAGGGCTAAGAAATTATAAAGTTGGAGGCTGTGGAAGGCAGACAGCCAGAAGTGATGAATCAGAAATGGTGTATGAGATCAAGGCCTGGTGCTCATCTGTGGGATCATTGTCCAAAGGTAAGTAGGAGATGTCTGAGAGTTGTCGCCTCGCCTCAGCCCACTGGATGTCAGCACAGCAGACTACCACGGCACCTCCCTTGTCGGCGGGTTTCATTATAATTTTAGGGTTGCTGCAGAGTGAGCGAACGCCTGTACATACAGAGGGGGCGACGTTAGAGTAGGTAACGGCAGTGGAAAAGTTGAGACGGTTGATGTCACGCCAGCAGTTAGAAATAAAGAGGTCTAGAGAGGGTAGAAGGCTGTTCTGGGGTCCAAGAGGAAGGGCACCGGTGGAGACAGTAGAAGGGGTCATCACTTAGTGGTGAGGACTCCTTCCCATAGAAAAAGGCATGGAGGCGGCGACAGAAGAAAAGCTTGATATAGGGTACACAAAAAGCTGGAGAAACTCAGCGGGTGCAGCAGCATCTAAGGAGCGAAGGAGATAGGCGACGTTTCGGGTCGAGACCCTTCTTCAGACTGGTCAGGGATCAGGGAAACGAGAGATATAGACGGTGATGTGGAGAGATAAGGAACAATGAGTGAAAGATATGCAAAAAAGTATCGGTGATAAAGGGAACAAGCCATTGTAAGCTGTTTGTGGTGTGAAAATGAGAAGCTGGTGCGACTGGGGTGGGGGAGGGAGATAGAGATAGAGGGAATGGCAGGGCCCGAGGGCTTGAGGGAGAGGTGGGAAGGGGAGGAGACAGCAAGGGTTAACAGAATTGAGAAAATTCAATATTCAAGCCCAAAGGATGCAGACTCCCCAAGTGGAATATGAGGTGCTGTTCCTCCAGCTTGCGGTGTTGCTCACTATGGCCGTGGAGGAGGCCCAGGACCGAGAGGTCGGATGTTGAATTGGAGGGGGAGTTGAAGTGCTGAGCCACCAGGAGGTCGGGTTGGTTATTGCGGACCGAGCGGAGGTGTTCGGCGAAGCGATCGCCAAGCCTCCGCTTGGTCTCACCGATATAGATCATCTGGCATCTGGAGCAGCGGATGCAGTAGATGAGGTTGGAGGAGGTGCAGGTGAACCTCTGTCGGACCTGGAAGGACTGCTTGGGTCCCTGAAAGGAGTGGAGGGGGGAGGTGAAGGGACAAGTGTTGCATTTCTTGCGGTTGCAAGGGAAAGTGCCCGGGGAAGGGGTAGAGTGGGAGGGGAGGGCAGAGTTGACAAGGGAGTTGCGGAGGGAGCGGTCTTTGCGGAAGGCAGACGGGGGGGAGAAGGGAAGATGTGGCGGGTGGAGGGGTCACGTTGGAGGTGGCGAAACTGGCGGAGGACTATATGTTGTATTTGCCGGCTGGTGGGGTGAAAGGTGAGGACCAGGGGGACTCTGCCCTGTTTGCGAGTGGGGGAATGGGGAGCGAGGGCAGTGTTGCGGGGTATGGAGGAGACCCTGGTGCGAGCCTCATCAATAGTGGGGGAGGGGAATCCCCGTTCTCTGAAGAATGAGGCCATTTGTGATGACCTGGTGTGGAACACCTCATCCTGGGAGCAGATGCGGCGTAGACGGAGGAATTGGGAATAGGGGATGGAGTCCTTACAGGAAGCAGGGTGGGAGGAAGAGTAGTCCAGGTAGCTGTGGGAGTCAGTAGGTTTGTAGTGGATGTCGGTCAGGAGCGTATCACCTGCAATAGAGATGGTGAAAGCTTGATATATCCTGCTACAGCTATATTACTAAAAGTCTGATCTTGACCACTTCAAGTTGTTCTGTAGATTGATCTTAGAAAAAATGCTGCCACTTACAGCTGTGATTTTTGGCTATCTTACTCAGAGTCCCCGTCCGCTGTGCAGGACAAGAGGATTTTTCCCATCGATGAAAAATAAAAGAGTTATTAGTGTTTTAAAAATGTCGAGATTCTCTCTCCTGTCAATCACGCCATGAAGGCTATGCCCCTTCTGGTTGGAGGGGGGGTGGGACTATAAAACCCAGAAGTGTGGGCGTGGCTCAGTCTCTGCAAGATGGATGAGGGAGAGGTCACGACTCGCTGTATTTAGTGGCCTTGCGCCCTGCTCGAAATGTTATGAAACTGCACTTGAATTTGGTGGCCTTGCACCATGCTTGAAGTGGTAAGAAACCACTTGAATTTGGTGGCCTTGCACCCTGCTTGAAATGGAATTTTGAGGAATAGCCGTGAGTTAACTGCCAGCCCACCAGCCGTGAGTGAGCGAGCTGCCAGCACAACAGGCTTGAGTGACTGAGCCGCCAGCCCAAGAATTAATTCGGCCCACAATGTCCATACTAGCCCTCTGGAATCCAGTCCCTTCAGACGGCAACACCCATACTAGCGCTCCAGAAAGCCCCCCACTGGCCACCAATATTGGAATTGGTGGAGGTGGAATATTGAGTTGGGGGATCAGCCCTCTCGTGTGATTCTTGGACCCAACGGGTCCCACTTAGTCTAGTATATCCTATATTTCTATGTTTCTACAGCCCGTTACAGCTGATGTTAGTTCAGGATGATTTTTATTGTAAGATACCATGCATTTCATCTGTACAATAGTCTTCAAAACTTTTCCGGAATGAGCGTCGAGACGTTCACAGAAGTAGAATTAGGCCATTTGGCCAATAAAGTCTACTGCCATTCAATCATGGCTGATCTCTTCCTCCTAATCTCATTTCCCGGCCTTCTCCCCATAACCCTTGAAACCCACTCTAATCAAGAAATTGTCTATCTCAGCCTTAAAAATATCCACTGACTTGGCCTCCACAGCCCTTTGTGGCAATGAGTTCAACAGATTAACTACCCTCTGACTAAAGAATTTCCTCCTCACCTCCTTTCCAAAAGAGCGCCCTTTATTTCTGAGCCTATGACCTCTAGTCCTAAATTCTCCCACCAGTCAAAACATCCTTTCCACATCCATTCTATCTATGCCTTTCATTATTCTGTATGTTTCAATGAGGTCCCCCCTCAATCTTTTAAACTCCAGTGAGGAGACGGATCATGCTCCTTATTAGATAACCTTTCCCATAATAGAACAATATGATACTGTGTCAAGTTCCATCCCGAATTACTTGCCATCAATCAGAACTGTACCTATTATCTCAAATACATATAAAATGCAGTATATATTTTATAATACATATAAAATGCAGTATAAGGTAAGTTCTGTGTCATCTATAATGATTTCAAAATGTTGCAGTTCATCTTTTGCACTTCCTTAGCAGAAAGTTGCCCTATCTTTGAGCACAATTGTATAATCATTAACTGCATCATTTTTTGCAGGTGTGCTTATATTTTCCATTATCTAAAATAATTATGGTTTGATATGTTTTTCTAATTTCTGAATTGTCTTTACAAAATGGGATATCTTTGGCATACTGCAGAATTACTAAGGAGAGATAAGAGACTGCAGATGCTGGAATCTTGAGCAAAAATCATACTGCTAGCATTTTGACTGAATTATGGAATCATGTACAGTATACCTTAGAGCTGATTTTTGTTAGTAAAATCTTTCTTCATTCGCTCATTGCAACTTTCATTGTCTGCATATTCTCAGCAATATCTTCTACCTCAAGAGTATGCTTAACTATGAAAAGCATCTGCATCCATTGTTTGCACCTTATTTGAATGCCCTCAGCTGCCTATGAAGCTCACATGTGTTAAGAGTCATCTTTTTATTTATTTTCCTGGTAAATTGTTGCCAGGAAACTTAAATACACTGTGTGCTTTCACTTTACACCCAGTGTGTTCCACTATGTTTCAGACTGATATTACCTGCCATAATTTAACTCAGCTGGTGGGCCAGCATTTTGTAGAAGGAATGGATATGTGATGTTTTGGGTCAGGACCCTTCTTCAGATTGATTGTTGGGGGATAGAGAAAGTTGGAAACAAGGTGGGGGCAGGACAAAGTTGGGCGATTAGGTGGATATAGGTAAGGGTAGTTTGATTTCCAGATGGATGGATAAAGGCTAGAGGTGAAAAGAAGACAAAAAGGTGTTATATAAAGAGAGAAGAGGAACAAAATATAAAGCTAGAGGGAGGAATATAGGTGGAATGAGATTTTTTTTGGGGGGGAGGGGGTGAATAGGGTGAACAGGAGAGTGGGAGAAATAGGGGCCAGAAAGTGGGAGAAATAAGTGTACAATAGGGATGGGGAACAGGTGTTACATCTCCTGTGGTAGCAGGGGAAAGTACCTCAGGAGGGGAGCAGTGTTTTGGTGGGAAGGGATGAGTGGACCAAAGAGTTGAGGAGAGAGTGGTGTCGACGAAAAATGAAAAGGGGTTGGGATGGAAAGATGTGACTTGTAGCAGGATCACATTGGTGACGTAAATTATGTGTTGGATGTGAACGCTATCAGTGCTTGTTTGGCAAACTATGATTGTATAAGACAAACAATGATACTGGTTTTCACCCATATAGTGACAATTGGCCTCACGTGAATCATAGTTTATACAGTTGGAGGGAACAACAGTAAGGGCAGGTCAGAACATGCGGTCTGGTAAGGCTTTGCCTCAGGAAGATGACTGCCGTTCCTGTTCCAGCCAGATGTGTTAAAGTTTGAAGAAGTCTCTGAAAAAATGCACACATAGTTCCCTACAAGTATCTCCAAATATTACATGACCTACAACTGAGTGGATCTAGTCAACAATTACCAGTGCAGGGCCAGTGTATCTTTAATTGATTGGCAGCATAGTTGTTGATTTCAGACTTTTATTAGTCTGGAGCTAAAGAGTTGGATTTTTTTCAATAGACAATAGGTGCAGGAGTGGGCCATTCGGCCCTTCGAGCCAGCACCACCATTCAATGTGATCATGGCTGATCATGCCCAATCAGTATCCCGTTCCTGCCTTCTCCCCATATCCCCTGACTCCGCTATCTTTAAGAGCCCTATCTAGCTCTCTCTTGAAAGTATCCAGAGAACCGGCCTCCACCACCATCTGAGGCAGAGAATTCCACAGACTCACAACTCTCTGTGAGAAAAAGTGTTTCCTCGACTCAGTATCACTCAACTGTAAATATATTTGCAGGCAGTGGCCACTAGGTGGATGTATGGAGTGAATTTTTGAAATTGCCAAACACTGGCATCATCTTCCATGTTGAAATTGACTTTATTGTCCTAATTATCCCAGGCAAAACCAGGAATAATTTTTGAGTGATCCATTAAAATTTTTACATGTAACATCTCAACCTTCTTGCTCTAATTTTTTTCAATCTTTTTGATATTTCCCATCATGACTTTACAATTTGTTGACCCCGTATCTACAGACATCAATGCAAGTTACAGACAAAAAGTCAAAAAGTTGGAGTAACTCAATGGGTTTTCTCTGGAGAAAAGGAATAGTTCTCGTTTTGGGTCGAGATCCTTCTTCAGCATGAGTGTCGGGAAAGGGAAACGAGAGGTATGGACGTCTATATCTCTCGTTTCCCTTTATGCTGACTCTCAGTCTGAATAGGTGATATTTCAGGTTAAGACCCTTCTTCAACCCGAAACATCACCTATTCCTTTTCTCCAGGGATGCTGCTTGACTGGCTGAGTTACTCCAACTTTTTGTGTCTATCTTTGGTGTAAACCAGCATCTGCAGTTCCTTCCTACACATTTAACTAGGATTTACATTGGTTACATATCCCTTAAACCCTTTGCTTAATGAAAAATATTGAATCTGATTTTAACTTTCAATTTGCCTGGACACATTCAGCATTTTGTGAGAGAAGTTTTCAATTTTCCATTGCCCTTTACCTCAGAAAGCGCTTCCATCTAAGCTGCCCAATAACTTTGTGAGCCCCACTGTTCTGCACTCCTTCAATTTTGGTGCCTTTTTAGATTGTACCTTGCCGCTTGTTTTTTATGGGGTGGGTTGGTAAACAAATTGAATCAAAGCCTTTGTGCATGCATTATCTAACATTTGAATATATGTTTAAAATTGCTACGTCAATGGAAATAACACCTAGGAATGCCTGAGAATTGCTCTGAATTCTAAGCAACTGGTAGAATTCTAGTCCACAGTCGCTGGGCTATAGCAAAGTCCAAGGCTATGAAACAGAGTCCAAAGCATACTGGTGAGACCAGTTCAGTCAGTTCCTATTGTTTAAGTGCCTGTCATTCACTACACGTCTGTCAACTTAGAATAGTCAAGTGTTTCAGTTGCCAAAAGAAAGGTTCTATTTCAAAAACCTACAGATCCAAGAACAAGATAAGCAACCAAAACAATTCAAAACAATGGAAACAAATCAAAGAAATTAATACCTCAGATGTTCTTTCAAACAACTAGGATTGTACACTAGCTGGAATGTCTCAAAAGAGAGACACTTGCAAGTCAAGCAATTGGTAAAAAAAAAACAGTATGATGACATGCAAACTGATACTGTTGAAGACTGTGCTCAGTCCTATGCTCTACTCTCTCTATACTTAAGATTCTGTAGCCAGACAAGGTTTTAACACCATCTTTACATTTTCCGACAACAATACCGTAACTGGATGAATAAGAAGTAACAAAGAGTCTGAGAACAGGAGTGTAATTGAAAATGTGATTGAATGGTGACAGAACAACAATCGTGCTCATAAAATTAGCAAGACCTGGAAGCTGATTGGTGACTTCAGGAAGAGAAAGTCGAAAGCCCATGAATCATCATCATCGGTGGAGTATCAACAGTTTCAGGTTACAGTGCATGCACTAGATTTAACTTGGGCCCAGCACAATGATGCCATCAAGAAGAAAGCTTATCATTGCCCCAGTTGTGACCACTGACCAGTCCATCACCGGCTTTCACCTCCCCACCGTCAAAGGGATCTATCGTAGTCACTGCCTCAAAGAGGCAGCCAAAATCATCAAAGACCCACACCATCCTGGCCACACACTCATTTCACCATTGCCATCAGGAAGAAGGTACAGGAGCCTGAAAACTGTAATGTCCAGGTTCAGGAACAGCTTCTTCCCTACAGCCATCAGGCTACTAAACACAACAACAAATAAGCTCTGAGCTCTGAACTGCAAAAGACTATTATTATTGCACTATATTTGTTATTTATTGAACTTTTTTTTCTCTTCCCCCGTTATGCACTATGTTTACATATTCACATATTCTGTGGTGCTGCAGCAAATAAGAATTTCATTGTCCCATCCGGGACATAAAACACTCTTGACTTGACTCTTAACTTCTACAGAGAGCATTATGACTGGTTGCATCAAGGCAGTAACTCGAACATCCAAGAATGAAGGCAGCTGGAGAAGGTGGTGGACATTGCCTGATCCATCAAAGGTATTGACCACCCCACTATCAAAAGGCATCTACAAGAAGCGCGACCGCACCAAAAACAACTAATATCATCATAGACCCATACTACAGTGATCAAGCTCTCATCACGCTGCCACCATCGGGAAGGCTAAATATGTACGCAGGTTAATAGTTTGCTTTGCAAATAAATCGTTGCCTCCTTTGATATGCACTGTGTCATAATACATTTGTGAATATACTACATTTATGCTGTAGACTCTTTGCATTAGCCAGCAGTAATCAGTGAGCACATTAACTTGCAAGAAGAGGATAATTTCTCTCACTGACCCATGTATGTGATCTTTCCAGACATAGAACTTGTATTCATCTGTGCAACGTTAGAAAAAAAGTGTTACAGGAAATCTTCGGCTTCAATATTTAGTGCTACTGTCAAATTAAAGATTTCTTCTGATAATGATTATGAGAGGCTGTAAACCAAAGTAATCTCTGTAACAATTACTCAGAGACAGGAGAAACAAAAATGAAATAGTAGGTGTAGGCTGTGGAGTTAAAATAATGTTGTTATGCAAAATTGTTCAATTCAGATTATTAAAATCCTGAGGTTTGCAATGCTTCCATATAAACAAAGTGGTGCTGTTCCTCAAGCTTACATTAGACATCAATGTAGCATTATAAGTATCCAAAGACAGAATAATGTATTGTGGGAGTAGGACGGAGAATTCAAGACTGGAAGCTTGACTATATGATCACCAATCCGAGCATGGTTTCTCCAATGTAAAGGAGTTCACATTGTGAGCATTAAATGCAAAGCACTTAATTAGAAGAAATTATATATTTTTCCAGTTATGCCTGGGTTCATGCATGGTGGAACAGAAAAGGTAAGTGGTTGCTTCTCCTGTGGTTGCACTCCAGCATGCTGTGGTTAGTGAAGATGTAGGCACGTACCAGGGACTAATGAAGGGACTAACAAATTATGAAAATATATATATTACACATATTAGTGTTGTAACATGTATACATTTTTTTTGATCATTTGTGCTTCGTTCATTTCTACCTCTGGTAACTTGATCACACGTACCTTGTACCCTATCCATACTTACAACATTAGTGTTGTATGAATAAGGTGCAAGGTACGTGTGGCCTAGTTACCAGAGGTAGAAATGATTTATTTACAATATTATCACAAATACATTAATTATAAATATATATATTTTCATCATATAACACTAATATGTATTGTTGCTCTTGCATCATTTGAAATATGATTTATTTAAATAGTGTAGGTGTTGATTAATATAAGCCATTAATATGTTTATTGGGTTTATTTGCACATTACTTGCACATATGTTTCATATTGCATATATCTTTAGGATACAATTTTAATTAAATAAATTACATTGAATTAAAGATTTTGGTAGATAGGTTATTAGTTATATTTCCAATATGTTTTGTGGTCATATAGGGATTCATGAATCTCAGTGAAGCTTACAGTTTCCCATTGAAGTACACTGTTAATTAAAATTAATCTCAATAATTTATCCCAAAGCAAAGGAAACAGTGCCAAAATATTTAATTTCATCTTCAATATTCTTCAAAGTATGCATTTCTAAATATGTTTACATTTCATTTATTAAAATTTTCATCTTGAATTATTTTTGCATGATTTCATATTGGAATGCATATTTAAAAATCTATAGATTTTAGTTATAATGATTTACACAATTGAAGTCAAGAATGGTATATTTTTCAAAAATGTTTCAGCTTAGAGAATTCATTTGAGTTTTATTTTTGTGTCAAGGTTGACAATTGAAGGCTTGCAGATTCTTGATAATAAAAGCTTTTAAGGCATCAATTACATAAAATGTAAGAAACTAAGTCCGCCTTAGATTGCATTATATCTAGCAAAAAAAAATCAGAAGCCATGTACGTTGCCTTGCGATAGGCTTGTTCTATATACCCAGTTGGATGACAAATCGAAGAGTATCTCTTTGCCAGCTTAATAATTCTTTTTTATAAACTAAAGCTGATTGTACTTTCATGGTAATTTCATACCATCAATAATTTCCTTATTTCCAGTCTCAAGGTCCAGTGGTTTCCCAGTAGATCTCATTCATGCCATCTCATTATAATTCTCTAGGTAAAGGAAGAACTCAAAAAGACTAGAAAAGATTAAAATGAAATGAATACATGATGCACTTTTTTTGTACAGAAGAGTCATGTCCACTGACGAAAATCTTCACTGAATTTTTTTGATCTTTCATCTACAAATGCATCTTAAAAAAGGAATAAAAAATGCAAGCAGCCAGACTGATAAACCAGTTTAATAAATGCAACAAAAACTACATTCTCGAATTACCTCTTAAGTTTATTTTTCTTGCCTTAATTGTATGATACATGTTTTCAATATTGCTTAAAACAGTAAGGAAAACCACAGTATGGTGAACAAGTACACGCATTATGCAATTTAATGTTTTTACATTTGATTGAGATGCATGTTGAACAGATAGTGACAGCAACAACTGCCTGTAGTGAGGACCATTCATTTATATTAACTGCATTTAAATCTAGCCCAAATCATAATAATAATAATAATAATAATAATAATAATAATAATAACTAAACAACCAACACCCCACAACTAGAAGCTGCTGCAAAATGACATTCTAACTGAATGATATCATGTAAGTTAGAGGAAAATTCTGATCTCTGCACATCTTTTAATTCATACCACTTCTACCAGCAAAATTACAAATAAACTGTGTTTTATAACTACATTTGGAGCAAGAAACATAATTGTTTCTCACAAATTGTTTATATTGAACAATTTTATTTCTGCTGACTATAGTCAACAAGGACAAAGGGAAATGATATTTGCTCTTTAAAAATATATATACTGTATCTCATAGTAAATTGTTATTAAAAGTACAAGGTATTAAAACCTCATTAGGAAAGTGGAGCTTCTTTCATTATTTCTCAGTGACATATTCACCGGGGTCGGTCTTCAGCAGGGAACTATGGACTCCCTTCTCATGGAAAAATCGGGTATTTTGGAATGAGAATGTTGGCCCTAGTTATTTCCCAAGTTGGTCTTCCTATTAACAGATACATTATGAGTTTGATCTGTTGTAGAATTAACAGGGTCTGCAATTGCTTTTGCCAGCATAATGTTAATGTTACTTTATGTTCTTGAAGTTCTAAGAATCATAACATAACATAACATAACTCAGCCCAAAATGGATTTAATTGAACTACATTCTGAATAGTTAGTACCTTCAGCTTGCATTGAATTTTGCAGGGACAGAGTAAGAGGCAGACGACAGAGAGATCATTGTGGAAGGGATCATATAGATTTAAGGTAACAGGTGACGGGAAGCTTGGGATCATGTTTGTGAACTGAACAGTACTGTTCTGTAAATCTGCTAGCCAATCTAAATTGAAAGGAGTAATTACAAGTAAATCACTCCTTTATGTGTAAAAGTGTCTTCACGATACTGGACAGCAGGAATTATATATACTAAAGAAATGGTGTTGTATCCCTGCTGTTTCAGGAAGGGGAGTGACTAACGATAGTGTATCAGCATACTTAGTGAAATGCTGCATTGGCTCCTACTTGACCTGTACAATTCAACATTTTGTCCAGGCATGAACCAAATTATAGAGACACTTCGAGCTACGATCAGGCAAGACTCCAAACTGGTATTAATGAACAGCTTAATGCTGAATGTGATGCTTGAAGACACTGTTAACAATCCCATCCATCACTTAAATGATGATTGAGAGCAGACATTGGCTAATACATTGTGGAATTGATTTATTCCATCTTGTGCACCCAAACAATTTTCCACATTGTTTGGTAGAAACAAATGTTATAAATGTACCCTCACAACTTAACTGCTACTGGTGCACAGAACCTCAACTTCAGTGGGAAAAGTTTGTAGAAGTCAAGGAAGGAACAAAAGTAAAACACAGAATCCTCAGCGATTCGATTTCTACATGCAAATTTGAATTGGTCATTGTAATTTCAACAGAAGATCAGCACAGGGAGACGAGCACTAAGACCAAAATGGAAGGTCATTGATAAGAAGGAGACCTGGATGGATTTAGTGACACAAATGTTGGTGGTGAGGGCAACTGAATAGCAAAAGATAGATCTGAATAACGTGTAAATAGTAGCACACTGAAATACGATGTGCCTAAAGGACAGATACAAAAAAAAATTATTCTCTAAATCTGAGATTTTAGTTTAGTTTAGAGATACAGCGCGGAAACAGGCCGCTCGGCCAACCGAGATCCCCGCACACTAACACTATCCTATACACTAGGTACAATTTATACTTATCCCAAGCCAATTAACCTACAAACCTGTAGGTCTTTGGAGTGTGGGAGGAAACCGGAGCACCCGGAGAAAACCCATGCAGGTCATGGGGAAAACGTACAAACTCCGTACAGACAGAACCCACAGTCAGGATTGAACCCGGGTCTCTGGCGCTGTAAGGCAGCAGCTCTACCGCTGCACCACTGTGCCGCCCTTACAAATAAAATACCAAACGTTGAGTCCTGAAAGCAGTAATGTGCCAGATTAAAAAATGATCCGGTGTTCCTTAACCTTACAATAAGCTTCATTGTAACCATGTAGGAAACCAAAGGCAGAGAGATAGTGTAGAACTGTTGTGGATTTGGTAGCACGGAAAACAGGTCCTGGTGCATATAAGAGATATAACCACCAGATGGCTGCCCTGCTGACAGGCAGTCTTCATTTTTTCATTATTTTTTAGTGTGTTAAAAGTTTGTTTTAATGTTCTTCGGTTTGCTTTATGTGGGGGGAGACTTATTTTCAAGATCTTACCTTGCCTGAGATGTGATTAATTTTCTGATCACATTCTCCGGGCGCTCTGAGTCCTTCCATCGATGGAGCTGGAAGCCTCCACGACTGACTTTGAGCCCTATCGCAGGGTGCGGACTTAACATCGGAGCTGATCCCTTGCCTGGGATCGCTCCCACTGCGGCCACCGCAGACGTTACCATAAAGCTTGCAGTCAGGGGAGGCTAGTCGGGAAGCTCCAACGTCGCGGAAAGTTCAACCAGCCCCAAGGTCCGATCGCCTGGCGCGGGGGAGCTGATATTCCCCCCCAATGCGGGAGCTAATCGCCTCGACACGGAGGGCCCAAAAGCCGCTGGCTACGGGAGGCAAGATCGTCCCGTCAACGGAGGCTCAAGGCCCACGACCAAGGTAGAACTAACTTTTTTTCGCCTTCCTTCACAGCGAGGAATGTGTAGGAATCACTGTGGTGGATGTTCATGTTAAAATGTGTTTTTGAGTGATCTGTTGCTTTTAATTGTATGACTGACCTGGCCAATGAAATTCCTCGTATGTTGCAAAATATACTTGGCGAATAAAGTGCAATTCTGATTCTGATTCTGATATATATATATATATATATATATATATATATATATATATATATATATATATATATATACAACACTATATATACTGTATGGGTATTCATTGTCTTTAATACCATTGCAATTAAAATACATAATTTATTTTGTTACAATTAGGAAAAATAATGGAACGATTTACCATTTCTGAAATAATGTGATTTAAGTTGTTGACACAAATGATCATCAATAATCTGCCCACATTTGATTTCTATTGATTTCAATGGGAAGAAAAATTAAGAGAGATGCCTATTGGTGATTGGTCTGATTTTGCCTGCTTCACATTATTGCATGAAATCAAAACAACCTTGCAGATCTTCTGAAAGGCATGGCAATTAAAGGACATGTGAGTTTAAAAAATGTACCTAAGGCAGGCTCCAATGGTACGGATGGTGGGGAATACGATGTGTTGTTTTATCAGTAATGCCACAGGATTTTTTCAGAAACAAAGAACTGAAAAAACCCACAGAGATTAATAGTAGAAGAAGCAGTATTCAAAAAAAAGACAAACGACTAGAAATGTATTCACACAATTAAAAAAAAATCAGTGCTCTGCTGTTGGAAAATGGTTTACCACAAGAGTAGGACAACTTTGCATACTCTAGAGCTCTGGATGCTCCCTAGGAAATTTGTCTCCTCATTTCTTGGTGGGATCTTCATTCTTCCAATAACTATTCATCCAGATCCTCTTATTGATGTCACTAGTTATGCGACACTCAAATTTCATCTGCAACGAGATTTTCAACCTTATGCTCGAAAACAACATGACGGTTCTTGTTTGCTCACTGTACAGCCAGCTTTAACTAACTGTTTCCTCTGTAAACATTTTACTTAAAAAGTTTAAGATTTTACTCAATTCTCAAAGTGAATTTTTTGTCCTCACAAAGATCTCTGACCTTCATGACCTGTATTACAACTTGACATTTGTGTCCTAGCTGCCATGACCATAGAGGTCAGCTTTTAGCCTTAAGGCCATTCCAGGCTGCTGTTGCTGATAAGGTAAGTCACTGAAGCCTCATACTGAAGGAGCAGAAAATATATTCATTTCCTTTCAGTCTGTAGGATCAGGCATAGTGGATCTGGGTATTTGCTAGCATAACAGTCTACCTTCTGATCCCCTGGAACATTAGGTTCCTTGTTGAAGCATGCATTCCAATGAACATAATGGATTATGCAGGCAATTCACTATGATCGCAATCCTCATG
Source organism: Okamejei kenojei (assembly GCA_035221665.1). Taxonomy (NCBI): domain Eukaryota; kingdom Metazoa; phylum Chordata; class Chondrichthyes; order Rajiformes; family Rajidae; genus Okamejei; species Okamejei kenojei. The sequence continues at coordinate 23,386,674 of CM069131.1, forward strand.
TTTGACATGAGCTCATTTCTTCTTCTCTGTATTCTTTTAAGGTCAGATGGTTATTTGGTGTACATAGTTCCCACCGTTACCTTTTAAAAGACATATCTCATGGGGAATATGTGCCTTCACAACTTTTATATCTTACGGATTTAAATATCTGTTGTGACAGCTTCCTCTCCCTTGGATGTTGCTTCGATCCCTAGACAGGCAAGGGTGAACTACAGGGAGAAACTGGCGATCGCCACGCCTCCTCCTTCAAAGATCAGGACTGAGCTGCTGGGACCAGCCTGAAATCGCCAGACCACCATCCATGCGATCTGACGGTGAAGGACAGGGGTTCTGTACTTTCTTACCTTTGTAAATAGAAACATAGAAAATAGGTGTAGGAGTAGGCCTTTCGGCCCTTCGAGCCTGCACCACCATTCAATATGATCATGGCTGATCATCCAACTCAGTATCCAGTATCTGCCTTCTCTCCATACCCCCTGATCCCTTTAGCCACAAGGGCCACATCTAACTCCCTCTTAAATATAGCGTTCTCTCCATACCCCCTGATCCCTTTAGCCACCAGGGCCACATCAAACTCCCTCTTAAATATAGCCAATGAACTGGCCTCAACTACCTTCTGTGGCAGAGAATTCCAGAGATTCACCACTCTCTGTGTGAAAAATGTTTTTCTCATCTCGGTCCTAAAAGATTTCCTCCTTATCCTTAAATAGGGCCGCCACTGCTCCGGGCCGGTGTCCCATCAGTCCAGGGTCACCACGGACATAAATATAAAATATATGATTGAGTTCACCCAATTGTGAGTGTAGGTGTAGTCACTGCCATACTCGACGTCATTCCCCGAAGCAACACTGTTTAAAATTACCCTCAGGAGATTATGTAACAGGTGTGGAGAGAAAAACTGTTAGTGTTCTAATTATTCCATTAAAATTTAATATAGGGGGTTAACCGACAGCCACTGGATAAGGCGAAGAGGTGCAGCTGACAATCCCTGGCCCATCAGGGAACGGGTTCCTCGGGAATTGGAGCAGAGTTGAGCTGGAGTTAGCACTTCTTCTCCGCACTGGCTCTAAGCCTGGGGCCGCCACTGCTCCGGGCCGGTCCCGTCAGTCCAGGGCCACCACGGACATCTCCGGCCGCCCCCGGACAGGGATGGGACATTCGGGAGGGGACAGGGAAGGTCCAGTAGCAATTCAACAGTGCTTGCAGTGCCGGAGACCTGGGTTCGAATTCTGACTATGGATGAAATGCAAGTCTGTATACATGCAGCAGCTCAGCTGCCGAGAATGTTTATCTCGTGTGACCTATGATCTGGGCATGCGCGGTTGAAATACCGAAAATCGCTTATACTCATGTAAGGAAGTTTATGAAAACTTGCTATTGCTTTCAAAAAGGACAACATATAAACTTGAACTTAGTTTCTCTTTTCACTTACATTGCCTATCTTGCTGAGTACTTCCAGTATTTCCCCTGTATTTTTTATTTTAGATAATTTGTCAGATGTTTGTGTCTAGTGCTTTCAGGATTTCATGTTCCTGCAGCCAGTGGAGGAGATGGTCAGTCACTTTCTAGCTTATTATTTCAAGATAATGACCATAGTAGGTGTAGGTTTATTATTCATTATTTTGAAAAAGATCAGCTTAAAGGCTTCCAGTTTTATTTCTGTACTTGAAAGTACTAAGAAGTAACATACAATAGCCTCATCTCTACATCTGGCCATCAAGCACCTAAAAAACTTTATATCTTTCAATGTGATCACCTCTCATTCTTCTAAACTGAATTCTCTCCTCATACAATAAACTAGCCATCCCAGAATATTATGAATATTCACTACACTTCTCAGTTGCAATTAGATACTTCCTTGGACCAATAATATACATAATATTCCAGATTTCATTTCACCAGGGTTACATATCTGATGCAAGGTGTCTCTATTCTTATTCTCAAACCCTCTTGCAATAAAGGACAATATGCTATTTGCCTTACTAATTTCTTGTTGAACCCAGAAGTGATTTGTGTACAACTAACCCAGGCCACTCTGAACATTAACACCTTTCAATCTCACACCATTTAAAACATATTCCACCTTCCCAATAATTCTCGAGCCATTCCCTCTCTGTATTTCATGCAGCAAATAAGAATTGTCTCTGCACAATTGTAGAAAAATAAGACTAGCATCTCCTTTCATAGGTGTATTCAGTGCCTGAAGTCTTGGGATTCCTTGTCCAGTAGAACGTCACTCACAAATGTGAAATTCTTGTTTAATCAGACTATAGAGGCTGCCATATTTCTAGTGATCTGGCTCCAAGGAATTCACTGGAAAATGAGGGCCTCCACGAATTGACTGGATGTTCAATTTTCCAATTAATAAAGCTTTCCAAAATTAGGCCTATCCAATGAAACGTTTGGTAGGATGAACATACGCAAGGAAATAATTCCAGATGAACGTGGCTGAAATGGAAGGGTTTTTTTAAGGTTTAATGTAAATAGAGCATAGGCTCTATCCAGCTTACCCTCAAAAGAATTTTTAACTCGTTGCAGAATTCAACTGTCATACCTATTGCTACCTGCTACCTTGGTTACTCCTGCCACTTCTGTTGGGTTCCCCTCGTGTTGTTGTAACACTGTGTCAAGAAATATCTACCTCCCTTGTCTGAATTCATTGCAGTAATCTGGGTTTCTGACCCATGGGATTGACACAATCAATTTTGTGTCCAGCACTAATCTTGCTGGCATTCCCTCTATCTGCTGCTCTTTCATGCTTTTAACACTTGGAACAGACTTGAGGCAATTTACTGCTCCATCACTCTCTTCCCATGAAAGGAATTTGGAAGATTCATATTCAACTGAGATTGATTCTGGAAAATGTGGTATGGTCATGTGGGCACATATTCTTCCGTGTCAAACTTAGACTCAGGCCTTCACCAGAACAGGAATTCAAAGCTTAAAATGCAGTTAACAGAGATCTTAAAAAGATATCCAAAGTTAGTGAAGTAAAGGAAATATTTTAATATGTATTTAAGAAGGAACTGCAGATGCTGGAAAATCAAAGGTAGACAAAAGTGCTGGAGAAACTCAGCGGGTGCAGCAGCATTTATGAGCTAAGGAAATAGGCAACGTTTCAGGATAAAACCCTTCTTCAGACTAGCCTATTTAATATGTAGGCTAGTATGCTCTTCTTCTGCTCACAAAAGGACACACATATTTAATTTTACCTTTCCAATTAGAAAGAAAGGACATGCATTTATATTAAAAATACACAAAGTGTTGGAGTAACTCAGCGGATGAAGGAGTATCTCAGAGGAATGTGGATGAGCGATGTTTCTGGTCAAAACCCTTCTTCAAACTGATTGTAGTAGGAGGGAGAAAGCGGGAAAAGAGCTGGAGGTCCGGACAAACCTGGCAAGTGAGAGGTAGATGCGGGTGAGGGGATTTTGATTGGTACTTGTGTGAGCAAAGGCCAGAGATGAAAAGGAGACCAAAGGGTGTAAGATAAGGAGAGAAGAGTGAATGTTTGCATGTGACTTCACTCTGACAACAGAGGAGGCCTAGGACAGAAAGGTCGGTATGGGAATGGGAAGAGGAGTTAAAATGGGTTAGTAACCAAGAGATACAGCAGGGCTTGGCAGACCAAGTGCAAGTGTTCGAAGAAATGGTCGCTAAGTCTACGCTTAGTCTTGCCAAAGTAAAGGAGGCACATCAGGAATACCGAACACAGTAGATAAGATTAGAGGAGGTGCATGTGAACCTCTGTCTCACCTGGACGGGTTGCTGTGGTTCCAGGATGGATGTGAGAGATGTGAGATAAGGACAAATGTTACCCTGCAGTTGCAGGGGCAAGTTCCAAGGAATTATGGAGGGAGTTTCTCTGTGGAAAGCAGTATGGGGTGGGTATGGGAAGATGTGATGGTGGTGGGATCATATTGAAGGTGGCTGAAATGTTGGAGAATGTGTTGGCATTGTTGACTTTAGAAGAGGAAGTCTGAGGGCCCACAAACCTGTCTTCATCGATGGGACAGTGGTGGCGCGTGTCAAAAATGTCAAATTCTTGTGCGTGCTTATATGTGAAGATCTGTCCTGGACTCAGCACATTGTTGCAATCATTAAAAAAAAAGCCCATCAATGCCTCTACTTCCTTAGAAGATTGAGGAGATTCATTATGCCGATGAATACTCTCTTCAACTTCTACAGGTGTACAGTAGAGAGCTTCACGGTCTGGTTCGGCAACTCAAATGCCCAAGAATGAAGAATATTTCAAGAAGTGGTGAACATTGCCCAGTGTATCACAAGTACTGACTTCCCCACCATTGAAGGGATCTACAGAAGTCGCTACCTCAGAAAGGCAGCCAGCATCATCAGGGATTCACACCACCCTGGCCATGCTGTCATTTTCAGTCCTGCCATCGGGAAGAAGGTATAACTGTAATGTCCAGGAGCTGCTTCTTCCCAAGGACTACTAGGTGACAACGAAGCATATAAAAATAAAATTAAATCAAGAAGTGAGGCCCTATGCAAATTGAAGGACCTCAGATATGCTTGGGCAGCTTACAACCCAGCGGTATAAATATTGATTTTGCTAACTTCAATTAACCCTTGCTTTTCCTCTCTCTCGATCTCTCCCCATCCTAGCTCTCCGACCAGTCTGACTGTCTTCCTGATTAAATTTTATCTTTGTATTCTTCATTGTCAACTTCCCCTAGCTAACAATGATTTATTCTATATTTTCCTTGAGCAGCTTCCCCTTTGATGTCTCATCGTGACACCTTACCCTTCCACATCTGTGTCTCCCTCTCCCTTGACTCTCAGTCTGAAGAAGGGTCTCATCCCGAAACGTCAGCCATTCCTTCTATCCAGAGATGCTGCCTGTCCCGCTAAGTTATTCCAGCATTCTGTGTCTACCTTCGAAGGAAACTAGCATCTTCAGTTCCTTCCGACACCATTAAATATTCAGTTTTACTTTCCAATAAATTCTACTGACCAGTTGAACATTCCAGAATTTTCTGTTAATCTGTTCACAAATATCTGAAGCGAGGCTTCAGCTTCAGCTTAGAACCTACCAATTGAGTTCTACCAATGAATCAATGCTGACATGAGGCTTGAACCCAACACCTACTGACGGAGGACTACTAATGAGTCTACGCTGACATGTATGTAGATCTCCCTCATACTTATCAATTTAATATTTATTAACTATTTGGGTGTTTGGAAGACATGTGTTTACAACTTGGCACTAAAATGCTATCAGAAATTCAAATGTTGCAACAAATAAAGTTCCTAATATGTTTTTCTGTTGATGAGATTCCTTATTGGTAGAAGGAGGTCAAAAATGGCCCATTCGCTTTCAGGGCACATTCAATTTTTGTTCATGTTAATGGGACCACGGTCATTGACTGTTCTTGGTGTTTCTTTTTACAACCTGCTTCTGCATTCCTTCAAATTCAGTTTTATCTTTCATGTCAGCTTTCCTAAATTTAAAGCTTATTATCATGTGGAAGTCTATCACATTTCTTCACACCATGGCTGTTATCTTTCTGGATGGTTAAATGCTCACATTGTCTATGGTCGAAAATTGTGTAAACCAAGATGTACTTTTTAATGATCCCCATAAACACACAGAAACAAAAGAAATGGACAGTGTTACACATAAATTCAAGTATTAGACTTGGCTCGCCAAGGCCTCAGGTAATATAGAAATGGCCATCGGCAAGTTGATTCAGAAGGGAGCAGACGGACTCATTAGCTGTAAAACTGTTTCATCATATTTTTCACACTTGCGGCTGGAAAGATGTAACCGAAAACTGCCTTATTTGAAATAATTTAGGGAAAGCAATAATTTTAAATCAATATTAGCAATTGCTAATTGAACAAATTTAACTAAAGCAGCTTAATTTCAACCCCTTGCATGAGGTAAAACAATCAATATAATTGTAATTTCAGAATGCAAAGCAGCTAACAGCAGAGCTAATCCAGTGGAAAAATGAAATCTTATGATTGATTATTCCCTGAGTATAATAAAACTATTATGATTAAAGAGTTCACACATTTTGCCAGCTATTTGAGATTTACTTAACATTTTTGTAAGGTTTTTATTTATTTATTATTCCTTCCTCATATAATTAATCTTTTAATCCCATCCAAGTGTCATTTTAAACATCTATGAAGAGAATACCTAAATACCTACATAAATACTTACCCTTTTATGTACCAAAAGATATTATTTCCTGAGGGTCTAATTTACACTTGCTTCACTAAGAGTGCATTGCGTGTAATTCCAGATTACGTGCAATTCCTCGGTTTTTAACTCACTGTCATTTCCAAGCAATCTGTTGCATTAGTATGGATCCGGAACAGAAAAGTCCCACTACATGTACTGCAAACTAATACAATCATTGAATGCATAATTGCCATACAAGGGTTGCATAGAGCGCAGTAATTTCAGCTGTGGTATGGAATGGCCCAGATCTACAAAACCAGTCATTTGAAGAGCAATGGAGAAAATAAGGTGCAATGCTAATCAAAAGGACACAAAGTGCTGAAGTAATTCAGCAGGTCTCACAGCATCTCTAGAGAACATGGATAGGTAAATTAATGCAGAAGCATCACAGGCACATAGATTTATTTTAGCAAGTCTTTAGCTGATAGCATGTGAGAAAAGGCATATACTTAAAATTTGAGAAATATCATGGGTCTATTAACATGAGAATCAAACACTAACAGGATCATGCACAGTAGGATCATGCACAGTAGGATCATACACTAACAGGATCATACAGAGTAGGATCATACACTAACAGGATCATAAACTGGCAGGGTCATACACTAACAGGATAATACACTATCAGGATCACACCCTAGCAGGATCATACACTAGCAGGGCCATACACTGGCAAGATCACACACTAGCAAGGTCATACACTAGCAAGATCATACACTAGCAGGATTATACAATAGCAGGATCATACACTAGCAGGATCATTGTTACCATGTTCCTGTTTGTGGTCCAATGAAAATAATTGCCTGATTTGGAGTAGGGGATTGAAGGCTTTGTGGCCAAGTATGTGGATGATACGAAAATAGATGGAGGGGCAGGTATTGATGAGAAAGCAGAGATTCTGCAAAAGAACTTGGACAGGTTGGGAGTGTGTGCAGAGAATTGGCAGAGGGAATACAGTGAAGAAAAGTGTGGAGTCATGCATTTTGGTATTAGGATTAAAGGCATAGACTATTTTCTAAATGGGGAGAGAATCCAGAAATCGGAGGTGCAAAGGAACTTGGGAGTGCTGGTGCAGGATTCCCAAATAGTTAATCTGCAAGTCGAATTGGTAGTAAGGAAGGCAAACACAGTGCTAGCATTTATTTCAAGAGGACTAGAGCACAAAAACAGGGATGTAATGCTGGGGCTCTATAAGGTGCTGGTCAGGCGCATTTGGAGTATTGTGAGCAATTTTGGGCATCATATCTGAGGAAGGATGTGCTAGCTCTGGAGAGGGTCCAGAAGAGATTTACAATAAAGATTCCAGGAATGAGTGGGTTAATATATGCTGAACATTTGATGGCACTAGGCCTGTACTCGCTGGAGTTTAAAAGAATGAGGGGGGCGTCATTGAAACATACCAAATAGTGAAAGGCTTGTATAGAGTGGATGTGGAAAGGATGTTTCCACTAGTGGGAGAGTCTAGGACTAGAGGTCATAGCCTCAGAATTAAAGGACGATCCTTTAAGAAGATGAGGAGGAATTTCTTTAGTCAGAGGGTGGTGAATCTGTGGAATTCTTTGCCTCAGAAGGCTGTGGAGGCTGTTAATGGATATTTTTAAGGCAGAGATGGATAGATTATTGATAAGTAGGGGTGTCAGGGGTTGTGAGGAAAAGGCAGGAGAATGGGGTTAGGAGGGAGAGATAGATCAGCCATGATTGAATGGTGGAATAGACGATGGGCAGAATGGCCTAATTCTGCTCTATCCCTTATGACCTTCCAATGAAGAGCATTCAGAAAAAAAAATCAGAAAATGAGCACAGATATTTTTCCTATTTTCAACCCTAAATTTATGTGAAAAATTAAGCTAATGGAGAATTATCGATCCATCCCTATTCTCTATTTATATTCCTCCCAAATAATTATTTATGCAATTGTGAAATGCCAGCTTCAATACCTTACAATTAGTTGAAATCAATCAATGTGCATGGTAAATATATGACTTATTTGGATAACCAGCTCTATATATGGATGAAGGTCAGTTTCCCAGGACCTTTGCTTTGTACATTACTGTAGGTGTCTGAACAAGCAGAAAGAAGTAGAAGTATTCTTTACATAACAGTGTGTCAGATACTAGTTCAGTTTAGTTTAGAGATATAGTGCGGAAAGAGGCCCATGGCTCAACGAGTCCGCACCAACCAATGATCACCCATGAAGTCGTTCTATCCATACATCGGGGGATAGTTTACAGAAGACAATTAACCTACAAACCTGTACCTCTTTGGAATGTAGGAGGCAACCAGAGCACCAGGGGAAAAGCCAATGTGGTCACAGGAAGAACGTACAGACACCATCCATAGTCAGTATGGAATCCAAGACTCTGGTGCTGTATGGCATCAACTCTACTGCTGTGCCTCTATGCCACCCTATAATTTAATTGTCCATGTATTTGATTATTGTGAACATCTTTTTTTTCTCTCAAGTAAATCTTGTGCTCAACAATGAAAGTAAATTTAAAAGGACAGTGAATACCTAACATATGGACAGCCTGCCGAATGAACGTGTTTTTGAGATAATGGTGAGATGGCTTTGCCAGCTGCTTGGGATATAGGCATCTTCTGTCATGTTGAGCTGTTAGCGGCAATATCATTGCACCTTGCAGAGTCATTTGAATGGTTGAGTTAAACTCTCTGGTCTAACTACACACTGCCCATGGTAGGCCAATATTTTCATTTAAGTTTATTATTGGAGGCCGCGTGTCTGACTTTATGAACGGTTCTCAGGAACTGAACTCTGCAACAACCTGTGGAGGGCCTGTATTATCTAATCCGAGTTACTGCAGTTACTAAGGTGTCATCTCTTATTTGAAGGGTGTGCCAATACCCTCTGTTTATTTTCCTGTGGCTGCTTTCCAACAAAATATTTTATGAACACATACACATCACAATATCAGACATTGGAAACAAATGTCTATCCAGCTGTTAACACACACTGTGGTGCAATATCACAAATAGTCACAGGCTGAAAAAAGATAAATGTGAACATTGCCCCAGTATCAATTTTTCACCAACTGTTCATGTTAATTTAGAATTTTACAACAGTGATCACTTATTGAAATAATGATGTTACACTTGGCGTCTGATTTTATTCTGGGATAACATGGATCAGAGATGACACTTGTGCTGGAATGTACCTATACTATTGTTACAATAACTGATCTTCATTCTACTCCACATTATTACTAACCATGATGCCTCAGTCCAAACCAAGTCTTGCAGACTAACCTCCAATGCTTCGGACTTCCAATACTCCCATTAAATATTTGGCAGTGAAGATGCAACTGCTTAGCTCTACTCGTTGCGTGTGCCGTATGTGGTGAAGATGTGCATGCCAGGGCAAAACTGCGTGCTATCATATTTCAACTCTTAGCTGAGAATAATTATTGCAATATGAATATTAATTTCCTTATAAGGAGAGAAATCAAGAGCTTAAGATCTAAGATCTTAAAGACATGATTGTCAATGGTGGATTGAAACTGGGTCTGGTAGATATATAAGATGTTGTAAGGCCAGAGTGTTTCGGAATAGTGGATGTTAATTTTCAAACTGAGCTGTTTAATTAGAGAATATATAGGTCAGCAGATATGGGGATGATGCTTCTCCCTGGATAACATGCACCACCTAGTGAAATTCAGAGCAGGCTTTTATCTCAAAATTGATGATGCCATCCACATCCAACGCACAATACAGAAAGCTTAACTAAACTTGTTGGAGTTTGAGAAATCATCAACTATTTTAAAACTAAGCAAAACCAAGGCCATAATCAATACATTGCTGAAATGTATGTGAACAGGTTTGGTAATTACCCTGTGCTGAAAAAAGTTGAGCATGTATATCTTATATAATTGGATCTATATAGGTCAGTTCATTTTAAAATATATAGTCAATGGAATATGTTGTACAACTGCGTAAAATATGAGCTCAATTCTTATGAATCTTGTAATCAATCAATTATTTCCCTTTTTAAAATACATGACAATGTTTGAGGATTTTTTATCTTGCCAGATTGAGTTATTCTCTTTAGTTTCTTGATGTCGTAACTACTAGCCCAGAGCATAATTGGAGTAATAGCTTCTAATAGATAACATAATCTCTGTTACCTGATATTTTTTGTTACGAGAATAATAATAATTACACAACAATTTCATGTTAACTATTTCATTACTATTTAAGATTTTAAATATAATTTTGGAGTAAAACACATTTTTACATGTTTGTTTCGAAACTTCAGATTTACTTACAGTAAAATAATTATATTTGTTAAGCTTTTCCTCGTAGATATAGAATTCTATATTCAGTGACACTGGGAATTTACAGTTATTGCCTTCTGCACAACATTAAAAGGATAATAATGAAATTTTGCTTTACAGCAGACAAAAATCCCTAATTAAACAATTATTTAGATAGCATTTCTTAACAAGAACAATAAAAATCTTGGTGTAGTGCCTTCTTTGAAAAATTGAGAAGCAACGCAGATAAAAATAATAACTGAAAGTAATTTGAGTAATTTGAGCCCTTTTTTTGCCCTTAATCCCACAACCAAGATAACATGGAGCAGCTTCAAGATGGTGATGCACCCTTATAAGCTTTGTTATTGCTAAACAAAACTTGACACCCATAGTGTACTAGAACAGAGATAGATTTAATGGAGCATTTTAATGGACAGTAGGGAAGGTTTAGCACCTTGACAGATAAAAGCATAGTATCCATCAGGGGAATAACCATATAACCATATAACAATTACAGCACAGGAAACAGGCCCTCTCGGCCCTTCCAGTCCGTGCCGACCATTTGTTTTCCCCTAGTCCCATCTACCTGCACTCAGACCATACCCCTCCATTCCCTTCACGTCCATATACCTATCCACTTTACTTTTAAATGTTAAAATTGATCCTGCCTCCATCACTTCTGCTGGAAGCTCATTCCACACAGCCACCACCCTCTGAGTAAAGAAGTTCCCCCTCACGTTACCCCTAAACTTCTGTCCCTTAATTCTCATGTCATGCCCTCTTGTTTGAATCTTCCCTACCCTCAATGGGAAAATGGGAATAATGTGGGTGTCCGTAAAAACGTAAATGTCGAAGAGTTCAAGAGTGTTTGATATGCTCCAAAAACTGAACAATTAAATTCTTACTTGCTGAAGCTTTACACGCCCATTTACACAATAACACAACAAATAAGTGTGCAAGAATCAATAATACAATTAATTAATAAACGATAATATCAGGTAACTGGACCATTATAGCGCAAAACAAGAGTACGTAGTGCAACCAAAATAAAGTCCTTAGTAGATCATTGCTGAGGGAGGTTTGCGGCTGATATTGTGCAGTGTGGTTCAAGAGCCTGTTTGTTACTGGGACGTAGCTGTTCTTGAACTTGGAGGTCATGGTTCCCGGATTCCTATACCTTCTTCCCAATGGTAGTAGCGAGATGAGAGCACGGCCACAGTGGTGTGGGCCTTAATGACATTAACTGCCTTTGCTATCTACTATTTTATCATCTACTAAATGACTTTGTTTTGGATACATTATGCACTTCAGTTTTGCGCTGTTATGGTCTGGTTGCCTCCTATTACTGATAATTAATTTACTGCATTTTTGATTGTTGTTTATATATTTGTTGTGGTATTGCGTTAATGGGTCTGTAAAGCAGCATTAAGGAAGAATTTAATTGCTCCATTCCTGGTATATATGACAATTAAACATTCTTGACTCTTAATCTTGAACCATTACTCCAGCTCTCCCACTCTTTGATCTCCCATCTGTTCAGCATAATCAGTCATTATAAGATCTGCCAGTGAACATTCAACATTCAACATATTGCAGACCGATTGTTTGATTAAGTGATATCCTGTGCACATTGGAATCCGTTAATTCTGTTTTCACCTTCCACCACTTTTGCTCAAAGCTTATTTGTAGAAAATAGAAATCTTCTTTAATTATAGCATGTATTGGCTTCTCTGCATATAAATTTAACCGCATACTTCTACATAACATACACCTAATGAAATGATAGATAGCTTGTTATCTTTTAATACCATCCGTATGGGTTCTCTATGTATCTTACAGCTGAATGTTACATTTTTACCATTGCCATCAGTATTAGGCCTCTCGTAGATAAAATCCTGTCTGCACATTCAGGAAATAGCAGTGGTTGTAATTGGTCTTCAATGTGGAGAGCTCTGAATGGACCTGGCAACTCCAATCTGGGCATCTTTGAGGCTCCTTGGACCAACAGCAGCAGAAGAAATATACAGCCCCACACCCCGCAGCCTCACGGCCTGGTGTTTCACCAGCTCTACTGTCATTAGCATGCAACACATTGAAATAACTTGTCCCAGAACCCATGAATAAGATCAAAGCTCTGCAGTTCTGCCACATCTGATCATGAATTAAACAGCCAGGAACATCCCATCTCCTATCCTCAAAAATGTTACAGCCCAACATGTGAACGCTAAAGAAAGGTTAAAGTTATCATTTCTTTAGACTAAATTGTAGAGTGGATGATCCATCACAGATGCCTCCTGTAATCAGAAGTCAGTCTTCAACCAATTCAATATAATCCATGTAAAATCAAAAAGTAACTAACAGCACTAGATGCAGCAAAAGCAATGGGGCCAGGCAATATCTCTGTGGAACTGAATTGTTAAACTGCAAAACTGGTCATACCTCCAGCCAATATATTGCAGTACAGTTAGAAGATAGGTAGCAATCTAACAATGTGGAAATTCCCCAGATGAGTCTTGTTCACAAAATGCAAGATCAATCCAATTTGGCCAATTATCCCCATCAATAGAAATCTCAGTCATCAGCCAGTAGGATTGAAGGTGTTTCCAACAGTAAAATCAAGCATCACTTATTTGCTAACGGATCTATGCTCAACTTGGGTTTGTCAGCACGACTCAACTCCAAATCTCCTCACAGCTTTGGTCCAAACATGGACTAAAATAAGAATGTTTGCCCTTGACATCAAAGCATCATTGGAGTGAGTGATGCATCAAATAGCCCTGATAAAAGTGAAGTCAGCAGATTACAAAGAAAAAGCCCTCAAAGGTATAATTGTGAAAAAAGTAAACCTTGTATTAAATTTGAAGAATAAACTGGAAGCTGATTATTTTTTATACTCGAGATAGACACAAAAAGCTGGAGAAAAGGGCCTGTCCCACTGTATGAGGTAATTCAAGAGCTCTCCCGAGTTTAAAAAAAAACAAAACTCGTGGTAAGCACGTAGAATGTACGTTGCGGGTATGTTGGAGCTCGGGACGTCTCTTAGCGGCTCGTAACACTAACAGCAGGTACTCGGGAAACGCGGTAATCTCGTGAAGACTCGTGAAGATTTTTCAACGTGTTCCACGCTTCCACGTGTTGAAAAATGTCGACGAGAGCCCTGAGTACCTACGAGCGGCTATTACCGTAATTCTCCGAGTTCGAATCTGGGGAAACTCGGGAGAACTCTTGAATTAGCTCATACAGTGGGACAGCCCCATAACTCAATGGGTTAGGCAGTATCTCTGGAGAAAAGGAATAGTTGTTGTTTCTAATCGAGACCCTTCTTCAGCCTGAGTGATCGGAAATGGAAACGAGAGGTAAGGACGCCTGTTTCTCCCGTTTCCCTACATGCTCGGACATTCTTCAGAATCTCAGTCTGAAAAAGGGTCTCGACATGGAACATCACCTATTCCTTTTCTCCAAAGCTGATATACTCCAGCTTTTTGTGTCTATCTACGGTTTAAACAAGCATCTGCAGTTCCTTCCTACACATTTTTAATACTGGATTTTAATGAATGAATGAATGAATGAGTGAATGAATGAATGAATTAATTAATTAATAAGTTTATTGGTCAAGTATGTACACATACAAGGAATTTGCCTTGGTGCTCCACTCGCAAGTAACAACACAACATACAGTAAACCATTAAGAATAAAACACAAAACATTAAAACATTAAGAATAAAACATTATAATTTGAACATGCAAATGAAATAAAATACCAGAGAAAAAGGAGGCTACAGACTTTTATTTATTGAGCAGAGCTACTGCTCGTGGAAAAAAGCAGTTTTATGTCTGGCTGTGGCGGCTTTGACGGCCCGAAATCGCCTTCCAGAGTGCAACCTTTCAAACTTTTGGCTAATTTGGCCAAACGTTTGGTGCAACCTTTCAAACTTTTTGTAGCCCAGTTATGCATCAAGAAAAACTACTGCCTCACTGTGCCAGAGACCTGGGTTCAATCCAAATCTCCGGGGACTGTCTATGTGAATACTGTAAATTCTCCCCATGACACCAGAGTGCTGCAGTTTACACCCATGTCCCAAAGTTGGTCGATTAATTGGCCATTGGAAAATAGACCCGAGCATGTAGGTGAACAGTAGAATCTGGGGAGAAGTGATGAGGAAGAGTGGAGAATAAAAATAAAGAGGATTAAAGTAAGTAGGTAGCTAGTAATCTATGTGAACTCAGTGAGCCAAAAGGCTTTTTTAGGTACCGTAACTCTCCATGACCAGCATTTTGAAGCCTACCAAGGAGACTAATCAGGCATGTACCACAAAATACTTTAAAAAAAAATTAACGAGTTAAAAATTCAGGTATTGCAACAATTCAAATTTATGTATTTACCAATTGACAAATTTGATTTTCAGTTCAGTTTATTTATTGTTACGTGTACAGAGATACAATGAATGTTTATCCTATTCAGTCAAATCATACTATACATTTGTGCAATAGATCCCCTTCAGGAACACCGTATGCAGAGTTGCCACATATGAAATCTAAGGTGTTGATTTTACAGTGAAAAACTGACAAGTTGCTGCACATTGCAGCATTTACAGTTTAAAATACTGCAGTTGTCATGTCTGAACGGAACATATGGGAGGTAATTTTGTGAATCCACTCTGCCCTGGGAGATGCTTGCCTGCTGGCAGCATAACTTGGAAATCAGGCAAACATTGAATGAAATGGTCGTTCATGTAGGATTTTGATGCCCACTGCTGCCTAAAGGGCCTGACAACTTCGAAAAAGAAATTAAGATTCCTGCTTCAATAAAGACATAACAATAAGCATGTGACAAGAAAGCAGTGGTCCTTCCATTGAGATTTAAAAAACGTTCGTTCTGCACTGATCAACAATACTGGTTTCTGTTGAGCAGCGATGAATGTGAAGTACAGCATTGGTGTGAGAGTCATAGAGTCATACAGCATGGAAACGGGCACTTTGTTCAACTTGCCAATGCTGACCAACATGTCCCACCTGCCTGTGTTTGCCCCATATCCCACTAAACCTATCCTATCCATATACTTGTCAAAATGTTTTAAAATGTTGTGATAAAACCTGCCTCAACTTCCTCCTCTGACAGCTTGTTCCATATACCTACCACCTTTTATTTCTTACTCAGGTTCCTATTGAATCTTTCCCCCTCATCTTGAACCTATACCCTCTGGTTCTTGATTCCTTTACTCTGGGTAAGCGGCCCTGTGCATTTACCCTATCTATTCCTCTTATGATCTTATAATACTGTCAGATCAACACTCATCCTCCTGCTCTCCAAAAAATAAAGTCAGCCTGCTCAACCTCTCCCTATAGCTCAGGCCCTCGAGTCATGGCAACATCCTAGTAAATGTAGGAATGATTTAGTGATGGAAAATGTCATTTCCCATTTCTGCCTCAGTCAAATGTGCCACCTATTTATTCCACAGGCATTACAATTTTCAAACAGAAATTCAGTGGTAAAGGAGGAATGAATCCAGCACTCAATTTAAATCATTAGAAAATTGCATGATTTGGATATATGGCCGCAGAATGCCTATCCCATAGAAGCTTGAAGCAGGAGAGTTTGTATGGCAGGGATGTGAGCTTTAGGTACAACGTTAAGACATGGAATGTCTTGTATTGGTACAGCATTCACAGGCTACATCTCCAAGGTGGATGGGTAGTAGAATGAACTAGTACTAGATGTGTGCCTAGAATGAACAGCTACAACATCAAGGCTGGAGAGGATGAGCTCTGGACACATCTTGAACTCTGCAAGTTTGGAACTGGATTCCCCCATGTCTCTTAACATTACTAATAGGCTTCATGGTAAAGGGCCTGTCCCACATATATGTCCTTGGCACGCAAATTACGCGACCTCGTGGTTGCGTTGAGGCGTACGGGCATCATATGGCCGCGCGGGGCAAGTCCCACTTAGAAGCGCGGAGGGATATATAGTTGTGCGCGACATCGTGCGGGGCTCCGGAGTTTTTGTAGTGAACTAAATCTTTGCGCGCCAACGGCCTGTCGTGGAACTGACGGCCAAAGTGGGACAGGCCCAAGACCCTGGCGCGACGCAACGTCTCACCTTCAACAGCAGCAGAAGCAGGCAAACGATCGCCGAACTCGGCCTGGGGCTCACGGCCGTTGTGGTCTAGATCCGCCCCCACTTCTATTCCCAGAGCGGGGCCAAGAAAATTGAAGATAGACACAAAATGCAGGAGTAACTCTGCGGGACCAGCAACATCTCTGGAGAGAAGCAATGGGTGACGTTTTGGGTCAATACCCTTCTTTTCAGACTGAAGAAGAGTCTCGACACAAAACATCACCCATTGCTTCTCTCCAGAGATGCTGCTGGTCCCGCTGAGTTACTCCAGCTTTGGGTCCATCTTCAAATGATGTCACGCGCTCCAGACGGCTGTGCATACGCATGTAATCGCGACCTTCGCCGGACCATCGCGGCTCAACGCGACCATGAGGTCGCGTAATTTGCGTGCCAAGGACACGTAAGTGGAACTGGCCCTTAAGTCATCCAATGCAGCGGACATTTCCTTGTGCATGCTTTTTTGTAGGCAGAACCTTTGACAATATTGCCCGAGAACTGCAACAGAGCCCATGTGGAAACATTATTGTTGGTTTATTTTTGTGGTGCTAGGACAGGAGGTGAGTTTGTGGTAATGTACTGGGTATGTTCATAAGTTCATAAGTGTTAGAAGCAGAATTAGGCCATTCGGTCTTCGAGTCTACTCTGCCATTCAATCATGGCTGATCTATCATTCCTTCTCAACCCCATTCTCCTGCCTTCTCCACTAAACCCCTAATGCCCATACTAATCAAGAATTAGTCAATCTCCACCTTAAAAATATCCATTGCCTTGGCCTCCACAACCTTCTATGGCAATACAACCCACAGATTCACCACTCTCTGATTAAAGACATTTCTCATCTTTCTAAAGGTACGTCCTTTTATTCTGAGTCTACGGCCTCTCGTTATTAGACTCTCCCACTAGTGGAAATATCCTGTCCACATTCACCCAATCTAGGCCTTTCATTATTTGGTAAGTTTCAATGAGATCCCCCTCATCCTTCTAAACTCCAGCAATTATAGGCCCAGTGCAGTCAAATGTTATCTTGGTGCCATGGTGAAATAAACTGTTATAGCCAGTAAATCATGAGGGTTTTTTTGCATATAAATGTATGTGAAGCTAATGGAGGAATGGTGTGAAAGGGGAATTCCTTTTCCCTCTCCAGCTTGTCTGCTAAGACTTCATGTGCTGTAACTAAATACCCACCGTTGGTACCAACAAAATACACCTCCCCGTGTTATCTTAATCATTATTAACTAACTACCATGTGGTAATATGCTAATTGAACGGACAATTTGGTTTTAGCTAGCTGAAACCATGACAGTATAGAGACACAAATGTAACGTGTGATCTGTATAACACTGAATTGGCACATGTTGATCATACATTACATACAGGACATTTTTTTGGCCATTTCTAATTTATCCCTGCAGATTCCAACAGTAACAACACACAGCAGCTGCCATGGGGGAATGAGAGCTGGAAAGGTCATGTGGAGATCACTAATATTCTTTAAGAAATACATAAGTGCCAGTGAATGAGTTGCAGGATGAATAGAGTAGCTTGTGTACAATTGAGCAACGCTCCATACATGCACACACGGACGCACACATATGCGCACGCTTCAGTATCATTAAAAAATCTATTTTGCCTCCTATTCTCCATTGAGACAGAAAGCAGGAATTGAAGGGAAGCCTCACAGATGGCAATTTGTGGTGCCTGACTGGATTAGTGGAGAGAGCTTTCCTTCTGGGCTGCTAAACTCCGAACAGCATCCTTTGCTAGTTTGAGCACAGTCTAAGAATTTTGGGTGATGTATGAACAGTCTTCAATGAGTTTTGGAGCTGTTGTGTGCAGTGTTACATTGTGAGCCATGTTGTCTAAATGTTGAATAAATGTAGACAACAGCGTTGGACCAAAGTAATCTTTTGAAAAATTACTCACTTCCCCTCGCTCTCCGGGCTGAGAATCCTGTGGCATCTCTGATTCAGTGCCAGATCTGTCTGCATTAGGACTGGATAAGTTGATTCCCCATTGTAATGCAGTGGAATTCCAACAAGTCTGGGCTCTACTGTTATACTCCTTGTGGAACAGACTGCTTTAAACCAGGATTTACTTGTTGTGATTTGCAAAATATAAGCCACTCCATTCAGAACTGCAGCAGCTAAAGACTACAATCCAACCTATTATATTAATTTGGGACCAGTCAACCTACCCTTTCCTTAAAAGTGCATACACTATCTTAAGGTTAATAAAATATGAGATAATAAAATATGTGGCATCTTCATGTAGAAGCTTTCAATTACTGTAAGAGGAAAAAGATTAGGCATCTTTCTCAGAAAACAACATGAATGCTAACAGGAAAAGACTGGTTTATTTTATTTGAAGCATGCACTTTGAGCTTATGTGAGCGCAAAAAGAAGGAAATTTGAAAAGCACAAAAATGATTGTACTGATCTTTCATTAACTGGCTGTCTGGTCAACAAGACCCACTCCTTACAGGAGTGCTTCTGACACCCACCTAATCGATGAAAATCAGCTGAGTTTGGGCACAATTTTATCATAGCTGATGAACATTCACAGGTTTCCTTAAAGGTAGAAAAAATAAAGCTATTAAAGATTATTAAAACAATGCAAAAAATAAAAATATTAAAACAAAAAAGCACAAAATATATTTTTAATTAAGTCAACTCAGTTAAATTAAAAAAAACATTGAAAATTACCTGTTATCCCTCTCTCTCAGGTATAAAAATTAGAATATGTTAGGTATTTAATAAAAAACATTAAAAATGAAATAAAAAACGCTGGAAATGCTTAGGATATGAAAGGTACAATCAAATTTAAAGAAAATTATATATAATCTCATAGAGAAGTCATTAGTCAGAAGATTGCATTGAACACAAAAACAACTACAAAGGTTGACTATGAGATTAATAAGACAGGAAAATTTTGAGTCCAAGATAAAGCTGGACTGAAAAATAGAACAGGTTGTTAGGGGTTCTGTAGACTTTTAAAAAGGAAAGATTCAACAAAGTGAGCACTGGTCCTATCGAAAGTCAGTCTCGGGAATTAATAATGGAACACAAGGACATGGCCAATGAATTAACCAAGTATTTTCTGCCTCAGTCTTCACTAGTGAGGATACAAGTAACTTTACAGAAATAGCTATAAATCGGGAATTTGATTGAAGTAAATGACCAAGGAAAATTGCAAACTCCAGGGACATGCCCGCTAACAAGTTTCTGGTTTTAGTTATTTTAGTTTTAGTTTTAGTTTTAGAGATACGGCGTGGAAACAGGCCCTTCGGTCCACTGAGTCCACACCGAACAGCAATCCCCGCACATTAACACTATTCTACTACTAGGGATAATTTACACATACATCAAGCCAATTAACCTACAAACCTGTACATCTTTGGAGTGTGGGAGGAAACCGAAGATCTCGGAGAAAGCCAACGCGGTCACAGGGAGAACGTACAAACTCTGTACAGATAGCACCCATAGTCAGGATTGAACCCGGGTCTCTGGCGCAGCAAGCACTATAAGCAGCAACTCTACCGCTGTGCCACTGTGCCGCCGTATAACATTGGCTAACGAGATAGTTGATACATTGGTTTTACTTTTCCAAACGTTCCCAGCTCAGGGAATGTCCCATAGGATTGGAAAATCATAAATGCAACTCCTTTTTTCAAAAAGGGACGCTGAAAATAGGAACTACAGGACTGTTATTCATAGGGAAAATAATAGAAGCTGTGATTAAAGATATTGAAGCTTGGTCCTGAGAAAAAAGGCATAAATGAATAGACATAAATGGCATAGACATAAATGAATTTTTCTGGTTAGTAAGATGTGTCGCAGGATTGGTGCTAGACTGCAAGTTATAAATTTGCAAAGAGTCTTTGAATATTTTTAAGGCAGATATTGATAAATTCTTGATTAATAATATAATGAGAGTTTACTGGTGCAATGCAAAAAGCAGAGTTGAGGATACATTGGGATCAGCTAGATGAGGAGCCTAATTTGTTTAACTTGAAGAGCCTAATTATACAGTATGTATCTATCATGGAAGAGAAGCTGTCACACTGCAACTAGGGGGCATCGGTTTAGAATGAGGAGATGCCTACTTAACAGAGAGTTGACAAGGATTTTCTTTCCTTAGAGGGTGTGACACTTTGGAATTATTTACTCCAGAGAGCTACAAAGGCAGATTCATTGACCATATTGAACGCTAAGATAGACAACTGTTCATCTACTAAGGTTATGTGGAACCAGCAGGAAAGTGGAAATGAGCCCACGTTCAGAAAATACTCTATCCTCTACTCCCAATTCCTCCGTCTACGCTGCATCTGCGCCAAAGTCAAGTCAAGTTTATTCGTCACATGGACATACGAGATGTGCAGTGAAATGAAAAGTGGAAAGAATCACATATTACATATTTGTGGGAGAAAAAAAAAGAAAAAACAGCAATTTTTAAAAGACACCACACTACAGTAAATTGGTACAGTAAAGTTAGTCCCTGGTGAGATAGGAGTTTACAGTCCTAATGGCCTCTGGGAAGAAACTCCTTCTCATCCTCTCTGTTTTCACAGCATGGCAACAGAGGCGTTTGCCTGACCGTAGCAGCTGGAACAGTCTGTTGCTGGGATGGTAGGGGTCCCCCATGATCCCGTTGGCTCTGGAGTTGCACCTTCTGATGTATAGTTCCTGCAGGGGGGGGCGAGTGTAGTTCCCATAGTGCGTTCAGCTGAACGCACTACTCTCTGCAGAGCCTTCTTGTCCTGGGCAGAGCAGTTCCCAAACCAAATTGTGATGTTTCCGGACAAGATGTTTTCCACAGCCGCTGAGTAGAAGCACTGGAGGATCCTCAGAGACACTCTGAATTTCCTCAATTGCCTGGGGTGGTAAAGGCGCTGCCTTGCCTTACTCACCAGTGCTGCAGCGTGTGATGTCCATGTCAGATCCTCTGAGATGTGGACATCCAGGTATTTAAAGCAGCTCACCCTATCCACAGCATTCTCATTTATCTTCAATGGTGTGTACGTCCTCGGATGTTGTGCCCTCCTAAAGTCCATGATCTAAAGATGAGGTGTTCCATGCTAGAACATCGAAGATGTCCTCATTCTTTAGAGAACGGGGGTCCCCCTCTCCCATCATAGATGAGGCCCTCACTCGTGTCTCCCTGGTACCCTGCAGCTCCACCCTTACTCCCACTCCTCCTAGTCGCAGCAGAGACAGACACCCATAGTCCTTACCTTCCATCCCATCAGCCGTCACATACAACACATAATCCTCAAAATTTTCTGCCACCTCTAACGGGATCCCACCACTAGCCACATTTTCCCATCTCCACCCCTTTCCACCTTCTGCAGAGACCGTTCCCTCCGCAACTCCCTGGTTAACTCACCCCTTCCCATCCAAACCTCCCCCTCCCCAGGTACCATCCCCTGCAACCGCAGAAGATGCAACACCTGTCGCTATACCTCCTCCAACCTCATCTACTGTATCCGTTTTTTCAAGCTGTGGACTCTTATACATTGGCGAGACCAAACACAGACTGGCCAATCATTTCATGGAACCTTCGCTCAGCCCGACTGAACCAATCTGAACTCCCGGTTGCTGAACACTTTAATTCTCCTTCCCACAGACCTTTCTGTCCTAGGTCTCCTCCATTGTCAGAATGAGGCTAAATGTAAATCGGAGGTACAGCATCTCATATTTTGCTTGGGCAGCCTGCAGCCCAGTGGTATGAATATTGATTTCTCTCACTTCAGGTGGCCCCGGCATTCCCTCTCTCTCTATCCCTCCCCCACCCAAGTCGCACTAGCTTCTCATTTTCACCCTACAAACTGCTTACAATGGCATGTTTCCTTTATCATCGTTAATTTTTTGTATATCTTTCATTCATTGTTCTTTATCTCTACACATCACCGTCTATACCTCTTGTTTCCCTTACCCCTAACCAGTCTGAAGAAGGGTCTTGACCCAAAACATCACCCATTCCTTCTCTCCAGTGATGCTGCCTGTCCCGTTGAGTTATTCCAACTTTTGATGTCTCTCTTCGGTTTAAACCAGCATCTGCAGTACCTTCTTACACATTCAAATCAATCATCTTATTGAATGGCAGAACAGGATTAAAGGACTGTATAAACTACTGCTGCTCCTATTTCTTAAGTTCTCATATTTTTCCTTGGTCTGTCTTAAATATGACGAAGCATGTTTGACTTCACAGCCCTGACAAACCACTGCCATGAGCTTCATCATGAACTGTGATGGTTGAGGAAACCATCGCACCACCGTCTATTAAGATAATTTAGAAGATAGAGCCTTTTCAGTAATTAGAATCAGAGTCATAGAGTGAAACGGGCCCTTCGGCCCTACTTGCCCGCACCGGCCACATGTCCCAGCTACACTGGTCCCGCCTGCCTGTGTTTGGTCCATATCCATCCAAACCTGTCCTATTCATGTACCTGTCTAACCGTTCCATAAACGTTGGGTAGTCCCAGCTTCAACTACCTCCTCTGGCAACTGGTTCCATACACCTACCACCCTTTGTGTGAAAAAGTTACCCCTCAGATTCCTATTAAATCTTTTCCCCTTGAACCTATGACCTCTGGTCCTCGATACCCCCACTCTGGGCAAGAGACTTTTTGCATCCATGTAATTGTCACATACATGAAGGCTTTTTTTTTGTGAGAACAAGGTGAGGGATTGATTGTCTGACGCAGATCCACAAGGATTTAAATGTGGAGCATGTAAGCTCAAAGATTCCAGTTTATTTTTCTTAAGTCACAAATTTTCACTGGCTTTATGGACTATCAAATTATCTGAATTTTTAGACCGAACAAACTTTGCATTTCCCAATATCATTGTACGTTCATGAACAGCAGCCAAAATAAGGTATGAATAAAAAGAAAAGCTGTAAATGTTCAGACTGAGGAAGCAAAATGATGAGCTATATACTGGTGGGACTCCTCCAATTTAGAATCAGTAGCTGATACTCTCTTCCCTGACCTTGACTTCTGATAGTGCTTCCATCTAAATCCCTGGCAACAGCAGAATACTGGACAGAAAGTCGTCACAGGCTTCATAGCCCTAATGTCCCTCTCACGGCAGAAAGGTACCGAGATCAGATGTAAGTGGTTTGCAGTGGAGAATCCAATGAACACTGCTAGATTTCATTCTTGAAATGAAGGTGCAATTGTTCATACTTTTGAACAATGTCCTTCTTGAAAATGTTTATACGAGATTGACAACAACAGATTTACTTGTGGAAGGAATTTGTTTGTAATATTTTACACCTTCTCTCCACCCAGCAACTGCCCCTCCACCCCCTCTATATTCTGCGGAGTCTTAATTTGTATCAGGCCAACAAACATCACAAGTATCCCTGAATTCTAATACATTTTAAAGATTTTGTTTTGCTGGATTCAACAATATAAATGTAAATCCTTCAAAGTATATTTTATTCAAATCATGTTTGTATTAATGAAAGTGTTGTAGACTAATGAGATTTATGGTGTACATTAATTATGAATAATGACTTTAAGACAGGTTTATCTTAATCCCTTAATTATATCTTCTAAAACCAACAGTTAATATTGTTAGATTAATAATGTGTAGCCTGCTGAAATAAGTACTGTTAAAATGGATTAAAATTAAATTCATGTCTGGTGCCTGGATCGTATATTATTAATAATGAAAGTCAGAGCAATAGTATGCCAAGGTTTCAGTTAGCATTACAAAGGCATCTTTCCATGTTATCTTTTGCAGCAAATTTATGTTAATCACAGTGAGACACAGGATAAATAAATGGGCCCAGAAGTCCCAAACTGTAACTCTGTTTCACACTCCCAGCATAGTCATTGATGTTCCCTCTCCTGTAATAAGATTTCCTTACAAACTTGCACCAATTCCATATTTGATATGCTGTAGCCTTTCTCTCATCCCCTCCAAAAATGGGTCAATCTTTTTCAACAAAATGTGTCTATCTCCATCAAAATGGAAAATGCCAGTAACACTCGGTAAGTCAGGTGCCCTGAGTGGAGTTGGAAAGGGAATCAACATTTCAAATTTCTGACCCTTTATCAAAGTGAAAAATATGAAAAAATAGGCAGGTTTAAAGTTGTGGGGAGGGGGATGGGTAATGTCTGTGCAAGCACGGAGACTATAATTGCTTTGAAAACATAATTGCTTGTGATGTCAACAATTAGAGAGAAGAAACAAAGGAACACACTGAGATAAAAGTGTTCTGTAACAATGTCCATCTTTCTCCCTTCCCCATACTTTTCCATTCAACATTCCACAATAGCCTGCCTCTCCCTCTCTATTCCTTACTTCTTGGCTTACATTAGTCAAGGTCCTTATTTTTGATTGGATTGTTGACATAGGGGCTGAAGTCATCACTATTTCACAGTCACAATCTAATCGAGCAATAAGTCTAGAAACCAAGATTTCTTTTCAACCAGTTCAGAAAACAAATTATCTCCTGATACAGAATCCAATCAAACCAATGGTTCAAGATGGTGGAACTAAAGCTTGGGCCTACCCTGGTCACAAATATAATCCACTTGCTATTTGTTCCAAAGATTTGTTACCAAAGTTAAATGTCTAATAGACGTGGACTGCGCAAAATCAAAGGTACTCTGACAAATTAGTGTCTTGCCAAGTGAGTGAAGTCAAACACATTGTTAGCATGACCAGGCTTAAGAAATAGGAACAGGAGGAGGCCATACAGCCCTTTGATTTCACTCTGTCAATCAATGAGATCATGGCTGATCTGATTTTGTCCTCAACTCCACTTTCCTGTCTGTTCCCCATAACCCTTGTTTGCCAAGTGGACCAACAATTGCCAAGATCAGGTTTCTATATTTTTTTGTTGAAAATACAGGCCCTTTAGACCACTGTCCATGCTGTTCATTGATCACCCGTTCTCACTTGTTCTCACCTGACTCAGTCTGAAGAAGGGTCTCAATCCGAAATGTCACCCCTTCCTTCTTTCCAGAGATGCTGCATGTCCCGCTGAATTAGACACAAAATGCTGGACTATTTCACTTGTTCAATGTTATCCCACTTTCTCATCCATATCCTACACACTAGGGGCAATTTTACACAGGGCAATTAACCTAAAATCTGCATGTCTTCGGGATGTGGGAGGAAACTGGAGCTCCTGGGGGAAACCCATGCAGTTTCAGGAAGAATATGCAAACTCCACACAGTCAGCACCTGAGGTCAGGATCGAACCCAGGTCTCCAGCATGGTGATGTAGCAACTTTACCAACAGCACCACTGAGCCCTCCTCAATATGCTAAATTATTCTGCCTTCACATCTCTCTGTGGCAGAGTTCCAAAGATTCACAACTCTCCACTCGACGAAAGGTCTACCTACGTTCCCGGATTTGTTATCTGAAACCTGGCTGATCTTACATGTAAGATGTACCCTTTCATTTCTTTATTAACATTCAGCCTTTGAATATAGGCTTCTACTTGCCAATGAAGTTTTAAACTTTATTGTGTGCAATCATCTGATAGAACTGACTATTCGTCAGTTATAGCCAGTAATGTAGAATGAACACTAGAGCAGTTGTTGGACAAAGGTTCTGGATAAATTTAATTCATTTCTCTATAGCTTCTATATTATATAACCAATAACTTGGTTGCATTTAATAGACTGAGAAATAATATTGTGACTGTACACTTGGGAATTTCCGTGCATTACAAATGATCAAGCAAATCAGTTTACTTTAGCTTATCATTGTCACGCGTACCAAGATACAGTAAAAACCTTTTGTTTGCATGATATCCAGAAAAAAAAGACCGTACAGGAATACAATCAAGCCATCCACAGTGCAAAGATATATGATAAAGGATAAGAACCTTTAATGCACAGATATAATATTGAATGCCAATTAAAGAAAATTCAAAGGTCCCCTCTGAGGTAAGTGGGAGGTTAAGACCACACTCTAGCTGATGAGAGATCTGTTCATTTGCCTGAAAACAGCTGGGAGTTTGTAATTGGAAGAAAATCGTTGACAACCATGATTTTGGAATCATCAAAATAAACAGGAAATAAGAAACCTCTTCTGGAATAATAGTCAGTTAAGTAATGAGGAACAGGAGCATTAACAGACTAAATCATAACCAAATTGTCATGAAGAGACATAATTATTTTTGGTAAAATTGTGTCCACTAAAATAAATTCTGACATCCCATCATAAACATATTGAATTTTAATTTGGATGAATTGGAATTTACATGTTCATCAAAATAATTGTTTTAAGTGTTTGGACTAAGCATTTTTTTGACTTTTTTATATTTAATATGTGCATCATACACTCAAATAAACGAAAATGCAACTGTCTGCTCTGCAAAGCTCCCAATTCATGGTTTCAATAATATGCCTTGGTCCTAGGTTCAGAAGAGGACCTCAATTTACAATAGCAAGGTGCATTTCATATATGGAATGTGTAGGAGCGTTTATGCTTAAGTTAGTTACTGTTAGTATTTTTGTTTCTTTTTCCTATCTTGTGGCTGGGATTATATACGTAGAAGGGGGTGTCTACATATTTAGGCCAGCGCAGACTCAGAGATTGGGTTTTTAGTTTGCCTCGAGGGATGGTGAGGACAACAGTTTCTACCACGTTCACGTTCACATTCACGAGACGCCACACGAAAGAAACAGTTAGTAAGAATGAAAAGTTATGAGTTATTTCTTTGTTTTGTATTACTTCAATAAAAGACTAATTAATCAAGAAACAACGACTGGAAGATTAGTTTTTGCTATCGATGAGTGCGTAAACTATATCTCCACCGCATCCCAGATAAGTAATGGCAATTAAAAGTTGGACATTGAAAAGTTAAGAAATTGCTATTACAGAATGTGATGCACAAAGGTAGGAATCCATCATTACCCTCATGAAAATAGATATTCTGGTATAACATGTTTATATTATGATCCAAAGCATAAAACCTAATTGATAGTTCGAAATACCTATACTTGAAGGGGATAACACTAGCCTTTGGCATTGCTGAAGAATATATGTTAACCATGACCAAACTGAAAAATTACACCGTGCTGAGTGTTTGGCTGTTGCCAAAGTTATCTCATCATCAAAAGTCAACCTACAGTATGTCTGAAAGTGCACACATGATAATTAACAAGAAATAAAACCATTAATTTGCATGATACATAGACATTATACTTCTACATAGAACCATTGATTGCACAGTACAGAAGGGAGTCCATTTTGGCATATCATGTTTGTACCAACTATTGCAGGTTCTATTGATTCCCCTGCTTGGTCCTAAAACTCCCAATGTTTTTCCCATTCAGAATTTGGTAAATTAATTTGGAATATCAATATTAAATCTATTTTCACCATCTTCTCATACAGTGCATTCCAGATCATAGCAGTTCACTATGTAAACAGAAGCTCCTTCTAACTCCTCTGGGTTCTTTTGTCAACCAGGTCCAATTTACCTCAATTATGAATAGATACATTTGTAACTGGAAGTATTTTATATACTTCTTTTTGCATAATTATTTGCGATAATATCCTACAACCTCCACGGCAATGAGAGAACAATCCCTGCCTCTGCAGATTCTCCACAAAACTGAAACCCTTCTCTGGTACCATTATAATTACCTTGCTTTGTACCCTTTCAATGGCCATGACATTCCTCCTAGTCTGTGGTACTCAGCACTGGAGTGAGTGCTTTAGCTAGGCTGCGCCAGAATATTATACATGTTTAACAATAATACATTTTTTTTTAACCTAATGCTTTTATTAATAAAGATGAGTATTTTTAATAGCCTGGTCCTGCCATTCAAAAGCATGTGTAAATATTCCTCCTGCTCATTCTGCTCGTGTAATACAGTTTATGCTGCCTCCTCATTCTTCCCACCAAAATGTAACTCTTCACAATTCTGTGTTAAATCTTATCCAGCCCAATTCACCAACCAGTCTGTCAATGTCCTCCTAAGATCATCCACATTGTTGACTACATTTCTGACTTTCATGTATTCTACTAACCTTGAAATGATGCCTTACATCACTCAGAGCAGGACAGTAATATGTATCAAAACTACTAGTGGACCTAATACCAACTCCTGGGGAACACTTCTGCTTACTCTTTTGTAGTCAGAAAAACAAACTCTTTCTATCTTCTACCTAATTTTGTATTCAAGAATTTTAAGTGCTTGTTTTTTAGACTTGCCAATGTCTGCATTCATAATATAATAACAGTTTGAAAGAAGATATGAGGTGCAAAACATTCCTTCAATCTCAGTCTTACATCCGTCTGGTGGTACGTGATCTGCTCGATTGTGTTATAGTCCAACCAATCCATTTAACACGTGTAGTAAGAAAATAGGATCATTTGAATGTTGTTTTGCGGTAATTCGTTGTCATTTTGTTTCAGTGTGAACCTTGTTCCACTCTGTTTGATCTATTTACAGAAGTTTTCTCAAATGTGCAGACTGACTGCCCGTCTCAGTCCTACGGCAGCTGTCAATAGTGAGATTAGCTCATTTGCCGAAGGTCTCATACCCTTCTGAGACCCTGTGGTAGTAGCTGTCACTCAGCACCATGTTTATAATCTTTTGATTGTCCCTGTCAGCAAGCAGCCTAAGGTTACTGCTAGTGCACAGTCATGCCTTTGATATCTGTCAGCTTTGGCCAGGTCCTTTTAGTTAGCTGGTATATGTGCAGCTCTGTTCATGCTTGTGCTCCATTCCAGAACTAATTAGCTCTTTGGAGATTTCCCTTTTTAAAACTTGCTATCACAGAAGGCAAGAACTGTTCAAAAGTTTGCAGATGATAGAAATTCCACACTCATCTATTCTGTGCAGCTATGATTTAATATTTAAAATGACAGTTCAAACTAATTTAGGTAAAAAATGTACTTGGTCACCAAATTGTACAGTTGTTTTCAAGTTTATTGTTTGTATAGATGAGAAATATATTTTTCTTAAAAAAGCTTAACTGCATAAAGAGACTTGTAGTATGTAACCTAACATGAAAAGCTTTACTTTTTTCTTTGACTTGTGGTGTGCAAATATTGTGCTAGTTGAATATAAAAGTACTCTAACTTTAAGGTACAAAAAAAACATGCAGCAACATCAAGAGCAGGGCTTACATCAATGAAGACCCTAAGGATGTCTTTGTTGTCAACTTCAGACGGAAAGCAAGCAGCTGAAGAGGACACTGGCAGAAGGAGTAGATGCTAAAGAGAACTCAAAGGACTAGTTCTGGGCTAGGTGATTGGTATTCGAGATCAGTCTGGCTTATGGCTGTGATCTGAGAGATGAGACTGGCAGCAGAGCCAGAGGGCATTACAGCCAAAACACAGCTTCTGTGCTCCACTAACAGCTTGTCTTAATGTCCTGAAATTTTCCTAAAATAAATAACAGCCACACTTTTTCGTAATATCTCGAAGCTAAATCTAATGACATTTAGGAAGCCACAAGATATGACAAGCTGCCTTTGTTCTTTGTGCGTAATCTTTGTTTAATCTATGTTAGGCAATATGGTGAAAACACTGAAGATATATAATTGGCGATAGAACCTATGCAGTTACCTTAAATGTATAAATATCTGACAGGTAGTCTCACTCAGTTCAAAAGCTAAGAGCCTTTAAAATTTTATTTTTCTAAACTCAGCACATATCGCTAAAAATTGCTTCCCTTTAGTTTCTGTGGCTGATTCATGTTCCTGCATATAAATCTAGTCTTGAAGTAGGATGAAGCACCGTAAGTAACAATTTGGTTCCTTCATTTTTCCATCAAGATTTATTAAGATTATTCTAACAATGTGACATTAGGATCATTTTCATTGTGAAATGTGCTGTGATATCAAAGTAAGAAGACAATTCCATAATACTTCAGCTGAGACAACTTGCGACTATGTTTCAAGAATTGCAGCCCAGTTTCGTGGTTTACCAGGATGAAAAACAAAATAAATTAGGGGAATAATATGATAATGATACAACACAAATTTCTATGTATAAAGACTCAAATAAAGCGATTTGAGTTTAAGGTACAATAATTACACACACTTGTGAATGTAAACAAATATATACTAAGTTAAAAGCAGTCAGTCAAATATGATAAACAAAGCATGTTTGTTGGAGGGAAACCAATACATTTGAACAAACACTTTCCTGAAACAATCAAGTCTGTTCAGTTTACAGCAGCATAGCTAACATTATCATGCTTCAAAATTATCTTTGTGCTATTTACAATTAAAACATAGAGGAAAAAATAATTTTTCATTTGGCTATAAAATCAATTACCGGATTCAAAATTTCAACTATTCTGGAAGAAAATAATCTTGTAGCTTTAGTTGGAGTAAAGATTTGTTCTTGCCTTTTTAACAACTGACATTGTATAATTAAATGAGACCTTACTAATGGAAGTTGTTATGAAATTAACACAAAATCAGAATTGATAGAACAGCACAAGTGAAAAATAAAAGTTTATTTATGCAGTCAACTAACACTTTGAATTATTGGGCCAGCTTTTCAACTAAGTGTTAAAGCTAGTGTGGTGGCATCTCAGATTCTACAAGCTCCTTGATTCGCATTTTGTTGAAGTCAACAGAATGAAAGTGAAGTGACCTTTTTTACGTGTGGTTGAAAACTACATTATACTTCAACAACAGGTTAAAAAAATCCACAGCATTATATTCTTACAATTTGAATGTTCGAGATAAAAACCTCTTTGATTATCTTAATGCAGAATTTTGAACTATTAAAACATTTATACACCAAAGTTTAATATTAATCAAGGTGCTCACCAGCTCCACTTATTCCTGAGTTTAAAATAAAATCCTAAACACTGGAAAATACAGAAATAAAATCTATTTAATTTTAAAAGGGCTTTAAAGTTGTTTGAAGATCAAAGATACAAAAGCTGTTAAATTGTTATTTAATTTATCGCAGAAAACAGTATTCCAAAGTAATGAATGTGGTCAGTGGTTCTGCAAAATTTAAATTAATTCACTGTACCCCTCAAATGGCAGTTATTAACTATCTCCTTTATACTTATTATTAGGATGAAGCTCTGGGTGTAGTAGCCTCTGTGGAGGTATTTCACAGCATTAGGAAGTGGGTATAGTTAGCACAAAATGAATATAGATTTATATATTTATATATTTGTAATTGTTCAAAATTCTGCATTAAGATAATCAAAGATAAGCAAAGAAACATAGTAAAACATGATAACTTTATAATATTGGTGTCAACAATGCAATTTTTTTTAATTGACAGATTCTTTTTTTTTTACCACTAATAGTAACTTTGACCTTTGAAAGAATTTACACTCTTAAGATGATGTCTGATTGTATTATAACTAATTTTGGTAAAGGAGAAAAAGCGCCATACGTAAAACAGGCAGGTCATTGTTCTTGTCACACAGTGGGGTTTTGTGCCATCACCAAAGACGAATCTCACACCAGAAATTCTTACAAGGTGCTATGTCGGAGCTGTGATCCTTTTTGTTTGCGCTTTGACAGATTAAGTATTAAACTTAAAATGGAGATTTTGAATCAGTAAATCAGTTTTCGTCCCTCCTGTTCGCATAATGATATTTAACTATAATGTGCACTGAAAAACACATCTCAACAATAAAATGTGAATATAATCTTAAAATGAAACTATATTGTTCTTCTCCAGCCTGCCCCAACATATGATGTTAGATGTATCTGCAATATGTTTTTGTACATTTGCCAGCTTAACTTATTACATGGTACTTAAACATTCTAAATAAAAATAATGTTGTGTAGGACAGGTAAAACATACAGGCTTGACTCAGAAGAGTTTGAAAACCTTTAAAAAATGGTTTTATCCAATTGATTAAATGAGTTGAACATCTGGTTTGTAAAGATTAAAAGAGTTTTGGGTTTACAAACATGTTCTCAGTTGGCAGGTGCCTCAACCAATTCAATATGCAAATTACATCTTTGGTTTCCCCAAAGAGACCTTGTACAGAGAATATATGAAGAGGGATATTCATCTGCATGCTGCAACTATCCATGGGGAATCACAAGCTAAAACAATCAACTGAACTGTTACGCAGAAAAAAGATGAAGTATGCTTGCATGAGTTGTAAACCACATCCATTGAATAATAACATTGGTTCAAATCAATTAAATGATACAAGACCAAGTATAGAGCCTAATTTTCAGGTCAACCATTAGATAGTTTATTTCTTGTTTAACCTTATCTTTGAGGGTATAATTTCTTAATGATTTTACTATTTTCCAGAAGCATTGCAATTATTAAATGTTGCTTCATTATTTTTTTTAAAACACGATACAACTTGCAATAAATTACTTACTAAGTCAAAACATATATACTTTAAAGGAAACAGTAAAGTTCCCATTCATCTGCAACTATGTTTTTTCTTGCTGGAGCCATTAACAAATTTATCATCAGAATGACACGATAGTCGAGACATATGAGGTCAGAAAGAAATTAAATGTACTTCTTTGTAGCAAACAGAATGAACAGACTCCCCCCAAAATAATTGAAAAATTGGCTGCAAACAAGGACATGGCAGCACCAATGTGATTTCCAAATCGATAAGGTACAGTTCAATTAAAGCACTGCTCTTTTACACTGGTGCTTAATTAAGACAGATAGGCATACACACATATGAGCACACGCATAGGCACTCCAATATCCCAACTCCATCCATCTCCTACATATCCCATGCCTTCCTACATCTCTTATCTATACATCTTCATGCAGCCGCATCTTCTTTGCCCCAGAACTCCTCGTAGACAGTTGCTCCACACCAACATTCCATGCATAAATCAAGCCCATAAATTTACATTGATAAAATTGCATAGACCCTTAAGTTCATTTACTTTAGGCAAAGGCTGCCAAGTAGAGGAAGGTGACCATTTAAATGGGAGGGAGGTGTTTTCATATGGAATGCCTCCATCCTGTCTCATGACCAGAGAGATTACCAGAGTTTAACCTAATCAAGACCAAGGCTTCAAGATATCTCAAGATATGCTCATTAATGCCATTTCTCTTGATGCTGCCTAACACATCTTAGTTTTATTTCTCCTTACATGTGCTGCTGCATGACTTTAATGATAGCGTTGTAGTAATTTATGTGGGCACTTCTCTTCTGTTTTGCCTTTAGAGGAGCAGGCAGTGGCATCTCTCCCCCCCCCCCCCCCCCCCCCCCCCCCCCCCACCCACCCACTACTAACCATAAATAGGAGGCCTGAGCAATAAAAGCAGAAGATGGAAGTGCAAGAAGGTTGGAGAGACAGGAAGCAAATGATGCCCGAGAGACAAAATCACAGACCACCATTGCAGTGGATACGCTGTAACACTACTGCACAGACAATGAAGAGGGAGCAAGTGAGCGCAGAGGACCAGATGTGATAGAGAGAAGGCGCAGAGCAACAAACTTCAAGACATGTCAGGAAGGGTTCAAATGTTCATTGCATAATACCAAACATGCTTGGCTATGCATCTGATGCACTAGCAAAGATTCTGACTGGAAGTGCTTGGCCAATTTTACAAATGGCAATTTTACCCAGAAATGAACATTAATGGAATTTACTTCAGGTCAGAGGCCCAATGCACTCCGATCTCATTTCTAGGCAATGCAGTTTAATTCTACTGAAAGCAATAAAGCACTGAATTTTAATATTATGTTTAGCCTGGACCCGTTTCAGAAATCACAGTGTATTCACATTGTTATGTTTACAGAACTGGAGAAAGAAAGAGTGAAGACTCAAAAGGAACAACTGAATAAAAGCAATGAATTAAAAGATGATTGTGTATATTGCATGATTAAAAATTAGTTTTGTTTAAATTTCAATAAGATTACAAGGATCAAGAAAATTATTAAGGGTCTGATGTGGTAAAATCCAATATTTTGCTGATTTGGCCTGAACATTGTAAAATATGCTGCATGTTAGCAATAACCAATTACATGTATTCGAGAAGTTTCATGATGCTTCAAAATGAGTAACTGGATACACCTGTTGTCTGGGAGGGAGTTGGGAGCATGGCCAAAGGAAATATTGTATAAGTGGGCTTTGAGGATGTTTTACATGGTGGATTAGAATGTGGAGGAGATTAAGAATTGTATTCCAGAGTGCTGGTGTATATTTATAGAAGGTTCCCATCCATATTGGTTAGAGCAGAGGTTACAGACACACAATATTGGTGTTGAAATAATTAAAGGTATGAGCTGGGATCTTGAACTGTGTTGAAATGGAGAGGAAATCCATAAGGCAGGAGAACTGTTTTATATCCACTTTAACTGGCAAATGGTCTGCAGAGCAACACCTCCTTCAAATGATGGCACCTCAGGAAATGCAACATCGCCATGGTCTTACACACAAATAGCACTAAGAAGAAATGGGAGGAAAGAGATGCCAGAAATTAGAGGTGAATATGGTGGAAAAATCATTTCATTCTAGATCTAGAATCCACTTCCAGTACTGTGATGTTCACCTGTACAGATTCACCTGTACAATGTTTCTGCCTCATATATTTAGGTCATGCAACTTATGTAAATGCTCAAGTGCATCATTGCCTGCCAGCGTTACCATGGTTTAAGATAGCCAAGCAATGTAGATGCCAGCACATTGCAGCATAAAATCACTTTGGGATCCAGTGAGAGATCCTTAATACAAAGTCTCCATAAAAATGCAGAATCTCATTGAATCTTGTTGTGAATTGGAAAAGAGAGAGAGGTAGAAGAGGGGAAACTCTGTATTCATGTTTTGAATGACAATTCCCCAAAGGTGACCCCTCCACCCGCCACATCTTCCCATCCCCCCCCCTGTCTGCCTTCCGCAAAGACCGCTCCCTCCGCAACTCCCTTGTCAATTCTTCCCTCCCCTCCCGCTCTACCCCTTCCCCGGGCACTTTCCCTTGCAACCGCAAGAAATGCAACACTTGTCCCTTCACCTCCCCCCTCCACTCCTGTCAGGGACCCAAGCAAGTCCTTCCAGGTCCGACAGAGGTTCACCTGCACCTCCTCCAACCTCATCTACTGCATCCGCTGCTCCAGATGCCAGATGATCTATATCGGTGAGACCAGAATTTTCTCAATTCTGTTAACCCTTGCTGTCTCCTCCCCTTCCCACCTCTCCCTCAGCCCTCAGGCCCTGGCATTCCCTCTATCTCTATCTCCCTCCCCCACCCTAATCGCACTAGCTTCTCATTTTCACACCACAAACAGCTTACAATGGCTTGTTCCCTTTATCATCGATACTTTTTTGCATATCTTTCATTCATTGTTCTTTATCTCTCCACATCACCGTCTATATCTCTCGTTTCCCTGATCCCTGACCAGTCTGAAGAAGGGTCTCGACCCGAAACGTCGCCTATCTCCTTCGCTCCTTAGATGCTGCTGCACCCGCTGAGTTTCTCCAGCTTTTTGTGTAACCCCTAATGTTCTTGTTGAGGAGATAGAAAATACAATGGAAGTTCTTTGTGTTGGGGATCAGGTGGTCATCTGGGAAGTTGGCCTGTGCTGGATATTATCTCTCATGGAACAGTGCTGAGAAAAGTACTTGAACCTCAGGGGATATATCAAGGTGAGTACTCTGAATTTTACAAATGCACCTCTTCTGCTGCATTCAACTACAAAAATGGGCAAAGTTTAAAGTTTACACTGAGTCCAGTGTTTTACACAGAGAGCGGTGAGTGCTTGGAACACACTGCCAGGGTTGGTGGTGGAGGCAGATACGATAGTGGTATTTCAGAGGCTTTTAGATAGGCAGATAGATATGCAGGGAATAGAGGGATATGGATTAAATGCAGACAGAGGAGATTATTATAATTTGCCATTGTGTTCAGCACAGATATTGCGGGCCGAAGGGCCGGTTTCTGTTCTCTGTCCTAAGTACCTCAGCTGGCAACTATCACACACTCACATTCAGACACATACATTCAGACAGCAGACACATACACACATACTGAAAGACAAGCAGGCAGAACATACAACCATGGTGACGGCCAGGCAGAAATCAAAAGTCAAAAGAGTTTATTGTCATGTGTCCCTGACAGGACAATGAAATTCTTTCTTTGCATAGCACAACAGAACATAGTAGGCATTGACTACAATTATATACTTAAATACACACATTAATTAATAAATTAATAACGTGCAAATAACTGGTGGAGGGGTATTAATGTTCAGAGTTTTGTCCGAGCCAGGTTTAATAGCCTGATGGCTGTGGGGAAGTAGCGATTCCTGAACCGGGTCGTTGCAGTTCTCAGGCTCCTGTACCTTCTACCCAAGGTAGCAGGGAGATGAGTGTGTGGCCAGGGTGGTGTGGGTCCTTGATGATGCTGCCAGCCTTTTTGAGGCAGCGACTGTGGTAGATCCCCTCGATGGAAGGAAGGTCAGAGCCGATGATGGACTGGGCAGTGTTTACTACTTTTTGTAGTCTTTTCCTCTCCAGGGCACTCAAGTTGCCGAACCAAGCCACGATGCAACCGGTCAGCAAGCTCTCTACTGTGCACCTGTAGTAGTTAGAGAGAGTCCTCCTTGACAGACCGACTCTCCATAATCTTCTCAGGAAGTAGAGGCGCTGATGAGCTTTCTTAATAATTGCATCTGTGTTCTCGGACCAGGAAAGATCTTCACAGATGTGCACGCCCAGGAATTTGAAGCTCTTGACCCTTTCAACCATCGACCCGTTGATATAAACAGGACTGTGGGTCCCCATTCTACTCCTTCCAAAGTCCACAATCAGTTCCTTGGTTTTGCTGGTGTTGAGGGCCAAGTTATTGTGCTGGCACCATATGGACAGTCGCTCGATCTCTCTTCTGTACTCCGACTCATTCCCATCAGTGATACCTCCCACAACAGTGGTGTCGTCAGCGAACTTGATGATGGAGTTTGCACCGTGACTGGCTACGCAGTCATGAGTATAGAGTGAGTACAGCAGGGGGCTGAGCACGCAGCCTTGAGGTGCTCCCGTGCTGATTGTTATCGAGGCTGACACATCTCCACCAATACGAACAGACTGTGGTCTGTGAATGAGGAAGTCGAGGATCCAATTGCAGAGGGATGCGCATAGACCCAGTTCTGCGAGTTTGGTAACCAGCTTGGAGGGGATGATTGTGTTAAATGCCAAGCTGTAGTCAATGAATAACAGCCTGACATATGAGTTTTTGTTGTCCAAGTGGTCCAGAGCGGAGTGGAGGGCCAGCGAGATCGCGTCCATTGTTGATCTTTTGTGACGGTAAGCGAACTGTAGTGGGTCCAGTTTTTTGTTGAGGTAGGAGTTGATTTGCGCCATGATCAACCTCTCGAAGCACTTCATCACCACAGGCGTTAGTGCCACAGCTCGATAGTCGTTGAGGCACGTCACCTTGCTCTTCTTGGGCACCGGTATTATTGATGCCCTTTTGAGGCAGGTGGGAACCTCAGACCTCAGAAGTGACAGGTTGAAAATGTCCGTAAAAACTCCAGCCAGTTGGTCCGCACAGGTATTTAGAACACGACCAGGTATGCCATCAGGTCCAGATGCTTTTCGAGGGTTCACCCCTCTGAAGGATTTCCTGACGTCGGCCTCTGTGACTGAGACTGAAATACCATCACAGCTAATGGGGGCTCAGGAAGGCACATCGGTGTTCTCCCTATCAAAGCGTGCGTAAAATGCATTGAGCTCATCAGGGAGTGATGTATCGCCGACATCCGAGCTGCCTCCTGGTTTCGCCTTGTAGGAAGTGATTGCATTCAGTCCCTGCCACAGCTGCCGAACATCTGTCTCATCCTCCAGTTTGGAGCAGAACTCTCTTTTGGCCTTTTTGATGGCCTTACCAAGGTCGTATCTGGACTTCGTGTAGACCACTGTATCATCAGACATGAATACCCGGTGTCTGGTCTTCAGAAGAGTGCAGATGTCACAGTTCATCCAAGGTTTCTGATTGGGAAACACTCGGAAGGTTTTTGTAGGGATGCAGTCCTCCACACATTTCTTAATGAAGTCTGTAACGACTGTGGCGTATTCGTTCAAGTCCGTTGCCGAGTCCTTGAACATTGCCCAGTCTACAGACTCCAAACAGTCCTGTAGTTGTTCCTCTGCCCCCCACCCCGACCAGCTCTGTACTGTCCTCACCTCTGGGGGTGCGCTCTTTAATTGCTGCCTGTAGGCAGGAAGAAGCAGCACCGCAGTATGGTCGGATTTACCGAAGTGAGGGCGAGGGATAGAGCGATAGGCATTCTTGATGCTGGTGTAGCAGTGGTCGAGGGTGTTTGGTCCTCTGGTGCAGCAGGAGACATGTTGGTGGAAGTTAGGGAGCGATTTCTGGAGGTTTGCCTTATTGAGGTCCCCAGCAATGGTGGTAAAAACCTCGGGGTAAGACGTCTGGTGTTTGTTGACCACGGCGTGCAGCTCCTCCAGTGCCAGACGGACGTCTGCCTGGGGTGGGATGTAGACCGCGGTCAGGAAGATGGAGGTGAATTCCCTCGGAAGGTGGAAAGGACGGCACTTCACTGCCAGATGTTCGAGATGTGGAGAGCAGGAGTTGGACAGGACTGCCACATCTTAGCACCACGCAGAGTTGACCATGAGGCAGACGCCCCCTCCTCTCCCTTTCCCCGATGCCAGTGTACGGTCTATGCGGTGGATGGAGAACCCTTCAGGCTGGACCGCTGAGTCTGGGGAGCTGGGGGTGAGCCATGTCTCCGTGAAACAGAACACAGAGCATTCCCTCAGCTCCCTTTGATAAAGCAGTCGTGCCCTTAAGTCCTCCGCTTTATTTTCAAGGGACTGTACACTGGCCAGTAGGATAGTAGGGAGAGGGAGCCAAAGTCCCCTGCGCTTCAGTCTGACCTGAAGTCCTGCCCGCCGGCCACGTTTCCGGACACAATGGAGGCTCCCCCTTTGTTTCCAGGTACTAGGTTGACTGTACCTGCTGTTTATGCGGACCAGCGCTGGAATGGGAATTCCTTCACAGACGGCAGCTCCAGCTCCGTAACGAACGGGGGTTCCCTCAAAGTCAGCAGCACCGGCTTCACTTTTCCTGGGATATCCAACCCGTCAGCTCTGGAGGTCATCCCGGGGTTTCCAGGTGCCGTACCTGGGATCCTCAGTCGGGTCGGGAGTTTCACAGCCGGCGTGGGAAAGTTTAAAGTCCGGGGCTCCCGCAGCTGCGGGAGATCGCGAAATTGCCAGCGCTTTCAGCTGCCCAAGCAGCCTGTCTGAAACGGCACAGATTACTGCCGTTTCCCTGATGCAGGTAAGTTGTTGAGAGTTGTAGATGAGCCTTTTATGTACCGGAGCTCTGCAAAAGTCGCCGCACGCAGGCGCCATCTTGAGTTACTCGCACCTTGAAATACGCGCACGCACGCACATTCACACGCACACACAAATACACACAGACACACACATTCACTCATTGCCAGCTAGACAATCACCCCACATTTAGAAACAGGCAAACAGACACACATTGTTGCGCACACAGAGACACACACACATCCTGAGTTATTTAAGAATCCACAGAAATGAGTAAATGTATGTACCCATGATCAGACAAACCGGCAGTCACTCAAATACATGCACGCACATATACAGACGTAGAAAGACCACAGATTTCAAATAAAACAGAAATGTCGTTCCTGCTCTTTGAAATAATAAGTATAGTTGCAAGGAACAGAGGATAGCATGGGAAGACTGCCTCCCTCAGGCCCAGACGAGCTGTAGAAGATGCCCATGATGCTCATATTTTGAATAAAGTCCTGATTTTATTCTGGTGTGCAAGCATCTCATGCCTGTCCGCCATCCCTCCCTCCCTCATTGCAATGAATAATCCATATACACATGCACTGATCTTTACACAAACAGCTCCATTCACATTGCCATCCTATTTTGTGTGAAATTATCCTTGTGAATGTCCTGGCACATTTTCAATGACCAATTGTTTGATTAAAGTCGAGCTGTATGAGTTGTAACTAATAAGCGATTTATTTAGCAACAGCGCATCATGTCCTTAATCTCTGTGCATCATGTCCTTAATCTTGCAATCAAGAAGGGATGGTAAGGAGAAAGAGGAGGAAGAACTAGGAAGGCACCAGTGGGCACCGCTGGGGACCAGCTCGGAAACCACATGTGCAAAGGGTAGCACAGACTTTCACATGGAGCAACATCTGACATTAACAGACTATATTCAGACCAAATACATTGGAAACTAATGTGTTTTGAAGGAAAGATTAATCATTAGTTTTCCCTAAGAACTCAGTTGAGGACTACAGTAGGGGAACACACATGGGAACAACGATGTAATGCATTATCATATGTATCCCTCTCTGTCAGATTGCTAGCGATGACAATGAGTATTCAGGAGGCCATCTCCAAGATTGCGCTGGAGTTCACACAGA
Source organism: Okamejei kenojei (assembly GCA_035221665.1). Taxonomy (NCBI): domain Eukaryota; kingdom Metazoa; phylum Chordata; class Chondrichthyes; order Rajiformes; family Rajidae; genus Okamejei; species Okamejei kenojei. The sequence goes on from CM069131.1 coordinate 23,427,616, forward strand.
GCCAGGGGTGCGTTATTTCCATTCCCTTCTCCGAGGGTCGTGGTGGAAAAGCTTGCTTGTGTCTAAGGTCCTGAGAGCTAAACCATCTTGAGTTATGCTCCTGGCTGGGTCTCGAATGGTGGCAAGTTGGTGGGAGGGGAGATACCTGACAAAGCATGGCCCAAGAAGGAGACTTCAACGCCGGAACAGGTAGAGGATGGTGGCTGGCCTCAGGTGGAGCACCACAGCAGAAGACAGATGAAGGCTGAAGCAGGAGAGACTCCCAACCATTGTGGAGTCCATGCCACTGGACCAGGGTTGGCATCTGTAAAGGACTGTGCTGGCTGTCCATACACTAGTCTTCCCACATTAAACGATGTCACGCACAGGCACCCACCAGGAGGGATATACCACTTGCACATCCCTCACAGAAAGGTACCATGAGGACATTCATACGGCTTTGAATGGTCACCAATGGTGATGATGATTTCCACTCTGGATATTACACAATTCATATAGCACCTTACTTGATCTGTTAATCTCAAAAGAAGGTGGAGATGGTGAAGGAGAAAGAAAAGGAGGTCTCAAAATCTCAAAATAAACTCACAAAATTAGCAGAGCAATGAGAATTTATGTTGAAAGTATACGCTGCTATTTCCATGGAACAGGCAACAGCATTTAAAACCTTCATACCTCTGTGGAGCATGAGTCAATCTGTTTTCCTCCAGCACTTCGGGTTTTGCTCGAGATTCCAGTATCTGCAGTTCCTTGTGCCTCTACAGTTCTACTTATTGTCTCTGAGAACAGGTTGCCATCGTAAGGTAATAATATACCATTCAGTTACACGTTATAACTCCTTATCTAACATCCCTTTGCCTACTTTACCTCTCTAGCCTTTTTCACTTACTCCAACCATCTGCCAATTAAACACCTCTCTGTATCCACCTATCACTTGCTAGGCTTCACTTGAGGGGGGCGGACTATCCATGTCCTCCAGTGATGTTGCCTGATCTGCTGAGTTAGTTGGGTGAAGATCGGATTATTTAAGAGCAGAGAGATGCCATCCGTGAATGGCACCTGTTCCAGTAGTAGCTAATTACTGTTTGAAGCAAAGGCAGGACTGGCAAAGGGAAGAACATTGTTGCCCTCCAGGGGCAGATTTCTGTACTTGATCTTCATCTGACCGCATGGGTCAGAAAGTTTTAATAGTTGCGGTGCAATCATGCAGGTCCAAAGCCTAATCCTTTTAGAGTTCTGCCAGCGTTGTGTAATGTGGAAGTGCTGTTCTCTCTCAGGATATCAATGTCTCTTCTCCCAATGCTGGTTCCCACACAGTGCTCTGCTGCAAATTACCCAAGGCTGCAAACTTCCATTGGGAGAAGTCACCATGGAAGACAGTCCTTCCAAGGCATTAGATGAAAGATATGTTTACTGGAAGTCAGGCAGCAGCCACTCTGGGGTTGAAGTAGGGCTATTAATCTCACTTTGAAGGTAATCACAGAATATCAGCACAGGGAAGTCCGTTCATTGGTTTAGATCATATGGATCCTCATTCAACGGGCTAATGGAAAACCACTGATTAATAGCAGTTTGTCTCTGATTTCCATACCTGTGCATTGAAATACAGGAGGCTGAAATAAAATGATTGGCAAGGGCGGCATGGTGGTGCAGTGGTAGAGTTGCTGCCCTACAGTGCTTACTTCGCCAGAGACCTGGGTTCGATCCTGGCTACGGGTACTTGTCTGTGTGGAGTTTGTATTTCTCCCCATGACATGCATGTGTTTTCTCCGAGAACTTTGGTTTTCTATCACACTCCAAAGATGTATGGGTTTGTAGGTTAACTGGCTTGGAATATATGTAAAAACCGTCCCTAGTTTGTTAATGTGTGGGGATCACAGGTCAGTGCGGACTTGGTGGAACGAAGGGCCCATTTCCACGATGTATCTCTAAACTAAACTAAACTAAATAAAATGGGATCCTTAACCCAACTCATTAATGCCAGCCAGATTGCCTTTTAAAGCTAGACCCATTTGTTTGCATTCGGCCCTTATCCCTCTAAATCCTATCTATCCATGTACCTTTTCAAATGTTTTTTTAAATGGTTATTGTATCTACCTCAACCACTTCCTCTGGCAGCTCATTCTATAAACATCCCACATTCAGTGTGAAATATTTGTCCTTCAAGTTCCTCTTAAATATTTCCCCTCTTATCTTAAACCTATGCCCTCTCATTCTTCATTCCCCAAACTTGGGAAACACACTCTGTGCATTCACCCTGTCTATGCCACTCATGATTTTATACACTACTATAAGATCACCCCTTAGTCTTCTATGCTTCAAGGAATAAAGTCCTAACTTTCTTCACTGTCTACGATACCAACTATTTTGGTGTCAACTGCAAACTTGCTAACCGTGTCATTTACATTCTCATCAAAATTGTGGCTGTAGATGGCAAATAACATCCACCGCTGAGGCACACTACTAGTCACGAGCCTCCATTCAGAAAAACAAACTTCCACCTTCGCTTATTACCATCACATCAATTATATTCCTAAAATTAACAAGCCCTCCCTGGATCCTATGTGATCTAACATTCCAAAGTAGCCTGCTGTGTGGAAAACCAGAGGAAGCTGTCTAATTCAGGGTAATTTAAATTCAAGCATTTAAATAAATATGGATTTAAAAATAAACCAAAGCTAATCTTAGTAAGTAGGAAACTATTTTATGGTCATAAAAACTTACCTTGTTTATTAATATCCTCCAAAGAGGGATATAAGCTGCACTTGTCTGTGATTATAGACCTACCAATGTGATTGCTTCTTTCTGTTCCCTCACATTCCAGGAGCAAATCAACAATAAATAGTGACATTTCCAACGATGCCCACATGTTCAACACAGACTTTGTGGGCCAAATGGCCTGTTCCTCCGTTGTACTCGTCTCTTTTCTACATTCTTGAATATATTCAACAACTCCACATCCATGGCTTGCTGGAGTAGTAATTGTCAAAGATTCACAATCCTTCAAATCAACAAACTCTTGTCATTCTCAACTGGGCTTTAATTGAGGGGGTGAAGGTATACAATATCTGCGATGCTTGTGCTAAAATCATGCTGAGTTCACCTATGCTTGCATCAGCCAACTGGTACACTTTAATACGACAGGGTGGCACGGTGGCGGAGCGGTAGATTTGTTACCTTACAGTGCTTGCGGCACCAGAGACCTGGGTTCGATTCCGACTACGGGTGCTGTTTTTACGGAGTGTGTACGTTCTCCCCGTGACCACGTGGGTTTTCTCTGAGATCTTCGGTTTCCTCCACATTCTAAAGTCATACAGGTTTGTAGGTTAATTGGCTTTGTGTATTTGTAAAATTTTCCCTAGTGTGTGTAGGATAGTGTTAGTGTGCGGGGACCGCTGGTCGGTGCGGACTCGGTCGGCCAAAGGGCCTGTTTCCACGCTGTGTCTCTAAACTAAAATCTAAAGGTGCAAGATTGAGTCAGTTAAGCAGGATGTCCAGTTTTACCAAAGACAGAACTCTGAAATTCTTCGGCCTTGTTTACATAAAGAGGAAACATTCCCTTTCTATTCATATTGTACAATGCCAAATATGTAGGCACATATACCAAATGTATTTGAGGTTCCTACGAATCAAGCATTCCGCTCTTTGGAAGTCTAGTGAATGGATGGCATGTTGATAACAACAAGTAATCAAATTGATGATCCCCTTCAGAGCCGCAAGAATAACAGAGTAGGTGTTAGAATGTAGCACATGCCTCTGCCAGAGTGGTAATTGAGAGGATCACTTAAAGTACATTACTTGGTGCAGCGAAAGTTCAGGGGGTAATCAACAATTAGGCAGATCATCTATCATATATAATTTATTAGCATCACTGCAGTTTTGCCATGCAAGAACATCTGGATTGTAATTTAGTGCTATTCCTTCTGCAACTTATGTATTTATATTGTGATGCTATTACACATAGTCATCTTTTACTTTTATTCCGTATGCACTTTTAGTAGTATATAGACAGCCTTAATAGTAGTATGGACAGCCTGGAATATTCAGACTTGTAGTTACAATGTGTAATAGATTATGTGATGTTTTGTAAATAAACCTTCTGGATATATATAAGCTTTGTTGCAATGAATTCTGAAAATGCTATAAAAACGTCATCAAAGGGGAAGTTGTTACGAGTTGAAATTCTAACCTGGTGAGGATATTTAATGAAACCAGTTGGCATTGCCATTTCCCAGTGTTGTGTAGCTTCATTAATGCTAATGAAATTTCAGAGATGAGATTGGTAACTCCTATGAGCAAGCCTCCAATGATGTCATTGACAATTGCAGTTTTAACAAAGATAAATCAGATTAAACACACGCAGACACACGCAAAAGGTACCCAAAAAGGATGTCAAAGTTGATGTTAATTCTTTTAATTGGTTAGTTCTTAAAAAGCTCCAATGGTGAGATACCCTCATTAAGAGAGCTGTTTAAATGAGACAGCTGAAGAAAATGATGCCATTTCACTGCTTTGTTTTAAACTCTGATTTTATTTAGCCTGAGGCTGGATTACACCAGTCTGAATCAGCTTGGTAGACTTCCATAATTATTTTACACTCCCTCAGTAGCAAACCATCACCCATTCCCCCCATCCTATCACTTACCACCTGAGAGAGGACGTACTTTAAATTTTCTGTTGGGACAATTATGAATATTCCATCTTTAAGTTCTCAGAACAATGGAAACAGGAGTAGACCACCAAGTTTATTGAGCTTCATTTGTCCAACATTGCTTAACACCATTCTTTAACAAAAGTCTATGATCCTCAGTCTTGTCAATAGACATTAGGGAATACACAAAGTGCTGAAGGATCGCAGCAGATCAGGCAGCAACTGTGGAGGGAATGACAGATGACACGACTGTGGAGTGAATGGCTAGACAATGTTTTGGGTCTAGATGCTTGTTCCTTTGGAAGAAAGGTCCTGACCTGAAATGGTATCATCTGTCCATTGCCATCCTAAATGCTGTGTGATCTGCAGAATTTCTCCATCACTTTGTCTTTGCTCATGATTCCAGTATCTCCAGATTCTTGTGTCCCCATATGCATTGGGGGGATGTATTCTACTGTTCTTTTTACAACTATTTGTGTGTAAACTGTATTACTGCTAAATCTCCTACTTCTAACTTGAAGAAGGTCCCTCTTGATCTTTATTTTCCCCACTTGAAGAAGTAATTGTTCTGTGCCTATTATTTTTAATCATTCTGGCCAATTAATCACACCCTATCACACTCACTCTCCCCTTTCATACATCCGTACTCAAATAAATATTAACATTCACATAATTTAACACTATAAGTACTGGTATTATTTCACGGAAATTTTGCTGCACCTTGTCAAAATTAATATATTGTTGAATCAAACAGGATGCAGCCCCCCTCTTCAACTCACCTGGACTGGAAATACAGAATGGATCAACCAGTCCCAGGATATTTAGAAATTATTAAAATCCTTATAAATAATTAAGACTATACATCTATTTAAAATGTTTGAAATACAACAAATTAATGAATAAAAATGCAATAAAACATTAAGAAATAATTAAAACATTAAAATAAAAGAAACAGCAAATTTATCTCATATCTTACATCATGTCTCTCTGGCATAGTTTAGTTTAGTTTAGTTTAGAGATACAGTGTGGAAACAGGCCCTTCTGCCCACTGAGTCCGCACTGACCAGCAATCCTCGTATACTACACTATCCTACACACCAAGGACAATTTACAATCTTTACCAAAGCCAATTAACCTACAAACCTGTACGTTTTTGGAGCGTGGGAGGAAACCAGAGAACCCGGGGAAATCCCACGCAGGTCAAGGGGGAAACATACAAACTCCATACAGACAGCACCCATATTCACGAACTAACCTGGGTCTCTGGTGCTGGAAGGCAGCAATTCTACCACTGTGCCACTCTGCCATCTCCATTTGACATTTTTCTGCAGCAGTAAATTGTTCAGTATAATTCTGTAAGATCCCAATGTGACCATATTTTTCAATTTGACTCCATGTGAGATTCTGGCATGGATTCAGTCTGGTTGGTCTGTCTGGTCACTCAGCTTGTCAATGTAAGTCTCGATGTAATTACTTCTCTGGAAATGGCTATATGCCAACAATTCTGATAAAGCTCAAAGACTCTGAAGAGCAGAGCCTAAAGCTAAATGTGGATTCTTAATGGGATCTCATCAAGATTTTACATAACTAAAACATAACATCCTCCCCTTTGTTTTCAAATCTTTTCAGATATAGGCAATATTCCATTTGCCCTATCTTTGTTTTATTAACTTTCATCCCCAAATATCACCACAAAGAAAATATTATTGATATATCTTTCTTGTATTGAAAGTGGATGACCAAACAACTGTACACTAAATATGTTGGCACGATGTTGTTGATTTACTTAATCTCAGTCTTTCTTTAACTACCTGATCCCATAACACTATTTAATGACTCCTAATTAAATGTCATCTGCAAAGATGGAAAACTAATTCTTGATTGTTTCATCCAAATAATTAAAATGTTCAGATCTCAAAACAAATGCTATGGGACCACATCACAACCAAACAATCAGAGAACCTACACATGATTTTTACACTGTCCCACCTCCCAGCCTATTTCCAATCCATGGAGTCATAGAGTCATGTAGCATGGAAACACGCCCTTTGGCCCAATTCATCCACGTTGACCAAGATGCCCAAACCAAGCTAGTCTTATTAGCACATGTCTGGCCCATATCCCTCTAAACAGTTCCTAAGAGGGAGTTAGATGTGGCCCTTGTGGCTAAAGGGATCAAGGGATATGGAGAGAAGGCAGGTACAGGATACTGAGTTGAATGATCAGCCATGATCAAATTGAATGGCGATGCAGGCTCGAAGGGCCGAATGGCCTACTCCTGCACCTATTTTCTATGTTTCTATGTCTATGTTTTTACCCATATAAAATAAAAAGGCTACCTCCAATTCCAAGCACCACTATTAATACTGCAAATAATCTTTTGGATGAAATTTGGCAACAACATGTCCTTGAACTTATGTAGGCAACATACGCAGTCATTGTGTTTTCCAGCTCAATATCGTCCCTCTAAATAAATGTCAACTAGTTTCATGAGAATTGGCTCAGAAATGTTCAGTACAACTGGCTATACAGTCATTAATATTTTTTATCAATAAACTAATGCTGGATAATTAATTGTACGGTGAAATAATTAATCCTAAAATTGTCAATGCACTATCAAAGCTCTCTTAATATTGCTTCCAAAATTCAAACTTCAGTTGTTGATGCACTTTGCTATACGTTACTGGACTTTCCCAAAGTTTATTGCCTCCAGTTGTTGTTCCCTTAAAAGTTTTATTAAATACATGGAAGAGCATAATTGATTAGTTAGTTTCCCCTTGCATTGAACAAGGATCCAGGTCAACAAAGGTGATACCTAACATGTTGTTCATTATTTTCGAGGCAATCAATGTCATATGAAAACTTTCATCATTTTAATTCAGATAGAATATTCAATGAAGAATGAAATATTAAAATTAATCTCCCTGTAAAGTTTGCAGTCTGCTTTGTTAATAAACATTGGAGGTTGGTTAATTTAGTTTTCTCTTTGGTTACTATTCTTCCTCTGTTTTCCTTGCATTTAATGCTCTGAATTCGGAATATTTCCAGACAGATGGTAAATATTCACTAACTTCTGAATCCTTAAAGTGCATTAAAAGACAATCTGGAAAATGTGTTCCTACCTGTTCAATTTAGGGTTAGTCATAGAGTCATAGTCATACAGTCAAAACAGGCCCTTTGGCCCAACTTGCCCACGCTGACCAACATGCCCTACCTATACTAGTCCCACCTGCGTGCTTTTGACCCATATCTCTCTTAAACTGTCCTATCCATGTACCTGTTTAATGTTTCTTAAACACTACAATACGACCTGCCTCAATAGTCATAGCAGGTCACCAAAAAAACGGCAACTGGACCCCCCCACGTCAATGTCTACGACATGCTGCAGCAACCTACCACCTAGTCGACGGCAAGCTACCGACAACCGGCGACCCATTCGGATGTCCACCTACGACCACACCTACAACAACATACAACCCCACAGGCGACAACCTATGACAACCAAAGTCAACCTACGTCCATCCGCGACAAGCACCGACAACAACCTACGTCACCTGGCAACAACCTACGACAGCACCTATGTCAGTAGAAGTCAAGCTACGCTCATTGGCGTCAACCCACTGTCGCTGAAAAATTTTGAACATGTTGAAAATCCAGCGGCGACCAGAAAGACGCTACAACTCTTTGGCCAACTGAGGAGACTACTCACGACCATACAGGCTACATCCCGGTGACCATGTGGCGACAGCCTAGTCGCCTGTAATCACCTAAAAAATAGCCTAAGTGGAACAGCCCTTTACATTAACTGTATAGATCCTACCCATGAAAGACTTCCCAAAATGCAACACCTCATATTCCTCTGTATTAAACTCCATCAACCATTCCTTAGCCCACCTGGCCAACTGATCCAGATCCTGCTGGAATCTTTGACAACCATCTTCACTATTGCAATACCACCCGCTTTAGTGTCACGCAGAGTTCTGCAGATACACTGCACCTTGCTCATCTTTTATTATGTTGTCGCCCGATTGTTTTCTCTGAATTAACAGATTTTTGGTGTCATAGACTACTTCCATTTTATAGGATAGGCAACATTTATTTCCATTGAAATTAGACAATTTAGGCAATTTACCTCATGAGAAAGTTTCTAACAATTAACAAAATTCAGCTACTGTCAAGGTCAATCAGAACCTAAATTATCCTGCCATTCTAGTGCCATTTCTCTTTAGTGATCGATGCAAATAGAATTTAGGCATATGTATAACCTCTCCAACCCATCTCTTCTTCTAACTTTCTGCGGATAATTAATGCTGGGTCATGTACAGGCCGAGGAGATCAGTTTAGATCATGTACAGGCCGATGAGATCAGTTTAACTTGGCATCATGTTTGGCACATACATTGTCGGCAGAAGGGCCAGTTTCTGCACTGTAATGTTCTACGTTCGATACACAAACCTCAGTGAAAATGACCAAAAGACATGCTGGGCAGACGTGGCTTAGTGGAGACCATTTTCCGTGCTGCTGTAAAAATAGTAATGGGCCTGTCCCACTTTGCCGACTTTTTAGGCAACTGCAGGAGACTATGCAGTCGCCGCATGGTCCCACATGTTCCCGGATGGTTGCCGGGGAGTAGACATCATGGTCGCGAGGAGTTCTCGCATTCTGGAAACTAATCACGGCCTCATTATGGTCACTGCAAATTGTTCAACATGTTGAAAAATTAGCAGCGACTAGAATGAACCCGCCATGGAGATTAGCAAGAATTCTCGTGCCGTAGGTGGGTCACTAGGAGGTCCTAGTGGGTTGCCAGGAGGTCAAAGGTTCGCAAAGGTTCTCATAGGATGCAGTCGGTGCTGACCGGTGAATTTCATTGGCTCATAGGGGGAAAAAAACGTAAACAGTAGTTTTCAGAACCAAGGATAACAAATCGGTAATGTTAAATGTCCGGTGAGCTCACAGCTGTGTATCTCTAGCTTCTTAAAAGTTGTCTCCATTCTTTCTCCTCCTCCACCCTCCACTCTCCCCTTCTCCCCCCTCTCATCCCCTCTCCCCCCCTCTTTTAAAGAACTTAACGTACATTGTGCATTAGCCATCTTAATTACAGCGCCAACCTTCCTGTTCATCGCGATGTGTGTCTGTATCACATTGGCTTTGCACCGTGTGAATTTTACTCAGACAGTGCTCCCCCGCTTGCCCTGTCCCCTGCCTGCATAACGGGCTGGTGAAGGAAGTGGTGTGTGTGTGTTTGCATGCGTGTTCCACTCTGACAGTCGCTGTTCCAGTTGCCGGTTTTTCAGGTGACTGCCGGCAACTTGACATTCGCCGGCAGTCGCCTGAAAAATCGCCTAAGTGGGACAGGCCCATAACTTTGTCATTTATTGATCCTTTGAAAATGTTGTCAGGACTTTTGTAACCAGGTAGCAATGTTACAAAATGTTGAGATTTTAAAAATCAAGTCTGCAATTTATCCCATCAGATAAAGCATAAAAAGAAGTTTAATTTGACACCTAATTCACTTTCATATCTTCAGTTTTAAAAATGTTATGGCCATTTTCATACTCGGAAATTAGCATCTTGTTCCCCATTGCCTTTCCATTGACTTAACTCAAAAGCTGTGATCGAGGACAGTCAAAAGCCCATAACTTTCTTAAAAATTAAGAGAACTCAATGAAATTTTCAGTTATTATAGATTGAAGCATTCTGAAACAAATATGAAACAATCTTACTTGGATGACCTGAAATTAAAGCATATAATTAGTTAGTTACCTAATTGTAGCTAATTACAAAGTTCAATTACTAGATCTAAACATCTATCCATTTATTAAGAAAAGATAAACATTTTAAAATTGCCTAAGTGTCCAAATAACATACACACAATAATTCACAATATAACATGATTTTTAAATCTCATTTTCATGAATTTATAAGAAGGGATTTAGTGTTTAATTCCCATAAATTAATGGCCATTTAAATCAACTTGCGAGTGGGTGTTTGTGGAACGCGGTGGATTGGAACGTTGCGGTTTGCGGTGAATTTAACCCCCAGTCGGCAGGAAAAATATTGCGGGTTCGTATATATTTTTTGTCCCCTTTTCGCAACATGAAAATTTGATTAAAGGCTTCCTAAAAACCACGTTTTTATGTAAAAATAAACTGTGTACCTTCTTTTATCCCCTACGTAAGGTCCCGTTGTCGGTGTTCACGGCTTTAGAAGACTATTTTTTATTCACTCTGGCTAACAAATGATCCAGCATAGTTTAAAAATAGCTTCATAAAACAAATGTCGGAACGATTTCTCTTTAGCAATGAAATCCCCTGAGATGGATCAATTTGAATTGGCTGAAGAAAAACGGCATTTTAAACCCGCCCCCCTCTGAAAGGCGCCAAAGTCCCGCACATGGGGAGTGACAGAACTGCTGCGCCGCTGAAGGTAAATTTTGTAACATGCCTAAACCAGGTCACTCAGTTCTATTCAAAGTACTGCTTTTCAGTGGGTTCATGTGTCTCACATTTACGGTTCTTTCAATTCAAAAGTCCAGAAATAGGAAGCAGATGTAGACACGGCAACGGTAATGGGCCTGCCCCACTTAGGCCATTTTCTGGCGACTGCCGGTGACTGTCAAGTTGCCGGCAGTCACCTGAAAAACCGGCAATTGGAATGGCGATTGGAACACACATACACACACAAACACATCGCTTCCTTCACCAGCCCGTTATGCAGGCGGGGGACACGGCAAGCGGTGGAGTGCTGTCTGAGTGAAATTCACATGGCGCAAAGCCAATGTGATGCAGACACACACCACAATGAACGAAGGTTGGCGCTGTAATTAAGAAGCTAAAAAGCACAGTGTACAGTAGGTCCTTTAAAAGAGGGGGGGAGAGGGGGGAGAGAGGGGGAGAGAGGGGGAGAAGGGGGGTTATGGATTGGAGATAACTTTTAAGAAGCCAGAGATACATGGCTGTGAAGCACGGCGGACATTAACTTTACCGGTCGATTATCCTTGGCTCTGAAAACTACTGCTTATGGTTTTTTTCCCCAATGAGCCAATGAAATTCACCAGTCAGCACCGGCTACAATGTACAAGAACCTAAGAGAACGTTTGACCTCCTGGCAACCCACTAGAACCACCTGGCAGCCCACCTACAGCACGAGAATTCTCCCTACTCTCCATGGCGGCTTCATTCTAGTCGCCGCTAATTTTTCAACATGTTGAAAAAATTAATGGCGACCATAATGCGGGAACTCCTCACGACCGTGAAGGCAACTCCCCGGCAACCACCCATGAATAAGTGACGCCCATGTGGCGACTGCATAGTCTCCTGCAGTCTCCTAAAAAGTCGCCTAAGTGGGACAGGCCCATTACAATCTTATGACTAAAATTGGATTGTAGATATTTATCGTTGCTATATTTTCCCTCTGACAACAAATTAGAAACAATGTTATCACATACGCACAAACAACTGCAGATGCTTGTTACCTAACTCAGTAACTCAGCAGGTCAGGCAGCATCTCTGAAAGACATGGATAGATGACCCTAATTGTAGTAGGGGTGAGAAAGCCGGAAACGAAGTGGGAGTGGGAGTCCGAGCAGGTGATAGGTGGATACAGGTGGAGACAGGTGAGGGGTTTTGATCAACAGATTGGTGGACAAAGGCCTGTGATAAAAAGACAAAAGGCTGGAAGGTAAGAAGGAATAGGAGTGAAATATGAAGTAAGAGGAAGATATATAGGTAGGATACATGTGGAAGGGGATAGGGAGACGGGATAATTGAAGAAGTGGGTAAGCATCTGGGTTTGTGTTGTTGCCTAAAATTAAAGAAATCATTGTCCATAACTCTGGGTTGTAACCTACCCAGCTATGAATATGAGATGCTGTTCCTCCAGTTTTATTGTGGGTTATGCCCCTGTCCCACTTAGGCGATATTTTAGGTGACTACAGGCAACTAGGCTGCCACCACATGGTCGCCGGGGTGTTGCCTGTATGGTCGTGAGTAGTCTCCTCAGTCACCCAAAGAATCTTAGCGTTTTACTGGTCGCCGGATTTTGAAATGTTCAAAACCTTTCGGCGACTGTCGCCAAGTGTTGGCTTGACGGCAATGAGTGTAGCTTGACTTCTCCTGATGTAGGTGCTGTTGTAGGTTGTCGCCAGGATGACGTAGGTTGTCGCCGGTGCTGACCGTTTTTTTGTTGTTGTTTAAAGTATGATTCTATTTCAAATTTTATGTCGAAGAGGGTTCCAGCCGCCGGTTTTTCAGCGACCTGCTACGACTATGACAGTCACCAGCAGGCGCCTAAAAATAGCTTAAGTGGAACAGGCCCATTACTCACTGTAGGAGACCCCAAAATCCCAAAGTGGGGACATGAACTCCATGACCATCAGTAGCATTGAGGACATGAGCTAATTCTTCTGCATAATGCTGTTAACATTTGTTTTGCTGGAATAAAAAATGCAGGAACTGATTTTCAGCATCAAAAACAATATCCTAGCTGAGATACTAGTGCAGCTTTCAGTATGAAATCTTGTTAAATTGTGACTTGTTAGCAAAGGCTGTTAATAGCGACAAATTTCTATTTTTAGGCTAGCAAAGTGGCGCAATGGTACAGTTGCTGCCTTACAGCACCAGTTTGGTCCTGACTGCGGGTACTTTCTGAATAGCGTTTGTACATTCTCCCTGTGACCATGTGGGTTTCCACTGGGTCCTCCAGTTTCCACCCACATTCCAAACACATGCAGATTTGTAGGTTAATTGGTTTCTGTAAATTGTCCCTAGTGTGTAGGATCTTCTTCTTCTTGCGTATGGCACGCACAGTCTAACAAAACACAACATCTATTTGTTTGTGCACGTCGGGTTGATTGCATTAGTTCAAAACAGGATGGACCACGTGAAGGTTGCAATCTCCCAATCCAGTGTGTAGGATAGAACTAGTGTACGGGTGATCATTGGTCAGTGGACTTGCTGAACTAAAGGGCCTGTTCCTACACAGTATCTCTGAAAGTAAAACTAAATACATAACGTGCACAATGTACATGATGATGTGATCGCATGCAACAAATACAATAGGGAAATGACTTTAGCGTTAAGGTGAATCATGACAGGAAGTGCTCAATCTAACTACGAAAGACTTCACCAGGAAATGTGTGCACTCAAAAACAGCCGAATATGACAACTTATGCACCAGTTATGCACAAATAAAGCCAGAAATTGGTTTTGTCTAATACAATTTTTAGGATCGTTTTACATGTCATATGCTCTCCCTGGAAGATTATTGGTGAAATATCTCCTCTGCTGGCTAAAGATCACAGCTACTTCCATCAGCAGCGTAGCATTCTTTAGTCCGGTTGCTGTTGCGATTGACTTTGTATTTCTTTGCATTTGGATCTCTCCAGGCAGCAGTCGGACACCTATGCCACATCAGCCAGACAGCTGCTCACAATTCATGATAAAGGTCTCTGATGCTCAAATCAGGATGCTGACAAATTCAAATATTTCCTGATGGAAACAGGCAAGCAAGAGAACGATAATTATTCTGTACTACAGATCGTAAACATTTCCCTCTTGTGCAGGAAGCTGTTCATGGATGGCCTGAGTCACTCAAAGCTCCAAATAACGCTTAGGTTATTTTAATTTTGAAACTGACAAGCGGAATACACAGTGCTGGGCAAGGAAGAAATCCCAGAGCTTATTACCTTCTCTAACATTCACAACAATGTACAGAATACGCACAGTGCTATCGCGAGCGGCTAGCTGCAAAATCCCTTTGCTTCATTTGTGATCTGGCCAGCATCTTGATGTAAGGTGACTCAATGAACTATATGGAAGTGAATAAGCACTATATTCCTGCCTTGTAAGCGAATAACAGGGACTCAAACTCTGCTCAAAAGTGTATGGACAGAAAAAGACTTGCTACCATTCCTTCTGACAAATTTCCTATTGCAGCTGCCCTACTTCAATCCATTGTTAAACCACTCCAGAAAGGAGAGCCAATCTTTTAGTGCTTTTAATATAGTAGGGTGAGGGGTGGGGTCAGGACATCTTTGCCACCTCCACTATTCATTGAGGCAATGGGGCAATAGTGATGTCACAATGCTGCAGTGAGTTACCAGGGAGATGGGGGAGGCTGTTCCATTGCAACAAGTTGCCTTATGGTCTTTCCACTGACTCGTGTGTGTGTGTGTGTGTGTGTATGTGTGTATGCATGTGTGCATGCATGCATGTGTCTGTGTGTGTGCTGTGTCTGTGTGTGCGTGCATGTGTGCTTGCGTAAGGGATAAGTTTGCATGTCTATTGAAGGCACTCAAAACGGAAGTTTTCAAGGTTCACTTGCTGGTAACCTACAGTGGGATGTGCAGGAGTAGACCAATTATTTAAAGAGTAGCCAACCTGCTGACCATTTGGAAATAATCTCAGTGACAGAGATTCTGGAAAGTCTTCAGGGCGTGACTGAACTGAAATCATTTCACAGTTCAATGCCCCATGCATTGGCTCCAGTTCCTGCCCATTGACCCGGTGACCATTGTAGCGGGGACTCGCAGGAGTCCAGCCAAAAACGAAGTGGACACAAGTTGTGTGCAGGAGACGTGTTTATTCTCTCCGATACAGCTCCCTTCTCCTCGAAGGTCATGGGCGTTGCCTAGCCTTAAATACTAACTCAGGCACCTCCCACGCTGAGACGCCGCCCTCCAGAGCCGAGGGTTCGTTGCGCCTGTGGCTTGCCACCAAGTGCTGCCATACCATATCATTTTTGATTTATTAATTTTTGCGAGTTGTGATGCAGAAGACTAATACCAATAGTTTCTAATTATGTCATATCATCATTCCTAAGAAATATATATTAGTATGGCATCTACATGTTGCTTTAAGAAAGGTGATGTAATTAACTTCAAGCATTGCATCACATAGTTAACCATTGCAACGTTGCTGTAAACTTCTGTTTCTTGGATAATCCAGAGGTAAGCGAATTATGTATTACTTCACAGTGCAAGTACAAGAATAACTGAATGCACAACAGTACCAGTCCTCAGAGTCACAGGACAAGATGATTGATTGGGCCAGGCTTGTGACCTGCAGTAATAACAAGAGGCTTTGTGCATATTGGCAGTGGATAGGGAAGGGATTGGTTGATAGATGGAATGAAGCAACAAAGCTGAGTCCCTGAAGTCTCAAGTGCCACTTTCAAATGGACTATAATTCATGGTGCTCAGTATTTGTTGAGCTGATATATTTGTCCATGTTTTGGCCCTAATCATTACTAAAGCCTGGAATTAATTAAAAAAAACAAAAAAAAACATAATTTCCCTAGCATACTGCGTCAGTTGCAGTAGATTTTCTCAAACCTGGATTTGGATATGGAATAAGGGCCTCATAAATGAAGGAGCGACAACAGGCTAGATATTGAAAGAAGGCAGAGATTGTAATTTCAGTATAATCATTGATATGTTTACATACAGTTAAATCAATATGTTTACATACTTGGCTAATAAATTAATTACAATTACAATTAGAGAGTCATAGAGTCAAACAGCATGGAATCAGGCCCTCAGCCCAACTTGTACATAACGACTATGATGCCACATCTAAGATAGTCCTATTTGCCCGCAATGGTTTCATATCCCTCTAAACCTTTCCTCTTCATGTATCTTTATATATACTGTTTATACTGTTATAATACCTGTCACAACTACCTCATCTGTTTCATATACCCACCACCCTCTGAATGAAAAAGGTGTCCCTCAGGTTCTTATTAAATCTTTCCTCATTCACCTTAAACCTCTGTCCTCTAGTCCTTGATTCCCCAATCCCAGATAAATGACTGCATTCACTCTACCAGCTCCTCTCATGATTTTATACACCTCTAGAAGATGAGCCCTCAGTCTTCTGCACTCCCAAGGAATTAATGCCAAGCCTGCCTCAACCGCTCCCCGTAGCTCAAGGCCTCGAGTCCTGGCAACGTTCTTATAAATCTTATCTGCACATATTCAGTTTGGTGTAGGTTGAATTAAAATGTATCATAAATTGCTATTGTTGAGATTCGGGTACAACTTTATATGCTTATGATGAGTGTTTTCTCTGCCTCACTTCCTGTTTGATCAAGATGGTGTTGATGAAGGAGATGGCAGAGTGTGAATGAAGAGGTTACATATGTAATTGAAAGAATCAATCTGAGAGTTGGCTAGGATACCGTAGCCGAATGATCTCCTATTAGATCTTAAGAAAATATGAGAGCTGACATATAATATGAGATATTGCACTGCACAGGGTCAAATCAAAACACCAGAGCATAAAAAAACAGAATTTCATGTGGTCACTTCTTCAAGGACAAGTACTTTTGATTCACGAAGGAAGCCTACACTGAGTTATACCATCAATATGCAAACCCTCTTCATGTTCACACTCGTGTTTCTTTACTTTATTTCCATGATTCCACATGTGAGTTTAGTAACATTAGTAACATTTAGTAACGCATGGTTACAGTTAACCTGTTGTAAAAACATTTAATTTTAATATTATCTTCATAGGTGTCTGCAGTAATATCAAGGAGTTCTATAATCAACCGATCCTTGATATTCAATGGCATCAGCAATGAGCTGCCCCCCTCATTGCATTGCTGAGGTTGCAACCATTCAGAATCTGAACTAGCAATCTGATAATGGGAGGAGGCAGAAGCATCCAAATAGTGTGCTTGGTCAGATGGGATCATGTTGTGGGGAGAGGTGGTTGCATTTGTCCTGGTGCAGGTGTTCTATTATGTGACTGGGAATTCAAATGGCTTATACTGCATGTTCTAATATGTGACTGGGGCTGGATAGGATTGGAGTGACCTCAAGTGATGTGGAGAAGTGTTATGTGCCCAAACTCAGTCACCTCCAGTCAACCCATCCAATCAACCAACCTATCCACAGATTGAATCATCTCTAAAACATAAGAGTATTAGAATATCAGAACTGGGAATATATATGGGTCATATTCCCCTGTCATTTAATAATATCACAGCTGGTCAATGCATCAACTAAATTTGGGATTAATTTCCAGTTGAGAACAGATAAAACCATTGTGCTATGCCAGATAATCACTAGTACCATTTTATAAGTTCAATATAATTGTGTTTTTTGTCTTGGTTTAAACCAATCCAATCGGACTTCCGGTGGCGCTATGGAGTGAATGGAACTCGCGCCATTCAGCTCCGTCAAAACTGCATAAAAAACGGGGGTAAAAGGGGTAAATTGAAACCACTTACCAGAGGAGAAAAGTTGTGAACGGCTCCGGTAGCGTTAAAAAGGTGCGTGACGTCATCAGGCTAAGATGCATCGCTCCCCCCCCCCCAGCAAGGGAAAAAGCCTGTGAAAAGGGAAGTAGGCCTCACTGGAGCCTCGGGCTCGAGTTTGAGTGCCTCCCAGGAAGATATTTTAAAGATGGACGACCTCAAAAAAATCATTATGGGTGAGTTGAAACAAATACTTAAGGATATGAAAAAAGAATATAAAGAAGAAATAAAGAATTTAAGAGCCGCCATTTTGGTGTATCATGAGAATTTGAAAGAAGAATCCAAAAAGGAAGTTATAGCAGCTGTAAAGACTATGATGGACGAATGGAAAGATAAATCAAATACTGATTTGCAACAACAGATGGATGATGTAAACCGTAATGCTGGTGAGATGGAGGTGCTGCTGGATGCCAACTTGGAACCTATTATAACTTCATTTAACCAACAAAATGACGTAATCAAAGAACTGACTGAATCAGCCGAAAAGCGCCTTGCCGAGAACAAGCGTTTATCAGAATTATTACATAAAATAACTGAGAAATGCATTGACTTGGAGGGACATCAAAGGCGTAAGAATCTGCGTATTGTTGGGTTGAGTGAAGGTCGAGAGGGAAATCAAGACCCTCAAAAATTTGGTGCAAAACTTTTAAAAGATATTCTGAACTTGGACCAAGAACCTCTGCTGGGCCGAGCACACAGGGCATTGAGACGTACCCCTAGGAAGGATGCTCCCCCAAGACAGATGATTGTGAAGATGGCTTATGATCATGTTTTTGAAGATATGATGAAGATAATAATACGAAAGAAAAATCTCAAATATGAGGGAGACAACATCAGTATTTTTAGAGATTACCCTGCGGAAGTGGCCAAGAGAAGATCTTTATTTACAGAAACAAGAGGTATCCTGAGGAACATAGAGAATCTGAGATATGGCCTGATGTACCCGGCAATATTAAGGGTAGCTTATGATAATAAGGAGCACCGCTTCACAAAACATACAGAAGCTCTTGAATTTGCTCGAGATATTCAGAAGAAACTGGAAGAGGAAGAAGTAGAGGAAGAAGAAGGTGAAGATGAAGGACACTGAATATTACTGATCACTTACCTGATGAGACTGATTAACGATCACTTATCTGATGATACTGTTCACCCACAGAAAAGGAGGAGGATTTACATTGAAGGAGGACTCGCAGGGAAGGAGACGGAACAATGGACATGGACTCTATCTTGGGGTCAAGGAGGGATGGATGGATTATTAATAAATATAGTTTTGTATTAACTACGCCTCAAAAATGTATGTTAGCTCTCCTAATATAGTGCTACGATACTAATTTGTAATTGATATTAGTAGTATTATTAATCACTAAGTATATAAACTTAATACCGCACCCCGACATATATAGCCCTTAAGGCAAAAACGGAGCTGGAATTATTAACATCTTTTTTTTTCACGGAAGTCCGTAGATTAGTAGCCACGCTAGTGTGGCTTACACTAACACTAACTGCACTATTCACTTTTTTTTCCGTTTACACTTTATTAACACCACCTACTTTACTTACATTTTTTATTATTATTTTTATATTATGTATTTTATATCATATTATGTACTATAAGGATTTAAGTATGATTGGTATTATATAGTTAGTTCAAGGAGACGTGTGTATAAGACAATGTTACAGATATTAAATTTCATCGATCTGATGTCTGGGTATAGGGTTGGGTTGGATGAGCTGAGACATCTACTCCATTATAAACCACCTTAATAATAAAATGTATGACATAAACACTCGGATTGGGGGTGATGGATTCAGCTTCTGTAGTTGTAATGTTAAGGGAATTAACAAACCAATTAAAAGAGGTAAGGTTTTAGCTCAATTAAATAGATTGAAATCTGATATTATTTTTCTGCAAGAGACACACCTTAAAAAAGACGCGCAGTATCGATTAACAGCAAAATGGATTTCCAAAGTATATCACTCTTCATTTACACATAAGTCTAGAGGGGTAGCAATAATTATTCGTAAAGATATACCTTTTAAACAAAGCTCAATAATAGAAGATGTTGAGGGTAGATATATAATAATTACAGGTGAATTATATTCTAAAAAAGTAATCCTTATGAATATATATGGTCCTAATTTTGATAATCCATTATTCTTCAAGAAAATATTTAACAATATCCCTATATCCACTCAACATAATCTAATCATTGGAGGTGATTTTAATTGTACCTTAGATAATTATTTAGATAGATCATCAACGAAAAGGAAAACCACTTCTAAGTCAAGTACATTTATAAATTATTTTATTAATACAGCAAACGTTAAGGATATCTGGAGAACATATAACCCATCTGGTCGAGAATATTCATTCTTTTCACCTGTATTTGGAACCTACTCGAGGATAGATTATTTTTTAATAGATTCAAAACTAATCCCATTTACATATGACTCAAAATATCATAATATTATTATCTCGGATCACGCTCCATTAACATTTAAGATAAAATTAAAAGATATAATTATTAAAACCTCTAACTGGAGACTCAACCCCCAAATATTAAAGGATAGGGCTTGTTATGATTACTTGGTAAAACAGATTAAATTATTTTTTGAAACTAATGACAAACCTGGAATTTCACCATCATTGCTCTGGGATACATTTAAAGCATTTATGCGTGGTGCGATAATATCAGCACACGCATACTTTAATAAGGAAAATCGAAAGACTCAACAAAAGTTGGAAAATGAAATAAAACAATTAGATATTGAAAATGCAATATCCCCGTCTAAGGGATTAAGTAATAAAATTGCATCATTAAAATACAAGCTAATTAAAATATATTCAAATCAGATTATTAAACTTTTTCAACAGACTAAACAAGTACACTTTGAATTTGGGGATAAACCACAAAAATTACTGGCACGACAGCTTAGAAAATTAGATGAGGAGAAAATGATACATAAAATTAAATCTGATCAAGGAGAAATATTGACTTTACCAAAAGATACCAATGATACATTTTTACAATATTATCAAAATCTTTACTTATCTAAATTAGCAGGACAATCAGATTGAATGGAAACATTCCTACAAGAATGTCATATTAATAGTTTAGATCAGGAAGGTAGAGACTTGCTAAACGCTGATATATCAGTAAAAGATATTGAAGAATCAATTGGATCATTAAATAACAGAAAAGCTGCAGGCCCTGATGGCTTAAGTGTTGAATTTTATAAGAAGTTTCATTATCTGATCACTCCACACTTACATACAATATATAAATATGCTTATGAACAAGGAAAGTTACCAGAATCATTAAATGAGTCTACAATTACACTTATCCCTAAAGTTGATAAAGATTTGGAAGACCCTGGATCATACAGAGCAACAGGTCTTTTAAATACTGATCAAAAAATACTAACTAAAATTTTATCTCGGAGGCTAAGTTTAGTGATTAATAAATTAATACATCATGACCAAACAGGTTTTATTCCAAAACACTATTCTTCCTATAATCTGAGACGTCTATTCAATGTCATGTACTCAAAAAAGAGTGAATGATATTGAACTAGCTGTCATATCCTTAGATGCTGAAAAAGCATTTGACCAGGTTGGATGGCCATATTTATTTAAAATAATGCAGAAATTTCAACTGGGGGATAGATTCTCCAAATAGGTAAAAATCATATACTCAAATCCAACTGCAAGAATATTAACAAATCAAATACTATCAGCAAAATTTAAACTCTTTAGGGGTTGTAGACAAGGATGCCCGTTATCACCATTACTATTTGCTCTGGTAATAGAACCATTAGCCGAAATGATTAGATCAGAACCAGAAATATATGGATATAATACCAAAACTACATCGAATAAAATATCTCTATACGCAGATGACATCTTAATTTATATCACAAAACAGGAGATTAGTATTCCCAATCTATTTAATGTTATAACTAAGTTTAGTACATTTTCTGGGTATAGAATTAATTGGAATAAAAGTGAAATTATGCCTATAACTGGAATAAAATTAAATATATTAGAACAATTCCCACTTAAAATAGTCACGGACAAACCCAAATATCTAGGAATTAATTTATCTAAGTTCTATAACTCTCTATTTAAATATAATTACCATCAATTATTAAATAAAAATATATATGTTTTCCAATATATTTTATATTGGAAAACACTACCTATATCAATGATCGATAGAATAAATGCTATAAAAATGATTTTTTTACCACAATTGTTATATTTATTTCAAGCAATCCCTTTATATCTCCCTAAAATGTTTTTTAAAAATATAGATACTTTGGTTAATAGTTTTATTTGGGACTATAAAAACCATCGAATAAGTAAAAAACATCTATGTAAATCTAAAATAAATGGTGGACTAGCACTACCAAATTTACTATATTATTTCTGGGCAGTTCAGATTAAGAATATGAATTTTTGGTTGGTAAATTTAGATCATGAACCAAGCTGGCTAAAGCTGGAAAAGGAAGACTGTTTGCCTATTGATGTAGGTTTGATTCTTTTTGCACCAAGGGAAGTACAAAAAAAAATGTATGGTGACAACCCTATAATTCATAACAATAGACGTATTTGGAAACAAATAGTTAAGACCCTACATATGGATAATTTGTCACTTTGTTTGCCAATTATGAATAACCCTTTGTTTAAGCCCTCTGTATTGGACAAGGGGTTTAAACACTGGAATGATTTAGGAATTAAAAGGATAGAACACCTTTATAAGGAAGGAACATTTCTTTCATTTCAAGAGTTACAGGATATCTATGGATTGCAGTCAAATAACATATTTAGGTATTTACAAATTAGAAATTATATTAAGTCAAATATGCAAGACTATAAAAATAGAAAACCAGGATTATCAGATGAATTGTTTAATAAACACCCAAATACAGAAAAATTAATAGCGTATATATATATAATACTATTTTGGATAAGGAAATCACAACTTCGGAAATATATCGACAAACATGGGAAAATGAAATGGGTTTATCTATAACGAAGGAAACTTGGGAAGAAAGCCTACAATGTATACATCGTTCATTAAATGCTAGACATATATTGATACAATGTAAGGTATTACACAGATTACATTATTCAAAAACAAAATTAAATAGAATTTATTCTAACATCTCTCCTATTTGTGATAAATGTCAGAACTTGGAAGCTAATTTAACGCATAGTTTTCTAACATGTATAAAACTTAATTATTATTGGACAGAAATCTTTAGAGTTATCTCTGAAGTTTTTAAAATTAAACTAGACCCAGATCCAAAATTAATAATATTAGGAGTTCCGGATTCAAATCTAATATTAACAGTAAACCAAAGAAATTTCTTGGATTACTGTTTGATAATAGGGAAAAATTAATATTGAAATTTTGGAAGGGAACATTATCCCCCACAATTAAAATGTGGACAGTGGAAATGTTGGAGACGTTGCATTTGGAAAGAATCAGATTTGTTCTAATGGACAAATACGAACTCTTTGAACAGATATGGTCTCCATATACAGAATATTTGAAGGGGTAGCTGTTCTTGGCACCACAACTCAATGGGTACCCGGCAGGATTAGATGAAAATAACTCTCTGTTTTTCTTTTTGATTTGTATACATGTCTCCATTGATATCGCTATTTGAAATTGTGTTATTCACTATTAAGATGCATACTATAATCTCTTTTTTTTATATA
Organism: Okamejei kenojei; assembly: GCA_035221665.1. Classification (NCBI taxonomy): domain Eukaryota; kingdom Metazoa; phylum Chordata; class Chondrichthyes; order Rajiformes; family Rajidae; genus Okamejei; species Okamejei kenojei. The sequence goes on from CM069131.1 coordinate 23,451,255, forward strand.
ATACTTTATTTTAATTAAATACATATAACAAGAATACATACATATATATTTTTTTCTCCTCTCTTTTCTCTTTCTCTTTCTTTATAATCAAAATTATTATTTAATCACCATTCTTATTGATTAAAATCTATTCTTTTCTTTTTCTACTTTAAAAAAAATAGAAGTTTATAAGAACTATTCGTAACATTGGTATACTTATTGAAATGTTGGTTGTGTATTTGAAAAGTTGTTATACTGTTGTTATGAGGGATTTCTTTTAATAAAACTATTATTACACTTAAACCAATCCAATCAATTTAACGATCCATAGCATCAATCCTCTCTAAATCATGAGTCTCAGAACTGGGAATTTATATAGGACATATCCCCCTGGAACCTCCTCTGGCATTTAATAATATCATGGCTGATCTAATCATTGGCTTTCATTTCATGTATCTGTGTGATTCCCATTACCCTTAATCTACCTATCTCATCTTGAATATACTGAATGGATCAGATTCCATAATACTGTGCGGAAGAGAATTCCAAAAAGTCAGTCTTATGGGAGGAGAAATTCCATTTTATCTGTTTTAAATGGATACCATTTTATCTGGAGATTATGAATCCTTGTTGTAAATTCTCCCACCTTGGAATCATCATCTATCACGACAAGCATCTTCAGAATCTTATATGTTTCAATGAGGTCTCCTCCTACTTAAAAAAAATCTAAATCCTATAGTACCAATTTACTGCTAATCATAATGAAAAATCTTCATCCTAAAAATGAATCTAATGAACCATCTCTACTCCGATTCCAAGGAAAGTATACCTTCTCCTTAAATACGGACTGTACACAATAATCCAGGCGTGATCAGTCCTATAGAGTTTAGCAAAGTATTCCTGTTTTTGAGCTCCATTTCTTATAAAGACAAACAAACCATCTAATTTTTAATTACTTGCTGTGCCACAATGCCGCGCCCAGAACTCTCTGAAAATCAGCAATCATTATTTTCACATTGTTTAAATAATATTCTGTTTTTTATTCATCCCACAAAAGTGGATAATCTCACATCATCCTTATATAAATCCATGCTGAGTCTCCCAATTTTATTTTACTTTTTCCAGCTTCTTGCCTTTACTTTCAAAATCTACTGAGTTTTGAAATATTATAATCAAGACGTCTAATATCTCCACAGCCACTTTCTAAGATGCATCCAGAGCAGTGTAATGTTTCAATTATATTAGCTCAGGTTGATTTGTTTCTGATTTACCTTATCGTCTTATCCATTATTGAGTAATATTGCAGCAGATTGTTAATACAACTGTAAAATGCACCAAAGATAGACACAAAATGCTGGAGTACCTCAGCGGGACAGGCAGCATCTCTGGAGAGAAGGAATGGATGAGCTTTTGGGTCGAGACCCTTCTTCAGACTAAGTCAGAGGAGAGGGAGACTAGAGATATGGAAGAGTAATGTGTGAAAACAACAGATCAAAGCAGATGTTGATAAGGAAGTGAGAGATAGAGAGAAAAGGAAAGCAAGGGTTACTTGTTGGAGAAATCAATATTCATACCACTTTGTTGGAAGCTATCCAAGCAGAATATGAGGTGCTGCTCCTCTAATTTGCATTGGGCTCCACTCTGACAATGGAGGGGGCCCAGGATTAAAAGGTCAGTGTGGGAATGGGAGGGGGAGTTAAAGTTAAATGCACTAACTCAGTATGCAACAAATATATAAATTCTTTATTGTTTTAACTTTCTATTAATATGGATTAATGTAAAAAGTTAATGGTCAAGCAATGCCAACTATAGAGAAGGAATTAAGGCAGGATTCTGGCTATAGCCTGCAGACTGAGAGTTGGGGTCCAGGACTGGGATTATCTGGAGTGCTACCTGTGAAATAATCAGATTAGTGAGGCAAGATTATCAATTATGGTTTCAAGATTTGTATTAACAATGTACTGTCCTAAAAAGAAGGTAACAATTAAATCTACAGGAACCACTAATGAGGTTTAGTTTTGCCACATGGGACATTAATCAGCTCGACTAATCTTGTGCTAATGAGGAATGGTTGTCAAACAAGAAGGATTGATTAAGGAACAAAAAGCATTAACACAAACAAGAGCCGGATTGAGGGTACACAAAAAGCTGGAGAAACTCAGCGGGTGCAGCAGCATCAAAGGAGCGAAGGAGATAGGCGACGTTTCGGGTCGAGACCCTTCTTCAGACCGGATTGATATCAGCATATAAAACTGGTGATGTTAAAAAGTAAAGAAGAAAACAACTGGATTTTAGAGAGGGGAAAATGGCTGATGAGGATAAGGACTGTTAAAGGGTGAAATAATTCAGATTATTATTACTTAAAATGTAAGGAAAAGACTATTAAAATTCAGGGGCCTAAGGGAGAAATCAAGTTTGGGCCCTCCAGTCGAGGCGATCAGTTCCTGCAACGGGGGGATGTCAGCTCCCCCGCACTGGACAATCGTACCTCGCGTCGGGGCTGGTCGAACCTTCCGTGACGTTGGAGCTCCCGACTAGCCTCACCCGAGACTGTGAGCCCTTGATGGTGATTCCACGGTGGTAGCGATCCAAGGCAAGAGATCAGCTCCGATGTTAAGTCTGCACCCCGCGGTGGGGCTCACGACAGTCCGAGGAGGCTTCCAGCTCCATCGATGGAAGGCCGCAGAGCCCGGAGAATGTGATCCGAAAATTGATCACATCTCCGGGAAGGTAAGAGCTTGAAAAAGTGTTTCTCCCGATCCCCTTCCCCCCTCCCCCCTCCCCCACATAAAACAAACCGAAGAACATTAAAACAAACTTTTAACGCACTAAAAAGTAACAAAAATAAAGAAAATACGAACACTGCTGGCAAGGCAGCCATCTCCCTGGCGCCCCTGGTGGTGCTTCTTAAATACTTATTAAAAGTCTGATCTTGTACGTGTGTATATGTGTGTGTATATGTGTGTGTATATGTGGTTGTCTTTACATCATCACAAAAACATTACGCGGTAATGATTACATTTAGATATTCTGATAGACATTTTTCCCCTTGAGGCCGAGATCACCTTCACTGAACATTTAATGCTTTATTTCTCGACGTGCTCTTGACTCATTACTGATTAAAGGTCTAAAATAGTCAATAGATTTTGATATTAAAATGACCAGCTTCAACTGATGACGTCACAATGGCTCGGTAGCAGTGGTCAGCCTGTCTAAACAGTTTTGTTTTGGGTATACTTTAGTTTTTCTATGTGGGGAGGGAGTTAGGGCAAGGAAGAAACCGTTTCCCAGTCGCTTCCTGGCGACTTTGTGACTATTTCTCCAAGTCGCGTCCTCCCCCCCTTTGCGGCCTACCACTGGATCAGAGCGGCCTTTCCTACCGGAGACCAGGGACCGGACCAGAGCTTTGGCAGTGGCGGCACGGTGCTGGATTCACCGCAGAGCAGGCAATACCTTCCTGGATCGCCATTTAGTGCTCCGGAGCGTTGGGCTTGCAGCATTCACATCGCGGAGCTGTGGTACGTGGAGCTCCCAGCGCAGGCGACACTGACCGAGTCCCTGGGGCCCTTTGCCGAGGGCCACCAGCATGAATCTACGCCCCGGCGCGGCCTGGGGACGTCGTGGGAAGCGGCCAATTTGGAGGTCCAAGCCACTGTGGTTGGCCTCCTTCCGACGTCAAAGTGCCAACATCCCGGCGAGCAGGCCTGAGCAGCAGGCGTCCCCATAGCGGTGACTGCAGAGGGCTCCAGAGGCCCCAACCATTGGTGAGCATCAGAGGAGGATGACTGACTTTGGTGCATTCCCTCACAGTGGGAAACTTTTGATTCTGCTGTGTGGGGATGTTTAATGTTGAACTCTATCGTGTGTTGTGTTCTTCATTTTATTGTGTGGCTGTATGGTGATCACATTTCACTATGCCAACTGGCATATGTGACAAATACATGTATCTTGTATCTTGAAGATTTTGTCCTATATTTGACATGTTATTTGTGGTTAAAGCTTTAAAAATGCCAACTTTAACAAGATTTTTACATATTCTGATTTTCATTTCCCCCCTCAAGGCAGAGATCACCTTCACTGAACATTTTATGCTTTAATTCTCAACTCAACAGTTTAAAAAAATCAAAAGACTTTGAATTAAAAAAGACCAGCTTCAACTGATGTTGTCGCAATGCTCGGCTAGCAGTGATCAGCTTCTATGAAGATTTCATCCTATATTTCACGTTATTTGTGATTAAAGTTTTTAAAATGCCAACTTTCACAAGTTTTTACTGTTAAAATCATTCCTGCCTGCTTCCAACACACTTTGATACAATGTTGCGACACGGGAACATTCTGAACTTTTCACCTCACAGGAGGGGAAGGGGCGAATTGCTATTGCAACACGCAGGGAAAGTGCAATTGGGAGCTACAGGTAGGGAACGGGTGCATTGGGGGAGCAGACACAACGGTCTGCACTTCGTCTAGTATCCCTCAAACCTGTCCTATCCATATAGCTCGCTAAATGATTTAAACAAACAATGCTCTTCAGTTAAATTAAATTGATTCTTGAAAGCAAAACAAAACATGCAAGATGGCAAATCTTATAACTTCATATATAATACCTGGATGCTGACCATTAGATCCAAGAGATTTGGCAATCTTTTATCCCAGTTATCATCCAGTGGTAATGATTGTTTTAAATTGCTCATTTTCCTATGGCCTCATATTTCTTCCTAATATTGGTAGGCCTTTAGTGTCTCCCACTAAAGACTTGGGGTGGAAGATTGCAACCTTCATGTGGTCCGCCCTGTTTTGACGAATGCAATCAAATAAGATCAAATAAAACAAGTTGTCCTACAACTTTAGGCTGTGCACGCCATACGCAAGAAGAAGACTAAAGACTTGACTAAATTATTACTTTAACATCTTGCTTACTTCTCTTTTCTTGTCACCTAATAATACACTTTTCTCAGCTTCAAAGGGACTAATACTTGCATTTAGCTGTTCTTATTTTTTCTTACATGCTTATAGAATCTCACAACCTGCTTATAAACTTCTTGCAACTTATTGGTCAATTTTCTTCCTCTCTTAATATTTTCGGCTTTGCTATAAAAACAGAAAGCCCATGGAAACACTCCACAGGTCAGGTGGCATCTGTGGAAAGAGAAGCAGAGTTAATGCTTCAGGGTCTTGTTTTCTTTCATTATTTAAATATTTGTCCTTATTTTTGGTGACTTCTTCACAGACGGACTTATAGTTTATTTGATAGGCAGCAAAACGAATCTATCTACAGGTTGATGTTGAAACTTTAAGCTATCTGTGCAGACTGACTATTAGTGACAATGCAATGTGCCCCCTTTCATGATGGACATATACTGTACCCTCAAAACCTCTCTGTAGTAGCTATCATTCTCCCTACGTTTGGAAAAGGCTACCTTGAACACTGTCAATAAATTCACTCTGTCATGAGGTGGTCTGCTTATTTCAATCAATATGAAAGTTAAAATTCCCCCATTAAAACTACTCTCCCTTTGATATTGAATATTGAAGAACCATTGAATAGGAATGGGAGAGTGAACAGAAAAAGTAAAGAGGCGTCAAGCAAAATTTTAAAGCTTTTGATTTTTATTTCAAGTTTTCTGAAGTGTATTTTATTAGTGTAACATTAATAATTCAGTAACAAAGCAATTGGCAGCTCGGCAGCCTTATTAATGTAATATTAGGGGATGTTTCAGAATTTTGAAGCATGTATTGAAATCTTTGTTGAAAGAAAGGCTTAAGGAGTGCAGAGTACCCTAGAGCTGCTGCAGCCTAAGCATTAGTAGGCAGGTGATAATTATCACTGTTCAAAGGCATGTGGGATTGCTTACATTAACCTCATTAGTATAGAACTTCCTTAACTGCATATACTGTTGAAATGTATATAACTTCCAAATCATGCCCTCCAAATTATCTGAATCACAGGGAATGAGAACATAAATTTAATATGGACTGAATAAACTAGATTTGTAATTATATTTATCATGATCTTGGAGAACACACACAATTTTACAGGAGGATTCGAGTTGTTTCTTTTTGTTCTCTTTTTCCCTGGACAAGGATGACATGTCAGGGATAGACTCAAAATGCTGGAGTAACTCAGCAGGTGAGGCAGCATCTCTGGAGAGAGGAATGAGTGATGTTTCAAGACCCTTCTTCAGACGTGCCAAGGCATGTTTACCACAAAGGGTAAAAGACCACCGATACTGGAAACCTGACATGAAAACAGAAAATACTGGACAAAGCACACCTGTGGTGGGAGACACAGAGTTAATATTTTATGTTGTTGACCTTTTGTTGGAGCTGGAAATAGTTAGAAAACAAGAAAGGTTTAAATAGCAGAGAAGACAGGAGATAAAGTGGAGACCAAAAGAGACAATGACACAAACGATGGTTATATTGTCTGTAGGCTCTCAAGCCCCTGAATTAGAAACTACCAGTTATCAAACTCAGATACATAGATCATCCTCGAGAACTTTACTTGGTATTCACACCTGATCATGATGGCTGTCATTTGGGTTCCTGATTGCCTATCCAAACATCTGCCCAAGGACGTTCTGCCCACGACCTGATTACATGTAACAGCACACACCATTCAATAGTGTCTGGCTTGGCCAAATATCAGAATGCTTGTCTGACTCCACACGTAACAGTTGAAATGCTAGTTAATGATAACGCCAAGATAATGATGAGTACATCTGGACATGGTAATGCCACTGAACATCAAGGATTGGTGGTTATATTCTCCTTTCTTGGTGTGTGTAACTTGAATGTTGCTTGCCACTGATGAACGAGTAACGGTATTTAAAGTCTAATCACCTCAGAAAGTTATAGATTGCAGTGTGTAGTATATGTCACCTTAACCTCTTTGTCATTTTGTTTTTGTTAAATTTATTTTCTTCTCGTATTGTAGTTTTCTTTATCAAAGTGGGTTTACATGTCAGCGGCAGGTCAACTGACTACCATAAATGATCTCCAGTGTAGGTGGATAAGATAGCTAAATATTATGTAGAAGCAGATAGTTCACTGCAAATAAGTAGGGAATAGAATTAATCGTATTGCTCTAAGAACCAGCATGGATTGAATTCAATAGTGACTTCTATGGAAACATAGAGACAGAAAATAGGTACAGGAGTGGGCCATTTGGCCCCTCGAGCCAGCGCCGCCAGTCAATATGATCATTGCTGATCATCCATAATCAGTTCCCCGTTCCTGCTTTCTCCACATATCCATTGATTCCGTTACCCCTAAGAGCTATATCTAACTTTCTCTTGAATACATCATATACCTTTCAATATTGTTATGAATTCTGAAAAAGAATAAAAAAAGAGTATAACCCAATAAAACCATCTTGTTTAATGATGCTACTGAAAGGATTCCAATGGAAGGTAAACTTTTTGGAACCGAGGAGCCAGATGGTAAAACAAATGGGTGGGGGATTGGAACCTTCACGTGGTCCACCCTGTTTCGACTAATGCAATCAACCCGACGTGCATGAACAAATAGATCACAACTTTAGGCTGTGCACGCCATACGCAAGAAGAAGAATAAGTAAAACAAATGAGAATGAGAATATTACCGTGATGTCTGGGCATTAACATCCAGAGGGAAACTTTACAACTTACTTAATTGCATAATGTTAATGTTATATTATTAAGTCGGATGGTCAGTGAACATGGTGACTTCATGATTTAAGCACAAACTGTGGGGAGTTCCTGGCTGTTAGAGATAAAATAAATACCTTTTACATGACTCCAGTATCCTGTAACTATGACTGTAAGGAGAATAGTTAGTGGTTTTGCAGATAGTGAAGATGGTTGTGAACGATTGCAGCAGGATCTGGATCGATTTGCCAGGTGGGCGGAGGAATGGTTGATAGAATTTAATGCAGAGAAGTGTGAAGTGTTGCATTTTGGGATGTTGAACAAGAGCAGGACCTACACATTGAATGGTAGGCCTCTGGGTAGTGTTGTAGAGCAGAAGGATTCTAGGAGTACAGGTCCTTGGTTCCTTGAAGGTCGAGTCACAGGTAGATAAGGTGGTCAAAAAGGCTTTTGGCACTTTGGCCTTCATCAGTCAGAGTATTGAGTATAGAAGATGGGAGGTCATGTTGCAGTTGTATAAGATATTGGTGAGACAGCATTTTGAATATAGTGTTCAGTTCTAGGCACCATGTTATAGGAAAGATATTGTCAAGCTTGAACGGGTTCAGAAAAGATTTACGAGGATGTTGCCAGGACTAGAAGGTGCCAGCTATAGGGAGAGGTTGAGTAGGCTGGGTCCCTATTCCAAGGGGCGTAGGAGGATGAAGGGAGATCTTATAGAGGTATACAAATTCATGAGAGGGATAGATCGGGTAGATACACAGAGTCTTTTGCCCAGAGTAGGGGAACCGAGGACCAGAGGACAGAGGTTCAACGTGAAGGGGAAAAGATTTAATAAGAATCCGAGGGGTAACATTTTCACACAAAGGTTGGTGGGTGTATGGAACAAGCTGCCAGAGGAGGTAGTTGAGACTGGCATTATCCCAACGTTTAAGAAACAGTTAGACAGGGTACATGGATAGGACAGGTTTGGAGGGATATGGACCAAGCGCAGGCAAGTGCGATTAGTGTAGCTGGAACATTGTTGGCCGGTGTGGGCGAGTTGGGCCGGTGGGCCTGCTTCCACACTGTATCACTCTATGACTAATTCACCAAACCACCAGAACCATTCAAGATTGGCCTTTATGAGACATTACAATTGGCAACCACCATTAGAAAAATTAAAGAAACGTTAAAGTTCAGGAAATGTGAGATTAGGGCTGGTTTGCCTTTAAGAGTGGCACTCATATATTTTTGACACTCTTTAAACCTGTGGGAACAATGGAAAAAGCCTGGTGGAAAACTGGCCACAAAGTTAATCTCATGCTCACAGTAGACACAAAATGCTGGAGTAACTCAGTTGGACAGGGAGCATCTCTGGATAGAAGGAATGGGTGATGTGTCGGGTCGAGACCCTTCTGCAGCCTTAGGGTCACAGGTGAGGGAGACACAAAGATGGAAGGGTAAGGTACGAAAACAAGAGATCATTATTAGCTGAGGGAAGGTGACAATGAGTCATATAAAGATAACATTTAATCGGAGGACAGTCAGACTGGACAGAGAACTAGGATGGAGGATGAATGGGCAGAGAGGGAAACCAAGGGTTATTTGAAGTTAGAGACGTCAACATTCATACCGCTGAGTTGTAAGCTGCCCAAGCAAAATATGATGTGTTGTTCCTCCAATATGCGCTGGGCTCTGACAATGGAGGAGGCCCAGGCAGATAGGTCAGCATGGAAATAGGATGGGGAGTTAAAGTGTTTTGCAACTAGGAGGTCATGTAGGTCTAGTCAGACTGAGCACAGGTGTTCAGCGAAAGGATCTCCAAGCCTGTGCAGTGGTCTTGCCAATGTATAGAAGTCCACACCTGTAACAGCAGATACAGTCAATAAGGTGGGAGGAGGTGCAAATGAACCTCTGCCTCATCTGAAAGAACTGCCAGGGTTCTTGAACTAAAGCTGTTCAGGATTTTTAAAGGTTCCACATTTTGTTGCTGCAAGTGGGACTGCAACTTCTTTGAAGAAGACAGCCAACAATTCCAGGGCATTCTATCCAATGTCACGCACAAATCCAGCTGTTGCACAGAGACAAAGCTCTGGTCCAGTCCAGCTCTGAGTGGAAAGAAGAGCAGCAATTGAAACAGAAATTAGGGCTTTGAGGAAAAGGAAATACATTTCAGCCAAATGAATGGAGTAGAATCACCAAACCAGTAAATAACTACGAGACTCAGCAATGGGAACTTCAAGAAGTGATCCAAATCTGCAACCCAGAAGGGATATTTGGCATGTATTGTATACTATATAAAATGTTTTCAGATAGATCACAACATCATAGCAATACTCTTACATGCAGATTAAAACAAGTATTATATGATAATAAACCTTTCAATGACATCGATACAGAATCGATCTCTGTTCAAGATTCAAAGAACATCAGTGGGACAAACGAAGGGCCTGCAAGATTGACTACAATGTCTTACAAGGTCAAGCCTACTAAGGAAACTCATCAACAGAATCAGTCTGCAATAACTGTAGATGACTGTGAAAAGTGCTTATGCAGCGTTCCTCAAAAAAGAAAACACTGTTGTGTATTTCTACAAAGTAATGTAAATAAGTGTTGTGGTTAGAGGATATTGTGACATAATTACGTGCATATGTATTGTATATATATATATATATATACATATATATACATATATATATATACAATACATATGCATGTGTGTGTGTGTATATATATATATATATATATATATATATATATATATATATATATATATATATATGTATATATATATCATATGTCTGGAGTTCCTTGCTGTTAGAATGAACATCCTTACTGGAAGCTTGTGTGTCCTGAAACTGTTATAAGTAGAATTACCAGAACTTCAGCTCTTTCAAAGGTTCACAGTGTTCATTACAGAGGCTATGAGAGATGGTTGTGATGTTTCAATATGAGTTGAAGCAGTGAAAAACCTGAGATTATTATCTCTTGTTGCAGGAACAGAAACCAACACTCAAGCCATTTGGAAACCTCAGATATTTCAGCTTTCTATTAATGCATTTTCTAGTTTCTTGGTTAATACTTCTCGTGTAGGCTGCCGGGTGTTCAATAGCAGAGTGAGTCAGAGGAACATTAGGCCTTCTCCGGCTTCTCCATCTTGTGTGATGCACTACGACATATTAAGATGGTTCAGCTGCTGGAGTTGCCAATGTTTTAATTACTTCAGAAATAGACCTGAGGATGATTTCTTTTCTAATTGAATATTTAATGTGCTTAGATCTGGAAGGAAATCTTAAGCAGGAGTCAATCCACTTAGAACAGTTGTACGCCCAATCTCTCAATCAAAAACTTGGATGATTCTGTATCTGCATTTAGTTACAATAGCAAGATTAAATGAGAACTTACCAGTTTGAAGTTTGATCTTTATTTATGAGGAGTTACGATGAGCGATTACGTGAAGAAGCCCACCAGAGCGCACGCGTGTCAATCTTCAAAGCATCGGTGTGAAATCACAGATAACAATAATTGAAGTGATATAGTAAGATTAGAAACTTAGAACTACCAGATGACCTTCATGATTTGAGGGTTGGGAGCGGAGGGCATGTAATCGCTCATCGTAACTCCTCATAAAATAAAGATCAAACTTCAAACTGGTAGGCTCGTTTAATCTTACTATTTTACTTCGGAGGACTGGTAGGGTGTGTGGATTCCATATTTCTTGAGACCGGCTTGGACCTTGGCCTGAAAGACCTCTGCCCAGCTTTCAGGCTGCCATAAGCTTTAGTGAACTGCTTACTGCCAATGAGGCGTGGGGTGTGTCGTCGCCGAAACGATGAAGCTATGTTCGTCGTTGGTACCTTGATTGGTCCGACAGCTTTTGCTTCCTCATCCAGGTATACCTGTTGGAATAAGTCTTACCTGAAGAGAAGCTTCGGCGGCTGGTTTCTTTTCTCCAATGTCACCCCTGATAGCGCTGTTCACTGCCGGCCGTGAGGGGAAGACTGGCCCCATCCGAGTTTTCTGCCCATGGCAGTAACCCTTTCCTTTGCGAGTATTTCCTTGAAGCCATATACATGTGCTCCAGTATGTTCCACGGACATACGTCAAAATTGAAGTCAATTGCACTGTCCACTCGCACTCCCCTCCACAGAAAGGGAGATTCGTAGGCAGCCCTGAGAACAGGTGCTGCCGCAGGTCCCTGAGGATGCCTGCGTTGACATGGCCCCTCCTACGGACCGATGTCAGGATTTTTGCTCTGAGTCAGACTGAAACTGACCCTGAATACTCCCCTCCTCAGAGAGGGAGACATTGTGCAGCCCTGAAAAAGGTGCCGCTGCCACGGACACCCAAGGAGACCCATGCTGATAACTCCCTCCTTTGGAGTATATCATTGTGGAGCACCTCTCCATCAGGTGCTCCACGTGGGTTTAGAACGTTCAAAGACGTTACCCATTGAAGGAGGGGATCCTCTCCATCAGGAATCATCCTGGCCTGACTCGTTTGAGTTGAAGGGCCTCTTCCCTACGCTCCCCTCCTCAGAGAGGGAGTTATCATTTTGTGGCTAACCCTCCAAGCGGGGTTGCCTAGGTGCTACCGGCACCAGTCTGAAGCCGCTGGCTCCACCGCCAGCGACTCGAAAGCGAAGTCGACCGCTACCCGCACTTCCGCGGTCTCAGTAGCGGGTTCCCCGCGGTCCGTGGCCGGGATTCCCCGAGGTCATGACCGGGATTCCCTGCGGTCCATGAAGGGTTCCCCACGGGCCGCCCGGAATTCGCCCACGAATTAGTCCACAAGCTCAGACTAAGTTCAGCAGGAAGACTCTGTAAACAGAGAATCATGCAAAAGAAAACATCCTGGGAATAAGTTTAAAACTTACCTTGCAGGTTTAAACTTACCACTGACAGGAGCAGCTCACCTGCCAGTCAGTCATCGCGCCATGCGCTAAGGCGTAAAGACACGCGTGCGCTCTGGCGGGCTTCTTCACGGAATCACTCATGCGACTGAAGTAAAATAAATGTTTTACTCTGAATCTTTTAGGATATTTATGTGAGGAGTTACAATGAAATACAGATGTTGGTTCGCAAATAAATCCACAAAATGCTGTAGTAGGGCAGCACAGTGGCACAGCAGTAGGGTTGCTGTCTTATAGGTGCTTATAGTGCCAGAGACCCGGGTTCGATCCTGGCTGCAGGTGCCTGTCTGTACGGAGTTTGTAGGTTCTTCCCGTGACCTGCGTGTGTTTTCTCAGAGAACTTTGGTTTCCTCCCACACTCCAAAGACGTACAGGTTTGTAGGTTAATTGGTTTGGTGTAAATGTAAAAAAATTGTCCCTAGGATAGTGCTTATGTCGGGGATCGCTGGTCGGTGCGGACTCGGTGGGCCGAAAGGCCTGTTTCCGCGCTGTATCTCTAAACTATACTAAACTAATTCAGTGGGTCAGACAGCTCTGAGCCAGAGATACTATCAGGAAAATAACGTGCAACTGGCGTGTAGACCAAGGCTAGTGGTAGAGACTCAAATGTAGCTTCCTACATGCCATAGATTACTTGACAAAACTGCAACAGGAAATATTAATATCAAATGGATATTACTTTTTAAGTTCTGAATAAAGCGGCTAAATTCACCTGACCAATCCTACATTCTGCAATTAACATGATGAACTAACTTGATTGAGTTTTTTGAGGAGGTGACAAAGGAGACTGGTGAAGAAAGGCTGATAGATGTTGTATATATGGATTTTAGTAAGGCTTTTGATAAGATCTTTAATGTTAGGTTGATGCAAAACATTAAGATGTATGGGATTACCAATGACTTCGTCGTATGGATTCAGGACTAGCTTATTCATAGAAGACAGGAAGTGGTGGAAGGTATATATTCTAGCTGAAGGTGTGTGACCAGTGGAGTTCCGCAGATATCTGTGCTGGGACCTCTGCTGTTTGTGATATAAATAAATGACCTAGACGTGGGTTTGCTAACAATACCAAAATAGGAGGAGTTGCACACAGTGAGGTAGGCTGTCATAACATACAGATAGGCTGCAAAAATGGGCAGAAAAATGGCAGATGGACTTTAACCCAAACAAGTGTGAGGTGTTGTGCTTTGGGAGATAGTATTCCCAAATGAATATAAGGAGATAGTATTCAGTTAAATGCAAGACCCTTAACATCATTGTTCTTTGGACTTTGGAGTCCAAGTTCATAGCTCACTGAAGGTGGCAGCATGAATAGATAAATAAGCTATATGGATTGCTTGCCTTAATTTACAGGAAGTCTTGATACAGCTTCATATGATTTTGGTTAGGCTGCATTTGGAGTATTCAATGCAGTCTGGTTACTCCATTACAGGAAAGATGTGGAAGCTTTGCAGAGGGTGCAGAAGAGGTTTACCAGAATGCTGTCTGGATTAGAGGGTTTCAGCTACAGGGAAAGGTTGAATGGACTTGGGTTGTTTTCTCTGGAACATCGGAGGTTGAGGAAAGACTTAATAGAAGTCTATAAAATTATGAGAGGCATAGAGTGGATAGACAGTCAGAACATTTTTCTGATGGTGGAAATGTCCAACACAAAAGGCTTAGCTATAAGGTGGGAGGGGGGAAAATATAATGGAGATGTGCGGGGTAAGTTTTTTATACAGAAGGTCATGGGGGCCTGGAACACATTGGGGAGGAGGTGGAGGTGGAGTTGGAGTTAGATACGATAGTAACATTTTAGATAGGCATATGGATTTTCAAGGAAAGGAGAGATATGGATCACTTGCGGGCAGATGAGATCAGTTCAGCTAGGCATCACGTACAGCACAAACATTGTGGGCTGAAGGGTCCATTCTTCTGCTGTACTGTCCTGTACGGTTCTATGTAATTCTGGTGAGAAAACGTACATATTTTACATTATGCTTGGTGTTATTACAACCTAATGATTCTGAGTTCTGCAAATATGATTAGAAGGGCAGTAAAGGCAGGGAACCAGGGTAGTATCATGTTAAAAAAGAATGAGGATCACTGTTTGGTTAAATTATTTAATAGCCATGTTCAGTGGGCTAGCAGAGACTGCCTGTAGCAGGCGGGACTCCTGCTGCCTTGTGCTCAGAATGTATCTGCTTGCTCCTAGCTTCCCCGGAGCTTACTGTAGTCATTTGTTCAATTTAAGACAGACACTGTCATTGCTTTGTGCAGCAAGTTCACAGAAATAGTTCCTATTAAAAGCCCAAATCATCTGAGCAGGAACAGGCAGGCCGCAGGCTTCATTAATAATGTATCAAGGTTTATCGATAGATTTAGACAACTTGTATTTAGAAGTGTGTTCACAAGTGTTTTTTACACTGGTTAACTCAATTCTGTCTATCTCTTGATGTAGACATTATATCCAGCAGAGTTGTTAGAGCCAGAGGTATTCTGAAATGGGCCTAAGCTCTTCGTGTACATTCATGGACAGTTTGACTGACATAAATATCAATATTTTGCATCATATGTGCTGTGCAGAAGGAAAAACAGCTGTTTTCAGCTTCACTTTGATGTAGGGCTAAACTAATTGGATTTTGCCAAACTCTGATCAATACGTAGAATAAAATATACAGATTTGAATGTCTTCAATTTTTGGTGCTGCTGAATAGCAGGCATGTGACACGGTCCAATCAATGCACTGAAAACATGGTAACCCTGGGAGTGAATGACATTGGCTGTATCAATTTGGACCAATTGTTGAGTGTTAGATGCACAGACTTGACCCAGGCCAAGAAATACCCATCCTCTTTTTGCAGGGATGGAAAATGTTCAATAATGTGATTTATTTTGGGCCTGATTCTGAAGGGTGTTTCAGTCTGGTGTGTGGTTCTGAGAGGGGCAGAATGATGTGGTTCAGCTCAGCGCTGATTAAAAACCTTGTATGTTTTTTAATGATGGTTTGTGGAGGGTCAATTATTGTTGCTTGTAATTGAAGGAGTAGGACTGCTAATCGGACGCAATCTGGAAAAGATCAACGAAACAATGGAGATTATAAGATATCATGCTGCAATCAGATGGAGGTGAGTTGAGGGTCAAAACCATGGGGGAGATGGGAACAGCTGTATTTGAGGACCTAAATCAGAATAAATGTGTTGCAAAGAACTGCTTCACCCTGAATGGCTTGCATTGTTTGTGGATCAAGCATCAATGAAAGCATGAACCTAAATTAGGGAAAAGGTGTTCATGTATGTCATACTTGCCATTATGTCTATTTGGGAGTCTCCGTGTACGTTAGATACAATTATGTACCCAAGAGGAAAATCTCACACTGTGGGAAAATTGCTGTAAGCTCCCATTTTTTTAATGAAACTTTTTATGTTACAAACATAAATAATGCAACACACCAATGCTTCACCTAAAAATCAAGGTATGTTTCAGTTATTAAAATTAATGTTTGAGAACTGTTCTCCATGACACCTCTGTGTGATTGTGCCTCGTCCTAGACCTTTTATTACTTTGAGTTACATAGTCTACGATGTTAGTGACGTTATAACTGTTGGTGGTCAAGGATGGGTAGAGCCCAACAACTCAACAAGAACCACCTTAATGCGCTATGTTTGGGTCAGATCACATATCAAACAAAATGATAAGTCCACAAGCTCAGACTAAGTTCAGATCAGGTTTTAATTTCAAATCTGAAGGTTGAAGAATGAGCAAAGGGAATTTGTGGTGAAGATGTTGATATGATATTTAGCCCCCCTTCAGTTTTAACTGTATTTAGTGGATTCATGGATATAAGCTTAGGTTTTGGAAAATATTTTTTTTAAAGGCTTACTTAAGAAATTGGGTATATTATGCACCTGTGATAATATTCCCAGGTGCATAATATAGCTGCTGGGAATATTATCACAGCACATGTAATCTAAGGTGCATTGATTATCCAGAGAGAGTTACAGAACATCTTTATTTGCTTTGCCTAGAGGGTTGTCCCAACAGACATAACATTGAATGGGTTCCCTTTATCATCAATACTCAATAATTAAATAATTATTCTAAAAGCCACAAGGGATACAGCAGTTTACTCGCAAGAACATTTTCAATTATTAAATATATTTATAATCCTCTCTTGTATGGTCCAGTAAAATTTTGGAGATATAATGGAGCAATTCTATCATTTAGATTGTGTCTGAAGAAAGGTCTCGACCTGAAACGTCACCTATTCCTTTTCTCCAGAGATACTGCCTAACCCACTGAGTTACTCCAGTGTCTATCCTTGGTGTAAACCAGCATCAGAAGTTCCTTCCTATACATTTAGATTGTGATTGATTGCCTGTCTAGTGGATGAGGGGACCCAAATATGTCAGAACCTGTACATGCTAAAAGTGACCAAGAATGAGCCTAACTTGCAGCTCAGCTGTTTTATTGTGATATGATATCTGGCATCACCAAAGCTGTATCAATCTGTAGAAACTGCAAGGGGAAGTACAGTGAAGACAGAGGGATGGAGGAAGAGCAGTCATGGGTCGAAGCTGATCCGCTATGTTCCCATGTAGCCGGGAAGAATACAAAAACAATCTGAAACTAAATTTGGCTGTTTGACCGCAAAGTGAATACCTGATTGTGCCAATGCATAATTCCTGCACAATGTTCTAAACACTGCACTCAAGTTCTAATTACATTAAAGGATTCTGGACCACATAATCTAGAAGCCTGTCTACTGAAATAGCTGGGCTTTCTAGCGAGCCAAAAGACATATTATTTAAAAATGTCAGTGGCTGTAGCACATTGGTAATGTAATGCTAAATCTTCCTCACTTAGTTTGAAGTGGTTGTGTATATACACAAATTTTCTCAGGTGATAATCAACCACAGAAATCAATAAGCAATCGTGGGCTATCAGTGGTCCATTGCAGCTGAATAACAGTCTGTTGAAGCAAGGAGAACTAACTTATTCTGAAATCAGACATCCAGGAGCTCTTCAAAGGTTGGGCTGTCAAGCAAGTCTTCATGCTGGTGGAGCCCAAGCCTCATGAACGGTCAGGCTATTCATGTTCAGATCTTAGAAGATAGACTGGAGATAGCTGTGAGGTAGGGTGAATGACAACATCAATGACATTTAGTTGTGCATCGCAGCTAACATTATTATACCCATTGACAATAGTTGGTGAACTACACTCATGGTTTGGCTTGAACGTCCACACAGCTACTGCTTCCACCTGACTCAAGCTTTACACTGCTACACAATGGCAATCTGTAGCAAATAACCCAGGATCTCCAGCATAGCATACTGCAAGGAGCATCTGTTCCAGAAATATATGGTTATAAAGGCAGACAGCAAACAACACATGAGATCATGAAGGGTGACTTGGCCAGTTGAGGGAATTTAATTCCTGTCTTTACTCCTTTCTCCTGTATGTAATTCAAGAGGGCGCCAGAGTTTTTTTGCTGCATTATTCACCATCATTGCTTTTATGTTTATTGTGTTATTATTGGACAGTTGCTCTCATTTGCACTTAACTAAAGTTGAATTTTACAAGGTTAACGGTTTCTCATTTGCACTTTTTGAATAATTGTTTCATCTTTGCAATTCCTTCATGTTGAATAATGTTGAACATTTTGTACTTTACCATGTATACATTGTTGAATAAATATAACCACTCATTGATTAAAAAATGTTACAGGCTTTAATATATTATTATGAATAAAATATCAACATTTGGTTTCACAAATGGAAACAGAAACATATTGAACTATATTTTGAAATTGCAGGATGTTATTAATTTAGCAACTGCAGTTAGCTATTAGAGATTGTAATACATCTTGTTTGGTTTTTAAATTAACATTATGCACATCTTGTCTGCTCTCAGTGTGAGGAAGGAAGACAAGGCGAGTCTCAGTGTGAGACTTAGCTCTCAAGTCATGCTCTGACAACCCAGTACTTCAAAGCTGCTGTGCTGTGTACAGGCTCAATATCCCTTGGGTCTGGACCCCAGTGGCATGAACATCTTCATCCGCATCCCTCAAGTTGTTCAGGTCCTGACCTTGTTCCATAGTAAAAATTGTTCAGAATATGGCGTGCAAAAATAACCCTGCTCCATTCTAGGAAATGCTACTCATCCCTCCCCTTCCACAACCCCCTTCTACATTGTCCTTCTGATTCCACACAGCTCTGAGAAAGATAAAAACAATTACTCAATATCACCATTGACCCTCCAAATTACTTGACATTGAGACTTGTATAAAAAGCTTGTGTGCAAATTAACTGCACAGTGTAACACTATAATTGTAACAGCACTCAAAATCACTCCATTGAGAGTAAAACACTTTGAGATCTACTCATTTCAGGAAAAGAACTATGTTAATGCAAGTCCTTTTTTTCTTTTCTCTGTTCAACTTCTTGAGTACCCTTCAGTTGCTCCAGGTACCTTTGGGAAGCTTGTTACATGTCAGATTGAAGTGACTTATGTCGATGATCCACCAGTGACAAGTCAAATTTCACAGTCATTTTCCCTGCAGAACAAAACATCTTTCTCCTGCCAAATTCCAGTCTTCTCTGCCTCTTGACTAGTGCACCACATCTTCCCTGTACAAGCTTGCATTCAGGCTGTCTCATGAAAATTTAAGACCATAGGTGACCAGGCTTGTTATTGATCAAGCTCTTGAGTCCTGGGTCAGTAAATTATATTGTAGATTAGGTGAGTTTGAGATTGGAAACAACAGCTTCTGCAACATCTTGATGATGATGATGTTGTTGGAACTATAAGCTCAAATTGAATAATTGGGAGTCATGGAGTTGTGCAGCATAGAAACCGTTCACGGCTGGTGAAATCCCCTCTTGGGTAATCTCACTCATTGTGCCTCGAGTTTGTGGGCTTTAAACAGCTTTAATCCTCCCTCTCCCTTTCTCTTTACTTTCCCTGCCAGAATTCGAGACAGTGAAACAGTGAAAGTGTAACATTTTGTCCACTCCTGGTTTAAATTTCAACTCCATTTTCATTCTGGAAGAACGATTATTTGAGAATAACTGACATTTTTAAGGTGACAATGGAAATAATTGAATCATTTAATCATCTTTTAGGTAGAAGTGGAAGTCATGAAGAGGATATTAGGTATATTTAAACTAAACAATAGCAGAGGTTTTGTATCCTCACTGCTTTAGCTGGAAAGTCTTGGTAATTTTGCAGTCAGGCAAAAAGGCAGTGTAAAAGTGACAGTAAATTTTCAGCCTATCTACATCCTAAATGGGCAACTTTTTACACTGTTGAGATAATTGTACTTGGATTGTGATGATTTAGCTCATGGACACTCCATTTAATAATTAAAAAATGCGGAAATTGGCCATGACTAAGCAGATGAAAATATTTATGAGGAAAGTTACTGAGGATTAAACTGAGTATTATATTTTCCAAAATCTTATAATTCAAACTTTAGGGCAAACCAGATTCTAAGAAGTCTACAGTCTAAACTGTGGGACTACTGGAATATTTTACTTCGGAGTCACGTGAGTGACTACGTGAAGAACCCCGTACAGCCGTTCATGCGTCATTACGTCGGACGCTTTCGTGCAGACGACTGGTGGAGCAGTGCAGCTTGCAGGATCCTCCGAGGTTTTTGCGGGATGTTCGCAATGGCCGACGAGGGAACCAGCTTTGGGGGAAAACCCTGGTCCGACCGCGGAAGCGGAGAGCTGGGAATGTCGGGTTCGCGATCGGAGTCACTGATAACGCGGTCAGTGACTCCACACGTTGGGTTCCCGGGGAGGGGATACCCAAGAATAGTGCGGTTCCAGACCGCAGTAGTCCCCAGGGTATGGGGCTAAACTGACCTGAACGGTCAGCCTGGGTTCCCGGTGGAGGGGAAACCCAAGTATATGCGGTTCTAGACCGCAGTAGTCCCCAGGAGATGGGGTTAAAACTAACCTAAACGGTTAGGCTGGGTTCCCCGGTGGAGGGGAAACTCAAGTATATGTGGTCCCCAGGAAATGGGGTTAAACTCACATAAATGATTAGCCCGAGTGCCAGGAGGGTACCGCGGGTATGTGTATATATATATATACACACCTACCAGGATATGGGGACAACTGACAACAATAGTCAGTATAATTAGGAAAGATGTTGGGAGGTTTCCCCCCTGGGAATGAATTTAGAGACACTCCTTCAGCAGGAGTTGGGTCAGCGTGGCTTAATGTGAGAGCCGTGTCAGCAGTAAAGTTTATGGCAGTGTCAGCCTATTGGAGAGGCTGTGCCAGCAGCACCTTTGGGTAGGGCTACTTCATGGGGATGCCAAGTTATGGCAGTGACAGCCTATGGGAAAGGTTGTGCCAACAGTACCTTTGTTCAGGACTGCTCCAGGGGGATGCCAAGCTATGGTAGGCTAGCCTATTGGAGAGGCTGTGCCAGCAGCACCTTTGCTCAGGGCTGCTTCATGAGAACGCCAAATCTATGGCAAATACTGGCCTATGGGAAAGGCCGCGCCAGCAGCACCTTTGTTCAGGGCTGCTTCATGGGCGCCAGCGGTACCTTGTTCAGAGCTGCTTTATGGGAATAGTAGGGTATTCCCATTTACAGTGATCATGGGGGATGATGAGGCATTGCTAGGATAAGGCAATATAACAGAATGATGACAAAAAAGCATTCAAAGAGAACTATTCACAGTTCAAAAACACTGGTTATGTATGTGCTAAAATCTACTGTTAAGTCTCAAACTATATTTGAGAAATTGGGCTCCTCTATCCAGTTAGATTAAGTTCCTATCAAATAGACTTGTAGGATGTTGGCATTCACTTTTAGGTATTCAATTGGCCGTGACGCCAGCCTGGGCAACAGATTGCAGTCAATAGACACTGGTAAAAGTTGTTGTTATAAAACAGTTTTTCTAGTCGTTAGACTAATTGTTAATAGTATAGATGCGATTCAGCTGTGTAAGTAGGACAACTGTTATCTTGTTAAATGGTTAACTATTAAGTGCCATTTAGGTCTTGTTAACACACCTTATTATCATCAGCTGAAATTAATAAAGTCACAATGATGGACAAACAGTATTCATCACTGTTCCAGTAGTTGTTAGGTAAATCTGTCATTATATTGCAAATTGGTGCTAATGGCCTTAAATAATTGTGTCAGCAGGGCTTTGTAGCAGGCCTGCTTAATGTCTCCCTCGTGTAAGAGGAGAGCATGTGAGATCGGTATGGTCTAACGCCGAGTCTGAGGGTATAGCCGTAGAGCATGCCCAAGGGATACAGGGCATGTGTCAGAGGTCTATGCCTGGCAGGAATGTTGACATCCCAAACACATATGCAGTGAACACCGCTCTCAGGGGGACATTACAGTTGGCCGCCGAATCTTCTATTCAGGTAAGACCTTTCCATAGGCGAAGGTTGGAGGGCGAAGCACAAGCTATTGGAACGAGCAAGGTTTCATAGTTTCGGCGACAATGCACCCCACGTCTTCATTGGCAGTAGGCGGTTCACTGAAGTGGTGGCAGCATGAAAGCTGGCCAGAGGATCCACGCATTGTACCTGTGCTACTCTACAATTAAGGAACCACTTACAGCTTGGTAAGGTGTACACTTAGTTATACATTACAAATGATTGAGACATTATCAGCTACTTTGAGAGGTTTAACCATGTAAAATGGACAATACTAGCTTTTCAAGCAGATTAGAATTGGGCAGGTTCAGTATAAGGACCAAGATTGTCTTGCAAGACTGGCTCGGAAATCACCCCTGGAATGGTTACATAATCTTATTGCCACAGGAGAATCATCAAGTATAGGTTAATGGCAACACAGAATTGAGGGAGGGAGAGAGGTCATTTCATTTCATTTCACTGGTTGCAAAATATGTGGCATAACAGTGGCGAAAGATACATTCTCGCTAAAAGGAGAAAGAAGGTCTTTTATGGCTCCCTCCATTTTGTTTCATCAATTGAGGTCTCAAATAAAGTCATTAATAGGCCGCTTTAGGTTCCTATTGTGTGATTATGCAAATTGATTCCCGATTTGTCGGGAGTAATAATATAACCTTATTTGGTTGTTTTAAAAGTAATTTTGCTGGTTCAGCCGAGGCTTGGGAAATCAGTTGTTGCATGATAAACTCAAATTATGTTCTGCTGGTTTAATAAACTGCCCTAAGGTTTGGGTTGTTACATCTATCCTTCTATGTGTTCAAAGTGCTTGGATAGTGCCAAACAGCAGAATTTTTCTTTTCCAGGAGATGAAAGCGTTTGTTTATGCTCATGTTCCATTGAAAATGGTATAAATTGCTAATGTTTGGAGTTCATGTTAAATGATCGTTTGTTAATTATTGAGTTATACGGCCATTAATTGGGCCAATGAGTTTTCTCATTGAGTTGGCTGTAGCAAACAAAACTCGCTCTGTCGGGTCCACACCGGATATCAAGTGGTAGGATATCTTCAACATAGGTCTCCCAGGACCAGTACAATGCCATATGCGATGTTGACATTTGTGAACACTATTTCACCAGGAGGCTCCAGCTATATCCTTAAATTTGGCTGGAGTTTATTAGGTAGTTATCCATCTGGCACTGGTTTAGTGCAGCAGGTTCAGTCGCTACATCATTGTGATGGTACAGGATGATTACATCTGTAAATTATAATATATAATATTATGTTATAAATACTTGAGCAGACCAAAAGGGGGTCAGGTCTCAAAATGGTCACAGGCATGCTAAGGGACCTTTGATAAGGTAAGCACACATATATACAACAATATGTCAAGGTCATTAAGAGCCTTGGAGTTTCTGGACTAGCAATGTTGTTAGTCACAAAATATTTGGGAGAACGTATTTGTTCAGGCCATTCCAGATGATAAAAACAGTTTGTGTTATGTAGGAATGGATTCTGATTCCAGATCTCATTCCACCAGGGCTGCTACAACATCAGCAGCAAGGGTATTTATGTTCCGCTGGGTCGCATTGTTACGGCTGCAGCATGGTCCAATGAACGAATCTCCAAACATCTATAATAACCCATTGCTGAACCAGGGGTATTTGTTAACTCTATTTATGTTCTGGTTATATTTTCCATCTGGGTGAGAGATGGAAATATTATTGTTTCATTTAAACACCATCAACATGTTTTACATCTATGTCATGACTGTATGTAATACGAATGTTTTCCCTTCATTTGTCAATGAAGCATCTGTGGTTGTGTATACTCGTTTCACACTGCATGAAATCACAGAGCTTTGAAATCCTCACGTAGTCACTCACGTGACTCCGAAGTAAAATAGTCAGATTAAACGAGCACTTATTAGTTTGAAGTTTGATCTTTATTCTATGAGGAGTTAAGATGAGGGACTACGTGCCCTCCACTCCCAACCCTCATAAATGTCATCTGGTAGTTCTAGTCTTTTGTTCTTACTATTATACTTCAGTCACTATTACCTGTGATTTCACACCGTTGCTTTGAAGATTGACGCACAAACGGCTGTACGGGGTTCTTCACGTAGTCCCTAATCTTAACTCCTCATAAAATAAAGATCAAACTTCAAACTGGTAAGTTCTCATTTAATCTTACTAATTTCCTTCATCAGAAGCAATAGAGCTGTGCAAGAATCCATCAAAATGCCAAGAAATGTTGGAAGTTCAGTCTGCACAACCAAGTGTTGGACATCCCTATACTCCTGGATCTCTATTAGTTGCTTGGCCCCCGTCTTCACATTTTCTGAGGTAAGATCTTGGAAAGGGAGGAGAAAAATTACAGTTAGAAAATCTGGAAATACAGGTTTTCTTGAATGTAAATTAATAAGGTGGCACAGTGGGGAAGCGGTAGAGTTGCTGCCTTACAGAGCTTGCAGCACCAGAGACTTGGGTTCACCATTCGCCACTACCCTCAGTTCCCATCCCCAAGAATTTACTGAGAAATATATTGCAGAGGTTTTGGAAACAAAACATCCAGATTATCAAGTTTTGGCAGCAGAAACTCTGGCCATTCAGGAAAGATAGTATGATTAATGTTGGCAATGAAAAATATAACATAATTAGAGGAAGAGTTGTGTGAGGTTGGGTGGGCTGCAGAATGGTGATGAAGGAACTAAACCAAGGAATGATTTTAAGACAAAGATAAGGATTTTACAATTGAAACCTTGCTTAAGGGTTGACTAAGGAATCATAAATAAAAAGTTATTGGTGCAAATTAAGAGATGGACAGCAGAATTTTGGATCTCTGTTTTGGGGAGAATTGGATGGTGAGGCTGGCATGGAGAGCATTGGAATACTTGTGTCTAGAGATAACAAGGGCATGGATGAAGGCTTCAGCAGTGGATGAGCTAGCACCGGATAAAGTTACATTGTATCACGAGGATTGAAATTGATGGCCAATGGTGATGCAGTGAAGATACAGTTTGAAGTTGACAAATGTAATACTGAGATGTTCGAAACTAAGGAGCTAAGGGCTGGGGAACAGGGTTTGTAAACAGGGCAAAAGATTTTAAACTTAAAGTTGCAAGATCAGAATAGTGATTCAAGGAGAATGAGGTTTTCATGACTTCCAACTCGTGCTTAAGTACTGAATGCGTTGAATTGCAAGAACGAGGCCTGTTACTGCACGGCAATGGTGATTTAAAAAAGTCACGCTCTTGCCTATTGGTCCTTTAGGATTTGATGCATATACATTAAAAGTGCCATTATTTATTCATTAAATTTGGGCGGCACAGTGGCACAGCAGTAGAGTTGCTGCCTTACAGCGCCAGAGATCCGAGTTTGATCCCGACTATGCTGTCTGCAGGGAGTTTGTACATTCTCCCCATGATCTGCATGGATTTTCTACAGAATCTCTGGTGTTCTCCCACACTCCAAAGACAAACAGGTTTGTAGGTTAATTGGCTTGGTAGAGTTGTAAATAGTCCCTAGTGTGTGTTGAATAATGTTTTTAGTGTGCTTGAATTGCTGGTGAGTACAGACTCGGTGGGCCAAAGGGCCTGTTTCTGTGCTGTATCAAGAAAATAAACTAAACTAATCCAAACTAAAACCAAATTGGAGGTAGTGACAAGATGCTTTGTGCCTTACAGACATTAAATTAGGGTAAAACACATGTGCTGGAGTAATCTAGGGGATCAGTCAACAAATGAGGTGGAAATGGACAGGTAATTTGGGGGCAGGACCTTTCTTCTGACTGATTGTAATAGGGGGAAAGCTAGAAAATAGAAGTGGGGAAGGAGCAAAGTCTGACAAGTGATAGGTGGAAACAGATGGGGGGGGGGGGGGGGGGTTGATGGCAAATGGGGGGAATGTGCCAAAGGCTAGAGGTGAAAAGTAGCCAAAGGGTGTCAGATAAGGAGAGGAGATGAGTCAAATATAAAGCCAGAGGGAGGGATTTAGGTGGAAGGGACATGGGAAAGAGAAAAGAGGGGAATAAAAGGAAAATTAAGGGACTTGGGGATGGAAGATGTATATTGAAAGGAGGGGAAAGGAGCAGGGTGGGTGGGGAAGGGGAAGTGTGTGATTGTGGGAGAAATGTGAGTGCATTCGGGAGACACCAGAAAGGGAGAGGTGTAGGGGGGTATTCCTAGGAAAATGAGAATTCAGTGATCATACCTTTGGGTTGCAAGTTAACCAAGCGGAATATTAGCTTCAGGTAGTCGGATCTTTCTGTACATTTCTGTACATTTCTTCAAATCCAATCAGCGAAGAAACCAACTGACATATACTTACCCTAAATCAATAACTAACAGTCTTGGGCAGAACTGTTAATAAATCAAACTATGATGCACCTATGCATGGGAATAGTTGCCAAATCCCATTTGTAAAAGTTAGTAAGAGTCATTGGAGACATGCCAAACTTCCTTTGTCATCTAAGGAAGACTAAATGAAGGCATGGGGGTAGTTTTTCCCTTTGTGGGGCTTGTAGAAGGAATGTGGATACCGAGTACCTGAGGTCTTGATGCTGTTTTGTTGGCCAAGCCTAATTTCCTTCATCCCTCGATGGTGTCAGATAATTCCATTAGATTTATTGCAGAGCCAATCTTGAAGTTTTTCTTGAGGAGAAGGGTGGCTTTGGTGTCAGTTGCGGTTGGATATGCAATGGTTCACAAATTCACAAGCTCACAAGTTAGAGGAGTAGAATTAGGCCATTCGGCCCATCGCCGACATTCAATCATGGCTGATCTCTGCCTCCTAATCCCATTTTTCTGCCGTCTCCCCATAACCCTTGACACCCATTCGAATCAAGAATAAGTATATATCTGCCTTAAAAATATCCACTGACTTGGCCTCCACATCCTTCTGTGACAAAGTACGACAAATAACTACCCTCTGACTAAAGAAGTTCCTCCTCGCCTCCTTTCTAAAAGAACACCCTTAATTCTGAGGTTATGACCTCTGGTCCGAGACTCTCCCACCAGTGGAAACATCTTTTCCACATCCACTTTATCTATGCCTTTCATTGTTCTATAAGTTTTAATGAGGTCCCCCCTCAACCTTCTAAACTTCAGTGAGTAGCAGCCCAGTGCTGTCAAACACTCATTTGCTAACCCATTCATTCCTGGAATTATTCTTGTAAACCTCCTAAGGACCCTCTCCAGAGCCAGCACATCATTCCTCAGATATGGGGTCCAAATTTGCTTACAGTACTCCAAATGCAGCCTGATCAGCGGCTTTCTTGAGCCAGCATTCCAGTCGATATAAATGCTAACATTGAATTTGCCTTCCTAGCATTGAACTAAAGGTAAACCAAAGTATACTTGTCTGCTTTTGAACCACTGCAGTCCCCCTGATGAAGTATTCCCACAGTGCTGTTGAGAAGGCAATTCTGGGAATTAGCTCAGTGATAATGACGTTATCTGCAGTTGTTCCCATGTGCCTGGAGGCTCTGTTCTTCTAGGTCAAGGGTTCCCAACCTGGGGTAAATTTACCCCTGGGGGTAAATTTGTTGATTCTGGAAAATTTGTTGATTCTGGAACTTGTTGATTCTTAACTTAAAATAATAATGTTAAAAACACTATTTTAAAATGTCCCCTTTGTCGGTTGCTTTATTATGGTAGAAGTGTAAATTCAAATTACTGAACAAAACAGGGTGGGGGTAAGGGCTTCTATGTTTTTAATGACATTGAGATTCATGAGTGTTGTTGATGCTGTATTCATCTGGAAAGTGCACTCCTAAATTGTCTTGTTGATGGTAGTTAAGCTTTGCAGTGCCTTGTATCAAGTGACTTTGTAGTTACAGTGTTCATGTGGTTTGCCCACTTGAGTTTTAAATTAATGTGCCCCTAGTTGTTAATGGTGTGGGACTCGTAAATGGTAAATTCAATTCATTTCCTACTGTGACCCTGAATAGTGCAGCTGTAATTTTATTACAAATAGAAATCAGGACAGGTACATTTATCCTTGATAATCTTTAAACAATGTTGAAGCCCTTTAGCTTAAGCAAAATACAATTTCTTCCACAGTATTATTTACTGAATCTTGTATGAAAGCTTAAAAGTCTAATCTTGCTACTGTCTTGTGTCAATTTCTATTGAATGGGTTTATGCTGTTTGCTGATCACTGGTTTAAATGTTGCCAAGTTCAAGATTTAGCCAGTGAGCCTCGCATACAATCATGTGCTCACACAAACTGAAAATCAGAAGGCCCGTCATAGGCCTTGCAACTTAGTTGAGTTTTGTTTTTTAGTTTAGCAACATAGTGTGGAAACAGGCCCTTCGGCCCACCAAGTCCACACTGACCAATGATCAACCTACAACATTTACAGAAGCCAATTAACAAGCAAACCTGCACCGCTTTGGAATGAGGGAGGAAACCGGAGCACCCGGAGAAAACCCACAGTCACAGGGAGAGCAGACAAATTCAGTACAGGCAGCCCCCATGGTCAGAATCGAACCCGGATCTCTGGTGTTGAAGGGCAGCAACTGTGCCACTGTGCTGGCTTTGTCTGCCTAGTCACACTATTTTATCAAGCAAATGTAATTCAAAGGAATAAATTCAAGTGGTACTTGTAGAGTCCCAGGGGTTTTGTTCAAAATCCAATGCATATTTTTGATTGAAGCTAAATCTTAAATTATACTGCTTGGCCCCTGCAGTAATGGCAAGATTTTTCTGGGATAATAGCAATTTCACAGAAGATTTTGTTTCCATAAGACAATGCCCTTTTAAAAAGCTTCATTCAGAAAAAAAGTTCAAGCCAAACCAATTTGGTGTTGAATATACTTGGTTGCAAAACAATCAAATAGCAGCCATTATAAGCCTAATAACATTTACAATGTCCAACTCAATTTTCAGTTACATTTACAATGCTGACTTTGAATTGCCAGAAACAAACATTGAAGGTCTGTTTTCATCCAGTGATGTTAAATCTTCATATTAGCTCACTGCATGTATCTAAAAGCTAAACTATCTATCATTGATATTTACATTTCAGTAGCACTAGGGGACTATTGATGCACTAGTACTAAGCATTTAGAGAGTAATAGGCATAAGCCAAAGATTTAGAATAACTACAAATAGCTAATCATTTTGAGACCACATCACTATTACATTTCCAAAGTGCTAGAAGTGGTTTTCAACGGATTTTGCAAATTCAAGAATAATCACCCGAAATCCTATGCCATCTTCAAATTATGGTATGTTAGTTGCATGCAGGTCATTGTTGAACTGTGTAATACTGTCATCTGAGGATTCTGTTAGTATTGACTTTTTTTTTTAAGCACAAAATATGAAAAGAACGGTCTATTCAGGCCTGCAACATTTTGATGTTATTAACCTGCTTGTGAAATTTATTAGAGCAAATGGTTCAAAACTGAGAGGTCCCCAGTCAGGGAATTAATTATGATCATTTTCAGCCAAGTATATGCCAGGTGGATTTATTAATTTCACTTGGGATTCAATTTAGGTTTTAACAGCTAATTTAGGTAACACAAAATTTTGGCAAACCCAAACTTGTTCTGCACAAAAATCAAATTTGCATGTAAATGCTTCCATAATATTACATTTATTTGTTATGCAATATGAACCTTGAATCATCTAGAAATATATAGCTTTTCAGCTGTTGCAATTATTTGTGCCCTCGGATTGTCTGAATTTGAATAGCTCAGGAACATTGTTGGAATATATAATTTATATACAGGAACATATGATTGATATACTTTATGCATGTTATAAATCCATATACCACTTGACTTTCATTTTATTCCTTACTGTACTCGTATCTTTCTTTCTTCTCATTCGAGAAAAGTAGTCTTCAAAAGCAAGGATGGGTGGGAAGAAGAGAGCGCCAAAATGTCAGATCACAGAGACTGTGTAAAAGTTATAATCTGATTTGATATTGCAGAGAATGAAAGACTAACAGGGAATGTGTTTACAATTTGCATCATAGGCTTAATGATTCAAAATACAATGATTCCAGGATGATATCAGAAAGAGCTTTGATGGGTGAAATTGTATCATGTCTCAGCTGATGTGATTGTTTCTAGATTTAAGAACATAGAACAGCATTCACTGTACAGGAACAGTGCCTCTGTCTGCACATTTTCTTTATCCCTCTATTGGATACAATTCCATGTGCTTAAATTAAAAAACACTTAAATTCTTGGCATCCAGCACTCTGTATTTAAAAAAAAACCTATATTGCACATCTGTTTTAAACTTTCCTCTCTCTTAAAGCTATGCCCTCCAGTCTTTAACATTTCCACACTGGGGAAAAAGGTTCTGACTCTCTACCCTATCAATGCCTCTCATATTTGTATATGCTTCTGTCAGGTTTCCCCTCAACCTCCAATGTTACAGAGAAAACAATCCAAGT
The DNA here is from genome assembly GCA_035221665.1 of Okamejei kenojei. Taxonomy (NCBI): domain Eukaryota; kingdom Metazoa; phylum Chordata; class Chondrichthyes; order Rajiformes; family Rajidae; genus Okamejei; species Okamejei kenojei. The sequence continues at coordinate 23,481,532 of CM069131.1, forward strand.
TTGTCCAATCTCTTCTCACAGCTAATACACTTTAATACAGGCAGCATTCTGGTGAACTTGATTAGGACTAAAAATTAATTGAAGGACTCTTTCTGCAAGATCCCACAGAACCAGAACTGAACCATAGATTCCAACTGAAATCAAATTTAAGTCTGTTTAATCAAAAGCCAGAATTCAGTGTCTCTAATCTATCAAATCTTTCAGATGAAAGTCTGTACAAGAAGGCACATAATGTTACAAAAATTTTTAGACATTTCACTTTAATATTTTAACGGCATATTATATTCATAAGAATATGTAAACCCAAAAAGGGGTACAGAATGAAATGCAATCATCTTGTAACTGGACTATTTAAAATCTCACAACCAGAGGGTGTTAATATCTTTGTGTGCACCAGCAGTTATATATTTCCATTTGGATTAAGGTTTCAATCAGACAATCAGACACCAGAAGCATTTACTCTGCAAGTTTGGTTTTGAAGCAAAGCAATAACTTTGTGCAACCCAGAATAACTATGAAGTGAAGTGGATCAAAATAATACTCTGTGGAGCCGCACTCATACTTTTAACCCTGATTCTGATTTTGGATTCAAGCTGCACTTACAGTACGAGTCACTGCTGGTGCAAAGTAAAAGTGCTTTATGTCAACACGCCTAAGTGCATCATAACAGTTTATGTTGGATTATCTCAAGAAGGCAGCCATGGGCTCTGTATAACTGGCACTATCTAGAGGAATCTGATACATTGGATAAAAAGAAGCCATGAACTATTGCTGCCCCATTTTCTCACTCTGTACAGCTGCAACTATTTTCTACAGCTCTTCAGCAGATTGAAAAATATTAAAATTGGGGCTGAGGGAGAAGGGATATGCCATTTGAGAAACACCAGCTCAAGTTTGGAGTAGTGATATACAGTATGCACCACAAAGTCTTGACCTATTGGTACCAAACGTTGAGTAGACTATTCAGTGGCGCACAATAGACTGTTATGAAGCCAAACTAGATAGATTGTGGTGGCGCTAGAAAGATCATTCATACTTCATTGAGCTACTCCTCTACCACTTACTCAAGAGCAATTAAAGACATTTCGTAAATCCTGACCTGCCACTGAAACCTGGATACTGAACAATTATTAAATGGATAAATAGTGGAAACTTCAAAACTGAAATTAGTAGACTTTTCATGGGGATCCATCTTAAAGATTTCAAAATTAAGATGGGGAAATGGGGTTAATATTAGTCCAGCTCTAAATCTCTTGAGCTATTCTGAATATAATTTGGATGTTGTCAGAAAGGTGAGTGTAGCGCATATCTATATTACTAAAAGTCTGATCTTGACCGCTTTTGGCTCGCTGTGCTGTGATTTCCAAGAGAATGCCGCCACCTACGGCCGTCATTTTTGGCCACCTCGCTCAGAGCCCTCCTCCGCCTTCCGGGACCAGAGGATTTTTCCATCAATGAAAAATCGGAGAGATATTACTGTTTTTAAAATATTCCCCATTCTCTCTGCTGCCCCTGCTGGAGAGAGGGGGAGGAACTATAAAACCAGGAAGTGGTGTGCCTCACTCAGTCTCTGCAAGATGGAGGAAGCCAGTGGTGTGCCTCACTCAGTCTCTCTGAGCTCTGAATAGCACTGAACACATGTCTACTCAACTGTAAGTGCCCTTAATGTGGTTCTAAAAAGGTTGCAAACAATGTCTATTGGTTCTAAAATCATTGCAAAAAGTGTCTATTGGTTCTAAATGGTTGCAGAAGGTGTGTATTGGTTCTAAAATGCTTGCAGAAGGTGTCTATTGGTTCTAAATGGTTGCAGAAGGTGTGTATTGGTTCTAAAATTCTTGCAGAAAGTGTCTATTGGTTCTAAAATGCTTGCAGAAAGTGCCTATTGGTTCTAAAATGCTTGCAGAAAGTGTCTATTGGTTATAAAATGCTTGCAGAAAGTGTCTATTGGTTATAAAATGCTTGCAGAAAGTGTCTATTGGTTCTAAAATGCTTGCAAAAAGTGTCTCTATTGGTTCTAAATGGTTGCAAAAAGTGTCTCTATTGGTTCTAAATGGTTGCAAAAAGTGTCCTTATTGATTCTAAATGGTTGCAAAAAGTGTCTCTATTGGTTCTAGATGGTTGCAAAAAGTGTCTATTGGTTCTAAAATGCTTGCAGAAGGTGTCTATTGTTTCAAAAATGCTTGCTGAAAGAGTGTCTATTGGTTCTAAATGCTTTCAAAAAGTTTATTGGTTCTAAATGGTTGCAAAAAGTGTCTATTGGTTCTAAATGGTTGCAAAAAAGTGTCTGTTGGTTCTAAATGGTTGCAAAAAGTGTCTATTGGTTCTACAATGCTTGCTAAAAGTGTCTATTGGTTCTAAAATGCTTGCTGAAAGAGTGTCTCTATTGGTTCTAAAATGCTTGCTGAAAGAGTGACTATTGGTTCTAAAATGCTTGCTGAAAGTGACCCTATTGGTTCTAAAATGCTTGCAGAAGGTATCAATTGGTTCTAAAATGCTTGCACAAAGTGTCTCTATTGGTTCTAAAATGCTTGCACAAAGTGTCTCTATTGGTTCTAAAATGCTTGCACAAAGTGTCTCTATTGGTTCTAAATGGTTGCAAAAAAGTGTCTATTGGTTCTAAAGTGCTGGCTGAAAGAGTGTCTCTTGGTTCTAAAATGCTTGCTGAAAGAGTGTCTATTGGTTCTCAAATGCTTGCTGAAAGAGTGTCTATTGGTTCTAAAAAGCTTGCAGAAGGTGTCTATTGGTTCTAAAATGCTTGCTGAAAGAGTGCCTATTGGTTCTAAAATGCTTGCAGAAGGTGTCTCTATTGGTTCTAAAATGCTTGCAGAAGGTGTCTCCATTGGTTCTAAAATGCTTGCAAAAAGTGTCTCTATTGGTTCTAAAATGCTTGCAAAAAGTGTCTCTATTGATTCTAAAATGCTTGCAAAAATTGTCTCTATTGATTCTAACATACTTGCAAAAAGTGTCTCTATTGGTACTAAAATGCTACCTGGCTAGAGTGACTTAGCTGCCAGCCCAAGAATCCATTCGGCCCACAATGTCCATACTAGCCCTCTGGAAACCAGCCCTTTGACCTACAACACATATACTAGCGCTCCAGAAAGCCCCCCCATCCCCCACTGGCCAGCAATATTGGAATTGGTGGAGAGGTGGAATATTGCATTGGGGACCAGCCCTTCCATGTGAAGCTGGGACCCAACGGGTCCCACTTAGTCTAGTTCTTCTTATTTCTGTGTAGCTGGTTGGAGGAGATCCAGCCAGTTGATTAGTATTTCATCAGCAACTGTAAAGGTTCTTTAAAAGCTGCTTCGGGACAAACTAAGGGCAAGGCTGGGCCACGATGGGAGACTGGCTACGATGGTGAGGAGAGGAGCTTTGGATGCAGAGCGAGCAGCTGAGGGATGGGAGCAACCTTAGTTGCTGGGGATTGGTGGTAGGAAGGGGAATAAGTAGGGGTCTCTGATTGGCACCAGATGTAATACTTGATGGTTAATATTGGTTTGTAAATGGGGGTGAGGATACGGATAGAAACTTGCTGGTATGAGTTTCCAGCACTTACCTAGCAAATGTTCAAGGCAATTTGTGGACTATTCAACACCAATGAAAAGAGATTCCATACAGACATTACATGTCATTGTGTGTCACTGTGAATATCCAAAGTCTGCATGCATTAGTGCAAATGATGCATGCTTATCATAAACACTGTGCACAAAACAAATTTGGCTTTATTTGATGCAATTTCCACCCAGTGGTACTTCTGTATCTCTTTCCAAGACTTGCCCAAAGGCCACAGTCAGGAAGGTAGACATTCTGAAACTGATGTGTCCAATGCATAACCCTCTTGTAGAAGTGAGATATGAGGTGAGGCATTAAAACCAATTTTGTACAATGTGCAGGCTCAATCTTTTTCTGTAAGGTTCAACATTTAAGCTGTTGTAAGATGGGTAACAGAGCAGAATTAGGTCATTTGGCCCACCAATTCTACTCTACCATTCAATCATGGCTGATCTATCTCTCCCTCCTGACCCAATTCTCCTGTCTTCTCCCCATAATCCCTGACACTCCTACTAATCAACAATCTATCTACTGTATCTCTGCCTTAAAAATATTCATAGACTTGGCCTCCACAGCCTTCTGTGGCAAAGAATTCCACTGATTCACCACCCTCTGATGAAATAGATTCCTTCTCATCTCCTTCCTAAAATAACGTCTTTTATTGGTGTGGAACTGACCATCATGATCCAGATGTCTTTCAGGGAACAAATATTAAATTAGTAGCCACTAAATTAATTATTTACACACAACCGCTCAAAAACCTAGTTTTATTGGAATTATTGATTCCAATGTTCTTGATAAATATTTTTCAATACAGTGAATATTTAGAAAGTGCAATACAGACATCTAGTGATGAAAAAGCAGCATTGAACCTCTAAAGCCGTCTGCTTTCCTGCCTTTGGCTTCTCAACTTATTTGAATCAGAACCAGCCACATTAAGAGTCTGCTTTTTCCCCGCTTATTTTTTTAGAGCTAAGAAATCGAAAAAGTAATAGTGTTTACACATTTCAAGCATTAGAATGGATAACCGATAAGCATTATAATAATAGAGGTCTCAGACGCAACATATTATATAAATCAGCAGACAAATAGAAATTCTACCTCCCTCCTTTGACCATTCTGCAGGGACTCTTCACTCTTCTATCTCTCCTTATACCCACTTACCTTCTCACGGCACCTTCCCAAAGTAACCACAGGAGATGCAACTACTATAATTCTGTCTCCCTTTTAGAACAAGGGCTCAAATCACTCTATTAAAGTGAAGCAATGATTTACTTGTTCTTCTTTCAATCTAATGCACTGTATTCAATGCAATCTATTCTGTAGCAAGGAAAGTAAATGTAGAGTGGGTGACCTCTTTGCAGAACACCTTTGTTCAGTCTACAATGGTGATCCTGAGGTTACAGTTATCTGTGTCCTTCTGACACACTGACACGAAGCACAACATGAGGAGCAGCACCTCATCTACCAGAGAAAAACGTTGCAGCCTCCCACATTACAGCAAATTCAATAATTCCAGGAAATCAGCATTCAGGTTTTTTTTTTTCTCTCCCTCGTGTTATAATAAGTTCCTTCCTGCTCTTGCCTCCCCCAGGTATTCCTGCTATTGTTTATCGGTCTCTGCCACCCTCTCTCGGCTGGCACTTCCAACATGTGGGTAATTCAATCTTTCTAGTTCTCCACCTGTTACACCCCTTCTCTTGTCTTAGGCCCCTCATTTTATTCTCATTTGCGTCTTTCTCCACAGATACTACTGGACCTGCTGAATTTCAGCAATTTTGTTTTATTTATGAAAAATATTAAAGCCTCAGTAAAACACAAAGTGCTGGAGTAACTCAGCGGGTCAGGTAGAATCTCTGGATGACAGGGATAGGTGACATTTCAGGCTGGGATCCTTCTTCTGCATTTTGTGTTTTATTCAAGATTGCGGCATCTGCATTTCCTTGTGTCTCTCTAAACATTAAAGCCTCTTCAAATCTAGTAAAACTAAAGAACATCACAAAGATGAGATTGCCATTCTTACCTGAGCTAATTGGCTCATGTTGTCGACCTCCCCGTGGTGAGCCCTGTCAACTGACTTCAGTCAGGCGAACGACAACAAACGGAGACAGCAGCAGCGCCGTAGCTTGGCGCCAACCCGAAGCATGCGCCCTTTTTAGGGCGGGCACCTACGGATGTCGAACCGGATGGCATCACCCTGCTGCGGACTTCTGTTGCCTCAAACGCAAGAAGAAGACCTGAGCTAATTTTACTATTTTGATACAATCGTGATTTTTAACAAAATAAAATCACCGAAAAGAGTATTTTGTATTCATAAATCAAGTATTTGTAAGCAAAAGTTTTGATTGTCCATTTTAAGAGAAACATTTGATTTGAGGCACAGATGTGACTTGACATTCAGCTGCCATTATAATTGTATTGGAGAATTAAAAGGTTAAGTCCTCCGTACAAAACTGAACATCCAAGTAGAGATTTATTTAGAAACTTTTTGTATATACAGAAAGAAGATATGTCCATATCTGATTTCCTGTGATATATTTTATGATGTTTATTCATTTTAGTAAAATGGTTATACATCTATTTTGTTGTCATTTCTTAAATTATGCTGCACTCAGCTAAGAATCAATCCAGTTGGTGGGTCTAGAATCATGGACATCTATGATTGGGTAAGAACATTAGTGTAGCAGATGGGTTTTTACAACAGTTCAGCATTGTCAAGGTTACTGCTACTGAGTCCACTTTTTCTTTCCTTTTTAGATTTATTTATAGATTCATAGAATCATACAGCATGGAAACAGGCCCTTCGGCCCAACTTGCACTTGCCGACCATCTACACTCGTCCCACCAGCTTGCCTTTGGCACATATTCCTCTAAACCTATCCCATCCATGTATCTATCCAAATGTTTTTTTTAAATATTGTGATAGTACCTGCTTCAATTACCTCCTCTGGCAGCTCGTTCCATATACCCACTCCACTTTATGTGGAAAGTTTGCCCCTGAGGTTCCTATTAAATCTTTCCCCTCACCCTTAAATCTATATACCTCTGGTTCTATATTCCCCATACTCTGGGTAAAATATTCCCATATCTATTCCCCTCATTATCCTGTACATCTATATAAGATCATCTCTCTTCCTTATGTTTTAATTTAATTATTTGAAGCTAAATTACTCCGCTGCTAAGGAACCCCTGCCTTTATTTCAATGTTTCTTAACTCCAGATGCTAGTCCAGTAATGTAACCACTACATATCACTTCCTTGTTAAGTAGTCGTTCATGTTTTTGGCTCGCTCTTAGATATAAACTAAATATTTCAGCCAGTCCTGTTCCATGTTAGTTGTGGTCCAGCGTGAGTTCTTGAGTAAAGCCAACTTCAGAATACTGGTGCTGCACTCAGTAAACTGTGGGCTGCATATTAGTCCCACACTTGCTCTTTTTAGTTCCTTTGGGTCTACAAAGCCTAATCCATAGTCCTTTACTCAGTGGAGAAGCTAAAAATCAGGTAAGGTTTTGCTGTTTATATTGGAGCTCTGACTGATCCCACAGCAACACCACATGCCACATTCAGCTGCCTACTTATCAAACTGGTCAACGAGGCAGAGATAGATCCCAAAAAGAAAAGAAAGAAAACTGTAGGAATAATGTCACCGAGACCGAAGAGTGTAAGTTTTGGCTGAGGAGAGAGAGGTGAACAAGAACATAAGAAATAGGAGTAGGCTATTCAGCTTTCCTTGCCTGCACTGTCATTCAGTAAGAGTGTGGCTAATTCTTTATCAATGCCACGATCCTGCATTGATGCCAATCCCTCAATTCCCTTAGTACCAGAAGAGGAAAAAAAAGGCAGAAGAGAATAGTAAATTAAAGGATGAGCAAGTAAGTGACATGACGGAAGGGAGCAGAGATCTGGAATTGGGATTTATGAGAGGAAATTCCAGCAATTACGCAAGGAACTTTATGCACTTCTCTGAAAAATCTAACACGGTTTAGTTTAGTTTGGGCTAGTTTATTTTAGTTTAGAAACACAATGTAGAAACAGACCCTGTGGTCCACCACGTCCGCACTGACCAACAATCACCTGCACACAACTATACAATACTGACAGTAAATGAAACATTTAAATTTTTTTTTAAACTCAGATGCTGGAAGTCTGAAATAAAAATAGAAATGCTGGAACTCTCAGCTATTCAGGATTTGAGGAGAGAAAAATAGTTAACCTTTTAGGCCCAGGAAGCATCATCAGAGCATGGCATCCAAGATTCACAGGGAGCCTCAATCTATTTAGATTTCTGGCAAGAAAAAAATCTTACTATTACAACTCCACAAAGTAGTTCTCAGTTATTACTGTAAGAAGGAACATTCGGCCCATCAAGTCTACTACACCCATTCAATCATGGCTGATCTATCTCCTCCTCCTAACCCAATTCTCCTGCATTCTCCCCATGACCCCTGACACCTGTACCAATCAAGCATATGCTGATTTAAATGCTGGAGTGACTCAGCGGGACAGGCAGCGTCTCTGGAGAGAATTAATGGGTGACGTTTCGGGTCGAGACCCTTTTATAGCGCAGTTATTACTGGCCGTGCTATCTGCAATTTAACAGCACCTCCCAGAGGTTGAAAGATTGCAGCTGATGTTTTAATGTGTGTCTTTAAGGGCTTCCTGATGAGGTAACAGCTAAATACTGACAGCTGCGATAAATGTGACCAGTAATTTTCATTAACATCTGTTGTGTCTAAAACAATGTAGCTTTTCACATGGGAGGCTTACAGTGCTGTTTGCAAATGGTGCTGTTGCACTATGTGAACTTTTTAAAACAGATTTGGGAATGCATGCAGTTCATTGTGCAATTCATTTGTGACCAGCATCACATCATCATGCCTGTCAAATCTGCACCACCTCACAATGGGCACCACCTCACATTGTCTTTGTTCTTATAAAGCCCATCCTGCCAGAAATATTTAACCCAGAAATTAGAATATCTGGGTTGTTCAAAGCCAAACTCTAGACATATGGCTGGGTCATGCACATTCTCAGCTTACTAGCTAGACAGCTACACATTGTCAATTGTCAACCAGTGACCTTATTCACAGTAGACCTGGTGTCTTAAAGCGTTATGGAAACCAAAGAACCAACAGCCTGAAGAAAAACTTACTTTTACAAGCAACATATACCAAAGCAGCATCCCCTTTCTTGGGTCTCAAAGGAAGGACAGGCAGGGGAGAAGTGAAGGCATATGGTGATGCAGATGGGCTTGTGTGCTTATTTTTATGAATAGAATTAAGGTGGATATATTCTCAGGACCTGATGGGATTAATCCCAGATTATTAAGAGAGGAGAGGGTGGGAGCTTTGACAAAGATCTTTGCATCTTCTCTAGCCGCAGACGAGGACTGGAGAGAAGCTGATGTTGTTCCTTTAATTAGGAAAGGAAATAGAGAAAATCCATGGAATTATAAGCCACTGAGCCTCATGTCAGTGTTAGGGAAGCTATTGGATAGGATTCTTTGGGATAGGATTTGCTCCCATTAGGAAGCGGAATGGTTAATTAGGGGCAGTCAGCATGGTTTTGTGCAGGGCAAATTGTATTTTTATAACTTTATTGCTTTTTTTAGGAGGTGACGGAAGTAAACAATGAGGGTACTGTAGTGAATGCGGTTTACATGGATTTTAGTACGGAACTTGATAATCCCCCATGGTGGGTTGATCCAGAAGATTAAGATGCATGGGATTTACAGCGACTTGGTTATTTGTATTTGGAACTGGCTCAATGATAGAAGAGAGGGTTGTGGTAGAAGGTCAAAATTCAGGCTGGATGTCGGTATTCAGTGGAATTCTGCAGGAACCTATGCTAGGCACACTGCCGTTTGTGATATATATGAATGACTTGGACGTAAATGTAAATGGGCTGGTTCGTAAATTTGCAGATGACACCAAGATTGGTGTCGGTGGGTGGGGGCACTGCAAACCGGTCGCCCTGCCAGCAGCGTGTTAGTTCTTTCTACTTTTTGTTTTTTTAGTGTCCCAATGTGGATTTTTAATGTTTCTTTGTGTGTTTTGTGTGGGGGGGAAGGGGGAAACCGCTTTGGTCGCCTCCTCCACGGATACGCGACTTTTTCCAGGTAGCCTCCCCCATGGCCTAACAGCAAGGATCGGCGTGGACTCTTGGCATGGAGCGGGCAAGCCCTCACTGGTGCTCACCGGAGGGGAACACTCCGTTTCGCTGGCCCATGGCAGCCTGAAGTCGCGGTCTGCAGAGCTCCAGCTGGCACAGCGTCCGCAGCCTGGGATCCCTCGTTGGGACCAGGGAGGAGAAGCTCTGACTGCCGGCCCGTGGCCTACGTCCACCACGGGCCCAGCGTGGACTTACCATCACCCCTGGAGGGGAGCTCCTACCGCCAGCCCTGCTGTCTGCGGTGCTTCTGGCTGCGGCGCGGCGGGAACTTTAAATCTTCGACCGCCGGCCTGCGGCCTACACCAACCTGAAGCCGCGGTCTCCGGTGGGGAAGAGCCAACTCTGGACTTATCTGGACTTACCTTGTCTGTACATCTGGACGCCCGCAGCAGCGACTGCAGAGGGTTGAGGTCCCGACCACGGAGGAAAATGGAGGAGGACTGGCCAAATTTTGTGCCTTCCACCACAGTGATGAATGCTGTGGTGGATGTTTATGTTAACTTTTTAGTGTGTTTTGGGTGTTCTTTATCATTGTATGCTGCTGACAAATTAATTTTACTTGCACTTTATGTGCAATGTGACAAATAAAACCGTATTGTGTTGTATTGTATTGATTGCTGGATTCATGGACCGTGAGGAAGGCTGTCAAAGTTTACAACAGGATATAGATCAACTAGACTCACAGTTCTGGACTCAACTCTCACTCACTGTCTTCCAGGGTGTCTGACTCGCGTCCGGCCTCTGGGCTTTATTCTCCCAGCCCTCCCGGAAGAGGCGTTACCTTCATCATGGTGACCGAGAAATAAGCAGAGAAGTGGCAGATGGAGTTGAACCTGAGCAAGTGTGTGGTGTTGCACTTTGGGTCGTCAAATGTATGGGGAAAATATCCATAAAATGGCATGACCCTTAAAATCATTGATGCAGAGGAGGATCTTGGAAACCAAGTCCAATACTCCATGAAAATGGCAACACAAGTAGATAGGGTGGTAAAGAAGGCATATGGTGTGCTTGTTTTCACACGGAGGGGCATTTAGTATTGGACTCGGGAAATAATGATGCGGCTTTATAGGATTGTGGTTAGACTGCATTTGGAGTACTGAGTGTAGTCTGGTCGCCCCATTATAGGAAAGATGTGGATGCTTAGGAAAGGGTGCAGAGGAGATTTACCAGCATGATGCTTGGATTAGGGAGTATTATGTCCAGTTGGACAGACTGGGATTGTTTTCTCTGGAATACCAGATGTTGCGATGAGACCTGATTAGAAGCATGTAAAATTATGAGAAATATAGAAAGGGTCGACAAAATGGTTTCCCCAGGATAGAAAAATCAAATAGAGGGTATAGCTTTAAGGTAAGGGGAAAAAATGTAAAGGAGATGTGCAGGACAGGTATTTTGTACAGAGGGTTGTAATTGTCCGGAACACGTTACAGTGAGTGGTGGTGGGGGCAGATACAATAGTGGTATTTAGGAGACTTTTGGATGAGCATATGGATATGCAGAAGTGGAGGCATGTGGTTATGTGCAAACGGATACGAATTGGTCTTGGCATCATGTTCTGCACAGATATTGTGGGCCAAAAGGCCTGGTTCATGTGTCGTACTGTTCTATGTTCCTCCATTTCATTGCATATTTGCAGTGTTGTCATGCTATCCAGTCTCCATTGCTCGTGCAAGTAATGGTCTGTTCTACTTAATCTGCAACCATCAGTTTGTCATTCATTATTTGAGTTACTTACATGAATAGATGATTGGGAATCAATGTTGCATGAATTTTAAAATCAATTCATTACCCACATTTCTCTGAGTATGTGTGTGTGTATGTAAGAAAACAAATTTGCTTTTGATCAAATCAACAGTTCTCAGAGGTTCTGATGATATTAAAGGTCACTTTTCCTCTTACTGCAGATGCTGACTCATCTGCTGAGATTTTCCAGCATTATAAATTTTGTTCAGATTTCCAACATCTGAATATTTTGTTTAAATTATCAAACATGAAAATTTATAAGGTTTAAGAAATAACTTGTATGTACTCATTTTAATGCATTGCTATTTTTTAACCAGGTCTCTTAAAAGTGAATTAAATGTTTGCAATGTATTCTATGCTTTTAAAGGAAGCAAACTTTTCTGGATAAAGAAAATTTCAGAATACTACAGATTTTTTTAAATATAGCATTTTAAGGATAAATGTATAAAATCGAATATAGTGGTGATGTAGATATTTATTTATCTATATAATTAAAAGTCTCATCTTGACCACTTCCTGTCCGCGTTGTATATTAATTTTAGAAAAAACGCTACCATTTATCACTATCATTTTTGGCCATCTTACTCGGTCCTCCTCCACTGAGCAGGCCCCAAGGATTTTTCCCATCGATTAAAAATAAAAAGATTATGAGTGTTTGTTAAAAAAAAAAAAAAAAAAAAAAAAAAAAAACCTGGATCATCTCGCCTGTCAATCACCGTGATGAAGGTAACGCCCCTTCTGGGGGTTGGGGGGGAGGGGGGGGGACTATAAAACCCCGGATTCCTGAACATGACTCAGTCACTCTGCAAGATCATGAGGGACAGGCCACGACTCTCATTCTAGGCTGTGAATCAACTGAACTGTACGTCTGCAATGTACTTGCAATAAATGATTTGTTAGCTCTTAATGAAAATGCAATACGTTGTTTGGCTTGGCCTGCCCTGTGCTTGAAACTGCAATGGCAATGAGGTGAAAATGCAATCAGCTGTGTGGCTTGGCCTGCCCTGTGCTTGAGACTGCAATGGCAAAGGAAGTGAAGTGAAAATGCAATGAGCTGTGTGGCTTGGCCTGCCCTGTGCTTGAAACTGCAATGGCAATGGAAGTGAAATGAAAATGCAATGAGCTGTTCGGCATGCCCTGTGCTTGAAACTGCAATGGCAATGGAAGTGAAATGAAATGCAATGAGTTGTTTGGTCTGCCCTGTGCTTGGAATGAAATGGAAATTAAATTAAATGAGTTGTTTGGCTGGCCTGAAACCACTAATTTCGGCCCACAGGAACCTTATTAGCCGAGAAACCAGTCCCTTTTGCCCAAAATGCCCGTATTCGCCCAGGAGGAGCATTTTGGCCCAAAAGCCCCGTGCCAGACCAGGAAATGTCCAGAAAATTTTTCACTGAGATTTCACTCAGATATTTTTTTAAAGAGCCCCTCCGTTCTCCCCATCAGGCCTGTACTAGTCCAGGAGGAGTCCCTTTGGCCCATCAGTAAGTATTACCCCTGCAAGTATTAAACCTCACCCCAGTGCTTTTCTCCCTCCCTTCATTGGCTCCCTGTGAGATCCAGGCGAGGATAGATTTTCCTCCTTCATTGCTGTGATCTGTAGAAAAATATGAAAAATGTCTAAATTTGATTCTCTCCCCTCTCCCCCTTATCTCTCACAGAGTCTCTAATCTGTTTTGGGCAGAAATTCTGCCAGTTTCTGAGCTGCCAGCCCACCAGGCCTGAGTGACTGAGCTGCCAGCCAAGAATCCATTCAGTCCACAATGTCCATGCTAGCCCTCTGAAAACCTGTTCCTTCAGCCCACAACACCCATACTACTGCTCCAGAAATCCCCCCCCCCCCACTGGCCACCAATATTGGAATTGGTGGAGAGATGGAATATTGCGTTGGGGGACCAGCACTCCCGTGTGAACATGGGACCCAATGGGTCCCATTTAGTCTAGTTGGTAATATTAATTCACAGCAATTAAACTAATTAATGAATTAAAATGGATAATGACACCTAGGTCATTCCAATTTTTTTATTTCGATGCTGTCCAACTCCTTGCCACACGAGAGTGAGAATTAAAGATCACGCTGGGTTATAAAATTATTTGCTGAACATATTTAATTCAATTGTTATTAATTCACATTATATAAGTAGCCCTGAGCTTTTCTCAGAGGTAATTTACAATATCTCACTACCGTGTAGCAAGATGTTGATAGCTTTGAAAATTAAAATTTAGAGTGACCTAGGCAGCTAAATCATCTGTATACATTGTACATCATTCCTCAATGTCAACGTTGTCTGCATTGTGTGAAACGTTCTCTCCCTTAAGCAAGCTTTCAAGACTGTTATTCAGCAGAGTTGTGGATTAGTTTTCCAAATTTGTACATAAATTATGTGTCACGAAATTCATGTCATAAATCAGTACACAGAAAGCACTCCGATATCCATTGCCTGCTGTCAGTGAACAAGATACAAAACTGGATAGGTATTCCTATTGTCTAGAAGTGCAACACCAGGTTATAAAATTTACCTTCAACATTTGTGTGCACTCCTAGACACTCAGCACAATAAGTTCTTAGACATGGGAGCAGAATTGTGCCTTTCGGCCCATTGTCTCTGCTCCATAGTTCCCTCGCAACCCTATTTTCCCCAGGACCTTTGACACCCTTACTAATCCATTAAACCTATCAATCTCCACTTTTAAAATAACCAATGACGGTCTCCATCGCCATCTGTGGCAATGAATTCCACAGATTCACCACCCTCTGACTAAAGAAATTCCTCATCTCCATCCCAAATGTACATCCTTTTATTCTGAGGCTGTGCCCTCCGGTCCTAGGCACTCCCATAACTGGAAACATTTTCACAGACATTTCTGTGGAGAAATGTCTCATCCAGTCTATCTAGGCCTTTCATCATTTAGTAGGTTTATGAGTCAGAGTTTCACCAATATCTTATATAACTGCAACATGACCTCCCAACTTCTATACTCTGACTGATGACCAATGTGCCAAAAGCCTTTTTGATCACCTTATCCACCTGTGATGCCACTTTCAACGAACTATGCACCTACACTCCAAGGTCCCTCTGCTCTACAACTCTCCCCAGAGCCCTACCATTCACTATGTAGATTCTGCCCATGTTAGGCATCCCAAAATGCAACACCTCACATTTCTCTGTATTAAATTCCATCAACCATTCCTCTGCCCAACCGATCAAGGACCTGCTGCAATTTTTGACGACAATCTTCAATCTTTACAATACCACCTACTTTTGTGTCATCAATGAAAAAGGACCTCATCCTTCTAAACTCCAGCTGGGGAAGACCCAGAGCCATTAAATGCACTTTATACATTAACCCAAGTATCCCTGGGATCATTGTTGTAAACCACCTCTGGACTCTCTGCAAAGGCAGCACATCCTTCCTCAGATAATGGGCCCAAAACTGCTCGCTATATCCCAATTGTGGTCTGACAAATCTATATACTATTACTAAAAATCTCATCTTGACCACTTAGTGTCTACATTATAAATACATTTTAGAAAAAACACTACCCTATATCGCTATGATTTTTTTCACCATCTTTCTCACCGTCCTCTCCTCCAATCGCCCCAAGGTTTTTTAGATCGGTAATATAATAAAAAAGTTATGAATGTTTAAAAAATTGTCGGTCACCATGATGAAGGTAACGCCTCTTCCGGGAGGGCCGGGAGAATAAAGCCCAGAGGCCGGACGCGAGTCAGACACCCTGGAAGGCAGTGAGTGAGAGTTGAGTCCAGAACTGTGAGTCTATGCCATGAGTTAACTGAACTGTGAGTCTGCACTGTGCTGCTTGAGCTGAATTGAAGGGTTGGTCTGCATTGTGCTGCTTGAACTGAATTGAAGGGTTGGTCTGCACTGTGCTGCTGGGACTGAATTGAAGGGTTGATCTGCACTGTGCTGCTGGGACTGAGCTGCCAGCCCACTGGGCCAGAGTGACTGAGCTGCCAGTCTACCAGGCCCGACTGATTGGGCTGCCAGCCCAAGAATCCATTCGGCCCACAATGTAAATACTAGCTCTCTGGAAACCAGTCCCTTCGGCACACAACACCCATACTAGCGCTCCAGAAAGCACCACCACCCCCCCCCCCCCCCCCCCTCCCCACTGGCCTGCAATATTGGAGTTGGTGGAGAGGTGGAATATTGCATTGGGGGACCAGCCCTCCTGTGTGAACATGGGACCCAACATGTCCCTCTTATTCTAGTACCTTATAAAGCCTCAGCATTACATCCTTGCTTTTATAATCTAGTTGTCTTGAAATGAATGTTAGTATTGCATTTTATGCAATGACAATCTTTATCTTGGGAGTGGAACGTTAAGAAGAGAATTGAAAGAAGAATATTACATCACCTCATAGACTAGAATGCCAAAGAATAGAATGCCTTTTATTGTCATTCAAACAGACAAGGTTTGAACGAAATTTCATTCCTAGTCTTTTACATTACAAAAAAACCCAAGACCCACACTTAACACAATTTACACAAACATCCATCACAGTGATTCTCCAACACCTCCTCACTGTGATGGAAGGCAAAAGTCTTATCTCTTCCCTTTGTTCTTCTCCTGCAGTCCAGCAGTCCAACTGCAGCGTTGAAGAGACTGAGGCTCATGGCTAAAGCCCCCGGCGGTCAATGGTAACCCCGCGGCCGTTTAAGCTGTGCCGGGCGATGTTAGGCCCTGCACTGAGTACTTTAAACCCCGCAATTCCAGCGGGAGAAGTTGCCATTGCAGGTGCTCTGAAAAGCGGTCTCCCACCAGGGACCTGCGAGCTCCTGATTTTCTTGTCCACTGGGCCCGCAGCCGAAGCCTCCGAAGCTCTGAAGTCGGGTCTCAGCCTTGCGCCACCACAACTCTCCCCGCTCCGAAGTCGGCCAGCTCCGCGATGGCGAGCCCGAAGGCTCCGCGACTGGAGCCCTCAGGTTAGTTCCGGCTGGAGGCTGCCGCCGGCTCCTCGATGTTAGGCCCAACAACACCGGAGACCCGACAGGGAAAAGTCGGGTCCCTGTACAGGGAAGAGATTAAACGGTTTCTCCCCCCCATCCCCCACATATACACAATTAAAAAATAATAAAAACTAGAATCAAAAACATACATTTAACGCGACAAAGTAAAAAAAACACATGGACTGCAGTCGAGCCGCTGCCATTAGCTGCCGCCAGACTCCAGACCCTCATATTACAGTACCAGGGCCAAACCAATGCCTTCCTCCATTCAGAAGGACAAAGACATTAGGTATAAATTGCCAAGTTGTGCAAAGTCCTGTATGTGGTTATCACCAGCACCTTATTGTCACTGGGTCCAAATCCTGGAAGTTTACCCAGCACTGAAATTAATACTTACTACCATCTTCCAAATGCTGGCCTGCAATAATATCCACATCCCAAGACTAACTTTATAATCAGTGCTGCAATCTCCCCTCTGACAGCCTCTCATATTGGTTCCTCATATCCAGTGAGAACAAATTGAGAATTTGTAACACACATGAAGAAGACTGTCTGACCTGCAGTGGTAGCAGAGATTTCCCTCCCTTTGGTTCCGAAGCAACCGAACTATACAGTTGTACATTAGAGAATGGATCATTTCTCTCTATTAAAATACCATCGTTCAACAGACAATGGCCATAATCATAAATCCATGGACATTATTACACAAGTAGTAAACAATATTTGTGCCACACAAGTGTTATGTAATGATTTGAAATGTGGACCAAAAATCCATCGGGTGATGCCACCTGCAAGGGCTGTCCTTTTTGTTATTTTTAGTATGTGTTAAAAAGTATGGTTTAGGGTTCCTTGGTTTGTTTTATGGGGGGTGGGGGTTGGGGGAAACTTTTTTTTCAATCTCTTACCTCGACGGAGATGCAATTTATTTCCGTATCGTATCTCCGTCCCCACTGCGGCCAAGCATCGTGGAGTTGTTGGCCTTTCCTGGAGACCGAAGGGCGCTCCAAGCCGCGGGAGTCTGTGGGACTTTAACATTACGGGGCTTGCAATCCCTTTGCCGGGGATTGAAGCTCCAACCACGCTGCCTGAGGACTTGAACATCATGCAGCCCGTGGTCTCTGGTAAGAAGAGGCCGGTTCGGAAACTCCAGCCCGTGGATATAGTTTCAACCGGCCCGACGCGGGAGTTTCGATCGGTTGCGGGGGCTTTGAACACCCCGACCACGAATGGTTTGACTGCCCTGACCGCGGGAGAGCAAGAGGAAGATTGAACTTTATTGCCTTCCATCACAGTGAGGAATGTGGAATCCACTGTGGTGGATGTTTATACTAACTTTTCTGTGTTTGTGTGTCTTGTTGCTTTTCACTTGGTATGGCTGTATGGCAACTCAAATTTCACTGTACCTGAATCGGTACATGTGACAATAAACTCACCTTGAACTTGACCTTGAAACCTTGAAAATCTGCTCTCGTGGAATTTGTGTGTCGAATTTCATTTCATCTTCTGCTGGCATTTATTGATGCACACCCATATAATGTGGAGTCACGAGAAAATCACAATGTAGATAATTTCCTAGGAATACCCACCCCCCTCATCCCTTCATGAATGTGCTGACGGCAAGTCAATGCAACATATGCCGTAGTTCACTCACATATAGAGACACGCTAGAGGCAGGAAACATGTTCCCGATGTTGGGGGAGTCCAGAACCGGGGCCACAGTTTAAGAATAATGGGTTAGCTATTTAGAACGGATATGAGGAAATACTTTTTCATACAGAGAGGTATGAGTCTGTGGAATTCTCTGCCTCAGAAGGCAGTGAAGGCCGGTTCTCTGGATACTTTCAAGAGAGTTAGTTAGAGCTCTAAAAGATAGCGGAGTCAAGGGATAGGGGGGTACTGATTGTGGATGATCAGCCATGATCACATTGAATGGCAGTGCTGGCTGGAAGGACCAAATGGCCTACTCCTGCACCTATTGTCTATAAACTAAGACGTGAATTGCACAAGGCTGTCTGATAAAAAGTTTAAAAGATGCATCTTGGAATTTTTTAAGTATTTAGCACCAAGGGAATTTAGTACCAGGGAAGAAACACAGTTATCAGAGAGAATGTGCAAGACTATGTTAACTCTAAGAACAGTTGGTATTGATGTGCCCAATGGATTAGAGCAGGGTCCGCTTGCACTTTATGTCTGGCTCTATTCTATCTCCGTAGACAAACATAACTTGCCCATCAGGAGCATAGCACTGAAAACAGCAACATCATAACAGCTAAAGGTTTTCCTAGCAGTCAGGGCAATTAGGACAACATCGAGAGGTGAGTGGATTGGACAGGTGGTAACATTTTGTGTCAACTTGTACAATTTGAGAAGAAAAATAGGAAATGGGAGCATAAACAACTAAAAAAAAAAAGTCAAATATTGTAAATGGCTGATAGATTTGGGATTAGGAACATGGGGTCTTTTAGGAACAGAAGGGGAGCATTGAGACCCTCAACCACATTCCATTATCCAATTATATATCCGAGCACAAAGCCCACCAAGTCCTACCGCACACTTACACAATTGTGGTCAGTGGCTTGCATAAGTTGTCATACCCCTTGAACATTTCCACATTTTGTCACGTTACAACCACAAACGTAAATGTATTTTATTGGGATTTTATGTGATAGACCAACACAAAGTGGCGCATAATTGTGAAGTGGAAGGAAAATGTTACATGGTTTTCAAATTTTTTTACAAATAAAAAACTGAAAAGTGTGACGTGCAAAAGTATTCAGCCCCCTTTACTCTGATACCCCTAAATAAAATCCAGTGCAACCAATTGCCTTCAGAAGTCACCTAATTCATAAATAGAGTCCACTTGTGTGTAATCTAATCTCAGTATAAATACAGCTGTTCTGTGAATGCCTCAGAGGTTTGTTAGAGAACATTAGTGAACAAACAGCATCATGGAGCCCAAGGAACACACAAGACAGGTCAGGGATAAAGTTGTGGAGAAGTTTAAAGCAGGGTTAGCTTATAAAAAAATATCCCAAGCTTTGAACATCTCACGGAGCACTGTTCAATCCATCATCCGAAAATGGAAAGAGGATGGCACAACTGCAAACCTACCAAGACATGGCCAGGCAAAGAGAGCATTGATCAGAGAAGCAGCCAAGAGGCCCATGGTAACTCTGGAGGAGCTGCAGAGATCCACAGCTCAGGTGGGAGAATCTGTCCACAGGACAACTATTAGTCGTGCATTCCACAAATCGGGCCTTTATGGAAGAGTGGCAAGAAGAAAGCCATTGTTGAAACAAAGCCATAAGGAGTCCAGTTTGCAGTTTGCCACAAGCCATGTGGGGGACACAGGAAACATGTGGAGGAAGGTGCTCTGGTCTGATGAGACCAAAATTGAAGTTTTTGGCCTAAATGCAAAATGCAATGTGTGGTGGAAAACTAACACTGCGCATCATCCTGAAGACACCATCCGCACTGTGAAACATAGTGGTGGCAGCATCATGCTGTGGGGATGCTTTTCTTCAGCAGGGATAGTGAAGCTGGTCAGAGTTGATAGGAAGATGGATGGAGCCAAATACAGGGCAATTTTGGAAGAAAACCTGTTAGAGTCTGCAAAAGACTTGAGACTGGGACGGAGGTTCACCTTCCAGCAGGACAACGACCCTAAACATACAGCCAGAGCTACAATGGAATGGCTTAGATCAAAGCATATTCATGTGTTAGAATGGCCCAGTCAAAGTCCAGACCTAAATCCAATTGAGAATCTCTGGCAAGACTTGAAAATTGCTGTTCACAGACGTTCTCCATACAATCTGACTGAGCTTGAGCTATTTTGCAAAGACGAATGGGCAAAAATTTCAGTCTCTGGATGTGCCAAGCTGGTAGAGACATACCCCAAAAGACTTGCAGCTGTAATTGCAGCGAAAGGTGGTTCTACAAAGTATTGACTCAGGGGGGTAGAATACTTTTGCACGCCACACTTTTCAGTTTTTTATTTGTAATAAAATTTGGAAACCATGTATCATTTTCCTTCCACTTCACAATTATGCACCACTTTGTGTTGGTCTATCACATAAAATCCCAATAAAATACATTTACGTTTTTGTGGTTGTGACGTGACAAAATGTGGTAAAGTTCAAGGGGTATGAATACCTTTGCAAGCCACTGTACTCTGGCCTTTTAACCTTTCAGGGCAGCACAGTGGTGCAGGTGGTAAAGTGACTGCTTGACAGCTCACAACTCCTCCAGTGCTATTTGTGTGGGGTTTGCATGTTTTTTCTCTCATTGCTTGGATCTTCTTTGGGTGCTCTTGTTTCCTCCCATATCCCCCAAAATAGTGTGGATTGATTAGTTAATTGGCCCCTGTAAATACGTCCTATTGTGTATAGGAGTGGTAGAAACTGCTGAGAGGAATGTGATGGGAATCTGGTGAGTATGAAATGGTGCAGGGGAGGATTAACATAAAAATGGTTGTTACAGACTTAGTGGGCCAAAGGTGCTGTTTACCTGCTGCATCTCTTCCTGACTCCTTGGCTTTCTAACCTACGAATCCACACATCTTTGGGACATGGGAAGAAACTGGAGGAAAACAACAATATTGCTGGGAATATGTACAGACCGCACACAGACAGACCTGGAAGTTGGGATTAAACCCAGGTTTCTGATGCTGTACAAGCTGAAAATGCAGATGGGTATTTTCTTTCATGTTAGCTGATCTTAATGTTTTTAATTTGTATCACATAAATGCATTTGGAGTAAATTTCTGTTTTAATTATTTATTTTAGACTTCCGGTGGCGCCATGGAGGGCTAGAGAGCAATGCCAGCCAGCTCCGTAAAAAAAACGAGGAAAAACCGGGGAGAAAAGATCTACCTGCTGCCTACTGTTTCTACAGGCGTGCGACTCATAATGTCAACATAGCGCAGCCCACCCGTGGATAAAACAAAACTCCGGTATACAAGGCTGAAAACGGCAGAACAAGAACAAGGCCCGACTGAAGCCTCGGGCTCAGGTAGGACACTATCCCAAGAAGATCTGTCGAAAAAAACCGAAGAAAAAATCGGAAATTGAAGAGCTTAAAGTTTATTTTTTGTACAAGAAATGGCAGAGTTAAAGAAATAAATAACGTTGGAATTAAAGACTGAATTGGCAAAAATGTAATTTTAAGGAAGAAATAGAAAAAATCAAGGAGGAGATGAAGGAGTTAAAGTCTGAAATCAATATCTTGGCCACGGAATTATCTGACAAACTGCGAAAGGAAATTGCTGAAATATTAATGGATCAATCTGCAAATATAGTGGAAGAGATGAATGATAAAATCGAAAATAAGGTGGAAACAGAGATGGAACCCGTGGTGGAAGAAATCAATGAGCAGTCGACAGCCATAAAGAACCTTAAAGAACTATATAACCTTATAACCATATAACAATTACAGCACGGAAACAGGCCCTCTCGGCCCTTCCAGTCCATGCCGACCATTTGTTTTCCCCTAGTCCCATCTACCTGCACTCAGACCATACCCCTCCATTCCCTTCACGTCCATATACCTATCCACTTTACTCTTAAATGTTAAAATCGATCCTGCCTCCACCACTTCTGCTGGAAACTGATTCCACACAGCCACCACCCTCTGAGTAAAGAAGTTCCCCCTCACGTTACCCCGAAACCCTGTCCCTTAATTCTCATGTCATGCCCTCTTGTTTGAATCTTCCCTACCCTCAATGGGAAAAACGTATCCACGTCAACTCTGTCTATCCCTTTCATCATTTTAAAGACCTCAATCAAGTCCCCCCTTAACCTTCTGTGCTCCAAAGAATAAAGACCTAACTTGTTCAACCTTTCTCTGTAACATAGTTGCTAGATCCCAGGCAACATTCTAGTAAATCTCCTCTGTATTCTCTCTATTTTGTTGACATCCTTCCTATAATTAGGCAACCAAAATTGTACACCATACTCCAGAATTGGTCTCACCAATGCCTTGTACAATTTTAACATTACTTCCCTAGCCGAAACGTGCTCAGACTACGAAAACACTCCTCAAAGAAAATCAACATTTATCTGATTTACTGGGCAAAATAACTGATAAATGTACCGAGTTGGAAGGACGCCAGAGAAGACAGAACCTAAGGATCATGGGTATTCGAGAAGGGAGAGAAAAGAATCAAGATACCCGAGAGTTTACTGCAAACTTATTGCAAATGGTTTTATCTCTGGAACAAAAGCCTTTACTAGCCCGAGCACACAGAGTAATGAGACGTTATACAAAGCAAGACGCTCCTCCAAGACAAATGATAGTAAAAGTCCAGTATGATCATGTCCTGGAGGAGATGATGAACAAAATTGTAAAAAGTAGAAATCTTACATATGAAGAAGATTTGATCAGCATTTACCGAGACTGTCCAGCAGAGGTGAAGAATTTGAAGTACAGTCTGAGGTACCCAGCCACCCTGAGAATTACCTACAATCAGGAAGAACATTATTTCAAAAACCCAGCGGATGCAATGAACTTTGCCCAAGGGATTAAGGAGCGAGAGGTAGACTGAATGAAATCTTCAAAGATGAACTATACCAACAAATAAATTGTATTTTTAGGATTGGAGTGGACTATGGACTTGTTTCACCTAAAGAAGATGGAGAAGGATGCGGATTGGAGACTCGGATTGGAGATACGGATTGGAGACTCTCCTATCTAAATATAATCACACAGAATTTAAAGTTTGACTTTATTTATCCCCCCTGGCACTTTTTTTTCTATATTTTTCTTCCCTTTTTTTTTTATCATTATTTTATTTTTTTATTTTTTCTTATTATACCTTTTAATATGTATTAAGCATAGATATTATCATATACTTGACCGATGGATCTTGTACACATCAGAGTTTAATACTACCGGTTAAATATTTTTATGGAATAACAATTTTAATGAATCATGGAGATGGATAAGTTTGTAACATCGACTACGGAAGTTGATAGATTGCTAGCCATGGTAGGATGGCTAACACTAACTACACCAATATTAGATGTAGTTTTTTCTCTCTTTGTGCACCCTATTAATCTCTTAATCTATCCTTTTTTAAATATTATTTCTTGTTATTATTATTTTATATTTGAATGGAGTTATAAATTAATACAAAGGAGGTATATACGTGAGAGATACACAAGGGTCTTGAAATTCATCTATTCGAAGTACAGGTGTGAAGTCGGGTATGTCGAGCTGAACCATTTGCCCTATTATATATCCCCTTAGATAAAAGGTGCAAGACTTACAAACAAATATGGGGAATGGAGGAATAACGTTTTGTAGCTGGAATGTTAAAGGTATTAACGAACCAATTAAGAGAGGTAAAGTATTAGCACATTTAAAAGCACTTAAGGTAGATGTGGCATTTATCCAAGAGACACATCTAAAAAAGAGGCAGAGCATAGATTAAAGGCTAAATGGATTGACAAAGTGTATCATTCTTCTTTCACACACAAATCTAGAGGTGTAGCAATATTAATTTGTAAAGGCACTTCATTTAAATATACTACAACTATAACTGATAGTGATGGTAGATATATTATTCTAATAGGGGAATTATACACACAAAAAATGATTTTTGTCAATGGAAATGGCCCAAATTTTGACAGTCCACTGTTTTAAAAAAAAATATATTTAATACTATCCCAGAATTATCACAGCACAACCTAATAATTGGAGGAGATTTAAATTGTACACTAGATCCTTATTTGGACAGATCATCAAAACAACGGAAAATTAAATCGCATTCCAGTGATCTAATAAATGCATACACAGATACTAGTAATATTAAAGATGTTTGGAGAATGCAAAACCCAGCTGGACAAGAATATTCATTTTACTCACCTGTGCATAAAACTTATTCAAGAATAGATTATTTTTTGTTAGATTTAAAACTTATCCCATTCACTTATAATTCAAAATGTTATAATATTATAATCTCAGATCATGCACCTTTAACTTTTATGATGAACATAACTGGTAAAACGGAAAAAATGGAGATTTAATCCACAAATTTTAAAAGACAAAATAACTCAAGAATACATAACAGAACAGATTAAGATTTTCTTTGAAATAAATGGGGAACTTTTAAAGCGTATGTTCGGGGAATTATGATATCCTCTCAAGCATTTTATAATAAAGAGAATCAGAGGGAACAACAGGCATTGGAAAAGGAGATCAAACAATTAGACACAGAAAACGCTGCTAACCCAACCATGATAAAACATAATAAAATCTTTGCATTGAAATATAAATTAAATTAAATACAGCCAGACCAAGTTGTAAAACTCTACCAATATACTAAACAAATACAATTTGAATTCGGAGATAAACCACAAAAATTATTGGCTCGTCAATCACGAAAATTGGAGGGAGAAAAATTAATCCATAGGATTAAATCAGACAAAGGAGAATTACAAGTACAAACTAAAGATATAAATGAGAAATTTTTGCAATATTATAAAAATCTATATTCAGCCAAAACGACTGAAAATCGGACATGAATAGAAATATTTTTAAAAAATTGTAATCTAAAAGGACTGGATTCAGGAAATAGAAAATCACTAAACGCTGAAATAACTACTAAAGAAATCAAAGAATCTATTAGGTCATTAAAAAATGGTAAAATTCCAGGACCGGATGGTATTGGATCGGAATTTTATAAATACATTTATGCACAACAGAAATTACCAGAAACATTAAATGAATCTATTATAACGCTCATACCTAAATCAGATAAAGATCTGGATGATCCAGGGTCGTATAGAGCCATAGCTCTTTTAAATACTGATAAAAAAATATTAACCAAAGTACTAGCACAAAGACTAAATACAGTGATTAATAAAGTAATTCATTCAGATCAAACAGGATTTATACCAAAATGATACTCCTCATATAACCTGAGACGATTATTCAATATTATATACTCGAAAAGAAATATTAATAAAGATTTAGCAAGTATTTCATTAGACGCAGAGAAAGCTTTGGATCAGGTTGAATGGTCTTATTTATTTTCGATTATGGAAACTTTTCAGTTGGGAGAGAAGTTTATAACATGGGTTAAACTACTATATACCAAGCCAACAGCTAGAATATTAACAAATCAAATGTTATCAACTAAATTTAATTTATTCCGAGGCTGTAGACAAGGTTTCCTCTATCCCCGCTACTGTTCACACTGGCAATTGAACCATTAGCACAACGCGTGAGATCACATCCTGAAATATACGGGTACGAAACCAAGAAACTAAAAATAAAATCTCTTTATACGCAGATGATGTATTACTTTATATTACAAAGCCTGAAACTAGTATTCCTAACTTATTAGATTTAATAACTCAATTTGGATTGTTTTCAGGATATAGAATTAATTGGAATAAAAGTGAACTTATGCCAATAATGGGAAATAACTCACATATACTACACCAATTTCCTTTTAAGATAGCAAATGAAAAAATCAAATATCTTGGAATTCATGTAAAAAAAGATATGATTCTTTATTTAAATCTAATTTCCCACCCCTATTGAATAAACTACTTAAGAATATCCTATATTGGAAAACATTACCTATCTCAATGCTAGGTAGAATTAATGCGATAAAAATGATTTTTCTTCCACAATTATTATGTTTCAACTGATCCCGATATATCTTCCTAAATTTTTTTTTAAGAAAGTGGACTCTATAGTTACCAATTTTATTTGGGATTATAACAGCCATAGAATAAATAAAAAACATCTATGTAAATCAAAAATAAATGGAGTTTTTGCATTGCCTAATTTGATGTTTTATTACTGGGCAGTTAATATTAAAAATATGAATTTTTGGTTGGAAGAATTAGATAAACTGCCAAACTGGTTAAAAATGGAAAAGAAAGATTGTTCACCTTTTGAAATTAGCTCGATTTTATTTGCCAATACTAAAATACTTAAGAAAATTTATAGAGGAAATCCAATAATAGAAAATGGGATACGTATCTGGAAACAATTAAAGAAAACATTAAAATTAGAAAGTATACCACTGGCTCTTCCCATTGTAAACAACATTACTTTTTAACCTTCAATGATGGATAAAGGGTTTTTTTTTTAATGGAAGAACTATGGAATAAATAAGATGGGTGATCTGTACAGGGAAAGTTTCTTTCTTTCATTTCAGGAATTACAACAAAATTACGGATTACTCTCAAAAGAGTACTTTAGATATCTACAAATTAGAGATTATGTTAAATCAAACACACGGGATTTTAGAAATAGAAAGACAGAAATTTTAGATGAATGTCTAAATAAATATCCGAATACAGAAAAATTAATATCATATATTTATAATATTTTATTGGAAAATGATTTACCAAACTCGGAAATATATAGGCAAGCATGGGAAAACAAATTAGGTCAAACAATTAGTGTAGAAGTTTGGAATGAAAGTTTACAACATATACACCACTGCTCATTAAATGCCAGACACTCTTTGATACAATATAAAGTTTTACATAGATTACACTTTTCAAAATCCAAATTAAACAGAATTTTTTCAAATGTTTCTGCTATATGTGATAAATGACAGCATTTAGAAGCTAATCTAACGCACTCATTCACAAAATGTATAAAAATTACTAACTTTTGGATAGAAATTTTTAAGATAATATCGAATGTAGTTAATGCAAATCTGACTCCATACTCAAAATTAATCATATTAGGAATATTAGAAACGGATCAACTACTAACAACACAGCAAATAATTTTTATCGATTATAGTTTAATAATTGGTAAAAAAAATGAATATTAAGATTTTGGAAAGGGCCTACATCCCCTACAATCAAAATGTGGATTACAGAAATGTCGGAGACACTTCATCTGGAAAGATTAAGACTTGTCCTTTTGGACAAGCTAGATCAATTCAGAGGAATATGGTCTCCATTTATTGAATATTTAAAGGGTCAAGGTGGTCCGGTTCGAGGGCCTGACTGAAACCTGAATGAAGGAATAGATGAAGAACTATATATAATAGACCACGGATATATCTCCAATGATGAATAGCCTGCTTAATACTCCACTCATATATCGATTTTCTACTTTTATTTTATTTCTCTATTATTTCTCTTTACTATCTTCTTTCTGTTATAAAATAATAAAAAGTATAGAAGTATAAATAAGAATGATCATAAACTTTAAAAATATTAAGAATGTATGTGACGAATAATATGTCTCTTTTTTTTAATTTTATGTTATTCCTTCTTAATATGTATTTACTTCTAATAAAAATATTTTACAGAATTTATTTATTTTAAAAATAATTTATATTTCTAT
This sequence comes from Okamejei kenojei, assembly GCA_035221665.1. Taxonomy (NCBI): domain Eukaryota; kingdom Metazoa; phylum Chordata; class Chondrichthyes; order Rajiformes; family Rajidae; genus Okamejei; species Okamejei kenojei. The sequence continues at coordinate 23,509,297 of CM069131.1, forward strand.
GAAATGTTTTTAAACTCTCCTTGATCATCGGAGACTTTGAAAAACACTTAAGGGTTTTGGCAGCAGTAGTCTGTCAAAGGGCCATCAGGACAATCTGAGGTTGAAGCCTTTGGATCCAATGCCTGAGGCCTGGTTGTCAATTATGGACTGCTCTGCCTAACAAGACAACTGCAGCAGTGATTGCATTTACGTTTTGGTACCTCCAGGCGAAAACTAAACATAGCCCTGGGAATAGAGTGTGGTGACTTGGATGCAAAATGGATCAAGCACAATCTGTACCAATGAGGTCATATTAACCAAATTACAGTCCATGCATAGCTGTGCCTGACTTATGATTTCTTTATGCACATAGTTGAAAGGTATCACCACCATTGTGAGCTTATGAGCTTTTGAATTGCACAGATATGTCTTTCATCACTGCAATTCAGGTTATACCAGCTTTTCTGATTTTCCAATAAAACTTACCTGCATGCAGTTATTGGGTAAAACCGATGACAGTAACTAATTTCACATAATCAGGACAAAACAATGTCTGGGCTCATAGAGGATGTTGCAAAGTGGAACTGGTGCTCGAGTGTTTGTTTTTACACATAAATCTTCTATAACATTTATTGGTTCTTACATTGAATTAATTAGTCACTATTTCAAAAAATATTCTGCTAAGAGAAAGTTTCCAAGTGAGTTTAATGAAGTAGTGAAATTGATTTATTATTGATTTTGCCTTCAGCAAAAGATAGGTGAATGATGCTTAACGGTTAAGCAGTTAATCGGTACATATTTTATTGGGATTTGAATATGTAAGAGGATATGAAACTAGGGATTTGGGATTTAATGGCCACTTTTTCCAAAAGTACAGAATAGTTATGGTCATTCCTGGCTAACAAATATTTTTTTCTTATGTTCAGGAATCTCCTTAATATGTCATTTGTTTCAGACTTCATGTACAATTGTGATATTTCCCCCTCAGAAAAAGATGATGGATTGAAGTCAATGTGGCCTGTGGAAGGGCATGTGTGGGGCAGACAGTGAAAATGAGTTTCTAATTACAAAAAGATCTCCATGGCCATGTGTTTGGATACTGAGTTGGATGATCAGCCATGATCATATTGAATGGCGGTGCAGGCTCGAAGGGCTGAATGGCCTACTCCTGCACCTAATTTCTATGTTTCTATGTTTGGAAAGTGGTCTTGATGCAACTGCATACAAAAGAGATGTAGTCACACCCAATGTGTCTCCAGAGTTAATGAGCTCACACAAAAGTTGAAAAAAGTAGAAATTTGTGAATTCCTCTGTGCCACGAAAGATCTGGTCAAGAAAATGTACTCAAATGCAAAGTCTAATAAACACTAAATAATTAAAATATATTCAGTTATAATTTGTTACAATGTTACTTTAAATGTGTTTTGAGTGGAGATAGGTGATCTAAGAACTCAATTATTGTACAGTCACATCTCAATTATCAAGTTTAGATTCCCTTTCAGTTAAAGTTTTGTAGATTAATTGACTTCTATAACTTGCCATGAGTGTGGAAGATTGCAACCTTCTCGTGGTCCGCCCTGTTTCGACGAATGCAATCAACCCAGCGTGCACAATCAAATCGAACAAGTTGTCCTACAGCTTTCGGCTGTGCACAACTGCACTCCATACGCAAGAAGAAGAAGTCACTAGTGTGTTAGGAGTGGATTTCAAAGTGGGATAATGTAGAACTAGTGTGAATGGGCGATCAATGGTCGGTGTACTCGGTGGGCCGAAGGGCTTGTTTTAGTGTGGATTATTAAACTAAACTGAACTAAATTAAAGCCCATTGCCCTGGACTGCATGGTCTTAGCTCACTGGGGTATCATCAGGATACTTTAAAAGGAAACAAGAAAACAATGTGACCCTAGGAAAAATAAAACATCTGTATTGCTAAAGGCATTTGACCCCCTCACCAAAGAGAAACATTCTCCTCCATTATATTACACCGATATCAATCAATACATCCTTCCACATTAATAGTCACAGCATTGCTTTGCTGTAGTCAGTTAAAAATCTGCTTTCTCCTTGGTTATACAATGTGGATGAATGCTTGAATAATTCCTCTGATGGAAGATGTGGATAATGAATAACAGCGAAGTATGCATTGCGTTCTTCTTCAGTCCTTTAATTAAATGAAAACCTTTTATTCGTTGTTGAGGTAGTCCCAGCCTAGAATGTTTGTAACTATTCCCAACCATGACAGCATGTTGTTGTAATAGACCAGAGGTCAAACCTTGCTTACACGGGGTGTCAGATTCTCGCAAAAACAATAACAATAAATAATTCATGGAAATAAAAATTATCATCAGGCAAAGCAGTCAATGGAACATGGCAAAATCGTCATGAAATTAGAAGTTTTGGACATGATGTATGTTGATAATGTCAAATATCCAATTCATTAATAACTAAAAGGTCAAACCTGCTGTGAAAAAGCAGCTTTTTTTGCTAGCTCTCAGAAGAAGAAAGCCTTTCAGTGAATATTTCCCATTAATTTAAAGCAAACATTCAATTACTTCTTTCCTTCTGTATCTTTGTGGAGCCATCTTGTTTTCTTATTTATTCTACAATAAACTGCTGAAATAACAACTCTTGTGTGTTGAATAGGTTTCACTATCAAGTTTCCTTATAGGTTGAGATAGAACTACTGGCAGCTGTAAAAGATTACAATCCTGAGATTAAGCAAACAAGAACATATTAAAATGTCATATTCTGTGATGGCCTAACTTTACTTGACATAAAAAACCTACATTAACAAATCAATGGCTGATGGGCCTGTCTCACGTAGGCAACTGCAGGAGACTACGCAATGGTCGCGGGTGGTTGCCGGGGAGTCGCCTTCATGGTCGTGAGTTCCCGCATTCTGGGAACTAGTCGCGGCCTCATTATGGTCGCTGCAAAATTTTCAACATGTTGAAAAATTAGCGGTGACCAGAATGAAGCCGCCATGGAGAGTAGCGAGAATTCTCGTGCCGTAGGTGGGTCGCTGGAGTTCCTAGTGGGTTGCCAGGATGTCGAAGATTCTCACAGGTTGTAGCCGGTGCTGACCGGTGAATTTCATTGGCTCATTGGGAATAAAACGTAAGCAGTAGTTTTCAGAACCAAGGATAACCGACCGGTAATGTTAATGTCCGCCGAGCTTCACAATCGTGTATCTCTGGCTTCTTAAAAGTTCTCCACTTCTTCTCCCCACCCTCTTTTAAAGGACTTACCATACACTCTGCTTTAGCTGTCTTAATTACAGCATCGACCTTCCTGTTCATCGCGGTGTGTATCTGTATTACATTGGCTTTGCACCGTCTGAATTGCACTCAGACAGCACTCCCCTGTGTGTGTGTGTGTGTGTGTGTGTGTGTGTGTGTGCGCGCGCACTACAGGAAGGTGCTCTAACTCTTAAATTGAAAATACCATGCCACAAAAGCTAATGTGCTATTTGTCTTATTAATTTCTGACCTTATGTTTCAACATATCAACCTTCTGTGATTGATACAGAAGTACACCAATACCTCAAGCTGCCTCGGCAAAGCCAGCAGCATAATCAAGGATACGTCGCACCCTGGCCACTCCCTCTTCTCCCCTCTCCCATCAGGCAAAAGGTATAGAAGTGTAAAAATGCACACCTCCAGATTCAGGGACAGTTTCTTCCCAGCTGTTATCAGGCAACTGAATCATCCTACCTCAACCAGAGAGCAGCGCTGAACTACTATCTACCTCTTTGTTGACCCTTGAAATATATTTGATCAGACTTTGCTGGCATTACCTTGCACTAAACGTTATTCCTTTACCATGCATGTATACACTGTAAATAGCTGGACTGTAATCATATATTGTCTTTCTGCTGACTGGAAAATACGCAACAACTTTTCATTGTACCTTGGTACACGTGACAATAAATTAAACTGAACTGAGAGGGCTTGGAATGAGTGGTGGTCACCTCATGTACTGGACAACCCTATGAAGAGTGTTAATGTAAATTTTCATGTAATTATTTCAAGATGCTGCTGTTTTCATTTGTCCATTGTATTGGCCGATCAGTCATGCTCCAAGTTGCATTCTATTGTGATTTAAAAATGAACAGGGTTAAACCAACCCTTATCCATTTTCAAAATATTCATCTGACAAGCTTACAAATTACTACTCAGTAACTCATTGTTAATTCAACTTGTTTTGAATCCATCCTGTATAAAATACAGGAAACATCATGAGGAAAAATGTTAATGAAATATCTAAGGAGAACAAGGCAAGTTGCCAAAACATGACTATTTGAAATGACTTTGCCTTAAAGTTAAAACATGAAGTACAATTTCCAATCATCCAAGTTTTTCACAGATTAGCCTATGGGGGTTATCAGGGTTGTTACTCAACAGCTTTTGCACATACCCCAGCCGTGATTATTTGTAACCAGTGTCTGGTATACATTGTTCTGATACCAGCTACTCCAGGTTGGTCAAGGCAGAAAAGCATCTTCGTCTAACTGATGAAAGGGAAGGAAAATAAACCTAAGTATCCTAAAACCAATTAAGATGCCCCATCTTTGTTAGTCCCACCTGCCAATGCTTGGGCCCAGATCTCTCTAATCCTTTCCTATCCATGTACCTGTCCAAATGTCTTTTAAATGTTATTATAGTTCCTGCCTCGACAACCTCCTCTGGCAGATCATTCCACATACCCACCACACATTAGGTGAAAAATTTACCCCTGAGAGAGTGGGACTACATGAGCTTGTTACCCGAGGAGTGACACAACCAAGGATCAAGACTGAACGGGATCTTATTTAACACCGAGGCAGTCAGCAGACATTGAAAGGCACACTTTGAGGTTGTCCGCAACTGTTTCTCTGAGCTTGACATGAGGCCCCTTGACTCCATCCCACGTATGGTTAGTCTCGCCACTACTCTTTAAGGGCCTGTCCCACTTTCATGACCTAATTCATGACCTCTGCCGAGTTTGCCCTTGACTCATACTTGCAGCATAGAAACATAGAAATTAGGTGCAGGAGCAGGCCATTCGGCCCTTCGAGCCTGCACCGCCATTCAATATGATCATGGCTGATCATCCAACTCAGTATCCTGTACCTGCCTTCTCTCCATACCCCCTGATCCCTTCAGCCACAAGGGCCACATCCAACTACCTCTTAAATATGGCCAACGAACTGGCCTCAATTACCTTCTGTGGCAGAGAATTCCACAGATTCACCACTCTCTGTGTGAAAAACGATTTTCTCATCTCGGTCATAAAAGACTTCCCCCTTATCCTTAAACTGTGACCCCTTGTCCTGGACTTCCCCAACATCGGGAACGATCTTCCTGCATCTAGCATGTCCAACCCCTTAAGAATTTTGTAAGTCTCTATGAGATCACCCCTCAATCTTCTAAATTCCAGCGAGTACAAGCCGAGTACATGGTCGTCACGAGGTCATAGGAGGTCGTAGGTAGGTTGTAGGTGCTTGTGGCATCAAGTAGGTTGGGGCGTTTTTTCTAGCATGATGAAAAAATGTCCATGAGTAAAAAAGGGCCTGAATTAGGTCGTGAAAGTGGGACTGGCCCTTTACTATTGGCCAACTGCAAAAACAACAAGGCCTAGGGAATAGATGGTATCCCAATGTAACTCTAAACCTTGGCTGCAAGAAACCTCAGTCACAATTTTATCAGCAACAACTGGAAAGAGCAGGATATACCAGGGGACCTCAGACACATTGTAATTGTTGTCATCTTCAAGAAAATAAATTTGACGGTGGTAACTATCATCTCACTACTCTCTACAATTGGGAAAATCTTCGGCAATTGTACTCATGGCTGAGGAGCTGCTCCCTGATTCTGTCCTTTCAGATAAACTGTGGACTTCAAGTCGTCAAGAGTGTTTTATTGTTGTATGTCCCAAACAGAACAATGAACTTCTTACATACAACAACACAACCGAATATGTAAACATAGCACTTTGTAAGCAATATAAATCACTTAACCTTCACGACTCAACTCCAAGAGAATCGCAGTGAGAAGTGCCGACCACTAATAATCTCAATAAAGCCTTTGACTCAATTGGTTAAGATGGACTGTGGAGCACACTGCTGGAATTTGGCTGCCCATGGTCATTTTTTCCACAGCATGGAAACAGTGATTCTATCCAATGGGACTGCAACAGTTGTACTGCAGACCAATGTAAATTCAGGTTGTGTCATTGCTCCAACAGTGTTTTACAATCTTCCTTAACACTGTACTTCACCTCCAACAAACATCTTGCTGTTGATAAACTTCCCTGCAAGGCAAATGGGAAACCATTTATAGAAGATAGACACAAAAATGCTGGAGTAACACGAGGAATCTTGCATAGAACATAAAGTGCTGGAGTAATTCAGTGGATCAGGCAGCATCTCTGGAGAGAAGGTGACGTTTTGGGTCTTCTTCATTTTGACTTGGATGGTAGTGTAAAATAATTCAGTTGCTCTGGTTTATAGAGTGGATAATTGAACAATTGCTATTGACTTACTCTGTTAACCCAACTTCAAATTGTACCCAACATATCTTCATAATCTTTCGACCTGAGTGATGAGAGAAAAATCTTTGACGAGCAGTTGTCAGAAGGGCAGATTGTACCAGGGACTTTTGGACAATTGAGCTCAATGAAAACAATGGAAATGAGGAGCAAGAAAGGAACTCTCCTTAGGAAATCCATCTAATTTTCCAAACTATAAATCTACACGGATAGATATTTAGGATGGAGACACAAGGAATCTTGCATAAGATGCTGGAATAAATCAGTGGGTCAGGCAGCATCTCTGGAGGGACATTTTGGCGACATTTTGGTTCAAGAAAATCCCCCAGACTGATTGTAGAAGGGGAGGAAAGTTGGAAAAGATACGGGGGCAGGACAAAGTCTGACAAGTGATAGATGGATACAGATGAGAGAGGTTTGATTGATAGATGGGTGGGATGAGTAAGATAAGCGAGAGAAGAAAAAGAGACTAAAGGGTGTCAGATATAATTTATAATTGGTATAATTTATATGCAATATTGCCTGGAACACAAAACTTTAGCCCAGATGTTGGTGTGCAAGACAAATGACATTCTTCTGTTTATGTTTTTGATTGTGGTGATCTTTGATACTTTGGATGGCTTAATACCTGATAATAATGACAGAAAAAAAGCACAAGTGCGAGAGTAACTTAGTAGGTCAGGCAGCATCGCAGGAAGGCATGGATATGTGACATTTCAGATCCTGAGTAAGGTCTGAAGAAGGGTCCAGACCCAAAACTTTGGTTATCCAAGTCTTCCAGGGATGCTGCCTGATCCACTCAGTTACTCCAGCACTTTTTGTTATTTTGTGTAAACCAGCATCTGCGGTTCCTTGAATTTACATTAAAATAAATATGCAAAGTATTTGTCTACAATGCATGTTAATGTTAATCTCTCGCCTTCTGGTTGGCATCAACCTTGACAGTAATGCATTTATTTATATTATTATATTTAGCACTAGTTGTGTTATTATTTCCCACATTTGTTGTCCTGCTCTCAGGTACCACATTAAATCCTTATCCTAAACTGCAATGTTGTTCAGATTCAGAAAGCTGAATATTTACTTCATGCTATTGTGGCACAGTTTCCTGCTGCCGTCTAGTGGCTGGTTGCCTTTGTTTAATTTCTTATTTTATTTTCCCATAGTTTTGTCCCATTTATCGCCCTTCTCCTCGTTAGATTCAATATTTCTTATGTTACTATTTTCAAAATAACATTTTCCATTACAAAATTGACTGTGATTTAACAATAAACTTCATACAAGGTTCATAAAATGAATCTGAGCATTAAAGCTCATGAGAATTGAACATTATGAGACATAAGGTACTGAAAGTCATTGCTTAATTTCATTTCTGGAAAGGTAGTTCAATGAAAGGCTCGGTCCAGGGTTAATCAATGAAGAAACACAACACTCTGGAGTGTTACTGGTCATAAGGGAAACATGTTTACTCTGCCTGTGGCAAAGATTCAGTCCATAGGAATTTGCAGAATGACGTTAATGAATTTCCCAGAAATGTAATTTGTGCTGTTCTGGTATCACTGAAAGGTCATCAGAGGCAATTGCACAATATATTCAACCACAAGAGGTCAGTTCTGAGAATTCTGTGAACCTAGGAATCTAGTAGAGAGGACTGCACTTCCGAGGCATTGCCATTAAAGTGAATTGATAAATTAACGTCTTGTCGGTCCCCACAGGTGGAATAAAAACATCTCAGGGCACTGATATGAGAAAAGAGTGAAACCTCTTTAGTACTCCGATCAAAATATATCACTCAATTAATGGCACTATAAAAATATTTTGTATTAACTTATATTATCTCATCACTAGCACTTTGCTGTTCATTGGGGTTAACTGAGCTCATACTGGCTGCTGAGTGACTTCAATATTGTTTTGTTGTTTAGGGTGTCATGCAAGGTACTTTACAAATGTTGGTCTTTCTTAGCATTGCACCAGAATGGCTTTGTCACCATCTTTTACCTTCAGAGTTTTCATTATATTTAGAATAAAGTAAACCTGACCAGGCATTTGATAATAGAGATAACACTGGATTTAATGAAGTATGTGTGCAAACGCCTTCAAACTCTTCACTCTCCACAATCTTTCTATCCACCCCTTGTTGTTAAAACTGTTTGTCTAGTATATGATTTTCCACGTATAAACACTGGGCTGACTGAAATTTTCAACTTAAGTGCCTGTCACAATGCTTTTCACCAATTCCATCCCCCACACCTTCAATGTTATTTGTCCTTACCTCTGTAATGTTGTAACTCTTACCCGAATCCATCTGTTGATGAAAAACAAATCATTCTCTTCATACCATTGTATAGATTCCACTATTTAAATGCTCTACTGAGTAGTTCCCCATCCACTGTGCACTGCAAATATCAACTTGTTCAAAACCTTGCCCTCCATGGTGTATCCCGCTCCAGGTGTGCCTGCTCTTGTTGACCTACACCTATCTCTAAACCCCAACATCTTGAACAGAATTCCTTAGTGACATTGCCTCTCTAGCCTTATAACTATTAATCCTGCTTGAACTGACCAATCTATTGACCCTTACCTTTGGTATTTACACCACATCCATCCACACACCATTACTGATCTTCAATTGCCGGCATCAAATATTCTGGAAGTCTCAACCTAAATCCTTCTCTCCGCAGCAACCTCAAAAAAGCCTCTCATTGGCCAAATAATTTGGTAATTTTTCATAATGTTTCTCTGGATCTTCGATCTTTCTATCGTCTCATTGGTTAAACTGTGTGGAATAAAACACAGTATGGAGCAGGAATAGAACCTTCGGTCCACAGTGCCTGTGCCAAACACAATACCATGACCAACTCTTATCTGCCTGCACATAATTCATATCCTTCATTTTCCTGCATATCCACATGCCCGTCCAAAAGTCTCTTAAATGCCACTATTGCATCTGCCTCAGCCACCATCCCCGGCAGCGCATTCCAGGCACTCGTCACTCTCTGTGTAAAAAAACCTCTCCCACACATTTACCTCAAACGTTTCCATCCTCTCCTTAAAGCTATGTGATCTAGTATTTCTTTTTTCCATCCTGGGAAAAAGATTCTAAATGTCTACCCTGACTATGCCTCTTATTCTATCAGGTCTCCCCGCAACCTCCAGCATTCCAGAGAAAACAATCAAAGTCTGTCCAACCTCTCCCTGTAGCTAACATCCCCTTATCCAGGCTTCATTCTGGTAAACCTCCTCTGCCCCCTTTTTAGTCTTTGCAAAACCAAAGTTACATGAATTTCTCTTCGGCTAATAAAGCTATGCAGAGTTTATACATTCTAAAATTTTAAAATCCATTTTCAGAGCAAAATCAATCTGGTAGAAACAAAGAAGGCAAATTGCAATCAGTATTTTTTCTCAACAAAAATCTATGGATCCCCAGACTTCCGGTGGCGCTATGGAGTGAGTGGAACGGGGGTAAAAGGGGTTAACTGAAGCTACTCACCAGAGGAGAACGGTTGTGAACGGCTCCGGTAGCGTTAAAAAGGTTGCGTCAGGTGCGCAACTTTACTAAGAAAATGTCGCTGCATCACTCCCCCCCCCCACCAAGGGAAAAAGCCTGTGAAAAGGGAAGTAGGCCTCACTGGTGCCTCGGGCTCGAGTTTGTGCCTCCCAGGAAGATATTTCAAAGATGGATAACCTCAAACAAATCATTTTTTTTTTTTTTTTTTTTTAAAGAAGGAACTGCAGATGCTGGAGAATCGAGGGTACACAAAAAGCTGGAGAAACTCAGCGGGTGCAGCAGCATCTAAGGAGCGAAGGAGATAGGCGCCGTTTCGGGCCGAGACCCTTCTTCAGACTCAAGAAGGGTCTCGGCCCGAAACGTCGCCTATCTCCTTCGCTCCTTAGATGCTGCTGCACCCGCTGAGTTTCTCCAGCTTTTTGTGTACCCTCAAACAAATCATTATGGGTGAGCTGAAACAAATGCTTAAAGATATGAAAAAAGAATATAAAGAAGAAATTAAGACTTTAAGAGCTGTTATTTTGGTGTATCATGAGAAATTGAAAGAAGTGTCCAAAAAAGAAGTTATAACCGCTGTAAAGACTATGATGGACGAATGGAAAGATAAAGCAGATACTGATTTGCAACAACCGATGGATGATGTAAACCGTAAAACTGGTGAGATGTAGGTGCTGCTGGATACCAAGTTAGAACCTATTATAACTTCACTTAACCAACAAAATGACGCAATAAAAGAACTGACTGAATCAGCCGAGAAGCGCCTTGCCGAGAACAAGCGCTTATCAGAATTATTACGCAAAATAACTGAGAAATGCATTGACTTGGAGGGACGTCAAAGGTGTAAGAATCTGCGTATTGTTGGGTTGAGTGAAGGCCGAGAGGGAAATCAAGACCCTTGAAAATTTGCTGCAAAACTTCTAAAAGATATTCTGAACTTGGACCAAGAACCTGTGCTGGGCCGAGCACACAGGGCATTGAGACGTACCCCTAGGAGAGATGCTCCCCCAAGACAGATGATTGTGAAGGTGGCTTATGATCATGTTTTTGAAGATATGATGAAGATAATAATACGTAAGAAAAATCTCAAATATGAGGGAGACAACATCAGTATTTTTAGAGACCCTGCGGAAGTGGCCAAGAGAAGATCTTTATTTACAGAAACAAGAGGTATCCTGAGGAACATAAAGAATCTGAGATATGGCCTGATGTACCCGGCAACATTAAGGGTAACTTATGATAACAAGGAGCACCGCTTCACCAAACATACAGAAGCTCTTGAATTCGCTCGAGATATTCAGAAGAAATCAGAAGAGGAAGAAGTAGAGGAAGAAGCAGATGAAGATGAAGGACACTGAATATTATTGACCACTTACCTGATGATACTGATTATTGATCACTTATCTGATGATACTATCCACCCACAGAAAAGGAGGAGGATTCACACCGAAGGAGGATCCGTAGGGAAGGAGGAGGAACAATGGACATGGACTCTATCTTGGGGTCAAGGAGGGATGGATGGACTATTAATAAATATAGTTTTGTATTAACTACGCCTCAAAAATGTATGTTAGCTCTCCTAATATAGTGCTACGGCACTAACTATATTTGATATTAGTAGTATTATTAATTATTAAGTATATAAATTTAATACCCCACCCCGACATATATAGCCCTTAAGGCAAAAATGGAGCTGGAATTATTAACATCTTTTTTTTCACGGAAGTCCGTAGATTAGTAGCCACACTAGTGTGGCTTACACCAATACTAAATGCACTAACTATAGTTGCAGTCACTTTTTTTCCCCTTACACTTTATTAACATCACTTACTTTATTCACATTTTTTATTATCATTTTTATATTATGTATTTTATTTCATATTATATACTATATGGATTTAAATATGATTGGTATTATATAGTTAGTTCAAGGAGACGTGTGTATAAGACAATGTCACAGTTATTAAATTTCATCGATCTGATGTTTGGGTATAGGATTGGGTTAGATGAGCTGAGACATCTACTCCATTATAAACCACCTTAATAATAAAATGTATGACATAAACACTAGGATTGGGGGTGATGGAATCACCTTCTGTAGTTGGAATGTTAAGGGAATTAACAAACCAATTAAAAGAGGTAAGGTTTTAGCTCAATTAAATAGATTGAAATCTGATATTATTTTTCTCCAAGAGACACACCTTAAAAAAGACATGCAGTATAGATTAACAGCAAAATGGATTTCCAAAGTATATCACTCTTCATTTACACATAAGTCTAGAGGGGTAGCAATAATTATTCGTAAAGGTATACCATTTAAACAAAGCTCAATAATAGATGTTGAGGGTAGATATATAATAATTACAGGTGAATTATATTCTAAAAAAGTAATCCTTATGAATATATATGGTCCTAATTTTGATAATCCATTATTCTTCAAGAAGCTGGTGCAACTGGGGTGGGGGAGGGAGATGGAGATGGAGATGGAGGGAATGCCAGGGCCCGAGGGCTGAGGAGGAGGGAGATGGAGATGGAGGGAATGCCAGGGCCCGAGGGCTGAGGGGGAGGGAGATGGAGATGGAGGGAATGCCAGGGCCCGAGGGCTCTGGCATTCCCTCCATCTCCATCTCCCTCCCCCACCCCAGTCGCACCAGCTTCTCATTTTCACACCACAAACAGCTTACAATGGCTTGTTCCCTTTATCACCGATACTTCTTTGCATATCTTTCACTCATTGTTCCTTATCTCTCCACATCACCGTCTATATCTCTCGTTTCCCTGATCCCTGACCAGTCTGAAGAAGGGTCTCGACCCGAAACGTCGCCTATCTCCTTCGCTCCTTAGATGCTGCTGCACCCGCTGAGTTTCTCCAGCTTTTTGTGTACCCTCGATTCTCCAGCATCTGCAGTTCCTTCTTTAAAAGTATATCTGGAGAACAGATAACCCATCTGGTCGAGAATATTCGTTCTTTTCCCCTGTATTTGGAACCTACTCAAGGATAGACTATTTTTTAATAGATTCAAAACTAATCCCATTTACATATGACTCAAAATATCATAATATTATTATCTCGGATCACGCTCCATTAACATTTAAGATAAAATTAAAAAGACATAAACTATTAAAACCTCTAACTGGAGACTCAAACCCCAAATATTAAAGGATAAGGCTTGTTATGATTACTTGGTAAAACAGATTAAATTATTTTTTGAAACTAATGACAAACCTGGAATTTCACCATCACTGCTTTGGGATACATTTAAAGCATTTATGCGTGGTGCGATAATATCAGCACACGCATACTTTAATAAGGAAAATCGAAAGACTCAACAAAAGTTGGAAAATGAAATAAAACAATCAGATATTGAAAATGCAATATCCCCTTCTAAGGGGCTAAGTAATAAAATTGCATCATTAAAATGTAAGCTAAATAAAATATACTCAAATCAGATTATTAAACTTTTTCAACAGACTAAACAAATACACTTTGAATTTGGGGATAAACCACAAAAATTACTGGCACGCCAGCTTAGAAAATTAGATGAGGAGAAAATGATACATAAAATTAGATCTGAACAAGGAGAAATACTGACTTTACCAAAAGATATCAATGATACATTTTTACAATATTATCAACATCTTTACTCATCTAAACTAGCAGGACAATCAGATGGAATGGAAACATTCCCACAAGAATGTCATATTAACAGTTTGGATCGGGAAGGTAGAGACTTGTTAAATGCTGATATATCAGTAAAATATATCGAAGAATCAATTGGATCATTAAATAACGGAAAAGCCGCAGGCCCTGATGGCTTAAGTGTTGAATTTTATAAGCAGTTTCATGATCTGATCTCTCCACGCTTACATACAATATATAAATATGCTTATGAACAAGGAAAGTTACCAGAATCATTAAATTAATCTACAATTACACTTATCCCTAAAGCTGATAAAGATTTGGAAGACCCTGGATCATACAGAGCAATAGCTCTTTTAAATATTGATCAAAAAATACTAACTAAAATTTTATCTCGGAGGCTAAGTTTAGTGATTAATAAATTAATACATCATGACCAAACAGGTTTTATTCCAAAACGCTATTCATCCTATAATCTGAGACGTCTATTCAATGTCATGTACTCAAAAAGAGTGAATGATATTGAACTAGCTGTCATATCCTTAGATGCTGAAAAAGCATTTGGCCAGGTTGGATCGCCATATTTATTTAAAATAATGCAGAAATTTCAACTCTGGGATTGATTTTCCAAATGGGTAAAAATCATATACTCGAATCCAACTGCAAGAATATTAACAAATCAAATGCTATCAGCAAAATTTAATCTCTTTATGGGTTGTAGACAAGGATGCCCGTTATCACCATTACTATTTGCTCTGGTAATAGAACCATTAGCCGAAATGATTAGATCAGAACCAGAAATATATGGATATAATACCAAAACTACATCGAATAAAATATCTCTATACGCAGATGACATCTTAATTTATATCACAAAACCGGAGATTAGTATTCCCAATCTATTTAATGTTATAACTAAGTTTAGTACATTTTCTGGGTATAGAATTAATTGGAATAAAAGTGAAATTATGCCTATAACTGGAATAAAATTTAATATATTAGAACAATTCCCACTTAAAATAGTCACGGACAAACTCAAATATTTAGGAATTAATTTATTTAAGTTCTATAACTCTCTATTTAAATATAATTACCATCAATTATTAAATAAACTAAAAATATATATTTTATATCGGAAAACACTACCTATATCAATGATCGGTGAAATAAACGCTATAAATATAATTTTTTTTACCACAATTGTTATATTTATTTCAAGCCATCCCTTTATATCTCCCTAAAATGTTTTTTTTTTAAATAGATACTTTGGTTAATAGTTTTATTTGGGACTATAAAAACCATCGAATAAGTAAAAAACATCTATGTAAATCTAAAATAAATTGTGGACTAGCACTACCAAATTTCTTATATTATTTCTGGGCAGTTCAGATTAAGAATATGAATTTTTGGTTGGTAAATTTAGATCATGAACCAAGCTGACTAAAGATGGAAAAGAAAGACTGTTTGCCTTTTGATGTAGGTTGATTCTTTTTGCACCAAGGGAACTACAAAAAAAAAATGTATGGTGACAACCCTATAATTTTACTTCGGAGTCACGTGAGTGACTACGTGAAGACCCCGCCAGGACGCATGCGCGACATATCGTCGAACGCATTGCGGAAGCGACAGTCGGGAGGAGCGCCGCTCCTCCAGCGCGAATTTTAAAAAATGACTGAAGGTAAGCCTTACCTTTTCTGGTGAGCGTGGCGACTCAGTGTAATTTCTTTTTCAGGAGGAAGCACCACGGAGTCGCGCAAGGGAGAGCAGCAGCTGATACCGCTGCTGTGGAAGCAGCCAGCAGCGTGCCGTCTCTCCAGAGCTGCAGGTGCTGCCAGCAGCTGCCGGCTTCTCGCTGCTACAGACCGCAGGTGCGCCGCGGTCGGCGGCCACCACCCGGAAGTCGGACAGGTCCGTGGACTCGGCTGGGTCTGAAGACACCCGTTCACAGATTGCGACGGCGGGCGTGCGGGAGCGGGTGGGGAGCAGTGCTCCAGCGTGACTGCTTATGCAGGGGCAGAGTCACAGTGGGTCTCCTCGCAGACCCACGGCAGGATCCTTTCAAGGACTGCCAAATGACTCACCTCTTCGCAGGGGAGCATTAGGGGTCAGAGTGGGCTGATGAAGAAGGGGCAATGGCTGAACAGTCAACTGTGAGGGGTGCCAGAAGAGAGAGCAGCAGAAGATTGTGGGACACATGCTGTATCAACTAAGAAGGACTGCCTATACAAAGCTGCAAGCCAGTAAAAAATACATGGCTTCAAACCAGCTACAGGAGCAAGCCATTAACTTATGGCTGGGAAGTACATTGCTCCAGAGAACTCCATTTCTCTTAAAGTACCAGCAGTCTATGACCCATCTGGGGCAAACAGGAGCCCATGGAGCCAGGAGGTGAAGCTCCAGAGGAAACTGCTGGCTGCTAAAATACAGCAGTACCAGGACAACTGATGGGGTTGATTTGCTGAAGAGTTACGTGGTGCTCTAGCAGACTGTGTAATACTCAGTGGAGATTTACAGTTACAGGAAGAGCATCATCAAGAAGTGCGGAATTATGCAAGACAGTAGCACACAGGCGCCAAAAATTGCTGTTGGAGGACCTCCCGAAGCAGGTGAAAGACCTGCATGAGGAAGCCAAGGCTATAGGCCTGATCAAGGTGCCAGCACCTCTAAAACCCACTATCAACAGCGGCAGCACCCTACACACCCACCAGACATCGGTGCTATGGAAGACCATCTGGTGGTGAAAGCTCGAAGGCCGGCCCACCATCACAGCGGTCTTTCAGACCATGGCCCAGCCCGGCCTTCATGGAAAACGCGCCAACCCCACAACGCAGCAACACAATACCAGAAGAAACAACTGCGCAGACAACCCACTCAACACGGTAACCATGGAGGTAGGTGGGTCTGGTTGTCTTAAAAAACATTGCATGTCCGATTCATTAAAGTTGGGGGACGGTTGCACTTGTTTCATCATGTGTGCTGCACTTTTACCTCTGAACTTTTACATACTCGGAAGTATTCAGAATTACAAAATTGAATTTGTATACGAACTACCGTCCCAGTTCAGCATATGCCTAGCAGGAAGTTCATACTTCACAAAAAGAGAGAACAGCAGGCCATGCTGAACTGTTAAGACTAAACACAAAAGGGATTGAGAAAACAATCAGAGAATTTCAAGAGTTCGTATCAAATATATTTATAAAAAACTAAAAAGATGGTGGTTGCCGTATCATTACAGATTTGACCGAACTAAATACTTCCGTTCAGTATGCCCATTTCAAAATAGACACGTTTGTCACACACAGGGTCATCGTAAATACCTGAAATTTATCTGGATGGGACAGCAATGGCAGTATGCCTTATCCAATGGGTTGTCATCAGCACCAGGCTATTACAAATTTATTAAAACCAGCTTTAGCATACTTTAAAGAAACATTAACAATATCGTCATGGTTACCTTGATGATATTCTCATTGTAGGTGAAAATTGGAGCTGGCTACATTGGTGGTATCAGCCACACAGAGAGGTTTAACGTACATCCAGATAAATCAAAATTGGAACCCTCCACTACCATGGATTATTTGGGGTTCACTATTGACTTGTTCATATGTCTATCACCTTGCCACCAAACAAAGTGACAGACTTGATGGGAGTATGCAAAAGCCTCACTGGCATCAGGGAACCATCCATTTGGCAAGGAGCAAGAGTGATTGGGAATTGGTGGCTGCGTTCCCAGCAGCACAATTGGACCACTCCATTATTAAACCTGGAAGAGGGAAATTTTAGCTCTCAAAAATCATACAGGCCATTTCAATAGGCTATGCAACTACAGGGAAAGAAAATTAGAATTAAACTGGTGGATAGAAATGTTCCATATTATCCTAACCCATCACCCCATTCTATATCCCTAGGGTACATTACAGACTGATGCCAGTGCTAAAGCAACTAATACCACCGCAAGTTGTGGTGGCAGGTGAGTGCACAAAAATTATTCTGTTTAAAGCACTAGGAATTCATTATCTAGAAATGCTGGGAGCGTTTCATGGACTCAGGGCTATGCTCAGATGAGCACCAGTTGCATGTACGGTACAGATTGATACCACACTGGGGGCCTATATATAATCATATGGGTGAAATAAAGTCGATATCATGTGATGAATTGCCTAATAATATCTGGCACTGGTGTCTGGGAGAGAGATTTGGATCTCAACTACTTACCTTCCAGGTAAGCTAAATACAGTGGCAGACATCAGGTCACGTAAATTCAACGACAACATTAAATGGATGTTGGATCGGAAAGTGTTTACAGATATTATAGACTGGTATGGGACACCAGATATCGACCTTTTTTCCATCCGGACTAATTCACCAACATATGTTGCTTGGGAACCAGACCCAGGGGCAGCAGCGATGGACGATTTCTCGCTGCATTGGGGGGGGGGGGGGATTTGTTTTGCTATGCATTTTCCCCTTCTGCCTCATCAGGCGAGTCTTACAATAATTAAACAAGATGCCGCAACGGGTACCATGGTTCCCAACAGTACAAAGATGGTCTCAGAACCCTGCATCTGGATCAACAACGGCCAAGGAGGTTGGCACACCCCGTGCGGGAAAGTATCCGTGCCATGACTGTATGAACTTGTTGATTTGCAGTTTCTGAACAGGCCATTTCTGGGATACGGACTCTCCGACAGGACGATCAATGCCATCTCAGCGTCGTGCAGGGAGTCCACGAGAAGACAGTACCTGACATATGTCAGGAAATGGGAAGTGTTCTGCACCAGGACGAACACTACATATGACTCAGCCACCAACACTGAAGTGCTGGAGTTCTGGCCACCCTTCATTTCGATGAAGGATTGAGTTACAGTGCCATTATTGTGCAAGGAGTGCCCTATCTAATATCTGGGCAGAGGGAGTGATCACCTGGCTATAGGATCACACCCACTAGTACCTAAACGAATGAGGGGGTATTTGTACTCTATTCCCCCCAGGCCCAGATACACCCATATATGGGACATAGGTAGTACACCATGTTACGAGGATGGACACCAATATCGGGGATCACTCTGGACAAACTAATATCCTAGATGGGAATGATTATGGCACTTGGATCAGCACAACGGGTCCAGTCCTTACACAAGCTAGAATAGGACGTCATGTCTGTCACAAATGGCAGATAACCTGCTACATACAGGGGTACTTAAACTAGACTGACCCGGTTCCTTTGGCCAATATTAGAGTTCTGGCCTATCCTGCAGATAGTCGGCCCTGCATAGTGACACATGCTTTCCAATATATAGTCACCAACACACTTATGGGCACGGAGAGAGCTTTCTCATTAGCCATAAATGCCCTCACCTAAGGTCACAGTGCAAACCATATCCAGATGGTTTGGGTGGTATTACGTGCAGTGGTGAATACTAATGTTTCAAATCTCACTCCAACAGGGCTGCATCTACATTGGACGCTAGGATGATGGGAGTTCCTATGGACCACATCCTTGCCACAGCGGGGTGGAGCAATGAACGCATTCAATGCTTTATAATAAACCCGTGGCCGATCCTGAGACGTTTGCTGGGAAAAATTAAGTTCTGTAAAATAAATTACCCAATGTGGGGCATATTATTTTAGGTATGAATAATACCTTTATTGTTTTTCAGCACAGTGTCGTGTGTGAAATACGTTCATCCTCCGTCCCAGAATGGCAGTGTGTGAGCATGGTCTCGTTCCAGGGCATGAAATCACAGAGCTTTGAAATCTTCACATAGTCACTCACGTGACTCCGAAGTAAAATAGTAAGATTAAATGAGAACTTACCAGTTTGAAGTTTGATCTTTATTTTATGAGGAGTTACGATGAGGGATTACGTGAAGACCCCACCAGGACCACATGCGCGACATTCTTCAAAGCAGTGGTGTGAAATCACAGATACCAGAGTAGACTAATATAGTAAGATAAGAGAGAACTTCCATACCAGTTGAACTTTATAATAGAGGGTTTTGGGAGCGGAGGGCACGTAATCCCTCATCGTAACTCCTCATAAAATAAAGATCAAACTTCAAACTGGTAAGTTCTCATTTAATCTTACTATTCATAGCAATAGACATATTTAGAAACAAATAATTAAGACCCCACATATGGATAATTTGTCACTTTGTTTGCCAATTATGAATAATCCCTTGTTTAGGCCCTCTGTATTGGACAAGGGGTTTAGACACTGGAATAATTTAGGAATTAAAAGGATAGAACACCTTTACAAGAAAGGAAATTTCCTTTCATTTCAAGAGTTACAGGATATCTATGGATTGCAGTCAAATAACATATTTAGGTATTTACAAATTAGAAACTATATTAAGTCAAATACGCAAGACTATAAAAATAGACAACCAGGATTATTAGATGAATTGTTTAATAAACACCCAAATACAGAAACATTAATAGCGTATATATACAATACTATTTTGGATAGGGAAATCCCAACTTCGGAAATATATCGACAAACATGGGAAAATGAAATAGGTTTATCTATAACGAAGGGAATTTGGGAAGAAAGCCTACAATGTATACATCGTTGCTCATTAAATGCTAGACATATATTGATACAATTTAAGGTATTACACAGATTACATTATTCAAAAACGAAATTAAATAGAATTTATCCTAACATTTCTTCTATTTGTGATAAATGTCAGAACTTGAAAGCTAATTTAACGCATAGTTTTGTAACATGTATAAAACTCAACTATTATTGGACAGAAATCTTTAGAGTTATCTCTGAAGTTCTTAAAATTAAACTGGACCCAGATCCAAAATTAATAATATTAGGAGTTCCGGATTCAAATCTAATATTAACAGTAAACCAAATAAATTTCTTGGATTACTGTTTGATAATAGGGAAAAAATTAATATTGAAATTTTGGAAGGGAACATTGTCCCCCACAATTAAAATGTGGACAGTGGAAATTTTGGAGACATTGCATTTGGAAAGAATCAGATTTGTCCTAATGGACAAATACAAACTCTTTGAACAGATATTGTCTCCATATACAGAATATTTGAAGGGGTAGCTGTACTTGGCATCACAACTCAATGGGTACCCGGCAGGATTAGATGAAAATAACTATGTTTTTTTTAAATTTGTATACATGTCTCTATTGATATCGCTATTTGTAATTGTGTTATTCACTATTAAGATGTATACTATAATCTCTTTTTTTATATATATATATAATACTTTGTTTTAATTAAATATATATAACAAGAATATATACATATATATATATATTTTCTCTCTCTTCTCTCTCTATATAATCAAAATTATTATTTAATCACTATTCTTATTGTTTAAAATCTATTCTCTTCTTTTTCTACTTTCTAAAAAAATAGAAGTTTATAAGAATTATTCGTAACATTCGTACACTTATTGAAATAAGTTGGTTGTGTATTTGAAAAGTTGTTATACCGTTGTTATGATGGATTACTTCTAATAAAAATATTATTACAAAAAAAAATCTATGGATCCTGTTTTGAAAATTCCTACTAAAGCACTTGATAAACCATGAAGATTTATCTGAAGGCTTCGCTGGGTTGCGATACCATGTTCCCTGAAATTCAGCTAGGTCACTGAGCTGATATATGTTCAATATTCATCTTCAACACCAGTCATTGAGCCAAAATGTGTTTAGATTATTGTCTAACCACAAGGTAAATCAGATAGACTAGTGAGGCCAATTATTCAGGGAATGATTCAGTGTTATGCGGATAGCTTAACATTATAATTAATGAAGGGTCAGGTCTGCAATGTCACTTTACTGCATTAGCAGAAATCATTTTTGATTTTAATTAAATGAAGATAACATCAGACTACACTTTCTTGTCAGAGATCTGACAATCTCCAGATGGTGTCCGCATTTTTTTGAAATATAAATCAAACTTGATTTTCATATGAAAGTAGTGTATGTGTAATGTTCTACACTCTTGGCAGGGGAATACTAGTTCCCAGCCAGACTCAACTATATCCCGTGTGGATTGACTTTGGCAGGAAGTGTTCAGCAGAGTAATGTTAACTCTGCTTTGGTTAGAATGAAGATCAGGATGGGAACCAAGTCTACTCTGCTGAACAGGGTCCCCTAATGCTCAGAGCAGCAGCGCTTTAGGTCTCTCATCATTCAACGCAGAAGGAATAGACATTGTCGAAGGACTGCAAGAGGAACATTTTTACTTAATTGTTTTAGCAGAATATAAAACCAAGAGGTGAAAATCTAAAGGCCAGAGACAGTTGTCTGACTGGCCTTCAATCTCCGTTTCACGTGTTATTATTTGTCTGTCCCAATTTTCATTGTCACCACCTCTTGCTGCTTAGCGTGAATTCCTGACCTTCTGAATTAATCCGCCGCATGTCTGGATGTTTCTGGGCTGATGGAGATGCTGCTTGCAGTTCTGGGTGTGGTTCCCATCCACTTCTCCACAATGAGAGGCTCCTCAGCTTTGGACAGTCGGACAAGTAACTAATGGCTCACCAGTTGTAAAGCCACCTGTCATTGATGGATTGTTTGACCTCCGTAAAAAAATGAAGCCTCATCAACTGCCATCTTTATTAGCTGACACAAAGCTCACCTTTTGGTGGGATATCCCTGAATTATTTGGAGGAATCACTGTAATACTGGGCGACATCACAGGAGGTGGGTCTGCAATTATTGTGGAGGTGCAAGGAACTGCAGATGCTGGAATCTTGTGTAGAACACAAAGTGCTGGAGTAACTCCTGGAGTAGGGCGGCTACGGTGGGGCAGCGGTAATGTTGCTGCCTTACCGCGCTTGCAGCGCCAGAGACCCGGGTTCGATCAAGATCAAGACCCGGGTTTTCGGCAAGATCTTCAGTCTCCTCCCACACTCCAAAGACATACAGGTTTGTAGGCTTGGCTTGGTGCATGTGTAAACTGTCCCAAGTGTGTATATGATTGTGTTAATGTGCGGGGATCGTTGGTCAGTGCGGATTTGGTGGGCTGAAGGGCCTTTTTCCGCGCTGCATCCCTAAACTAAACTAAACTAAACTCAGCACATCAGGCAGTATATCAGGAGGACCTGGATAGGCAATGTTTCACATCAGGACCGTTCTTCAGACTGCAATTGCTATGGGTCATTTGTTGATGCCAGAATCCAGGTTTGTCTTTTACAAATAACATTTAGTGATGTTGAGCAAAAGACAAAATGCTGCAGAAAATCAGCGGGGCTGGGACCATTTGTAGAGGGAAATGGGCGGATGGGTTACAGGTTGGGATCCTTCTTCAGAGTCTGTCCATTTCCCTCCACAGATACTGCCTGACCCACTGAGTTCCTCTGGCAGTTTAGTTTTTGTTCAAGATTCTAGCACCTGCAGTGTCTTGTGTCTTCATTTAGAGATTATTCAGATCATGGGTGGCATAGTGGAGCAGCAGTTATTGCTGTTGCTGCACAACTGCAGAGACCCAGGTTCAACCCTGATTCTCCAGTACTGTTTGTGTGGAGTTTTCCCTGTGACTGCCTGGGTTTTCTCTGAGTGGTCATAATGCCATAAGGAATACGAGAAACATTAGGCCATTTGGCCCATCAAGTCTACTCCACCATTCAATCATGGCTGATCTATCTCCCCCTCCTAACCCCATTATCTTGCCTTCTCCTCATAACCTCTGACACCTGCACGTCTTCTTCTTCTTGCGTATGGCATGCACAGCCTAAAGTTGTAGGACAACTTGCTCTATTTGACCTTATTTGATTGTGCATGCCAGGTTGATTGCATTCGTTGAAATAGGGAGGTCCACGTGAAGGTTCCATCCCTGACACCTGTACTAATCAAAAACCTATCTTTCTCTGTTTTAAATATATCCACTGAGAGCCTCCACAGCCTTTTTTTTCTATGTTGTAAGAAAATATAGAATATGAAATTGCCAACCCACATTCCACTGTGTCCATAAAACTGAGCAAAGAGTATGTGCATAATTATTGGAACCACGGTGGATTAAAAGAAAATTAAAATAGGTGCAGGAGTAGGCCATTCAGCCCTTTGAGCCAGCACCGCCATTCAATATGATAATTGCTGATCATCTAAAATCAGTACCCCATTCCTGTTTTTTCCGCTATATCCCTTGATTCCTTTAGCCCTAAGAGCTAAATCTAAATCTTTTGAAAACATTCAGTGAATTGGCCTCCACTGCCTTCTGTGGCAGAGAATTCCACAGATTCACAACTCTGCGTGAAAAAATGTTTCCTCATCTCAGTCCTAATTGGCCCACCCCTTATTCTTAAACTATGACCCCTGGTTCTGGACTTCCCAAACATCAACATTTTTCCTGCATCTTGCCTGTCCAATCTTTTAAGAATTTTATATGGTTCTTTAAGATCCCCCTCATCCTTCTAAATTCCAGTGAATACAAGCCCTGTCGATCCATTCTTTCATCATATGTCAGTCCCGCCATCCCGGGAATTAACCTGGTGAACCTACGCTGCACTCACTCAATAGCAATAATGTCCTTCCTCAAATTAGGAGACCAAAATTCACAATACGCCAGATGCGGTCTCACCAGGACCCTGTACAACTGCAGTGGGACCTCCTTGACTTAGGAAGATGTGACCAAAGTAGAGAAGATATGTCAGGGCATGGGGTCAGATGGCTGGTGTTATTGTCTGATGTTCTTTGACTGAAGGTTGCAAATGGCAGCAACACAATTGCAGGCAGAATGGAGACAATCAAGTAATTCGCTAATCAATCGAGATTGATCGACTACACTGCCTTAAATGACTGTGATTAATTGTATGCGTGTAATCTAAACGGTTCATCCATTCCATCATGATGGAGAAGGATTCATGCTTTTACTGGCGGAAGTTGTGATTGTCTGTTTACTCTGGATTTAAAATAGGCTGTTGACTGAATGAGCTGTCTTTGGTGATCAGTGTATAATTTGTTGAGAAGCATACCCTCCAACGTGCCTCCAGTTCACTGGATGATCCAGTCTTGGCAAGAAATAATTTGTCTATTGAAATAGTTACAAAGTATTCCCAGTGGTTTCAGCAAGAGGCTGGGAATGTGCGCATTGTATGTTTCGGGCAATGGCATGAAATTGCTGGCATGTCTTAAAGAGCAGCTGGACATGTCTCCA
This sequence comes from Okamejei kenojei, assembly GCA_035221665.1. NCBI lineage: Eukaryota > Metazoa > Chordata > Chondrichthyes > Rajiformes > Rajidae > Okamejei > Okamejei kenojei. Next base: position 23,534,082 of record CM069131.1, read on the forward strand.
TTTGGCAACTGCCCTTTTCATTGGATAGTACTGAGAGAAGACTAGTTTATCTGCAGTTACATATAATTTTCATTTATTCTACCGCTGAAGGCAAAATTCTTTTCAGCATTTTGTAATGTTGCACTGTAACTCTGATTTCCCGTTTTTTACAGATAATCATTGTCACTTTGGAAGAATTCATTTAATCTACAGGAAATCGCAAGCATATGTGTGCCGGTTATTGATGTTTCTCATTGTATTAATTGTATCAATGCAATCAACCTGGCGTACATTAATTGATCCTGATGCAAATCTTGCATGTTGCCCATTTGACTAATAAGCAAGATGTTCCTCTTCAGTAAAATCCTTCCACCAATTTGACCCCTACTGTCAACCAGCCAAGCATTGTGGGTCCCTGATCTACCTACCTACCCCCTTAGGTTCCATAGATCTCCAACATCTCCCCCCTCTGGCCACGTAAATGAATGCTGTCCTAATCCTTCCAAATGTCTTGAGTCATGCAATGTACATAAAACTGGTGGTGAAATCTAACAGTTTAATTTCATTTAGCATCATTTCAGCGCAGGCATCATGTGCTGAAGGGCTCTTTACTCTGGTGTGCTGTCCTGTGTTTTATGCTGGTATAAACGTGTTACTTTTTTAAGGATTGTGCTATTTGACCAATTGCTTTGGCTGCAACAATGTTTCATTGAAAGTTCACAAGAAGCAACTTGTGAAGATTCAATGAATGAAGAAGGAGCACCTTGACGAGGTCCTTGTGTCTCTGCACCTTCTACAATCTTCTCTAGTTGTTCAGATTGCACAGAGAGAGCACATACTACACAATGGAGATGATGGGTAAAATGTTTACTGTAGGTATTATCAAAAGTGAACACATCCTTCTTGGTGGATAGGAAAACCTGCAGGAAACCTGCAGTTAATCATGACAAATTGTGGTACAAATCCAGGAATGAAGGGAAAGGATAATGCACAAAAAATTGATTGTAGCAAGAAAACCAGCCATGTAATTGTCAAAGCAATAAATGGTTCAAAATGTCAGGACAGTTCTGGACCTGGTGTACTGAAAATCCTGGAGACTATAATTTCTACATAGAAAGAATAAAGTATTTCACTGCTTAACAATACAATTGAAATGAAAGGCAGTAAATCTAATTATCACGTCCCATTTGTGACATGTACACATGCAAGTGCTCGATTGTGCGCGCGTATACCCACACGCACATCATGCACACACACACACGCAAGCACACACACAGACACAACCAGTGGTTCCACACCTCAAAAAAAGAATTCCTGAAATAGACTCCCAAATTTCTTGGAATTTGATGGTATTTCTTGACATTTCCCCAACTGCGCGCGCACACACACACACACACACACACACACACACACACACATATACACACACACATATACACACACACATATACACACACACACATACACACACACACACACACACACACACACACACACACACACACACACACACACACACACACACACACACACCTCTGTCTCCATTGCCTCCATTGGGAGACAATGCATGTCTTGAAACTCACCGCAGTAGAGATGGGCTGGTGGGCCGATGAACATTAAGGGGGAATGGAGGAAGGGAGAGTGGAGGCTTCCCACACTCACACACGGAGCCCTGTGGAAGTGAGCGACGGGAGGAGGGGCTTGGGGTCTGAGGTCAAGGGGTCGGACTAATGGAGAACTTGCTGAACAACCCAACCTTCCTGCTCCTATAATCAGGGGCAAAAAACGTGGAGAGCTGCCATGTCAAACACGGGCTATTCTCGGATAGATTCCAGGGCCAGCTCTGGTTTCACACCAGGAAGGATGTCAACAGTTCATCGGGAAGCCAGAATGGGTGAGCAATGAAAGGTCTCAGTCATGTATAGACTCTTGGGCTACTTACGTTGAAGGAGAGGGGAGTTGGGGACTGGGAGCATGTTCACAATCCTGTGGTGGAACACATAGGGAGAAATTGTTCCAAGAGACGTACAACATGGACTTCGGGTGATCACACCAGAGGCAACGGCAGACGACAAACTCGGCTGAGAGTGGAGAGACAGCGCTTCAGGAGATCCTTCACAAAGAGGCTGGGCCTAGCACTGAAGGGGAAAACGTCTGGGAGGAAGGGCAAGGCAATAGGGGAGATAGACACAAAATGCTGCAGTAACTCAGTAAGGCAGCATCTCTGGAGAAATTGAATGGGTGACGTATTGTTTCGGGTCGGGACTCTTCTTCAGAGATGCTGCCTGATCCATTGTGTTACTCCAGCATTTTGTTTCTATTTTCGGTATAAATCAGCATCTACAGTTCCTTCCGACACAAGGTAAAAATGGACCTCATTCAAAGAGACAGGCTAGGCTCCATGGGCTAAATGGCCGCCATCCACTGCACCCATCGACTCACCAACATCTCCAGTGCAACACAACCCATCTTTCCCAACACCATCCTCCCACCCCAACACCCCTCTCTTCCCCCCCACCATGGCATACCCCACTCACCCGGGGGGGGTCTGCATTCCCTCGGGTCAAGGGGGTACTATCTATGCCACCCCGTCTCAGTGACCCTGAGCCCCGCTCCCGGGACAGTCCCGCCGATACCCCGTCCATCTCCACGGCAGCAATAAAGGGAGCGGGCGCGGGTGCCGGATAACCAGTACCTCAGTGACCTGTTGCTTGGATCCCCCGGTAACCTTTTGAGGTGGGGGATGGCCTGTATTATTATCCCCCAGTTTTTGGAGGTCGAGCAAGGGGGGGGGAGTGCCCTCCTCCCACACCCTCCCCCCGCTCAGTCGCTCCGCTCCACTCTCTCGCCGGGTACCCCCGAGGCTGGTGATCAGTGATCGCTCAGCCCCCCCACTTTCAAGAACGCTCCGCGGCCCCTGCTATATGATGAGGATATTTATAGGCAACGACGCATGCTGTTTCTACAGGCGAATATCCTCTTGCGTAAATTTGGTGCGTGTGCAGATGTGGTGAAAATGTCACTATTTAGAGCATACTGCACACCCCTCTACACTGCGCACCTGTGGTCGAACTATTTAAAGACAAGTATGCAGAGACTAAAGGTTGCATATAACGATGCCATGAGAACACTGCTAAGGCAACCAAGATGGTGTAGTGCCAGTAATATGTTTGTGGCTGCTTTACTCTGGATTTAAAATAGGCTGTACTCTAGAAGCTATCCTAAGACAACACATGTATAAATTCATTTGCAGGATAAATGACTCTAAAAATGTGCTTATTGTGGCCTTGACAAACATAAGGGTTAGCACTACACGCTACGAATCCCAGTTGTGGAGACACTGGTATCGTTGTCTCATTGTACGACATTGATCATTTTTTACACTGGATTTTTAACTTAAGTATTGTAGTTTTTTTTAAAATATATAAATTATGATATTTTTTAATGTAATGTTGCCCCTTGTCTGGACCTTCAGTCCGTAATAAAGTTATTATTATTATTATTATTATTATTATTATTATTATTATTATTATTATTATTATATATGCAAGATCAACATTTGAGTGGGAAGCCAGGATAGTCACTCTGTGGAAATGGTCTCTGCAAATGAATGAGAAGTTTGAACACAGCAACATGTAGAACAATACAGTATAGTGATCAATGGTAGGAAAAATGGTGGGAATTAATCCTGACCAGGTGAGTGCAAATAGTGCAAAGAAGGACTCTGGCCTCATTGTGAACTTTTCTGCACTGCTCTTTATTTCTATTATGTTTTTTAGTAAACAAATATTTTATGTATGAATCATAACCATCGAGATTTTACATACACCAGGTCTGGGTCTGGCCTACCACTTTGAAACATGTATCATTCTAACAATTACAAGGTTGCTCGTTTATTGCAATCAATTTTGTGTGCATTAACTTTTCCCATCATGTTTAGATTGCATCACAATTTGGCAAAGTTGATTGCAAGTTGCAATGGGAACTTTTCCACACAAGAACTGCAAATGCTTTAATGGTCAAAAGGCAAGTCTACATAACCTCTGAATGCAAGGATAGATGGGGGCAGTCTGGCGATGTCCCAGTGGAAGGGAAGCAATTATGATAGAAAACTACAGGAAGGAAACTTGCACAACATTGAGATGAATAACCAATGTACAAAACACCCTTGGAATGTGGTATCACAAAAAGCAATGATTAAACTAATACAGTTTCAAAACTAAAGAATGAAACAATAATTCAAAAAGAATTATGAATATCAACACAGCTGCTGATTGTTCAATTATGATAAATTATATTTATGTGGAAAAATCAGTCTGAAGAAGTCCCGACCCAAGACGTAATCTATCCATATTCTCCAGAGATGCTGGCTGACCCATTGAGGTACTCCAGGAGTTTTTTAATAAGTAGTTAAGTCCAGTGCCATTGGTGAGAAACATTTTAAAATTAAGAGCATATTCTAATGAGCCCTGAGAATATTTGAACAAATGTAATGGGTAGTTTCTTTTAGGTTAGATGGAAAGCAAAGCTAATGATTAGCGGCTGATGATGTTAATGGCCCTCACTTGCCGAAGGAGATTGGATAAAAGAGATAAAGAAGGATTGGAAAAACATGGTAAACATGCAGCAACCTATCAAAAAGCAGGCTTCTGTAACAATGTGAAACATGGGCATTGTGAAGTACAAGTCAATTTACGTATAAGAATGAATGCCAGAGTTATTTATTGTAATCCCCTACATTAATGCATGGAACATTTTGTCCAACAAATTTGGAGGGGGAAATATCGGAATGAAAATGAACGCAAGGGTAGTGAGTAAAACAATGCTGGAATTGTTAGATGCAGATCATTGCAGATGCTGAAAATATGAAATAAAACCCTGAAATCTGGATTATTGGCAGAGACCCTGTCAGGGAAGGCAGCAGTTGTGGAGAGAAAAAAAAGAGTTAATGTTACAGGTCAATGATCTCTCATCAGAACTGACGGTGCTCACTCGTTTGAAAGAATGGTTATTTGAAATCTTTGAATTTTAATACTGAGGACTCGAATGTGCTTGGTTGGAAGTTGAAATGCAATTCTCGAAGTTATACTTGCCTTTGCGAGAACAGAGTGTAAAGCTATAGACCAAGAGGTTTGAGTGCAAGAGGGATGGGGAACTACAGGGGCTGTCCCACTTGGGCGACCTAATCCGTGAGTTAAGAAGAGTGTCTTCGACCTTCAAGCTCGAGGGCACTCGCCTGGAAAGCCTCTAGCTGGATCGACTGTCCCCGTTGAAACCGCGAGCTGGATCGACCAACTGCACCCACGCACACACACACAAACACATCGCAAAGACGGGGGCCAGGGAAAGTGGACAGGGAAGAGGAAGGTAAAACGGCTGCACAGTAATGATAAGTCCTTTAGAGAATGCAGAGGGAGAGGGAGAGAGGGGGAAAGAAGGAAAGAGAAGGGGGGGAGAAGGGGGGAGAAGGGGAGAGAAGGGGGGGAGAAGGAGTGCAGACACTTTTAAGAAGTATAATAAAGTTAGTGGGCATTTTACCTACCTGTGGGTTTTCCTTGGTCGTGAAAACTCTAATAAGCCAATCAAAATGCCCGGTCAGCGATGGAGATTGCCTACGGCTGCCCTCGACTGCTTGTAACTAAATAGCGACCCCACTCCACTGCACTACGAGTTCAAAAGAACCATGCCAACCAATTTTTACTTGTGGAACATTTTTCAACATGCTGAAAAATGTTCTGCGACCTAGCTGAGGCCGCGAATATTCGGGAACTTCCCTCGAGCATGACGGACAGTTCCAGCGACCTCATAGGACCTCCTAGGACCACGTGTTGATCATGCTTTGAGTTTGAAGGTCGAAGACACTCTTATAAACTCGCAGATTAAGTGGCCCAAGTGGGACAACCCCTTAAAGCTAATGAAAAACTCAGGGCACATTTGCAGACTGAATCAAGATGTTCTGAAAGACAGTCACTCAAGTGAATTTGTTTGTCACATTGTAGAGTAGAATACATTGTGCACTGTCGTCTTCTTCTTTAGTGTCTGTGCGTATGGCGCGCACAGCCCAAAGTTGCAGGACAACTTGTTCTATTTGATCTTATTTGATTGTGCACGCCAGGTTGATTGCATTCGTCGAAACACGTGAAGGTTGCAATCTCCCATCGCATTGAGCACGATGATTTCACTAAATTACAATTAGCAGTGCAAGATATGTAAAAAAATGAGCTGATTCTGGAAATGTGAGATTACATAAAGAGATGGCTGGGGTGAGGGGCTTTTTATAGAGAAGTGGTTGACTTTATTGTGTTGGGAACTGCAGAATCTAACAAAATGAAGAATACTTGGCAAATTGTGCTCACACTTGTGCCTTTGCATTTTTGAGAAAGTACTGACATTCATCATATTTTTAACATTTCTATAGTGAGAGAAAATGACCTAAAAGGGAAGGTGTAAGTAATTAAGAGTATAACTGGATGTTTTGTTCAGCAGGAACAAATATCCTATTGTAGAGATGTGAAGAAAATGGCCTTGCTGTATTTCATTGGTAATGGTTTAAGTGACACAACTGTAATTTCACAGAAACTTGTGTAGACTCTGAACCAAGACCTGGCTTACGATGTTTTCTTCATGGAATATATGTCATAAATTTAACAGTGATACTCTGACACAATCTGCACTGCTTAAGTTATCTGCTGAGTTATCTTTTGAGTTTGTAACAGGATTTTGATTTATTGATTCCTTCACCTCTGTTGCTGCACAACTGATAGGAAAGAGAAACATGCTAAGCTGACGGTCTGGAGAATTTAATATGTAATTGCAGCAGTATTCTTATCGGACTAGGCTTTTCGATGGAATTCTGAAAATTCAAATGGTGTTTATCCTGGCTACCAGCTGGAAAGAAGCTCTGCCTCAGCGGACTACTCAGTCCGAGAATATCTCAGAAAGAGTCTTATTGAAACCTTGTAATACAACTTTCAGATTACAAAATATTCTTGTCCATGGAGATCATCAAGGCAATTGGATCATTACTGACTGAATCAATAACAGTAATATTTAATTTGAAGCATATGCACTAAGTTGAGACATTTATAATGTATTAACTGATTAATTGAACAATAGCGGTGCTCTAGGAAAAATTATGTTTTTCCGTTTGCAAACCTAGCTAAAAGTTCATGGTGTCCAGCACTTGTGTTAGTACAAGAGTCCTGCCCCCACTTGTGTTAGTACAAGAGTCCTGCCCCCACCTCTCTTCCAGCTTTCTCCTCCCTGTAACAATCAGTCTGAAAAGAATTCCCAATGTGAATTGTCAGCTATCCATGTTCTGCCATTTTCTTTGCCTCTGCCTAACACTCTGTTCTCAGCTCCATATCTGTCCCTACTTCTTTCCCTCACTCTTCACTGCATCTTACTCCATTGCTGCCTCTTCTACCTGCTGACCACATGGTGGACTTTTCCAGTTTAGTTGAGTTTAGAGATACAGTGTGGAAACAGGCCTTTCGGCTCACCGAGTCTATGCCGACCAGTGATCTCTGTACACTAGCACTATCCTGCACACTAGGTGACAATTTACAATCTTTACCTAAGTCAATTAGTCTATAAACCTGTATGTCTTTGGAGATATGGGAGGAAACCAGAGCAACCGGAAAAGCCCATGCAGTCACGGGGAGAACGTCCAAACTCCGTATAGACAGCACCTGTAATCAGGATGAAACCCGGGTCTCTGGCGCTCTAGGGCAGCAACTCTACCACTACGCCATCATACCACCCTGCTACACCACAGTTGCTGATAGCCATATTCCATCTTATCTGAGATCCAATCCAAGCATCCTGACCCTTGCCTCTGAATCTCTAGAGAGATGAAACGTTCCCTCTCTCTCTGGGGAATGTTACATGTGGCTTATAAAAAGCAGCTTCCATCAATACCCCACACACTCCAAAAGTCACTTGTTACTCTTCATTAAATAGGGCACCTTGTGTCTGATTGTAGGACATACCCAGACCCTGCACCTGTGGGTTGTAAGTAGGCAATGCAACATACGAATGTGACTTCCTGCTGTTAATTCAGATGTAATATGGTAGGGCTTGACATTTGGCTTCTTCAATCTCCATTCATTCTAGCAGTCTGAAGAAGGGTCATGACCTGAAAAGTTGCCTCTCTGTTACTTCCCCAGATGCTACAGGACTTGCTGAGTTCCTCCAGCACTTTGTTTTGATCAAGATTCCAGCATTTGCAGTTCCTTGGGTCTTCAGGATTAATTCAGTGAGACTTACAGCAAACTAGAATCTGACAACTTTGAACTCATCCAGCAGGAAGTTTGTCTGCTGAGATCTCTTCAGCTGATGTCCTGTTATTACCAGTACTATATACTATTCCTCTTCGCTTATTCGTGTGAAAAAAACATGAAATATTCCTTGGTTGAAAAGGTTAAACATTATTTTATCAATTTCACAGATGGTTTGAGTTTGAACCTTGAAAATTAGTTTCCTTATTGGATAAAATATGTTTCATATCATTTTAGAATGTAAGCACTTTCAATATAATACTATGTTTACTTCCTCCATGCATGTCAAGGATCAGTCTGTAATATCATCTTTCATGATCTGAACTATGCCTTTACATGGGAACTAGGGATAAGGGAGGAAGTTGGAAAAAGCCTGAGCAGAGCACTGACGGTACCTTGTCTGTAGCTTCAGCTCTCCTCCGTTGTAGCACTTCCCTTCATCACAGTGTTGCAGTCCTATAGATCGACAACTGTGTAACACACAACATATGCTTGTTTGATCTGTGATAAGTTGTGATTTCTCTTTCAATCATCTAGCTCCATTAATGTTTGATGACTTTTATCTCTGCTCTGTAATTTTTATTTTAGTCTGGTCTTATGTTCCTTTCAGCTCTGGGCCATAATTTTGCATTTTGATCTTCAAATGCATTGCTTTCATCTATTGTGGAGTCTGCTCATCCATCAGATATCAACCAGAAATCAAGCGAGGCTTTAAATGATTCTGGATTGACTCCCAGGGGAAACAATAACATTGAAATAAGCCATGTGTCGAGTCAGATGTTTTTTTGCCAGCATCTTGATTTTCGCAAATATGAAGCAACTCTTTGCAAAGCAAATGCTAGAACTCAAATCTGACAACAGAAGGTTTTGGGAAGGCTAAGTAAGCAAACCTGAACAGGTTTCCTGGAAGTTTTCAGATGACTCTGCAACTGTGGGCTTCATCAATGAGGGGAGGGAAGATGAATACAGAGGTGTAGTCAACTACTTTGTTGAGTGGTGTGAGCTGAATCATCTGCAGCTCAACGACAAGACTAAGGGATTAGTGGTGGACTTTAGGAGGAGAGGAACACCCCTATCCCCTCTCCTTATTAATGTGGATGTGCAGTTTACCAGGGAATACAAATACGTTGGAGCGTACCTGGACAGTAAACTGGACTGGTTCAGGAACACCTAGGCCCTGTACAGGAAGGAACTGAGCCAGCTGTACATTTTGAGAAGGCTCCACTCCTTCAACGTCTGCAGTAAGATGCTGCAGATGTTCTACCAATCTTATTCGCTGACGTGTGCTGGGGCAGCAGGGCAAAGGCCGCGGATGCCAATAGGATTAACAAACTCATCAGGAAGGCTGGCTCTGTCCTGGGGGCGGAGTTGGATTCAAGGGAGGTGATCTTGGAGGGGAGGATGTTGCTCAAATTGTGGAGTATCTTGGATAATACAGCTCACCCCCTCCATGACACACTGGTCAACCTGAGGAGAACCTTCAGCAACAGACTGGTTCCACCAAGATGCTGTACAGAACGCCACAGGAGATCCTTCTTCCCTGTGACTATCAAACTGTACAACTCCTCGCCCTTCTGTCGTGGGGTAGACTGACTCGCCTCCCCAATCTTTGCACACTCCCAATCCTTTCCACTGTGTTTTATGACTGTAGGCAGGTCAAAAATTTCCCTCCTGAGATAAATAAAGTTTTATCGTATCGTATCATATCGTATAAATTGCATTGGAGAGAAAGGCAAGTGTCAGGTAGATTATCATCTTGGACCAGGAAGGTTTGATGAGTGTGAGTATGAGATTGGAGAGTTGGAAGAAGTTAGTGGGATCAGGACCTGATCATCAAGAGCTCCATTCAGAGAGACTACACCCATGTGAACTGGAGTCTGGCAGTGGCAATTGCCACTGTAAGCGCTGAGATAAAGCGCTGTAGAGTAAGTGCTGAAATAAAACGGGATAACTAATTATTTGGTCAATTTGTTAAAAATACAATGGCAACTTCTATAGAGTCATGGAGTTATAGAGTCATTCAGCAGAGAAACAGGCCCTTCGGCCCAACTTGCCCATACCGACCAAGATACCCCATCTACACGAGTCCCACCTGCCCATGTTTGGTCCATATCCCTCTAAACCATTCATGTCCATGTACCTGCCCAAATGCCTTTTAATACCTGCCTCAACTACCTCTTCCAGCAGCTTGTTCCATATGTCCACCACTCACTATTATTGTGAAATAATCTCTCTGGCAGTAAAATGTAACAATAAAATCTTTGAATTCTATTCTTTAGAGTTTAATTACTGTTGAACTTTGTATGTAATGAATAAAACTTCATTTGACCCGAGGAAATGCAAAGAGTAGCCGATTAACAAAAAAAGACTCAAAAAGTCCAAACATCAAAGGTGAAACAGAAATGATTTGAATTAAGTGGAAAAAACAAGGGCACATCTGTGATACCACTGTCATAAATTATAATCCTTGCCTTCAACCCTTATAAGGAAGCTGCAGTTAAATAAACAGACAATTATTCGAGGCTATTCCTGCATCGCCAGATTTCTGGACCTGCTTCAGTTCCTTTCAAGATACTTATCAGCTTTAATTTATAATAGATTCAAGATGTGAATCCTTAACATGCTTCTTACAGAGTCTAAATCAATATTCCCATTAAGTTTTGCATTTTAAGCTGCCCAGAAACCAAACATAGGTGCTTTGATTCAAAATGTATCCAGTAGTGAGACGACAGTGGTAACAATTGGGGACGCCTTTGATGATTGTAGCAGCAATTCAGTTCCAACAACAAAAAATAAAGTATTCACAATAACTGAATTCATTTCTGCCACAATATAAAGCTTTTTTTTTCTCAGACAACTATAATGCCTCATGCGGTTCAGAACACATTTAGCCCTACCAGGGAGGGTGAAGTGACAGTGCAGATAAAGTGATCCAGTAAGTAACTCTTGACGTTCCTGTTCCAGAGATGAAATAAATAGGTGATCGTTCTCATGATGACTATTGCGAAGTCTAACCTGATTTCCTAGCATGTTTGAATGAGGGCCTGTCATGCAGAGCTTGGTGATGTGAAGAAAACTTGTGATAACAGTTGAGAAAGAGGAAGGAATTGTTTCCTTCAAATCCTGACTGACAATTTCCAACTTTGTTGGAATTCCCTAGTTCTGGTGATAGGGCTGCAGACCATTATATCATTTAGTTTCAATCAGGGAAGGTGGAGAAAACATTGGGACAGATTAAAGTAAGCTTAGGCGTGCCTCAGTTTTCATATTATCAAGACCGAGTTTCCTTTTTCTACTCCTGAGCATTGGATAACTCGAAGGAAACACAGAACATAGAATATAGAACAGTACAACATGGGAATAGACACGGGAATGAATTGTGTCTATGTTGTAAAATTTGCTTTTTGGAGGGTTTGTCCCATTTCATTAATTTAAGCAGAGACATAAAGTGATTATGCCAAACAAGAAGCCATTCAGCTCATTGTCTTCATTCCGGCTCTCTATCACAGCAGTCCAGTTAGGCAAAGTCCCCATATCTCTGAAACTGTGCTTCAGGTATCCATCAACTTCACTTTTGATAACGGTGATTGAATCTGCTTCCATTTCCCATTATGTGAATGACTTCCAGATCATAACTACTTGTGTGAGAATTTTCGTTCTCTAGTCCTCATTAGTTCTTTTTGCCAATTGTTTAAATGTATGCCCATCTTTTGGTTTTTTTTTATTGTTCTGCCGATGGGAACAGTTTCGCCATATTCAGTTCTTGACCCCTGAAGCTCTTGACACTTTGATCGACCTTCTTTGCCCAAACAAACCTATCTTTTTCACTCTATCTGTACAAATGAAACCCATTCACCTAGTAAACATTATATGAAATCTTTCCTGTCCACTCTAATACCTTCACATTTTTCTGTAATTCGCTGATTGACATTTGTCCAACCTCTGCTTATAGCTAATACTATCTAATCCAGGTAGCATTCTGGTAAATCTCTTCTGCACTCTTCAACAATGAGTGATCAGTTGTTTGCCTGATAGCATCACATGCTAGAATGACCTGCACACTTTGAAAGCCTTCTGTTCTTCTGGTAACATAAAATATATGCCAAACATTTTAACTCCCCTTCTTGCCAAACATTTTAATTCCTCTTCCCAATCCCATACTGGCCTTTCTGTCCTGGACCTCCTCCACGGTGAGAGTAAGGGCACATGCAAATTAGAGGAACAGCACCTCATATTTCGCTTGGACAGCTTACACCCCAAGATCGTTGAACCACTATAGCATAATTTTTAAATACCCAATTCTGTGTTTGTCTAGTCTATTCACAGAGAAAGTGTGGCTGTACAATCTGCATTCTAATGAACTATTTAAATGTGAATTCAGAAACAAAAACTATAAAATTAAAACATCGCATTTTATATTCATGGCTGTGGAATAACAAGGTCCAGGTCCAATTGATGAACCTTTTGATTCAGTTGTTGCCTCTGCCTCGAGCTGAAGACAGGAATCAAATTGATGTCCAGCTGAGAAAACATTTTTGAGTGAGAAGTCTGTAGATAAAGGCTACATGTTCTCTGATCTGGAGGAAGAGCTTCCTTCCTGTTCTAATAATGCCCTCCATTTTATACAAGAAACACAGGATCTTGATGGGAAGCCATTGGAATTATCATCATATCAACTAGAGGGGAAATAGCCAGACACATTGAACTCTTAACTGAGAGATAAATGCTGATTAAATTCTCATAAAATTATCGACTTGTTCTATCTTCTTAATTTTTCTTTCAGTTTGTGGATAGATTGCGAAAGCTGTAAACGTTGGAAGTCTCAAAATCTGAGATTAAGATAGAAAGGACAAATCAGATGCTTAAGAAACATCACTTGCTTCTTCAGGTAGACACAAAATGTTAGAGTAACTCAGCGGGACAAGCAGCATCTCTGGAGAGAAGGAATGGGTGACATTTCGGGTCAAGACCCTTCTTCAGACTGACCCAAAATGTCCCAAATCAGTCTCAGCCCAAAACGTCACCCATTCCTTCTCTCCAGAGATGTTGCCTATCCCGCTGAGTTACTCCAGAATTTTGTGTCTACCTTTGATTTAAACCAGCATCTGCAGTTCTTTCCTATACTTCTTCAATATATATAGAAATATTTTAAAAATATTTTAACTTCCACATTATAAGCTTGAATAGTGTTGGATGCAAAGACAATATTATGTCAATGACAATGGTTTTCAATTGTAAACCTTTACATGCTCTGGCACATCACATCTTGCTTGCTTGCCTCACGCATCCTCCATACATTGGCTTGGGTTTATTCCATGTCTTTTCTCCTTCAACTCAGTTTTGGTTTAAAAGTGTTCTGTGTACAAAAAAACTCGTCAATGAATTGAGTTTTGGGAACTTCACCTTTTAAGCCTGTAGACAGATCATCAACTTTTCAATTCCTGTATCAGAAAAAAATATATATCACTGGAATGAAAATAACCATTGCTTTCTCCGACAGAAGGAATTAATTCAGTCTACTAAGTTAATTACCACACTTGACTATCAGAATCAATCATGTTACTTCGAAGAAGTACTAAAGGCTAATCTTTTCTGATCTTTGGGGAAATTGGAAACAGAAAATATAATTAAGATGGACAAAGTGTGGGGAAGATTTACAAGAATATTCTTAGGTCTTGAGGGACTGAGTAATAGGGAGAGGTTGGGCAGGTTAGTACTTTATTCCTCAGAACATAAGAGGCTGAGGGATGATCTTATAGACGTGTATAAAATCCTGAGATGAATAGATATTGTATACAGTCTTTTACCTACGGTAGGGAAATCAAAAACCAGAGGACATTGGTTTAAGATCCAATACAAACCAAAGGGGCAACGTTTTCACGCAAAGGATGGTGGGTAAATGGAACGAGCTGCCAGAGGTGGTAGTTGGAATGCTATTACAGCATTTGAGAGAAACTTGAACAGATACATGGATAGGAAAGGTTCAGAAGGTTATGGACCAAACACGGGAAATGGGACCAGCTGCGATGAGGCATCTTGGTCTCATGGAGAGTTGGGTCTGGGGCCCTGTTTCCTTGCTGTATGTCTCTATGACTCTGAAAGTTGAGCTTATTGTCAGTTGGGATCATGATTACTAGTGACTGAGGAAGTGTAAAACAAAGACAAATCTTTTCAAATATTTTAATTTTCCAGAAAGGAACTTTCTATTTATTAATTACAAGGAGGTTTCCTTCAGGGCATTATGCATCCATTCCCGTGAGATCATTCTAACATGTATATTCTTAGTTGGTAGCACTTTAACATTTGTAGCACTTGCCCAACTATTCTCTCTATGTTGCCACACTGTCTCATAGAGCCATACAGCATGGAAACAAGCTATTTAGACCACTATACCCATGCTGACCAATGCAGATCCATCTGTATTATTCCCATCTTTCAGCTCCTGGCCCATCAGCTTCACAAGCTTATTTAGGGGGTACATCTTAAATGCTGTTATATCCCTGTTTTCATCAACTCCTTGCAACATTGCATTGCAGGCATGCACCACTCTCTGGTTGATAAAGGTCCCCACTCAACTCCCTTACAAATCTCTTACTCCTTAGCCAAAATATATATTTGAGTGTTTCCAAAATATGTCTGCTTCTGCAGAAGAAATCACTTTAAAAATCTTGCTTTGAACAAAGTACATCTAGGTTTGTTAGTTTAAATTATCAGGTATTCTTCACAATGTTAGAGGGAAATAATATAATTTGGTATGAATGCAGTAAATTATAGATTGAGCATGTCAGTTGTATTAGGAGATTTGTCATGTTTTGTTATGTTTGTCAGGTTGGTGGGGGTGCTGCAAGCCGGCAGCCCTGCCAGCAGTGTGTTAGTTTTTTCTACTTTTTTTGTTTTTTAGTGTGTTTTAATGTATGTTTTTATTGTTTCTCTGTGTGTCTTGTGTGGGGGGTGGTGTGGGGGAGGGGTAAGGGGGAAACCGCTTTGGTCGCCTCCTCCACGGAGAGGCGACTTTATCCATGTCGCCTCCCCCGTGGTCTAATATCGAGGATCGGTGCGGCCTTTCCCGGAGACGTGCCCAGGGCTTCAGCTGCGGGCACAGCGTGGACTCTCGTCACCGAGCGGGTGAACCCTCGCTGGGGCTCGCTGGAGGGGAGCGCTCCGTTCGCTGGCCTGCGGCAGCCTGAAGCCGGGGTCTGCAAAGCTGCAGCCTGTGTGGCGTTCTGGGCCTGGGATCCCTTGTTGGGGACCCGGGAGGAGAGGAGCTCCGACTGCCGGCCCGCGGCCAACTTCTATTGCGGGCGCAGCGTGGACTTACCATCCGGAGCGGGGTCCCTCAGCAGGGACCCCTGGAGAGGAGCTCTGACCGCCGGCCCTGCGGTCTGCGGTGCTTCCAGCTGCAGCGCGGCGGGGACTTTAGATCTTCGACCGCCGGCCTGTGGCCTACACCAAACTGAAGCAGCGGTCTCCGGTGGAGAGGCACACATTCAGGACTTAACCTGGACTTTACCTTGTCTACACATCTGGACGCCAGCAGCGGCGGCTGCGGAGGGTTGAGGTCCCGACCATGGGGGAAAATAGAGGAGGACTGGCCAAATTTTGGGCCTTCCACCACAGTGATGAATGCTGTGGTACATGTTTATGTTAAATTTTTATTGTATTTTAGTGTGTTCTTTTTCATTGTACCGCTGCTGGCAAATTCATTTCACTTGCACTTTATGTGCAAATTGATTGTATGATTGTAAATTTATGAATAATGAGCTGGGAAGCCACAGAGGAAGCCATGTCATTTAACCACCCACTGGCAGATTTATTGTGGGATTGCTCACGGGAGCCAGGTTATCGTTTCTAATCCTCACCTTATTCCTCTCAGAAGCCCCAGAACATCTATTCTTATTTCCATTCAGCACCCGCATTCTGCTTTATGGCAACAAATCTGTTATCCTCATTGGTTACCAGAACACTTCCAAGCTGCAAGATGTAACGTGATTAACGGCCAAAACATTCATGGCATCCATCAATAACTACACAATGCCAAGTAACAATTACCAGGGATGGTAGAGTCATTTCCACACCTTAGTGTCTCCTTTAGTTTGGGTCTCTGTCTCTGTGTCTCTGTCTCTCTTTCTCTCTGTTCTTTTCTCACTCCCCCTCAATATTTCTGCATTTCTTTCTCTCTCTCTCTCTCCCTCTTCTTGTCTCTGTTTCTGTCTCTTTCTCTGTAGCTCCTTATAACTGCATCTTGTCTTTCTATCCTTTTAGGAGGAAGCTCCTGAGCAGAAACATCAACAGCGCATTCCCTCCACAGTTGTGAGTCCAGGTGGGGCACAGGAAGAGGGGAGACGGGAGAAAGAAAGGGGATCTTTACGGGGGAAGGAGGGAAAGGGGAAAGGTTATGTAGCTATTAGCCCTTGTTGCACTGTGCAGGGGGCATAGACAGATAGATCAGCATGGAATTGGAATGGAGAATTAAAGTGACCTCCTTCCTGCTCATCTGTTCTCAAAGAGAGGCCCACAGGAGCCGTTGGAAGAGAAGGAGGGGGTGGAGCGACACCCGACCGGTAAGGTTTAAAATCCAGCGCGGGGCTTGTTTTTTCAGAGGCCCACAGGAGCCATTGGAAGTGAAGGAGGGGGAGGAGCGACACCCGACCGGTAAGGATAAAAATCCAGCACGGGGCTTATTTTTTCAGAGGCCCACAGGAGCCGTTGGAAGTGAAGGAGGGTGAGGAGCGACGCCCGACCGGTAAGGTTTAAAATCCAGCGCGGGGCTTGTTTTTTCAGAGGCCCACAGGAGCCGTTGGAAGTGAAGGAGGGGGAGGAGCGACACCCGACCGGTAAGGTTTAAAATCAAGCGCGGGGCTTGTTTTTACCTAAATCCATAACATTCCATTCAGAGAAGTGTTTTTTTTTTGTTTTTTTTTGAGGAAGCCGCTAATTGGTGGGAAGTGGACTAGGGTAAGCAGCTGATTGGTGGGAAGTGGACTAGGGAAAGCAGCTGATTGGCAGTCAGATCCCAGCAGTTTGTTGTGTACTTTGTATTGTGTTGCTATTGTATCCTGTGTAAGGGGGGCAGTATGAAGGCCAGGGCAGTGTACTGTTCTGGATGTCAGATGTGGGAGGTCAGGGAATCTGATAGCCCTCCAGACATCCACATCTGCACCAGGTGTGTCGAGATGGGGCTCCTAAAGGATCGTGTTAGGAACCTGGAGCAGCAGCTCGATGACCTCCGTCTGGTCAGGGAGAGTGAGGAGGTCATAGAGAGGAGCTACAGGGAGGCAGTCACTCCCAGACCACAGGAGGCAGACAAGTGGGTCACGGTTAGGAAGGGCAAGGGGCAGAGGCAGGGGCTAGAGAGTACCCCTGTGACTGTACTGGAAAATAGGTACTCGGTTTTGAGTACAATTGGAGGGGACAGTCTACCTGGGGGCAGCAACACCGGCCAGGTCTCCAGCACAGAGACCGGCCCTGATGCTCAGAAGGGTAGCAAAAAGAGGAGGGCAATTGTAATAGGGGACTCTATAGTTAGGGAGTCGGATGGCCGATTCTGTGGACGCAGTCGGGAAACCCGGATGGTAGTTTGCCTCCCTGGTGCCAGGGTCTCGCACGTGTCGGAACGTGTCCAAAAGATTCTGAAAAGGGAGGGAGAGGAGCCTGATGTTGTGGTACACATAGGTACCAATGACATAGGCAGAAAAAGAGATGAGGTCCTGAAGGGAGAATTTAGGGAGTTGGGGGGAAAGTTAAGGAGAAGGACCAAAAGGGTAACGATTTCAGGATTACTGCCTGTGCCGCGTGACAGTGAGAGTAGGAATGAAATGAGATGGAGGATAAATGCGTGGCTGAGGGACTGGTGCAGTGGGCAGGGATTCAAGTTTCTTGATCACTGGGACCTCTTTTGGGGAAGGCATGATCTGTACAAAAAGGACGGGTTGCACTTGAACCCGAGGGGGACCAATATCCTGGCAGGGAGATTTGCAAAGGCTTCTGGGGAGACTTTAAACTAGAAAGGCTGGGGGGAGGGACTCAGGTAGAGGGGGCTAGGGGTCAGGGTGTGGGGCAAGAGGCAGAGAAGGGAAGCACTCGGACCCAAAATGTAGGCGAGAAAGAGGAAAAAGATAATAGACAGAGAATAAGGGATGGTGGGTTTATAAAATGTGTATATTTTAATGCTAGGAGCATTGTAAGAAAGGTGGATGAACTTAGAGCCTGGATTGACACCTGGAAATATAATGTTGTGGCAATCAGTGAAACATGGTTGCAGGACAGCTGTGGATTGGAAACTAAATATTCCAGGATTTTGTTGCTTCAGGTGTGATAGAATTGGTGGGTCCAGAGGGGGAGGTGTTGCATTGCTTGTCAGAGAGGATATTACAGCAGTGCTTTGGCAGGATAGATTAGAGGGCTCGTCTAGGGAGGCTATTTGGGTGGAACTGAGAAGTGGGAACGGTGTAGCAACACTTTTAGGGGTGTATTATAGACCACCAAATGGGGAGCGAGAATTGGAAGAGCAAATATGTAAGGAGATAACAGATATTAGTAGTAAGCACAAGGTAGTGATTGTGGGAGATTTCAATTTTCCAAAAATAGACTGGAAAACACATTCTGTAAATGGGCTGGATGGTTTGGAGTTTGTAAAATGTGTGCAGGATAGTTTTTTGCAGCAGTACATAGAGGTATCGACCAGAGAAGGGGCAGTGCTGGACCTCCTGTTTGGAAATGAGGCAGGTCAGGTGATGGAGGTATGCGTTGGTGAGCACTTTGGGACCAGTGATCACAATACCATTAGTTTCAATATAATTATGGAGAGAGTCAGAACTGGACCTAGGGTGGAGATTTTTGATTGGAGAAAGGCTAACTATGAGAAAATGCGTAAGGATTTAAAAGGAGTGAATTGAGACACTCTGTTTTATGGGAAGGATGTAGAAGAGAAATGGAGGACATTTAAAGGGGAAATTGTAAGAGTACAGAATCTTTATGTCCCTGTTAGGGTGAAAGGAAATAGTAAAAATTGGAAAGAGCCATGGTTTTCAAGGAAAGTTGGACACTTTTTTCGAAAAAAGATAGATATCTACAATAATATAGGAGATATGGAGTAAATGAGGTGCTAGAGGAGTATAAAGAATGTAAAAAGAATCTTAAGAAAGAAATTAGGAAGGCTAAAAGAAGATATGAGGTTGCTTTGGCAAGAAAGGTGAAAGTAAATCCAAAGGGTTTCTACAGCTATATTAATAGCAAAAGGATAACGAGGGATAAAATTGGACCATTAGAGAGACAGAATGGACAGCTATCTGCAGAGCCAAAAGAGATGGGGAGATATTGAACAATTGATTTTCTTCGGTATTCACCAAGGAGAAGGATATTGCACTATGTGAAGTAAGGAAAAAAAGTAGAGTAGCTATGGAAACTATGAGATTCAAAGAGGAGGAAGTACTGACACTTTTGAAAAATATAAAAGTGGATAAATCTCCAGGTCCTGATAGGATTTTCCCTAGGACATTGAGGGAAGTTAGTGTAGAAATAGCAGGAGCTATGACAGAAATATTTCAAATGTCATTAGAAACGGGAATAGTGCCGGAGGATTGGCGTACTGCGCATGTTGTTCCATTGTTTAAAAAGGGTTCAAAGAATAAACCTAGCAATTATAGACCTGTTAGTTTGACGTCAGTGGTGGGTAAATTAATGGAAAGGATACTTAGAGATAATATATATAAGCATCTGCATAAACAGGGTCTGATCAGGAACAGCCAACATGGATTTGTGCCTGGAAGGTCATGTTTGACAAACCTTCTTGAATTTTTTGAAGCGGTTACTAGGGAAATTGATGAGGGTAAAGCAGTGGATGTTGTCTATATTTGTAAGGCCTTTGAACCCCATGGAAGGTTGGTTAAGAAGGTTCAATCTTTGGGTGTTAATGGTGGAGTAGCAAGATGGATTCAACAGTGGCTGAATGGGAGATGTCAGAGAGTAATGGTGGATGGCTGTTTGTCAGGTTGGAAGCCGGTGACCAGTGGGGTGCCTCAGGAATCTGTGTTGGGTCCACTGTTGTTTGTCATGTACATCAATGATCTGGATGATGGGGTGGAAAATTGGATAAGTAAGTATGCAGATGATACTAAGATAGGTGGTGTTGTGGATAATGAAGTAGATTTTCAGTCTACAGAGAGATTTGGGCCATTTGGAAAAGTGGGCTGAAAGATGGCAGATGGAGTTTAATGCTGTTAAGTGTGAAGTGTTACATCTTGGCAGGACACATCAAAATAGGACGTACATGGTAAATGGTAGGGAATTGAGGAATGCTGTGGGTCAGAGGGATCTAGGAATAACTGTGCATAGTTCCCTGAAGGTGGAATCGCATATAGATAGGGTGGTAAAGAAAGCCTTTGGTGTGCTGGCCTTTATAAATCAGAGCACTGAATATAGGAGTAGGGAAGTAATGTTAAAATTGTACAAGGCATTGGTGAGACCAATTCTGGAGTATGGTGTACAATTTTGGTTGCCTAATTATAGGAAGGATGTCAACAAAATAGAGAGAATACAGAGGAATTTACTAGAATGTTGCCTGGGATCTAGCAACTATGTTACAGAGAAAGGTTGAACAAGTTAGGTCTTTATTCTTTGGAGCACAGAAGGTTAAGGGGGGACTTGATTGAGGTCTTTAAAATGATGAAAGGGATAGACAGAGTTGACGTGGATAAGCTTTTCCCATTAAGGGTAGGGAAGATTCAAACAAGAGGGCATGACATGCGAATTAAGGGACGGAAGTTTAGGGATAACGTGAGGGGGAACTTCTTTACTCAGAGGGTGGTGGCTGTGTGGAATGAGCTTCTAGCAGAAGTGGTGGAGGCAGGATCGATTTTAACATTTAAAAGTAAAGTGGATAGGTATATGGACGGGAAGGGAATGGAGGGGTATGGTCTGAGTGCAGGTAGATGGGACTAGGGGAAAACAAATGGTCGGCATGGACTGGAAGGGCCGAGAGGGCCTGTTTCCGTGCTGTAATTGTTATATGGTTATATGGTTAAAACTCTGACTAAAATCACACTTATTTTTGAGGAATGAAATTATTCCCTCGATTTTCTGTTCAGGCTCAAAATCTAACGCAAAGTGATTTCAAAAAATATTTTTCTTTTGAAAAGATAGCAAAATAATATGGTGCAGTTTGATTAACATAAATGAAATGGGTTTAACATAAATTACCCAATGTTATGAGCAGCGTAATATTTTAATAGTGATCATTAATATAGCATATAGCAATACTAATCATCAATTTAGTAATCTTAATTACTAATATTTTTCTTGTTGTTCGAAATAAACAAAGTAATTATTATGGCCAGATTTTTAATTAATGAAAGGGAAAATGTTGAATATATAGAATCATTTGCAAATTAAGATTAGGTACGCACCAATCAATTGTTTAATAAATTAAAAGTAAAATCTCAAAAGCTTTAATTATGCATGTTACTCTCCTTGCACCTCCAAGGAATAACTTTAATTCAACAAATCCTTGACAAACAAAGTCAATGAATGGTAATTAGTTCAACCTGGAGACCTAGTCCACTTCGGGATCAGGCCCAACATCTTATGTGAAGCTATAGGCTAGACATTCAAGGAAACGTGTACTGTGCAGAACATAATTTGAAAAATGTCACTGCCTTTGGCACAGTTGCACCAATTATGAGAGAAGTATGTCAAAAGCTAAGGGCGACTGAGTGAAATCTACAAACCATCATGTTTATTTACTTAATAATATTATGCATTTGATTAATACACTCAAATGTTGAATGGCAATTGGAAAGTAAAATAAAGTAAAGTATCCTTTATTGTCATTCAGACCTTTCATTACAAATAACTACACCTGAATAAAATTTTGTTACCTTGCAGTCATAACATATAATAAAAAACAAAACACACAATAAACACATATTTAATATCCACCACAGTGAGTTCACCAAGCACCTCCTCACTGTGGTGGAAGGCAAAAGTCTTAAAGTCTTTGTCTTCTTCCCTCCTTGATCTTCCTCCCTGAGGCGATCCAGGCCTCCGATGTTATCGTCCACTAGGCCCGCGGCCGAGCCTCCAACGCCGGGCTGCCGCCACCGCTCTGAAGCAGGGTCCGGCAATGGAACGCTGGAGCCCCGCAGCTCTGAGGCCGTGTCGCCGCTGGAACGCCACCGCTGGAGAACCACAGCTCTGAAGTCGGGTCACTGCTGGAGCACCGCTGGAGCACTGCAGCTCTGAAGCCGGGCCACCGCTGGAGCACCTCAGCTCTGAAGCCGTGCCACCACTGGAGCACCGCAGCTCTGAAGCCGTGCAGCAGCTGGAGCACCGCAGCTCTGAAGCCGTGCAGCAGCTGGAGCACCGCAGCTCTGAAGCCGGGCCGCCGCTGGAGCAACGCAGCTCTGAAACCGGGCCGCCGCTGGAGCACTGCAGCTCTGAAGCCATGCCGCTGCCGCCACTGGAAGCTGGAATGCCGCCATAGCTCCGAGGCCGCATGCTCCGCAATTAGGCCTCAGCACAGACGGAGACGACGACGGGGAACATGACAAGAAAAGTCGCACCCCCCTGAAGGGAGAGACTAAAACCCTGTTTCTCCCACCCTCCCCCCCCCCCCCCCCCCCCACACACACATACATAGCCTTAAAAAACAAAATTCTAACTAAAACAAACACAAGAAGACAAAAAGAAAAGAAAAAACAGACAGACTGCAGATGAGCCGCAGCTGCCAGGCAGCGCCACCACTACCGGAATATTAAGTCCAGCAATCTTTGGCATGACATCCGTCACTTTAGTTAACACCTGGTGCTGTAAGATTCTGAAGTGCAAGAAGCCCAAGACGATGGTGGACACAGTACTGCAGCAGTAGAGGTGCTACCATACAGCACCAGAGACTGGGTTTGATCCTGACTACGGGTGCTGCCAGTCGGACTTTGCACATTCTCCCTCTGACTGTGTGGGTTTTTTCCGGCTGCTCTGGTTTCCTCCCACACTCCAAAGACATGCAGTTTTGTAGGTCAATTGGCTTCTGCAAAAATTGTAAATTGTTCCTAGTGTGTAGGATAGTACTAGTGCAGGGGGATCGCTGATCGGCACAGACTCAGGGGGCGAAGGTCCTGTTTATGCATTCTTTCTTTTTTTTATTAGAGGTAAATACATCAGTGTACATCACATATATATTGCTACAATTATTGTACCCCATAATTTTATGGCTTTTAAAGATAGAGAATAGAAACAAAGAGTGAAGTAGGTGAAAAGAGTTGTGAAAGTGAAAGAGCGTGCCAAAGGGGAGAAAAAAAAACCTCTTGGTCAAAGATTTAGAGAAAGGGGATTAAGAGATAGACCCTAGAAAAGAAAAAGAAAAAAGAGAGAGAAAAAAAGCCAGTTACTATATTATATATATCACGCAAAAGGAATTTACCAACTCAATAGTTGGTAATTCATCCCCCTTTACTAAGGCCCGAAGTACTCTTGCACCCTATCTTTGTAGCAATTCTATAAATGCAGACCATGTCTGATAGAAACGATTTGATTTTCCTGCCAGGCGGAGTCTCATATCTTCCAGATGTAGTGTTTCAAACATAGGTGAAATCCACATATTTAATGTTGGTATATTGGCATTTTTGCAGAATTTTAAGAATAGCTTTTTTCCTATTATTAAGCCGTAATCAAATAGGTTCTTTTGATACACATTTAATTCCGAGCTACTTCTGTCATTCCGAAAATAATCCATTCTGGCTTTGGTGTCATTTTAAATTAAAATAAAATAAAATAAAATAAAAATTATTTTTAAACAGTTTTGTGAAGATTTCAAAGATTTCAGTCCAAAACCTATGAATTTTTGTACAAAAGATAAATGAGTGCGCTATAGTAGCTTCTTGAGACTGGCATTTGTCACAAATTGGTGAGACGTTGGGGAAAAATGTATTTAATTTAGTTTTTGAGTAGGATAATCTGTGTAAGATTTTAAGTTGTATTAAAGTGTGTCTTACGTTAATTGAGCATTTATGCACATTTAATTAAGTACTCTTTCCACATTTCATTGGAAATTTTTATGCTTAATTCGTTTTCCCACTCTCCTCTGATACCTTCCGTTGTTAGTATTA
Source organism: Okamejei kenojei (assembly GCA_035221665.1). Taxonomy (NCBI): domain Eukaryota; kingdom Metazoa; phylum Chordata; class Chondrichthyes; order Rajiformes; family Rajidae; genus Okamejei; species Okamejei kenojei. Next base: position 23,558,440 of record CM069131.1, read on the forward strand.
CTGCATTTGGTATAATACTATATATATATGAAATTAAATTTGCTGAGTCTGCCTTTGTATTCATTGCTTCATCTAGTAAGTCTGATGGCATTTTATGAAATTCTTGTGCATGTTTTTCAGATAATCACATATCTGGAAATATTTGAAATACTGATTGTTATGCAGATTGTATTTTAGTTGTAATTGTTTAAATGATAGTAGTTTTCCCATTCCATACAAATCTCCCAAAGTTTTAATTCCTGCTCTTTCCCATTGCATAAATGCTTTATCTATAATTGAGGGTTTTTAGCGATAGGACGTAGGAGAGATAAGTTTCTTAATTTTAAGTTGTATTTTATTTGTTTCCAAATTCTGATTGTACTATGTATAATTGGATTTTTATTGTAATTTGTATTATTCACCGTCATTGGTGAGAGAAGGATCACGCCAATATTAAAAAGGGAGCAGTCCTCTTTCTCCATAATAATCCACTCCGGTTGTTGAGGAGAGGTATCCAAAAATTGAATCATATTTCTAATATTTACAGACCAATAGTAATACATAAAATTAGGGAGTGTTAATCCCCCTACTACTTTGGGTTTATTCAGGTGTGGTCTTTGTATTCTATGGGACTTATAATCCCAAATAAAATTTGTGATATCTGAGTCCAATTTTTTTTTTTACTTTTTGGGTAGGTATATTGGGATTGATTGGAACAAGTATAGAATTTGTGGGAAAAAAAAAAAGTTTTTATAGCATTTATTCAGCCTAAGGACATCGGAAGCATTTTCCAGAATTTAATTAAATTATGTAGTTTCTTAATTACAGGGTTATAGTTTACATTAAACATGTCTTGATATCTTCTGGTGATTTCAATACCCAAGTATTTAATTTTTTCCACAGCTATTTTAAAAGGAAATTGTACAAGATGTGTAGAATCTTTCGGTTTTATTGACATGATTTCACTTTTATTCCAGTATATTCTGTAACCTGAAAATGAACCGAAATCCTCGATTAAGTTTAGAATATTGGGTATAGTGATATGAGGCTTTGTGATGTACAAAAGTACATCATCAGCGTATAATGATATTTTATTGTTTGAATATTTTGTATTATATCCGTGGATATTTGGATGAGTTCTAATTCTTTCCACTAGTGGTTCAATTATGAGGACAAATAACAATGGTGATAATGAACAGCCTTGTCTATTACCCCTTTTCATGGATAAGATGTTATTAGTTAATATTCTGGCTGTTGGCTTATTATATATTAATTTAATCCATAAAATGAAGTCTCTCCCAGTTGGAATTTTTGCAATACCTTAACCATATACTTCCATTTAACCTGATCGAATGCTTTCTCTGCATCCAGCGAAATAATTGCGAGATTTGGATCTTTAGTTTGGTGTGAGTATGCATTCTTTCTTTAAAAGTCTTGTTACTGAAGGAAAAGTGTACAATACATGTATTTCTGCTTTAGACACAGAATATTTCGGGTTTTTTTTAGTTTAGCTAAGTGTAGTTTATGCGTTCTTTCTTTAAACTACACTTAGCTAAACTAAAAAAAATGAAATATTCTGTGTCTGAAGCAGAAATACAGGCGTTGTTCACTTTTCCTTCAATAACAAGACTTTTAAATGAAGACAAGAAAATCAGAGGCCAGGCACAGGTTCAGCTGCTGGTTTAGGATATGGATGCAAGAGGTAGTGGTGGTGATGGGTAGATCTCAGCATTAGTTAGTGTGGTGGTGGTGAGTAGTTCTCAGCATTAGTTGGTGTGGTGGATGGAGGGGGAGATAGTGATTGTGAAAGCAAATCTCAGGAGTTGGCCCAGGTCACCAGAATGAGTATGTGATGGCTTGGGGAAAGAGGGAGAACTGTAGATGCAGAAATGTTGAAAATAATTGGGTTTAAGATGACAGTCAGAGTGGGACAAAGACCAGACACAAAGTTGAGAAAAATAGACACAAAATGCTGGAGTAACTCACACAGCAACTTGAGAGAATGGATAAGTGATGTTTCGGGTTGGGACACTTCTTTGGATTAATTGTGGTAGAGAGTGCGGGTTAAAAAAAACTGGAAGCAAGAAAAAACAGGACAATCCAGGGCCAGGACAATCCAGACAAACAGATGACCTCAGGTGAAGAAGTTCCTTGATAGGCAGAGTGTTGGAAAGATATGGTGTGAGCCAAGAGACATACATAGTTGCAAACTGTGAAGTTGGTTAATGAACTTTTAGAGGAGGAAATGGGGGAATGGGGTGAAAGCTAGGTGGGGGGGAAAACTGGTGCAAGGTCAGCCAGGTTTCAGGGAAAGGGAAAGGAAAGGGGGAAAAAGTAAGGGAGAAATGTTGGAAGTGAGAAAAAGTAGGGGGAAAAGAGGTGTTTGTAGAAGTTATCTAAAATTCAAAAATTCATTGTTCGTACTGTTGGGTTGTAAGCTACCCAAGTGAAATATGGGTTGCTGTTCCTCTAATTTACATGTTGCCTCATTCTGGCAATTTCAGGGATTCTAGCAGTCCTTCCAGGTGAGACTCCTCTAACCTCATCGGTCCAAAGCCTACGGACTTCTCGGTTGCTTCCCTTTATCTCCGTTTTAACCCCTTTCTCATTCTCATACTGACACATTTCTGTCCTAGGCCTCCTCCATTGCCAGAGTGAGGGTCGTCCTTTAGGTAAGAATTAGGTGCACAATAACCTATTTCAGAAATAGATACAAATAGGGATAAATACCTATCTTTCTCTGAAAGGTGTTAAAGAATCATCTGAGGTAACTAGAAATCAAGTGTTCACATTTCTTTTCAATTTTGCAACATACTGTGACGGAATTTTGACATAGCCTTTGTGTTGCTCAGCCATGCGAGAGTATTTAGAATCAAAAGATTGATCCTAACCAAAAGGTTCAAGATTCAAGATAATGAATGTGTTAAGCTTAATGAAGTTTCCCCATTGCTAATAGTTTTCATGATCTTAATGCAGAATGGGTCTGGTCTTAACAGTTGAGAATGGGGCACACAGTGGGTGGAGGTGCTTGGGTATGAAGGTTGTGGTCAGATCTGGTGCATAGATTAACTAACATTTTACCTCTCACTCGGGTCATACTTGGGCAGGCCATAAATGAGCACGTAATCTACCACCAAATAAGTAAAAATTAGTGGAAATTTGAGATTGTGACTGACATGTTACCATATGATTTTCTAACATAAGATCTTAATGAAATGGAATAAACAGATTCCCATTTGAAGTAGAAACAAAGAACTGCAGATGCTGGCTTATACCAAAGGTAGACATAAAGTGCAGGGGTAACTCAATGGGTCAAGCAGCATCTCTGGAGAAAATCAGATTGGCAGTCCGAAGAAGGGTCCTGACCCAAAACTTCACCGATCTTTTTCTCCAGAGATTCTGCCTGACATGCTGAGTTATTCCAGCACATTGTGTCTGTCTTGGGTTCCCATTTAATGTTCAGTCTATACTATTAGTACCATGACCTTTCTCAAAAACAGCTGATGGAAAAAGCTCTGCTTCTTTCCCTGTCGGGATGCCGCATTGTCAGTGTGAGGTCCTTCTCTCCAGCCCTGTGAGTCTGGCAGCTGCTCCTAAGCTTTGACTCGCTGCCAAGTTCTTTTCTGGGAGAGACGATGATCAATCATTCAGCCATGTCTTCCCAAACTGGTGCTTTGGGAGTTGTGGCGGCCGAAGGATGGAGCCTCAACTCATCAGGCTTCTCCTACATGTTTGACCTTCTGCTCTACAGTTCCTTTATGCAATTTGCCTTTATGCAAAAATATTATCACAAGTGTAACCAAGCATAGCTATATTGGCTACTACAGGCATTCAATAATTAAATACAAATTCAGAGCTATTTGATGGTGCGATTGCCAATGAAAAACGATATGCTTACTATTAGCATCCACATGTGCTTTCAACAGTGGAACATACTGTAAGGGCGCTCTTACTGGTATTTACACTAACCCTGATGCTTAGGGGTGGATTTTCCTTTTACCATTTGGGTGGATGAATGACCAGACAGACTGGCAACTCTTGCTTGTCCAAGACCTCCATGACATGTACCCCAAATAATGGTGCCCCTGCACCTTGCTGAAAGTGATTCGCCACACATTCACTGTTCCACTGCCAGTGTCTCCTGATGGATACAGACAGACCCTTGCCTTTGCAGAGAGAGCAACATTTATCTTCTTGAATGTCAGAGGATAACAAGCCAGCAATACCAATAACTGGATTTGTAAAACAAAAATAGCCTTAAACCTTTATTGTGAGTTGCTGATGGATAAGGTGGAAAAAACAATTAGTGATGCCCAAGATGGTGCTCCCTCTTTATATATATCAATGACTTGTAAAGGGCAAAGTGGGCCGCAGATGTTAGCGACATAACAACAAACAGTGTTCCACACAACAAAAGCTCTTCACTGTACATCAGTACATGTGACAATAAACGAAACTAAACTAATAATAAAATGTAACATTCATACAACTCTGCATCCCCACAGAGATGTTTCCTGAGAAAACCTTGCAAGATTTTTTAACTTATGAAGATTAATATTTTTCTTGCGCAGCAGATTGGAAGCTGGATATCTGGAAGGAACAAATCAGGAGAGTGATGGAAGTTCTTAAGTATTTTTGGCACGTCATTGCAATCCTTAAGTATCTCAACACCATCTGGGACAAAGAGCCCACTTGATTGGCATGCCATCCACGACCCTAATCACCATCTTAAATCCATCACTCTATTTACCACTAGCACACTGGGCTGCTGTGTGTACCTACCATCTTTGTAATCATCTACAAAACACACTGCATATATTTGTAAAAGTTGTTGTGACAGAATCTCAAAAATCTTCAACCTCTACCATCTAGATGGACAAGGACAGTAGAAACATGGATATAACACCATTTGCATGTGTCAATTCAAGTCTAGCATCATTCTGGCCTGGAAATACTTTGGCACTCCATCATTTCTGGGCCTAAATCCTGAAATCCTGAAAATACCTGAATGCAGTGGCAATACCATATTTGTAAGGAATGCAGTGAAAGCAGCTCTCCACCACTTTCTCAATGAGGAATGGTAATAAATGCTGGTCTTGTCACTGACATCCATATCCCATAAACTAATAAGAAAACAGAACAAATGTGTGAGGGTCAAGGTGCCACTCGAGGAGCACAATGTTAGAAATACTGTATTTTTGTTTATCTTCCATCGCTGTCCCATGACATACAGTAGAAGATAGAAAAATTGAAAAGTACAGCACAGGAACGAGAGCTTTGCCCCACAATGTCTGTGTCAAACAGGATGCCACAATAATCTAATCTCATCTGACTGTGTAACAAGTGGATTAGATACTGTTGCAAATGTAACCTTATCCCAGGACCCTACCCTGCTCAGTTTCAAAGAGATAGAAATTAAATCATCATGGTGTATCAACAGCTGATTCAAACATAATAAGGGTGCAGATGGGCCCCAGGTTTCCATCTTACTTTCTGTCTGTTGCTTTCAGTCATAGACTTGAGGAGTTGCCGTTTTTGAGACAAGTTACAGTTTAATGAGGCATTGCAGTTCAGAATCAATGTCAATAATTCTCACAAATTCCTTTCTGCTTTTTAGCATTTCCTGTATTCTGGCCAACAAATTTCCCTTGCACGTCTTATAATATGTAAATGAGTCTGTGCGCCGCTGCTGTATAAAAATGTATATATTTTTTGCTCGCCAGCAATTGGATAAATAAGACTGAAAAATATGTCAGAGCATCAACGCACAAGTGCTCAGTCGAGCTCATGAGGAACATCCAGTTACTGGCTTCTGCTTTTAAAAGCAATTTTGTTGGAGTGACCCCTTTGATATTACGCTGTCATACAGAAGCTTGAAATTCTTCTGGTACTTACTTTTGACAACCACAGCACCACCACTCCCAATTCCATCAACACCGTCATTAGCCCTCCTCAACCACAGAGAGGTTTTCAGCAATGGCTTTGGAAGTGTTCATTAGAAGATGAGTCAATGCGGAGGTTACTGGGTCTCTTGATCCACTTGATGAGATCATGGCCACACTGTACACTAAGTCAATTAACCCACATTGGTCCATATCGTTTAATAACCCCGGCTTGCAAAACCCATTACGGTCAGATTTATTCGCTTTAATTGAGGTAGCACACACTTTTAGTTTGGATATAGATTTGTATAATTATAATAAACTTACTTCCTTTTATATCCTAGCCTAAGCTGAAAAAAACAACATTGAACCAGACATTTTACAGATCTACAAAGTCGCTACGAATTTCTAAATCACTTTGGACATCCTCAGCCCCAGTTTAATTTTCACCATTTGAATAACAATAGGATCTATTCATACTTTGTGTTGAAATCACAGTGGCCACCAGAAGCAAAAAATTCACTATATTGCAGTTTTATGATACTTTTAGCGGGTCAATTTCAGTTAGTGCTATCCAACGCCTCTGCAGCTTGTGGGCTGGCCAGCGCTTTGATTACTCTCTGTTCCAGAAAGCTTTGAGAGATAGCTAACTGGAACTCAACTGCCAAAGTCAGATATCAGTCTGTGCTTCCAGGACAAGGGTTCCCAAGCTGCGATACATTTACCCCCGGAGGTAAATTTCACCTACCCAGGGTGTAAATTTGTCGATTCTGGATTTGTACATATTTTCTCTCATTGACTGACTGTGTTTGGTTCTGGTATACTGGTACCTGTTCATCATTAGTTGTTCATAAATAAGTGAAATAACATTGGTATGTGCTATTAAAGTTGCCATGGGTGAATGGGCCGAAAAAGGTTGGGAACCCCTGTTTTAGAGGTGGGGACTCTGATTGCTCACTATCTGTGTCTTGACACGAGGTCTTAAGTTGCAACATTTGTAACGGAATATCTAGACAAACCTCTCAGATATACACTGAAGTCAATAACCACACAGCCTGAGAAGTTGGACTCGAAGTCCCTCCAAATTGAAAAGTAACCATGAATATTAGGTGAACTTGCAGCTGCTGAGGCAAAATAAAAAAAGTGAACCCTGCCAGTTACCTTGAATCTGGCAGGGCATTGAACATCTTGAAATCTTTGACTTGTTGGTTAAAGGAGATTGCTATCCAGTTTTAGTTCCCTATAAATGGCATGAGAGACTCTCTTCAAAGCTTCAATTTACAAGTGTTTGTCTCTCTTCAGATTTATTCACTCAATTAAATTTTCCATTGCAGTTTGATTCCCTTTCCCTATACGTCTGCTCTGTATCCTTCCCCTTCTTGAGCTGCCATCCTAGTGGCTGAAAAGTGCCACCAAGGACTGAGAGGCTTGTCAGTCACTGTGAAATGAATCAAGCACTTTGATATTCTCTTATTGATTTCCTTCCCTCCCAGTGTATAGTTATGCTTTTAAAGCCTGCTTTTTAACTTCTAGGTACTCCAAGCTAGCAGTGCGATGGGGTATGACCATGAATACTCTCGGGGACGTGCAAGCATTCTTCCAGGCCTTTGGTGTATACAACTGGCTTGACGTGAGTTTAAATGTGTGGCTGTTATGACTATCTCATTGGTCAGATTTGCTTGGCATCAGTGGGTGCTTGAGAACAGATGGCCTGTCTGCTCTCATAATTCAGAAGTGGCAAATATTTGGGGACACATCAGGGCTAGAGACAATGTCAAAGTGTCAAAGCTACTTGCAAACCCTTCCTCCATTGCTTATATAGCAGTAGTCAGTCAGTTAACAAATTTAACAATTTACCCTCATTGACTAATAATATTTCAGTAAATATTTTAATACTTTAAATATAAAAAGCCTTTTTTGCAAAATAATACTAAGCTTCTGAATTGAGACCACCATCGCTAAGGGCATGCACTCAGTGTATTGATGCAATGTCCTGGAAATAATTTTGTTTGTAATAATCCTTAATATAGCTTGTTATCTTGCTAGATAAAAGTTTCAAATTAAAAAGCTATGATAAAAGTAGTGGAGCTTATGTTGTTAAAATTTTGTTAAGGCATACACAACATTCTTCTATTAGTTTCCAAAAGATTTGCATGTTCTGGTAATATGTTCAGTGAGTTCTCTCTCGCACAGATGTTAAAAGTGCTGGAGCATCACATGCAATCGGAACAAGGGGTTTGCATAGCAGGATGAAAATAATTGAGGCTAATTTGAAAAGGATATAAGGTCCTGCCATTTGTAAGACATTTTGAACTGGTGTCCAAAAAGGTTACTTGTAATTGTTTCCTTCTGTTAAATTATTGCAAAACTACTAAAGCAACCACATTCTTTTGATATTGGTGTTTTTATCTTTACCCATCCAGATTGTCTGGTGATCATTATGAAACAACATTATTACTGTTCAATATAGCTGACTATGAAGTGTCATTTTTTCTTTATGTAAGATTTGACTTGGATAAAGCCAAGTTCTACAACATAATGGAATGCATCTTTCAATCTAGGGATCTGCTGTTGTTGAGCCTTTAGCAAAAAGCATTACAGTAATAAGAGCTATGATTATTTTAAATGCACTGAGGAGCGAGCCAAAATCAACAAGGCATTTTAAATTTACTCTTTCTTGGCTTAGAAAAGGTAAATGCTTGTAATCAAAGGTTTGTGTTTATCAAGATATGTAGTTCCTAGTTTTAATAATGCCAAGATGGAGCCAGGCTTGATGAGCAGATAGGCATAGACTCTATTATTCCTGAAGTAATCTGTTACTAATTGAAATGCCTGCCAAAATAAGGATTGAAAAGCTTTTTTATAAATTACCTCACGGGATTATGTGTAGAGATCTTATATATTTCAAAGCTACTACCATTACAGAGACCTAAATAGCTTTACAAATTGTGGTTTCACATGCAACATTTTAATAATTTGGTTCATGAAGATCTGTGGAAAAAATCAATGTAGTTGAGACAAGCATCAACGGCTATAAACAACTGATTAAACAAGTGTTGAAAGGGACCTGCAGCAGGAAAGGATTTAGCAGGCAGAAAAAATAGTTGTTTGCACCAATTTCAAAGTGATTAGATTTCTCGGAACCTTAATGTTCTCTGCAAATAAGTGTTTTTTATATTTTGTAGACTGTTGAAAATCTTGTTTCCTTAACTATCTTATACAGAGTAAAATGACTTGGGACAGTTGACTAAATCACAGCTTTAAGCAATAAATGAGGAATATGCTTTGCTGGGATTTACTTGGATTTTTGATATGTATCCTGTATTTGATACACTGGATGTCTCCCCTGCCTCCACCAATCCCCACTACCACAATTCACAAGAAACTGACTTGAGAACTTACTTCAGGCAGGCTTGAACGGTTAACAATGTGTTCTGCTCCAGGAAATGTAACAGTTCCACCAAAACATAGAAACATAGAAAATAGGTGCAGGAGGAGGCCATTCGGCCCTTCGAGCCAGCTCCGCCATTCATTGTGATCATGGCTGATCGTCCCTAATCAATAACCTATGCCTGCCTTTTCCCCATATCCCTTCATTCCACCAGCCCCTAGAGCTCTATCTAACTCTCTCTTAAATCCACCCAGTGATTTGCCTCCACTGCCCTCTGTGGCAGGGAATTCGACAAATTCACAACTCTCTGGGTGAAAACGTTTTTTCTCACCTCAGTCTTAAATGGCCTCCCCTTTATTCTATGACTGAGGCCCCTGGTTCTGGACTCGCCCAACATTGGGAACATTTTTCCTGCATCTAGCTTGTCCAGTCCTTTTATAATTGTATATGTTTCTGTAAGATCCCACCTCATCCTTCTAAATTCCAGTGAATACAAGCCTAGTCTTTTCAATCTTTCCTCATATGACCATTGGCTGTTTTGCTAAGAAATCTAGGTAATCATCATTTTTGGATACCAGCAGCAGGAGATTGGGTAGTTGGTGATGTAGTTTCTTGAGAAACAATTGGGAAAAATTGTGAATATTTCTCAATAGTAAAGAAATTTCACATAAGAAACAAAAAAAAAATCAGGCCATTCAGCCCTACAATGGATTTCATCAATCATTTAAAACATGGTTAATCTCTATGTCCATTCTTTTGTACTCCATGGCATACCATCCCTTGACACATTTGTCTAACAAAAAATCATCTGTCTCAGCCATGAAGAATCCAGTTAATCCAACATCCATAGGGTTTTGGAGGAACACGTTCTGAATTTTCACTATTCTCCATGTGACGGAATGCCTCCTGAATTAATTCCTAAATGGTTCAGCTCCATTGTCAAGGCTGTGCTCTCTCTCTCGTTCTGGATTTCCACTCAGAGGAAATAATTTATCATTGCAAATACATAAATGAAATTACCTTTAAACCTTCTAAATAAAAGGAAATGTAAGTCAAGGACATGATTTATTTTTAATTACATTTGGAATTTAACCATTTCAGCCCTGGCTTCATTTTAGCAAAACTGTGCTACATTCCTTCCAAGGTCGATTTATCTTTCCTGAGGAACAATGTCTAAACCAGAATAAACTAAGTGGATGAGCTCCAACCAAGATTCCTCCATCACCAAGGTGTTTTACTTCCTTGCATGTAAATTGCATTTCACTTAAATTTGGCAATTTGCACCATAAATTGACCAGCTAATTACTGCAGTAATTCTATCCAATATATTTCCAAGTTGCAAAAAAAATCAAAAATAATATATTCTAATTTGAATTCATAAGACTAACCATTTTCATGCCTTTGAACATGATCTGTTTCACAGCTTTGCCTTCTATTTTAGTATTCCAGTGATGTTAAATATGGTTTCCTCTTCTCAACTGTCCTCTCCAAGGCTAAAAATTAATAGCTCTTCCTCTGCACCATTTCCAGTCCTCCTTCACCACTGTACAATTTTACCACAGCTCGCAGTTAGTTCTGCACAACTCAATCATTTTGCATTCTCCACAGCCCACGGCCATTACATGCCCAACCTCTGTCTTATCCCCTGAGAAGGTCTCACATGTAGCTCCTCAGTTCACCTTTTAACCCAGACTTCAAGTGGCTCTCCTCAAATTTCATTCGTAATGGTGCCGGTGCGCCTACTTTGAATACTGTGCCAACTGCCATGGAGGAAGCTGTCTAACTCAGCCATAGTCCTGCCCCTAGTAATACGGACTCTCAACTTCTCAGATAGTAGGGCGGTGGCCATCAGTTTCTCATTGACCGTAACCACACTGTTAGAGCTTCTGCCAGTGACCTTGATCTGGTATATCTCTGCTCCACTATGGTCTTCTGGATTTCTTCATTGTTCAATGCCCCAATTAAATATACTATCCATTAATCCAAATGACCCAATCCAATTGATACCCATGATCAATGGTACATATCTCTGGTCCAAATGGCTCGTCTCTACCACCTACCCAAAACATCTGAGTTGAGGCTGCATAAAACCCTGACACTATTTTACTCCATCTCAATGGAAAGATGCTTCCAACTGACTTTCAAACCTTCAGACCTTCAGACAGACTTCAGTTTGGCATCCTGATCATATTCTTATTTGATTAGACAGCTATTAATATACCGTTGTTAACTTCCACACTAATCTCCCCCCCCCCCCCCCCCCCCCCTTGCATATTGCACTTGGGGCAATATGCAATGGCCAAGTGACCTGCCAACCATGTGGGAAGGCACTGAAGCACCTGGAGTAGACCGGTGCAGCACAGGCAGAATGTGCAAACTTCACACAAGCAGCACCCAAGGTGGTCAAGGTGCCAATATGAATGAGCAGTTTATTTTTTTGTATACTTGCATTTCTGTGTAATGTGCCCTTACATGTGACACATAAAACATTGGCATTCTGAGACCAAGTGGATTCTCAATATGCCCAGCAAGGCTTCCTGCCCTTTAACTCCATATGACCTGCAGCTTTCCTGCCTGTGGCACTCACACAACCTATTGAACCCATTTGTAACATCCGCACAGTGTTCAAGTGTTATAGAGAGAATCAGCACAGAAACACGTCTTTCAGCTACAAAGGGTAGGGATTAACGGATCCCTTTCAGAATGGCAGGCAGTGACTAGTGGGGTACCGCAAGGCTCAGTGCTGGGACCATAGCTATTTACAATGTAAATTAATGATTTAGAAGAAGGGATTACAAGTAACATTAGCAAATTTGCAGATGACACAAAGCTGGGTGGCAGTGTGAACTGTGAGGAGGATGCTATGAGAATGCAGGGTGACTTGAGCAGGTTGGGTGAGTGGGCAGATGCATGGCAGATGCAGTTTAATGTGGATAAATATGAGGTTATCCACTTTGGTAGCAAAAACAGGAAGGAAGATTATTATCGAAATGGTGTCAAGTTGGGAAAAGGGGAAGTACAACGGGATCTGGGGGTCCTTGTTCATCAGTCAATGAAAGTAAGCATGCAGGTACAGCAGGCAGTGAAGAAAGCGAATGGCAATTTGGCCTTTATAACAAGAGGAGTTGAGTATAGGAGCAAAGAGGCCCTTTTGCAGTTGTACAGGGCCCTAGTGAGACCACACCTGGAGTATTGAGTGCAGTTTTGTTCTCCACATTTTAGGAAAGACATTCTTGTTATTGAGGGAGTGCAGCATAGGTTTACAAGGTCAATTCCCGGGATGACGGGATTGTCATATGCTGAGAGACTGGAGTGGCTAGGCTTGGAATCTGAAATCTAAAAGGATGAGAGGGGAACATATAAGATTATTAAGGTATAAACACGCTAGCAGCAGGAAACATGTTCTCGATGGTGGGGGAGTCCAGAACCAGCGGCCACAGTTTAACAATAAGGGTTATGCCATTTAGAACAGAGATGAAGAAACACTTTTTCACACAGAGAGTTGTGAGTCTGTGGTATTCTTTGCCTCAGAGGGCGGTGGAGGCCGGTTCTCTGGAAACTTTCAAGAGAGAGCTAGATAGGGCTCTTGAAGATAGCGGAATCAGGGGATATGGGGAAAAGGCAGAACAGGGTACTGATTGTGGATGATTAGCCATGATCACATTGAATGGCGGTGCTGGCTCGAAGGAGTGTATGGCTTACTCCTGCACCTATTCCCTTATTCTTTGTCATCTCCAAACCTTGATCTCAGGCTAGACTTTGATCCTTGCTCTCTCGCTGTCAGTCACTGATCTTCCACTCCATGTCAGTCGCCAGACTTTGGGTGTTGCTGAGCTTTCAAGCAGAAGGTGTGTGACCCAAACAGTAGATTAAAACGTCCTCGCAGGTCCCGGTGAATATCATCTGCAAATGTATTATCCAGTGCCCTTACAGAGCGAAGAAAATCTCCTGATAGCAATTAAAGCATCGGCATTGTCCCACAGAAACAAACATCTTGCTAGTAAGGCAACAATATGAAAACTATGACCATAGTATCACCTCATCACACCTTTAAATCACGGCACCATGTTTACCATAATAACACGAGACCTCTTGCATCTTAATGTTCTGTATTAACATAAATCACCCACAGGCTTTCCCCAATGGAAATTCATAATCTGCTTTTCCTCTCTATGAAGCCCTTCCCCTCCCCCCGCAACAAATTTATTATTTGGATACAGTGTGAACTATCTTGAGATACTGGTAGTATAATAAAGTGTTACATAAATCCAAATATCTATTATCTCTCTGTATCCGCTGCAAAGAAATTGAAATACTGACTCAGTTATCTCCCGGGAGTGAGGCTTGCAAAGTCAGAAATTCATCCTCAGTATAATTTCATGTTTGCGAGGACATTTCTGGAGATATACGATTGAAATAAGGATGCACTAACTCTGCACTCCAATATCCAATGCTGCCCTCTTGTCAATGTTAATCAGTTACAATGTGCCATCAAGTTGTAAAATCCCCTTTTCTTCAAACACCTGGAAAGCCAAGGGTGAAACCTCAATGCTTTTTGGTCCTTCCTTTTCTTCAGGCTCTGCAATTAAGGAGGAAATGGCTCCATTGAACAACCTACGGCATGTGATTCATCTCCTTCAGACTGCACAAACATTACTATAGTTCACCACTGCTAAACTATACCAGAAACCCATTTAAGTAAATATTGTTGGCGATGTGTCAATGGTGTACCACATTGTCAAGTGAATCATAGCACTGAGGAAAAATAGAAGGATTCTTTATAAAATCATTTGATGCACTATAAATACAGCAAGTACTGTACCTTAGCTTGTCTGAAATGTTCACTCAAAATCATTTGAAATTCCCATCTTTCACTCTTACCCAACAGCTTGCTTCCAACTTGCTTACAACTAATACCTGCTGGCACTCTTTTGGTGTTGGCAGTTCATTTATCTTCATTGCTGTCTGCACGCTGTGACGTATTTCTTTTCAATCCCTAAATCATTTTCCCATAGCTTGCTTTATAGTTATAGTCCAAACAATGAACCTTCTGTTGTCATGGCATCGCCCCCCCCCCCCCTCCTTGGAACTAATGCAAGCTGCTTTCTCAGACAAGATTCATCTCTATTCCCTTTCATAAACCTTCCTTAGTAAAGTGGTGCTCAGTCACTATTGCATCTGCCAAGATAGATTACTTTATTTAGACAACCATGAGATGTTCATATTCGGATAACTTATTGAGTTTACACTGTGAGCTTCCATCAGTGGCACTCGTGCATTTATTTCAAATTAATGAATGGTCATCTGCTATAGGCTGAGAGAAAACAGTGCTGAGTGTCTGCAGTCCAGAGAGTGTGACCCATGCTTCTAAATCCCCATTCAGCGGAAACACTCTCCTGGTATTCCGGCTTTTGTGCCCTGTCAGAATGCTATACATTTCTTCTGAACTGCATTGAAAGTAGGTGATTTCAAACCCAATCTCTCCTCATTTGACAGTCCCTCCGTCCAGGACTCAGTAAAGAGAAGGTGACCAAAACTACAACACATGTTTCCATAATGTGAATTGAATATAAAGCTTTTCATGGACTCTATTTTGTGTTATGCGAGCCTAATGGGTTATAATGCATGACAGGTGGATAAAAAGATGCTGGAGAAACTCAGTGAGTGAGGCAGCATCTATGGAGAGAGGGAATTGGTGCCGTTTCAGGTCGAGACCCTTCTTCAGACAGGGTTAAAGTGCGTATTCAGTCAAGAACTTGACAACCATTTAAAAGTAACTTTGTACAGTGACAAGCAGTAACAAAAAATAGCAGTGTTGGAAAAAAACTGTCTAAGGAAAAGCATCCTATTTCCATGTAGTCTACCTGCAGTAAGCAGGCCGTTGTCTCTTAAGAACGTAGTCTTTCCATTTGGCGACTGAAATTGGCAAATAATTGCTTCTATTGACACTTGTGCAATGATACTCTATTAAATTGTGTAGCATACAACTTTAAGTATATTTAGCTTGCAGAAACAAAAATAGACATATAGCTCTATTTTTGTTACTGCAAACTAAAATAGTAAAAATCCTGTAGGAAAAAAAAGTTGTTTTTATGAGTCTGGAACTCTCCAGTCATTTTTTCCATTGACACAATATTTTTTATAACATGATTTCCTAGAATGCAAAGTTTCTTAGGAATGCAGCTATTACATTACAGCAGAAGTACCTGTACTTCAGGCGGAGTCATCACCCTAAGGCCTGAATAATTGCCATAAGGCAACCTTTCACCAATATTCAAAACTTCATGCAATGAAGGCCTTCTTAACAACCTACATATTTGCTTTCAGTGACTGGAGTGCAAGTATATCCAGATCCTTTTGTACAACATTTCCCAATTGTATCATAATTTAATTAACGCTCTGCCTTCCTGTTTGTTTTTTGAAGCAGATATCCTTATGTATGCTTATCCATTTGTATTACATCTGCCATGTGCTTGCCCGCTTGTTAATTATGTTTAGCTCACCTTGAAGCTTCCCATGACACACAATTAAGGGAATAGGGTAAGTTTAGGATTAGGGTTATTATTGTCACATGTCCCGATGTACAGTGAAAAGATTTGTTTCATATGCTATCCAATCAAATCAGATAATTTTATACATAAATACAATCAAGCCTATAGCACTCAGGATGTCACTGGTGCTCTCTGTTCAAGCAGAATAATTTAATCTGCTCCTCATCTCTGAATACTCTTACTACTGCCATTTTGCCTGGGTGAAGAGGCAATGCAAGGCATCTTAAAGTGATTGTCCAATCTATGAAGTGAACCAGGTCAGCTCATTAGAGAAGGATAGTTAGCCTGATCTCATCACGGACCAGAGACCTTCATGAATCAAAAGGCTTTTGCCCCTGTCCCACTTAGGAATGAACGGAAACCTCTGGAGACTTTGCACCCCACCCAAGGTTTCCGTGCAGTTCCCGGAGGTTTTTGTCCTCCGGCAACCACCTTCAACCAGCGTCGCAACTGGCTTCGACTAAAAAATTACTGATTTTTAAAACGGAAACCACTTTCGGCCATTAGGGAGACTGACAAAAACTCCAGGAACCTCTGTGAACCACACGGAAACCTTGGGTGGGGCGCAAAGTCTCCAGAGGTTTCCGTTCAGGTTTCCTAAGTGGGACAGGGGCATTACACTCCCTGGACATCCAGCAGCTGTGAGAACTTCCCATTTGAGATCAATCCCATTCCCATTTTCCCCACAAGTTCACAAGAATCGTTTAGTTTTAACTAGACCATGCTACTGGCCATAGTTCAGCTGCCACACTGAATGGAGGCTGGTCTTTGTTAGCCAAGAGCTATTCCTCCTTCCTTGGCTTCAGCCCTCCCTGTGCGTTTGATCATGCCGCAGATACAACTCCGACATTTAGCAACCAGCTGGCAGACATGGAGTGGCATCAGGGCACTACAGTGACACAGCGGTAGATCAGCTGCCTCACAGTGCCAGAGACCCAGGTTCAATCATGACTACTGTGTGGAGCTTGCACATTCTCCCTGTAATGGCGTGGCTGTCCTCCGTGGTCTGGTTTCACCCCACATTCCAAAGACATCAGGTGCGTAGGTTAATTGGCTTCTGTAAATTGCCTCTAGTGTGTAGGATGCAAAAGGAGGATAACATAGAACCTGTGTATGGGTGATCGATGGTCAGTGTGATATCTCCAAACCAAACTAAACTAAAAGGTCCTTAAGATGAGATTCTGATACCATGGTGAATAGGATTGGCCTGTAATACTTGCCTGCTGATGGTCCTGTGAAGAGGGTCTTGCTCTTTGTTGCTGTCTCATGCATTCTGTGTAAATCTGCACGATAAATGTACAGCAATAGCTGACACCTTGATCAGCAGGATGAGTCGTCCACCAGCAGATAATGTTGCGGAGCATAGAAACATAGAAGCATAGAAACATAGAAAATTAGGAGCAGGAGTAGGCCATTTGGACCTTTGGGCCAGCATCGCCATTCAATATGATCATGGCTGATCATCTAAAATCAGTACCCCGTTCCTGCTTTTCGCCATATCCCTTAGCATTCCTTTAGCTCTTTGAGCTAAATCTAACTCTCTCTTGAAAACATCCAGTGAATTGGCCTCCACTGTGGCAGAGAATTCCACAGATTCACAACTCTCTGGGTGAAGAATTTTCTTCCTCATCTCCGTCCTAAATGGCCTACCTTTTATTCTTAAACTGTGACCCCTGGTTCTGAACTCCCCCAACATCGGGAACATGTTTCCTGCATCTAGCCTGTTCAATCCCTTAAGATCCCCTATCCATCTGCCCACTCACACAACCTATCCAAGTCACCCTGCAGCTTCATAGCCTCCTCCTCGCAGCCCACACTGCGTCCCAGTTTTGTGCATCCGCAAACTTGGAGATGTTACATTTAATTCCCTCGTCTAAATCATTAATATTCAGTATATTGTAAATAATTGGGGTCGCAGCACCGAACCTTGCGGCACCCTCACTGCCTGCCATCCTGTAAAGGACCCATCAATTCCTACTCTTTGCTTCCTGTCTGCCATCCATGTCAATACCCTACCCCCAATATCATGTGCTCTAATTTTGCGCACTAATCTCTTGTGTGGAACCTTGTTGAAGGCTTTTTGAAAGTCCAGATACACCACATCCACTAGCTCTCCCTTATCCATTCTACTTGTTACATCCTCAAAAAATGTCAGAAATTTATTCAAGCATGATTTCCCCTTCATAAATCCATGCTGACTTTGCCAAATCCTGTCACTGTTTTCCAAATATGTTGCTATAACATCTTTAACAATCAGCTCAAGCATCTTCCCCATTATCGATGTAAGGCTAACTGGTCTATTATTACCCGTTCTCTCTCTCCCTCCTTTCTTCAGTTACACTGGCTACCCTCCAGTCCAAGGAACTGATCCAGAGTCGAGAGAACATTGGATAATGATCACCAATGCATCCACAATTTCTAGGGCCACTTCCATGAATATTCTGGGATGCAGACCATCAGGCCCTGGGGATTTATCTGCCTTCAGTCCCGACAGTTTATCAAACACCATTTTCTGACAAATGTGGATTCCTTTCAGTTCCTCCCTCCCGCTAGATCCTCGGACCCCTCGTATTTCTGGGAGATTGTTTGTGTCTTCCTTAGAGAAGACTGAACCAAATTACTATTTTACTTCGGAGTCACGTGAGTGACTACGTGAAGAAGCCCCGCCTGGCGCATGCGCGTCATTACGTCCACGCATGTCGCACTGAACGGGCTGGGGGGCACAGCTCCACCAACGGGTAAGTAGGAACTTCTAAGGTAAGTGTTTTAAAAACTTTGCTTAGAAGTATTTCCACTCCGTAAAGCTGGCTCGAGCAGTCAGTAGGAGTGGGGAGTTGGAGCTGTCACTTCTGTCTTAGCGTGGGTCCAGGGATTCACCAATTTGATCGGGTCGGCAGATAAGCGCGGCAACGCCGGTTCCAATGCCGGGTGCCGTTTTACCGGCAGCAGTTAAAATAGCACGCTAATTTTCCCCACTAGCTCCGTTGACAAAAGGCAGGCCAACTGGAATTTGCTTCAGAATGAGCCTGGTCCATCTGTTTATTTCCAAGGGTGCTAGCAGACTGAGGCTGCTCCTAGCCATGAAAAGGCAAATATAAAGTCACAGAACTGGGTTCTCTGACAACAATGGTGACTCTTCCCCTGATCATACAAGACTGTGGGGGAGGTTGGGAACATGCAGCTGATGCTCCAACCTTCATTACATAAGGGTCCAAGGGCCAGTAATGTCCAAGAGGGCCATACCAAGACCAATATATGGAGGGTCCATATATTGGGGTTCCTTCCAGCGCCTTGTTTAGGACTGGAGGATGCCTCCCTACTATATGATTTGGCAGATTGCAGCTGACCCTGATGCTGGTGTCCCTGCTTATGTGCAAACACCAGCGCGCACAAGAGCCACGCTCCGGGTGTCTCGGAAATGGCACTGAGTTGCTATTCCGGAAGGGACTGGTGAGTCAATGGAACAATCCCTTTCCAGCGGTATCAATTATGTAGTACCTCACCAGCTCCAGCAAGATATGATGCAAGTGACTGCAAACATGAGACACCTGTTTAATGTGCATTACTGAAAGTGCCTATGGTGACCCAGGTTCTGGGCACCCATGAGTCCTTCTTTGATGGGACAGGAGGTTCGGTGTTAACACGTCCTCCAACTGATGGCTGCAGCAATTACAGCATTTGGCACTATGGTCCAAGGGACAATCATTCCTCAAACTCACAACAGATATGTTGGGTATTTTATGCAATGCATTTTTCAGGAAATTGCATCAGGGAATATTGCCATCAGGCCAACACTAAACCAAAAAATTGCTGCTCTATGTAGGGCGATTAATGTACAAACGCCTGAAATATTGTTTGGAACGAACCTTGTCATGAAAATTCATGAAATTCATGATGAGGCCAAAGCAATTGGCTTAATGTATTCAAGCATTTCGAGGCCACCTATTCGCAACCCTGGGTTAATACTGAAGGTCAGATCCAGGTGCTGGGCTCAGCAGGGGCAGGCCAGTGGGGCAACGAGGGTACCCACCGAGACAGACCAGCTACAATCCCAATCTGAGCAGACAACAGCTTTACAGGTCAACTGTAGAGATACAGGGACTTTTCTTAACGATAAAGTTCTGGTGGCCAATCTCCTATTGGAGGTTGATTACAAATGTTTTCTAATGAATGGTGCTGTATAATGTATGATATGTTTCTACTAAATACTGTCTCACGTCTCGCATTGAGTTTATCTCAGGGATAGATCCACCTCAACAGCACAAGCCTAATAAAATGTGGGTGTTTTCTGCTCAAGAGCTTGAACAGATAGATAATGGTGATTGATAAAGCCATTAATCATCCTCCACAATTGTATCTAATATTTCCCCAGATCTCAAAAAGATGGGTGTTGTAGAGTAATTCTTGTCCTCAATCACTTAAATTCATTACTGCTAAACACCTGCTATCACAGGGCTGTTATGTGGCAACTATTGGTTTGCAAGATGTGTATTATTCATGCTCATTATCGCAGGTATTTAATTGGATCCATTAATTATGTTTAATTGGATGGCACAGCTGTGGCAATACAAAGCATTGACTCCTGGATTAAGTTCAGCAACCAGGCTATTTATTAATTTGTTAAAACCTGTGCTGGTGCTGGTGCTATTCAGCCCATCATCACATTGTAATTGCTTATTTAGCTGATATCTTAATTATCAGCAACACTAATGAGTCAGCTGAAGAATCGGTGCTTGAGTCATTAGGGGTTGTTCCATACAACTAAGTCCACGTTACAGCCAACCCAAAATATTGAGTATTTGGGGTTTCTTATTAATTCCGTTGCTATAACAGTAACATTACCAACAGCCAAGATTGTTGATGATGATGATGATGTCTGTACTTGCCTCCCACAAAACTTTATCCCTCCATCCGAGAAGACGCTACGGTCATTGGTAAATGGGGAGCAGGTTCCTGCAGTACATTCGGGCCTTTGCATTATCAACATTTGCAGAGAGCATGAGAACTAGCACTAAAATCGAATGCAGGCCATTTTCATCGGGTTATCCAATTACCAACCACAGCTCTCGCAGAATTGCAGTGGTGCATTGTTAATGTTAATCTAGCTACCAATAACATTTTGGGTACTAGACTCTTCCCTAATCTTCCAGACTGTTGTCAGCGCTCTCGGATGGGGGGCTACGGACACCGAGTCTAGCAGTGGGGGTAGCTGGCATGAACACGAAGGGTTGATTTGCCACACACACGGGATAAATTCTTTCACATTATTGGGGGCATTTTATGGGTAAAGGCATATTGCTCCAGAATGAAGGATTTACACATTCAACTCCAGATTGATAACACCACAGCAGTGGCATATATTAATCATATGGGAGGAGCACGTTCAGTATCATGTGTTAACTGGGTACCGTCATGTGGCATTGGTGTATGTCAAGGCATATCTGCGTTTCAGCCATTTATTCACCACCTATAGCTAATGTGGTGGCCGACCATAGTTTCATGCCAATATAGAGTGGATGTTGAATTCTAAACTTTGTCACACAATTGTCACTCGATTTGGGTTGCCAGCCATTGATCTGTTCCATCCAGATTACATTACCAGTTGCCTAAATATGTTTCATGGGAGCCAGATCCGGGTGCAATTGCCGTGGATGCAGTCTCGTTACATTGGGGGCACTAAAATTCTATGCAATTCCTCCGTTTTTTTCATCCTAAACTGTCTCACCACAATAGAGCGAGATTCCGCCACAGGTGTTTTGGTGGACCCAGGGACCTCCATGGTTCCCCTTAGTGTTTTCAATGATGGTTCAGTCATTCATGATGATTCCCAGCTGCAGTAATTTCTTGGTGCGAAAACGTCACCCTTTAAATGACCGTATTAATTGTTGGTCTGCAGGTTCTGACCAGACATTTCCAAGGACTTGGATTGTCGAACAGGGCCATGGTGGTTCTCACTGCAGGCTGGCGAAATAGCACTAAAAAAAAAACAATATATGGTTCACATAAAGAAATGGGAACAGTTTCTGTGTACAATCCTATATGTCTTATCATAATGTAAGCATATGTGATGTGTTGGCGTTCCTTGCTAAGTTGCATTTTGATGAGCACCTGCGTTATAGTCACATTACCAGCGCTCGGAGTGCGTTGTCCTCTTATTGCGGGCAGTCTTCAGAACAACATCCTATCGGGTCTCATCTGTTAGTATCCCGATTTATGAGGAATTTTTAATAAAAACCCTCCAAAACCTCGCTATACAGAAATCTGGGACATCATTCCTGTTCTCACAATGCTTCGGCAATGGGCTCCAATTACTTCATTATTTACGCAGAGATTAACTCTTGCTGTGGTTATGTTAATAGCGCTGGTTTCAGCATAACGTGTACAAACATTACAATTCTTACCAATACCTTGTATGCATTTGTCTGTCAATGACATCAACTTCTATGTTTATGATTTAATCAAACAAAGCAGTCCCGGTTCAATATATTATTTATTCCCTACTAATTTCCTGCTTGATGCTATCCCCAACCTCCCGACTGCTGTTTGGTGGTCTGTATACAACTCCAACAAACATTTTCTGCCCTTGGCTATTTCGCAGTTCTACCCATACCGATTCTACAGCATCCAATCTAACGTCTCTCCTTGCTATTGCATTAATCTCCCCTTTAACCAGCAATGCCACCCACCTCCTCTTCCTTTCATAGAATCATAGAATCATAGAAAATAGGTGCAGGAGTAGGCCATTCGGCCCTTCGAGCCTGCACCGCCATTCAATATGATCATGGCTGATCACCCAACTCAGTATCCTGTACCTGCCTTCTCTCCATACCCCCTGATCCCTTTATTCACAAGGGCCACATCTAACTCCCTCTTAAATATAGCCAATGAACTGGCCTCAACTAGCTTCTGTGGCAGAGAATTCCACAGACTCACCACTCTCTGTGTGAAAAAAGATCTTCTCATCTCGGTCATAAAAGACTTCCCCCTTTCTGTCTATCCTTCCTGAATATTGAATACCCCTGCATGTTTAGCTCCCAGCCTTGGTCAGCCTGGAGCCACGTCTCCGTAATTCCAACTATATCATATTCCTTAACTACTAACTGTGCATTCAATTCATCCACCTTATTACGAATCCTCCTCGCATTAAGGAACAAAACTTTCAGATTTGTTTTTCTTAACTCCCTTCGATCTTTCGCTTCTGTCCTCCTTTTACGGCCCTCTGTCTCCTTGCATTGGGTCCCATTCTCCTGCCCTGTTAGTGTAAACATGACATTTTCTACTCTTTCCCGTTAGCTGCACGGATACGCTTCCACATTGTTGACTCCCCCCCCCCCCCACTGTTTAGTTTAAACTCACCCGTGCTGCACTAGTAAACCTGTGTGCCAGAATGTCGCTCCCCTTCCAATTAAGGTCCAACCCGTTCCTTTTGTACAGGTCACCACTGCACCAGAAGAGATTCCAGTGATCTAGAAATCTAAATCCCTGCCCCCTGCACCAACTCCTCAGCCACACATTCAGATCCCCTATCTCCCTGTTCCTACCCTCACTAGCATGAGGCACTGGAAGCAACCCAGAGAGAACCACCCTATAAGTCCTGCTTTTTAGCCTCCTGCCTAGTTCTCTATACTCACGTTACAGAACCTCCTTCCTCTTCTTACACACGTCACTTGTGCCTACATGCACAACTACTTCCGGCTGGCCACCTTCCCCCTTGAGGATGTACTGAAGTCGCTCTGCAACGCCTTGGACCCTGGCACCAGGGAGGCAACACACCATCCTCGAGTCTTGCTTGTCGCCACTATGGCTTTGCCTGATGTCGGTCTCACCGGTCGAGTCTCAGCGCTACGATTCAAGTCACAGACAGTCTGGCGCTCGGACTGGAAGCATTGTCTGTCCCGACGGCTCCCAAGAGGGTGCAACTGTTCACAAGAGGTACTTCCACCGAGGTCTCCTGCTCTCATTTCACCTCCTTCCTTTCCGTCTTTACCCTTCGCACCTCCTGTACTCTTGGAGTGATGACCTGACTGTAGGTCCTGTCCAGGAAGCTTTTGTTGCCCCGGATGGACCGCAGGTCATCCAGCTGCTGCTCCAGTTCCCTAACTCAGTCCCTGAGGAGCTGCATCCGGACACAGTTCCTACAGGTGTAGTGGTCAGTGACACTAGCAGTGCCCCTGACTTCCCACATCCTGCAACAAACGCACTGCAATGACATTCCTGCCATCACAAGTCTAAATATTGAAATTAAATTAAACACACAACTGATTAAATTTTGCCTCCTCGCCAAAGACTTGGACTTCACCTCAACAAGACCGGTCCCAATAGGCCGCTCCACTACATCTGAACTTAATTTTATCTAAACAAGTCAACTATCCACTCGAATAATTAGATGTCTCAGCCAGTCCACACTCACTGGTCTGGCTGCTGCTCCTGTTTGATGCACAAGGTAATTGCCTTTCTAATGAGCTGTCCTGGTTCATTTCATAGCTCAGCCAATCACTTTAAGATTCTTTGGCACTGCTTTCTCACCTAGGCACATCTGTGGAGGTTGGTGAGAGTTATTGTGGATCTTCCTAAGTCTCCCAAGGAAGTGCTCTCTTGAGCATTACTTCGATATGACTAGTCCAGGCAAGTTGCTGGTGATGTTTATTCCTAGGAATTTTTTTGCTTTCAATCATCTCTACTTTGGCGCCATCAATGTATACTGGGTATGTGTACCGCTTTGATTCCTGAAGTTGATCACAATCTCCTTCGTCTTGCTGATAATGAGGGAAAGATGTGGCTTGGCAGCAGATTATGAGGTGCCCAAACTCCTTCCTGTCATTTTTTGTCATTTTTTGACATCTGGCCCACTATGGTTGTGTCATCTACAAATTTGTAAATTGAGTTGGCTTTGTATTTGGCAGCAGTTGTGGGTGTATAAGGAGTAAATTATGGGGCTGTGAATGCATCCTTGTGGAGCATCAGTGTTGAAGATTATTGTAGAGGATGATTTATCATTTATCTTCACTGATTATGGCCTATTGGTCAGTAAGACAAGGATCCAATTGTAGAGTTGAGTGCTTACTCCAAGTTCCACGAGTTTGGAGATGAGCTTGGATGGGATAATGGTATTGAAAGCAGAGCTGTCATCTATGAACAGGAGATTGTCTTCTTGAACCAGATGGGTACTCTCATGGCTTAGGAGTGATTAAGGATGTCCGTGAATACTTCCTCCAGTTGGCACACGCAGTTCGTTAGGACGCGACTAAGGATCACGGCTGGACCAGTTGATCCCGGGTTCATCCTCAGGAAGGCCGATCTAACTCCTGCAACAATGTCTCTGGGAAGAGGTTAACTCGAGTGTGATGGGACAGATATCATTGCCCTGTTGGCCTTCTGCCTAAAGCGAGCTTAGAATCCATTAAGTTCATCGGGTAGGGCTGCACTATCACCAGCGATGTTGCCTAACTTGGCTTTGCAGCCAGATATCTTAGTCAGACCTTGCCTTAATCTGCAAATGTCTGAATGATTATACTGGGACTCATTTTTGTCCTGTTATCATCTCTTGGCATTCTTTATCGCTCTGCGAGGATCACAACGAGCTTTCTTGCACCACTCCGGATCATTTTGCTTGTTTCCAGCAGACCTAGCCTTACCTGGGAATGGACCTCACGGTTCAGCCATGGTTGGACAACTCTCAGATTGTCTTGTTCAACACACAGTCTTGCATGCACTTGTTGATGAAGTTGGTCACAGCAGTCATGGTGGAGAAGTCTTTTTTTATTGATGTGTGGAATGGTCGAGGGTGCTCTGGTCCTTGGTGCGATAAGAGACATGCTGGTAGTATTTTGGTAGTATGCCCCTGTTGGCTTGTGTAGGAAAGGAACTGCAGATGCTGGTTTGCACCAAAAATAGACACAAAGTGCTGGAGTAACTCAGTGAGTCAGACAGAATCTCTGGAGAAAAGAACTAAGTGGTGTTTTAGGTCAAGTAAGATACAGCGCAGAAACAGGCCCTTCAACCCACCGAGTCCGTGCCGACCAGCGATCCCCTCACATTAACACTATCCTACACACTCTAGGGACAATTTACACTTATACCAAGTATACAAACCCAAGCCAATTGACCTACAAACCTGTACGCCTTTGGAGTGTGGGAGGAAAACAAAGATCTCTGAGAATACCCACACAATCACGGGGAGAACGTACAAACTCCGTACAGACAGCACCCATAGTCTGGATCGAACCTGCAACTCTGGCAGTGCAAGCACTCAAGGCAGCAACCCCACTGCTATGCCACCGTGCCCGTTACTCTGGCATTTTGTGTCTATCCTGCTACACGGGTGTTTTGTCTCAAGGCTACTGTTAGCAGAGTACAATTCATTCAGAGCAAGCTTGATGTCCGCATGGGGAAAGATGTGGACTGCTGTCCAGATAGCTGAGGTGAATTCCCTCGGCCGGTGGTAGGGACAGCACATCATAGTCAGATATTCTCGGTCCGGGGAAAATGAACTCGCCAGGACTGCCACATGTGAGCAACAAGAGGTACTTTGAATCACCATTCTCTCTCCCTCTCCCACCCCCAGGCACGTAAAATATGAATGCATTTTATACAGCTGATTTTGTTGCTCCTTGCTCTACGATGACACAAATTCAGTAAGACAAAACATCAAAGTAACATTGAAGTAAAATTTCAAAGAAGCTTTTGAAAATGTTGTGATTTTGTAGCTACTCAAAGCTCTGATTATGTTTGATATCCATACCTGTGCACAATAAATAATAAAATAAAAGTTTGCCTTGCCTTCATTTTTATTTTACTTTTTCCTTCCTTAATAATTCTTGTTAAAGTTTTCCTTTTCATTTTCTATCCTTGCAGTCATTACTCTCTCTCTCTCCCTTTTTCTCTTTTATTATTTTATTACAGAAAGTCTCCTGTTGATTTGGACCACATGAATTTTCCCACAATAATGAGCTGAGCATGCTATAGATAGGAGCAGGAAAAGAATCCTGCTCTCCCAAGGGCTGAAGCTGGGATACAGTTCCGCCAGAGAGTACATTTGGGGAAGGATCAGGATCTGTTGGACTCGTGCCTTGGTAATAATATGATGACAAATTATGCTCAAGGGGGCTTGGTGTTTCGTGGGC
The DNA here is from genome assembly GCA_035221665.1 of Okamejei kenojei. Lineage (NCBI taxonomy): Eukaryota > Metazoa > Chordata > Chondrichthyes > Rajiformes > Rajidae > Okamejei > Okamejei kenojei. The sequence continues at coordinate 23,585,366 of CM069131.1, forward strand.
CCACCTCCTAATGTTATACAGGCCTGGGGGGCTTATTTAGGGCACTCTGGAGCTGCCCTGGGAATCCTTCGCAGCTTTCCCCTGGGTGGTCCGGGAATACTCACCCCAGCTGAGAGCAGAGAGTGGGATCATTGTGAGCTTATTGGGAACCCAAGATAGAGAGGCCATTGTGAGCTGACTGAGAGGTCAAAGTTTGTTACTAAATGAAATGTCATTGAACCAGCGAGATTGATATCTGCAAACATTTGTTGCTCAAAGGGAATTGTTAAAAAATGTGTGCTTCATTTTTTTTTGAGCAAACCTGATACTGATGGGTTTAAACATAGACTCATAAGAAGGAGGAGGTCAGATGAAGGGGGTGATTGCATGTTCAAGATGTTTTAGTGGTGCTTTGCAAGGTCCTTAGTTTTTTTGTGGAACAATGTACTCTTTATGGATGAAGAAATTGAATCTCATGGAAGATCTGGATTTGTTTATTTTAAGTCCAAAGAGAAGACACATGAACAGAGACATAGCAAACACTAAGGACATACATACAATTTGACTAAGATATTAACAGGAAGACTGTACTGCGAGTGAAGGCCTCAAGCAAGAAAATAGTCTGTCAGGAAGTCTAGCTTGTGACTATGATTTGACTAGTGATCTTGCTAAAGCAGACAAATAGAACTATTTGTTCAAGACTTCAGTATGATTACTTCTCAGAAAAATCCACATGGACTCTGTCTGGTTTGGAGAGACAAATATGAGGACAGTACCCTGGATGAGACCTGGCTACACCAGCCAGGCTGAAACAAACCAGACAGAGGTCCAGTGAGTAAGGCCCACAGCAATTAATTGTGGTTAAACAAGATGTAAACAAGCATTAAATATCAGAGTTAGAATATAGTATCTGTTTCATAACATGTTGAGTCACTGACTAGACAGAACTTTGGTTCTGAAACTTCTGATGCGTGTCATCTCTTTACAAATAGAATTGAACGAGTTAAAAGAAGAATGCTTAGTATTTTGGCATCAACAAATTGGGATCTGCTCAGCATGCAGTCACTCAAGCAGAACCAGTTTTGGAGTACACTGGTGAAGAGAGAGGCCACGGGAAACATCTCTAATGGTGTGTAATACAGAGCTTCAAAGGGGAAGGATTGAAGAGGGGCAGCACAGGAACAGCTGGATCTTATGACAAGTATACATTAGAATACAGAGGTGATTTCCACAATCTTGAAAAGGTAAGAATATCATTAAGTGTTCAGGTTTCTCTAAAAGGATCAAAAGAAGCAAGTCTGTCTGTCACGGTGTCAGTGAATATGAAACTGATGATGTTAGACATACAAGTGAGAGTCACAGAGTCATTGAGTTCTACAGCACAAAACAGGCCCTATGCACCATCTGGTCCATACCGACCAAGGTGCCCACCTGAGCTGTCCCATTTGCATGCATTTATCCCATATTCCTTCAAACCTTTCATATCCACGCACTTGCCTGTTAAATGTTGTAATTGTATCCTCCTCTACCACTTCCTCAGGCAATGCATTCCATATAACCATCACAGAGTGTGTGAGGGCCACTGGCCTTAGTGAAGCTGAAACACAGAATCAAGTGATGTCAAGAGAAGTCCAGTGAGACGTATGCCCAAGTATGCCCACTAACATTTCCTTCAAACTTACTGGGTTCTCTGGATCATTTATATGCTACTATGTATTATCTAAAAATTGCAAATTAAAGGTACGTGGGATATTAATACAATTACTATCCAATAACCTGGAAAATCTACGAGTCTGACACCACTGAAGTCCTCATTGCATTGGATTATCAAGTTTTATTTTGGGCATATGTCTCACTGTTTCTAGATCCTCAGTTGTGCAGCACAGCTCCCAAATATCTGCTCCAGTAACTGAAGTGTCCCCTTACCAGGACTTCTCTTGACATCACTTGACATCAGCTTCACTAAGGCCAGTGGCCCTTACACACTCTGTGATGGTAATATGGAATTGGTGGAGTTTTGGATAGTGAGGATACAACGGGATACTACTGAATCATCAAGATCTCCAAATAATCGGATAGCAGTTTGTTTGAGTATTTTGGCACCTATTTCATAAATGTATGTGGATTTGCAATGTCATGACTGACATATTAAGTTGCAAGATGGAAGATTAAGTGTAGACCCATGAACTTGCATTGGGCCTCCCACAGTTCAGGACGATGTCTACTGTGCATGGACTTTAGTAAAACATTAGACAAGGTCTCTCATGGTAGGCTGATTCAGGGCGGCATGGTAGCTGCCTTACTGAGCTTGCCGTGTACGGGTGCTGTCTGTATGGATTATCTATCTTCTCCCCATGACCGCGCGGGTTTCTTCTGAGATCTTTGGTTTCCTCCCACATTCCAAAGGCGTACAGGTTTGTAGTTAATTGGCTTGATATGTGTAAAAAATTGTCCCTAATGTGTGTAGGATAGCGTTAATGTGCAGGCATCACTGGTCGGGGGGAAATCTGTGGGCCGAAACGCTTGTTTCAGCACTGTATCTCTAAACTAATATAAAAACGAAACTAAACTAAAAGCACATGTGATCCACGGAGACTTGGTAGATTGGATTCATAATTGGCTTGGTCATAGAAGACACAGGATAGTTGTGGGGGGGAGGGAGGAGGGGGTTGTTATTCTGACAGAAGGTCTGTGACCAATGGTGTTCTTTGCGACATAAATAAGTGATTTGGATGAAAATGGAGGCACGCTGGTTAGTCAGTTTGCAGACAACGTAAAAATTGGTGGAGTTTTGGATAGTGAGGATACAACGGGATATAGATCAGTGGAAATATGGGCAAAGAAATGGTAGATGGAGTTTAATGCGGACAAGTATGAATTGTTGCAGTTTAGGAGGTCATGTGTTAGAGGAAAGTATACAGTAAGTAGTAGGACCCTTAGGACCATTGATGTTCAGAGGGATCAGGCTGTGCAAATCCAAAGCTCCCTGAAAGTGACCACACAAATAGAGAGGATGGTAAAAAAGGCACATAGCATACTTGCCTTTATCAGCAGAGGCTTTGAGTATAGAAGCTACCTAGCCATGTTCAAGCTTTATAGGACTTAGGTTAGGCCCTATTTGGAGTATTGCATGGAGTTCTGGTAACTGTGTTACAGGAAGGATGTGAAGGCTTTGGAGAGAATGCAAAGGAGGTTTTCTAACATATTGCCTGAATTAGGCAATAGCTAAAAGGAGAGGTTGGACAAACTTGGAGGTTTCCTCTGGAGCGCCAGAAGGTAAGGGGTGACCTGAGAGGCACAGATAGGGCTGAGTGTTAGAATCTTGTTCCAGAGGTGGAAGTGTCAAATACTAGATGGCACAGATTTAAGATGAATGGGGAAAAGTTTAAAGAAAATTTGCAAGTGAACTACTGCTGCACCTGGAATGATTATTTGGGTTCCTGGATGTTCGAAAGGGAAGAAGTGAAAAAGAAGGAAAAGAATCCAACACAATTGGCTACTGAAAACCTGTTCAAATAAAGCAAACGTCAGACTTTATAATGATTGTGGTCTATATGTAGAAACTTCAGGCATTTTGAATAAAATGAATGCAAAAGAGATGAAAACTAGAAATTGTTTTCAAACTCTTTCAGGTATATAATATTACTGGACAGAAATCAAGGAAAGGCAATTCTACAAAGTGAGGCAATATAATAAATGAGACAATGGTATGAGAAAGGAAGTATGACTTGAGCTTTATTTATTCTCTGAGTTGAACCTTTTAGTATATCTTTCAGCACAGGTTTAGAAGGCAGTACTACATGAAACATGATTAATGTTTAAAAATAAAAAAAACAAATGAACAGGAGTCATCCATTTGGCACTTTGAGAATGTTCCATCGTTCAATATAATCAAGACTGGCCGATCATCTATTCCTGCTCCCCCGTTAGCATCTAGAATATATTATTAAATACATTCAGCTACCTGCCCTTCGAACCCTCTGAGGTGGTGAATTCCTCAGTTGATCACACATTGAGTAAGAAACAGCGCCTCATCTCAGTGCCAATCTATTCTGGGACACAGTGACACTTCACTCGAAACATCTCAGCCCAGATAAACATCTTCCCCTAATCCAGTCTGTCTATTAGGGGGTTGGACCTAGATGCAGGAAGATATGTTGGGGAAGTCCAACAAGGGGTCACAGCTTAATAAGGGGGAAATCCTTTAAGACCGAGATGAATACACAGAGAGTGGTGAGGAGGGCCAGTTCATTGGCTGAGTGGGATGTGGCCCTTGTGGCTAAGGGGATCAGAGGGTATGGAGAGAAGGCAGGTACGGGATACTGAGTTGGATGATCAGCCATGATCATATTGAATGGTGCAGGCTTCGAAGGGCTGAATGGCCTAGCACCTAATTTCTATGTTTCTATGTGGGGGGCAGTTATTCTGACTGGAGGTCTGTACATGTAGTTCTGGTAGCTGCAATACAGGAAGGATGTGGAGGCTTTGGTGAGGGTGCAAATGTAAACATCCTAAAAGGGAATAATGAGTGATTGGGATGGGTAGGAGCCAGCAAGAAACTGATAGACTAAATGACCTCTTTCTGCGTTGCAATTAGCAAATATATTGAAATTAGCTCATTATCATTATTAAGAGAACATGGAAATGTTGTAATCAAATTTTACATGTTCTTCCACCAATCAGACCCACAGATATCAGCTTTCAAGTGTTAGACCAGGGGTGGGGAACCTTTTCATCTTGGAATTCCACATTGTTAGCTGTAATCTAATAAGGCCGCATCCAAGAAACGTTAACAATTAAAAGTATATCTATACTTCAAAATGTACATTATTTTCTAAAAATCTAACCACTATGTACTAACTTCAAGAAAATGAAAGAAAATTGTTAATTCTAAGGTTAAGAGTTAACAGACCGAGTCTGAAGAAGGGTTTCAACCCGAAACGTTGCCTATTTCCTTCGCTCCATAGATGCTGCCTCACCCGCTGAGTTTCTCCAGCATTTTTGTCTACCTTTGATTTTCCAGCATCTGCAGTTCCTTCTTAAACCTCATGATTTACTAATGTTTTAATTGTGGCCGTCAGTCGGGGAGGATTATTTCGTTGAATCTTCTTTTACTCTTTGGTATTTTAAATACGTTCATTTTTAGATTAAAATAAAAATAATAAAAGACGAACAAAAACATATTAATAAAAATATTAAGGATTTGTTCTACAAAATGTGGATCCATTCTAAAGGCCGCACTTAATGGCCAAGAAGGCCGCATGCAGCCTTAAGGCCGCAGGTTCCCCATCCCTGTGTTAGACTAAATTAGTCATTTCACTAGAAACTGTCATTTCACCGGTTTTCAGCTGATTGTACCATCACAACATGGAAAGTATAACCTGTTTTTCTCTCTGCAAGCACCTAATGAGGAACTGATAATTGATGTGAGTATATTATGTTATGCATCTTTTATCTTTATTACTGGAACTTAAGGGTCATTTTCAGTCACGTGGGAAAAGGACAAAAATATTTTCATAGCATGTCACGTATTTTCCGAGAAGTTGCACCAAGACTGTGCACCTCTTTAATGTCTGACATCCTGTTTTGTTTTCTTGAAACTGATCCACCCAAAACATTGCATAAGACTTTGCTGGGAACAGCCAGAATGCCTTTTAAATGAGTTGCAATGATCAGTTAAATGATCTACAAGTGCCCCGAGCCCATGTTAAAGCCGTGCAGTAACAAATTATATCCATTGCAACATTTGTGGAGACATAGGCTAAACCGTTACCTGTGTTGTTCCTGTGCCATGAATTCCCATTAGCTGTTGTCACTGACCTGAAGGACCACTAATACGCACATTACAGAAGAACATTTAGAAACAGCTACTTTGAGAGCCAATGAACCAATTTGTTGAAATGATCAAAACATCAACTGAAAGTACTGGAAACACACAGCAGGTCAGGCAGCATCTGTGCGGTGACAAAGCGTATGTCAGATATCAGGTCAGTTTATGACCAGGTTGAATGGCCATATTTATTTAAAATAGTGCAGAAATTTCAACTGGGGGATAGATTTTCCAAATGGGTAAAAATCATATACTCGAATCCAACTGCAAGAATATAAACAAATCAAATGTTATCAGCAAAATGTAATCTCTTTAGGGGTTGTAGACAAGGATGCCCGTTATCACCATTACTATTTGCTCTGGTAATAGAACCATTAGCCGAAATGATTAGATCAGAACCAGAAATATATGGATATAATACCAAAACTACAACAAATAAAATATCTCTATACGCAGATGACATCTTAATTTATATCACAAAACCGGAGATTAGTATTCCTAATCTACTTAATGTTATAACTAAGTTTGGCACATTTTCTGGGTATAGAATTAACTGGAATAAAATTAAATATACTAGAACAATTCCCACTTAAAATAGTCACGGACAAATTTAAATATCTAGGAATTAATGTATCTAAATCCTATAACTGTCTATTTAAATATAATTACCCTCAATTGTTAAATAAACTAAACAAAAATATTTTATATTGGAAAACACTACCTATTTCAATGATCGGTAGAATAAATGCTATAAAAATGATTTTTTTTGCCACAATTGTTATATTTATTTCAAGCCATCCCTTTATATCTCCCTAAAATGTTTTTAAAAAAAAAAGATACTTTGGTTAATAGTTTTATTTAGGACTATAAAAATTCATCGAATAAGTGAAAAACATCTATGTAAATCTAAAATAAATGGTGGACTAGCACTACCAAATTTCTTATATTATTTCTGGGCAGTTCAGATTAAAAATATGAATTTTTGGTTGGTAAATTTAGATTATGAGCCAAACTGGCTAAAGATGGAAAAGGAAGACTGTTTGCCTTATGATGTAGGTTCGATTCCAAGGGAAGTACAAAAAAAAAGTATGGTGATAACCCTATAATTCATAACAATAGACGTATTTGGAAACAAATAGTTAAGACCCTACATATGGATAATTTGTCACTTTGTTTGCCAATTATGAATAATCCTTTGTTTAAGCCCTCTGTATTGGACAAGGGGTTTAGACACTGGAATGATTTAGGAATTAAAAGGATAGAACACCTTTACAAGAAAGGAAAATTTCTTTCATTTCAAGAGTTACAGGATATCTATGGATCAAATAACATATTTAGGTATTTACAAATTAGAAACTATATTAAGTCAAATACGCAAGACTATAAAAATAGAAAACCAGGATTATTAGATGAATTGTTTAATAAACACCCAAATACAGAAAAATTAATAGCGTATATATACAATACTATCTTGGATAGGGAAATCCCAACTTCGGAAATATATCGACAGACATGGGAAAATGAAATAGGTTTTTCTATAACGAAGGAAACTTGGGAAGAAAGCCTACAATGTATATATCGTTGCTCATTAAATGCTAGACATAACCATATAACAATGACAGCACGGAAACAGGCCCTCTCGGCCCTTCCAGTCCGTGCCGACCATTTGTTTTCCCCTAGTCCCATCTACCTGCACTCAGACCATACCCCTCCATTCCCTTCCCGTCCATATACCTATCCACTTTACTTTTAAGAAAAAGTGATACATATATTGATACAATTTAAGGTATTACACAGATTACATTATTCAAAAACGAAATTAAATAGAATTTATCCTAACATTTCTTCTATTTGTGATAAATGTCAGAACTTGAAAGCTAATTTAACGCATAGTTTTGTAACATGTATAAAACTCAACTATTATTGGACAGAAATCTTTAGAGTTATCTCTGAAGTTCTTAAAATTAAACTGGACCCAGATCCAAAATTAATAATATTAGGAGTTCCGGATTCAAATCTAATATTAACAGTAAACCAAATAAATTTCTTGGATTACTGTTTGATAATGGGGAAAAAATTAATATTGAAATTTTGGAAGGGAACATTATCCCCCACAATTAAAATGTGGACAGTGGAAATGTTGGAGACATTGCATTTGGAAAGAATCAGATTTGTCCTAATGGACAAATACAAACTCTTTGAACAGATATGGTCTCCATATACAGAATATTTGAAGGGGTAGCTGTTCTTGGCATCACAACTCAATGGGTACCCGGCAGGATTAGATGAAAATAATTTTTTTTTGGATTTGTATGCATGTCTCTATTGATATCGTTATTTGAAATTGTGTTATTCACTATTAAGATGAATAATATATACTATAATCTTTTTTTTTCTTCTCTTTTTTTCTTTTTTTTCTCTTCTCTTTCTCTCCCTATATAATCAAAATTATTATTTAATCACCATTCTTATTGATTAAAATCTATTATTTTCTTTCTAAAAAATACTTTCTACTTTCTAAAAAATAGAAGTTTATAAGAATTATTTGTAACATCCGTATACTTATTGAAATAAGTTGGTTGTGTATTTGAAAAATTGTTATACCATTGTTATGATGGATTACTTCTAATAAAAATATTATTTAAAAAAAAAGATTTCAGGTCAGTGACCTTTCAAGAGGATAACATTGGAACAGCACTTCATATTTCACTTGAGCAGTTTACACCCCAGCGGTATAAACATTGACTTCTCTAACTTCAAGTAACCCTTGCTTTTCATCTCTCTCCATCCCTCCCCCTTCCCAGTTCTCCGATCAGTCCTATTATCAGTCTCCGACTGCATTTTATCTCTGCTGGCTTTGTTGTTACCTTCTCCCAGTTAACAATAATGTATTCTACATTTTCCTTGAACTCCATTCCCTTTGCCCTGTTTTAACACCTTCACACTTCCTCATCTATCTATCTACCTGCCTCCTGACGTCAGTCTGAAAAAGGGTCTCAACCCGAAACGTCATCCATTCCTTCTCTCCAGAGATGCTGCCAGTCCCACTGAGTTACTCCAGCATTTTGTGTCTAACATTAATTTAGTTCTGATGAACAATCACTGACCCGAAAAATGAACTCTGTTTTGCTCTCCACAGGGGCAGCCAGATCTGCTGTGTATTGATTTTTGCATTTTCTGTTTTTATTTCAAAAAAATTAACATGAGTGAGTATTTGTCTTTTGATGACTGACGAATATTGTGTGAAAGATGTAAGCAATGATTCAGTTATTAAAATATGCCACAGCCTTCAACCAGTGACACAAACAAAGCACAGGGACTTTGTTGTTTGTGGGTGTAAAAGTCACTGTGGCAATATATTTTTATGCTTTAGGATCCTTCTACATTTGAGCTGGAGATATTTGTAATATGTAATTTGCAACCCCTGATGTGTACAGAACATCATTGACTCCTATCTATTTAGAGAGAACCATCTACATTTCATTCTGACTTGGCACAGAAGAGCAGATGGACCAAGCATCGATATTGCTGTCGGAAACTTGATGATACACATGTCACTTTGCAGGCAGCTATAACTTCGACCAGAAGGTGTCCTTTCTGTGACTATCCAGCAAACATATGCCCTTACACTGTGCATCATGCAGATCGTTGACTAATATCCTGCCAGCAGTTAAACTAACCGTCAATCTATTGTAGCCTGCATGGTAGCAGGATCTGGAAGTGAATTCCAGGCTTGCACCAGTCTCTGAGTAAACACATGAAAGGAATCAAGGAATATGAGGCTAGAGCAGGGAAATTACACTGTTATACATCAGCTGTGATCTTATTGATTGACAGACTACCTGAACAATCCAATGCTACGTCTATTTCTTCTGCTTTAATGTTTGAATTTTGGAATAGTGGTATGTGTGTTAGTATTAGCTGAACTTTATACATTTTAGGTTAGTCTTGATTGATCAGAGATTCTGGTCATTGAGTGAAAGGAATAGTATAGAGACGTGTGTGCAACCAGTAGGTGATGTCAGTCTTGTTTTCACTGACCTTGACTTCATGAGATGGTAGACAAAAAAGCTGGAGAAACTCAGCGGGTGAGGCAGCTTCTATGGAGCGAAGGAATAGGCTACGTTTTGGGTTGAGACCATTCTTCAGACTTGAGATGTCACTACACGTCACTTTGGAAGGAGTCCTGTATATATCAACGGGTCGATGGTTGAAAGGGTCAAGAGCTTCAAATTCCTGGGCGTGCACATCTGAGAAGATCTTTCCTGGTCCGAGAACACAGATGCAATTATTAAGAAAGCTCATCAGCGCCTCTACTTCCTAAGAAGATTACGGAGAGTCGGTCTGTCAAGGAGGACTCTCTCTAACTTCTACAGGTGCACAGTAGAGAGCTTGCTGACTGGTTGCATCGTGGCTTGGTTCGGCAACTTGAGTGCCCTGGAGAGGAAAAGACTACAAAAAGTAGTAAACACTGCCCAGTCCATCATCGGCTCTGACCTTCCTTCCATCGAGGGGATCTACCACAGCCGTTGCCTCAAAAAGGCTGGCAGCATCATCAAGGACCCACACCACCCTGGCCACACACTCATCTCCCTGCTACCTTCGGGTAGAAGGTACAGGAGCCTGAGAACTGCAACAACCCGGTTCAGGAATAGCTACTTCCCCACCGCCATCAGGCTATTAAACCTGGCTCGGACAAAACTCTGAACATTAATACCCCTCCATCTGTTATTTGCACTTTATTAATTTATTAATTAATGTGTGTATTTAAGTATGTAACTGTAGTCAATGCCTGCTATGTTCTGTTGTGCTATGCAAAGAAAGAATTTCATTGTCCTGTCAGGGACATATGACAATAAACTCTTTTGACTTTGACTTTGACTTTGGTGCTGCACTCCTGATCGTGTTTGTTACCTCCTCCCACTGCAGCTCTATCTGCCTGAAAGGCTGCCTAGATCCCCGTGAGAAGGTGGCCCTCTCTCCTCTTCATCAACATCAAGGGCGGAACAGTGGCACAGCAGTAGTGTTGCTGTCTTAAAGCGCTTGCAGAGCCAGAGACCCGGGTTCAATCCCGACTACGGGTGCTGTTTGTGAAGAATTTGTACGTTTCTCCGAGATCTTCCAAAGACATACAGGTTTGAAGGTTTACCACTTTGATGGGCCAAATTGTCCCTAGTTTGTGTAGGATAGTGTAGATAGTGTAGGATAGAATTGTCCCTAGTGTGCTGGGATCGCTGGTCGGTGCGGAGTCGGTAGACCGAAGGGCATGTTTCCTAAAGTAAACTAAACTAAATTAAACTAAAAGCACATGTGATCCACGGAGACTTGGTAGATTGGATTCATAATTGGCTTGGCCATAGAAGACACAGGGTAGTGGTGTGGGGGGGGTGTTATGCTGGCTGGAGGTCTGTGACCAGTGGTGTTCATTGGGTATCTGGTACAGAAAGGATATTCGCACATTTGATGCCTTCACTTCTAGCAAGCTGTAAAGTCCTCTCAAATAATTTCCACCACTCTGAGGCACAGGCATGCACTAGCCATTTGTCAGCACTAGCCATTTGAATTGGTACTATCCATACCATAACGAGGCCCACTGGTGATAGATAGGTGAACATAATCTAGTCCTGTTATGTGGTCAGTACTGCCTAGCCACTGGTGACAAGTTGAAATGTTGCACACAATTTCATGTTACATCTGCACTACTCTAAATAAGCTTGGATTAATCCTCTACAATATTCTCAGCAATCACTTTCCCCAGCTGTCCACTTCATTTTTAAATTATTTTTTTCTGCTATTATTTTGAAATGATAGGTCGAAACTTGTGCTAGCAAATCTGCTCTGCCCCAAATATTATGTCAATAAGTCACATGCCTCTAAAAGAGTGAGTTGACAATGCTATCTACCCAAACATTGTGAGTTTGGATAGAGTGGATGTGGAGAGGATGTTTCCACTAGTGGGAGAGTCTGTAGACTCCGAATTAAAGGATGTTCCTTTAGGAAGGAGATGAGAAGGAATTTCTTTAGTCAGAGTGTGGTGAATCTGTGGAATTATTTGCCGCAGAAGGCTGTGAAGGCCAAACCTAGAGATAGATAAATTCTTGATTAGTATGGGTGTCAGGGGTTATGTGGGGGGAGGCAGGAGAACAGGGTTAGGAGAGAGAGATTGATCAGCCATGATTGAATGGCGGAGTAGACTTGATGGGTCAAATTGCCTAATTCTGCTCCTATTACTTATGACCTTATGGCCTTGTGAGTTAACCAACTCCTGAAAAAACATACGATTACAGGGTGAGTGTTGAAAAATACGATCAGCACAGAGAAGCATATGATGGTGCACATGGACACGTTGGGACGAAGGACTTGTTTCCATATTATAATGACTCTCTGACATCATGATTCTACGCAATATTAGGAATTTAGTTGTGTGTCTTTCTGTATGAAATAACTGCTATATTAGATAATGTTTAGATTGGGAGCCCATGTCCACTAGTTGCACTATTATTACTGCACTATTATTGTTTGTCTGATTTTTCATATAGTGTATATACATATTTTTATATATATACTAAATGTTGTTGTTGTTTATTATGGTGTTTACAGAGTACTATCTGAGCTGCTACTGCACGTAAGAAATCTGAAGAAGGGTCTCAACACGAAATGTCACCTGTTCCTTTGCTCCATAGATGCTGCCTCACCTGCTGAGTTTCTCCAGCATTTTTGTCTACCTTCAATTTTTCCAGCATCTGCAGTTCTTTCTTAAGCAAGTAAGAATGCCATTGTTCCAGTTCAGGACATATCACAATAAAACACTCTTGACTTGAATCTCGTGGTTTACAATTATCGAAGTAAAGTCGGCAAGTAACGTTTTGAAGATTGAAAGATTTGGATGATTACAAAAACATAATTTAGTAATAGAAAGGCATTGCATTGGTAACATATTGTAGTTGTATTGAGAGTGGTGGGTGATGTTGTTATCTATCAGACAAGCAGAGAAATATTCACACTGTCCTGTTATGTCTCTCATTAATGCTTCTCAAAATGCCAAGTTAGTACACTTAAATGCTCAAAGATTAATAGCTATGTGGTCATTCATTATGCCTTATCCCACAAGTGATGCAGCAGATATATCCAATATCTGGAATGGTTGCAGAGTTTTACGCATATTTATATGTTATCTTTCACCTGCCTTTTACTTACTGATGAGAATATTGAGAGAGTAGACACCCTACTCCCAGCAGTGGTCTACAATTTTAGGTCTCAGATAAAACTGACTGGGTTTTCAGACTTTGAGATTGCAACCTCAAACAATTTCTCCTTTTGAATTCAGAGTGTTGCATATCTAGAGTATAGTCGCAATTTAATTTCAGACAATGTCATTACATACAGGCTAAAATGACAAATTTCAAGGGTTTATTTAACTCTTTTATTTTCCAATGTATTTCCTCGTGTTTTATTAACCTTAATTAAGGAGATGAATCTGCATGCAGCATTCAAGCTTTGAGCATACAGGCATTGGTGAATGTGTGGCTTAATTTATGACAAATTTTGAAAAATGGCTTGAAAGATTTACAAACTTATGACATGGTTTTTTTGTTGTAAAAGGCCTGAAGTTGAATACTATTAGGAACCTCAAGCATTGATATTTACCACAAAAGATTGATAGGTTTGGGGAACTTCCGTCTTTCTGATACCCTCATTTGCACTCTGCCTGAGGACTGTGACCTTAGCTGACACACATAAGTCAGAATTAATAGAAGGTATTTCTCTACTAATTCTCCAATCCTTTGGTTTTTTTAAATTGTATCTATCGTCCTCCACCCCAGCGAATAATAAGCGAAAATGAAAATATTGGCTTCGCTAGTTTCCATGCACGTCTGAAATGTTTGTTTTTCATTCTTTTGAAATGAATGCTGCCTTACATTAACATGCCCATATGTGAAGAAGCCTGAAGCTGAAGCCCATGGTGGGCTTGCTAACGCTTATGAAGTCCAAACAGTCTCAGGCTCATGTTGGCCTAGTGTGATCTTTTGGTCCAACAGGGGTCACATTCAAAACCTACAGTACATATGTCCTGTGTACGTTTGGGAACAAAAACAACATTGGAACCATATTGGCTCAGCTAAAAAAATTCTCTATTCATGTATGTTTCCAATTAAAACAAGAAGTGGATCAAAATGTTTATCCTATGTGGTGCATCTTGCTAATCATGATGTTTATGTGAGGAATGCTAAGACTTCTACAATTTCTGTGAGAATTACCATGCAGAACTAAAATAAACTAAAATTGTTGTCAGTGTTTCTGTGGTTACACTGATTTAAAGAAAAAAATAGTGCACTGGAACGACAAGCTCATTGTACTGAGGCTTTTAGATCCTTACATCTTGAATTTCAATATCAGCTGTGCCAACCTATAGTGTTGCCGCACCATAAAGGAAGTAATTTTCTCCCACTCCCCACTCAATCCCCACAACAATTCAAGTTTATTTCCTTCAAGCCCATCTACTTTGTTCCTGAATTCATTGCGTCCACTTCCACCAGCCGTTAATGTAACATCTGTGTCTCCTAGTTTTTGTACAGTTAACTAATGTGCAACAAATTTTATTTCCCTATTTCTTATAAACCAATCAAATTCTTATATCCCTCAATCATATCTCCCTTCTAATTTTTTTGTTACAAGAAAAATAAATTCTAGCTTCTCCAACCTGAACTTGTACCTAAAATATTTTATTGTTGGAAATATTCTGATAGATTTCCTCTGTACCCTTTTGAGTCCCCACTCACATTTTAAAATGTGGTGATCTGTACTGCAAGCAATTCTCCAGTTGGAGTCTGGTCAGAGTTCTATAGAACTTTAACAGAATTTTTCTTCTTTCCACTCAATGCCTCTGTTTATTTAACCCAAGATCCCAAAAGTTTTGCATCTTTTTTCTTTTAATGAATCTTGCCATGTTCAGGCAAGAGCATAAGAACATAAGAAACTGGAAGCAGTTTGCGTCTGCTCTACCATGCATTAAGATGATAGTTGATCTTCTACCTTAGAATTATTTTCCAGAATCATCTCATCTCTCCTGTTTTCTTTAGCCCAGAAATCTATTGATAACTGCTTAGAATGGACACAGCACTGACTCTGCACCACCCTTCAGGTGAAGAAGTGCAGTGCACAGGGGTCAGGTAGGAATCAAGGGATATGGGGAAAAAGCCAGAACAGGGTACTGATTTTGGATGATCAGCCATGATCATATTGGATGGCGGTCAAAGGAATTTTTTTTTAATGTTGGTAGCGTGACTAATTTCTGTTTATGAAATCTGGCTGTACTTATATTTGCTGCTGTATTTCCTTCATCATAACAATGAGTACCCTTGAAAAAGTACTCCATTGGTTGTGGGGCCTTTTTTAAATAAAAATGTAATTATCTTAATAATAATAATAATCAATCATCATAATAATAATAATAATAATAATAATAATACACTTTATTGTCATTGTAAATATATACAACAAAATTTCAGGCGCACTGCCCGGGCAGAGCTCCAACGTATCAGATAAATAATAACGAATAACGAATAACGAAAACGGCAAGAAAACGTCAAGTCAAGACATAATGTGCAATATTTCACAGTATAGTGATATAGCAGTACACAATAATGGATATAGAAACATAGAAACATAGAAAATAGGTGCAGGAGTAGGCCATTCGGCCCTTCAAGCCTGCACCACCATTCAGTATGATCATGGCTGATCATCCAACTCAGTATCCTGTACCAGCCTTCTCTCCATACCCCCTGATCCCTTTAGCCACAAGGGCCACATCTAACCCCCTCTTAAATATAGCCAATGAACTGGCCTCAACTACCTTCTGTGGCAGAGAATTCCAGAGACTCACCACTCTCTGTGTGAAAAATGTTTTCCTCATCTCGGTCCTAAAGGAATTCCCCCTTATCCTTAGACTGTGACCCCTTGTTCTGGACCTCCGCAACATCGGGAACAATCATCCAGCATCTAGGCTATCCAACCCCTTAAGAATTTTGTAAGTTTCTATAAGATCCCCCCTCAGTCTTCTAAATTCTAGCGAGTACAAGCCAAGTCTATCCAGTCTTTCCTCATATGAAAGTCCTGACATCCCAGGAATCAGTCTGGTGAAACTTCTCTGTACCCCCTCTATGGCAAGAATGTCTTTTCTCAGATTTGGAGACCAAAACTGTACGCAATATTCCAGGTGTGGTCTCACCAAAACCCTGTACAACTGCAGTAGAACCTCCCTGCTCCTATACTCAAATCCTTTCGCTATGAATGCTAACATACCATTTGCTTTCTTCACTGCCTTGCTGCACCTGCATGCCTACTTTCAATGATTGGTGTACCATGACACCCAGGTCTCGTTGCATCTCCCCTTTTCCTAATTTGCCACCATTCAGATAATAGTCTACCCTCCTGTTTTTGCCACCAAAGTGGATAACCTCACATTTATCCACATTATACTGCATCTGCCATGCATTTGCCCACTCACCCAACCTATCCAAGTCACCTTGCAGCCTCCTAGCATCTTCCTCACACCTAACACTACCCCCCAGCATAGTATCATCCGCAAACTTGGAGATGTTGCATTCAATTCCCTCGTCCAAATCATTAATATATATTGTAAATAGCTGGGGTCCCAGCACTGAGCCTTGTGGTACCCCACTAGTCACTGCCTGCTATTCTGAAAAGGACCCGTTTACTCCTACCCTTTGCTTCCTGTCTTCCAGCCAGTTCTCTATCCACATCAATACTGAACCCCCAATACCGTGTTGTATACTAATCTCTAATGTGGGACCTTGTCGAAAGCCTTCTGAAAGTTTAGATATAGCACATCCACTGGTTCTCCCTTACCCACTCTGCTAGTTACAACCTCAAAAAATTCTATAAGATTCATGAGACATGATAAATCCATGCTGACTTTGTCTAATGATTTCACCACTTTCCAAATGTACTGCTATCCCATCTTTAATAACTGACTAGCAGTTTCCCCATTACCGATGTTAGACTAAACTGGTCTGTAATTCCCCGTTTTCGCTCTCCCTCCTTTTTTAAAAAGTGGGGTTACATTAGCTACCCTCCGATCCTCAGAAACTACTCCAGAATCTAAGGATTTACCCAACACCACTTCCCGGCTAACCTGGATTTCACTCAGTTCCTCCGCCTTATTTGACCCCCGGTCCCCTGCTATTTCCGGCAGATTATTTATGTCTTCCTTAGTGAAAACAGAACCAAAGTAGTTATTCAATTGGTCTGCCATGTCCTTGTTCCCCATGATCAATTCACCTGTTTCTGACTGCAAGGGACCTACATTTGTTTTAACTAATCTCTTTCTCTTTACATATCTATAAAAACTTTTGCAGTCAGTTTATTTTATGTTCCCTGCCAGTTTTCTTTCATAATCTATTTTCCCTTTCCTAATTAAGCCCTTTGTCCTCCTCTGCTGGACTCTGAATTTCTCCCAGTCCTCTGGTTGGCTGCTTTTTCTGGCTAATTTGTATGCTTCATCTTTTGTTTTTATACTATCCCTGATTTCCCTTGTTATCCATGGATGCACTACCTTCCCTGATTTATTCTTTTGCCAAACTGGGATGAACAATTGTTGTAGTTCATCCATGCAGTCTTTAAATTCCTTCCATTGCATATGCACTGTCAACCCTTTAAGAATCACTTGCCAGTCTATCTTGGCCAATTCACGTCTCATACCTTCAAAGTTACCTTTGTTTAAGTTCACAATCCTTGTTTCTGACTTAATTATGTCACTCTCCATCCTAATGAAGAACTCAACCATATTATGGTCACTCTTGCCCAACGGGCCACACACAACAAAACAGCTAACTAACCCTTCCTCGTTACTCAATTCCCAGTCTAGAATAGCCTGCTCTCTCGTTGCTTCCTCCACATGTTGGTTTAGAAAACTATCCCGCATACTTCCAAGAAATCCTCTTCCTCAGCACCCCTGCCCATTTGATTCACCCACTCTATATGTAGATTGAAGTCACCCATTATAACTATTTTACCCTTGTTGCACGCATTTCTAATTTCCTGTTTGATGCCATCCCCAACTCCACTACTACTGTTAGGTGGCCTGTACACAACTCCCACTAGCGTTTTCTACCCCTTAGAGTTTCGCAGCTCTACCCATATCGATTCCACATCCTCCAAACCAATGTCCTTCCTTTCTATTTCATTAATCTCCTCGCTCACCATATGGGGGTTGTGTGTTCAGTGCAGAGTTCAGAGTGGTGATGGCCTTGGGGTAGAAACTGTTCGTTAATCTTGCGGTGCGTGTTTTGATGGACCTGTAACACTTTCCCGGGCTCAGAAGGGCAAACAAGTGATGTGCGGGATGAGATGAGTTCTTTAGTATGCGTCGTGCCTTCTGCAGGCAACGAGAGCTTTAGATCTCTTCCAGGGCAGACAGGTGTGTGCTGGTGATCTTCTGGGCTGTATTGATGACTCTCTGCAGAGCCTTCTTGTCAGCCACAGAACTGTTGCCAAACCACACCAGGATGCCATGTGTCAGGACATTCTGTATGGAGCAACGGTGGAATGATACTAGCAGCTGGTGTGGCATTGACTTTCCTGAGTGATCTTAGGAAGTAAAGCCGTGTTTGTGCCTTCTTTACCAGGGAGTGCGTGTTAGTTGACCACCTGAGATCTGCTGAGATGTGGGTGCCTGGGAACCTGAAACTAGAGACTCTGTCCACTCTTTCTCCATTTATGTGCAGTGGGGGATGGTCACCCTGCTTCTTCCTGAAGTCAATGATGAGCTCTTTTGTTTTTTTTGTATTGAGTGGTAAGTTGTTCTCTGAGCATCAGCCTATTAACCTCTGTTCCTCCTCCCTGTAAGCTGACTCATTGCCCTCAGTGATCAGCCCCGCCACTGTCGTGTCGTCTGCAAATTTTATCATGGTGTTTCTGCTGTGGGTCGGTATGCAGTCATAGGTATAGAGGGAGTAGAGGAGGGGGTAGCGGAGGGGGTTCCGCACACAGCCTTGTGGAGCTCCAGTGGGGGAGTGGTGGGGTCCCATCCTGACTGACTGCGGCCGGTCCATAAGGAAGTCCTTAATCCATAGGCAGATGTTGTGTTCGAAGCCTAGGTTGGACAGCTTGGTGACCAGTCTACTGGGCATGATTGTCTTGAATGCAGAGCTGTAATCCACAAATAGCAGTCGTGCGTATGCTCCCCTTTGTTCTAGGTGGAGCAGTACATTATGGAGGGCAATTTTGGTATTAGAGAGAAGAATAGATATTTTGAGCCGCTTAGGTGCTTTCTTATAAGCTTCAGTCCATCAAAATGATGAAGTCCTTAATCAAGCATTGACTATTTTGTAAAGAAATGCATTGCAACTGTGTTCTATTAACAATCTTGATAATTGTTTTTGATCACCCTCCAGTGAGAAGGCTTGGAATCTTTCTCTCATACTAAAGCAAGGGTTGTATTCACTGGAGTTTAGAAGGATGAGGGGGAATCATAGAAACATATAAAATTATAAAAGGACTGGATGGATGCAGGAAAAATGTTCCCAATGTTGGGCAAGTCCAGAACCAGGGGCCACAGTCTTAGAATAAAGGGGAAGCCATTTAAGACTGAGGTGAGAAAAAACGTTTTCACCCAGAGTGTAGTGAATTTGTGGAATTCCCTGCCACAGAAGGCAGTGGATGCCAAGTCCTGGATGGATTTAAGAGAGAGTTAGATAGAGCTCTAGAGGCTAGTGGAATCAAGGGATATGGGGAGAAGGCGGGCGCGGGTTATTGATTAGGGACAATCAGCCATGATCACAATGAATGGCTGTGTTGGCTCGAAGGGGCGAATGGCCTCCTCCTGCACCTATTTTCTATGTTTCAATGTTTCTATGTTTCTAAAGGTGAAATATAAATGGACATTATTGTTCAAAATAGCTTTTGTACTTTTCTTTAAATTAATCAATGTACCATTGAGAATGCAAGTTGAAGTGAATTCTAAACCAAAGAAAATTGTGGTGTGAAAGGATAATGATTCCAATGGTTGCATTGTGTGAAGCAACTTCTCCAGTTCCTTGCATTGCGGATAGAACTCCCAAATAATCGTAATGTGGATGCCTCCCCTATCAACAGATCACTTGTGTGCACTGCATGCAGCTAGCATGTCATGCATAGTCAATGATTGTCTGCATCAATTATGTCTAATTTCATGAATTGTATGTACCACTCAAAGGCAGCTTGCATGTCTCTAAAGAGAATGCAAGAGGCGATAAAAAAAAACTTTCACAATCTAAGCTTGTGCTGATAAAGATTGTCATTGGAACTCATTCCTGGACTTTCACAATTAACAACACCGTTGAATTCCTTCAGAAATTGGACTACAGTGCTCCCAAGAGGCGACTCACTTTCCTCAAGAGCAATTAGGAATGGAAAATACATGCTGGCGTTACTTGCAATGATCATAGCCTGAGAATGAAAACAAATAAATATCGAACCCAGAGTTCACAGATTCTATATAATTGGCAAAAGAATCATATCTCAAATAAGGAAACATTTCTACATCACAAGTTCTTTGTGATCATGTATGTACTGTCTGAGACAGTGGTGGGAGCAGATCCAGTACTAACATTTACATAAATACTCAAAGGGATAAAAGATATCAGGCAGGCTCTGGGGAAAGAGAAGGGAAGTGTGTATGGAAAAGTGCAAACATGATCGGCCAGATGAATTCATTTTGTGCTGGAGACTTCTCATACCTTGAACACATAATTAAGTTAATGCAGTCAGCAATAATGTTTCCACCTCAGTTCTCGTATTTTCTCCTCTCCTGATTATATTAATATGTGAAGGGATGAAATTCTGTGGCCACCAGTCTTTCTATAGTGCCAACACCAAGGAGTTATTCTTTGGATACAAACTGATTTCAAGAGAAAGGTGTTATTTGGAAAATTGGTGAAAGACTTGCCTAAACATATAAGTAGATTTGTCATGAAAGAGAAATGGATTAAAACGTGAGAGGGCCACATGTGGAATTTGTCAGTTTAGTTTACTTTAGCCTAGTTTATTATAGTGACATACTGTTTGCTATTCAGTCAAAGAAAAAACTCTACATGATTACAATCAAGCCATCAGCAGTGTACAGATAAGTAAGTAAGTTAGTTTATTGGCCAAGTATTCACATACAAGGAATTTGACTTGGTGCTCCGCCCACAATTAATAACATGACATACAGTGACAGTTACAAATGACTCAGAAAACACTAAACATTAATAATAATAAAACATTTGTAATGAAACATCATTGATCAAGCATGTGAACCAACAAAATACCAGATCAAAGGGAGGCTACAGATTTTGGTGTTGAGTAGAGCAACTTCTCGTGAATAAAAACTGTTTTTATATCTGGCTGTGGCAGCTTTGATAGTCCGGAGTCGCCTTCCAGAGGGAAGTGATTCAAAGAGTTTGTGGCCAGGGCTAGAGGGGTCAGAGATGATCTTGCCCGCTCGCTTCCTGGCCCTTGCAGTGTACAGTTCATCAATGGAGGGAAGGTTGCAGCCAATAATCTTCTCTGCTGATCGGACGATTCGCTGCAGCATCCAGGTGTCGTGCTTGGTGGCTGAGCCAAACCAGACCATGATGGAGAAGGTGAGAACAGACTCTACGATGGCCGTGTAGAATTGGACCATCATTGCCTGTGGCAGATTGTGCTTCCTCAGCTGCTGCAGGAAGTATATCCTCTGTTGTGCCTTTTTGACTGTGGAGTCGATGGTAGCCCCCCACATAAGGTCCTTGGAGATGATGGTTCCCAGGAACTTAAAAGACTCCACGGAAGTGACTGTGGTGTTGTTGATGGTGAGTGGGGTGAGGGGAGGGGGAGCTCTCCTAAAGTCTACAATCAATTCCACTGTCTTAAGAGCATTGAGCTCCAGGTTGTTGCGATGGCACCAGAACGGCAGCTGTGACACTTCCTGTCTGTAGGCAGATTCCTCCCCATCCTGGATCAGTCCAATCAGGGTTGTGTCATCCGCAAATTTGAGAAGCTTAACAGAGGTGTCTGTGGAGGTGCAGTCGTTGGTGTAGAGAGAGTAGAGGAGAGGAGAGAGTACGCAGCCTTGCAGTGCTCCTATTTTGAGCGTTTGTGGGTCCGAGATGTGCTTTCCCAGCCTCACATGCTGTATCCTGTCTGACAGGAAGCAGGTGATCCATCGACAGAGGGGTTCAGGCACAGTCAACTCGGAAAGTTTGGAGTGTAATCTTGACGTGTAATTGGACTCTGGCACAATGCAGAGTTAAAATCAATGAACAGGATCCTCGCATAGGTTCCTATGGCGGTCTAGGTGCTGTAGGATGAAGTGCAGGCCCAGGTTGACTCCAACATCCACAGATCTATTGGCCCGATATGCAAACTGCAGAGGGTCCAGCAGGGGGTTTGTGTTATTTTTCAGCTTGGCCAGCACAAGCCTTTCGAGTGACTTCATGACTACAGAGGTCAGTGCGATGGGCCTGTAGTCATTAAGCCAAGTAATCCTTGCCTTTTTGGGTACAGGGACAATAGTGGAGACTTTGATGCAGGCAGGGACAGTACATGTTTGCAGGGAATGGTTAAAAATGTCTGTATGGACCGGTGCCAGCTGTTTGGCACAGAGCTTAAGAGTAGAGGGGGAAACATTGTCAGGTCCTGGAGATTTCCGGCTCTTTTGTCCTCTGAAAAGCCTCTCCACCTCCTCTATTTTTATTGTTGATATTGGATAAGTGATGTTGTGCAGCACAGAGGGTGTGGGTCATTGGGTGTGAAGTGGTCATTGGAGGGGGGTGGGTGTAGAAGGGCCCAGTCTTTGCAGACTGAGGTCAGGCTGTGTGGGTGTGAAGTGTTGGTTGGGGTGGGAAATGGTCCAGTTTTTTCATAATGAAGTCCTGCATTAAGTAGGAAGGATGAAGAATACATAATCTAGTGCAGGATTAAGTCCCATAAAGTCCAATTAAAGTAAATTCAAAGGTCTCCAATGAGGTATGTGTAGATGGGAGTCAGGACTGCATGCTAGTTGGTGAGAGGATGGTTCAGTTGCCTAATAACAGCTGGGAAGAAACTGTCCCTGTATCTGGAAGTATGCATTTTCAAACTTCTGTACCTCTTGCCTGTGGAGAAAGGGGAGAAGAGGGAGTGACCGGGGTGAGACTGGTCCCTGATTATGCTGGTGGCCTTGTCGAGGCAGCGTAAAGGATAAATTGAGTCAATGGAAGGGAGGTTGGTTTGCAGGATGGTCTTGGCTGCATCCACAATTCTCTGCAATTTCTTGCAGTCTTGTACGGAGGTGTTCCCAAACCATGTTCTGATGCATCCCAATAAAATGCTTTCTACGGCACATCTGCAGAGGTTGTTGAGGACACGCCAACCTTTGAAGGATTTAAACCTGGGATGCCCTCTTGCTGAGTGGGAAAGTTTAGTTCAAAAAACAGCAGTTCATTCACAAACAGAATAAACAAGTCACCAGATTGATCAGTACAGGGCAGCACTGTGGTGCAGTGGTAGGGTTGCTGCCTCACAACACCAGAGACCCGGGTTTAAGGTCATAAGGTCTTAAGAAATAGGAGTAGAATTCGGCCATTCGGCCCATCAAGTCTACTCCGCCATTCAATCATGGCTGATATATCTCTCCCTCCTAACCCCATTCTCCTGTCTTCTCCCAATAACCTCTGACACCTGTACTAATCAAGAATCTATCTATCTCTGCCTTAAAATATCCATTGACTTGGCCTCTATAACCTTATGTGCCAAAAAAATCCACAGATTCACCACCGCTCATCATAGGTTAACCTACTTATTCCTGGGATCATTCTTGTAAACCTCCTCTGGACCCTCTCCAGAGCCAGCATATCCTTCCTCAGATATAATGCCCAAAATTGGTCATAATATTCTAAATGCAGCCTTACCAGTGCCTTATAGAGCTTCAACATTACATCCCTGATTTAGTATACAAGCCCTCTTGAAATAAATGCTAGCATTGATTTTTGCTTTCTTTACTACCCATTCGACTTGCAGATTAACTTTTTGGGAATCCTGCACCAGCACCTCCGATTTCAGGATTCTCATCCCATTTAGAAAATAGTCTATGCCTTTAATCCTACTACCAAAGTGCATGACTCTACACTTTGCGACACTATATTCTATCTGCCACTTCTCTACCACTCTCCCAACCTGGCCAAGTCCTTCTGCAGAGTCCCTGCTTTCTCTACACTACCTGCCCCTCCATCTATTTTCGTATCATCTGCTAACTTTGCCACAAAGCCTTCAATCCCTTCGTCCAAATCATGAATATACAACATGAAGAGTAACGGACTCAGCACCAGCCCTTGCGGAACTCCACTAGAAACTGGCAGCCAACCAGAAAAAGCACATGTTATTAACACTCTTTGGCTTCTGCCATCCAGCCAACCTGCTATCCATGCTAGTGTCTGCCCTTTGATACCGTCGGCTCATCTTGCTAAGCAGCCTAACGTGTGGCACCTTATCAAGGCTTTCTGAAAATCTAAGTGAACAACATCTACTGACTCTCCTTTGTCTGTCCTGCTAGTTACTTCTTCAAGGAATTCCAGCAAATGTGTCAAGCAAGACCTCCCCTTCACAAAGCCATGCTGACTTTGGTCTATTTTGATCTGAACTTCTAAGTACTCTGTAATCTCATCCTTTATAATGGACTCTAAAACTTACCAACCACTGTAGTTAGAATAACTGGCCTATAGTTCCCACTACTCCGCCTTGCTCCCTTTTTGTGCAGCGGGGTAATATTGGCAATTTTCCAATCATCTGGGACCACTCCTGACTCTAGTGCTTGCTGAAATATCACTATCAATGCCATCACAATCTCTAATGTTTGATCCTGACTGCAAGTGCTGTCTGTGCGGGGTTTGTACGTTCTCCCTATGACCACATAGGTTTTGTCCGGGTGCTCCGGTTTCTTCCCACATTCAAAAGACGTGTTGGTTTGGAGGTTAATTGGCTTTGTAAATTGCCCCTAATGTGTGGGATAGCATGATACTAGTGTGCGGTCGGCATGGAATCTGTGGGGCAAACGTTCTGTTACCATGCTGTATCTCTAAACTAAACCAAACCATTTGATTTCATTGGAATGCATTGTAGATCAATACTTCATACAATAGAACGATCAATTAACAAAAAGAGTGAAAATAATTATCATGTTCAGTGTTCAAGGGTTCAAGAATTAACTGGCAATAATGCGTTCAATATGTTTTGTTAAAAAATTAATGCCGGTGAGAAGCATCTTTTTATGTCCGGGAATAAACCCTTAAATATTCAAAGCTGTTGTAAGTAGAAAAAAAACAGAATGCAGATTGTAAAAAAACGTAGCATTTTGAAAGTTGCAAAGGTCAGTTAGTACCCAAAGGTTTACGCAGAGTGCTTCATTAAAGTATAGGAAAACACACAGTCTAACCAGTAAACATCTGCTTAGAAAGTCAATTCAATTTGGAGAACTTATGTCCCAGCCTTAAACAAATATTTCAGTAACCAACTTCTAAACAAATACTGGGACGTTTCTGTTAGCTCATGAAGGAGAGTCAGAGTGACTTAATTTTGAATAATAGTTTGATTCTTCCTCATAGCAGTAATCATTCCCAGACATCATGAGTCCATTGCCCTATGACCCCGCCACTGATGGCTCACCCAAAAGACAGGGTTGGAATTGAGAATGAACAGAGGAGAGAGCAAGAATTCCCTCACACTTGCTAACTAGTAAAGGAGCAATCTTTGGAGAGAGGTCATGTAATGTTGAAGGAAAGTCGCCCATGGGACATTAATCAAAGATGACAACTAAAATACTTAACAAATCATCAAGGCAACTGCAGCGCTTATATTAAAATTGCTCCATGCCCACAACAGCTGTCTGAAAACAACCACCTACGCATTTCTTTTTCCAAGTCAAATGTAGACAAATGAAAAGGAATTGAGCTTTTCTGTTTCACCAAAGCAAATGATAAAGTGATCTAATATTTGGCTTTCTTGGGTCCAACATTGTACTGTACATTATGCTCATATAAATGTTATAATATCATTACTTTAATAATTATTTTATTTATTCAGAATTTTATTGCAACACACTTTTGTTGATTGGCCAGTCTTTTTGAAAGAATTTCATTTTGGCTCCCGTTGCTTTTCACAGCTACTCACACCCACTCACAATCAGTAGAGAAAGCTGATTTGTGGAAGGGAATTCTTCATGGCTGTTAACAATTCATTGCCCACATGATCACACACAAATTGGGGCAGAATTGCGTCTGTATTAGCCCTGCAGGAAAGGAGCATTTAGGTTCTCTAAAATGTTTAATAGTAACAAAATGACAATGATACAATTTTCGTACAGCTTCAGTTTTAACATTTTATAAACTGATAAGTGAATCGGAAAAAAATGAATAGGAAAGAATGAAAAGGAAGGAGAAAGATACGAAAAAGAAAGAAGCAAGAATCCCTGAACTAACAAAGAAGTGAAAAAAAAACAGAGATATATCCCACTCCCCTTCCCTACGCCCACTCACCCGACCCTAGCTCGGTTTTGAATTTGTGTTCAACCATTCTGTTGTTGAAGAAATTCAATGAAAGGAGACCATATTTTGGAAAATTGGTCTGATTTATAAGACAAAACAAGCTTATTTTTTCTAAATGTAGTGTCTGTGATCCACATCTTCACTGTGGGAAGTGTTATCTTTTTCCAAAATTAAGTATACGGTTTTTTTGCAGTTATTAAACCATAGTCAGGTCAAGAATATAGATAATGATCTCCTTAATCTCTTACTTTCTACTCTTTTTCTTTCTTTTTTCTTTTTCTTTCTCAACTTTCTTCTTATACACTTTTTTCTTTCTCACACACTATATCACATTTTTCTCTATCTTTTATTATCTATTCTCTCTTTCTTTTTCATTATTTTAAAAAAAAAGAAGATGAAGAAGCTGTACATACAATGTAATGTGTCAACATCTATTAGGCACCTTGGTGCCATATTCCTGTACTTTTAATAAAATAAAATAAAATAAATAACATTTTAAAAAACGATAGTCAAGGAAACATCTTTGGAATATCGTTAACTTAGGGCAGCCCTCTGACATTCCTAATATTATTAATTTTGAATCTGACTCCAATTGAATTTTGAGTGTTTTAGAAATGGAATTGAATATTCCCATCCAGAAATTTTGTATTTTTATACAGGTTACAAAAGAATGGGTTAGGGTAGCTTCTTGGAAGTGACATTTATCACAAAGCGGGGAAACAGTTGGGAAGATCTTATTCAATTTGGTCTTCAAGTACTATAACCTATGCAATACTTTGAATTGTATCAGGCAATGCCTGACATTTAAAGAACAGTAATATATGTATAGTAGGCTTTCCTCCCATATATCTTTTGAAATGGGTAAACCCAGCTAGTCCTCCCATGCTCGCCTATAAATCTCAGAATGGGGTATCAATATTTAAGAGGGTGTTATAAATGTAAGATATCAACTTACTTGTATCGGCATGTCTATTCAAACAATCATCTAATATATCTGAACCCATAAGAGTAGAATCTTGTGTGTATGTTTTCACATAATCTCGGATTTGAAGGTATCTAAAAGAATTGTTGCCGTTCAAGTGATATTTCTCCTGTAGTTCTTGAAAAGAAAAGAGAGTCCCCTTCTTATAGAGGTCTCCCACCATCTTCATTCCCAGATTCTTCCATTGAACAAACACCATATCTAAAGTAGACGGTTTAAACGAGGGATTGTGTGCAATAGGAAGAAGGAGAGCCGTGTTTCTCAATTTAAGACTGAATTTCAACTGTTTTCAGATACGGATAGTACTATGTATTATCGGATTTTGTTCATACGTTGACTTATCCAAATGTGTTGGAGATAGGAGGATCAAGCCTATACTAGAAGGCAAACAATCTTCCCTCTCCATTTTTAACCAATGTTGACATGGAAGCAGAGGCCGCGCGCCAACTCTCGGACACCTCCTCCTACTTACCCCTGGACCATGACCCCACTGACGAACACCAGGCCACCATCTCAAGCACCATAGCCGACTTCATCAGCTCTGGCTCCCTACCCCTACCCCCCCCCCCCCCCCCCCGAGCCTCCAACCTCATCATTTCCCAGTCCCGCACGGCCCGATTTTACCTTCTCCCCAAAATCCACAAACCCGACTGCCCTGGCAGACCCATTGTCTCTGCCTGTTCGTGCCCCACCGAACACCTTTCCACATACCTCAACGCCATCCTATCCCCCTTTGTTAAATCCCTCCCCACCTATGTTCAAGACACCTCAGACACTCTCCGTCGGCTCCGCGCATTCCATTCTCCAGGCCCCCATCCTCTCATCTTTACCATGGACGTCCAGTCACTCTACACCTCCATCCCCCACCAGGACGGTCTCAAAGCCCTCCGGTTCTTCCTTGACCAGAGGAGCAACCCATACCCGTCCACTGACACCCTCCTCCGCCTAGCGGAGTTGGTCCTTACCCTCAATAACTTCTCTTTTGACTCCTCCCATTTCCTCCAAACACAAGGCGTAGCTATGGGCACACGCATGGGCCCCAGCTACGCTTGCCTCTTTGTCGGGTATGTCAAACAATCCTTGTTCTCGGCGTACCAGGGCCCCATCCCCGACCTCTACCTCTGTTACATCGACGACTGCTTTGGTGTCACCTCCTGCACCCACACACAACTGACTGACATCATCCATTTCACCACCAACTTCCATCCGGCACTCAAATACACTTGGACCATTTCCGACATTTCGCTACCATTCCTTGACCTCACCATCTCTATTGCAGGTGATACACTCCTGACCGACATCCACTACAAACCAACTGACTCCCACAGCTACCTGGACTACTCTTCCTCCCACCCTGCTTCCTGTAAGGGCTCCATCCCCTATTCCGAATTCCTCCATCTACGCCGTATCTGCTCCCAGGATGAGGTGTTCCACACCAGATCATCACAAATGGCCTCATTCTTCAGAGAACGGGGATTCCCCTCCCCCACTATAGATGAGGCTCGCACCAGGGTCTCCTCCACACCCCGCAACACTGCCCTCTCTCCCCATTCCCCCACTCGCAAACAGAGCAGAGTCCCCCTGGTCCTCACCTTTCACCCCACCAGCCGGCAAATACAACACATAGTCCTCCGCCAGTTTCGCCACTTCCAACGTGACCCCTCCACTCGCCACATCTTCCCATCTCCCCCCCGTCTGCCTTCCACAAAGACCGCTCCCTCCGCAACTCCCTTGTCAATTCTTCCCTTCCCTCCCGCTCTACCCCTTCCCCGGGCACTTTCCCTTGCAACCACAAGAAATGCTACACTTGTCCCTTCACCTCCCCCTTCCACTCCTTTCAGGGACCCAAGCAGTCCTTCCAGGTCCGACAGAGGTTCACCTGCACCTCCTCCAACCTCATCTACTGCATCCGCTGCTCCAGATGCCAGATGATCTATATCAGTGAGACCAAGCGGAGGCTTGGCGATCGTTTCGCCGAACACCTCCGCGCGGTCCGCAATAACCAAGCTGACCTCCCGGTGGCTCAGCACTTCAACTCCACCTCCCATTCCGTATCCGACCTTTCGGTCCTGGGCCTCCTCCACGGCTAGAGTGAGCAACACCGCAAGTTGAAGGAACAGCACCCCCCTTCCCACCTCTCCCTCAGCCCTCGGGCCCTGTCATTCCCTCTCTCTCTATCTCCCTCCCCCACCCTAGTCGCACTAGCTTCTCATTTTCACACCACAAACAGCGTACAATGGCTTGTTCTCTTTATCATCGATACTTTTTTGCATATCTTTCATTCATTGTTCTTTATCTCTCCACATCACCGTTTATATCTCTCGTTTCCCTGATCCCTGACCAGTCTGAAGAAGGGTCTCGACCCTAAACGTCGCCTATCTCCTTCGCTCCTTAGATGCTGCTGCACCCGCTGAGTTTCTCCAGCCTTTTGTGTACCCTACATGTTGATATGTATCGTCCAACCAGAAGGTTATATTTTTAATGTTAGTTGCCCAGTAGTAAAAAAGAAAATTAGGATTTCCGTTTTCTTTGGATTTGCACAAATGTCTTTTATGTATTCTATGAGATTTGTAGTCCCAAATAAAGTTAGTGACAATAGAATCATTTTTTTTTTTTAACTTTTAGGGAGATATATTTGATTGAAATAAATATAAGAGTTGCGGAAGGAAGAACAGCTACCCTTCAGACTGTTGCGAGCTCCTTTTTTGAGATGCGTCTCCTGTAGAAATATTATATCAGTATTAATATATTTTAAGTGGGCTAATACTTTGCCCCTTTTAATTGGCTCATTAATGCCCCTAACATTCCAACTACAGAATGTAATTCCTCCTATTTTCCTAGCTACATCATCTTGCATTTTAAAGCTTACATGGTCTCTTTTATTTTAAATGGTCCAACACATTATTTGAAATATTTCCTTTAATTGCTGGGTGAGTGAGCCCTATCCCCTTTTCCCCTATCCCCCAGAGATATCTCCAAAAAAATGTGCATTAATAAAAATAGATAATAGATAGTAGATAGTAAAATAGATAGTAAAGAAATAGAAAGTGAAAAAGAAAAACAACGGAAATTACAGCATATAGAAATGCTGCTGGTGAATACCACCCAACAGTGGTTGGGTTAGTGAAAGCTTCCTAAAGATAGATAATATTAAGTAACTCCGCACCTTCAGGAGTTAATAAAAACTAAACAGAACAAACCTTAAAAATGTTTAACAGTATTTAAATCCGTCAGGGAATCAACATTCCCAAGAAATTAAGTATCTCGATGTGCTCTAATTAAGTAGTTGAATATTGAGAAATTTGACTAATATATGACACTTATTACTTAACTTTCTATTAATACTGTTTTCACATATTAACCAACTCTGTCAGTGAATTTATGACAACTTTTTGATTATGAATGCAGTTTCACACACTAATTTCTCCCTCTCTCTCTCTCGCTCTCCCTCTCCCCCTCTCAAACTCTCCAAAACATTCCAAACCATTCTCTGAACTTTCCAAGACTTTCCAAGACTTTCCAAAATGTTCTCAACACTTTCCGACACTTTCCCAACCTGTCTCACACATTTGTTCTCTCTCTCCCACTCCCTCTCCCTTTTTCCATCCCTCCCTCTCTCCCTCTTCCCTTCCCCCTCCCAAAACTTTCCACAACTTTCTCAAACTTCCTCCCACATACATTCTCTCTCACTCCCTCTCCCTTCCTCCCTCCCTCCCTCCCTCCCTCGCTCGCTTTCTCTCTCTCTACTTCTCTACCCCTCCCCCTCTCCCCCTCTCTCCCCCTCTCCCTCTCTCTCTGTCTCTCTATCTCTCAAGTTCTCTGTTTGAAATATTAACCGACTCTAAGTCAGTAGATTTATAACTACACATTCATTATAAACACAGTATAAACACAATATAACCCTCTTAAATATCATCATGATATAAACTCAGTAGCACTTATCCCGTGACTGATCTGGCAGTGTCATGGGCAAATTTGAATGCTTTATCAGGATCGGTAAAAAAGTGTTCAGTCCATTTATGAGTAACACACAATTTGGCAGGATATAATAGGCCAAATTGGAGGTCTGGTATGTCCCTCAGAATAGCTCTTGTCTTGGAGAAGAATGCTCTTTTCTTAATGACTTCGGCAGGAAAGTCTCTGAAGATTCGTATGTTTTCACCTTCAAAAGTTAGGTTTCTGTTGGCAACTTTCTGCAGAATGTCCTCTAGAACCATGGCAGTGATGTACCCTCAAAATTAAATGTCTTGGTGGAGCTGTACTGTCTGACCGAGCTCTCAGAGCTCTGTGAGCCCGGTCAAGTCTAGATTTTTCATCCAAAGAGAGTACATCTTGAAGTCGTTGAGCCTTAAAAAGATTTTTTTCAATGTTCTTTGCCTTCTTTCACTCCAACAATCCTTAGGTTCTGATGTTTGGAACGCCCTTCCAAATCAAGACATTTTTCTGTCACTTTGGCAAGTAAACCGGAGATACGCTCCACCTCAGTCGTCAGCCTGTGTGTTATCTTGGCATTTAAAGCCGCAGTAGATTCCAATTCCCGAATAGCCTCGCTTTGTTTTGTTTAAGTAGCAAGAATAGGTTCCAACTTACGGCTGATATCGGTTTCAAGCCTGTGGATTTCCCCTTTCAAGTCGTAATTCACCTCCTCTGTACGGGCATCAATCTTATCAATCTTGCCAGAGATTTCCACCTTCACAGCTGAAATTTCCACCTTCACAGCTGAACTTTGTTCACCCAGTTGTTCACCCAGTAGTGAACGGATGTCCTCCAAACCCGGAGGTTGCCTTGCTGCTTCCTCTCGGGGGTGTTCCATAATCGAGGTCGAGGCTTCTTCGGGGCCTTCAATAACTTCTGGTTGTTGATTCCTCAATGGTTTTGGGGAGGTCTACTGGGCATTTTAAAAGTACTGGAGTCGCGTTCTCATGACGTCACTTACGCGACTGCTGAACGTCTGCCGGTGAGTATTTTAAAATCTGTCTGGTTTAGATTTTCAGTGGTTTTTCGGCGTTTTAGCGGTGTGGAGCTAAATGGCACGTGCCCTAAGCCACCATAGCGTCACCGGAAATCAGTGAAATGCTTTTTTGTTGCATGATATCCAGTCAGCGGAAAGACTATACATGATTACAATCAAGTTGTCCACAGTGTACAGATACAGGATAAAGGGAATAACAAGCGGTTATACCTACATGCAGCCCATTCCAACCCGGCATTGTTCTCTCTACCCCAGTCCAATTGCTCCTCCTTTGGGAACCATGTAAACATTTCTTTAAAAGCCTACCTGTCTGATTTGCATTTCAGATTTCCACCCAAGGTCTTGTTTGATATGCAAATTAGAAATTGGAAAGTTCATGCCTTTAACAACTATTGCCTGGAGGTTTCCAATTGCAGATGTATCAGGTCTTCCTGACAACTGGTGCAACATATCAAAATGATTTAAATGACCAGACTTCATAAAAGTCAGTGGTGCTGCACAAAAAAGTGT
Organism: Okamejei kenojei; assembly: GCA_035221665.1. Classification (NCBI taxonomy): domain Eukaryota; kingdom Metazoa; phylum Chordata; class Chondrichthyes; order Rajiformes; family Rajidae; genus Okamejei; species Okamejei kenojei. The sequence continues at coordinate 23,618,179 of CM069131.1, forward strand.
AGCAAAAGCAATGAGAAAATCGGCCACTTTTAGGTCCACTTGGGGAATTTAATTGAAATCTCCCACGATCAACGCTGGCCCTTTTGTAACCCAACAAATTCCACAGAATTATTTCTCCTGTTCACTCCCTCCAACCCGGGAGGCTAAATAACGGCCACCAATAAGCTTCCCCTTTTACGGTTCATAACGCCCATTCATACTCTCAGATGCATCAGTCATCCTATTTGTATTCATCTCTTCCATAGAGCGTTGTTGCAAATTCCTGCCATCAATGGCACTCTAGATCTGCTCACTGTCTGTGCATGCGACTCGAGAGGCTGGGGGGGGGGGGGGGGGGGAGGGTAGTAAAATGCAGGTATTTATTGGTTGTCAGGGAGGGATTTCCTCGTACGACAAGCTTATGAGGAAATTTTGTTCTGTCATGCCGATCGCGATTTTAAAAAAAACGTTGCTTGTCTATTGAATTGCTGGATGAAAGTTGGGCCCAACTTCAACGCCTTCAAAATCACGGATCACAAGTTCAGAACAAAACAAAAGGTATGTACTGTAGGACGTTTATTTAACATCTTATCTAGTTTTTGGTGTAATTTAATTTTAATCTGATGATGCAAAATATGTTACTTAGCCCCAGATATCGGCCGTGTCTTGCCTGCCGGCTGTAAGTGTGAGCAAAATCATGGCGGCGACCACAATCCGATCTCTGCATCATAATCCACAAACATCCACTCTCAAGATAATCAAATTCATAATTTTTTGCACAATCATGTCATAAGAACATCTAAATTATCTATATTTTGTGTAATTGTCTACCTATGATCAATATTTTCATAGTAAATATCTGACTAAAAACTTAGTACATAGTTTTTAGTCAGATATTTAGTATGAAAATATTGATCTTGGATAGACAATTACACAAAATATAGATAATTTAGATGTTCATGACAAGATTGTGCAAAAAATAATGATTTTGATTATCTTGAGAGTGGATGTTTGTGGAGTTTGAACACATGTCTGTACAACGGCCCATGCTGCTGCAGTGTTATAAACCAACAGAGTAAAATTTATGAGAATTAAACATTCAATTCCTTCAATTTGGCATAGAAATTCATGACAAAGTGAGATTTAAAAGTCATGTTATATTGTGAATTCTTGTGTAAATGGGATCAGTTTGTTATTTGGATACTTTGGCTATTTAAAACATTATTTTTAACCTTTTCTTAAGAATGGGATAGATGTTTAGATCTAGTAATTCAATTTAGATTAATTTAATTGATTTGATGACACTGATGAATATGATTTTTTTTTGTTGGGTATTTACTATTTCTTTTAACGTTTAACTTGTGTTAGGCATTTTGTTGAATAAAATCATTTCTACTTTTTTTTCTAAAACTGCAAATGAAAACTTGTTTCTACTTAATGCTTGCTGTTCAGTGGTTTTTTTCTTTACATTTTTCAGATGCCTCCAAAGAAGAAATGCAAAATTGTCAATCCAAATGCCCAACCTGGCCTAGCTAGAGTTCACCTTGAAGTGAATTTCTCTGTCATGCCCAAGTCTAAGAGGGATCTTAAAAATGGACCCATCTTGTACTTGTATAGCTTGTTTGGAAAAAGTCAGTCTGAATGGGAAAATAGTGGGCAGAAAAGCATGTCATGCGTGGTTTGAAGAGCAAAAGCTTGTATTTTACAATGCCAAAATTGAAACGTTGAGGAAAAACAAGGTGTACAGAGTTGCATATTGGTTGCAGTCTGAGGATTATGATGTTGCTACTGATTGTGATACGTCAATGTACTAGCTAGCAGCTGATCTTCTCCATGGGGACTTGGTCTTTTGCTAGAAATTGTAATTTATTTACCTGTTTGTTACGGACTTACAGCATATAATACAATAATATTAAAGTTCTGATCTTGAGAATATCACATTTTTGAATTTTCAAGGCAGCCTGGGTGTGTATTACTATTTCCGTCACAACGGTCAATTTTGTAATTAGCTGCTTAATTAGGTAATTAACTAATTATACACGTTAATTTCAGGTCATCCAAGTAAGATGTATCATATTTGTTTCAGAATGCTTCAATCTATAATAACTGAAAATTTTATTCAGTTCTCTTAAATTCTAAGAAATTTAGGGGCTTTTATGTCAATTGACTGTCCTCGATCACAGCTTTTAAGTTAATGGAAAAGCAATAGGGAACATAATGCTAATTTCCGAGTAATTTTCTCCAGCCCGTTGCTGCGCCATGCTTCTGACGTAATGGCGCGCATGCGCACTGGCGGGCCTTCTTCACGGAATCACTCACGTGACTCCGAAGTAAAATAACATATGTACCTTGTACACGTCCCTTGAAACAGAAACAATAATCACACTTAACCTAAAACAAACTCTACACTGACATCTTTTGCAATGGTGCCTATCATGGTTTAGATGTGAAACATGGGGCAGTGAAAACACTAAAAGGGGTTTCAACTGGCATGAATGTTTACAAGGCAGACATGGCTGAGGCAGAGCATCTAATCTGCCGTTTGTCAGGCGTTCCCCGTAAATCCTTCAATTTAAATTGCTACGTGCACAGAGCTGCTGAAAGTATGAGCTGATAACATCGCAGCAAGGGAGACTGGGTATGTGGGACGTGACTGAACTGTGCAAATATTGCGGGCAGTTTAAATTCCAAGCTTTGCTTTCTGCACAATTCAGTGAGCATTGAAGCTGTGTTTTCACACAAGTCATTTGCTGGTCTCACCGAATGGAACGCTCCATGCAAACCTTATTCCCAAAGCTATGCTTTATTGACAGATACTGTACTTCACCATGAACTGCTGCCAAGAAAAACAGACAGCATTAACTGCACTGTATATGTTTCCTACAACCCAGAGGGAAAGTCATAAACAGATGTTACTGTTTATATTATAAATCTTAACTTAGGTTCTGTTTCTCTTGACCTCCAGACTTCTCTCATATACAACCACTGTAAGTACAAGCCATAAATATTTAACAGTAATGAATTTAGCTTCACCTACAGAGCTTACTGAAATCTATACATTGATTCCTTGAGAGAAGACGGATGTTGTAATTCTTTTCCCCTTTTCCCCTTCATTGTTCTCCACCCACTTCTCCCAATGTGAAGTTTTCATGTTCTCCCTCTGGCCATGTGTGTTTCCTCTAGATACTCTGGTTTCCTCCCATATCCCAAAGATGTGCAGATTGGTAGGTTATTTGGCCTCTGTAAATTACCCCGTAGGAGTGAAGGCAAAAGATCATTAGTAATAGGAGTAGAATTAGGCCATTCGGCCCATCAAGTCTACTGTACTATTCAATCATGGCTGATCTATCTCTCCCTCCTAATCCCAGTCTCCTGCCTTCTCCCCATAACCTCTAATACCCGTACTAATCAAGAATCTATCTATCTCTCCCCACCTTAAATATATTCACTGACTTTGCCTCCACAGACTTCTGTGTCAAAGCATTCCACAGATTCACCAACACCAAAAGTGGGATAACACAGAAGTAGCGCGAGTGGGCGATTGTTGGTCAACATTGACTCTGTGGGCTGAAGGACCTGTTTCCATGGTGTATCTATCAATCAGTTCTTGTTCAATCAACAATCGTGAGAGGGCAACGCTCGATCTAGTATTGGGAAATTGGGAGGGGCAAGTTAATGAAGTGTGTGGAGGAGCCTTTTGGGACCAGTGACCACAGTTCGATTAGGTTTAAGATAGTGATGGGTAGGGACGGAAAGGGTCCACGTGTTAAAATGCTCAACTGTGGTAAGGCCAACTTTGAGGGTATGAGAGAAGGTCTCGCTCAAGTTGACTGCAGTAGATTATTTAAGCTGAAAGGAACATCAGCCAAGTGGGATGTTTTTAAAAGTGTACTGAAGAAAGCTCAGGATGTGTACGTCCCCATTAGAGTGAAGGGCAAAGCAGACAAATGGAAGGAAGTTTGGCTGACGAGGGAAATTGAGACGTTAGTCAAAAACAAGAAGGGTGCATGGGACAGGTATAGGCAGCTAGGATCAAGTGTATCCCTATTTTTTAGTAAACTAAAAAAGGAAATCACAAGGGACCAGGAGATAGCTCTGGCAGGTAGCATTAAGGATAATCCCAAAAGATTTTATAAATACAATAGGGGGAAAAGGGTAACTAGAGAGAGAGAGTGGGATCTCTCAGGAATCAAAGCGGTCACCTCTGTGTGGAGCCACAGGAGATGGGCAAGGTCCTAAATGAGTATTTCTCCTCTGTATTTACCGAGGAGAAAGACAGTAGGGTAGAGGAAATTGGAGCAGTCACTGGAAGTGTCTTGACAGCAGTCAGGGTTACCGTTAAAGAAGTACTGAAGGTACTGTCGTGTTTGAAGGTAGACACATCTCCAGGGCCTGATCAGATATATCCAAGGACATTGCCGGAAACTAGAGAGGGAATTGCAGGAGGTCTGGTTGAAATTTACAAGTCGTCCTTTAATACAGGAGAGGTGCTGGAAGACTGGAGGGTGGCAAATGTTGTGCCTCCTTTCAAGAAGGGTTGCAGAGAAAATGCTGGGAACTATAGGCCGGTGAGCTTAACATCTGTAGTTGGTAAGTTACTGGAGAATATTCTGAGGGATGGGTTATACAGGCATTTGGATGGGCAAGGGCTGATTAGGGATAGTCATCATGGTTTTGTACGTGGGAGGTCGTGTCTCACAAATCTGATTGATCTTTTTGAAGACGTGACCAAAAAGGTTGATGAGGGCAGAGCTGTAGATGTGGTGTACATGGATTTCAGTAAGGCATTCGACAAGGTTCCTCATGGTAGGCTGCTCTGGAAGGTTAGAATGCATGGGATTCAAGGAGAGGTAGCTGAATGGAGAGCAAATTGGTTCCATGGAAGGAAGCAGAGGGTAATGGTGGAATGTTGCTTCTCAGACTGGATGCCTGTGACTAATGGTGTACCTCAGGGTTCCGTGCTGGGCCCGTAACTTACATTTGTCACATACATCAATGATTTGGATGAGAAGATTAGCAACTTTGCTGATGATACAATAGTTATTGGTTTTGCAGATAGTGAAGATGGTTGTGAAAGCTTTCAGCAGGATTTGGATCGATTGGCCAGGTGGGCGGAGGAATGGTTGATGGAATTTAATACAGAAAAGTGTGAGGTGTTGCATTTTGGGACGTCGAACAATGGCAGGACCTACACAGTAAATGGTAGGCCTCTAGATAGTGTTGTAGAGCAGAGGGATCTTGGAGTACAGGTGCATGGTTCCTTGAATGTCAAGTCGCAGGCAGATAAGGTGATCAAAAAAGCTTTTGGCACTTTAGCCTTCATCAGTCACAGTATTGAGTGTAGATGTTGGGAGGTCATGTTGCAGTTGTATAAGACGTTGGTGAGACCGCATTTAGAATATTGTGTTCAGTTCTGGGCACCATGTTATAGGAAAGATATTGTCAAGCTTGAAAGGGTTCAGAAAAGTTTCATGAGGATGTTGCCAGGACTAGAGGGTGTGAACTATCGGGAGAGTTTGAGTAGGCTGGGTCTCTATTTCATGGACCGCAGAAGGATAAGGGAAGATCTTATAGAGGTATACAAAATCATGAGAGCAATAGATCGGGTAGATGCACAGTATTTTGCCCAGAGTAGGGGAATCGAGGACCAGAGGACATAGGTTCATGGTGAAGGGGAAAAGATTTAATAAGAATCCGATGGGTAACTTTTTCACACAACGAGTGGTGGGTGTATGGAAAAAGCTGCCAGAGGAGATCATTGAGGCTGGGACTATCCCATTGTTTAAGAAACAGTTAGACAGGTAAATGGATAGGACAGGTTTGGAGGGTTATGGACCAAGCGCAGGCAAGTGGGACTAGTGTAGCTGGGACATTGTTGGCCGGTGAGGGTGAGTTGGGCTGAAGGGTCTGTTTCCTCACTGTATCACTCTATGACTATGACTATGATTCAAAGGGAAACTGTTCAACAATATTGGGAGGCAAATTCTAGAAATCCATAATAATATCAGAAAATGTTGGAAACACTCAACACATTAGGTAGTATCTGAGGAGAGAAAGGTAGAGGTTTAGTATCAGGTATATCAGAAATTGCATCAGAAAGGGGGAAAAAAAGAGGAATGGCAGAAGTTGCAGAAGTTGCAGAAGAGGGGAGAGATATAAAGGACCAAAGGAAAGGTCTGTGATAACAGGGAGACTAAGTGAGTTGAAATGGCAAAGTTGTGTTTGTGTTGAATGAAAGAAAATGGTAAAGGCTTGAGAATAACACTACTTTGATCTGGTATTTTGTTGGTTCACATGCTTGATCAATGGTGTTTTATCATTAATGTTTTATTATTATTAATGTTTAGTGTTTTCTGAGATTCGTAACTGTCACTGTATGCCATGTTGTTACTTGTGGCGGAGCACCAAGGCAAATTCCTTGTATGTGAATACTTGGCCAATAAACTTACTTACTTACTTACTTACTTACTTACTTTGGATCTGGTGGATGTGTAAAAAGGGCAAAAATTAAGTCTGAAATATCTGAAGGGGAGAGGGGGAGAAACTGTAAGTTGTAAATGTGAGCCTCTGGGCTGGAATGGATGATTATTGGAAACTGCACAGTTCTGCGTGGCATCCCAATGGCTGTAATGTGCCAGGTCTGAGGATGAAGTGCTGTACCGCTAGTTGCATTAATCCTCCATAGAATGGTGTGGGAGGACAAAGGGAATTCAGAGAGAAATCAGATGGAGAATTAAAGCGGCAGGCAACTGCAAGCTTTGAATTAGTCTTGCAGACTTAATGGAAGTTTTTGCAAAGTGGTTTACATGTGTTTTCTCCTAGAGGAGAGCACACAATGAGCAATGAAGGCAGTACACAACATTGGTTAAAGTTCAGGAGATATTGCTTCATCTGGGAGATTGTTTGGTTCTGTGGCAATGATAAAATAGGAGATAAAAAGGCAGGCATTGCAGTTGCTGTGGTTGTATGGGGAGATACCATCTGCGGTAGGGTAGATATTGATGGAGTGGAAGTCTGAACATGGAGGTTAAGTTCCATATAAATACAGGAAACTGCACCAATACAGTCAATCTCCTGCCAATTTCCATCTGCACTGATTTTCATTTTGTTCATCCTTAGGCTCTTTTTGCTTTTCACTTCTCTGCCACCAGAGAGGTGACCTTTACCCACTATGTTGTGGACACCATAGCATTCATAGCTGCACTTCCTCCCACACTGCTTCCAGCTACCCCACCACAGTCACACCCATTGTAAAGATGTTGCTTTCCGCACAACTGCTTCTCAGATGATTCCCTCTCTCCTCAACAATGATGGGCTTTCAACCTTTCGTTCCACATCCTAAACTCCAGTTCTCAACCCCTTAATTTATAATTTTGACATCAAGGGACATCCAGATGCAGCTGGACAAGTCGTGGTGAGACCACACTTGTGTGCACCAGGACTATATGCAGTTCTGTTGCCCAGCTCAGAAAAAAATGTCATGAATGGTGCAGAAGAGATTCACCAGGATGTTACCTGAGCTTGCAGTATTGAATAGAGGGAGAGGCGGGATAGGCTGAGACTTTGTTCACTGGAGCGAGGAAGGGTTTATTGGCAGATAAGAATTAAGCAGGAAGAAAAGGATGGAGACAGCCACAAAGGCAGGAATTGATACGTAGAGGCTTCAGGTACTGGTGAATGATGCAACCAAATAAGGTTGGGTGGTGGTAGATGGGAAAAACAGAGGGAGGAGAGGATCGAGCAGTAGGAGGACTGGGGGGTCAGGTGAGTTGGGTGATGGCCAGATGGAGTTTGTAGAGGGAGGAAAAGGAAACAGAGCAAAGTGGAGTGGGTGTATTCTGGGAAGAAAGGTTTGCGTGAAAGGATCAGGGTCCATAGGAGTAGAGAGAAGGAAGCAGAGGGTTCTGGTTCTGATTCTGGTTCTGGTTGATTACTGATTGGGGCAGCACGTTAGCAGAAATTGGAGAATTCAATGTTCTTGCTTTGTGTTTGCAGATTAGTCAGGCAGAATATGAGGTACTGTTTCTTTAGTTTGCGTTTGGCTTCACCTGGCAGTGGAGTAGGCCGAGGACAGATATGTTGGTGTGGGAATGGTGTGAGAATGATGCGGTGAGTGTGAAGGCTAGTGAGGTGAATAGTGAGAGCCAAAGGAACCCCAGTATCTGCAGTCTCTTGTGTCTCCTTTGGGACTGCTGCAGGAGATAGGACTGTTAGGTGAACTTTGGTAACTTTGTCAGCCCCAAACACTTGTGTACTTCCTAGGTGAGGTCTGCTGCCCGATTTTACTGGGTTGTAAGCAAAACAAAGCATTTCACTGTATCTAGGTACATGTGACAATAAAGTATCATCCATCATTCATATTATTCATATTAACCAAATTAGCAAGAAAATTAAGTCTTGTGAGCTCTCATCAGTCATCTCACAGGTCTAATCTCTGCAGCTCCATATCTGTCATCAGACAAGAGATAATATCACTTATGAAACTATCTGAACAATTGTATTCAGTAACTTCATTACAAATACAATTGTATTCAGTAATTTTGTATTCAGAAAATAGCATGTTTTCCTGAAACATGCTATTTTCTGATCAGATGTTGCTGCAAGTGTTACCCTTTCTGATGACTCTATTGACTGTGATGTTGCCATGGAACCAATTTGGTGCAATATGATACAGTCTGGTACATCATTTAAATTATGGCCTCGTGTCTCTTGCTAGAACTATACTGTCCAAGTGTACTCACTGGTCATGTCAAGAATATGGACAAGGTGCCATTGGAATCACAAATAACAAGAGTCCCAGTTCTCCATTTCTTTACATTCATTTTGTTGAGTGTATTCAGTTGAGATTATTGAACTCCTTTCTCTTTAGAATCTGATTTGGTTCCTACTCCACTCCATCAGTCAGACCCTGTTGTACCACATTCATCCTCTCTCTTTATATAAGAAGAGGGCAGCAAGGTGGTGCAGCTGGAGAGTTGCTGTCTTACAGTGCTGGACACCTGGGTTCAATCATGACTACGGAATTTGTATGTTCTCCCTGTGACCGGCATGGGTTTTTTCCAGGGTCTGTGGTTTCCTCCCACACTCCAAAGACATGCAGGTTTGTAGGTTAATTGACTTTTATCCTCGATATCCATTCTATCACCTGAATGGATATCAGTGAGGACCAGAAACTGCCACTTACCCTTTCCTCAGAAGTTCACATGCATCAACTGAAGATATCTTTGGCCATGTCTGCACTTGTAACGCTATCTCCATTAGTGTTTATCTACACTGCTGTCAGATTGTAGGACGACTGGTCAGATTCTAATCCAAATTTAATATGTGTACAGAACTATGAGCCAGCATCATCATTTCATCTCTTCTGCATGTTCCATATGAGATTCGGGATAGGAATTACCACACACAAGTCCCATTTCAGGCAAGTGTGATCACATTTCATGGACTCTTTCCTAACTCTAGGAGTGTTCGTAAACACTCACCTTTGAACTCTCATGAATTAAGATAGGCAAGGCATCTTCCTCTGCATTCTGCCTCCAGGTCTTGCATTTTGTTTTGTAATCAAACTGAGAAAGACTAATAGCCGATCTTGGGCTTCGTTATGCTGTTATAGATAGTGTGGCCAAATCCTGCTCAAAAATTGCCAGTTTTGGCTTATGATCTGGTAACAATGTGTTCTGCCTTCCAAGAAATAAACTTTGATCTACAATTGCTAGCACCAAGCATTGGCTATTAAATTACAACAGATAATGTACCTGCCCCTTTTTGAAGAATTTCTCCTGCATAGATCTTCAATTGAATTATGATTTCTCTTAAAGTTATGCTTCTGAAAATTTGTCAGAATCTTTGCTCAAAACAAAGCTGCCCATCTCAAAGGTCGACAGAAATGCTGGCGAAACTCAGCTGGTGAGGCAGCATCTATGGAGAAAAGGAATAGGCGACGTTTTGGGTCGAGACCCTTCTTCAGACCATCTCAATATACTTTTGCTGATTAAAACTGTATACCAATGTTGAATCACCCTGTTTTCATTTTCCCACTCACAGCATGCACACTAATTTAATTTGTCCCTTCATCACTTTCGTTAACTTCCACACAATTACTTTTCATATGTAGATTTGACTTCAGCTTCCGTTTGATGTTCGGCTTGTAAGCCTCTGCAACATGACCCTTTGTTTGGCATTTATATCATTTTGCTGTTTTGAATTTGCGTTGCTTTCCTGGGTGATTGCCATCGCATGTCCCACAAGCAAACCCTGCAGGCATATTCCTTTCTTTATAACTCTGTTTAACCACAGTGGTTTGCACAATGGCTCAGTGACTATCTACAGCAAATGGATGAAATTCTTTTGTATATAACATTATCATCTCAACAGAGCTTGTTAGCTGACAGGCTTTCTCGGAGGTAAATTCAGACCCACTGAACTGAATCGATCCATAAACCAGCCTGTCTCCAAGAGCTTTGTAAGGAAATATCCCAAGTAACAATGAAACAAAAGGTTCTTCAATGTCACATTATAATACAGATGCTCCCCGATTTATGCTTTGACTCCCCAATTTATATAATGCTTCGACTTACGATATTTCGACTTTACAATCAGCAAACGCTCTGTAATGGCAGCGAACCGCACATCACTTCTGGTCACGAGATCGCAATGTATTGAATGCGTTTTCAACTTGCGATATTTTTAATTTACGATGGGTTTATCAGAACGTAACCCCATCGTAGGTTGAGGAGCAGCTACTGATGGATTTATCATTCATTTTATAATGTGTTCCAAACTTGCAACCTTTGATTATCTCAAAGTATATATGATTACGTTTCTCCTTTAATTTCTCAGGAAAGGAAACATTGGTGCTCTTTAGAGATAAAAACAAATCAGTGCTCTGTGTCTGGTTGAATTTTAACAAGGACTCGCTTCCTTCCTTTCTTGAATCATTTTGTTGAGTTTTTTCAGTTGAAGAAGGGTCCCACCCAAAGCATTGACTATCCATTCCCTTCACAGATGCTGTCTGATCCATTGAAAAACTCCAGCATGTCATTGCCAACCTGCCACACAGTCCAATCCAGGAGTTGTTGTGAAGTTGTGTTTGTCATGCGTTCCATACAGAGTGTGGCTGGTATTCTGCTCCACACCCTCCTTCGCTGAAACTGTTTGGCATCGGTTGCATTATGCTCACTATTATCACTGTTATACTCTCACCGGGTTAACACCATTGCTGGTTAACAGCATGGAGCTGTTCCGATGCTGGCACATTCGATACGATACGATAGAACTTTATTTATCCCAGGAGGGAAATTGATTTGCCAACAGTCATAAAACACAAAATACATGAAACATGAAATTACAGTGACGAGTGGAAAGGATTGGGGATGTGCAAAGATTCTGGGATAACTGCACCCCAGTTAGACAACTGAATTTCCTGACCATCACTCATCTGACATTTGTGCTAACCTCCCTCTTGACACACAAGAAAGAGTTTGAGGTATTATTCTGGCTCTGCACAAACTTTAATCTGTCATATTTTCATGCCTCCAGCCAGTCCATGATATCCCAACAAAAGGACTCGATAATAAATATCAAGAAATGTTAACTTACATTATCTATCAAAGATGAACATTCAAACTATTACAAGTCAAGTCCACCATTTCCTAGGAGAGACTGGCCTGACTATATACAGCCAAATAAAAAAAAGAAATGGAAAAAAGCTGGAAATAATCAACAATTCAGATCGAGACCCTTCTTCAATCTGAATCAGAATTTCTGCATCAGAAATGGTGCAGGGTCACGTGCGAATCAGTGATGCAGGAGACTACAGGTGCTGGATTTTTCAGCAATAAACAAACTGCTGGAGGAACATTTGATCAAAATTTTGCCAAAAATCCATACTCAGAATAAAAGGACCTACCTATAGAATGGAGATGAGGAGCAATTTATTTAGTCAGAGGGTGGTGAATCTGTGAATTCATTGCCACAAGCATCTGTGGAGGCCAGGTCATTGAGTATTTTTAAGGGGAGATCGACAGATTCTTGATTAGTAAGGGTGTCAGGGGTTATGTGGAGGAGGCAGGAGAATTAGGTTGAGAGGGAAAGAAAGATCAGCCATGATTGAATGGTGGAGTACACTCGATGGGCTGAATGGCCTAATTCAGCTCCTATGGCTTATGAACTTGAACTTTAGCAGACACCTGAATTTAGCACAGCTTGTTGGAACACACATCTTTCCTTCTTCTTCTGAGCCAACATTTAACTATTTCCCTTTGCAGTACACAGTTCTTTTTATTTCAAAAATAAATTTTATTCATAATAAAAACAAAACAAAAACCACAATGCAAAGCTCTTTTCATTCTTAGTGTCAATCAGTAACTGTTCTTTGTTCATTCAGTGGCTACTGATTGTAATCAGCATGCTGACAGGGACCATACAAGAAGGAGCCTTGTTTGGAGACCCCCATATTAAAGTGTGACTAAGTTGAGGGGTCACTAATAACAGATATCCCCCTGACCCAGGGTAAGTGTGCTGCTAGCTTTCCCACACCTACAACAAATGTTATAACTTACTGTTTAGTACATTGCACAAAATGTCTGGTAATGTGGAACATTCTTCATCTCAGCACATGAATGTGTCTTTATAAGCTGCGTCAGTCTTCCCATTTGCTCTGTGTTCAATTGCCTTTGTAAGGACTGGACATGCTGTGTCCTCCTCCAGTTGGGTGGGAGCTGTTCTGAAGCTTGATTTTCCCATGACTGTTGCCAACATTGTACAGAGGAAGTTGAAATCATACATTGTTGGTGGTAATTTTTTTTAAACATTTCTGTAATATCGAGGCACAGATGAGTGCATGGCTCACCTCACTGAGACTACGTAGACGAGGGCATCTCAAACTGTTCCCTGGTGGTGAGGACTGTGCAATAGACCACACACATTGTCAAGCACTATGTTTAAGAGCAGGATTTAAGGTGGTTGACTGGTGTATGTCAGAAATCAACCTTGAGGTACTTTTCATGCAATAAATAAGTGCTACGTTTCACGCTTAACATAAAAAAAGAATTGCAAAAGCAATTGTTGTTGTGCTTTTCTCCTTTTATGAAACATTAAAACCTGATTGGCACACTTTGCATACACTGCTGCTTTATGGTCACACAGCAACAGGTCAAATGGGTCAGCACTGATGAAGAGATCTCCCCATGACTGCTTCAGGACGTAACAGTGAAGGTCATATAGGATGAGAAACAGGGCAAGAGGATGGGCAGTGCAGAGAATCTGGGGGAGTGGGTTAGCAGCAGGGTGGAGTTTTAAGAATGGAACGGCTTGATGAGGCCCAAGCGTGAGAGTGGCGGGTGCGTGCTGCGAGCAGATCATGGATGAACCAGGGACTGCAATCATTGCAGTTAACTGAGTTAATGCAATAAACGCCACAGAGGAAACAGCAGGTAATTCATAATATGACAATCATATCCCACCAATGTCCCATTAAATCATGCAGAATTCACTACTTTTAGCATGATGTTTCATAATCAGTAAACTATCAGTAAAGTATCGATCACAACCTTTTGATGCAGTTTCTGTTGTTAGGCAATTAAAACTAGTTGTATACGTTAAAGTTATTTGACAGGCAAGTGAATACTGGGATCAATTTGGACAGGAATTTCCCAGTCAATAAGACTTCCACCAAAAGGTAGGTGCAAATGTTTAAAATAAGCAAATATTGTTTTATATGCTTGAATAGCACATAAAAACAGGCATACCTTAATCAATTTTCTAGACAATACCCTGATCATTACCTATACCAATACAAAATCAGAGATTGGATTAAATACTTGGTTGAATTAACATGGAATAAATGCTAGCAGATTAAGTTCATAATTCATGTGATATGAGCAGAATTAGGCTATTTGGCCCATCAAGTCTACTCCGTCATTCAATCGTGGCTGATCTATCTCTCTCCCTCCTAACCTCACTCTCCTGCCTTCTCCCCTTAACCCCTGACACCCATACTGATCAGGAATCTATCTATCTCTGCCTTAAAAATATCCATTGACGGCCTCCACTGCCTTCTCTGGCCATGTATTCCACAGATTCGCCACCCTTTGACTACAGAAATTCCTCCTCATTTCCTTCCTAAAGGAACGTCCTTTAATACTGAAACTATGACCTCTGATCCTAGACTCTTCCCCTGGTGGAAACATCCTCCCCACATCCACTCTATCCAGACCTTTCTATTGTTACTAATATCAGTTCAATCAATTTCCTCTTTACTTCCTTTACATATAATTCCTTAGAGTATGGAAAAAATCTGCCCAACTGCTACATATTTGCTATTAATGCAGCAGTGTAGCTCTTAATCCATCCCCATTAGTTTTTATTTATAGATACAGCATGGAAACAAGGCCCTTTGTCCCACCAAGTTCACGCCAACCATCGACCAAGTGTTATCCCACTTTCGCATCCACTCCCTACACATTAGGGGCAATTGTGCAGAGGCCAATTAACTAATTAATATTTGGGATGCAGGACGAAACCGGAGCACCCAGAGGAAACCCACGCAGTCACAGAGAGAGTGTGCAAACTCCACGCATATGGCATTGAATCAGGGTCTCTAGCTCTGTGAGTCAGCAGCTCTACAGTTGTGACACTGTACCACCCACTACTTATTCCAATTGCTTTATTATCCTGGTGTGACTCGGCACAGAAAAGGGAAGGAAGGAGGATTTTGAGTACCCAAAATTATAAGGCAAAACCACAATCGATTATTACCTGAGCCATGTCCAAATTGGCATAAGATAAATAATATCAAGGTTGAATATGTGACTCTTGTGTGGGCAAAATTTGTTTCACCTTGTGGGACACAGGCACCAATATCAGGAAAAGAGTGAGTTGTTCGCTCGGATGAACTGCACTTGAACTTGGCTGGGACCAGTATCTTAACAAAGAGAATCACTCTTTGATTCAGTTGAAAGTCACAGGGTGAGGCTTTAAATTACAGAGTAGTGTGGGGTAAATTTTCAGTGGGGGATATTTTGTCAGTTATAGAGAAAGAACAAGGTGGTGATAGTGTAGGAAAAAGAAAAGGATGATAACCAGAGACCATCAGGAACGGTCAATGTATACAGTGTATACTTCCTACTAGAGTTAGAGTGGGGAAAATTGATTAAAAAAAAGACAAAATAAAATGTTCTAGATTTGAATGTATGCAGCATTCAAAACAATGTAGGGTGACTTTATGGCATAAATACAAACAAGTAGGTAGAATCTGGAACTCCTTGCAGAGATTGGATTGCACAGTGGTCAAAATTAGTATTTCAATATTCCAAGATACTTAACTTTTTAGAAGAAAAGTATCTTCTAAATGCAATTTAAAGTTCTCCATGAATATTGTACTATCCTTATTATATTTCCTTTTAATTGTGATTTATACTATGCCTTAGCTTACTCCAAGTGTTTAAGGGCCTTTATATAGCAAAATGGAACATAAGATGGGGTAGCCCTGATATTAAAGAATGGAGTGAGGTGGGATCTAAACTCAGACAATTAAAATAAGAATCAGCTTGGGTGGAGCTCAGAAACAGCAATATCAAGCAACTTGCTAAGAACTATATAATGGCCGTTAAACATTTAGCCCTGCAGCAAGCTGGCACTGACCTTGAGTGGGAGCTGCTCCAGTACATCGAGCTTATGGACCGGACTTTGGATTTTTTGTGAAAGACACCAAAATATGGCGCCTCATGCATGTGTGGTCTATACGCAAAAGGAATTTCACTGTGCAGTGCACACATGGCAATAAAGCACCATTTACTATTTCGTAGATTTTAACCATTACTAAGAAAATTTCTGTCCGCTTGAAGTTTTAGGAATAGCTTCCAAATGTGCTTATGTACAGTGTTGCAATAGTGATGTTGATGTGACAGCACGTTATTTTCATTACTAACATAGAAGGGCCCTAAGGGCCTTAAGTTTAAGATCAGAATAAGTTGAGCTCTTACAGTGTTTACACTGTCCTATTTATTTTAAATGCCATCTGTTACTGAATGCTTTAGAAATGTTGCTTAAGACATTGAAGGGCTGATTTTCCAAACCCATCCTTCTGGTGAAGAGTTTTATAACTAAAAGTGTAGGCTGGATCTCAGAGGTTTATGTTGCATATTTTTCCAATAAGTTTCAACCCCACTAGCAAACAAAGTCAAATGACGACTGATTTGATGTAGAGTAAGTTGCACAGTCATGTAAAATGCTTTGACACACCAAATAACCACTAAGCTTGAGCCTTTTGCCCCTTTGCATTCTGAGGAAAGAATGATTTATTGGTTCTTAAATGAAGTGAGTGAGCGCTGTGATCTTTACTCATTCCACAGTAATATATAGTCTGAGAGCCCAGAAAGTGAATAATATGCTGACAAAGAGAACATGAAAAACAAATGTTAATTTCCAGGAATTATCTGTTTTCTCAGACAAAGAAATTGTTTGAAAATAATGAAGCATGAGGTTTTTGTTAAAACTCCAGATATGTAGAGAGCTGAATATTCTCTTTCATGGTAATTTAAATTAATTTCAGATTTTGTTTAGTGTTATTGAATGTAACCCCTGAGTCACCCCTTTTCAGGTTTGGCTACAATTCTTACGTTAAAAAGGACACATCAAAACTTAATTATACCGATCACAATTATGGAACAGGCAATACATTACTGCCTGCCTGTAGTGATACAAAACAGATCCAGAACCCATCATTTGACACCGTATAGGTTTTGATTTATGCGTTTCCCATATTCACTTTGTTCCTGAACAATCTAGCTTTGATTTGAAGGTTCTTGTTCCTTACTATTCATTCTGCCTCTTGATGAAATAATTTATTTCCAAGTACCCTACCAAATCCGATTAACATGTCAATGATCTCACGGAAAATGTGCCAACACGGTCTTACCATCAGTTCTTCATGTTTTATAAGTAGGTACAGTGGCTTGCAAAAGTTTTCATACCCCTTGAAATTTTCCACATTTTGTCACGTTACAACCACAAACGTAAATGTATTTTATTGGGATTTTATGTGATAGACCAACACAAAGTGGTGCATAATTGTGAAGTGGAAGGAAAATGATACATGGTTTCCAAATTTTATTACAAATAAAAAAACTGAAAAGTGTGGCGTGCAAAAGTATTCTGCCCCCCCTGAGTCAATACTTTGTAGAACCACCTTTCGCTGCAATTACAGCTGCAAGTCTTTTGGGGTATGTCTCCACCAGCTTTGCACATCCAAAGACTGAATTTTTTGCCCATTCTTCTTTGCAAAATAGCTCAGGCTCAGTCAGATTGGATGGAGAGCGTCTGTGAACAGCAATTTTCAAGTCTTGCCAGAGATTCTCAATTGGATTTAGGTCTGGACTTTGGCTAGGCCATTCTAACACATGAATATGCTTTGATCTAAACCATTCCATTGTAACTCTGGCTGTATGTTTAGGGTCGTTGTCTTGCTGGAAGGTGAACCTCCGCCCCAGTCTCAAGTCTTTTGCCGACTCTAACCGGTTTTCTTCCAAGATTGCCCTGTATTTGGCTCCATCCATCTTCCCATCAATTCTGACCAGCTTCCCTGTCCCTGCTGAAGAAAAGCATCCCCACAGCATGATGCTGCCACTACCATGTTTCACAGTGGGGATGGTGTGTTCAGGGTGATGTGCAGTGTTAGTTTTCCGCCATACCTAGCGTTTCGCATTTAGGCCAAAAACTTCAATTTTGGTCTCACCAGACCAGAGCACCTTCCTCCACGTGTTTGCTGTGTCCCCCACATGGCTTGTGGCAAACTGCAAATGGGACTTCTTATGGCTTTGTTTCAACAATGGCTTTCTTCTTGCCACTCCTCCATAAAGGCCCGATCACAAATCACAGAGTGCACGACTAATAGTTGTCCTGTGGACAGATTCTCCCACCTAAGCTGTGGATCTCTGCAACTCCCCCAGAGTTACCATGGGCCTCTTGGCTGCTTCTCTGATCAATGGGCTCTCCTTGCCCGGCCTGTCAGTTTAGGTGGACGGCCATGTCTTGGTAGGTTTGCAGTTGTGCCATACTCTTTCCATTTTCGGATGATGGATTGAACAGTGCTCCGTGAGATGTTCAAAGCTTGGGATATTTTTTTATAACCTAACCTTGCTTTAACCTTCTCCACAACTTTATCCCTGACCTGTCTGGTGTGTTCCTTGGGCTTCATGATGCTGTTTGTTCTCTAACAAACCTCTGAGCCCTTCACAGAACAACTGTATTTATACTGAGATTAGATTACACACAAGTGGACTCTATTTACTAATTAGGTGACTTCTGAAGGCAATTGGTTGCACTGGATTTTATTTAGGGGTATCAGAGTAAAGGGGGCTGAATACTTTTAATCTGTAAAAACATTTGAAAACCATGTATCATTTTCCATCCACTTCACAATTATGTGCCACTTTGTGTTGGTTTATCACATAAAATCCCAATAAAATACATTTACGTTTGTGGTTGTAACGTGACAAAATGTGGAAAGGTTCAAGGGGTATGAAAACTTTTGCAAGCCACTGTATGTTACAATACTTACCTTCAGTGGCGCTGCAGTTCTGCCACTGCCCGTGTGCGCGACTTTGGCGCCTTTGAGAGGGGGCGGGTTTATAATGCGGTTTTTCTTCAGACTATTCAAATCGAAGAAAAATCGCATCGACTGCCGTTTTATTATGTCTATTCAAATTAGCACGGGATAATTTAATAGCAGTAGTAAATTTTAAATCATCTTCTAATGCCGTCAAAGACGACAACGGGACGGATCTCACGTAGGGGACAAGGCAAGGTACACCGTTTATTTTTTCATATAAACTTGCTTCTTAGGATGTATTTAATCAAAATTTCATGTTGCGAAAAGGTGACTTAGGACCCATATGAACCAGTAGTATTTTTCCTGCCGATATGGGGTTTAAACTCACTGCAACCGCAACGTTCCAATTGATCGCGTTCCACAAAATCCCACTCGCAAGATGATTAAAATGCCCATTAGTTTACAGAAATTAAACACTAAATTCCTTCCATTTGGCCTATAAATGAATGACAATGAGATTTAAAAATCATGTTATATTGTGAATTCTTGTGTGAATGTTATTTGGACACTTAGGCTTTTAAAAAATGTTAACCTTTTCTTAAGCAATGGATAGATGTTTAGATCTAGTAATTGAATTTTGTAATTAGCTACAATTAGGTAACTAACTAATTATATGCTTTAATTTCAGGTCATCCAAGTAAGATTGTTTCATATTTGTTTCAGAATGCTTCAATCTATAATAACTGAAAATGTATTTCAGTTCTCTTAATTTTTAAGAAAGTTATTGGCTTTTTGACTGTCCTCGATCACAGCTTTTGTGTTATGTCAATCGAAAAGCAATAGGGAACAAGATGCTAATTTCCGAGTATGAAAATGGCCATAACTTTTTTAATACTGAATATATGAAAGTGAATTAGGTGTCAAATTAAACTTATTTTTATGCTTTATCTGAAGGAATAAATTGCAGGCTTGATTTTTTAAATCTCAAAATTTTGTAACATTGTAACACAGTGAAATTTGTGAACGTTACTTGATTTTTTTTGTTGTGTACAGTACATTATTTTTATGATGGTTATGATACCACCATGTAGACATGACACCAACAATGTATTGCGTGCAAAGGAATGTGAAAAAGGCAACCAGTTGATGGAATAAATACTTTGTTCACCTATATCAGGGGCTAGAAGGTTCAAAGCATTTTTCATTGTGGGCCCCATTTAAGCTATGAGGACCAAGTGAACAGTTCACTGCTGTAGATAGACACAAAATGGTGGAGTAACTCAGCGGCTCAAACAGCATCTCTGTAGAAAAAGGATGGGTATTGTTTCGTGTCGAGACCCTTTTTCAGACTGAAGGACAGTTGTTTCTACACTGCATTATATCAGATGTGGGATGGAAAAACCTTGGCCTAATTCCAAAGTGTCGGCTAGTAAACATGGCCAGAGATGGAGAGCGTTGGATGTGGACTGGCAACAGGCAGAAGTGTCTTCCTGAGCAAGAAGATGTGTTCTTGATTGCTTAGGTTCAACAACTATTTTCTCAGGAGCATGTGGGTGAATAATGGATGTGAAACGATTGATCAGCTATTGAGCTGCTGAAAATCACCCTGGTGCTTTCCTGATAGTGGGACAAGGAGACTAGTTCAGTAAATTCACAAATGTCACTTTGCTCTCCTTGTTATTCAGGTTGCAGATGGAATAGATAGGACAGTCAGAATTTTTTTTCCTGAAGGGAAATATCAAATACTAGAGGACATAGTTGTAAGGTGTGAATGGCAAAGTTTAAAGAAGATGTGCAGAGCAAGTTGTTTACACAGGAGGTGGATGCCTAGAGCACTCTGTCAGGAGTGGCTGTGGAAGCAGATATGATAGTGGCATTTAAGAGTATTTAAGGGCCTGTCCCACTTGGCGATTTGGTTTGGCGACTACCGGCATCATTGGCTAACCTATCAGGTCACTGAAAAATTTGCAGCATGACGCGGTGATAACGCGTCGTGATACGGCATGACACCACGATAACGCGATATGACGCCGGCAGTTGGCGAAAAAAATCGCCAAGAGGCAGGCCCTTTAGGATAGGCACATGGATACGCAGGGACTGGAGGAATATGAATTATGTGCAGACAAGTAAGAGTTGGTCTTGGCATCATACTTTGGTGCAGTATGACCCAAAAGGTCTGTTCCTATGCTGGACTATTCTATGTCCTATGTTGAATATATTTAACATTTTGATTTTCTGATGATTTCTGATGGTTTCTTACATTATACATTTGACATATGCCTCATAATGTATTTAAGTTATTTTAGGACATGGGGATGAAAGCAACCAAATAAAACCATGTCCATTCTTTCAATCATGTTGTCACTTTGAATCTTACCACCTGTTTTTTTTTTGTTGAGTATTTAACATTTTTTAATTCAATTTTTCATCTGATCTTTTCACTCTTCTCCATAAGCACATACTCCAATGTACGATTCCTCCCAGAACTAAGTATAGATATCAGATTTACTGGGAACTCAGATTCCAGCACCACTGAAATACAAGGAAAGGTCATTAACATTTACTGTGATATAAACAGCAGTCAGCAAGTGATGAGCTTTGGCAGACACTCAAGAGACTGGCCAAAACCTTCAGAGATTTCTGTAAAACTGAGATG
Organism: Okamejei kenojei; assembly: GCA_035221665.1. Taxonomy (NCBI): domain Eukaryota; kingdom Metazoa; phylum Chordata; class Chondrichthyes; order Rajiformes; family Rajidae; genus Okamejei; species Okamejei kenojei. The sequence goes on from CM069131.1 coordinate 23,639,364, forward strand.
AAGAGCAAAGACACGCACAGCACTGCAGATTTCTGAATATCCATATCGCCAGCACACAATTTATGGGAATTTCACATCATAGGCATCTAAAGGCATTTATATACAGTAAGTATAAGATGATAAATGCGTAGGAAGGAACTGCAGACGCTGGTTTAAACCAACGATAGGCACATAAAGCTGGAGTACCTCAGCGGGACAGGCAACATCTCTGGAGAAAATGAATAAGTGACCTTTCGGGTCGAGACCCTTCAGACTGAAAGTCACTTGAAAGGGAAAAGATATATAGACGATGATGTAGAGGGATATAGAACAATGAATGAAAGATATGCAAAAAAGCAACAATGATCAGGACATTGTTACCTGTTTGTTGGGTGAGAAAGAGAAGCTGGTGTGACTTGGGTGGGTGAGGGATGGAGAGAGAGGGAATGCAGCGGTAACTTGAAGTTAGGGGAACCACTGGGTTGTAAGCTGCCCAAGCGAAATATGGGATGCTGTCCACAGTTACAGCTCAAGCTACATGTCAAGAGGCCAAGTAAGTAATTTTGATGCCATCTACACCATGAAAGTCAACTTTGAGAATATACTTATTGGGGTAAAACGATTCACTGCCCAGTCAATTAATTAACATTGATTTTAATAACTTTTACTGTTACTACCAGCATGGTAAGCGCATAAATTTAATTAACTATTTAAGTATCTGTAGCTGTTGTTCCAAATTATCTCAATGAATAACATTACAAAATGATTTTTAGCCACAAATCATTTGGAAATTCACCACAAATCATGTAAAATGTTGCTCGATTTTACGTATTAAGTTATTCGAATTTAACCTATTTTTAAGTTCCTTGTGTATTTACAGTGGGATCCATGTTCTACATGAGCATGTTCAGATTAGCATCATGGAAATTCTTGCCACCCAGTGCTTCTCTTTTAGTGTTATATCACATTTCAGTCACTGGCACATTCCACAAATCTTTTTCCTGTTGCACCCACTAACAATTGCAAAGTTGTTTATTCATTGTTATCTTATAAAATGGTTATCCAAAACAAACATTGGGTTGAGCAGGGATCATCCCTGCCCTACACTTGCTTTTTCTTTTCCAAACACAAAGAAATGTGTTTCTTTACATGGGTATAATCATTGAGGAAACACTAATAACCACGATGTAGAAATGATCTTCACTGTCTTCCTACCTGTTGACCTGAAATAAAAATGAAAATGCATTGTGCTTAAACTTGTTGGGTATTTATATTTTGATTTATCACCAGGTTTGGGGGAATTCGTTAAAGAACTAGTCTGAAAAATGTAAGTCATCTCATCATCATTTCCATCCATCGATAATGCACTGTTTAACAGATTCAAAGCTGGATGGATAGGTCGATTGAGAGAGGATCATAAGCATAGATTCAGACAGAGATAAATGGTTTTCCATGTGGTGTTTTTTGCTGTAGGGATCATGGAAATGTCATGTTTGGAAAAATGGCTGGATCAAAGGCAAATCGTTATGAAGTCATGTCAAAATTCTGGTCCAATTTGATTTATGTTTAGAGAGAGAGGAAGAATGTTTGCAAAATTGAGTTCTCTTTCCTATTACAGTAACTCCAATAACTTGACTGAACTTTGTAACACATCTTGGAGTGGTTCCACAGGAAATGGTATGGTACTGTGTCTGCAGACCAGTCTAATAGCCACTTGTGATCCACAAAACCTTATGAAACCCGACTACAGGCTGGGAAAACAGTGCACTCATATTGTTGGCCGTAAAATTAGTGAAATTTGTTTATTTAGGCATGAGTCCATAACACAAATGCAACTTTCGTTCAGTGCAAATTGGACTGTACAGATTTGAGGTGGAAAATTCAGGGGAGCAAATTATTTTTGAAGTAGGAATTAAGTAGGTTAACGAGACAAAGTAGAAACAGCTTTACATTTGACTGATTGATCCTTGATCTGTGAGAAGCTACTGTGCTAGCTCAAGGAAAGAAAACAAATAGGATTTTTGAGCATGGTTTTGGAGACTCCATGAAGCTGAAGAGTTATTCGGGTTGATCTAAGACCTCATGAGATCCTTAAGTTGCTCTAAATTATAATGCTACTCTATTCCAGAAGAAGTTGTGGTTGAATGTTTCTCCTGGCGGTAAGAAAATTGACGTTGTTTATTGACAGCATTGCCTCAAACAATGATGGCATAAGGCACAGCAGCCTTTTATAAAACAAGTGCAATCAATTTACTCAGAAAATAGATTGCAGGGCAAACAGATACTGTGCCAGCTTTTCCTAAAAAAAGAATGATATGGCTCTAGGTTATCCATCTATAATTTTGACTGTAATTTTCTCTCTCAATTTCACTGCCTGTCCTGGGAAGCATTTTCCAGAGCTCCAACCTACATTTCACAGCTATTTTGCTATTATATTGTGCTTTCTCCCTCAGTTCCTTCATTAACCAAAGGGTTTACCTGCAATCTATCTCCCAGGGCAATTCTGGCCTCCGTTCATTGGATATTTTCATTTTAACCTATTCCTCTCTCTTTAATTGCCTCTATAAATTACCTCTGGTGTAAAGGGAATGGATGTGAAAGTGGGATAACATGGAACTAATCTGTACAGGTGATCGACAGTCGGCAAGATCTCTGTTGGCCGATGGACCTGCTTCTATGGTGTACCTTTCAATCAACCAATTACCCTCTCTGCATCCTCAAATTAACATTTTTCTCTCCTTCCTAGTTCTGATGAAGGAACATCTTTTTTTATTTTTTATGTTTAATAGTTCACTTGTTTATCAAGCCTGCTAAGCATTTGATGGGCATTGTTTTAATGTATGTTACACAAATAATTTGTATGGCCTAATATCACATTTTATTAAACTAAAAACGTTTTCTAATTTTTTTCATTTTCAATTCATTTTTCATTTAAAGAAATCTATTGTGTCAAAGAAATGTAATTAATTAGTTGTGATTAAGTTGAGATGAACCACTTTTTTTAAATGATCATGTGGTCACTGCCTTTTAAAATACAACCTTGAAATTTCTTCTGAAATATGAACTCAGAAATTAACAGGCTAGATTGGAAATTAAATTGGAATGAACACATTTTCCCTAATAATTTTGCAGAGAATATGAGGGATGACAACAAAGATAATTCCTCTTTGCCTGTATATGTGCCTGATGAATATAAATTCATTAATGTAAAATGTGCTTGGCTATTCTTAGTTTAGACTGCTAATCTTCGTTTCTTGGGCATTTGTCTTTTTAACTCCACATCAGATCAAAGATCCTCCTCGTGTCATCACAATGAAAAGGATTGAAAACAGGAATAGACAATGGCAATGAAATATGAACCAGATGTGTTGCCTAGCCTTGGGTAATAATGCTTAAACCTTGGTAAAATAAGTTAATTAAATAAACACGTTTAAATGATTTATTATCCATTTCTCATCAAGTGGAGATATTTTAAATCCATTTTTATTGGTTAATTGCAGAGAGAATTTGGCAGTTCCAGCTTGCCTCTCATCAAGTTACAAAAGATCTTTCAACCGTCAAGTAAACATTTTCCAATCTAAGTTTTCAAACTGGAAAATGCAGGCAACAGTTCGCACTTACTGTTTATATTTGCTATGAAAATGAGCATCATCGGCACACTTGTGGGGAACTAAAAAGTGTTTTCATGAGCTTCCTTAGTGGTTGTGTCAACCATCTTGACGAGTGTTAGTGCTGGGAAATCAATCAAGTTTTGACTTTCCTAGGGTCAGCATTAAAAATCTTGCAGATCCAGTCTCTTGTATCCAAATGTATAGTTATTTTTAGTTTGTCTCCGTAATCTACGTTACTTCAATTCTTTGATAAATTACAATGAACTTTCAACCTCGGTCAGATGCCGTCTGCACAGACTTACTGTAGTCAGATCACCAATTTTCATTGAAATGTAGTTGGATTTGGATCATGGACCTAAGCCCAAACAAACTAATCTCATGAATTTTACAACTAAGATGATGAGAGAGCAGACTTCCATCGTCACATTGGCCCAAATTCAATCCTCCAGCTATAAAATTGTGCTAATTGCTCTACTTTATTATGTTGAAAGTAGGAATATCTAATAGATGGGACATTGATTATATTGTTGCCAGCAGAACACTAGGCTTTAAAGAGAAAATAAGAACTGCAAATCTTCTCAGGACAAAATTGGACAATATTTTCAGGGACTGGAGATTTGATAGATAACCATATAACCATATAACCATATAACCATATAACAATTACAGCACGGAAACAGGCCCTCTTGGCTCTTCCAGTCCGTGCCGACCATTTGTTTTCCCCTAGTCCCATCTACCTGCACTCAGACCATACCCCTCCATTCCCTTCACGTCCATATACCTATCCACTTTACTTTTAAATGTTAAAATCGATCCTGCCTCCACCACTTCTGCTGGAAGCTCATTCCACACAGCCACCACCCTCTGAGTAAAGAAGTTCCCCCTCACGTTACCCCTAAACTTCTGTCCCTTAATTCTCATGTCATGCCCTCTTGTTTGAATCTTCCCTACCCTCAATGGGAAAAGCTTATCCACGTCAACTCTGTCTATCCCTTTCATCATTTTAAAGACCTCAATCAAGTCCCCCCTTAACCTTCTGCGCTCCAAAGAATAAAGACCTAACTTGTTCAACCTTTCTCTGTAACATAGTTGCAGGAACACTGGCAACATTCTAGTAAATCTCCTCTGTACTCTCTCTATTTTGTTGACATCCTTCTTATATTTAGGCGACCAAAATTTTACACCATACTCCAGAATTGGTCTTACCAATGCCTTGTACAATTTTAACATTACTTCCCTACTCCTATATTCAATGCTCTGATTTATAAAGGCCAGCACACAAAAGGCTTTCTTTACCACCATATAACCATATAACCATATAACAATTACAGCACGGAAACAGGCCCTCTCGGCCCTTCCAGTCCGTGCCGACCATTTGTTTTCCCCCTAGTCCCATCTACCTGCACTCAGACCATACCCCTCCATTCCCTTCACGTCCATATACCTATCCACTTTACTCTTAAATGTTAAAATCGATCCTGCCTCCACCACTTCTGCTGGAAGCTGATTCCACACACCCACCACCCTCTGAGTAAAGAAGTTCCCCCCACGTTACCCCGAAACCTCTGTCCCTTAATTCTCATGTCATGCAATTCTACATGCGATTCCACCTTCAGGGAACTATGCACAGTTATCCCTAGTCCCTCTGTTCCACAGCATTCCTCAATTCCCTACCATTTACCATGTACGTCCTATTTTGATTTGTCCTGCCAAGATTTAGCACTTCACACTTAACAGCATTAAACTCCATCTGCCATCTTTCAGCCCACTTTTCCAAATGGCCCAAATCTCTCTGTAGACTTTGAAAATCTACTTCATTATCCACAACACCACCTATCTTAGTATCATCTGCATACTTACTTATCCAATTTTTCCACCCCATCATCCAGATCATTGATGTACATGACAAACAACAGTGGACCCAACACAGATCCCTGAGGCACCCCACTGGTCACCGGCTTCCAACCTGACAAACAGCCATCCACCATTACTCTCTGACATCTCCCATTCAGCCACTGTTGAATCCATCTTGCTACTCCACCATTTACACCCAAAGATTGAACCTTCTTAACCAACCTTCAATGGGGAACCTTGTCAAAGGCCTTACTGAAATCCATATAGACAACATCCACTGCTTTACCCTCATCAATTTCCCTAATTACCGCTTCAAAAAATTCAAGAAGGTTTGTCAAACATGACCTTCCAGGCACAAATCCATGTTGACTGTTCCTGATCAGACCCTGTTTATCCAGATGCTTATATATATTATCTCTAAGTATCCTTTCCATTAATTTGCCCACCACTGACGTCAAACTAATAGGTCTATAATTGCTAGGTTTATTCTTTGAACCCTTTTTAAACAATGGAACAACATGCGCAGTACGCCAACCCTCCGGCACTATTCCCGTTTCTAATGACATTTGAAATATTTCTGTCATAGCTCCTGCTATTTCTACACTAACTTCCCTCAATGTCCTAGGGAATATCCTGTCAGGACCTGGAGACTTATCCACTTTTATATTTTTCAAAAGTGTCAGTACTTCCTCCTCTTTGAATCTCATAGTTTCCATAGCTACTCTACCTTTTTCCCTTACCTCACAGAGTTCAATATCCTTCTCCTTGGTGAATACCGAAGAAAATAAATTGGTCAATATCTCCCCCATCTCTTTTGGCTCTGCAGATAGCTGTCCATTCTGGTTCTCTAATGGTCTGATTTTATCCCTTGAAACCCATGGCTCTTTCCAATTTTTACTATTTCCTTTCAACCTAATAGGGACGTAAAGATTCTGTACTCTTACAATTTCCCCTTTAAATGTCCTCCATTTCTCTTCTACATCCTTCCCATGAAACAAAGTGTCCCAATTCACTCCTTTAAAATCCTTACGCATTCCCTCAAAGTTAGCCTTTCTCCAATCAAAAATCTCCACCCTAGGTCCAGTTCTGACTCTCTCCATAATTATATTGAAACTAATGGTATTGTGATCACTGGTCCCGAAGTGCTCACCAACGCACACCTCCGTCACCTGACCTGCCTCATTTCCTAACAGGAGGTCCAGCACTGCCCCTTCTCTGGTCGATACCTCTATGTACTGCTGCAAAAAACTATCCTGCACACATTTTACAAACTCCAAACCATCCAGCCCATTTACAGAATGTGTTTCCCAGTCTATTTTTGGAAAATTGAAATCTCCCACAATCACTACCTCGTGCTTACTACTAATATCTGCTATCTCCTTACATATTTGCTCTTCCAATTCTCGCTCCCCATTTGGCGGTCTATAGTACACCCCTAAAAGTGTTGCTACACCATTCCCACTTCTCAGTTCCACCCAAATAGCCTCCCTAGACGAGCCCTCTAATCTATCCTGCCAAAGCACTGCTGTAATATCTTCTCTGACAAGCAATGCAACACCTCCCCCTCTGGTCCCTCCAATTCTATCACACCTGAAGCAACGAAATCCTGGAATATTTAGTTTCCAATCACAGCCCTCCTGCAACCATGTTTCACTGATTGCCACAACATCATATTTCCAGGTGTCAATCCAGGCTCTAAGTTCATCCACCTTACTTACAATGCTCCTAGCATTAAAATATACACATTTTGTAAACCCACCATCCCTTATTCTCTGTCTATTATCTTTTTCATCTTTCTCGCCTACATTTTGGGTCTGAGTGCTTCCCTTCTCTGCCTCTTGCCCCACACCCTGACCCCTAGCCCCCTCTACCCGAGTCCCTCCCTCCAGCCTTTCTAGTTTAAAGTCTCCCCAGTAGCCTTTGCAAATCTCCCTGCCAGGATATTGGTCCCCCTCGGGTTCAAGTGCAACCCGTCCTTTGTGTACAGATCATGCCTTCCCCAAAAGAGGTCCCAGTGATCAAGAAACTTGAATCCCTGCCCACTGCACCAGTCCCTCAGCCACACCATTTATCCTCAACCTCATTTCATTCCTACTCTCACTGTCACGCGGCACAGGCAGTAATCCTGAAATCGTTACCCTTTTGGTCCTTCTCCTTAACTTTCCCCCCAACTCCCTAAATTCTCCCTTCAGGACCTCGTCACTTTTTCTGCCTATGTCATTGGTACCTATGTGTACCACAACATCAGGCTCCTCTCCCTCCCTTATCAGAATCTTTTGGACACGTTCTGACACATGCGAGACCCTGGCACCAGGGAGGCAAACTACCATCCGGGTTTCCCGACTGCGTCCACAGAATCGCCTATCCGACCCCTAACTATAGAGTCCCCTATTACAATTGCCCTCCTCTTTTTGCTACCCTTCTGAGCATCAGGGCTGGTCTCTGTGCCTGAGGCCCAGCCGCTGTTGCTGCCCCCAGCTAGGCTGTCCCCTCCAATCGTACTCAAACCCGAGTACCTATTTTCCAGGTGTACAGTCACAGGGGTACTCTCTAGCCCCCGCCACAGCCCCTTGCCCTTCCTAACCGTGACCCACTTGTCTGCCTCCTGTGGTCTGGGAGTGACTACCTCCCTGTAGCTCCTCTCTATTACCTCCTCACTCTCCCTGACCAGACGGAGGTCATCGAGCTGCTGCTCCAGGTTCCTAACACAGTCCTTTAGGAGCCCCATCTCGACACACCTGGCGCAGATGTGGACGTCTGGAGGGCTATCAGATTCCCTGACCTCCCACATCTGACATCCAGAACAGTACACTGCCCTGGCCTTCATACTCCCCCCTTACACAGGATACAATAGCAACACAATACAAAGTACACAACAAACTGCTGGGATCTGACTGTAAATCAGCTGTTTACCCTGGTCCACTTCCCACCAATCAGCTGCTTACCCTAGTCCACTTCCCACCAATCAGCGGCTTCCTCAAAAAAAAAACCCCACATCTCCAAATGGAATGTTATGGATTTAGGTAAAAACAAGCCCCGCGCTGGATTTTGAAGCTTACCGGTCGGGTCTCGCTCCTCCCCCTCCTCTTCTTCCAACGGCTCCTGTGGGCCTCACAGATGCATGATGGTGTCAGAACATAGCAACTCATTGTATGCTGTGCCACAAGAGGATCTAATATTATGCATTATAATCGTTCCACTCTTTTACATGCGCGTGATTGTACTCCTGATATGATTTCATTGGATCGCGCGCAAAACCAAGCCTTTCACTATATCTTGGTACATGTGACAATAATAATAAACTAAACTAAAATGGATGGACAAATTCAAAATGAAGCAAAGAACTGTATGGCTGGCTTTCACCATATAATTCCAGTATAAGGTAATGATAGAATATAAGGTGGACATGCAAGAATTGTATTGTTACCACAATGCAGAATATGCAGCCTGTTAATTTAACAAGGGAGCATCTCTGGAGAGAAGGAATGGGTGACGTTTCGGGTCGAGACCCTTCTTCAGACTTGTCTTGAGTCTGAAGAAGGGTGTCAACCCCAAACGTCACCCTTTCCTTCTCTCCAGAGATGCTGCCTGTCCCGCTGAATTACTCCAGCATTTTGTGTCTATCTTCGGTTTAAACCAGCATCTGCAGTTCCTACGTACACAAGAAAAGCAAGAGGTTCAATGACATCGCAATTAGGTCAGTAGTTCACATTTCATGACGTCTTTGCATCAGCAAAAACTGGAGATTTAACAGTTCAATTACTGGATAAGTGTCCCAGATATGACAAACTCCACCGCTGAAGGGAACCTAAACACACTAGTGCTGGACCAGGATGTTCCAGATGGATCCCCCAGCCCCTCCAGGCCATCTTTGATGACCCTGCTGTATACCCAGCAATATATCCATCGTCACCAGCCATCATCAGAACCAGAAATAGACACAAAAAGCTGGAATAACTCAGCAGGACAGGCACCATCTCTGGAGAGAACGAATGGGCCACAAGGTAGATTGGGAGTGAGGGAACACATCCTTAACTTATGGAAGAGCCATTCAAGAGTCTGATAACAGTGGGGAAAAAGCTGTTTTTGAATCCAATGTTACATGCTTTAAGGTTTTGTATCTTCTATGTCACAGGAGAGGGGAGAAGAGGGAATGACTGGGGTGTGAGTGATCCTGGGTTATGTTAACTGATTTCCTGAGGCAATGTGAAGTGTAGAGGAAGTCTACGGAATGCTGGCTTGCAAGATGGAATGGGCTGCATCCATAACTCTTTGCAATTTCTTGCGGTCTTGAGAAGAGCAGTTGCCATACCGAGCTATAATGCATCAAATAGGATGCTTTCTATGCTGCAAATGAAGAAATCAGAAACATGCCAAATTTCCTTCACCATCTGAGCAAGTAATGGTCTTGGTATGCTTTCTTGGCCTTGGCTTCAAATGTGATTGAAACGGGTCAATTTGTTGGAACATAGTGTTGTACTGGCGCCTGGAACTCATCCAGTTCAATAGGTGTTAATTGCATTGTCAATCAGTATTGGGTTAGCGTTGCTCTATTTGACCCTCTCTACACCACCAACCATACCAGAGAAGAACACTGGCAACAAGTACTGGGAGAAGGTCTTGCAAGCTACCAGATAGGAAGTAGGCCGAGGGTCAACTGAATAGTCAGTTAGTAGGAAAGTTGTAGGAAAAATAAATTCAGTTAATTCAGATGTCACTGAATTACAGAGGTACAAGGCCCAACCGGAGTTCACGACTAAGAATAATATGCAATTCTAATCCTTTCAACGCCTCCTGAATCTTTTAAACTGTTAGTATTTATTCTAAGTATAAATCTTCAGCTTTCTGATTTACCTTTTCCTGCAGGCAATCAATCCTCGTCCCCCTCAGTCTCAGAACATCACAATCTTAAAATCTATCCCTATTATTCTATCTCCGGGACAGTTGGAGAAAGAGATGGTAAAATGTTTTTTTTAAGAGAGAGAGAGAGAGAGAGAGAGAGAGAGAGAGAGAGAGAGAGAGAGAGAGAGAGAGAGAGAGAGAGAGAGAGAGAGAGAGAGAGAGAGAGAGAGAGAAAAAGAGAGAGAAAGAGAGACCGAGAGAGAGAGAGAGAGAGAGAGAGAGAAAGAGAGCGAGAAATAGAAATAGAAATAGAAAGAGAAAGAGAAAGAGAGAGAGAGAGAAAAAGAGAGAAAGAGAGAAAGAGAGAGAGAACAAAGTTCTTTGCATTTTGAATCCAAATTGACAATCAATGGGTCAATGGTTCAATGGCTCTTTATTGTCACATGTACGAGTAGCAAGGTATGAGGTACAGTGTAATAAGTGTATAGGAACAGTACACTAGGTATGCAAGAATCACCACTTTTAAGCACCATTTTTCAAGATTCAAGTCTGAAAATTGTTATAAATGTCGAGCAGTTATCCTGGAAGCGTTAGTCGGCCTGGCCAACCAAAGTTGTTGGTGTCCTCCACCGCTGCTCCACCACTCCACTCCACTGCAGGTCACGTCCAAACCACACGCTCAGCCTTTAGGAGCGGCACCTGATCCACTCGCGCCTCAGGCTGCTTGCTGTAGGACCTCCACCGAATCCTCAATCTGGGCACATCGACCCGCGAACCGTCTTTCCACACCGCAGCCGGCCACCTTTCAGTCTTCGTGACCAGGGGGCGCCGTTCACAGCCGGCCTCCTAGATAAGACCCCAATCATTTACCATCATCTCTGCTTCCCTGCATTCACCACTGCCAGCACAATCTTGAATCATAACATTAATGAGTTAGATATAAATGCTTTATTAGGGCCGACAGTGTTTAGTCCAAAAGTCCCGTTCATTTCGTGACTTCCGCTTAGTGGACAGGTCGCGCTGATTGCGTAATTTCCGGTGAGTGCAGAGGTCGTGCTGATTGTGTAATTTCCGGTAAGTGCAGAGGTCACGCTGATTGCGGAAGTGCTGCTGACTGCGGAAGCCTCACAGTGGAGAGGCCGCACTCAGCCATTTGAGTATTTTCAAGAAAGTTTACTATCATATATATGGTGTGTGAGTCATTGTATGTGAGTGTGTGTGTGTATGTGTGTTGGAGTGTGTATGTGTGTGTGTGTGTGTGTGTGTGTGTGTGTGTGTGTGTGTGTGTGTGTGTTTGTGCGTGTGTGTGTGTGTATATTGGAATTGGTGAAGAGGTAGAATATTGCTTTGGCGGACCAGTTCTCCCGTGTGAAGCTGGGACCCAACGGGTCCCACTTAGTCTAGTATTACATTATAATTGTTGTGAAAACATCCCAGTGCATTCATCTGCTTCATAAAGATTAGTGGCTCAATATCTCACACACATCACTAAGCCACAGCACCACTGGAACTGTATTTTTTATGCACTTCCATACTGAAATAAGTCCTTCCCTGACAATTCCACAATTCCATCTCCTTGAATCTCATGTACTGCATTTGGTGCTCCCAATATGGCCACCTTTACATCACCAAGATCAAGCGCTGACTTGGTGGCCATTTCTCTGAACACTTGCATTTGGTCCACCGAGGCCTGCTGGATCTCCCGGCTGATAAAAATGTTATCTCCCCTTCCCATTTCCATGTTGACCTTTCTTTCCTGGACCGCTTCTGTTGCCAGGGTGAGGCCACACGCAAACTGGAGGAAATAAGTAAGCATCTCATATTCTGGTTACAACCCAATGGTATGAACATTGGATTCTCCAACTTCAGGTAACATCCTGCTCCATTTATCATCCCCGCTCTTTCCTGGGGCCCCCTTGCTAGTCCACATCCATTTCCCCCACTCTCATGCCCCCCCTTTTTTCTTCACCCCCCCCCCATCTCTTTCCACCTATATCCAAGAGAGTTTATCTTGATTATTTCTTGAATCTTGAATCCTGAATCTATATCCATCTGACTTTACCTTTCACTCATATTTCACGCCTGTTCTCTCCTTTTGTCTCGTTCCTTTTGTCATCCTTTTGTCTCCATTTTTATCTCTAGCCTTTGTCCCCCATCTGTCATTGATACGCTCCTCTCATCTGTTTCCAGCTGTCACTTGCCAGGCTTAGTCCCGCGCACAACTCTTTTTCAGCTGTCTCCCCCCCTACCATAATCAGTCTAAAGAGGTTCCCAACTCTCCTAGTGGCAGAATGCTGTGAGGTTGCAAATTTGTTTGCTCCCTTAACTTTTAACTTCCATTTACCACTCTTTCAATGTTACTTGTGACTATTTGACTCCAAGACACGGTCTAACTTTTCATAAAGTGTTGACAACATTTTTACACGCCTTAATTGTCTGAAGGATGGAGACAAGAAGAAAGGGAGGCTCCCCAAGGAAGGAACAGGGGAAAGCCCCAACCACAGTTGCAGCTTCTGACTCCAGTATCATAGAAGCAATATCGAAAATGAACGATAAATTGAAAAATGAGCTGAAAAATGAAAAGAAAACAAGATTTAGCAGTTTGGAAGAAATGGTGAAAGGAGTTTCGACCAAACTGAAGGAAGTCCAAGAAAACTTTCTTTGTTACAAGATGAACTTCGTGAACAAGATTTCACGTGAACTTCGTGAAATTGATATCTTGCGAACCCTGGGACGGGAGAGAGATTTGAACTTTGAAAAACTGGAACAGAGAATGAATGAAAATACTCGAGCACTTCAGCAATACAAGACTAAAAATATGGACCTAAAAAACAGAAGCCGTCATTTGAATTTACAAATTGTTGGTTTGCCGGAAGGTCAAGAAGGAGCTAATGTTATAAAATATGCTTCTAAAATGATAAAGGAAACTTTTAACATTAAGCACAATGAAAACCTTCCGTTTTTGGATAACGCTCACAGGATTGGGAAGAAATCCGGTAATAAACCGAGACACTTGATTATTCGGTTTCATTTTTTGCAAATGAAGGAGAATATTCTCCAGGCAGCAAAAACGTTGGGTATGGTTGAATATGAAAGATGCAAGTTTCGGTGTGTCCCTGATTATAGTTACAAACTTTTGGAAATAAGAAAGTCCTTTTATAATATAATGTTTGATTTGTATAAGGAAAAGCTACGCCCAGTTCTATTATACCCAGCTAGATTGCGTATTCGACCTTTCAACGGTAATTTTTGATTTTTTAACAATCCTCAAGACGTCTCCAGCTCTCTGGAGCGCTATGAAGAGGAAGGGGGAGTAATCGATAGCTGATTAAATTATAACTGGAGATTTACTGTTCCTATTTTGACAATATTTAATTTGGTAATGATTAAGAATTTAACTGGACGAGTTATTTTTCTTTTATATATATATTCTTTTAAGAATGTCTTTGTTAATTTTGTGTTCCCCTGTTGTTAGACAAGCTACGAGAACGCAGTTCTTGCGTTTCATATCCTGACCTTGGATTATAATATGTAGCTCTCGCTCGTTAACTTCATGTCAGTCTGTATTTTTTTTCTTCTCTCTCAAAGAGATAGTGAGGAATAATGTTATGGCTAGAGTGGCTAAAAATTATTATCTCTTTGCCGAGCGCTGTTACTAGGAGAGATGGGTTCGGGGAATGGATTAAGTAGCTTGCTGACTGTCTATTGGTCAGTTTGGGGCTTTACAGGGGTGGGAGGGGGAGGGGGTCCTTTGTTCCCTATTTAGTGTTTTTCATTTGTGCAAAGTCTGAACTACAAAAATGTCTGAAATGTCATCACTTCTGGCTCCGCCTAGATTTTTCTTCTTCCAGTATCATGAACTTTTAGGCTTCAAGAAAATAACCCATTACATCCCACATGATTTTTGCAAGCAATATGGATAAAGTTATTAATTTCCTTTCATGGAATGTGAATGGCTTGAACCATCCCATTAAGAGGAAAAAATGTTTTAAGTTCTTCACAGACTAAATGCTCAGATTATCTTTGCTCAGGAAACTCATGTAAGGCAAGATGACAATTTATGATTTTTTAAGTTTTGGAGAGGACAGCAGTTTCATTCAACTTCACAGGCTAAGGTGAAAGGAGTCTCTATTTTTATTGTCCCCTCAATTCCATTTGTTCACAATGAAACAATTTCTGATCCATATGGCAGATTTTTGATGATTATTGGTGTTCTTTACATGCAAAAAGTTGCTATGGTGAATGTCTACGCACCAAATATTTATCACCCTGAGTTTTTTAAACAGTTAATTGCATCCTTTCCTAATTTAAATGAACACTTTTTAATAATGGGTGGAGATTTCAACTGCTGTCTGAATTCCTCGATTGACAGGTCTACATCTGATCATGTGCTTCCAAATAAATCAGCTAATTTTATTATTTTTTACTTGACTCTGGAATGTTAGAAGTTTGGAGATTCTTACACCCAAATGACAAGGAATTTTCATTTTTCTCTCATGTATATCACAGTTATTCTAGGATTGATTATTTTATACTAGATTCTCGGCTAGTTCCATCGGTCACTGCATGTGAATATGACACAATCGCTATTTCTGATTACGCACCTTTGAAACTATCAATCAATCTACCTGATTCCAAGTTTAGTGCTAAACAATGACGATTTAATGCTACTTTGCATCAAGACTTAAATTTTATTAATTTTATGAAAGATCAGATTGCTTTTTACTTTTTGACAAACTACTGAAGAAATATCCAATGGTGTAGTCTGGGGTGCTTTAAAGGCATATATTCGTGGACAAATTATTTAATACTCCACGGCATTAAAAAAATAAAATCAAAAAGAAATAGGTACATTGGCTGACGAGATTAAAGAAATTGATAAAAAATTCAAAAGCTCCTAGTTTAGAGCTCTACAAGAATAGAGTTGAATTTCAATTGAGACATGATTTGTTATTAGTACCACCGATTGAGAACCAGCTACTTAAAACCAAAAGTCAATTTTATATACATGGTGAAAAATCTGGTAAATAACGCGCTAATCAATTGAAAGCGGTGTCGGCCAAGCGTCAGATTACGAAAGTGAGAAAACGGGATGGTACAGTAACTGTAGACTATGACGAAATTAATAAATCCTTTCAGGAATTTTATACCTCCCTATACCAATCAGACTTTCCTACTGATTCCAATATAATGCATGAGTTTGTAAAGAAACTGAACTTACCAAATTTACCATATAATGAGTCTCTGTTGTTAGATGAACCCATCATGGAAGAAGAAATACAGAAAGCAATCTTTTCAATGAATTCAGGTAATGCTCCCAGTTTAGATGGGTTTACAGTAGAATTTCTAAAGTATTTTTCAAATTTATTGTCTCCATGGCCTCGTAAGGTATTTAAAGAAGCCCTTTTAAGGAATAGATTACCACAATCTTTTTATGAAGCTTCTATTTCTTTAATTCTTAAAAAAGATAAAGACCCTACTGAAGTGTCACCATATAGACCTATATCAATGTTAAATGTAGATTTCAAAATTATTTTCAAAATATTAGCTATGAGATTGGAAAAGATTTTACCGCAAATTATCTCTGATCAGACAGGTTTTATTAAAAATCATTACTCATACTTTAACATTAGGAGATTAATGAATATTGTATATACAACATCTAATAAAACCCCAGAATGTGTCATCTCACGCGATGCCGAGAAAGCTTTTGATAGAGTAGAATGGGATTACTTGTTCAATACACTTGAAAAATTAAAGATTGATCCAAAATGTATTTATTGGATCAAGTTGATATATCATATACCTCAGGCTTCTGTATTTACTAATAATCAGAGATCCTATTTTTTCAGGTTCTTAAGGGCTGTCCCTTAAGTCCTTTACTATTTGAAATTGCTTTGGAACCTTTAGCCACTGCTATTAGGGAATCCTCTAATATTTTTGGTATTGTCCGCGGCAATAAGACACATAAGCTATCTCTTTACGCAGATGATCTGTTGTTATAATGCTAATAGTAGCATTACTTAATCAATTTCGTCATTTTTCTGGTTATAAACTAAATCTTAGTAAGAGTGAGCTTTTTCCATTAAATAATCTTGTTTTGAATTATGGTCAGTTTCCATTTAGATTGACTACCGAAAGTTTTACTTATTAGGTATTAAGATCACCAAGAAACACAAGGATTTATTTAAAGTCAATTTTATGCCTTTAATTGACCATATTAAACATCAGTTTACTAAATGGTCACCAATGTCCTTACCCTTAATTGGCCGAATCAATGCTATAAAAATGTTAATTTTACCTAAATTTCTGTATTTATTTCAGACGATACCAATTTTTATTGCCAAATCTTTCTTTGACATTATAGACTCCAAAATGTCTTCATATTTATGGCAGAATAAAAATCCCAGACTAAGTAAAAAACATTTACAGACATTAAAAAAAAATGGCGGTTTGGCATTGCCGAACCTTAGATTTTACTATTGGGCAGTCAATGTTCGTTATTTAACATTTTGGACAAAATATTTAGAAGATACCCAATGCCCAGGATGGATAAACCTTGAACCTGATTCCTTACAAGGGCTATCATTGGCCTCTATTCTAGGGGTCTCATTACCTTTCACAATTACGAGATTGAATAAATATACGACTAACCCAATAATAAGACATACATTCTGAATATGGTTTCAATTTCATAAGTTTTTTGGACTAAATGATTTTATCTTATTGAGTCCTATTTTATCCAATTCTCTCTTCCAACCATCTAGTACTGATCAAGTCTTTTTGTTATGGAAGAGGAAAGGATTAGTAGCTTTTCGTGATTTGTTTTTGGAGAGTTATTTTATGTCTTTCAAACAACTCTCCAATAAATATAACTTACCTAATTCATACTTTTTTAAATATTTACAAGTCTTAGATAAGACTTGGGGGAAAATTATTGAACAGTTTCATACAATATAAATTTCTCCCTCTTTAACCGTTATAAAAACTATTTTACCTTTATATTGGGGAATGGACTTGACGACATACAGACTTAAAATGTTGAAACTTTTAGTTCAGATTCTGTCTTGCTTTGTTTAGTTTTTATTTATTTATTTTATTTTTAGTCTTATTTTTTTATTATTATTTTTTTTTTTTAGTTTAGGGGGGTTTTGCTTTTTCCTTTTTTCCTTTACTTTTTGTCTTTTACATTTATGTTTTCTTTTAAAGATTTAACTATATTTACATAGAGACCGGGAGGTCTATATTCAATGTGTATTTTGACACTGGTCTCATATCAGGTTATACCTGGTATTAATGTAATCCTAATCCCTATGTATCAATATCTTTGTTATGTTTATCATTATTCTTTTTGCTCTGTTTTTTAATGTTTTATTTTTGTTTTCTTTGGAAAAAAACAATAAAAAGATTTTAAAAGAAAGAAAATAAATTCCTGACCTGAAACATTACCTGTTCATTTCTTCCAGAGATGATGCCTGACCCATTGAATTTCTCCAGCACTTTGTGTTTTGCGCAAATTTCTTTGTGTCTTTCTATAATTAAGTTCCAGTTGCTCAGACATTGATTTGCATCGAAGTGCAGAGGAGATTGAGAAGGGGAATATGTGCCAGAGGACACAAAGCCATCAAAATCAGGGAAGGAGGGTTTACTGCTTGCCCCCAAGATACAGCATTCCACATAGCTGAAAAAAATGATGCCAATGAGATTTTCTTTACTCAATTATCCATTCATGCACTCGATATAGAAATTTAGGATCTTAAGGGGACATGAATGCATGTTATCACTACCCAAATCTTCATCAGCCTACAGTCCAATACTATACATAGTTTACAAAGTGATGGCTCAGGGAGTCAAGCAGCATCTCTGGAGGACATGGATAGTTGATGTTTTGGGTCGGGACCCTTCTTCAGATATTTACTCTAAATTATTCCAGGACTTTGTGTTCATTGTACAATTCCAGCATCAGCAGTTCCTTGTGTCTTCACACTACATACTCTGATAGTACCAAAAGTCCTGAACCCAGCAAATTAGGTTTAGGTTTTGTGTTATTGTTGTCACATGTACTGAAGTATAGTGAAAAGCTTTGTTATGGTTGCTATCGAATCAGATGAGATAATACTATACATAAGTACAATCAAGCAAAAGTCAACTAAAATAGGTAGAGCAAAGGGGAAGATACAGAGTGAAAAATATAGTTCTCAGCATTGTAAACCACTAGTTCCATAGACAAAGCCCAATGTCCATAATGAGGTAGAGATGAATTGAACAGTACCCTAGGTTATGAAAGGACTGTTAAGAAGCCTGATAACAAAGACGAAGAAGCTGCTCATGGGTCTGGTGATGTGCACTTTCAAACTTCTATATCTTCTGCCCAACCGGTGTGGGAAGAAGAAGAGATTACCAGGATGGGACAAGTGTTTGATTATGTTGGCTGCTTTTCCGAAGCCACACAAAATGTAAATGGAGTCAATGGTGGAGAGTCCGGTTTGTGTGATGGACTGGTTAACACCCACAACTCTCTACAATTTCTTGTGGTCTTCGGCACCATGTTCCGAAACCAAGCCGTGATACTGTACTTCCCTCTATACTTTCTATCATGCATCTGAGGAAGTTTGTAAGTGGCATTGGAGACATGCCAAGTTTACTCAGTCTTCTGAGGAAGGAGAGGCGTTGGTGTGCCTTCTTGGCTGTTGCTTTAATGTAGTTGGACCATGACACATTGTGAGTAGCATTAACACAAAAGAACTTGAAGCTTGCAACCATATGCACTTCAGCACCATTGATGCTGATTGGGCCATGTACTCCTCCAAATTGGGATATGTGGCATAGATTAAATATCGTCTGATAAACTGCAGCCAAGAAATTCAAGGTGAAACTGACCTTTGCTGTAAGAGCTGAGTGTGGGTGAGAGGCTACAGCTCTATGTGCAGTCGGTCACAAATCACTGATACCACTGACCTTCAGAGCCTTGGCTGTGGATGTTCCTCAGGTTGCTCCCCACAAGAGCAGAAGGTGGGAGTGGGTCTCATTGAATTGCCTTGGACATGGAGTTTAACCTGAGCTCTTTTTTGCCTCCAGACAGACAGGTCTGTTCTGCAAACAACACGCCTCAGAAAGTTTAATGGCAAAGTGGTCACATCTCAAGAAGTAACATTTTATCTGAAGCTGCAAAGATTTTTATTTTTTACCTAATGTTGCACTGGGCAGCCTCCAAGGCTCAGTGTAGCAAACTCCAGGTATCAATTAATTGAGTACTCCTTGACAAGGATAGCTGCAACAAAGGAGAAGGCTGTAAAAGCAAATGTTCTCACTTTAAGTGGCTAATGATGACTAGAAAGCATATTGAATAATGGATGACATTGTTCCGTGCACATCCTACCTGTCAATATATGTGTGCCGTCTGTCTGGTGTGGCTTGAAATTTGTGAACTGTATGATTTGCAGAGAAGGGTTGCAATCTACACCATTTTGTTTCTTTAACCTTAGAAATTAGTATTAATCACTTATTTAAGCGAGATAATGTGTATGACAGTCAGGCCTTTGTTTCTCTTCACTGCATGGATTGTAAAGATCGCAGCTATGGGTTCTTCCATTGTCGACAAACCTTCAGTTTGATCATCTGCAGAAAATCATGTGGGCATAGAATTATCATCTCATGTAATGGGATGAGCAGGAATTTAAGTAACTGTATGGCAAATAATCTTATGTGGCAATGTGCCAGTTTTATACATTTTTACACAGTGTGTTACATTTCCAGGCCCTTATAAAACTACAATTAAGAAAATATCAAATTTATTTTTAGTATATAAGATGCTTCTTGTACTAATACTTTCTTCCTTCTAAAGATATGAGCAAGGATTTGCAGACACAGATTATTCTGACTCTCACTGCTCCGTGCAGAATAGAGTTTCTAACCAGTGACAGTCGCAGCTACTGACAAGTGACACTTTCTGTTTAACTTTGTGCGTCTTATCATTAAAAGTAGGTCAGCTGTTAGATATGGTTATGTTCAATGTGTTATATGAATTTCACTGAGCATTTAAACTATGCAACAGTGGTTTAATTGCCTGATAGTGCTATCTGTGTAAATGTGTGTGGAAACATTTTCCAAGGGGTCCTATCACTTTTTGTGCATGCCGCATCTTCAGAGCAAAATGTAACCAAGTCAAATCACAGGAAGCCATGGATGAAAAATCTAACTATCCTTCTTGAAACATAGAAACATAGAAACATAGAAAATAGGTGCAGGAGTAGGCCATTCGGCCCTTCGAGCCTGCACCGC
The DNA here is from genome assembly GCA_035221665.1 of Okamejei kenojei. Lineage (NCBI taxonomy): Eukaryota > Metazoa > Chordata > Chondrichthyes > Rajiformes > Rajidae > Okamejei > Okamejei kenojei. The sequence continues at coordinate 23,659,931 of CM069131.1, forward strand.
CATTCAATATGATCATGGCTGATCATCCAACTCAGATGCCTCACCCGCAGTTTCTCCAGCATTTTTGTCTACCTTTGATTTTTCCAGCATCTGCAAGTAACCATTTTGTCTACTCCACTTGGTAAGTTCCCATTTTATGTAAGGGGACAAGGTGGATAGTGTTATCTATTTGGTTGCAGCATATAGCCTAACTAGTGCTGACATAAGCACAGAAACAGAAAATAGAAAACTCACCTGGCGCAAACAATTTGGCTAATGACTGGATCAAATTTTGGGATAACTATATCAATTGATTAGACCTTTGAGTAAATGGTTGAATATGCAGAGTGTCAGAAAGAGAAGGGAACAATTGGTAAAAGTTGATGAAGACACTGCTCTTGCTGACTTCATCTGAATGTTTAAAAAAATTAAAACTTGCATCTTTTCCATAGACGCTGCCTAATAGGCTGTTTCATATTTTTCTGGTTGTATTTCAATTATTTTTTAATTCTATTTTCCAAAAAATAGATCAAATGCTATCCCAAGGAGAGTTGATTATAATAGCTCATTTTAAAGATTTCAGCATTGTGATTTATTACCTATTAATAGTTTTTCCTTGCATCAGATGAATATTAGAATTTATACTATAAATGCTGGAAACGAAACTCAGACAGTAAGTAAACAATCGCCAATTTGCTGTCCTTCATTTCATTTCTTGCTGGACAAAAAGTGAAGGACAGCAAATTGGTACTTGTTTACTTCCTGTCCGGGTTTCATTTCAAATAAAAATAAACTCAATTCCACACAAGGAAGCAAAATTTGTACATTGAGATTGTAAAGTGTAAAGAACTTACCCTTGGATGAGAAATGGCAGCTACCAAATCAATCAAATCAGCTATATCCAAACTCTGGTAGAGCTAACATTCTGAAAAAGATAAACCACTCATACAGAGTAATTTACATCTCAGAAGGCTACTATTGGATTTAGGGATCATAGTGTTGAAATGATTATGATTTTGGCCCCAAGTTGTTCAACACTTTAAGCGTTAAGCGCTATTAGAAAACTTAACAGAAAGCATCTATTTACAATCCGGTTAATATCTTTATATTGGCAGCAATCTAATGTCAATGTATTTTTTTTCCTGCTGTAAGAGAGCTAACTGGAAATGTGGACATAGGACTATTTTGTAGTTTTAATCGTGTTCTCTTCATTTACTCAACGGAGGGGGCAGTTCTACTTTTACTGTCAGGAGGTCTTTGTTTCCGACAATGCTGGGCAATGATTTTAAGTCAATACTTAATCTAGTGAAATCAGTCAAAAATGCAATGCAATAATTATTTTATTATGGTGGTCCCAGCATCCAGAACTGTGTAGTGTGATGTATTTTCTTGGTTAACTTACAAGAAGTCCAAACTGTTTATAATTTCCAGAACACATCCGTTGCCACGGTTTATGTTACAGTTTCTGTTAGCTTACCTTAAATCTAAGAGACTGCTAGTTATTTCGGCAGTGTTACTTAAACTAATCCAATGGATTCTCTGTGATGCAAAATACTTACTTTTGTTTCAGTTGTGATTTAATGGTTACCTTCTCAGATTCAGTCTTTGTGTTCTGAAGACTCAATAACTAACTCAAACAGAATCTTATATCAGGTTATTGCCACAGAATATTTAAAGGTTTTTCTTCATAGTTTCCCAAGCTATAGGTTGGAAATGCAGTTCACCAGATCAGTTCTTTTCATGAATCCAGGTTGTTTCATGGTTTCTATGTGATCAATGCATCCTTTTGAATCATGGAGCCACAGGAATAGCTTTATTCTTTGCAGCCTAAGGAGTATTTTTTTTTTATCACCAGCTTCCTGATGTTCATGCCATTGAAATCAATGGATGAAGTTTGTTGGAGAATGGGGTTATGAGGGAGAGATAGATCAGCCATGATTGAATGGCGGAGTAGATGTGATGGGCTTAATGGCCTAGTTCTGCTCCTATCACATGTCCTTTGATCTTTTCCAGTGCTTCCTCATGCCAGGTCCTGCTCAATGAAAGTCCTCATCTTCACTTTCTCCACAGAGCCATTGACACACGACTTTACCATCGCCTTGAAATAGGTATAGCTCTAAAATTCCCTCCAACATATATCCCCTCACATCCAATTAGTCCACTCATCCTGGCCAGTTTCACTAAACCGCTGGAGAATGGGCTTGGAATCTTCTGACCTCTGCCTTTTGCCTTCCCTTTTGCACCTTCATGCCCCGTCTTTCAAAATCATACCCGAATGGTTCTTAAGGGTCTGTCCCACTTGGGCGCCATTTGCGCATCATTTATGTGACAGGCTGGTAGTGACTGTCACGCGAACATCGTCCAGCAGTACGACAGTCGCGCACAAGTGCTCTTGAGAGCCCTGCTTCTTTTGGGAGCCATTTGCGATGTATTTCGTACTTAGTCCAATC